>JALIGU010000008.1:4024466-6610299 GCA_023053565.1 Aquilegia eximia
ACCGCATGGAGGTGATTGTATTCTAAAAGACACGTGGTTAACTGACAATTTTCAGGTTGTGGTTGAGGATGCTGATTACGCCATTCTCGGCACCAAGGGGTTACCATTCCATTGGTGTCTGAGATGGCAGGACTGCAGGAGTATCCCCTTTTTGGGTTTAGTGTTTTCGTGGAAGTGTGTGATTTCAGAGGCCTGATGTACTGTTAGCGGTTGTTAGGGTGCTTTTGTCTTTTGGTAATCCATCTGTTGCCAGGGACATCTTATCCCTTGGTTTGTATGGTAACCTGTACTTGATTTTTCCCATTGACTATATCCTGATCATTTACCTCCAAAAAAAATAAAAAATTCCAAACGGGACTTCTGGGTCCTCCACGCAATCTCAAAAAACAAGCCCCCCCCCCCCCCCCCCCCCCGCGCAACACTGACGATGATATTGCGTACTACGAACAGCTTTGATTTAGTACACCCGGCAACTCTTGGCTAGGTACAACAACTAATATCCGTAAATGTTATAACAGATAACAATGGAACATACTCACGCAAAGAGAAACAGCAACAAAAATAAAAATAAATAAACTTGGTGTCATTGATTTACAAATTACGAGATTGGGCAAAAGCTTACCGATTCAATAGCGTAGCAAGGAACCATTAAGATCACACAAATCAGAAACTTTTGCTCCTAAAAAAATGTCAGAGAAATATTAGTTGATAAACATAATGAACAAAGAATCCATCATCAGATGATTGAAAGAAGTGTAGAACAGAGGACAACCTCCGGATTCTTATATGCTGAAAGATGCTCAAGTACAAGGTATGTGGAGAGTGTGAGTGTAATAAGTACAAGGGTGCCAGCTATAGCAACTGCCCATGAAGGTGGAGAAGCCAAGGAGATAAGGTAGAGATGCGCGATCATCTTCATCGGCTACAACAACTTTTGACAGCCGTAAAATTTCATGAATAGGTAGCATCTCTCAAAACTTAAAACCTTTTCCAAGGATTGACATCGGCTGATAGGAATAGGAGCACTTGGACCTATAGACATGCATAAAAAGAATAAAACGTAAAATTAGAACCATAATCCTCCCCGCCGACAACCTACATGTTCTTAGTTGACAGAAGTCATAGAACAAGATTATCTCCAATGAATGCATTTCAATACAAGTAAAAAGTCAATATCCCAATTCCATCAAAAGAATAAAGAAGACTGCAAATCACCAAACAATTAAGTATAGAACCAAGTGGACTCAGAAATCTTTTTTATAAAAAGCAATAAGTTCTAAATTACCAAGTGAACGTCAATTAGTATGATGAATACAAGTATATATAGTAAACCAAAGTTGATGAATAAATAGATGTAAAACTAGGTATCATAGAAAATACTGCAGATGTGATGGAGAGATTAAGTTTTAGTTTTATTTTCTTTCAATACCTTCATAATTTTCAATCTACAAGTTGAGTTTACTTTATCACAGAAATCGCCAAACTTTTGGATATGAGACCAATGATCAAAAAAGAAATTTCGCAATGTACCTAAATTACCAATCATGTCGAAGGCAATAACTTGATGAGTGTAAGAAGGCATATGCACGAAAGGAGTGTTGCGAGATTGGGCCATTGCAAGTAAAATAATGAGCAAAATACATCAACGTAGGACTTAATAATACATCCGAAGCATGCCAAAGCAAAACAACAAGGTATGTCTTATTTGCGAGAAAGAGGTGTCACAGGCCTGAGAAATTGCAAGTAAAATAAATTTTAACCATAGGAAATCTGTATAGGGCACCCTTTCTTCACTCAATAAGTATTTGATATTGGAGATTGCTTTAAATCATGTGTCTGGTACTCTAGTAAAGGTGCACCACAAACTCACAAAGATAAGTTGCTATTGGCTAATTCTATTCTTTCTCTACTGTGTATGTTTAGTATTACTTCTATTTACCCGTGACACTTTGTCATCAATGACTTGTTACAGTTTTCATTGCTATATTAGATGAGTTTCTAAGATATCATTAGCATTTCACCCATTGCAATCAGTTTATCAATAAATTTTCACTGGAGGCATTGGCATAGATACAAACTTATGACTATGGTTCATACAAATGATAATTTCTCCTCAACTCAATAGACATAAGGTAACAAAGAATTTCAATTTTAACTGTATAGTTTACTCAAACGCAAACTTGGTATTATCATTAGCAAAAAGTTGCACTAAAAGCCCAAATAGTAATTTCAACTAGTTGAATAAGATTAACAAAGTATCATAATAGTGAAATGAACTTAATTTCAAACAAAACAATCCACAAATTCATAATCAATTTCTCTATGAAAATCAATAAAATTCACAAATCATTTTGCGATTTAGTTCAAAGTCAGATGATTCTTAATCAAAGAGAAATTATTCATATTTCTGTGCAATTTCTTTCAATAATCGAAATGAAACATAATTGAAGAAGATTGAGAAACCTGATTAAAATAGAAAAGAAGAGTTGAATTGAATTGAAGAAGTAATCGCGAAACCCTAGAGTTCTCTTTCACCTAAAATCTCTTCTAAACTCTCTCTTTCAAGATCTTCGTTCGCTCGAACGAGAGAAACACAAAGACAAAGAAACAAACAATTCTGATTTCAATCTTTCATCATCTACGACGTCTGCAGTTGTTATCGTTTGATCAAAAATATTATTTAACACGTGCTCATTTTTAAATTAATTAAATAGACCTACTATACACGCGTCGTATAGTAATTGGTCTGATATATGATTGAAGTCAATACTTTAATACTGTGGGTCCCAATTTAAGAAACATTTGATTCTGAAAATTCTGGAATATCCATTTTTATGAAAACAGTACAGTCATAGGTGAAAATGTCGTTTAAACGCGGATATCTGACCTCCCAAAAAATGATATATTCCGCGAATATCCGACCTCCCATGTCGGATATGGGAGTTTTGGTAAATTCAAATGTACCGGAATTTTTCGCGGATATTCGCGAAAAATTCGGAAAATTGGGAGGTTTTCTGCACTTTTCGTGTTTTTCTTCTGATTTCAATATATAAACTTATAATTAAAAGAAAAAACATATATTATAAATTAAACACACGATAAATCATTCAAGGAAGCTAAGGCGGAACTATTACACAAGATAGTTTTACTCATAGGTGAAAAAATCGTAAATATCGGGCGGATATTCATAGAACTTTTATATGTTTCTAATACAATAACTAAACACAAACAACCTCATTACAACTCAACCCATAGTTTTATTTTAATAATCAAAATAAAAGACATATGCTAACCCCAGAATGATAGACGCCCCATGTCAAACCGATGAGCTTCGAGTCGCATACGTGTGGGGACGAACTCAGTACAGTAATATTCCCATGACATTGTTTGCTCGTACGACCTGAATTGGTCAATATGCATATCATATGCATCTTGATCCATACAATACGGAGCAAATGATTCAAAGATAGGAAATCTCGAGTATTGTTGAACCAACATTAATGTATCGGCTGACTGCACGTCTGACCCACTTGTCATTGGGGCCAACCAACTCCCTATATTAGAAAACCAAGAACCTCTGGAATCTGGTTGGGTTTGGTAGGATGGTACACTGAAATCATCACTTTGGGAGGTTCCCATGTTACCATAAGAAAAATGAGGGTAAACATAGGTAGGTTGGATGTTGCTTTGAGAATAAGGGAGGTTCCACGAACCTTGGGAAGAAAACTGGTCAGGAATGTTCTATGAACCTTGGGAAGATACCCTAGATGATTTTGTTTCCGTTTTAGGATGCGATCTTTTCTGTCGAGGTCGTTTTTCTTCTCTTGGTTGTTGCCATGCAACATGGTCTTCATCTTGGGTGGCAAAAAGAAATTGAGACTCCCCCGTAAAATGAATGAAAACTTTATAAAAGTGAGAGAGAACTTCACTTTGGCATGGGCGTGCTTTTTTTTTTTCGTTTCTTTCTGATATATTACTCTAAAATGATGATAGTTATAGAAAATAGAGAACTCATTTAATAATCTTATGACACATGCATTCCTTCCTACATTCTGACTTGCAATAACCTTAGAAGCATTAATTGTTATTTTCAATTGAACGGAAAAATGATCGATGAAATTTAACTTTCTTTATATTATATCAATTGAGAGGGCCATGAAGTTCGTGGCGAAAGTTTCCAAACATCTAGTGCCTTTTGGACCTTTTTTTGATAATCTCATCGAAAATTCTAGTTCGGGGGGAATTAAAAATAAATGTGTTAATTTCAAATCGAAAATGTCGTAAATTTCGATTTTTGCCGAATATTTCGTGAATATCCGATAAATTCCGAACGGCATGGGGTGTTTTAAATTTCGTTTATATGTCGTATGCCGTACCGATCCGAATAGCCAAAAAACGGAATATTTCCTGAATATCCGGGCGGCAAATTCGATTTTTTCACCTATGAGTACAGTACACACTTGAATTACAATGAACAGTTCAAGATGGTTAATCATGGACATTTGGACAGCAATGGAAAATGCGAAAGCTTTGAAAAGAGGGGCAGGGTGAGTGATTGTGAAGAAATAAGTCACATTCTAGGTGTATGGAAATGTCCCTAAGCATTATTGCAGCGAGTAGGAAATATAACATGAGTACAATATTATTAGGATTACAGTTCCCTACAATTATGAAGAGACGCTATCTTATACAAGAATCTATTACATGGATGTTACAGGTAAAATCTGCCAATATGGGTTACGGAATTATATAGCATCCCATCGCCAGATTTGTCCCTCTTCAGTGCAAGCCAGAATAGTGCTGCATCAAATAAAAGCAGATCAAATTTCTAATATGCTAATACTATTGATTACATGAGTTTGAGTTTTTGACGGAATTGTTGAAACATGGGTTCAATTAAAGCATGGAAGATTACCTTCCATCAAAAGACATGGCTGTTTGCCTGATTGGAGATTTGGAGTGAACATAAGATAACCTGAAAGGCAATTTTGTCAGGAGGGAGAAACAATATGTGATTTGAAAGACGACATGTGTAGATGCAAAGGTCTCAGAAAGACCCACTGGCTAGAGTAGTAGCACAACGAAAGTAGATATGACAAATCCATCTATCTAGAACTGTCGTCTTCAAAGTTCTTACCCATTTCAAACGTAGACAATCATGTATTGCTATTCTCTAGTAATAAGAGAAAAAAGGTACTATAGAACTGAGAAAGGAAAAGTTAAAAGAAAAGAAAAGCAATGTGGAATCATTTCCCACAAGAAGCAAGGGTAGGTCATAGGTGTATAAACATAAGAGTTCACCATATAATAATCACATGTGAAAAAGGTATCAATTAGAAGTAGTAAACTATAATGTCACAACAAAAACTCAGAAGTGAAGAGAACACATCATACCTAGCGATGAGAACAGGCGGGCTTGACTGGAGTTCCCAAACAAATATTTTGCCTTCCCTATTACCTGCAATACACACATTCAAATTTCAATGGCTATATGTAAAAGTTGTGCAAATTCGACAAAGTATCCATCTACCCAGGATAAAAACCTCAATTAACAAGGGTATAGTCAAGGAACCCATCAGATAAACTATTCTGATGCACAGGCATGTAAGTTCTACCAGCCATGAAAAAACCCAATCTGCCGATATGAAACTAACTTCCTATTCAGGTGACATATAAAAATGCAGGAATTGTACAGTTGCTCTACACAAAATAATAAATCGCACATAAAAAGCATATCACATAAGCCACATTACCTATTGCTGCTGTTTTGTAATGATAATCACATGAGAACTTTATGAACCAAATATCACACTCTGGAACAGGGTATTTTTGGAGAATGTCAACTTCTGTCTAAACAAAAATACAAAAGAAAACCCAAAAAATCAAAAGTTAACTATCATCACAGTGATTATAAATAATTATGTAAAGGAGTAACTTGGCAGATCAACTTTTTTATTATTCTTAAGTATACAACAATCAATGAGATATTATTCAACTAAACGCATGTCGTTAGGCGCATATGGCCATGCATCATAAAAATTTCTTAAAAAAAGATCATCATAATGCCACTTTAGATCATTAAATGTAAGAGAGTGATTCCACTGCTTCTATAATCAAAATAGATACATAAACCCCTCTGTGTTTTTTTCTTCTTCTTCTTTTTTTTTTTTTTTTTTTGGTATGAATAAAAAAGTATCAATATTACATTTGTTCGATAACTTCTCAGTTTTTATTCTATCACCATTTTATAGAATTAATTTAATGCTTCTATTACCTCAGAATGTAAGGCATTATTAAATATTGAATGAGAGGTCCCAAGTCTACATCCCTTACTTTTCTTATCGATAACAGGTAAGCCTGTCATCTATTACTGAGGTCCCAAGTCTAGATCCCTTATTTTTATTATCGAAACAGCCTTCAGTATTCAAGGATTTAAGGCCCAGGAATTTTGCCGCACAAAAAAAAACAAACAAACAAACAAACAAACACACAGCTGCAAGCCCATCCCCAAATTTCCATATTACAGCAGATACCAACTTCATCCAACCCACAAACTAAATAATGAATCCTTGAAATCAACACTAAATTCAAGGACCACCATTCCTCAATTAGAGCATTGCAAACCCACTATCAGCCTTTCATATTAGAACATCAGAACACAAGGTAATGTATAAGGTCTTGCCCAAATCTTTAGTCTCCGAAGGTTCGACCACTACCTTAACTAAGCCTTTGATCGAATTATAACTACCATCCTTCACCACCTCTCGAAAAGAAATCCTTACCTTGAGTTTTCCTTTGTCTCTCTCCACTCCACCAGTCCTCTTTTCTACCCCACTTCTATCACTTTCTTCCAGGAATTCTTTAATATTTGCCACAAAAAATCTCCATACCTCTCTGAAATACACAATGAGACTGATTTTCCATTATTATCATCAAGATGATAAACATATATATGCCTCACAATTTTTTTTAATATTTTTTCCTGTGTTACAATTCCTCGGTGTCTGTCAGTCACTTATTGATCCATTGTTGCTTTTGCTATAAATCTGGGGTTATTTTATTAGATACATCTATGTAGATTGAATATCCCGACTAGACTTGTGATCTCCTTTTGATGTGGTGCCAAGTGCCTAGGATCTTCAAATTGTGGAGCAGAACCAAAGACATTCAGGGATAAGAACGTAACATTGCTCATACCCTCCGAGACATCAAAGGGTTGCTATACATTAGATTTATGAATTGGAAGAACTACAGGAACATTCCATTAGCGGCTTTCCTGTTCTCTTGGGAGTATGTGATATTGCCATTTTGGAGCCTTGATGTTTTGCTTTGTAGTTGCAAGTGTCGTGTTCCTCGCTTGTGTTGTAGCTCGTGTTAGATAGTGAGTAGGGATATCTCATCCCTTGTATTTTATTATTGTATCCTCCATTTGCACTTTCTTTTTAATGAATATGTCATGCTCATTTATCACTTGAAAGAAATAAGAAAACTAAATCATAACAGCGAAATAGAAGGCCTAAAAGTAACAAAGAAACAATGATGACAAGGCACGCTAATCGAAGTGACAACTAAATTTTAAGTTAACAGCTTCCATGCGAGTCATGGCATATGAAAGGAAAGACACCAACAAAAATTCAATACAGTAACCATATCTTCAGCTTCCAAAAAATAAAAAGATTTTACGAGAAAGTAAATACAAAAATTTATAATGTGAAGGTATTACCTCCATTGGAGTCCCCTCCTTTGGCTTTGGTTCCCACAAGACAATTTCGTTGTCTACACTCTGCATCATGCAACAAAATTTGTAAGTGGAAGAATCAGCAAACACCAACCGAATTATGCAACTCTAAAATACATGTGTGATTGGTAATAAAATTGTTTGAACTAAGTTCCATTACAAATAGTCATAAACGCTATGAACACCACAAAAAAAAAAAGATAAGTTTGTTGTCAGCTTGTCGCAGATAACTTGACTGGAATTGATTCCAATTTCACAGTAGTAGATCTGAAGCAAATGAACTTGTACAGATGAATTAAACTTTTTAAACCAAAGCATGATACTCAGAATAAACCTCACCTTTGATAGGATGAAATCACCAAGCCACCTATTGCAGTCAACATAATTGGAGTGGATTGAAGCTAGCATTATCTGCAATATAAAACTCACGGTGTTCATAAACGACATCAACCATTCGTATGTGGACATAATAGATTACTTGTACTTACTGGGAACTGAACATATTTCGTAGGAAATTTTGATGGAAGATCTGTCCATGTAAAAGACTTCTCAACAGATGTCCAGAATTCTGCAAGCATATAAATATGACAATAAGAACATTAACAGTGCACAAATTCGCTCACATGCCATAATTTTCTGACTTATTATAAATATGCTAGACAATAAAACACAGCAACCTTTCAAAAGGAACCATATCTTATAGTTATTTATCATACAAAACAAGTTGGCCTACCTTCCATTGACCAAATCTTAACAGTGTTATCCATGCCACAACTTGCAATTTTGTACATGTCTGAAGGATGGAAATCCTACATCACCCAAATTCTAATTAGACACTACTTCTTGTACTATAACTTTTTTTTTATTATTTCTAGGTAGAAGCTGAAATCATATAGGAACATGATTATAAAAAAGGAAGAAGACTACAATGCACGGTACATTCTACTCTTACCACACTCAAGACTTCATTCCGGTGTCCATAAGCTCCAGCAAATATTAAGATGCATACACCGGTATCCACATTCCATAGCCGAACAGATTCATCCTGTTTTGATTCTCATCTTCCACATTAAATTCAATTTCAAATTAAACACAGTAATAATATAGTTGTAAGGTATCTGTGACTCACTTTGCTTGCAGAAACGACAAGGGAAGGTTTCAATGGATGAGTCCTAACCTCATTGACAGAGTCCCCATGCCCAACAAAACTCTGCATCCATAAAAGTAACCATTATTGCTTCCATGTCTGAAACAGTTGAACCTACAGAATGTATAAAAGCGTACTGGAAGGACTTTTTATCCATGACGGCCAGCTTAAGATAACTGACTAACTGAGTATAAGACAATATTTAAAAATAATAGATAGGAGTGTCATGTTCCAGATTTGTAAATTACTATTGCAATCACACATATATAGTAAAATCTTTTAACCCGTTTAATTTTATGCAGTGTCGATTGTGACCACCAGTCACCACCACCATGTCTCCTATTCCAGCCTCCCCACTGTGTCACCACCTAACCGCTATCCATTCTATCCTCCTCTTATCTATTCCTTTCTACCTCATCTTTTCTTCATCTACATATACAACTTTGGTAGAGTGCCAACGAAACCAAGGCAAGGTTTCATGGAAAATCCCCCATAATCAATCATATGTAAATTTAACATTATGTTGGTTTCAATGACACCCTACCAAAACCTTTCCGGTATCTCCAATCTAGTCTACCCGAAATGCAACCTGGCAGAAGAAGTGCCTGTACACTGTCCAACTTCATCGACAGACACATTCCTATATCCACACTTCTGTTTGTTTGATACTCACCGGAAAAATTCAACCCTGGCATGGTAACATCAACGACAACAGCTTGACTGATTTTTTGTTTTATCTTCGCTTATCTATATATAATTTTGTGGTGGCCATGAAATCATGATGATGGCTTAATATAGTTTTTAGGAAATAGAGGGGGGTATACTGAAGGCTGATGTTTTCTATTGCGGATTTGTGACATGGTTTTTATCCTATATGTTATCTTATAACAAAAAGATTCAAATGAATAAACTTTTATAGACGTAAAATTGCTATATAAACATTCTAAAATGAAAGGGAGATATAAAAACTGAAAAAATAAACACAATGCACTATTATTTCTCTTCATAAAAATAAAAATACCTTGTGTATTTTCTCGGAGCTTGTATCAATAACACGAATTATACCATTAAGTCCACCAGCAATCAAAAGCGGATTCCCTTCGGCATTACAAGCCCAAGTCAAAGTATAGAAAGACTCATCCTTCTGAACTGGAATAAAACCAATCCATCTTATAGCATTTATACTCAAATTAAATAAAATTCCATCCACATATTCAAAAAAAATTGTAAGAAAAAAACTTACATCTTCATCAACATAAGATTGTAAAACAGCAATCACACCATTATCAAGACAATGATAAACAGTAACTCTATGACCACCAGCAGTTGCAAAAACATTGAAATAACGAGAATCAACAAAATTAAAGACTACAGCATAAAGGGGTCTTTTTCCATCTTGTAATCTGTTTGTTATTCTGTAATCTTTCTTGTTTGATGTTGATAATGTTAATGAACCAATAACTGGTTCACAACCTAAGGTTGTTTTCGCCATTTTTGGACAAAATAGAGTAATGGGTAGGAAGGTTTAGGGTAGAAGAACTTGGAAATTAGTTCTAATCAAGCAAAATGTTTCTCAAGGTTTTGAGAATTGCAGAACAACTAAAGAAGAAGACAGAGAGAGAGAGAGAGATGAACTGGGCCCACTTTTGTGGACCATGGATCTAGAAGGATTTTACGAAATTTAACTTGGCCCAGCCCAATAAAATTGCTTTGGCTCAAATAAAGGCCCAAGAAATTTTAAAAGACACGGACTATCGATCATGACATATAAGATGCAAACTGACTTTCTTATTGCTGCAGCAGCCAGCAGGGTGCAGTGCAGTTACAACTTTCAACCCATGCATGTTGTCTTATGTATTTAGATACTGCATGGAGGTAGTTTACAGGTACAAGATGAAGCTACATCATCCTCATATTGAGATCAATATTCACTTGGGTTATGATTTAAAACTGTCATACAAAAGATTAAGGAAACATTCTACATTGCCTCAAAACAATTAACCATGCATATAGCTCTAAGAAACAAATGCAAAGATTCCATGGGTTTACTTCGACCGTTGTAGGACCTTTCATGATAACTACAAAAATTCTGAAGGGAAGCCATGCATGCACTAGGACCATGTATGGCTGATGCAAACTCCGTACGTGCTCAAATTAGTCCAAGTAGTTCCATCCAGATATCCCTGACATCGACAAACCTAGAAATTTGTATCTCAATTTCGAATATCAGGCATATTGAAAAAAGCTAAAATTGTATATCTATTTTAGTTTTTACCTGAAGAGCCCATGACCTGACATATGCAGTCAGAATCGTCCTGCCTTAATGTATGCCCTAATGTATGCCCACCGCAAGCTGTGTTAAACCGAGAACCAAAAAGGAGACAAAGTTCATCAGCAAGACAGCAAAAGTAGCCTAGTAAAAGGTGGTGTGAGGTACAACAGCCGGCCAGTTTGGTCCTTGGTGAAAAATGTCTGGATATCACCCCCTGCTGTATTCCCAGGGTTTAATCAACTCAAATCCATTTGTATAGTGGCCCAAAGGGGAAAAACCAAGTTCATTTCTATAACATTGTTTGATGACCAAGCTGAACAAGATAGAAAGATGGAAAGGATGTTGGAACTGATTGAATGATATACACAATGAAGTCCAATCCCATTTTTTCTCTTCTCAAAATTACTCCGTAGATTAATTCTTCTATCACCCCTTTTCCACACAGCAGCAACAGCTTAAGCCCTGTTTTTCCTGCCAAATGTAAACCGGCATGCGTCACAATACTGTATAACACAATCCCTACGAGTCCATTACATTTACGTGTTTCTGCATACTAAATATGATTCACAATGAAGTCCAACTGATAAATTTCATTTAGGCTAAACTATCGAGTTATGCAACGAAGTAGGGTCGAATTCCCAACTTATGCAACCAACTAAATTAGGTTTAAAATAATCAACAAACTTTTAAGTTTTTGCAATTTATGCAATGTCGTTAACAATCCTTAACAGATGTTAGGTTTTGCTGACTGTATTCTATTTTTAAATTTTTTTATTGCTGACTGTGTAATAATTTATAGTTGACTATATTTTTTTTTATTTAGATTTTAAGTTCGATTTGATGAATCCAATAGATTAAGAATTATAAAATTGAAAATTGGGGTTTAGAAACCCAAGACTTACCTTCTTTAGAGATAAACCAATTTTATTTTTATTTTTATTTTTATTTTTATTTTTATTTTTATTTTTATTTTTTTTATTTTATTTTTTATTTTTTTGTTCATAAATATATAAAATTTTATTGATAAGCTCAACAAATTACACAAAAGTAGAGGACAAACGCGCTACAAACTGCGCGGCAAGTCCTTTCTGGATAGCAAACTCGATTCTCCTAAATACATATTCGTTCGAACCCGCAGTCATCACGTTGCTATCCATTACCTTTTGCACTCTCCTGAGGAGCTCAACTGCTTCTGAGCCTAGCAATCCAAATGTGTCAAATGCAAAGAGGATGAAACTATGTTGGTTAGCCCTACAAGCTCCGTCATGTTTCTCCACTTTTGCTGCTGCTGCATTGCTAGCTGCTAGCCCCACCTCAAAAATCCCAGCACCCAGGCCAACCATCGGAGACGCCCCTGTAACATCAACACACGCATGTTTACCTTCAGACCAGTTATAGACCAGAATATCAGCAGGACGTAATGTCGATCTTCCTTCCTTAGGATCAGTAAGAAAGTTAACAGGAGCCTCCTTCTTAACCTGTACTCCAGCCCGCCAGAACACATCACACAAGATATCTCTAACGTGGTCATGCCTGTACTTGAAGCCGGGGTAATGCTTACAATGGGCCGCATGGTCCCCAAAAGCATCAAGTCTGCTCTTCTTGCACACTGGACAAAGTTCACCATCTGAATAAAGAGGGATCATCAATCGATAACGAAGAATGACACGATATTCTACCGGCGTCATGCGTTGTCCAAGCCCTTCCATCGGGATGGCAAGGAGAAAATCTTTGGCATGTTCTGCTTGCACACATCCAATCACGGCTTTTTGTCTAGCTGACAACTCAAATTCCCTCTCAAGACCAGAACTAATCTTGCTGTAGTATGCTTCCGCCAAGACATGTTGGGGTCTGAAGGGGACGGTAGCAGTTGGAGCAAGATTACTGAGATCAAAATCAGGTATAGAAAGATGTAAACTAGCAATGGCAGTATCGAAAACATTACCCATAGGTGCAGCCGCACAACCCCGAAGAATGTGGTCTTGGAGATCCTTGGTTTGCGTACGTGAAGCTACGAAAGCAAACTTCATAACATCAGTAGTACAATAAATACCAAGTCCGCCCATACGCAATGGGAGGGTTGCCATACGCCACTGTAGATCGCCAAAACCAGGTCCATCAGAAACCACAATATTCTGAAGGGCTGCACGGAGCTTGTGGTCAAACCATTCGGCTGTTTAATATTAAAAATTATCCGGTCAGCAAAAAAACTAACGTCTGTTAGATTTCAGTTGACGGTGTTGCATAAATTGAAAAAATATAAAAGTTTGCTGATGATTTTAAACCTAATTTAGTTTGTTGCATAAGTTGGGAATTCGACCCTCTTTGCTGCATAACTCAACAGTTTAGCCTTTCATTTAAAATCATCTCCTATTTCAGTTATTCATATATATCCGGCCATAGATTTATTGCACCATTGATAAAGAGTAAGCTATAACTAACATAGTTTACTTGGGCTCAAAATCCATGTGATCAAACTTGAGTCTATTTCTAAGTGCCGACAGTTCATGGCGCAGACTTGTTAGTTTCTTTAATCTTTATTGCATGTACCTAGCTAGTAGAATTCACAATGCATGAGTTGTGCGCCGATTGAAAAATAATATTCCGAATGAATTAACTGTGGAAATTGTTTTGTGACCAATAATCCATCGGAGATAGTGACATCGGGTCTTGGTGGTTAAAACTGATCAAAGTGCCTAGCTATAATCCAGAAAAATTGAAATTAAAGAGATTGGAGAATATGCATTTGCTATAAGGGTGTTTAATACAGAAACAAACTCTATTACCGCAGTTAAATGCAGCTACATTATTGCATCTCTCAAACACCACACCAATTGATATTTTTTTTTTCCCTAAAACAAGTTGCATTTTCATTGATGAAGAACTACATGGAAAATAAAGAAATGAAGAAACAGAGAAAAGGAAAAGAACAAAGGTCAGTTGCATATCTAAAGCTACCATAAGATGTACCATATGTACATACTAATCAATATCAACCCATGTCCTATATAGGTTCAATATATTTCGTAGGTAAAAGGATGAGAGGAATCTTCTTATGGACAGTGAGACTAGCTACTTCATCCATATTTATATCTTTCTCATTTGGTAATTCCCAGTTGAAGCAATAGAGGAGATTTGCCAAACCCAGATCTACTGTTGCCATTCCCATATTTATCCCAGGACAACCCCTTCGACCTGACCCGAATGGTAAAAGCTCGAAATCTTGTCCTATGTAATCAATGGAAGTATCCATGAACCTTTCTGGGGCAAACTCTTCAGGATTCTCCCAATGTTCACTACTTCGACCAATTGCCCATGCATTCACTAGGACTCTTGTTTTGGGATAAATATCATATCCATTGATCTTGCAATGTTTCCTACATTCACGCGGTAACAGAAAAACTCCTGGAGGGTGTAACCTGAAAGTCTCTTTCACCACCATCCTGAAATATTGAAGTTGATTTATGTCACTGGCTTCGACTTTCCCTTTTTTCCCTACGCAGTTTCTGATCTCCTCTTGAATTTTCTTCATTGCTTCAGGCTTCTTTATCAATTCTGCCATTACCCAAACCATGGTTACAGCACTAGTGTCTATCCCACCAATAAATACATTCTGGCCGGTCGACATCAACATCACATGCAAAGGAAAAATAATTGTTACTAATTATAATAGATTCATTCATCCCTAATCCTGTTGTAAGTAAATAATGATAGCTAGGGACTTATTGAATGTTTTATAAATGAGTAAGGTAGCTTACCATGAGGAGCCCTTTGATATGACTTGAAGTGAGACGTATTTCACCAGTTTCGTTCCTTGATATGCCAAGCAGGATATCTATAATATCTTCATGGTCTGGTTTTTTCCTGTCAGGGTCAAGGTGTTCATCAATGACTTGTTGGTAGAGGCCATCGAACTCATTAAAGCACTTTTCCAACCGAGTGTTGAAACCAGTGAGCACATCGATGATCCACCCAACATAAGGGAAGAAATCGGTTGCAGAAAAACTGGCAAGCATATCCATTGCTTCATTAATAGTTTCTACAAATTTAGCAATGTCGAAGTTCTTTCCTTTATAACTCTTACCAAAAGTAACTCTACTAGTTATGTTGTTCGTAAGCGAAAAGAATATCTCAGTAAGATTTATTGGACTAGGTGCAGATTTAGCTATATTCTTCATCAAATCGGAAACTTCTTCTGCCCTTACAAACTCAGTCGATTGCACCCTCTTCGAGCTAAATAGCTCAATAACACAGATCTTCCTCATATCCTTCCAATAGTCACCATACGGAGTAAACGCGAAATCTCGAAAATTATAAGAAAGACGCTTTGTGCCAACAAGAGTTGGTCTTGTACAAAAGTTAAGGTCTTGTGTTTTCATGACCTCTAATGCAGTGTCTGCCGAAGAAATTATTAATGTTGGTTTACTTCCGAAACGCATCAGCATGACAGGACCATATTCGTTAGCAAGGTTGCATAAAGAACGATGAGGCAAGCTACCAAGTTGGTGCAAGTTACCTATGATGGGAAGCTTAGGAGGACTAGGAGGATGATTAGATTTAGATTTATCACCTTGGTTGTTCAATTTCTTTAGAAGGAACATAGAAATGAAAAGAAGGAAAGAAAAGTACAGAGAAGTGTATAACTCCATTATTTCTCAATGGTTTCTCGTTACAGAATGGTACTCTTTAAATAGGTCACTTTCATGATTCTGTCAGATGGTATAGATTAGGATCCAACACATCACCTGCTAGATTTCTCTAGCTAGTTATATTTAATATAACTTATAAATGAATCCAATAATGTTGGAAGAACTATTGATCACTGCCACTTCTCAGCATGCATGGAATCTATTCAGTTAATATATATATCAGATCGACTAATCTATCGAACAGAGATCCCTTTCTTAAGTTGATCTTTATATATATTCATATGATGCTCCCGAAGAGGAATAATCGTGGTCTTTATGAATTAGTAGAAATTAAATTTGATGTTATCAAATTGTGAAGGAAGAATTTTAGCAAGTGAGCTTTGCCAAGGGTGGTTGGTTGTTTACAAAATGTCCCAAACTATTTGGTTATTGAGTTCCAATGCATCAGCTGGCTTATCACATGCATTTTTTGCTATGACTCTGAGACATACCTATGCATCCAAACCTATTCGCGCTATATATACGTGAATCAAACACATATGTTCATCTAATATATATGTCCAACTAGATTTTTCCAGCAAAAATGCCCTTACCAAGATGTCTGAATTCCTTAATAACATGATTACTCGAGATGACTAGTACAAAGGAGAAGGACACGCCTGCTACAATCGGTGTGTTTCACGTGTTTTTCCAATATGTACTTGATTTGATCCTTTAAAATTTATATATTGGCCACAGCAGACATCACATTGCTATCTAATTAATCTTTTCTATGAAAATGCCATTATTTCAATTAAAAAAAAAATATTTTCCCATTACGTTAGGTGATATGTCTCTATACTTTGGGCAATAATGGAGGTTAAAGGTTACTTCATTGCAAGTTCAATTTCAAGAAGATGGTTATCTACTATTTCTAGTTAGAAATTAAGTAATGTAATAACACTGAGATTGGTGCTTTATAGAGAAAATTTGTAAAGCAAATGGAAGAACTAGATAGAGTGCATGTAGTCCAACAATTAAACTATAATAGCTATATCTTTATGTCTTAAAGTCCTAAACATTAAACAATTCTGTAAGGATTTTTCACTTGGGATGTATTGTGCTACACAAAAGGTCGAGAAGGCATTCTATAGAGTTGCCTACCTAGAACCATATACATAGCTACGTAGCTCTAATGAAACAAATTCAAAGCTAGATTCCATATGGGATTTGCAGACATCATGAGATGACCTCACTCAAGATACTCTTAAAAACAATTCGAATTCCATATCTATATATTTTGTCTTTTGGCGGTGTCATCTGGGTCCTAATTTAACCTAAAAGTTTTAAGTGGGGAAGAACCATGTTTAATCAGTACTAATATTTAAATGCAACTGGTTGTTTCTTGATATGGTGGATATCTTGTGATAGCTTTATTCAATTCTGTCAAAAAAAAAAAATGTTTCGGCCAAAATACGAATTAAGGCATGGTTTTATGTTTTGCATATTGTGACATTTTCAAACCTTTTTTGGGTATTGCTTGACTGCGCCTGATTGATCACTGTTTATAGTGGATTTAACTGGCATTATGACGGTTTACTGCTTAAGTGAGGATCACCTGTCAATCTGTCAGACCTCATAATTTACAGAATGTGTGTGTGACATTAATACTATGCTCTGGCATAGTGAAATAGAATGAAAACAAACAAGTATAGATTTCAAGTGTGTATAGATAGGAGAAGAAAGAGAGATGGGAAGTAAGGGAATTGCCGAGGCTGAGAGTGGTAAAGATGGCAGTCATGGCACTATATAGTATATAGTGCGTGTACGTGAGGTTGCTTGTTTATTTGGTTGACCTCAATCAAATGCATCAGCTGGCCACATTAGTACAGTATCTCATGCATTATTTGCTAGAGACTGGTTTCTTACAATAATGTCGAACAAGAAATCTCTAGTTCTGTCAACATTTTGTTTCAACTGAGCATCTTTTACAGTTAATCACATCAACCTTTTCATTTTATTATACGTGTCTGTATATTCTTTCCAATGCTGTCCATTCATTAATTTTCAACTACCTAAAAACTTTGCAACAACAAAAAAAAGAAAAGAAAAAGTACCTAAAAACTATCTAAATTTCACCTCTACATGCTGTATTTCAAAGGGATAAACCCATTATCGTGACCCATTGTTAATCACTCTTCTGCAACACAGCTCCACTAGCTTCCTCCACATCTGATGTGTGCATATATTATTTATACTCTGCCACCTTACTTGTTCCATCTCCCCTTTTCCTCATAGCATCAGCATTAGCCCTGTTTTTTTTTCCTGTCAAACACAGCATCACAGTGAATAACACAATTCCAGCAAGAGGCCATTACATTTACATGTTCCTGCAAACTGTTGAGTAATTCATAACAGCTCCCCTTTTGGTAAATAACGGAAAATAACCTTTGGGATGGAAAATGTTGTTGTAAACCCTTTGTTCATTCTCCTTTACAAGTTCAATTTCAAAAAGATGGTTATTTACTACTATATCTAGTTAGGAATTCTGAGTTAGGTGCATTATACTATTATAGAGAAAAATGATAAAGCAAATGGAAGAAGTGTAGTGCATTTGTTCCTACAATTAAACTATGCTAAGATGTTCTAAACAATTCTGTAATGATCTTTCATTTGGGATTATAACTGTGCGCTACATAAAAGGTCAAAAGCAGGCTCATCGCAACATCATGAGATCTGTCACGATATTCTAAACAGTAACATTACTTGCACAAACCTGAGAAACCCATGGCCCCATCATGCTACTCGTAAGACAATAAATGGGCAACTCAGTTTGTTTGGCGACCTGTTGATTTACTTGAAGTCTGAATTGTATTTTGTGTGGAGATCATAATAACTTTTGCAAAATAAACACAATATACTTTTTAGGTTTATTAAATCAGATAGGAAATCCGTTGTAGCCTAGTTGGTTAGGATACTCAGCTCTCACTCGAGAGACCCGGGTTCAAGTCCCAGCAACGGAAATTTCATTTTTCTTTTTTTAGTCTTCTAGAGAAGCCTAGATTAGTAGATTGCTTGAGTTGTGTGTTTTTTTTTTCCTTCTTTCTTCTATTGTTGTTTCGATTACAACGACAAATGAAGAAGAGGCGTAGAGTGTAACACCCCGGGTAGGCAGGTGGTTTGCCGAGGGGGTGGGTCCTACGACACATGAGAGGAGGATGTCCTGACATTGGAATATAGGTATAGATCCGTCATATATAATCATCGAGTCCTTTTGGGCTCACTTGGCTCCAGGGTTCGAAAGAACTCCGGAGTTAACCGTGCTTGGGTGGGAGTAGTCTCAGGATGGGTAACCTCCTGGGAAGCAGGCTGATGCCCAATAAAACCTCACACTGTCGAATGTCCGCAGTGACTAAATGGGGACAATATCGGTGGTGATATAGGTCGGGTAACAGAATACAGGTGCAGTTTATCGCTGGCATTTGAGAATCAATACAACATTTGATGAATGTGATGTTGGTTTGAAATATTGAAAAGCAAATATAATCATCTAGAGCCTAGACATACAAGTTTTTTGATAAAAGCTATATTTTTATTTTTATAATATATATGAGACTTGCCTTAATAGGTATGTCATTCTTCTTAAGCTTAAAATTTCTTAGGCATGCTTGTGATGTTTATGCGTATGAGACACTTTCCAATCCAATTTTATGGCAAAAGTATGATTATCAATTGAGATTAGGTAGTGCTGGAACTGATAATGGAATGTTCATGCATAATGAGGATCAACAGAGGAAATGTTCCAATGAAGAAGCTTGGGAATATCAACTCCAATAGGTTTAAAACAAAGGTCTCAAGCTCGAATGAAGAGGAACAATAAGGGATATATCTGATTATTGTTAACTTAATATTATTAATAATTATTTATTTTTTTGCATTTTATGTATACATATTTCTTTTTTTGTTATTGTATGTAAGATTTTATTTGCAGAATTACAGTTAGATTAACATTAAAGATTAAAAGTATTTTTTTGTTTCAATTCAAATTCTCTGATCTCAACTCTGAAGTTCAATCACAATATGATATATCTTAAGAGGTTTATCACATTTGTTGTGCGTCTTTCTTTCATGGATGAAGATCCCTATATATGATGTCCACCTACACTCCCTAGACTGTAGATGCCTCAGTCTCAAATGGGGTTTATGAACGTGGTGAGACCCAACAAAACTGTAGCCCAAAGGGGAGTCTAATGGGCTTGAACCAAGCTTGATCGCAACCCAAAAGTTTTGGATCTTGGGAGGCCTCAGTCTCATACTTAGATTTGTACGGCCCATAACATCGATGATAAATTTTAATTTTTTTTTTTTATTCAAAAAAATATTTTATCGACGTTCAAAATAATTTATCCAAAAGTGGGGGACAACGCCTTACAAAATGTAGGCTACAAAGTCCTATCTGAATAGCAAACCCTATTTTTCTAAATACTCACTTAAATTAATAGTCATACAATTATTACTCTACAAATTGTTGAACCCGTGCTACGCAATTTTTGTTATCCGAGAAATGGAGAATCACTTATAATGCATGGTATTCTCTAAAGGATTTCTATTACCTTATTAAATCGTTGTAATTGTGTGATTTTAAGTTGTTTTTTTTTTTAATTCCCTTCTCAACCTAAATTTGTAGAGGTTTATAATTAATATTTTTTGTATTTAGTATGATTTTTATAAAAGAATTAAGGACTTTAAAGAAGAAGAATTTAGTAGAAAAAGAGATTTATAAGTCGGTGAGTTCTAAAGGGTTTTAAGGTTTCTATAAATTTCTACTGACATGGAAGGTGGTCGGGTTCCCTTTTTAAATTGGGCTCTAACCAAATTTAAGTTTTATTCTCAAGTCTCTAAAAAAGCGCCATGTGGCACTTGCTGTCTACAACTATTATATAGTATAGTTCCACTTTTCACACAATTTAGGTCTATTGTGGTGACTTTATGAGGTATTTTAGACTTACAAGATGGATTAAGTTGGTTTCTTCCTCATTTTCAACAGGTTTGATATGTGGCTCAACATTTTTCAGAAAAGTAATTCAGAGGGACATCAAAAAGGTGATTAAAAGGTTTGAAGTCTCAGTTGTTACTGACTCGTATAGTCTATTATGTTTCGTGGTCCTATAGTTCTCAAATTTTAGCATTGTTTAAAATGTTAAAACCATACTCAATTTAAAATCATATCATTAGAAGTTACATAGCTATAACACTTTAGTTATGAATAAGCTTGGACCTCATTAGTGGAATATCTAACTAAGTTAACCACTACTAAAATAGTAGAAGGATTTGGAGGAATAAGTTAAGTAAGAGATAGATATTATATCTATACAAGTTGTTGAACCCGTGCTACACACCGAAATTTGTGTAATCCGATAAAATGGAGAATCACTTATAATGACTTTATAAGTGATTTATAAGTGATTTGTTGAATCGAGCTTTTTTTAATGCCCTTCTCAACCTAAATTTGTAGAGATTTTATAATGACTTTATAAGTGATTTGTGAAACTGAACTTTTTTTAATGCCCTTCTCAACCTAAATTTATAGAGATTTATAATTAATATTTTTTGTATTTAGTATGGTTTTTATAGAAGAATTAAAGACTTTAAATAGAAAAAAAGATTTAGTAGAAAAAAAGATTTAGAAGTCGGTGAGTTCTAAAGGGTTTTAAGGTTTCTATAAATCTCGGTTGGCATGGAAGGTGGGTTCCCTTTTTAAGTTGGGCTCTCCCAAATTTAAGCTTTATTCTCAAGTCTTTAAAAAAACGTCATGTTGCACTTGTTGTCTACGACTATTATATAGTATAATAGAGCTTATTCCCCAAAGGATTTCTATTACCTTATTAGATCGTTGCGATTGTGTGATTGTCGAACCCCGAGCTTCTTTTAATGCTTTCTCAACCTAAATTTAATTTGTTCATTTGATCTAAATTCAATCTTCAGTTGTAACACCCCGGGCCGTCAGGTGGTTTGCCAAGAGGGTGGGTCCGACGTACGCTATGTAAGAGGAGGATGTCTTGACATTAGAATATAGGTATAAATCCGTCATATATTATCACCAAAGCCTTTTGAGCTCACTTGGCTCCAGAGTTTGAAAGACTCCGAATTTAAGCGTGCTCGGATGGAAGTAGTCTCAGGAAGGGTAACCTCCTAGGAAGCAGGTTGCTGCCCGTAAAACCCCACACTGTCGGACGACCGCAGTGGCTAAGTGGGGATAGTATCGGTGGTGTATATAGGTCTGGTCTCTACAAACAACGAGCGAAGTATATGTTGCATGGATCCTGGAGGTGCCCCTTGTTGCATTCCAGGAGTCCATCCCAACAGTCCTAGAATCACATTTCAACCTGAATGCCTCAGCCAAACTCTGATTCCAATTTACTATTTTGTAATTTGTCTCAAGTGCCTTCTTCCTCTTCACAAATTCTAGCTCGGCATTCTAGAGCATGGTGTTATACTTCGTTAGAACCTCTTCTAACTCCTTTTCACATGCAGAAGTGAGCCGCATTTTCATGCATCTTGAAAGTTTGCTCTTCTTCTCTATGTATTCGTCCAAGCTCATTTTGAAGTGGGTCAAGAAGCATTTGTTGAGTAACCTGGGAGGAAACAGGAGCACTCTGCAGAGGTACGGGACTGTACTCTGGGGAGATGCTCATGATCCTATGGTCATGACAAGCGAGAACCAATTCCAGTCACTGCCGATTCAACAGGCAGTCGTGATTGCCAATGGATCGTGAGTAAGAGTGATTCAACAGTTCAGTTTGCTCCACAGACGGTGGTTGTGCAATAACTTGGGTAGAAAAACAAGGATCAGAGTGGTTAAATAGCTCATTTTGTACCTCCACAGGTGACCCTATTTGGAGCTCAGAATGTTGATGCAAGGTTTGCCTTTCATTTCTGTCCTCCTGATCAGAGTGGTTTTACTTTGAACTGTACTTTGTGACTCTGTGATACTCTCTGTGATAATCTTAATTCAAGGTACAACCAACAAGACTAGCCCACTTTGGGTACCACAGTTTATCACTTCGATGGATCCCACACTGATGTTTTACATGTTCCTGCATACTCCAAACTGATAAGCTTCAGTATTAAAAAACAGCTCTCATCAGTGATCTATAACCTCCATATATAGATGAGCAATTAATATCCTTGAGTATATTTAACTCGGGCTCGAACGATGATCAAACTGTTGGGTTTTATGTGCAATATGGGCCTGTTTGGGCCCAAATTCGTGGTCTATTGTAAGGCTATACTATAAAGCCAAATAGAAGTGATACAAAACCTTAACTTTTTTAAGAGAGAGATTGTGAGAAGCCATTAGAGAGTTTGAGAGAACTTTGTGAGGAAGAAGACTTCGGTTTCTTCGTGAGGGCTTGTACAATTGTCTAGATAAGAAAAGCATCATCATTTCTCCCCGTGGACGTAGGCATATTGCTGAACCAGGTATATCTTGTGTCTTGTGTGTGGTTGCTTGTTTATTTTGTCGTTTTCGTTTTACTTTCATACACTAGTTCAATCATCATATTTGTGCATTAGTTTCCGCTGCGCACAACAAGTGGCATCAGAGCCGAAGGTTAGTTCCTTGGGTTAAAGAGGGATTGCAGAACATTGGTTAAAGGGTTTTGAGGAATCTGTCCAGATTCGATACTCTGTGGTAAAACGGCCATAACTCTGTTCTCGGATATCGAAACGTTGATCCGTTTTTTGGGTTGGAAAGAAGAGTCTTCAGGCTTTCCAACGGTGTATGGTACGTTTTCTGTTTCAAAGTATTATGTTCCCAGTAATTCTTTGAAGTTGACGGTTTTGTTTTCTCAATTTCGGTAAATATCCAATCTTGGATTTTTCTTGTGAGCTTTGGTTAGAACTTGAACGTCTAGAAGGTGTTTGTTGAAATTCCAGGGTGAATTTCATATTCGTTTGGTGAAAGATGTCAAAAGAAGGGAGTTCGAAGAGTTCGAAGGGGGAAACCAAGTCAGTGGTTTACCATCAAGCAAAAATTGATGTAGAGAAGTTTACTGGCACCAATAACTTTGGTATGTGGAGGTGTGAGGTAATGGATGCTCTATGTCAACAAGACCTAGAAGATGTTCTGGAGGATAAGCCAGAAGATGTGGAAGAGAAGGATTGGAAAAAGATGAACAAACGAGCTTGTGGAATCATAAGATCGTGTTTGGCACAAGACGTTAAATATCTTGTGATGAATGATGTTTCTGCAAAGGAGATGTGGCGAAAATTGGAGGAGAAGTATATGACAAAGACTATCCACAATAAAAATTATCTACTTCGAAAGTTCTATCGAATAGATATGAGAAGAGGTATTTCCATGGCGGAGCATCTTAATGATTTTACTAAGCTAATTGCAGACTTGGCGAATCTAAGAGCAGATGTGAGTGATGAAAGCAAGGCAGTGTGTCTCTTAAATTCGTTACCTGACGAATATGAACACTTGGCTATCACACTCACATATGGGAAAGAAAAATTGGTGTATGGTGAGATTTCTGCAGCATTGTTAACTCATGCGTGTATGAAAAAGGACAAGGAAGAGTCCAAGGGCTCTACACCTGAGGTCTTGGTAACAAGAGGAAGGTCTAGTGACAGGAAAGGCCAAGGTGGTAGAGGGAAATCTCGGTCAAAGTCGAGAGGTCGATTTCTAGGAAAGGATGAATGCTCCTTTTGTCATGAGAAAGGGCGTTGGAAGAAAGATTGTCCTAAAGCCAAGGCAAAGGACAAGAAGAAAAACTCTGAGGTAAATGTTGCATGTGATACTAAAGATGATGATGTAGATTATGATTATTCTTTATCCGTTTCATCAATGGTTTGTTACACTAGTGGTAATGAATGGATTTTAGATTGTGCTGCTTCTTATCATATATGTCCTATAAGGGAATGGTTTTCTGATTTTAAGAAGCAGGAGAGTGGTGTAGTGGTGATGGGGAATGATCAACCCTGTCACATAATGGGTATAGATATCATTCGTCTGAAGATGTTTGATGGAATTATAAGGAAGCTGAAGAATGTTAGGTATGTTCCTGACATGAAGAAGAATCTTATCTCAGTTGGTACTTTAGAAGCCAATGGTTACAAGGTGGTACTTGAACATGGCGTTCTAAAGGTTGTGGCTGGTGCAATAGTTGTACTCAAGTGTGTTCGACAAAGGAACTTGTACTTCCTTCAAGGTAGCACAGTTACTGGGGATGTGGCCGTGTCTGAGGCTACATCAAAGATTGCTAGAGAGACTACGCGGCTGTGGCATATGCGGTTGGCGCATACCGGTGAAAAATCCTTGCAAAGATTGATAAAGCAAGGGTTGTTAAAGGGTGTTATCGCCTGTAAAACAGAATTCTGTGAGCATTGTGTTCTGGGCAAGCAGACAAGAGTAAAGTTTGGCACGGCTATCCATAATACTAGTGGAGCTCTTGATTATGTTCACACGGATGTCTGGGGGCCTACCAAGAATGCATCTTGGGGAGGTAAGCATTATTTTGTGTCTTTTGTTGATGATTTTTCTAGGCGTGTGTGGGTGTACACCATGAAGAGCAAGGATGAAGTCCTAGAAATTTTCATAAAGTGGAAGAAGTTAGTTGAGACCCGAATTGGCAGAAAGATCAAGGTACTTCGCTCAGATAATGGAGGAGAGTACAAAAATGATCCATTCTTGCAAGTATGTCAGGATGAGGGTATTGAACGCCATTTCACTGTAAGAGAGACACCGCAGCAAAATGGGGTGTCAGAGCGGATGAATCGAACTTTACTGGAGAGAGTTCGGTGTATGTTGTCTAATGCTGGGTTAGGCAAAGTGTTTTGGGTTGAGGCTATTGTGTATGCCTGTCACCTTATTAACAGGTTGCCTTCGACTGCGATTGATGGCAAAACTCCTATGGAGGTTTGGTCTGGTAAGCCTGCTTCAGACTATTGTTTTCTTCATGTGTTTGGGTGTCCAGCTTACTATCATGTTCGAGAGAGTAAGTTGGATCCTCGTGCAAAGAAGTCTTTATTTATGGGTCTACAGAGTGGAGTAAAAGGTTATAAGGTATGGGATCCAGAATTGAAGAAAATTATTCTAAGCAGAGATGTGACATTCGATGAGGCTTCTATGTTGAAGCCTAAGAGCTCTCAGCAGGTGGAGAGCAAGGCCAAAGAGGTTTCGCAGTGGGTGGAGACTGAAATATCTCCACGTGTTCCAGGTGGTTCTGTATCTTTGGAAACGTCTACTGTAAGGGTTCCAAGTATTGAGGTTCCTAGCGTTACAGATTCTGATGACATGACAGATAATGAGGTTGATGATGAGACGGTTGATGATACAGTACATGTGGACTCTAATGATGAGGGTCCAATTGCATCTAGATTATCCAAGAGAAATGTCGGTGTTCCTAAACGGCTTACTGATGATATGGTAGCTTATGCACTTTCGGTTGTTGATGAGGGTATTCCAGAAACTTTTCGTGAAGCACTGCAGAGTAGTGATTATGAAAGGTGGAAGAAGGCCATGGATGAGGAGATGAAATCTCTTCATAAGAATGAAACTTGGGAACTCATGGAGTTGCCTAAGGGAAAGAAAGCAATCGGGTGCAAATGGGTTTACACTAAGAAAGATGGGTCTCCTGGTGAAAATGTACGCTTCAAAGCAAGATTGGTGGTAAAAGGCTATGCTCAGAAGGAGGGAATTGATTATAATGAAATCTTTTCTCCAGTTGTGAAACATTCCTCTATTCACATCCTATTGGCCCTAAGTAGCACAATTTGATTTGGAGTTAGCTCAACTTGATGTGAAAACTGCTTTTCTACATGGTGAGCTAGATGAGGAGATCTATATGACTCAGCCGAGTGGGTATAAAGATGCGGGTAATGACAAGCTGGTGTGTAAATTGAAGAAATCGCTGTATGGGTTGAAGCAATCTCCAAGGCAATGGTACAAGTGGTTTACTCGGTTTATGCTAGGGCAATGGTACACAAGAAGCCCATATGATCCTTGTGTCTATTTTCGCAAGGTATGTGATGGTTCTTTTATCTATTTGCTTTTATATGTTGATGACATGCTCATAGCCTCTAAAAGCAATGTGGAGATAGACAAGTTGAAAAAGACTATGTCTATGGAATTTGAGATGAAAGATTGTGGTTATCTTAAAAGGCCTATCTACAGAAGGTGCTACAGAGATTTAGCCAATATGAGATTGGTACAGCTGTGAGTATACCTCTCTCAAAAGATTATAACTTGAATGCTTCCATGTCTCCTAATTCTGAGACGGAACGTGCTTACATGACACGTTATCCATATGCAAGTGCGGTTGGTAGCTTGATGTATGCGATGGTATGTACAAGGCCCGACATTGGGCATGCAGTTGGCACTGTAAGTAGGTACATGCATAATCCTGGTGAGAAACATTGGGAAGCTGTGAAATGGATCTTACGCTACATTCAAGGTAGTGTGGAGGTTGGTTTACTATTCCAGAAGGGAAGGGATTTGAATCAGTTTTGTGTTGGTTATGTGGACGCTGATTATGATGGTCAAATAGAGAGACGTCGGTCTACTACTGGATATGTTTTTACATTGGCAGGTGGTCCTATTAGTTGGCGGTCTACATTACAATTTCTTGTTGCTTTGTCTTCGACAGAAGCAGAATATATGGTTGTGACTGAAGCCTTTAAAGAAGCCATTTGGTTACGAGGTATGTTGAAAAACTTGGGTATTGTGCAAGAGCAGCTTATGGTTCATTGTGACAATCAAAGTACCATAAATCTGGCAAAGAACTCAGTTTATCATGCTCGTACAAAGCACATTGATGTGCGACATCACTTTGTCAGAGACATTATTGAAGAGGGTGAGATTTTATTGAAGAAGATTCATACTAGCAATAATCCGGCTGACATGTTGACTAAAGTGGTTTCAGGGACTAAGTTCTATCATTGCTTAGATTTGGTCCATGTTCTTCCTTTGAGTGGATAGTATATTTTGGAGTGAACTACGATGGCTTGATCCCTTAGAAGAAGGGTACGTAGGCAACCATGAAGTGGTGCAGCCGAGGTGGTCTTTCGGGACATATGTGGGAGTTTGTGACTTGTGTTTGTCGGCTTAGATTTATTGAATCTTCGCCGAGGTGGAGAATTGTTGGGTTTTATGTGCAATATGGGCCTGTTTGGGCCCAAATTCGTGGTCTATTGTAAGGCTATACTATAAAGCCAAATAGAAGTGATACAAAACCTTAACTTTTCTAAGAGAGAGATTGTGAGAAGCCATTAGAGAGTTTGAGAGAACTTTGTGAGGAAGAAGACTTCGGTTTCTTCGTGAGGGCTTGTACAATTGTCTAGATAAGAAAAGCATCATCATTTCTCCCCGTGGACGTAGGCATATTGCCGAACCACGTATATCTTGTGTCTTGTATGTGGTTGCTTGTTTATTTTGTCGTTTTCGTTTTACTTTCATACACTAGCTCAATCATCATATTTGTGCATTAGTTTCCGCTGCGCACAACACAAACTTGAGTATATTTTGATGCGTCCACACTCCACAGTCATTCTCCTTTACAAGTTCAATTTCAAAAAAGATGGTTATCTACTAATACTATTTCTAGTTACGAACACTGAGCTTCGTACATTATAGAGAAAATTTGTAAAGCAAATGGAAGAACTGGGTACTGGAGTGCATTTATTCCTACAATTAAACTATGCTAATATGTTCTAAACAATTCTGTAATGATCTTTCACTTAGGATATAACTGTGCTACATAATAGGTCAAGCAGGCTTGTCGTAACATCATGAGACCTGTACTCAAGATATTCTAAACATTAGTTGCACAAAGCTGACAAACCCATGACCTTAGCATGCAACCGAGCAACTCGTTACTCGGTTGTAATACCCGTTATTTTCATATCTATGATATTGTGTGTAGTTGCAGTGTGTATGTACTTGATATGCTTGCTGTGTATTAGCTATATTTACTAGGATGCAGATTTTCAGTGTCCAGTCGACTGGGCAGACGGTTATTTGTGTTGTATTTTGGAAACCGGCCCATAATATTTAATTATAAAGCACGATAATATCAGTTAAGGTTTGATCACGAAAATCATCTTGTTTAACCTTAAAGAAGAGGTGCAATAAGGAGAAGAAGCTTAATCATCACCTAGGGTTTGTTTTGGGTTTGCTTGCTTGGATTATTTGCAATTGGAATTGGATTATCTGAAGTTCAGAGTTAATTTCGTTGCTTGGATTGAGGCAAGTTATCTAACTTGCGTTTCCATCTTGATTGTAGGTTTAGATGAAGTTAGTTTGTGTATTAATATGCTAATAATTTATATATAATCTCTTGTCATGATAGATATTGTTGTATATCGATAGTTAATTCATAAATATGTTATCTTGCTGAATTGGAAATATTGGTATTGCTGTAATTTCTACTTTGAAGGTATGATTAATTATTTTAGAGTGTGATAATAAATTTTAATTGTAAATAACAATGATACATTATGGGGAAATATGTTTAGAGATGATTTACATGCTAAATTAGGTTTTAGACATGTTTATATGTTCCTGAATTCGTGTTTGAATTATTAGGGCAGCATGTTAGTGTGTATTATATGTTACGGATTGAATTTGCTCTCTTAAATAAAAACTGGAGTTAACTGGAGTTAACTGGAGTCCAATTAGCTAGAGTCCAATCGACTGGAGTACAGTCGACTGAACTCTAAGTTTACTGGACATGTTACAGACCGAGACCTTAAAGCAATTATTTAACATTTATATGGAAAATAGACTTGTATTCAATAATTGATGAACATGATGAAATGATGAATACTTGTTTGATGGTTATGAAATATATATTTGATGATATGATGGTGAGACTCTTTGTGTAGAGTTTAGTGCAAGTGGCACAACGCTATAGTGTTAGCCAATTTATATCCATAGTGTTGGATTATCCATAGTGTTGGATGTGGTACGGTGGTACCTATGGTTGGGGATGTCGATCCTTTAAACCTGATAGTGTCGGTGGACACAGGTGCAAGTGGCACATAGCTGGTCGGTCAGCAGTGCGATGTCACGTTTGTTTACTATTGTATGTTTATTATTGATTGATGATACTGTTAGTATATATATATTATGCCATTGATATTGATGTAGGACATCCTACCTACACCAATTGGTTTCCTATTTGGGTTAATGTTTATTTAGAAGTCATTATAAGTTTAGGATTTCTATTTTAGAGTCTAGAAGTTCTAGAATAGTTGGTTTACTATTAAGTTGATATTAGTAATACAATTCAAAGTAGGATTTGTATTTTGATTTATTTGTTTAGAAAGTCCTAGTGCTAGTTGGTCTAAGTCTTTAGTCTATATAAAGAGTCATGCTTTGTAAAACAATTATTTTCAACCAATTCAATTATTCAATCAATACAATTAAGATTTGTCTCTACAATTTATTTTTCTTTAGTTTTGTTTTAGTTCTTCCTTGTTTCAAGGCAATCCTCCCCTTGGGTTACTCAAGGTTTGATTTTTAATCGCTTCCGCTACGTCAGATATTTATCTTTATATTAACTTTGGGTGGGCGGATTCTATTCCTGGAGTCAAGATCGAGACCCAAGTTATATACCTTGCTTAGACTTTATGTCTAACCCTTTTCCTCTTTCAGGTGACAGGTGAGTCGTCTAGCGGAGCGAACGATGGGGATGATTTGGTTGGTAGTTAGGTGTGGTCGTTGCTCTTAGTCCAATAGTTATCCAGGAGATGATAGTAGTGTAGCCTGTGTGGCGAGACATTTCATTTCAGTTTGTCTTTCAGTTTCAGTATTTGGATTCACTCTTATTTCATTTATTCAGATATTCAGATTTGTTAGTCTTCCGCTGTTGTTAGTAGTTATTTCTGTTATTTTATTATCATGTCTTGCATAGATGTTGGCTATATGGTTTGTTATCACGTGACAGTAGTGTGAGCCTACGGTCCATGGAGGATATATGGTAAACATTATGACTTTGGAGTCCGGTCTTGGATTGATCACCTAGGATTGGATTTCAAGGACGTTACATCGGTCTCCTAGACCAGAAATGGCCAACTTAGTTTGTTTGGCGACTTGTTGATTTAAGTACTTGAAGTCTTGAACTGTACTTTGTGTGATGATCATAAATTCATAATCACTTTTGCAAAACGAACCAATGTCATGCTGAGTACATAAACAAAGTGACTAAGTGAGACAATATTAGATTTAATAAAACAGACAAGCAATCCGTTGTAGTCTAGTTGGTTAGGATACTCGGCTCTCACCCGAGAGACCCGGGTTCAAGTCCCGGCAACGGAATTTTTTTCTTTTTTTTTTCCATGTAAACCAAATTTCTTTTTTTTTTCCCATGTAAACCATTCCTTTTGGTGATTCCAGAGAAGCATAGTTTAGTCTAGATTGCTTGAAATTTTTTTTCTATGCTGTAAGTTTACTCTGTCTTGCAGGTAGCATCTGTTACCAAAACACGTACGCAAGCAGTTCTCTTAGTCAGGAAACTCATGCATTCTCCCGAACCCATGGGTTCCTTTAAGCTCATCTGTTACCAAAACACGTACGCGAGCAGTTCTCTCAGTCAGGAAACTCAAGCATTCTCCCGAACCCATGGGTTCCTTTAAGCTGACATACATATGCCTGAGTGCATTTGAGAACCAACCAACCAATACAACATTTGATGAATGAGTGATGTTGGTTTGAATTATAAAGAAAGCAAATATAATTAATCATCTAGACATACAATTTTTCCAGTGAAAACTAAATTTATTTTTATTGTACGTACGATATTAGCCTTAATAGGTAATTTGGTATGCATTTCTTCTGAAGTTTATGCAATTTATTAGAAATTCATGGCCTTGAAGTCCTGAACTACTTCTGTTTTCTTATTCAGGATGTAATGAACTGTGCAGCGGAAAATTGTGATACTGAAATGAAAGTGTGAAAACCTAAAAGCAAAGGGGCTTTATGTGAAGACTCTACAAGAAATAAATGAGTCCATGCAAATGAAAATGGCAGGGCATATTCTGACATAAGACGTACAGTACGAGCTCGGGCCAAGTTTATGAGGAAAGAAAATATAAAAAGGGTAATATCCCAAAAAAGCCCTATGTTTAGGTGCCTCTTCCCCAATAGGCCCTGACCCACCACATTACCTTTTAGCAATTTTTGTGAGACCATTATACCATTCATACTAAAAACAAAAGAAAAAAAACAGAATAAGACAAATAAGAAAAGACAAAAACAAATTTTTTAATATTAATTAATATTTTTTGTTATATTATTTATAACTTGTATATCTTTTAATTAAGAAAGTAAAAATCAATATGATGTATATGGTTGGAAAGATCTCGACGAGATCTATCTAACAAGATCCCACATGGGTATGAAAAAAAAAGAAAAAAAAAATGTGTTTTTTATTTTTTCGATAATTTTCTCTCTCTATATATTGTAAGGGTCTTATCCGCTAAAACATTGATTGTTGTTCTCTAAACAATATACCTTTATCCTCTAAACAAGCTATTGTATCAACTTAACATGCAAATTTATTAAATTATAATATTTTTTTTGATAAAAAGTATGTCTCTTCTTCTCTTTCTGAATCTAACAACATTATATTCACACCCAAAGGTAGGATATACATCGCCTGATCAGCATGTACAAAGACTGTACACCGTCAGGTAAAAAACCAAAACAACTCTCTACACCTAGCTCCTGAGCATAACAGGTCACTCAAAGACAGAGAAGAGAAAAGAAAGAAACAGGGGGGCACAAACATCCCCAAATGTCCAATACAGCTGAGTTATCACTGTTCCTGTAGAGCATATGCCCACCTGGTCAACAGATCCCTAAAGCTAATGTCACCCCTTAATGCTAAAGTATCTTTATTAAATTATATTATATATTGAAAAGTTTTGAAAGATGGATTAAAGCTAGTTATCAAAGTATATTGGTCATGGTTTTATATGTATTACTTGGATTTTGTTGAAAACAAGAAGACATGAGTGTTTAAATAAAGAGAGACTATTAGTTTCAATGATGGTTAGAGAGCACTCGAGTCTGTGGCTCAATGGTTGCATCCATCTCACAAAGTGGAGAGATCGTTGGTTCAAAACATGCTAGTAAACTGATTGTTTGATATAAGTTTCCTCATGTCATTTAAAGGGGTAAGGGGTGCCCTCAACCCCGTTTGCCAAAAAATAAAATAAAATAATGATTAGAGATTTGAGCTATTATATTGTTTTGGTGTGAGGGATAGGAAGGGAGAATGGAGTACAAATTTAACGAGCTTATTGACATTACACCATGCAAAAGGAGCAATTTATGTTTAGTCTGGATTATGTTCTTTTTCTTTTTTCTTATGGTTTGAGATGTAACCTAAAAAACAATATATAGACTGGGTTATGTTCTTTTATGAAGTTTTTTGTGAAGTTAACTATATATTAAACATTTTTATGAACTTTTCATAACAATACAAATTTTTTTTCTTTTTTTTTTTTTCTGTACTATAAGGATTTTGTCCTCAGGTGAGACATCGAACTCATGCATCAAATTACAGACTATAATTCACATATATTAATAATATGGAATGGATATCATGCCTTTGTAATTTACATAACAACAAACAACAATTTAGAGGATATTGCTTTGGTGTTAGAAGACAAGAAGATATATGTTAGATGACAAAAATAAAAACTCCTGAATTTGATAGTAATGTGTGATTTTTTTAGATTTTTAGAGTAATTTTGAAAAGCCTTTGAAATCATAAGGAGTTTTTTCTCGAAACCCAACTTCTCGGTAAAAAAAAAATATGAAATTTTGAATTTTTTATAAATATTTGAATTTTTATAAAAAAATTAAATTTTAAAATTTTATAGTCATGTGGAATCTAGTTTGAAAGATCTCGTCGAGACCTTTCCAGCCATATAAACCATGTTGATTTTCGATTTCTAAAACACAACTTATAATATTTTCAAATGTTAAAACCAAAAAGTTATACACCAACTGTTTTTTTTGTCCTTTTCTGTTTTTTGTCTTTTTTTGCTTTTTTGTCTTATCATGATTTTAGAGCATAAAAGGTTGAGATTAGAAAATAAAATACAAAGGTAATTTTGACCTACTAAAAAATATGATCTAGTCAAAGGGCTTGTTTAAGAAGATGACCCCATGTCAGGGTCTATTGGGGAAGAGGCACCTAAACATGAGGCTTTTTTGGGATATTACCCATATAAAAAAGATAGATGAAGGCTGGATTTACTTCCTGAAAAGGTCAACTATTCAACTAGATGGAGACTGTGAAGCATCCGATCCGATAAGAGTCTTGAGTTTGACCGCATGCTGGTTCTTTTTGCTACTGGCCTAAATGACATTATAGAGATGTTCGCTTGGCTGCTTTCCTACAACTTGTGGTAGTGCAAGCCACAAGACAAATGGTTTCGAGGATTTAAACTTTAAATCATGTGACGTGACTTCCAGTTATTATCCCTTACCTGTGAACTTTGTCAATATCACGAATCCAATAAAGCATGCGGATTTGTCAGAAAATATTTGGAGTCTATTGATCAGTTCACACACTTAATGCAAAACAGAAATTTGGGCTGAAACAACACCCTCTAAGAAAAATACCCTTTTATGCTTGCATGATTAATTTTCTACTATATATATAGTTTTATTATTTTAACGGATGCAGGAGCCTACAGAAGAATTAAAAGCATCATCTGTTGCAGAGACTGTTGTGTGTTGATATCACATTTCATGTTACAAGCTAAGCATGCATAATGAAGACTCAAGCCTTAATAAAAATCAAGCCTGACTACAATTATATTACAATATGTCTTTCTTTCCATATAATTAAGAAAATAAATTCCAACAACCACAACGACCAAACTTACCACTTCCAGGATCTTCTGGGTCTTCCAAAAAGATGAGTCTATCGGCATGTACAGAGGCAATGCTATTAGTGTGGACGACTGCTGAAGCTAAACCTACATATTTTAATTCTCCTATTTTTCCAGCTTTTCTGCAAGTATTTAATTTCAGATCATAATAAAACAATTCCCAGTTTTTCCATTTAAGCAACAACGTGTCGTGGTAGATGTATAGAGCTTCTAAACCGAAGAATTGGATATCACGTAAAAAGTGTTCTCCGATCAATCCATCAATATCAATTGTGTGTGTTTTAACCCAAACCTGTTTTTCATAGTCTTCTAGTAGCCATACATATAATTTGGTGGATGATATACAATCACATAAACATAAATGTTCATCATCCCTCTTCACTAGTTGCATGTTTTGGTGTCTTTTTCTTGAGTAACATTCTTCTCCAGGGTGTGGCATTGTAACAAATTCCTCACTTTCCATTTTAAAAGCCATGATGGACTTTGAACAAGCACAAGGTTCTGGTATTCCATATCTTCCCTCAGATCGATCTCCACTAACCATCCAATGCAATGCTCCATTTAAGATTATAGGGGTTCTATCCCAACAAGGAACCTCAGTACGGTAGGCAATCGTTTTTGCCAATTTCGTGCGCAAGCTAAGTATCATATACTTAAAACAAACAAATCTATCGTTACAAACATAAAGAAGTCTATATTCGCTTGTTTGTTTGTGGAAAAATATTCCACACACTTTGTATGATTCACTTCGAGAAATTACAGAAACTTTTTCTTTTGTTATAGGGTTCCAAATGAGAAAACCAGGTCGACGATCCAATGGTTTAGTTCTAAATAGAAGTAATCCATTGTAGGAACCAATAAGGGGTCGCTTGAACTTATTAGATTGAGATGGAACCATCACCTTATTACATCTATCAATGAAATAAAGTTTGTAGGGCCGTTTGATCCTGGCCTGAAGAACAAGGACTGGAGCAGCTCTAGATCTATCAAGGTGCATGGCAACGAAAGATGGAGTTGACGAGAGGGAATAAAATGTTTTACACACACTTTGACATTGAAAAAGACAATCAGCATCAAGCCTACTAAGTATATTAATTATAATGTCATCTGGGATGTGGACAAGGCTAACAGATGCAATTGGCCGCGAGGGGTCCTGTGAATTATCACAGAGAGAGATGTTAGTTGTTCTGTTGTGTGGAATAAATAGGCGCTGTAGCTTACCCCAGACGTGAGGCGTGGGCGCCCATATCCTGCGCCAGACAGTCCTTGACTCCTTGTCATCATACCCTGTCATAAACAAAAGTTAATAATTTTGTTTAATTACTTGTAATTGAGTGAGGGAGAGAACAATGGTTGTTGGTATCAAGAGAAAGAAGAAAGATAGATTTATATAATATATATCTGACCCTGATGAGTTCGTCTCCATGTCTGACAAGGAGATAGAAATAGTCATGAAAGGAGACGGAAACACAAACTCAAACTCAAACTCAAACTCATCTTTGTTTGAACTCCTGAACACTTAATGCTAATCACTTATTTGAATTAATTTAAGTGTTAAAGTGATCAGCATTAAGCACAACTTATTTGAATTAAGTACATTACATATTTACATATGCAGAAACCCATGGCTTAATGGCCTTACATATGAAGTTGAACCATCTTGTCTCAATGTGAAATAATCGCAAAACAGTCTCAAATCACAGCCTACTAGCAAAATCAATCCAGGTATAGGTATCAATGTACGTTATTTCGAGCCATGGACAACCAACAGCACTAGCCCACTTTGGGTACCATAGTCCATAGGTATAAAGTATAAACTATAAAGCCGATCAAAGCGGTTTGTTTTGCAACTTAAGATAACGGTTCAAGTACTTTGAACTGTACTTTGTGTCTCTGACAGACTCTCTGTGATAATCAAAGTGAACAAAGTGATTGAAAACAAAGCAAAACTGACATAATTAGACACCTAAAAGTTCAATAAAACTTACAAGTGATTCCTTGTAGGATACTCAGGCAGTCAGGCTCTGACGTGGGAGACTGTTAATAATAGTCCAACCACACTGAATTTACAGAAGTCCGACCTACCAAAACCAGGAGGAATCTTGGTGTTTATGAATTAATTAGTACAAATTAACTTTGACGTTATCGAAATGAGAAGGAAGAATCTTATTAGCAAGTGAGTTTTGCTGAGGTTGGTTGTTTAGTTACAAAATGTCCAAAACTATTTGGTTATTGATAGATTGAGTTCTGTAGGGGTACTATATATAACATACATGTGGCATCATCTCTACCGTCCATCATGGTGCCACATGTCATTATCTAATGGGTTTTTTCTTGATGACACAAGTTACAAAGTTAAGCCTTATTATTACAAAAATATTTTCTTCATCATTACCTTATTAATTGCTAAGAATGAAGTTACCAAATAATTCTGTGATTGGCCCACATACAAGTAAGCTACACATATAAAATTCTCTGATGGAGTTACATTGTAAGCCTATAAATATGAAGGCAAATGACTCATTCTTCTCATCTTCTCATATTCTCATGCTCTCAACAATATCTCATGGTGAGGTCTCATGATCAATGACATCCTCATTCCTCTCATGATGAGACTTTGCCTCTCAGGTCTCATCTCTTTCTTGAGCTCTCCTCATCATCGAGCTCCCTTTTGTATCACCACCATAGGTGAAAAAATCGTTTAGGGGCGGATATCCGATCTGCCAAAAAACGGAAAATATCGCGGATATCCGACCTCCTGTGTCGGATTTTTGAGGTTTGGCAAATTCAAAAAACCTTCATCATCTGAAACTTTCTTCAATTGCTGAAAACTGCTCTAGCCGATCGAAGAGTCCGCATAACAGCACACAATTCTCTTACACTCCTTATTTCACCAGAAACGGAAGAATTCACAATTCCCCTAATATCTTCAATACCCGAGAAATCCAATGGTTGTGGTAGAAGTATAGCTGCTGTAGTTTGATTCAAAAACTTCTGACTTTCTTCTCTAGTTTGACCAATAGGAAGATTTCCATTACGAGTAATAGAAAGACCCATTGAAGTAGAAGTAAATGAAGAAACTTGTGAACACACTGAATTCCATTCAAGAATTTCAAATGTTTCTTTCTCAATGTTGTCAGTTTCAAAAGAAATACAAGATGATTTCAAACATTTAACATATGTATGTACAATTGAGCAGGAAAAAAATGGCGGGTTTTTAATTGAAATGAAACTACTGCATAGTTCCATTAGAAGAAGAAGAAGAAGAAGAAGTAATCTCTTTAATTGGTTTTGTTGATAGTTTATCTTATCTTGAAAATAACTGATATATCCGAAATATATAGAAAATAACTGATATATCCGAAATATCAGTAGATACCACTAGCTGCCAAAGATTACCAGCTCACTTCACTGGTGTTAGGGTTTTTTTATCTATACAAGAAGAATTAGAAGAAGCTCAATAGAAATGGCAGTAAGAGTTACATCAACATGTCAGTGTTTTAAAGATAAGTTTAACAAATTCAAATCTTCTTCTTCATTTTCAGAAATAATTAGTTTCGTTAATTTCCAGAAACAAAAACAGAGTAATTTTGTTTTCTTATCTTCAAAATATAATTATTTTTCTCTTAACCCACCACCAAAGTATCTAAAAGCTTCTAATAAAGTTGATGTGGAAGTTGTTTCTGATGATGGAAAGAAGAAAAGGGAAGAAAAAGAGGATGATTTTGAAGTTATGGATGAAGAAGAGAGAAGGGAATGGAGGAAAAAGATTAGAGAAGTAATTGATAAAAACTCTGATGTTGATGAAGTAATTGACCCAATTGAAAGAAAGAAGAAGATGGAACAGCTTCTTTCAGAATACCCACTTGTTGTTAATGAAGAAGATCCAAATTGGCCTGAAAATGCAGATGGATGGGGGTTTAATTTCATAAATTTCGATAAATATCGGTTTTTGCCGAATTATGCCGCGAATATCCGATAAATGCCGACCGGCATGGGGTGTTTTAATATCCGTTTATATGCCATATGTCGTACCGTGCCGATCTCCAAAAAAAACGGAAAATATCGCGAATATCCGGTCGGCAAGAACGATTTTTTCACCTATGATCACCACTACTATAATAAGGTTCTTTCTCTCTCCGTGGATGTAGGCACAATTGCCGAACCACGTATACAATGGTGTTCATGTCTTCTCTATTTTATTATTACTTATCACATCATTTATATTTACATTATTCATTAATGTATTGACCAACCTCACAAATATGGTTAATACATTTGGCGCCGACTATAGGGACTTGAGATTTTCTCAAGCAAATTCCACCCACCAACCCCACCATACACCATTGTTTCATAAGTGGTGATTTCAAGAAATTCATTGAATTTGAAATGATAGAATTGCAACTCACAATTAGAGGGTTGGAGTAAATTGTCTACACAATTATTGGGCTCGACAGAAGCAAGATAAGTATCACTTTAATATTTTTGGTCATTGAGATGAGGCAACGGGCTACCAAAGAGCGAACTCAATTGTCTCTGTTTATTGTTACTGGTCATTGAGATGAACCACCGAGCTACTAAAAGGCAAAATCGACCTCCATTCGCTTACTGGTCATTCAACATTTTTCCATTACATGTGCATTTATGTAGCAATTTATTCTCATAACTCATCCATGATTATCTCCTCTCATTCATGAGCCACATCAATTGATTACTATCACATGCATAATCAATCACATGTTTTATGCTTACATATATAAGAGTTACATTCTCACATCAGTTACATTTTTTGTGGCCATTAGTAACCCACAATCAATTTTGTTATATATTTTCAACATTAAAAGACTTCAATGATGTTGACTATGGCTCAGTTCTCATCAAGCCCACTAATGGAGTTCTCAGGTCTTGCAGAAAACTCCTCATACATTCAGGTCTCTAAACTAGCGAGCTCAGGTCTCGTTGCGACCTCACCTCATATTCAGGTCTCTAAGCCAACGACCTCTCAGGTCTCGTCGCGACCTCACCTTCATGTCAGGTCCCTAATTGCAACCTCACCAGGTCCCTAAACGTGACCTCACTAAGTCGTTAATTGCGATCTCTCCAAGGTCTCGTCGCGACCTCACTTCATGTTCAGTTCTCTAACTGGGATCTCACCAGGTCTATCTGTAACGCCCCAACTCCGTATATCCCAGTCGGCCGCTCCGGAATATAAGGAATTGTAGCGCCCAAGCTACTTGACCAACTAGCCAACAACCAAATTGTTCAAGTAACCTGTCTACAACAGTAAATACCATTGCAAAACTCCAAATAAAAGGATCAACTGGATAAAACCAAAACCTGGTATAATTATATTCAACATCAGCTGGATGTACAAAAGGGTTCCATACCAAATATAAGAACTGTAAATACAACTATCTCAAAACTATATACAGGGCACCAACTGGTCTCAAAACACTAACACCAACTAAACTAATTACAAGTCAAAAGAAATTTTGAAAGCCTAGTCCACCTACGGCACTCGCGAAGCTACTGTAGAGCCATCTCCTGAAAAGGATGAAAACAACAAGGGTGAGCCATAGCTCGCAAGTAAAATCTAATTCACTCGTCTTACCACCCAGGATAGAGATACATCAATAAAACTAAACTCACAACACCGATAAATATTAGATATTAAAAACATACGGGGAAATTAACGTAACAAGACATATATCATAACCTCATTTAAAGAGTAATTCAACCTTCGCAATTACGAGCAAAATTATCAACTACTATAAATGTGTGTAGATAACATCCAACACACACCCGAAGGCACAAGATAAAATATATGCGGATAGCATCCAACATACGCCCGAAGGCACAGGATAAAATGTATGCGGATAACATCCAACATACGCCCGAAGGCACAGGATCAAATGTATGTAGATGACATCCAACATACGCCCGAAGGCACAAAGTGTAAGTGTGTGCGGATCACATCCAACACACGGCCGAAGCCACCAAGTGCAAGTGTATACAGTTATATCGACAAAACTCGATTTCAAGAATATAAGCACAACAACTATAAACACCATACCATCTCTATAACCAAAGTTCCATCAAAACAACCCAGTATATATATATATATATATTTCTTTAACAAAAGACATGTTATCATCAGTTTCACCAAAACGATGTAAAGCAAACCCCTTGATCTATATTTCAAATCCAAAATTGCCGACATATTACCATCAATGCTCAGTTGATCACTTTAGATGTTGAAAAAATGATTTCTTGTCAACCACACCTCGTGTTTACGAGTTTAGAAAATTATTCAAACCCTTTAACATCATAAACAACTTGTTAATTTATCAAAATTCATGCATTTCATACCATGGGGTCAGGGCAGCAATGAGACAACCAGAATTTTGGTTTAAAACATACGATATCCCGAATTAATATTGAATAACATCAAATCCCAAAAGAGAAAAGAGTTTTAACAAAAAGAATTCGATTATAACTAATACAAATCTAAACAAAGAGTTAAGAAAAGGGAGTTAGAATTCACTTGCCTCAACGTGATTATAGAACTCAAGATCGACCAGACTTTCCAAGCTTTGAAATCCAAAATATTTTCATGTTATATGCCAAAATCCCTAGCCTTCTTTGTGTGTATAAGGAACTAAAGTGAATGAGTGTGAACTGAAAATGAACAGGTTATTTAACCGACTTACCTCTTGGGATATCTATGGGCACACTAATCAAGGCAACTCAATTGGGCTTCAATTCACTGGGCAATTAAGACCCTAATCTCGGCCCAAAAAGATTAACCCATCTAATCAATCCATACCTCAGAGTACTCTGACCCAACTAATATGCATTGCTATACAATTTTTCTGAAATATAAACACCATGAAAATGCAAACAACCACGTATAAAACACATGGCAGAAAAATTAAAAATACAGGGCACTACACTATCAACGACCTCTTAAAATTACAGGTCTTTCAATGACCTCAAAAATATTCATGCCATACACGGGGCTATTCTCACTTTATCTAATTTCTTTAACTTATTATTAGCACAATTAGCTATTAATGATATTTTTTGCATAGCTCTCTCTCTCTCTGTGCAGGTCACATGAACACGACCTCACTCCCCATGATCGAGCTATTTTTGCACAAATATGCCACATTGCTTTCACTGAACTCTTTACAAGTGAAATGCTTGATATCAAATATGGCCACCCTCATTGACTAGTGAGTCACTCGTATGCGGGACGACCTCAACCACAATTCTCTAGCCACATGCCTGGTCGAACGCATTCACTCTCAAGCAATGCAGACCCACAAAGGCCACATGCATGAGAATTGTCAAACAGGTCTCCACGCTGCGACCATTCACTAGATCGGGCACCAAAAGGTTCCAAGTAACTCTCAAAACACTTGGTCAACCAATGCTCTTTCTCAAACGAGCTACATTTTGACTCCAAAGTGCCACATCTATCGGAATGTCCAATCACAAGGCGACAAAGATAGTACATACAAAAGTCATAAGGAAAACATACAGTTCAGTGTAAGTCTTTTATTAAATTTTATAATATTTTACATGCTAACATTATCAACAAGTATCAGGTCTATGCAACTCGGCCATAAAAATGCGACCACCTTGAAGCATGACCGAGACCAACCACCCACGTATGCAAGAGGACCCACTTCAGTACGACCTGCTTGCAGCTGTCCATCCCGTCTACATGCCTTCTGAACGAGCTACCAGGTCTCCCTGGAACTAACTAACTCGTTGTACACAAAGTCATTATCGAGTTGCAATTACCACAAGGGACCTTCATCGCGTCTTACAAATCCCAATGATCAAGCTCATCAAAATTTGGGGCGGATCGACTTCGTTAAGGAACCCCACATTTCATTCATCTTGGGGGCTGGATCGATTCGTTTACTTCTTTTCAGCCCGAACTCCGTTCGACCTAAAAAGAGGGGGCTTATGTAGGGTTACTATATATAACATACATGTGGCACCATCTCTACCGTCCATCATAGTGCCACATGTCATCATCTAATGGGCTTTCTCTTGATGGCACAAGTTACAAAGTTAAGCCTTATTGTTACAAAGATATTTTCTTCATCATTACCCTATTAATTGCTAAGAATGGAGTTACATTGTAAGCCTATAAATATGAAGGCAAATGACTCATTCTTCTCATCTTCTCATATTCTCATGCTCTCAACACTATCTCATGGTGAGGTCGCGTCATCAATGACCTCCTCATTCCTCTCATGATGAGACCTCGCCTCTCATGTCTCATCTCTCTCTTGAGCTCTCCTCATCATCGAGCTCCCTTTTGTATCACCACTACTATAATAAAGTTCTTTCTCTCTCCATGGATGTAGGCACAATTGCCGAACCACGTATACAATGGTGTTCATATCTTCTCTACTTTATTATTACTTATCGTATCATTTATATTTACATTATTCATTAATGTATTAACCAACCTCACAAATATGGTTAATACAAGTTCTAAGTAATGCACATAGATTGAGTTCCAAGTACATGCATTCTTTGCTATGATCTCTCGTACACTTTACCTATGTGTTCAGAGTGATTCACTAATTGAGAATCAAACACATATGTTCATCTAATATGTCCAACTAGATTTTTTTTTCCCAGCCAAAATGGCCTTACCGACGTGTCAGACTTCTCTCTTTTTTTCCCACATATCTAGCTAAGTATCTAACGTCATTGCGAAAATAACATTACCATGGGGCTACAAATTACCCCATGGCCTTCTCGTAGACGAGAAATGGGCAAGTCAGTTTGTTTAGCTAGTTTGTTTAGCTACTTGTTGATTTAAGTACATAAACTGTACTTTTGTGATCAAAAATTTTTATACGTATAGCCTACTTATATGGGGTGTGTACACCCAATCATAAGATGCCACATGTCTATAAAGTGGTCGGGTAACCGATCAAATCTACTAGGGTTAACTAAACTCATACATAGGTTATATTATTATTACCATGTGGCGTTTTGTGATTGGGTGTACACACTTATATACAAGTAGACTACACATATAAAATTCTCTGCTTCTGTGATGATATTTGCGAAGACTTAGAGATTGAAGAGTACAAAAACAAAGTGAGTAAAAAGAGAATAAATAATAATAATTTAATACAATATCATGAAATCCGTTGTAGTCTAGTTGGTTAGGATACTCGGCTCTCACCCTTGAGACCCGGGTTCAAGTCCCGGCAACGGAATAAACCACGACATCCCTGTTATCACTGGCATTTGAGGAATGAGTGGTGTTGGTTTGAAATATTAAAGCTTTTTGATAAAAACTAAATTTATTAATAAAAAAGCATGGTACATGCCGTTCACAATATTGGAGTATTAGACATTTATGGGCCTGAACTAATTCTGTTTTTGTTTTCAAGATGTGACGAGTTCTCCGGAATTGTGGCACTGGGAATCTGGGATGAAAGAGTGAAAAATTAAAAGCAATAGGGAATTTATGCGAATACTACAAGAAGTAAACGACTCCATGCAAATGAAACTGGGGTGGCATATTTTGACATAAGACAGTAGAAGATTGGGCTGTGTTTATAAGGGAAAAAAATATATATGAAAGGCTTGATGAAGGCTGGATTAACTACCCCAGTACCCTTCGATCTGAGTTCAGTACGTCACTCGTTGCTTTTCGACAGGCTGGTTTCAAGGGTTTAAAGCCGATGAGAAATGAGTAACTCAGTTTGTTTGGCAATGGCCTTGCATATGAAGTCCAACCATGTTGCCTCACTTTGTGTGATGATCAAAGTGAGCAAAAACAAAGCAAAATTGACATAATTAAAACTTGCAATAAGAACCGTTTGAAAGATACTCGTGCCCTCACCAAAGACCAAGAGACTGCTAAAAATAGTCTAACCACACTGAATTTCTGGAAGTCTCTATGTACAAAACAAATTTGGAGGATTCAGTGCATATAATCAGCACTCAACCAAAACTGAATCGAGAGGGAAAAATTGCAACAGTTGAAGCTTAAAGATTGGAATACCACATGAAAATTCTTTTGTTACAATTTGGTCGAAATTGTTTTCTATGCTGTAAAGTATTTCCAAGTGCTGGAAACGTTACATGTTGGCTCCTCAAACCATATGCTAAAATGGAACTTGTACAGAAACCTACATCCTAAACTCATAATAGTTCTGATTACAACGAAAAATATAACACTGATAAAACTAAATATATCGTCAGACATCATTATACTCAAAAGAAGGATGCCAGCCTTGGTGGAAGAGATTGCTAAATGCTAATCATGCATTTGTCTTTCCTTTTCTGAAACTGAAAGTCCTGCAAAGAATGAATATTGATCAAATGAAAAGAAAGCGGTAGATTTGCTCAATAGGAATAATGCTTAAAAATGACTCCTAGTGATGACTCCACGAAATAATAATGTGAGGAATTCAGATCACAATGTAACATAGCCAATTGTTAATATAACAAGGCTGTATATCACTTCGATGAAGACTTTAAAATATCTGCGTCCAGTGATCCTTTCATCTGGACACTTGCTTTATCACAAGACACAACTAATACACAGCAGGTTACAAAACATGCCCCTGGATGTATGATCAATCTAATGAAAGGCTTCAGTCAAATTATTGACACCATGGGCAATCTAAACATTCCTGACATTCTTAACTTTATCTTTCATCCTGTCTTCATAAAACCTACCACTTTAAAACTTTAACATCCTGTACAGCCATTTGCTACGATAAGCGGGGGAAAAAAAACTATTTGCTCATGAAGCTAGAACTGGTAAAGAGTAAGAAAACTCACCACCAGCACATCTATCCACAGACCTAGGAGATTCATGCAAGAAAAATTCTTTGGTAGCATCTGTAATAACAAAAATCATAGAAATCAGCAAGATTTAAAACATACCAGAGTGGGTTAACGACCTATAATAGAACATACATAATTTTTCTGGTGTAGTAACCCACTATTTAATTTGAAATAAGAAGTGCATTTAAACTATAATCCACACCAGAATTGTGGATAATCCACACCACAAAAAAAAAAAAAAACCGTAAACGTTTATCAATAAAAAAAAATGTATGTTGAATTCCTCGATGTATTTTGCAATGAACAAAGCCGTCCCATTAACAATTCAAAATCCAAGAGGACAGTAGGACACCAATTTAATTGAAACTTGGATAGCATTTCAAACATACAAAAGCATTTGACTTTTTTTCTTCCATGGTATGACCTGGTGTGGGATCCATAGCATTATACTACTCCTTAACTTCTGAAAGCCCGATATTCACAATAATCATAAGTCGACAATGTGTAGCTTGAAACCAAGTACCAAGCTATAGAAAATTGCCAGAATAAAAATTGAAAACCTAAAATAATTCTCAAGACCTATCAACAATGGTTGTAACTTTTAAGCAATAAATTACAACGTTAGAAATTCAACTTCAGAATTTTGAGTTATAAATAGCAACTCTTATATTTAAAAGTACACATTTACAGATCTCTGTTCTGGCATGCCTGGGTGGTGAACAGGAAGCAGAAACAAAATCATTGGTACATGCAATTATGGTTTCTAAGCCAGAAAACTGCATAGTCGCTCATTCTTATTACGTATCATTATAAAAACAGCAAAATACCATGTTCAAATGTCAATATAACTGAACCATTTATTGAATTTCGCCAGGAATCTATTTGTTGAGAAACACCAGTGATTTTTACAGCATTGAACAGTTGAACTATGCATGCGTTCAGACATACCCATGGCAAGTCACGCACGCAGTGGCTGAACGTTTTCTTATAGTGTGAACACTAACCCATAATTACAGGGTGCACATCAACTAGCAGTGATTTAACTTAAGGATTCTCCATACATGACTCATTTGAAATTTATACATTAGATGTCTAGCATACCATGTTTCATTGTCAAAGATGGATCTTGTTCTTCTACATATCCAACCACCTTCGCCGGTATTCCTGCAACAATGCTTTTGAACAAAGAAAAGACTGTTACAAACTCATCTATTATTTGACAACAAATTGCTATCTATAAGCAACACTATTACTGTTTCTAGATACAAGTATCAAGTATGTAAGATACAAGTCTACAACCAACTCTTTCTCAAAGTATTGGGCAACAGAAAATATTTTGTCAGCAACAGAATAGAACTAACCACGCAAACATCTGAAATTCTTGATTGCAGCTTTATTTTTTATGATGAATTGACTATCTAAATTGTTTTCACATTCATACAAAAAGACGACAAATAGCAGTTCTCAAGTAGACGGAGTTTGAGAGTTTCATAATGGACATTGCCGTGCATCTAGTGCCTGGGTAGATTGCATGCAACATACTGCATCAAAATCTTAAGGCTTGTTCCCAATTATATAATATCTGAACTGCTGTTCTTCTCTTTTAGATTATGGTGCTTTGTGGATATTTCATACAGATTTTGCTTTATCACTCATATTCTGACACAGGCAAATTTATTGGTGAATCCATTTTTCAAAGATCCGCAGTCATTTCTAATTGTGTTAGCAGTAAGAAACATAGACATAACAACACCCTGGAAAAGCATACATACACCTACTTTATGGTATTTCCCTCTAGTATTACATATCTCACTCTTTGATTTTTTTTTTATTCCAGCCTGAAAATCACAATCTGTAGACATAGCAAGTGACTTTTGTGCAAAAAGGATATTTGCAAAAAGGTTTATTCCAGCATCAAGCAGATATATTATCGTAAAGCAGAAGCCAAGATCTTTGAAGAGGAAAGCAGAATGAGCTCTTACTAATACAAAAAACATTAGTCCTAGATAGCTGGGCTCTCGGTTTTTAACTTGCCAATCCAGAGGCTGAAGCAAGATCAACTCTTGAGTTAATTCCTATAAGGCTATAACATAAGTTTTCCAGACACAAGTTGTTTTCATCTTAGTTATGTTTACTTGCTAAATCGCGAGTGCCATGATTTTGAACCAGTGGTCAATTTTTTCTTTGTAATGTAATGTACTACTAGAATAAAAATATATCAGATGGCATCTATAATCAATCATACGTGGCAAGTTGGCACCTTTTCAAATAAAGTCCAGAGTCAAACACACAAAAAACAAATGACGTGATAGGCATGTAGACATGTGCAGGAGGGAAGAAACATGTAGGACAGTAGGCGTACACAAAATTGCGCTGAATGTTTTGCTTAAATAGGGTGAGTCAGTTACAAAAGCTACCAATTCTCACTATATGTTCCGATATGATATTAAAAAGCACAAGCAATTACTACTACATAAAAACAACTATATATACATAATTGAACAGATAAAAATTTGTCCAAAATTCATAACAATGTTGTGGTAATATAATATTAATCAGTAATCTAGTGATAGTTTGTGTATTACCTGTGTGGAGGAATATCCTTCAATACAAGTGAACCAGCAGCAATCATAGCACCATCACCTATCCTAATGTTTCCAAGTATAGTTGCACTTGGTCCAATTAGCGCACCTTGACCAATTTTCGGATGGCGGTCTCCAATTTCCTTACCACTTCCTCCTAGTGTTACTCCCTGGAAATAACAATAGCTATGAATATAACGGAAAACTTCAAAAGTTCCCCATCAAAGGAGATGTAAATATCTATAAGGCAATAATATCAAAACAACATTATCCACAAAAAAATTACTACTAATTTCTCAATAAATCAGACATAGAAGACCCCTGATCTCATTGGTTTTACATGAACTACTAGTTTCATTTAATGTATATTAAAGTAATTGAACATTCAGAGTGAAGCTTCATTCTTTTATTGTTCAACATGATTGTGCTTTTCGGACCAATGCTGAGACTAGAAATTGAGGAAAATTATTTGGGATTGGCACTGCTGTGAAAAAGACAAACTACAATGCAGCGCCTCCTCTAATTTATATTTGAAAGTTTTCTTGTCCAGCTGCAATGCAGCACAGGATTTTCAAACTGGACATGCTCATACCATACCCAACAAGAATGCTTGTCTGGGATTTTCTGTTTCAAGATTTCATCTAGAGTTCAAGTTAAAAAAACTCGTCACAATATCAGTGGCAGTTTTTCTTAGTATGAACAAATCATCTATAACACCAACGATTCAATAGGGATTTGAGGGCATCCCTTATTCCCTTGACCCCATTATTAGGGGGCTTAAAATAGAGACTTTATGATGCGGTGAGAAAAATGTAATCATGTCTTGGAGCTGTCTAATAAGTTACGGAAGCATGGAGCTTAGTTAATAGATTGTGTTTTACTGAGGCTAAAAATTGCAACCCCTCTACATCAATGCAAGAGCATATATTATCAAATTACGAGAAATCCAAGACACATCTTATAATGCAAAGGAGAAAGTGAAATGAGAAAATTACTTGTCAGGAAATTTACTCAGAAGTACAATACAGTGTCATACTACATTGCAACTCGGGTCAACATAATTAAATGTTGGCCAAGTTCGGTCAAAAATTAACTGGGCCTGGTTCATGTCAAGATTCCCCAACAAACCTGAAGTCAAGTTCTGATCAAGTTAAGGCCTAAGAAAATCCAATCTACACCCATACGTAACTGAATACTATTTATACAGAAATTCTGTCGAAACTGACTCAAGTTTTTTGTGCTTGGAATGAGATGGTTCTTTCACTGATACTTTTGAAAACACAGTACTAGTTGAAGGGACAGATTAGACTAATTGTTTCAAATCTTAGAAAATAAGCATCTATTTGGTCTGTGTGTATCATATCCATACTTTTTAAACATATAAACTTTTGGCTTAAAAGAAAATATTTAGTCTTTATAAGGGTGAATTTGATCCAAGAGATTTTAAGATCTAGGTGGATCGAGTAAGCATAATTTGACCTCAAACACAGCATAAACCACCAAATTCCCAAATGGCCAGCAAGTTATTTTATAGAAGCAATAGCATGAGAACAAGTTTGACTTGCCTGCATTAGTGAAACTCTGTTTCCTATAACAGCGGTCTCACCGATAACAACACCTGTCCCGTGGTCCAAGAGAATTCCCTCTCCAATTTTGGCAGCTGTTAAATAATGTCAAAAGGCATAAAAATGAGCCTATCACTGTGGCAAGTTCGCAAGGATCTCGATTATCTCTAGCAGAATTAAACCATTTAATTAGAAGGAAAAAAATATTATTTTCAGTTTAGATTGTAGATAGATCAATACAAAGATATTGATTATAAAGTACACAGAATCTCAGAGATCAATCATTTCTTGTTACAAAGAAGAATTAATATAAACAAATACTATATTCATCATAAGCATAAAATTTATCAAAAAACAAAAAAAAAAGTACAAAATTTATTTTTAGTAAATTTGATACAAAAAAAATTCTGATTTTCACACTCCAAATCTCCAACCCCCACCCCAAATCTACACGTAGTCGCTCAGTCTCACATTATATTGTACACAAAATTCATTTGAAAATGAGCGACTTCCAAACATATTAAGTTATTACCAAATAATAAGTGTAGATAACAATCGGCGTAAGCATTACATATTACAAAGAAGAGACAGGTAAAAGTGAAACAAAATGTTAGTGATCAAACTTTGACTTCCCTATGATATGATGGTGTACATTCAATAAACATTGGAGTTTGGACTATGATTTACTTTTTGTTGAAATGATAGAAGGATAGAGATTTTAAGGAGTATTTAAGTGACTTGTCTGAAGGAGTGTTTAAGTGCCTTGTTGAAGTAGTGATGGATAATAAAGTACTGAAGAGGAAAAGAGAATAAAGTGAATCAACATTAACTAAGCATTTTGGGGTAGCTCTCCTCCACAAAGTTCAACTCGTACACTCTGAGCCACCAGTGTGGCCTAATTATCTTTACATAAATTAGTGAAAAACATATTATCCCCAATAATTTTCTCAGATTACCCTCATTAGGTAAAAGTATCCTACAGTTGATGGCCACAAAAGCAAGTCGTCTATTAACAAAGTGATCATCAGGTGTAAATTGAACATCGTTTCAACGTTTAAACAACAAAGGTGACTGAAATTACCTGGGTGTATATCAACTCCAAAAACCTGCATATAAAAAGAAAAATGTAGAGACATCAATAATAATAATAATACAATAAAAAGTTAATAACAATCCCTATCATATTCGAAATAGCTATTCAAAGCAAGGTATTCAAATAAATGTTTACTTCACTTATTCTACTTTGCAATGCCAACGCCAAAACTTTGCGTCCACTGTTCCACAAAGCATGAGCTATTCGATATGACTGTAAAGAATGAAAACCCTACAAGAGAACAGAATCATCAGTACTCTACGTAAAAATTGGCCTTTTCCATTCTTCGGTAATTCCACCAAACACCCCCCCCCCTCCCTCCCACACACACACACACACACAGGCACGCACACACACACAGAAATGCTGAAAAATAATAATAAAGGATGTTACGTGATAACAACTGAAATGTATAAAATATCATACCTTAAGGTACAATAAGACCCAGCAATATGCCAAGCAAGATGGATCTCTTTCTTTGAAAGCCTGCAAGTGAACATTTGCCAAGCACCATCCAAGAAAGAAGCTTTAGGCCTTCAATGTATAGTAGTTCATTTAAGGTATGTAAGAATTAATAGAGCATGGTGAAACTCAGATGCCTTGCAATTGCAATGAAATCACCTGCACATCTAGGCGAATTGAGCGTTGAATACCTCTATCATTCATCATTACATCGACAAATATATCCATAAGCTGTGTTGACAAAAGTATAGGATTTTGGAGCCGATTAGCAAGGACAAACCCCAAGGCCCGTTCCAAACAATCATGTGACATAATACTGGCATACAAAAAGCTACTCAAAATCGGCTCTTTCTCTGCCTGAAACACAAAAGGGAGTATCTGATTTTCTACTCTTTGAATTTTAGTATAAAAAGAATACGCCACAACAAATAAGGGGAGATGGATATTAATTATCTAATTGGTCAGGTCTGTTGCCACGTCGGATAAATGGAAAATGCAAACGAATTATAACCATACACAGTTTACAAAGTCTGGACATTATTTACACAAGATAGCAAACCTCAGGAGTTACAAAGAATTTGGTTGTCTTAAGTAGGTGGTCATACTGCTATAATATTTACCAAAGATGATGCATATTCCATCAAAACTTTGCTCCAGATGAACAAAAATTTAATATTAAAATTAGTAGTTTGGCGCCCATGAGATCATAGCACCTGATCCCAAAAGTAGAAACTAGAAACCAACACCATTGTAACTACAAGATTATTGTTTGTTTTAAGAAAGCATCACAGGTCAGACCACACACAGTCTCTAGAGTTTTCTTCACTTACTACTCACAAATTAATATCAAAGGCGGTTATTTTATTACATCTAAAAAAATTCAGATCCTAAGCCGCAAATAACATGTAATTATCAAACATAGTCGTCATCACCATGTCTTCTAAGTTTTAACTGACAAATGCAATGTCCAATCTGTCATTCTGTCCCACAACCTAATAATGGTCCAGCCTTTAGCTAATCAAAATGTATAATAATAATAATAATAATAATAATAATAATAATAATAATAAATCAGTACTACTGTATTACTATTTTTATTTTTCAACTTCTCCCCATTCCGGACACTCGGATTCCTTCCCAAATGCCCTCATTCACTACTACTTCAGCTTCCAAACTCTTTTTTCCTACTTAATTGAGTAAAAAATTGAAAAATTCCTAAAAAAAATCAAAAATCGTAATTTTTAACAAAAGATTATTTGAAATGAATAAAGCAAAAAACAAAAATTACCTCCAATAAAGCCTCTGCTTTGACTGCTTCCCAAATAGAATCAAAATCTCCAACCCCGAATTCTAAATTACCAAATTTATCCATCAAAACATCATCTTCTGATTCTAAATTTCCCATTGCATATAAAGGAAACACTTTCTCTAATCCAAACTCAACAAATTTCGAAGTTTCTGATAATTTCTCTTCTTTTCCATTCATTTTTGTTTCTAAAACTAATCTTTTTGATAAACTTCGAGATAGAGAAACATTACAATCTTCGCTTACACAACCCATTTTAATCAATTTTAGGGTTTTTTTTAAAACCCTAGAATTGTTAAAAGAGAGAGAGTGGAGAGAGAAAATGCATGCAAAGAAGAAGCAGAGAGAGAGAGAGAGAGAGAGAGAGAGAGAGAGAGAGATAAAGAGAGAAATGAGAGTGTGTGGCAGAGAGAGATAACGATTTGTTCGATTCGAAATTTCGAAGTGTTAAGGAAGTGAGAAGCATAGGCTAAAATATCGTTTAGGGGCGGATATCCGATCCCCAAAAACCGGAAAATATCGCGGATATCCGACCTCATGTGTCGGATTGTATTGGTTTGGCAAATTCGAAAAAATCGGTTTATGCCGCGGATATTCGCGAATATTCGCGAAAAAATCGGCAAATTGGGAGGTTTTCTGCACTTTACGTGTTTTTTCGCGAATTTCGATATATAAACTTATAATTAAAAGAAAAACATACATTACAAATTAAACACACGACAAATCATACAAGGAAGCTAAGACGGAACTATTACACAAGATAGTTTTACTCATAGGTGAAAAAATCGTAAATATCGGGCGGATATTCATAGAAATTTTATATGTTTACAATACAAGAACTAAACACAAACAACCTCATTACAACTCAACCCATAGTTTTATTTTAATAATCAAAATAAAAGACATGCTAACCCCAGAATGATAGACCCCCCTTGTCAAACCGATGAGCTTCGAGTCGCATACGTGTGGAGACGAACTCAGTACAGTAATATTCCCATGACATTGTTTGCTCGTACGACCTGAATTGGTCAATATGCATATCATATGCATCTTGATCCATACAATACGGAGCAAATGATTCAAAGATAGGAAATCTCGAGTATTGTTGAACCGGCATTAATGTATCGGCTGACTGCACGTCGGACCCACTTGTCATTGGGGCCAACCAACTCCCTATATTAGGAAACCAAGAACCACTGTCATCTGGTTGGGTTTGGTAGGATGGTACACTAGAATCATCACTTTGGGAGGTTCCCATGTTACCATAAGAAAAATGAGGGTAAACATAGGTAGGTTGGATGTTGCTTTGAGAATAAGGGAGGTTCCACGAACCTTGGGAAGAAAACTGGTCAGGAATGTTCCATGAACCTTGAGAAGATACCCTAGATGATTCTGTTTCCGTTTTAGGATGCGGTCTTTTCTGTCGAGGTCGTTTTCCTTCTCTTGGTTGTTGCCATCCAGCATGGTCTTCATCTTGGGTGGCAAAAAGAAATTGAGACTCCCCCGTAAAACGAATCGCTTCTGGGGTGCGTTCTCTTAGTGAATCACTGGCTTCTGATCTTCCCCTTTGACGACCAACATCTACGTTTTGGTCACCATCTCCATCATCATCATCGGAAGGTGAACGTGAACGTAGAACTGATTTACTTCTGAACAGGTCACTACCATCACCACGAATATTGGGATGGTCCCCAACGGGGTCATCAGGAGAATCACGGACGTCAAACATTGTGTGTCGTGGTTCTTCGGGCAAAATATTGTCTTCGACCCTTACATTAAGCCTCGCAGCAATTTCCGCGTTTGGGATCCGAGGTGCTTGATCCAGTTCAAGATCAAGTTCATCTTCGTTAACGATCCAATCCATCGGTGCATCATCATTATCGTCAGCGGGATACAATTCAGTCAGGTCAACTAAATCTTTGTCAATTTCTGCCACCCTTCTTGCATGTTTTGCTTTCAGCCTTAAGTTGTAGTGGACGTACACCAGGTCATGCAAATGTTGCATTGTAACGTCTAGTGCCTTTTGGACCTTTTTTTGATAATCTCATCGAAAATTCTAGTTCGGGGGGATTAAAAATAAATGTGTTAATTTTAAAATCGAAAATTTCCAAAATTTCGATAAATATCGGTTTTTGCCGATTTATGCCGCGAATATCCGATAAATGTCGATCGGCATGGGGTGTTTTAATATCCGAATATATGCCGTGATCCGTACCGTGCCGATCTCTGAAAAAACGGAAAATATCGCGAATATCCGCCCGGCACGCACGATATTTTCACCTATGGTGAGAAGTCTCTATATATGCTTCGAGCATCGGCACGTCACCGCGTCTCTTGATGTGTAATTACATAACTGCCTACTTACTAAATGACTATATTACCCTTCATTTTTAAGATAGGTTAGTTACTCACTAAGTCACTAGGTATGATGAGCTAAAATACATTATTTGATTGGTTTTACGAGATACCTGGTGTGAATTTTATGCCATAGTGCATTTTTAAAGATGGTTGAAATTTTTGCATAATTGCCGATAAGATTTTTGACTGTGGAAATATAGTAGGTGTTAGTGTTAGTTGAACTAAACTGGTAAAATCGTTGGGTGATGATAATACTAAAAGCTTGAGATTTGATTTATGTCATTATTATTGAAGTTATTAATTTGGCGAAAACAAAAAACTATAGAATTGTACAATAAACTTGGTATGTTGAAAAAATTAAATGTGCATGATAAATGGTAAATTGGTAATCGAAATTTGGTAATAACCACAGCTTAATAAGTAGGGGTGCAATTTGAGCCGAGCGGCTCGGGCTCGGCTCGATCTCGGCTCGATAAAAGCTCGGCTCGGCTCGCTTATTTATCTAAACGAGCCGAGTTCGAGCCAGTTTTTGAGCTCGTCACGAGCCCGAGCCGAGCCGAGCAGCTCGTTAATTATTAGTTAATTACTATATTACCCCGGTTTTTAGTCTTATTTATTATGGTCTTATGGGCTTGGGCTTAAAAAATATCTGTGGTCCGCCCATTAATCTCATATCTCTTCTCTCTTCTCTTCTCTTCTCTCTTCATCTTCTCTCTTCCATTAATCTCAGATCTAAATATCTAATTCAACAAGCAAACTTCTTCCAACTTCTGATTCCACCATAATCTAATAATTCTTGTTGCAACAAATTAAAAACGACCTTCAATTCCCAAATGCCCATGGATTAATTGTCTGAATTTCCTCTTCTTCTGCAGGAGTTAAGTCATTCTGAATATGGAAGATTTTTCGAATCTCTGAAATTGATTTATATTTGATAATATCAGCAAACTTCTGAGCAGCAAGATCCAACAGTCCCAATGTCCAGAAACTTTGCAACATATATGAGATCATAAAGAGTCCTCAGATCATCATCAACAAAATCAGCATCCCACTTCTTGAGTGATTCATCAACATCAAATTCTTTTTTGTTATTAGCATCAACAACATGCTTCTTACAATACTATCACCATGGCCAAGATATCTGCAGTCACATCCTGTAGAGGAATGTTATCATCTGCGCAACCAAGTTCAATCATATCCATAAGAACCTTAGATTGAAGCATAAAAGTTTCTTCCACTTGAACATTTGATTGTCGCATGTCTTAAGTTTTAGTAATTTCTTCGGATTAAGATCCACATTCGCAGCAGCAGCAGGTTGTTTGCTTATATCCTCCTCCTCCTCCTCCACCACCAATCCACCATCAGCTTTCCCTCCTCAATCTCATCTTTACTTAAGAAGCTCATCCCAACACGATGTATTTTCGTCGGAGACGCTTCCATCTCAACATTTGATCTCTTCATCATGATGGAAGATCAGATTGAAGAACTAACGTGTCTCCAAACGAGCCAGCGAGCCGAAACGAGCCGAGCTCGAGTTTTACTGTTGGCTCGCGAGCCGAGCTCGAGCTCATAGTTCAGCTCGATCTTAATTTTGAGCTCGGCTCGGTTAGTAACGAGCCGAGTTCGAGCATACCTTAGCTCGGCTCGAGCGGCTCGAATTGCACCCCTATTAATAAGGCTTAAGTCACTTCATTAGTGCTGATCTTACATGCAGGACTCACTTAAAAAGTTAAAATGGACTCTTTCATTTCATTTATACATTATAGAGATTTTTGGACATACCCCCCATTTGAAAGTCGAAATTTGAGATACCCCCATTTAAAAAAAAATTTGAGATACCCCCCAATTCAAGATGTGGTGTTATCTTAGCCGTCCATCATAATCCATCATAAAACTCACCTACGGATGTAAAGCTCTTCTGTCTTGAATTGGGGGTATCTCAAATTTTTTTTCAAATGGGGTATCTCAAATTTCGTTTCATAGGTATGTCCAAAAATCTCTACATTATAAAAGAGCTAAATAAGATTTTCAATGATTTGAGGGTTATTTTAGGGATATTGAATACTTGACCCAATTATTTTGCATTCATGAGACTATGATGTGACAAAATATGGAAGGACATGTATGTGTGGCCGTGTGGGAAATAAGTCAAATAACATCAACATGGTTCAACTGGGGTCCTAAAGGAATCTATGAAAAAAGCCAAAATAGGTTTTGTCAGGTCTTGTCGTTTTTAATCAAATTGGCCTACTTTGTATGTGGACGTGAAAAAGACCAGTGACATTCCCTTCGTCAAATTGGCTTCTCAACATAAACTGGGCTACTGCTCTACAGTAGAGCCTCTACTACATAGTGGCTTAGAATTTTTTTTAAACTGGGCTACTGCTCTACAGTAGAGCCTCTACTACATAGTGGCTTAGAATTTTTTTTTTTTTTTTTTACAAACGAGATTTTATTGATAAACTTAAAGAATTACACAAAAAATAGAGGACAAACGCCCTACAAACTGTGCCACAAGTCTTTTCTGGATAGCAAACCCGATTTTTCTAAATACATATTCGTTCGAACCCACAGTCATCGCGTTGATATCCATTACTTTTTGCACTCTCCTGAGGAGCTCAACTGCTTCTGAGCCTAGCAATCCAAATGTGTCAAATACAAAGGGGATGAAACTATGTTGGTTAGCCCTACAAGCTCCGTCATGTTTTTTCACTTTTGCATTGCTAGCTGCTAGCCTCACCTTAAAAATCTCAGCACCCAGCCCAACCATCGGAGACGCCCCTGTAACATCAACACACACATGTTTACCTTCAGACCAGTTGTAGACCAGAATATCAGCAGGACGTAATGTCGATCTTCCTTCGTTAGGATCGGTAAGAAAGTTAACAGGAGCCTCCTTCTTAACATGTACTCCAGCCCGCCAAAACACATCACACAAGATATCTCTAACGTGGTCATGCCTGTACTTGAAGTCGGGGTAATGCTTACAATGGGTCGCATGGTCTCCAAAGACATCAAGTCTGCTCTTCTTGCACACTGGACAAAGCTCACCATCTGAATATAGAGGGATCATCAATCGATAACGAAGAATGACACGATATTCTACAGGCGTCATGCGTTGTCCAAGCCCTTCCATCGGGATAGCAAGAAGAAAATCTTTGGCATGTTCTGACTACACACATCCAATCACGGCCTTCTGTCTAGCTGACAACTCAAATTCCCTCTCAAGACCAGAACTAATCTTGTTGTAGTATGCTTCCGCCAAGACAAGTTGGGGCCTGAAAGGGACGGTAGCAGTTGGAGCAAGATTACTGAGATCAAAATCAGGTATAGAAAGATGTAAACTAGCAATGACAGTATCGAAAACATTACCCATACGTACAGTCTCACAACCTCGAAGAATGTGGCCTTGGAGATATTTGGTTTGCATACGTGAAGCTACGAAAACAAACTTCATAACATCAGTAGCACAATAGATACCAAGTCCACCCAGGCGTAATGGAAGGGTTCTCATACGCCACTGTAGATCGCCAAAACCAGGTCCATTGGAAACCATAATATTCTGAAGGACTGCACGAAGCTTGTGGTCAAACCATTCGGCTGATTCCTGAACATAATCAGGGGGGCAAGTACGGTGAGCAAATGTGAGTTTAGATAATCCCATACAACGTAGAAGTGCCAACTCACATTGCGGATCCTTTAGCTGTGGTAATAGATTCATAAGTTGAAGTGTCTTATCCACTCGTTGACAAACATTACCCACAATAAAGGATGCATCAATACTTACAGCCCCTCAAAGCAACTTAACCCCTCGCTGAGGACATGATATACCAACAGGAAAAATATCTGGATAAGAGCAGTCAGGATCAACAGAAGGCTAGAACAACTCTGTCTTAGACACATTAAGCACGAGCCCAAGAGATGGTCCTCTTTCTTGAATGATACAAATAGCTCTAACTACATGTTCTGTACTACCAATCAGAGTACTATCATCTAAGTACCATGCCTGCAACTCCAAGTGACATTCTGACTGAATGCGGTGTATCAATGGATGCAAGACCAGAGCAAAGAGAAGAGACCCCAAAGGGTCCCCCTGCTGTATCCCAGCTGCTGACCAAATATGAGTAGACCCTAGATACAATCGAGCAGGTTGGCAATAGAGGTATTCGACCCATAGACGGACAATGATTGCGTACCTCCCGTAGCATAACTGACCGATCAACAAGGTTGAAGGCATTCTGAAAGTCCACAAGCAGATATTCATGGCCCGAAGGTTAGAAATACAGGCTTTCGCTAAAAAACACCAGACGACCACATTATGCATCATGGGAGCATGGGCCTCCTAATTACGAACCAAGCCCGAAGACTTTCACTCACTTAAAAATTACATGAGAAATCCCTCCAAACATTTCTGTTGGAAATTGACCTCACAACGTCTCACTCGTGGGAGTGTTTGAGAGGAATACCAAACCAACTGAGATAGCAGTTGTTTGGTTAGTGGCATAGACTTGTGTGTGTCTAATAATTCCTAGTAGTATTATTTTTTAAGAAGTGGCTATAGAGAGCACATTTTCATTTATTTTCTAATCTTTGTGGTTTGCTTCATGCCTATTTTTTTTTTTTTTTTTTTTTAATATAAGCAAAAAACTAGGGTCTAAGGTCCCGAACCTGGCTGCCCTACGTATTCAAAGAAAAACTTGCTTAGATTTTTACTTTTACATACATTTTTCCAAGCCTAAGCACGAGGAAGAATATCTATAAGCATATGCACATATGGCTCAGTGGTTGTATCCATAGGTCAAAATCCCGATATATTTCGTGAAATTTCGACGAAATATACCGGTTTTTAAAGAATTAGTATTATAAATTTTGGGAATATTCTTGATAATTCAGGTGACATATTTGTTTCTAGGGTCAGAATGTCGGAATATACTTTTTTTTTTTTTTTTTAATCCAAAATTTTGCCTGGATTCGGATTTTAAATTATGGTTGAGTCCCCTCACAAAATAGAAAAATTGTGTCAGCAGCCGATTGTTTGATAAAAAATTTCTTTACATAATAATTTAAGAAGGTAGGAGTCCCCTCAACATGGCTTTGCCAATAATAAAAATAAGAAACATCTGCACTGGAAGAATCTCCCATCAAGAAGCATGATTGCTTGAGAGTTCTGGGCAACCATTGTCAGTACGTCTAGTTACCCGTTGGAGATAAGAGAGTTGTGTGACTGGTTCAGCTGCATAAGCAATTGGTAGATGTGCGAAGAACAAGTTTAAACTCCAAAGATAGAAGCTCAACAGTCATGACAAACGGGCCCAAAGATGGGTCAAAGTATAGTATCAAACTAATCCCCAACCCACTATCCCAAATCGGCCCAGCCCGGCCCAGCCTGACATTGCTGTTCTTCAAACTTCCCCACCCTCCTCTGCTTTGCATCTCTCGTGATTTTGTTAAGTTTCAGAATTGGTAGATATCTGTTTGATTGATTTGATATTGCAATTGCAATTACACACAAGGTGTTTGAGATAAATTCTTCTCAATAAGCTAACTACATCACATGGAGTGGTTCTTAATACATATCCTTGTAATTTTAGTTTGGTTAATTTCTTTGTTTAAAGTGCTCTATGATTCTTCACCTTCAAATGTGCAATTCTTATCTAATGGTGGTAAGTTAATCTAAATTGAAATTTATTTTTGCTGTTGATTCAGTTTTATATTATTGTATAATATATGCTTATTATTTGTTTGAATTTAGGTGAAAATTTTCGTAAGAGAAAAATTATGCTTGTTGTTGCTCACCCTGATGATGAGGCTATGTAAGTATTATTAGTATTAGTACTGCTCAACATGCTTTCGATTTTAGTGTCGTAGCTGCTCATTCCGTGTTGAACCCAAGGTCCAGTGAACTATACATAAACCTGAAATGAAAATTTACGCTATTGTTTTGGTCTACCATGTTGTTAAGGCGTTGGCACCTACACTTCTACTGCGACTCATCTTCTCCAACAAACTCTTAAAAAATGTATTTCTTGTTATGCCAACACTTTTAAGATTTCGATGAATTAAGATCCCATCATCACATATATACACTGGAAGTAAGTTTTACATAATTGAGTGCAAGGATAGTAATTCATTCCTATCATGAAAGTTGGTTATAAATTTTGTAAGGATGAGCTTCAGATTTTGGTTGAAATCACATTTCCCTTGCATCACAGCTTATTACCTCACTTCTGTTTTAATGCTGTCCCATGTGTTTAGAGAAATTTCTTTTGTAGTAACTAGTTTCATCGTGTATATTCATTATGTTCTCTAGATGGATAAGTTGCAGATAATTTTATTCGTCTTTTTCATTCCAGTCAATTGATGGAGTACACTACTGCAGGTTTTTTTCACCAACTATTCTTCATTTGGTTTCGAAAGGACATACTGTTCACATTTTATGTCTGTCAACAGGTATGTTTACATCATTGCTTTGTTGTTTGTCATCTATTTATTGATTACTAGTTGTTGTATTATATCCTGTTCTACTATTATTTGGATTTTCTTGTTACTGCTAGTATTATTGTTGATGATGATACTGCTAGTATTATAGACTGGTACTTTGTTTTCTATAGTATAGGCCTATCTGCATACATAGTTGGGGGAGTGATTACTAAATTATAAATACGTCAAGGCCTTGTTGGTTAGTGGAAACTACTCAGTGCAGACCCGCCAATCTTATTACTTAGGTGTGTACAGTGGTAAGTTCCGTGGGCATAGTCCATGTGGCCCTTCCAAGTAGCACTATAGCATCATCAAATGGTAGACTTACAAAAGATATAGCTAGGAGGTTGAGAAGGTGTGCAAGAATGCAGAAAGACACGTAGACTTAACCAATAGGCACTTGGAATTTAACTTGTTAAATTCAACTTACACAAACACTTGAAAGCAAAAGGCACTTGTTACATGTCTAGCAATGCCGTTTAAAGTCTGTGAAATGTGCATAAGATGCTCACATAGAAAATTAGACCTTTTAATTGTCCCTAATAACTCTTTTACTAAGGAAACCTCGTGAGCCTGTGGGGTCCGGAAGAAGCATCCAATCAGAATTAGCTTACAGCAGTGACAGGCTAGGTGATTGATCCGGTTTGTTTGGCGTCATTCTGACCATTCCCGGAGCCTACTTTTGTCTACATATAAATAGGTACAAGAACAACATGTACCAGGACTCTTGCACCACCAGTGGCAACCATGTTCCATGTACTTCACCTCTGATCCCTTATTTAGTTATTTACCTTCTTCAGACTTAGCCTATTTCCTTCCCTACACCAATCACTTTATTACCTTATTACTAAAAGGCACAGTGGTTGACCATTATTATGAACAACTCTATATCCTACAGATACTGAAATAGTGAAAATTTACAATAATAATTTTTATGATGTATGTGCTTTGGAACAAGCTTATGGTGATGATTGGTAGTAAAGACCAGGTCAAAGAAAGTAAAGCCTTTGGTACAGTTTCTATTATAAATTGTCAACTCACCTGTGCTATCTTTATTGCAATTTATTAAGCTTTCTAGTACTAAATTTTAATGATCTTAAAATCCTGCACATTACTTAGGATGGCATCAGTACATCTTTAAATGTGTAGTTGCTTGGTTCAAGTTAGCACCCTTATTTGTTGAAATGTGTACTTTTGTAATGAGACACTGATTAAGAAGTTAAGAAGTAGTGTATTTTTTTACTACACTCACAGTTGAATGGACACCAACAATTGACTATCTCTAAGCTGATATTTTGTTCTGGCGGAATATCTAAATTTTAATGTTAACTATGTTCTTCCATGATTTATATTTCTTCCGATTCATGGTAGCCTCATTATCATGTAGGTGATGCTGATGGCAAAGGGAATATACGAAAGGAAGAGCTTTATCATGCTTGCACTACTCTGAAGGTGACTGAAATTATATTTGCCTAATAATAATTGTGGTGGTATGTAAAACTGCAAACTCATTTTTCTCAGTAGAATCTTGCCACCTAAACTATTAGTTGGTCCTATAGGAGTATAGGTAGAAAAAGATATATTTATTTAAAGGTTATCCACAGCCGTCTTGATAAACTCTAATCTCAGTTTGAAAGGAATGAGTAGTAAAGGCCAAACTAGTCCATCCATATTAAGTTTGCTGTTTTGAAATTATGAGAAACTGCCACAATTTTTTCCTTGGTGTTGGTTTTAATGGCATGATATGACATGTATGAACAGATTCCTCGTCAACAAATCAAGATTTTAGATCATCCAGAGTTACAGGTGAACATAACCAGCCATATTGAATCCCTTTGTTATGACTTAATAGCCCATTTTTGTTCAAAACAATGTCTCCTGGTTATATGTTACGTAAATATCTTTATGGTTTATTTATAGGATGGATTTGACAACATGTGGAGTTCGATTCTCATAGCAAAGATTCTTAAGGAGGAAACTGCATCTCAGAACATTGACTTGGTAATTTATTTGTTCAACTAATTAAGTATTTAAATCTACTTGCTATGAAGAATATCTGTAGTCTGTGCTCTCTCCTCTCTTATCTACTTGAATGTATCATCATGTTATGACATACAATGAATGCCTTTGGTATAATATATATCTTATAATTTCATTTGGTGATTTCTAGTTGATTACCTTTGATAGCTATGGAATTTCAGGCCACCGAAATCACCGTGATGTCCATAATGGGATTTGGTAAGTTAATTTTTTTCTTAATCATCTTCACAACGAAATAATGTTTTGACTTTAACTTTAACTTTTATTGAATATTTATTTTGGTCATGTGCGTAACTAGTCATATCTCTTCGTACAAGTTTTGTGATGGCCAGTGTCAGTTATATCTTATGAGTTTATGTAGTAGTAACACAAATTAATTATGCCATGCTAGTTTCTCTACAACCAATGGTTTTACATGAAATATGTACGATATATATTCATTTTCCCTGGAAGACATTAAATTGTGGGTTGAATGGAAATGTGACTCTTTGTTGATGAATGGTGGCTTCAACTACTGATTGGTTTTGTTTGAAAACAATATTCAAATTTGGAGATGTGATACATGCTGATCTAAGGTGGAAAAAACACACTAGAGAATGACCAAATGCGTTTGTGGTTATTTTTGCTTTTCTGTATTTTATTGAATCAAATGTGTACTTTCCTGCCCCCGTGCTCATTAAAGAAAGAAGTATAATACTATAATGCATGTATCAATTTCAGCTAAGAAGCCATGTCATGTCTAGCCTTAATGCCTTATAAGTCTATAAAATAATAAGTTGGTCTTCCAAACCAGATTTTCTCCTTCAATCACATCTATCCTCTGCTCTATATTTCTACATTTGCCTGTTATTATGAAAAGTTACTGAAACAGTGGATGTCTTATTATTTGTGAAAATTTGAGTAATCACATTATTAAAATGAGATGTAAGGATTGTTAGTGCTCTTGTTAGATCGATTTATGTGTGTAGAAATACACTATCATTTCCATACTCTGGTGTTAGTGTGACTTGATGTGGCTGTCAATGAATTAGTAAATGGTTAGTGCAATATGATGTTATGGTTGGCTTCTTATCTTCTGGCATGACTTGTAACAGCACTTTTTTATGCGAGGAGTTACATGGAAGTATTGAAGCTTGGGAGCTTGTATGTTCTTTATCTCCATTGTATCTTAGTTGTTTCAAATTAATTCTTCCACATTATAGATGATCTCCCCTATATTAATCTGATTGGACTCCATGGTTAAACACTATAATTACTCAGTGCCTGAAGGTAATTTGTTGGTCGCCATTTTAATTTCCCTCTCGGTAGAATTTGTTTATTGTCAAACTGCAATATGATGGGTCCATTCTTAGTCTGACTTTGATGAAGCAAATGAAACTGGCATGTTAGTTATGTAGTTAGATTCCTTCAGCTATATATACATTTAAGAAATTTTCTGTACTACTTACAAAAGAAACTTCAGTCAGACTAATCATGTCATATTTGAAATGAAATATCTGAGTTGTTGACTCATATGATCTGTTTATCCCCCTATCATATTAAAATTGAAATTTATAGAACATATTCGGTTGTAAAAAAGTCCTTCCTTAGAACATCATCAAGACATCAATGGAAGAGACAAAATAAAGAGCCAGATGGGCCACCAAAGTAGTTTCCACAATAAAGATTATTTCAAAGAAACAAATGTGAAGTAGGATCTGTGTGCCAAACCTGAGAACTGACAAAGCAACCATATCTTCCTGAATTGCGATAAGAAAATGTGGACCCATTGTGGTGGTGTTTTTCTTTTCAAGGGACTATAATCTCAACAAGTACCTATACTGAATAGTATTCGTTTCTTAAATATGTAATGAATATAAATAATTGCTTAAATGTCCACATTCTTGTCAAAAAATGTATTTGTGTTATTTTGAAAGAACCATTCGTTTTTTTCATAAACATATACAATGATAAACCAAAGAGTTATTAACAAAAGTGTTGGGGCCTAAATTTGAAGTTTTATGGAGATTTGGACTGGGGATTGGAAAAGGATTTGCTCCAATTCACCAAATCAAAGTTAAGGTGGGAGCACCGCCTCCCTCTCCCTATAAATAAAACAACTGAAACCAATAGGGATCACCAGTTCTACCAAATTCTATGGTAACTAAAAATTCTTGATTATAGCTTTATAAAGTTGATTTTCTTATGTAGTTTATGTTCCAATGATTTGTGCTTCTGTGGTCTTTTGATGGTGTTTGTCTAGGTAAGCACAAGCATCATACGCAAGTATAGTGGACCATTGGATGTTTGGTTGTCCATCCTATCTGCTAAGAACTCAAGGGGACGGATGTACTGCTTGCTAAATAAGCATCCTCAGAAAAGCTATATGGCGATGGCACAACACCAAAGCCAATGGATTTGGTACCTACACATTTTTCGCATGTTCGTTCTTATTTATTTATGATTTGAGCCAGGCCAATAAACTTTCTGTATGAAGTTCATTTTGAACTTCCTGGCATCAACCGTATTGACATTTATAGATGATTGATTATTTTCACTTCTTAGTAACGTTTGGCTGTTATCGTTGCAGGTTTCGAAAACTGTTTGTGTCATTCTCCAGTTACACTTATATTAACGTGCTTAAAAAGATCAACCTTTAGCTTTCACAAGGTTGACAGCCCAACACCATGGTTTATGATTCTTTTTCATGTTGATATTCAAAATTCAGGATTATGGAACGCTTTCTCTTAGGCATTTGGTTTGCTTTTTCTGCTTGCAGATAATCTCGCTGATTATTTACATCAAATTAAAGGTTGACAACTTTCTCTTGTCTTCAGCTCTTGGTTTACTTTTTCTGCTGGCAGATATATTGCTGATGATATACATCAAAATTTCCTTTTCCCTATAGATCAGAATGTACAGGTGAAAGAGTACGTCTTTTATGTATTTTCTTTTTCTCTTTAAAATGATTAGACCGGTCTGTTGTAAAATTTTGCAGCCAATAACAAGATTGTATATATTAAACAAAGAGGTTTAATCTGAAGTTTAGGACTGTCTTGATTTCATTTCTTGAATTTTTCATTTTCAGCCAGTAACGGGTAAAATTGTATGTGGTTTCATTACAGAACAGTTTACTGCTCACAATACCATCTGAAGCTAAACATTAAGTTACAGAACAATAAACATAATCTAGCCTTGCTTGGTTATCCCGCAAAAATTTGCATGAAATTTAGCCTAATTTAATATTCTTGAAACTCTTGATAATTGGTTTTATGAACAAAATTTATGCAAAAGTTTGGTGGTATTTTAAAAGTGCAAAATTTTTACACATTTTTTTAATAAACTTAGTAGGGGACCACCTATGATTATCTCATGTTTATTAAGGTTTAAGTGGAGGATTAATAGGGTTTAAGTTAAAATAGGTGGGGTCCATTCAAATCAAAGAATAAATTTGGGAGGGACCACTCTAACTGTAATATGGACAACTTTGCAGGTTGGCATAAGAATATATAGTACATAGGCAGTGCCATCACTACAAGTCTACAACACATGCAAAGGTGCCGACGAAAGCCATGCGCCAGTACAGTAACAATCAGTTGTTTGTTACTAAGTGAAGTCACATTTTGTTTTGTAACCATTTGAACAACATTACTGAATCGATAGGTGAAAAATCGTTTTTGCCGACCGGATATTTGCGATATATTCCGTTTTTTTGGAGATCGGCACGGTACGGCATACGACATATAAACGGATTTTAAAACACCCCATGCCGGTCGGCATTTATCGGATATTCGCGGCATAATTCGGCAAAAACCGATATTTATCGAAATTTATGAAATTTTCGATTATAAAATTAACACATTTATTTTTAATCCCCCCGAACTAGAATTTTCGATGAGATTATCAAAAAAAGGTCCAAAAGGCACTAGACGTTTGGAAACTTTCGCGACGAACTTGATGGCCCTCCAAGAGCAATATATCAGAAAGAAACGAAAAAAAAGCACGCCCATGCCAAGTTCTCTCTCACTTTTGGCAAACCAGTATACTGTTTGTATCCAAGGTTTGTTTTTGTGTAATGAATAATTGGTATCGAATTGGTTTTTCATACATAGGGTTCTTGGTTTTCTAATATAGGGAGTTGGTTGGCCCCAATGACAAGTGGGTCCGACGTGCAGTCAGCCGATACATTAATGCCGGTTCAACAATACTCGAGATTTCCTATCTTTGAATCATTTGCTCCGTATTGTATGGATCAAGATGCATATGATATGCATATTGACCAATTCAGGTCGTACGAGCAAACAATGTCATGGGAATATTACTGTACTGAGTTCGTCCCCACACGTATGCGACTCGAAGCTCATCGGTTTGACAAGGGGCGTCTATCATTCTGGGGTTAGCATGTCTTTTATTTTGATTATTAAAATAAAACTATGGGTTGAGTTGTAATGAGGTTGTTTGTGTTTAGTTCTTGTATTGTAAACATATAAAAGTTCTATGAATATCCGCCCGATATTTACAATTTTTTCACCTATGAGTAAAACTATCTTGTGTAACAGTTCCGTCTTAGCTTCCTTGTATGATTTGTCGTGTGTTTAATTTGTAATGTATGTTTTTCTTTTAATTATAAGTTTATATATCGAAATCAGAAAAAAAACACGGAAAATGCAGAAAACCTCCCAACTTGCCGAATTTTTCGCGAATATTCGCGAATATCCGCGAAAAATTCCGGTTTTTTTGAATTTGCCAAACCTCAAAAATCCGACACGGGAGGTCGGATATCCGCGGAATAATCCGGTTTTTGGCAGATCGGATATCCGCCCCTAAACGATTTTTTCACCTATGACTGAATCCCCAATAATAAGCTTTATCTCCTTCCGTTATACGATGCCTGAGTAAGGTAATTCTGATGGATTTTAGCACTTGCTTAGTTTCCCAAAAAAATAGAGATGCCTAAGAGGGATGTGAGATGACATGTTAGACTGTACCTAACATGTCATCAGTGACATGGCTGCACAATATTTCATCCACAGGGGGTACAAACTAATTGAACTTGCATCATCAGAACATCCTAAGCCAGCTAAATAATCAGCACACTGATTGCTTTCCCTATAAAACGTGTTCAAAATTTGATTTCATGAAAAGTCATAGCCAGTTGAAGAATGACTGCTTTAATCTTTAGACAATACTAAGGTGAGATAGTGATATTCTTCAAAATTTTATTGCACCAAAGGCTGTCAGAACATACTTGTAGCTTCTTGATACCTAGCTAGTTGGCTAATTTCATTCTTTCGAGCACTCCTGCCATCACTAAAAGTCCCTACGAATGCTGCCACCATGTTGCCCAATAAAAACCAAGGGGAATGCATGCAAACTCTGAGATTATTCAGATTAAAGCTACAATCTGGTATTGGATGTGGGGAGCTTCTGTCATTCTGTTCCCAGTTCCCACCACCACAAGTTTGTTTCACTTTCACAGAGTAGTAGTAGTACAAACAAGCAGAACCTAGAATAATGGATTTTTGAGATTTGGGCTTTGGCCCATCTACTTCAAATTACCCTAACTAACTCCTTAGTTACTCTTTTTCTCTCTCTCTCTCTACTCGAATCTTTCCTTGTGCGACTGTCTCGTTCTCTTTCTCTCTCTCTCTATACCTGCTTATCTCCCTTGGCGGCGGTGGTGGTGGTGGTGGTGGTGAATCGGAGCTACAACAATCTCCCGGCGTTGTAATACTTGATTATGGATAACAATCAGGAAGAAAAAGTGATGAATAGTTTAAAAGAAATTGAAATTGAATCTTCTACTGACAACAAAAACAACAACAAAGCAAAGAAGGAGAAGAAGAAACCTTCATCTTCATCATCAGACAAAAAGACTGGTGAGTTTAATTTAATTACTATTAATTAATTTAAACCTTAAATCTTAGCAACCATTTGAAAATGAGAAACTAGATCGAACAATAATTTCAAACTAAACCAAATGCAATATTTCATTTATTTAGAATGGAATTCACTACCACATTACTGAACAAGCTGAAATTATACTTGTATTTTAACTCTATTATAGTAATAAACTACATTTTCCATGATAAGGAAACTACATGTATCAGATGAAGCTAATGGAAACTTCATTTCCTTTACTTGTTTTGATTTTTTGAATCTAGATTACGTGTAGCACACATCCATTTCTTATCTATTGCTATAGTTGATTGTCATTTTGGATAGTTTTATTTTATGGTGTTTGACCAAAGATTAATTAGTAGACTATTATAGTCAAGATTACAGATAAACTATTATATAACTTGACTTAACTGAAATGAACTATACAATTACAGACAACTTCATCATCTTCCTTTTTTGTTTTTGTATGATATATCTATTTGTGTTTCATTATTTTCGTGTTTGGATCCAATCAAGAGTGAGTAAGTGTGTCTTTTTTTTGACAATGTTCTTGTATATATACACTTGACATGTAGTTCAGTAAGAGTTAATTGGTCTAGTTTGATTTAATAAGGTTATAATCATGATAATCGATGAGTCTACAGTTTATGTGTATCATGTAGAAAATTGTTTATATACAAACATCGAGGGCACTTAATGCATTTGTATAGGTCACTACTGATAGTTAGTAATGAATATGTTAATTAACCATCATATTCCAGGAGAGTAATTACTTAGAGGAATCACTATTTGACCACAACAAAATATTTGTTTTCTGGCTTTCTCTTTCTGCATTTTTCTTGATCACTAACCTTACAGAACATTTATACACAACACTAAACCTTTTCCTAATAAATATGAGCATCCATACTACCATCAGACTGACTATTTTGATGAGTTGTCCCATCCTGTATATATGCATTTGTTCTCTGTCTCTATAAGAAACAGGGAGCTGTGCATAATGGGGAGATCATAGAGGGGAGGGTACTCAATTTAACATAGTAAGAATCTGACCAACACTATTCACTCATTTACTCTCGAAACTGCCCAAATGAGATACAAGCTGAGATTTGGTTGGGATGCCTTCAATGGTGTGTACTGCAAAAGAAAACATTACCAACCAATGTAAGGAAATATAAATTGCAGCTGTAAGTAAACCAAAAGCTATATAACTTGTTTATAATAGAATTAATGAATTCACTACCTCCTTAGCGAAAGCACTGGGACTCCAGCTGCATTTTCATCAGGGGAGAAATCTTCATTCACATGGTCAACTAGCTCGGTGAAGTTGTCTCCATTGTTAGAATATGAAGGTTACTCCCCTCCCTTCCCCCTTCCCTCCCACCCCCCCCCCCCAAAAAAAAAAAAATATAAAAAAAAAAAAAAATACAACATAAAAAGAAAGTAATTTCCTACATCAACAATCACAAACATTCAGGAATGAATCAATTTAAAAAAAAAAAAGGTATACCTTGTTCTTGAGCCACATGACCCCTAAAGCCAGGGCTAAGAAATAATCACCTACATCAACAATCAAAATCTTTCTTCTTCTTTTTCTTCTTGTTAGAAACAAGGAAACGTAAAAGATTGTCACTAAAATTTATGAACCTCATGTCATTTAGAATTGTAGTCAGCCTATTAATAATGGCATCTGCATCTCTCTCATCTTCTAGCATTTATTTACCAGCTTTATATGAGGCTTCCACATTGAAATTTGCCAGGAAGTTTGCCAGAAACTCTGCTATCTGTATTCAATTTCGATTACAGATGAATAAACATATTTTATTTATATTTGCTTTCAAATGTCATGTGTTTGATAACCATTATTATAATGTTAATGAGCAGGTGGTGGTGGTAGTAAAAAGAAGGAAGTGAAGAAAGAAACAGGTCTCGGTTTAACAAATAAGAAAGATGACAACTTTGGTGAATGGTATTCGGAAGTTGTTGTAGCTAGTGAGATGATTGAGTATTATGATATTTCGGGTTGTTACATTCTCAGACCATGGACTATGTCTATCTGGGAAATTATGCAAGTAAGCTTAATGATACCATTCAATTCTGCTATAATTTATCGCTTTAATCACTGCTGCTACTTGTTGATTGTGCAAATTTTGTCAGACTTTCTTTGATGCAGAGATTAAGAAGATGAAAGTCAAGAATTGCTATTTCCCTGTCTTTGTTTCTGGAAGTGCTTTAAGACGAGAAGAAGATCACATTGAGGGTTTTGCTCCTGAGGTCAGTGAGAGTCACATTCTTCATTTTGCTATTGTACCTTATTTAAATAAGCATATCTATCAAGAAAAAGAAACATTGGAAGCTATAAGATGTAATTTTTGCAGTATCAACAATCTTTAAACAAGTTCTATTAGAATCCATCATGTTTTTATTTGTTATCACCATGACTTAATGACGGGTAACATATTGGCTAGTCTGACATTTTTCTGCCACTGCGAGCACTTTGTTTCAACTGCAATTTATTCATTTGAAGAGTCCCTAACTTGCAACAATTATCTTAAGCTTTTTTGTAAGTTGGTGAAAACCGGCCTAATTTAATCCCTATATTCATCATCTTTCTTAGGTTGCTTGGGTTACCAAGTCTGGAGATACTGAATTAGATCTCCCAATTGCAATCCGTCCAACAAGTGAGACAGTCATGTATCCCTACTATTCAAAATGGATAAGGGGACACCGTGATCTACCATTGAAGCTTAATCAATGGTGTAATGTCGTCCGTTGGGAGTTTAGCCATCCTACTCCTTTTATCAGGTACTCTCTTACAGGTCATGTTAACCTTTTCTTTGCAATGCTCACTGATTTTGGTAAAGTACCTTGAAATAGTAGTTCATCAGATAAAATTTATTTGGTTAATCATGAGTTTCCTGGAGGGATTAAATGGACATCTAACTGTTATGTTCATTTTTTAGTGGAAGTTAAAATTTTGTCAATGGTGATTGTTATATCTTCTGGGATATGTAAATATTGTGCGGAATCATATATGATGGCAATGCTGTTGAAGTATTGTTGGAAACTTGAAATGGTCAAAAAATTTATCAAAACTCGTTGAATGGTACATCACACACAAATACACACTTCAGCCTTAGACCTCTATTGAATTACAAATATGAGTTCTGAGGGGGTCTGCTCTTCGAGACTTTAAGCAACCTCAACGGTGATGTAATTTATCCATTGTTTTAAGAAGGGTCTAAGATCTTTGCAGTGGTCTGCCTCCTTGGGGCTTGAGGTAACCTCAAAAAGATCGAGGAGAAAGCCTCAGTTTACAAAAACTTCTAATGAATTTAAGAAAATATTGATTGCAACTAAAAGAAATGAGTACGAGCATGTCATATTTACTGAAGGCTTATGTTTTTCATCGTGGGAAACACTGTCTCGCTTTGGTTTCTTGTCGTGAGGTGCAAGTCTTTTTATGCAATATTGAGACTATATCTGTGAGGTGTTTTATTACTCGAAGCTACTTCTTAACCTAATTTTTGATTAAAACAATCTGGACATTTTTCTTCTTAATGGTGGAAAATGTATTATATCCAATAAAGGGTTGTGTTTACTAGATGTAGGTGGTATATATGAAGAGATAGCAGTAGGCGACATTGATCTTAAATATCTCCAGAAATAAAAAGTAAAATAAGTACACTCAAATGTCTAACTATTTTTTGTTATAACCAAATGTCCAACTATTGAAACTAACAATATTGATTATCTATATCATAGGAGCCGTGAGTTTCTTTGGCAAGAAGGGCATACTGCTTTTGCTACGAAGGAGGAAGCAGATGAAGAGGTATAAATTTACAGAATTTTCATATTTTTTTCCTCCATTATTCAATACCTTTTGTCACTACTTTTTTAGCAAGTGAATCATTATATAAACAACAGTTAAAGAACTTGTGAGTCTAAATGTAATTCTGGGATGGATAATATATTGCCTGATTAATATGGGAGAAGAGTCATTTCATGTACATATCTGCAAAGTGAGAAATGCATTATTGGCAAAGAACTATGCATTTTGGGGATGCACAAGATGGGCATATTTTTTAAGCTATTGCAGTTGGGGATATGCTTCAGAGTAGGAACCATGGTTTTTGCAATACATAGTATTTGAGCCTCCTTTTTTCTTTTTTTCTCTTGACAAGGACATCAGCTGTATTTTCATCTTTGTTTGTCCATCCTCATTTTGAATAATACATTGGTATCAGGTTTGATATATTGTGGTCACCTGACAGCTCAACAACAAATATGTTGTATTTGATCCTTGGGCATGTGTAGTCCATTATATCTTTCTTTTAGTTTAATATCTAACGAATATCAGATTTTCACGGATATATCAGGTTCTTGATATATTGGAGTTGTACCGAAGGGTATATGAAGAGTTTTTAGCAATTCCAGTTGTAAAGGGGAAGAAAAGTGAGCTCGAAAAGTTTGCTGGTGGGCTTTACACAACGAGTGTTGAGGTGAGCAATGACAGATTTATGCACTTCATTTGTCTTTTCATTGGTGCTTCAATCAACTTTCTGCATTTTCTGTGCTAAATATATTTTGTCAGGCCTTCATACCAAATACTGGTCGTGGCATACAAGGTGCGACCTCTCATTGCCTTGGTCAGAACTTCGCCAAGATGTTTGATATAAATTTTGAGAATGAGAAGGGAGAAAGGGGCATGGTCTGGCAGAACTCCTGGGCGTACAGCACTAGAACGGTAACACTTAATCCATTATTTCTTACTGTTATTGGTTCTAATTTGAAGTTGCTTATTAACTAGTCGTACATAAGTTGTATAGGATGGAGCGCCTGTTTGTTCTATATATTGTTTTCCTTGTTAGATTTGAGTTAATATCATTGTGCAATCTAAAGGTAATAAGATAAGAAGCTCTCCTATTTTTTATTTTTTTTGCTTCAAGTTCATGAACTAAAACAAACTATGGAGTAGAACGATTTAAATCCTTCATAAGTTGAGATTTGTTTTTGGAATTAATAAGATAGCCATGTTTGTAGAAGTGATTTCTCATTGCTGTCCATATGGGCTATGGCACTATATGGTGATATTGTCTTTGATAAATGTGCTTGTCTGTAATGCAATTTATTTTCTTAACTACTTGTTTCATTTCTAATCTGATGTTTATACTGCCATGTCAACTTTTAATTAATCTTCATTCCACAGATCGGTGTGATGGTAATGGTTCACAGTGACGACAAAGGTTTGGTGCTACCACCTAAAGTCGCATCAGTCCAGGTGGTGGTGGTTCCCGTGCCTTACAAGGATGCTGACATGCAAGGCATCTTTGATGCATGCACCAATACTGTCAAAACATTGAATGAAGCTGGTTTCCGTGCTGAGGAGGATTTAAGAGAAAATTACTCGCCTGGTTGGAAATACTCTCATTGGGAAATGAAAGGTGTTCCTGTGAGGATTGAGATTGGGCCAAAAGACATGGCTAATAATCAGGTATATATCTATCTATTCTATGCAATTGATTTTAATTTTTTGGGTATGTGGTTAAACGCATTGAAAAAGCCTAGGTGACAAGAGGTTCTCCATAGTTAGCTTCGCTTGCTGACCAGGGAGAGCTTCCTTAAATCCTTAATAGAACTTGTGCTAACTTGTGATATAGCAATTCAGGTTGCCTTATTGTGTTTGGCTGTGTAATAGATTATTTTCGCTTCTACCTGAGGAATTAAAAAGTTACAACATAACCAAGGTGTTAATTTTGTCTCTGTAATCTTTGAAATAAATTGAAATGAACTATATTTTTTATTGAAAGGAAAAAAAAAGTGTTGGCCTTCGATTCTGCTTAGATTGAAATTGTAGCTACTGTATGGTTTTTCTGCTGCTTCAGATTGTTTGATCTTGGCATCATCTTTCAAATTTTTTGGAGTTCATTTATTTTAAGGAGAAAATAACCCTGGTGTTTGATGATAACCTTTTGACTTGGAAGTAAAGATGGGTTTTCTTATTACAGATAATCATATTCCCAATATGTTTTCTTTTCTAGGTGTTTAATAAAAGTTTGCATTGCTCCAGGAAAACAAGAATCGTATCTGTCAGTGATCGTTATATTTATTATCTAACTCGCCTGTTTTGCAAGAAAAATCATTTACTACATGTTTTATGTATATACTTTTCGGAGGAATTTAATGGAGACAGTTTGGTATCTTGAATTGGTGAATCTTTTTCTTAAACTTTTGCATTGCGTAAGCCCCGAGTAATTATGATGTTCTTAAATAAATAATCCTCGCACTTGTAGTTAGATATTCAGATGCCTTAATTTTTTGTCACTAAACTTGTTGAATACCTCTAAAAGGACACACATTGAAATATCTTGCTACACACAAGAATGGCATTGACCCATGTCATATTTCAACGTTGACCCCATTCAGGTCTTTTGTATTGCTAAGTATATGTTTGTGCTGCTGCCACTTGGGTTCTCTCTAGTTGTCATTTAGTGGTTGATGTGGGCCTGTTTTTCCACTATCGAGCTGATGTAGAGTCTTCTCATTTACAAAATTGTTCACTCTATGGACTAATAAAACTGACTAAAATTTGAATTAATGCATTGATGAATATGGTAAAGGCTGTCAGGTTACCAACGAATTTTTTAATTAATTTTTATTTATATTTAGCACTTGCATTGAGACTTAATGTCTTTTGTGGTTCCATAAGATATATTCAATGACCTGTTCCAATTATTGACAGGTTCGTGTCGTCCGGCGTGACAATTCGTCTAAGATGGATATACCAACATCCAATTTGGTAGAAAAAATTAAGGATGTTCTTGACGATATTCAGCAAAGCCTTTTTGATTCTGCAAAGCAGAAAAGAGATGCTTGCATTAAAGTTGCAAAAACATGGGAAGAGTTCACCACAGCTTTGAATGAGAAGAAATTGATTCTAGCGCCATGGTGCGACGAGGAGGTGTGTTACTTCTTTTCTTTACATATATGATTTTCATCACACTTCTATCTGATCTTATATATGGCAGTTTTAATTTGATGACCTTCACAAATATGATTATCTCTTGCTTTGACGATCGGAAGAATTTTATGTAATTTCCGTGCAAGTGTTTCACTTACACTCCACTGCTGAAGATATGTTATCTAACTGAATGAGTTCCATGATTGGATATACTAGCTTGTTGTGATATTAACGAGTTAGGGTCAGGATGGGTGCTCCTTGTAGTCATCTCAATATTTGAACCAACCACGATGATTGTCTTCCATGATGTACAAATTAAAATTGGTAGGAGAGTTCCATAGTGATCGAGACGATTGTTTTCCCTTTTAACTTTTCAAGACAAGGATAATGCGACAAATTTGGTGATGTTCCAATTATTGTGGAAACTTTCGATAGGATTCAGGTTATACTTTAACATTAATTAGTTGGCATCTCAAAACTTTCTAAAGCATGAGATCATATGTTTTTTCTTGTAGCAGAAACAGCTATTGTATAAAAAAAGGAATTTAGGATAGATGTGAAAGATATGAATACTCTTTAAAAAGTTGCATCTTTGGTTTTAATTATTTTGGTGTCGTTCCATTACATATTTTGTTCCTCCAGGAAGTTGAGAAAGATGTGAAAGCGCGCACCAAGGGTGAGATGGGAGCATGCAAGACTCTTTGCACCCCTTTTGACCAGCCCGAACTTCCAGAAGGTATCGTGTGTTTATATGCGTTGGAAATTAATTTCCTAGACCTTTGACTTATTGATATAAGCAGACTGCGGGATTGCAGTTTCCTCCTCTGTATCATCTTTTATGTTCTTATTTTGCCTTTGTATATTATCTGTAGGAACACTATGCTTTGCCTCCGGAAAGCCCGCCAAGAAGTGGACCTATTGGGGTAGGAGCTACTAGTTGCAGCAAACATTGACATGTAGAGTCGCAACTGGCGGTGATAAGTATAAAAAATGGAACAATTTGCTTATGGAGGCAGTGTACTTGGTTTCCTTGAAAATTTATTTTTAAGTGTTTGAAATTTGAAATATAGGTCTTTGAGCATGTCACACGGATTCTGGTTTTTGATGATTATTTAGATTATACAGCTTTACAATTCTTAATACACAACTTCTCATTGGTCATGTGTGTTCATGTCTATTATGTGAATTTCTCAAATGAATCAAATCTGCAGAAATTCACCTTGATTGTTATGATATGTGGTCATGAATTGTGGTGGTGTTTGTCAGCTAAACTCTAGGCCATTCATGGAGGTTAAAGGTCACTATTAAACCACAATTTAAACAATCAAATCATCTAGTTTTTAAGTTGTGTTTCATCTACCCAAAATGTTTTTTTTTTTAGCCACTGATGAACTTGTGGACCAAAAAGTTACTTGACAAACAGATTACCATGCTCTCTTGCCTGGATTAGCTACATTCTGCTTAACGGTGTATAGTGTTACACCACTTCTTGTCATATGCAAAGAGCTCTATCTGCAGAACTAAAGATGGGGAAGTCCCATTTCTCTACCCTGCAGGTCCATTAATTTATGGCGGGAAACCACTTAAGAGTTCCCTCCCTCATTTCACTTCCAGGGCTGATATCAATCAAATCCAATTAGTGTTTTTTTGTTTTCTTCTCCAATTAAATCTTCAATAGTTCAATCCAACTTTCTCTGAATCTCGGCGACCAGAGTGCATACCTTGAGGTAATTCTTTGCCATCAATAATTGAATCAATAGTTCATGTCATTCACATTTTTGATATTTTTTTTCCTTAGATTCAATTTGATTTTATTTAATTTCATTGTAATAGTGTTTAGGGTTTATGCAAGATTTTCATTCTCTCATCATCATTAACACAACAACAAATCGACCACTCCATGACGCCCTCTGCAACTCCTGATTCTCTGCTGCCCTCTTCGCCAACTGCCAACAATGAGAATGCCGAAAATAATCTCCAACCCTTCTTTGTTCTTCACAAACCAATCCCTGAAAAATTTAGTTGAAGACCACCTCAACCTGCCAAAATAGAAGAAAAATAGATTTATCTACAGAAACCCCCAAATCGAATAAGTGTGAGGGTGTTGAGCAAGTCGAACATATCTTTGATGATCATCACTACCAACAGTTGCGGGTTGAAGCTTTTGATAGAATCTGGTCAAAGATTAAGAGAGAACTATTAAAGAGGTTTTGAAGGGTATTAACATAAATGTATTTAATGAAATACATCAGTGGGTTTGCGAATCTTTTGCCGCTGTTAGATCTACTGCTGGAGCACTGAATTCTGCAGAATTGACTTGCACTTGTCCTCTTACAATTAATATTGATTGTAAAAGGATTTTTACTGGCCTTGTGTTCACCTAGAATGTTGAGTTTGTCGATGAGATGATTTGCTCAGGTTCAATGATCGCAGACTGCATTTGAAATCTCAAGGGTGCCATGTTGTTAATCTTTCGTCGCTTGATTTTTCTGCTAAGAGTGATATTGGTGGTTGTATTAGGATTTATTGCGGCACTTTGTTATGGTTGATCCTGACGTTGCTGACATAACTATTTTGGCATCTGGTACAATAAGCGAAAAAACTTTAATAATCTTTTGGTTGTGATTATTGATGATAAGGAGCGTTGCAATATATCTGTTCTGTCGGAGTTCATCTTGATGTTGAGTGAGTGGGTTATAAACCTTCCAGTGATCTTAGTGATGGGAGTTGCAACAACAATTGATGCCCCAAGAATTCTGCTTCCAGCAAAGGTGTTGCACTACGCCACTACTTAAAGCCTTGTAAGTTCGCTTTAGGATCTCCAGCTGAGAGATTGGATGCAATAGTCGAGGCTGTCATTTTAGGTACCAAATTTTGGATTTGATATTGGCTACAAGGTGGCAGTTTTCTTGCAAAACTACTTTTTGAAGCAGGACCTGACAGTAACATCTTTCGTCAAGGCTATAAAGATTGCATGTGCTAAACACTTTGTTACAGAGCCTCTAAGTTTATTGTGGTTTAGATAAAATGTTCATTTCGGTCATTGTACTTTACACATTTTTGCAATTTGGTCATAAAAGTTATTTTCTCTCAGTTTGGTCATAAAACTTACATTTCGTTATCAGTTTAGTCACAAATTAAATCACCGTTAAGAGCAACTATGTTGACCAAACTGACTGAACTGATAACGAAATGTAACTTTCATGACCAAACTGACAGAAAAAAAGTGTTGTGACCAAACTGCAAAAACATGCAAAGTACAATGACCAAAATGAACATTTTATCGTTTATTATGCAGAGGCTTACTTGATGACGATTATCACGATTTTCTGCTACAAAAATGTCCGTGTTGCCTGAGTCAATGCGTGAATATGCTTTCAGTCTTCAATCATGTGAGGGTTTGGATGAAACAACCCCTTTGACTGGTGAGAGTTTGGCTTCTGGATTATCTGAAATAATGAAGTTGAAGAAAAACTGGAGCTCTGTATTTATGTGTTTATATGAAGCTGCAAAGTTTCAAACGAAACAAGTAGTAGACATTTTATCTGAGGCGCTTGATCCAGATGCGTACAGAACAAGGGGTTCTCTTCAACGTTGAGTAGGTGAAGTTCTTGCAAAATCTCCCTCAGTGGACCCTTACGGTGCAACCAAGGGAAGTTTGACATTTCAGGTAATACACAAGGTTAGGGATCTTCCTATGAAACAACTGTGTCAGTTGCTTCAAGTTTGGGGAAAATACTCTGAAGAAATTGCCGAACTACATGAAAAAGTGAAAGAGTTGCAATCCCTGTTAAAATCTAAGGAAGAAAACAATGGTGGGCAAGATGATGTAGCAGGATTATCCAAGAGGCTTGCAACTAGAAGCTACATGAACATACAAAGGGATAAAGGCAAAGTTTATGACAAAGCTGCTTTACTGCTAGACAGCATGATTAGGGACTATTTAAATCCCATTGAGTGTTCACCGTTCCATAATATCATCTGTTTCAAGAATGTTGACATACTGCAATCAGCTTTAGTTGGAGATAAGGAGAATGATTCAAGTAGATCTTCTAAAATCCCATAAATTTCTCCTCTGTTGTTGCTGCACTAAAGGTGGGAATGTTTTGTTGTCTTCGATGCATGATACCTCAATTATGTATACACTGGCTCAACTGCTCAAGAGCATGCTGATCTTATAAATTTGCATGATTGGCTTAAAAAATTTAAGTCAACCATTGTTCGCCCAAGTAATGCCAAAGGCAAGATGCGCTCACCCTCATCTAAGAAAAGAAAACATTCTAATGAGCCTGAAGACCTGACCGATGCTTTGGTTCAAGCACAGTTTTGCAGGGCAGTTATAAAACCCCTTTGAGTGGCTTAAGATGCCACCTAAAGTGCTTCACAGTGACGATAGAGGTTTGGTGCTACTACCTAAAGTAGCATCAGTCCTAGTGATAGTAGTTCCTGTGACTTATAAGGATGCTGACATGCAAGGCATCCTTGAGGCATGCACGAATACTGTTGAAACACTGAGAAAACTGGTATTGTGTTAAGCAAGATTCAAGAGAAAATTACTTGCCAGGTTGTGGGAAATGAAAGGTGTTCCTGTGAGGATTGAAATTGGGCCAAAAGACATGGTTAATAATCAGGTATATATCTGTTTTGCATATAACTGTTGTTTTCTTTGCTATGCAGTGGTTAAACACATTAAATTTTTTGGCCCACAGGAATGGCATTGACCCATGCCATATTTCGAAATAGACAGCATTTAGGTCTCTTGCGCCTATACTGAGACGCAGTGTTTTGTTTTGTTAAATAAGATATCTCCAATGACCTGTTGCAATTATTGACAGGTTGGCGTCGTCGGGCGTGACAATTCATCTAAGATGGATGTACCAACATCCAATTTGGTGGAAAAAATTAAGGATATTCTTGATGACATTCAGCAAAGCCTTTTTTATGCCGCCAAGGAGAAGAGAGATGCTTGCACCAAAACTGTACATACATGGGAAGAGTTCACCACAGATTTAAATGAGTAGAAATTAATATTAGCGCCATGGTGCAATGAGGAGGTGTGTTACTTGTTTATAAAAAGCTGCGTCTTTAGCTTTATTCATATTGATCAATGTCATTCCATTACATAATTTGTTCTTCCAGAAAGTAGAAAAAGATGTGAAAGCGCAAACCAAGGGTGAGATGGGAGCATGCAAAACTCTTTGCACCCCTTTACGTCAACCTGATCTTCCCAAAGGTACCTTGTGTTTGATACGCATTTGGATATAAGGGGACCGTGGGATTGCAGTTTCCTCCTCTGCATATGTTCTTATTTTGTCATTGTGTATTATCTGTAGGAACACTATTCTTTGCCTCCGGAAAGCCAGCCAAAAATTGGACCTATTGGGGTAGGAGCTACTAGTTGCAGCAAGAATGACTGCTTCCTCGGCGCAACAAACTGTGATTTTTTTGATAAAGATGGGAACAAGAACAATTGCTTATGGAGCTGTTCCTTTTTTTTTAACTTGAAACTTTATTTTGAGTTGAATATTGAAATATAGGTGCTTTAGCGTATATCATACACAATTCTGGTTTTCTTGTGAGTATTTAGTTATTACAGCAATACAAAATTTCTCATTAGTCTGCAAATGCGTGTTCATGTCTATTCTGTGAACTTATTAATGAATCAAAATCTGCAGAAATTCACTTCGATATGATATGCTGTCGTGAATGGTTGTGGTATTTATCAGGTAAACTATAGGCCATTCATGGAGGTTAAAAATGAGAAAAAGAATCAAAATCGCCATTGGCTTCATATCCTGTCTGATGTCTCTGATTCACGAAACACATGAATCATTCAACTTGCAAGGAAGGGCTCCCTCTACCGGGTTAATTTTTCGCATGTAATCCTTCGTCATGCATTCACAAGTTGTTTCCTCACATGAATCATTTGATCTACTAACTATGAGCAAGGAGCTATGTATTTTGGAATTCGGAGTCAAGGCACAATGTGCCTTGTGGAAATTTTAGTTTGAATAGTTGTATCCATACATCAACTGTGCCACCTGTCTAAATGCAACTAAATGGTTCTAAGAACTGTTTTTGTAAACTATGATTACTAACTTCATCTCAAGAGCATAATACACAGAGATAATGTGCACAAAAGTTGATCAAAAAGGAAAATTATATGTATTATGTACGTACAAGTATCGTCCATAAAAATGGAGCTATACACATGATTGAGAGTCTGAGACACCTTAATTATTGGCTCAAGATGTTGAGGAGGGAAACTCTAGTTTTTATTAAATTCTTGTAAATACACTCCAATTCACCATCTAGGCCCTGCATGCTCGATTGTATCGAATCTAGGCTCTTCTGGATGTCTTCAATATTCATGACTTGAATGCCTTGGCTTGACTTCTTACCGATGAATTTTGAAACGAAAGACCAGCCAGTGGTTTTTGTTTGTAGATTTGATGACGACATAGATGACAATAGAGACTTGAACATGGACAGGGTGATCGACTCCACTTCTCTTAACACGTTAATGATTGCTATGAGATTCTGATCCTTCTCTACAATAGATGTATTGATGTTCTTGTTCTCGGCCTTCTTTAATTCACATAAGCACTTTTGAATTACTTTACTCACTTTCTTCCTTGCAATCATATATAGACCAACTTCATTTGCAATGCCATCTTTTTTTCTTCGGAGAGTTGATTGAAGATCTTGCACACAGTCCTTGATTTGCAAGAAAACATCTCTAGTAATACTGCAGATATCCAAAAGTCTTAGAGATCCATCCAACACATCATTGACACATTTACTCGATCTTTCACTGGAAAGTGCATTTTGAGTAAGAGACAACTGCAGTAGATCCTCAACGGACTCATACAAGCTGTTGAGATCACTCAAGTTATTGCAGGTTGATGAAGAACAACTAGTGGCCTCTGAAGATCTTAATTGGCATAACTGCTCCTCAACACTAAGAGTGAGAGGATGAGATCTAGAAGGTAAACTGATTGAGCGAACATGATAAGAAGCTTTAAGGTTCAAAGGGGAGGTGGCCATTTTTGTTGTTTGTGGCAAAGAAGTTTTGATCTGTAAATGTTGAGATGTCTATACCAACTCAACTATATGGCATATATAGAAAGAAGGGAGACATGGAATCTTAGTTTTGATCTGTAATCGTGCAGTTTCGATTTGGATCTAACGCAAGGTTAGGCGATGTTTATTCAATGTCCCCATCATAATTGAACTGTGCAGTGTCATTATGTGACCATGCATACACATTATAATAATTGAAGTAGAATGCTAATGCACGAGTGACGAGTTCTAGGGCCAGATATACATAATCTGTTATGGTATCGTACTTACTGTAATGAAATGTCAGCTTAAATATGATTACTAAGGTGGATCTGTCCATCGTTAACAAGTTCTGTCTCAGATATAAGTAGTTTCTTGAAAATACAATAATCAAGTTATTCTTTGGATAGCGTTCTCGATATATTATACAGCACCACTGTGTTAGAATAGTTACATGGTTTCTACTTTATTTGTGAAAAAAGATGGATGTAGTTTGTTAGTGAAACAATAGGTCAGTTATCTGTGTGTTAATCATAGTAAAAGCAATTATTTTCACCATTGGATTGCCCTGTTTTGGTTCTGTAACTCATGATTTAACTAAGCAACTAGGCGACAAGGTAAAACAATTATAACAGGTGGATGTGTTTTTTTATTTATATAACTGAACTCAAGTCTGTCAAGATTCAAATTGCTCCCTCCTTGGTGTCATTAAGATCTGCAACAGCATAAAATATAAGCAGAGGTTAGACAGGGAAGATAAACATGTACAGACTAGACACGAACGCAATGCAAGTGGTTGTGATTCCAAATGTAGATGCCCATTGATGCCACAAACTATGCCGAATGATTCATATATTAGAGGGATAATAATATACAATCCCCTCGTGTAGTCGTGTGCAAATCAGTTCTATTGTATATATCATGTGCACCAATGTAATACACATTGGTGCGCGCAATGTTTCTTCTTTGTCCCATCAATACATTAAAACTTGATGACAAAAATCACAAGTAATAATTAGTCAGTAAAAAGTATGTTAAGCAGGAGGAGATGCTACAACAAAGCCAACAATGCTTCCTCCATTAAAAGTTTAAATTCAGATACAGTGTGTAGTTAAGAGTGAACACAAAGTAAATTCTTCCAGGAAAAAGATCACTACTAGTCTACTAGGTTGTCATATTGTCAGCTGGCCTAAAAGTCTGTCAAGATTCTTAATGCTCCGTCTTGTATATCTCATTTACTAATGGAAGCATTGACTGTAATGGAAGGAGAGAAGCAATGCCACAGATTTAAATTTCAGAAAACAAAAGGTAAGAGCACGTTTGAGCTACTAACTATGAGTAGAAGTAGTCTGTTTGGGGAACAAGCCACGATGTGCATCGTCTTCATTTAGTTTAATTAATTGTATTCATATACCAGCTATGGCACCTGTCAAAATGCAACTAAATGGAACATACATTCTAAACCTATGATCATGATGCTGATTACTAGTTTTCTTGATATAACGATTGCTAAATATTGGCAGCTTAAGACACACAAGAACATAACGCAAAATAATGTGGACAAAATTTAATCGTAACGAAAATGTATGTATTATGTATACATAATTGTATATTTGTATACAGGTATTGTCCATAGAAATGGAGTTATATACATGACAGACACTTCAATTATTGGCTCAGGATGTTGAGGAGGGAAACTCTTGTTTTGATTAAACTCTTGTAAATACACTCCAATTCACCATCTAGGCCATGCATGCTTGACTGTATCAAGTCTAGGCTCTTCTGAACGTCTTCGATATTCATGACTTGAATGCCTTGGCTTGACTTCTTACCAATGAATTTGGATACGAAAGACCATCCAGTAATTTTTGTTTGTAATTTTGATGAAGACACAGATGTCAATAAGGATTTGAACATGGAGAGGGTAGTCGACTCCACTTCTCTTAACACGCTAATAGTTGCTACTAGACCTTGATCCTTCTCAATTATAGATGAATTTGTGTTCTTGTTCTCGGCCTTCTGTACTTCAGATAAGCACTTTTGAATTAACTTATTTAGTTTCTTCCTTGCAATCATATATAGACTAACTTCATTTGCAACACCATGTTCTTTTTTTCTTCGAAGGGTTGATTGAAGATCTTGCACACATTCTTCGATTTGCATGAAAACATCTCTAGTACTGCTGCAGATATCCAAAAGTCTGAGGGATCCATCCAACATTTCATTTACACGTTTGTTTGATCTTTCATTGGAAAGTGAATTTTGAGTCATGGACAGCTGAAGTAAATCATGAACAGACTCGTACAATTCGTTGAGCTCACTGAAGTTATGGCATGTTGATGCTGAACTAGTGGCCTCTGAAGATCTTATTCGGTTCAACTGCTCCTCAACGGTAAGAGTGAGAGGATGAGATCTAGAAGGCAAACTGATGGAGCGAACATGATAAGAAGCTCTTAGGTTCAAAGGGGAGGTGGCCATTTTTGTTGTTTGGGGCAAATAAGTTTTGATCAGTACGTAAATGAGATGCTATAACAACTAACATGATGCAAGCAATATATAGAGAAATTAAACAGAAGGAGACAGATGGAATCTCAGTTTTGATCTGTAAACGTGCAGTTTTAATTTGGATCTAACGCAAAGATAGGCGATGTTTATTCAATGTCCCCATCATAATTGAACTATATATGATTGTTGTGTCATTATGTAACATTGTAACCATGCATATATGTACCACAATAATTGAAGTAGAAAATGTTACACGAGTGGTAAGAGCTGACATTGTCACCTAGGCAATTTCTAAGGGCATGCAGTTCTACATTATATCCTACTAACTACAATGATCTGTAACTTTAAATTTCTGACGATATCTAACTGCCTATAATGATTTGTAAGCTTAAAATGATTATTATTAAGGTGGATGTGCTTAACCCTGTTAGTTCTTCCTAATAGTCAAGAATTGGAAGATACAATCATACAATAATCAAGTTTTTCTTTGGGTAGAGTTATCAACTCATTCTATATTATATCAATGTGTAAAATTAGTTAAATATGGTCTCTACTTTAATTTAGTACTTTATGAAGAAAGTTTGTTAAGGAAGCAATATGTCTGCTAATCAGTTATATTAGTAATTGCAGTTGTAGGTATACTAGTGGTTTGTAAATTCATAGTTTAACTAAGCAATGAGACGACAAGGTAAAAATATTATAGAGATCACAAATGGATTTGTCTTTTATTTAAGATTGAACTCGTCTGTCAAGATTCAAATTGCTCCCTCCTCGGTATCATTGAGATCTGCAACAACATAAAATATAAACGGAGGCTAGACAGGGAAGATATACTTAGACTAGACACGAACGCAATGCAAATGGTTTCAATTCCAAATGTTGATGCACACTGGTGGCACGAACTATGCGGAATGACTCATAAATTAGAGGGGCTATATTGAATGCCCGTGTGCACTTATATCCGTAGGTGAAAAAATCGTTTTTGCCGACCGGATATTCACGAAATATTCCGGTTTTTTGGAGATCGGATCGGTACGGCATACGGCATATAAACGGAATTTAAAACACCCCATGCCGGTCGGCATTTATCGGATATTCGCGGCATAATTCGGCAAAAACCGATATTTATCGAAATTTATGAAATTTTCGATTATAAAATTAACACATTTATTTTTAGTCCCCCCGAACTAGAATTTTCGATGAGATTATCAAAAAAAGGTCCAAAAGGCACTAGACGTTTGGAAACTTTCGCGACGAACTTGATAGCCCTCCAAGAGCAATATATCAGAAAGAAACGAAAAAAAAAAGCACGCCCATGCCAAAGTGAAGTTCTCTCTCACTTTTACAAAGTTTTCATTCACTTGTTGTCGGTTTGTATCCAAGGTTTGTTTTTGTGTAGTGAATATAGGGAGTTGGTTGGCCCCAATGACAAGTGGGTCGGACGTGCAGTCAGCCGATACATTAATGCCGGTTCAACAATACTCGAGATTTTCTATCTTTGAATCATTTGCTCCGTATTGTATGGATCAAGATGCATATGATATGCATATTGACCAATTCAGGTCGTACGAGCAAACAATGTCATGGGAATATTACTGCACTGAGTTCGTCCCCACACGTATGCGACTCGAAGCTCATCGGTTTGACATGGGGCGTCTATCATTCTGGGGTTAGCATGTCTTTTATTTTGATTATTAAAATAAAACTATGGGTTGAGTTGTAATGAGATTGTTTGTGTTTAGTTCTTGTATTGTAAACATATAAAAGTTCTATGAATATCCGCCCGATATTTACGATTTTTTCACCTATGAGTAAAACTATCTTGTGTAATAGTTCCGTCTTAGCTTCCTTGTATGATTTGTCGTGTGTTTAATTTGTAATGTATGTTTTTCTTTTAATTATAAGTTTATATATCGAAATCAGAAGAAAAACACGAAAAGTGCAGAAAACCTCCCAATTTTCCGAATTTTTCGTGAATATTCGCGAATATCCGCGAAAAATTCCGGTACATTTGAATTTACCAAACCTCAAAAATCCGACATGGGAGGTCGGATATTCGCGGAATAATCCGGTTTTTTGGAGATCGGATATCCGGACTAAAACGATTTTTTCACCTATGCTTATATCAGTTCTGCTGTTTATCATGTGCACCAATGCAGATATACACTGGTGCCACAAACTATGCGTAATGTTTCTTCGTTGTCCCACAATATATTTAGATTTGATAACAAACATCACAAGTAATAATAAGTAAAAACTATGTTATGCAGGAGGAGGTGCTACATTGTCTCCTCAACAAAGCCAACAATGCAGATGTAGTAATTAAGAGCGATAAGTAGTAGAGGGAAAATGATCACTAAGAAATTGTCTTGTCAACTGACCATAAAGTCTGTCAAGATTCTAAATGCTCCCTCTTGTGTATATCATTTACATCTGGAACATCGATACATCATAAACAATGGAAGCTCATAAACAATAGACATTGACTACAAATGGATCAAGGCAAGAAGCAATCCCATGTTTTAAATTTCAGTTAACTAACACATGTTGATGCAAATACAAAATGTAAGAGCACGTTTGAGCTACTAACTATGTGCATTAAGTTGTCTATTTGGGGAACAAGGCACGGTGAGCATCGTGTGCATTTAGTTGGATTAATTGTATTCATATACCAACTAGATATGCCACCTGTCTAAATGCAACTAATTGGTGTTGAGTAGAACATACATTCTAAACCCTAGGATCTTGATGCTGAGTACTAACTCTTGATAATTTAAATTGTGATTGCTAACTTGTGGTAGCTCATGAATTCACACAAATGAACATCACAATATACATACAGAGACAGTGAGAAGAGATTCAAGATAATTTGCACAAAAGTTAATCATAACGCAAAATTGTATGCATTATGTATATTTGTACACAAGTATTGTCCATTGAAATGGACTTGTACACATGACTGAGACACTTTAATTATTGGCTCAAGATGTTGAGGAGGGAAACTCTTGTTTTGATTAAACTCTTGTAAATACACTCCAATTCACCATCTAGGCCTTGCATGCTTGACTGCATCAAGTCCAGGCTCTTTTGAATGTCTTCGACATTCATGACTTGAATGCCTTGGCTTGACTTCTTACCAATGAGTTTGGAAACGAAAGACCAGCCATTGGTTTTTGTTTGTAATTTTGTTGAAGACACAGATGATAATAAGGATTTAAACATGGACAGGGTGATCGATTCCACTTCTTTTAACACACTAATGATTACTAGGAGACTTTGATCCTTCTCAATTATGGATGAGTTTGTGTTCTTGTTCTCGGCCCTCTTTAATTCATCAGTTAAACACTTTTGGATTAACTTATTCACTTTCTTCCTTGCAATCATGTACAGACCAACTTCATTTGCAAGATTAAGTTCTTTTCGTCTTCGTAGGGTTGATTGCAAATCTTGCACACATTCTTTGATTTGCATGAAAACATCTCTAGTAGTGCTGCAGATATCCAAAAGTCTGAGGGATCCATCCAATACTTCATTTACGCATTTACTGGATTTGGAAAGTGATGTTTGAGACAGCTGAAGTAGATCCTCAATGGATTCATACAAGCTGCTGAGGCCACTCAAAGATGATGAACAACTAGTGGCCTCTGAAGATCTTAATCGGCACAACTGCTCCTCAATATTAAGAGTGAGAGGATGAGATCTAGAAGGCAAACTGATAGAGCGAACATGATAAGAAGCTTTAAGGTTCAAAGGGGAGGCAGCCATTTTTATTGTTTGAGGCAAAGAAGTTTTGATCTGTAAATGTTGAGATGTCTATACCAACTTTCATTTTGTGAGCAATATATAGAGAAACAAAGAGAGACAAATGGCATCTCAGTTTTGATCTGTAATCGTGCAGGTTTGATTTGGATCTAACCGCAAGGTTAGGCGATGTTTATTCGCTGTCCCCATCATAATTGAACTATGATTGCAGTGTCATTATGTAACCATGCACAAATATCACAATAATTGAAGCGTAAAAAATGTAACATGCACGATTGGTATGAAACCTTGTCTCGTAGACAATTTTCAAGGCCAGCTCTTTATAATATCTTTCTGATAATGTTCTGTAAGCTTAAATATGTGATGATATCTTACTGACAATAATGTAATCTATCCTTAAGTATGATTATTATTAAGGTGGGTGTGCTTAATCCTATGAGGTTGATTTGTCCAACCACAGCAAGACCTAAGTTATTTGAGACCTAAGTTAGTTGGGGAAAAGGGAGTGCACCATTCAAAAATGTGAATGTAGTTGGTTAGGGAGGCAATAGGCCAGTTCTATATGTGTTAATCATGAATGAATTAATAATTCTACTTGAAATTGTAGGAGTTGGTGTTTTAAGCATCAGTTCGAACGTTGTTATCAAAACAGCGAAAAATATAGAGGGATTTGACCCTGTTTTGGTTATGTAATTTCATATTTGAGTTGAACAACAAGGCGACAGAGGTAAAACAATTATGGAGATAACAAGTGGATATGTCTTATATATAAAACTGAACTCAAGGCTGTCAGGATTCAACTTGCTGCCTCCTCCGTGTCATTAAGATCTGCAACGGCATAAAGTATAAACAGAGGAGAGACTGGGAAAATTAACACAACCTAGAAAGGACACAGTGCAAGTGGTTGTGGTTCCAAATGTAGATGCACATTAGTGCAACGAACTATGCACAGTGGTTCATACATTCTTGGGACAAGGGAGAATGGCCCTCGTGCGCACTTATAATGGTTCTGTTGTTTATTGTTTGCACTAATGTAGATGCACATTGTTGGCATGAACTATCTGCATTGAACTATGCGCAATGTTTCTTCGTTGTCCCATCGATATATATAAAACTTGATCAGAATATTAGTCTTACCACAACTGATGATACTAAAAATATAATATGCATGAGTGGTCGGATGCTACATTATCTCCTCGACAAGGTCAACCATGCAATTCTTATAATGAGTTTGTTCACCCATGTTTAAATCCAGATCGTAATCACCACGTACAGGGGTTCTTTCAGGGGAAATAATTACTAGAGATCGTCATATTTCAACTGACCTTATAGTCTGTCAAGATTCTAACTGTTCCTATTGTATCATTTATACTGACATAAACAATAAACATTGACTGATCGAAGAAAAGAAGCCATGGCATGCATCATGCATGCCTTTAAGTTTCAGAAAACTAGCTCAAGCTATTGCATTACAAAATGTACAAACACATTTAAACTATCTATTTCGGGGAGGAAAACGCACGATATTCCATGTGTGCATTTGGTTCAATTATTGTATCCATATTTTATCCAAGCCACATCTAAATTTAATGGTGTAAGTAGGATATGTTTTCCAAACCCCGTAATGATGATTGTGATTGTCAACTCTTCTTGTAAGGAAACTCACACCAAAGAACAAATATACAGAGAAAGAAAGAGACATAATTATAGGAAAATTGTTCTTTGAATGTTAATGTATAATTCTATACAAGTATTGCCCATATAAAGGGAGCTACAAATTAATAGTAACAACATTGGCTAAGTCACTGCAACTATTGGCTGAAGATGTTGAGGAGTGAAACTCTTGTTTTGATTAAATTCTTGTAAACACATTCCAATTCACCATCTACGCCCGGCATGTTCGACTGTATAGATTGTAGGCTCTTCTGAATGCCTTCGATATTCATGACTTGAATGCCTTGGCTTGACTTCTTACTGATGAATTTGGAAACAAAAGACCAGCCAGTGGTTTTTGTTTGTAATTCTGATGAACACGCAGATGACAATAGAGATTTGAAAATGGACAGCGTAATTGACTCCACTTCTCTTAACACCCTAATGATTGCCACAAGATTCTGATCCTTCTCTATGATAGATAAACTTGTGTTCTCAGCCTTCTTTAATTCACTTAAGCACTTCTGGATTAACTTATTCACTTTCTTCCTTGCGATCACATACAGACCAACTTCATTTGCAACACCATTTTCTTTTTTTCTTCGTAGGGTTGATTGAAGATCTTGCACACATTCTGTGATTTGCATGAAAACATCTCTAGTAGTGCTGCAGATGTCCAAAAGTCTTAAAGATCCATCCAACACCTCATTAACACATTTATTTGATCTTTCACTGGAAAGTGTATTCTGAGTAAGGGACAACTGAAGTAGATCCTCAACGGACTCGTACAAGCCATTGAGACCGCTTAACTTATTGCATGTTGATGAAGAACAACCAGTGGCCTCTGAAGATCTTAATCGGCATAACTGCTCGTCAACACTAACAATGAGAGGATGAGATCTAGAAGGCAAACTGATAGAGCGAACATGATAAGCTTTAAGGTTCAAAGTGGAGGTGGCCATTTTTGTTGTTTGAGGGAAAGAAGCTTGATCTGTAAAGGTTGAGATGTCTATACCTACTCACATTTTGCAAGGAATATATAGGGAAACAAAGGGGAGACAAATGGAATCTCACCTTCGTCAGATTGTTAAGGTAATCGTGCAGTTCCGATTTGGATTTAGCACAATGTTAGGCGATGTTTGTTCAATGTCCCCATCATAATTCAAGTCCAACTGCAGTAAGATTAATTATCCATAAAGCTCACCATAATTGAAGCTTAAAAAATTGTTCATGCACGAGTGGTATGAAGCCTTGTCTCCTAGGCAGTTTCCAAGGCTAGCTCTACATGATTTATGATGATATACTCGATGTTTTGCATCCAGAAGAATAGGAGTATCACCAATTAAGTACAAGCTTAAATTTGATTAGTAATAACTAATAAGGTGGATATGTGCGACGATAATGAGTCCTGTCTAATAGATAAATTGGTGAAATAGAGTTTTCTAACCATGTGTATGATAAAAAGTAGAGATTGCTTTTCTAACCAGTTGATCTGATCTTACCCAAAGCTCTTCATAGATGGAGATGACCCAGGTTGGATTTTGTTGTCCATATATTTATTTGAGGACGAAGCGGCAAGGTAAAATAGGTACATATAGATATCCTAACCGGAGATTATGTCTTTTAGGAAATGAACTCTCAAGGCTGTCAAGATCCTGATTGCTCCTATTTTCTGTCATTGAGATCTGCCATCTTATAAACTATAAAACAAAGGCTAAGACAGGGAGGATACACGGCAATACCAGACTCGTGTGCATGTGGTTGCAATTCCAATTATGATACAACTACGCGCAATAATTCAAACATTTGGGGGACAAGGTAGAAAACGGCTCTCGTGTGCACTTACTTCATACTATATAGTGTATTAGGCCAGAACAGATTGTATTTATCTTTAAACAAGAACTCCAAACTGTCAAGATCCCAATTTCTCCTCTGTCGTTGAGATCTGGCAGCCTATAAACTACAAAGGTAAAGACAGGGAAGATACACTGCAATGCCAGGCCTAACTTATTACAAAAGCAGTGCAAGTGGTTGCAATTTCAATTTTAGCTACAAACTCTGCGCAATGATTCATACATTTGGGAGACAAGGTAGAACAGCCCTTGTGTCCACTAACTTTGTACTCTATTGTTTTATAGACCCCATGCTTGACACAACACAACAGGATTAGTGTTTCCATCCATGGCAATGATACTACTGTATATGCATGGAAGTAACTATTACAAAAAATTTGTATTTAAAACAGACTCGAAGAAATAGAAGAAAAAAAAAAATATATTGGAACTGGTCCTCTTTGCTGAAATTATTGCATGGTGTATTCTTTATGTATGATACTATAATCACAACACTAGACAGAAACTGTTGGTCTGTCAAATACTGGTACTGTGTGTATTCTAAATTTCTAATCTATACATGGTGATGAAAGATCAGATTCCATGAAGGAATCACAACCCAAAGCTTACGGACACTTTTGACTTAGAACATTGCGATTTTCAATCAAACACACTCCAAGCTAGCCTCATGGCAGTTGATGCTCGACTATAATGCCTCCAACTGTTTGCAGGACCTTCTGATGGACAAGAAACACTCAACATGAAAGAATTCATGGTGTCAAATTCATTTTGTCTATATATACCAAAAGGTTGTGGTCCTTCTTGAATAGTGTAGGGAACACACGATTGTACATTCTCCATTCCCTCATGAGCTCCAAGGCATCTGAATCACCTTGTTCACTTTCTTGATGCCATGTACAAAGACAATCATCCGTATCCAAGTTCTTCTCACTTCTTTGACACGAAAAGCTAATTGAAATTCTTGCTCACATTCCTCTGTTTTGAAGCCGAATATCCCAAGGTTGGCCACCTCATTTTCACATACATATACTTCTCATGAGCAAAAACTTGTAGGGTAAACGGCAATTTAATTGAATCCCTAATATCATTTGAAGTGTTCTAGATTATGAATCGTGGAAGTGGCTTAAAAAACAAAACAGTCTAGAACTGATGGATCCAGTATGGTAATCTAGTTTTACAATTCAAAGTGAAGGCAGCCATATTTTTAACTAGAGCAGGAGATGTTTAACACCACATGCACAAACTAGCCAGAAGGTCTTCTCTCCATTGATACCAAATATATATAGATAATGAATTAATCATACAAAGACTAGAAATGAAGAATATAACCTCAGTTTGTTCCACTTTCTCCCAACACCCCAAGTGGTTTCAATTCAGATCTAGCTGTTTGTTAGGTGATGCTTCCTCGGTTTCCTATTGATGTATTCAAAATTTGATGGCAATATTAATCCAACCACCCAAATAATACTTTCTGCGCGACAGGGATGCTACATATTTCCTGGACAAGATCAATAATGCAAATCTATTCTTTATCCATCAGAAGTTTAAATCCAAAACGATGGTGTGTATCGTAGTTTTTTTTTCAACAAGAGGCTCAACTGTAGGTTGTTACACAATTAAATTCAGCTTTACATAAAGGCATAAAGCTAATTCTTAAAAGATAAATCAATGTGGAACAGGAATTATAATAAGTTAGATCTAATTTCAGCTCTCTAAGGCATGGGATTACTTGAATATAATAAGCTTTTACGGACAATCACCTGATATTTAAATCCCTTCATTATAATTGAACAGGTAGAACAGGAAGCATAGACAGTAGTCTCAGGCAGAGTTGTTAAATGTCAGACAGTAAAAATGGCATAAATTCGTCACTTCATTAGACGAATTTCTGTGAATCTATAACTATGAAGAAGCCATTGAGCATCTGTTTCGTCACAAATCACAGAATATTTATACAAACTGGCCTTCTATCCAGGCATCACTCAACAGGTTTGGTATAAACATCTGGGCAACCTCATTAAGTCATTAGCATGTTAAACCAAATCCGGTAGGAAAACACGTCTTCCCCCAGTAGGGTGGGTGAACACATCTTTTTCGTATTATAAGAAAAAGTACACAGACAGAACCTTGCTCATTGGTTATGAACATGTTCTCTCATGGTAATCCAAACCAGGCGTTCCTATTGAAAAATAAGGGCCCCACATGGGTTGGCTTAACTTTTCAGAATACCCAGCTTCAGATTGATGACTCGGTTGGTCTTTTAAATTGGAACCTTCTAGTGCCTTGTGATTAGGAACTACATAACTGTACTCATAAAAGTGAGGCTCTGTGCTCCTGTTGATGAAAAATCTACTGGCCTAGTGTAAGTGCAGAAGTGCGGTCCAAACAGGATGATGAAGAGAAACCTAGCTAATCTCAGACCTTTCTACTTTACATTTACTCTTAATCAACTAAATAATATTTTATAAGACGAATTTGTCTAAAAGAGCCTATTGAACAAAGGGCCACATCCAGGTTCTAACATTATCCTTGCACCACCGACGAAGAAACTACTTAGACACTGAACTTTAGTTCCTACAAAGACCATGAGTTTAACTACCATGGGCCATGTGAAATACAAAATAAGATTATCATACATAGCAAATTGTACAATGACATGCTATCATGGTTATGAAAATGGAAATAATACAGACAGAGAGCTACAAATAAATTCGAATCAGAAGAATTGACCTGGGAAATGCTAGGCATGTACAAGGATGTACTAGGTTCCTTCTACAAATAAATGGTAACATATGTGCAGCAAATACAATGGCCAGCTCAAAGTAAAAAGTCCCTGAATGTATGCCAAGCTTTGGAATTTTAAACCACGACAGAAAAGAAAATCACCATGATGACGGAACATATAACACCGAGCTTAATGCCTATTACAACAGACTTTAGAAAAGAAATTCGTATGCTGCAACAAAAAATAAGGACGCATTATCAATAAAAAATAAGGACGCATTATTATCAACGCAAGAAAGAAAGAGTAAATTTTGAAACTCAAGATGAAGGTCATTCCTTAATGTTGGGCAAAAACAACATATTTTATATATCCTTCATATAGCCTATGATTTACAAACCAGCAAATCACCACCACTAACAAAGTTCATCTACTACCAACTAATAGCAAACCTGATTTCCATACTGCTGCAACTAGCATTCTATTGTTCTTTTTACACTGAATTCAGCAACCAATTAAGATAAACCAGGTATGATAGACTCGTACCCATCAGATAATTTTCATCACAAAACAAATATCTTCACCAGTAGTCTCCGCAAGAACATTTTCCGTCCTTAAAATGGTGGAACCGCTTGTTATCCCTGACAATTAGCTCCCTCCCAACAATCTTAGCCATGATTTTGATTGCATTGTGACAATCACCACAGATTCGAAGGTTCTTAATAATCCTAAGTGGCGTTCTAGCAGGAGTACTGATCAAGCCATAAGCAATAGCCAACCGCTCACTGTGATAGAGCAAAGCTTGTTCTTTCGCTTCCTGATCAATGTCGTGAAGTACATATCTAGTGTCTGGCACATAACCTTGTTCCTTGGGCTGATTTGCTTTCTCATCATTCTTGTAAGGAGTTACACTACGGAATTCAATCAGCCTGTTTCTCCCATCAAGCATATTGATTGCAGAACGTTTTTTAGGCGGTGGGGTTGGTATCTTCTTGAGATTGACCTTTGAAGGGTCGAGCAGAAGCATCAATTCTTCTGCACGATCTTCAAGATCAATATCACCGTGAATCCTAGCATACTTCATCAATGCCTCCCAAATTCTGGCATTGGGTTCAAAAGGCAATTTGTCAACATACTGCTCTGCCTCAGTAACATGTCCAGAAGCACCAAGTACATCAATGATTCCTAAATAATGCTCAACACTAGGTGTAATCCCATAATCACTCTTCATCAAATCAAAATGAATAAAACTTTCTTCAACAGCTTCAGCACTAGCACAGGCTGCTAAAACCACCAAAAAAGTCTGTTCATTAGGTTGTACACCAAATTTCCTCATTTGCTCAAACAATTGCAACCCATCATCTCCCAGCCCACTCATCGCATACCCATTAATCATCAAGTGCCAACTATCCATATCCCTCTCCGGCATTCTATCAAACACCTGTCTCGCATCCTGCATCTTCGAACATTTTCCAAACATCTCAATTGATTTATTCATAAATCGCAAATCACCTCTCAACAATTGATTCCTCATTACAAAATCATGAACTTTCTTCCCTTCTTCAGCCAACTTTAAATTCCCACAAGCATTCAACAATTCAAACAAAGTAGAAGGATCAGCAACAACACCTTTGCTCATACACTCAACAGCCTCTTTAACTTTCCCTTCTCTACATAAAGCCATCAAATCAACCATTTCAGGAGGACCACCAACAGCAGCAAGAGGAGGCGCATTTTGATTTTTCACATCTGGTCTCTGCTGAGTCTGCTCTCTATTCTGCCACTGATTAGGATTTGGGTTTGGGTTTGGGTTCACGGGTTGAGGAGGGTAATTCTGAGCAAAATTCTGCTCTCTATTCGGAAGTCCACGCTGAGGGTAATTCTGATTTTGTTTCTGCCACTGATTAGGGTTAGGGTTAGGAACAGGGTTTCCGCGCTGAGGATAGTTATTGGGTGGATTTGAATTCCATTGATTGGGATTCACATTTTGCTGTTGTGCTGGATAACCTTGATTAAAACTAGGGTTTCCACGCTGAGGATAATTTTGGGGATTCGAATTCCATTGATTAGGGTTCACATTTTGTTGTTGTTGGTAACCTTGGGTAGGATTTGAATTCCATTGATTTGAATTAGAAGAAATAGGGTTAGGGTTTCCATACTGAGCAAAACCCCCACCACCCCCACCACCACCACCACCACTACCACCAAAACCACCACCTTGGGGTTGAAAAGCTCCAGCTCTTGGATCAGGGGTTTGATGGGGTGGTGTTTGATAGTTATTTGGAATAGAAGAAGTAGTAAGAAAACGTGTAGATGAAGTTAAAGATGAGATTTTTAAAGTGGAATGACGATTTTTGAAGATAAATAAAGATGCGTTTGGAGAAATTACCTTAGAAAGACAACTTGTTTTTACTACACGATGAATTGAAATCAAAGAAGCCATTGATTGTTTGGTTCTGTTCTTCTTCTTCTGAGTGTGAAGAAGAGAAATGAAGAAAAAAAAGAGGGGTTTTTCAAGGGTTTTGTGATTGTAGGGTTGGAAATGAGAGAGAGAAATATCGGAATGATGATTGGGTTTAGGGTTATAATAGTTTGGGTGTCCCTAATGATGGGTTGGAGTTGGACTTGGACTTGGACTTGGATTGGATCGGGTCTTACTAGATCCAGGGACCCGTATTATTGGAGTCAAAAAGTTCAAAACTTTTGCATACATGCATGCAGCTTGATCTGATCTCTTATTAGTAGAAGAAAAATGTAACCACCGCATTATCAAATTAATCAGTTCTTGACCTTGTTGTCGCGCGTGTTAATGAATAATGACCCGAGGGTTTTTGATGACTTAAGTTTTTACAGTTAAACTTCTGTTTCAGGTCTGCATTCGGAACTGAAATATATTGTAGACTAATCTGTATCTCCTAACGGCATGCACTAGTGCACTACATAGTGCCAACTGAACTCCTTAAGTTCAGTAGCTCAATGCCTCAAACCAGACGTTACTACATGGTGGGCAAATGCTAAACGTAAAGAATTAAAGATTGCAATGAATATAAATTCAATAAAGGACTCAAAGCCTCCTACTAGAACAGTGTTAGGATGTCTATATGTTAATCAAAGCCTCAAACCGGATCCTTATCAGCTTCTTGCCTAACAAGAAAGCAAGTGACATGAAGTTGCATACATATAAAAGTTCAGTAGCTAAAATCCTCACCGGAACCTTATAGCTCCCTAACTTACCAGAAAGCAAGTGCTGCAATGCAATATATATAGTAGCTCTGACAATCAAAAGGCAAAGTTGAAAACACCTAATATGCACTTCTCGACTTGTTCTTGCTTCTTCTAATCTCCAAATCAAACCTTCCAATTTACAGTGTGAACTTCCAACTTTACTTGCCTTCTAAACAATCTCAGGGCGTTCATTGTTCAAGGCATTAATCAGTATCTCGTTGTCCTAAAGCATATCCTCTCTAAAAGTGGTATATGATTTCACACTTTCTTTAATCTCTCCATGGAAATATCCATTCACCTTGTTCCTCCATTTTGAGCCCAAGTGTCGTCACTTGCCTTAGAACTAGACCTCTACTTTGCATTCAACAACTACTTGCTCCACTTGGTCAACAACAAAATGAACAAGCTCATGATTTTCTTATTCAGCATGGCTAATGAAGCATCAAGAGCATAAATTGAGTTGTAGTATTGTCACATGTATCAAATAAAAATTTCAGAAAGAAAAAAGCAATCAAGTAAAAACATATGTTTGGCATATATATTGTAAGAATGGAAAAATTATGGCTTAACATATTATTTCAACACTCTGTCATTTACGTCATATTAAGTTGCCTGAAGTTGATCTGTAAATATGAACATATGTGTGTGTTCAAAGGAAATATGACACAAACAAGTTATTCCTTCACAACCAATATAGTGAAGTAACCACCAAAAGGTGTGCGTAGTTTTTCTACAATTAAACACTCCCCAGGGGCAACCCTTTGTTGCACAGTTAAACCCATTAAGCCCCCATCGTCTTCAATGCTCACATTTTAAGTTAGTAGTCAGGAAAGTCCATCTTCTACTTCTAGTGTCTGACTTCCAACAAAAAATGAGCTGGTTCGGCTTTTGCAGCATACCCAAACTTAGAAGTGCTGTATTTCTTGTGTACGCCAGTGAGCTTCCCAGTTCCTGCCTTCTGATGAAATGTGACCATCCGTTTTGAGCACTCCCTACAAAAGCATAACAAAACCATACTCAGAAAAGGCATCTCTCTTAATACAGTTCTTACTAAAATAAACTCTAGAAGGAAGGAAACACTCACAAAAGCTGTTCTTCTGTGTATGTAGTATACCATACGCAAGTTTGACTCCAATGCTTAAACCTGTTAACAATACACTGAGCAGTGTATATAGCAGCAGCAGCTAACAAAGATGGTGGGAAGTTCAACATTTCATACTCAACCAAAGAAAGCTCGATCATGAAGAAGGAAAGTAACTCAAGCTGCTCAAGAAGTGGAAAATACCCAATATCAGATCAATTTTAAAGACATGGGATACTAATTCTGAAATAGGTTTGTAAATACCATTTAAAACTAACCTTCTTGTCAGATTGAGCAGCCTTGAGAAACCTCCTCATGAACACGTATGGAGTTGGCACGCACATGTTAAATTGCAATGTATTAACAATCAACTTCTCCTACAAACATAAGGTAATATTGTGAGTTATAAAGACCATAAATAGAACAATTGAGTTGATAATCACAACAACAAAAACCAAAATATACCATGTCAAGGACTTCCTTGCGGGTGTAGGCCCTGTCAGATATGACAATTAGATCCTCAACAACTGGGACGCTAACTTCTTCATATTTACAGGCTAAAAGCATAGCCGTAACTCCAACCAACTGAAGCCTCTTTCTGCCAATTGCGTGCCGTTCTAAGAATCTGTCTATAAGGTTGACTGTAAGGAACAAGGTTTCATCCAGAAGCTCAAACTTGTAGTGTACCTGTTAGTTCAATTGAATTGGTTAGTGTTTTCACTATAATAACTACAAATTAAGTATAAACCTAGGTTCATATTGCAGTTTATGACATCCATATACCTCGATTAGCCAATCAATAAGGATTGCTCTCATCCTCTCATTGATGTCATACTGCTGTGACATGTAGGCTGCAGAAACACAACCAGAATTCTGCAAAAAAAATAAAATGGAAAGGACTAGAATGAATCCACCTCATATAAACTATAGTTGCATATTGACGAATATTGTAGTATGTGACACGTAGTTTGAAGTGAACTCATATAATGCAGTATTGAAAGTGCTCAGTTCCAATTGTTTGCTAAGGTTCTCTGTGATTATCTATCCATGGATAAAAATCCCAAACCAAATCAGTCCATTTCATGCCAAGTATTGTTTGAAAGTGACTTAAGTGATCCAGTATACAGACATCAGTTTAATATTAACTTAGGACACTAGCTCCACCCTAGGCCAATTGACACTATGAACTTCACTCCTAAAAGATCAAAACAAGATCACATTATAATTTGACGACATATTCAAATATCAGTACGACAAACATCGCAACAAGAACAGTTATATATCTAGGAAAGTTTTTAAAATCAAGCATTTGGTAGTGCTCCTCTACACTTACTACACATATTCCACCAACTAATAATCCTTTGCAATTTCTATGTACTCACATTACAGTATATTGCAAGCAGTTTAAACAAATAGAACTATTTTGCATGAAGGGATATGTTACCTCAGTATCCTTGTAGTAAGAGTATATATCATGGACATACTCAACAGCTGCAAGTGGGTTCTTCACATCGTCGCTATCAATATCCATAACAGATTCTGGCATTGCATCCTCCATTTCGACTTCCTCCTACAAGAAGTTACAACATGATTAAAACTTTCACCGAAATACACAGAAGTCTACAAATCACAACAGTTAGTTGACACATACCATCAGATCGATTTCGTCCATCATAGCTTCTGTATGCTTCACATACATTGGAACAGAAAAATCATTGCTCATGTTGTACTCATCCACATCGATAATGGTACAATCTTCAGCGATTTTGTTCGGTTTAGTAGGCTGTAACATATCAATCCAAAAGTAAATCATAACTCAATTAACAAAAAAGAGGTAAGAAATCCTAATTTTATCGCTTTTCCTCTACATTAACTAATACCTCAGTGCAAAGTTTCTGATCCTTGTTCGCCAATTGTGCGGCAAACCTCCTACAACAGACAACAAGAACAGATCTTCAGCTCAATCATACTAATAACTAATACCTATAAGCAAAACTTATAGTGGTGCAATATACATAATCCTAACCTTGTAACTGGTCTATGTGATGGAATAGCTGCTGAGCTCTTACTACTACAGATTGCATGTTTTCTGAAACGAAAAGAAAACCCAAAATTAAATCACAAAAAGATCAAATCACAACTATTTATTAACTAAAACAAAAGATCTGCAATAAGAGTTTTAGAAATTACTCTATCAATCCTCTTTTGCTCACTGCACAAGGTGGAACTCCAATTCTGTTTCCATTAATATTGCTTAAAGCTCTTCGATTCTGACCTGGTTCTGCTACAATCTTCCCTCTTCCCATCAAAGGACCTCCTTTAAAGATCAATCCAAAATATTAAAAATCCAATTTTTATCATAAGTTTAAAGTTAAAATTCAAAGTTTTAAGATCCAATAATTACCTTGAATGTTTGCTTGTCCAATTACACCCGGATTGTTCTCATCTGTTCTACCCATTGCTTCTTATCTAAAGAACAAAAAAATAAAAAAAAGACTCAAGAAAATCAATAAACAAGAACATCAAAAAACCTCAAATCTACAAAACCCACAACTCAAAATCTCAAAAAACAAAAACCCAAATCGAAAAACCAAAGAACAAAAACATTACCTTCAATTAAATGAAATCAGAGTTGATTTCAATCAAAAAACTTCACACAAATCACTTCAATAACATAAAGAAGAGAGAAAGATAGAGAGATTCTCAGAAAAATTGAAATCCCCACAACAATGGGGATATATATATATATATATCTTGAACTCTCTTCTTCTTTCTTCTATAAGTCTCTTTCTCTCTCTCTCTCTCTAAATCTCTAATCAAGAATTTTTTTTGAAGAAAATAAGTCGACGGAAATAGTGGATATATGTCCGCAGAAGCAAAGTTTGCCTTTTTGAATTCAACGGCTAGTAATTATTGACCGTTGGATGATTTCTGATTAAAAGACACGCTGTTTCGATGATGAAGTGTTAACGGTTACCTTGGCATGTGCTTTCAAATTTTTAAGTTTTATTTTTCTTTTTTGGTTTAATTAATTAATATTAATTATGTTGGTTTAATTAAAAGTTTAATTAGGCTTATATGAGTTACGCTCTTCATTATATTATTGCAGAAAATCTTTTTTTTTTTTAGAAAACCAGGTGCTTTTTCTGCCACGTGGTATAATTCAAAAGGTTAGTGTGAATTGTCCTAAAAGTCCTTGGAAAGAATATTTAGATTTTTAAGTATGTCATGTCAATAGGTAAATTTGTGTATATTAAATAGAAGAAATGTTCCATTCATCCAAAATTCCAAATATATGTTGGTATTTTGTTGGTATAGGTTAAGAAGAATGTCATAATCCATGATAAAAATTAAGTATAACGACACCAAAGCATTTTTGTTTTTTAATAATAAAAACACTTTATATGTGATATGTCCAAAATATAAATATATCAATACTATTCCATAGGTGTAGGATTTGATCGAGAACCTAGCAGTACACAATATATACAATGAGCAATCGCCTTTTTAATCTTTTTTCCTAAAAATTTCAGTTGTAGGTTAGATATACTTATGTTGAGTTAAAAGGAAAAAAAAGGCCATAAAACATTGGCGAAACTATATTAACCAAGTATCTATTAATTATACACTATCATCTTGCTCAAGATGTTATAAGCATGAATCTAGAGGTGGTTTGAACGGACGGATGAAAGCTTCCGGCCGCTAATCTAAAGGACAAAGAGTATTGCTCCTATTATTATCTAGCTGATGGTGTATAGAAGATTTACATGTTAGAGTGCTAGAGTGAAGAGTGAAGAAGTTTATAATAGTAGTATTTAAATAAGAAAACCAGACAAGTAATTAATTGTATTGTTGTGATAAAGCCTGTTGGCATTCAGGAAGTTTCGTTTTCATGAAGCAAAGACGTTAGAGATTTGTCCCCCCAACACCCTTTGAAATATACAAAAATTATTACAAACAATCAAACATACAGTATCAACTATCAAGAATTTGATATAAAATAAGTTAAATTTGACTTTTGTCACTTTGACTGTAAGTAAGGTTTAAAACTTGATTAATTCACTATTTAACTTTTATTTGAACTCTCATCTTGGGTGTATTTTTATTTTTTAGTTCATCAATCCGTTGAGTCAAACACTACTGATGTGTAGCACTGTAGCAAGCAAGGATAGAGAGAGAAGATGATTTTAATTTTATTGTTGTCAGGTCATTGTCCAATTGTGTAGCTCCACATGTTCTTCTTCGCAAACTAATTAATTAGAAAATATTGAAACAATAAAGTAAGATCACTCACTCACTCACTCACTCCCACATCTCAGTTTTACTACCTCATAATTGAATTTGTTCTTAGCTCATGATTCCGTATCACATATTCATTCTATTTGTTACATAACTAATTTAATCAAAATCACACAAAAACATATTGTTCATTCTCTACCTTTTGAGACAAATAATTCAACCAAATTGAATTATACAAAAATTAAATCACGATTTAATTTTTTTTTTTTGGCCTAATAATGTAATAAGAGATTTTTTAAAATATCATCGACTTTATTATAATTGGACAAAGCATATAACATAAATGCAAATGTACATTTTTATTTTTTCTTGCAAAAAGAAACAAAATATTTTTGATCATGGAGATGTTTGTTATTGCCCAAATAGCTGAAAAAGTCCAGATTCAGAAGATCCACATAAACACACAAGTCAGTCTGAAAATACAAAAGGCCCACCTCCAATCAGACAAAAAGCTCGTGAAGACGCGTTTCGGTGGGTATTTAGTAGGTCCCACCAATAACAACTAAACTAAACTAAACTAAACTAAACACCTCACTCCCACTCTCTCTTACTCCCTCCCCACCCGCCAATTCACAACTCACTCACTCACTCTCTCCGAAAATCCCGCAAATTTTCTCTCTCCTCTCTCTAAAATAAAATAAAATAAAATAAAAAAAAAATATCATAACTCCTCAAACTCCATCATTCTTCTATATTTCTTGAACATAATGTTTGAATTTTAATTAATGGAAGAGAGTTTAGAGAAGAAGATGGAAGTGATTAAAGGGTTAATGGAAGTTATTGAAGAAATGGGAATGTTTAATGATTATAGAAGAACACAAAGAAAAGAATGTTTTAGTCTTGTTAGAAGGATAAAGCTATTAGTACCTTTGTTAGAAGAAATTAGTGATGGGAATAAACAGATTCCGATTGAAGCTTTAAATTGTTTGGTTAATCTGAAGAAAGTGTTTGTTTCTGCAAAGAAATTGTTGAAAAATTGTAATAAAGGAAGCAAGATTTTCTTGGTAAGAAGTTAAAATTTATTTTTAGAGTAATTGATTTTTTTTATATGATTTTTTTTTTTTTTTGTTATTCTAGGCTATTGAGAGTGAGGTGATTATGGAAAGATTTCATTCTGTTTATGATAAATTAAATCAAGCTTTGGATGATATGCCTTATGATGAGCTTGGGATTGCAGATGAAGTGAAAGAGCAAGTAAGTATGATTTTCCCTTTTTTTCTTCTTTCTTTTTTATATGAATTATTTCCAATTTTATTGAACTTGTAAAGTTTCAAATTGATCAAACAAATGTTGATTATGCTTATATAAAACTTTTGTTCTGTACTTAAAAAGAGATTATTTATGCATGTTATACCCCTCGTAAACAAAAAATGGATTGAAAGGAAATGGCTGCCTACATGGGATCTCGACACCATTATTGGCAATACTCAACAGTTCCTTTCCCTTAAGTCACTAAGTCACCCAGATCGCATAGTGTTTGAAGTCACTGAAGTCAAACCATGGACATTACTCACCGAATTTGTCACATGGACAATACAGTGAAGCTGATCTCCTCAGAACATTCGTAATTTTATAGACAAACCAATAACTTAAAAATGTTTGATTCCAATTGCTTAAGAAACTCGGTATAGATCCCAAACTAATACGGAATGTTTGTGTTTATGTGTTTCTGATTTAGGGTCTCTTCTTATTTGCTTTTTGGCTTAAATGTATTCAGATTGAGTTACTGCGTACCCAACTTAGAAGAGCAAAGATACGAACAGATACTCAAGACATAGAGCTTGCAGTGGATATGATGGTTGTATTCTCTAAAAAGGATGATCGTAATGCTGATACTGCCATACTGGAAAGGTTAGCAAATAAATTGGAGCTTCGGACCATGACAGACTTGAAGGTAGAGACCATGGCTGTGAGGAAACTCATTAAAGAAAGGAACGGGCGAAGTGCAGAGAGCTCCCAGCATATCATAGATCTTCTAAGTAAATTCAAACAAGTAGCAGGAGTTTCGGATTCCAAATTGCTCAGCGTTCTTGCAGCACCTAAAAACCTTGAGAAGTGCTCGTCGTTAGCAATCCCTAATGAATTTCTCTGTCCGATCACACTTGAAATAATGACAGATCCTGTCATCGTTGCATCTGGACAGGTACAATTGTGCTCCACTTCAAAAAAGTTTAGTTCATCTTGTTGTTATGTGAATTGTCTCTATGAAGGCTAACACCTTTTTTATGGTTCCATCTCCAAGACATATGACAGGGAAAGTATTCAGAAGTGGTTCCAGTCGGACCACAAAACCTGCCCAAAGACCAGGCAAACTTTGTCTCATTTATCTCTAGCTCCAAATTTCGCTCTTCGAAACTTAATTATGCAGTGGTGCGATAAGAATAACTTCAAATTGCCGAAGAAGGAATTCTGTCTAGATACTACCGGCACTTCAAACAAGTGTAAAGAAGAAATCTCTCTGTTGATACAAGACCTGTGCTCTAGTCAGCTAGATGTGCAAATAAAGGCTGTTATGAAGATCCGCATATTATCAAAGGAGAATCCTGACAACAGAGTTATGATCGCAAATTGTGGAGGGATTCCTCCTTTGGTTCAACTCTTATCCTTTCCAGATTCCAACATACAAGAGCACACTGTAACAGCTCTTTTGAACTTGTCGATTGACGAGGTGAACAAAAGACACATAGCTAGTGCAGGAGCAATCCCCGCGATAATAGCAATCCTGCAGAATGGGAAAATAGAGGCTAGAGAAAATTCTGCAGCCTGCTTATTCAGTTTATCAGTGATTGATGAAAACAAAGTAACTATTGGATGTTCAAATGGTATACCACCTTTGGTAGATTTATTGCAGAATGGAACAGTTAGAGGCAAAAAGGATGCTGCAACTGCACTTTTCAATTTGGCTCTCAACCAAGCGAACAAGACCAGAGTCATTAAAGCTGGTATTGTCAAACCCTTGATTCAATTACTATTGGATAGAAACTTGGGTATGGCTGATGAGGCTCTTTCAATCTTATTACTTGTTGCATCACACCCCGAAGGTCGGACTACAATTGGACAACTCTCATTCATAGAAACTCTAGTCGAATTCATTAAAGCGGGAACACCTAAGAATAAGGAATGTGCCATAGCTGTTCTTCTTGAATTGGGAAAGCATGATTCATCTTTCATTCTTGCTGCATTACAGTTTGGAGTTTATGATCATTTGGCAGAGGTTGCGAGGAGTGGAACCAACAGAGCTCAAAGAAAATCTAACTCCCTCTTGCAGCTCATGACAAAATGTGAACACATCCCTCAATCATGTCTTCATAGTTCATATGCTCACAAGTGACTTCTTCTCAAGACTTACCAAGTTACCATTGTTATTAATGTGAAGCTTTTGAAGAACATTGAAGTTAATAGTTGTGAAATGTGTGACCGAGTAGGAAAATTTGCAATGATGTTCATGGTTCACTGATCTTTCCTACCCCTTCTGCCACCCCAAGAGCGAGAAAGACGAGAAAGTATACTTAAGAAAGTGAGTTTCACAATTTTCAGAAAAGTTGTATTCCAAAGCCAACTCCATGGCGTAGCAAAGTGATCATTTTCAACTATTGAACAAAGAAATTGAGGATTACAAACTACTCTGGCTCTCACAAAAGCTCTTTGAAAACCTCAGAAATGGATTATTTGTTACGATACCTTAAGATGATAAATTTGTTATTTATTGATTTAATTGATAAAAAATATAGTCAAGATTCTATGCAAAATTTGGATTTATTCAAATTCTGTTGTGTGCTAAATTATTTTGCCGCAATGCTTTTGTTATGTGTATAGAAGGCTTCTGGAATATACTGTGTTATTATGGGGTTTGGTCCACCTGGTCCTAGAAATGACTGAACAAATTGGTGTAAATAGAACTCAATTTCACCAACTCTGTGTGTAGATATTAAGTGTTAGAACTCTTCTGCAACTCTTTAGACCTAATCATAGTTTAGACTTTAGAATTCCAAATCCGGGGCGAAATTTGGGATTCAAAAAAAAAAAAAAAACCCAGAATAATCCGACATTCCGACCCTCGAAACAAATATGTCACCTGAAATTTCGGGAATATTCTCAAATATTCTTGGAATTTACAATTCCAATTCTCTAAAAACTGGAATATTCCGCCGAAATTTCACGAAATATGTCAAAATTTTGAACTATGGACCTAATTATATGTTATGGTTTAAATGTTATGTTTTGGATCATTTAACTGTGTGTGTGTTGTTAGATCCAACGAGTTGTAGTGCTGTCAGTTTATTAGAATTAAATTAAAAAAAAAATTGCATCATGGATAATAATACGATTCTCACAAGTAGGCTTTGAACGATTATGCTCAGGGTAAAGAAAATGTCCCTATCTGGCAGACATACCATGGACAAATCACAAATGAACAAGCCACAAAACAACTAGGCCTACATATTGAACTTGATCAGCAGTTCTCACTCAACAGGGGAACTACATTATTTACATTCTACAACAAAGAAATAATGCATACAATATAGTAACTTACATGAATAGATTGGACAACTTAGTGCGTTTCTTCATGACATGTTGTTCTTGTTCTTTACTAGACACTGATTGAAGATGAACATCCTCCTTGATACCCTGCTGATTTGGTTTGTTACTATCAATCGGAAGACTTTTGTAATCCTTTTCCAGCACGTTGTGCATCTTTTTGGTTTTGGAGTTCTCCTTGATCATGTTCTTTTGTTGGGCAAAAGAAGATGACATTTGACACCTCTTTTTCTTTGTAATTGCCTTGTGTTGTGTTTCGAAATGTGACGAGGGTAGATGACGCAACTCCACTTGTTTATCTTGAACAAACCCACTGCTCATTGTATCCATAATGGTTTTGCCAAGCACAAACCTTGTCTCGTCGCAATTACCCATTTTGAGCAACTCATAGTTTATCTCATAACTCTTTCTGTTATTTTTGTATGACTTGATATCATTCAGCAGGACCTTAAAAAGCTGGTAAACTACACGAGCCTTGTTGTTCGATATATACACCTGAAATACAAATTGTCCTTCCAGATGATAAACATAATCAAGTATAAAAAAGGAATATAGCAACAAAATCAGGTTATCTTAATATACCGCTTTTCAAGATTAGAACCCTTCCAGATGATGAACATATACATATGAAGCAATATAACAACAAAAACCAAGTTATCTTAATATACTTATCACTTCTTAAAATTCGAAAAAGTTAAGAAAATGCCCAGGCTTATAACAGATAGAAAAGACCAAAGAAAGATAATCAAGTTAACAGAAGAAAAGGTTGCCACAGGCTACATTAAGAAATCTTTGCAACAAACTGTCAATTGGTCTTTAATGAGAAAAGATGGGAACGGCTACAGAAATAACTGGTCAGATGCCTATATCTACGGACAACATAAAATCCCATAACATAAAATCCCATTTTAAGTCCCATCACTGCATCACATCTGGAATGCCTCTATTGAACATGCATGGAACTGATAAATAAAGTACCATCTTTCAGATCTCATAATTAAGATGACATGTCTTAATGACTCAAACTTCGATTGACTTCAGGTCTTTATGCCATTGATTTTCAAAAGAATTCACTCACACCCAATGATACAGGTGTATCCTATTAGGAACTTAGTGATCCTCGAGATTGGTGTCTTGAGGATAGACATTTGCCACCCTACGACTTGGTCGTCGCGAAGCGACGACACTGCGGGTCCAGGGCGCAGCGCCTGGCTGGGGTCGAGCTGCCAGGTCAGCTCGCGGGTGAATAGGAAATAGGCTTCCTTGTATGATTCGAAGTCATCCAAGGTCTATAAAAAGGTGTTTTGGCCAAGGCCAAAACATAAGAGAGGCAGCTCTGGCTTAGTTTGTCTAGAGAGTATTGTGAGGCAGAGATTCTTGTAATCTTCATAATATTCAGTAAAGAAGATAGTTTTCTTCGAGATCTTGTGTTTTGTTCATCTTATTTACTGCTATTGTTTAATTCCGCACTCATTAGTATTTTTACCTAGTAATTTGTATCACCCAAACCAACTGCCACAAGAAAATAACAGACCTCAAAAATTGGTGTGCACGACAAGATAGTACATCCAAAAACCAAAACTCATATGGAAGAGATACAGTTCTCTATTTTTCCCTAGCGCTAGTGGCTATGAACAGTGAACACTAACGTGTCATGCAATCATCAGACCGTCAAATTTGTTCTTATGTTTTACTAGGATGCGGGACATCAACCAATCAAGGCATAAAAATTAGTGCATGAGATATGATATAAATGGAAATATTTGTTTCTCAACAGATATTGTAACAAGTTAGATACACTTACGAAATCGGAACATGGTTGTATCGGATATCTTGCCATTGACTGGATAAGACCTTGTGGTTCAGTCAAAGCCTCTATGGATGATATCACTTGTGAGGCAAAAAAACTAATATCCTCTGCAAGTTTTTCATCAGATTTGGTGCAGCAAGACTGTTGAATCTCAGGTGAAAACTCAACTTGCATAATGGATTTTTCTCTTGCAAACTGTACAGCTTCCTTCCACTTGCCGTGATATAAAACAGAGGAGAAAGCCCAAATTGTTAAAGCGTCTTGAGGATTATTCACTAGTGCCAGATGAAATGCCAACACTCCAATCCTGTATACATAAAAGGTTACTAATTATTCAATTAAATCTCAAAAACAATAACTTATACAAACATACAGTTCTTAACCTAGCTGAATCAGATCTCTCTATTATCCCATACCAAATTACCAACCGGAGGTCATCAACAGAAGCTAAATGCAGCTGATGATGGACAAGATGTGCGTACAAACAGCTATTTCCAAGCTGTACTGGTTGAGATTATTGAAATTCCTATCAAACTGACCCAGGTCTCTCAAAATAGTCACAGCAATAGAGTTTCCTTTATTTATATTGCGTCGAATGATTGCATTGTGAAGAACATATACAAGGATAAATTTGTAGGAGACAAGTTTGTAATTATGGTGCTGAGTGCTGACCTAAAGTATTGTCTTTACTGGATGACTCCTCCATATCTTAAATAGTGACATTGCTCAATTAAAGTGCGTAAAGTTTTTACTTTCAAGGAAAACTAGAAAGAGAAATAGATTGTGAATATAGTATGACCAATTAGAATTGATAGTGTCCAAAAAAAAAAAAAAAAATTGAAAGAAATAGGCGGAAGTTGGAACAAGAAGATGTGAGAGAATAAGACAGCGTAGAAACAAATCATCTTACTTCGTAAAACAACAGAGAATGAAATGAAGATCATATCACTCTATGGCACAGAAAGACGAACAGAAGTACATGAACATATATTGAAGACAACTATAACTTACTCACCACAAAGGAGGAGCACAGGGCCGATCACAAGCAATCAGTTTATCCATGCTGGAAAATAATTTCTGCAAAACAGCACACGTGGACTCAGAAAACAAAGAAATATACATATAAGAGTCATTTTTCTAATAAACACTGGAAGAATATTGTTTGTAGAAGATAGACAAGAAGTATTGGTATATCAACCTCAGGCATCATGTTGGGTTATCAGAAGATTTCACAAATTCAAGATTGGGCAGTATAAGGAGCTTCATTTCAGTACGATGTGCTTTGGTGTTAAGATGTGGTTACGAAATTTAAATAAATGCTGAAGGTTGGGCCAAATATGGTGCTGATTTAGAAATCGGGTCCTCCAAAGGTTTTCAACTGCCTCGGTTCATTTGTGGTCTCCTTTCCTTAATAGGATTGGGCATGGAAATCGTTGTGCTTAGAGTTCCTTAGTGCAATTAATCTCTAGGATATAAAAGAGATTATCATGCATGCCCAATAATAAAAATTTGATGCTAATATCCATGCTTACAATATACTCAAAAGGCCGTGCCTATTGGCAAGCCCCAGATAAATATATCCCTGTAAGATGTGCTTATGGCACAAGCCATCTTTGTAATTGACTAACTTCACTATAGATTGTGATCTTATTATTGAGTCATGAGAGGTAAGAGTCCTTATGGTACTATGAATGTCTCACTAAGAGGACATCACTGTAAGAGGTGGTATGATAATTGATAATGTGCGCTAAGTGGTGCCAACCTATTTGTATGTCATAGTTCCATGTAGATGCCTAGGTACTCCTCCTATTCCGTTATAGTATACTTTGATCATTAAAATATCTATTCATAAGAAAAATACATACATCCATGAATTCCCTACAATTATTAAGGCATCAGTAAGAAAATCATTTAACTCACAATCAGCATAGGGGAACTCTGAGAAGTTTGATCATGGGCCTGATTGGACAAGTATGCTGCCTGCAACCAATAGCATACCAATCAAGAAAATAAGATTTACTCAACTTTTCAAAGACTAACTGCAAAAATGATAGTAAAAAGGAAATAAATACTTGAATAGGTACCAATAGACAAAATTTAAGCCACCAATACTTACTTGAAACGGATGTAAAATGTCAAGTATTTTGAATCTATTAAGTAAATTTAGAGAAGACGCAGCAGCTCCATAAGAGAACATATAGTCCATTTCCATCATCAGCCTTCCCTGCATTGCAACGAAATAAAGCTTATGGTGAATCTAAAGAAAAATATTTAAATTAAAAGAGCACTGCTAGGTCCATAAAAACACATCATTTAAAACATAGTCTGCTAGATAATACCTTGTCCAAATCCAATATAGACAAATAAAGGCTATTTATTGCAGCAGCAGTCTCCTCAGAAAATGACATACCAAGCCGGGCAGCAATTCTTAAGCCACGCAAAATTCGTGCTGCAGGTAAGGGTACCCATTAGTTTTCAACTATAACTATACAAAATTCTTTGATCACTTCAAAGGTCGAGAAAATGTTAAAAAGAACCTATGAGAGAAACAAAAACACCAACCACAATCCTCCTTGAAAGACAAATGAGCCGGGACTACAGTTTGCACCTGGTTATAAATATCATGAACAGTACAAGCGTGTGTCATAAGATAATATTTCATAAAACCAGTTTATGTAACAAAAAAATAATTGAAAAATCTAAAACAAATCAGCAAATTATTAAAATCACCTTCCACGACTTTAAATCTCTCATTCCATTGATGTAGTCATAGATTTTATTAGCGGATGGATCATAGAATAAACTGTTCCCACCAGATTACATATCAGTTTGTGGGTTAGATGGCATGTCACTAAAAGCTCAAAAACGACCGAACCGCTAATTAGTGGAAAACCTCTGAATAATGCAAACAAAAGTTTAAAACATCTCTTTTATGCACAACGGAACATATATGCAGTTTCTATAAAAAGTTGGTGAATGGATCAAAAAACCTTTGGAAACAAATCAACAATAAAATCTCAACAGCTAACATCATACCTGTTAATTGTGAAGTCCCGACGCAAGCAGTTTTGCCAACGGAAGAAGTCATCTCTGCTACAGCCAGTTGGCTCGTGAGAGCCAGAAACTGTTTCCATTCCATCAGTATCCTTAGCAACTGTGGTAAAACTAGATACCTGATATGGTAGAGATATAATGGTGAGCACCTACGCAAAATTAGAATATGATGTTTCTTTTATTATAAGTTTGGGGTTTAATATAACATGTTCTGGACCCAGGTTCATTGGTGTATTAGTATTTTCTTCTTCTTATCTCATAGTTACTTATAGATATCACTTTTACCAAGCAAAAAAAAAAAGGAAAAACCCCACCCAGGTCTGTGGTAAGAGCTCCCACAGACTTTACAAATTAAACAACGTGCTAGCCAACTTGGTTGATGAATTACCATCATGATCTAACAGACAGTTCTAGTTTAGAGGTTTTATACTAACCTCAACCATGCCACCTTTAATATACACGTGGCATATTGGAAATCGCCGTCCAACCACCCGAGATCGGTTGAAGATTATTTTAATCTGCAGATAGCAAACATAAAGCACATATCATGTATCCACAACCCAATTAATAATTTACTAAGAGGACATATAGTCTGCTGGATTATCATTACGACCTCACTGAGTGTGGCATTCGTAATCACGTCATAATCTTTAGGTATTCTACCCAGAAGTAAGTCCCGGACACATCCACCTACTAGATAAGCCTCAAAACCTGCATATGTAATGAACTAGTCAGCCAAATAGTTATATCAAGAAGAGAAAACAACATGCTTACAAGTAAACTAGGTCAAAGTGATATAGTAATTAGTAAGGAAGAACATAGAAGAGAAAACATCTATCTCAACCTGCTCTATGGTTCCCTTTACAAATAAAGTTCTAGAACAAACCCTCTAATGTTTTTACTTTTTTTTTTACATAAAATGATGTAATAATTACGACAGTAATAATGAAACATCAAATGCGACCAGATAGATAAAGATCCTTCTCCCTTTTCTTAAAATACCTCCTCCTTTTTTACCAGAACCCTCCCTCAGGGAAGACAAATTTAAGATATAGGATAAGATATCAGAAGAAGCAGTAAACTGTTTCGCCACAAGATTTTGCAGGTGGTTTATTCAACGCAAATGAAGGAAATGCGAACAATTGAGGAGTGTGGGGATTTCTGACTTCTGAGTCTCACACAGTTAAGTCTCATACACTTGGTATCAAATAAGCAAAGAAAGGGTAAAACATAAAATATCGGGTGGAAGGCTTTTATGTAAAAAGAATTGCAATGCAAATGATGGCCAGAATACAATGACACCCCTATAAAGTCCTTTATGTTCTCTTGGAATTTTCTTTAGGTCCTAAGTGGGGTTCTAGTTTACTATTTGTGACAGTGTAGGTTCTTGTTTACCTTCATTTGGATTCATATCTCATCCCCTTTAGTAACTTTATCCTTAGGTACCTTGTATATTTTCTTTCTATGAAATGAATTTGTTGTTTACATTTGCAAAAGAACAAAAAAGTGTGTCATAAAGGGAAGCGGAAAGATATATATTTTTGAAAATCCGTGTTGGGCACAGGAAAAGGACACATATCAACCGCACGACAACACATGTTGGACACAACAACAAACTGATGGCTGATGCATATGATTTCGGGTTATTTTGCTCTGCAGTTCATAGTTCATTCCGCATAGTAGAACCATTCCGACTACATATGAAAATGTAAGTTCAAGGCGGAACAAGATTCTTTTGAACCCTAAAATTCTAAACAAAAAAGTAGCAGGGAGAAGAAAGAAGAAACAACTAGAGAGAGATGAGCAATATTTATTCATTTATGAGATACCATTACCGATTGGTAAAAAAAAAAAGATTATACCATTTTTCAAAAAGGCACAACGTGGAGTCGTAGTGTCTCCAATTGCAAGAAAGAACAGAATAGAATAAAGAAGTCCGTGTTGTAAAAGCAATGGAGGTCATATTTTGAAGATTGCTAACTATAGAACTACAATTTCATGAAGATAAAGAGATAACTACATCTACATCACTATAATTCCATTAATCATTGAGTTTTTGATAATATTGTATCTCGGTTTTGAGCTTGGAAGTATCAAAAATGATATTCCCTAGCACCAGGAACTCAAGTTCGATTATGAGATACATATTCAAATGTATATTAGAGGAAATCATTAGATTAGAAAGAAAAATTATGTATTGGATGAATAGTTTGTGTTGAGAAGAATAGAAAACAACTCTAAGACAGAAAACTAAAATACATAAATTAAGCAAAACTTAAGGCATTTTTCAAGGATTCGAAGTTTGGTTACAATGACGATCACTATGAACTGATAACAAGATTAAGAAAAACTAATAATTAATTCCTAACCTTTCGTACGAAGAATAAACAAAGCTGTCCTTGACGCAACTGATATCTGGTTGCCATATACTCCATAAAACCTAGAATCAACTACTCTCCATTGTGATTTGTCGCAGTAGACATCCTTATGAAAGTTATCTAATCCTGAAAATAGTATACAAAACTATAGAAAGAATATAACATAATTTACCGCAAACAGAAACTAAAAACTATAATTCAATTACTTGAATTGCTTGCAGAATCCAAATCACTATCTCCACTATATCCATTTCTATCTACATCTCCTACGAAAATAGTATGATTGAATCTCTGAAAAAAAAATATTGAAAAAAAATAAAAGGTTATACGAAAAGTGTTTGATGAAATGCCTGAATCAATCAGAAAGAGAGTGAAAGAAATTAAATGAACCTGCTTCTGGGAATTGAAAAGAAGGGTTTGAAGAGCAGAGATTCTAGAATAAGATATGATATGCTTAGTTCGGGAAGAAATCGTCATGAGAGCGAAGGAATGAAGGCGAGAGAGAAAGAGTGTTCAGAAGAGCAAGAAAGGCGCCATTAATAGGGTTTTTCAAAACGAGCTAGTTTTAAGTTTAGAACAACAAGCGAGCGAGCGAGGTAGGTTTGTAGTCACCCGAGCGCAATAGTCACGGTAGGCCGCTAACTATATTTGAGGAAATAGGATAGATCATGGCTCATGGCTCATGGCTCATGGCTCATGGCTCATGGCTCATGACAATAGGGACTAGTTCTATTATATATATATACTAGCAGGGGACCGTGCCTTCGGTAGACCTCCTAGGGTTGTTGATGTAGGAATGTCAATTGTCTGAAAATCTGCGGATGAATTTCGTCAAAATTATTATTTCAATTGCGAGGCTCTTACCTTCGGTAATCTTGGTAATCTTGTCCATGAGATAATTAACTACCCTGGCCAGTAGTCATCAGTTGCTAAAGCACACAATGTTCTCTCTATTCTCAATTACTAATACTGATATTCATGGGCAAGCCAAAGCAAGGAGTGTGCTCAACATGAAAAATGAAGCTAATCCCTTCAATGAAAAAAAAAAAACCCGCTACCATGAGGTCATCTTCCCGATGACCGCCGCCATGAGGTCATCACCTTCATGACCAGAACCGCTGCCACCCTTGTTCCCTATTCTCCTCCTTCTTCTACCAGTTCCACCACCCTCTTCTCCCCTCAAATGTAGGAAAATATACACCGATATATTATTGTTCTAAAATAAATAAAAGAGAATGGATGATGCAAACCAGAATAAATGGATGAAGGACAAGATTTAGATCGAGTCGAGATAAAAATCTCTCTCCTTAAGACATTATTCGCCCCGTACATGTGCCGAACGGTTTATCAATGGCGGACTGTCTCCCAGGATACAACGATCTATCCTTCTTAGCGTAGCAGCACTTCAAACGCATAGAAGACGGCGAACCAATTCTTTGTTATACTCTCTCATGGCAAGACACAAACACTAGAAGAAGGAAAATCAATTTGATTTTTAAAAATGATTTGAAGACAAACACAAGATACACTTATATAGTAGGAAGACACCTTTTTGAAAAGGCACATGTCTATTCAATGTATATTTGAATAGACACCTGACCCAATACAATGTACACATCTGTTGGGACAGACACACCCATTGGGAATGAGTGTCTACAAAGTATGTGTCTATTGGGGAAAGACACACCCATTGGGATGGGTTGGGCCAAATACAATGTATGTGAATACATACCCATTCATCTACTATAACACAAGTTAGCCATGGCCAGTGGTTAACTTAGGACTTAAATTTCTCATTCATATACAAATGTTTTGACCACTTGAAAACATTTCCAACAATCCCCCACATGAATGGAAATTACCGACTCATAAACAATCGAGAAAAAACAGACGAGACTTGAGAGAGTACAAACGGAAAGTAGCTGCTTCGGTATAGGTAGCAATTTTTCAGCCTTGAACCTACCCTAGTGAATAACCATCGGATTTACTAGCTAATCGGTGAACATGATGTCTTGAACCGCTCAGCCGTTTGTGTAAACCAAGACAATGGCTAACACACAGTTTCCCTTCCTCAAAAAACTTGATTCTTTGGTTGTGTTCATTTTGGCCTTGAACTTCCTGGTATTCATGAGTGCTCTTAGAGAAATGCAACCTTCAACATTCTCACAGAAAACGACCCATTTTTCTCACTCATAAGGTGATTGCCCATGAAGAGTATCCTGTCATACTCCACTTGTGTTACCAAGCTATGGGAATCATTAAAAGTATAACTTATCCTATTCCATCAATACGGGCAGCACTGTTCTCATCATCCTAGGAAAGGGCAAGAGATATGTAATCTCTCAGTGCTTTCGTCAAGTAAAGCGAGATTCGGTTGTCCCTTTGAACCTAGATCTTGGGATCTCCAGTCAGTTAGGTTGGGTTGCCATCAAGCCCACTCTTTCGTCATAGGTTGTAAACCCATTCCTCTCGATGATTCAACTTGCTCTCGTGACTAACCTTTAGTAGTTGGATCCGCTAGGTTGTCAATCGAAATAATTTCCTCTATAGAGATTTTCCATTAGAGAGTAGTTGTTTAACGGTTCTGTGTCTCTTATAATTTATTGAGACTTACCATTATTCATACAACTCGGTGCCCAACACATATGAAATTATGTATTGCAATGTATGCAAGTAACGGGCACTAGTTATTTTCACATAAAAATATCCTCTAAGATGTTTTTGAAGCCATTGTGCTTATTTATGTGTTTTATCTAAAACCATAAATTCAGATTCCATACATAATGGATATAACGATACACTTTTGCTTAGAGGATTTTCAAGATAACGTTGCACTACCAAAGATAAAACCATAACCACTCATGGCTTTTTGAGGTTTTGGTAATCAATATCCAAAATGCATCACTGTATCATTCATGTACAGATGAATATATTTGTAGTGCAAGCCATAACTGAAGGTATAATTCAGATAATTTAATACCTTAGTTATTACTTTCTAGTAACGTATTTTTGGAATGCTCATGTAACGACTTAGGACACTCACAACATGTATCATGTGTCTTGTCTCTTGCAATTTGTGATGTACATCTAATTGCGAATTACACAAGCATTTTTAACTGTGATATGCTATCTTCATCCATCTTAGTTAAATGAAGATTGGGATCATCTGATATTTTATCAATTCCAGTAGAACATGTCTTGAACTTGTCAAGAACCTTCTCAATGTAATTGAGACACCGTAATTCCATATGATGTTCTAAGAATTTAATTCCTAGTATTACATGAGGAACTCCCAAGTCTTTCATATCAAACTTAGTGTTAAACATGTCATCTACATAGAGACACATGATAGCATATCTAAATTTGTGATTGTAATGTAAGCACATTTGTCACTCTCATTGATTTAAAACAAAAAATGATAACGACATATCATAATCAAACTTTCCATGCTATTGCTTCAGAGTTTGTATTAAAACATGTGATGTTTGTACATATCTACAAACCTTCATTTTCTGTCCAGGAACAATAAAACCTTTATGGTTGAGCCATATAGGTTTTTTCCTGTATGTCACCATTTCAGAAGGCATTTGTACATCCATTTGATGTATTTCCAAGGTTGTGTAGAATAATGACTGCAAGTAGCATTATGAAAGACGTCATTCTCGTGATTGAAGAATATATGTCAGAAAATTCAAGCCTCTGTTTTGCTTGTGACATTCGACAACAAGTCTAGCCTTGTTGTGAACCATTAGGTTCCATCCCCGGTTGAAAAACCTCTTGATAACTAAAGCTTTAGCTTTAGGTGAAAAATCAACTAACCCTCATTTGTAGTATTTGTGATAAAGTCACTTTCACTATTAAGTGTTTCCATGGCATATGTTATCACAATTATTTAAATAATTTCACTTGAGAAATTAATTTAGACTGCTTGTTGGGACTTAGGCCAAAGAATTTATAATATACTTCTTCGTCCATACTGCCTTATAACGACTTTAAGATTTATAGAAACGAAAATCATTAGTCTTTACAGAAACACGATTCTATAAAAAAAAATCGTTAGTCTGTTCAGAAATATGATCATCTTCTTTAATCGTTAGCCCTACAACATTTTGAATCCCATTTATTCAAATGTACGTTTGTGATTAGCATAGCCACATTGAATAGTTACAATTGTTAACCATTTCGAGACTTTCAGTCACCCCCACATTTCTAAGTAAACAAGAACTTTTTCTTTATATTACTTAGATAGTGCCTCTACAAGAACATAATTTGTACACTTACGCTAAAGCTTGTTAGACAAGTACACAAAATTGTAATCGCATAAAACCAAAACTTTGAGTACAAATATTCATTAATTCATTGTTACTCAAATAGTTAATTTATGCATACATAAATACTAGATGTGACTCCCACAGTCTGGTTACACATCTACAAGTTTCATGTCAATATTCAAAAAGTAATTTTGTCTATTTAGACAAATTTCAAGTCTACAAATGCAACTGGGCGAAATACCCCCACATTTGAGACATATTGCATGAATACAAAGAACTTTGCAAATCATATATTTGCAAATTCCGTTGATTTGGAATCTATACAACCAAATGCATATGAATGTGGATCTCACACACAGATAAGATTAGGGCCATAAAATTACACCCAGATGTAATATAATGCCCATTACTCTTTGTAAATGCACGAATAATAAATATCCATCCATTTCCACCAAGGCGTCTCTATGAATGAACATTTATCAAAGAAAATGTACATACATTAAGTATGACATGACTCATGAGATCCCCTACATTTTTCAAATATACTTGAAAATGTCATCACCAAATAATAATATGGAGTAAATTATAAAACTATATGAAACCATATAGGCAATTCACCATATGCCAAATAAAAGTTTGCACACATTGAATCAATTGCACCTTTGGACACCAAAGATGTTTACACAAGCAATTTAATGTGTATTTCATTTTAAGAAAAATTAATTTTCTCAAAGATTTTACAAGTAACAATTACATGTAACGTTGTACATAAGACCACCACCATGAGGTTTTGTCTTTCATGCGCGTTGATACCATTTGTACAACTATGTGCAATATTATTTATAGCCAATGAAACATGTCTACATATGTTTATTTGAATTTCAATTCATTTATTCATATGAGAATCACGTCAAATTAGACAACTGATTCATCTTCCAACTTAGTTGGTGGTTTGGTTTGATTATATCAACAATCAACGCGATTTCTATGTCTAGATGCATCCAAAGATGACCCATTGACATCATTCAAATCAAATCAAAATCTATAAATAATTGTAGCAATTAAGTCATTGAGATGTCGAACAAACTGATTGATCTACTGGACACATCAGTAGAATAATCCCATTTTCGAAAAACTTGAGTAACCAAAATTTTGATTAACTCAAAATTCAAAAAACAATCACTGATAAACAGTAACGCAGTTTTAATTGTTTCTGACAATCCAACCGTTGGATGATCACGAAATTTGAACACTTTATTGCATTAGACGTTATGCAACTACTGTAAAAATTTCACCTCGATCGGATAATGGGAAGATCTTCTTCCGATCACGAATTTCAGACTACGCACAATCTGAAATTTTGAGATTTCACTCTAACTTCAGGCTACTTCTGTTTTCTTCTTCTCTCTAAATTTGTTTGTCTAACCAGGAATGGAAAAATTAACAATTTGCAGAGAGAAAGAACATAAAAAATTGTATATTACACCTCTTCAGAAGGGTGTATTTCTATTCCCAAATAAGGCATCTCTTCAAGAGATTACCACACCTTTCCATTGTGCCTGGTTCGGCAATACACATCTTTTCAACAACATAGTGTACTCCAGGAGACACTTCCAAGCTTTTGAACAGATAGTGTACTCCAGGAGACACTTCCAAGCTTTTGAACAGATGCTTCTGAAAAGTGCCCGAGCCATTTCAATGGGTACTTTGCTGTTTGGTTGCTTTTATAAAACAAATGCAAAATTGCTTCAAGAATAAAGAGAAATGTGTCTCTTCACTGCCTATTTTCTAAAGCATACATGGGCCAAAAAATTAAAATAAAATAAAACCACCCATATAAACTATTCGAGCCAAACAATGCCTTAATGCATTTAAAACATTTCCAACCCACAAGAAATCCAAGGGCCAATGATATTAGCCCATTGTAGATGTATGTAAATGGTTGGTTCCATCATATGAACCATCACATCTCTTGGCAGTAAAACTGTTTACCATTTTGAACAAAAACATTCCATGGGGAAAAAAATATGTATCAAAGTATGCTTAACGCAATTCTCAAGAGATTAGACTTTTTCCCTTAAACTGATTAATAAGCATTATGGTTTATTAGAAACTCAATCTTCTCTTCTTTAAAATTAATCATTGTTTATTAAACAAACTAATCCATAAAGATTCTCAGATTATGGCAGAGTACAGTACACACCACCACGTTTCAAGATAAATATGCTTATCAACTAGACAATTTATTATGCCAACATTGATTTGAGAGCATACATCATGCAACAAATTAAAGATGACTTCTCAGTAATATGTATAACGTTAACATGGACTAACTACAGACCTACAGTACGTCACATGGAAGATGCTTAAACAGGCCAAACTCTTGCACCAGAGTAAGTATCATATAAAGAAAAAAAATATAAAATTTTCGAATTTAATCGAAAAACCGATATTCTGCATCACAAGTGTTAGAACAGTATAAACCATACAAAAATAATGTCTTAAGATTGTAGGAAAATATACACCGATATATTACTGTTCTAAAATAAATAAAAGAGAATGGATGATGCAAACCAGAATAAATGGATGAAGGACAAGATTTAGATCGAGTCGAGATAAAAATCTCTCTCCTTAAGACATTATTCGCCCCGTACATGTGCCGAACGGTTTATCAATGGCGGACTGTCTCCCAGGATACAACGATCTATCCTTCTTAGCGTAGCAGCACTTCAAACGCATAGAAGACGGCGAACCAATTCTTTGTTATACTCTCTCATGGCAAGACACAAACACTAGAAGAAGGAAAATCAATTTGATTTTTAAAAATGATTTGAAGACAAACACAAGATACACTTATATAGTAGGAAGACACCTTTTTGAAAAGGCACATGTCTATTCAATGTATATTTGAATAGACACCTGACCCAATACAATGTACACATCTGTTGGGACAGACACACCCATTGGGAATGAGTGTCTACAAAGTATGTGTCTATTGGGGAAAGACACACCCATTGGGATGGGTTGGGCCAAATACAATGTATGTGAATACATACCCATTCATCTACTATAACACAAGTTAGCCATGGCCAGTGGTTAACTTAGGACTTAAATTTCTCATTCATATACAAATGTTTTGACCACTTGAAAACATTTCCAACATCAAACACCATCATCCTTCCTCCACTATTTCTTCTCTTTCTCCACCACCACCACCGCCACCTGCCTCTTCCATCCTCCACTACAACTAGCCACCTCCTCCTTATCTGCACCACCAACGCACTCACTGCCCTCCCCTTCCTCCCTTTCTGCAAATCTGTTCGAAAATTTGGCTCATTTTCAGATCTGAGCCGAGCTGATTAGCCGAGCCGATTCAGTTTAGCCAGCCCAACAAGCCTAGTCAGAACAGCCAGCTATCTAGCCGAGCCAGATCAACAGACTAGCAGCCAGCCGATCCAGTCACACCAGCAGCCAACCGAGTCAGACCAGCAGCTGAGCCGAGCCAACCCAGAAAAAAAAAAAAAAAAAAAAAGACAGAAAAAAAAAAAATAAATAAAAAAAAATAATGGATAGCAACGTGATGACTGCAGGTTCGAAAGAATATATATTTAGGAGAATCGGGTTTGCTATCCAGAAAGGACTTGCCGCGCAGTTTGTAGCGCGTTTGTCCTCTACTTTTGTGTAATTCCTTGAGCTTATCAATAAAATATAAAAAAATAAAAAAAAATGGAGAGTATCCATTGTCCATTTCGAAACTTTGATGGATGTACAAATGGACCGTGTGGAAATGGATACAAATCTTCGTACATCCCAACGCATGTTAAGAAAGATCACTTGAAGAGGGTTAATGACATCGACAGACTGAGAGATGCGATCAAAGTTGATATAGGTTTATTTCCGTCGTTTGACAATACTTTGAAGAGGATGAACAAATCGATGTGTGGTGATTGTTTTGGTATCCATGCATCGACCATAAAATGTAAACATCCGGATGGTGCAGTCATCAAACCACCTGCGCGAAAGGAGACCGGTGAGTTAGAGTGTGCAATTGTAGGTATACAACCACCACAGCTTGTGTATGTTGATAATCCACCCGCACCTACAGCAGGAGGGGACACTGGTATCGATACTCACCTTTTTATTGTTGCACCTTCTTTAGATGAGATATCACTTGATCGTATTTTCTGTAGACCTTTCCGCACAGTGAAAAATATTCCACGTCCTTGTCGATTAGCATTCTCCTGTGCATTGAAGTCAGTCTTATATGAGGTTACTGCAGACCCCATGTCGACAGGGCCATGGGTTAGATTGCTCCTGCTTCCCTATTGCACATTGCAAGTGTTCCATCCGCAGAATCGCCAAAAGCGTCGTTCTGGTGCTCGGAAATATCTCCAGCAGAATCAGATTTTGCAGGCTCTCTCTATTTGGAACGAGCCTGGGGGTATATTTCGTCTGATTGAGAGGGTCACACACACAGAGCCTCCGTTGGAATGACCATCTCGACAATCCCAAAGCAAGAATGTACGACGGTGTTTGCAAAAGGTTGCAGACGGGCACTTTGCAGCAGCCGTGAAGGTGTTGGCATCATCAGGGGTTGCTCCGAATACTCCAGAGACGCAGCGGGCTTTAGAGGATAAACACCCGAAGCATCCACCACCATCTTTCCCCGACATTCCTTTACTTGAGTCACCTTTGTCAGTTGAGAGGGATGGGATATTATCATGCATCAGGTTCTTCCCCAAAAGGACGTCTTGTGGGCGAGATGGTCTCTGGGCCCAACACCTATTGGATGCTATGAGTGGGGCTGCATCCGCTGTAGCCACAGATCTTATGGAGGCCTTGACACCGGTTGTGAACTTATGGCTACAAGGTCGATGCCCACGGGTCTTGGCAGAATTCATAGCTAGTGCACCTCTCACCCCACTTCTTACCACAATTGGATGCAGCTCTTTCTAGAGAATGAAATAAGACAGATTGAAGTTCAAAAGTCCACCTTTTTTCAAGGACGTGATGCTAAGGAAACAAGGATTGTAAATTTGACTTTCAAATTGGATGGGCGGACTAAAGACATTTCTACATTCCTCCTAGGCACTAGTCCAAACTTCGATTTTGCCTTGTTCACTCTTGGAGCCTGGTACGCAGAAGGTGATACAGAACTGAGCTTTGGTGACTACAAATTGACAATGAAGAAATACAAGAACCAATGGAGACAAATGACTTCCATTTATCTTACACCAAGATGATGAGTTTGAGATCTAGGTTGTAAATCATTTAAATAGTTCGATCTTTACTAGTGTAGGAATATACTTACTATTATATTATGAGTCCTCATAGTCCTAGCCTTTTAAGATGTCTTTTATTAGTTTTGACTTTTGAGTCAACTCAGTTTGACCAGGTCAAATTGACCATGATAATCAATCCTTGCTAGTGTAGGGATATACTTATTATTATATTATGAGTCCTTATATTCCTATAGTTTCCTAATATGTCTTTTATTTCTTTCTATGCTATTTTCCAAGAACCAAAACTATTCATATTATACTGCAATATTGGCAAGGTTATGTACCCAAGAACAACTATATTCATAATAATATACTGAAATACTTGTATGATAAAGATCCAGTCTCCCATCATGCATTTCCATAGATGTGATAACAAAGATGTGTATAAACATGAGAGAAATCCTACAGTACTGAACTTTTCTACACCGATCTTAACTTGTAACTGCTTTCACGTTCTCATTGAGGGGACCAATATATGGTAGAAAACAGACGAGGCACCAGGAGCTATGTTATTATAATAAACCTAATATGGTGGTCTGTCAGACCTCTGTAATGGATCATAACTTATAGTATAGACATTATCACTTCTAAATTTTGGAGAAGTTATACCAAACATGTATATAAGAAGGTACACCTGAAAAAATTTAGTTTTTGAAAATAATAGCAGATTATGTTTTGCCAAAGGCTTGGAAGCTTCTGCAATTCAAAGAACCGCAACTGATTTTATCAACAAGATCACTAATACTAGATAAAAATAACAATCAATAAGAAAAATGTAATAACATAAGGTAATAACATACATAGTACTTCATGAGCAGTCGAACGCTCTGAAGACTGAGAACAGGGAATCTTCGTAATAAGATCCTTGGCACTGTCTGAAATTAAAGGCCATAGATCGGACTCAAAGTCAATGACTCCCTTCAACACCACATCAAATATCCCCTGTTGTGTTTATGAAATACAAACAAACTATTAGCAAACCTGGTCAAGATAGAACTTGGCCAGCAATACAAATCAAAATTAAACAAACCTGCCCAAAAAGGTGGTACACCACTCAGCAATATATAAAGTATTAACCCAGCTGTCCACGAATCTGCTTCCGTCCATAATGTTGGAAAAGTACGCAAGGGCAAGATAATATTGGCTCCCAACTACATCAGTGAAAATCTGACCTGCGGTAGCAAGAAACAAATAAAGTTCAACAACCTGACTATGAATTTCTGAGACAAAATTAAGTCACTCAAAACAATTTGCATCCAACATCAAAATTCATTTGGTAGCCACTTCCCAACCTTCCAGATTTATTTGAAGGCACAATTCTACTACTTAAGCAAATTTAGGCATGCAATCATCGATATTGTCCTATGCAACTTTTAATAGGGGAAAGTGCCTTCTTTCTTTACACACCTGTTTCCATGCATACTTACTGTGGAGATTGCGGAAAAAGGTGTGTCAAAGGCACACCAACATGTGAAGAAACATGCAAATCAATATGAATGCACACAATATACTAAAGGCATGCTTAAACATAAATTCTGGTTGAATTTTTCATGTCAGGCAGCCACAGAGAAAAATTGATGCAAATCAATCAATAAAACTGCAACTAAATTCAACATAAAAATCTAAACTTTGATATATTGGGTATCAATTTCAGATGTAAAACTCTCAGAGGATATTTTCTCAACATATAGATATCATAACAAAATTAATTTAAGCTTAATTTTTTTTTTTCTCAAACAATAGCTTTAAATAATTCAAGCAAAAAAAAAAAAAATTGAAACTTTAAGAAAAAGAATGATCATGTAAACTGCTCACCCGGGCAAAAAGGATATGAAACAACTCGATCTGCTCATCCTAAAAAAGGCTAAGCACGAAGACGAACATCAGTACCTGGGTATAGAAAAAAAAAAGGATAATTTTTTTGTATCATCCGGATAATTGTTAGGGTTCGTTGGTTGTCGGCGAGAAACAGATATCAGAGGGGCCGTGTCCTCGCTGGAGCCAACCCAGTTTATCCTCTCTAAGAGTTCAACTTACTTTGAGAAGAGTTAGAGGAGCGGGGTCGCCTTTGTTTAGAAGCGTTTGCCGGCGAACAACGAGAAGGAATTTAATAAGGGCCTTTCAAATCATAATGCGAACTATAGCTTAAAGGGAAACAAAACCTTCAAATTTATTTGGGCCACTACTAATCCAGATCCAGGCTCTGCTTCTTCTTTTATCTTCCAAAATTAAATAAACAACACTTAGAAAGATAATTAAAGAGATTAATGAAAAATAAAACAATATTAATAAATCTGAAGATCTGATTTTTATATAACCTTTGGTTCTAAGCTGATTTTTCCAATTTAATATTTATTGCTGCCTTTACATCTCTCTCTCTCTCTCTCCCTCCCTCCCTCGGTGAACCTAGTAAACAACGAAGAAGACTCGAACAGAAGGGGAAGTTTTGTTTTAGGGTCATTTACAATACACCCCATTTTTTTTTTCAAACGGGCGATACACCCTTTAAGTCTGAAAATTCCCCCATTAACAGATTAACCTAGTTAAATGAAACAGTCAACTAATGTTGACCTGTCAAACCCCTAAAGTGACCTAACTACCCATGAATTTCTAAATCCCTAAGTTGTCCCGAATTAAGAGGGACTATGTGAATGTGCACGCCTAATCCGTGCGAACAAAAAATAATAAATATATTTATGCCCAATAAAATAAGAAAAAAAAAACTTGTTTAAATGTTTATTTGGGTTTATAACTACTTTATAAATATATATATATATATATATATATATATATATATATATTTTTTTTTTTTTGTAAGTTTTTTTTTTTTTTAACAAAACTTTGTAGGTTTTTTATATTTATAAATTATAGTAGGGTACTATTTATTTTGAAATTATCTTATATAAATTATAGTAGGTTCCACTTTTTTTGAAATTATTTTTTTGCCCTTTACATTGTAGTATACAAACCTTAATACATAAGAGGTAAAATCGAAACTGTGAAAATAAACACGCTATCTTATATAAATTATAATAAGTCCCACTTTTTTTGAAATTATTTTTTTTACTTTTTTCATTGTAGTATACAACTCTTAATACATTAGGATAAAATCGGAAATGTGGAAATAAAATCAGAACTTAGGGCTAAAATCGGAAGTGGGGAAATAAAATCGGAACTTAGGGCTAAAATTGGAATTATAAAACTAAAATCAAAATTTAGGGATAAAATCAAAACTATTTATAAGAGATAGGGGTATAATCGGAACTTTAATAAGAGGTAGGGTATAATCAGAACTATTTATAAGAGATATGGATATAATCAGAACTGTTTATAAGAGATAGGGGTATAATCGGAACTTTAATAAGAGGTAGGGGTATAATCGAAACTATATATAAGAGATAGGGGTATAATTGGAACCGTGTATAAGAGATAAGGGTATAATTGGAATTGTACATGAGAGACACGTCAGGCCTCATGAACGACCTCGGTATGGGGGCGCCTTAGAAAGTAGTTTAGATTTAGGTTTTAGTCACTGAAAGTATATACTATTTAGGAAAATAGCATTTTTCTTTTGTTAATTAGGCTTTAGATACTTGGTTTCACCCGAGTAAGAATAAAATCGGGTTTAACCGAGCAGACATATTCATTCAGTATTATAGGTAATAGGTTACTCACTGGCGTGAATGAAACAACTCGAGAAAGAAATTTATTTAGAAGTTTTGAAAGCTTCTTATTTGAACCAAGGAAGGACGAGGATAAAAGCAACCAAATAAAACTTGTCGAGCAGATGTTACACGAAAGCGGACCAATAAAGTATCGTTTTGAGATTTTCAAGAGAAAATGCTCACTACCTAATCTTGCGAGAACCATTTTCATAAGAGATATCCATGACCTATGGTTTGCCCCACTACTACATATGCAAAATCAAACTACTACACCAACATGTGAAGAAACATGCAAATCAATATGAATGCACACAATATGCTAAAGGCATGATTAAACATAATCTTTGGTTGAATTTTTCATGTCAGGCAGCCACAGAGAAAAGTTGATGCAAATCAATCAATAAAACTGCAACTAAATTCAACATAAAAATCTAAACTTTGATATATTGGGTATCAATTTCAGATGTAAAACTCTCAGAGGATATTTTCTCAACATATAGATATCATAACAAAATTAATTGAAGCTTAAAATTTTTTTTTTTTCTCAAACAATAGCTTTAAAAAAAATCAAGCAAAAAAAAGAAAATTGAAACTTTAAGAAAAAAAATGATCATGTAAACTGCTCACCCGGGCAAAAAGGATATGAAACAACTCGATCTGCTCGTCCTAAAAAAGGCTAAGCACGAAGACGAACATCAGTACCTGGGTATAGAAAAAAAAAAGGATAATTTTTTTGTATCATCCGGATAATTGTTAGGGTTCGTTGGTTGTCGGCGAGAAACAAATATCAGAGGGGCCGTGTCCTCGCTGGAGCCAACCTAGTTTATCCTCTCTGAGAGTTCAACTTACTTTGAGAAGAGTTAGAGGAGCGGGGTCGCCTTTGTTTAGAAGCGTTCGCCGGGGAACAACGAGAAAAAATTTAATAAGGGCCTTTCAAATCATAATGCGAACTATAGCTCAAAGGGAAACAAAACCTTCAAATTTATTTGGGCCACTACTAATCCAGATCCAGGCTCTGCTTCTTCATTCAGTATTATAGGTAATAGGTTACTCACTGGCGTGAATGAAACAACTCGAGAAAGAAATTTATTTAGAAGTTTTGAGAGCTTCTTATCTGAACCAAGGAAGGACGAGGATAAAAGCAACTAAATAAAACTTGTCGAGCAGATGTTACACGAAAGCGGACCAATAAAGTATCTTTTTGAGATTTTCAAGAGAAAATGCTCACTACCTAATCTTGCGAGAACCATTTTCATAAGAGATATCCATGACCTATGGTTTGCCCCACTACTACATATGCAAAATCAAACTACTACACCAACATGTGAAGAAACATGCAAATCAATATGAATGCACCCAATATGCTAAAGGCATGATTAAACATAATCTCTGGTTGAATTTTTCATGTCAGGCAGGCACAGAGAAAAGTTGATGCAAATCAATCAATAAAACTGCAACTAAATTCAACATAAAAATCTAAACTTTGATATATTGGGTATCAATTTCAGATGTAAAACTCTCAGAGGATATTTTCTCAACATATAGATATCATAACAAAATTAATTGAAGCTTAAATTTTTTTTTTTTTCTCAAACAATAGCTTTAAAAAAAATCAAGCAAAAAAAAGAAAATTGAAACTTTAAGAAAAAAAATGATCATGTAAACTGCTCACCCGGGCAAAAAGGATATGAAACAACTCGATCTGCTCGTCCTAAAAAAGGCTAAGCACGAAGACGAACATCAGTACCTGGGTATAGAAAAAAAAAAGGATAATTTTTTTGTATCATCCGGATAATTGTTAGGGTTCGTTGGTTGTCGACGAGAAACAAATATCAGAGGGGCCGTGTCCTCGCTGGAGCCAACCTAGTTTATCCTCTCTGAGAGTTCAACTTACTTTGAGAAGAGTTAGAGGAGCGGGGTCGCCTTTGTTTAGAAGCGTTCGCCGGGGAACAACGAGAAGGAATTTAATAAGGGCCTTTCAAATCATAATGCGAACTATAGCTCAAAGGGAAACAAAACCTTCAAATTTATTTGGGCCACTACTAATCCAGATCCAGGCTCTGCTTCTTCATTCAGTATTATAGGTAATAGGTTACTCACTGGCGTGAATGAAACAACTCGAGAAAGAAATTTATTTAGAAGTTTTGAGAGCTTCTTATCTGAACCAAGGAAGGACGAGGATAAAAACAACCAAATAAAACTTGTCGAGCAGATGTTACACGAAAGCGGACCAATAAAGTATCTTTTTGAGATTTTCAAGAGAAAATGCTCACTACCTAATCTTGCGAGAACCATTTTCATAAGAGATATCCATGACCTATGGTTTGCCCCACTACTACATATGCAAAATCAAACTACTACACCAACATGTGAAGAAACATGCAAATCAATATGAATGCACACAATATGCTAAAGGCATGATTAAACATAATCTCTGGTTGAATTTTTCATGTCAGGCAGCCACAGAGAAAAGTTGATGCAAATCAATCAATAAAACTGCAACTAAATTCAACATAAAAATCTAAACTTTGATATATTGGGTATCAATTTCAGATGTAAAACTCTCAGAGGATATTTTCTCAACATATAGATATCATAACAAAATTAATTGAAGCTTAAAAATCTTTTTTTTTTTCTCAAACAATAGCTTTAAAAAAAATCAAGCAAAAAAAAAAAAATTGAAACTTTAAGAAAAAAAATGATCATGTAAACTGCTCACCCGGGCAAAAAGGATATGAAACAACTCGACCTGCTCGTCCTAAAAAAGGCTAAGCACGAAGACGAACATCAGTACCTGGGTATAAAAAAAAAAAAAAGGATAATTTTTTTGTATCATCCGGATAATTGTTAGGGTTCGTTGGTTGTCGGCGAGAAACAAATATCAGAGGGGCCGTGTCCTCGCTGGAGCCAACCCAGTTTATCCTCTCTGAGAGTTCAACTTACTTTGAGAAGAGTTAGGGGCTGTTTGTTTTTTTGGGGTCCCTCTTGTAAGAGGTTGCCTCTTTTAAGTGGTATGTCTTGTAAGAGGTTGCCTCTTATAAGAGGTACATGAAAATCGTTTGTTTTTGCCTCTTGCAAAAGTTTATAAGATGTAAGGTGTTTGTTTTTAAAACCTCTTATAAGAGATAAACTTTACAATTATATCCTTTTTTTAAAAATGTTTTTTTAATTCCCTAAATATAAAAAAATTTAAAAAAAAATTAATTTTTTAGCTTAAGAAAAAGAAAATTCCATAAATATAAGAGAGATAGAAAAATATGTGAAAAAAAAAGAAATTAAAAAAAGATTTAAGGTATTTTATATTTAAGGACTAGGGGTAGGAAAAAGTTGTAAAGATCATGGGTAAGATAGGTATTTTGAAAATGTCTACCTCTTATAAGAGGCTAATAGCCACTACCAAAAATCAGCCTCTTATAAGAGACAAACCTCTAGTAACCCCTTATAAGAGGCAAAAAACAAACACCTCACTTTAGTGGTACACCTCTTAATAGAGGCTCTAGTAAATCCCACCTCTTATAAGAGGTAAAAACAAACAGCACCTTAGAGGAACGGGGTCGCCTTTGTTTAGAAGCGTTCGCCGGGGAACAACGAGAAGGAATTTAATAAGGGCCTTTCAAATCATAATGCGAACTATAGCTCAAAGGGAAACAAAACCTTCAAATTTATTTGGGCCACTACTAATCCAGATCCAGGCTCTGCTTCTTCTTTTATCTTCCAAAATTAAATAAACAACACTTAGAAATTTATGATACTTGCAAGCCCTTAAATCAAGTCTACAGGAAGTTTCAAGATACTTAGAACCATAGGTGAAAAAATCGTTTTTGCCGACCGGATATTCACGAAATATTCCGTTTTTTTGGAGATCGGATCGGTACGGCATATGGCATATAAACGGAATTTAAAACACCCCATGCCGGTCGGCATTTATCGGATATTCACGAAATATTCGGCAAAAACCGATATTTATCGAAATTTATGAAATTTTCGATTATAAAATTAACACATTTATTTTTAATCCCCCCGAACTAGAATTTTCGATGAGATTATCAAAAAAAGGTCCAAAAGGCACTAGACGTTTGGAAACTTTCGCGACGAACTTCATGGCCCTCCAAGAGCAATATATCAGAAAGAAACGAAAAAAAAGCACGCCCATGCCAAAGTGAAGTTCTCTCTCACTTTTATAAAGTTTTCATTCACTTGTTGTCTGTTTGTATCCAAGGTTTGTTTTTGTGTAGTGAATAATTGGTATCGAATTGGTTTTTCATACATAATTGGTTTGCTTTTGTGTAGGACCCGTGGGCCTTGCAAGTTACCTTTTTGTCTCCCCACTTTAATAATTCTTCTGAACAATAATGAATGCATACACAGCATACTGTTTTTTCATCTATAAATGTTGTTAAGTTGTTTGGCAAACAACATCCGCATACAGAAGAGCTTTTATAACAAACCAAATAAAGAAAGATCAGAAGCAAGTTGTGTGCAGGTTCGAATTTCTTTATATTTCTTTTGCATGAATCATGCTCTTATTAATATCATACATGGTGATTTACTATAGATCAAATAAGCTATAAAACAAATTTGCATATAGATCATTAGCTGTTTAATTAGGTAGTATAATCTGAATTCAACAAAGTTATTTCAAATCAAATAACATAACATACTTTGAATTTGATGAATTGGTTGAGCAAATTTGGTTGAATTTCCAATTAGCTTGACCAAAGTACTGATAAAAGGGTCAAAGATAAATGATTTAACCACTAGCTGTAGCCTGTAGGCATCTTCCTCTCCACTATCTACTAAAGACAATAATGCATGAAATGGTGAAACACTAGATTCTCCTAGTTGATAAGACCTCAGATAGAGAAAGAAGTTTTGATTATTAACTCAACCCATTACTATTGTGCCATAACTTTTTATAGCATGTTTATATAGACTATATAGAGCATCCCACATTTGTTCACGCACTACATGACTTCTATTTACCATATTAATCTTTGTATAGTTTTTTAGTAAAGTTGAATAAAAATTTTAGTAATGTTACCAAGAATGTATATTGGATGTAGGGGTGGGCAAAAAAACCGAAAAACCGAAAACCGAACCGAAAAAACCGAGTCAAAACTGGTCAAAACCGAGTTGACTAAAAACCGGTCAAGGCCGGACCGAAACCGAACCGAACTATATAGCTATTGGTCCGGTCTCGGTTTTTGTTTTTATAGAACCGAGAGAACCGAACCGAACCGAAATAAATAAAAAATATTTTTTTTAATAGGAAATTACTAAACTAGACATAGTAAATACTAAATAGAGAAACCTAAAACTTCATTCAGTCAATCCGCCATTCCGCCTCCTTCAGTCCTCTTCTCCATCTCAACTTCCACCACCACCACCGCCACTTCCTCGTTCCTCTTCCTCGTTCGATCGAAATATATTTACCTCGAATCCTTCATCTCCTAATTATCTTCTTTCTTTAGCTTCTTCTCCACTTCGAAATCCAACTTTTTCTGAACACCAAAGTTTTCCTAATTGGGTTTTTTTAGATGAAGATGATGAGAAATCTAGCTTCAAAGCAAACTCTTTAAGTAAGTTAATTTTAGTTATGTTCAAAGTTTTTTTTTTTAGTTAATTTCGTTGACTTTTTATTATCTTGTTGAGAAAATGTTAAATTAGGTTCATTTTGTTAAATTTGCAAGAGAGAGTTGTTTGGTCATTCTAAGTTAAAAAGCCTTTTTTCTTAAATTTGTTGCGAGAATTCGAACGCTGTTGATGCACTTTCTTGCTGTCAATTCGATATTGTTTAATTCTAATAATGGTGTGAAGCAATTCCATCATTTGTGTTTGTTATTGGCCAATAGAAGAAAAAAACAAAACAAAACTTAGAAGTGTGAGTATAGCAAAGACTTAAGAGTGAGAAGAACCGTAGAAGTGAAACCAAGATAAGATATTAAGATTTGACTATGCTGTCAATTATGGCCATTGAATTTTTGGTTGAGGTTTCATTAGATTCAGATATAATTTGTTTGAATAGAGTTTCGAATCAAGTTGAAGGCGATAATTGAGTCGAAGGCGATAAGATATTGTTAGTTGAAGCTTATTTGAGTTATAGTTGAGTAGCTATGTTAACTGACTGTATCTCTCTTCTCAATTGTTTACCAAACAAGTCTAAAGTTATCAACTGACTGTATCTCTCTTCTCAATTGTATTTTCCTATAAAGTAAGTTATACTTTTTAATTTTTATTTGTTTGAATCTTATCAGTTTCAAGTTGGAGGAGCATTCATGGATGGAGAGATACTGCAAGTCTGCAAGCTTATGCAACAGCTTTTGTGAGGTTTTACAAATAGATTTCATGGGTGCAGAGTTGCTCATCTTTATGTTGTTATTTAGTTAGTTCCAAACTTTGATTTGTTGTAATATACTAATATGGGTGTTGGAAAATGATTGGTTGTTTTTGGATTTGTTTGATTTTGGGTGTATGTCTTATTTTGTTTAAAGCCCAAAAACTTAAGAATAATCATTTAAATTGTAGTAGTGGACTAAAGGCCCAATAAAAAAGCCCAGGACCGAGTTTCGGACCGAAACCGGACTGATTGTATTTGGTCCGGTTCGGTCCGGTTACATTCTAATTATTTCGGTCCATGGAACCGAAACCGAACCGATACAGTCAACTCGGTTTGATCCCGGTCCTATTACATTTTAGGACCGGACCGGACCGTGCCCACCCCTAATTGGATGGGAATTAGATAAATGATTTAACATTTTCAAAATTCATGAGAATAATATTATATTATTAGAAATTTGTCTAGATTTATTATATATTTATATGTAGATATTTAAGCATGTTTAATATATTAATGTAGAAGATGTATAAGCATATATGTTTTATTTTTATAACTTAGATAAATTAGTAATATAACAAATTAATTCATTTGATGAGATAAAAGATATTAATTTGGTAATGATAATAGAATTCTATATTACTTAATGGAATCTCACTGAACTTTACGAAATAGTAAAAAAAACACATTTAATTTACAATGTGCAGTACAATATGCCTAGAAAGAAAGATATTGCTTGGTCTCATTGCAAAGAAGTCGAAGGAAACCATAACGCTGTGATCTGTAATTATTGCGGAAAACAATATATGGGTGGTGGGATAACTCGATTCAAGAAACACTTAGGTGGTGGTAATCCCAATGTTGAGACATGTACCAAATGCGGTAAAGAAGTTAGGGACTTGTTTAGGAAAATCGCCGATAAAATGGTAGAAAAAAAAAATGCAAAAGCAATTGCTGAAAAAGAGTTCCACGATGTCTTCTTACACGTCCCAGGGTCGTCAGAAGATGAATCTAGTGATGAAGAGGCCCGTGATATGCGACGAGCTATGCAGGACTCGTTAGCCGATCAATGGAATGAAGACCAGGGTTATCGGCTTTCTCGAAGTCAAAGTCAATTTGTTGACTCACAGAGAGAAGCAGGTTCTGGGTCTGGCACAAAAAAAAAGAAAAAAAGAAAAACAAAGCAAAATCACTCGAATATTTGGGCGGTCAGGAAGCTTGAGAAGCTCACGTGATCCGGAGTTGATTGATCTTGACACAGAGAGACTACCAGATACTAGACAATCTACCATACCTTCGAAGTTTGATAAACAAAGAAATAAAGGTTGGGGAGCAAAATTCAAAAATTTGTTCGCTAAAATGGCCCACTACGGGGGTATCAACGCCAATCAAATAGTCGGTAACAACCCGTATACCCAACCTTGTATTGATGCTGTTGCAGGGCTGGGTTGGGAGTTAAAGTTCCCACCAGGTATGAGTTGATGGGTCCTGAGCTGAAAAATATTGTAAGTGAGTGTGACATATTCATTGACAATTTGAGGAAGAAGTGGTCTCTATATGGTGTTACAATTATGTGCGATGGTTGGACTGGACCAACCAAGCATTCCCTAATGAACTTCATGATCTACTGTGACGGTGACACTTGTTTTAATAAGTCGGTCGACGTATCCGGGGCTTACAAAGATGCATACCTTTTACGGGCTGAGATGAAAAAGGTTGTTGATTGGGTTGGCAAAGAATACGTCGTACAAATTGTAACCGACAACGGGGCAAACTATAAGAAAGCAGGAGAAGATCTCTGCAAGCTTCCTGGTAATTCTTGTTTCAATCCACCATATTTAAATATTATAAAATATCTACCGAATTTCTATTAACAAATATTAATTCACTTTCAGGATATAATATGTTCTGGACCGGATGCGCAGCGCATTCGGTCGACTTGATTTTGAAAGAGTTTTGTCGTAAAACCAAGGTAGCAGATCTCATCGCACAAGCTCGCAAAATCACTAAGTACGTGTACAACCATTCACAAGTATGTGACTTGATGAGAAAATGTTGTGGTGGTGACATCGTCAGGCCTACCTTAACGAGGTTCGCAACGAATTTCATGGCCCTCCAATCCATGTTAAATAAGATGGAAGGCCTTAAACAAATGTTGGTGCATACAGATTGGATTACGATCTGAGAACGCCAAAGAGATAGAAAAATGCAGGAAGTTGAAGACATCATCAACAAACGTCAATTCTGGAGAGACGTGAAGGAATTATTTGAGTGTCTTCAACCTATGGTGGAGATATTGAGGAAGGTCGATGATGATAAAATCCATTCGATGGGGTTTTTATACAAGTGGATGATAAACTTAAAGGAGAAAATTAAGAAAACAAAAAAAATACCCAAAATGGTGTTTGGATTTGATAGAACGCAGATGGGAAAAGCAATTGTCCCATACACTGCATAAAGCTGGTAAGATCAATTAAATCATTTTGTCATTTAATAGTACAAAACTTTTGGAAACGTTAATAAAATATTCGTATAAACAACATACTGGTTGAATCCGGCTATCTTGTATGGACCCGACTCAAGAGACATCGCTTATAACTCTGATCTTATGAATTAAAAAAAGCTATCGAAAGGTTAGTCAGCAACGAAGACAAACAAGCTGACTGTATGAATGAGGTATAGTCAATTGCAAATTACAAAAATACAACTATTGATATGTAAGTTAGTAGATGTCTATCTAACCAAATTGGCAATGTGTTTATGTAGTTGAGGATATTTCGAGAGCGAACAGGTTCCTTTGGTACTATTTTGGCGCAAAAATCTATTTTTCGCCAACAACCTGGTGAGTTATTAAAAGTCTTGAAATAAAATTTGGAAATTATAAAACGAGATGACATATATTGACACTACTATTTTGTATGTTATCAGCTGAGTGGTGGGTAAACTTTGGCACTGATGCTCCAAGCTTGAGGTTTTTAGCAGTACGAATACTCTCGCAAACGGTTGCATCCTCTGGATGCGAACGAAACTGGAGCACATTTGGAATGCTACATTCCAATAAGCGAGCAACAGTTACAATGCAACATTTGCATGACCTGGTGTACGTCCACTACAACTTAAGGCTGAAAGCAAAACATGCAAGAAGGGTGGCAGAAATTGACAAAGATTTAGTTAACCTGACTGAATTGTATCCCGCTGACGATAAGGATGATGCACCGATGGATTGGATCGTTAACGAAGATGAACTTGATCTTGAACTGGATCAAGCACCTCGGATCCCAAACGCGGAAATTGCTGCGAGGCTTAATGTAAGGGTCGAAGACAATATTTTGCCCGAAGAACCACGACACACAATGTTTGACGTCCGTGATTCTCCTGATGACCCCGTTGGGGACCATCCCAATATTCGTGGTGATGGTAGTGACCTGTTCAGAAGTAAATCAGTTCTACGTTCACGTTCACCTTCCGATGATGATGATGGAGATGGTGACCAAAACGTAGATGTTGGTTGTCAAAGGGGAAGATCAGAAGCCAGTGATTCACTAAGAGAGCGCACCCCAGAAGCGATTCATTTTACGGGGGAGTCTCAATTTCTTTTTGCCACCCAAGATGAAGACCATGCTGGATGGCAACAACCAAGAGAAGGAAAACGACCTCGACAGAAAAGACCGCATCCTAAAACGGAAACAGAATCATCTAGGGTATCTTCCCAAAGTTCATGGAATATTCCTGACCAGTTTTCTTCCCAAGGTTCGTGGAACCTCCCTTATTCTCAAACCAACATCCAACCTACCTATGTTTACCCTCATTTTTCTTATGGTAACATGGGAACCTCCCAAAGTGATGATTCCAGTGTACCATCCTACCAAACCCAACCAGATGACAGTGGTTCTTGGTTTCCTAATATATGGAGTTGGTTGGCCCCAATGACAAGTGGGTCGGACGTGCAGTCAGCCGATACATTAATGTCGGTTCAACAATACTCGAGATTTCCTATCTTTGAATCATTTGCTCCGTATTGTATGGATCAAGATGCATATGATATGCATATTGACCAATTCAGGTCGTACGAGCAAACAATGTCATGGGAATATTACTGTACTGAGTTCGTCCCCACACGTATGCGACTCGAAGCTCATCCGTTTGACATGGGGCGTCTATCATTCTGGGGTTAGCATGTCTTTTATTTTGATTATTAAAATAAAACTATGGGTTGAGTTGTAATGAGGTTGTTTGTGTTTAGTTCTTGTATTGTAAACATATAAAAGTTCTATGAATATCCGCCCGATATTTACGATTTTTTCAACTATGACTAAAACTATCTTGTGTAATAGTTCCGTCTTAGCTTCCTTGTATGATTTGTCGTGTGTTTAATTTGTAATGTATGTTTTTCTTTTAATTATAAGTTTATATATCGAAATCAGAAGAAAAACACGAAAAGTGCAGAAAACCTCCCAATTTTCTGAATTTTTCGCGAATATTCGCGAATATCCGCGAAAAATTCCGGTACATTTGAATTTACCAAACCTCAAAAATCCGACATGGGAGGTCGGATATTCGCGGAATAATCCGGTTTTTTGGAGATCGGATATCAGGACTAAAACGATTTTGTCACCTATGCTTAGAACTACTAAACTCATTAAAGACAAACTTGACTGTTTGACTAAAATAACGTTAATTGATACTAAAGACTTCCAGACTTTTCGAGGGTTATCGATTCATGAATTCTTGCTGCCATGTGTCTCGATCAAGATCTCAGATCTCACATGGGGGAGAAGTTCAGTTATAGTCTATCTCATACTTCTCTTCCCTTGTTTGTGGTTCTAAAGGACAAAGGTGGAGCTTGACTTTAAAGGACAAAGGTGGAGCCTGACTTTCACTACATCAAGATGTTATCTTGTATTCTGTTCTTCAAGATTCTTTTAGTTCAAGGATGTGATCGTTGAAGTCATGATAGTGTTCCTTTGGCTTTTTCACCTAGTCGGCCAGTCATGATCGAGAGCAATTCGTATTAGTAGAAACTGTGAAACAACTTCTCACCCATTTTTTCTTTTTTAGGGTTCAATCAACAACTTTGCAATGTAAACAAGATGATCCCATACCATCCCTTTTCCTGGCAAAATTTATGAAATTTTTTCTGTTCCAAACAATGTACGATGTTGATATTTACGTCCTAATTTCCAAATCTTAATGAAGTTGAATTTTATGACTATTCTAGCTAGCTGAAAGTACTTTTTGTTACACAGTTGTCAATTATCACTATTGATTCTTCTTGACATAGTTTGCTGATTGTAATTCAATGTGTGCAGTGAACAAGGTCAGCCTGGAACTGGAACAGGTATCTCATACGATCTTATCTATATCATTTTTTGATCCTATGTCTTGTTCTCTTTGGTTCTGTTACAGATTACGTAAAAGTCAAAACCATATATTTTGCTGATAGAATGGACAATATACTAGTTCTCTGACCTGGTAATCATTATACTCCAAAAGCTGGAGCTGATGGGTTGAGGCATAATAGTATTCCAAAGGGATTGTAGATTTAAGAAAATACACACAAACACACCCTGAGGATAAACAAATCCACTGCCCCTCAGTGTCAGTGTTGGATCAAATCTGCAACCTAGCTTGTTGGATCCACCTTAATAATCATTTACTCCAAGAGTATGAGCTGATGAATCAATGCACAACAACGTGTGTCAAAGGGACTACATGTCAAAACAATGACCTACAGACATGCCACAATACCTATGGGGGTGACTACCTTTGTTTTATCACTTTTACAGCTGATAATTTAGGGGAAGAAGAAAATCTTGGGGATAAATAGACACACCACAACAACTAATATTTTTCCAGTGGAGTTCTGTTAGGATTCTTTTGTTACTTATTTCCCTTTTCTTTACCCTTGTCCTTTTTTATATTTTTGTTAAAAGTCACTTTTAAAACAATCCATCTCACTGGACGACAGATAACTCATGAATTTTAACCTTTGTATTAAAAATAGAATGCATCGATGACTTTCTTAGATTAAGCTTAAACTTAACGATTAACATAGGCCTTAACAAATAATGAAGACTAGAATAATTTCTATTGCTCTGAACACCACCACCAGGTTGATACTCGGGCGCCGTACATGGTATTTCTCAGATACAAATGTAAATCATGTGTAAGGAATCAGTTTTGTGTGTCAACTGATCTGAAAATTGAATCCATGTAAATTGTCGCATGCATAGTGAATTTGGGTGTTTCCCTTTTCGCAGTATTTGACTATTGCCTACCTCCGTCTTCTAGTTTCCTCTCCCCCTTTCCTTTCGTCCTTTTACTGTTAGGATACATTGTTCGTTAATCGATGGCAGGAACAACGAACAATATTGGGTTGGACCTGAATGCTGTTTTGACTTGGTTAAGCGGTTATTGGGCTGGTTATGCAACTGGTGAAGCTGCTGTTCGAAATGTATCTGATGGTATGTAGCTATATATTTGTAAGTTCTTACATAAATGCCCATCTGCCATTTCTGCAGGTTCTATCATTTTCACACATCACCAAAAGTTCTCTCTTTGTTTATGCAGTAATACCTGAAGAACTTTATGCTAGTGAGTTGTCACTGCTCCAAGAAATGGGCTTCTTTGACACTCAAGAGATTATTCGTGCTCTGATTGCAACTGCAGGAAACGTCCATGCTGCGGTAGAACGACATCCACTGCTCTTTTGAATCTGCAAGATGTTAATGTAATCCAATATTCCAATGTATTGCAATGACGGCAAATAGTGTGGGTAAACTTGGATTCAGTTTTGGAATCCAATGTTAATGCAATCCAATGTATAGCCTGGGATTTGTTGATGTAAAGTTAGTTGATCATCTTGTACATGACACAATTCTAAGACTTTTCTTATATGTTCAGCACCTGTTGTGGTGTTAGTGGCCATTCTTATGATTTCTTGGCTCTCACTGTCTTGCATTTTATGAGATTCACTGAATAGTACAAAAATCTGGTGGTGATCTAGGCTTCTTACTTTCTTGTTGGTAAATTCAGTTTCATGTGTATACCAATCTGGACAGTGGCTATCCTGAGCTCATATTTATTAGGAAAACCTCTTAACCCTCATTATACATATAGGCTTAATATTCAGTGGGTAAGATGTTTGGGACCTCGTGGTTTTATCCATTAGGATTTAGAAAAATCAGATTTCATACTGTTTGAGGTTTACTTTCAACTAAAGTCTGAAATATCACCATGACTGTTATCAGCTGCATCACATCGAAACTGGTGGAAAGCTATTAATTTTATCTGAAAAGGTTAGGATTCATCTGTGGTTATTGAATGGAAGGTAGGAAGTTCAACTCATGCAACCTGTTTTTTCTCTAAAGGATTGATACTACTTGTGATCATTAAATGTATATGAACCTTCGAAATGGAGTTTGTGTTTTGTGACCAAGTGTCGCAAGATGTTTGCATCATGAGATGCCTTCATGTGGTGTAAAGAACTTGTGCAAAATTTTAGGCATTTAAGCTGTGGGTGTACAGAAGCTATTTAGCAATAAGTTTGCACAATCGCAGATTCAAGTGTTTATCTACCAATAGTGACTAGTCTTGTATGACAACCTTGAGTTTGGAAATGAATACTTTGAATGCTTCTTGTTTCATTGAAAAACTGCATCAGCAGATGTCAGTGGATGAAAAGGAAGTAAATGATACCAGCCTCTTTTTTTCAAGCAGTATGGCAAGTTACCACCAAGGTTCAAACTGCATGAAAAATTTACCTGTCATGTGAATATGTGATTTCTTCTGTATTCACCTGGTCAGAACAACCCTGTTAATACAAGAGTCTGCAATTAGGAGGACAAAGGAAGGTCATAACCCGAAGGATTAAAGAGTGAAAATAGCTGAGAAACAATCCTATCTTAAAAATTGAGCATAGGAGTTAGGACTTAGGACATTGGTTCTGGTGTCAATAATATTTTTGTGTAGGGGTGTTATTGGAACTTAAAAAAAGAAAGTCACCCAACGTGCAGCTACTCTAAATTTACATCAATAATCCCGCCAAGCAAGAATCCAACGGCTATAAATACTCCTTACATAACTTATTGTCCATCGGTTACTTATATCCTCAATAAACACAACGTGGGGCCCAGATCTTCCCTTTCACATATCTCAAGAAATATGAACGTTTCAGATTTATAACAACTCAAACATCCCCGCTCTCTCTTTCAAGTCTTCAAAGAGTAATTGATAAGGAGGTTAGGGTTTGCTGAATTTGAAGAATTTTATTTAATTTCAAGCAAAGGTATGCATGCATAATTTTCTAGCTATTAAGAGTTGATTTTTTTTTATTATAAGATATTGTTTGATTTCATTATTGTTCTAAAAGATTCTAATTTATGTTATTTAAGTTTTATTTATAAGATTATGTAATAGTTGTTTACTTGTTATGTATGTAGAAGTGTGTAGAACATGGAGAAAGGTATAGGCACAATGAATTCCGTTGAAGATCATCATATGGTAAAAGAAGAAGAAGAAGAAGAAGAAGGAAAATGTTTAATCAACAACCCATCTCAAGATCATTTGTCTCTTATGTCGGCTTCTCGGAATCAAGTACAGTATATTATTTCTTACTTTAGCTCAAGCTCCCTAGTTTTAGTTACATTTTTACATATTAAAGGTAGATGCTAATAAATAATAGTAGTAATTAATTACTTAGGTGAATGAAGCGGATAAAGATGTAATTGTAGAGGTAGCTAAGATGTATGAGCCAGTTACATCACTATCAAGACGTGTGTTAGCGCAACGTGCTCGAAGGGAAAGAGAGAAAGAATGTAGTGATCAAACTATTAAACCGGTGAACGATGCTCGTGGAGTGGCACAATGTGCTCTAATGGAAAGAGAGAAAGAATTTATTGATCAAACTATTGAAGCGGTGAACGAGGCTCGTGATGTGGCACAACATGCTCGAAGGGAAAAAGAGAAAGAATTTATTGATCAAACTATTAAATCGGTGAACAATGCTCGTGGATTGGCACAACGTGCACGGAGGGAGAGAGAAAGAAATCAATGTAATTCGAAGAATGTGCCTTCTCCAAAGGTAGAGCCTCCTTCGAATGTTCACCATCAACAGCAGGAGAAAAGTCCAATCAAACTCCATACTATGAGTCAGAAACAACCTAGTTCTTCACAACCAAATCAATGTAATTCGAACAATGTGCCTTTTGGAAAGGTAGAACCTCTATCAAATTTTCACCATCAACAGCAGGGGAAAAGTCCAATCAAACTCCATACTATGAGACAGAAACCATCCATTTCTTCACAACCAAATCAACAATCAGCCTCACGTAATCCCCCGTGGCTGATACCGCAACAACCTCCTGTTCTAGCACAAAGTCGTATGCAGAAATTTGATAACTCAGCCGTGATGAAGCATATAAGCATGTAAGTCATTGGTCTCTAGTTCAGCGTACTTGCAATAACTGTCTTATCGTTATATTAACTCCCAAGTCCCAACAATGTAAAAATCATTATCATTTATTCTTTAATAATATTATATTCTCTGTATTTCCCCCTACAAATGCAAACTGTATCTCATTCTTCAGATATCCATTGCGCTTTGTTCTTCAAGAAAAAATTACTAATTTTGCCAAAATGGTGCAGCATGTTAGCAACAAGGAAAATAAATCCTGTGATGGGAGCTTCTATGTATAAGGTATAACTCTGTACCTTATGCTTTTGTTATCATAAGTTGATAACTATAGATTGTATATGACTGATGAAACATTGGATGTGATGTGGTATATACTCCTTACTTCCCTGGCTGTACACCCTGTAATGGAAACCACATGAAGACCGCACTGCAGAATCCAACCTTATATCAAGTTCTCCATGTCATATTGAACATTATCACAAAAATACTTGATCAAAAGAACATAAACCTTTGTAACTGAAAATTCCACACAGCTGAACTTCTTCATGTACTTTCGAGTTTTAGATTAGATTATTTTTGTCACAGTGGTCATAACTTGAAGAGCTACGGGTGCTGTTGGTTTCTGCATTGTGATCTCAATGTTAGCCCTATACATGGATTGTAAGAGTAGGGAGTGTCCGAGTATGTATAGACCAACTCTGTCTCTGTATTTATATAAGTATTGGCTGTTATCTCTATTTTATTCTTTTTTTATATTGAATGTGAATTCCTGTTTTCCATTGTCGACATTTTACCCTATATTATTGCAATCACACACAGGCACATGGATAACCAGTAACAGGTACATGCACACACCCGACTACCCGTACCCACCATACCAACACATATTTTTAGTGTTTTTTCGCCTCATACTGCTAATAATCTTAGACCCATGAAATATCTGCTCTGATGTTGAGAGGGGTGAACCAACAGTGTATACTGTATAGGCATAGCTGGTCACATAAACTGGGCACACATCTATCCACACATATGAGTCGGGTTGACACTCAATAACAAAGACAACGGTTTTAACCCTTTAGAGCATCAATTGTTATGGTATGTGAATTGAGAGAATTGAACATTAGTTATTTGTGGAACTGGTACGATGGGAGTATAGAGCTCTATGTTTATATATACACAATAGAGAATGTGATGAGTGAAGTAATTTGATAATTTATCTTTAAACCCTAGTTATTCCTCTGAATGTAATGTATTCTAGTTGAAAAACCTATACTTCCCATTCCTTCAAAATGGGAAACTAGGAACTATGCTCCAAATCGCATACAGCCCCAGATTGGGAATGTGTGATTCGGGTCATCAATCACTAGGGTCAACCTGGGCCATGCTTTTTGAAGTCTGATTTTCGGTATTAGAACTTACTAGGTTCCTTTTTACAAATGCTTGTATTCATCTCGCTACATGTAATTTTCAATAGGCCTGTGGAACAACTGCAGTTTCTACCTCAAGGAGTTCTAAAGCAACTTTACCAACTCAGAAAAAGGTATGCCTCTTTCAATTCTTTTTATTACATTTCTTCTTTCTTATCTTTCTATGCAAGACCACCTTTTGCTTGCCAACAGGATAAGTCCAGTCTTGAAAGAGTTAAAGAGTCGGCTTTGCAGGACAAGAAATCAGAAATTCTTCCATGTAATTCACTTTCTACAAATGGTGTATTAAGTACATCAGCTTCGTCCACTTCAGGAGGTAATACTGCAGCTGATGTTACTGCTAATGCTCCAGCACCTATTTTAGCCAGTGGAGGGATTGCATCGGCTGTTGTATTAGGTCCGGGATCTGGTTATAGTGTCTTGGATACCTCAGCTTTTGCTATTGGTTCATCTCCAACAAAGTATTCAAGTCCCAGAAAAAAGCAATTGATCAGGCGCCCATCTCTTTCGCTTCCTAAAACTGGAGTTGGAATTGGCACTGGTAGATTTTCTGTTGTTGGATGTGATTCCAATCAATCATTGAGTAGTGTTCCTTTAAGTTCGGGCTGTGCGATTGTGGAAGCTCCCACAGTCTCTAACTTGGCAAAGGGAAACACATCAGGGTCTGATGATAGAATTGAAACCCATGGAGTCATGCAACCACCTTTATCTCCTGTGAGAAATAGAGTTATGTTGCCAGAAATATCCAAAGTGAGTGGTACAACTGATTTAACTGAGGTTCCTGGTGAACAATGGAGGATTGCGAGAAGTTTTTCCAGAACCAAAATGACGGAGTACGTTATTTCTTCTATTTCAACTCTTTTTTTATTTTTTATGGTTAAACTAATCCATGATGCATTGCCTTTTAAATTGCATGGCATTAACTGTAGACTGTTTTGATATCAATTGAGCTTCATTTTCCTTATGCTATACATATCTACTTCAGAGAGCTTAGTATCACAGGTTTTACATGATGCCCTTATGACCTTATGCATTGCCTTTATTAATATGATTTTCATTATTTAAATGCTTGCCTCACCACCTCCCTTTATTATAGTGGTACTCTACATACTGACTAATTGTATGCTTTTCTATGTAAACTTGTATGTGGTGTAAAAAGTCCAATCAAATATTGTATATGAGTTCTTATGAGATCTGGTGCCAATGTGCTCCACTGTGACATTAATATGTTACAGATCATTCTTTATGCACCATAATTGACGACAACTTCTAAATGACAGGGGACTATTTGTTGGCGTAACCATCAATCCTCGAATGGTAGGTGCCTTTCTAGATACCCCTTCTGGGTATCACCCTTAAAGTTTTCTTGAGAAATTATATATATGTGATGATTAGCTTTCATTTGCGACGTGCATCCGCAGTAGAGTTCATCCCTTTTTATGTTTTTGTTGATGATTGCATATTCAACCAAATTTCAAGAAGGGTGAAAAAGTGACAGAAAGCTGTTAAAATTTTCATTCCATAATTTTACAGCAATGAAGAAACCTGTTTTTTTTTATGTATTTTTGATTTTGAATTCTTCAATATGTTACACACATAGTATATAGTTGATTAATAGTTGTGCTTCATTAATTTATTCACTTTCTCGTGCTGTTTGTGCGCATATAAAAGCTTCTTCACCATTGGGAGCTTTTGAAACTTCTTCTAAATTTTCTTATGACTGCGTAGTTTGAAATTCTTACTCAGAGAAGAGAAGATGACAGAAACAGAGTTGAGCAAAGGGGAGAGTAAAAAAGATAGGATTTTTAAAATTTTGATGGGGTTAGGCAAACGAATTTAGTTAGTATTTTAGGTGTTCTGAGTACCGGAATCTTTATCTGGCATAGTTTCTTCTGTTGAACACATTTTATGTGAATTCCACTAACCATATGTGGAGTTATTCCCATCATTTGCCAGATAACATTATGTGCATCACTCATAGCATAACTTAAATATCCTTACAAGTTCTGATATAGTCTTTACTTTCGCTTATGATGGTTTTAGTATCATCCTCAAGGCACCAATTTTCTCAAATAATTTATAGAATATATATATTAGATACATAACTGACACAGTTACAATAATACCATGTTCATATTAGTATACATAATCATGCTAGTTGCCTTCGTTGCACACAAATATTTCCTCTCTTTTTGGACTTATGCATCTATAGTTTGTTAGAATTTGGGAGCTGAGGCCTCTTGTAGGTTCATCATATGACCGATTCTAAATTCAATGATTACAGACATGTGAACCCTGATACTGTCTTGGCCAATTCCGATAAGCAAGAACCAAAGGAGACAACATTGAGAACTTTGAAAAACGATGACAGTATGATGGTACCAAAACCTCTTTTTTCAAAGGACAGTGGACCATTTGTGGATGCTAGTATGGTATCTCGCATTATGATACCTGTAGCTGAGTCTTCCAAGGGCCCTATATGCCCAATAAACAGGAGTGCAGATGGGCATCTAGTTTACACACGAAAGAAATTTAAACAAGAACCACTGCTTAAGAACAACAACTATGAGAAGGACACAAATATTGGTTACACACAACAGGACCACCAGGAACAACAATCATTTCAGCAACAAGCCCAGAATGAGGGGATAAAGATACCGTGTTTTACAACAGTTGCACCCATTGCAGTGACTGCTCCAATGGCGTCAGATGGAGCATCATCTCCTTTTCTTGTGAGGCCTCTAGATGAATTGCAATCAAGAGAACCAAATCATCCTACAAATTCGTTAAGTCTTTCTCATCCTGCCTTTCAACGGATGAATGAACAACATTGGAGAGCACGGTTTCTTCAGTTGGAGACAAAGTTGAGGAATTGCGATCATTCAAGTCATGAGGAATACATTCAGAGTAATGTTTCTTTTTATTTTCATTTTTGATTGAGTAATGTATCTTCTGAACTTTACTGATCTTTCTTTACGATTTCATTTTTTGTAGTTCTTATTTAACTAATCCCCTTCCATCTTTCAGCAGTGTTTCAAAGGTTACCCTCAGTCGACCACAGAGAACATGTTGTGGAGCTGGAAAGAAGGGCAGTCAAGCTTTTAGTGGAGGAAGGTAAAACATTTTTATGCAAATTTGCATCACCGAATTCCAAGATATATAAACTTTCAACGAATGCCGGAGTGTTTTTGAATAGGAGCAGCAACTCTGATATTAACATTTTGGTTATAAAGCTGAAATACATTGTATATCAAAAAAGAAGAAGCAACATGCTGCACCATTCTGTAAAATGAAAAAAAATAGGCAGTTGATTTCTTCTTTTTAGAGTAGGCCTTAAGTTTAGTCTTGTGGAGTATATAATTTGATCATTACAGAAGAGGCAAATTTCATAATCTTACTGGAATCTGGAGAACATTATCTGGAACCTAAGCTTAGCGTCTTCAATTTTTTTCTGTTGCTTGTGACATTCAGTGTGTTGGGGGTGTTCCCCTTCTCTTCTTCTGCAACACCTTTTTCCACAGGTTCACACCATCACACGTCATCATCTTCACGATCTCTGTCGCTAGTTAACATATGTGACCTGCTGCAACCCTTTTCGTCAATGGTGGTTCTTTTATCTCTGCATCCTCCCATCTGTATCTTGAGACTTTCTTCCCTATTAAAAACTCCTGTTATGCATAATTTCATCCTCTTCCCCATCATTGTCAGTTTCTCCCAGGACCACTTATGCAATCTCTTTGGGGAAATTTGTTTGGTCGCAACTTCACTGCTGCTGCTCCTAATGTTATCCATTTTGTTCAAATTGTCAGTAGCTGAGACAGATGTGTGCGATTATAACATGTCACATGTTGTGCACTTGCCAGTCTTTATCACATGTTATGCTCGCTAAACTTATGTAGTTGTATACTTGTATGTATAATTGATCAAGAGAGCTTAGTTTTCCGCAAATACTATAATCTCCAACTTTCAACCTGATTTACTTGTAACTTTGAAATGCTGCAAAAAGTCAGGGACTACCTTTTCCTCCGACATATAGGTGTAACCTGAAAATTGAATTGGTGTTATAGAGTATAGACCGCTGACCTGCTTTTTAATTAGGGTGCTCTGTACATCCTCTAATGGACATGCCTACGTATTATTTTCGAATCATTATTTTCTTGTTCAATTAATGATCCATGTGCTTGAAAATAATGGACGGGATTAATTTATCTCTACATACTCATATTGTATTTCCCTTAATGCAGGGAACGAGTTATTGATGATGAAGCATCTGAATGTTTTAGGGAAACCTGCATCAATTGTACTCCCGACTGAGAAGTGAGAAGTACTTTTCAGCTGAATAGTGTGTTGCTGTTCATGGTTCTGGGCCTCGGAACTCTAATAATCAGTTTGGTTCTTGCTGCAAGTTTCTTGCATGACATCTAGCAGTGGGGGGGGGGGGGGGGGGGACATTTGTCCGCACAACATCAAGGGTTTTGCAATTTTTGGGGATGAACGAAGTTCACAGGCCATTTAGATTGAGAGGACTGGCGATGATAAAAAGTGTTAATATCTGCAACAGTGCTTTTTCTGAGTGGTGATTGGTAAAACCCTTGTGGGCATACGATGTTCCGTTGCAGGAAAGGTAAGGAAACATTGTCACAACAGACACTGAAAACCCTTCTAGTTGAATTCGACTTGAACTTATCTGCCCAGACCAAGACTGATGGGAATGGAAACTATTCTACGAATACAAGTCTAGAATTGGATCAAAATTTTGGAGTTTGATTCTCTTTTGTGTGTTGGTCCCTGATCTTGTGGAACATGATCATCTTCCATATTGTGCTAGTAAAAAGAAAGCCAAGCTAATGCTTGGGAAGTCCTAAGCAACCAGCCCAACTGACCTAGAAAAAAGTGGAACTTATTTCAGCTGAGGGTTTGTTGCTTGAATTTGGGATATGTACATTTTGATTATATCGTGCTTTTCTTCATTAGACATCTGTTGTTGTTGTTGTAACAGATTGATCAATTGAAATAAAGGTTTAGTTTACGTATTTTGTAGCATTTTAAGGCCTTTGCTGCTATTTCTGTTAGGTTTTGAAGAAGTGATCATTGCTGCTGTGTAAGATGTTCACTCACAGTTTCATTTAGTGTCACCATCAGTTCCAACTTCCAATCCAAAATTCTGAATGAGTATTGCTGCATTACAAATTCTTTTACATAGGCTAACGGCTAACCTAATTAGAATTAACCGGCTTTTCCGATTAAAAAAGAAGCTGATAATATCATTTAATCAATTTTATTTTACATGTTTTACACACTAATAATATGTTAAAAGTAAATAAAAGGATTTAGACTTTAAAAAGGAAAATGAAAAAGGTCAAGAGCAAGAAAAGGGCAAAGAAGTCAATTTCCATATGGGCAAATATGTCTAATTAAATATTACAATTTACCTGAACGTTGTTGCCTGTTGGGCTGTTGGTTGGTTTTAAAGTAAAACGGTAAAAAAAAAACAAATAGTTTTCCTATTGCATTGCACCACCGTGTGTCGTTGTGCCAAGATACCTACCTTTTGCTTCTTCTTCTTCTTCCAATTGGAGCCAAATCTCTCTCTCTCTCTCTCTCTCTCTCTCTCTCTCAATTTCTGTTAATTTCTTCAGCACTCGGAAAGAAAGCAAGCAAGCAATCAATCTTAACAAGGGTAAGAAGAATACCACTTTTGTTTACGAAATTGCAATTACACCATTATCTTGCTTTCCCCAATCTCCCCCCTCTTTGTTTTCAATCAAAACACCTTTCGATCTAATTTGATTAAAAATATATGTTTTTTTTTTTCACATAAATCTGAACTGTGTTTTCTCCTTATGTTCACAATTGTATTAATTTTTGTTTTCTATATCTTGACGATTAAGAGTAGTGAAACTGAATGACATTGGGAAGAAAGAAATTGGGGATAACATTGTCAGACAAGGATCATAGAACAATGGTATTGATATGTAATAAATAAGGACAATAGAGTTATCCCCAAGTTGTATAACTATGATTTTCATCAAATGGTAGTCAGCTAAAGCTATTTCTATTAGGGTATGTTCAATGTATTAATGGGGACCAACTTTAGATACAGATACTATGGGGTTTTTCGCAAGACGTCTTGAAGATGTATATTATTAAGTAGCTAGGTTTTTTTAGGATATTGTAATAATTTTTCATAAGAGAAGACTGTTTAGTTTGTTTCAAGGCGGTGGTTGTTGCCTGAGTTTGGATTCTGATTTAGGGTGATGCAATGCTTATAATAAAACATAATACTTGTAATTGTTCGTAATAAGGGTGAATGAGATTATACTTCATTAATCAATGTTAATAATCAATATAGGAATGTTATTATGTTACCACTTGCTTCAAGCCTTCAGAGTTGACCCTAATGCCACAAAACTACATGTTTTTTTTTATGGTTTAGTTATTGGAGCTATATGGCTATGACAAAATTTATTTTTATAGCAAGGAAAGATGGGTAATATGTTCAAGTTGTGGATAGTTAGGCTTTTTAAGGTTCTAGAGATGCTTTATTTACACGTTTTAGGAACATTGTGAATAGACTAATTATATTCCAAGATGGCTTTTAGCTTAGTGAGATGATCTCCTTTCACAACTTTAAGTCCGATTTTCATCAAGAAATTATTGGTAGGCATAGTTTGAGATTATGATTGTATCGGAATACTGTTGTATTGAATTCCATTCTTATATTTTATAACTCCTCTATGAATGTTTTACTTAGTTTCTTCTTTTATCAAAGTTTAAATTTGATCATCCACCAGTGAAGATTTTTTTTGTGGATTTCAAAATGTGATTGGTAGTAGTTTATTACTGCGATATCTGTTGCTAGGTTTGGTTACTTATGCTAAGTTTTATATCTTGTCAGGTTACACTTCCTTTTAAGTTTCCACAGTGATTCAATGCTTGCCTTGAGCTATCATGCATGCAGGAACTTCACTTCCTTTACAAGTTACACACATATATGAAAATAGTTGGTATTTTCTCGTGAGTTGTGACTGTCAGTAGAGTTAGAACGTTAGGATTAGTCTGATGTGGCTGTGGAACACCTTAATTCAAGAAAACCACTCTGTACAACCTTACTATTGACTTCTGATAATATGATTGAGATATATAATAACCTACTTCTTTATTAATTACAATGACTGCTTATACTTTTTGTGCCTAACGCTCTGTTTCTTCTCAGTTTCTATGCATTATGGTGTCAACTGTCAAGACTCAACATTATAATTTATTTGTTTTATGTTCCCGTCTAATAATGTAAAATATATTTTAGTTATGGAGTCTGTTAATTGCTTCCTAATATTTATATAGGACATTATTTACTGTCTGTCGCATCAACCGTCTTCATGATTTCATAGGTTTGTGTATGTATTTCTTTGATGAATGGTTTTGTTTCATACTGCATTTTGGGCTGTCTTTTGCTCTTCATATTTTCAATCATGTTAATAACTAATTACTTGAAAATTCATATCCTATCTTCACCATTGGGAACTTTGGAAGCGTCTTCAGAGTCAATTTTAGATGAAGACCTTCTACTGCTCTCTGTCATTCTGATAATCATAAGTGATCACCACATTGTGATGATTGAATAGCCTTATCATTTTTGGCTTCTTAATTTTTCCTAATATATCAGTTTGTTATGGTAACCTGGAATCATTCATGTCTGTTGATATCTCACATTAGTTGCCTTATCTGAAAATAGAGGTTTCTCTCAATTCAGATGTTTCCCTATCCATAGATTAAATGAGCTGAGACCTCTTATGGTTTTTACAGATGATTGACTCTAAGTTCGGCAATGGTAGACCAGCCAGCTACGAAACTATCTTGGTTGATTTTGATAAGCAACAAGCAAAGAAAGCAGCATTGAGAGATTTGCAGAATGGTAACATTATTTTGCCAAAACCCCCAGAAAACCCCTCTTCCATAAAGAATAGAGAACCCCTTGCGGAGGCTGCTATGGTATCTGGCACCAAGCGACCCGCTACTGAGTGTCCCCAGAGCCCTATATCCAACCAGTCACCAATAAGCAGTGGCGCAAATGGACATCTTGTTTACGCCCGTAGGAAATATGAACAAGAACTACTACTTAAGAGCAACAACTGTGAGAAAGACAAGAACACTACTTGTGCAGAACAGGGCCAACAAGAAGAAGAAACACCGCAGCGACAGTCGCAGAGTGAGTCAACAATGAAATCTTGTATTCCAACATCTAAACCCTTATCAGTGACTTGTCCAATGACATCATCTGGAGGGCAGTCTCCTTGTTCTACAAAGCCTTTAAACAATTTTCCGTCAGGAGATCCAAATCGCCATTCAAGTAATTATGGGGTTCCTCGTCCTGGTAACTTACAAGGAATGAATGACCAGCATTGGAAAGATCGTTTTCATCGGTTACAGGCATATTTGAGGAACTGTGACCATTCAAATCGTCAGGAATACATTAAAAGTAATTTTATGAACTTTTCTTTCTTTATTTTTGTTTATAAAACCATTTTCTTTGAGCTTCATTAAGATAATTGAAGATGCTGTTTTCATTACTTATTTGCTCCCTGAGCTTGGTTTTACTTCTTCTGATACAGTGCTTCAAAGTTTATCTCCGGCCGGCCGTAGTAAACATGCCGTAGACCTTGAGAAAAGAGCATTCCAACTTTTAATGGAGGAAGGTAAAACATCTTTTTGGCGAGCATATATTATGTTGAGTGCAATTTAATTGTCCAGATATGACTTTCATCTATCTTCGAAGGATTTAGAATTGCATTTATTGAATAACAACCAACTTTTCATCACTGTTTTTAATTTGAGAAACAACTTATTCTTTCATCCACCCAGCGTTTTTAACTTTGTAGTAGAGTTCAACTCCCTGTCAAAATGCAGTAGAAAACAAGGATTTACCTTGACAAATAACAAATAGGTTCGGCTAAAGAGCAGGCTACCGTGTACTCGTGTAGTCTGCATATTTTAGTAGTTCTCTGAATTTTTCATTTTGACATGCTCTATACGGTTTGCTCATTCCATTGCATATTTTTGTTGTTCCAAAGTTGCCATTAGTTTTTGAGTGATGCAAAACTCTATTGCTCAATGCTCATTGAGATATGAAGCATTGGTGGAAAAAACAATCCACGGCCTTGTTGCCTGAGAAATCAGTTGTTTTTTTTTTATCAAGTAACGATCTATGTTTAGATCAATCACTTAAAACTTTTTTTTTGTTATTGGATGATCTCGCTGTAGGGAATGAGTTAACGAGGATGAAGCATCTGAATGTTTTGGGGAAAGCTGTGCCAATGAATTCTGTGTCCCCATTGAATAAACCATTCCAGACAGACAAGTGAACGGATGCTGCACATGTACACTTACACCAGATTAGCCTCACTTCATCAGACTCAGATACTTAGTTTATTTCTGTATATGCAGCATCTGTAGTTTTCTGACAAGCGTTTTGATCCATGAAGGACATCTAACCTATCCTTGTACTTTACTGTTCTCTGCTGTTTATCAAGTTGTATTACAAACCTTGTTGTTACTCTTTAAGATCTTATGTAATTATGATCTTTGACATCTTTTAAACCAATAAGATGATTACAACTGTTGAGTAAGTGTTGGACTACCAGATCATTGCTCCCACTCCTCAAAGAACTAGCTCAGCTGGACATGCTGAGTCATCACCCAGTCTCCCACTACTCCAAGGGCAAATTCGGTATTTAATATTAACTTTGAAAGAACAGTTGCGTCCATTAGACGCAACCTTCCCGCTCAGTAAATTTTGATATCCTACTCCACCAACACACACAACTATCATACTCCATACATCATACACCATTAATTCCAAAACAATCTCACAAAATCCTACTCACTGGTCCCACCAAAACCTAATACACTCAAAGAAGTGTGTACCGAGGAACATGTTTGAAACATGATGTGTTAATGTAACTGTATATAACTACCTAAAATCCAACAGAGAGAATAACCGCTCATTCCTCAAACTCTACAAAACAATCATGAATAACTCCGATCAACCTTTTTCTGATCCTTTTCAACAAAACCCTAATATTAAACTCATGAACAACAACAACAACAACAACATAGATTCTGTTTCTTCTTCTTCATCATCATCATCATCATCTTCTTCTAGTACTTCTACTGATTCTCCTCCTAGGCAACCTGTTTTTTCCCAATTTAGCAGTTTCGATAACATTACCCCAACCCCCACTACTACTACCACCACCACTATCACAACTGGTTCTTCTAGACCTATTCTTCCACCTCCTTTGCCACAAACACATCATAAGAAGAAAAGATCCAAGGTTCTTAGAATTGGGGATTCAAGTGGGGGAGGGTTATCGCTTTTGATTACTAATAAACCCATTTTTAAACCAAAATCTGCAAGTAAGAAACCACAACCAAATGCTCCATTGATTACACATCCTTGTACTGAATGTGGGAAAAGGTTTTGGTCATGGAAAGCTTTATTTGGTCATATGAGATGTCATCCAGAAAGACAATGGCGTGGAATTAAACCTCCTGCGAATTTTCGTCGACAAGTAGGGTTTACAGATAATACAGAAGCAGGGCCTAGTAATCGACAACAACAACAACAACAATTTGTGTACAGTGAGGAAGAACATGATGTTGCTGCGTGTTTGTTGATGTTATCAAGTGGTTCACCATGTGTAGCAGAAAGGGTTGATCGAGGAATGTCGTTGGAGTTTGGTGAATTTGTTGGAGACTCGACGCCATTGCGAGCAGGAGCAATTGTTGTTTATGATCCTAGCAGGGCAATTATGGTTAATGATGCTGCAGTTAATAATAATCCGTCGAGTTCGAGTTGTCAATTTGAGTGTTCTGGTTGTAAGAAGGTGTTTGGATCACATCAGGCATTGGGTGGACATAGGGCTAGTCATAAGAACATTAAGGGTTGTTTCGCAATTACAAGGAATGATGGAGAGGGAGAAGTTCAAGAAGGGTTAGGGTTTGATCACGACGACAAAGAAAGGGTTGGAGATGATGGTGGAGATCAGGCGATTAAGGTAGATAATAAGGGTTTGGGACATAAATGTGGTATATGTTTAAGGGTTTTTACAAGTGGTCAAGCTCTTGGTGGACATATGAGATGTCATTGGGAGAAAGGTGAAGGAACATCATCATCATCACAGCAAGGACTGAACTCAAACAATGCTTCTACATCAAGGGATGGTTTTGCGTTGGACTTGAATTTGCCAGCACCAATGGAGACTGATGGGAACTCGTCTTCTTCATCTTCAAGTCTTGGTTTGGATCTTAATCTGGGAATTTGAATGGCTTGGTATGCAAAATTCTATATTGCTTATAAGAACTTAGATACATTTACTCCTACTTTTGTTATAATACAGGATGTATTGATATGCTACCTAGTAATAGTTACAACTCCCAAACTTGTTTCCTGAAGTGGGAGACTTTATAATATGACTCACAATATTGAGCAGATTTAGTTGTATGTTGTACATATTTTTAAAAATTTAGCATCTTGTAAGACTATGTTGTACTGCTAAGTGATCCATACTTAATAAGATGTGGGAAATTTAGACTAAACCCCCCAGATAATGGACCTCTTTTGATTATACCCACATATATATGAAAAGTTTGACTTTGCACCCACCGTTTACTTCTTTCCAGTTTTCCATCCAAATTATATTCTCACTTTCTTAAATACCCCTCGTTTTCTAATATATGGGGGTTTTAGCTAATAAAAGAACAAGGGGCATTTGGGGAAGTAAGAATATAATTTGGATGGAAAACTGAACGGAAACAAACGGTGGGGTACAAAATCAAACTTTTCATATATGTAGGGGTTTAATAAAAAGAGGTCAATTATTTAGGGGGTTAAGTCTAAATTTCCCATAAGATGTTTGATCCACCTGCAACACTGCGAGTGTGTCTGTCAGCTTGGGATTTTTTTGTGGAGTGTTGAATATGGCAAGAGAACAGCTATTGGTGTGTGTTAAGGGCAGAGCAGTTGGAACTTGGAAGGCAGAGCAGGACTTGTGTAGTAAAGGTTCTTCTCTATATGACATTTCAAAAGTCTCAAAGCAAATTCAAGCTCTGTAATATAAAACCCTTCATGTTTCTGTTAAATTTGGTGCTTGGGAGCTTATCAACCTCTTTTATATTAAGCAATGTTCTATGTGGCCAAGCAATTTCGTCCTGCTTATCAACCTCTTTTATATTAAGTTTCATCCCATTTCAGGTTCTCATAGGATGTATTTCTTAGGTTCAGTATGTTTACTTTGCTTGTTACTCTATACCTTGCTTTCGACAAAATGTACGCCCAGCCGGTGGGGCAAGATTGATCCTTAGAGATGAATAGATGATCTAGGAGGTTCTAATTTGTTACCAACAAAAGATGAATTCACACTGGACACTTGCAGCTTGTGAATATGAAATCTTGTCCCTCGGGACAGACTGATGAAATTAATCATAAATTGCTAGATAAAGAAGAGGATTATATAATAGGAAGAATATGCAGATCAATGGCAACTGCCATTATTTCTGATCAATGAGCATCTAAGTCTTTCCTAGCTTGAATAGTTGAAAGCACCATTCTATAAAACTGAATTGTATCTCAATGGATCATTCCTACTTCTATGTCAGAATGTATTGAAGTATGCATCAAGTCCAGTCGTCTTCAACAAAATGCTAACAATATCAACCACATATGTTCATACCAAGGTATTCACACCAAATAACATGGAACACATACATAGTACACTTTGAACAATTTGCAAGAATGAAATATGCTCTCAAAGATGTGCACGAAGGACTAAAAGTGTAATATAAAAAAAAACTAACTACCAATGAAAAAAATTACAATTCCAAGATTATTCACTGTACTCAAGATTATTTTTGAGCATAGGGCACATTATCATTTTAAAATCGGAATGTTGGAATACTTAAAACCGAAATGTTGAAATACTGTTGGGATTCCTAGGTTCTAAATTTCTGACAATGTCACATTTAAACATCACCATCACATATTCTGGTGGTGCTCTCGCTTACCAAAATTATGTTGGAAGAGAGTCATACTAAGTACAAAACATTTTTGCAAGGATGAGATCTTTTTCCATGCCAGGGTGAGGGATTCACCAGTAGAATCTAGGAATACAAGCTGAAGCGAGCCATTCAACTTACCAAACAATAACAATATCATATGCAATTACCAGACATTCTATCAAATGAAGCACAAGTGCCAAATTCTAATTTCTACTTCAAGGACTTAAATCATCCATAGTCACAGAAGCTGCCCACAAAGGCACATAGTACGTAGGCTTAGACAAGAAGCTTTAACTAAATGGAAATAAGTATGTCTGAACTACTGGCTCAAACCTATTACACAACTGTCTGAGAAAACATGTTACACCTTCGAAAAACTTTAAATGCTTTGGAAAGTCCAAACAAACGATATCAAGGAGAATCTGACAACGTACTCATGAGACCAATCACCAGCCACTTAAGCCTTCTCTACAATCAGCTCATCGACTCCCCAATCTTCATAGCTGTCAAATTTCAAATGGGGGTGAAGAATGGAACATACATTTTTTTACAAATAAACAAGCTTTATTACTGTTCATTTGTATTGCAGATAATGATAGAAGATAATGTGAAAAAGGATGATCTTACCTTCCATCAGGCAAGTAGCGCCGTATGGTGAAGGGTATCTTTCGTGCCTGGAGCTCCTTCATTGCAATCTAAAGTAACGACAGATGGGTCATATATAACGGGTCAAAATTTATAGGCGTGTAGAACATATTTACACTTGGCATCTCAAACATTATACAGTTCGCAAAAAGGGAAAGCATGGATCTTATATGAAACTTTGGACTCTGGAGAAATGTATGCACAAGGCAACAGGTTAATATGACATTTGGACCAAGCATGAAATGAGTCAGCTTAAAAGAAATCCAAATAAAAATTCAGAATCAGGTGGAACAAATCATTACCTAGGGTAGTATCACATTTCGACCAAGCATGAAATAAGTCCGCTTAAATAAAACCCCAAATAAAAATTCAGAATCAGATGGGACAAGTCATTACCATACAGGCAAGCCACGTTGACATCCCAGTTGACCTCCTAAACATATAAAATGAACTAATGGTAAATATTTTGTGGGCATGATCCCCTATGGAGATCGTCCGCATAGAAGTAAGTTCATTCAGGCATATTTAAACTTCCGACACTCACGCAGAACAGTTCTGCAATACCTTTCTAACTAGTTTACATCCAGAAGTAATCAACCCTTAATCTTAGTGGAATTTAGAGATTTTATGTACATTCAAAGAAACACATTCACAGTCTTTGACTAACACGTATTTGCCTATCACAAAACCAAATCTTTGTCTGTAAGCCTGTGATAAAGCATAGTTTTCCTCTCGATTTAATACTCCCTAGCAGAACTATGTGTGCAACAGAAGAAAGGGTAAACATGGCAAGAGCAGTCTGGGATCAATATTACGTCAGATGAAGAGACCATATAAATGCTTCTCCACACCATTGATAACAAATCTCACAATTTATATAGTCATACTCCTATCACATAAGGCAAACTAGTAGAGTATGATAATAACATTGCCAAATTTATTTTGGTGTATGGTCACTGAATTTTACATAGATGAAAGGAAAGCAGGAATGTGCAGTTTCATAGTTCCTGACTTCCTGTAATCTACCTGTTCTGAATATGAGATACACAGACCACAAGTTGCTTCCGAAGATAGGTGATGTGTGTGCAATTTTTGTAAGGATTTTCAAGAAGTCAGTTAAAAGTTACTCATGTCAGTCTTTTATCAGACTTATATTTACTACAAAAATAATTCTTGAAAAAATCTGATATTTAATTAACCTCGAGTCCTTGAGAGCAATAGCTACATGATTTAGTTCATAAAGAAATCTGTTAAACTTGCAACTTTATAGGTTCCATTTCAATTTAAGCTCATATGACATAAAGTCAGAAAATATGCCATCCAAGTTAAAACTCTTTTTTAAATTATGGACTTGGTATTAGCAAAATTCATTACATCAAAGTCGCCATTTTTAGAAAACTAGCCAAACATCTTCGCTCAGAACTAATTCTTTCAAAGCCTAATTAAAATCTTGTATGTGACTGAGAAGGCAAGAAAGGGAACTATATATTTTTACACAACACTGAACCATTCTTGCTGCACATTCAAATATGCAATGCGAAACAAAGATCCAATCTTTAAATCTCGTGCTACCATAAATTTAGCAAAAAGGTTTTGGTAAGAGTCAAAGCCACATTCAACACCTAATCAGTGTTGTTAGTTGAAACCGAGAAAGGAGAAGTTGTCCCGAAAGAGATCATAAATTGAGGTTCAGAACATGGTATCAGCATATTCATCGTCTTCAGGAAGTTGAATTCAAATTACAGAGTTTTACAACATATTTACCTCAAGTGGATCAGTCTCACCCTCCAATTCAACCATGACAGGGGCATTCATGCTGTTTCATCAAAGTTGAACTATTGTTAAGAAAACACATCAACCAATTAAAGCACAATTTTAGAGATTGTAAGAAAATAGAATACAAAAGCATTGAACCTGATCTGCAGAGCACGTGTCCCAAGAATTCTTGCACGTTCATATTTAGTCATGTATTTGGATGTTTTACGAGTCCCTTCCCCTGATTGTTGCTGTACTTTCTCTTCACCTTCTTCCACCAAAGCTTCAGGAATATCATCGTTATTTTTATCTTCTCCATCCTCCATTTCTTCCTAAAAATTCCACCCATAATCATTTTTATTACAGTATATAAATTTCCCAAAATTAAATATCTCGTCCCCAAAACAAAAAAAATCCAAAGATTTTTACCTCAATATCGGGATCTTCTTGTGGTTCATCATTCCCATACCTGAAAACAACATTTGTGGATCAAATTTTTTTTTTTTTTTTCAAGTACTTAAATTCCCATTATCTTGATTCAATTTTATTCCACTACGAAGTAACAAGCCAAAAAGCTCAAAACTTGCATATTTATAACTCAAAAAATAGAACTAAAAACCATGGTAAACGTAAGGTAATCCATAATGCAACCAAGCTAGCTACTATTTAACGGGCATTTGTTCCATTTTCCTTAAAAAGCTGTTCTTTTTATAAAATTTAGCAATAGATTGTAAAATAACGTTACAGAGAGATGCTATGGAGCCAATTTTTTTGAAGAAAATCACTAATGATTAGGGTTTTTCGAGCACTAAAATACAGAGAAACATCAATAAACAATAACACAGAGAGAGAGAGAGAGAACAAACCCCATGTCGGCTTCATAATCATCGTCAGCCATTGTTGTTGATAACAAAGTTTTTCTCTTCGAAGTTCGCCTTTCGTTCAGATGAATGAGAAACCCTAATCTCTCGAATTCTCTTCTCTGTTTCTCTCTTGAAACAAATTAACAAGTGGCAAGCAAGAATCTAGAAACCATTTAAACAAGCTGACGTGGACCATCATTAGCTATATGGGCCAGGTGGGCCTTATCCTTAAAACCCATGATCGATAGTGACCAAAAGCAAAGCTTCATCAATATCATAGTAGAACTAGAATTTCCAAAAAAAACCTGGTGAGCTGCTTGTAAGATTGATTCAGACAACTAGAAAGCAGTGAGTAGTACGTGAGCTTATATCTTGTTTTTCTTCTTATACAGATCTTGGCCCCTTGGCCTTGAAGAGTACTCATCTTCAAGTCTTGAAAAGTTGACTTTGATCAATTAGATACGAAGACAATGGCAAATAATTAAACAAACAAGTTTTCTAGCTTCCTCCTTCTCCCGGACCAACACCTTGGCTTGTCTTCCCATCTGGAGAAGATACAAAGAATCATACCTTATTCAACGTATTGGACCCAGAGAAAAAGAACTACAACTGCCTTGAGTTTAAAGGGAAACAATGTTTGGCATCAATGCATGGTTGGTTAGTAATGATGGATCTACTATACTACAAAAAGAAACATGTCAGCATCGTAAAAAAGCTCAGTTTATTCTATGGAATATTCATACACAAAACCAAATTGTTCTACCATCATGGAATCCAAATGATTTTGATATATGTCATCATCACTTTCTATCGTCTCCGCCAACAGATCCAGATTGCATGGTTTTGTCCGTGGGGGAAGACTTCTTTTTGTTTTGGCAACAAGGAGATAAGAAATGGACAAAACAATACTACAAGATTGGAGACAATCATGGAGAATCAGTAGAGTACATTGACAAAATCATTACTTGTTCAAATAGAACAATCTATGCTAGTACATTGCAAAGGAGATTAGTTACTATTAAAAGGAGACGTTGTGGAACCTTGTCGATAAGATTGTTGGACGTTGCAGAGCCTCAAACTTTTCCTCCAGTTTTTGTCAGTGAATACTACATCGTAGAATCTTGTGGCGAACTGTATTATGTGCTCTTACATTATCTACCCATAAGTGAAGAAATCAATCGTGTTGAAATTTTCAAGTTGAACTCCTCGAGTGAAATTTGGATCAAGGTGGACTGCATAGGCGATGCTGTGTTCTTTTTATCAAACTATACTGCTTCTATGTCATTGTCAGTCACCAACTCCGAAATAAAAGGAAATCAAATTTATTTCACTATTCCTGGAGACAACAATAGTTTATATGTATATGATTTGGAAGACGAGAGTTTGATCCTTTACTTGCCGTGCCCAAATTTACAGAACTCACAGTCCTTCCCACCATTTTGGTTGATGCACAATAGCAGGTAAGCAACTAATACAGGCTCTCACTTCCCATAATTTAAAGATCCATCATCTTAAAGGATGCCTTTGTTCTTTTGTATTAATTTCCTATGATGTTCATACTAACAGTACTATATATTTTGTATTAATATAGGTTGGTTGAAAGGAACAAAGACGATGTGAAAACAACCTATGAGGAACTGAAGGTGGAGAAATCGTACAACATGGTAGCAGCAATACAGGAAAATGTGGAGTCAACTAGGCCTGACTGGACTGACCTCCCCTTGGATGTTTTACGACTGTCAACAACCCATATTATCTTCGGTACTGATTATAGAAACTTTCGAAGTGTTTGTAAAACATGGGCAACGTCTGTTCCTCCAAATCGATGGCCTACAAACAAGGTTGGCTCAGCAACTGAATGCCCTTGGCTCATGTTTTCTAATAGAGAGAATATCACATGCAGTTTTCTTGATCCAATATCTAGTTTTACCCATTGTGTTAATATGCCGGAGTTAATGGGTGCTAAAATTTGTTTCTCAAAGGATGGTTGGTTGCTAATGTCCAAGGGAGATCATAATATTTTCTTTTTCAACCCTTTCAACAATATCACAATCAAACTTCCGGATTTGCCAGTGCCTTTCAGGTTTAGTGGTCTATCCTTTTCATCCTTGCCAACTTTTCCAGATTGTGTCGTTTTTTGTGTCAATAGCAGTACATACAATGAGATCGATATCTGTTATTTGCATATATCAGCAAAGGCCTGGGTTGTGAGATGTTTTAACAACAATGTCGAAATGATCCTTTCTTATAGCAACCCAGTTTTCTGTGATGGGGCATTCTACTGTTTAAGTCAACAAAAACACTTAGGAGTCTTTGATATAAAGGATGGCAGGTGTGATTGGACTAATCTTTCTACCCCGGAACCGGAACCAGAACCTTTTTCATCTCTTGTCAGAAACTATCTAGTTGAATGTAATGGAGAATTGTTGTCAATTCATATCAGCCATCTAGGAAAAGGGGTTAGTGTTTACAAGTTGGATCGTTCGAGTATGAAATGGGCACCTTTAAATAGTTTGGAAGATCGAGCATTATTTTTAAGCGAAGCCATGTCAATTTCCTTGAAAGCGGTAGATGAAAGAATGAAAAACAAGATTTATTTCCCCATATCATACAATGACACGAACAATTATGTGTTTTACTCATTTGAGACTCGCAGATGGTACTCTTTATTTGGCGACTACTGCAGTGAAGATATCTACAATACAAGAGAACAATTGCATTGCACTTGGATTCTACCCATTTTAAGTTGGAAGAATGATATTCAAGATTCTTGATGTTGGCGATGAAGAAGTTTTTTGCAGGTCTTCCTTGTACATTCAGTGTAACAAAGACACCTCCTGTAAGGTTTAGGGCTTATTAAGGTTTGAGTTTATCAGGATTTTATGTTTGCTATCGTAGATTTGTAGTAACATTCACTTAATTCAATCAATGATTTTTAATATCTTTTCCTTTATCATATATATAAAATTTACTTCAAAACACTAAGGTCAAACTTTGATTGCGTTTCCGTATGCCTCAATGTTGATTGTTGAAATCATTAAAAGCTTGAAGCTAAGTGGATGCTTGGTTTAAGGCCACATTCTGAAATCTACACTACACCAGCTCTCCATATTAACTTAGGCCTGGTACACGTACACCACTACGACACAACTAGTCTTTGTCAACAATGTTAATACAAACCTTCTCTACTGATACTATTTATTACTATTTTTTTCCTTCTTTTCTGAATTAGATTTGATAACGAACGTTTGTATGCTGGTGGGTTTTTGGGTAATCTTTGGTAGGATGTTCTCTATGGCCTTGGCTCATGATATCACAACAGTGAAGGCAGGTTGAAGTTGCAGGGTCTTTGGGAAGGTCTGACAAGCTAATTTGCTGGGAAATTTGGGAAGAAGCTAGTGTGCATTTGAAGACTAACATTTATAAGGTGACAGAGCAGGACTGGGAAGCAGCTGGTTGCTCCTGTTAAGACGTGACAGTTGATCAGTTGGGTAGATGCTACACAATGGCAAATATGGAAAACTGCAGACAGGATGTGTGAGTCATTGGGATGTAGTTCATGTAAGAGTTGTATAGGAGTTATTACCTGACGGGGAGTTTATGCTCGCTGATCAGCAGTAATCAGAAAGGGGTTAGACATACAGTATCAACTGTAGATGGCAGATCTGCTGGAATTATATAGCCATAAGTAAATTACAAAGCTAAGAGCATTGGTCTATGAATGGTACAAAGTCATTATATCAGCATAATGAAGGCGCAGACAGATTCCAGTAATGTATCTGTTGTAGGAAATAGAACTTGTCTTTGGGAGGGGAATGCATATCTCAGAAAATTACTCGCCACTATATGCATATAATTAATGTAGGGTGTAGCAAGCTAGGGTGGATTAATCTCTGAAATGAAGCGGACTTGGAAGCAGCCATGAGGTCAATTCAAACTAACTCGGTACACTGGGTGCTCCAACAAGAATGGGAAGATATTAAGCACAAGGTCCCTAATAGAATATATACTTCTTACGTGAATAGACGGGAAATGAATTTTGCTGCTGATCAACATGTGTTCTAAGAACGGTAGTGGTCTGAGTAAAGGAGAGAGATTTTGGTGGAGAGACAAACCACCTTTCGGTTTTGGTGTACTACAGATTTTGTTGAGTTTTGGGGATATAATAATGCCCAAACTTCTAAATGTTATTCTTTCATTGTAGTACAATATAGTAGTAAAAAAAAAGTGTAAGAAGCTAGCAGCAGATCCTCGTAATATAGCCAGTCAGTTCTTCGCTTCTTCTCTTCAATAGCCTTTCCTTCATCGGAAGATCACTTTTCTCTACTTGGTTTCTTTGTATATATCACAAATATAGTGAGGATTGGAAATAAAAATGGATGGTGCCCACTTTATACAGAGCTATGCAAACTTCGAGTAAGAAACTTCGGAAGAGCTCTCGCATGAATTGCTATAGTGAGGTCATTGATACACTAAATGCCCATGAAGGAAAATTTTGTCAGTGCGCAGAGCAACCCATTCCAATACAGTAGTATATGATTTCTTAGGGAGTATGTTCATACTTGATCAAATGTCTAACATACAGTATTACATAGTGGTTTCGACACAATGGTTCAAAGATAAGCAAAACAAGGTAGCAAAGTACCTCATAAAGAAGAAAGAACAAATCAGAATGACAATTGCATACCACCAAATGCTCCCTAGTTATTCTTTTGTTTCTGGAATTCTCTTCTCTGTTTCTGTTTTCAAACAAACACAAGTGGCAAGAATCTGGAAACCATTAATCAACCTGACGTGGACCATTAAACCATATGGCCCAATCCTTCAGACTCATGATCCTAGCTAGAAGAAGGAGCAAATATTCCTCTCCAAAAACTTTTTTTTTTTTTTTTTTTAATAAAGAACTGTTAAGTCTCAACCAAGTTAGCAATTCGGCAGACAGAAATAATTGGAAACGGGAATAATTTAATTATTATTTGATTTTTTAAAATAAAACTCGATTATAAATTCGGCGAAAAATTCATAATTCGTTACTGATTTGTATATGTACGTATTCGAGTACAATGCGAAGGTAGTTGATGAATTCAGAATTAAAAATCGGCCGATATATGTTGAAATAATTCGCGATATATGTTGATTGTGTTTTTAATTGTGTATCTTCAGTATCTTATTCTATTCTATTAAATGGATCCCTTTTTGGTTTTTTCACTCCTTCAGTCCTTCTAAAGGATTGCGTCAAGGAGACCCTTCTTTCCCTCCGTATCTGTTTATTTCACTCCTTCTCTTCTTGGTAGAGCTTCAAATTAGGGCTGGGCAAATCAACACTAAAACCGAAAAACCGAACCGAACATAACCGAACCGAACATATATATAGGTGTTTGCGTGTTTATGTGTTCGGTTACAGTTTGAAGTTTTACAAAACACTTTCAAAGGTGTTCGGTTTCGGTTTGTAAAAATTTGAAACACTTATAACCGAACCGAACACATAAACTTAGAAGTCCAGCCCACTTATATATATATACTTGTATGTCCATGTGCCACCATTAATTTAATTTTAATAATAATCTATCTTCACTACTTCCCCAAGTGCTCCAACCTCCAGTTCTTCTTCTTCTTCAATCACCAACATCAATTTTAACAATAATTCCAGATCCAGTTTATAACAAAAGCCACCATTAGGATTTTCAGGTTGGGTAATCATGATTTGTAACAAAATGATTAAGTTAGAAAACAAAAAAGACAGATCCAGATCTTAGCATTGAAATTAACAATTGAAAATGGATTAAAAACTGATCTATAAGTTCTACAACGAAGTGGTGCATAAGGAACAGCTTGCATATATATGGAAATTGTTTTAATAGTGTGTATATCGCAGAAACGGGTACACAGTTTGTTGCTTCTTGTTTAATACCAGGGATAACATTCGTACTCCAGGCCATCTTGTAATTCTAGATCCATGAATTCCACCATTAGAAAAACATGAAGATGATCAAGATGAATTTAATTTAATTGAATTTGAATTTACTTTTCTTCTTATTCGAATTCTAAGGTTTTTATAGAGGAGTTTTTTTTGCTGTGGGTTATCATGGAGGAGTTGCAACTTGCAATCGAAGAAGAATGCTCAGTATATGTTCGGTTCGGTTTTTTCGGTTAACCGAACTGTATTAGGTGTTTGGTTTGGTTTCGGTTCTGACTGATTTCTAATGGTTCGGTTCGGTTCGGTTCTGAAATTAAAACTGTTCGGTTTCTGTTTTACATATTAGAAAACACCTACTATGCTGTTCGGCTTTGACTTTGGTCGAAACCGAACCAAACCGAACCGTGCCCAGCCCTACTTCAAATGATATGTTCTTGAGGGGGAAAGTTAGACTTAACCCCCCAAGTAATGGACCTCTTTTGATTAAACCCCCATATATTTGAAAAGTTTGACTTTGTACCCCACCGTCTGTTTCTGTCTAGTTTTCCATCCAAACTATGTTTTTACTTCCCCAAATGCCTCTTATTCTCTTATTAGCTAAAACCCCCCATCTTCTCCATCTTAATTCACTCAATTGTTAGGATTTTGGAGCAAAAAAGTAGAGAGAACTTTTCAACTTTACAAAGTAGATCTACACCATTGTCACACAATTTTCACTTCTTTTAGCAACAATGATTGTGATTATATGTTGCAATTGCTTCGATTTCAAATAAATTTGAGAAGAAGAAAACATTATTCAAAGAAATCATATATTTACCTAAAATTGACCTTCCCCATTGTTCATTGTTGTGATTGCTTCGATTTTAAAGTTAGATTTGAAAAGAAATAGAACAAGAAGAAACAATCTTGATCAAGTTGCAACTCATTTACAAGAGATATGAAGAAGGAGATGTTATTGCTAAATTGAATTTAGTTTCTAATTTATTTTCTAACCATATGTGAGTGTGAGTACTTTGGGGGGTTTTAGCTAATAAGATAATGAAGGTTATTTGAGGAAGTAAAAATAATGTTTTGATGGAAAACTTGACGGAAGCAAACAGTGGGGTGTAAAGTCAAACTTTTCAAATATGTGGGGGTTTAATCAAAAGAGGTCCATTACTTGGGGGGTTAAGTCTAAATTTCCCTTTTTGAGGACATACGTACGTATACAAATCAATAACGAATTTTTATGGAGATTACTCAAAACTTGTAAATATTATGGAGATTAAATTATCTATGAAGAACATTATGGAGATTAAATTATCTAGAAAATAATGATACTCTAACTCATTTAGCATATGGTGATGATTTGTTGTTGTTTAGTAGAGGCAATCTCATGCATTATAAGATATATTCTTATGGAATATTGTCGGAATTATGGTCAACAAGTAAATTTTCCAAAACATATTGCTCATATTTAAACTCCTTCTCTTCTTGGTAGAGCTTCAAATGATATGTTTGTTCCTCTTATTCAATGGTATGAACAAAATTAACACTGTGGAAATCAGCTCTTCTTCCTAAAGTTGGTAGATTAACAATTAGTTAACTATGTTTTATCTATTATATGATGCCAATCCACATAATGTCTTGCATTAAACTCCTTCTTCATGTGATTGATTTTATTGATAAAATTAGAAAATATTTTCTTTGGGGTCATAAACCAGACTAGGTATGACCCGTGCCTCCGGGACACTTATTTTTAATTATATTTAAACTACTAATTTTTATATCTGGACACAAATCTAAAATCTAAAGGATTAAAATAGACAATTGATAGTTAAATTGATTAAAAATAGTTAATTTGAATTTATTTTTATACTTGTATTGAGTAACTCAGTGATAATAAACGCCAAAAAATTGTGATTGCTCTAATATAATTTGCAAAGTCCTCTATATGTAAATTATATAAATAATTAAACCTTTTTGTTACTGAAAAATAAATCCTATACTATTATTTGTTGTAGACAGAAATAAATTTAACAAAGATAAAATAAAGAATATATTAAATTTCCATAGCTTCATCTTCATGACTTCTGTCTTCTGAATTGATATTTTCAATTGCATTTCTATTATTTTCACATATTCCATTCTTTCTTGAAAATACTTGTTAGACCATTTTTTGACTTCTTTTTTTGTTAAGAAAATCCCTGAGTTGAGCATTTTACCCTAAACCATAGCATAGGATACGTGTGGATCACCTTCTTTTGATGATGAACCTACCTTCACACCATTTACAACGTCTTATTGTGATGTTTGCATAGTAATTCAATTCCATTTCTTGGATGCATTTTTAAGGTCATTTCCTATGCCATAATTAATGAAGGGATGTGTAGGTGTTATCTTCTTTGGAAAATCTGGAAATATGCCTCCAAGTATGGCTTACAACTGTTTGATAGAATATAGTCCTCATGTCATATTCCATATATGAAGGTTGATCAACTTGGTCAAGCAACCCTCATCACATTGTACGATAGAATAGTCCTCATATCATGGTTTAATGATCTGAAAGTTTGAATAAGAAGAGGTTCATGGATATCATTCTTTGCAAGGTGTCAGCCACCCTGTTATACATGTATACATTCAACACATACAGTCTTAGACTGCTACTTTGTCTGCTTTTAATCATCATCATATCATTGTAGCATAGACCCATGAAGCACGAATTTAACTTTACTCTTACAAATTTTGTGCTAAAGATATTTACTGTCACTTATATTAAGGAGCATAATCATATATCTACAAACTCAGAAGCACCTATCTACAATTGTCATCAGTCTCAACTTTACACTGATGGTACGTATAACATTAATCTCATCAAAGCATGATGGAGTTCTTGGTCAGCATCACTGACGCACCATCAGGTATGACCCAATGACTGCAAATTAAAATACAATTGAAAATAACAACCGTAAACCAACTTCAGTAAATTGTTTGTGTCATGCCCGTCCAATCATTTATTCTTCCCTACAACACAATTTGTTCTACTGTATTATTTCTATAATAAATCTATCTGTAGAATATACTTTTACCACCCAATCATCTTGAAGGATACCATCATTCTGTCATAATTTAGTATGCGTCCCTTAAATCGGTATATTTTCTGATCCTATGAACTTTCAGAACAATGCCACACAATTCCTTGGATTTCTTTGACAGTACTTCAGCACCACCCACCCCTTGCTACATACGCTGAAATATAATGTTTAATTAAGGAACAAAATGATAGTAATCAAGCCAATTGGCCGGTAATTCTGGGACTTATAATAAAGTGATAGTAAAATGGAGGCGTTCTTTGATTAAATTGTATATAAACAACAAAGTAAAATTTGTAGACACTAAATTCAAAATCAATCTCAGTTAGGTAGTTCCTTTGATGCTCGTCTTCCCAAAGGATAAAATAAATACTTTTGCAATTGACTACTGGTTCCTATAAGGGAATAATTTTGGTGCATCCAAATTCAAAAGTTTGCAATTCTCTCTCTCTCTCTCTCTCTCTCTCTCTCTCTCTCTCTCTCTCTCTCTCTCTCTATATATATATATATATATATATATATATATATATATATATATGAAACAATAGTATGGTAGTTCGACAATTACTGTAATCTCTCTCTATATAATTTCATAAGCAACTTTTATGTGAATAAAGCTTCTTTTCTGTAAGTTTTCTTTTCTTTTTACTCTGTACTTTTTCTGTTTTAATTTTATGTGAATAGAACCTGTTCTTCTTCTAATTTTCTTGTTCTGTTCTTTATTTACTGTTTTTACCATATATCCTGGATTAAAATTGGTATCAGAGCCATATCAACGTAAATTACTGTTGGGGAAAATGTATATAGTTGCTTAATTAGGATAATTGTTCAAGATGTGAACAATAGTATGGTAGTAGTTCTTTGTTGAATTTTATGATTAATCATTCGATTTCGTCGCGTTGGACTATTTTTAGTCTCCGGTTAGTAATTGTTTTGTGTTTTGGTTCATGATTAGTTTTGACTTCGTCGCGTTGGACTACTTGTAGTCTCCGGCTGTTAATAGTTCTGTGTTCTGATTTATGATGAATAAAGACTCCGTCGCGTGGTGACTACCCGTTTAGCCTTAGGCAGTTGGCCGTTAGGCGTTTAGGGACATTTGTCTGTAATTCGTTGACTTTCGGAGTTCATCATAAATCTTGATATGAAACTATTCTTAGCTGTGACGTAAATCGTTGACTGTTGGAATTAATCATGTATTGAGATATGAAATGGTTGTTAGCTGTGACGTAAATCGTTGACTGTCAGCATTAATCATGAATATTGATATAGAACTGTTATTTACTGTTCTTCTCCTTTCTGAGTAATTATCTCTGTTTTAAGAACTGCATGATCCCTAACATCTTATTGACATCTTTTTGTTATTAATATATTAACTATTATTTAATTATGTTTCAAAATAATAAAATATTTTCTAATAACTGTTTGGAAATCTCTTATATAGAGATAATAAAAATTAATCCTACTCCTTTGAGAATGAGTTTTTCTATTAATATGATAGAATTAACCAATGAATTTAAAGTTGATCGTATAGCCATTAATAATGACTTTAAAAGTCCTAATTATAATGCCTTTCGAAAATGATATTTTGATTATTATAATAAAGGCCAACATGAATTTCTTAAAGAAAAATATTATAGATATTTAGATGAGACTAGAAGTATTATTCCTTTCGCACACTATGTGCTAAGATGGGATAAAACTTTAGAATCATGCGTAGTCAAAGACTTATTTAAAAGTTGGATCAATACTGCTGATAAGAGTTCTAAATCTGATCACCTTCCTACTCAGTCTCTTAAATTAATAGATGATCCTATTATTCTGAAATCGGCTGTTCCCAAACAATCTTTCTCAGAAGAGACAAAGTTAACTAGGGTTGTTTCGGATTTACAACCAATCGACAGACAACTTATCAATATTAATAATACGGTTAATAAACCTGAATCAAGTATGAGATATTTTCCGGATAAAATTCATTCTTTTTCTATACAACAATTTGATTTAGAAAACAATGATTTAAGTCAAAATCAACCAACCAAGACTTTAACTGATAATAATATTATTGAATTATTACAGAATATTAATACTATATCTGGTAAGAATACTGAAGACAGTAATATCGACGTCAGTCTAGAGGATAAGCATGATGTTATCCTCGTCTCTTCTAGTAAAGAAATTATTATTACAAAGTTAACCTTTAGTAATAAAGTGTTTTTTACAAAATCAACTTCACACTCAGAAATTAACTGAGAACTATGAAACAAGACAATATCCTAATCAATTCAATAATACTATACTTGTTTCAACACCTAGTATTAAAAATATTATTTCTTAAAGAAAAGTCTCCAAAAAACCTTTCCGTCAGAAATCTGTCTATAGTAGGTCTAATCAAGTCCTTTTCAAACAACAATTTGTTTCTAATAATCAATATCCTAAAAAGAATAATTTCACACCTATTATTGATAAGATAAAAAGAGAATATATTTATTCACCTAATATAACCAAATTAATTAAACCTTTTAATCAGGATATTATGGATATCACTAATAGTAAATCAAGATTAGCAAATTGTGTTTATCAAATAACTTCTCTAAATTATGACATGTTTAATAATGAAATAAATAGGCCTAATATAAATGTCTTAACTAAGGATCAGACCTTAATTTTGGATGTTATTAATAAAATATCCAATCCTGTTGAGAGAAGACAAGCTTTTCAAAATTATTTAGAAAATATTTCTCATACTAAAACCCTTTCTTCCTTAGATGGTTATTTCATAATATTGAATCAAATTCTATGGTTAATAAATCTACCATTTCTGACCTTAAAGGCGAAATTAATAATCTTAAATCAGATATTAAAAACCTAAATGGGAAAATTTTCTTACTCCAGAATCAAACAAATTCTAATTCTTTACAAGAAATGGAGACTATTGGGGATTTACTATCCTTACATCACCCTACCAATCAAAAGTGGCATATTAAGGTAAAATTGGTTATTAATCAAGTTTTAACTTTAGAAACTATTGCTTTGGTTGACAGTGGTTCCGATCTTAATTGTATAAGAGAAGGATTAGTTCCTACTAAGTATTTTTGAGAAAACTAAGTATGCATTGAATACTGCTAATGGTTCTCCTATGAGGATAAATTATAAATTATCGGATGTTTTTGTCTGCAATGATGGTATTTGTATTAATACACCTTTTGTCTTATCTGATAATTTATCTCAAATGATAATATTAGGAAGACCCTTTTTAAGCCTTATTTGGCCTATTGAAATAATCGATGATAATGGAATTCATACTACTATAAAGGGGAAAAAGATAGTCTTTGAATTTATCATTAAACCTAAGATAAATTATATCAATCAATTACAAGAAACTTTGATTTTAAAAGGAAAACAAATCAATTTTTTGTCTCAAGAAATAGGCTATACTTCTATTGACAAACAATTAGAGCAATTTGCTACTAAAGGATAAATTCTTTCCTTAGAAAAACAATTTCAAAAGGAGATATGTAGCGATGTTCCTAATGCCTTTTGGGATAAGAAGCAACACATAGTACAATTACCCTATATCGAAGGTTTTAATGAAAACATGATACCTACTAAGGCTAGACCAATCCAAATGAATAAAGTTTATATGGAATTATGTAAGACTGAAATTCAAAGTCTTTTAGATAAACAGTTTATTAGGAAAAACTCTTCTTGTTGGAGTTGTGCAGCCTTTTATGTAAATAAAAATGCTGAACAAGAAAGAGGGATTCCTAGATTAGTTATTAATTACAAACCCCTTAATAAGGTTCTTCAATCGATTCGTTATCCTATTCCTAAAAAAAAGATTTATTAAAACGCTTAAATGATGCTCGTATATTTTCTAAATTCGATTTAAAGTCAGGTTATTGGCAAGTTCAGATTGCTGAACAAGATAAATATAAAACTGCTTTTACTGTTCCTTTTGGACATTATGAATGGAATGTTATGGCTTTTGGTTTAAAAATTGCTCCTTCATAATTTATGAATATTATGAATGGAATTTTTAATGCTTATACTGAATTCTGTATTGTATATATTGATGATATACTTAGGGGTGTTATTCGAGCCGAGCGAGCCGAGCTTTGAATGCTCATACTCGGCTCGTTTTAATACGAGCCGAGCTCGAGCCGAGCCCAATTTCTGAATCGAGCCTGGTTTTATGTTCAAGCTCGGCTCGCGAGCTATTTATCAAGCTCGAGCTCGAGCTCGTTAGGCTCGTTTAGCTCGAGCCGAGCTCAAGCTCGTTAGGCTCGTTTAGAAGGAGGGAGAGAAAAGAACCAGGTGGCGGTGATGGTGGTGATGGAGGGAGAGAGAACCAGTTGGTGGCGACGGCGATGGGGTGGTGGAGAGATGATGAAGATAGCTTAGTAAGATACGGTGGTGTTGTGGTGGCAGCATCAATTCCTTCAAATCAATAAAATTCTTTCGAAGTCAGTATTCCCAACTCTGTCACTGTATTCTTCAACCAATCAGCAAAATCAAAACCCTGAATTTTATCCACATCGCTCACAGAACTAGCAGCAGATTGAATGGGTTGAATTCGACCCATCCCTCTACCCTTATCTTCAACCTTCTTACCTGGGTCCCGATTAATTTCAAAGAACAAAGTCTCATTCTTAACCCAAGCAGCATATGGCAAAAGAGTGATTCCTTTCTTCGTCTTATACTCTTCGTGAAATGTTTTATCTGCCTCAATAGCATATATATCAAAGGTTTTATTCTGCTTTGGGTAATGCTTTTTAAACCATCCATAAATGCTTGATCCATAGCTACGAGCACCAACATCAACATAAACATACTTCTGCTTAAAGCTTATATCAGCAATAGAAGCAAGATACTTAATGTTCTGTATATTCCTCTTAAGTGTAATCCATGGTTTCAATGGCTCCTATGTTATCAAAGGTTCCGCATTTCTAACCAACTCAAGCTTATACCCCGGTTTGACACACTTACTCTTCGAATTCTCAAACCCCTTCTCTCCAAACATCTGAATTCCCAACTCTGCCTTCTTATTTTCATCTATCCTTCATCATCTCAAGGTTTAGATCTGCAAAGTCTCTCTCAAAGCAACTAAACTTTGTGTTTGATTAACTTCGATCGATAATCTGTGTTTGAAGCACATGAAATTGAAAGAAATTTGATAGTTTAAGGTCTGCACAATAAGGTATTAAGGTTATATATGTTAGAAGATCATGTATGAGCAGAACAATTTTCTTCATCTTCTTCAACAGATCTACTCCATCAATTCTGTTTTTTCAAAGGAGAAGTGGTGGTGGTGGTGGTAAAGTGAAGGAGAAGATTGAGTTAGAGAAGAAGAGGAGACGGGCAGAGACGGCTAGGTTTGCAGCAGAAAATTATGTTCTTATGTTATATATAGTGGGGGTAGGATAGGAATAACAATATAAACTCGAGCTACTCGGCTCGGCTCGAATAAAGCTCGAGCTCGGCTCGAGCTCGAGACGAGCCTAAAATCTGCTCAAGCTCGGCTCGTTTTACAAGATGAGCGAGCCCGAGCCGAGCTTTTTTCGAGCCGAACACGAGCCGAGCTCGAGCTGCTCAGCTCATATAACACCCCTAGATATACTAATCTTTTCCAATTCTATTGATCAACATTTTAAACATCTAAATATATTTTTCCATCTTATTAAGAAAAATGGTTTAGTTGTTTCTGCCCCAAAAATGAAGATCTTTAAAACCGAAATTCGTTTCTTAGGACATAATATTTGTCAGGGAAAAATTATCCCTATTAACAGATCTATAGAATTTGCATCAAAATTCCCTGATGAAATAAGAGATAAAAAACAATTACAGAGGTTTTTAGGAAGCCTTAATTATATCTCTGATTATTACAAAGATATAGCTTTTGACACCAAAGTTCTTTATGAAAGACTTCGCAAAAATCCTGAACCTTGGACCACGGATCATATAAAAGTGGTTCAAAAAATTAAGTTTAAAGCTAAACAATTGCCTTGTCTATCACTAGCCAATCCTGATGGATTGAAAATAGTTGAGACAGATGCCTCTAATAGAGGTTATGGTGGAATACTCAAACAGAGAAATTCTCTGACAAATAAAGAAGAATTAATTAGATTCCATTCTGGCATTTGGAAAAATGCTCAAGTCAAATATTCGACTGTTAAAAAAGAAATGTTGGCTATAGTCAACTGTATTAATAAATTCCAAGATGATTTAATAAATCAAGAATTTTTGCTACGAATTGATTGTAGCTCTGCAAAAGATATTATTGAAAAAGATGTTAAAAATTTAGCATCTAAACATATCTTTGCCCGATGGCAAGCCATTCTTTCAGTATTTGAATTTGAAATTGAATACATAAAAGGAGATAATAATTCTCTTCCTGATTTTCTCACCCGTGAATATTTGCAGGGATGAGTTTTAATAGTCCAACACCTTATATGGGGCGAGGACGTAATAAAGGCAAATCTGTCCCTATCAAACCTGAATCAGGTTCTTCTTCAGAAGTCTCAAAAGATAAAACTATGAAAGATGCCTTATTAGGCAACAATGAGCCCAAGTTGTTCTTAAAAAATTACACAGAACTACTTATAATCCTCAATCCAGAGGATGACAAATGGATGATGGACCCTATTATTTTGGGCCAAAAATACTTTGATGAAAAGGATAATAGTCCTATCCGAGGTGGCAAACATAGATACTTCTATGAGTCAATTTTGGAAGAGACTAATTCAGTCACTTTTGATCATAAAAGAAGGAGTAATACTTCTAATGCTCCCTTTGCTTATAGCAAAGCAATGATACATATGGTTCTCAAATCTTCGGATGGGGGCGACCCGAATAAATTACAGGAATTACGTGGTTCGTATAATCAAGCTTACCACAATTATAATCAACCCTATAATTATTGGGATTATATGGATGTTTGGACTTATACGTTCTTTTACCAAAATCCTCAACGGAAGCATTCTTGGTTCTTCTATTTTGATGAAGATTTCAAGAAAGACAATAATGAAGTTTTTCAAATTTGGTCCTAATTTGGATTACTTGCCCACAAAACTAACAGTTCTTTATAAATCTTATCTTCAATTCCATCATTTATTTGAAGGGAAAGATCCTATTCGAGGTAAATCATTCCTCTTTTTGCTGGCAGAATATCTAATTCCATGGATTTGGGCCTGGACTTATAGCTGTCAATATCAGGCAAGTGAAGGCCTTCATGGTTTTTGTCGCCAGTACCATTATAAATGGTGGGCCAATTGCCCTATCGAGAGTAAACTATCAATTATTACTCCCGATATCCAAAAGCTGGAACAATTATATGTCTCTCGACATACACAATCTCCGGTTCTTAAAGAACCTTTGCCAGACAATCTTGTCTCTATTATTAGGGAAAAATTAACCAAGGCTCACCCTGGTCTCTCATCCCAAGAACTCAAATTTCGGGTTTTGAAAGAAATGCAGGAGCATATCCAACCTTCTTTCGGAGATATTTCTCCTATGGACATAAATCCCACTACCAACAAATACACTAGTACTCCTGTCAATGCTATTGTTTCATGGTGGGACCTTAAACAGGGCTCCTCTCAACAGAGTTCTTCTCAACCTGATGATGATAATGATGATGTCAACCTAGAAGTGAATTAGTCACTTCCCACTTATAACTTACAATTTGAAATCTAGTGGAAAATTACTTCCACTCACTATCTAATTCAAATCAACAATTATACCTCAATCTTGTCAAGCCTAACCACAGGCCTACCAAATTTTGTTTTCTCCCTTTCATGACCCACATGTCATTCCAATCCTTTGGTTTTTAGCCATTTACTGATTCCTTTTCTCTTTAAGCAAGCCATCAATCCAAGAGGTTATATTCGACCCATTAATTTCAAAAATAGAATTGTTCATCCCATTTAATAAAACAACCAAACTTCCTATCCCGGATGTAATAATATGGGGACCACAAGACAGTATCTACAGAATAATATGTCTGCCCATTTTCCAACACAAAATATGGGGTCCACATACCAGTTCAATCAGCTGACTATGGGGTCCACAATACCCACAAGACAACAGGTTACTCTGCCAGTAATAGGGCCCACTATGAAACCGGCACGAAGTGGTTTGACATCAATTTTGTGACAAAGTGTCTTTGGTTATCTCGCCTTGAGTTCATTGTTAGGAAAATCAAGATGTACGCATGGTCGTCTCGTGTCCTTCGTGTCTCTTGGTTCTGTCTAGGAAAAGTTATTGGGTACTGGACGTACGTACCTAGTTAGGACGTACGTACGTCCACTGAGGCAGCAAACATCTTTTGGTCAGGACGTACGTACGCAGTTAGGACGTTCGTACGTCCAAGCAGGCAGCAAACTTTTACCGTGTGGGGACGTACGAACGTTGATTCGACGTACGTACGTCCAATATGGATTTTCAGTATTTCGGCCCATTTTCCTTGGTTTCCAACCCTAAGTATAAATAGGGTTTCTCTTCCAAAGAACAAGTCAGTTCTTTGGCCATCCAATTCATCTAGTATCGGAGTTTGTTTAGGTTTTGGTTTTAGGTTGTTTTTTGGTGATTGAACTCATCTTCTTCTTCCCCATTCATCTTCTTCTTTCTTCTTCCCCATTCATGTTCTCCTTCATTATTGAATAGTGATTTAGCTTCGAGTCTTCTTGTGTGTTCATCAAGAAGTCGAGTTTCCTTGTGTTTTCATCAAGGAACTCTGGTGTAAGCTTGTTTCATAGTTCGGCTTCGAGTCTTCTTGTGTGTTCATCAAGAAGTCGAGTGTCTTGTGCGTACATCAAGGTGCTCTGGTGAAGTCAAGGTGTTAGAGATAACCAGGAGTATCAACACGCAGTGAGTGCAGGTAGTTGATAGGTTTGTACATCTCTTTTCATCTAGTGGATTTATTTGTTGTCGCGAGGACAACCGTGGACGTTTCCCATATTGGGTTTTACCACGTTAAAAATTTCTGTGTGTTATTTACTTTCTGCATATTGTTTGATCTACTTGAATATTCAACTGTCATATTAGCACTATTTATAGTTTCTCAATTGGTATCAGTCGCTGGGGGCTGGTTAAGGAGCGTCAAGGCTCACGCTAACGATCCTATGAGTGCAATGATGGTTCATGAGTCTGGTCATAATAATTTTATTGCTAAATCGTCTAAATCTACAAAACCAAAATCTGATTTTGAAAAGGATGATAATTTGTATGTTGTTAGCAATAGTGATTGGGCTCTTCTTTACAGACTTTCTGCAAAAGAATGTGAAAGATTACAAAAAGCTAATATTGATTTGCAGGAAAAATTTAATAAAGCTAATTGTAATGTGTCTACTATTTCTGATAATGTTTGTTTTGAAGATAATGGTGTTTTGCAGACTAAAGTTGATTCTCTAGAACAACGACTCAGACATTGTGCAGAGGACTATATGCTTCAAGGGGAAGTTTATGAATCCAAAATTGAAAATTTGGAAAAGGCTAATCTTTCTTTGCAGGATAAAATTGAGATTCTTGAAAAACAGATTTCTTGTGCTGCAGATGATACAATTTCTATTTCTCAATTATTTGACAAAGAAAAACTTGACTTGTTATGTAGAATTGCAGCTTTAGAGAAGGTCAATCAGGAGGTCGATGAGAAATACAAATCTCTATTGGTGGAGTATGAGGTAACAAAGAACGATTTAACGTCTACTCAACTCCAATTGCAGGTTTTGGACAAAACTAGATTTGATTCTCCTATTGATAGTTCTACTAGTTCATCTAGTGTGATTACTCCTGCAAAATCTACTAGTTTGCCTGCCCTTTTGCCTACCCCACCTATTGAGACTAGACTTAATGCTACTAATTTTCAGCATGTTTCTCGTAAGAATTTTAAGTCTAAGGTTAATGGTAAGGCTGTTTTTACTGATAAGTCATATTGTTCTCATAATGGAGGTATAGGTTTTGTTAAGGCACCATGTCACAAATACAATGGTGACATACATGTTTCATCTTCTACCACCACATCTTCTTCTAAAAATTCCTTGAGTAAGTCTAATGTTTTTCATTGTTCTTATTGTGGTAGAGTTGGTCATTTGGATAGCTTTTGTTGGGATTTTGATCAACATGTTTCATCCTATTCTCGTGTTCCTCATCGTTATAATCATGTTGATTCTAATGTTCCTTCTTGTGCATTTTCTAGACCTTGGAATTATAATGGTTCTCATCACAGGTTTAAGAAAAACAGGTATTCCAACAAAAGGAAATCTAAGACTAAGGTGGAATTAGTTAAGGACAAGTGTATTGCAAAGCGTGTTAAGGGAAAATCTCATATCTTTTCACCTCCCAAGGTGTGCACGCCTAGTGTTAAACAAGTATGGGTAAGAAAGGATAAGTTGAAGGTTTTTCCGGACTTACAAAGGTCTGGTGGTGTCCCATATTTGGGATGATGTAGTTTGTTTCTAGCCTTGTGTTATTTGAATTGCATATTTCTCTTATCACATAGGCTATTTGTTTGGTGCTTCTATTTTTTTTTATGTTTTGTTTGTTTAGCTTGCAAATCATGTTGCATGTCTGAATATTTTGTTAATAAAAAAAAAAAAGGGTTGTTGGTTATTCCTTCTATTTTTTTGTTTTATTTATTTACTCCATGTATGTGTTGTTGGATGCATCTTTTCTGAGATATTGGTTTAAATTCAATTGTCTTAAATAAGTTGCAATATGTTTGGGTGTTTTCTCCTTCTGAACCCTTAAGTATGTTTTGGTATGTATCATGCATTTTTCCTCGCTTGTTTGCACAGTGCACGGCATGCTTGCATAATGGGAGTTTTTGGAAACCACCTACATATTCTTTGAGCTCATAGAACTTCTCTATCTCTCGAGTATTTATGTGATCTTGAGCTATCTCTCCTTTGTTTTGGTTAATGTTCATCTTGTTGTTAGTGTTATTGAACATTCTTATCTTCCTTTTACAACTCTTGTTAGTGGTCAATGACTCACTTTATCCCCAGCCATTTGATTGTCTTTGAAGCAATATCAGTTGGCTAAGAACCCGTTGGGGTTGTGAGGGTCATGCTCTGACGGATGCACTCAAGAGATGTTAGTTCTTGTGTTGCACGTTATCATGGTATTGCACTTCTTGAGTTTGTGTTTGTCAAAAAGATGTAGGCTACACCCTACCCTCGTCTATTTGAAAAGATGGAGGCAAAAATCCCTCCCACGCGGGAATGACATTAGAGTGATGTAGACTAAACTCCACCACATGCGGCAAAATAAAAATCCAAGCGCATATTCATTGTTTTTTATGTAAGGCATACAAAGTTTATATTCCTTTGCCTTTTTAATGTCTTGGTTTTCATTTGAAAGATCATATTTATATATTTATATTCGTTTGCCTTCTACTCATAACGTTTGTTTCAAAGGGGGTTGAAGTTTGTTTCTTCTACGCTCACTTACTAATCTAATCGTATGTCTCTTGTTGATGGTTCTATATTCTAGGTCTTCAAAGGGTGTGTTCTAGTGGTGAAATTTCTCTCTCTTTATGCATTGCATTGCATCTACACACACCGAGGTTTAGTTTATGATGCACTTCAATTCTCTTATTTGTTCAATCTTTTGCTTATCACCATATATTGCCTCTTATTTTTGTACGGATTGGGATTGGCTATTGTTTTTGGAAGTTCATGATGTATTCCTCTTCACTTCTATGGTACATCGGTTCTTTTCTTTTTATCTTCTTATTATGGTTTGTGTTGTTAGTTATTAGGTTTGTTTTTCTACTATTAAAGTTAGTCCTTAAGGTTAGTCTTCACATGGTTGGATATGGGTTGTTAGTTTTGTCGTTAAAATTGATTCTTAGATATGGTGCAGCCTCTATTTGCTATTGTTTGTGTTTGGTTCTTCATTATCCTAGTCTAACAAGTTTAGTGCGATTCTCATTGCTTGGTTGTTATCGTGTGCACACTTCATGATTCTGCACACCATGTGTTCAATAAAATGTCTACGTGGGTATTCTCACATTTCTTGTGCTAGGTTCGCCATTTCTCTTATATTTGTTAGTTTGGTTAATGTTGTGTTTATGCAGGACATGCCTCCTAAGCGCGCTCGGACTACTCCCACCAAAGAAACACCCGGTTCCAAGGGTGCTTCGTCATCGGGCACACGTCTTCCTCGTGCTTAAAGGAGTAGAGGCGCCATTCCTTTGGATTCTTGTAGATGTTCTTGCTGAAAGTGTTTATGGCTTACTCTATTTTGGTTCTATTCCTTGGTAATTCTTTTCAGTCGGTGTTTCATTGACATACTAAGGTCAGATTGTTAGTATTATTTGGTTTTACACTTCATGCTTTCTATCTTTGTCATTGGATCACATGTGTTTGATATGATTTCTCAAGGTAATAGTTCTCAATTTGTTTTAAGAAGGCTACAAGGTATGCATAAGCATGTTTTTGTGATGAAATCATGTTATTGGTGTATTCGGTTGTCATGATTTATATTGATTCATGTTTTCTCATAGGTTCTCATCATACTTTTCTATGTTGGGCTAATAGTCTTGAATTACCTTGTTGGCTAGCTGGTGTTTGATTAAATGCTTATGAGACTTGCCTATCCGCTTATTGTTGCTTCTTGTGCCTGGTTGATCCTATTTTTTCCTGCACTAGGTTTGATTAGATGTGTTCTTGGTAGTCTTCTGCAATAATCCTCATGCAATGGTTTTGGGCTACCACTGTTCTACTTTGGGATGCATATGCTCAGTTTGATCATCTATTGTTAGCAATTCTCTTCTATTGACTTTCTAATCTTTTTGACAATGTGTGGCATGTCATCGGAGTCTTAGTGTTCTGGCAGGAAATTTACTCTGAAGTTGGATTGTTGCTTTGTGACTTGGTGACATCGATAATCCTTGCTCATTCTTCAGTTAAAGTTTTTTTTTTGAGCTTGATGATTGTCTATCTTGTTTGGCATATGTTGAACTAATTTTTGGGTTTCACTAGGGGTGGGCTTACAGGAACATGTACAGATTAGATTTCCCCATGGATTCTCAATGGATTTTCTTATCCTTTACATATCTCTTCCTGCAGATACTCATATTCCTGTAGTTTTGTCATGGGATATTGTTGGATGTGTCTAGTTTGATTATTTGGTTCTTGGTCATTATTGTACGCTGCCGATTTCATCGGGTATGGTATTCCTTCCTTTTTGTTTGTTTGCTCTTTTTCTCTAGATATCTTCCTACTATGAAGTCGTCTCTCTGGAGTCTATCTCAGGTGGTTATGGTCAGTTGACTAAAGTGATATTCTGGTGAATCATTTGTTCCGATTGATGGTGTCCTGCCTCTTTCTTCTATGTATAGGTTTCTCTTGGTTTCTATCAGGGATTCATGTTATGTTTTCTTTTCTTCTCTCTGTTACCTATATATGTATTCAGTGTCTTTTCACTATCTCCTTCTTCTCTCGTTTTGGTTCTTATCTAAGCTCATTTCTTGTGTCTGTGTTGGTACTCTTCTTCTTCATTTATATGCCTAGATCTCTCTCACGTCTTTTAGTTTTGTGTGTCATGGATTCCAGATTTATGGTATGGTTTTCTCTTTACTCTCTTCTACCCTTGTATGATTGGTTCTTTGTGTGTTTCAAATATCCTTATTTGGTTTGTTTGTTCTAGGTGCATCTTTCTCATATGCATTGCATTTAGGTGACGCTTTTGTTTAGGGGAGAATTCTTTGTATTGACATCACGTTAACTAGTGTTTATGTTATGGCTTCCGTTGCTTATCCTTTTTGTTGTTAACATGATTGTTTTCTTTCTTTTCTTCTTTAATCTTATTTGTTATGGTTTAGTATTTTTTTTTTTTTTTTTTCTCTTTCTTTTGTTACCTTGCTTCATTTGTGACAAAAATGGGGAGATTTATGACTCTAATTACTAACAATCGTCTCCTTGTTGTTAGGATATTTTTGGGTCATGTTTCAAGTATGCTACACGTATGGGGGAGTGAACGTGTTGATGATTAGAGGTTGTACAGTTATGGGGGAGCTCGAGTGTCAAAATTTTGGAGCTCATGAAGTATGGGGGAGTTGCTCGAAGGAACTTCTGTTGGCTCCTTGATTGCTTCAGAAATTTTTGTTGCTTCCGTTCGGACTCTGATGGCTAAAGTGTCTTGCTCAAGTTGGATAACAAGAACTGGTGACTTGGTATGTGTTCTACCCTGAGTGATTTTGTAGGCATGTTTTATAAATGCCATGGTTTGGGTTTGTAAGCACGTTTTATAAGTGCTATTAGAGTCATAGGTTTTTGTCACAAAATCAATGTCAAAGGGGGAGATTGAAACCGGCACGAAGTGGTTTGACATCAATTTTGTGACAAAGTGTCTTTGGTTATCTCGCCTTGAGTTCATTGTTAGGAAAATCAAAATGTACGCATGGTCGTCTCTTGTCCTTCGTGTCTCTTGGTTCTGTCTAGGAAAAGTTATTGGGTACTGGACGTACGTACCTAGTTAGGACGTACGTACGTCCACTGAGGCAGCAAACATCTTTTGGTCAGGACGTACGTACGCAGTTAGGACGTTCGTACGTCCAAGCAGGCAGCAAACTTTTACCGTGTGGGGACGTACGAACGTTGATTCGACGTACGTACGTCCAATATGGATTTTCAGTATTTCGGCCCATTTTCCTTGGTTTCCAACCCTAAGTATAAATAGGGTTTCTCTTCCAAAGAACAAGTCAGTTCTTTGGCCGTCCAATTCATCTAGTATTGGAGTTTGTTTAGGTTTTGGTTTTAGGTTGTTTTTTGGTGATTGAACTCATCTTCTTCTTCCCCATTCATCTTCTCCTTCATTATTGAATAGTGATTTAGCTTCGAGTCTTCTTGTGTGTTCATCAAGAAGTCGAGTTTCCTTGTGTGTTCATTAAGGAACTCTGGTGTAAGCTTGTTTCATAGTTCGGCTTCGAGTCTTCTTGTGTGTTCATCAAGAAGTCGAGTGTCTTGTGCGTACATCAAGGTGCTCTGGTGAAGTCAAGGTGTTAGAGATAACCAGGAGTATCAACTCGCAGTGAGTGCAGGTAGTTGATAGGTTTGTACATCTCTTTTCATCTAGTGGATTTATTTGTTGTCGCGAGGACAACCGTGGACGTTTCCCATATTGGGTTTTACCACGTTAAAAATTTCTTTGTGTTATTTACTTTCTGCATATTGTTTGATCTGCTTGAATATTCAACTGTCATATTAGCACTATTTATAGTTTCTCACACTATTCACAAAAATTCAATGGGGTCCACACTTCACATGGTGCTCAATGGGGACCACCCACTTACAAAGTGCTCAATGGGGCCCACTATTCATCCAATGGGGTCCACACCTCACATGGTGCTCAATGGGACCACCCACTCACAAGATACTCAAAGGGGCCCACCTACTTAAAAGATGCTCAATAGGGCCCACCTACTTAAAAGATGCTCAATAGGGCCCACCTCTCACTTTGCCTATATAAGAGGCCTTTGTAAATGAAAAGAAAACAAGCTTCGACAATTGCTTAGCTTTCTCTCTTCTTCTCCCTTTTGCTCTTCTTTTGTAATCTTTTCTTTTCTTCTTATAAATCTTTTATTTTTTCAATCTTTCGGTCTTTAGTTTTTACCTGAAGCTTTCTTCAAGGGGTGTATATCTACTATCTACTGCTTAGTTGTACAATTAGTACAACTTTTATGTGAATAAAGCTTCATTTCTGTAAGTTTTCTTTTCTTTTTACTCTGTACTTTTTCTGTTTTAATTTTATGTGAATAGAATATGTTCTTCTTCTAATTTTCTTGTTCTCTCTCTCTCTCTCTCTCTCTCTCTCTCTCTCTCTCTCTCTCTCTCTCTCTCTCTTAAAAGATGGAGGGTCATGTCAAAGACTGGAACTTGAAAGTTTCTGAGGTTTGATAGTAGTATAAAAGACTACATGGTAACCTGATAGATCGATTTAATGTCGCTTACAAATAAAAAATTCAGAAAATTGAAACTAATAATTGTGCAGTTAAGAGGCTTTGAATCAGATACAATGTTCAGGTGAAATTCTTGCTTATTAAATGTACACATATTTGCCCTAAAATTAGTTCAATAGAAGTTATGATGCACAATTAACCTTGGGTAAGAATTATGTGTTGTTGGGGATAAAATAGGCTGGTAAGATGCAGTAGATTAATTCAGGAATGTATTCAAGGCCCAACATATACAAATTTAAGTGTAACCAAATATTGCATGAACCACGGATCACCAAACACGGTGACGAAAATTGTTTATTTTCTAATGAATTTTTTTTCCAGAAAACCGGTTTGAATATTAATGATAGGTCTTGCAGACATCGCACAACTTAAGAATGGAAATGTGTCTAGCGTGCAAAAATTTGTCAACCAACCCTTTGCATGAATTTTTTGTCCTATAAGAACGTCTTTGCATGCAGACCCATAGACCCAACTACCCTGTGGCACTGAAAGTATTCAATTAATCATATTCTGATAAAACTTTTTGTTAGGCCTTTAAGGATTCAAATTTTTTTATTACTTAATGCATTTAGCGAGGATATTACTTTAGTACACATGCCCAAGTCGGGACCGAAAACAATTATTATCTAAGCGAGGTTATTACTTCATCGAACATTCATTTATCTGTCCTCTGAATGCCAGCCTTCTAAGATGCCATGTCGGACACTTTGTACCTGTGTCGAACTCTGACACACATGCCCTTGTGAGTGTACTTAGATTTTGTTTTGATTTGTTATAATTTGGATTTTTAATAAAATTTTACGGCTTTTGCCTTGAGGTGTTTGGATTCAGGAAAGAGAATTTTTGTTACTTCGTTAATGTTTTTGTTCATATATGGATCTGTAGGATTGTGGATAAAATGGGTGTGCAATTAACTTGGTTTCTTTGTAGTTCTAATTTGGTTCTTGTGCAGACTTGTTCTAACTAGATGAACAACCTCAAAAGCCTATCCGCCTCAACCCTGTCATGCCCAACACTACTATAGCACAGCTCTAGTTGGATCAGATGCCTTAAGGGAGGTCTATTTCTGTGCCTGGTATTAAAAGTAGGGAAATTTGTTGATTTTATGTTAATCCTCGGGTAAATTCTCTTTACCATTGAATGAGGTATTTTTTTGATAATTATGTAAATTTAGGTTTGCACTAACAAAAATAAAATACATAAACGAAATTGTCAGGCAAGATTCCCCAACCCTAGTGCTGAGAAAAATAAGTAGCAGATACTAAGAGCAATGCCAATGTAAGGTTTTAGTTAGGTTTTAAGAAAATGTCCAGCCAACGCAAGGTTTTAGTTAGGTTTTAGTGTTGTCAGTTTTAACTCGGTGTGTATATATACACACCGAGTTAAAACTGACAAAATGTAGATTATCTGCCAGAAACTGTGGCGGATGGGCTTATCCGTCAGAGTTTCTGGCGGATGGACTTAATCGCTACAGGTTCTGGCGGATAAGCCCATGCGCCAATGTTTCTGGCAGATAAGTCTATCCGCCAGAGTTTCTGGCGGATAACCTGGTATACCCAAAATCGCGCAAACTTCTTCTTCTCCACCAGATCTGTTGTATGTTTGAAGAACATTTCGAAATTTTGGTGATTTTGATGATAATTTTAAGAAGTTTTCATGGAAATTGGTAGGAAATTAAAGAGGGTTATTGAAAGAAGATGTGGAAAAGGTGGGAAAAAAGGTAGATCGGGTGGTTCTTCGTCGAATCCTAATCCAAACATTGAAGATGAAGAAATTGAAATTCCTTCGTTTGATCAACCACCGTCTCTTCCGTTTCTACTTCCTTGTGATCCAATGGAGCATACACTATGCAAAGATGTTGATAAACACATCTCTTACTTTGTTAAGGGACAACAAGTAAGTAAAATTATCAAATTTATTTATTTTAATTGTATGTAAATTTTAATGAAATTTTAATTGTATCCATAGTTTGAAAAATGTATTATGAAACTTGTATGAGTAGAATGAAGAAAAATATGGGGTATTATATAGGTTGAGAAAATATTACCGTTCAACTAGCCGTTGCATACTGGTTGGTTTTGGAATATAGCGTTAGGCATTATCCGCCAGATATTATGGCGGTTAGTACTATCCGCCAGATATTATGGCAGATAGTCTATCTGCCAGATATTGTGTCAGATAGTCTATCCGCCAGAAACTGTGGCGGTTAGTTCTATCCGCCAGAAACTCTGACGGTTTGGTCTATCCGCCAGAAACTATGGCGGATAATTATCTGACATGTTCAGTTTTAGCAGAGCTGCGTTGGCTCCCTCTAAAACCTATTCGAAATTTTTAGCGCTAAAAGCTACTACCAATGTTGATGTGTTACTTGACTTTTACTGCTAAAAGTCTAGGTGGCACTTTTAGCATTGGCATTGCTCTAAAGAGTTTAACCTCTCAGAAGAAATCACAAGTTTTAACCACTTAGCAGAATGAAACCAACGATCAGTAACAACAAATATCGTTTGAACTGCAAGAAATTTTAATGTCTAAAATTTAGATTTATAACATGGATCTTGTCAATACTTGACATAAGGTGTTGCTCCCTTTTTCTTCTTCTTCTTCTTCTTAGCTACAGCCGGTGTTATGGCTTCCTTCTCAGCTGCAGCAGCTGCTGCCAAGGCTTTCTTCTTTTTAGATGCTTTGTGAGAATCTTGATGGTTGTAAAAATCATCCAATGATATTGTCAATTCCTCGCCACAATCATCACATTGGATGGCTTGATATTTAGGATTGTTCTTCTCCTTTTTGGGAGAGGAAGGCTGCATACCTTTTTTCCCATTTTTTTTGGTTGTTGCATCATAGTTCCTGGTTTTCCTTTGGTATTCACCTGCATGTAAAAACAACTATATACATGGGAATTGATTAATTTAAAGTATTGTGCAGGCCGTTTTCCTTATTCAGATGGGCTTGCATAAACCAATCAGCAAGGACATCATATAGGGAAATCTCCATGAAAGCAAAGTAGCAAACTAAGGTGACGATAAGTCTACGGGAAATTTAGACTTAACCCCCCAGATATTGGACCTCTTTTGATTAAACCCCCACATATTTGAAAATTTTGACTTCACACCCCACCGTTTGCCTCCGTCCAGTTTTTCATCCAAATTAAACTTTTTCTTCCTCAAATACCCTTCCTCCTCTTATTAGCTAACTCCCCAACTTCAAATTCAAAAACCCTTATTTCAAATCAGCAAAAAAAAAAAAAAAAAAAAATCAAATTCAAAAACCCCAACTTCAAAACTTTGATTTAAACTTTATATTCAAAGTAAATTTAAACCCAAACTCAAAAAATTACACAAAACCTTCAAAATCACAACAAAAGCATCCATGTATGACAAGTTTGAAAAAGAAACAAGCTTGAAAAATCATACAGTTGAGTTGTTGTGATAGTTAAAAGTCCAAATATGTAGAGAAAGCTTCAAAATCACCGACCATTGTTTTCTAATTAAATGAAAATAACGTGGAAATGGTGTAGATATACTCTGTAATGGTGAAACGTCTTCTTTGGTCTTTCTCTCTTAAATCCTACCAATGGTGTGGAAGAAGATGGAAAAGATGGGTTAATAGTGTAAACTGGGAAGAACTAAGCGTGTAGGAGATAAGGTGAAAAACAAAGGCAATTTTCCATCTCTGTTCTTTTATTGTTTGGGGGGGTTTTAGCTAATAAGAGGAGGAGGGGCATTTAGGGAAGAACAAGTATAGTTTGGACAGAAAACTGGACGGAAACAAATGGTGGATGCAAAGTCAAAATTTTCAAATATATAGGAGTTTAATCAAAAGAAGTCCAATATCTGGGGGGTTAAGTTTAAATTTCCCTAAGTCTACACCAGCGAAAAGGAGTGGAGACCCCCCCCCCCCCCCCCCCCCAATTTCTGCTAAGACCATCTCCAATGGTAATAGTGAAAAAAAACTCAAATACCTATAATATTTCGTAGGACCCAGTGAATAGTGTATACATATGGTGGTGTTATCTCCAATGGTTTATACCTATATTTTGATGTAAAACTATTAAAGTAATAATTAATAACATATACAATGATTAATTATTATTATTTTATCTTATATGTATTGTACAATTCCATTTGTGCCCTTCAACCATTAAAATAGGTCATTTAGGTATGCATATATTTTTTTCGGTTAAGTATGTTGTATATAATTCTACATTCAAATTCAAAATTATATTAATTAAACTTTTAATTAAAATTTCATTTGAAAATAAACATTTCATAAGATAATTGCAATAAAAAACATAACCAAATACTCGCATACATAATTAATTACATGTCCATTTCATTCGTCTCCTTGACCATGCCAATTCCACAAATGTTGAACTAATCTGTTTCTGAGTTCAAAGTGTTCACCTCTATTCTCCGAACGTCGATGATTCTGAAGAAAGTTGGCAAAAGTTTGATTTTCATGATCTCTTCTTAGATCTACTGTATCTACAGTTGATGAACTATCATATACAGGAAGGATCGGTGGTGGTTCATTAAAAACAAAATGATTTATATATGAAGCTCTTTCTTCTTCCACAATCATGTTATGCATGATAATGCACGCTGCCATGATATCATGTAGTGTTTCTTTACTCCAAAATCGTGCAGCACCTCTTACGATAGCGAAACGAGTCTGAAGTACCCCAAATGCGCGTTCAACATCTTTACGGTACGATTCTTGTTTTTTTGTAAAAAAACGTTCTTTTGCATCCTTCGGAGTTTTAATTGCCCTAACCAAAGTTGACCACTTCGGATATATTCCATCAGCTAAATAATAACCAATATCATAAGTTCTACCACATACTGAGTAGTTTGCAGGTGGTGATATACCTCTATGTAGGTCATAAAATAGGTTTGATCGATTAAGTACGTTCACATCATTATTTGAACCTGGAATGCCAAAGAAGGCATGCCAGATCCAAGTATCGTATGATGCAACAGCCTCAAGTATAATTGTGCACTTTTTTGTTCGACTCCGATACATACCTGCCCATTGTGTTGGACAATTCTTCCACTGCCAATGCATGCAATCTACACTCCCTAACATTCCTGGCATTCCGCGAGCTTCTGCAACCTGTAGCAATTGATTAATATCATGTTTGTTTGGAGCCCTTAAGTATTCTGCACCAAATACCTCAACAATATCTCGACAAAATTTTTTAGTACAAGCCAAAACTGTTGACTCTCCCATTCGAAAGTATTGATCTTGTGCATCACCAGCACAACCGTATCCTAATAATTGTATAGATGCTGCCATTTTCTGATATGAGGATGCTCCTACTTTGTGAGTAGCATCTACCTTTTTTGCCCAGAAAGTATTGTGGTTCTTTAAGGATCTTCTAATGCGAAGGAATAAAAGACGACTCATTCTAAAGCGTCTACGAAAGTATTCTTCTGGAAATATTGGATTGAGCCCAAAATAATCACTTTTTAATTGAATGTTGCCGTTGACTCTTCCCCGATTAATGACGTTGTGTCTTGGTAATGATCCACCCCATTGGACCGAATTGTTCCTTTGCATTATTAGGTATTGCCGCATTTGTATCTTGTCTTGCTCCATAATGAAATTGTTTTGCACAATTTGTCGATTTCGCATTTCATCTTCATAGTTAGCTTCCTCAGAATCAGAAGAGTTTCCATTCAAAGCTGCTGAATGTGAAGAACTTGCATAATATGGGTTTGGGTGATAATTCATGATGTAGCAATTAAAGGTTTGCAATTGTAGGATATTTCACGTATATCAAACTTCTTTTAATAAGTTTGTCAAAGATAAGATAACACCCAAAAATCCATAGTTGATAAGATTTCTCAATTATTTGGATTGAATGATAGACAAAATGACATCACAAGTTTGGATTTTTAGATAGACAAAGTGACATCACAAATGTTTACATCATGTGAAATCATTTTTATGGCAATTTTCATTTGTCTTGTTCAATTTTTTTCACCCAATACGATAAAAATGAGAATATTGATAATTAACTTTCATTTGTCTTATTCATATTTTTTTTCGCACAATAAGATAAAAATGAAAATCTTGATAAGATTTTTACAAAGATAACAAAGATGTGGATGCGGTGGCAAAGTGACATCACAAATGCTTACATCATATCATCATATGGGTTACTTTTGTGATAATTTTCATTTGTCTTGTTCAATTTTTTTCATCCAATACGATAAAAATGAGAATCTTGATAATTAACTTCCATTTGTCTTATTCAGATTTTTTTCACATAATAAGATAAAAATGAGAATCTTGATAAGATTTTTACAAAGATAACAAAGCTGTTGATGTGGTGGCAAAGTGACATCATAAGTAGTTACATCATCATACCCACGTCTCTGCTCCAGAACAAATTAAATGCCTATAAAATCTAAATTTCAATACACCAAAACCATCATACCCACAATTCCAACTAAAAATAACCTAAATATTCATGCCAAGAAACAACTCTCAACCACGAGCTTCTTCAGCACGAGGAGCTAGTTTTTCCCATGCAGAAGATATAATTCTTGTGAATTCATACTTGGAACATTCCCAAGATGGTGAAATAGGTGCATTTCAAACAAAAGATCTAATGTGGTCCAAGATAGAGTGCACTTACAATGGCCAAGCAGCTGACCAACATAATTACGCCCAACGAACAATTGTTTCACTACGCGGTCGTTGGGTAATCCTTAATACAGCATGTCTCAAGTTTGGAGGATGTATTAAACAAGTTTTGAGCTTTAATGAAAGTGGTAGCTCTGAAATGGACATTGTAAGTAAAATATCTGTCATTTTAAATTGTTTGTTTTATTAATTATTTGTTGCTATTGAAAAAAAAACTAAATATTGTTTCATATCATTTTTTTTCCTTCTAACAGATAGAAAAGGCAAAACAACGTTATGCTAATTCACATGAAAAGAACAAGTTATTCACATATGAGCATGCTTGGAATATCTTAAAATACCATGACAAATGGTCTCTTAGCACCAAAGAAAGTTCTCTCATGGGTAATAACTCTCCTGGAATTAATCACTCTCCTGGGCTCACCCAAATTGAAGAAATAGGGAATGATATTCGACAAACAGCAGAAGCTTCTTCAGGAAGGCCACAACATGGACGAAATGCAACAAAAAATAAACGTAGAGTTGTTGACGATAACGATCCAATGTGGGTTGAATTGCGGGAAAACTCTCGAATGAACAAATAGTTCATGGAGAAACAACGTATGGACACACTGCAAATTGCCGAAGCCAGGGATACCCGCGCGAAAGAGAGGAATGAGTTAGAAAGGCAACGATTGGTTATGTTGCAAGACGATAAGGATACTATGATCATGAACACTGATATGAGCAATTTCACTCCTGGGAAGAAAATTTTTATTCTAATTTACGGTTGGACATCCTAACTAGGCAATGCCAAAAGACTGCTGCAAGAAATCTGTTTTCCGGTGGTGAAGGAAGCTCTAGTCAACAAGATCAATCTAACGATGATGTTTATGACCAGTACAACAACAATGAAGAAACTGGATATCGGTACAATCATAATTGATAAGCTTTAATTTAATTTTATTGTATGTATTGTATTTCTTTTTTGTATTGTGGGTGTGATGATGTTTTTATGTTATTTGTATTGTATTTCTTATTTTGTATTGTATTTCATTTTTTGTATTGTTGTTGTATTTCCTTTTTATATTAAGTTAATTTTAGCCCTTTTTAATTAATGCACATTTTTCATTATTTAATTTATAATTTTAATTATTGTTTTATTTAATTTTAATTATTATTTAGTTTAATTAATTTAATTTTAATTTTAATTATTGTTTAATTTAATTTTAATTGTTCTTTTTTAATTAGTGCACATTTTAATTTAATTAGCCCAATACGAATATGGGCCCTTTCTTTGGGCTTGGGCTTGAGTTAATAATGATTCTATGGAAAAACAAATAATTGATGAGGCCAATATGAGAAAGTTATTTTTTGAATGTGGGGTTAGGTAGGTCCCAAAGTTTGATTTCACGAGACAAAAAATACTTAAAACTCAAATATTTACTTATATATAAGTAAATATACGAGTATTTGAGTTTTGAGTATAGGTTGGAGATGAATTTTGGTGAATAGTACCAAATTTATAAGTTTTAGCTTGGAGATGGTCTAAGAAGTAGCAAAAGAGCACCGAGTTTCTCATCTGCAAACTCCTGTTTGAACTTCTTATTTCTGAAATTACTCAAAACGGATCTTAGTTTCTAAAGCAGTGTTACGTTAACAGCTTACTTGTCAGGTCTTTTAGTAATGCAAATCTGTGCTATAGTGAGACTGTGAGAGGCTTGTTCTTGAATAAGTTTTATTGTATGGTTTTATGAACGCAAGTGTTGATGAATGTCTGTTGGGGTTGTAGTGTTTATAGACCAAGTGTTTGACAAAATTCCTATGAGAGAGAATTTCTTTCTCAAGTTAATGAAAACAAATGATTTTATTATCTGAAGTTAAATGGAAAAAATGCTTTAGATCTGATTCTGTTTCAGCAATTAATGAACAACATATATTGATTGTATTACTATAACAGTTTGTGTAAAATGTTTTGGAATTGAGTGAGAAATAGATTTTAATTGATAAAACACAAATCAAATTAATCAAAGATTTTCAAATTAAAACAGTTTTTGCTTGTGCTTGCTTGTCTGAAAACCACTTCTTTTTCTTGGTTGGACACTTGGACATGTGTATATTCGACCGACGTTAGGAGGTCCTTTAAGCGTCATGTCTGTCCCCGATGTTTTTTGATTTATTTTTGTCTGTCCGACTTATTTTCAATTTTTAAATTTTTTTTTTCAATGCATTTTTTGTGTCCCTTTTTCTGTTTTTATTAAATCCCTTTTTTTTCTTTCTTTCTTTTCTCTTTCTCTCTTCCCCTAACGCCAGTCTCCACCGTATCACGGTTCTATATTTATATATGGGCCCAATATGGGCCTACTACACAAATAAATGGGCCCATTTGTTAGGCCTTTTTTTCCAGAGAAAGAAATTACATAGTTTGATGACCATGGCATAATCTAGTGTTTCAGACTAGCTAACAGTATTTGTTTTGAATATATAAGAAACTGTTTCTAAAAAGTGTAAACCATTCATTATTTTGAATGAATTTAGGAATCGAGGTAACAACTAACAAGATTGGAATAACCAATCCAAATTATAATACAAGTTTTATTACTGATTTAAAGTAGAATTCTAAATCAAATCATCATAGAAAAAGTAATGCACCAATGCCTATATAGAGAGAGAGAGATTAATGAGACAAGAAATATACAAGCAAACAGTTTAAGTAAGAGAAGGTTTTGATATATACTCCTCGCTGAAAAGTTGCTTACTGATTGTGGTTATTTGATACAAAATGAAGACAAAGGCATACAAGCAAGCAAGTCTTCTTCGGCCTCCTGCTCCTGGACCAGCACCTTGGCTTGTCTTCCCATCTGGAGAAGATAGAGAGAATCATACATTATTCAACGTATCTGACCCAGAGAAAAAGAACTACAACTTTCTCGAGTTTAAAGGGAAGAAGTGTTTGGCATCAATGAATGGTTGGTTAGTAATGATAAATCTAGAATTACAAACACAATATCGTAAAAATGCTCGTTTGTTTATATGGAATCTTCACACACAAAACCAAATTGTTCTACCATCATGGAATCCAGAGGGTTTTGACATATGCCATCAGTGCTTTCTGTCGTCTCCACCAACAGATCCAGGTTGCATGGTTTTGTCTGTGGGGGAAGAATTCTTTTTGTTTTGGCGACAAGGAGAATAGGAGATAAGAAATGGACAAAACAATACTACAAGATTGGAGACAATGATGGAGTTGCAAGCGAATACATTTACTAATTAATTACTTCTTTCAATGGAACAATCTATGCTTGTACATTTCAGAGAAATTTAGTTACTATTAAAAGGAGACGTTGTGGAACCTTGTCGATTAAGGTTGTTAAACATTGTGAAGCCTCAAACTTTTCCTCCAGTTTTTGTCAGTCAATACTACATCGTAGAATCTTTTGGCGACCTGTTTTATGTGCTCTTACATTTTCTACCCAGAAGTTTGGAAATCAGTATTATTGAAATTTTCAAGTTGAACTTCTCTGAACAAGTTTGTGTTGGGAAACTGGTTCTATAAGGGAATCTGTTTCATATTTGGATTTCTAAGTCCATATTAAGGATTTAGAATTTGGTATTGGAATATGACTTCCAATTTGATTAAGTTTGGTATTCCTATTAGGAATTTGTTTTGTACACCCTAAAGGCTATAAATATAAGGTCTTAGGGATTGGTTTAGTATCCTCAATCCATATTTGTTGTTTGTCTCCTTGTGAGAGTTGTGAGGATCTTGGATGTGAGAGAGAGTTTGAATCCTCAATTTGTGATTGTCTCTTTGAGAGATTTGGTGAGGATTTGGAAAGGGAGGAAACCTAGGGTTTCTCCATTTGTTTGAGAGCTTTCTACTATCTTCTCCAATAGTAAAAGTTCTATTTGTTTGTCCGTGGACGTAGGCAATATTAGCCGAACCACGTAAATCTTGTGTTTTGTGTGGGTTTGTTTGATAGTAGTAGGAGTTTCATCTTCTCTATTTTATTTTGTTTAATTCATACACTATTCCAATATTGGGTATTGGTGCATAAGTTTCCGCTGCGCACAACTAGTGGCATCAGAGCCGAAGGTTAATTCCTTGGGTTAAAGAGGGATTGCAGAACATTGGTTAAAGGGTTTTGAGGAATCTGTCCAGATTCGATACTCTGTGGTAAAACGGCCATAACTCTGTTCTCGGATATCGAAACGTTGATCCATTTTTTGGGTTGGAAAGAAGACTCTTCAGGCTTTCCAACGGTGTATGGTACGTTTTCTGTTTCAAAGTATTATGTTCCCAGTAATTCTTTGAAGTTGACGGTTTTGTTTTCTCAATTTCGGTAAAAATCCAATCTTGGATTTTTTTCTTGTGGTACTTGGTGAACTCCTTTGGTTTAGTTTGTTTGTTTGGTTTGCTGGTGTATGAAATTGATTGGTATCATGTCGGATCATATTTCGGATTCGAGTGAATTTGGAAAGGAGGTTGACGTACGAACGTCATATCGACGTACGTACGTCCAATGTGGATTTCTTCTATTTCGGCCCATTTCTTGTGTTCTCCAACCCTAAGTATAAATAGGGTTTCTCTTCCAAAGAACAAGTTAGTTCTTTGGCCGTCCAGTATTACTCTTGTTCTGGAGTTTTGGTTTAGGTTTTGGTGTTGAAAGTGTTTTTGGTTATTGAACTCAATTCCCTTCCTTCCCCCTTTTCTCAATTCATAAATCTGTTATCTTCCAAGTTTCATTGTGAATTCGGCTTCGAGTCTTCTTGTGTGTTCATCAAGAAGTCGAGTGTCTTGTGCGTACATCAAGGTGCTCTGGTGAAGTCAAGGTGTTAGAGATAACCAGGAGTGTCAACTCGCAGTGATTGCAGGTAGTTGATAGGTTTGTACATCTTTTTTCATCTAGTGGATTAATTGTTGTCGAGAGGACAACCGTGGACGTTTCCCATATTGGGTTTTACCACGTTAAAAATTTCTGTGTGTTATTTACTTTCTGCGTATTGTTTGATTTGTTTGAATTGTTATATTAGCACTATTTGTAGTTTCTCACGTACGTATGTTCCATCTCGAGAAAGTTATCTGTCATACAGGACGTACGTACGCCCTAACTACGTACGTACGTTCCTGAAAGAAAAACTTCCCTCCGTCACAAAAAATCCAACACATATCACATTTGGTACTGATTACAAAAACTTTCGTAGTGTTTGTAAAACCTGGGCAGCGTCTGTTCCTCCACATCGATGGCCTATCAACCAGATTGCATCAACAACTGAATGCCCTTGGCTCATGTTTTCTAACAGAAAGAAAATCCAATGCAGTTTCCTTGATCCAATATCCAGTTTTATCCATTCCGTTCATATGCCAGAGTTATTGGGTGCTAAAATGTGCTTCTCAAAGGCTGGTTGGTTGTTGATGTCCAGGGGTAATCGTTCTATTTTCTTTTTCAACCCCTTCAACAATGTCATAATAGAACTTCCAGATCTGCCACTATCTTTCAGATTTAGTGGTCTATCGTTTTCATCCTTGCCAACTTCTCCAGATTGTATTGTTGGCGCCTTCACGAATAACTACTACGAGGTTGATATATGTTATTTGCGCATAGAAGAAAAGGCATGGGCGCGGAGATGTTTTAACAACAATGTCATACTGAACCTTTCTGTTAACAACCCAGTTTTTTGTGATGGAGCATTCTACTATTTAAGTCATGAAAGACACTTAGGAGTCCTTGATTTAAAGGATGGCAAGTGTGATTGGACTAATCTTTCTATTCCGGAACCTTTCTCATCTATTGACAGAAACTATCTGGTTGAATGTAATGGGGAAATGTTATTGGTTTCTGTTGGTAAGCTGGGTAAATGGGTTGATGTTTACAAGTTGGATCCTTCGAATATGAATTGGACGGTTTTAAATAGTTTGGAAGATCGAGCCTTATTTGTCAGTGTTACCATGTCAATATCGTTGATGTCGATAGATGTAAAAATGAAGAACAAGATTTATTTCCCCATATCATACAAGGACAAGAACAATTATTTGTTTTACTCTCTTGAGACTCGCAGATGGCACTCTTCGTTTGGGGACTACTGTAAAGAGGATATCTATGATACAAGTGAACAACTGCATTGCACTTGGATTCAACCTGTTCTAAATTGGGAGAATGACTTTATGGATTCTTGATGTTGGTATACTACTGTACTTAAGTTTCTTTCTCTTCTTCCTGGATGCTCCGGTGACGAACTAGCTATTGGGAGTTATGCTTGCCATTGCAGAAGCCAATAAGAAACGTTTGTGGTCTAGATGAACATGCATGTTATTGTTTTGATTGGCATTGTATCAAGTTACATGGAAATCTTCTTTCTTGGGTAATTACATCTTTATGCATATTGTATATTGGATTATTTACTATTGTTATACAGTACATTGAAATAGTTTAATTATTTGACAAAACTCTTCTGTCAAAATTTGAGTTCTGCAATCTCTGTAGCTCCACTGTAACGCCCCGGGATTTCGTCCACGCTCATCCCGGTGCGTCGAGCACCATACCACTCGCTAATGTCAATATTGTCCCCCTTTAATCACTCGCTAATGTCAATACTGTACACACTATTTGTTGCAATCGTCGGTTCGACTTCTTTTATGTCGTTATACATGTGTAGTACCCAGACATTCTTATTTTTTAAATTATTTATTTATGAAATATTGGAAGTTAAAGCACACACTAACTGATTTGCTTTGGGATACTGATTTTCATTTATTTATATATGGTTGTGCAGTAGAGGTTATATTTGTTATAGAAATATGAAACCATGTCAATATTGAACATCTTGTTGTGAAATTAGTTTTTGTTTTTATGGATACGTTTGTTCTTTGAGGTTTGTATACACACACCGAATACTCCATGCTTGTGAGATACTAGGTTGACCTTTTGAGGTGTGTATACTGCGTATACACATATAGATCTTGTTGTTATGATTTTATTCGTTCTCATGTCTCTTTATTTTGTGATGTGGTTAGGATCACATCTATATGCTTCTGTGAATTGTATTGGGAGTGATCAACCCAATACAAGTTTATAGGAGGTTATGGGTGATGATTGAGTCTTGGTTATAATTCTATAGTGGTTGTATTCGTTGGTTCAATGTGAGCTCAAGTGATTTCACTACACCAAAACTGGGTTTTAGTAACGCATGCTTTTTTTAATTTCTAACGGCAAAATGCTGTTAGAAGGCTTGTAACGGCGTTATGGTGTTAGTATTTCTTAAAAGTCGTTAGTATTAATTAAATTATTTTTTTGATTTATTTAGTAACAACATCGAAAAAATATACTAACAGCTTAATAATGTAAGTAGTTACTTAGGAAAATAATTTTTTTCTCATGTGCTTATCACATGATAAAGGAAAGTGTTAGTAAAAAAATTAAAAACTTCCTCAAGAATTAACTTCCCCGATCCCAACTCTCCCTCTTCTTCCTCTTCCACCATGAAAAGAACTCTCCTCCTCCAATAACTCTCTCATCGTCGATCTGCAACTTTATAAATCCTTCCCCCACACCATCTTCTCAATTGCTCTTTCTCTCTCTCCCTCTCTCATTAATTTGATATCAAAATCAAGGGTTATATACAAGGTTGGAGAAAGTAGCAGAGATCGATCGAGTAGTTAAAGGTAAACATCTTCCTGTTTTTTTTTTTTTTTTTTTTTATTGTTGTATCTTGCAATTTATTGTTGGTGTTTCTGTAAAGTTAGGGATTTTCTCTCTTTTTTTCTTTTTCTGGTTTCTCTTCTAATTCCTTTAGTTTACATCAAAATTAAGGTGTTTTTTTTTTTTTTTTTTTTTTTTTTTTGTGAGGGTGGGTTTAAAATTAAAAAATTACAATCTTGAAGAACTGTGCAAAACTCTAGAAAAGCAATCTAAAGAAATTGATTGATTTTTCGATTGGACAAAATTGTTATTCTCTTATTCGTCTTGCCAAACTTTTAATAAGGTAAATCGCTATTGAATTTCCTCAACCTGCAAGCAATCTTTTTTTTTTCTTTTGCTTCTTCAATCTCCCCCAAGTTAATCATATTGAGTAGATTATTAGATCTTATTTGCACTTACATGAATTTGATTTTTTTGATAAAGCTCTAATTGATCAAGCTAGCTATATAATTAATTGTAATTGGGTTATGTTAATTGATTAATGATCTCCTGCGCCATTCCCGATTTGTAAGACAAGGACAACTTCAGTAGAATAACTCTATCATATGTTGTGTCTCAGTTTGGTGCATCATTAGGAGATTTTTTTTTCTTTTTGAGATTTCCACAGTCCATTGTATGTATTTCAATAGTAAAACTTCTTAAGCCGATTTGTACGTCTTTGAATTGTCAATTTTTTTTCCTGTTTTACTAAATGATTACGCCCTTGTTGATGGCATTGAAAAATGCATTACACAAGCTCATGAAAACCTTTAACCAGTTTCAGTTTTTGTAAATAAAGGTAGGTGGTAAGAATCATTATTTGCATTGCCTTTATTTTCCAAATGCCCATATCGAGCCACTCAATATTTTGGAGCCCTTAGTCCTTTATGATAGAGTAATATTCCATTTTATTTTATATTTTCTGATCAATATCCTAGAAGCAAAAATTAAGATAAAAAAAAAAGAACTTCTCAGTCTTCATCTACTATGTCTGTGTTAAATCCCTTTGTTGAATTAGTTTGGAAACATTCGTCTGTGACTTGTAACTAAATTTAATTCCTTTAAGTTTGCCAATATCTGATCTGGACTTGTACCCCACATTTACAATTCAGTTGTTTATAAATTAGAGTCTTCTATTGCATAGATTTTATCTTGGACATATAAATTACAGTGTGATTCTCCAAAAATTTTATGACATTCATGCATCATACATATTTTACATGCTCGATCTTGCTCTTTTTTAATAGCAATGGCTTTGTTTTACACCATTCTCTAATATTCAGAGTTGTTAATATAATCGTTTTTGTTTGCACTGATTTTCGCTTTCGAGAGTATGATTGTGCTGGTGTAGTCCTTCCTCAAACCTTTCATATCTTCCCTAAACTAATGCATTTTCTGATTGGCAGACCATGCAATATACATTTGTGAATTTCAATCCAAATTTCACGTGATGGATTCTGTGAAGGTATAGCTATCTTGCCCCTTCCTAAGCTGGAATGTCTGCTTTCCTTAATGACTATGACCAGCTGCCTTTTTATCTGATGAGGTGGCCCTTTAATAGCTCATGGCTTGCTTAAATAAACTGTACATTTTGTTGACTTGTTACTACATCTTAATAAACTCTCCTTGAACTACCAGAAAACATGTGGTCAATGAAGGGAGGTTTGTAATTTATAAATTGCAGTGCGTTGTTTCCAGACGCTTGTACTATATATGTAGATGGATAATATTTAGTGGTTTGTGAACTCTCTTCACACTATGAATGGACTCTGTAAGTCTTTGTTTTCATTTTCTAATATGTAGACTAGTAGCTAACATGCCTTCAACTCTAATTACTTGTGTTCCATTCGTTTGTTTTTTTTTTTTTTTTTTTTTTTTTTTTTTAATCATTGATATATATATATATAGAAGAAGTTTAAGGTTCAACAATACAAAACAAGGAATCGTCCTTCAGTGTCTGATGGATCACAGAGTGGATACGAACCAGAGATATTACATTTGCATGCCTTGCAAGAAAGTGAGCCACATGCTTCCTATTTCTACTGGCAAAGTTCACCTTTATACATCAAACTTAGGAAATAACAGTAAAACAGAGTTTGTAATAGTAGTAGTCTGCCATGGTATATTTGTGTCGTTCCCATTAAGGAAGTCTGTCGCTCCTTTCAAATCAGTTTCCAACTTGATGTGTCAGATGTTGGTTGATTGCCCATAATACGACTTCCAGAAGGCTTGTGGATTCTACAGCATTAGACGTGCCTGTTGAATTAGAGCAAGATCTAACACTATAAAATGTCCAACAACATTTCTTAGTATGTATCCTATGCCTATTCTGTTATCTGCACCTGTAAAACTAGAACCTATAACACATAACGCATGTATTCAGTTTTTTGTTTCTTTCTTTTTATGATTTACTTTTTCTTTTAGTGACGACAACAACAAGTGGACACAAACAGTTGACCAAGGCTAAGTATTGTTGCATAAAGGTACGCAACTCTTATTTTTAGAAGCCACTATCTAATTGAATCTTGTATTTTAGTTCAGAGTGGAAGTTTTTTTTTTCAGCTAGTGTTAAACGTGTGATAGGTTCATTAGATAATGGAAACTCAGAAAATTGCCTAGTATTCCATAAGCTGCGACCGCACCAGTGTATCTCATTATATACCCTAATTGGATTTTCTAAGTTTTTCTTCTGTGCAATTTTATCAATGTTGAATTGAGGCACCATATTGTGTAATCCATTTTTTGCAACTGTCCAGATATATGCAACCTTTGCGAGAGCTGAAATTTTTTTGGAATAAAAAACAAATGTTGCAATTATTGGTGTTGCTAACAAAGAAGGTAATGAATTTCTCTGTTGGATAGTTTTCAATCTTAATCTTGTTTATTATTCAAGGAACTGCATTGGTTTCTTTAAACTAGTATCGTGATTTCTCTTAACATTTGTTGTTTTGTACCGTAGGTCAAAGAGCACAAGTCGTTCACCTACTTCACTATATTACTATTTTGCAAGGATGTGAGAGAGGACGTCAAGAATACCTTCACTAGCCAATGAGCTTACTAGTCAGTATTCTTTAGATAGTCATATGGTTTGATTTCGGTTCATCAGAATAAAAGTTGAAAAATCAAAACAGATGCCATTTTTTTTTTTTTTTTTGCTGGAATTATGAAATGTACAAGATTATTTATATTAATTGCAAATGGATTATAAGTTTTGTTGTAATGAGATTATTTATTTCATATATTGTACATGAAATTGTTGGTTATTATGTAGAAGTTTGACCAGGAGCATGTTTGAGTAGGTTGTAGAAGAATAATGTAAGAGAACAAGCATAATTTTTTTTTATATACAATTCCAAAAATTGTAACAGCAAAATGCTGTTAGTAACTAGGTTGTGTTACTAACTTCTAACAAGTAATACTAACACTAAAAAACCGTTAGAAAATACTAACGGTAGTAAACTGTTAGACGTTTTTATTTACTAACGGCATAAAACCGTTACAACAAGACCTGTTAGAAATTACTAACGTCGATTTTCTAACGCATAAATACCGTTAGTAAAAATTATTATAACGGCATTTTGCTATTAGAAAATACATATTCTGGTGTAGTGTTTTTATATTGAGTAGTATGTTTATCATAATGGTATATTGTATATCTAATTGTTTGTAACTGTTCTTGATTATAGTATTTTGTTGAATCTCGAGGCCGAGCTTCCTTTGAGGTGTGCATAAATGTAAAACCCCGTTTATATTATAAATTTTTGTTATTTAAATTTTATTGGATTATGAAATATTGCTTACATGTCTTTAAGGGTTTAGAGTTAATTTTCTATTAAGTTAAGGATGATATATTAATTATTAAAAAAAAGAAGATGGAATTGGGTTGGGTAGCAGATTCATTTATGGTCCTAAAATAAAGCCCATTAACTTCTCCATATTATTTATATTAAAATCTTAGGGTTTTCATTCATTTTTTTATAACACCATATTTGGGAAAAGAATAAGAAGAAGAATAATTGGAAAAAAGCTAGAAGAAGATTTAGATTTTTATGCTTATACAAGTGAGTAGACATTTTTTGTTTTATTTTTTCTATTTTTGTTTCTGTAATTCTAGATTTTTGACTCATCTTTGAAAAATCATAGAAAATTCGTTTGAAAAGATTTTTAATTGATTCCAAAAACCCTAGACACTAGATTGAAAGGTTTTCATTCTATTAGTTAATATCAATTTACGAAAGTTAATTTAATTTGGTGAAAAACGACTTGCAAGTATGACAACCGTTGCAGTTTTTGGTTTTTGTACCATTTTAGTATCGCAAGGTTTTGATGCCTCTAGACTTAATAATATTTATTGATAATTTTATGGTAGTTATAATACTCAATGTATAACAATATATATAAATTTCGGAATTTAATGTTGGGTAATTAATTCTGAATAAATTATTCAACGCAGTTATTTTCAGATATCCAGTATAATTTTACTGCTACTTTTCTGTTTGCGTGACTGTCATAGAAAAATCATAGAAGACTCGTTACTCAACATATCTTGATAAATTTACTTGTTTTAGAAAATAGACATTCTGAACAATAATTTCTATGTTTATAAATATTTTAAATTATGAGGCTAATATGGTGAAAAATGGTCAGGAAGTCTGACGTAGAGTTTTGGGATTTCTTTCTGGAATCTGGTAGGATTGAGGAAAACAATTGTTTAATTATTTTTTTTTATATATCGAAACGATTCCATATTTTTATACCAAGTAATATTTTCATAGTAAAATATTGTATTCGAAATTTATGAGATTTTAGCAATTATTTTTAGATGTGTGAATTTTGAAAGATGAATGTTATTGTTTGGTAGATTTATGTAAAGAGTTTCTTTTTAGCATATATGTTTTCTTTTGGGTTTGTCCTTTTGTTTGATTGTCAAGTTGAAATAGATATGTACTAAAAGTATTCTAAATATTGAAGTGGATTAGTATATAATGGCATGTTACTTGATTAATTATGTTTAAAGTAACCTGGAAAGTTATATTGATGAACACCTAGGAATGGCTCCATACCAATGGATGGTATATGAATAGAAACAAAATGAATACGGAACTTGGGATTTAATTATGGAACGATTTGGAATGGTTTGATACCATGGACGGTATATATTCAATTTGGAAAATAAGAACGGAATACGAAATGGATTTGGAATTTGATTGTTTTACAAGGGTTGTGTGATTGCTTGATTAGTTTAGTTGTTTTGGTAGTCGCCCAAGCATTAGTACATTTGCCGCACCTCTGAAATTAGGTTAAAGAAACTACTTAATACTCTAGACGGCTTAGCCTGCGGGTTGACACTTAGAATATATTTTTGGTATTTCCTAGACGGCTTAGCCTGCGGAACTGACCTTATAGACCTTCATAGCCTTCGAGGTTGGTCTGGGCGCCACATTAGAAAGCTCAAGGGAGCTATTAGAGATCATGAGTTAGGCATACGTCGAGGCTGGCCAAAGCTTGCAGGTGAGCACCCACTTGGGTTTTGGTTTCCGCGTAGAGGTTCTTAACCATGGTCAAGGCACACTGGTGCAGTGTGGGTATGGCAAATGTGTGGAGTGCATACTGTGGGAGGTGTACTAGTGGTTGGGCATATGTTGTAATTTTTATGATTGTTAAACCCGAGCACCGGCTAGAGGTCAGGACGTGGTTTTGTGATTCTGGGATTCGTTGTTTGGTAGTGTGTTAAGGCTTATATAATTGTAGTGTTTGGTGTTAGTTAATGATATGGGTAAATTTTATATACTTCGATTATGAATCGGAGGTAACTATGATTATATGGAAGAACTGCGTTGTTTTATTTATTATGGGGATTAATAGTCATAATTGGACTTGTCATTTTAGTAGATTACAAACTATGAAGAGTTGGAATGAGTCATTATTAATGGTTTAAATTAACAGAATATATTTTCAGATTAATACAAAGTATTAGATAACACGTAACATGTATGTGATTTGGTTTACCTTTATTATATATGTCTATTATGTATTAACTCTATCTTGCAGGTGGATAGGTCAACTAATTTATTTTGTGCAGGTGGATAGACCTATCCTTAAAGACAGTTGTTGCTTAGGTAATGTATTTGTATTATCGACCAATTAAAATCATAAATAGATAAATTAGAATTGGATAATGGGATTAAGCATGTGATTAAATAATGGATAAAGAGTTTATATATAATGGAATTAATATGGTTTTTGGCGTATGCTTATTGTCTTAGCATGGAAGAATTGTTCTTGAAGGTTAATTATGTTGTTAATCATATGTTGGAACATTATATTTATTATGTTATTTTGTGGGAATAGATTTCCCCGTTGTTTACTCATACCAGCTTTTATATTGACCCATGTTACCTTTATTATAAAAGCAACATGGGTTAGCATAAAAGCTGGTATGAATAAACAAGGGGGAAATCTATTCCCACAAAATAACGTAATAAATATAAAGTTCCAACATATGATTAACAACATAATTAACCTTCAAGAACAATTCTTCCATGCTAAGACAATAAGCATACGCCAAAAACCATATCAATTCCATTATATATAAACTCTTTATCCATTATTTAATCACATGCTTAATCCCATTATCCAATTCTAATTTATCTATTTATGATTTTAATTGATCGATAATACAAATACATTACCTAAGCAACAACTGCCTTTAAGGATAGGTCTATCCACCTGCACAAAATAAATTAGTTGACCTATCCACCTGCAAGATAGAGTTAATACATAATAGACAGATATAATAAAGGTAGACCAAATCACATACATGTTACGTGTTATCTAATACTTTGTATTAATCTGAAAATATATTCTGTTAATTTAAACCATTAATAATGACTCATTCCAACTCTTCATAGTTTGCAATCTACTAAAATGACAAGTCCAATTATGACTATTAATTCCCATATCAAATAAAACAACGCAGTTCTTCCGTATAATCATAGTTACCTCTGATTCATAATCGAAGAATATAAAATTTACCCATATCATTAACTAACACCAAACACTACAATATTATAAGCCTTAGCACACTAGCAAACAACGAATCCAAAATCACAAAACCACGTCTTGGCCTCTAGCCGGTGCTCGAGTTTAACAAATCATAAAAATCACAACCTATGCCCAATCACTAGTACACCTCCCACAGGATGCACTCCACACATTTGCCATACCCACACTACACCAGTGTGCCTTGACCATGGTTAAGAACCTCTACGCGAAAACCAAAACCCAAATGGATGCTCACCTGCAAGCTTTGGCTAGCCTCGACGTATGCCTAACTCATGATATCTAATAGCTCCCTTGAGCTTTCTAATGTGGCGCTCAGACCAACCCCGAAGGCTATGAAGGTCTGAAGGGTCAGTTCCGCAGGCTAAGCCGTCTAGGAAATACCCAAATATAATCCAAGAGTCAACCCGCAGGCTAAGCCATCTAGGGTAATAATTAATTTCTTTAACCTAATTCCAGAGGTGCGGCAAATGTACTAATGCTTGGGCGACTACCAAAACAACTAAAGTAATCAAGCAATCACACAACCTTGGTCAAACAATTAAATTCTCAGTTTTGTATTCATTTCGTTTCTATTCATATACCATCCATTGGTATGGAACCATTTCTAGGCGTTCATCAATATAACTTTCCAAGTTATTTTAAACATAATTAATCAAGTAACATGCCATTATATACTAATCCACTTCAATATTTAGAATACTTTTAGTACATGTCTATTTCAACTTGACAATCAAACAAAAGGACAAACCCAAAACAAACATATATGCTAAAAAGAAACTATTTACATAAATCTGCCAAACAATAATATTCATCTTTCAAAATTCACACATCTAAATATAATTGCTCAAATCTCATAAATTTCGAATACAACATTTTACTATGAAAATATTACTTGGTATAAAAATATGGAATCGTTTCGATATATAGAAAATAATTAAACAATTGTTTTACTCAATCCTACCAAATTCCAGAAAGAAATCCCAAAATCTACGTCAGACTTCCTGACCATTTTTCACTATATTAGCCTCATAATTTAAAGTATTTCTAAACATAGAAGTTATAGTTCAGAATGTACATTTTCTAAAACAAGTAAATTCATCAATATATGTTGAGTAACGAGTCTTCTATGATTTTTCTATGACAGCCACGCAAACAGAAAAGTAGCAGTAAAATTATACTGGATATCTGAATATAACTGCATTGAATAAATTATTTAGAATTAATTACCCAACAGTAAATTCCGAAATTTACATATGTTGTTATACATTGAGTATTCTAACTACCATAATAGTTTCAATAAATATTATTAAGTCCAGAGGCATCAAAACTTTACGCTACTAAAACGGTACAGAAACCAAAAACTACAATGGTTGTCATATTTGCAAGTCGTTTTTCACCAAATTAAATTAACTTTAGTAAATTGGTATTAACTAATAGAATGAAGACCTTTCAATCTAGTGTCTAGGGTATTTGGAATAAATTAAAAATATTTTCAAACGAATTATCTATGATTTTTCAAAGATGAGTAAAACAATCTGGAATTACAGAAACAGAAATAGAAAAAAAACAAAAAAACGTCTACTCACTTGTATAAGCATAAAAATCCAAATCTTCTTCTGACTTTCTTCCAATTCTTCTTCTTCTTCTTCTCCCAAATATGGTGTTATAAAAAATGAATGAAAACCCTAAGATTTTAATATAAATAATATGGAGAAGTTAATGGGCTTTATATTAGGACCATGAATGAATCTGCTACCCAACCCAATTCCATCTTCTTTTCTTTTTTTAATAATTTATATATCATCCTTCAACTTAATAGAAAATTAACTCTAAACCCTTAAAGACATGTAAGCAATATTTCATAATCCAATAAAATTTAAACGAATAAAATTTATAATATAAACGGGGTTTTACATCCACAGGATTGCCTTCTAATAGTAGTGGCTCTGTTGATTGATGAAACATGAAAAAGTTGCTTTGTCTAAGAAACATTGCCTTCTCTACATGGCAACACCAACTCTCTTTGTTATCCGGTATTTTCTTGGCACAACAGTCAGCATACACCACAACTAAACAACGATTTGTTACTACGATTCTACAAACCTTTTCCCTATTGTTTCTGTAATCATTATATTTTTCTGCTTTGCTTTACTTAGCTTCCTAACTTTCGTGAACTTATAACTAGCTAGAGTTACCTTATGGTGTACGTGCTTGCTTGGAAACATATTATGACCGACTTCTTAATATTAGAGAGAGAGAGGTATATAAGTTGTGTAGTCCCTTTTCCGTTGGGACCGTATCTTCTGTGTTGACCAGGGAGACTACCAGAGCTTTGCCGGGAAACCTGCACAGAAAGGAAGACCACCGGTGTTTTTACCGGTGTTGGCACTCTGACGATCAAGTCAGTAGGGTGAAATGATGGAGTGAAGTGATTAATGGGGCTAGAGAGCATACCTAATGATTGGAGATTTCCCCTATTTATAGGCATTTGGTCGGTCTGTGCGGCACCGTTGGATGGTGTTTCCAATCAACGGTCGGAGATGTTGGACATGTGGATGGCCCTAGAGCCTAGTGTTCTCTGCACTTGTTTGACTGTTGGTCAAACAATGGAGGACAGCTGGACTCGTGCCTCTCACGTGTCCGTCAACTCTGTCTTGTCCGTGGATTCAGTGATCCCAGGCGTATTTTGAGCTTTTTACCTCCGTCCTTTTTCCACGGCAGATGGGTAATCGGGATGTGGTACTTACATCGCCCCCTTCTCTGTGGCGACAGTGTCTTCTGAGATGACGACACAGAGAATGTCTACTGCTTGCTTTGGAAAGTCAACTGTGACCTGGAAGTTCTTGCTCTTGAATCGGTGAACATTTTGGCGGGAAAAGATGATGTGGCAGTCAACGCGAAACTATGATCGTTTGCACGTGTCTGCCACTAGATAAGTGGGTCACGTGTGCGCCATGTGTGCCTCAAAAAGGTGCGTAACTTTATGATTGAAAAGTCAACACTGCTGATTCTCCTCGTTAATCGAAACGTTGCGTCGTTTGACGAATGATGAGGGAGAGAGAGAGAATGTATGTTGGATATAAAAGTTGTCCTCTTGTTTTCTGTTTTTATCTTGCTGCTTCTTCTCCAGTCCGCCATTGACGAGTTTAGTTGAGGTTTCTCTTTTTGAAGTTCTGAAGCTGTTCAAAGTTTTTGTACCTTGGAGTCTGTTTGGAGCTTTGTGTTCTTCCTTTGGTTAGCTTTCTTGTTCTCTTTTCTTAGTTTCCTCTAGCTTTCTTCTGTTTATCTGTTTATATATAGTTGTGATTGTTCTTAGAGTTCTTGGAGTGAGCAGATAAAGGTGTGAAAACCTTTGTTTTCGTTTAGGTTTTACTAAAACCCCTTGCCTTTTGATTTGGGGAAGTTCCAACGTTAGTTGTTTTTGTTTCTTTGTCAGGCGTCTTGGTGTTCACGGTGCACACACTCATCGCCCCCGTTACTTCTTAAATATATGGGGGAAATTTAGACTTAACCCCCCCTATTATGTCCACATTTTGAATAAACCCCCCTATTTGTCCAAGTTTGGACTTTACCCCTCCTCCGTCACCTCCCGTCCAATTTAACGTCCTTTTGTATTTTTCCTTCCCAAAATACCCCTCTTTATTCTTTACACTTAACCCCCCCCCCAAAAAAAAAAAAATATTTAACGGACAGAATAACAAAAATCTTACCCCGTTACCCGTTATACTCGAACACGTGGCAGCATCTGGTAGTTTTTATCCAACGGCCAAGATCTGATCTATTTATCGACCGTTGCTCCACCTTGGTTTTCTGGTGAATCAAACCTCCTTAAATCTGATCCCATCTTGTATTCCATTATTTCTTCTTCCTTCTTCTTCTCCATTATTTCTTCTTCCTTCTTCTTCCTGTTTCTGTGGAATTCAAACTCTAGATCTGGAATTTAAAGATGGAGTATGGGGCAAATAGTCAAGCTAAGGTTTAGGTTTTACACATTTTTTTGTGAAATTGAAGTTTATATTAACTGTGCACTTCATCTTCTTCATGAAGACTTATTTCTGTAAGGGGGGTGATTGTAAAGAAAGGCACAAACAGGGGGGGTTTTATATAAACTGTTATTTTAGTGTTAAGTCAAATACATTTAACCTATGTTCGATATCTATTTTTTTATTTTTTCAGACTCAATGCTGGTTGTGCAAAGAAAAAGATCATTTCTCCAAAGATTGTATTTGGAGAAACTTTCCATGTGTTGATGGTTGTCCTAGTACAATGAGGGTATTTGTGAGCAAGACAGATGGAAATTATGATAGGAAGTTTCTCAGGTGCAAGGCAAAAGCACAAGGTTGTAATGGTTTTAAATGGATAGATGAAGTGGATGTGATGGAGCTGCAAAAGGGTAAGAGGGTTGCAAATGTGGTCGATGTGAAGGAAGATAATGTGAAGCTGCATATTGATGGGAAGATTCCTATGAGTGTGGAAGGTAGTGTTGAAAGCATTTGTAAAGTGGTTAAAAAGCTTCAATTGAATGAATGAGTGAGTGTGTAAAAGGGATTGTATTTGAACTATGAGTTATAAAATTTCTATTCTAGTGCTTATTATAGTGTGCTGTAAAATACAAGTCCTATACTGTGCTACAAAACACAAGTGCTACAAATATTGTAAAGTACATAACAATACATAACAATAGTGCGCTGTAAAATACACATCCTAGCCAAAACAATGACATTTCATTAATTCATCAAAAGACCTGAATACACATTGTCTGAAGTGTGCTGTAAAATTGCACACATTGTCTTAATAACATCCAAAATACATAACAGAACCAAAACAATAGTTTTCGGCCAAATTACAAAAAAAAAAAAAAAAATCATTGTCTGATATGATCCATGAAACATTAACCAAGGTCTTTTGCTTCACTGCTTGATGGTTGATCTGTTGCATTAACTTTCTTCTCTAACACTGCAAACATTTCTACAAGTCTAGTTGAAGTCCTTGAAGGTGGATTCCTGTAGTCTGGAACTCTGAAATACCTGCTAGGATTATGCTGTGGAGGCCTATAAAAAACTTCTGGCTGAGTGGGTTGGGACTGAGGAGTGACATCTTCCATTGGTGGTGGTGTACTAGGGTGTACAGGTTGGCTGCCAATTGGATCACCACCACCCCTACTTCTTCCCCTTCCACCACTAACATTACCATCACCACCACCCCTACCTCTTGCCCTTCCACCACTAACATTACCATCACCACCACCCCTACCTCTTCCTCTTCCACCAATAACATTACCATCACCACCACCCCTACCTCTTCCCCTTCCACCACTAACATTACCATCACCACAACCCCTACTTCTTCCTCTTCCACTAATAACATTACCATCACCATCACCACCACCCCTACTTCTTCCCCTTCCACCACTAACATTACTATCACCACCACCCCTACCTCTTCCCCTTCCACCACTAACATTTGCCGCTGCATGTTTTGCAGCCTTTGCAGCTGCAGCTTTCACAGCTTTTGCAGCCTTTGCAAGCTTTGCATCTTGAAGTGCCTCAGCTCTTTCTTTCGCAGTAACCCCTGTACCTGCTCCCTTATTTGGCAACACCTTAGTTCTTCCAGTCTCAGGATCCCAAACAACTCCATCTGGTCTGATCCTTGGTCTTCCCCCTTTATTCTTTACAATTGGTTCAGCATCCATAGTTTGGTCTCGATCTTGTTCTGGTGGATTTGTACAACCTGTAATATTGTGACCATATTCTCCACAATTTCCACACCTCTTATCATTACTCCTTTTTCCTATAATTTCAGCTTCATAAGCATCAATCCTTCTTTGTTTCTTAGTTCTGCCAGGTTGTTTTTTCCTTATAGGAGGCAAGACATTCAACTCTACCAAAGGAATCTGTGACAACATAAGTATTAAAAAAGGTGATTACGTAAACAAGTATTAAGAAACTTCAAAAGGGCGGTTAACTCAAATAAATATTTAAAGGTATAGAAAAAGTATTTAAAAAGTTTTTAAAATGCCATAAAGGAGGGGGTTAAGTCAAATTACCTTTTTCCACTCAATTTCATGGTTGATTGGTCTTATATAACCTTGATATGCCTTCTTATAATATGCAACGGTGAAATATGGATGTGTGTACCTACGAAAGAGGTAGTGGTTAAGTCAAACAAATGGATTATAATAAATTCAAAAGTTAACAAATTGAGAGGGCCGGGTGGGGGGGGGGGGGGGGGGGGTTAAGTCAAAACAAACTTACTGAATATATGGAATTCTTCTAGGGTAGAGAACTGCCACAACATGAACACAAGGGATTCCTGTGAGCTCCCATTTCTTACATGAACATTTTCTTTCATCCAAATCCACAGTAAACCATTGACTTGAATATTTGTGATTGACTTGGAAGTGTGCTAAACTAGCGCCCCCCCCCCCCCCCCCCCCCCATATCATAGTCAAACCTCATGGCCTCCATTTTTGAAATCTCTTTTTGCACCCTAGGTACAAGCCCAGACATTGTTTCAATCTCATGTGTCTCCCATCCACTACAAAGATTGTTTCTATGATATATAAGTTTCATCAACAGTGTTTGGATCTTCACAACCAAACTCACAATTGGCTTGTCCCTAGCTTCAAGTATGTAACTATTGAAACACTCAGTGAAGTTGTTAGTATTATGATCTGAGCATGCCACAGGATTAAAATATGCCCTTGCCCATAAACCTGCAGGTTCACCATCCATGTAATTTCTAGTCTTTTTATCAATCTTTTTCAACTCTTCCATGTGTCTCTCAAAATCACACTCCCTATTAGCTCTAGCTGCAACCCATACTATATGATCCACCCCTCGATACCTTGTCCTTAAGTTCTTTACCATGTGTCTAAAGCAAAACCTTTGATAACTATCGGGAAAAACCTCAGACACAGCATCAATTAACCCCTTTTGTCTATCTGACATGAATGTCAAAGGCTCTTTGTGCTTACTAACAAATGGGTGCATGTCTTGAAGAAATTTCTTCCAATTCAATGTATCCTCACCTAAACCAATGTAATAAGCGATGGGAAACATACCATTGTTTCCATCCAATGCAATCATTGTCAAACAAGCACCTAGCACAACAAAAGACAAATGTATAAGCACAATTAAATAGGGGGGAGGGGGGGAAGTCAAACAAAGTACATAACAATATGTAGTAGCACTCACCTCCATATTTACCCTTTAAAAAACAACCATCAATACCAAGCAAAGGTCTGCATCCATTAATAAAACCATCTATGCTTGCTTTGAATGCAACAACCAGATGCTTGAAAGTGCCTGTCAAATGATCCCTTGAATAAGCAGCAACACTGCTAGGGTTTGATAATAAGATCTGCCTACACAGCTCTGGAACTTTTCCATAGGATTCTTCATAATTCCCAAAAATATTTTCAAGAGCAAGGATCCTGCCATGCCATGCTTGCCAATAAGTCACACATGTCTTCCAGTGATGCCTTATATGTTCTTGAATGTCTTGTGGCTTGAATGTCTTGTAGTGCAGTCTCATCTCTTGTTCAACCTTTGAGGCAATCCAAGGTGCAGTTGCCATTGAGTTTTTATCATTTACATCACCAATACAAGTGTGCCTTCCTTCAATTTTCTTGCACTCCATTGTATGCTCATCATTTAGTCTGGAAATCCTACCCTCCACTTGCAAACAGGATACTGCTTACAAAGCAAAACCAACTTCTTTTTTTCATTTTTCTTGAAGGTAAATTCGAACTTCTTATCAATAGCATAATCTCTCAAGTGTTGTCTGCATGCATAGACATCTGGCCAAGTTTGGTTCAAGCTAAGTTTTAAACCATTTTCATTATGATCAACTATATCATCTTCCTCCAACATATCAGTGCTCCTAATGAAATCCCCATCTACATCCCCATCAACTTCTACATAGTCTCTATGACCTTATTCATCAACTTCTGTAGGACTTTCACCATCAACACTTGGATTTTGAAAAGTATTAGGAACTTCATCTTCCTTATCTGGTTCCAACTCTTCTTCACTTGATTGTGCACTCAAGTATTCTTCATCATCAGCATCGATTTGGTCCAAATTGTAAATTTTGCCAAGAAATTCTGCAGTCAATGGTTCATCTTCATTCTGTGATTGACCAGGTTGTGCATCTTGACCTTGACCAGGTTGTGCATCTTCAACAAAAAATAAAATAAAGCTTTTGTCCAATATATAAAACAAAATAGGGGGGTTAAGTCAAATAACAATATAATGCCATTTTTTCTTACCTTCACCATTGTTTGTGGATGATTCAACACCAAAAAAACCTTCCTTTCTTGTCTGACCATCTACATCTCCAACATCTATAATTGTATAAACAATTTAAGGTTATGAGCATACAAACAATACACTTGGGGGGGGGGGGGGGGGGAAGGTTAAGTCAAAATAAGTTTTGAACATATTACCTTCAAAAGTGGGATGTCCATTCTCTTTATCATCCCCACAAGCAAATTTGGAAGCAATATTTGGATGAATTTCTTCTGGGGGAGACACTAATATATACAAATACGATGTTAATATTAGTATGGGGGGTTAAGTCAAATAATAATAAACAGATATATTTATTGAACTAAGAGTACATATAAAATGAAAAACACTTACCTTCTTCTCTTGCAAAGTCCTCATAGTCATCCCAATTCAAAGGTTCATCATTTTCATGGTTCCATTCACCATCACTTGGTTCAATATCTGTCACAATATAAAACAATGCCTTTAATTAATGATTATTAATAAAACATGCCTACTATAGATAGTAACAGTTGTATATATAAAATATAATAAATAAACTCACCTACTGAATGTTGTCCACCCAATTCCTCCTCATCAATACATACTTTTCTCTTTACTGGCAATTTTTTCTGTAACAGTTGTATATATAAAATATAATAAATAAACTCACCTACTGAATGTTGTCCACCCAATTCCTCCTCATCAATACATACTTTTCTCTTTACTGGCAATTTTTTCTTTCTCTTTTCACAATTAACCTCATGGTCCCCCCATGTGATTCTTCTATTGTCCTCTTCTTTCCACTAGTCTTTGTCACATGTGTCTTCTTCTTTTTAGGAGTAACAACCTTCTTTTTGGGAGTAATAACTTTCTTTTTAGGAGTTGTTTTTTTCTTGTTAGGAGTTCCCCTCTTCTTCTTTTTAAGACTTCTTAAAACTGGTGTGTCATCTATGTCTTCACAATCTGTAGGATCTTCACAATTTATAGGATCTGTGTTGGTGGTAGTGTTTGGTATGTGTTTAGCAAAGGTTGGATAAACAGCCAATGGAGTCACTTCTTCAATGTCTGCAATAATCTCCGTATAACCGTCGACATTCTTGGGTGCATGGTACCAGAAAAAAATAAGGTCAACATCCTTTACAATATGATACCTCTGTTTTCCCCATAACCAATATATATTAACACAGTTCCCTACACACTCAGGTATACCCTCACTCATCCATTTAACAATGTCTATAATGGATGCTTTATCTCCATCCCAGGGCATTGAACTTTCATTTGACTTGGCACCAACATATTTATAAGTAGGAAACTCTGATAATCCAACATCTATCCATTCTGCAGGCAACATTTTACCATTCTTGAACTGCACTGGTATAAATTCTCTAGAGGGAAACAAGTGTGGTGGACCTTCTTCCCATGTCCCACCATATAAAACTCTAAAAAACTTAACATCTTCCATTTTCCTACAAAAAGTACAAGCACAAACCATTCCATGGTTCAAAACCCAAGTTCAATATTTTAAACAGAAAACAACAAGCTGAAACAAAGTTCAAAATTTAAGTAAAAAACAAAGTACAAAAGGTTGAAAAAGCTAACAATTTGAAAATTCAAAAAGCTAAATACAGTGTCGAGTTCAAAACTATAAGTACAAAATCAACTACAAAAACCCAAAGATAATACCTAATTCCAAAATCAAGTCAAAAACCCAAATCTCAAAACCCTAACTTGAGATATAATTTCAAACAATTTAACTAAATCATGATATATAAGCAAAAACCTAACTTGAGATAAAGTTCAAAAACAAATCAATCAACAAATTGTGTACCTTTGTGAGTTTGACATTGTTCAAATAACAATGTATAGTTGTTCTTAGTTTGAAAAATGTACAGAGAAGGTAAGTCTTGATCTTTAATTGATTTTTAATAAGAAACTGCGCCGGAATCCAACATCTTCATCGTGTTCATCAACAGTTCGTTGCCGTTTTTGCTGAACTTCTCCATAAGGAAGAAAACTTAATGTGGGAGTTAAGCAGTAATGAAAACCCTAAGCCAAATATAGATCAGATCTTGGCCGTTGGATAAAAACTACCAGATGTTGCCACGTGTTCGAGTATAACGGGTAACGGGGTAAGATTTTTGTTATTATGTCCGTTAAATATTTTTGGGGGGGTTAAGTCTAAAGAATAAAGAGGGGTATTTTGGGAAGAAAAAATACAAAAGGACGTTAAATTGGACGGGAGGTGACGGAGGAGGGGTAAAGTCCAAACTTGGACAAATAGGGGGGTTTATTCAAAACGTGGACATAATAGGGGGGGTTAAGTCTAAATTTCCCAATATATGGAGCTGGAACCACTTGGGATGGTGAAATGGCGCAGATATTTTAAGAAGGAAAGGTCAGACCCGAGGCCTCCGGGTAAGGAAGTTGTTGAGGGTACCAGTACCAGTGGTTCCGTCTACTGGCTGGATCGGTTTGACCCCGATCTGTATGAGTGGAGGCCTGAATTAGATGTGTTCCGTCAAGTCTATTCTATTCCCAAGTCTATTCTATTCCCAATACCGTGTCGTTGGCTCACTATGCTGGAGCTCTTATTGTGATTTTGACCCCGTCCCTGGGTCAGAGACCATAATTGTTACGACTTATCAGATTAATGTTGGGCTACGGTTCCCTTTGACTGAGTTAGACAAATCTGTTTTGAATTTTTACAAGATGTCCCCTGGTCAAGGCATTGGGAATTTTTGGAGGATAATGCGGTGTTTCAACAAGATCAATGAACATCCGAATTATTCTGTAAGTCTGATGGACATTCGGAAACATTACTGTGTTCGTCACTCTGAAAAATCCCCCGATCATTATTACCATTTCTGTAGTAGACCCCGTAAGAGGCCTGTAGTTCGATCTTTGCGGACTTTTGATAAGGAGTGGCCCGATTTCCCGTTGGTTGTTGGCGGGGCCTTTGGAGGTTATGTTGAGGGAGCAGGTGTCGGGCTTGAGTATCCTTGGTTCAATACTGGAGGTATGCACTGCTCTCCTATTGACTTTTATTTGCATTTTGTTTTATCTGACTTGTACTTGCATTTTGTAGTTATCAATGGTGACACCAGTCCATTGGAAGACACTACGAATTCAATTGTAAACTTGATTCTTGGAAAGGGGGAGAAAGGTGATAAGACCAGCAATTATACTCTTCTAGAGAGCATCACTGGTGCCGACAGTAGTGGAAACCACCCTTTTGAGACCCGTGGGTTTCAAATTGGGAAGTCCAAGCCGCCGGTTTTCGTACCGAAGGGAAGTCCAAAAGAAAGTGACTTTCAGGTGAAGAAGAGAACCCAAAAAAAGGTTGTAAGCTCTTCTAGCAGGAGGAAGAATCTTATTATTGCATCCGATCAGTCCGACGAAGAGTCAGAACAGGAGGCTGAGGCTTTGGACCCCTCTGCTGGTCTTCAAACCCGCCGAAAAAGGAAACAAAGGATGGAGCCCAATTTCTCTTTTGGTATTGTTGTTGTTGATGACCTTGATGATCTTGCCCACTTGCTTGATGATGATGCCATCGTAAGTCCTTTAAGGGATGAGATTGTTTCCCACAGTCCGGAGGGGAGTATTGCCAAGCGCCAGCAATTTGCCACTGAAGGAGAAGCGCAAGCAACGGAGTCTGAAGTTCCTGAACATCCCGTTGCTGATGAGAAGCTTAAGGGAAATGTTGTTCAAGCTCCGTTTTGGCACCCCGTACCGTATAAGTTGGACGGTACACGGATTACTGTTGATGACTCTGGTCTTAACGATGGTGGGGTTGCTGGTGGTGTTAATTATTTAGGCATTACACCTTATGACTATGACCTTCTTGAGAAAGCTGACCCCAATGTTTTGATGAACGGTCTTGATATTGCCTTGTATACTGTAAGTGAATATGCCCTTATTTCTGTATACCTTTGTGTTGCTCCATAGTTGATTTCTACTGAAGTCGTTTCTTGACATTGTGTAGGCAAAGACCCTAGGCTATGGTGTGAACCGTAGGTATGCTCATTCTTTGGTAAAGTTGAAATCCCTACGGGAGGGATGGAACTTAGCTAGGGATGAGCGTGATGCTGCTCGGGCTAAGATTGCTAAGTATCAAGATATTGTTGCTCGGAACCAGGATCCAGATCTGTCAGTTGATCTTGAGTTGGTGCGAAAAGAATGTGAAGAGTAGTTGAAGCAACATGTTGTTGCTGCCGAGGATCTGAAACAGAGAGAACTTGATAAGTTGTACAAGGAGATGACGGAAGAGAAAGAAGAAGCTTTGTATAGACTGGGCGCCGACAAGGATCAGGAGAAAGAAGAAACGCTTGATGCCATACGCAAGACCTTGCTCGATACGAAGGCTCGTGAAACCAGTCTTGAAGGGGAGCTGGAGAGGGTTAAAGTGGAATGAAAAGCCAAGTTCGACGGCTTGATGGCGGATTTTGACGCCGCTGTACGTCGAGAAACCAAACGTCGAATCGAGGAAGCTCGACAGAAGCGTGAAGCACAGGCGACACCGAGGCACTCCTTGACTTCTCCTGTTGGTTTGATTGCCTCTCCTGCTCTTTCAAAGTCTAACCTGCCAACTCTTCCTGATTCTCCCAAGTAACCTGAGTGTTCGTGAGGAAAATACAATGTTTTTTGCATGTTTTTATTGGCCATGGGCCTTTAATACTTTGTTTTTTAAGTCTGGAATTCCCGGTCCGTGGGGATCAGCAAACTAGTTTTTGTGGCCGTGTGCCAGTTATACTTTGATATTTGATATTTTGTTCTGGCTTTATATGTTAGTTATTTTGATATTATGATTGATGTGTTTGATCCATGAAATTTGTAATCTAGTACTTTTAGTCCCGTCATCACGCTTGCTAATTTCCTTAGTTTTAAATAAGCATGTAACCCCTAGGTTCTTCTCTGGACGAGGCATCCCACGGCGCAGGTGTTGCCTAGCCCCCATGGGGGACGATACCGCATGGGTAAGCGCGAGGTTTTAACTGCCGTCTGGCTAGTACTCCTACCCACTAGTCGACGCCCCCGTATGCGCACTGGGCTTCCTTTGTTCAGTAAGTACAGAAGGGCGACCCGTTACTCTTTTGGCATAGATGTAACGAGGCTTCTCTGTAGTCAGTAAAGAGGTAATGATTGAGGGATGTTTGACCCCGTGATGTATGTAAAAGTGATAAAGTATATTATACTTTGTTCAAAAGCAGATATGTATTGATTTGTCATTTAAATGCATAGTACCAAAATTCATGGAAGTTAAACAAAGTACTTTTTAAGATTGATAATGTTCCATGGTTTGTCGATTGGAGTTCCATTCATTTCGCTCAGGTAGTACGCGCTGTTGATACCAACATGTGTTACTTTATAGGGACCTTCCCAATTTGGTCTGAGCTTTGTTGGAGGGGGGTACTGTCGTCGAAGTACCAAGTCGCCTTTTGAGAGCACTCTGGGCTTGACCTTCTTCCCATATTGCTTGTGCAGTTGTCGGTGATAATGATCCAACTTGGTCTGAGCTCGGTTCCTCATTTCGTCGGCTAGGACAAGCTCTCTTTCGATTATGTCGCCGTTGATGCTGAGATCGACCACAAATGTTCGTGTTGTTGGTTCAATCATTTCTGGTGGTATGACAGCTTCCATCCCATATGCCAGTGAGAACGGGGTTGCACCCGTGGATCGGCGTGGGGATGTTCTGTATGCCCATAGTACCTCCAGTCATAGTACAAAATATCGATATCGACTAATATATCGATCTCTAAAAAATAGATATATCGGGATATATTGGAATCTATCGGTGGATATTTTACATCAAATATATCGACTAATATATCAATTTGTTATACAAAATATATATAAAATCAAATTTGGAAGTATATTATCATAGTATTTACCTAAAAAACATCATATCTACTAAAAATGGAATAAACAAATTATTTCCAAAAAAAAAAATTTGCAAAAAAATAATATTTCCAAAAAATATCGGAAAATATCAGTAAATATCGGAATATATCGGAAATATCGGGATATATCGGAAAATATCGGCCGATATTTTACAGAAACTTTATAGGGTAATTATCGGGAATGTATCATATCGGTTTTGCTGAAAAACGATATATATCGCAATATTTCGCGAAATATCGCGATATTTTGTACTATGCCTCCAGTAGTTGTTCAGTCCAATTTGTGCCTTTATCTTCTAGCTTCTTTTTTATTACTTCCAGAATAGCCTTGTTTAATGCTTCGGCTTGTCCATTTCCTTGAGGGTAATTTGGGGCGGAGAAAAATTGTTTGATGCGATATTTCTCCAGGTATCGCCCTACTTGTCCTCCTCGGAACTGTGGTCCGTTGTCGGTGATAATGGCTCTTGGCAGACCAAAACGGCAAATAATATTTTTCCAAATGAAATCAATGACTTGCTGCTCTTTGACCTGCTGAAGGGGCACGGCCTCTATCCATTTAGTGAAGTAGTCCGTACTCCGTAGCAACTAGTAAGAAAACTTTGCTTCTTCCTGACTTGGGTAATTTGTCGATGATGTCAAGTCCACACATAGAGAAAGGCCATGGGTTGCTTATGTAGTGTAACTCTTCCGCCGGTGCATGGACTAAATGACCTTGTAGTTGACATCCTCTGCATTTCATAGCGTAGCCCGTGCAGTCTGCTAGCATTCTGGGCCAGTAGTATCCATGTAGGATTAGTCTGCGGGCCATCGCTTTGCCTGGTGAATGGTTTCCGCAGGTTCTGTTGTGTATTTCGGCAATCACATGCAGGACATTGTTGGGATGGACACACTTTAGGCATGGTTCACCCACCGTTTTTCGATAAAGCTCATTGTTGATGAGTAGGAACCGTTTGGCCTATTGGGAAATGCTTCTAGCTTGGGCTCTGTCCTCAGGGAGGGATCCTGTCTATAGGTAGAGGATGATTGGGTCCATCCAAGACGCCCCCGGGTGTTCTGTTACCATCGTTAGGCTCTTTGGGTGGAGGAATGATTCTTGTCGTTTGGACAAAGTTATTGTCCTAACGTCCTCATCTCCCATTGTTGCGGCCAAGTATGCCAAGACATCCGCGTGTCGGTTCTCAGTACGATGCAAATGGATGACTCTTGTCGACTGAAAGCTTGCCAAGACGTCTTGAAGGAGTGTAAGATAGGCTGACATGTTTCCTGTTAATGCCCTGTATCCTCTGTTGACCTGTTCGGCTACTAACTTTGAATCAGTGAAGATAGTGAGCTCCGTTACATTTAGCGTTTTAGCTAGCTGTAATCCTGAAAGCATGGCTTCATATTCGGCTTCGTTATTTGTAACGGGGAATCCCAACCTTTCAGCTAGTTCCACACGTGTATTCTCCGGAGTGAACAGTACCACGCCAACGGCGAACCGATCTCCGTTGACGGATCCATCTGTGAACAAGCGCCATCCTGTGATGTTTTTCCAATCATCTTGGGTCATTTGATCATCGTTTTGTACGAGATCCGTATCTATAGTGATGTCCGAAGACCAAGTAAGGTCTTCGATAGGGAAATCGGCTAAGAAGTCAGCATAGACTTGGGATTTTTCCGCCTTTCGAGACTCGAACTGTATGTCGTACTTGCTCATAGCTATCGACCACTTTTCCATACGGCCCGCCTTTTCGATTTGGTGTACGGCTTGTTTTAGAGGCAGATTTGTGACCACGGTCATGATGTAGGCTTCGAAGTATGGGCGGAGCCGTTGAGCTGAGAAGAATAAGGCTAGACCATATTTCTTAATCCGTGTATATCTTGTTTCTTGATCTGTCAGCTTTTTGCTTAAGGAGTACATCGGAGCCTCGTTGTTACTTTCGTGCTTTGTGAGAACGGCACTGACGGCGACCTCGGAAACGGCCAGGTATAAGTACAAAGTTTCTCCTGGTGTTGGTTTAGATAGGATAGGCGGCTGAGCAAGGTAGCGCTTCAGTGTTTGAAAAGCTCGCTCACACTCGTCATCCCAACTGAAAGAAATGTTTTTTTTCTCAACAACTGCAGGATTGGTCGGCACTTATCAATGGACCGAGAGATGAATCTTCCCAATGCAGTAATGCGTCCCTGTAGGATCTGAATGTGTTTCTTTGTTGTTGGTGAGGGCATCTCTGTTAGTGCCCGGATTTGGTCCTCGTTGACCTCAATGCCTCTTTTGGTGACAATATAGCCGAGGAATTTCCCCGAAGTGACTCCGAAAGTGCATTTCTCAGGATTGAGCTTCATCTTATATCGGCGGAGAATCTTGAAAGTTACCTTTAGATCCGTCAGATGGTCATTCTCTTCTTCCGATTTGACGAGCATGTCATCAATGTACACCTCTACTGTGTGTCGCAGCAATCCGTGAAACATGTATTCCACCAAACGTTGGTAGGTGGCGCCGGCGTTTTTGATGCCGAACGACATCTTTGTGTAGCAGAATATCTTGTTGTCGGCGTGAAATGATGTTTTCGGTTGGTCCAGTTCATACAATGGAATCTGGTTGTACCCTGAGTAGCCATCCATGAAGGATAAGAGGGTGAATCCTGCGGTTCGGTCTACCAATTCGTCGACTTTGGGCATGATGTACATGTCTTTGGAGCATGCTTGATTGAGATTTGTGAAATCTATGCAGACACAGACCTTGTTATTTTTCTTCATAACGGCGACGATGTTGGACTCACTCGGGGTATTATATTTCCTTAACTACTCTTGCTTCGGCCATCTTGTATACCTCGGCTAGGACAGCTGTTTGGAGATTCGACCTTATTGCCCGTATCTTCTGGACCACAGGTTTAGCGTTTGTGCGCACATTAAGTTTGTGACAGGAGATACCGGGGTCAATGCCTTCCATGTCTTCGATTGACCATGCGAACACATCTTGGTTCTTTTGTAGGAACTGGATTAACTGTCCGCGGATTTCACTGTTTAAACATGTTCCGATGTTGGTGATGCGCGGCTCACCACCGTTGGATAGGTCGACGGACTCTGTGGGTTCCACAGTTTTTTAATAAGGGATTGTAGGTTGCCCATTGACCTTTTCCTGTAGCTGCTATTGGGTAGAGGAACCCGGTGACTCGTCGCCCCCGGTGTCCTTCATCAATGTTCAGACCGTTGCGAAGTGTGCTGTATGCGAGAGTGCCTGATCGCTACGGATTTCGTACTGACCATCATCTGTTGGGAACCGTATTCTCTGGTGATAAGTGGATGGTACTGCCCTCATGGCGTGAATCCAATCTCGTCCTAGCAATGCATTGTACTCAGACCCTGCTTCGACGACTACAAACCTAGACATGACTGTTTTTGTGTGTGCCGATACTGGTAAGGTTATTTCCCCCAAGGGTTTGCTGGAACCCCCGTTGAAACTGTATACATTTCCCTTTGCAGGCGATAAATGGGTGGAGTTGAGTTTCATCTGGTGAAGTCCTCTAGTAAATAGAATCTCAACATTGCTCCCGGGGTCAACAAGGACTTTCATGACGTTCCAGTTACCGATTGTGATGGTAATGACCAACGCGTCGTCATGTGGGGTTACCACCCCCTCGAGATCTTTGTCGGAGAAGAAGATTGGTTCAGACTGTTGAACTTTGTTGTCGTTGCACAGTACAGGGGTGGCAATTGGTGAATCTAATGCTTTTGGGTCGTTGTTGAGCTGATGAACTGTTCGGATCTTCTTGCGCGACTCATTCTTTGACGGGCAAGTGCCTTCGAGTATCATGTTGATTGTGCCTAGGACAGGGGGCTGAGCTCTTGGAGCTTCTGGTTTTTGCTCAACTTCGAATTCTTTCAGGAGTCCCTGCTTGTGGAGTTTGTTCAGAAATTTCATGAAGGCGTAAGATTCTTCGATCGGGTGCCTGTACTCACGGTGGTATTCACAGAATGGCTTGCCATCAATTCTTGTGCATCTCGTCGGGGGAAGCTCAAAGAACCTCCTGTCTCTTATGGCCCGGAAGACTTCGGGGATAAAAACTTTGAAAGGTGGGAGCCTGTGCGGAGGCGACGATCGTCTCGGTGGAAAGTGACGACCTGGAGACCTCTTATCCTCTCGACGTGGTTTCGTGTCGTCGGGGCGCTTGTCTTTGCCTTTTGTTTCTGTATCCCTTGGGTGGGCAGATTTTTCAGCACCAGGGTTTCCTCTTGTGTCGGAAGCTAAGTTCACTGCGGGCTTCGGTGTTCGTGGCTGCATTCTGGCCAAGTTATCTTCCACCTTGATGTTCTTATCAACTCTGCTGTAGAGGTCCGTTAGGGTTTCTAGCTGTTTGGAGATGATGTCGTTGTAGCCCACGGTGTCTGGCGCAAGCCTTTCCTGAAAGCGACTATTGTTACCTTCTCGTTCACCCCACTTGTACGCAGGACTTCAATTCTAAATCTTGTTGCGAATTGTTTCAAAGACTCGTGATCACCTTGTCGGAGATCGAAGAGTGTTGAAATGTCGGCCACTTCTCGCATTTGATGTCGGTACTGAGAGAGGAAAGCTTTCTCTAAGTCATGAAAGTTGTAAATGCTCTGAGCCTTCAAAGACTGGAACCAATCCATGGCACTTACACCGAGGTTGCTCGGGAATAGACGACACCGCATGCCATCGTATTGCCCGCCCTCCCAAACTGCTAGTTGATTTTTGAAGCGACGGAGGTGGTCAACGGGGTCTGTATTACCGTCATAGACGTCAAACTTTGGAGGTACAAACTTGTTGGGGAAGTCGAACTCGTAGCATTGGGCGTGCAACAGTCGTTTTTCCTGCTTCTGGAGGTCGTCAGCGATTGTTGTTTTCTCCTTTGCATTTAGCTTTTCTTGAAGTTGTCTTATCATTGTGAGCATGGCCGCATTGTCGGGTTTGGTCGGGGTCTTGGAGCTATCTTGAAGCTGCCTTGTCGTGACGGATTCGCCGTGGAGGTTGGTCTCTTGTGATGGATTGCTCTGATCCTGCTGGTGCTTGATAATGCTGGGGGTTGTCATGGGCCTCCAATGGTGGAGGTGGTGGCAGTATTGGGTTGATACCGTTGGGTTGTGCAGGATTGACACCGTTGGGTGGTGCAGGGTTTCTGTTGTTGTGAACTCCGTTGGAGTGTTAGTTGTCTTCTGATACTAGGTTGATTGCTACGGAAGCTACAAGGCGGTCGATTTGTTAGAGTCGAATTGCCTCCGTTTCTCTGGCGTTCTCTAGAGCTTGCTCTAGTGCTAATGTTTTTGTGACCTCCAGGAGCCGTGCGTTTTCTTGCGCCCGAATGATCTCTTGCTGTTAGAAGTGATCGTTCGCGGTCTGTAACTGTCCGTTGCGCTCCTCGAGCTGTTGGATCCATTGTTCCGGCCATTGTTATTGTTGTGGATATCCTTGAGGATGGTTCAAGGATTCTTCTAGCGCTAATTATGTAGTCCCTTTTCCGTTGGGACCGTATCTTCTGTGTTGACCGGGGAGACTACCAGAGCTTCGCCGGGAAACCTGCACAGAAAGGAAGACCACCGGTGTTTTTACCGGTGTTGGCACTCCGACGATCAAGTCAGTAGGGTGAAATGATGGAGTGAAGTGATTGATGGGACTAGAGAGCATACCTAATGATTGGAGATTTCCCCTATTTATAGGCATTTGGTCGGTCTGTGCGGCACCGTTGGATGGTGTTTCCAATCAACGGTCGGAGATGTTGGACACGTGGATGGCCCTAGAGCCTAGTGTTCTCTGCACTTGTTTGACTGTTGGTCAAACAATGGAGGACAGCTGGACTCGTGCCTCTCACGTGTCCGTCAGCTCTGTCTTGTCCGTGGATTCAATGATCCCAGGCGTATTTTGAGCTTTTTACCTCCGTCCTTTTTCCACGGCAGATGGGTAATCGGGATATGGTACTTACAAGTTGATCAAGACAAAGTCGATCTGTTAACCATCGAATTGAAGGCACATGAAGAATAAATCAATCAGTCAATCACATTCCTCCCCTGCCCCGTTTCACTTCGGCTTTAGCCTTTAGGCCAGTGCTTAATCATGAGCAACCAAAACCAAGGTACCTTCAAAAAATGAGCCAGCACATACATGAGCTTTTCAAAAAATGGCCAGCACAACAGCATGTTGTGGACTTGAACAGTATGCATCAATGCATGGAAATGGAACTATATTACAGACTTACAGCTGCGCGCTGGATCCTTTGGCGAATAAGCTAGAATTGACTGTGTATTAGAAAAGCAAATCAAACCATCCATTACAAAAATGCAGTTCAGAGTTAAAGGATTGGTCTAAGCACATACAGTATATGGTTGCAGTAGTGTTTCAATGGCTAAATAAGCTATTTGAGGCAGATATATTGAAAGTCTGACAAGTGAGAGACAAGGGAATGCAATCAATGCATGCAGCAGCTTCATGGACTCTATAATTGGACTAGTAAACTTGGGCTTTGCTACTTCTACTGTATAATCATCAGTTAGCTAGTTCCCATGCAATCCATGGAAAAAAATTATGGATGAAGCTAGCAGATTAACCTGTTACCTGTGTGTAAATAAACACCATACATAAGAACCATCTACCCAAATGTCCTAAACACAGGTGGCATAGGTTGCCACCGTCTATCAAAATCTCGAGAACCATAATATTTACAAAATTCTTGAGATATGCATAAATACTTTGCTACATATGATGGATACATGAATGGTTAGCCAACTCCCAAGAACCAAATACTAGAAGCCTAGAAGGTACTGTTTTGGCTAAACTTGATGTTTCACATATTCACATATCATTCCCTTCCAGGTCTGGCTAGCTTGGTCAGAAAAGGACTCTTCCACAGAACCAAAAGGCCACATAATAGAGGCACACGTTTCAAGGGGAGTCTTACCTTTATATCTACGTGGAAATTCTCAATTCATCCACATCATTGTCTTGTCATAACTCATAAGTGGTTGTAAGGAGGTTTTAGAAAAACACCAAAGAGATAAGGTACTCAGATTAATGCATGACGTTCTTATAAAAAAAATCAGATTCTTATTTTTCTTTCTTATTTACTTCACCTTACAAAATGACACCAGAGAGATGGATGGATCTCAATATTGGTGCAGTGGGTCCTATATGATATGATCAGCCAACAAAAATAATTTCGGCGGGGTTTTCAATTTCTCGCCATTTCATATTTTTCTCTTCAAGATAAATTAAACAGTAAAAGATAGATATGAAATGATATGATATTATTATTTACAGACTTTTTTTATTTTATCATTATTAATGGAGTATTATTCTTTTTAAGAAATTGATACTGAGATCAATATACTACTTGTAGAGCTAGACTGTTAGAGTCCTTTTTTTTTCTTTTTAAACAATCTAATTTTTTTTCTCGATAAAGTGAATAAAACAAATAACAAACCCACAAGCCTTAAACAAAGAAGATATGAGAAAAGAAAAGTTTCAACAGTAAACTATCAAAATACGATTTTCATATTTACAATTTTAATATATTTTGGTTGAAAGTTTGAATATAAGTAAAAAAATTTAACCCACTTGTAAACACATGTATTCCACTAAATAACAAAGGATATATATATTTTTTATTAGATATTTTTATATTTTCTATGATTTTTTATTTTTTTTTATTGTCAACCATGTTTCAATGAGATTGGTGACTCAATGATCCACTGCTTAAGATCGAACCCCAGACCTTTGGTATCATCATCGAGTTGGCATCTGTTTTGTTATATGATTAAGATAATCGACTATAAGAATTTTATTAGAAAATATTACATAAAGTTAATGGCATTCTAATGTTATAATCGTATGGATCCAAAAAAAATTTATTCTTGTACTAGTAAATTAATAATGGTATTAGAAACAACAACGGATTATCTATCTTCATCTAAAAATCTAAATTATATTCACCTAAACCAATAAATTGTTGTGTATCTATTATTTGTAACCATTTATTTTGTGTGAACCACTAGAGTGGATGCATGTGTACACAAATTATTTATGGCTCAACTTATTCTTAGTCTTATCCTATTTTATTTTATTTTTATCAAATTTTATGACTCAAAGAAAATAGATAAACACCAAAAAAATAAATAAAATCGAGAAATAGAAAAGAGTCCGTTATTGGAAAAAAAAATAAATAAATAAAAAATATATATATATATATATATATATATATATATATATATATATTATTTAATTATAATAAATATGTATATATATACTACTATGAAAAAGAAGAACTTTTCGAGTTAGACACACTCTCGGGTTTTCATTTATGCTTTACGCTCTGGTAACAATCAAATATTGAAAATTTTGGCTTTCAACTTACTATTAGCCTTATGCATAAGTTGTAAAAACAAATGAAACCCTCGTTATAACTAATGGATCCGATGTTCCTCCAACAAGTCAACAATAACTTAAATCCACTCATCAAATTAAAAGTTGTTACATCACTAATCCTGATGTAGATAAAAAAGACATCTTCCTATATTGTTGACCTTTTTTAAAGGTTTAAAAGTTTATCTTCGTGAAATACTTGGGTGGGTTTGTATACAATATATTTTGAGAATGTGAAACGTAAGACCCGTCAGCTATTTCAATGCTAGAGAGAACACATTCAAACTCATGAATATCATTGTGTTAAATAAAAAAAAATTCATTGCACACGAAATCGACCTTGACCTTTTACATTCGAACGATTATTTTTATCGTTATAACAATCTCCAAAAATTGAACATAGCCCACAAGAGTCGCAATCGATTCCAAACTGGAAGTTGGGTATATTGGATCGCAACCGATTCCAAACAAGAGAATGTTCATTCGTCCGCTAGAGTGAAGTGAACGAGAGAGTTTAGGTAGTGAAATGAACAATAAAGTTAGGGGTTGAAAAAAGTTTAGGATTGAAGGGAATATACGAATCTCGATTTCGAGATGAGTACGAGAGGTAGCGACGATGCCTTACCAAAACTTAAGATAGGTGAAAGATGAGTACAAGAGAATTGCGCCGAATTAGACATACATATAGTCAAAAGCTTGAATAAAAGAATAATTACTGTATATTCTATATTCTTTGCTAACAAAACTTTTTTTTTTTTAAAAAATAAAAAAGAAATATACATTCAAATGTTAAAATGATACGATGTTGATAAAATTGACTATAATGTTTTTTTTTTTTTTTTTTTTTGAAGACTGAAATTCTTACATTAATTTTTAAACGGTGGATATTTGTTTCAAGCCTTCAAAGTATTTGTCTAACATTGGCTCATAAAGCTGTCAAGACTTATTGTCTAGACAAGACCATGTTGTGCTTCGTTTTTGACATACACATTCCACCATCTCCATCTTTTTAAAGCTTCAAAATTTATTTGTTTGAAGTGGGTAATGTAACACACATCAGCTATTTCAACGCTAGGAGGGGCATGTTCAAACTCATGAGTATTAATATGCACATATTGAAACCGGCTTGGAACTTGTACATCCAAACGATAACAATCTCCCCATTGTATATTTTATTAAAATTAATAAATAAAATAGTTTATAATTTTATTGTGTATTATTCAGTTTAGCAAATATTTTGATAGTAGAACCATAGTTCAAAATTTCGTTATATTTCGCAAAATTTCGACGATATATACTGATATTTGAGAATTCAGAATCATGAAAATCCACGAAATTTTACAAAACTCGGCTTGCAAATTAATTTCTAGTGTTGGAACCTTAGTATATGCCGTTATTTTAGGAATCGCTTGAAATCGAATTTTTTTTAAACTATGGTAGAAACCTCGTAAAATTTTATGGGCAAATTTGGTATAATTTAAAAAGCTTCAAACAAACATTTTTTACCAATGGTAACCATTAGTATTATTTATGTGAACCACTAAACTGTGGTGTGTAATGTACACATTTTTCTGGCCGCCTTATCCCTATTTTTATTTTTATTTTCCAAATTTTTATGGCTAAAAAAAAATAGATAAACATAAACGAGAAAAAAGAGAAATAGAAAAGAATCCGATAAACTCGCGAGAAAAAAGAAATCTTATTTTAGTGTTAGTGAGAGCGTGTGGATAAATCTCATCCAACTAGTTTCGTTTATTTATTTATTTATTTATAAATAATCTTCCTCGATAAAGAGCGCAAGCTGATCGCCACAAAGACACACGACATTCATACAAAACTCGCATCGAAGGAAGGTGTTCGTTTTCTTATCATCTTCAAACACTCTCTTCTTCAATGGATCCTTACAAGGTAATCTTTTTCTTCTTTTCTTTCCCTTCTTCTATTCTTCAATCCATCTCATAAGTTTTTTTTTTTTTTTCTAGAATTGTTTGAAGCTTTTTTTTGTATTGTTTTTGAGTTTTTTTAAGCTGGTTTTTGATGTTTTCAATGATTAGTTTTATGTTGATTAGATTTTATGAATTGGGTTTTGTTTTAATTAGATTTTATGATTTGAGTTTTTGTTTTAATGCTTAGCTTTTTCATCAAAATTGAATCTTGCGGAGTTTCGTTTTTGTTCTTTGTTTATGGTGTGTTTTCTTCAATTAAATCAGATTTTGACAATGGGTTTTTAATTTTAAGCTGGATTTTTCATTAAATTTTGAAGATTACTCTGTTTTTGTTCTTTCAAAGTTTGCTGTGTTTATTTGAAATTTGGGTTTGAGAATTGTTAATGATGTTTGATTGGATTTCAGTACCGTCCTTCGAGCGCTTTCAATTCCCCTTTCTTCACTACCAACTCTGGTGCACCTGTTTGGAACAATAACTCATCTCTCACTGTTGGAACTAGAGGTAATTTAATCTCTCAGATTGACTTATTTTATATGTTATTGTTATTGTATGGGATGTTTATTTAATTTAACTTGCTCTTTGTAGGGTTGTTGCTCATATGTTGTTTGTTTCCTTCAGTCTACGAATAACTAAATATTTAGTAATTCTAGAGTATATTATATTGAACCGATGTATTTTTCATGTATTCCCTTGGTTTAGATTTTTGTTTAATGGTCATGAAACTTTTAGTTTCTCGTTGGATTGAGTCGAAATTCAGCTTGATTTTTGGATGTGGGTTCAAAGTTCTCTAGGCTTTGTTTTTAAAAAATAATGACGAAGATTTTGAACTTTTGAATAAATCACTATCTGGATAGTCATTCTACTTTTTCATGGTTATATTATCATTCTCTGTGGTTACGCATCACAAATCAAGATGTATTTTGGTGTCAAGCACCACCAGATTTGCCAAACATTTGCAAACTTTTTGTTAGTTTTCCACAGCATGCAGGTTAACTCAGTTTTTTTTTTTTTTTATCTAGTCCATATTAACTCTTGCTATTCTTCCATTTCATTGTTTTGTATTTTTCACTGTCTTGGGTTGGTATTGGTAATTGTAAAGCCTGACATATTGAAGCCACATGTGTCTTGACTCTTGATTTCAGTGTTGTTAAACAATTCTTGCTATTAGTATAACATTTCACCTTTTCTCTGATTCGGTAAACTGTTTACCTTATAGCAGGTTGTTGAGATAAGAAAGTTTTTCAAATATAAGTGTCATAACTAATTTAGTTGCAAACCTTCATTTTCTTTTTCTTGTTATTATCCAAACTGGAACTTACATCAAGTTAAAAATGACTATGTTGGTTAGGGTACTTATAAGCATATTTGTTTCCAAGAGAGGGTTTAAAGTACTTTTGTTAATGGAAAATAGACATAAACATTATGTTTTTTTTCTTACCTGATTGCAATATCATTTTTAATTCCGCATCTGTTTGTCAGGTCCTATTCTCATTGAGGATTATCATCTGGTGGAAAAACTTGCTAATTTTGACCGCGAGCGCATCCCGGAACGTGTTGTTCATGCTAGGGGAGCTAGTGCTAAGGGTTTCTTTGAGGTCACCCATGATATTTCACACCTCACTTGTGCTGATTTCCTTCGATCCCCTGGAGTCCAGACTCCTGTTATCGTCCGGTTCTCCACTGTCATCCATGAGCGGGGCAGTCCTGAAACTCTCAGAGACCCTAGGGGTTTTGCTGTGAAGTTCTACACCAGAGAGGTAAACAAACTCTTGCCTATCGTTGCTAAATTTCTCACGGGTCGATTAGCCTCCATTGAAGACGAAAATTCCGATTTTCTCACAGTTTTAAATATGACGTTATTTCATTTTTATCTAGTTTTGAAAACCCAATGTCTGTCTTCTCATGATAATGAAATGCACCTTAAAGGTTTTTTGGCAAAATTTTACACACTGGTATTTGATATGATTGGAATCGCTTTTGCATATAAATAGTTCCATAAGGGGAGATTTGCAGGCCAGAATGACTATCTAAACTTACTTTGAAAATGTCATGGACTTAATGTTATGCGATCTATCGATTTCTTGTTTCCTTTATGCAATTCGATCCCATTGAGCCGAACGATTCTTATGTTGATGTTAGTATCAGGTTTCTTTTGTATAATTATATTTTTCTGATCCTTGTTCCAACTGGGAGGTCTGCCTATACATATATTCCACTATAGATGGTCTGAGTGCAAACAAAAAAAAAAGGTGTATTCCACACCTGCCACAATAATATATTTTCTTTGTTCTATAGATGGTCTGAAGTGTATCCCGCACCTCCCACAATAATTTATTTCTTTGTTCTGATCTCAGGGTAACTTTGATCTGGTGGGAAACAATTTCCCTGTTTTCTTTGTTCGTGATGGAATGAAGTTCCCTGATATGGTCCACGCTCTCAAACCCAACCCAAAATCTCACATTCAGGAGGACTGGAGGATACTTGACTTTTTCTCCCACCACCCAGAGAGCTTGCACATGTTCACCTTCCTCTTGGACGATCTAGGTGTTCCACAAGATTACAGACACATGGAAGGATCTGGAGTTAACACATACACTCTCATCAATAAAGCTGGAAAAGCACACTACGTGAAGTTCCATTGGAAACCCACATGTGGTGTCAAGTGTTTGTTGGAAGATGAGGCTATCAAGGTTGGAGGAGCCAATCACAGCCATGCCACCAAGGATCTGTATGACTCAATTATGGCTGGAAATTATCCTGAATGGAAGCTTTTTATTCAGACAATTGATCCTGATCATGAGGATAGGTTTGACTTTGACCCATTAGATGTCACCAAGACCTGGCCAGAAGACATCATACCTCTACAGCCAGTGGGTCGCATGGTTTTGAACAAAAACATCGATAACTTCTTTGCAGAGAATGAACAACTTGCATTCTGTCCTGCCATTGTGGTCCCTGGTGTCTATTACTCAGATGATAAGTTACTCCAGACTCGAATCTTCTCCTATGCTGATACCCAGAGGCACCGTCTCGGACCAAATTATCTGCAGCTTCCAGTAAATGCTCCCAAATGTGCTCACCATAACAATCATCATGAGGGTTTCATGAATTTCATGCACAGGGATGAAGAGGTACTCTTCTAACATATATGAGCTTATATATTGTCTAATTCCAATATTCACGACTTTCCAAAATGTTGAAGAAATAGTCGGCATGTGATGTTGTAGTGCGGAGATGAATGTTGTTTAAAGCAAACTTTGGATTCCTGCCAGACTAAATATTGTTCTTATCATTTGTTTTTATCCAGGTCAATTATTTCCCTTCAAGGTATGATGCTTGTCGTCATGCAGAGAAGTTCCCCACTCCACCTGCAATCTGCACTGGGAAACGAGAAAAGGTTTGTTTCTACGAACATGGTTTTATCTTGTAAAGTTATACTACTTCATTATATGACAAATTTATTGATGTTGAGCTGGAAAGCATTGTGCTCAACATTTCAACTTCGACTATGCCATCAAATGTACTAGTGCATATTAGTGTATAGTAATTTACTTCTGGCTCCATTGGCTCTTGCTGTTATAATACACTTTTTCCCCTTTGAGAATTTTAAAAAGGAGCAAACTATCTACGAGTTACAATGATTGGACTGCAACAGTTTCATTTCTGGTCATACAATTTTGTTTTCCCGATGTTATACTTGGTATGTTATTCCATGTTTTGTTCCAGTATCCAATAGACCTTTTTATGTGCGTCCCAGTATCCGGTATTGAACACTTGGTTTATCACTTATCACTATGTTATTGCTTCTGGACTCGATTTATTTTTCGTTAAATGTCGGAGTTAATAAAAGTGAATGATATGCTAATGATGACTTGTGGTAAATACAGTGCATTATTGAGAAAGAGAACAACTTTAAGCAGCCAGGAGAAAGATACCGTTCCTTTGCCCCAGACAGGTACCTGAGCATGTTTATACTGAAAAAGGATCGATTGGAATGTAAGGTTTTAGACTTGTGTTTACAGAGTCCTTTGTTTTATTTCTGCAGGCAAGAACGATTCATCTGCAGATTGGTTGGCGCCTTGTCCGACCCAAGAGTCACTCATGAAGTCCGCAGTATCTGGATCTCGTACTGGTCTCAAGTAAGTTACAGTATTTAGTTAATCTCCACTTTTGATTTCATACAATATTACATTATAAAACATTGCTGACCTACTGGTGCTGTGGTGTTTACAACAGGCTGATAAGTCCCTAGGTCAGAAGCTTGCCTCTCGCCTCAATGTTAGGCCCAGCATTTAAAGTTGATATCTCAATGGAGGTTTTGAGCTGCTGAGGTAGTGTGAAAAGAGTAAATTTAGAGAAGAATCTCAATGATGTTGAAGCAGAAGCCTGTTTGCCGATGCTAAATTTATGTGTTATTATGTACTAATAACATCAAGCAATACAGTAACATCATAGTGTTTCAGATCATAATGATTTCGTGTCATGTAATAAGATGCAGTTCTATATGCAAGTTATAGGGGAAGGTTTCCATATTCACTGTTTGTGCTACTGGATTGCTCTTTGCAGATTTGCAAAAGAGTCTTATTCTTTTGTCCGTATATATGATAAGACATATTAAAAAATCCATACACAGAGAAAGTTTGACACTAGAGTATTATCCTGATTAAATTTATTCGTTTTGGTATACATATTAAAAAGATCGATGCACAGTGAAAGTTTGACCCTAGAGAATTATCCTGATTAAGCTTGAAAGTGTAAGATTTGCCTGTATTACCCTGAGTCCAGAACTTTAACATTCCTTGATTTTTAAAGCACTAGTGCAGTAATGGAATGACACTCGTTCTCATGAACAATGTACATATTGCACAGCTATCCTAGCAGGCACTTCAATTCTGTTACTACCCAAGAAACCATGCCAACCATTCCTGTTGATATATCAATAAGACACTAACAACAAATACTGTACATGATATAAAGTTTTTTTTTTTTTCCCAATTTTGTCTCAATTAGAAAATGAACAAAAAAAAAATCGAGACGAGCTAAGAATGAGTGAAACCTGATCTAAATTTACATATAAAAGTAGTATTGGAGCTGCTAGGCTCAAATTCACCTGATATCCCAGCTAGAAAAACAAAACAAGTGAAATGTTAATCCAAAGTCCAAACATTCCAAACATAATATAATAAAGACTAGAGAGGGGAAAACAATAAAAAGGTGCCGGCTAGCTTTGATCCAGGCTTTTTGAGAGGTAAAATAAAGACATTATCATTCTTTCCCCTCTCTCTCTCTCTCTAGTCACGACCTTTTTAAGCAACTGAATTAGTTGTGTGTTGTATGCTGTCGTCAAGGCTAATATGCGCTGGATGCTACTTTTCTTCTTTAAACCATTTCACCAGATCCAACATTCTCGTTTCGAACCATTCTTCTTCTTCTCCTTGCTCTTCTCTCTCTTCTTCTATTAATAATAACTTCACCTTTTTCACACACTCTCATCAACGTCTTTCCCGCTCTTCTCGCCAATTCTTACATTCATCAAGATTCAAAACATCATCTTCTTCTTCTTCTTCTCGTTTTCGTAAAAAAGGTATGCTAATAATCTTATATTAGGGTTTCATTTTTGCAATCCTTATTGCCAAATGTTTTATTGATCTTTTTGTTTAGATTTGAATCTCAATTGTAGCTAAATAGTAAAATTTGATGCTGAGTAAGTATAGAAGATTATCAATTTTAGAATTCTGAATTTGTTGAATATCTTGAATATCGCAGAGTTATAAGATTTGATTTCGGATTCGAGATTGTTGGACATTAAAACTATTTTTTTTCTTATTAGACTGAATGAAATAATTAAGTTCGAAAGTGATATAGTGGATTTGTTGAGGTAGAGAAAATATTAATCATCATTGGTTCTAGATTATTCTTTTTGACATTATTGCACTCATTTGAATGAAGGTGGTTATATGATTATGATTACTGGATTAGAGATTATTTTATCTTTGTGGACTTCTAAGTTAGGTGTACAACACTTGTTTTTAGTTAAAACTTAGTATACAATCTCTGTTTTCATGGCGTGATTAATCTGAAAATTCAAAGTTTGAAACTGAAGTCTGAATCCACTTGAAGGACTTCTTCGAGTTTTGCATAGTAGAGGTTTATTTAGTTTGTGATCTTCTGGCTTAACGGTTTCCAGAATCATATTACGTTGACAATATAATAGATATGATTCATACTATTATTTTGTAGTTTCATGGAAAATCTGCAGTATAATATTCTCTATTTTTTTATTGAATAATATAGAAATTTCTCTTCTGACTTCACATGTTTATCATATGCATGGAAACTCTTCATCCATACTAGAATCATTTCATATCCAGTGTAATGTCTGTATGATGATTGTTTGGTTTTAGTTATATCACTTGGTAATTCTGATATGGTAATTCCAAATCGTACTTTCAGCAAATTGCTTACCTGTTGTAATGGAAAGAGTTGATCCCAAGGAAATGCTCCACACAAAGATGCGACTATGGGAATTCCCTGATCAATATGTTGTGGAGCCTATAGAAGGGAAATTTGATTCTTGTTTAGCAATCAGTCGTGTAGATGGGTCAATGAGCTTGATTGGTGAGTTACTCATATAGTTTGGGTTTATATTTTGTGTATATACACGTTGGTTGGTTATCTATGTGTAAGAGAATACATGGTGTCTCCCTCAGAAATTTTACGAACTGGGTGACACTTCGAGAAGTCCAATGTATTTCTTGTTTGGTAAATAAGTATTAATTTGTAAGGTTTATTCTATTTGTAATCAGATGAGATTCCAGATTGCACATCTGTTAGGGCTCCAAGAACTCAGACAATTTTTGGTGTAATTGGAATGCTAAAGCTCTTGGCAGGTAAGCTATTCTCTTGTCAATTAATACAGACACATTAATTAGTTCTATTTTTTCAGTTAATTATTTTAGCCTGCTTGGTACACTGAGTTTAAATCAATTTGGGAAAGTAGTGAAAATGCATTCAGTCCATTCAATTCCACTGAACACGTTTGCTTGCTACCATTGAATGGGTTAAGTTCTGGTGTTCGATTACCAATTCTTCCATATAGAAAGAAATAAGACATCCTGGTTCATTTTATTATTCACTTGACTAAGGATGAGATCAATATCAGATAAGAATGTCTATTTTGTGCATTCAATGTCCCAGTGCAAGTAACTGGTGGACGACCAATCTTTTACTTTTCCACGAAGCTCTTCCTGAAGCTGTTTCTATAATCATATCATCTGGTTCCTAGTCCAACTGACTTCACTTAATGAGGTGCTCATTGACACATATTGTAGTAACAAAACATATCTAACAAACTACCAAATCACGCCTTTTGTTTTTATTTTATTTTTTCATGGCCTGTTTGGTTACTGTTGTTGGTCCACAGGGCTTTTTACAGGTTTCCTTACCATTTTATCAAATTATAAACAAAAGTTCAAGGCTTTTAGATACTTAAAAGAAGAATAACAGTGGTAGCTTTATTTAATGTCTACAAATGGTATTTATAAATTCTCAAGATGTAAGAAATATGGCTCAGCATGTTCCCTGCATCCTTTCTATGTCGGTAAGAATAGTGTAGTGTTCTCATTTAATGCTTCTTGTTTTGTATTTCTCATTTGTTCGAGGTGTACTACCTTCTGGATATATCTTTTATCACTGAAAGTGCATTGATCCAAGTAACCTTTCCTTCTAAGTATGGACTTATGTTTTTTTTTACTCCTGGATATGTTTACAGGGGTATATGTTCTAGTGATAACAGAGCGTGAATGTGTTGGATCGTATTTGGGTCATCCCATTTTCAAAATGTCATCATTAAAAGTTTTGCCATGCGATCATTCTTTAAATAATTCCCCTATGGAACAGGTAAATATTGGTCGGCAGTTCTCTAATATTATTGGTGACACTTACAATAGTCTGACTATATCATACTTGTCCATCTTATCGCCTTCGACAGAAAAAGATGGAGTCTGAATTTTCAATGCTCCTAAATGCTGCAGAGCGAACATCTGGATTGTATTTTTCCTATGATGTCAATTTAACAGTCAAGTATGTTTTTTTTCCTGATAATTATCGATTCTATATGGCTCTTTTCCATTTTGGGAGGACATAATTGTTTGATATATTTATTCTCCAAAATACTCTAAAATCTAAATTACTTTTATTCAGACTATTAGGCACCACTGTAAAGGCTTCCTGCTTGGTTAGCACTAAGCAGGACATTATATAGATATAGTTATTTATCAAAACTATGTTTCCTATTTTCGAAATAACTGTTCAAAAGTTTGATCATGGAGTCAAAAGCCAAAGCCAGAATTCAAACTAGGAAAAGCTCGAGAACAAGTGAACAACATTATGTGCGTGCATTTTTCTAGTATTTATGCAACACAGAACTATACTCAAATACAAAGTGAATTTAACTTTATTATCCTAATGTTATAGACATGACAGGATATGAAAATATTGATTATTCTTCATACTTAAATAATTAATATTTGTTTAGACCAAAAATATATCACTATCCTTGACATCAACGGACTCCTATCCCTTTGGTGCAAGAGATGGCATGATTATGGGGACATTCCTTACGCTTCTTTTGCTTACTCTTGGCAGGATGTTCTAAGTGGCCCTTGATGTAGAGTTTGATTGTAGCTTCTAGTGTTTTTTTTTGTTTGTTCTACCTTGTTTTGCTTTTGTTTCCTTGACCAGGGATATCTCATCCCTTGGCTTTGTTTGTAATTAACTTTTTGATATGAATATATTATGCTCGTTTACCTCTCTCTTTAAAAAAAAAAAAAAAAAAAAATCAGAAATGGCATGAGAATTAATCTTTGGAATTGTATGATAGCCATTCACTATATACTAGTGCTCATGGAAGAAGTGTAGGATCCTATCATTTGTAAAATATTTTCCTTTTGTAGCCTATACCTCTTTTTTATATTTTTCACCGAAACTAACTTTAGATCCTTAGAAAGTTAGAAGTGATTTTATTATGTTTACTTACCATTTAGGACCTGATCTTGAGATTGTTTTGATACTTATATATATATATATATATATATATATATAAACAAAAGGCATTCTATACCTCTTATGATGGTGTTTTGCAGTGCACAACGATTGCACAATTTGGGTGACGAGTCAAAGATGCTTCCTCTTTGGAGACAGGTAAGCGTTTTCCATGATGGTTATTAAATTCCTGCTCCTTGTTTGTACTGCTAAGCTTGAGAACAAAAACAGTGATTGTTTAGGCTTCTTTTTTAAAAGACAAACGAGCAAATATATTGATAATCAAGGTTCACTACAAGCGAGCCAAGGGACGAGATGTCCCTGGTCAGGAAACATATAAATGCAAACCAAGCTACAGAAAGGGAAATAAAATGGTAATCACAGAACAGACCTTACTTAACATGGAGAAGTAGTGCTTGAGGCCCAAAGTGCCTCAGATGTTTCTTACCTGGCGCGCTATCCTTTAGAAGGATTTTTGACCATAGATAATCTTTGTAGGAAGATCATCATAAACTTCCGCCCATTGTGCTTGGAGTCGGGGGAGTCAGTTGACCAAAGTTCGCTTCATTGCGTTTCTCTTATACAATTTGGGGTTGTTTATTAGCGCTGTCTCTCTTATGCAATTCGGGGTCCTTTTGATGTCGCGACAGCTAGGATCAGTCTCACGCTGAAGAGGAGGTTGTGTGGTATCATTCCTTCTGTGATACTGTGGGGTGTGGGGGGCATTTGGTTGGAAGAGACAGTTTTAGGGTAAGTCGTGTGATTTAACTGACATCATCCTTGATGTCATCAAACGGTTGTTGACTTTGGAACGAGAGGTTATTGACTTTAGGGACATTCCTTTTGCATCCTTTGTGTTCTGGTGTAAGTTTTTAGATTGGGACCTTGACCTCTTATTCTCTTCAGTGTACCCTTCTTTGTGTTGTTTATTGGGTAGCTGCTTTCAGTTTCAACTAGGGTATCTCATCCCTTTAATGTTGTATCTCTTTAGTGTCTAACATTTAACATTATATATATATATATATATACCTCTCAAAAAAAGTAGAGAAGTGACTTTTTCTTATTGCTATTACTTCAAGTTTGATGCTCTTTGAAAAATGAGTCCGGGAAGAGGTTTTAATTCCATTAACTTCATTATACTTCTTGTGATATTTGTCAAACAGGCAGACCCTAAGTATGTCTGGAACAACTACATGATGGAAAGTCTCATAGATAACAAGGTTAGTAAGTGCTTTGTAGGGTTAGTTATGCAGCATTCACATTGCCCCCAAAAGTTAGTTACTTGTTTCCCTTTCATTTCTGACATTACTTTTGAAATGATAATTGTGCAGCTTGATCAGTATTTGCTTCCGGTTATCCAGGGGAATATCCTTTTTGCTCGCGTATTTGTATTTTTTTCTGTGTGAAATTCAGGCTATTGATGTTCATACTGTTTACTTTAGTTATGTATGAGTGTATGTGTAACATCCCGGGTCGGCAGGTGGTTTGCCGAGGGGGTGGATCCTACTGCACCTAAGAGGGGGATGTCCTGACATTGGAATATAGGTATAGATCCGTCATATATTATCACCGAGGCCTTTTGGGCTCACTTGGCTCCAGAGTTCGAAAGAACTCCGGAGTTAAGCGTGCTCGGGTGGGAGTAATCTCAGGATGGGTGACCTCTTGGGAAGCAGGCTGCTGCCCATAAAAACCCCACACTGTCGGATGTCCGCAGTGGCTAAGTGGGGACAATATCGGTGGTGATATAGGCCGGGTTGCTACATTATGACAGGGTTTTGGTATGTGTCTCTGTCCATTGAATGCTGTACCTTAACTGCTATATAAGCTTTCAGAACTTTCAGGCAGCAATAGGAAGAAATATTGTTGATGTTACCCTGATTGCTCGAAGATGCACAAGAAGAACTGGTAATAAAAATTCAGGATTGTGTTTTCGTATTAATGATTTAATTTTTTATTGATTTGCATTTAGTCTACCGCTGACACAATGCTATCCACATGTGATTGCATTGTACCTATCCAATTTCTAAATTCCAAACATGTCAGATGTCTTTTTTTTCTTATCCTTTTACGGAAATTATTGTGTTTCTATATTATATCTTTCCATCATCAATCAATGGTAGTATATATACGCAGCATCTATTTTCTCATGCACTTAATCATTCATAGTTTATAACTTTATACTTTTGGAGTTGCAGTTATCATTCAGACAATTATGTACTTTGATTTTTTGGTTAAGTGTTTGCTTTAGTCACACTATTCGTTTGATTCTCAAAACAGAGGAACCTATCTGTAGAGACCCATAAGATATAAGGTTTTCCAGTTGTTCACAAGTGTTGTGTCTTTCTTAAAGCACCCTTCCACCCACAACCTAAGCAAATTTCTTAAAGATTCCACATTCACACTGCAAAGTTCGTATGGAATTTGGGGCTCCATAATTGTATGAGTTAATGGAGATCATGAGCAAGATAAACTTGACCCCCAGAGAAACTTGCGTATAACATAACCCTGAAGGTTGCTGTGCTTTCTTTTGCTTTTAATGCGAGTTAGGGCCTTGACTGAAACAATTACCACATGTTTTTCCCTTCTTTGAGGGGTGTGCACTAGTATAGGGACATAATACCACTCACAAAAGCAAAGGCTGTTTTAAATCTTTTTATGGTCACCATTTAACATTTGTTTGAACAGAATAGCATTTATTCTTCAAAACTTTGTTTGGCTTAATTATTAGTCCGGTGCTTTTAACATTTTCATTGTGGTGTCATGAATTGAAAATGGCACACACTTCGCGGTCAGGTTTTGTTTGTGTCAATTTTCCTTCAGTTATATTTATTAATACACATAGTTAGTTCTATTAAATCCATTTTTAGTACGAAACACATTCTGTAGCGAATTAAGGTGTGGAGTTGGACTTTCTATGACCTGTAGCGAAATGAGGTTGTAATGTGCCTGTCTCCATTACATAAACTTTTTTAATTTAAATTTTGTTTTACCCGCCAAGAAAAAAACTAGACACCGATTTTTGTCTAGGAATCATATCTGTGGTTTATTTGACCCTCACAGTGCTTTACCATCTGATTGTGGTTGAATAACTGTTGTTAGTGGTTTTGATAGAGAGGCTGATTTAGCTGATTAAGTTTGCTATTATGGAAGGTACAAGGATGTGGAGAAGAGGTGCTGATTCAGATGGATATGTTGCGAATTTTGTGGAGAGTGAGCAAATCGTACAATTGAACGGATTCACAGCATCATTCATTCAGGTAATGTAATGTTAAGCTCAAAATACATTAATGTATCAAGATCCAACATAATAATCATAAGCAGAACAGTGACAGTAGTTTTGTCCATATGGACAAAAGCAAGGACAGACGCAGGCTATTGCAGCTCTGGAGATTTTCGTAATTTAATAATCGCTACTACTTTGCCTGTTTTACCCTCCAGACAAGTTTAGTGATAATTTTACGACTTATAAGTTATATCAAACCATTTTGTTATTTCTCTGTAAGAATTATTGCTGTTATCATATGTTTGTTTTGACCTTTGATCAATCCTGTTTCTTTAGAATTACCTTTTAGCAGTATAAGTTCTATGGTTTTTATAATCATTTGGTTTGTTTTCTAAATATAAACGCCACAGTAATCATCACTCTACCTTTTCTTCTTTGTCTTTTATATGTTTTATTATATTTTATTTGCATATGGTAGTTACATAGATTTTATTCATTGTTCTTTGCATTGAGCAAACTTATTTTTCTTTCTTCTAGAGCTTGTTGCAGTTTAGGCTTACACATATTTTTTTTTCTAACTTTCATTTTTGATATGTTTCAGGTTAGGGGGTCTATTCCATTCTTGTGGGAGCAAATTGTTGATTTGACCTATAAACCTAAATTTGAGATCGTGAGACTTGACGAAGCAGTACGTATATCTCCTACTTACATATATTTTCCTTTGCAAGAATTTATTTTGTTCCCTTAAGTTTCTTCAAGTTCACTTTTCATGCATCTGCTTTAATAATAATGATCGGATTTATCCTACAATTTTGCAGCCTCGAGTAGTTGAGCGCCACTTTTTGGATTTAAGAAAAAGATATGGTTCTGTTTTGGCAGTAGATCTTGTCAATAAGGTACATGTCCATATGGATCCCGCTTTTGCCTTTTTTGTTTGCTTCTTTATTTATCCTGTGCGATTTATATATTTGCAACCATTGCCAAGTTTGTGTCAGTCATGTACGAATCCAATTTGGCACGTATGATGTCGTTCTGTCTTCAAACATAGTACAGCATTTGTGTATATCTGCATGTTTATGAGGCTAATCTTTTTTATTGCTTTTTTATCTCGTAGACTTTATGGTTGATATCAAGTGTCCTGATAGCATCCACAGTCCCTGGATTTTTTTTTCTTTCTTCCATTTTAGTTTGTTTGGTAGTATACTTGTTAACTAACTACACCAAACTCCTGATTAAGAGTCCTATGCTCTATATTTCGCAGCCAAATATCTGTGTTTCTCTGCAACTTGAATTTTTGCCATTGGGAAAAAAATATTGCATGTATGCATGCAGCTTCTATTCATTTGTTGTGTATAAGTGGAATTGCACATCCTTGTATAAGAATTAATAACTTATATAGCTGCTCAGTTCTTACTCTTGTTATTTTCTTATCAGCATGGAAGTGAGGGACACCTGAGTGAAAAATATGCCAATGCAATGCAACATGTTATTAGTGAAGATATGAGGTAAACACAGTTGTATATTTATTAATATCTATACATCAGCTTATTCTGACAAATTGGTTATTGTAGGTATCTACATTTCGATTTTCATCGGATTTGTGGTCATATACATTTTGAGCGCCTCTCCATTCTTTACGATCAAATAGAGGAATTCCTGAGGAAAAATGGGTAAGATATGCGATCAGAGTATCATCATAAAGATTTGGCTTGCACCACTTTTAAGATGAGTAGACTAGTTTAATTGAACTTGAAGGATTCTTTTTTTTTAAGTAGTATGCTTAAACCTTTTATTAGTATTGTTTGTTCCTCAATTTATTTTCAAGGTTTATGCTCATTAATGTCTTGTTGCAAGTCGATATTTTTTCAATTCCAATCTTGCATTCTTGATTGACATAAATTACTTTATTATTGCTTAGAGAAGGAAAGCCGGGTTATGAAAAAGTTTGACAATGTTGTGTTACATTTTCTGTAAGTATAAAAAGTGACCTAAACCTGTGTTATCTTAGAATCAAACTTTGATGGACACTTTATTTGTAACAAGGACTTGTTAGATGATTCAACTGGATATTGAACTCTTCTTTGAAAATTATAGACGACATTTATAGCGAATTAGAATAAAAGTTCGAATGGTAAATGGATTCTACAGGTTCCTGCAGACTGTGGAATGATCGCAAAGTCTTAATGGATTTTGTGCTTATTTTGTATGTTCTCTTTTGACTATTTAATGGTGCATGAATCTGATTCGATGATTTTTTGATAATGTTGGTGGAACATCGTTCTGGTTTTTCCCTATCACTTGTAAAGCCGTAATCGTTTTTCCACTTGCAGGTACTTCTTTTTGAATGAAAAGGGTGAGAAAGTTGATGAGCAACTTGGAGTAGTACGAACTAATTGCATTGATTGTTTAGACCGAACAAATGTTACCCAGGTCAGTTAAACTTAACATTAAGAAATTTATGGCATTTGTATGACTCAATAGAGTTTGAGTTTCTAGAAGTCGTTGTTATGCTGTTTGTATATGCATCATATTTTTGGTGGCGAGATAAACCCTCATGGTTATACTGAACTGTGGTAAACAGAGTATGATTGGGAGGAAAATGCTGGAAAAACAACTTCACCGGATAGGGGTATTTGCTGCTGATGATACAATTAGCAAGTACCCACATTTTGACGAAAGCTTTAAAATACGTAAGAAAGTTTTTATTGTTAATTTAAGTTCAGTGCATTAGTTTTCTATTGATGATACCTTTTCTTTTTGGGAGAATAATATGTGTTTCCTCTTTCTTTTAGTCTTAATCTTTAAATTTTCCTGGTCTTGTTACAATCATTAGATTTACTGTTGCTTGTATGTTTCTTCAGTGTGGGCTAACCATGGAGATGACATAAGCATTCAGTACTCTGGTACTCCTGCTTTGAAAGGAGATTTTGTAAGGTATTTTTCCTACAGCCAGTCTGCAGAAAATTATGTATCACTTAAGAAAACGTTGTCTTTCAGTAAGACAAGTTCACTGAAATAAATATTTAGGGCATAATCTTTTCAGATTTTGGGCATACATATTGCTTTTTAATTAAAACACCTGCCCAATTCACTTAAATTTTCAGGTGCGGCAAGCGGACAGTACAGGGAATAGTTAAAGATGGTTGGAATGCCCTGGCCCGCTACTACCTTAATAATTTCTGTGACGGAACAAAACAGGTTGGCACTATCACTATTATTGTCATTCTATTTGTGTCTGGAAGACTGGTAGAATTTTGGAAATGTTTACATGTTTCATCATTTCTTTAGCTTAGACTCTGTTCTCTTTGAGAAAAGGTATTGTTTTTTTTTTTTTGCCAATGTCCAAAGCATGCTATGATGCTAGTGTTGAGCATTTACTCTTGAAAATTGAAAGGAGCTATCTTTCACATGTCCTATGACACAGATATTTCATAGGGATGCATATATTTTGACAGCAGTTGCACATGAGCCTGTGGCTCAGCGGTTGCATCCCTCTCACAAAGTGGAGAGATTGCGGGTTCGAAACACATCAGCAGCTGATTGTTTGATAAATTTTTTTTCCTCACGTAATATAAAGGGGTAGGGGTCCCCTCAACCTCGCTGGCCAATAATAATAAAATAAAAAGGTTTGATAGCAGTTGATTGGATTGTTGATTTTCTACTCCTTTCCTTGGATGTTTGTTTCTTTGACAAGTAAAGTAGCATTGCATAAATAATAAGGGCACGTTATTTTTAAATTCAAATATGTCAAGTTAAGCTATTACTTTGGATACTCTGATGATTGGATGCAAATTTAATGAGAAGAGTGGCATGCGCTTAGTGAGTCAATTTCAAGAGAATGCATACTCCTTCAATGAAATAACCGTGGTTTATCCACATTGGAAATTCATTTTATTACATTCGTTTTTAGTCTGTTTCAGACAAATTCTTTGAATTTTAATATATGTTTATGTTTACCTAATGTTTTGGACTTCAATTCATGTTTGTTTGGTTTTGTTAAGATTCGTAATTTCTCATGATTGGGTGAAGTACTGAAGTTACAACATTTAAAACACGGAGTTGACTAGTTGAGAGACAAATTTAAGTCTCAATGAATTGCCCAAGCTGTGATTGGCGGCGTAGCTGGAAGGAGGAGGTGAGGGGACAGCTTCAGTTCTAAGGCATGGACTCGCCACAAGAGTATCTATGTCTAAGATCAAACAAGTTTCAGCTACAAACACTAAGGGCGTTCCAAAATCTAGCCATCATGCCGGAGTAGCTGGAAGGAGAAGTGGAATAGACAAATTCAGCTCTGAGTCATGGGGCTCCATAGTGGACATACGTCTAGCTGAGAACAAATTTCAGTTACAACCTGTAAGGGCTATGTAACATTGACACATCACTGCCCCATGCTAGAGAAACCAATTTCAGAAAATAACCCTATGTAAACAGAGAGCGACAATAGATAAGGTATGACTAAGGAGTGAAAAAAGTGCAAGGATATGACTATCCAACTACCCAGAATCATAGCCAAAGAGAACAGAATAGATGATTGTTTTCTTTCACATGCTAAGTTGTGTTAATTGTCAGGATCTTATTTTGAGTGGCAAACCTTGTGAAGAACCTAGATGGAAGCTACACGCCAACAATCTTTCCATGGGTAGGTTGGGTGAGGTAGACTAGGTTGGAAAAAACCATAGGGTTTCCCTGAGCATGTTGGAGATCTTATAACTTGGCCTATGGTTAGGGTCTCCTTTGCAGGTTAAAAGGAGGTCTTGAAGAAGAATTGTTTTTACCATCATGTGGGTTATTTCATGGCCAGATGAAAACTTTTTTATCGTGAATCGGGGAAAGACTAATTCATGAAACATTGGTAGATTAGAAATTTTACGCCATCCACAAGATGATACCTTCACGTCCTTTGTCACAAAATGAAATATATCTTCATCGTTTGGTGGTGATTTATTTTTAAACAGTAAGGTATTTAGATTTCATTATTGTTTTTACTTTTGTAGCCATTTTATTCTTCGATTTAGATATCTATTTTGAGAGTTCCGTGTATGACCTTAGTTTTTTTTATCTGTCTGGTTGCGAAGCTGAAGTTACAGTATATGGTTTGTTGGAGATCTTATTTGATCTGTTTCACACAAGTTATTTCTGTTGCTTGAATTGATGGATGATATTTGATTGTTATTTATTATTACCTATTCGTGATTAATTCATTTTTGGTACTTTTTATATCTCTAATCCTAAGTGTTTGAAATTTTGAAGGATGCTATTGATCTCCTTCAAGGACATTACATTATATCTGTCAATCGAGAAATGAGTCCTCCCTCCCAAAATGGTGGTCTTGAGGCTATAGCTGTAAGTTCACTTTATGCGACTCTACTCTTCTATAATTAATTACGAAGGTTACTTCCATGAATTTCATGAAAACGTTTTTGTGTAAATCTTCAAGTATTGAGTCCACATAAAGTTTTAAGGAGTCTATATTATCCACTAGATACTCCAAGTATCATTTCAAAATTTCGTTGTGATAAATTCAAACGTTTTTTGTTCCAATACTGATGACCAATGCATTTTACTTGTGAAAGGTGTTTTTATAAAACCTTTTTGTAACAATTCCTTTACAAAAAGAGCAAGGGCACCCATGGTTTTAAGGACATGCACGGGAATAGAGAATACAAGGTGGAAATTTTAATATGGTGTGTTTGACACACCATTTGTTTATGAGAAATAAAAAGATATATTTCTTTCAAAAAGTCATGCTCATTTTAAAGTATAGATATGTTAGTGAGTTACCTAGTACCTACAAAAATTAAACGATGTAAGATCTTTTAGGGTTTGTAGCTGAGTCAAAATTTTCTAAAAGTTTACTCTTTTCCTTCCATACTCATGTATTTATCTTCTTCTAGTCTGAACCTGTTACTTATGCAGTCAAATTCGCTCCTAGGAGGTGCCTTGGCTATTACTTAGGATCTAGGCTCACACTTTGCACCTGAAGTAAAACGTGCTTAGCCTTAACCCTGGCTCCTAAGTGTGCTGTGACAGCATAGTACTACCAGATATTGCCTTTTTTTATATAGTAGCATGTTATAGTAAATATCAGTAGACGATAGTAACCTTTATTTGATTTTTTTTTTCTTTTGGGATTGAAAACTAATTGCACTTTCACTATCATGTGCATATAAGTGTGGATGTTTTTGTAAGGGACTCCTATAATGAACATTTTTTATTTTTGCAGTCCCTACCATTGGCTTTGGCATTGGTGATAACTGGGCTTCTTTTAGCAAGCATTTCACTGAGGCAAGGTGAGTTTTAGCTGGTAGTTTGGAAAAAAAAAATGATTAATTTTTTCACAACTAGTTTGTCGTGTATTATGCATATCAGTCTAGTTTGGTGTAATCCTCAACAGATGCAATCCAACTAAACTTGCATTTTCCAATTAAGCTCATATCAATGACCAATAAAATAATCCCGGTTGTCCAAATCATTCTGTTTGAAGCTAATTCACGCAGTTCTTTTGTTGTTGTGGTTTAAAACTGTTCTATATATTCAGAGGTGCAAGTGAAATTATCTTTTTGCTGAAATCAACAATTTAATTATGTTAAATAAAAGGTCCAATAGTACCCCATGGCTGTATAATATAATTGGTTACTAGTTATACTTCTTCAGATCATGATAATATCCTTCTACCATGCTTACTATGTCATGACAAAATCTTAGACCTCAAGATATTCTACTCTGCTGTAAATCATTTCAGAAGTATCTTTTTTTTCCCCAATAATAGATTAAAGGTGATTATTGGAAAACATAACTTGTACATGTAAAATGGTTCATGCCCTAAAGTGTATTGTTTATGTAAGTAGGAATCAGACAATGTTATAGTTGATGACAAGATTGGATCCAAACATGCCATAAAGCTGTTAATTATATCTCTCCTTGAATTTAATAACATCTGGCACATTGAAGTCTGCATATTATTTACTCGAGTAGATTGCAGTCGTGAGCTATCTTTCAGTATATTCCAATTGGATTAATCATGGTGCAATATAGCCTTGATAAGGATTGCTCATCTGATCTCTGTGCTCAACCCTCTGCAGCTCGGTCTGATTTTCGTCATATATTCTATTCTCTCCTCTGGGCAAGTATCAGTTTGGGCATCACAGCATTTGTGAGAGCCAATGGACGGATCTTCTGTAATCGGCCTCGTCTGCACAAGCCAAATGGATATTAAAGGGAGAGACTGGTGTGTGTGGGATATCACCTTGTTGTTCATGCATTGCTTGTAATTTTTAGGTATTGCTATCAGTTTTGTATATTTGGTAGCTTTGTAGATACTAATTCTCAGTTCTGTTTTTAACTTGAAGGATCCACTTTTTTGGGGGAGGGTCTTCATCGGTTCATCCCAACAACTACTGATTAATTCATTTTTATCTATAAATATAAAATCTTCACATTCTTTAACAATATGAATTTCCTTAATGCATGCATATGTGTTTCCTCCAAATGAAATGCTTGATAAAAAATCACAAAGAATAGATCAATGAAAATGGGAAAGAAATAGTTGATAATATTGTTGGTGCAACTCCTTGGGTGGAGGTTGGATGCATTTTCATATGTGAGTAGTGACTACAAATTTTAATTCTAAATCATGGTTTTATGTATCTCTTCTTGTAGAAATTTTCATTGTTCTATCAGCTGGACTGGGACATAAGCTACTATGACTGATTGTGTTGGTACTTGGTACTCAAAATAGAGGTGCAAGAGTTATGGAAGCAACAACAAAACAAACTTTTAGTACTTGGTGAAACTAGGCATATTTCCTAAGAATCTTCTATGTAAATGTTAGAAAGGAAAAACAAGAAACAAAATATGACAATATGCTAGATACACATTCATTAAATCATTCAACAGCTTCACAGATGTCCTGCGAGCAAGAATTGAGCAACTAAAACTCAAGTATCTTTGGAGAAGTCGAAATCATTATTTATTTACTCAAGCCAAGTGTAATTTACTGAAGCCGAGTCTGTAGTTCAGGATGACGCTTTAGTCGCATAGGGAGGCCAGTATAGATGAAACTCAATCTTGTAAGTAACAGCTAGACCTACCAGATCTACAGGTGAAGAAGTCACATAACCTTGGACAAACAAGAAATCACCTGTACCCCCAACAACTGGATGATCAGCAGGCTTGGTGTTATGTGTGCCTCCAACAATAGACAGAGACCCTTTGTGCTTCTTCATACTCAGAGTAATCTTTGCAATTGATATACTTCTAAGCCCATCAAATGATGATGTAATAGAATTCCCCTCAGCAAAACCAACTATCTTAGAAGATGGGTTTGGTGCAGTAGTCATAGGATCATTGAAGGCAAAAATGGTGCCGAAAGGCAAAGTTGTCTGAGAGATACCAGGTCCTGTTACACCATTTACTATGACAAAACCAGTTTTATTGATGGTTTCATGTTGAAAGAGAGAGAAATGAAGGGATTTAACTCCATGGTTGTGGTGTTTGTGTTTAGATGAAGTTGAATTGATAGGGTTGATTGTTAACAGAACAAGTGCAACTATCAAGAGAAGAGAATAAGAGTACATAGAGAAAGCCATGGGAAGTTGTAATAACTTTCCTGCAGTTCTTCTATTTTTTTGTGTGAAGGATATGGAAATGTAGCACATATATAAACCAAGTTGAATTGACTTGGTAAAAAGAACTTTGCTAGAGTTGGTTTTGGATTTTCATTAATAAAATAAATAAATACATATATATAATTGATAATTCATAATTGAGATTGATTTGTCTCCAACATGGATTTTCCAAAGTTATTATACATTCAAATTATGTTGGTGGAAGTTGAAAAGCAAGCAAGACTATACTGTGACCACAAAAGTCTGCTATACTTTTCTTTTGAACCTTTTGACAAGTAATTAAGATCTGATTGACTATTCCTGTATGTGTGTAGTCAGTGTCAGTCCATCTTAGTGCAAGTAAATTTGAATTCATCATAGAAAATTAGAAAATGCATATTTCTACAGATGTGCATAGTTTCTTATAAAGCACTCAAATGACTTTGAGTCTTTGATAATGAATCGAAGAATTTCAGAAGGTCTAGAAGGCCAGAACACCTTCATTTAAATATTTTCCTCCGCACAAAAATTTAAGAATGAAATAAAAAACAATTGATAATGAAATTAGTTCATTCAATATTTTTGTATCGGCAAAGTTTATTATTAGTCTCTACAAAATAGATAAACCTTTTGGCATATGCTATATTGGCTGAATAGTGCTGATTAATTTCTGCAAATATTACTTTAAGCTGCACTTTCTTGTAGCTGGAAGTATATACAAGAGTTACATGATTACATATATCTGCATGAATTTCAGTACTCACACAAACTAACAAATCAGATAAATAATAACATTAAAGGCCAAAATTCTGATAAACAGGTGTAGAAGACTAATTATAATGAGCCATATAACTTGTATTCTGTTCACCATAACACAAACTAACAAATTAGATAAATAAGAAAACAAAAATGGAATACTAATCTGAGAAGGTAGAGAGGGCTTTGCATAGAAACAGCAAACCCATAATATGAACCCTTACAACCAAAACCAACACTGCTCCCCAAAAATTTTCTTCTACAGCAAAACTACTTTGGGAAGAAGGTGGTAGGACAGCCTCACAACATCATCTCAAACCAATCATGTACAACTAATGCTCCAGTTGGATACATGTATAAAACCGTATGAATATCCATCCTAACGGGCAAAGAAAACAATGGAAGTTGACAAGAATAATCTGCTCTTCTATGGCTTGGACCAACCTTGATAATGGTGATATTAACAATCTTAATTCTTTTCAACTCGTCTTTGCTGTAAAGTACTTGGGTGGTCAATCTCGTTTCTTGATGATGTAATGGTAGATGAAGAACTTGATGCCGAATCACTATAAATCGGTACACCATTTTCGGCACTCTGATCTGTTGGAGGATTTCTTTGAGGACCAACATCTGCAGGCTTTTGGCCCTCCTCTGCAAGTTTCCTGAGAAGGTTCATTACTGTTGGAAGAAACTTTGTACCAATGGAAAGTATCCCAGGAAGCTGCATTCAAGTATTGACCAAGAATTAAAGAATAAGGTATCGGATCATTTCAGGCAGGAAAAGGAAAAAATCTCATATTACAACGAAGGAGAAGAGCTTGATACTCACAGCCCCATTGCGGAATTCACCCGAGATATCCAGTTGGACCCAGAGGGCTTTAGCCAGTAAAAAGCCAACAAAGATGATACCAAGGTAAAGAGGATTCCTGTTGAAAAAGATAGTAGGGACAAACAACAGTTTGAGAAAGGACGGACTAGAAAATTTCCAGAACAAGCTACTTTCAATTCAACAAGTAACTAGCGATCGGCTTTACCTCAGGAGTGTCATAAACTCGTTGAAACCCAGGACAACTAAGGCAAGAATGGCCCATGGGGGTGGTAACCAGTTGTTATTACGTTTATTGGCCTCCTGAAATTTAAAGAAAAATCATAACGAGTTCAAATAAAAGAAACAAATCACTGACAGTAAGCGTCGTACTTGCACAATATTTCTATAGGCGTCGTACTTGCACAAACTAGTAAGAGTCTCGCATTGAATCCACAACATTGGGATTACTCATATATAGTCAACGCCTAAAGTCTAATGTATATCTACGTTATTAATCTAGCCTAAACTGAAAATATATTTAAAGAAAAAACAGACTATCATGTTTGTGCAGTATACGCAAGTTTGAGAAAACAAGTACAAAACGGTCCAAATAACAATGTTCGAAACATGCCTGAGCTGCGATGGCCTGAGAAACACTATACTCTGTCTCTGTCTTGAATTGCCTCCACAAATTTTTGCATTGGACAGGTGTAATTAAAGTTTTTGTCGGTGGGACCTGAAAAAGAACATCAACCACAATCGTTAATGCGTTATAGCCAAAAATAGAGAAAAATATTCTGAGTTCACAATAACATCAATTATTTTAATTGTATCGGCCATACATACTAAACTTGTGCTCCAGAAATGAAGGGGACAAGCAAAAAACTAAGAAAAAATGTGAAACTCTCATTAGATACTGGTTTGTCAAAACTCAAAACTAAATGTGAAAGGGAGACTGAACAAAATTTTGAGACGGCAAAATAAAATGGCCCACATTAAAGAGTATTATTTTGATTGAAGAAATACAGTGTGAATATAAAGATATGTCTTAATGGGAGAAATTCAGCACATATTAACATCAATTGAGAATTTCAACAGTTGGTCACCTCTTCCCAGGTGCTTGAGGCAAGTGGATCAAATGATGTAATGCTTCTGTTAGTAGAACTGGTACTAGTGGTATCCACAAGAGCAAGTGAGAGAGTATTTGCAATATTATCACTATCATCGTCCAATCGAACAGCAGCCATAACAGAGAGCAACTTCAAGGACTGGAAAGGAATTAAATTAAGTGACGATTCTGATCAAATCAAAAGAAAACATTAAGACTCAACAATATATACTACGATGCAACATACAGCAGAGCGAGCAGTTTTTGTAATTGCTCGAATGTCTTCCTTCCCAGTCCAAATCCTCGGCATTGAATCAGAGTCGTGACTAAATAATGTTGAAAACCTGAAATTAAGATCAACATTAGCCATAAACTATCAATAATTTTTTTTTTTTGGAATACCAGTCATTTGTGTGGTAATACCTGTCCTTCATCCGAATCAGAACTCTTCCAGCTTCTTCTTTTGCCTTTGCTTCAACCACACTTCTCGCATAGTTCTCTAGGCTTGCGAGCATTTCATTTGTGGTCTTTTGGTCAATATCAAAACCAGAAATATCTTTGGAAAGTCCAGAAACAGCTGATTCTGTTTCACGTTGAAGTAGGTTTCTGATGGCAGGCCAGGTATTGTCACTAGCAGCATCTAGAAGAGCTTCCACAGGTTCTGATAGTGCCTTATTTAGTTTACCCTGCATGCATATTGAAACATAAATACCAATTCTTTCGGCAATTATAGCAACAATGTCAAAGATCTATCAATACTAAACACAGCCACTAGAGAATCCATTAAAAGAACGTTACCATCCAGTAGAGTAAGGCTCATCCAGTCCACATACCTCATATAAGCTATTAAGTTCAGAAAGTTTGGAAGCACGGACTGCAGCAATATGTGCATCTATGTCACGACGAACTTTATCACGAACTTTGGATGGGTCCCAATTTGCTTGTTCAATAGTAGCATCTGTAACCATAATACCATAAAAATGAGAAAAGGGAAGAGGATTATGCAGAATGAACATTAGGAACTGACTGATGAACACACTGAAGATTTGCTAGTCCTTTTCTATAGGTAATTCATTGCAAGTCAGGATTGGAATAGCTCATGATTGTGCAGGCAAGTCACAATCATCTCATTGCAATGCTTTTTGCAAAAGAATGATTCCAACTTCATTGATAAATCATAATGTTTCTTGTGTGAAGCATTATCCTCAATATAGCCTCTTTTCACCTTTCATTTCATAGTCCAAAAGCAAATATCATTTTAAACCATAATTTAAAACCATATTTTCATTCAAGGCATTTAATATAGAATTTCCTTTTCAAATTTCATTACTGTATCCCAAAAGCATCACAGGAAATTTAATTACCAACTAAAAAATAATCCCCAAGCAAGTAACATACATACAGAGTTACTAGACCAGGTCCAGCACTAGCTGGCCTGATTTTTGGGTTCCTCGGCAGGCCATAAAGAAAACAACATGATTACTGAAAAACTCCAGAGGCAAAAGACAAATATGCTTGTTCTTTGTATTTACCTGCGCATCCTTCTTCAAATACTGACATGGAATGTTTACTGCAATCATGAGCAGCCAGAGCAAACTGTTTCCCACTAATAAGAGCCTTATCAAAAGCTTCCTTAAAATCATCTAGGGTTCTAGAGCGCAGATGTGCCAGCATGGATTGGTAGGCAGGTTGGATTAGCTACAAATCAACACATTTCATTCCATCAGAAAAGAACATAAGACTCAAAAAAATTCTAATACGTCAAACTTTTCAATCAATTTCAAATCAACATGTGCACATATCTACATGGGTATATGGTTTACACAAAATTAGCACAGTTGGTGAAGATAATCATACAACAGAGTTGACTCCAAATCAAAATTATGGCCAAATTAATTTAGGTCAATTAGATTTTGAGTCGATGTTTATACTACGAACATAGACTATCTGGTTCATATTGTAAAAAGCATAAAAAAAGACAGTATTTAACCATAAATTAATTATCCTTAAAAGGGTCCAAGTTAACCGCATACACTCTAGTACAGAACTTATGGACTATGGCTGTGTTTTATTCACACTCCACAAGAAGTGACAAGAATAATTGTCTTCCGCCACTTGGAATTTTTGAAGGAATCTGTTCCCTTTACCTTGCTCTCAATTTTAAAACTAAGGAAACTGATTTTAAAATTTTTCCTTTTCATTGCAATTTGTAAAAAGATGGATACAACATTTCCCCCGACATACCTCACTTACAGTTAATAAACATAAGCTGTTCCTATCCAATAATCAAATGCATGTCCAATGACTGAGGCAATGCCAAAGTAAAAACTTTTAGGCTTCGGTACCTTGCTCAGAAGTTATACTCGTATTTCTAATTGGCTACATTAATTTGGGCTTGTGTTGACCCAAATGATACTCTCGGATCTAGTTCATGGATCGCACTGATACTGAGAAGTCGACAATTTGCGGCTAGGCATAGACAGTTAAAAAGATGAAGGTAATTGCCTCCAACTCTGGGTGTACCTCCTTTTAGAAAAGATATTCAACAGAATGACAAAAACACTTACTTCAAACTACAAATTTCTAAGAAATGAGAAATCTCTTCCAATTAAAATGAGATAGAAGTTTCACTAATACGCTACATCGGCCTCAGATTGACCAGATAAAATGATTTTTTCCTTCCTGGAATGTGGCTCGTAATGGATACTGCTATAAATAAATTAACAAGTCAAGTATGTTGGGTTGACTGATAAATGTAACAGAACTCCTGACCCAGTACAGGATTAGTAGGCCCAAAGCTAATACCTGCAGTATTTTAGTTTCCAAAATCTGGCGCTTTGCATTCCTTACACCCTCATCGAAAAAGACAGCTTCTGCATCATACCTAATAGAGAAAAGGAGACATTAAAATTTCACTTTATAATGTGTCAAAATATCAAATGGTCCACAAGAAACTTGTTATAAACATGCTAAAGATGTCAACAAGTAAAATAACTATTTACATAATAACAATAGTAGCTTTAATATTTCATAGACTTAAAAAGTCGCTTGCCAAAGAGGGCCTCATTAACATCTTTGATTGCTCGATCCAAGCCTCTAAGCTTATATTAATGAAATTTTTTGTAGTAATGACTATTGTTTTGCCACCAAAAATAAAAATCACGCTGCAAAGAATGAGAAATATGAAATCAAAGACTTTGGTAGAGATAAGAAATTACGTGGAGAAGTTTTAGATCAAAGATCACAGTTGACAAAACTGCAAGTTTAAAAGCTTAGACAGAAGACAAGGAACGCAGAAACCAAAAGTCAGAAACTTTTCACATTCACTAGTGAAAGAGTATCGAAATCAATCAACCTATCAGTTGGATTGTTTTCAGGTGGGCGAGGATAAATCTTGGAATAACAAGATTGGAAACAGACCATTATTCATACATCTTTGCAAATAAAAAGGTTTCCGCTTTTGTCATCGAGGGAAGTTTGGGAACTGATGAGCGACTTTTCTGTTTGAGGTTAACAGGGTGGCTTTTATGAAGTGGAAACCAGTTATCAACAGTTCCGAAGCTGTAAAGTAACACAATTACATATAAAAGTACTCACTCTGACAGACAGGTATGAAATATTAAGCTCAGTTTTTTTCCAAAGCCCGAAACTGGACCAGACTGTACAGCCTCTTCCAAATGACGCCAATCCTGTAAAAAAGTATTAAAAATAATAAGATCACACATGCACTATTACTCAAGTAAAGTGACATGGTAGGCACAACAAAACCTTGGATGATTTACCACATACCTCATTCTCAGCTAAAAGAACAAACTTTTCATTGGCAATTTCTTCACATCGGACAGTGGCAACCATAACCTAAAATAAAATGCAAAAGACCATAAATAAGTGTATTCTGCTAGCAGAAGCCTCAAAATAAAAAATATATATATATATATATATACAATCACCTTGTGGGCAGGAAGGTCAAGGTCCCTGTTCTCCTTAATAACTTCCCATATCTGTTGTGCACTAAATGAAAAACCTGAAGCAGGAACCACGCCTCGTCGATCTCCAGCAAGTCCACCGGGAGCAATAGAATGGAAGAATCGCTGTCTCAAAGTGGCAACCTTGACACACAAAATTAATAACATGGCTTAATAATGACCATGTCATTCTCCAAAACTGAAAGAGCTCGTTCAAAGAACAAGTTTTTTGCGCGATAATATAATACAGGTTGCTTCACATATATACAACATATTCAAGCCATACCTTATACTGTAGTATTCCTAGATATGACCCTTGGCTTAACAATGATAATATCGTATTAGAAGTTTTGGGTCCACATCTGCTATGGTGGCAAAATTAGTTAATATAGGTTTATTATATGAAGACACTAAAGACCTAAAGTCATGAAAATAGTCATCTTAAGAATTTATGTCCACTATAATTTATGACAGGGCATCACTATCTGCACCTTTGACTTGGCTATTAGATAGTATATTCCTTTTATTTCTTCTTTTTCTTCTATTCCATAACTGTTACTTCTGGAAAAATGTCAGATATTTCAGCCTTTGTTTGCCAGGATTTTGATGAATCCCTACGCTTTAGTCAAAACCCTAGAAACAAAGGTTAGAAAACGTTATTCATGGTGTTCAATCCAAGCTAACTATTCATATTTAGCATTCATTGCACATACTCTTCATGAATACAGTTCATGAGGAGCTGTTGCCTCGTCACTAGTCATCACTAGTTGTGTCCTCATCACTCTTCATTCTATGCCCACTCCCATTCCCCAAAAATATCATAATTTTAAACAAATATCGTCTCTATAAAATGAACAGATTCTGAGATTCATAATTTTTGCATTTCGAATCTTATGTAGTATGAATTTTCCCTACCATGAAAATTTGAAAATCCATTTGTCTCCGTATTGTTGATTCACTCATCTCAGTTTGTTCTTCAGAGTACTCGTCTCAATAAACTTGTTATTGGATTATTATATTTTAAAGCAGAATTGCTCCTTTGGATAGTGGATGCTAGTTGGTGGTGTTCAGTGGTTTTAATGGAGAACAAGACCTAAGCAATTTGCGAAGTTCATGGTTGTGGTTGCTGGTCCATGCTGTCTTTGAAGTAGGACATACCGAGTTTGTATGTCGCAAGTCGCAACTTCCAACTTTAAGAGGGAGTCTTAGAATAATTCAATCCACATCGTTATACATTAACAAATTCGATCGCACAAGCAAAAACTTTGTGCAGCCTTTTCAAGCCTTCTGTCTTTATAAAAAGACTCAAGTCATGTCACTCATTGCAAGCATCAAAATAACTTATGTCCTCTTATGTTCTACGATGTCTTAATATTAATTATATAATAACCATAAACCAAGATATATTATATATATTTTACAAATATAAAGTAGCAGTTATATATTATGTGCACCTGTTCTTTGAAAAGGTCTTCCTTTTCTTCATAACTTGATAGAGCAGTGACTTCAACCTGGCCATTTAAAACAACAAAACATGTTATATACACTTTATTGAGTAACGAGTAAAGCAGAGCTTATAATGGGTGAGACTATATCATCTTACATTGAAAAACTCACTCAGTGGGGTCTCTTTATGGGCTTGTGGTTTTGGAACAGTATCCCATATCTGCTCACAAAAGTACAACACATTTGCAATTTAAGAGTAGGGATAGCATTAAGTAGAAAAACACCATTGTAGCTATTAGATGGAAAAAAATACCACTATTTTATAGATGCGGAAACAGAGTATTAAATTACTACCTTCTGAATATCTTCCCTGAGAAGAGGTTCCAAATTTTCCATTGGCGTCTACAGAGCATAAACAACATATGTTACTCTATACCGTTTGAGACATTCAAGCTACAACTCACAAAATAAGATCAGATCCAAAAACATACCCTCGTCTTATCACGTATGACAAATAACAAAGTTGTTCTACGTGGACTAAACAACCGCATCATCACCTGTTTACAAAGTAATGAATGATAGCTAAAAGATAAAGTTATGAAATAAGATTGTAGAAATCACTCTAGACATAGATGCCGCCAATTGTACCTGGAATACTGTCTTTAAAAGAGGCTTATTTGCAGCCTGCTCACGACCAATATCGTGACACCACCTACATGGAAATCATTTCATTATTCCTCTGACAAACAATAATGAGATAGCAAAACGACATGCTGACAATCTACAGAATATTAAAACAAAATGATACCTACAATAAATAAACGAGCTTACATGTTTATGAGGACTACATCTGATACCGCTAGAGCAAAAAGAGCACTCTGCTTTTCAAATGCAGTATCATCCTGAGTGTAAAACAAAAACAATAAAAAATGAGAAAATCTGAGTCCAAACTTTTTTATCACTAAAATGGGTACACGTTAATACATATGAACAATAAATACCAGTAGGTTAAGACAACCTACAGATACAATTTTAAAAAAAAAAAAACAAAAAAACACACAAGTAAGGTCATTCGATTAAAAGCCTGCTACAAGCTCAGCAATCTCGGCCCGTAGTCTTCCCGTTACCTAATCCATCCATCTAGCAACAGAGTAATCAAACAGGGTACTCCTAAGATCCACAATCTATGTAATTTCAGTTGCTGGCTAGGCATCAGAGATAAGCCTAGATCCTGAAAGCTTAGTCTAGAGCCTAAGCGAGAGCCTAGGGCATGGCCTCTCTGCTGCTAATATTCAGTAATTAGGTCCCCATATAAGCTCATTTGCTTACAAATCATCTAATGCCTCTCAGTTAAAGGTAGGTCTGACCAAATTTGACACATTTAACTCAATGGAGTCTTAATTAGATCTCAACTTCAGGGAGGCCCGTATTTTGGATAATTTCAAAAATTTGTACTCCATTTAATCATGTTCAATTATATATAAAATGCTCCAAATTTTAGATCGATAGTGTATATGACCTAACTCACAGTTCAGGTGTTTTGAGCAATTTCATACTTCTTGACACAATTTAGAAAACTTAAGGATGCCTCAATGTGGTGGAAAACTTGAACCCAATTTAGAAATATAATAGCCAATTTGTCATTACTTTATATCATAGTTGCGTCTGAGACTAGAACCAGGCTTGAAAAGGCACACCTAGATGCAAAGAGCCTCAAGGATCTAGACAAAGCCTACTTGTAGACTTTCTAGGTGTCTAGAGCCTAGGCACAGAGCCTACACAAGTCTTTCACAGCACAGATCCAAGGCTTTGAAAAATAGCAAGAAGGCACTTAGTATTAAAATGACTATCTGATGACAAGTTTTTGAAAGTGCACTTATCCAGCTCAAGCCAAACACCCCATATGATAGCAAAGGGTAAGAAAAACCCCAATCCGCATGCTTATAGTAGAGCAAGGGCCAGTGTGTCAAAAGTCATAACTCAAGGATGTACACCAAGGCACCACTCAATCAGACAGAGCCATTGAATCCTTGGGTTTACCTTCATTACATATGTCTAATAAAATCTGAACAGATCCTTAATGATGGTTTCAGTTCTGGTTATTTTGGTGATGAAATTGACATGCAGATACAATGTAAATTAACTCTTTTTTTCTTCTGATAACACAAATTAACTTCAAATGCCATCAGAAAATTTTCCTACAATGCTTTAAAATAAACACTTCTAGAGTAAACAAAGAATATGGATCGAACATTTTTAGTGACTATAATACAAGAGCATACATCGAATTTAGTACAGGTCACACCATATCTGTTTGGCTAGTCAATATGTTAATGATAAATATGATTTCTGGTAAATTTTAATTATTTTATACAAACAATTAATGAAATGCACAAAAATATGCACCAGTACAATATAATATTAAAAGAATCAATGAAGTGATAATAATTGGTAACATAAGTAAAAAATGCATATTTATGTAGACTTGCAGACACACCTCTCCTCGTTCTCTTCCATCAGTACCTTCCAAATCCATGACAAGGGTACAGGGCTCGATACCAGCACATTTTGCCAACCATATGCCTTTAGTTGTCTGAGACCTGAAAAATACAATCTGTGATGTTTAGACAATGGAAATTGGAGTGGGATGATTAAGCTAAAAATCAATAGTACAAGAACTTGCCTCCCTCTAAAGGCATCCATCTCCCTGAAGTTAGTTCCAAACAGGTGATTTAAAAGTGTGCTCTTCCCTGCCCATATGATAGACATTATTCAAACTTTTGAATTCATTTCATTTTGACAGATAAAAGGCATGGTAAAATTATAGATAACCAAACAATCTAAATTGATATGATTAGATTTTATTGAGGCCGCAATTATGGCAGGTGACAGTAAACTGGATCCAGAAAGTAAGTACTTTCTATTGAACATTTTGTGAATGGTTAATCATCTAAGATAACAGATATTTTTTTAAAGATCAATATATTAATAAGAAAGAAGGTACAAATTACAAGGGGGTCAAGGGATGAGTTATCCCTATAACCAAACTCAACAACAAAAGAGCAAAACACAACCAACAAGGTTAAACCCCTAGAATCAAGATGTTAAAATAACCGATTCCCAAGAAAAAGCAAACGCCGCAAACGGAATGTTCTTTAAATCCTGCCATCTCTGACACCAAAGATAAAGTAATCCTTTGATTTCTAGAATAGAATGATCCACATCCTAAAGATAACAGATTTCACATGCAGAGAAATGCACATTTGATTGTAGACGCATTGTTTGTAATAAATACAGAAAGGAAATACCCAAGCATTACAAAGAAGAAAAGAAAAAGATGAACAAATGGAGAATTCGAATAGTTGAATGAAGGTAATTTCTTAAATATGATAAGATCAGAGAAATGCATACCGCTACTTTGTGGTCCCATGATTGAAACAACTGCATATGAAAGTCCACATTCACCTAACTTTACCGCCTTCACAAAATTATCCACTCCACTGACATTAAATGCACCATCTCCATCAATGAGTTGGGTCGAACAATTATCATCACTCATTCCTGCAGAAAATAAGATAATAATAATTTTTTAGATTATGATATTGGCTAAGCTTCCATATGATTTATTTAATTTTAAGGAAAGAACATCAGCAACTGCCTTTTGCAATAGCTCAATGAGCATCATTATAAAGTAACACAACTCAACAGCCTGTTCCTTTTGCAATGGAATCAACGAGCATCATTTCTTTTGTAATGGACAATTGCCTTAAAGAAAAGCAGTTGGATGAGTTAAGACGAAGGAGTTACAATTATATTGTAGAAGCTGTGAAACATCTAAGTTGGTGTTCCCCAATCCCCATGGCAATGCTAATGGATATGCAAGTGAGTATTAGTGGGAGACTTCTATCATAAGTCTTTCATTTAGTGATTACCACAGTGGTGGCAATGTGTCGCCACTGATCTGCCACTGATCGACATCTCACTAGACATCAAGTCTGACCCAACAGTGGCAAATCAAGTGTAATTACAAGAATGAATCCTAGTCTGACAATAGCTCAATTGATACAACCAACAATTCTTCGTGAAAAGCTTAAAGTAATAGACACTGCTTAATTCACCCAAACCATCATGTTTTACCATACATACAAAATGATCAATCAACATTAGAGATGCGCAATTATAATGAAAATTTTAGCTAAATAAGTAGAAAACATGATTTAATCTATCTTTTAATGTGAATTTCTGAATAAATTAAGCAGAACCTAAACTATAAATCAAGGATCTGAATTGTTGTTAATAAAAAAAAATTAAAATAACTAATACCCAAATCACAAAATCGCTTAAAAATCAAAACTTGAACAAAACAATATACATCAAGATCATGCAAACAGATAGATAAAATAAAACAAGAAGAAATTAGAAAGAAATCAACAACAATAGAGAAATCTAAGACATACCCATTGAGTAACGATGAGTTCAATTACGAATGAAGTGATCAACAAGTTAAGAGAAGAAGAGAAGAAGAAGCCTTTTAATGGCTGGTGTCGATCGATTTATAGGTGAGAGAAAGGAACGAAAGATCTGTCAAAAGTAAGCTAAAGAGAGAAGAAGAAGAAGAAGAAGAATGATGGTTATGTGTAATTAAATAATAATTTTAAAATAAGGAAAGTTGAAGTAGGTGTATAGATGTATGTATACAGGTGAAATACGTATTTTTGAAGGTAATGACAAAGAAAAAGAAGAAGAAGAAGAAGAAGAAGATGAGAGAAAAAGTATTGAGAGATGTGCCTCCCCACTGCACCGACTCATGTGGGAACCACCAACCGTCCAACCTCCTTTTCTCTTGTAAAATTGATTAATTTAAGAGGAATTTAATTAATTAATACTTATATTATGCTTTTAACCTATGGTTTTATTTACATTATTAGGTATTTCTCCAATGCCAATGTTATAAATAAATAAATAAATAAATTTTTTCACAAATTATAATACCAAGAAAATGAATTCAGACCATATATACTGTAAAATGTTTTTTTTTGTTTTTTTAATTTTATAAATGTCACATTCTTGAAATAGATTTTTACAATGATGCTTGCCTGCATGGTAGATGCTTAGGAGAGTGTTTGCTTGCTCGCAATAGTTTTCTACTTGCGAGCTGTGACATAAAATGTCATAGCGAAAGGTTGATAGGGGGCGGCAACGGGCCAAGTGAAACTATACACTTTCCACCGAAAAAAGCATAGCCATCCTCTAAAGAGGTAGCGGTCATCATCGCTAGGTGTACTACTTTTTCCAATGGCATGCAGTTGCTCTTTTAGAATTCAAACTTTCGGCCTTTTACAACCTATGCTCATTGGCTCATATGTTAAGTTGTAGATTGTTACTGCTTCATGCTTCATACTCAATCTTAAAGTATAACACTATCATATGAGGATGTGATAGAACTATAGAAGTCCCTAACTTCAGCTGGACCAGAATTCTAAATGGCGCGAAAAACATTAATATGCTTAGCTACAGCTCTAAATCTCTAATACATACCTTGAAGATTGAGATTCATGTGCTTCTACAGCTGCAGCTGTTCAACTAAAGGGGGTACGTGTTCAATAAAATCAGGAAGCTGGGATCCCAAAACGCAACATTCAGTTTTCAGTTCTCGCTCACTCTCTTTCAAAGGAATGGTGGCTTCTTTACATAATTACATCTTTAATTAACAGATGGCCCTTAACATGGACTCCTTCAATATGCCTATAGACATCCCAACTATTGAGGAGTTTAAGGGAGTAATCAAATGCAAATATGCAATGCGCAATTCAGCATTGAACGGTTAGACGACCTACTGAATCTCTCCATGCAATCCAGTGACAGATTTGATCTGGAAGCACTCAGCACCCATGCATCTTAGAGCTGCTTTTAAAAGTTTAGTTGTAAGTGGATTCTTTGGATTGGAAGTGAGATAGATTAGATGTTTGTTCTGAGAAACTACAAATAGTGCTAATATAACAGTTCAAACAAATCAAACAATACGCAGAAAGTAAATAACACACAGAAATTTTTAACGTGGTAAAACCCAATATGGGAAACGTCCACGGTTGTCCTCGCGACAACAAATAATCCACTAGATGAAAAGAGATTTACAAACCTATCAACTACCTGCAATCACTGCGAGTTGACACTCCTGGTTATCTCTAACACCTTGACTTCACCAGAGCACCTTGATGTACGCACAAGACACTCGACTTCTTGATGAACACACAAGAAGACTCGAAGCCGATCTATGTAACAAGCTTACACCAGAGTTCCTTGATGAACACACAAGGATACTCGACTTCTTGATGAACACACAAGAAGACTCGAAGCTAAATCACTATTCAACAATGAAGAAGAAGATGAATAGGGAAGAAGGAAGAAGAAGATGAATGGGGAAGAAAGAAGATGAGTTCAATCACCAAAACAACTTAAACCAAAACCTAAACAAACTCCAAGAGTAGAGATGAATTGGACGGCCCAAAGAACTGACTTGTTCTTTGGAAGAGAAACCCTATTTATACTTAGGGTTGGAAACCAAGGAAAATGGGCCGAAATAGTGCAAACCCACTTTGGACGTACGTACGTCGATATGACGTTAGTACGTCTCCACACGAAAATAAGCCTGCTGTCTACTTGGACGTACGAACGTCCTGTAAAGGTACGTACGTCTAGAGCACAAACTTCTCTGCTGCCTAACCATACGTACGAACGTCCTTAAGAGGTACGTACGTTTACCACGGTGAAATTTCTGCTGACTACTTGGACGTACGAACGTCCTAAGAAGGTACGTACGTCCTGAACCACAAATTACACTAATGACACATGACGCAAAGACAAGGACACGGGACGACGCGCGTACAACCAGGTTTTCTTAACAATGAACTCAAGGCGAAATAACCAGGGACACTTTGTCACAAAATTGATGTCAAACCACTTCATGCCGGTTTCAATCTCCCCCTTTGACATTGATTTTGTGACAAAAACCTATGACTCTAATAGCACTTATAAAATGTGCTTACAAACCCAAACCATGGCATTTATAAAACATGCCTACAAAAACACTCAAGGTAGAACACATACCAAGTCACCAATTCTTGACTTCCAGCTTGAGCAAGACACTTTAATCATCAGAGACCGAACGGAAGCAACAAGAAATTCTGAAACAATCAAATAACCAACAGAAGTTCCTCGAACAACTCCCCCATACTTCATGAACTCCAAGGTTTAATACTCGAGGTTACCCAAAACTGTACATACACTTAGTGATCATCATCACTTTCACTCCATCATATATGTTCACTCCCCCATACATGTAGTATATGTATACCTGAAACATAACCCAAAAATACACTAACAAGGAAGAAGAAGGTGTTAGTATTAGAGTCATAAATCTCCCCTTTTTTGTCACAAATGAAGCAAGGTAACAAAAGAAAGAGAAAAGATAAATACCAAACCATAACAAATAAGATTAAAGAAGAAAAGTAAGAGAACAATCATGTTAACAACAAAAAGGATAAGCAACGGAAGCCATAACATAAACACTTGTTAACGCGATGTCAATACAAAGAATTCTCCCCCTAAACAAAAGCGTCACCTAAATGCAATGCATATGAGAAAGATGCACCTAGAACAAACAAACCAAATAAGGATATTTGAAACACAAAGAACCAATCATACAATGGTAGAAGAGAGTAAAGAGAAAACCATACCATAAATCTGGAATCCATGACACACAAAACTAAAAAAAAACATGAGAGAGATCTAGGCATATAAATGAAGAAGAAAGAGTACCAACACAGACACAAGACACTGAATACTTATATAGGTAACAGAGGGAAGAAAAGAAAACATAACATGAATCCCTGATAGAAACCAAGAGAATCCTATACATAGAAGAAAGAGTCAGGACACCATCAATCGGAACAAATGATTCACCAGAATATCACGTTAGTTAACTGACCATAACCACCTGAGATAGACTCCAGAGAGACGACTTCATAGTAGGAAGATATCTAGAGAAAAAGAGCAAACAAACAAAAAGGAAGGAATGCCATACCCGATGAAATCGGCAGCGTACAATAATGACCAAGAACCAAATAATCAAACTAGACACATCAAACAATATCCCATGGCAAAACTACAGGAATATGAGTATCTGCAGGAAAAGATATGTAAAGGATAAGAAAATCCATTGAGAATCCATGGGGAAATCCAATCTGTACATGTTCCTGTAAGCCCACCCCTAGTGAAACCCAAAAATTAGTTCAACATATGCCAAACAAGATAGACAATCATCAAGCTCCAAAAAAAACTTTAACTGAAGAATGAGCAAGGATTATCGATGTCACCAAGTCACAAAGCAACAATCCAACTTCAGAGTAAATTTCCTGCCAGAACACTAAGACTCTGATGACATGCCACACATTGTCAGAAAGATTAGAGAGTCAATAGAAGAGAATTGCTAACAATAGATGATCAAACTAAGCATATGCATCCCAAAGTAGAACAGTGGTAGCCCAAAACCATTGCATGAGGATTATTGCAGAAGACTACCAAGAACACATCCAATCAAACCTATTGCAAGAAAAAATAGGATCAACCAGGCACAAGAAGCAACAATAAGAGGATAGGCAAGTCTCATAAGCATTTAATCAAACACCAGCTAGCCAACAAGGTAATTCAAGAATATTAGCCCAACATAGAAAAGTATGATGAGAACCTATGAGAAAACATGAATCAATATAAATCATGACAACCGAATACACCAATACCATGATTTCATCACCAAAATATGCTTATGCATACCTTGTAGCCTTCTTAAAACAAATTGAGAACTATTACCTTGAGAAATCACATCAAACACATGTGATCCAATGACAAAAATAGAAAGCATGAAGTGTAAAACCAAATAATACTAACAATCTGACCTTAGTATGTCAATGAAACACCGACTGAAAAGAATTACCAAGGAATAGAACCAAAATAGAGTAAGCCATAAACACTTTCAGCAAGAACATCTACAAGAATCCGAAGGAATGGCGCCTCTACTCCTTTAAGCACGAGGAGGACGTGTGCCCGATGACGAAGCACCCTTGGAACCGGGTGTTTCTTTGGTGGGAGTAGTCCGAGCGCGCTTAGGAGGCATGTCCTGCATAAACACAACATTAACCAAACTAACAAATGTAAGAGAAATGGCGAACCTAGCACAAGAAATGTGAGAATACCCATGTAGACATTTTATTGAACACATGGTGTGCAGAATCATGAAGTGTGCACACGATAACAACCAAGCAATGAGAATCGCACTAAACTTGTTAGACTAGGATAATGAAGAACCAAACACAAACAATAGCAAATAGAGGCTGCACCATATCTAAGAATCAATTTTAACGACAAAACTAACAACCCATATCCAACCATGTGAAGACTAACCTTAAGGACTAACTTTAATAGTAGAAAAAAAAAAAAAACAAACCTAATAACTAACAACATAAACCATAATAAGAAGATAAAAAGAAAAGAACCGATGTACCATAGAAGTGAAGAGGAATACATCATGAACTTCCAAAAACAGTAGCCAATCCCAATCCGTACAAAAATAAGAGGCAATATATGGTGATAAGCAAAAGATTGAACAAATAAGAGAATTGAAGTGCATCATAAACTAAACCTCGGTGTGTGGAGATGCAATGCAATGCATAAAGAGAGAGAAATTTCACCACTAGAACACACCCTTTGAAGACCTAGAATATAGAACCATCAACAAGAGACATACGATTAGATTAGTAAGTGAGCGTAGAAGAAACAAACTTCAACCCCCTTTGAAACAAACGTTATGAGTAGAAGGCAAACGAATATAAATATATAAATATGATCTTTCAAATGAAAACCAAGACATTAAAAAGGCAAAGGAATATAAACTTTGTATGCCTTACATAAAAAACAATGAATATGCGCTTGGATTTTTATTTTGCCGCATGTGGTGGAGTTTAGTCTACATCACTCTAATGTCATTCCCGCGTGGGAGGGATTTTTGCCTCCATCTTTTCAAATACACGAGGGTAGGGTGTAGCCTACATCTTTTTGACAAACACAAACTCAAGAAGTGCAATACCATGATAACGTGCAACACAAGAACTAACATCTCTTGAGTGCATCCGTCAGAGCATGACCCTCACAACCCCAACGGGTTTTTAGCCAACTGATATTGCTTCAAAGACAATCAAATGGCTGGGGATAAAGTGAGTCATTGACCACTAACAAGAGTTGTAAAAGGAAGATAAGAATGTTCAATAACACTAACAACAAGATGAACATTAACCAAAACAAAGGAGAGATAGCTCAAGATCACATAAATACTCGAGAGATAGAGAAGTTCTATGAGCTCAAGGAATATGTAAGTGGTTTCCAAAAACTCCCATTATGCAAGCATGCCGTGCACTGTGCAAACAAGCGAGGAAAAATGCATGATACATACCAAAACATACTTAAGGGTTCAGAAGGAGAAAACACCCAAACATATTGCAACTTATTTAAGACAATTGAATTTAAACCAATATCTCAGAAAAGATGCATCCAACAACACATACATGGAGTAAATAAATAAAACAAAAAAAAAAAACAGAAGGAATAACCAACAACCCCCCTTTTTTTTATTAACAATATATTCAGACATGCAACATGATCTGCAAGCTAAACAAACAAAACATAAAAAAATAGAAGCACCAAACAAATAGCCTATGTGATAAGAGAAATATGCAATTCAAATAACACAAGGCTAGAAACAAACTACATCATCCCAAATATGGGACACCACCAGACCTTTGCAAGTCCAGAAAAACCTTCAACTTATCCTTTCTTACCCATACTTGTTTAACACTAGGCGTGCACACCTTGGAAGGTGAAAAGATATGAGATTTTCCCTTAACACGCTTTGCAATACACTTGTCCTTAACTAATTCCACCTTAGTCTTAGATTTCCTTTTGTTGGAATACCTGTTTTTCTTAAACCTGTGATGAGAACCATTATAATTCCAAGGTCTAGAAAATGCACAAGAAGGAACATTAGAATCAACATGATTATAACGATGAGGAACACGAGAATATGATGAAACATGTTGATCAAAATCCCAACAAAAGATATCCAAATGACCAACTCTACCACAATAAGAACAATGAAAAACATTAGACTTACTCAAAGAATTCTTATAAGAAGATGTGGTAGTAGAAGATGAAACATGTATGTCACCATTGTATTTGTGACATGGTGCCTTAACAAAATCTGTACCTCCACTACGAGAACAAGATGTCTTACCAGCAAAAACACCCGTACCATTAGCCTTAGACTTAATTTTTTGTCAGAAACATGCTGAAAAGTATTAGTATTAAGTCTAGTCTCAATAGGTGGGGTAGGCAAAAGGGCAGACAAACTAGATTTTACAGGAGTAATCACACTAGATGAACTAGTAGAACTAGCAATAGGAGAATCAAATCTAGTTTTGTCCAAAACCTACAATTGGAGTTGAGTAGACGTTAAATCGTTCTTTGTTACCTCATACTCCACCAATAGAGATTTGTATTTCTCATCGACCTCCTGATTGGCCTTCTCTAAAGCTGCAATTCTACATGACAAGTCAAGTTTTTCTTTGTCAAATAATTGAGAAATAGAAATTGCATCATCTGCAGCACAAGAAATTTGTTTTTCAAGAATCTCAATTTTATCCTGCAAAGAAAGATTAGCCTTTTCCAAATTTTCAATTTTGGATTCATAAACTTCCCCTTGAAGAATATAGTCTTCTGCACAATGTCTGAGTCGTTGTTCTAGAGAATCAACCTTAATCTGCAAAACACCATTATCTTCAAAACAAAAATTATCAGAAGTAGTAGACACATTACAATTTGCTTTATTAAATTTTTCCTGCAAATCAATATTAGCTTTTTGTAATCTTTCACATTCTTTTGCAGAAAGTCTGTAAAGAAGAGCCCAATCACTATTGCTAACAACATACAAATTATCATCCTTTTCAAAATCAGATTTTGGTTTTGTAGATTTAGACGATTTAGCAATAAAATTATTATGAACAGACTCATGAACCATCATTGCACTCATATGATCGTTAGCGTGAGCCTTGACGCTCCTTAACCAGCCCCCAGCGACTGATACCAATTGAGAAACTACAAATAGTGCTAATATAACAGTTCAAACAAATCAAACAATACGCAGAAAGTAAATAACACACAGAAATTTTTAACGTGGTAAAACCCAATATGGGAAACGTCCACGGTTGTCCTCGCGACAACAAATAATCCACTAGATGAAAAGAGATTTACAAACCTATCAACTACCTGCAATCACTGCGAGTTGACACTCCTGGTTATCTCTAACACCTTGACTTCACCAGAGCACCTTGATGTACGCACAAGACACTCGACTTCTTGATGAACACACAAGAAGACTCGAAGCCGATCTATGTAACAAGCTTACACCAGAGTTCCTTGATGAACACACAAGGATACTCGACTTCTTGATGAACACACAAGAAGACTCGAAGCTAAATCACTATTCAACAATGAAGAAGAAGATGAATAGGGAAGAAGGAAGAAGAAGATGAATGGGGAAGAAAGAAGATGAGTTCAATCACCAAAACAACTTAAACCAAAACCTAAACAAACTCCAAGAGTAGAGATGAATTGGACGGCCCAAAGAACTGACTTGTTCTTTGGAAGAGAAACCCTATTTATACTTAGGGTTGGAAACCAAGGAAAATGGGCCGAAATAGTGCAAACCCACTTTGGACGTACGTACGTCGATATGACGTTCGTACGTCTCCACACGAAAATAAGCCTGCTGTCTACTTGGACGTACGAACGTCCTGTAAAGGTACGTACGTCTAGAGCACAAACTTCTCTGCTGCCTAACCATACGTACGAACGTCCTTAAGAGGTACGTACGTTTACCACGGTGAAATTTCTGCTGACTACTTGGACGTACGAACGTCCTAAGAAGGTACGTACGTCCTGAACCACAAATTACACTAATGACACATGACGCAAAGACAAGGACACGGGACGACGCGCGTACAACCAGGTTTTCTTAACAATGAACTCAAGGCGAAATAACCAGGGACACTTTGTCACAAAATTGATGTCAAACCACTTCATGCCGGTTTCATGTTCTGTTAGCTAACAAAGGTGGAAAGTTATCAGTTATCACACATCTGTCAAGTCTGAAAATAATAGGATTATTGATGCAGACCTATCTGTCCTTCACTCCTCCTCTAGCGAAAATAATTTTGTAAATTAACTCTCAAATGAAAAAGAGCGACAGGAAGTAAAAAGACTTATAAGAAAATTTTGTTTCTATTGAGCAATGTTTTTACAGGAAAGAAATTTTCTTTGCTTCCCTGATTGATCTGCACACAAAAATATATACATGACTGACAATTCTACTATCATAAAAGTGCTGGTTGGAGTCTGGACCAATTCCTCCCTAGAAAACAAATGATAACTCTGTGTAGTGTTCCAAAAGGCCATATTGCCATTTATGTTGGACAGAACCAAAGGAAGCCAGTTTTTGGTGCCAATATCATATTTTAACCATCCTTTATTCCTAGACTTGTTAAATCAAGCTGAGGAAGAGTTCGGATATTGTTGGGTTTTATGTGCAATATGTGCCTGTTTGAGTCCAAATTCGTGGTCTATTGTAAGGTTATACTATAAAGCCAAATAGAAGTGATACAAAACCTTAACTTTTCTAAGAGAGAGATTGTGAGAAACCATTAGAGAGTTTGAGAGAACTTTGTGAGGAAGAAGACTTCGGTTTCTTCGTGAGGGCTTGTACAATTGTCTAGATAAGAAAAACATCATCCTTTCTCCCCGTGGACGTAGGCATATTGCCGAACCACGTATATCTTGTGTCTTGTGTGTGGTTGCTTGTTTATTTTGTCTTTTTCGTTTTACTTTCATACACTAGTTCAATCATCATATTTGTGCATTAGTTTCCGCTGCGCGTGACAAGTGGCATCAGAGCTGAAGGTTAGTTCCTTGGGTTAAAGAGGGATTGCAGAACATTGGTTAAAGGGTTTTGAGGAATCTGTCCAGATTCGATGCTCTGTGGTAAAACGGCCATAACTTTGTTCTCGGATATCGAAACGTTGATCCGTTTTTTGGGTTGGAAAGAAGAGTCTTCAGGCTTTCCAACGGTGTATGGTACGTTTTCTGTTTTAAAGTATTCCGTTCCCAGTAATTCTTTGAAGTTGAAGGTTTTGTTTTCTCAATTTCGGTAAAAATCCAATCTTGGATTTTTCTTGTAAGCTTAGGTTAGAACTTGAGCGTCTAGAAGGTGTTTGTTGAAATTCCGGTGTGAATTTCATATTCGTTTGGTGATTGTTTAGTGTTTGAAAAGTTGGTGAAAGATGTCAAAAGAAGGGAGTTCGAAGAGTTCGAAGGGGGAAACCAAGTCAGTGGTTTACCATCAAGCAAAAATTGATGTAGAGAAGTTTACTGGCACCAATAACTTTGGTATGTGGAGGTGTGAGGTAATGGATGCTCTATGTCAACAAGACCTAGAAGATATTCTGGAGGATAAGCCAGAAGATGTGGAAGAGAAGGATTGGAAAAAGATGAACAAACGAGCTTGTGGAATCATAAGATCGTGTTTGGCACAAGACGTTAAATATCTTGTGATGAATGATGTTTTTGCAAAGGAGATGTGGCAAAAATTGGAAAGAAGTACATGACAAAGACTATCCACAATAAAAACTATCTATTTCGAAAGTTCTATCGAATAGATATGAGAAGAGGTATTTCCATGGCGGAGCATCTTAATGATTTTACTAAGCTAATTGCAGACTTGGCGAATCTAGGAGCAGATGTGAGTGATGAAAGCAAGGCAGTATGTCTCTTAAATTCGTTACCTGACGAATATGAACACTTGGCTATCACACTCACATATGGGAAAGAAAAATTGGTGTATGGTGAGATTTCTGCAGCATTGTTAACTCATGCGTGTATGAAAAAGAACAAGAAAGAGTCCAAGGGCTCTACACCTGAGGTCTTGGTGACAAGAGGAAGGTCTAGTGACAAGAAAGGCCAAGGTGGTAGAGGGAAATCTCGGTCAAAGTCGAGAGGTCGATCTCTAGCAAAGGATGAATGCTCCTTTTGTCATGAGAAAGGGCATTGGAAGAAATATTGTCCTAAAGCCAAAGCAAAGGACAAGAAGAAAGACTCTGAGGTAAATATTGCATGTGATACTAAAGATGATGATGTAGATTCTGATTATTCTTTATCCGTTTCATCAATGGTTTGTTACACTAGTGGTAATAAATGGATCTTAGATTGTGCTGCTTCTTATCATATATGTTCTATAAGGGAATGGTTTTCTGATTTTAAGAAGCAGGAGAGTGGTGTAGTGGTGATGGGGAATGATCAACCCTGTCACATAATGGGTATAGGTACCATTCGTCTGAAGATGTTTGATGGAATTATAAGGAAGCTGAAGAATGTTAGGTATGTTCCTGACATGAAGAAGAATCTTATCTCAGTTGGTACTTTAGAAGCCAATGGTTACAAGGTGGTACTTGAACATGGCGTTCTAAAGGTTGTGGCTAGTGCAATAGTTGTACTCAAGGGTGTTCGACAAAGGTAGTACAGTTACTGGGGATGTGGCCGTGTCTGAGGCTACATCAAAGATTGCTAGAGAGACTACGCGGCTGTGGCATATGCGGTTGGCGCATACTGGTGAAAAATCCTTGCAAAGATTGATAAAGCAAGGGTTGTTAAAGGGTGCTATCGCCTGTAAAACAAAATTCTGTGAGCATTGTATTATGGGCAAGCAGACAAGAGTAAAGTTTGGCACGGCTATCTATAATACTAGTGGAGCTCTTGATTATGTTCACACGGATGTCTGGGGGCCTACCAAGAATGCATCTTGGGGAGGTAAGCATTATTTTGTGTCTTTTGTTGATGATTTTTCTAGGCGTGTGTGGGTGTACACCATGAAGAGCAAGGATGAAGTCCTAGAAATTTTCATAAAGTGGAAGAAGTTAGTTGAGACCCGAATTGGCAGAAAGATCAAGGTACTTCGCTCAGATAATGGAGGAGTGTACAAAAATGATCCATTCTTGCAAGTATGTCAGGATGAGGGTATTGAACGCCATTTCACTGTAAGAGAGACACCGCAGCAAAATGGGGTGGCAGAACGGATGAATCGAACTTTACTAAAGAGAGTTCGATGTATGTTGTCTAATGCTGGGTTAGGCAAAGTGTTTTGGGCTGAGGCTATTGTGTATGCCTGTCACCTTATTAACAGGTTGCCTTCGACTGCGATTGATGGCAAAAGTCCTATGGAGGTTTGTTCTGGTAAGCCTGCTTCAGACTATTGTTTTCTTCATGTGTTTGGGTGTCCAGCTTACTATCATGTCCGAGAGAGTAAGTTGGATCCTCGTCCAAAGAAGTCTTTATTTATGGGTCTACAGAGTGGAGTAAAAGGTTATAAGCTATGGGATCCAGAATTGAAGAAAATTATTCTAAGCAGAGATGTGACATTCGATGAGGCTTCTATGTTAAAGAGCTCTCAGCAGGTGGAGAGCAAGGCCAAAGAGGTTTCGCAGTGGGTGGAGACTGAAATATCTTCACGTGTTCCAGGTGGTTCTGTATCTTTGGAAACGTCTACTGTAAGGGTTCCAAGTATTGAGGTTCCTAGTGTTACAGATTCTGATGACATGACAGATAATGAGGTTGATGATGAGACGGTTGATGATACAGTACATGTGGACTCTAATGATGAGGGTCCAATTGCATCTAGATTATCCAAGAGAAATGCCGGTGTTCCTAAACGGCTTACTGATGATATGATAGCTTATGCACTTTCGGTTGTTGATGAGGGTATTCTAGAAACTTTTCGTGAAGCACTGCAGAGTAGTGATTATGAAAGGTGGAAGATGGCCATGGATGAGGAGATGAAATCTCTTCATAAGAATGAAACTTGGGAACTCATGGAGTTGCCTAAGGGAAATAAAGCAATCGGGTGCAAATGGGTTTACACTAAGAAAGGTGGGTCTCCTGGTGAAAATGTACGCTTCAAAGCAAGATTGGTGGCAAAAGGCTATGCTCAGAAGGAGGGAATTGATTATAATGAAATCTTTTCTCCAGTTGTGAAACATTCCTCTATTCGCATCCTATTGGCCTTAGTAGCACAATTTGATTTGGAATTATCTCAACTTGATGTGAAAACTGCTTTTCTACATGGTGAGCTAGATGAGGAGATCTATATGACTCAGCCGAGTGGGTATAAAGATGCGGGTAATGACAAGCTGGTGTGTAAATTGAAGAAATCGCTGTATGGGTTGAAGCAATCTTCAAGGCAATGGTACAAGCGGTTTACTCGGTTTATGCTAGGGCAAGGGTACACAAGAAGTCCATATGATCCTTGTGTCTATTTTCGCAAGGTATGTAATGGTTCTTTTATCTATTTGTTTTTATATGTTGATGACATGCTCATAGCCTCTAAAAGCAATGTGGAGATAGACAAGTTGAAAAAGACTATGTCTATCGAGTTTGAGATGAAAGATCTTGGTGAAGCGAGAAAAATACTTGGCATGGAAATTCAGAGGGAACGAGACAATGGAAGATTGTGGTTATCTCAAAAGGCCTATCTACAGAAGGTGCTACAGAGATTTAGCCAATATGAGATTGGTACAACTGTGAGTATACCTCTCTCAAAATATTTTAACTTGAATGCTTCCATGTCTCCTAATTCTGATAGGGAACGTGCTTACATGACACGTTATCCATATGCAAGTGCGGTTGGTAGCTTGATGTATGCGATGGTATGTACAAGGCCCGACATTGGGCATGCAGTTGGCACTGTAAGTAGGTACATGCATAATCCTGGTGAGAAACATTGGGAAGCTGTGAAATGGATCTTACGCTACATTCAAGGTAGTGTGGAGGTTGGTTTACTATTCCAGAAGGGAAGGGATTTGAATCAGTTTTGTGTTGGTTATGTGGACGCTGATTATGATGGTCAAATAGAGAGACGTCGGTCTACTACTGGATATGTTTTTACATTGGCAGGTGGTCATATTAGTTGGCGGTCTACATTACAATCTCTTGTTGCTTTGTCTTCGACAGAAGCAGAATATATGGCTGTGACTGAAGCCTTTAAAGAAGCCATTTGGTTACGAGGTATGTTGAAAAACTTGGGTATTGTGCAAGAGCAGCTTATGGTTCATTGTGACAATCAAAGTACCATAAATCTGGCAAAGAACTCAGTTTATCATGCTCGTACAAAGCACATTGATGTGCGACATCACTTTGTCAGAGACATTATTGAAGAGGGTGAGATTTTATTGAAGAAGATTCATACTAGCAATAATCCGGCTGACATGTTGACTAAAGTGGTTTCAGGGACTAAGTTCTATCATTGCTTAGATTTAGTCCATGTTCTTCCTTTGAGTGGATAGTATATTTTGGAGTGAACTACGATGGCTTGATCCCTTAGAAGAAGGGTACGTAGGCAACCATGAAGTGGTGCAGCCGAGGTGGTCTTTCGGGACATGTGTGGGAGTTTGTGACTTGTGTTTGTCGGCTTAGATTTATTGAATCTTCGCCGAGGTGGAGAATTGTTGGGTTTTATGTGCAATATGGGCCTGTTTGGGCCCAAATTCGTGGTCTATTGTAAGGCTATACTATAAAGCCAAATAGAGGTGATACAAAACCTTAACTTTTCTAAGAGAGAGATTGTGAGAAGCCATTAGAGAGTTTGAGAGAACTTTGTGAGGAAGAAGACTTCGGTTTCTTCGTGAGGGCTTGTACAATTGTCTAGATAAGAAAAGCATCATCCTTTCTCCCCGTGGACGTAGGCATATTGCCGAACCACGTATATCTTGTGTCTTGTGTGTGGTTGCTTGTTTATTTTGTCTTTTTCGTTTTACTTTCATACACTAGTTCAATCATCATATTTGTGCATTAGTTTCCGCTGCGCGCGACAGATATGATCCCCGCCAATGGGTGGTCTCACCATTCCTTGCTGAGTTACAACTAAGGGTCTCTTCCTTGTTTGAGACCTTCTCTTAATTTAAGAAATACCAAAAGGTAAGCAAACAGCTGCAAGAAGAACAACTTAAAAGCAGTGAATATTTGGAGTTGGATGCATGCATGGTAATATAATCTAACCTGCGCTAGATGTATATATATTTATATTGAGAAACAATGAGGAGGATACTGTACTTGAGACTATCGATCAAAGGCGACATGCATTGTGAAGGATCACATGGTTTCGTCTGATATCTTCAATGTTGTGTAAGGAGTTGTTATATGACTACATTTTGTTGCCAGAACAAGATTCCCTACCTAGAAAAACAAAGTAGTAAATGGCCAATAGGACAAACATCTTCATCAATAAAAAACAGAACAAACTTGAACTCTCAGATGCAGAGTACTATTATAAGCTATAAAGTGATTTGTGTTTCATCACTAGACACTAGTTATGTTAAGTTGGTACTTGGTCTATATTCATTTTTTGTTCTTTGTTCTCAATGTGATTATGTGAAGAGCTTTGATTAATTAGTTAGCTAGATACTAACTGAGTACTTGACGATTTCAAAGGTGGCCTCGAGAATGATTGCATACGTTTGTCTGATATCTTCGATGTCATGTACTAAGTAGTACAATTATATATGTAGGATTTGCTGCAAATGCAGCAACAAATGCCATACCACACCTAGAAAACAAAGATAAAGTCATCAATATTTCTCATTTAAATTGATCAATTTTCCGCCCCATATGACAAAATTATATATGTAGGATTTGCTGCAAATGCAGCAACAAATGCCATACCACACCTAGAAAACAAAGATAAAGTCATCAATATTTCTCATTTAAATTGATCAATTTTCCGCCCCATATGACAAACATATGAATCTCTGTCATATTTTAGTAAAGACCAACATGCATGTCAGGATGTAGTGTACAGGATGAGAATTGAAGATCATGGTTAAATATTGAAGCCCTTTGTGAAACACTCTGAGAGATCTCACAGGACAAGTGCTCAAAGAAATCATTTGTGAAACACTCTGAGAGATGCTACAAAATTTAGGCCATCCTGCAATACATGTGGGGAGAACACAGACCATAGAGATGGCATACGTTCAGTATCATCGCAGTGACCCAGCCTGAACCAATGATCTACATTGCATATTTGCCTGACTTGCCAAGTAAATCAAACTGAACAAGAAGTTGAATGATCATTAGATGGACATGTAATTGCATGCCCATATAGACATATAGTAAGAGGAGATGTTCACCAGTCTACTTTCTAGGTTGATAAAGCGATACAAAAGTTGTGCCATCTATGTTCATTTTTGGATCAGTTTTGATATTCATATTTCCATCACATCATGCAATAGAAATTCATATAGTGGAGAAATTTTGCTATATATAAATCTGCAGAAATGCTTCATGAGTGGTCAAATACTCATGCCTTCTTCTGTTGAAATGAGTCATTCAAAGATCAAAGTGATGATTTCAAAATGAGAGACGACCTCCTTTATTAATCAGTCAACTAGATTGAAAATAATTTCTAATCATTGATGTCGTAAAAGGGAGACGCTTGTATGTTTTGCCTCCCGTATATCTAATACAAACTTATGTCTACATGATTGCCTACTTTAACATCTAACAAAATTGGATGGTTTAATTTGAAGGAATCAGCCTCCAAGGAGCAACACTGCTGCAGGATCTGCTCATCATCTTACTTATGAGCCAATCAACAGACTAGTTAGTTCGATGAAGGAATCTTCGTGGCATGGAATAGTTAGCCCTCCCATTGGATGATTAAACCCAAATTCTTCCTCAGCTTGATTTAACAGGTCTTGGAATAAAGGATGACTCAAGTACGATATTGGAACCACAAATCGTCTCTTTTCATTCTCTCCGACATATACTGCAATGTGGCCTTTTGGAACAGTTGAGGTTTCTGTGTTTGAAAGAGATCTTCGAAGACTTCTCTTAATGTGAGGAATACCAGGTAAACGAATAGCCATGGATGCTGCAAGCAGAATAACAAGAAAAAACCGATTTATTAGCTTTGAGAGAGAAAACTTGTTACCTTGGAATTAGATAGTACTCTGTGTTGATAGAGGTGTATATTTATAGAGGAAATGCTACTTGAGAAATATCAGCATCATGAGATTAAATACTGAAACATGCCTTGTGATGCACCACATGGTTTTGCCTGATATCCAAATCTGGGTGGACACTTATACATTTTTCTGTGGCAGAAGCAGCATGCCCTACCAAAAAGAAGACAACGGTCGCTATACATGGCCCCTGCTCAAGTTTATATATGGTTGCTATTACGACAAACATGGTGCGAGAAACAAATCTTTAACATGATTCTGAAATGTGAAAATTCATCTGCCCCCACGGAAAATATTTGGAAGAAAACATCACTATATTGGAGGGGCCAACCTGTAATGTGTTCTAACCAGCAAATAGACTTGAATAGACCACAATGTGTCAACTTGATTGATTCTAATAATTTGTTGCAAGACAAATTCATGTGATCCTTTATGAAACATGTCTCTTAAGTCTTAATCAACCCTGTATAACTTGCCTCACAGACTTAAGTTATAATGCTTTATATATGTTTGAAATCTTCGAAGATCAGCTTTTCTTAACTCATCAATAGGGTTCAGAGTAATCCGTGAGCGTGGAATGCTTTATCTGGATTTCCTCGAAAAGCTATGTTCACTCCTGTTGCCACAAAGGTTCTGAGAAGTGAGAAGCCAGTTTACAGTGGAGAAATACATCATCAACAAACGATACGTACTTCCAAACTGGAATCAGCTAGCACCAACTAATCAGTTTAGTTTCAGTGGACAGCAACTGACTTGCAATGAATCAACTGACCAGTTATTTCAATGAAGGAGTCTTTACCGCATGGGATTGTGAGGCCCCTGTCGGGTGACTAAAGCCATACTCTTCTTTGGCTTGATTTAACTAGTCTTCTTGAACAACGGATAGTTCAAGAATGATATTGCAAGTTTGCAACACCAAATTGGTTCTTTCGTTTATCGCTGACATGCACTCTATTTGGGCATGTGGCCTTAGCGCACAGTACTGGAGATCTCCCAAAAACCTATGAGGACTTCTCTAAACATGAGGAATACCAAGTAAACCTATGGCCATTAATGCTGCAAGAAATAAAGGATAAAAAATGGAATGTCAGTGAGTCAGATAGACTCGGAGAATTTGTTAACTTGGGTCTAGGGTGAAAGACTGCTATCTGTACATTACATTTATAGTGAGGATATATAACCAGAAAACTTCCAAATGTCTGTGGCGATGTACTACCTAAACAATTCAACAAAAATAGTACAATGATGCTCTTGTCGATGGGCGTATAAGTCCAACCTGAATCTAACCAATTTTCTTTAAAGTCAGGCAAACAGGAAAACAAAGTTACAGTTATGCTCCTCTTCTCATATATATTATCTACTTATCTATGTCAATGTGTGGATGTGATCCTCAATAAACAAATACATATCACCAAGTATCCAGGACTTGAAGATTTTCTTTCCAATGTGACATAACACTACGGCTCAATGCATCTGTTATCTTATTTAGACTGTCAAAGTAAATATACACATCACATCTAACCATGTTATATTTTCCAAATTGAATCAATAAAAAGGTGTCATTCCTTGCAAGTTTCAGCGAAAAAGGGCAAAAAAACTCAGTATATCAAATTAAGGGAGAGAACCCCTATATAAAATATTCAATGCCAATAGAATAAAAATTGATAAGAAGCAAATAGATAGAAAAAGAGGTTAGTTTCTATTCATTGATGTTGTAAAACGGATACATTTGTATTTTTTGTCTCCCATATCTCTTATACAAAAACTCAAAAAGTATATATGTACATGATTGACAACTCTAGCTAGCATCTCACAAAATTGGATGGTTTAGTTCGAAAGGACCATCCTCCATGGAACAATGTTGTTACAGAATCTGCCCATTATCTGACTTATGATAAAATCAACTGACCAGTTAGTTCGATGAAGGAATCTTCGTCACATGGGATCGTTAGCCCTCCCATTGGATGACTAAAACCAAATTCTTCCTCGGCTTGATTTAACAAGTCTTGGAATAATGGATGACTCAAGTACGATATTGGAACCACAAATCGCCTCTTTTCATTCTCTCCAACATATACTGCAATGTGTCCTTTTGGAACAATAGAGGTCTCCGTGTTTGAAAAAGATCTTCGAAGACTTCTCTTGATGTGAGGAATATCAGGTAAACGAATAGCCATGGATGCTGCAAGAATAACGAGAAAAAACAGATGTGTTGAAGTTGAGAGAGAACTTGTTAACTTGGAGTTGGATAATACTTTGAGCTGATAGAGGTGTATATTTATAGAGGAAATGATACTTGAGCTATTCCTTCATCATGAGGGTAAGTGCAAAAACATGCCTGGTGAGGCATCACATGGTTTTGCTTGTTCGGTGGCAGAAACAGCATGCATGCCCTACCTAGAAGAAAACAGTGGTAGTTGCAGATGGCGCCTGCTCAATTTTATACTTGGACTATTACAACAACCAGGATATGTGATGCATTTTCTCATTGCGAAAAACAAATATGTTAGCTTAAACACATGTACAAATTTGAACTGTGAAAATCCATCTGTCCACACGAAAAATATTTGGAAGAAAACATCAATTAATTAAAAAAGCACACCATGTGTCAACTTGATTGATCCCGATAATTTGAGGCAAATCTATGTGATCCTTCATAAAGCATGTCTTTAACCAACCCTACTTGAAAAATATTTCTTCAATACTAAATCCACATTTGGCAGGACTACTGCCTTAAAGCTAGCTCTAAGCCTCTAACTATTTGTATCCACTAACCAATGGACAAGTATGTCGAAATTTTTACAATTTGAAAAACACATGCATCTGTCATACAGGCCAAGTCATTTGGCAGGGCGACCGGTTTCCACAGGTTATTCAACCGGCAGCGATCATGGAATTTACAGATTTGTGTCAGGGTAGTTTCATTTAAATTGCAAAATGCATATTTTTGGATCTGCTCATAGGCTGAATAAATACATTTTTGTAAGCATTGCGACAAGGACTGACCAACACGAGTAGCCAATCAAGTTTTGTACAGTAGGACTTAAGAATGTTTCTAATCCATGATTTCATGAAATGTAATAATCAAGAAATTCATCTCAAAAGATTGCAAGATATCATAACAAACTAAAACTTCTAACAGAATTTAACACAAAGATGTTTAAGGAATTTGTGATTAAATAATAAACAGCGAAAAGATCACCCTTACTAACATGAAGGGTGATCTTATCAGGTTCTAAAAGTAAAACATATAACACATGATATGAAAGAATGATTTGTATTGATAATGTTGTTAAAGTAAGAATGTAAGACACTTCTATTTCTGAATCTTAATTCCCCTGTTACAAAAAAATGTATGTACATGGTTGACAACTCAGTGTCTTAACTGAAAAAAGGGGAAAATTTTGTGAAGTTCAATCGCGGAGCAGTCCATGGAAAGATATTGCTGCAGTACTCTCTCGTCATCTGATTTACAAGGCAACAACCCGACTAGTTAGATCTAGGAAGGTGTGTTCGTCACAGGGAATCGTGAGACCCCCCATCGGATGACTAAATCCAAACTCTTCCTCTGATTGTTGTAGTAAATCTTGAAATGAAGGATGGTTCAAGTATGATAATGGAACCACAAACCGCTTCTTTTCACATTCTCCAACATAAATTGCTATGTGTCCTCTTGGAACAATTGAGGTTTCTTTATTCGAACGGAGACTTCTCTTAATATGTGGAATACCAGGTAATCGAATTGCCATGGATGCTAAAACACTAGCAAAAAGGAGGTGAAGATTTTGTATAGCTGCCCAAGAGATGATGTAAATACTAGGAGTTGAATGAATACTCTAAGCGAATACATGTGTATATATATAGAGTGGAAATGGCGATCAAGAAAGTGTCATGAGCTAAGTTAAAAGACATACCCTTGTGAAGGATAACATGGTTTTGTCTGCTATCTTGAATTTCTGTATAGGGTAGTCACATTGATTTATTGTTTTATTGAAACAATTAACAACATGTCCTACCAAGAAGAAGGCAGTACACAAGAGTTGGCACTCACTCCATTTATATCCATACCCTCAAGAAAAACATGAAGAATAGGTTATCCTAAACACACAATTGTTCATCACAAAACTGCAGGTGGGCATGTTAAAAGCTGTCACAACAAATGATAGGCCATAGGGCTTGGCAATAAGAGGTACAAATTGACCACTTGATTAATGTTGCCAATCAGTTGCTAGACATAACCATGTAAAACTTCATGAGGCATGTCCGGTATCAAGGCAGTATTACAAACCCTCTCATCTAGCTTTATGTATCTATATTCATAGGTGAAAATATCGTGCGTGCCGGGCGGATATTCGCGATATTTTCCGTTTTTTCAGAGATCGGCACGGTACGGATCACGGCATATATTCGGATATTAAAACACCCCATGCCGGTCGGCATTTATCGGATATTCGCGGCATAAATCGGCAAAAACCGATATTTATCGAAATTTTGGAAATTTTCGATTTTAAAATTAACACATTTATTTTTAATCCCCCCGAACTAGAATTTTCGATGAGATTATCAAAAAAATGTCCAAAAGGCACTAGGCGTTTGGAAACTTTCGCGACGAACTTGATGGCCCTCCAAGAGCAATATATCAGAAAGAAACGAAAAAAAAGCACGCCCATGCCAAAGTGAAGTTCTCTCTCACTTTTGGCAAACCAGTATACTGTTTGTATCCAAGGTTTGTTTTTGTGTAATGAATAATTGGTATCGAATTGGTAACATAGGAACCTCCCAAAGTGATGATTCCAGTGTACCATCCTACCAAACCCAACCAGATGACAGTGGTTCTTGGTTTCCTAATATAGGGAGTTGGTTGGCCCAAATGACAAGTGGGTCCGACGTGCAGTCAGCCGATACATTAATGCCGGTTCAACAATACTCGAGATTTCCTATATTTGAATTATTTGCTCCGTATTGTATGGATCAAGATGCATATGATATGCATATTGACCAATTCAGGTCGTACGAGCAAACAATGTCATGGGAATATTACTGTACTGAGTTCGTCCCCACACGTATGCGACTCGAAGCTCATCGGTTTGACAAGGGCGTCTATCATTCTGGGGTTAGCATGTCTTTTATTTTGATTATTAAAATAAAACTATGGGTTGAGTTGTAATGAGGTTGTTTGTGTTTAGTTCTTGTATTGTAAACATATAAAATTTCTATGAATATCCGCCCGATATTTACGATTTTTTCACCTATGAGTAAAACTATCTTGTGTAATAGTTCCGTCTTAGCTTCCTTGTATGATTTGTCGTGTGTTTAATTTGTAATGTATGTTTTTCTTTTAATTATAAGTTTATATATCGAAATCCGCGAAAAAACACGTAAAGTGCAGAAAACCTCCCAATTTGCCGAATTTTTCTCGAATATTCGCGAATATCCGCGGCATAAACCGATTTTTTCGAATTTGCCAAACCAATACAATCCGACACATGAGGTCGGATATCCGCGATATTTTCCGGTTTTTGGGGGATCGGATATCCGCCCCTAAACGATATTTTAGCCTATGTCTATATTATACTGTGCGTGGACACACAAACTTGGGAGACAAACATAACTAGACAAAGACAGAAATATGGGCTTAAGTTTTTAAGTTTCAAATGGGCTTATGGGTTTAAGTTTTTGTATGAAAAAGTCCAAGTTTCGCAAAGTTCCTAATAGGCTTAACTGCTTAAGTTTTCTATCTCTACTCTGCCTCCTTTCCGAGAGTTAATTCTCTCTTCACTTCTTCAGCAAATCGTCTCTTTGTTTTTTCCAATTTTTGAATTCTCTGATATCTCTTCAGCTTAAAGGCTCAAGAGGTGAGTAATTTTAAATTTTTTAATAAGATTTTGTTGTTACAATCTATGTTGCCAAGATTCAATTCTCCAGTTCCCAACATCATAAAAAACCACATGTTGTTTTAATTAGATTTACTTTATAGACTTGATTGTTTGTATCATGATTTGTTGAACATGTTAATCTAATAAAAAATCACATGTTGTTGTAACTGATTTATTTTATAGAATTGATTTTTTGTATGATGATTTGTTGAACATGTTTTCCGAATCTAAATAAAACTTGAAGAATAGATGCCCAAAGTTCCAAACTTTATCATCTGCGAAATAGAAAACTAGGGTCTTTGTCTTTTGGCTGAGGTAGTATAAGGTACTTTGTCTCAACATAATTAGTCTAGAGGATTAATTTGTGAAAACATTGGCCAATGAAATTTGTTTGCCCATACAATGCTGACTTGCTGCTTCTGGGCACACTCCATGAAGTATTACTGGTAATTAATATGCCCCGAGACTTTGAGAGACCAAGTCTCGATATTCGGCATGTCAAGAAGTCAACATCTTAGTAGCTCTTATATTGAAATTTTGATAGTGGGGCAAAGTTGGTCAATTGAGGTTGTGGGTGGATATTATTAGCGTCAATAGCTAATTCTAATCTTACAAATAGAATTAGCTATAGTTATCATGTTATAATTTTGATAATGGGGCAAAGGTGATTTTCTCTGCAATTATCCTATAGCTTTCAAGTTTAGTTTGAACAATTTTAATTGCAACCATTTCTCCTTTCTCCATGTCCCAACATTCTACAACCTTGGCAGAACGACCTAGAAAATAGAAGTTGGAACTTGGGAATTTAGTCAGTTTAAAAGTATAAGAAAAAAGGATTGCACATATTATGATAACATCAAATTAATCCATAACTGCTTTGAAATATGATGCAACACGATAAATCATGACTCGGGCCAACATTAACTCAACTCTGAATATGAAAAACGTTAACTTACCTACGCTGGGTAGGCCAAGATTGTTGTAGTTTGTAAAAAATAATAATAATCTGGAATTGTAGGTGGTGGTCTTGATCGAAATCCTATTAATCGAAGTAACCGCTTGCGAACTGGTGGTGACTATTCACAAACTGGTTACCCAAGTTCATCTCCTTTCCAACCTCCTCCACCACCTACTTTGAAACACCAGGGGTAAAATATATACTACATATGTCATACATTCATGCTTGATCCCATAGAGGAATCCATATGTGATGTGGTGATGTATATTGTTGAAATGCTTTGTCTGTCCCTTAATAGTTTCTCCATGTAATTGAATCAGGTACATGGCTCCACCTCCTCAATTTTATTTAGAGGAGTGTTATGTGCATATGTGATATGGTAATGTATATTGTTGAAATGCTTTGTCCTTCCCTTAGTAGTTTCTCAATGTAATTAAATCAGGTATATGAGTCCACTCCCTCAATTTTATGGAGAGGATGCAGCCAATCCAGTACAAATGCGCATACCTTATCCTTTACTACCCCCTACTGGATACACATCTGGTTCTTCTGCGTGTCTCTTCAATCATAGCTCACGACCCATCTATTAACTAGATGCATTCTTTTGATTATAGTTGTACATAAACCCTACTCAATTCTATTCCAATGACTGAGAAATTTTAGACATTGGAGCAAGAATATAATATGATCATAGTTTAAAATGGTCTTATGCCACCTATTCAATCTTGCTATAATTAAACGATCCAGACTTTCACAGTCCTCCTAAGTCCTAACCAATCCATCTACCGTACCACATGACATATAGTCAGTAACCTTTGACAAATTGAGAAGTTTAGGATCTCAACAGTGGAGGAAAGCTAACCTAGGATTAAACAAGGATGCCAAGAAAAACACCAAGATTTTTTTTTTTAAACTGTTTTGTTGTACAGATTATGAATGGGTTGCGTAATTGTATGACTAAATTGACTTTGATTTTTTTTTTCTCTCCATTTTATTGGAGGTTTTCTTGCTCTTCATACACTTTTATTTTTGGATTTACAAGTTCCCCACCTCCATTGTTAATCCATCTTCTCTTTGTATACAGATTTACCATGTCAATTGTCAAAAATTGTTCAATTGACATGTAACACAATATCTTTTATCTACCAAGAATATGTACTGAAAATAAAAACGAAAAAAATGTATGTGCTCCTATTTCTTTTACATGTAATTCAAGATGGTTGTCTGTCTTTATAATTTCAGAGGGGGAAGCTTCTCATTTAATGAGTTACAAATACTAAATCTATGCTCCTTAGTCTTGATTAGTTGTGGGTTAATAGAAACACCCATTAAGTTGGTTACGATGTCTGTCTTCTAAACATATGTATCGCCCGTCCAAGGCACATCCATCGTTTTTTATTGTCTCCTTCCCAAATATTGTTTCGTTTGACCAATCACTAGAAAACATGTTTTGAAAGTCAAGTTGTTTTTTTACTGGAACAAATTAAATTGACTAAATTTAAGTTATTTTTGTTAATTTAAAATGGGAATGACTTGATAATGATATTTTGGTAAAAGTAAAGTTTTAATAATTCAACATATTATTTTTTTTTGCTAAATTTCTTGTTTTTTTTTTTTTTTGTTTTTTTGTTTTTTGGTTGGCAAGCGAGGTTGTGGGGACCCCTACCCCTTTTAAATTACGCGTGGAAACTTATATCAACAATCCGCTGTTGACGTGTTTCGAACCCACGACCTCTCCACTTTGTGAGAGGGGTGTCATATCCCTATTTTTTTCTTGGTTGAATCTCTTTATAACATATATTAATGGACATGCTTCTTATAGAGCGTAACAAACTTCGGTATCTGCATAGTTGTATATCTATTTGAGTGAAAGCCATGATATCCCATGATGACTATAATAAGAGACTCATAAAAGCCACATACTAATCATATCTTAGTCTGGCATGGTTATTTTTATTTCAGTACGCATATTAGCATGCATTCTTTTTTACTACAAATTACTTTTTATTTTGAATAAATATGAAATTACCAAAAGATTGTGGCTTTCTCATTGATTTTAATAATAGCATCGTGTGTAATTGTTAATGGTATGGTACTGTATTTTGCAGATTCAAATGGGAACTGTGGAGTCTGGGTTCTATTTGGTCTTCGGAAGTTCAGTTTGACCAGGATTAGATTATGACAAGAGTCTTGAAAGCCCTAGGTAGGTTGTGGACATCTGAAATGATTATATTATGGAACCGTTTAAATTTTTTAAGGGAAAAAATTTGTAATGATCTCTGACTATTAGTCGTGTGCAAAGAGATTTTACTAGATAAAGTACAAATCTTTCCTTATAAAATAATTTGCAATTGGGAGCGTGCATTCGCTCATTGTTAGACATGTTTTATAATGGAGTTAAATTCCTTCTTTCTTTTGTTTCTTTAATTGTGGACTAAAATTATGATTTTTGTTTCTGTGATATGATGTTATTTAATATTGTCGTTTTAGTTCCCACAATTTATTGCATAGATGTGTGTATTTGGACGACCATCTTAACTCTCGAGAGATTCGGAAGAGAAACATGTTATATGGATGAAAAAAATGTTTGTTGAGTGAAACATATAGGTATTTCATGAACTATGTCCATTTTTACTCACAAAAAGGTTCACCTCACCAGACATCATGCTGCAATTAAAGATCACAAGAAAATATCTACAAATAAATAGGTTCAAAAACTACATTTGAAAGACGAATGAAGAGATATAATAGGCATAGAGACCTTTGCCTTAGCATTTAGGATTATATTAAATGGTATAATTATTTTTAAGGTGACTTACTACCACCATGGCTGATGAACATTCTTAAATGCTGGATCCATTACTCTTATATAATGCTTCCATTGTTGACTCACTTTATTGCTCCAATTATACTAACATTTACCTCAAATATTTCCTGTAGATGGCAGTGGAAGATTACAAGTTTGTCAGTGAATTCAGATCTTAGAGAGGTATGCATACCTACTAGATATTGGAGAGTTATTAAATTCTGAACTGCTGTTATTACTACTGACAAACTATTGTTATTACTAGATGTTTTGTTTATTTTATGTTTGCAAATTTGGTTGTGAAGCAAGTTCGATATTGTATGAAATAAACAATAGGAAAATGTTGAAGCCGAAGTATTTTTTTAGATTATTGTTAGATCAAGTACATTAAAAGAACTTCCGTTTTCACATAACACAACATTTGGTACCAGGAGAAACATACCTGAGAGGCTGAGATTGCTGAATTTTACCAGCAATAAACTTCCCAACCCATGTTGATAAATTACAAACGACACACTAACCAATTCAAAACATTTACAATTGTGGGTTATAGGTGTATGATCAAATCATTATATAAATAAGACGAAGTATGAAAAACAATACCAAAGTGCTCACTGTGTTCTCTCCTACGAAAACAATAAAAACCTAACTTGATAAGTTTGCTTAGCTTTGCTTATCCAAGTAAGGATATGCCTGCAGTAATCAATTTGGTCTTGGTTATGGTAGGCATAAAACAATGTTGAAAAGTTAAACCTGGAAAAGGGGAAGAAATAAAATGTATGTCAGAGTCAAACGTCGTGGAAGCAGAAACAAGAACGGTAGACTTAATTGCAGAATATGCCACAAATGTATTACTAATTGATGTTTTAATCAAAGGCAGGAGCCAGTGTTGGTTTAGTTATATAGACAACACTCAACTTGGATACCAGAGTTGTAATTTTGGTTTTTAGATATACATACACCACTCAATATTGTTTCCTTAGATTTTTCTAATATAATACTATAAGACTCAATGTTGTAACCTGTTCAAGACGCAATCAAGTAATTCAAAGACAATTTTTATTATCTCGAGAGGTTAAATGTATGCTATGTGACTGTGTCATTGTAAATTAAGATATAACACATTGATGGGTCTGATAAATTTTGATTATTCATATTTCTGGTTATCTCAAAACAACTTCTCTGTTTCTGCCTGTTCGGTATGACAGGTGCAAAAGGATAAATAATATCTACGCTCTCCACTCTCAATATTCATCTCTCTATCTGTAGTCTTTGTTTCTTATCAGGTAATATTCATTTATTTCTCTTTTTGGAGATTCATATAGATATTGGCCTTAATCATATTATAAGGTCCAGTTTTCCCAACCATTTAAATGCATGGAAGAATTTTTATTTTTTTCCCTTGACACTCAAACCTGAGCCAGAGAAAACTTATAAAATAAATGCAGCGATCCTTTTTCTTCCAGCCACGTAAATAATTTATTGCAAGTAGCGTTAAATTATTCAAATGAATTATTTGAGCAACAAATTGATACTTACTGTGATGTAATAATCAGAAATGCATTCTGATTTATTGTTGGTCTTTTTTAATCACAATAAGGATATAAGTTTAAATAACTTATATTAAATTGTTGGTCTTTTTTAATATTATATTAAATAATATAATAATATATTTAAATTGTAATATAAGGATATAAGTTTTAATTTATTATAATATTTCGAGTTGACGTGGTTCTGTTAGGCTTTCAATTGTACTGGTTAGCCAACAAAATTAACAAAATAACGAATCAGCTCAACAAATTTATCAAACCTGGTGTACTTCATCAAAAGTAAATTTCCTCCACTGTTTTAAGAAAAATCTTTATTCTTTGGCTATTAACCTTCAAATCATTTATCTATTATTTCCATGATAATGTTTGTATCTATAGTTAATGGTGCAACACATAGTTATTCATTTATAGTGATGTCTTTTATTTGGTGTCTTGTCTGGTATAGAATTCAAACTGCGAGAGACTACTCAGATTTGGGATGGGTATCCAAACCAAGCGTATTGTGCAACATTTTCCTAGAGTGCAAAGAAGCAAAAGATCCCTGTAAACACCCATTTTTGGCTAAGCCCCTCAGTAGGCCCATCGGGTAAACCACTCGATTAACCACAATTCAATGTAGGTACCCTACAATAGATTTAGAATCAAGCAAACCCTATGGAAATCAAGGATCTCGGGCATTTTCAGGTAAAAAAAAACGGGCACAAGGGGAATCCATAATATCTACAGTCAAAGGAATCGTCTTATACTTAATGGAACAATAGAGGTTACATAATTTTAGAACTTATGTTTGATTGGGTCACTTAATTATGTAGTTTAATTACACTTCATATTTATTTTGTTGTTTGTGCGGCTCACCCCTTGCTGTTTTTTAGGTTTACAAATAGGCTCATGTGTTGTAACCAAATTCAAATTTAGGTTAGTTGTTTCTTAGCAATTTTTGAAGGTTTTATATCATATCCAAAATTCCAAATAACTGACATTACACGTCATTATGGAACATGCATTTGAAACTTACAAGACATTGCAGCTATGCTTTGAGAAATCCTGCCATATGCTTTCCTATTGGCAATTTGAACCATAAGGAACGATTAGTTTCAACAACGCCACTCCAAATATCAAGAAAGTGGCCATGAAAGTGAAGAGCCACTTATGGGACTGGCTAGATATAATCAATAGAGTTATTGACTTGAAAAAGGGTCACAGAGGGAGATGATGCAGGGATACATAGTGCATCAGTTGGCATGGCTGCAGTGCAACACATAGAGAAACACAGTGCATGAACAAATTTCAGACAAGTTTTTGGCAACACTACTGAAGCCGTTTTTTTTTTTTTTTTTTTTCCTGGTATGTTATTTTAATATGTTAAGAATTTGATATTTGAACCTAAAAGTGCATTTAAGCATGTTGATCGGGGAAGTATATATCTGTTTGAGATTGATATCAATAGAAATCCTTTTAAACATTTATGAGAGTGCTTTGTGTCATTCTGTAGTGCGATGTATTATTATTATTATCTATGATTTAGGGATTATGAGTTGTTATAACTTTGTGAGTACTACCTCTGCAAGAGGCATGTATGCTTGCTGAAGAATAAACAAATTACATTATAGAATGCATGTTAAGAAAGTGACTTTAATTTTTTTTTCCCATCATCATCTGCATTTAGTATACACCACAATGTCGGATGTATTATTCATCAAACAATAGTACTACAGTAGCACCCTTAAAGGCATAACACGCTAAATTTCAGACTCTAAATTAGGTTAAAACCAAAGACCTGTTGTAAATGAATTTGAGTCAAATCAATGAATCATAAAACACTATTTACCGTCTTAATACCATTACCACAAGTATTCTAGACTCCCAGTATTCTCATACATTGCTATGTGATCTCAAATTTCAAACCAAACAACTCTAGCATAGTGACATTTCAAAACAAATGAACAAGAGTCTATGAGGATAGTAATTGTTACTTTGTTAGTATACACTCTTTAATTTCAATAAAACTTTATTATTGGACTAATATATATAATTAATTATCAATACTGAATAAGAATAATTATCAAATAATGAAAATGGTTGAAACTAACGTGGCGAAGCCACGGGTACAACTAGTATATACATAAATTCTGTTGCAATTTATGTAGAACAGTTGCTCTTTTAGAACTCAAACTTTCCGTTTTACAACCTCATTGGGTTGGTTCATATATTAAGTTATTGTAGTTGTACACTTGTACTACATCATACTCACAGTAATCATTGGCCATCCAATGAGGATGTGATAGAAGTTCTTTCAGCTAGCATGACCAACTACCAGGTCCAGGTTTAGTACTTTAGCCGCTGATTTATATAACCAAAACACGCAGAATTCTTATATGGCACGTACAACATTAATTTGCTTAGCTACAGCTCCAAGCATGACGAGGTTTGTGTGGTTCTGCTACAGCAGCTGCAGCTACTCAACTAAAGGGTATTCAATAAAATCAGGAAGGATCCCAAAAGGCAGCGTTCAGTTTCCAGTTCTCGCTCTTTTTAAAAGGAATGGTTGCTTCTTTAGAAAGACCAAGCTTAATCTCTGAACATGTAACATCTTGATCAATTGCATGTCCACCATAGATGGCCATTAATATGGACTCCTTGGATATGCCTACACATCCCAACTATTGATGAGTTTGAGGTAGTAATTAAATGCAATGCACAATTCAGCACTGAACAGTTAGACCTACTGAATCTCTCCATGAAATCCAATATGAGCCTTTTGGAACATTTTGTACTTGTGGTCTCTTCTTGTTTGAAAGAGATCGTCGAATAGACCTTCTCTTAATTTAAATTTTAAGGAATACCATGCAGTTAAGCGATCGATCAAATGGCTGCAAGAAGATAACTACTTCAAAGTAGTGAAAGCTTTTCCTAACTTGGAGTTGCATTGGATGGATGATAATCCTCCTAGATGTATATATTTATAATGAGAAGCAATGAGGAGGATAGTGTACTTGAGAATATCGATCAAAGGTGACATGCATTGTGATTCTGTGAAGGATCACTTGTTTTCGTCTGATATCTTCAATGTTGTGCAAGGAGTTGTTACATGATTAAATTTGTTGCGAGAACGAGATTCCCTATCAAGGAAAGTAGGAAACAAAGTAGTAGTAGCCAATAGGACAAACATCTTCATCAATAGAAAACAGAACAAACATGCATGAACTCTCAGTACTAGCAACTAACTATTATAAGCTATAAAGTGATTTGTGTTTCATCACTATTCACACTACTTATGTTAATTATAAGTTGGTACTTGTTAGTCTATGTTCATTTTTGTTCTTTGTTGTCAATGTGAAGATCGAGCTTTGACTATTAGTTAGATACTAAGTACTTGACGATTTCAAAGGTGGCTGGGAGCCTGGCAAGCCTCAAGAATGATTACACATAGGGTTGTCTGATACTCTGATATTTTCGATGTCATGAACTAAGTAGTGCAATTATATATGTAGGATTTGTTGCAATTGCAACAACAAATGCTTTACCATACCTAGAAAACAAAGATGAACTCATAAATATTTCTCATTTAAATTGATCAATTTTCCGCCCCATATGACAAACATATGAATCTCTGCCATATTTTGTGTAAAGATCAACATGCATGTAGTGTACAGGAAGAGAATATCATGCTTAAATATTGAAGCCCTTTGAGAAACACTCTGAGAGATCTCACAGGACAAATGCTCATAGAAATCATTTCATGCCAACAAATTCACCATTGGGTTATTTTCATTCCGATTGATGATTGTCAGAGATGCTACAAAATTTAGGCCATCCTGCAATATATGTGGGGAGAACACAGACCATAGAGAAGGCATATGTTCAGTACCATCGCAGCAATCCAGCCTGAATCAACGATTTACTTTCCATATTTGCATGATTAAAGTGAACGCTAATATATCCATACAAAATTATACAAAATATATGAAGGACCTACAAGTTTCCAAATTTAAGCATGAGCTTACGACACATCATAACTTTCACATCCTCCAACCAATCAACACTATAATCTTTTTCCAGGACGCTGTAGAGACCTCTCTTTGCATCATCACTATTTACAGAGCTCACACGACCAAATCTTTTGGGCAGATCATCTTTCCTGTCGGTTTCGATTGTTATTCCTGACACACGACCATAAATGTTGTTTATATCAAGCACATCAAAATAATTGGTTTTCTCGGAGAGGTCGCCTATCCAAAATGAATTCCTTATTGCATTCCTTTCTTTATCAAAACTGCAAGGACGTGTTTGTAACGCGTTCAAACTAGGGCAGGATAATGGCTCCATATCCCAGCCGGGGCACATATCTATACTATGGTCAGCCTTCTGCCAAGAATAGTTACACATAGTTGGAATGTATTCATCTATTTCTTCGCTAGCTGTATGAAGCAAAAAAAAAAAAAAAAGGTGTAAACATTAAGTGAAAACAAATAACTAAACTTTTTTTACACATTGAGACCACAAAAATTGATTCTATAAAGTTTCAAAAGCAAAAAGATCAATTTAGGTATGGACAATGATAAAACACAGGAACATATATAAACTGATATATTTATGTCCAAGGTTCAATCTAAAAAACAACAACAGACATTGAAATCCCACCAAAGATTATCACTGTCACTAGACAACAACAAATTCTCACTCAAAATTAAAAGAAAATGTTCGATTGCAACTCTCAAAATAATAAATCCAACAGACAGTGGAGTTTGTAGCGCGCTTGTCCTCTATACAGACAGTGGAGTTTGTATAATAAATATTCCTAATTAAAAGTTTGAAACCTCAAATCATGCATAAACTCTATTCCTACGGATCTAAGCAAGCATATATTTATATGATATCTTCTATAACCAAATAATCAGAAAACAACACGACAAACTTACCGAAAACAGTGTTCATTGTGACTTGATTACTGGCAGCATCTCCGATCAAACACTCACCTTTACCCGCCATTGATTGATAATCAATTAAAGAAGGTTTTAGTTGAGTTGGGTTTTTATGTAACGATTGTGTTTGGAGAGTTTTAGTTTCAGTCGGATTGGAATTACTACTACGTTCCACGGGTGAAGTTTCTAATAAAGAATTAGGTCAGAAGGTCTCATTCCAACTTTTATAGTTACATGCATGGTGGTTCACTGAAGTGTGTGAAGACCAATATATAAAAACTGAAGGGGTTATGTTTTACCTCTATAGATGTCTTTCTTTATAACTTTGTAATAACAACAAAGCCAAACACCTTACAGTGATTTTTTAAACAGAGTAACTTACAGTGATTTTTGTATTAACCTATTTTTAGATTTTTAGATTAATGCATTCACTAGATCAGGTCGCTAATGGACTTAACCAAAGGGGGAGTTTTAGATCGGGGGTGGCTGCACCTCGTTGAGATCGAGATTGCCTACGTACTCTAGTTCGTGGGGATTGAACCTAGAGATCAAGCCATTGTAGTTCTGTTTTATAGAAGGTGATGAGGCGAAGATCTCGGGATCTTGCAGATTCTCCGACATATTTATGGTGATGTAATATTCTCCAATGATTGGGTAATGGTTGTAATGAATGTATGACAGTTGGAGATATTATCTGTGCGTTGAATTAGGGCATGTGCGCGTAATTAGGTTGTTGCTGATCCTGTAGTCGAGCTGCTCTGGTCGAGTTCTGAGTAGGTCGAGTACAGAGCGACGTGATAGATTAATGACCGTGCCACGTGGCTTGTTTTTATTGGTTGGAGTATATAGTACCCCTACATAAGCCCTCTCTTTTTAGGTCGATGGTGGGAGTCAGGCTGAAAAGACTTAGAACTCTGATCGATGTTGATTTGAAGTCTGCTTTTTGAATTTGTGCACGTGGCGGTCATGCATGATTGTCTCGTATCATCATTGCGCCTTTACGGGGAAGTGGAGAAGTTTCCTCGAGCAGTTACCCGTAAAGTTATGACAACTGACGCACTTCTTTCTTGCTTGATGGGTTCGATGCTGGACACGTGGATGTATCCGACGGTGGATGTGGAACGTCGGGTGAGTGGAAAATAACTGCAAGGAACGTGGTTCCCATGTTCGATCTTAGCCGTTGAATGTATTCGAACTGATGGCTGGGATTGCGTTTGCTGCCGTATTTAAACTGTAGCGTTGTGAGGAAAGAGTTTACTTTTCTTGTTCTCTCTCTCGAACTGCTGTTGTTTTTCCATTGCGACCTGAAGAAATTTGAGAGCTCGTGAGGTTAGTCTCTTCTACTTGTCTTTGTCTTTTACTTTTTTCATTTTCTTTCTGTATTTTCGATTTGAGAGAGATGTCGGAGTGTAGTGATTCACAAAATGATCACTTGAGTGGTGATGATGTCGCTGAATATGAGTCGGAAAGGACTCAGTCGGAAACTGCTTCTCCTAGTCGGGGGGAAGGAGATGTAGACCCAGAAAGCCCTGAGAGTAGTGGTCCTCATGGTGAAGATACATTTGATGATGAGATGGTTGAGAGTGACGATGGGTCGTTCTGCCGTGTTGTAAACCCTAAGTACGTCCATAGGCATATTGCCTTTAGGAAACAGTACGGTCTTAGCTCGATTGAGCATCTAGAGATTAGGTTTTTGGGAGATCGTTTGCTCACTGTCGAGTATCGACCTAACAACCCTTTCTCGACTGTCTTCACTTTGGCCCAATTCCGGGCTGGGCTTAGGTTACCTCTATCTGGCTTGGTGGTCGACCTTCTTAATGCGATCATGCGAGCTCCTTGCCAGATGAATGGTAACTTTTGGAGGAATATGAGGGTTATTGACGACCTCAATAAGATGCATAGGTGGAATATTAGTGTAGAAAATGTGTTAGATCATTTCTGCTTAAACGGTCTTCGAAGCCGGGGCTTACGGGCTATAACATGCAAGTCAGGCCGGACCGTTTACCCTTGATCTACCCTGTGAGTAGTGAGCCATGGTGGAAGGATCCCATGCTGATTACTGGGTCGATCACTGAGGGGAATATCCGATTGCGTCATGTGACTAGGAATGTGGATGATAATCGTAAGTTTATGGTCGTTAGTCATAGGTCGATATGAACTATTCATTTTTCCTAAATTTCTGACTGTAAGTTTTTGTTTGCAGCGATCAGGGACGACCATCTGGTGAAGAAGAACGACCTGAAATCTGCTTTGAATGTGTTTGGGTTGTGGGCGGACAATCGGAAGGCACAGTATTTGCCGCACTTGAAGGAGCACTTTATCCCCAAGGGTGGTCCGAAAACAGTTGCGGAAGAGCTCGAGAGGAGGAAGTTGTTGAAAAAGAACTTTATGTCATCTGTGCAGAGAGCTGAGAAGGGTCGATCTAGTGGTAGCTCGCGACAAGGTGAGCGAGAGGCGAGCCCCCAGATCGTGTCTCCACCGACCTCTCTACCCAAGCTACCTGCCGGGTCGATTAGGAAGAGATCGTTCTCGGGGAATATGAAGCTGATGGAGCCACCAGTTGTGCCTGCTGCTGCCCCTCTCAAAACTGTGCGATCTCTTGAACCCACTCCTTTGTCGAAGAAGACTGCTGCTCGGCCTTTGCACAAAGGTAAGGGGGTGTCATCTGAGTTTCGACCTGGGCCGTTCGATTACTTGGATGGTCGAGGGGGAAAGCATGTCGTTTATGATAACGATAGTGCCATAGATGACCCCTGTGTTGCCCGAGCTGTGAATGAGGGCATCGTTCTGGATGCTGATGCTCGAGCGGTAAAGTCGCAGACCCTGCTGGTGACTTGCTCGAATATAAACTCAGCAATGGCCTTGGTGAGCGTAACTTTTAGTTTCTGTTTCGATTGTTTGTATGCTGCTATCTAACCGATGCCTGTGTGTGTAGCTCAACGCCAGCTTCCAGGAAGTTCGTCTGGTCGCTGAGGTGGGAGCTCGAGCTGAGATTGAGCTGAAGCATATGAATGAGAAGCTCGAGCAGGCGAAGACGATTGTTGTAGTTGCTGAGTCAAAGGTTAGGGATAGGGATGGGGAGATTGTGGTGTTGAAGGAGATGTTAGAGGTGGTAAGGGGTGAGCTTGCTGCTGCTAAGGAGTTTGCGGTCCACTGGGAGAACACATGTCATAAGAACGGTGTAGAGTGGAAGGCCTACTGCGACGACCTGAAGAAACAGATGATGGGCTCGCCCGAAGGAGAGGAGACGTGAGGTGGTGATCAAGGAGCTTTAGTGCCAGCTCAGGACACCTCGATGGGCCCTGCTGATGTGGTTGGAGGTGGCCAGAACGAGTTGGGTGACCCCAACGATCAGACCTCCCAGCAGTGATCCTCTCTCTGTCTTCAGAGATTCTTGGTGTTTGGTAAGACCAGCCCGAGTCTCCACTACACCAATAGCTCATCTAGCTTACACCTTGGTAGTTTCTCCTTGCATGGGAAAGTACATCTCCTTCTTCTTCTCACGTTCAATCTTCAAGTCCGATGTAGTGAGGTCGAGTGAACATTTATCTGTCTTGACTAAGTTTGTAATGAATGATAGTGGTCGATCTGCTTTTGGTAGGTCGACTGCGACCTAAGTTTTCATTTGATTTGTTGTATTAAGTCTGTCTGAGCGGCTAGTTTCCAGGGAGTCCTGGTAGCTCGTTCAGAAGGCAGGTAGACAAGATGAATGGCTGCAAGCAGGACGGACTGAAATTGTTCTTCTTGTATGCCTTTAGTTGAATTTTGCTTTGATAGCTTCTAGGTCGCATATGGTAGATCGGTTTACCTGTAATAGTTAGATTTTCATAAAGTAAAAGGAAATTTCACTTATTTACCTTGCATTCTTATACTTGTTGTGTTGTCTGCTTGTATGGGTTTTGCAAACAATAAATAACAAGCATAGCCGTTGGACCTGATAGTAGATGAGGTCGTGTGCATGTGAGCTCGATTGTACGTAGGTCGTGGGAATGATATGACCAGAGTACCGAGTTAAGTTGTACTTAACAAAAAATTATCAAAGGACTAGAATTTTTGATAATTTGTAGGTCGAGGGATGGGGTTAGACCTTTAGAAGCCGTTCATGTTTGAGCTGAGATGAAGACAAAAATGAGTTTGTATATTGAAATGTAAAAAATGGGTGCTTACACTTCATTGATAAAATTTCTTCAAGTGATAAGCATTCCAGGGATTCTTCACGTTGTCTCCTTCTGGAGTTTGGAGACGATAAGATCCATTGCTTTGAGCTTTGGTGATAATGTAAGGACCTTCCCAATTTGCATTGAGTTTGCCAATGTTCGCTTTCCTTTTGTTGTGGAACATTTTCCGTAGGACGAGCTCACCGGGCTGAAAAGATCTAGGTCGCATGCCTTTGTTATAAGCTCGTTTGAGTCTTTGTTGATATTGCTCGAGCTTGATAGTGGCATGGTTGCGTCGTTCTTCGACTAAATCTATTCCAAACGACCAGGCCTGATTGTTGAGCTCGGTGTCGACCAGTAGTGATTTGGTCGTGCCAAATGTCAGCTCGGTGGGAATGACAGCTTCAACTCCATAACAATTAAAGGCTGGATGGTGACATTCCTGTCGACGTTCGAGGAGTTGTTCGGTAGGCCCAAAGGATGTTCTCTAACTGCTGTGGCCATTGATCCTCTTGATCTTTGAGTTTTTTCTTTAAGTTGTTCAAGATTTGTCTATTTGCAGCTTCGACCTGACCGTTGGCCTATGAATATCTAGGTGTCGACCTAGAATGATCGAATTTCTATAGCGCGTAGAAAGCCTTGATATTTTTGCCAACGAACTGAGTACCATTATCGGTGACTATCCTTTTGGGTAAACCAAATCGTGTGATGATGTTTTCCCATATGAACCTTTGGACATCGGCTTGAGTGATGTTGGTGAGGGCAACGGCCTCCACCCATTTGGTGAAGTAGTCGATTACAACTAGAACGTACCTCTTCTCAGATTTCTTTTCTTTGATCAAGGGACCCATAATGTCAAGCCCCCACATGTGAAATGGCCATGGTGCTGTGATGTTGATGAGATCGTTGGGATGCTGATGTTTATTATCAGCAAAACGTTGGCACTCTTTACATTTCAGCACAAACTTCTTGGCGTCTTCTTTCATTCTTGGCCAAAAATATCCTTGGGAGATCGCCTTATGAGCTAATGTTCGACCTCCGGAGTGGTTTTCGCATTCTCCTTCATGAATTTCTTGGAAGATGATTTGCCCATGGTTTGGGATCAAGCATCTTAAGAATAGACCAGTTGCAGATTTTTTGAATAGTTTACCTTCATGGAGTTTATACATAGTGACTTTATGTAATAACTGACTGGCTTCCTTTTTGTTGGATGGTAATGCACCAGTTTGAAGATAATTGATGAAGGGTTCCATCCAAGTCCTTTGGATGTCTGCCGGTGTTGTAGCTAGTAGATCGCAGATTTGGTGGATGACTTCTTCTTTTATTAGGTACGCAGGTTGCGTACTGACTGCTATAGTGAGAGCTCGAGGTCGATCTAATTCGATCTTGGATGCTAAGAATGCCAATGAATCAGGATGCCTGTTATCGTCTCGAGGGATGTGATCGATTGTGAAGAAACTAAGCTTGCTGATTAGTTCTTTTGCCCTGCTTGTATATCTGATCAGATTGACACCGTTGATTTGGTAATTGTTAGTGATCTGATCGACTAACAGTTGTGAGTCACTGAACACTCTGAGGCGAACTGCTTGTAAATTCGATAGCCATTTGTATGCCTTGGATTAGAGCTTCGTACTCAGCCTCATTGTTAGAGGTCGAGAAGTCTAATCGAGTTGATCGTTCGAGCTGTGAACCCTCAGGTGAGATGAGTATGGCACATATGCCACTTCCATTTGAATTATGGGAACCATCAACGTATAGTTGCCAAGTGTCGGGGGGATTGACCTGGACTTGCCTGGTTTCTGGTTATGGTTCCCAACTGAAATCTTCTGCAGGGTAGTCCGCTAAGAAATCAGCGACGACCTGGCCTTTGATGGCCTGACGAGATATGAACTCGAATGTGTAATCACCCAGCTCGGCTGCCCATCGAGCCATACGACCTGTTTTGTTTTTCTTTTCAAATACGTGTCGTAGTGGCTGGTCGATGATTACTTTAACAGTGTGGGCTTGGAAATAAGGTCGAAATTTGCATGCAGCGTAAAGAAGGGCTAATGATAATTTCTCCAGAGGTGTGTACCTTATTTCGGCCTGTTGGAATACCTTGCTTGTGAAGTAAATTGGTCGTTCGACCTGATTTTCTTCTTTGAAAAGTACTGCGCTGATCGCAAAATCCGAGGTCGCGAGGTAGACACCGAGCACATCTCCATCATTAGGCTTTGTGAGGACCGGCGGAGTGGATAAATATGCCTTTAGGTCAGTGAAGGCTTTCTCGCATTCGTCTGTCCACTGATATGCAGCCCCCTTTATGAGAATATGAAGCATTGGTCGACACTTATCGGATGCTCTAGAAATGAATCTATTGAGAGCTAATACCATGCCGTTGAGTTTTTGGATCTGTTTTTTTGTCTTTGGGCTGGGCATATCGATCAGCGCTCTGATCTGGTCGGGATTTGCTTCAATACCTCTTTTTGTAACTAGGTAGCTAAGAAACTTTCCCGATGCAACTCCAAACAGACACTTCTCTGGGTTAAGTCGCATTCTGTATTGTCTTAACCTTTGGAATGCCTGGTCGAGATTGGACAAATGATCTTGCTCTTGGCTGCTCTTTACTAGCATGTCATCGATGTAGACCTCCATCGTTCGACCTAACAGGTCGTCGAACATTCTGGTGACAAGGCGTTGGTAGGTCGCTCCTGCATTTCTTAAGCCGAATGGCATAACTTTGTAGCAAAAAATGCCTTGCTCTGTTGTAAAGGAGGTCTTCTCTTGGTCGGGCTCGTACATTGGGATCTGGTTATAACCCGAGTATGCGTCCATGAATGAGAGTAGCTCGAAACCACAGGTCTGATCGACTAACCTATCGATTCGTGGCAGTGGGAATGAATCTTTAGGGCAAGCTCTGTTCAAGCTCGTGAAGTCGATGCAAACTCTTGTTTTCCCGTTCTTCTTTAAGACTGGGACAATGTTGGCTAACCAATCTGGTGTGTCAACTTCCTTGATGAACCCAACCTGTTTGAGTCTGTTGATTTCGTCATTAACCGCTTGGTGAAATTTAGGAGTGAGCCTTCTTGGTTTTTGCTTAACAGGTCGATAATTCGGATTGACGCGCAGTCTATGGCATGCAATTGATGGGTCTATTCCAGGCATATCGATATATGACCAAGCAAAAACATCTTTATTAGAAAAAAGAAAGTTTACAAAGTTGTTGTACTTATCTCCCTCTAACTCTGAGCCTACATAAACATATCTCGACTCGTCTTCTGATCCTAAGTTCACTTGTACTCCTGGATTAGTGCTTCCGAGTGATAGCTGGGGGGAGCTCGTTTGCTCCTTCTGTAATTGCTATTTAGCTGCTTCAGCCCTTCCTTTCGACGGGCTCTTTGATTGTTTGTCACCTTCTCGAGCTTCTGATGCTAGTGTGCTCTTTCCTTTGGGGTCAGCATCCTTGGTTCCTGAGGTAGATGGCTTTTCAGGCGCCGCAGCTTCAAGAATTCCATGACATTCTTGTGTAGCGTTCTGGTTGCCTCTAAGTTCCATTATCCCATGGGGTCCGGGATATCGGAACACTTGATGATATGTGGATAGAACACCTCTCATGGCGTGGATCCATTTTCGACCAAGTATCGCATTGTACTTACTTGCGATGTTGAGGATGTTGAACTTTGCGGTCACAACGACCTTGTCTTCTTTTCGTCCCACAGTGACGGGCAACAATATTTCACCCTTAGGATCTTCTCTGGAGCTGTTGAAGCCTAAGATGGGAGTGAAATTAGGGATGAGGACTGAGTCAGGTAGCCTCATGTCCTTGAAAGTTCTGTACATGAGTATGTTGCAGGATGCACCAGGGTCAATGAGTACCCTCTTGATGATGTAATCAGCTATTCGTAACTCAACGACCAGAGCGTCGTTGTGAGGGGTGACGACCTTGTTGAGGTCGTCCTCGGTGAAGGTGATGTCTGTTTCCTGGCGAGCTGGGATGTTGAATCGAGTTGCTCGGCTAGTGATTGAGTAGACGTGGTGAAGATGTTCTACTCGTCTCTTCTTCTCTCTTGATGCTGGGGTGGAGTTGGATTCATAAATCATGTATACTACATGACTTTCTGATTCACTGTCACTGTCGATCTTGTTGGCGACCTTTTTATTGAGTTGGTCGCGTAGGTCGCCTATTGGACCTAGTCGTTGTGAGACGCTACGCCCTCTGCTGCGGACTGGACTTGTCGAGGCCGTTCTGTCCTTGCTTTGAGATCGCCTTGCTGGATGCGGAGGCGTGTTTGATCTTTTCTTGGGTCGTTTACCATTGGGTTCCTCTTGTCTGCCAATGATCCAATTGTTGAGCCTTTTTTCATCGGCCCACGTCTGGAGGGCACGCTTCAATAATCGACAGTCATCAGTCTGATGACACCTAACTTTGTGGACCTTGCAGTATGGTCGACCAGATGTGTCCTCCAGTTGTGTGAAGCTCAGAATCTTGCACCAACGGTTGTGCCTGATTCACTCGTAGATATAACCTGTTGGTCGTGTGAATCGGTGGTACTCTCGTTGCTCAGTGGGCAACGACTTGGCTTTGAACCTCTTGTTGTCCGAACGAGGTCGCTTAGTGGAACCACCTTCCATGTTGGAGATGACATGATTTTTTTTCCTACCAATTAGGGCTTCTTCGAGCTTGATGTAACGATCTACCTTAAGGTAGAGCTCGTCCAGAGATGTTGGCCGTTTCATGGCCAGAGACTTGTGCAGGTCGGATCCTTGGATCAGACCGTGAGAGAATGCTATTGTTGCGAAGGCTTCATGTTCCTTTGCAAAATCCTGGATGGAGTGTAGCTCGGATTTGAATCGAGCAAAGAAATTGCTCAGTGATTCGCCATCTCGTTGTTTCACTTTGAATATAGCGTCGATGGTGACTGGACGCTTTTTGTTGTGGATATAGAAGATAACGAACTGCTTTTCCAGATCCATGAACGAGTTGATGGATCCTGGCTTCAAACGGTGGAACCAGTCGAGAGCGGGTCCGGTGAGGCTGGACTGGAACAACAAACATAGAAGGTGATCTTCCTTAATGAGAGGTAGTGACTTACGGAATCCCTTGATGTGATCTGTTGGGTCTCCAACTCCTGCATATTGATCGAATTTTGGGGCGTTGAGTTTGTTAGGCAACTCATGATCAAGGATTTCCTTGGTGAAAGAAGATTCTTGGAATTTTTGGAGGGACTGGACAGCAAGTTGTTCGGCTGTGTGGCCTTTGTGGAGCTGTATGACGGCCTGGGAGGCTTTGAACTCTGCGAGCTGTTGGCTGAGTTCTTCGTATTTTTGGTTGTTGTCTTCAACAACAATGACCCCATGTCCGCCGTTTGCTAATTGCGCAACTGGTGTTGGCGCGGTAGTTTGTGCAGCCTTCAATTGTGCATTTTCTTCCTGAAGACGATTGATTTGGTCTTGCAGATCTTGGATAGTTAGTTCTTGGGTAGCCATTTGAGTAGATGACTTTGAGTTGGGTGGGAGGGTTTGGGTTTTTCGATATAATCGAATTTCTTTCAGTCGGCGCCAAATGTATTAACCTATTTCTAGATTAATGCATTCACTATATCAGGGCGCTAACGGACTTGACCAAAGGGGGAGTTTTAGATCGGGGGTGGCTGCACCTCGTTGAGATCGAGATTGCCTACGTACTCTAGTTCGTGGGGATTGAACCTAGAGATCAAGCCATCGTAGTTATGTTTTATAGAAGGTGATGAGGCGAAGATCTCGGGATCTTGTAGATTCTCCGACATATTTATGGTGATGTAATATTCTCCAATGATTGGGTAACGGTTGTAATGAATGTATGATAGCTGGAGATATTATCTGTGCGTTGAATTAGAGCATGTGCGCGTAATTAGATCGTTGTTGATCCTGTAGTCGAGCTGCTCTGGTCGAGTTCTGAGTAGGTCGAGTACAGAGCGACCTGATTAATGACCGTGCCACGTGGCTTGTTTTTATTGGTTGGAGTATATAGTACCCCTACAATTTTTTAAACATAGTAAACTTCATTATTAAGAAGGTTTGAATGACTCTTTGAAGCATCAGCAGCAGAAATGCAGAATCAACAATCTTTCGTGGGTTCGAAGAAAATCATGTTGGGAAACAGGTTGTTTATTGAATCGTTTTTGGATTTCGATTTCTAAATCCACGAAAGATTTAGAATTTCTTTTGGTATCGGAATAAGACTTTTAATTTGATTTGGTTTTTTTACACCTTCAAGACTATAATATATATAAATAAATACGGCATGGAGAATATTTTGATTGAGTTGAATAAAAAAACATGCAACATATGGAGAAGATTTTCGAAGACGGGCAATGGATTGGTGGAGAATACTATTACAACAAACGCAAAGACGACGACAACAAGAAGAAGAAGAAAAAACGGCATCAAAGTAAAGATGATGTTGTTTATGGTGTTTTTGCTGATGACAGTGATTCAGATGATGATAACAACACTAACAGAAAACGTAAGAAAGATTTTTCTTCTTCTAGAAGGTATTATGATCTTACTAAACCTGTTATTTTTGTTTCTACTGCTACTACTGTTATGCCGAATCAAGAAATCGATAAAAACATCACTGAAAAGAAGAGTAAAATAGTTGATCATGAATTTAATGATATGGATAATTTAGATAATGATTATAATGATACTTCAAGGAAGAATGTAGGGAGGGATGGGGAGGAGGAAGATGAGGATGGTGGGTTTCTTCCTACTGCATTTGGGAAGAAAATTAAGGAGGGGGTGCAGCGGCGTATGAAAGAAAAGGAGATGTTGAAGATGGTTAGTAAAAAGAAAAACATGGATGCTGGGGATGTTGGGGAGTTTGAAAAGCATACTAAGGGGTTTGGTATGAAATTATTAAAGAAGATGGGATATAAAGGGGGTGGTGGATTAGGGAAGAATGAACAGGGTATTGTAGCTCCAGTTGAGGCAAAGTTGCGGAAAAAGAATATAGGACTTGGTTATGATAATAATTATAAGACAGTGTCTGTATTGCAAGAGGCTGTGGAGGAGCAGATTAATTCTTTGCCTGGTGTGGCTCAGCTGAAAGAGAAGCTATGGTTGAAGCAGTGTCGCACAAAGAAGAAGAAGAAGGAGTATATTACAGCTGAAGAGTTGTTATTACCTTGTACCGAGGATAATGATTTCCATGTCAAGGTGGTTGATATGAGAGGACCACAGGTAAGGATTTTGTCTAATTTGAGTGACTTGAATGCTGAAGAGAAGTTAAAACATAATGGTACCCCTATGCCTGAGCTTCAACACAATATTAAGTTGATTGTAGATTTAGTAGAGCTTGATATCCAGAATTTGGATTGGGATTTGAGGAACGAGAGAGAGAATGTGGTCAGTTTACAGCAAGAGAAGGAGAAGCTTCAAAAAGATGCGGATAGGCAGAAGAAACAGCTAGATAATATGCAAGACATAGCTGGAGTGGTTGAATGGATAAAACATGACAACGCGATAGGGACATTAACTTTAGACTCTCTACTTGAGGCATTTGATGAATTACAGAGGAGGTATTATGATGAGTACAAGGTCTGCAATCTGTCTTGTGTTGCATGTTCTTTCGCATTGCCTTTACTGATTAGAGTTTTTCAAGGTTGGGATCCTCTTCAGAATCCCTCACATGGGTTGAAGCTTATGTCGTTGTGGAAGAACTTGTTACAGGAAGATTCTCCTTTTGATTATTCAGATACATCCTCACCTTATGCCCAATTGGTAATGGAGGTTGTTGTTCCTGCTGTGAGGATATGTGGGACGAATACATGGAACCCCAGGGACCCTGAACCAATGCTCAAATTTTTGGAATTATGGGAGGAGCTATTGCCTAGTTCAGTTCTCCAGACAATTTTAGACAACATGGTGATGCCAAAGCTATCGCAGGCCGTGGAGATATGGGATCCACGCAGGGACACTGTCTCGATTCATCTGTGGGTGCACCCATGGCTACCTCTATTAGGTCCGAAGCTGGAAAGTTTGTACCAAACCATTCGCTTCAAATTAGGAAATGTTCTTCATGCTTGGCACCCAAGTGATGGGTCTGCTTATGCTATATTGTCTCCGTGGAAGACTGTTTTCGATCCAGCCAGTTGGGAACATTTGCTTGTTCGGCATATAGTACCAAAATTAGCAAATGTTCTACACGAGTTCCTGGTGAACCCTGCAGATCAAAAGCTAGATCAGTTTTCTTGGGTAATGTCATGGACATCGGCAATTCCAATCCACCACATGGTCACAATGTTGGCAGTTAGTTTTTTCCCCAAATGGCAACTTGCTTTGTTTCACTGGCTGAACTTGAACCCCAAATTTGAAGAGGTCATGCAGTGGTATTTGGGTTGGAAAGGACTTTTGCCACAAGAACTGCTAGCTAATGAGCAGATCCGGCATCATCTGGATGTGGGTCTTCAAATGATGAACCAGGCGGTTGAGGGTATGGAGGTCGTACAACCTGGGGCCAGGGAAAATATTAGTTATCTTAGGGTGACTGAGAAAACGCAGTTCGAGGCTCAGCAGAAAGCGTCCGCATACGCTCAGCAGCAAGCATCTACTATGGATGCTGGACATGTTATGAGTTTGAAAGAAGTCATTGAATTGTACGCGCAGGAGAATGAGTTGCTCTTCAAGCCTAAACCGGGTAGAACACATAATGGCCTCCAGATATATGGCTTTGGTAACATAAGTGTATACATCAACACATTGAATAACAAAATTTTTGCCCAAACTCAAGATGGTTGGTCTTTGGTGACCCTTGAAATTCTGAGGGAAATGCACTTTAAGTCTGGTTCAAAGCGACGCTGAGGTCATGAACTATTGGGTATCATTATATTGTGCTGAGTGTTGAGAAATCAAGTCCCCAACATAATGGCTGGCGTACAATGGCCAAGGGTGGTTCTTAGTACATTGTTAATATATATGTTGCTGAAGAGTGCCAGGTTATAAATGCTGCTGAATGGTGACTTACGTGGTTTCTTGGGGCCTCCCACAAGACACCCAACGGCCATATCAAGGATAACATGTTGACAATGTAGATCTAAAGAAGAGTTCTTCGGGAAATACACTAGTGTACAACTGACTCGATGCTTATCATGACTGCATGACTTAGCTGGATTTACAATTACTGAAAAGACGAGTAAGCTTGTCTTCGGAATATACATAACAATATGTAAGAACTGCTGAAAATGTATGCTGTTAAGGAAGGTAAATTATCCAGACGGACTTGGACTGGGGTGGCAGAGTCAGTAGGGCTATTCGCCCTTTTTTTTATTACGGCTCTGTAGAAGTACTGTTTTGTGCAGGATGGTATTGTCTCGGTCAATTTTTAGCAGCCTACGTTGCAACACCACTCGGTTGACAAGTGATCTCTAGATGCATCATGCATGAAGTGGAGTAGCTGCTGTCAGAAACATCATTTGGTAGCGATGTTTAACTGAAGGAGAAGCAAGCACCCTTAAGTCTGAGAAGGACATGGGATTGACTTCACCTTTGAAGATATCAAATGAAGAATGCCTCAACAGTTTGGCAGGTTCTCAGTTATATATGTTGTGTTTTAGAGATGCATCTACAGTCTACAGACTGGACTGGTGAATGGACAAGGAAAAATGTGTCTGAACTCTGGAGAAAGAGAGCATAGTTTGCTTTACTGTGGAATATGAAAAATGGCGTTATGATTATGGATAAGATAATGCTTCCATTACTACAACTTGGCCACCAAAAATAGTTTGAATGTAATCACGTATTTTTCTTTTGTTAAATAATCGATGTCCTTGTTGTCTGAAGATGGAATGTCTAAAGCTCAGAATTTAAGTCTTGAAAGCATCATTTCCAAATATCATCATGCAGAGTGGCATCCGGCCAATAATCATGAAGGCACAATTTTAATATTCATGAAGGCACAGATTCTCTTGATTCTTGAAGTACTTTCTATTTGTAAGGTTTGAATTTCCATGTTTTATTGTGGTTTCAGCTTATTTGTCGTCTCACTAAATTGTTTGATAGTCACATCTGTAAGTCTGTATCAAAGTTTCTGTCCTTAACTATACTTCAACTAATGTCAAAATCTTTTAGGAAAAACTCAAGTGGGTGAATCTTAATCTATGAATATAGAGATCTATCGAATTTAGATATTATCCCTTTTCTACGAGTTATTAAAACTCCACAATGCATAAACCATGCACAACAGCTTCAGATGGAAGGGGAAGGCAGGGAGAAGGGATGGTATGATATGCCTGATATTAAGAATGTGTACACTATAACAGAATAAGTCATTGCATTTACCTAAAAAAACCAAGGCACCAACTCAGAGCATCCTCTGTTGAGATGATGTAATTACAACTCCATATCATCGTAGATCTTTTACCCTAGATCATAGTGATTGTCACTAATGTCTGTATTTCTTCTCCTATTTTTATAATTTAGTATACCGCATAAATGCATAATGAACTGATCCAAGACCAACCTTATGTTAAAAGGAACTCCATTATCCCTTTATCATAATGGCTCATTACAATAGACGGTACGCAATGTTGGAGGGACCCCTGGAAATCTCATCCCCTGTAATATCATTTGTGGAGTCGGCTAGTCCAGGTAAAGTGGGAGGATCCATGGAGGACAAAATCCTGCTGTCAATATATGTCTACAAAGAAAGCAAGATAATTCCTGATCCTTAAACATATATTGGCATGAACCTTCACTCACAACTTTAACAACTTTATAGGGTAAATACCAAATATTGTTATAACCTTCACTGGCATTTTCATGTAATATTCTTTTGTTGTCACTCGCACGCGAAACCACATACTAATACTAATACCCCTATACTTTTTCTGCAATCAACATGAACTTGTTTTGGAACTGATTGTTATAAGATTTTCTTAAATATATTATCTTCGTAGCCTCATCACCTTGGTTGTGCTTTAATATTCTTGAAATGATCTCTGCACAGCGGAGACCATCTTCACTGATCAGAACTCAATTTCGACTTGTGTACGTGGATATATCTTTAAGAAATGTGAAAAATAAATGTAAACAAGGCTCTATTTTTTTTTATTTTTTTTTTTTTTAGGAATTTTTGTGTTTTCATTATCAATACAAGTACTAATGGGCCCAATGGCCAAGGAAGATCCATAAGAGGAACCTTGATAATCGAAAAACAATAGAGCAGTATGTAAATGGTAATTAAGGCATGTAGTTGAGGGACTGCCGTTTAGTCTGCTCGAGGCAGTGGCTTTTTATCTTGGGCAGAGGCAGAGAGATGCAGCCTATTCTTCTTCCCAATCTCTCTTCTCCCGAATAGTTTATCATCCTCCAATGGCTTCCCCCTTCGTATCCGAGCGCGTGAGGGCAGCCATTCTTCGATCTTTATGTTCCGAACAAGGGAAAAACCATGGGAAGAGAGTTGTGAGTTGCATGGAGGATCTTCGAGTGATAAGGGTTCAAGGAGGAGAGGAGGTCGTCTTTAGTTTTGCTGACCTTGTAGATGACGCTGGTTACATTGCAAGGGGTATGGTGGATGACTTCTTTCCGCGCTATCCTTACAAGACAATCAGGAAGGCCTGGGGGCACTTCAAAACTTGGGTGGCTGAAGGCACTGGATTGGCGTATCAAGACCTGTGTGTAGAGTGGATAGAGCTGGCTCAAAAATTTCTCAGGGAGTGTTCTGACTGCAGGTCCAAGTCACGGAAGCCAACTAAGACCCAGCTGCGAGAGATTTTCGGCCCCTATCAGCCGTACTATGTTGGGGATCGTCCAGGGTATATGTATGTAGATGATGACCTCGCCATTGTGGAATTTGAAATGACTCCAGTGCTGGGTGGGCTGGTGATAGAAGAGGCTGGCGCTGAACTGAAGATAGAGATGGACTATCCTCCAGGTTTCATGCCCGTGATCGCTGACAGGGTGTATGAGGCTGGCGGCACTTCGACAACTATGGATTTGCTTGAGTCAAACAGGTAAGCCACTTTGACAGTTGGAAATTAATGGATTCATTCTGAAAATATCCTACCAAGTGTTAAAATGCATCATTCTGTATCTGCTTCAGTTGATCAATCGAGACACCAACTAAACCATGGATGTTCCCATTCATGCTTGATTCACGTACTGCTTCGGTTAGAGTAGACAGGGTAAATGCAGATAGCTGACGTATCAAAGCCATTAAACTTGGACCCAGCAGAAGCCAAGTAAGCACCCATCTCAGGGAACACTAGCCAGTCATTCACATTAAGTTCTGGGAGTTGATAGTTTGTCAAAACAGTGTCAAGAGAATCACTTGTTGGTCCATATACTGTTGAGGTGTAGGTCATTGACCGACTGCATGTAGGGTTATCAGGATATGATTTGAATGTCATTGTGTCAATGGTCTTACAGTCCCAATTACTCGGTCAGGATTATGTAGCATATTCATCGGAGACCCATGTAGCCCATTATTGATCCAATCCAATACTCTAAGGTTGCTGCGCACCCGCTTAGCAATGATAATTTTGCCAATGTGAATGATGATGTCTCAGTAAAAAACCGACGTAGTTTAGATATTATTTCTAGGTCGGGTTCAATGAATCTGTTGATTCTGAATTGCAATTTAAACATGTCAATGAAGCACACTTGGGAAGCTTTTCACAGGAATTCCTATTTGTCTTGCCTTTAAGACTTAATAGCGATTGGCAGTCAATGATTCGCTGCAGCACTTCCAATTAATACTTGTGGAGCAGTGGGGACAATTGTTTTCCATACACAATAGTAAAGGATTAACCAGTAACCACTAGGAGGCTAGGAGCCATATGCCCGATAAAATAGACAGTCACACTGACAAGTCTCCCGAAAAGCACATCCGAGGCCCTCTTACCTATAAAGTTTGCAATGACAGGGGAGAATCACATTGGCCTATGTCTGATGATTCAGACCGGTCAGTTTTGCTTCAAAGAATTCGTCAGATGTTGGATAAAGTTTTGAGAGCAGGATATCTTTCTGCAAATCATGTAGAAAAGATTAAGCAATAGACTAAGAAGAGATTAGGAGTTCTATTTCCTAGTTTAAAGCTTGCGGACATTCACAACTTGAAGAAATAGTCAAATTTTTGGATGAGTTATCTCAATATACTTTTAAGATAATTGATCAGAAGACAAGCAACATTGGTAAGTTTCAATGTACTCACCCCATGGGATTAGAAAATAAATGGAGAATTGTTCTTAATGGTGACTCATTATGTCTCCTTTTTGGCGAAAATTCATTTTGTGGTGAAAGTACTTCAAAAATTTATACTGATAATGATGCTTCACCAACATTAAGTCCTGATAGTGATATGAATGATATAGAACCACCCATTACTGATGTTTTATTGAGGTGGATGTTTACTGGTCCTTCAAGTGAGGAAGAACTGAAAATGTGGTCACATTTAGACGAACTAAGAAAAGCTCAGGAAAAAGAACTTCATCAGATTATTGCGAAAAATTATCAAAGCTTAAACATGTGTGATGGGAAATAAAAATTGTTGAGCTATAGGGAGGCCATACAGGCTATTTGGCGTCTTTTGTTTGATGAGCTTATGGAAAGGAAGCTTACCAACAACCGTGCCCACAAAAGTTTTGAAACAATCCTTCGGATGCAGCAACAACAACTTGTCAAAGAGAGGGAAAGTGGCATTTCCAGAATTCCAGGACAAATAGATGTATGTTGGATGTTATACGAAATGTTCTGAATGATGCCCAGTCGCAACTTTTGACCAGTGTCGCAACTGATGTTTCCTGATCAACTACTATCAACATTTCTAAAATACAAATAGTTGTGAATGTCCGAGAGGCTTCAGACATCAGGAACTTTTGACCAGTGTCGCAACTGATGTTTATGATCTGGAGATTTTTGAAGACAATGATCTGGCAATACAAAGCATCCTCGATCAAACAGACACTTGCGTAAAAGAAGCAATGGAGAGACAGGGAAATCATATAGAATTACAGGTGGAGATGTCAGTTTTTTTTTATCAGTAATATTAAAGAAGACCATATAAGCATGTTATTCTAATACTAACCTCACTATTCTCTTGTTCTGTAGCTCAATGAAAATGGAAACATGGATCATGGACATGGTAAGAAACAGAGAAATTGTGTGTAATGATTAATCCTTGTGCTGCTTGAATTCCGATTAACGTGAAATTTTAATGTTACCTCTTGCAAAGTCATGCATTTTGGTATATACTGATTCGGTTTAACTCTTGCATTTATCATATTACTTACCATTCTCAATATAAACCAACTTCGTATTGGTATAACTAGGCAAAACTTGAAGAATGTTTGGACAAGGACACGACAGAGAAATATAAGGTTGCATATGAAGGAAATTTACCTGAGAATGAAAAGTGTGTTAATAGCGGAGGCAATCAATCAAAACCAAAGCACAGAAGAAACCTAAGAATTCAGAATCAAAGGGTTTTATTATTGATCTCCTTATTTTTAGTTCCTAAGCGATAGGAATAAATGATGTACGTTTATGAGGTTGGGCTAAGTTTTCAAGTGATTTGGCAGAGTTCTTCTGAGAGTAGTTGATCAGGAAACTGAAGAACGAAGACATGCAATATTTCTAAAATCTGCTGTTTTGCTGAAATAACAACACATGTTAATTTGGTGTTCCTTATTTATTTATGGCTTTATGCCTTTATGCTATAGCCTATCTATAGGTTTCTTTGTATCTTTGACAAGTAAAGTCTCGGAATATTGTAATAAAGGAAATTAAAGGAGTCAACATGAGGATATATATTATTACTGAAAGAATTGAGTTCCGGCCTGATCGATGAGAAGATGAGTGACGGACGATGATGTATACGAGAACTGAGAACGCTCTAGTAGATGTTCCCGTCTTTGTAACCACCTGACCACTTGACCAGTCCACCACCACCACCATCACTATGAAATAGGGATATGTAAATTCTTCTGTAAGGAACTATCAATTGGTATATCCCTATCCCTATCCCTATCTATAGAAGAGGGGTGGAAATCAAGGCATGGTTCGTTTAACCAATGTTCTTTTACGTGTTTGCCCTCCGTATTCCTCTTTACTCTGCATAAATAATTTTTTGTTTGGAGAAATTTGAATCAAAACAATTTAAATTAAACATATATTGGTTGGTATGTAGTTAAACTGCATATTCTGTTTGCCGTCCATTGGTTTGGTTGCTGAATCTCGATCTTTGCATTCAAATTTTTCGATCTGTGTTCTGAGATGGGATGTAGACGCGTACGATACTTATAGATAATTTATTGGTTTGGTTGGCGCTTTGGTTCGGTTCGATTTGATTGATTGAACAAAGAAAAAAGAAGGAATGTTACTTCTTCAAAATCTTTCATCATCTAATCTTCATTGAATGTTTAGATCTTCATGAAAGTTCTCACCATAATTTTTTGTAAAATGATCGAAATTTCCTGTATTTCGGTTAATTTCAAATAGAAGTTCTGCTAGAAGTAAAAAATTCATTAGTTATGATTTTTAAGTGGTTCTAAATTCTGCTGAAAATATACCTAGGGCTACAAGACCTTAGTTGAAATTATGATGTTTTCCCTGGTAAAAATAGCCACCCATGAACAATAGATTCGGTGACGTTACTGACCATTGTCACTGGGAAATTCATAATCTGATCGAAATCCTTTTGATTGATTTAAAATCCCAGTTAAAGGTTTAATGAGAAGTTAAATGATTCATATATTCAACTGAAGCAGTAGTCCAGATCGAACTTTTCATCTATTTTTATTTTATTTTTCATTTCAACCATATATTTCATCTATTTCATGAAATCATAAAACTTAAAACCCCATTCATCCAAATTTGATTTTTAACTGCGATCTGACAACATTTATGTTGTAGAATCGAAATTAGAAGAAGAATCAAAATTTGATTGAATATGAATTTGGATTTTCGCCAAAGATTAACAAAACCCTCAAACAATTTCACAATTTCTCTGCAAATAATCACTTTGATCAAATTGCAATTCTCTATCATCAAGTCATGGCTATTCACTACAAAATTCTAATGGGATTTTTAATTTTTTTACAATTGCATCTTCTTCAAATGTTATGATTTGATTACTAAGGGGGAACTGTAGGATTTAGATACATTTATCAAGTTTTTTATTTGATAGCAAAGATGGAGATGTCTCAGATAATGATCATTTTTCTAACAGGAACGCCAAGATCAAAATGCAAACGGCTGGACAACAAAGACATATTCTGAGAATGCTTGAGAAATCTTTAGCAAGAGATCTAGATTTGGAAAAGAAGCTGTCAGATTCAAGAAATGGTGAAGATGAGTTGAACCAAAAGTTACATTCAGCAAAACAGGAAATGTTTTGCATGGATGAAGCAGTAGAAGATGTGTTTTGGAGGTTGTTTGAAGCTGAAAATGCTGTTGAAGTTCTGATAGGACTATCATAAGAAATGATGGGACACCTTCAGATAGTTCAATTCAATCTAAATGCAGTTAGCACTCGAAAGAGAACGTTTCGATAAGCAGGTTCTGACTTTAATTGGTTTTCATGATTATTACATGACTATTGATATACTCTCCTTTACTGTATTACTTCAAACCGAATTTTTTGTGAAATAATACTAAAAAGAGATTGTCAGACATGACGATGGATTAAAATGTTGGCTATTTAGGTTAGTTGTTGGATGGTGCTCATGTTGAGTTCTTGAGAGGAGTTGCTAATCCTCTTGCCATCAAGGTATACAAATTTGATTTCAACACTTTCAAATTTAATGCACTATTTAATCGTTCACTTTTGGAATAGAAAATAGTAGATTAAGCTCTTTGTATATGATAAAATTAACTGTTTGACAAGATTCAAATTGAAAGTTTGGATCTTTTAAGGTTCGAGCTAGGAAAGTCTCTTTGTTTTGTGCGAACTGTATGGTTTGGATTTTGTTTGAAACCATTTTGTGCATTTAAGAATCAAGATTATGATAATTTTAATTTATCATTGGGTTGCGTAATCTTTTTTTTAAAAAAAAAAAAACAAAAAATTGGAAAATTGGAAAATGAATATTTTATGAGGACGACTTACCGAAGGTTGAGGGCGACTTACTGAATCACCGGTTGTACGTGAAAATGGGCGTATCCTGCATACAGATAAGTTGTTAAGAAAACCCAACTGATTTGCCTTTTAAACTGCTTCTCTTCCATGTCTTTCTATCTCTCATTCCTGATCTGTATTTTTTATCTTTATGATTGGACATTAGTTTTCTCTCTGTGCAGTTATATGAAGTTTCTTTTCTTTTATGTTTATGCTGAGCACACTGATTATATGCTGCCATATAATTGTTAGTCACTGTGATTAAAAAGGAAGTTGGCCTAACTTTTGATGAGGCTGATAAGGAAATCCTTGGTCATGCTGCAAAGGTGGTGTTCAACAAGGAAACAACAAAAATTGTTGGTGATGGTAGCATCCAGGAAGCAGTAAACCAACGAGTCTCCCAGATTCAAAACCTTATTGAGGTACAATTTCATAAGTTTGAGTATGCGGTTCTATTTTTTGAATCTGTTATTCATATTTATTCTTAAAATCAAAATCATATCAAATAATGTCTTCGATTTTGCAGGTTGCAGGACAAGACTACGTAAAGGAAAAGATTAACGGAAGAATCGCTAGGCTCTCAGGTGGTGTTGCTGTTATTCAGGTAACTCTTCAATAACACATCAATAAATACAATTGCTTTGGCCTTTGGTTGTGTATTGGATAATGATTATCTTTGTTATGATTTTGATTAATATCACCAAGTTGGAGCTCAAATTGAGACTGTCATAATATCACCAGGTGTGAACCTATTTTGAATAATCACCAATATAGCATAATATCACCAGGTGTAGACACCATTTTGACAATTACATTTCTAAGTATGCATATGCATTATGATCAACTGAAAGTTGGTAATAGGCACATGCATGTGGAATAAAAAATATTAATGAAACAAAAAACACGCCATATGCACATTTTTTATTTAATTTATTTTCACAATGTAATCTGCTGGAAGTAAGGGTATTGTAGGCTTTACGTGTGTAGTTTAGTCCAACAATGTGTTGTCGTATTAGTACATTCTTGAGTTGCAAGTTGCTTTGGACTTTTGGTTTGTCGCAGACATCTAATCTGATAGTATTTGAGATGAATGTAAGAATGATGCTACTGAGTTCTGAAGGTTTATTTACATTTGATTTCAAGGTTTATTTGCATTTGGTTTTACTTCACATACTTGCATTTTAAAATGCTATTTTAAGAAAGAGAAGAGTGAGAAGAGAGTATACAGAAAGGAAGAAGAAATGGAATTGAGATCAAGAGAAAAATCAATTCGGAGAAAGAAAGGGATAGTTAGATTAGTTATAGAAAGCTGAGATTTAAAAGCTGAAATTTTTTTTCTAAATATATTGAGAAGAGAGTAGAGAGAGGATGGGTTGAAGAGAAACACATGGCCTTCAACATAACATGTGTAATGGAGTTCGTGTGGGTTTGTTTTGGAGCAACCCAACCCAAAAGGCAGGGCATTTTGGGCAAATCAAATGTAGGAAGATATTCAGGTATAGTGTTTGTGCCTTAACTTTGATAAGAATCCAGAGGTTTTCATTAACAATATGTCTGTTAACAATATGTTTGTACTACATTGATGTCAGTTCTTGAGGAGATAATGATGCAGCGGAAGCTAAAATAAACTTAATCTAAGAATTAAAATTGCAAGGAATTGAAATAACGGAAAAGAATTGCAATAAGTAAAAGCTGAAATTTAAATAACTTGAAAGTAAATTGCAGAAATTAAAGAACTTGGAGTAAAAACTAAATTGAAAGACAATAAACTAAATAATAAACTCTTCAATCATCAATCTTGGCTAAGAAATTCGTTTTTGGAGCTCTTTATATAGATAACTCCCTTGACACAACTAGGAAACCTACTAGAACTTGAATTACTACTTCCCTAAGGTATATATTACCTTTTGGCAACTTCCTAAGCCTATTAGGACTCAAAATAAGACTTCTAGACACTTCTAAAGATACTCTAAATAATAAAAACGAAAATAACAACTTAGAAATACTATTTAGGCTTCTAAATAAATCATAAACCCAAATAGGAAACCAATTGGTGCGTGTGTTCTGTCCTACATCAGTCCCCCATTCTTCAAAAGAATTCGTCCTCGAATTTACGTTGTATTGATGACGCCCGCTCCATAAGAAAAGATATTTTGAATAACATGAACTCTTATGAACTATTCCCAATGTGATTGTTTGATCTTTTGATACTTGGACTTCGAAAACAAAGAGAACTTGCTTGGAAAGAATTCGATCAGTACCAATAAAATCATAATGATGAACATTAATGGACAATGAATCTTTCACTGCAAACTCAACTTTATTATTCTCTTCTTCCTTAAAAACATGTGTTTGATCTTCAATTTTGACCACATGGGTTGAAGGATCTTCACGAATACTTGGTGGTTCCTCAATAAAAACCTTTCTAACTTCTTCAATAATATCATGATGTTTTGGTGTGGAAGAGATTTCATTGGTGAGGGTAAGAATAGTAGGTGTGGGAAGGTTGTTGGTAGAAAGGAGGGGTGGTGGGTTGGTTAAAGATGTATTGATTAGTTCTTCATGGATATCTTCGATAGTGTCCGTCTTGACTTCATCAATCTTATAGTTTGATTCTTCATGGATACCAAGGGTTGTCTTGATCTCTGCTAGTTGTTGAGCAAATTTTACATCTTGATCGGCAAGTAACATATCTAGCATGTCGTTGAATAAAGCTTTAGTCTCATCACTAATGGCCATGGTTGAAAACAAATTTGGAGGTGGTGGGGCGGTGGTGGATCGATTTAAGATAAAGATCTAAAAATAACTTGCTCTTGATACCAATTGATGCAGCGGAAGCTAAAATAAACTTAATCTAAGAATTAAAATTGCAAGGAATTGAAATAACGGAAAAGAATTGCAATAAGTAAAAGCTGAAATTTAAATAACTTGAAAGTAAATTGCAGAAATTAAAGAACTTGGAGTAAAAACTAAATTGAAAGACAATAAACTAAATAATAAACTCTTCAATCATCAATCTTGGCTAAGAAATTCGTTTTTGGAGCTCTTTATATAGATAACTCCCTTGACACAACTAGGAAACCTACTAGAACTTGAATTACTACTTCCCTAAGGTATATATTATCTTTTGGCAACTTCCTAAGCCTATTAGGACTCAAAATAAGACTTCTAGACACTTCTAAAGATACTCTAAATAATAAAAACGAAAATAACAACTTAGAAATACTATTTAGGCTTCTAAATAAATCATAAACCCAAATAGGAAACCAATTGGTGCGTGTGTTCTGTCCTACATCAGATAATCAAAACAATGAAGGTGACAATTACCATAACATGACTTCTTTATAATATGACTTCCCTTAGACTCCCATGAAGATTTCTTTGATTGTTAACTTGAAAATCCGTTTAATTTTGTTTCCGATATTTAACAATTTGTGGTGATGACTATTTAAAAAAAAAAAAATTGTGATGTTTTGTTTATAGAAAGCAAGATTTGCAATCAATTTAAACTCTCGGTTAATGAACTGTTTTGAAATTGGAATAAAATTTTGATAGGGTTTAATTTCACAACTGCTTCGACATGATGGTGATTTTGACTTTCACCCGGCCGCTATCAGATTAAGGTAAAAAAAGTAGGACTACTAATCAGATTGTTTACTGATTAATTTATTAAATCTTTTCTTTTAGCTTTCAATCTTTTATTGAGTGCTTGAATGTGAAATTTAAAGTATTATTTTGCCATCTAATACCAAATTGTTTCAAATTTTCCTAATTTTATTTTTCCTCTTGCAGATTTTGATTGAAAAAATGTGCGAATCAAATAATATTTATTGTGCAAAGTATATAGGCATGAGGGAGCGGACTACTCATTTTTATGGAAAAGGTAAGCAAGCCTTCGATTACAGATTTGTTTTGAATTTTCCCATGTCCGCAAGTGGAGTACGGCTATTATAATGCTCCCACTTCAAAGAGGCGTGATGGGACTCCCACTTCAAAGAGGAGTGAGAACATCTTGGACTATGTAAATATCGTTCAAACTAAACAGAAAGTTCAGGAGAAAAAAAATCAGAAACTATTTTTTTTTGGACTTCCTGTCATAGTCTTTGCAATTTTCATATTGGTGAACATTTTTTGGGTTAACCTCTTTTGTTTATACTTTGTTCTTAATTTCTTTCTTGCATCCTTACACAAAAAACAAAAAACTATGACAGGTGTTCTTCTTTAAATTTTGTAAAATTGAATCTCACTTTTTCGCATCTTCATAATTATATGCTTTTGTTCCTTTCCATTGGGTTAACCTCTTTTGTTTATACTTTGTTCTTAATTTCTTTCTTGCATCCTTACACAAAAAACAAAAAACTATGACAGGTGTTCTTCTTTAAATTTTGTAAAATTGAATCTCACTTTTTCGCATCTTCATAATTATATGCTTTTGTTCCTTTCCATTGTAGGAAGAAAAAGAACCGACATTTTTGCTGCCTCTAATTTCCATAGTTTCATGAATTAAATTGATGTCTCAAAACTTTGATTTTAGTTAAAAATCATAAGAAGATTGTACTTCCCTGCCATGATGCGATTTTTTTTTTTTACATAAGAAACATAGAATTGAAGGAAAGCAAGTCAGAGCATGTGGTTAGACTCTTTAGTAGAGACTTGAAGATTGATAACATCTGAATCTATATGGATTTTCTTGTGGTATTATTTTGTCCTTGGCTATTTGACGAGGATAATTGTTAAGCCAAATATTAGTCATGTTTTATTCAATACAAATTAATTTGTTTATTAACTTTATTTTGTGTTCTATCTTACTTGATGAGGGACCCAGGGAGAGGATGGATTTAGATGTCAGTCAGATAGCTTGCAAAGTGGTACACCAGATCCAGATTTCTGCTCTTGGACGCCTCCTCGGGATGACAACATTAGTTCAAAGAATAACTCCCAGATGTCAGAAAAAAGAATTTTTCCTTGATTTTTTGACACTTTCATTTGAAAACAGCTCAGTTGAAAGCCACAATCTTCCACTTTCACATCTTCAGTCAATCATGCAGGTAGAAAACTTGGACCTTGCGGATTCTAAATCAGATCACTTCATTCTGTGGATGAGAAACAAGAACTTGGCATGAAATTTTCAGTAAATGACTAAGAAACATCTGAGGCTGCTCTTGCAGTTGAGGAAGCGTCTTCTAAGGAGTAAAACCCAATGGTTCGCAATGATGGAAAGAGACAGGTGTTTTGACACGACCCAATGGTGTTGTCTGCCGGTGGACACTAACTAGGGGAATCAATGCACACAAAAACATTGAATGGGAAGAAAAATTTTGGGATGTTGTTGATGAGTTTGAATATAAGGAGCTTGGTTCAGAAAAATCTGGTCGTAATGCAACAGGAAATGTTTGGCATGAATATGGGAAAGTATCCATTTGGCAGGTCAGTATCACTGCAAAAACTATGTTATAGAATAGTCTTCTTTCTTCTTCAATTCAATTCAATTCACATAGCATCTCTCTCTTTCTTCCTCTTCTTCTCTTTCATCTTTTCTTCGGTCTCTTAACAACCTTCACCACATCCTTTCTTCGATCTAATTTTTAGAAATTAGACTTTAATTATTTGAATTCTATCTTCATTCCAGGTTTATTGATCGATTGCGGCACAACAATTTCATCAACGATCAAAGATCGAATATGGCAACTTGATTTAGATTACATCACAACTGGTACATCAAAAACCCTAATTCATTCTCTCTCTTTTATTTATTTGTTGTCTTTGTTTCTAATAGATTATGAATATTTTTTTGTTTGGAGAAATTTGAATCAAAACAATTTAAATTAAACATACATTGGTTGGTATATCGTTAAACTGCATTTTCTGTTTGCCGTCCATAACGGTTGCTGAATCTCGATCTTTGCATTCAAAATTTTTGATCTGTCTAAAATGGGATGTAGACGCGCACGATACTTATAGATAATTTATGCAAGTATACTTATTGGACCCAACAAAAGTAAGCTATTCTGTAGGAATTTTGATGTATTTTCTTTTTTTCAAATAGACAATAGTAGATATTTTATGAAAGCTACAGAGTTATGGAATTCTCAACTCGAAAGGTTTTAGAATAATTTTGATAGTTTGAACGTACTGAATTTTTTTTGTATTAAAGTGATTTAGTATCTTAGGAATATGATCATTCCTTTGGTATAGCAATGCAGAATGGTCGGTTGATTGTTGTTAAGACAGAGAACAACTCTAATGACTGTCAATGGTTGTGTATGAAAGATTGAGTAGAAGATGATCTACACACTGCATTTGAAAAGGAAAGGGATATAATGAGTCGGCATCACACAACTAAACCCTTCAAGAAGAAAGAGAGTTTTTGGAAGAGAAAGTGCAGTGTGTCTTACTGCTTCTCAAACATCGGATATGTACAACCTACTAATATATATGATACACAATTTTTTTAAGAAAGTATGTACACAATCTTTTCAAACAATATGTATGATACACAATATTATTTGTACAAAAATAATTCATTGCAGAGTATTCCATTGTTGTTCTTTATGTTTCAGTTTTGTGTTTTTTTTTTATTGGATATCTTGCAAAGCGATTATAATCTTTACAAACTAATGTCTATTCAAATTATTCTATATCTCTATTCAACTTATTCTATATCTCTATTCAACTTCCCAAGTCGTATATAACACAGACACTACTGCTATCTATTGAATCTGGATGCTCCGAGAACACACATTGTCCACTTTTTTTGTAACCTTCACATTTGCTTCATTTTACCAGATCGTTAGTTCTTTAACATTATACGGACCATCAAATTTATTAAAATATTTGCGGCCCATAGAAATGATCAAATGCACTATAAAAACGATCATAGTAATCAATATCTTCAACGAAACAACTATCACCGGATGAGGAAGGTTGATTCGCTCCCATGGTTTTTCTACAGAGTTCCCGTACACAATGCGAAACTAAAAAAAAAACACATAATACAAATAACGTAACACAAAATCTTTACCTCATACTAAATTACTAACTTAATCAGGCAAATGGTTCATCAAGTCTATATCAGTGCCTTGACACCTAAGTATTAGTGCCATCACACATACAGGGAAAGTAACAGGGCTGCAGATTCTCTTGCAAGCATGGGATTGCACCTTAACGCTGATGGAACTGCATTTGTCTCCTCTCACTCAGAACTCAAGCAAATTCTATATGGACACAGGATGCAAATTCCTTATCTAAGAATCCACACTTAGTCTCTAGCAGGGAAGTCCTCTAAGTCCTTATCTTACTTAGCTGCATCTATTTATCCTAAGTCTTTCTATTATGGCATTCCTATTTTCAATTTCCTCAGATAATAGACAATAGATTCAAGTAAATAGATAACATTCATCTAGATTTTCATTTCATTTACATACAGATCATTGTTTGATAGTCTTAATTGATAATAATCTATATTTTTAACTAAGTAATTTCCTTGCCTGATTATCAGTCTTCTTCTGCATTAGAGTCAGTGGGTTCATACTCCTGTTCTTCCTCCTCCCACTCATCATCAGAAGGAGTCTTGTACTCCTCCTCGGAATCAGGCCCATCCATATCCATTTCATTGTTATCTGCTCCAGTGGTGGTAGAAGAGGAAAATTCTGAAGAGTCCTCCATCTCATCATCTGCTTCCATCTCATCCTCATCTTCATCTTCATCCTCTTCAGCAACATCATCAACATCATCTGCCATTTAGGGAAGAATAAACTAATTCATTATCAACTCTTCCCTGGATAAACATTTTTAAAAAAATTGATCTCAATTTTTGGTTTTGCAGATTAGGGTTTGTTCACCTTCAACTTCAACATCTCCACCAAACAAAGGCGCATCAGGATCATGCTCCTCCTCTTCTTCAATAGGTATTGGAAGGATTTCTGGCTCTCCAATCATAAGATCAGCTTTAGGAATAGTTGGTTCTTCCTTAGGCTCCACCTTAGGAAGAATCAGCTCCCTTGGCTCCTCCTTCACCTTCGATGATGACCCAGCGATCTCCTCCAATTTGATCTCTTTCTTCACATCAGGAATCAACCTCTCCACTCCTTTACAAGCCTTACATGCAGCGCAATCTTTCTTGCTCTCTTGCACCAGCTCCACTATTTTTTTCCAGTGTTCCTTGCACAAAGTCTCACCTATACACATGACCATTACCTCCGGAGCCTCTTCCTCTGGCTCAATCTTAACGCTCTTCATCTTCTCTCCGCTTGGGGCTGCCATGGATGGTTGCACTCTTTTTCTTGGTTGCTACATGAAATGGTCTTCTAGCTCTACAAACGAAGTGTCATTATGGTTTTTGAAGGATTGAGTTGATTTTTGCTGCACGCTACAACTTCCAAGACTACTTCAAACAAACAAAGTCAATCCTTCTCTGATCTTGGTGCTATGCCTTACCAGCCCAAAGGGTTTTTTAGATTTATCTCTGTAGCTTTGTTCTAACCCAACCCATCGGGTCTTATTCCAGGCCTCGGCCTAAATCTGATTTATCTACAAGTAGGGGGTCCATGCCAAACCCCCTTATTTTATTAAAAAAAAAAATCAGACAATTTCCTACAAGCCCTTTTGATTTATGCATCCAAACCCAAATAAAAATCAAGATATATGTTCCGAAATTTTTTCGTGCATTTACACATTTGTTCTTATAGTCTTATTACTTATATAAAATAATGCAATATCAACAAATTTGTATTGGAAATTTGATGAAAATAAGATAATAATGAATCTATAAAATAATAATATATAAATATTCCCGATTTATTTTCTTCATGTTCCATATTTCAATCCACTTTCATTTCCTGCAATTCCATCCACATAACATTAGGTCGTTTAACCTACTTAGCATTCGTATATACTCCTACCTAATAAGGGTGATTCTACAAATAGAAATGGTTCACCACAAGATACATTTCGGATAACTCATCACATGTAAGTGTTGTAAAGGGGTAGAGAAGTTGATTCTCGATTTTAAGGCGAAGAAGAAGATCAAGTTGGAGGAAATGACTTGTTCATTTTCCATGGTGAAGGAGGAGCCAAGTGTAAACCCCCTCTTTTATGCTTTATGCTAATTTTAATTTGGAATTAAAAGTAATTGGGTATAAGTCCCTGGACCAAGGGTTTAAGCAAAATTACTATAAAGTAGTGGACTATGGTTTAAATAACCCAAACTTGGAGAAAACAACCCACGAACAGTTTGTGCTTATGAATTTTGGAAACACGATCAGATCGAATCGGATTAAGAATGAACCGTTAGATCAGCCGACTAATTTCTCTATATAGAGATTTAATCAAGGGTTTTGTTTGCATAGTTTTAAAAAAAAGATTTGCGATAAACAACGAGAGAGAGAGAGAGAGAGAGAGAGAGAGAGAGAGAGAGAGAGAGAGAGAGAGAGAGAGAGAGAGTGGCGGCGCTGCGATCAATTGAAGAAGAAGAAGTCGCAAAAGAAAAAAAAAATTAAAAGAGAGAAGAATCAGTGTTTGGTGTCGGTGTTTTGTTTTGGGAGTTGCAGACCTGCACAGGGAGAAGAAGATCAACAGTAGAACAGGTGAGTGGATGTTATTTTGGTTAAATTAGTTTAATTTAATTAAACTATGTAAGTTTGACTTTGGTGGTGGGGTATAACTGTGAGTGGCCTATCTCACTATTATTCATTTCTAATTCATCTGTTTCCATTTAGTGTTTATTTATTTAAGTTCTTGGTACATGTGAATGCATATATTGTTTACAAAGATTAAACAGAGATGGTATTTTATATCTTATGAATTAAGTTATAATGATGGTTTCTTTCACACCTAATTAAGATTTAAGTGGTCATTTTGGTAGCATCTACATGAGTGGGTAGTATTTCAAAAAAATAAAGAATTCGTTTCATGATGTTGCACTGTAAATTGAGAGGACACTAGTTTTGTACTAGAAAACCATGTTCTGACAAATCAATTAGATAACTAAGTTATGATTTTTCATTATGCATGAGTACAGTACACTCTTTGCCGTGTTGCCGAGTTTTTGTTTTAACTGTTGATTGTCTGGTATATGTGTATTTACTGCAACTACTAGCCTTCCATGATATTTGAAATGTTATCATCCATGATATTTGAAATGTTATCATATGATTGGGATATTTTGGAATATAGCTATCTATAGTTTTAAATTTTCTGCGACACCGAGTCCTTTTAATTTCTTACTTTGAAGTGTCCATTAGATTTGGATGACTTATTATGACAATTTATAATGAAGAGATATTGAAAAGAATTAAGATATGATTGATAAATTTTAAACTTGAGAACTTTTATTATGGAATGCCTTGGAATGGCTTTATATACCATGGACGGTATTTGATTAATCTAGAAAATGCGAAAGAAATACAAAAATGGATTTGATGTGAAGTTGATGTTAAATTGTCGTGTCGAGTGTTGCTTGTTAGTTTTAGTTGTTGTAGTCACCCAAGCATTAGTACATTTGCCGCACCTATGGAATTAGGATTAAGAAAATTAGATATCACCCTAGACGGCTTAGCCTGCGGGTTGACACTTGGAACATTTTTTTTTTGTTGGGTATTTCCTAGACGGCTTAGCCTGCGGAATTGACCCTACAGACCTTCATAGCCTTCGGGGTTGGTCTGGGCGCCACTTTAGAAAGCTCAAGGGAGCTAGTAGAGGCCATGAGTTAGGCATACGTCGAGGCTAGCCAAAGCTTGCAGGTGAGCACCCACTTGGGTTTTGGTTTCCGCGTAGATGGTCTTAACCATGGTCAAGGCACACTGGTGCAGTGTGGGTATGGCAAATGTGTGGAGTGCATCCTGTGGGAGGTGTACTAGTGATTGGGTATAGGTTGTGAAGTGTTGTTTGAGTGTAATGATTGATTTGCAGTGATTGAGATATAGTGTCGAGACTTGAGATGCCATGAATTATATATTATTGTACTAACACAGTTTTGCAGGAGGATAGGTCAATTAACATTTCTTGCAGGGCTCGACCTATCCTAATAGGAGGTGCAGCTCAGGTAATGTATCACTATAATATATAATATTTATTTAGTAAACGAGATAAATATAGAAAGACCGCGAAGTCTGTTATTTTATTGTTTTTGGGAATGGAGTTCCCTACCCTTGTCCACTCATACCAGCATAATTTGCTGACCCATGTTGCTTGTTTTGCACGTGGGTACGTATCCTTATGGAGCGTAGGCGGAGGAGAGGAGCCAGTTGAGTACGCTCAGGAGCAACACCCGGAGGCTCGTGTAGATCTAGTTGTTCGGGAGGGAGTTTGAGATTTGCAGGAGTTATCATTTCAGAGTAGGTTTAGTTCTTTGATTTGTCGTTAGCTGATTACTCAAGTTCACTATTTCATTTATTGGATTATTATTGATGGGGAAGACAATACCTCAGTAGAAGCTGTTGAATTTTATTATTGGAGTTGTGTAATTCAATATTTGGAGTTTTTGGATTATATATGGAATTTATTGGGAGTTCAAATTATGTGTGTTGAAGTATTTGTGTTTAATGGTTATGGATTTTACCTTGTGCAAAATGTTTATTTAGATTACTGTCCCGAACCTTTGTCCTTTTATTGGCTTATCGAGGGTAATTTTGTAAATTCTCTCTTTTTGCCAATTTTTGGATATTAGGGTCGTGACAGTTTTCTTGGTATCAGAGCGCTTGGTTAACTTAGGCCGAGAAGGTCTAGGTGATCCTCGGAATGTGGAATGGGTGATAAGTTTGAAGGAGTTGGGTGGTTATCTAATAATAATTTAATCTTTTGAATGAAGGTCATGGCGATGGCGGGAAGAGGACGTGGTCAAGTCTATCAGTTGACTCAAGACCAGATGAATCAGCTGTTGCTAGCAGTTGCAGGCAACAATGGGGGTAATGGTGACCCATTTGCCAAGAGGAACAAAGATTTCCTCAATCTGGGTGGTATCAAATTCGATGGTAAGGGAGACGGGAAAGCTGCAGTGTTATGGCTCCGTCAGACAGAAGCCGTGTTTGCAAAGATGGTATTGACTGAAGTTCAGAAGCAGGAGCTCGCTTCCCATCAATTGGAGGGTGGAGCATTACTTTGGTGGGACGCTTTAAAGGTCGGGCTTGACCTCACTACTCTGACTTGGGAGGAGTTCAGGAATACTTTTGAGGGGAGATATCTTTCGAGTGCTTATCGAGACCGATTAGTGGATGAATTTCTGAATCTAAGGCAGGGTACTATGACTGTAGCGGAATATACGAATCGGTTTAATGAGTTATCTATGTTTGCTCCGCATATGGTGGATACCGTCGAGAAGAGAAATCATCGTTTCATCAAGGGTCTAGGGCACTATGTGTCAAAGCAACTGATTCCATTTGAGCACGAGCCATTTGATAGAGTCCTGAATCTCGCAATGAAGTATGAGGAGAAGGAACAGGAGTTTAGAACTGAGAAGAGCAAAAAGACAGGTGATAACTTCAGAGACATGAATAGACACAACCCTTATGATCCTAACTTCAGGGGTCGACGTTATGACAACAACCCAGGGAGGAACCAGGGTTACAACAGGCCACCGGGAGATAACCAGGGTTTCAGACCCCGTGGTGGGTATGGGCGTGGTGACAACCGAGCTAGAGCACGAGCGCCACCACCACCACCAGCACCAAGGCAACCTGCCCCAGGTTTGCCTTATAGGCCAGCACCTTTACAGTTACCAGCGCCAGGAGCATTAGCAGGGCCGATCAGGGGTAACTGTTGGAACTGTGGAGGACCAGGACATCGTTCTGCTGAGTGTCGTCGACCAGTGAACAACAACCAGGGAAGGCCAGCACCTCAGCCGAACCGAGGGAGAGCCTTTGCTGTTTTGCCCGCATTTCAGGGATTGGAAGGTACTTTTGATTTTTCTCAATTTAGATTCCGAGTGTTATTTGATTCTGGTGCATCGCATTCATTTATTGCTAAGCAAGTAGTAGACAAGTATCAGATTGCGACCACACCTTTACCTCAACCTTTATACCTTCGGACACCTATGGGAGGGTCGACTTGTTTGTTTTACCAGTGTAAGAACTTTGTTCTGACATTCATGGGTAGACAGTTTGTTATTGATCTGGTTAGTTTAGATTTTGAGGGCTATCAGTTTATTTTGGGTTTTGATTGGTTGAGTCGCTATCATGTTATTTTGGATTGTGCTGGAAGGAGAGTTATAGTGGATACACCAGGTTTACCCACATTGGTACACAGTTGTGTTAGTAGGGATGATTCGATTATGTCCAGTTTTTTGATGTCTCTGGCTGCCCAGTCGATTAATATTAGTGATGTGGCGATAGTTAAGGATTATTTAGATGTGTTTGAGGAGATTCCTGGTTTACCACCTAAGAGAGAGGTGGAGTTCCGTATTGATTTGTTGCCAGGAACGACACCTATTTCTAAGACTGCCTACAGGATGGCGCCTAAGCAGTTGGAAGAGATGAAAACCCAGTTGGAGGAGTTGCTTAAGAAAGGGTATGTGATATTTGATGTTTTATTTGATTTAGTTTATTCTTTTGGTGTATATGTGTGAGCCTTTTGAGGTGTGTATGAACCACAGGTTCATACGTCCAAGCAATTCTCCATGGGGAGCTCCAGCTATCTTTGTCTCTAAGAAGGATGGGACTTTGAGGATGTGCATTGATTACCGTGAGTTGAACAAGGTGACAATCAAGAACAAATATCCACTACCGAGAATAGATGATTTGCTTGATCAGTTGAAAGGAGCAGCCGTGTTTTTCCAGTTTGATTTGAGGACGGGTTACCATCAGATGGGTGTAGAGGAGAAGACTATACCACTGACTGCTTTCAGAACTCGATATGGATTGTATGAGTTTCCAGTAATGCCTTTTGGGTTAACTAATGCTCCAGCATTTTTCATGGATTTGATGAACCGGATTTTCAGGCCTTACCTTGATAAGTTTGTGATCGTATTCATTGATGATATTTTGGTGTATTCTAAGGATGCTCAGGAGCATGCAAAACATTTGAAGACAGTGTTGCAGATATTGAGAGATCACAAACTATATGCTAAGTTTAGCAAATGTCATTTATGGAAGAATGAGGTGCATTTCTTAGGTCACGTGATATCCAGAGAAGGGATTGCCGTTGACCCTGAGAAGGTTACTGCAGTTAGGGATTGGAAACAACCAACCAACCCTACAGAGATTCGAAGCTTTTTGGGATTAGCTGGATATTACCGTCGTTTCATTGAGAAGTTCTCGCTTATAGCTGAGCCATTGACCAGACTTACGAGGAAGAATGTGAAGTTCTTGTGGACTGACGACTGCGAGAGAGCTTTTCAGGAGCTTAAGCAGAGGTTGACTTCAGCGCCAGTGTTAATTATACCGGTTAGAGGTGGCAAGCTTGTGGTATTCACAGATGCTAGTGGTACAGGACTTGGTTGTGTTTTGATGGAGGATGGGAGAGTGGTCTCTTATGCTTCTAGACAGTTGAAGCAACATGAGCGAAAATATCCAGTGCACGATTTAGAATTGGCAGCTGTGGTGTTTGCTTTGAAGATTTGGCGTCACTATTTATATGGAGAGAAGTTTGATCTTTACACCGACCACAAGAGTCTGAAATACTTGTTCTCTCAGAAGGACTTGAACATGAGACAACAGAGATGGATGGAGTTCATTAGCAGTTATGATTTTCAGATTCAGTATCAGCCTGGGAAAGGTAATGTAGTTGCAGATGCTTTGAGTAGGAAACATGCCACCGTTGCTATGATGATGATGGAGGAGTGGAAATCTCTAGAGACTATAGCGTTTCATGATGTGTACTTACAGCAGGGAGGTGAACAGCTCACCATTTGTTCCATGGAGGTGAAACCTATGATGATTAGCTTGATTGTGTCCAAGCAGCATGAGGACCCTTTCTTGCTCCGAAAGCTTGGGCAGTTAGTTGTGGATTTGTTAGATGATTGTCCCACAGAATGGTCAGTTGGTGTGGATGGAGGTTTGAGGTATAGAGATCGATTGTGTGTTCCTGATAAGGATGGTTTGAGGAAGAATGTTATGGATGAGGCACATCGTTAGTACATGAAATTTGAGATTATGAGATCCCTGGCTGGTTTAGAGACCCCAAATGCGAAAACAAAGTTAGTACAGGAAGTTCTAAAGAGTTCTGTATCGCTCCAGGAGAATTTGGGGACACCCCTAGTACAACCTCTTCAAGATAGCAAAGGTAAGAATCTGAAGCATTTAGTGAAGAAAGAAAAAAAATTCGAGCATTTTTCAAATTCACACTGTCATACTATTATAGCTGCTATGAAACATAGTGATGGGGGCATAGTACAAAATATCGTTATCGACTAATGTATCGATCTCCAAAAAATAGATATATCGGGATATATTGGAATCTATCGGTGGATATTTTACATGGAATGTATCGACTAATATATCAATTTGTTATAGAAAATATATTTAAAATCAAATTTGGAAGTATATTTTCATAGTATTTACCTAAAAAACATCATATCTACTAAAAATAAAATAAACAAATTATTTCCAAAAAAAAAAATTTGAAAAAAAATAATATTTCCAGAAAATTTCGGAAAATATCAGTAAATATCGGAAAATGTCGAATATATCGGAATATATCGAAAAATATCGGCCGATATTTTACAGATACTTTAAGGCGAAAATTTCGGGAATATATCGTATCGTTTTCTTTGAAAACCGATAAATATCGCGATATATCGTGATATATCGCGATATTTTGTACTATGGATGGGGGTATTATTTGTGCATCAGACTCAAAGCTCATAAATATGTTAGATCCTAGTAGTCCAATTCCCAATAGGATGAAAATGGATATCTTAGAAGGAAACGTATTGTTATTGTTTTCGGGTCGGGTTCGGCGTTATGAGTTGATTTTGGATTGTCTAAAGAACACAAACAGGGAAAGAAAAGAGATTGGCAAATCTCCTTTGAATGCGGAGCTAGTTGCATATTCCGTACGCGAGTGCTTCGATGTTAGCAACATAGTACAAAATATCGTTATCGACTAATGTATCGATCTCCAAAAAATAGATATATCGGGATATATTGGAATCTATCGGTGGATATTTTACATGGAATGTATCGACTAATATATCAATTTATTATACAAAATATATTTAAAATCAAATTTGGAAGTATATTTTCATAGTATTTACCTAAAAAACATCATATCTACTAAAAATAGAATAAACAAATTATTTCCAAAAAAAAAAATTTGAAAAAAAATAATATTTCCAGAAAATTTCGGAAAATATCAGTAAATATCGGAAAATGTCGAATATATCGGAATATATCGAAAAATATCGGCCGATATTTTACAGATACTTTAAGGCGAAAATTTCGGGAATATATCGTATCGTTTTCTTTGAAAACCGATAAATATCGTGATATATCGCGATATATCGCGATATTTTGTACTATGGTTAGCAATGCTTTGGAGGAGTTCAAAGATGCTCCGTTGGTAGTAGTTGTTTGTGGATATCTTCTAGAGAAATCGGTTATTTATGGTTTTACACATAAGGTTGCGAAAATCTTTCGCGTTGATAATTGTGAAACCGATGTCAGTGAAGTCAATTTTCTCATTGAAGGGTCAGGAATGGGAGTTCTTACTCAAGATATTCATTTTACATTTCCAACCACAAATAGGTCCTTCTCCTATGAAAGGGCGGTGGTTGAATGTACGGGTGCGGTTATCGCTGCTTGTAAACTAGAACCTCAATTTTGTGGAGAACCTGCCTGGGTAATTAACGTTGGTGCAGAGAATATAAGTGGACCATTAGTTGTGGCTACTGCAAGGATAAGACAGCCAGTTCAACAGAATCCTGAATCACTCCAGGAGAATTCACCCCTAGTACAACCTTATGACGATGTGAAAAATAAGAGTCTGAAGAATATAGTGGAAAAGGTTGAAAATGTGCGTATTCTTTGGAACTCAATCAGTGTTGATGACAAGTATAATATACTTAAATTGAATATTTGTGATCTTTTGTCCTATCTTCATTCATCAAAAGGTTATTCTGCAAAGGTTGTTATATCAGAAGCTATACGCTTTGCTAAGGATCATAATAGTAGTTGGAAATTTTGGATATGCTGTTCCTGTGGCATGAAATTCTTGGATTCTGATTTGCATTATCAACATGTTGTGGAAAAGCATATTGGAAGACTATCAGAGGAACTGCAATTGGTCTTGCCTTCAGCAGTTAGCAGAGAATGGCAGTTAATGATTTCCAATTGCCCATGGATACCAGTGGATGCATCTGCTGCACTTCCCATACTCATAGAGCTCAACAAAAAGGTTAAGCACACTGGAGAGTCTTACCACAAAAGCACTCCAGAGCCTTCCACCGATGAACAAATAGAGGAAGAGTCTGAGTGGAAGGATTGCAGAGAGAAACTATGTTTGCCTGTATCCAAGGATTCTGATCGCTCAAAATTTCTTATGAGAACCTGCATGACACTACAATATCTACTGAAAACTGGGGCTCTTGCTGCTGATCATGTGTATAAGGTGGTTCACTACACTATGAAGATATTACAGGGTCTATTTCCTGGTCAAGTATTTTGAAACTTGGCTTAGACCAAACCCATATCTGCATATGTTTCTTAGATGCATCAAAACTTCGACAAATCATCCTTTTTTTACGTGAATTAACTAAATTTCTTAATGAGGAAAACACGGGAAACAAAAGTGAGATTGATAAACTTCTCCATAGTAGCATCTTGAAACATGATACTAACGAGAGGATCATTCTTAATGGTGACTCAATCCTTGTCGACGAGCATTCACTTTGTGGAAAAAGTACTTCAGAAGTATATACTGATGTCCATGCTTCAGCAGCTTTCGTTTCTGATAGGGATAAAAGAGATATGGGATCACTCAGTTCTGACGATATATTGAGGTGGATCTATACAGGTCCGTCAAATGGGGAAGAACTGAAAGTATGGTCAGATTGCGAGAAATTAAGAAAAGATCGCGGAAAAAAGCTTAATCAGATTCTTGAGAAGAATTGTCACACCTTGACAAACTTGTGTAAGGAAAAATGTAACCAGTTGAATTACAAGGAAACTTTATAGGCTATTTGGGCTCTTTTGTTTAGTGAACTTAAGGAAAGGAAGTTCAGCACCAAACATTCATCCCGAAGTTTTGCAACAATCCTTCAGAAGAAGCTTGAAGAGTCTATTGAACTTGAGAAACAGAACAATGTTTCCAAGCTAAATAATTCCTTGTTGGATATCATACGAAATGTTCTGAACAAAGTACAATCAATAGACTTCATATGTGAGGCTGTGAGCCAACTTTGACTGCTGTTGCAACTGATGTTTGTGGTGTGGAGACTTTTGAAGATGGTGATCTGATAATGTAGAGCTACCTCAATAGTGCTGACACTTGCATAAAAGAAGAAATTAAAAATTTCGGTAAAAATATAGATTTAAAGGTGCGGTATTATTACATTGATTAGTCAAGAAAGATAATATACGCCCATGGTGTAACATTAATCTTATACTCTTGTTCTGCAGCTCATGAAAATTGATACATTGATCATGCGCACTCTAAGGGAAAGGGACAAATTGGATAGTAGGATTAACCCTTTTGCTGCTGGTGATTATCAGACAATTCTTGTGCCTCTTGTGAAGTCATACATTCTGGTGTGATTCTGTCAACTGTTAAATAAATTTTTGTTTTATCATTTGACTTACCATTCTTAGTATTAACTTAGTTTGTCTGGGGTGCTTGTTTATGTCCAAGGCAAAAATGGAGGAACTTTCTGGCAAAGAAGTGGCAGAAAAATCTGACGGTGCAAAGAATGTAGCTCAAATTTCACCTGATGTTGAGAAGAGTGTCAATAAAGAAGGGAATCAACCACAGATGAAATCAGATAATAGGATGAACAAGGTATTAATAAACACAAAGGATATAAAGGTTTGAACTTTTAATCTATTTTCTTCCTGGCTTCCTACTTTTATCAGGTGTAGTTAATTTATTTTTGTTACTTAACAGAGAAGATTCCACTCGAACATGGGAGTGAAGTAGAACTGTATGTGTTTCGTGTCTCCCCACCTCATATGAGGCACATACTCGCTCTGATATGATACTGAATTGCCACTGGTAGTCTCTTTTTATAATGTAGTTGTTTGTGCTCATGCTGCAGTTTACTTGATGTTGCCTCAGCCTTGCGTAGTCATATATTGGAGAATACATGTACATTGTCTGACGAGGGCTTGATACGCGATGAATAGTACGTTGGCAAGAGAGCTTGAAGAGAAGCTGGAAAAGCATAAGGCAATATGAGAATGATCCATCAGTACGTTATCTGAAAGAGCTGTTATGTATTCAGGTGATAAAGAGTCCGAGCCTGAAGCTGGTAATCTAGATCTTTAACAAAGTTTACACATTGATAGTTGCTAATGAAAAGCCTCATTAACCATACAGCTTAGTTGGATCTACTGTGTCATGCTGTTACAATAGACAGTGACTAATGTTTCTCATAATAATACTGTGTACAAGTTATAAATAGATTGCGAGCCTTTTGAAATAAAATGTCATGCATTTTACTACTGTATAATCGTGAATTCATATGGTTTGTGGTTTTCTTATAATATATGTAAACTGCCTTTTCCAAGCATACAGAGGGTTAAACGTGGGTGTTGCACCCTCTGTCTGTCTGCTGCAACATACGTTAAGTGTGTATGCATTGGTATAGCCATTATTGTTTAAAGAAATGCTTGACAGAAAAATATTGTGGCCAAGGCTTGTGGTAGTTGATCTGGAGGTCTTGGCCTGTCAGCTGTAGTACAATCACTTCCCAGTTCCCATGGTGTTTTAGTTCTTGTTTTATGTATCTGAAAAAAATTGAAATTCTAAAGGCCCTGCTTGGTTACCCTACAAAAATTTGCATGAAATTTAGCCTAATTTAATATCCTTGAAACTCTTGATAATTAGTTTTATGAACAAAATTTATGCAAAAGTTTGGTGCTATTTCAAAAGTGCAAAAATTTTACACATTTCTCTAATAAACTTAGTAGGGGACCATTTATGATTATTTCATGTTTATGCAAGGTTTAAGTGGAGGACCAATAGGGTTTAAGCTAAAATAGGTGGGGGTCCATTCAAATCAAAGAGTAAATTTGGGAGGGACCACTCTAACTATAGATGGGTAAAGATTTGCCTTTTTTGCAGCCCAAACAAGCAGGGCCTTTGTCAAACCTATTAAAATTCTCTACTTGATCAAAGGTCTGGGGTTCGATCTCAGGCAGTGCATCTTTGAGTTACTGATCTCGTTAAAAACAGGCTTGCCAATAAAAAAAAAAAAAAAGTTGTTTAACAGCTTCAACTTCCACATCCATCTTTGTATGACTGATCACTAGACCTAGAGTTCTGCAAATTTTTATTTTTATTTTTTTACTTGGCAAGCTAGCATAAGGAAGGTGGTGCTCATGTGTAATTTAATCCATCCATGTGAACATAATGGGATGTTTGTATCTTTAAAAAGGATTCTTTGATATGCCTTGCCAATAGTCCAATACCCCAATATCGGTAAGCCGAGCGGGCTGTTTGTTTAGGAACTAATATAAAAATGCAGGAGAAGGTTGAAGTTTATTGAGTCCAACATGTTTGATGAAATTCCTCAAACAGTGAATTTCAAAATAATCGTTTTACCCGTCTTAATAACAACTTTGCTTTCCCAACAAAAGCATTCAAGAACCTCAACACCTTCACTCACAGTTCTCCTTCTTCTTGCCGTTTCTCTCTAAGTAACTCGTTGAAAACAACACAATGTGGAAGAAAAAAACCAGGAAAGTTCATCCATCCAATTCATCAGAAACATCCAATGCACCCAGGCCACCAATAATGCAATAGAGCTGATGGTGTATTTCATAGTGGAATCATACAAAAGCATTGAAAATCATTGAAGAAGTGTGTCGTCCCAACAAGAACTCAGCTTTACTCCATGGAGTCCATAGTGATATTTGTATGATGGCTCTTTCTGACAATTATGACTTTGCATTAAGAGAAAAAAATGCTTATTGACAGGCATTGGATTCAGCTGAAAAGGCTGTTCAACTCTCACCAAATTCAATTGAGTAGTGCAAGATTACTCTTTGAGTGTGATTTTTATGAAAGAGTTGTTCAAGAAGGCCAGAGATTAGTCGCCGTTATAACCCCAATTGATCCAGCTAAAGATAGATGGGACAAATAACTGATAGTTTTCCAACTCTTGAAGCCAGAATTGCAGAAAATCAGAAATACATTCGTATACTTGTTGATGAATGCATAAATATTTTTGCATATAAATAATCTAAGGAACAGATTTCACAAAAGGAGAAAGAGGAGATTTGCCAGAATAAGAGATACCTGGCTATTCTAGATCGACCATAATGAAGATGGACAATCTATGCAAAACAAGAATGCAAATTTAGCCCTTGAAGAGTCAAGGAAGAAGATCGAGGCAGATCGATGTGGTTGCTACAAGGATAGAACAGGCAGTCCAACAGAATTCTGAATCACTCCAGGAGAATATGGAGACACCCCTAGTACAGCCTGATGAAGGTGGCAAAGGTAAGAATCTGAAGCATGGTAGGGAAAAAGGAAGAAAAGGTGCGTCTTCTTTGGAACTTAATCAGTGTTGATGAGAAAAATGGATTTTCATGATCTCTTGGCTCATTCATTCACCAAAACGTTATTACGCAAAGGTGGTTATATCAGAAGCTATATGATTTTCTAAGGATCATAATAATTGGAAATTTTGGATATGCTGTTCCTGTGACGAGAAATTTTCCAATTCTGATTTGCATTATCAACATGTTGTGGAAAACTTATTGGAGGACTATCTGAGGAACTGCAATTGGTCTTGCCTTCAGCAATTAGCAGAGAATGGCAGTCAATGATTTCCATTGGCTCATGGAAACCAGTGGATGCACGTGCTGCGTATATGCACTTCCAATATACTTGAAGAGCAGTGGGAACAATTGCCTTCCGTACAAGTAAAAAATACACAACCAGAAACAATATGCTCGATGTAAAAGATAGCCACACTGGCCAGTCTCTCCACAAAAGCACTCCAAAGCCTTACACCGATGAGTTGCACATGGAGAAAGAGTTAAAGGTGAAGGAATGCAGTGCCGGGTTAAATTTCCTTTAAACATGTTGGCCTATAGCTGATGATTTTGATCAGGAATTGTTGCAACAAATGTTCACTCCTGTTGCCACAAATGTTCTGAAAAGCCAGTTTACAGTGGAGAAAAACATCATCAACAAAAGATACATACTTCCAAAGGAATCAGCTATAGCGTCAACTAATAAGTTTACTTCAGTGTAGTTATATATGCTTCTTCTATTAACAGAACACTTACAGCTAAAGTTCTACCAGAGTATTCAATTCTTGTCTCTGTACTGTTTTTCACTATTTGTACTTGTTTAGAGTTGTGAATGTCTTGGGTGAACTTCTCAATCACTCCAAACATTTCTGAAACTCTTGTACTACTTTTTTTTTTTGGAAAGGGTGAAACATTTGGAAAATGAAGTTCTATTCAGTGATTTTGTGAAAGGGTGAAACATTTGGAACCATATTTGTATGCTTCCATGTCTACGTACTATAAAGATACATTTACATAAGAATTCTAATATCTAAGACCATATTGTTGCAATCTGTGCTCAGCAACTGACTTGCAATGATTCAACTGACCAGGTATTTCAACGAAGGAGTCTTCATCGGCCACATGGGATTGTGAGGCCTCCCATTGGGTGACTAAAGCCATACTCAAGCTTCTTCGGCTTGATTTAACCAGTCTTCTTGAAACGATATAGTTTAAGGTTGATATTGGAACACCAAATTGCTTCTTTCGTTTCTCTCTGACATACACTGCTATGTGGGCATGTGGCCTTAGGGCGTACTGAAGATGAGAGATCTCTCCAAACCTATGAAGACTTCTCTAAACATGCAGAAATTGAAACCGGCATTCTGTTTGACATCATTTTGTGACTAAGTTAGGAGTGTCCAAGGTTATCTCGCATTGACGTCATTATTAGGAAGTACCTTGTGTTGGGAATCACGCCAATAATGCGGAAGCGATTTGTTCACAACGTGATTTACACCAATTAAGGTGTAACCTTTGTTCAAGATAATACCTTGTAGACAATAATATGAAGAACTAACTACTAGAATAACAATCAAGTATATGTAACTAGAAAGTAAAACACGATAAAAGAAATTTAAGTACTCACAACACAAGATTTAATGTAGTTCGGCGTAAGCCTACGTCTACGGGGCAAGATGATAAAGTTTCACTATGAAGAAAAAAGGGTGATACAAAGAGCACTCACTCGCATGAATTTTTTAAAAAGGGCCATTATTAAAAAAAGGCCACTTTGAATTTTTAGTTATGCCTTTTGGTCTCTCTAATGCTCCTGCTACTTTTCAGAGTTTGACGAATGATCTTTTTTCGTCCTTATTTGCGCAAATTCGTGCTTGTCTTCTTTGATGATATATTGGTGTATAGTGTTTCCTTATCTGACCATCTCCGTCACTTGTCTATTGTTCTTGGTATTTTGCGCACTAATCAGTTGTTTGTGAAGAAATCCAAATGTTCATTTGCTCAGTCTTCCATTGGTTATTTGGGTCATGTTATTTCTGGTAATGGTGTGGCAGTTGATACTGACAAAATTTCTAGTGCTATTGGATGCCCTCTTCCATCATCAATTATCGCAAATTTGTCAAGGATTATGGTAAGCTCACATCTCCTTTGACTCGATTATTAAAGAAGAATTCGTTCATATGGAATGAGGATGCTACTGTTGCTTTTTCTAAGTTAAAGACTGCTTTGTCTAGTACTCCTGTCCTAGCTCTTCCTGATTTCACAAAAGAATTCTCCATTGAGAGTGATGCTTCTGGTCATGGCATAGGTGTTGTTCTTATACAAGATGGGCGCCCAATTGCTTATTTTAGCAAAGCTTTATCCGGTAACAATCTGAATCTTTCTGTTTATGATAAGGAAATGCTTGCTATTGTTTCCGCGGTTCAAAAATGGCATCCTTACCTACTTGGTCGCCACTTTAAAATTTACACCGACCATCGGAGTCTTAAGTATTTTTTGGAACAACGGATTTCTTCCATTGAACAACAAAAATGGTCATCTAAGTTATTGGGGTATGATTATGAAACTATATACCGTCCTGGTTCTTCTAACCAAGCTGCTGATGCCTTATCTCGTGTTTCTGAGCCTTCGAGTATTCTCGCTATTTCTTCCCTATTTTTTCAGGCATCAATGAGATTGTACAGGAATGTCATTCAGATGTTTCCATGCGCACTATTATTAATGATCTACAATCTTCTTCCTCCAGCAAGAAACATTATTCCTATGAGGATGACATCCTTCGTTACAAGAGTCGTATTGTGGTTGTTCCTTCTTCTTCTTGGTGCTCTAAACTATTGCATGAATTCCATGCCACTCCAGTTGGCGGCCATTCAAGGTTCTTACGCACCTACAAACGTCTACAACAACATTTTTATTGGCATGGTATGAAAGGAACAATCAAGACTTACATAGCTCAGTGTGATGTGTGTCAACGTAATAAGGCAGAAACGATTTCACCTCTTGGACTTCTCAATCCCTTGCCAATTCCTGATGATGTGTGGTTGGATTTATCTATGGATTTTATTGATGGGATGCCTTCTTCTAATCGTAAGACTACGATTTTGGTCGTTGTAGACCGTCTCTCCAAGTATGCACACTTTAGCGCCCTATCTCATCCATGTACTGCCACTAATATTGCTGATCTTTTTGTGAGAGATATTGTCCGTTTGCATGGTATGCCTCGTACGATTGTTTGTGATCGCGATCCTATCTTTGTTAGTACCTTTTGGCAAACATTTCTTACCATGCAAGGTTTCAAGTTATGTCAGAGTTCGGCTTATCATCCCCAAACAGATGGCCAAACCGAGGTTACTAATCGCACTTTGGAATGTTATCTTCGATGCTTTTCTGGTAAAAAATGTAACGCCCCGGGATTTCGTCATCGCTCATCCCGGTGCGTCGAGCACCATACCGCTCGCTAATGTCAATATTGTCCCCCTTTAGTCACTGCGGATATCCAGCAGTAGAGGGTTTTGGATCAGGGCCCACCCATGTGGTTTACCCCAAAAGGCCTTGACATTAGTTAGAGTATGGTTAAGCTCTATATACTACCAACACAACCACTTCCTTGGTAATGTGGGACTAACACCAACTCATGGGTGTTACAAAAAACCTCATGATTGGACTCGTTGGCTGCCTTGGGCTGAATGGTGGTACAACACCACTTATCACTCGGCCATTAAGATGACACCTTTCAAAGCTGTCTATAGGAGGCCCCCTCCTTCAGTTTCATGTTATCTTCCAGGTATTACTGATGTTCATGCTGTTGATATTGCTTTACGAGATCGTGATCGCACTTTAAAACTTTTAAAAGATCATCTTCAGTCTGCACAAGCACGCATGAAATTCTATACTGATTCTCATCGTACGGAGCGTGAATTTGTGGTAAATGACTGGGTTTTTCTAAGACTTCAACCTTATCGCCAATCCACAGCTGCATCTCAGAGTTATTCAAAGCTTTCTCCACGCTTTTATGGACCATTTCAGATTATTGCTAAGATTGGTCCTGTTGCTTATAAGTTGCGCCTTCCAGATGGATGTCGTATACATCCTGTGTTCCATGTCTCTGCTTTGAAGTTGAAATTAGGTGATAATGTTAACCCTGAAACCAGTTTACCAACTCTAGTCGATGTTTCTCCATAGGTGCCAGAAAAAATTCTGGATCGTGGTATTTGTAGGAAGAACAACCGTGCTGTCACTCATTGGCTTATCAAATGGAATGATCATCCTGATGAGGAAGCTACTTGGGAAGACCGTCATGAGTTCTCTGTTCGTTTTCCAGATTTTTCGGCTTGAGGACAAACCTTGGTTTAAAGGGGGTGGGATGTTATGAAACCATACTATTGTCACTTCTCTCTTCAATCGGATGACTAAATCCAAACTCTTCCTCTGATTGTTGTAGTAAATCTTGAAATGAAGGATGGTTCAAGTATGATAATGGAACCACAAACCACTTTTTTTCACATTCTCCAACATAAATTGCTATGTGTCCTCTTGGAACAATTGAGGTTTCTTTATTCGAACAGAGACTTCTCTTAATACGTGGAATACCAGGTAATCGAATTGCCATGGATGCTAAAACACTAGCAAAAAGGAGGAGAAGATTTTGTATAGCTGCCCAAGAGATGATGTAAATACTAGGAGTTGAATGAATACTCTAAGCTAATACATGTGTGTATATATAGAGTGGAAATGGTGATCAAGAAAGTGTCATGAGGTAAGTTAAAAGACATACCCTTGTGAAGGATAACATGGTTTTGTCTGCTATCTTGAATTTCTGTATAGGGTAGCTAGTCACATTGATTTATTGTTTTATTGAAACAATTAACAACAACATGTCCTACCAAGAAGAAGACAGTACACGAGTTGGCACTCACTCCATTTATATCTAAAAACATGAAGAATAGGTTAAAAGCTGCAGGTGGGGATGTTAAAAGCTGTCACAAAAAATGATAGGCCATAGGGCTTGGCAATAAGAGGTACAAATTGACCACTTGATTAATGTTGCCAATCAGTTGCTAAACATAACCATGTGAAACTTCATGAGGCATATCCGTTATCAAGCCAGTACAAACTCTCTCATCTAGCTCTATGTATAGAACATGCAGTTTTGTTTTTTTTTTTGTTGGAGGTTGTGGGACCCTTACCCTTTTTAAATTATGCGTGCAAACTTATATCAACAATCCACTGTTGACGTGTTTCGAACCCCACGACCTCTCCACTTTGTGAGAGAGGTGCTACCATTGAGCCACAGACTCATTCGCCAATAGGAAACAAAGTAGTAGTGGCCAATAGGACAAACATTTTCATCAACAGAAAACAGAACAAACATGCATGACTACTTATGTTAATTAAGTTGGTACTTGTTAGTCTATGTTCATTTTTGTTCTTGTTGTCAATGTGAAGATCGAGCTTTGACTATTAGTTAGATACCAAGTACTTGACGATTTCAAAGGTGGCTGGGAGCCTGGCAAGCCTCAAGAATGATTTTACACAGGGTTGTCTGATACTCAGATATTTTCGATGTCATGAACTAAGTAGTGCAATTATATATGTAGGATTTGTTGCAATTGCAACAACAAATCCTTTACCATACCTAGAAAACAAAGATGAAGTCATAAATATTTCTCATTTAAATTGATCAATTTTCCGCCCCATATGACAAACATATAATCTCTGCCATATTTTGTGTAAAGATCAACATGCATGTAGTGTACAGGAAGAGAATATCATGCTTAAATATTGAAGCCCTTTGAGAAACACTCTGAGAGATCTCACAGGACAAATGCTCATAGAAATCATTTCATGCCAACAAATTCACCATTGGGTTATTTTCATTCCGATTGATGATTGTCAGAGATGCTACAAAATTTAGGCCATCCTGCAATATATGTGGGGAGAAAACAGACCATAGAGATGGCATATGTTCAGTACCATCGCAGCAGTCCAGCCTGAATCAACGATCTACTTTCCATATTTGCTTGATTAAAGTGAACGCTAATATATCCATACAAAATTATACAAAATAAAATATATGGACCTACAAGTTTCCAAATTTAAGCATGAGCTTACGACACATCATAACTTTCACATCCTCCAACCAATCAACACTATAATCTTTTTCCAGGACGCTGTAGAGACCTCTCTTTGCATCATCACTATTTACAGAGCTCACACGACCAAATCTTTTGGGCAGATCATCTTTCCTGTCGGTTTTGATTGTTATTCCTGACACACGACCATAAATGTTGTTTATATCAAGCACATCAAAATAATTGGTTTCCTCGGAGAGGTCGCCTATCCAAAATGAATTCCTTATTGCATTCCTTTCTTTATCAAAACTGCAAGGACGTGTTTGTAACGCGTTCGAACCAGGGCAGGGTAATGGCTCCATATCCCAGCCGGGGCACATATCTATACCATGGTCAGCCTTCTGCCAACAATAGTTACACATAGTTGGAATGTATTCATCTTTTTCTTCGCTAGCTGTATGAAGCAAAAAAAAAAAAAGTGTAAACATTAAGTGAAAACAAATAACTAAACTTTTTTTACACATTGAGACCACAAAAATTGATTCTATAAAGTTTCAAAAGCAAAAAGATCAATTTAGGTATGGACAACGATAAAACACAGGAACATAGATAAACCGATATATTTATGTCCAAGGTTCAATCTAAAAAACAACAGACATTGAAATCCCACCAAAGGTTATCTGTTATCACTGTCACTAGACATCAACAAATTCTCACTCAAAATTAAAAGAAAATGTTCTATTGCAACTCCCAAAATAATAAATCCATTTGTTTCACTTTCAGCTATATCCATAGTCCAAAATTCCAGATATAGCCGGATATCCAACCTTCATAAAACCCAGACTCTCCTCTATGTCATAATTTGAGAATATTAACAAAAATTTGAGAATATCTGGGATCTTCCAAGTTAGGGTTTTGCACAATTTAATAATTTGATAAGTGCATACAATACAATTGTAAGAGAAAGGAGTTTTCGAGTTTTACTGATTAATCAAAAGAAGTGTAGCAAAATTAAATTAAAATAGCACAAATAGACTTTAACAACTTCTATTAGGAAAAAAAAAAAAAAACCTACTTCACCACAAATAAAGTAAAGGTTTCAAATTAATACCTCAAATTATGCATAAACTCTATTCCTACAGATCTAAACAAGCTTATAAACAGATAATCAGAAAACAACACAATGCTTAAACTTACCGAAAATAGTTTTGACAGAGTTCATTGCGACTTGATTACTGGCAGGATCTCCAATCAAACACTCACCTTTACCAGCCATTAATTGATAATCAATTAAAGAATTTGTATTTGCTTGATAAGGTTTTAGATGGGTTTGGGAAAGTTGGGTTTTTATGTAACGATTGTGTTTCGAGAGTTTTAGTTTCAGTCGGATTGGAATTACTACCACGGTCCACGGGTAAGTAGTTTCTAATAAAGAAGAATTAGGTCAGAAGGTCTCATTCCAACTTTTATAGTTACATGGTGGAAGACTGTTTTCGATCCAGCCAGTTGGGAACATTTGCTTGTTCGGCATATAGTACCAAAATTAGCAAATGTTCTACACGAGTTCCAGGTGAACCCTGCAGATCAAAAACTCGATCAGTTTTCTTGGGTAATATCATGGACATCGGGGCATTGGATCATCTTCGATGGAGAACTTTGTTGAGGTGGAGATGGTATTTGGTAGCTTGGCCCCCATTGTGTTGAAGTTGTTTGTGAGCCCTATAGGGCATTGGTGGGCATTTGGTTTTGATTTGGCCCCTTCTGGGAATTTGACCCTTCGGGATATGGTGGGCATCGTATAGATGTCATTGGAGTGAACTACGATAGTTTGATCCCTTAGGAGAAGGGTATGCATGCAACCATGAGGTGGTGCAGCCGTTTTGGTCCTTCGGGACATGTGTGGGAGTTTGGGACTTGGTTTATTCTTGGTGTCGGCTTAGATTTATTGAATTTTCGCCGAGGTGGAGAATTGTTGGGTTTTTTGGTGAAGGGAAGTTTTTCTTTCAGGAACGTACGTACGTAGTTAGGGCGTACGTACGTCCCGTATCACAGACAACTTTGTTTTTGCTGAACGTACGAACGTTTGTTCGACGTACGTACGTCCTTCTTTGCTTTTGTGCTATATGGGCCCTGTTTAAGCCCATTTCGTGTTTGATTGTAAGGCTATGTTATAAAGCCAATGAGAAGGTTGGAAAACCCAATCTTGATGTGAGAGAGATTGTGAGAAGCCATTAGAGAATTTGAGAGAACTTTTGTGAGGAAGAACACTTTGGTTTCTTCGTGAGGGCTTGTGATCGTCTCCATCTAAGTGTGAGAGAGAGTTTGTATCCTCAATTGGTGATTATCTCTTTGAGAGATTTGGTGAGGATTTGAGAAAGGAGGAAACCTAGGGTTTCTCCATTTGTTTGAGAGTTTTGTACTATTTTCTCCAATAGTAAAACTTCTATTTGTTTGTCCATGGACGTAGGCAATCAAGCCGAACCACGTTATTTTGGTGTCTCTCTCTATTATTTGTTGCTGCTAAGTAGGTTTACTTCTTTACTACTTGCTTTGTCATCTTTCGTACACTATTTCAATCTTGGGTATTAGTGCATAAGTTTCCGCTGCGCACAACACAACAAGCATCTGCTATGGATGCTGGACATGTTATGAGTTTGAAAAAAGTCATTGAATTGTACGCGCAGGAGAATGAGTTGCTCTTCAAGCCTAAACCGGGTAGAACACATAATGGCCTCCAGATATATGTGAAACCGGCACTCGGTTATTTGACATTAATTTTGTGACATTAGTTATCTCGGTTATCTCGCCTTGAATTCATTGTTAGGAAAACCAAGTTGTACGCACGACGTCCTGTGTCCGTGTCCTTGAGTCGTATGTCAGTCAAGTTTTGGGGTTCAGGACGTACGTACCTAATTAGGACGTACGTACGTCCATTGAGGCAGCAAACATGTTTTGGTCAGGACGTACGTACGTAGTTAGGACGTTCATACGTCCAGGTAGGCAGCGAACTTTTACATCTCAGGGACGTACGTACCTTGTTTCGACGCACGTACGTCTAATATGTGTTTTGCCTATTTCGGCCCATTTTCTCTTGTTTCAACTTTCAAACCCTAACTATAAATAGGGTTTTCTACCAAAGAACAAATCAGGTTTTTGGCCGTCCAATTCATCTCTAGTCTTGGAGTTTGTTTAGGTTTTGGTTTAGGTTGTTTTGGTGATTGAACTCATCTTCTTCTTCCCCATTCATCTTCTTCTTCCTTATTGAATAGTGATTTAGCTTCGAGTCTTCTTATGTGTTCATCAAGAAGTCGAGTATCCTTGTGTGTTCATCAAGGAACTCTGGTGTAAGCTTGTTACATAGATCGGCTTCGAGTCTTCTTGTGTGTTCATCAAGAAGTCGAGTGTCTTGTGCGTACATCAAGGTGCTCTGGTGAAGTCAAGGTGTTAGAGATAACCGGTAGTGTCAACTCGCAGTGATTGCAGGTAGTTGATAGATTTGTACAACTCTTTTCATCTAGTGGATTTATTTGTTGTCGCGAGGACAACCGTGGACGTTTTCCATATTGGGTTTTACCACGTTAAAAATATCGTGTGTTCTTTATTTGTTTACTGCTTTATTGTTTGCCTTATTATTGTTATATTGCATATATATTGGGTTTTTAATATGGCTTTGGTAACATAAGTGTATACATCAACACATCAACACATTGAATAACAAAATTTTTGCCCAAACTCAAGATGGTTGGTCTTTGGTGACCCTTGAAATTTTGAGGGAAATGCACTTTAAGTCTGGTTCAAAGCGACGCTGAGGTCATGAACTATTGGGTATCATTATATTGTGCTGAGTGTTGAGAAATATATATGTTGCTGAAGAGTGCCAGGTTATAAATGATGCTGAATGGTGACTTACGTGGTCTTTTGGGGCCTTCTACAAGACACCCAACGCCCATATCAAGGATACCATGTTGACAATGTAGATGTAAAGAAGAGTTCTTCGGGAAATACACTAGTGTACAACTGACTCGATGCTTATCATGACTGCATGACTTAGCTGGATTTACAATTACTGAAAAGACGAGTAAGCTTGTCTGGGGAATATACACAACAATATATAAGAACTGCTGAAAATGTATATTGTTGTATGGATGCACTGTATAAACAATATATATACAGTGGGAACGACCGAACAATTGCCTTTCATACAAGTAAAAAATACACAACCAGAAACAATATGCTCGATGTAAAAGATAGCCACACTGGCCAGTCTCTCCACAAAAGCACTCCAAAGCCTTACACCGATGAGTGCCATGTGCAAGAAATGGAGAAAGAGTTAAAGGTGAAGGAATGCAGTGCCGGGTTAAATTTCCTTTAAACATGTTGGCCTATAGCTGATGATTTTGATCAGGAATTGTTGCAACAAATGTTCACTCCTGTTGCCACAAATGTTCTGAAAAGCCAGTTTACAGTGGAGAAAAACATCATCAACAAAAGATACATACTTCCAAAGGAATCAGCTATAGCGTCAACTAATAAGTTTACTTCAGTGTAGTTATATATGCTTCTTCTATTAACAGAACACTTACAGCTAAAGTTCTACCAGAGTATTCAATTCTTGTCTCTGTACTGTTTTTCACTATTTGTACTTGTTTAGAGTTGTGAATGTCTTGGGTGAACTTCTCAATCACTCCAAACATTTCTGAAACTCTTGTACTACTTTTTTTTTTTGGAAAGGGTGAAACATTTGGAAAATGAAGTTCTATTCAGTGATTTTGTGAAAGGGTGAAACATTTGGAACCATATTTGTATGCTTCCATGTCTACGTACTATAAAGATACATTTACATAAGAATTCTAATATCTAAGACCATATTGTTGCAATCTGTGCTCAGCAACTGACTTGCAATGTCTGTGCAGTACATTTATAGTGAGGATATATAACCACAAAACTTCTAAATGTCTTATAGTGGTGATATGGAACACATTGGTTATCTCCACCATCTTAGAAGTCACGAAGGGGGCCGTATCTAGGCTTTTTCGCATAGAAACATGCAAGAATATGTACTACCTAAATAACACACATCACCAAGTATCCAGGATTTAAAGATTTTCGCAATGTGACATAACACTATCACTATGGCTCAATGCATCTGTTATCTTACCAACTTTCAAAATAAATGTACACATCACATCTAACCAAGTAATACTTGCCAAAATGAATCAATAAAAAGAGGTCATTTCATGCAAGTTTCAGAAAAAATGGGCAAAAAAACCTCAATAAATATCAAAGGGAGAGAACCCTGTATAAATTATTCAATGTCCAATAGAAAAAAAATTGATAAGAAGCAAATAGATAGAAAAAGAGGTTAGTTTCCATTCATTGATGTTGTAAAAGGAGACATTTGTATTTTTCGCCTCCCATATCTCTTATACAAAAAGTATGTAAATGATTGACGACTCTAACTAGCATCTCACAAAATTGGATGGTTTAGCTTGAAGGGACCAGCCTCCATGGAACCATGTCGTTACAACATCTTCCCATTATCTGACTTATGATACAATCAACTGACCAGTTAGTTCGATGAAGGAATCTTCGTCACATGGGATCGTTAGCCCTCCCATTGAGTATACTGCCTTTCTGCACAGTAATGGAGGTCTAACGAAACCTACTAGAACTTCTCTTAATATGAGGAATACCAAGTAATCCTATAGCCACAATGCTGCAAGAAATACAGGGATAAGAAATGAAATGTCAGAGGGTCAGTTAGACTTACAGAATTTGTTAACTTGGATTTAAAGTGACAGATTACTGCTATGCGTACATCTATAGTGAGGATATACATAAGCAGAAAACTTCCAAACGTCTAAGATGGAAAACATTGGTTTTATCTTTAATATTAAAAATCATTAAAAAAAATTTAATCATTATAATATTGTTTGAACTCAGTGTCAAACATTCATAAATTATTAACCTATTTTTAATGATTTTTTTTATGTGCACATCATCATAATTCAAATCTATACCACTATTATAAAGCTGAATAAAATTCAGGGGTATTTCCCAATCGATAAGAATTGAGTTTTAGAATTTTGTAACACAAATCTGATATACCTTTTTAGTCATGTTTTTTTTTTGGTAAATTTACATAATATTTTTTAAACAATATTTTTATTGTAATTTAACATATTATTATTTATGGGCTTGATTTTTATTCATGAGCAAGAAACCCAATAATTAAAAAAAATAATCAAATTAACAAAATATTATAAGAATTTATAATTTTTTAACGATGAACTTCTATAAAATATTAAAACAAACTACACAAATTTGTTTATGAAATAGTTATGGCTCCTGCTATTGCCAAGGCCTTTTTTATACTACCAAAGGTCTGACTCTTGGCAATAGCAGCAACCTACCTTTATTTATATTGCCAAAGGTCAAACTCTTTACAATATAAAAAGGGAAATTTCTCAAAAAACCACCACCTTTAGGTGCTTCTTCCCAAATAGCCACTCATGAGAGGTAATCTTCCCAAACAGCCACCTTACCCCACCACTTTACACTTTTCAGATTTTTTGTTACCTAAACTACCCTTTGTAGTTATGACAAAACTTTTTGCTTTGATTTGACCAAGTACAAGCTGATGTGACCTCTTCACAATAACCTATATAAAAATTACAACCATTGATTTTGCTAGAAATGAGAGATTAAATCACAACCGTTTATTATTCAGATGTATTTACAAAACTACCCTTAACAGTTGTTTCCAACTAAATGACGTGTACGGCTGAGATAAACATTGATTTGTGCATACAACGAAAAGAGGACACGTGTTTGTAGCCGTTTGGAGGGTAATTTTGGCGGGAAAATTTTGAGAAGATAATCACTTCCAAACAAGAACCCTAACTTACCAAAAACCATTTTTCTTCTTCCAACCGCCTCCATTAACACAGTTACCATTTCTTGTTGAAATTATACCGTTTCAATTATTTCTTTGTAGTTCTAGAACTCTTAATTTTGACAAAAAATGGTTGTTGAATCCACCACCTCCAAAACCCTAGAAACAGTATCAATGTCTGTTAATGAGAAGTTAGAAGGATCAATTGAAGAAAAAATTGAAGAGCAAGTAGAAGAAACTGAAGAGAAAGAAGCAGAATTTGGAAAGAAAGACGAAGAAGAAGAAGAAGAGAAACATGTAGAAGAAGAACAGCAAATTGCAGGCGAAGAACAGCAAACCGAAGTGGGAGAACAACAAATCGAAGTGGGAGAACAGCAAATTGAGGTGGGAGAACAACAAATTGAAGGAGGAGAACAGCGAATTGAAGAGGAACAACAACAAATGGAAGAAGAAGTAGACAAAATTCAAGAGCAACATGATGAAATTCCAGAATCAAGTGGAGTAGAACAGATGAGAAAGAAATATGGCCGTAATTTCAGTGTAACGGTAAGATGCTCAATGAAGAAGGTAGGTGATCATTTTGGGAGTAAATTACCTCTGTTCGAGAAGGAAAATTTTAGTTCTTCATGCTTTAGGTATTTCTTAGATGTTCAAACAGATAAATTGCACATGATTACATCTGTTGTTACACAAATTGTGAAAGCTAGAGTTGGTAAATTGAAGTACAAGATTGGGGGAAAGGAAATGCAGTTCAAACCATTTGATGTGACTTTAAATTTAGGATTGAAAATTGGTCGTGTACCACATGAGTTCATTTTCATGGAATCAGAAGTTCCAAGTCCATTTAGGGAGAAATATTTTGGCAAGAGGAAAAGCATTAAGGAAAAGAACATGAAAGATGCAATTGAAGTAGCACGAAATGATCATAATTCTGGTGATGATGTGCATCGTTTGAATCGTTTGTTGCTTCTGTTAACATGCCTACTACCAGATGCATCTAATACCATCGATGTCAGGTATGTCTAAAATTCACACATTTATCTTCAAATGTGGTTATATTATCTGCTAAATATGTTCATGTTATCTTCTAAAATTCACACAATGTTATCTGGCAACATTGTGGTTTTTATTCTTATATGCTAAATAGTAATATTTAGGCTTCATATTTGTGTACTGTTATCGGCTAAAAATCAGCATGTTATCCTCTAAACTTTAATCATGTCTCCTCTACATTTAGTATATGCACAAGGTTTAGGGTAAATATGTTATGTTATATAATGTTAACATGGTTTATGTATACTGTAATAGTCTTGTAACATATATGACCATTGATCTTAGGTATGTCGACCTTGCATCAAATCTTCAGAAATTTGATGAATTTCCTTGGGGAACTGTTGTGTTCAATCTGTTAGAAAATGCTCTAGAAACAGCAGCAACAAATGAAGCAGCCCAAAAACTGAGTTACAATCTACCTGGGTGTGTGCTTGCATTTATTGTCTGGGCATACAGCCACATCCCATGTCTAGGTCCTAGAAGGGAAGCTGATGTACCACCATTCCCTAGGATGCTTGGTTGGAAGAATCTTCCAGGAAAAACAACATGTAGAGAAACCATTGATAAGAAGCTTAACCTTCCTCGCGGAAAAGCAATCGAAGTTGCTCCCCCTTTCCTTACTCTTCAAGAATCTGGTGAAGCACTTGTTGTTGAAGCAGAAAAGGTATGTATACTACTCTCTAATTAGGTTTTATATCCCATACATTATGCCTAGTCTATCTTGTAGATAGTAAATTCCTACATTACATATAACAATCTATCTGCATCCTCAAATCATGTCTACCTTATCGGCTAAAATTACAATTATATCCTCTAGACTATGAAATATTATTTGTTAATATTAGCATGTATATAATGTTGTTGTAGTGGCAACAAGAACTTGACAAGCAAGAAAAGGATATAGGTGTGGGTTCACTGGAAGGAATTCTGAAGGGAGTGGTAAAAGACATTGAGGAAGGAGTTGTTTCTGGTGTAAGCAAGATATTGAAACCCGAGGCACTGAATGGGGGGTCTTCATCTTCAACCCAGATTAGAAACATTCCTAAAGGAAGGAAACAGAAGAAGAACACTACCCCCACCAGAAAGAGGATACAACCAAGTACCTCCACCAAAAAGAAAAAGGAACCAAGTGGCTTCTATTTCTGTTTCTCTACTCAAGGATGCAGATGAATGTTTTCTGAAGCTTCTCAAAATATCAGACCCTTTCCTTGGAAGTTTCAGTGATGATGAAGAAGATGATGATGACGAAGAAGAGTCTGATTCCTTGAATACCTCAGCAAGTGAAGAGAAGAAAGATGATGAGTCTGATTCCTTGAATACCTCAGATTATGTCCAGCCCAATCCTCTTGTTGAGTACCCTGATGACAGCGATGTGCCTTCTTCCCAAGAATGTGTTGCTGCAAAGGATAAAGACATCCCAGAGGAAGATGAGGTGCAAAGCAGCTTTTCTGGTGAAAATGAAGAAGAAGAAGACGAAGAAGAAGATTACGATGATGATGAGTGAAAGTTTTCTTTTATGTTTGCTGAAGTGTTTTCTGTTTTTTTTTATGTTGTTGAAGTTTTTTTTTTTTTCTTGTCTTGTATGGATGTACAAACCCTTTTCCTTTCCCTTCCCTTATGCAAATTATGAAAGTATTATTATATTACATGTTCTGTTCGTCCAATATTTAGTATACGTTAGAGGATACATAATTACTGGTTAGAGATACTAATAATCACCATTAGAGGATACAGATGTGATATCTGGAAGATAAACGAAGAAACATACAAAATAAAAGGCAACCTACAAAATGTGCCATATACAGGCAAACATAGAACAAAATGGTCAAAGTCTGGTACAACTTCCAAAACACTCCCAACACTTAATAGGAATCAGGTGGTCAAAAAATATTCAAAGTGTGGTACACCTTGAGCTTCTTCACTCCTGTAATGTTGGATGTACAAATGATTTTCATTAATACAACAAGTTAGTATACATTAGATGGTAACGTTTCACTAGTTGGAGGATATTAATCCTTCAACTAGCGGATACATATTTGCCATATAAAAGGCAAACATAAAACAAAATGGTCAAAATCTGGTACACCTTCCAAAGGCATAACTTAGATAAAAAAACACACAACACTTAATAGGAATCAGGTGGTCCATCAGGTAAAGGTTGGAAAAAATAGTCAAAGTCTGGTACAACTTCAATACATGTTGATTTATTGTGTCCTGTACACCTACACCTTGAGCATCTTCTCTCCTGTACTGGGATACCTTCAAGTTTGCCTCTCCTTCTCTTTTTCTTTGGACGTCCAGGCATAACACATGGTAGTGGTGGAAGAATCTTTCTGCCTACTCTATCCTTTGGCCATTCATCCTTTCCTCTTGTGGGTCTCCAATTTTCTTTGTAGGTCTCCATATATGTCTCCCTTCTGTAGTACACACCACAAAATGTGTATGGATCCATTTGACATTCTCTAATGACAGACATTGCGTGCTCACAGGGTATTCCCATAGTTTGCCACCATTTGCATGTACATTCTCTTGCATTCAAGTCCACCACACATGTCCTGCTCTCACCATAAACTGTCCAAATAGTTGGAGATGTCTTCTCACGAGTGAAGGTTCTACCTCTCCAAGCATTATGCAAAATTTGTTCGTGGCACCACTTAGTTACAGGTGTCTTGAATTTCTCACCATCAACACGATAATCTCTGTGATGCCTCATGATGTTGGCATGAATTCCTTCGACCAGATTTGTAGCAGGAAGCATTCTTTCTGGTATAATCATTCTATTCCACGACTCCACATGATTAGTGTAAATAATTCCATATCTGCTTAAGAAGAAGAGACAGATTTACAATTAACCGGTATGATAACTATACTTAGACGGTAGAATGACTACTAGTAGAGGATATTGAAATGCATAGATACCGACCTGGGTTTCTCCTGAAACGCACTAGCCCACTTATTTAGTGGTCCAATTGCCATTAGGCTGTGGTATGCCTTTGGAGATATGGCCCATATTTGCAGCATCAAACCCCAGAACTCATTTTGATTGAGTGTCTTGGCAGCCTCTTTAAGCAACCACCTTACTTTTGCATTCCCATATTTAAGGGACATGTGTTGGGCACAATACATATGACAAGCCTTGGGCAAAATCTTTGGTACAGCTTGAATAATACTTTTGTGCCTATCTGAAAGAAGCACAAACTCGTGGTCAGTCCCAACCACATGGTCCCTAAGTTTTTCAAGAAACCATTCCCAATACTCATTGTTTTCTTTTTGCACAAGGGCAAAAGCAATAGGGAACACATGATTATTTCCTTCAATTCCAATTGCTGATAGTACAACTCCATGATATCTCTCTTTCAGAAATGTTCCATCTATAATGATTACCGATCTTAATGTGTTTCTGTAAGCTCTCACAGTTATACCATATGACCAGAACATACATTGGAATTCATCACCAGGGCCTGTGATAATATCAGTCTGAGAATCTGGATCGACCAACTTAAGTTCATTACAGTATGTTTCAAGTTGTTGATATGACTCACTGAAGCTTCCCCTTAACTACAATTGGAGGATAAAAATGACTAATTAGAGGAGATGATAAAAGTAAGTAGCCGAGATATATGAATGAACTAGAGGATAAGATAGGAAGGTGCAATTTTAAATAGAACAATACCTTGGCCAATGCCTTTTCTTTAGCTCTCCAAGCAACTTTGTACGAAATCTGGGTAAGATATTCCTCCTCAATTTGGCTTTTTAGTTGTTTGGATGTAAGATCTTCATTATCCCGTAATTTTCTCGCAATTTTAGATGCAACCCAATCACTATCAGCTTGACGATTTTTTGATCCAAGTCTGAACTTCCCACATGTGTGACGCTCAGCAATGCATCTTATTTGCCAAGTACCATTCAAATTTGGTGTAGCACGAACATACCATGGGCAAGTTGGAACTTTACATTTCCAATACACCCTTTTCATCTCAGTTTTATACTTATTCAAGTCAAACTCCTCATCGATTGCATAAGATTTCATGTCTCTCATAAAATCATCCCGACACAAATATATCTGCCCAATCTTAGGGAACAAGTACTTATTGTGTAAAGGTTCAGTGTGTGGAGCACAACCTCTATTGATCCGACGAAGATTTGCGTATATATTATGTAGTTCTTGTTTGATTTCATCATCTTCATCTCGATTGTTCTGAGATGGGTAATGCCTTTGACGTCGTACACTATCTTCATCCCGATTGTTCTGCTGTTGTGGAGGATTTGTCTGATTTTGAACATTGTCTTGTTGTTGTGGATCATTTGTTTAACTTGCGAAATTACCCTCCTCATGTTGAGCATTGTCATGGCTTGGAAAATGTTCTGGAACTTGTCCATGACTTGGTATATTGCTCTCATGTTGTGAAGCATTGTTGTCGCTAGATGCATGTCTATATCTATCCTCTAAGTTGCATCTAACATTGGCTAAACGTGTAGACGTACCTGCTACATCTAAGGGGTTTTCTTTTCCACCATAAAACCTTGACAGGGGTGTAGGGCCTTCTTCCTGGTTATCTGAATGTTATGAACCAAACATAGGCGCAGAATCATCATACATCTGATCTTCTAATTCATCCTCTGTGGTCCAAATGATTGGTGAATCATGCACATCCAGTAGAGATTCTGTATAAGTTGCATCGCTATCGTCGTCGGCTATCGAACAATCTTTACCTTCATCTTGTGGTTGCTCTTCACCTGCCCATTGAGCTTGATCTTTTAGTTGTGTTTGTTGCAGTGCATTATATTCTTCAATTTCCTCGGAGAATCCTTTCCAAAATCCATCATTATTACACATCTCAGAAAGAATTGCCGCTGCAGCACACTCTTTAGTGGATAGATTGGGAGCATTAGAGGATATATCCCCAGCATTAGAGGATATGTTATGAGAACTGTACCCAACTTTATTATCAGCTCCAATTTGCACAACATTAGCCACCAATGGAGATTCACTTCTAGATGAAACTCTAGAAGGAGCAGGAGGGGAAGTTGTTATAACAGCTTGGGGATAAGTCCCAGGTGGGGTATCCAATACAAGAGGTTGTTGTTCATTCCCATACTCCTTTGAGAAGATAACATGGCTCTTCTGTGCTGATGCAGGGTCTAGGAGATATTGGGAAGAAATACAACCTTGCTTTACAGGTGTGGAAAAATCTGAATAATCAGGTTGATTACCCCAATCTGTTGGAGGGGTAGGTTCTGGGAAAAGGTTTTTTTTCAATCCAGTTTTTCCTTTACCTTTTTCTTCCTCAATTACTTTCTCCTTTCCTTTCACATTTTTCTGTGTTTTGGAGCTTGATTCCCCATTCATTGATTTCAAATCTCCTACTATCCAAACAGACATGACGTATAAGTTCTTGGCAGCAACAATCCCCAATATCAATTGATCATAGTCATATTGAGCAGGGATGCTGCGTGGACTGTCATTGACGACAGCTTGAATTAAAAAATTGTGTCTTTGTGTATGAGTCATATCTTCAACCATCTCCATAAACTCTTCATATGGTGCCTTCAACTCCAAAACTGTTATTTTTGTGTCACCATTCTTGTATGATAACAATCCATCTGCATTAGTCTCAACCTGACCACCATAGCGAAACACAACATTGATAGTGCTACCTGAAACCACAATTTCATGCAAAGTATTAAAACATATCGGCTAAACGTAACTAACAAGTCGGTTAGTATACTTTTATTTAGCCTCTAATTGAATATAAGTTATAGTTTACTTTTAAAACAGAGTGACATTGACCTCAGATGTGCACCAGTAAACTGATAATGAACAACAATCAAAATCACAGCACCATTTATGTTAGCTTGTCTCTAAATTATGAGAGTATTCCCAATGGTAGGTTTTAAAATACTTTTAGACACTTTTAGTAAAATACTCTTGCCAATGGTAGCTTTTAACATATTTTTCAAGTAAAACACTTTTAACTCCTTGGCAAATTTGCCAAGGACTTAAAAGTGCCACGTAGGATCTTTTAGCTAGTTAAACATTAAATTTACCCATAATGTACACCATATTTTTTTTGAAAAAATAAAATATTAAGTTTTAATACTTATTTTAAAACCAACCATTGGAAACTCTAAAACCACTAATCACTTTTAACATTAATTTTATGCTAAAACCTTCCCTCTCTCTCTTATGTGGCACCCCTAAAATCCTTTTACCATTGGGAATGCTCTGAGGATGTGAGTTTGCTAAAGATACAACTTTTATGAGGTTGGGATTTCATAAAAACACAATCTTTATCAAAGATTCCATCTTTATGAAGGTTAGGGTTCATAAAGATGGTATCTTTATAAAGATTCTATCTTTTCATGAGATACCATATTTAAATCGCCAACACCTTCACCACATTTTTGTCATAAAACAGAACAAAACATATGTTAAAATGCTTACACAAATCAACGACACCTACTGCATTCAAAGCCAAACAACAACACCTACTTTATTGTCCAAACATTGAAATCTGCAAATTTAAGAACATTTAAAGCTTACTTACCTAATTTACTGTTCATCTGGACTTCATTTGCAATTAGAGCTTTCGATTTTGCCTTTTTCTTTGGTGGCATTTTGGGTGTGAAGAAGTACAATGTTTGTGTGTTTAAGGTTGGGGAGAAGAATAGTGTAGAAGAAGGTGCAGAACAAAGGGAGAACAAACAATGTTAAGGTTCAGAGAAAAATCGAATAAGTAGAAGAAGAGAAGAGATGAAGATGACGTGGTTGTATGTGCAGTACATTAATTAGAAAATCCAACGGTAGGGATCTATTGTTTCCAATCCAACGGCTAATTTTGATTTAATGTCCTTATCTAAAACTTAAATGCAATAAAGGAATCTTTTCTTTTCAACCAAAAAGTTGATTTGATGGAGACAAGAGCAACAGATGTACAGAAGGGTATAATTGTAAAGAAAAAGTAGGCAAGTGGGGTAAGGTGGCTATTTGGGAAGATTAGCTCTCATTGGTGGCTATATGGGAAGAGACACCTAAAGGTGGTGGTTTTTTGAGAAATTTCCCATATAAAAAACATTCTTGGCAATAACAATAACCATAATTATTTCACAAGTTAAATAAGTTAGTCTAATTTATAATTTTTATCGGCAAATGAGTATAATGAATAACTTAAAACTAGAATGGTAACAACATATTGATAAATTAAAATTACTAACACACTACTACTAAATATGAGCGAATATTTGAAGTTCTGAACTCTATAAAAACAGATTATGCCATCATTTCGTAACTAAATTCTTTTCTTTTTAAAAAAAAAATAAAAACAAAAAATATCAAATTATATAAGTATTGAGTCTCATGAAACCATTACCCCAAACTCATCTAGTAACAAAACATCGGTCTTTCTTGAATTTTGGCTTGGGTTACTTGTGATCCTCCTTTGGTGCTCTCAGTCTTCCATTTTTCTTGTTTTAGATTCTTCCATCTTTCGCAAGACTTGCTATTGTTTTTGCACACATTGGTGCGATGGTGTGTTTGCTCCGACATGAGGTCAAAACGAAGTGAGCAAGGGATGCATTTGTATGTAGAACCTTCAGCTTCACTCTTGGAAACCTTAGTGATCGTCATGATTCGTGATTGAAGATTCGATATTAGTGAAATTTTCTTGTACAATTTACTGGAGATCTAAGGTTATGTGATCTTAAGATGATTTCGTGATTGAAGATTCGATATTAGTGAAATTTTCTTGAACAATTTACTGGAGATCTAAGGTTATGTGATCTTAAGATGATTACGAAATCTAAATACGAGTATATCCGATCTAAGTGATGGTATATATTACATATTTTAATATCCATATGTTCACCAAATATTAACGAAATCTGATAACATTTTGAACTATATATTAGTATTATCCTTACGTGTGAAATAAAATAAAAAAGAAAGAGATTTCGATACAACAATAACATGTGTTTACTGTTACATCTATCTTCTTCCTTTCTATTTCCAAATCTCATTCTCTCCAACTTCAATCAAAACTCCTTTTTTTTTCTTCACTAGATCATTAGTCACAGTATTACTCTTCTCATGTCAAAATGAATCAAACAATTGAGCACATAGTTCTCTTTAATTTATTTGATGGAGTAAAGAGAAAATTTGTTTTTTTTTTTTTTGAATGTAAACTTCAAATTGTTTTTTTTTTTTTTTTTTTTTTTTTACAAAACATTTTTTTTTTTTTTGTTATTATTAGTGAACAATTAAAGTACATCAGTTATATCTCGATTCTACATTCGAAAAGCCGACCCTTTGGCCAGAATTGCTAGTAAGCAATATAATTGGGTCATGTTGAGATAAAGATTATAAAATATGGTTTTGCACGAAACTAGTTCTATTGAACAAGGGAGGAGGAGGAGCAAGAGAGAGGGGGTTGCCCCTCTAGATCCACCAATGCTTATGTTTTTTTGATAAAAAGGAATGCATATAGTGTTTCTATATTTTAGATGATATGTATCTTACAAAAGATTTTATTTGAGAAAATTTATTTGAATTTAATATTTATTTAGCGAAAACAATTAAAATATATCAGTTATATCTCACTTGTTATCTAGATTATTTTAGACGATAAGTACCTTATGAAAGATTTTATTTGATGGCATGTAAAGAAAAAATTTATTTAAATTTAATATTTATTTAGCGAACAATTAGAGTACATCAGATATATCTCACTTGTTATCTCGATTCTACAACCGACAAGCCATTTCTACTAAATGGTCCTTGTGAGATGAAGATTATAAAATATGGTTTTCCACTAAACCAATTCTATTGGACAAAGAAGGGTGGAACAGTGGGGAGGGGACTGCCTCCCCTAGATCCATCAATGTTTATTTTATTTATTTTTTATATAAAAATTCATGCATAAGCATATTCTGTGTACAAAGATTTTGGTGAAAAAGAAAGGAGATTGTGGGTTAAATAGAGGATTGGTGAGGAGTAGCACAAAGATGTTTGAGCTTAATCATTAGGATTTAGGGTATTATGATATGGGGAGAAGTAATACTATATTTTAGATGATATCTTATAGCATGTAAAGAGAAAACTTGTTTGAATTTAAACTTTTTTTTTTCTCAAAACATACCATAGAAGTTTCTTTGTTCGATCGAAGACTTCGCTTAATATGTGGAATACCATGTAATCGAATTGCCATTGATGCTAAAAGACTAACAAAAAGGAGAAGATTTTGTATAGTTGCCCAATAGCTTATGTGAATACTAGCCTACTAGGAGTTAAATAGTATTTTTAGTTAATACATGTGTATATTTATAGTGTAAATGGTGATCAAGAAAGTGTCATGAGGTAAGTTAAGAGACATACCCTTGTGAAGTTGTGAATGATAATGAAATTTTGTCTGCTACTAATCGCTATACTGAGGATTCATTTTGGTCATTTTATTTGTCTATTTTTTTATTTTAGTAATAAAACTTTAAAACCGTCGGTTTGATCATTGAAATTGCATTTTGTTTGTATTTTGATCAAAAAATATTTTTTTACAATCATATTTATCTCAAATTTTAACTTAGTTTATGACCAAAGTGCAAAGAAAATGCAACTTTGATGAGCAACTGATAGTTTTAAAGTTTTGTGTAAAGTGAAAAAAAATAGACAAATACAATGACCAAAATAAATATTTTAGTTATATTGATTTATTGTTTTATTAAAATAATTAACAACATGTCTTACCGAGAAGAAGGCAGTACTGAAGAGCTGGCACTCACTCCATTTATATCTATACCATCAATAAAAACATGAAGATTAGGTTATCCTAAAAACTAGCTGTTCACTCCATTTATATCTATACCATCAATAAAAACATGAAGATTAGGTTATCCTAAAAACTAGCTGTTATTCGGTACATTTTCGGTATGGTGTATTACGGTACATTTGCTTGTACACCACACAATCTTCCACGTGGACTCAAGTGGAAACTTGCTACCGGTTAGTCTAAAGTCAACAAAAATTTGCTCTTATTGTTTCTTGATTTTGTCATCCATATAGCAACTTTATCATCCATACAGCTGCTTGTCATCCATATAGCAATCTTACCATCCATACAGCTGCCACCTGTATGTTTGACTGAAAAACTAAAAGAAACAATAAAAATTGCATAACCGGTTACCAAGTTGTCCTAGTCACATTGTGTGGACAAAAATGCTGCTCGCACCATAATGTACTGAGGTTAAAATGTATTGAATAAATGGCTCCTAAAAACACAGGATTTGTCACCACAAAACTGCAGGTGGGCATGTTTAAAGCGGTCTCAAGTCTCAACAAATGATAGGCTTGGTATTAAGTGGTACAAATTGACCACTTGATCAATGTTGCCAATCAGTTGCTAGGCAGAACTATTTATAATGAGGAAATCACTCAATTTCATTTTTGCAATCTAAATCCAGTCTTTAGAACACTTTAATCAATATCAAACTATTGGTATTCGGTTGCCAGCCAGGAGGAGTGCTCCGCGCAAAACAATTTCTTCTATGGGCTATTCACACATACATTCCTAAAGGCTACTTCGTGATTTATGTAGGCGAGAACCAGACAACAAAGAAGCCATATGTGGTTCCAGTGTCATTCTTAAACCAACCTACATTCCAACACTAAGTAAAGCAGAAGAGACTTGCAATTCCATGTGATGCAATGAAGATTTGTTCATCAATCTCACCTCATGTTTGCACTGATCATGACAGATAAGGACCATACAGAATAGGAAATTTTGCTGAAAAGAAAATCGAATTAGCAAAAGTGATTGACCAACACGATTAGCAAATCAAATTTTGTACAGTAGGGATTAGAATAGTCTCAAAGCAATGTATATATCTATATTTTGTGTACATTCTACTTGTCTATTTTACTTTTTTTTTTATCACAAAGTAGCTATATTCATAACTCAGAGAAACTTACATCACCCATATCGGGTCCATACAGTAGGGAAGGAATCCATATACAAAAACATACCTAACTCTGGATCTGGATTCAGGATCCAAGGACTCTGCATACTATTACAAACACCCCTCAGCTAAAAAGTCAGCTACCATATTTGCTTCTCTTAATACATGCCTGATAGTTATATTAGTTCCTAACATACATAACCTACAGTTCTGTACAATGTTATCAAACTTCCATCCGTGCCGACATGAGAAGTTCATAACACCAGCTACAAAAGCAGAGTCAGTTTCTACTTCCACATTCAGTAAATTTAGTGACTTCAGCAACTGCAGTCCCTTCAGTAAAGCCCACCATTCTGCCATATCATTAGTACACAGGCCTAAATGTCTGGAAAGTCCTGTAAAAAAGACACCAAATTCATTACGGACTACTATCCCTTGTATGCACTTGAGATTTTAAAAGCGCATGCATGTTGTAAAGTACTTTATTTACAACAGCAAATTTCCTAGCTTCTTTCAAACCAACAGCAAGAGGAATTTTCAACTACAATCCTATGTCTGAAGTTCACAAATTACATTAAAGCTGAAGTTCACTCTAGCTAAAGGCTATCAGCTTCTTGATGGCAATGAATATTTTGATGCTGAGGCGGTGTAAGTTTTATCATCTCTCTCATTGGTTTATAATCAGTATAGATGGCTTCTTTGATGCACTTATTGTGTGTATTGACATTATTATCTGCAATGAATTTGGTTCCTTCTTCTCAGGATACCCGAATTTGTAGGAATGCAAAAAATTTATATGGGATGGGAACTCAAGAAAAGACCACGTACTGCAACCTATGCTAGTAGAAGCAGTAGTAGCAATTATGATGATGTTCCGCACCCTCGTCAACTGTCCATTCCCGCCAATAACAATGTTTTAATTTATGTCACACAGTGTGATCCTAAAGCCAACCCTATGTACTATTCCCTCTGGTACTTAATTGATGTTGGAAAAGATGAGCTTGAGGTGCCCACAATCAACGATTCAGACTATGATGATCCACCATCACCAGAAGATATAGCTAAGCAATGTCATCGTTCTTCTCCTTAGTGTCCCTTCGAAAGCGCTTCTGCAACCTTCGGATCAAAACTATTTATGTTTGGTGGTGACGTTGATTGGCACAATCCAAGGGCCTATAATCTATCAAATGACATCTACGTTTTGGACACTGCAGGTAAAGATGATTTCACCGGTGGTTGTGGTTGGAATAAGCACCATCTCAGCTTAAAATCAAAAAGGCATCAGCTTGTTACTGTTACCATAGATGATTGAATGTTTATCTTTGGAAATCTTCAAATCTTCCCTGAGGTAGGATTTTGTAAACTTCCTCGTCCCTACATGGAGGTATTCAACGCCAAGTTAAACAAATTGGAACAGCTAAAGAGTCAGCCTAAAGTGAACTTCGAGACCATAAATTGTGCTGCGGTGGTTGAATACGACGACAAAGAATCACATGGAACTTGTAAGAAGAAGAAGATTCTTCTTGGTGTTGGTAAGAGGCAATTACTCTATTAACTTGTCGATGATGATCGTTGGGAGGATATCACGGAATCTCATCCCCAGTTTTCCAATAAAGGACCCTATTACAATCAGTGAGATCTGTTCAGCATGGAAGCAGGTGAACCTGACAGCTTATGGAAGTTGAACAGAGCATCGAATGGTTGGACTTCCAAAGAGGAACATTAAGAATGGCTGGACCTTATTAGTTTGGAACGCATTCCATCTTCCAAAGAGGAACATTAAGAAGTCCTGCGCATTCAGTAGGAACAATAAGGTGAACCTTATTAGTTTGGAGGGATGAACAGAGCATCGAATGGTTGGACCTACTGAATTTCTTATCTACATTAAGTGGCAGCTTTGATTTAGAAAAGCGAGCTTGCATCTTAGATGTTGTATTTGTATTTTATCCTTTTACTTTGATGTTGTATTTCTGTTTTAGAAGGTTAAGTCTTTCAAGTTTCTTCACGTTTACTGTGTCTTGTAGGGAGTCCTATCTCTCAGTACTTCGTAGCAAATAAGCATGAATTATAGCATATAAATATAATTCAAATCTATAAGCTCTATATTTTTCTCATATGAATAGTCTAATTGAAGAAAATCAAATTCTAAAATATAAAGGTTAACTCTGTAAATTCCAAGGAAATTATGATAGACCACAATAATTATCTTATAACTCAAGTCAAAACTGTAAATATGTAAAAGTGAAAAAGTACCCAGCCAACATTATCAATATAGAAGCTTGTTATCATAGTTCTGCACATTATGTGGACGAACTTCACTGTCATGAGATTTCAACTTTATTCCCAGTTACAAGAAGACTTATGTGTTAAGGTAATGATATTAGTTATCACTTATCACTAACTAGTCCCATTCCCATTTAATTCAAGTTAGTACCAAAAAGTTAAGAATTGTTAGAAAACAACTTACTTTTTGAGTTAAGCAGATGTATTCTGTTGGTGGATCCACCCCCATGTTTGGTTAGGACTGTGGGCCGCACTAGGCCCACATATTCGATTGCCTCAAGAATCCTCTTGCAGACTTGTCAGCATCAACCTGCAAACAGAGTAAAATTCCGTAAGTACCTACAGTCTTTCTAATTTAGGCTCAGGTACAAAGAAAAAGAAATTGCAGAACAAATATTGATGCTTCGTTAAAATTAGTGGATTAAGGAAAATCTGGTGACAATTGGTTGTCATTTGAAGGTAGTGTGCTTGGTATGAAAATGTGGAACCTCTTACCCTACCATATCATATGGAGTATGAGGGCGTGAAACAATTTGATCTTCAGAGGATCTCACCTAGGCTTAAGTAAGATAAGTGCCAACATAGAGGCCACTGTCTGGAATTGGCTTGGGGGACACAACTATAATAGGGAGCATCTTTTTTCAAGATATAACCGTGAATTGGGTGCCTCTCCTATCAACCAGAACTTATAGGAGCAATTGTTGACGTTCCTACTCTTTGTAATGTGCAAATTCGATGTAACCTTTGTTAATAGCTGGAGTCTGGAAAACGTATTAGTTGCTTTGAGAAACTCTCCACTATCATTCCCATAACATTTCTACAACATAAAAGGTGCTGTATATCGCAAAATATTAAATGGGCTAAGGAAAATTAGGCTGTGGTCGTTCCTTGGTATGAATCTCATTTCAAAGTCATGCTGCCAAATCCAATCAACGTTATATTTTGAAAGTGGAAGCAAAGTTTCGAATGGATTTTCAGCCTCTTTGATGAAAAGATTTGGTAGTAGGTCCTCTTAGAAAAACAAAAACCAAAGCCCTCAAGACATGTAATTTACTTCTTCTTTGAACAGCAAGAACACAACCTCGGTTACCATACATGACGAAACTAAGTGTAAACATCCCCTCATGCTATATTACTCAATCATAAGAAGGAAAAAAGTATGAACCTATATCTATTCCCTATTTGGTCAATAGCACTGTCTTATGTTCCCCTCATCATGGATAAATGAAATGCTGAGTTAACAATATAAGAAATAAACTAACCGTAATAATAAAAGAACAGAAGCTTTGTTTTAAGCTGATTCCTATTCAAAATATGGCTCTTCAAAGACTTCACCTGAACGATGAAAGAGTAACACAAATCCTGGCTCAATTATATCTGCCAGATAAATAAGAACGCAGCGAATAATATAGCAACAGTATTAAGCATTTTACAACTAAAAGACCGGATGAAATTATAATTATGCAACTGGAATAGAATTCCTACCACACTGTCATATGCTGAAAAATTCTCCAAAGGCAAATATCTGCTCTGCCAAATGATAAGATAAAGAGGAGTTAACCAATAGTAGAAAAATTGGACATAATTTTCCCAGAAAGTAAAAATCAGACTGTTAAACAACTGCAGGTTCTAACGAATATATATCTAGAAGAATAGGGTTTGCCATTCAGAAAGGAGTTGCCGCACAGTTTGCAGCATGCTTACTGAGTAATCAATAAAATATCTAGTTTATGATAAGAAAAAAGGGCTTCAGGCATTTCATAACTGAGAAACTAAATGAAATTATGCAGTTATAGTAGAAAGCTTACCATACTGTAATATGCATATAAATTATGTCTGCCAGTTCTTTTCGTAAACAAGTGTCAGTACACTCATTAGCTTTAAATCTCTGGCAGAAGCTTCTCCCATTCTCGAATATTCGCTCACAGCCAACTCTTCCAACTAGAGTAGCATAGATCCTTTAACTCCACCAAGTTATATATCATGTATCTTCCCAGTAATCAGGAATTTCACTTTTTTGGGGTTGTAGAGTTGATATACTTCCTTGACCCCAGCCTTTCTGTACCCGCTTAAGGGCTTTAACCACCGTGCCACTCCCATCATCTCTGTAAAAATAAAATGAAATTCACCAAGTTAAACCCCCTAAAAAAACGCAAGTATAGGAAAATTTTCAAGAAATGTAAGCCTCGTCATATAAACTGAAGGAATGGTTTGCTGAGACTGAAACGATAAACATCTGTTTGGCATGAAGAACTCATGGGTCTCACATAAAGTGAAAATATAATTCATTTGGAGGGCAGTAAGGGGACTTGGAAAAATATGAAATGAACAGCCAGAGATAATCCTAATGGATTATGAGGTTAAGCAGCCAATTCAAAAAAAATTCTCAATTTCTATATACAGAACGACACACCCTTCATGCAAAGCCTGCGTAGATGCTTTTTGTTACTTGATTCTTCATTTCAACCAATTTCTTGTTTTATGACAGAAAAGGAAAATAGAAAAGAAAAAAAAAATTCTTCAAAATGTTGTACCTGTGCAATATAGTTTGCCAATCACTTCCATCTGTTTGCGGTGTCCCACGTTTCAATTTCTTCTCATTATATTCCTTGTAATAATTCTTGTTTACTTTCCATCCATTTGAAGCCATCTCCATCATTATTTCTGCAAGTTCATCTGCCTCACGTTTGTTTCCACTTTTACCAAATGCATCAATTACCGGTATAAATGACGCAGGATCAAACTGATATCCGTTATCAATCATCTTATGGAGTATGCTGTGGGCTTCTTTTATTTTCTCTTCCTTGCACAGCCTTTCAATTAGATCTTTATATGAAAAACCTCCAACATCAAAGCCTCTACGGATTGCAGCTAAAAACATTGCATTTGCCTCTAATGTTTTTTCTCCGACAAGTAACTCATTCAGCATTAAAGCATAAAGTACTGCCTTGTGACCGCATATACTTAATCCAATGGCAAATACCTCCTGTGCTGCTTCAAAATCACCAGCCTTGCAGAAAGACTTGATCAACGATCGTAAAGAAGAAACATCAGGCTGAATCTGAGTTTGCAGCATCTGGTCCAAACAAGAGGTTGCATCCCTCGTATTCCCTCCTTCGCAAAGAGATCTTATCAGATTAGTGTAAGTGATAATATCAGGATACACCCCTTTTTCTGTCATCTCATTCATCAATTGATAGATTTCGTTGATCTTTCCTTTACTCCCCAAGCCCCATATCAATGAGTTGTAACTTCGAGTATTAGGTTTGCAACCCCTTTTTTCCATGTCCCACAGAACTCGAAAGGCAGATGACATCTTGCCTTGCTTGCAAAAGCTGTGTATAAAAGTATTGTAGATAACTGAATCAGGAGTCACATTTTTCCCCAACATCTCAATGAACTTCTTTTTCGCTACATCGAGCCTCCCAGCTTTGCATAAGCCATTAATAATTGTAGAATAGGTGATCAAGTCAGGTATACATTTCTTCCTTTCATTAGTATTATCTACTAGCCTGATATATGAATTTCCCAGATCACCAAGGGCAGCACTTCCATGATTCCACATCCCATCCAAAATCTCTATCGCTTTATCCAATTTCCCATTTTTACAGAGCCCGTCTATAACAATATTACATGTAACAGTGTCAAGACTATACCCTCTCTCATTCATCTTCTGAAGAAGGTTCTCTGCTTCCAAAATCTTTTCTTCTTTCCATAGACTCTGCAGCAAGATATTGCAAGTAAAAGTGCTAGGAAAACTTCCAATACGAGTCATCTCGTGTAGAATATTGTTAGCTTCAATGAGCTTCCCTTTTTTGCAATATCCATGCAGCAAAGTACTATAGGTTACTGCATCTGGTGAAATTCCATTACTTTTCATCAGTTCCATCATCAACTTTGCATCAGATACCATCCCTTCCTTGCAGAGCCCATCCATCAAAATGTTATAGGAATAAATGTTCGGACTTATGCCTTTCTCAATCATCTCTTGTAACACTGCTCTTGCCTCTAACATTTTCTCATTCCTCGCCAGACCAAGCAACCATGTATTATAACTCTCTAACGTTGTAAAAACACCATCTCCTTTCATCGCTTCAACCAAAGCCTCCGCTTCCTCCATCATCCTTTCTTTACAAAATCCTTCTAGCATTAGATTGCATGTGATAATATTAGGCTTGGGTAATTCCAAATCGTCATTACTATGCATATCATTAAATATTTTAGAAGCCTCAAGAACCTTCCCTGCACCACAAAGAATGGAAATCCTACAGTTAAACGTAACTACATCGGGAGAGAAACCACTCTCTCTCATCTTCTCGACGAACTTCTCAGCTTCATCAACCTTACCTTCCTTACAAAAACAAGATATCAAAGTGTTGTATATTACCGTATTAGGCGAACACCCAAAACTCCTCATTCGATCAAATAACTCCAACGCTTGCAAACTGAGCCCAGCTTTACAATACCCAGAAATCAAAATCCCAAAACTGAACTCATTTGGATGACAACCCTTAATAGGCATTTTATCAAACAAAATCTGTGCGTCTTCCAAATGACCCAAATCACACAAAAAAGAAATCATCAAATTCAAAGTATAAGTTTCAGGTTTAATTCCAGAACATAACATATCTTTATACAATTCAGAAACACATTCTACTCTATTTCCTTTAAGTGAAGATTCAAGAAGAACATTATAAAGATAAATTGAAGGAGGTTGGTTAGGAAAATTACTTCTAAGTGATTGAAATTGATTTAAAGCTTTATCTAAAAGACCAGATTTAGCTGAAGCTTGTGTAAGAGCAATAAGCGAAGAGCGGGAAACATCAGGTGGTTGAAGAAGAATGAGTTGATGAAGTTGGTCAAGTTCTAGCAACATTTTAGAAGAAATTAAGATTTGGGTTATAGTGGGTATTGATTTGTGGTAAGATTTAGAGGAAGAAGAAGGAGAAGAGATAAGGTGTTTGAAGAAATGCCAAGCTAGTGAGGGATTGTTAGAATTCTTGAGAAGAGCTTTGGTTAGCTGACTTGTTTGCTCCATTTTGCAACAAAGGTACGGTTGATATTTTGAATGTTATATGGGTGTGTTTTATATTGGTGGCGGGAGAGGTTGAAATACCACTTGGATATATATACTGTAGTTGCATTTAGCTTGTCAGGTCAGGTGATCCTGGAGTCTGGACACTTATTATGAGTAGATGTGACTATGTGAGTATGTGGTGGGTTTTAGTAAGCTAGGCTCTGTTTTGTACTGCAGTCAAGCTTCATTACCATGCGCTCTATCCCGTATGGGACTAAAACCATAGGTCAAAAAATCGAATTTGCCGCCCGGATATTCACGAAATATTTTGTTTTTTGGCTATTCGGATCGGTACGACATACAACATATAAACGAAATTTAAAACACCCCATGCCGTTCGGAATTTATCGGATATTCACGAAATATTCGGCAAAAACCGAAATTTACGAAATTTACGACATTTTCGATTTGAAATTAACACATTTATTTTTAATTCCCCCCGAACTAGAATTTTCGATGAGATTATCAAAAAAGGTCCAAAAGGTACTAGACATTTGGAAACTTTCGCGACGAACTTCATGGCCCTCTCAATTGATATAATATAAAGACGTTTGGAAACTTTCTTCCCAAGGTTCGTGGAACCTCCCTTATTCTCAAACCAACATCCAACCTACCTATGTTTACCCTCATTTTTCTTATGGTAACATGGGAACCTCCCAAAGTGATGATTCCAGTGTACCATCCTACCAAACCCAACCAGATGACAGTGGTTCTTGGTTTCCTAATATAGGGAGTTGGTTGGCCCCAATGACAAGTGGGTCGGACGTGCAGTCAGCTGATACATTAATGCCGGTTCAACAATACTCGAGATTTTTTGTCTTTGAATCATTTGCTCCGTATTGTATGGATCAAGATGCATATGATATGCATATTGACCAATTCAGGTCGTACGAGCAAACAATGTCATGGGAATATTACTGTACTGAGTTCGTCCCCACACGTATGCGACTCGAAGCTCATCGGTTTGACATGGGGCGTCTATCATTCTGGGGTTAGCATGTCTCTTATTTTGATTATTAAAATAAAACTATGGGTTGAGTTGTAATGAGGTTGTTTGTGTTTAGTTCTTGTATTAGAAACATATAAAAGTTCTATGAATATCCGCCCGATATTTACGATTTTTTAAACCTATGAGTAAAACTATCTTGTGTAATAGTTCCGTCTTAGCTTCCTTGTATGATTTGTCGTGTGTTTAATTTGTAATGTATGTTTTTCTTTTAATTATAAGTTTATATATTGAAATCAGAAGAAAAACACGAATATCCGCGAAAAATTCCGGTACATTTGAATTTACCAAACCTCCCATATCCGACATGGGAGGTCGGATATTCGCGGAATAATCCGGTTTTTGGGAGGTCGGATATCCGGATTTAATCGATATTTTCACCTATGGTTTTAATTACTTAGTTTGCCCCTTGAATAGCAAAAAGGCTATTATCAGTTTCATCTCAACTCCCTCCTAGCCTCCCTCTTTTGATTCTATGGTTCTGTAATCTGTAGTCACGGTAGAGACGGTTAATAACCAAAATTATATAGTGTGTATGGAGTGCGAATTTGTTCCACACTCTTTAAAGAGTGCGGAATAATACTCTCCACCAGATCAGTCCACGTGGCTGTTTCGAAAATTAAAAAATTAATTTTTTTTAATAATAAGTAAGATTAATTAGACAAATAAAACACTTAGATTGGTGTTGTTAACCCTAGTGGAACTAGAACAATTTCCTTAAAAAAGATTTAGTGCTACGTGGACTGATCTGGTGGTGGAACCAATTCAAATTCGTGTGTATGTATGGTGCACAAGGTCACTTGCAGAAATGCAGAGTGTGGAACAAATTCAAATTCGTGTGTATGTGGTGCACAAGGTCACTTGCCGATTTCTTGGGTTGTAAAATTCATTACAAGTGTCTGAAAAGTTATTTTATTATTTTGAGTCAGTATAATTTCTAGATACTAATATTAATGCAGTGAGTATGAGAGTAGTATTGTAGTAGCAATAGCATGCTTCAACAAGACGCTAGAACAACTCAAATGAAACTGTTACGGGTTTGGCAATAAATCGAGATGCTTAAATTCGGCAAAAATTCGGAAACAAACATTTTCCGTTGTTTCCCTGGAAGAATCAAGAATAGTGACTGTCATTATCAAATAACTATAAATAACCAATTACCCGCTTTGCGTTTGAAAACACGCTATTAAGTATTAACTGCTCTGACAAGCAAAAGAAAGAAAGAAAGAAATGTTGCAAGTGTGAACTTCTTTGGATTCCTTTTCTGCATTTCTAAATCATAATTAGGGTTTTGGTTGGTTTGCTTTTCTTCTTTTTTTTCAATCTCATCAACAACTTAACACATTCATCTCATCTCATTCTGTTTGCAAAAACACCTGCATGAATCATTACTGTTTTCTTGGAATCTTGGTTGTATTGTTGTGGGGTGAACTTGGTGTTTCAACTTTACTCTTTCAAAGCTTAATCTATTAGGGTTTCTTGAACACTTTTAAAGACGTAATTAGATTATGATTTAGGATTTTTTTTGTTATGGAAGTTTTGATTTAAGTATTTTTGTTTGTTTTATAGAATTTCTACTCTCTCTCTCTCTTGTGTGATTCGAAATGGTGGAAGTTGAAGACCTAAAGAAAAGCTCACTTAATGATGATGATAATGATAATATTCTTACTGCCGAGATGTTATGTGTTGAGAATGAAGTGTTGGAAGAACGTGAAATTGTTTATGAGCTAGAAGAGGGTGAAATTCTTGAAGATGCTGTTGCTGATGGTGATGATTCAGTTTATGAGTTGGAAGAGGGTGAATTTGTAGAAAATGGTGCTGCTGCTGGTTTAGTTACTCAATTCAAAATGGGTGATGTAGAAGACGATGGCGGTCTTGATGATGTTGGTTCAATTAATGACTTGGAAGAAGGCGAGTTTATAGAGTTTATACAACTTGGAAGCTCTGCAAACCAGAATTCTGAAGTATATCTACCAAAATATGCGGCAAAACTGAATGAAGATGGTGGTCATGATGATTCATTTAATGTGTTACAAGTGAAAGAGGGTAAACTAGTAGAAGACGATATACATGTTGTTGGTTCTGTTTATGAGTTGGAAGAGGGTGAATTTGTTCAAGATGGTGTTGCTGATGTTTTACTTAATGAACTGGGCATGACTGAATTAATAGAATGTGGTATTGATGATGGTGTTAACAAAAGAAAGAAACCAAATACTAATTGTTATTGATTTGCTTGACTTCAAAATACATGGACTGACAGATGTTTTATAGACTATCCTGACTAACAAACTATCTTGGATTGCGGCTTCGTATCACCACAATCATAAACCAACTACGACTCCTTCGGCAACTAAGATTCCTATGAAATAGCAAAACACTTATCCATGTTTGAGACCTACTCAACTGTTGGACAGACTTATTCAAACTTTAACGTTAACACCCTCCCTTAAACTGAATGTACTGCTGATCATTCAGTTTACAAGCTACTAAGAAACACACACACCCTCCCTTAAACTGAAGGAGGAATCAAACAAACACCAAGTAGTTGTCGAAGGTTTTGAAAGACCGGTAATTTGAGCGGCTTGGTAAAGATATCTGCGAGTTGTTCCTCACTTGGACAGTACTGAAGAGCAAGAGTACCATCATTAACCAGATCGCGAAGAAAGTGATAACGCACATCAATGTGCTTACTGCGGCCATGAAGTACAAGATTTCGTGATAGCTTGATTGTGGAACTGTTATCGCAGTAAATTGATATAGGACCAGCTGGAGGAACCTTAAGAATGACCAGTAACTTGCGTAACCATAAAGCCTGACATGCACAAACAGCAGCTGCAACATACTCGGCTTCTGTAGTGGACAAAGTCACAATTGGTTGCTTTTTGGAGGACCACGAAACGGCCCCAGTTCCTAGCATGAAGACATATCCAGAAGTGCTTTTGCGATCATCAGAATCACCAGCATAGTCACTGTCAGTGTAGCCTAACAAATGAGAGGAAATCCCCTTTCTATAAAAAATACCATAAGCAACAGTACCATGCAAGTATCGCAGAATTCTCTTAGCAGCCAAGAGATGCAGTTCTGTAGGGCGTTCCATATAGCGACTGAGAAGACTCACACTATACATAATGTCCGGACGTGTTGTTGTTAAGTACATCAAAGAACCAACCACTTGTTTGTACATGGTACTATCAACTGGTTTTCCATCAAGATCTTTAGAGAGCTTAAAACCAATTTCAACTGGAGTGCTAACGGCATTACAGGCTTCCAGTTGGAACCTCGTCAGAATTTCTTGAACATATTTCTGCTGCGAAATAAAGATACCAGCGGAGCTTTGTACAACTTCAATGCCAAGAAAGTAGTGGAGCATGCCCAAATCAGTCATTGCAAACTCTTTCATCATCGACAACTTAAAGGCATCAAGCATTGAACGATTATTACTAGTATAGATCAGATCATCCACATATAAAGACACCACAAGAAATTCACCTTGAGAACCAGATTTCAGAAATAAAGCAGGCTCGTATGGACATTGATCAAAACCAGATTTGATAAAGTAAGAAGTAATGCAAGTGTACCAGGCACGCGGAGCTTGTTTGAGCCCATATAAAGCCTTCTTAAGGCGATATACCTTGTGTTCTTGACCAGGTTGCACATAACCAGGAGGTTGCTCAATATACATTTCTTCAAGAAGTTCTCCATGAAGAAAAGCGGACTTCACGTCAAATTGAAAAACAGGCTGCGAATGTTGAGCTGCCAAAGCAAGTACTAACCGAATGGTATCATGTCTAGCAACTGGAGCAAACACGTCATTGTAGTCGATGCCTTGTTGTTGCTTATAACCTTTGACAACCAATCGAGCTTTGTATTTGTCTACTTCACCACGAGCATTCAACTTGGTTCGATAAACCCACTTGACACCAATGGGTTTGTGGTCTTTGGGCAAGTCAGTTAAATCCCAAGTATTGTTCTTCTCAATGGAACCAATCTCATCTGCCATAGCTTGCACCCATTTTGGATCTTGAGATGCCTCGTGAAAACTGACTGGGTCGGAGTCTGTAAATAATGCGAAATGGGTAATTGTCTCATCAATTAAATTAATGCCAGTTACCTCATAATCGTGCATCCAGGCTGGATGACTCTTGGTGCGTCGAGGCCTTGCAGGAACATCAGAGTGGTCATTTTGAGTAGTATCTGGTGCTGCGTTCGAGTTATCGAGGGTAGCAGCTGAACTGCAAGATGATGGGTCAGCAACAATAGATGGAGGAGAAGGAACTTCAGCCTCATGGTCAGCCTCATGATCGACCAAAATTTGTGTACTGGCAGCAGCAGGAGACCATAACCATGTATGTTCTTCATCAAATATTACATCTCGACTGATAACAAGTTTCTTAGTGGTGGGATTATATAATTTGTATCCCTTCGAATGCTCACTTAGCCCCAGAAATACACATTTTTCGCCTTTAGCATCAAGCTTCTTTCGTTTTTCGTCGGGAACATGTGCATAGGCAATGCACCCAAATACCCGAAAATGAGAAACACTAGGTCGCTTTCCAGCCCATGCTTCAACAGGAGTCATGTTACGAACAACACTTGTTGGACTTCTATTCAGTAGATGAGCACTCCATAATACTGCTTCAGGCCAGAAGTTCTTTGGGATACCGGATGTCTGCAACATGCTTCGCACCATGTTTAAAAATAGTGCGATTTCTTCTCTCTGCCACCCCATTTTGCTGTGGGGTATATGAGGTTGTCAATTGCCTTTTAATGCCATGAACATCACAAAAATTAATGAATACTTTTGAAGTATACTCGCCACCCCGGTCGGAACGCAAAACTTTGATATGTTTGTCGAGTTCTTTCTCCACAAGAGCCTTATAAGTCTGAAAGGTGGAGAAAGCTTCTGACTTTGCCTGCAGTATGTAGACCCACATTTTTCGAGAATAATCATCAATGAATGTAATAAAATAGCATTTATTACCATTTGATGGTGGATCAATTGGACCACAAATATCAGAATGAACCTGCTCCAATGCTTCTCTAGCTCTCCATGTAGTTCCTCTTGGGAATGCATCTCGATGTTGTTTAGCAACAATACAACCTTCACATATTTGTGGAGGATGATCAATGATTGGAAGACCGATCACCATCTTCCTTTGTTGCAGAGTTCGCAAACCATTAAAATTGAGATGCCCATGAAGATGCCATAACCATGCTTTATCATGCACCATAGCAACAAAACAAGGAAATACATCATTGTTGAAATATATTGGAAACATTCTATTCTTGGTAATGATAACCTCAGCAATAAGACCATTTTCTGGATGGAGAATGCGACAAGTTCCCTTTCTAATAAGAATTTCATAGCTATCTTCCTGAAGTTGACCAACACTCAACAGGTTGTTAGTTAATTCCGGCACATAAAACACACCAAAAATAAACTGAGAATGCTTTGAGGTTTGAATGTTGATACTGCCTTTACCCATAGCAGGAAGACGAGAACCATTCCCAAGTTTTACCGTAGAACGAAAGGATTCATCCTACTTAGAAAAAAGAGATTTATCGCAGCACATGTGGTTACTTGCTCCGGTGTCCAAGTACCACATGGTTCGATTTGTCTCATCTGTTGAATTGCAAACCATTAAAAGTGTAGGTTCATCTTCAGCCTCAACAAGATTAGTTTCTTCATCTTGTTCTTCAGACACCTGTGTTGGACATTCATTTCGAAAATGTCCATACCTGTGGCAGCCATAGCAACGGATTTTGGACTTATCAAACTGCCTTGATAGATGAGAATTACCACGTCCTTGACCACGACCAAATGGCTGAGTATTCGCACCTCTTCCACGCCCACGACCAGAACCCCTGCCTTTAGATGAATTTGTTATAGATAATTGTAAGGAATGTTCTACATCGTCTTGTTGATTGATTCTTTGCTCACGAACAAGCAACGAACTCTCCAATTCATCAAGTGAAAGTGTATCCAGATCTTTGGACTCTTCAATAGAACACACAACATAATCAAATTTGGTGTTCATCGATCGAAGAATCTTCTCTACAATGGTGACATCTGCAATCTTATCACCATGAATCCTCATCTTATTAGCAATCCCCATAGTTCGTGAAAAATAATCTGAAACCGACTCACCAGATTTCATACGAAGAGTCTCAAATTCTGAGCGAAGAACTTGAAGGTGTGCTCGCTTCACCTTTGCAGTTCCTTGGTATTTCTTCTTCATCGAATCCCAGATTTCTTTTGCAGACTCTCTGGATAGAATGGTCTCCAGGATAGAACGATCAATTGCTTGGAAAAGATAGTTCTTAGCTTTCAGATCTTTCAATCTTCGTTGCTCCAATTCTGTTTTCTGCACAGCCGTCAATGCACTGCGTTCCGCTTCAGTTGTTAGTTCTGAAATTCCGGTTTCAATAATATGCCAATACTCCTTAGACCTTAAGAAGTTCTCCATAAGCATACTCCAATGATCGTAATGACCATCAAAACGTGGAATAGCAAGTTGCACGAAATACTCCCTCTCTGCCATTTGAGAAAACTGCTACATTCACAAGACAAAAAAAAAAATCAACAAATAACTCTAGAGCTGCTGCTCTAATTCTCACTCTCAAGAGCTGCGTTGCTCTTTTAATCTCACACACTCACTTTGGTTAACCTGGCTCTGATACCAGATGTTAACAAAAGAAAGAAACCAAATACTAATTGTTATTGATTTGTTTGACTTCAAAATACATGGACTGACAGATGTTTTATAGACTATCCTGACTAACAAACTATCTTGGATTGCGGCTTCGTATCACAACAATCATAAACCAACTACGACTCCTTCGGCAACTAAGATTCCTATGAAATAGCAAAACACTTATCCATGTTTGAGACCTACTCAACTGTTGGACAGACTTATTCAAACTTTAACGTTAACAGATGGTTCAGTTTATGAGTTGGAAGAGGGTGAATTTGTAGAAAATGGTGCTGCCGGTGGTTTACTTAGTCAGTTAAAGATGGGTGAATTAGTGGATGATAGTCTCGAGTCTATAGAAGGTGGCACGCATCAAATAAGGTTTCCACGACGAAGAACATCAGCATGCCGAAATTTCCCTGCAGGTTGTGGGAGGAAAGTTATGGCTGATGTCCTGGGTAAATGTGAATATTCAGGTGATCTTCCCATAAATAGGAGACTGGAAAATGAGAAGTGCAATGAAAAGAACAGATTAAAGCAGATTGATAAATCTGATGCTAAAGAAAGGGTAGTTGTACAAGGTTTAAGGTCATCATCAAACTGCCAATGGACGCAGAATACCCAAGTCTATTTTCAGAAAAAAGAAGAATGAAGACGAAGATGTGAAACATTTATCTAGAGATGACAAAACTGATAGTCACGTTGCTAAAAAATCATGGAACAGGGATTTGAGCTCAATCAAATTGGGTCTTGACAAGTTGGAGGCTCGTAATGAGGTCAGGGAAACTCTTCGTTTGTTCCAAATAATATGTAGGAGTGAAGAAGAAGAAGAAAAGTGCAAGAGGGGTCGTGTTGATCTAGTATCAGCGTCAATACTGAAAGAGAGAAACAAATGGATTAACACTAGCAAACCGATCTTGGGGATTGTTCACGGGGTTGAAGTTGGTGATGAGTTTCATTATAGAGTGGAGCTCTCTATTATTGGACTACATCGTCCCTACCGGTCTGGTATAGACTATATGGAGAGAAACGGTAAAATCGTTGCTACAAGTATCATGGCTTCTGGGGGTTACGACGATGACATATCCAGGTCTGATGTTGTACTATATTCTGGCCAAGGTGGTTGTCCTATGCGTGGAGTTACAACAGCTACAGATCAGAAGCTTGTGAGAGGAAACCTTGCACTGAAAAATAGTATAGATGAGGGAACTTCTGTTAGAGTTATCCGTGGACTGAAAGAAACAAATGGCCATGGTTCACGAGATACAAGGAATGGCAAGGCTGCAGCATTGATCTATGATGGATTATACATAGTCAATAAGTATTGGATACAGAAAGGGCGTTATGGTACGAATGTCTTTATGTTTCAGCTGAACAGAATTCCAGGACAACCAGAGCTTCCTATAAAAGAATTGAAGAGATCAAAGAAAGCAAGCGTATGTGAGGGCACTTGTGTGAATGATATTTCTTATGGCAAAGAGAAGATCCCAAATGGTGTTGTCAACACAATATATGATGAGAGACCCCAACTGTTTAAATTCGACATAACCAAGATGATCCATCCTCTTTCTTATAATCCTACTCCTCATCGGGGATGTGAATGCCGTTATGGAGGCTTAAGTTCAATGAAGTGCTCGTCCGCCAATAAGAATGGAGGCCAAATCCCGTTCAACTATGATGAGGCTATTGTGGAATCAAAGCCCCTTGTTTATGAGTGTGGTCCTTCATGCATGTGCCCTCCATCTTGTTATAACCGAGTCAGTCAACATGGCATCAAATTTCGACTAGAGATTTTCAAGACCAGATCCAGGGGCTGGGGTGTGAGATCCCTATGAAAACCCAATATATGTGCAATATAACAATAGTAAAGCAAACAATAAAGCAATAAACAAATAAAGAACACACGATATTTTTAACGTGGTAAAACCCAATATGGGAAACGTCCACGGTTGTCCTCGCGACAACAAATAAATCCACTAGATGAAAAGAGATGTACAAACCTATCAACTACCTGCAATCACTGCGAGTTGACACTACTGGTTATCTCTAACACCTTGACTTCACCGGAGCACCTTGATGTACGCACAAGACACTCGACTTCTTGATGAACACACAAGAAGACTCGAAGCCGAACTATGAAACAAGCTTACACCAGAGTTCCTTGATGAACACACAAGGATACTCGACTTCTTGATGAACACACAAGAAGACTCGAAGCTAAATCAATATAAACAATAATGAAGAAGAAGATGAATGGAGAAGAAGGAAGAAGAAGATGAGTTCAATCACCAAAACCACCTACACCAAAACCTAAATAAACTCAAAGAATAAGACTTCAATTGGACGGCCAAAGAACTAACTTGTCCTTTGGAATAGAAACCCTATTTATACTTAGGGTTGGAAACCAAGGAAAATGGGCCGAAATAGTGCAAACCGACTTTGGACGTTCGTACGTCGATATGACGTTCGAACGTCTCCACACAAAAATAAGCCTGCTGCCTACCATGACGTACGAACGCTCTAACTCGGTACGTACGTCTCCACACGAAACAAGTCTGCTGCCTACCATGACGTACGTACGCCCTAACTTGGTACGTACGTCCTGACCGAAACAAGTCTGCTGCCTACCATGACTTACGTACGCCTTAACTAGGTACGTACGTCCTAAACCCAAAACTTCACTTTGACAAATAGACACTAGAACACAGACTCAGGACGATGTGCGTACAACTTGATTTTCCTAACAATGAACTCAAGGCGAGATAACCATGGACACTTTGTCACAAAATTGATGTCAAACCACTTTGTGCCGGTTTCAATCTCCCCCTTTGACATTGATTTTGTGACAAAAACCTATGACTCTAATAGCACTTATAAAACGTGCTTACAAACCCAAACCATGGCATTTATAAAACATGCCTACAAAAACACTCAAGGTAGAACACATACCAAGTCACTAATTCGGGACATCCAGCTAACACCGACAGTTTGATTATCAGAGATCGAACGGAAGCAACAAGAAATTCTAAAACAATCAAAGAGCCAACGGAAGTTCCTCGAGCAACTCCCCCATACTTCATGAGCAACAAAGTTTGACACTCGAGCTCCCCCATAACTGTACAACCTCTAAACATCAACACGTTCACTCCCCCATACGTGTAGCATACCTGCAACATGACCCAAGAATACACTAACAAAGGAAGAAACGAATGTTAGTATTAGAGTCATAAATCTCCCCCTTTTTGTCACAAATGAAGTAACGTGACAAAGGAAAGAGAAAACAAAAACGAAACCATAACAAATAAGAGAAGAAGAGAAGAATAAAACATGTTAACAAGAAGTAGATATTGAACAGAAGATATAGAACAAACTCTTGTCAACACAACATAAACACCATTAACATTAGAAACATCCTTAACTAAAACAACTTCACAAACCTTAACAAGAAGATAAAAGGAAAAGAACCGATGTACCATAGAAGTGTAGAGGAACACATCATGAACTTCCAAAAACAGTAGCCAATCCCAATCCGTACAAAAATAAGAGGCAATATATGGGGATAAACAAAAGATTGAACAAATAAGAGAATTGAAGTGCATCATAAACTAAACCTCGATGTGTGTAGATGCAATGCAATGCATAAAGAGAGAGAAAGTTCACCACTAGAACACACCCTTTGAAGACGTAGAATATAGAACCATCAACAAGAGACATACGATTAGATGAGTAAGTGAGCATAGAAGAAACAAACTTCAACCCCTTTTGAAACAAACGTTATGAGTAGAAGGCAAACAAATATAAATATGATCTTCAAATGAAAACCAAGACATGAAAAAGGCAAAGGAATATAAACTTTGTATGCCTTACATAAAAAACAGTGAATATGCGCTTGGATTTTTATTTTGCCGCATGTGGTGGAGTTTAGTCTACATCACTCTAATGTCATTCCCGCGTGGGAGGGATTTTTGCCTCCATCTTTTCAAATACACGAGGGTAGGGTGTAGCCTACATCTTTTTGACAGACACAAACTCAAGAAGTGCAATACCATGATAACGTGCAACACAAGAACTAACATCTCTTGAGTGCATCCGTCAGAGCATGACCCTCACAACCCCAACGGGTTCTTAGCCAACTGATATTGCTTCAAAAACAATCAAATGGCTGGGGATAAAGTGAGTCATTGACCACTAACAAGAGTTGTAATAGGAAGATAAGAATGCTCAAAAACACGAACAACAAGATGAACATTAACCAAAACAAAGGAGAGATAGCTCAAGATCACATAAATACTCGAGAGATAGAGAAGTTCTATGAGCTCAAAGAATATGTAAGTGGTTTCCAAAAACTCCCATCATGCAAGCATGCCGTGCACTGTGCAAACAAACGAGGAAAAATGCATGATACATACCAAAACATACTTAAGAGTTCAGAAAGAGAAAACACCCAAACATATTGCAACTTATTTAAGACAATTGAATTAAACCAATATCTCAGAAAAGATGCAACCAACAACACATACATGGAATAAATAAAGAAAAAACAAAAAAATAGAAGGAATAACCAACAACCCCCCCCCCCCCCCCCCTTTTTTATATATTTTTATTATTAACAATGTATTTAGACATGCAGCATGATCTGCAAGCTAAACAAACAAAGCATAAAAAACAGAAGTACCAAACAAATAGCCTATGTGGTTAGAGAAATATGCAATTAAAATAACACAAGGCTAGAAAACAAACAAAAAATAAAAATACGAAGATGATATTCAATCTGACTTTAAGAAGTCAAAAGAGAACGTTCAAGTCATCCTTTCGTACCCATACTTGAGAGATATTCTGCAAGTTGGACCCGAATCTGGAGGATTTTTGAATATTATCCTTGATAGAAGGCTTTCCAATCCTTAACCTCTCATTCTCTATACTACATTTGGCAGCATCGATGCTTCTATCCCATATGTGAGGTGGTTTGGTGACCTTTTGCACAACCTTCTTTCTATTGTTGAAGTGTTGTGGTTTTTTAGGGCCACTTCTTCTCATAAAAGGAGGCCAAGAGAAATGATGAGCCTGCACAGGAAAAGAACAATGTGAGTTCCAATAATTATTACCATAAGAAGAAGAATATGGAACCATGGAATTGTTATCCCAACAGAAAGCGGAAGTATGACCTAACCGACCACAAGTAAAACACTTAAAATGTCTATGTTTAGGACTTGTCTTGTTCTTGGTCATCACATTTGGCTTAGATTCAAAAGCCTTGGTAGGTGCAGACGGAGTAGGAATATGAGGATTTGGTAACAAATGAGGCAATGATGGCCTCACAAAAGAAGTAGGAGGAGGGACACAACTGGAGGAAGCTCCGACATAGTCATATCCTAAACCAGTCTTATCTGAAGAAGACTTTCCACTTTTAATAAGGGTGTCTAGATCAACTGAAGCTTTCTCAAACCCTTGCAATCGCTTAGTAGAAGCGAATAAATCCTTTTTCACAGCTTCATGCTCAACCAACAAAGAACGATACATATCTTCTATCTCACGATTGGATATTTCCAAAGAAATAATTCTAGATTGGAAATCTAGCTTTTCTTGGGAAAACTCCTCAGATAAGGCATTCATATCACCTGCAAGTACAGATTTATCTTTCACAAGAGACTCAACCATATCATTTAAAATCTGATTAGTCTTACGCAAGGATTGACATTGTTTAACAGATGACATATGTAATTCCCTTAACTCACCAGGACTTACCAAAATAGAATCATCGAATTCATGATCGACAATATCGGTTACCTGACAATCCACATTCTCATTCAAAGATGCTCCATAGGCAACACAATGTATAGCATGGTCTTTCGCTACATCATCATCATCATCATCATCATCGCTTTCATCTTCCTCCCAAGTGGTAGATAACTTGATTTTTTGTTGTTCTATCCCTTGTGCACCAAATTTCTTGGGAAGCTTACACTCGTCAAAACCATGGTTAGTCAAACCATTATATTTCATAGTCTTAAAAATATGTTTAAGATAACGATAAATGATACTTAGATGTTGCTTAGTGTCAAGAGACTTATCATGATTAATTTTTTCATCTTGTACATCCTCAAAAGTTCCAGCTTTAAAAGCAAAGGATTTATTTTGAGGTTGTTCAAGTTGAACCTCAAGTTCATAAGTTCTCAATTTTCCTGCTAAGGTCTCTATAGACATGGTCTTTAAGTCATTGCTTTCTTGAATGGCATCTTTCCTAGAACGGAATCTAGATGGCAAAGACCGAAGAACTTTACGTACTATTTGAGTATCGGTGTACACTAAACCTAAAGATGCACTAGTGTTGATAATATCCTGCAAACGAATAAAGAATTCATCAAAAGATTCATTATTATCCATTTTCATAGTTTCAAATTGAGTAATAAGAAGTTCAAGCTTACTCTCTTTGACAGCAATGTCACCCTCATGAGTTCTTACCAACCTATCCCAAGCCTCTTTGGATGATATACAACCATGAACTCTCCGAAATTCACTAGCATCCAAAGCCATAAATATAGCATTAAGCCCTCTTTGGTTGTTAGTAGAAGCAACTTTGTCTTTCACACTCCATGTGTTTCGAGGCTTAACACTTGTAACAACCTCATCTGTACTACCTGTAGTAACTCTCGGTGGTGACCAACCATCTTCCACAGCGATCCACACATCCTCACTCATAGCCTGCAAATACGCAGCCATACGAACTTTCCAATAGGGAAAATTAGTACCATCAAATTTAGGAGGACAAATTAGTGTTCCAAATTTATCAGAATCCATTAAAATTGCACTAAGGATCTACGCGTGAGCCTTTACGCTCCTTAACAAGCGCCCTGCTCCTGATACCAATTGAAAACCCAATATATGTGCAATATAACAATAGTAAAGCAAACAATAAAGCAATAAACAAATAAAGAACACACGATATTTTTAACGTGGTAAAACCCAATATGGGAAACGTCCACGGTTGTCCTCGCGACAACAAATAAATCCACTAGATGAAAAGAGATGTACAAACCTATCAACTACCTGCAATCACTGCGAGTTGACACTACTGGTTATCTCTAACACCTTGACTTCACCGGAGCACCTTGATGTACGCACAAGACACTCGACTTCTTGATGAACACACAAGAAGACTCGAAGCCGAACTATGAAACAAGCTTACACCAGAGTTCCTTGATGAACACACAAGGATACTCGACTTCTTGATGAACACACAAGAAGACTCGAAGCTAAATCAATATAAACAATAATGAAGAAGAAGATGAATGGAGAAGAAGGAAGAAGAAGATGAGTTCAATCACCAAAACCACCTATACCAAAACCTAAACAAACTCAAAGAATAAGACTTCAATTGGACGGCCAAAGAACTAACTTGTCCTTTGGAATAGAAACCCTATTTATACTTAGGGTTGGAAACCAAGGAAAATGGGCCGAAATAGTGCAAACCGACTTTGGACGTTCGTACGTCGATATGACGTTCGAACGTCTCCACACAAAAATAAGCCTGTTGCCTACCATGACGTACGAACGCTCTAACTCGGTACGTACGTCTCCACATGAAACAAGTCTGCTGCCTACCATGACGTACGTACGTCCTGACCGAAACAAGTCTGCTGCCTACCATGACGTACGTACGCCTTAACTAGGTACGTACGTCCTAAACCCAAAACTTCACTTTGACAAATAGACACGAGAACACAGACTCAAGACGATGTGCGTACAACTTGATTTTCCTAACAATGAACTCAAGGCGAGATAACCATGGACACTTTGTCACAAAATTGATGTCAAACCACTTTGTGCCGGTTTCACCCTATCCCCCATCCCAGCAGGTAGCTTTATCTGCAAGTATACAGGGGAGTTTCTGCAGGATAGGGAAGCTGAAAAAAGGACTGGTAATGACCAATATCTGTTTGATGTTGGACATAAGTATGATGATCATGCTCTTTGGGATGGGCTCTCAAGCTTAATACCCTCAGACTTAAAATCGACTTCTTCATGCGAAGCTATGGAGGATGTCGGCTTCACAATTGATGCCGCACAATATGGGAATGTTGGGAGGTTCATCAACCAAAGCTGTTCTCCAAACCTTTACGCTCAAAATGTCTTTTACGATCATGATGACAAGAAAAGGCCCCACATAATGTTGTTTGCTGCTGAGAACATTCCTCCCTTAAAGGAGTTAGCATACCACTACAATATGACAGTCGATCAAATTTATGATTCCAATGGCAACATCAAGTAAAAGAATTGCTATTGTGGATCTCTGCAATGCACTGGAAGGTTGTATTGAGACAAATACAAGTTGCATCTGTACAAAACAAGTTTTATATTGCTCAGTGTAAAGTACTGTCACATTGTATTAGTAATATAATTGTCGCGTTGGTTTTAATACAAAGTTCGATCATGTTAATCAACAGTTTGTGTTACATATATGATTAGTGGCTTCGGACCTGAATCTTCTTCTATGCCTATACACTGCAGAGGCACCGACACAACACACACCAGCTTGGTCCAAATTCAAGAGGTACCATTGTAACTTGTAAGAATGTCAAGCTTATATTTTGTCTTTTTACTGCATGCATGACATCCAATATACAGCAGAGCTTGTGTTTTTAGAAAACCTAAAAATGCTACTTTCCCTGCCTTTGTTCTCCATGTAATTTATTTATTTTACAGTTTGAGGATAAACCATATTCGGGTATTACTTCAATTCAAAATCATGGTATGATCAGTTTCGTCATGTAAAGTGGTTTCTATTAGCCTGAAATCTTCTCTTGGACATGTCAAAACGTTTGTTACTTTGAGTATGGCACAAGTGATTGCTCTGTGGTGGTTTGATTACTGGCAATCCATCCCTAGACGCTGAATCCATAGATCTGGGCTATTATTTCTGGAGTAATGCTGGATTGCTCTCATTTTTGAAATTGTTTAAAGTTATAAGATCAATTAATGATGGTATAAATATAATATATGCAGTGCAGGGGTTCACTATTGAGAAATAGATCAGCTTTAAACAATTAGAGGAAAGAACTGTTGCTTTGCTTTTGTTTGAAACCCGGGCAGATATATTGTATTAGAACAATTGGTCATGATCAGTTCAATCCTAACCTCCTAATCTGTGTTTTCGTCTGTCCTAATAATGTATCCCACATCGATTGATCCCAATTACTCGACTGGTTTGTGGTTCCGAATTCCATATATAGGCATATATACGGGATTATTCAACCTTAACCTACAGATGTTGGAGTTAGACTTTGGTGTTCACTACAGGAAAATAAGTTCATACACCAGAAGGTAGCCTCTCACCTCAACTTCAAGCCAGCATTGAAGTTCATATCTAGGGGTGGTGTATTAACCATTTTAGTGAGGTTGGTCAATACATTAATGAATGATGATGATGGTGATGATATGAACAATAATAATAAAGTAGAGACATGAACACCATTGTATACGTGGTTCGGCAATTGTGCCTACATCCACGGAGAGAGAGAATGAACTTTATTATAGTAGTGGTGATACAAAATGGGAGCTCGATAATGGAGAGAGCTCAAGAGAGATATGAGACCTGAGAGGTGAGGTCTCATCATGAGAGATTGGGGAGGTCGTTGATATTGAGACCTCATCATGAGGTCGTGTTGGGAGTGAGAAACTACAAATAGTGCTAATGTAACAGTTCAATATTCAAACAAATCAAACGATACGCAGAAAGTAAATAACACACAGGAATTTTTAACGTGGTAAAACCCAATATGGGAAACGTCCACGGTTGTCCTCGCGACAACAAATAAATCCACTAGATGAAAAGAGATGTACAAACCTATCAACTACCTGCACTCACTGCGAGTTGATACTCCTGGTTATCTCTAACACCTTGACTTCACCAGAGCACCTTGATGTACGCACAAGACACTCGACTTCCTGATGAACACACAAGAAGACTCGAAGCCGATCTATGTAACAAGCTTACACCAGAGTTCCTTGATGAACACACAAGGATACTCGACTTCTTGATGAACACACAAGAAGACTCGAAGCTAAATCACTATTCAATAATGTAGAAGAAGATGAACAGGGAAAAAGAAAGAAGAAGATGAATGGGGAAGAAGAAGATGAGTTCAATCACCAAAACAACCTAAACCAAAACCTAAACAAACTCCAAGAAACAAGAGGTGAAATTGGACGGCCAAAGAACTAACTTGTTCTTTGGAAGAGAAACCCTATATATACTTAGGGTTGGAAACCAAGGAAAATGGGCCGAAACAGTGCAAACCCACATTGGACGTACGTACGTCGATATGACGTTCGTACGTCCCCATACGAAAATATGTCTGCTGCCTGCTGCGACGTACGAACGTCCTGTAAAGGTACGTACGTCCAGAATTCAAACTAACTTGCTGACATACGATACGTACGTACGTCCTTAAGCAGTACGTACGTCCTGAACCAGAAAACACACTAATGACACACGACGCGAAGACAAGGACGCGGGACGATGTGCGTACAACTAGGTTTTCTTAACAATGAACTCAAGGCGAAATAACCAAGGACACTTTGTCACAAAATTGATGTCAAACAACTTCGTGCCGGTTTCAATCTCCCCCTTTGACATTGATTTTGTGACAAAAACCTATGACTCTAATAGCACTTATAAAACGTGCTTACAAACCCAAACCATGGCATTTATAAAACATCCCTACAAAAACACTCATAGTAGAATACATACCGAGTCACCAACACATAATATCCAGCTTGAGTAATACGCTTTAACCATCAGAGACCGAACGGAAGCAACAAGAAATTCTGAAACAATCAAAGAGCCAACAGAAGTTCCTCGAGCAACTCCCCCATACTTCATGAGCTCCAAAGTTTGACACTCGAGCTCCCCCATAACTGTAGCATACTTGAAACATGACCCAAAACTGTACAACCTCTAAACATCAACACGTTCACTCCCCCATACGTGTAGCATACCTGAAACATAACCCAAAAATACACTAACAAGGAAGAAGAAGGTGTTAGTATTAGAGTCATAAATCTCCCCCTTTTTGTCACAAATGAAGCAAGGTAACAAAAGAAAGAGAAAAGATAAATACCAAACCATAACAAATAAGATTAAAGAAGAAAAGTAAGAGAACAATCATGTTAACAACAAAAAGGATATGCAACGGAAGTCATAAAATAAACACTTGTTAACACGATGTCAACACAAAGAATTCTCCCCCTAAACAAAAGCGTCACCTAAATGCAATGCATATGAGAAAGATGCACCTAGAACAAACAAACCAAATAAGGATATTTGAAACACACAAAGAACCAATCATACAAGGGTAGAAGAGAGTAAAAAGAAAACCATACCATAAATCTGGAATCCATGACACACAAAACTAAAAAAAAATGAGAGAGATCTAGGCATATAAATGAAGAAGAAAGAGTACCAACACAGACACAAGACAATGAATACTTATATAGGTAACAGAGGGAAGAAAAGAAAACATAATATGAATCCCTGATAGAAACCAAGAGAATCCTATACATAGAAGAAAGAGTCAGGACACCAACAATCAGAACAAATGATTCACTAGAATATCACTTTAAACAACCGACCATAACCACCTGAGATAGATTCCAGATAACCGACTTCATAGTAGCAAGATATCTAGAGAAAAAGAGCAAACAAACAAAAAGGAAGAAATATCATACCTGATGAAATTGGGAAGGTACAATAATGACCAAGAACCAAATAGTCAAACCTGTGAGAAATGTGCAAAAAAAAGAATATGCAAAAAGAGAAAGAAGAAGAGATAAACAATAGTTAGTAGGAGATATGAAAGAGAATAGGGAAACCATGCATAGTAGACACATCCAACAATATCCCATGACAAAACTACAGGAATATGAGTATCTGCAGGAAGAGATACGTATAGTAGAAGAAAATCCATTGAGAATCCATGGAAAAATCCAATCTGTACATGTTCCTGAAACAACTCATCCAACCACAAAAAGAGAATTAGAGAATCTTATAAACAAGGATAAGAAAATATTATCCCAAACACAATGGAATAGAGACATAAAAGGAATAAACCTGTAAGCCCACCCCTAGTGAAACCCAAAAATTAGTTCAACATATGCCAAACAAGATAGACAATCATCAAGCTCAAAAAAAAAAACTTTAACTGAAGAATGAGCAAGGATTATCGATGTCACCAAGTCACAAAGCAACAATCCAACTTCAGAGTAAATTTCCTGCCAGAACACTAAGACTCCGATGACATGCCACACATTGTCAGAAAGATTAGAGAGTCAATAGAAGAGAATTGCTAACAATAGATGATCAAACTGAGCATATGCATCCCAAAGTAGAACAGTGGTAGCCCAAAACCATTGCATGAGGATTATTGCAGAAGACTACCAAGAACACATCTAATCAAACCTATTGCAGGAAAAAAATAGGATCAACCAGGCACAAGAAGCAACAATAAGAGGATAGGCAAGTCTCATAAGCATTTAATCAAACACCAGCTAGCCAACAAGGTAATTCAAGAATATTAGCCCAACATAGAAAAGTATGATGAAAACCTATGAGAAAACATGAATCAATATAAATCATGACAACCGAATACACCAATAACATGATTTCATCACCAAAATATGCTTATGCATACCTTGTAGCCTTCTTAAAACAAATTGAGAACTATTACCTTGAGAAATCACATCAAACACATGTGATCCAATGACAAAAATAGAAAGCATGAAGTGTAAAACCAAATAATACTAACAATCTGACCTTAGTATGTCAATGAACCACCGACTGAAAAGAATTACCAAGGAATAGAACCAAAATAGAGTAAGCCATAAACACTTTCAGCAAGAACATCTACAAGAATCCAAAGGAATGGCGCCTCTACTCCTTTAAGCACGAGGAGGACGTGTGCCCGATGACGAAGCACCCTTGGAACCGGGTGTTTCTTTGGTGGGAGTAGTCCGAGCGCGCTTAGGAGGCATGTCCTGCATAAACACAACATTAACCAAACTAACAAATGTAAGAGAAATGGCGAACCTAGCACAAGAAATGTGAGAATACCCATGTAGACATTTTATCGAACACATGGTGTGCAGAATCATGAAGTGTGCACACGATAACAACCAAGCAATGAGAATCGCACTAAACTTGTTAGACTAGGATAATGAAGAACCAAACACAAACAATAGCAAATAGAGGCTGCACCATTTCTAAGAATCAATTTTAACGACAAAACTAACAACCCATATCCAACCATGTGAAGACTAACCTTAAGGACTAACTTTAATAGCAGAAAAACAATCCTAATAACTAACAACACAAACCATAATAAGAAGATAAAAGGAAAAGAACCGATGTACCATAGAAGTGAAGAGGAATACATCATGAACTTCCAAAAACAGTAGCCAATCCCAATCCGTACAAAAATAAGAGGCAATATATGGTGATAAGCAAAAGATTGAACAAATAAGAGAATTGAAGTGCATCATAAACTAAACCTCGGTGTGTGTAGATGCAATGCAATGCATAAAGAGAGAGAAAGTTCACCACTAGAACACACCCTTTGAAGACCTAGAATATAGAACCATCAACAAGAGACATACGATTAGATTAGTAAGTGAGCATAGAAGAAACAAACTTCAACCCCCTTTGAAACAAGCGTTATGAGTAGAAGGCAAACGAATATAAATATGATATTTCAAGTGAAAACCAAGACAGTAAAAAGGCAAAGGAATATAAACTTTGTATGCCTTACATAAAAAAACAATGAATATGCGCTTGGATTTTTATTTTGCCGCATGTGGTGGAGTTTAGTCTACATCACTCTAATGTCATTCCCGCGTGGGAGGGATTTTTGCCTCCATCTTTTCAAATACACGAGGGTAGGGTGTAGCCTACATCTTTTTGACAAACACAAACTCAAGAAGTGCAATACCATGATAACGTGCAACACAAGAACTAACATCTCTTGAGTGCATCCGTCAGAGCATGACCCTCACAACCCCAACGGGTTCTTAGCCAACTGATATTGCATCAAAGACAATCAAATGGCTGGGGATAAAGTGAGTCATTGACCACTAACAAGAGTTGTAATAAGAAGATAAGAATGCTCAATAACACGAACAACAAGATGAACATTAACCAAAACAAAGGAGAGATAGCTCAAAATCACATAAATACTCGAGAGATAGAGAAGTTCTATGAGCTCAAAGAATATGTAAGTGGTTTCCAAAAAACTCCCATCATGCAAGCATGCCGTGCACTGTGCAAACAAGCGAGGAAAAATGCATGATACATACCAAAACATACTTAAGAGTTCAGAAAGAGAAAACACCCAAACATATTGCAACTTATTTAAGACAATTGAATTAAACCAATATCTCAGAAAAGATGCATCCAACAACACATACATGGAATAAATAAATAAAACAAAAAATAGAAGGAATAACTAACAACCCTTTTTTTTTTTATTAACAATGTATTCAGACATGCAACATGATCTGCAAGCTAAACAAACAAAGCATAAAAAGTAGAAACACCAAACAAATAGCCTATGTGGTTAGAGAAATATGCAATTCAAATAACACAAGGCTAGAAACAAACCACATCATCCCAAATATGGGACACCACCAGACCTTTGCAAGTCCAGAAAAACCTTCAACTTATCCTTTCTTACCCATACATGTTTAACACTAGGCGTGCACACCTTGGGAGGTGAAATGATATGAGATTTTCCCTTAATACGCTTTGCAATACATTTGTCCTTAACCAATTCCACCTTAGTCTTAGACTTCTTTTTGTTGGAATACCTGTTTTTCTTAAACCTGTGATGAGAACCATTATAATTCGAAGGTCTAGAAAATGCACAAGAAGGAACATAAGAATCAACAAGATTATAATTATAAGGAACATGAGAATAACATTTAACATGTTGATTAAAATCCCAACAAAAGATATCCAAATGACCATCTCTACCACAATGAGAACAATGAAAAACATTAGACTTACTCAAAGAATTCTTATAAGAAGATGTGGTGGTAGAAGATGAAACATGTATGTCACCATTGTATTTGTGACATGGTGCCTTAACAAAACCTATACCTCCATTATGAGAACAATATGGCTTATCAGTAAAAACAGCCTTACCATTAACCTTAGACTTAAAATTCTTACGAGAAACATGCTGAAAATTAGTAGCATTAAGTCTAGTCTCAATAGGTGGGGTAGGCAAAAGGGCAGGCAAACTAGTAGATTTTACAGGAGTAATCACACTAGATGAACTAGTGGAACTATCAATAGGAGAATCAAATCTAGTTTTGTCCAAAACCTGCAATTGGAGTTGAGTAGACGTTAAACCGTTCTTTGTTACCTCATACTCCACCAATAGAGATTTGTATTTCTCATCGACCTCCTGATTGGCCTTCTCTAAAGCTGCAATTCTACATAACAAGTCAAGTTTTTCTTTGTCAAATAATTGAGAAATAGAAATTGTATCATCTGCAGCACAAGAAATCTGTTTTTCAAGAATCTCAATTTTATCCTGCAAAGAGAGATTAGCCTTTTCCAAATTTTCAAATTTGGATTCATAAACTTCCCCTTGAAGCATATAGTCCTCTGCACAATGTCTGAGTCGTTGTTCTAGAGAATCAACCTTAGTCTGCAAAACACCATTATCTTCAAAACAAACATTATCAGAAATAGTAGACACATTACAATTAGCTTTATTAAATTTTTCCTGCAAATCAATATTAGCTTTTTGTAATCTTTCACATTCTTTTGCAGAAAGTCTGTAAAGAAGAGCCCAATCACTATTGCTAACAACAGACAAATTATCATCCTTTTCAAAATCAGATTTTGGTTTTGTAGATTTAGACGATTTAGCAATAAAATTATTATGACCAGACTCATGAACCATCATTGCACTCATAGGATCGTTAGCGTGAGCCTTGACGCTCCTTAACCAGCCCCCAGCGACTGATACCAATTGAGAAACTACAAATAGTGCTAATGTAACAGTTCAATATTCAAACAAATCAAACGATACGCAGAAAGTAAATAACACACAGGAATTTTTAACGTGGTAAAACCCAATATGGGAAACGTCCACGATTGTCCTCGCGACAACAAATAAATCCACTAGATGAAAAGAGATGTACAAACCTATCAACTACCTGCACTCACTGCGAGTTGATACTCCTGGTTATCTCTAACACCTTGACTTCACCAGAGCACCTTGATGTACGCACAAGACACTCGACTTCCTGATGAACACACAAGAAGACTCGAAGCCGATCTATGTAACAAGCTTACACCAGAGTTCCTTGATGAACACACAAGGATACTCGACTTCTTGATGAACACACAAGAAGACTCGAAGCTAAATCACTATTCAATAATGTAGAAGAAGATGAACAGGGAAAAAGAAAGAAGAAGATGAATGGGGAAGAAGAAGATGAGTTCAATCACCAAAACAACCTAAACCAAAACCTAAACAAACTCCAAGAAACAAGAGGTGAAATTGGACGGCCAAAGAACTAACTTGTTCTTTGGAAGAGAAACCCTATATATACTTAGGGTTGGAAACCAAGGAAAATGGGCCGAAACAGTGCAAACCCACATTGGACGTACGTACGTCGATATGACGTTCGTACGTCCCCATACGAAAATATGTTTGTTGCCTGCTGCGACGTACGAACGTCCTGTAAAGGTACGTATGTCCAGAATTCAAACTAACTTGCTGACATACGATACGTACGTACGTCCTTAAGCAGTACGTACGTCCTGAACCAGAAAACACACTAATGACACACGACGCGAAGACAAGGACGCGGGACGATGTGCGTACAACTAGGTTTTCTTAACAATGAACTCAAGGCGAAATAACCAAGGACACTTTGTCACAAAATTGATGTCAAACAACTTCGTGCCGGTTTCAGGGAGCATTAGGCTATCAGACCTTATAAGCAGAGATGAGAACATGCCTAGAATGAGTAGCTTGCCTTCATATTTATAGGCTACAATGTAACTCCATTCCTAGCATTTAATGAGGTAATGATGAGAGAATATCTTTGTAGTAATTGGCTTTAACTTTGTAACTTGTGCCATCAAGAGAGAGCCCATTAGATGTTGACATGTGGCACCATGATGGACGGTAGAGATGGTGCCACATGTATGTTGTATGTAGTACCCCTACATAAGCCCCCTTTTTTTAGGTTGAACGAAGTTCAGGCTGAAAAGAAGTAATCGAACCGATCCAGCCCCCAAGATGAATGAAATGTGGGGGTCTTTAACGAAGTCGATCCGCCCCAAATTTTGATGAGCTTGATTATTGAGATTTGCAGGACGCGATGAAGGTCCCTTGTGGTAATGGCAACTCGATCATAACTTTGTGTGTAGCGAGCTAGTTAGTTCCAGGGAGACCTGGTAGCTCGTTCAGAAAGCATGTAGACGAGATGGACAGCTGCAAGCAGGTCGTACTGAAGTGGGTCTTCTTGTATGCATGGGTTGTTGGTCTCGGTCATGCTTTAAGGTGGTCGCCTTTTTGTGGTCGAGTTGCATAGACCTAATAATGTTAGCATGTGAAACATTATAAAATTCAATAAAAGACTTACATGGAATTGTACGTCTTCCTTATGACTTGTATGTACTATCTTTGTCGCCTTGTGACTGGACACTTCGATAGATATGGCACTTTGGAGTGCAATGTAGCTCGTTTGAGAAAGAGCATTGGTTGACCAAGTGTTTTGAGAGTTACTTGGAACCTTTTGGTGCCCGATCTAGTGAATGGTCGCAGCGTGGAGACCTGTTTGACAATTCTCGGGCATGTGGCCTTTGTGGGTCTGCATTGCGTTGAGAGTGAATGCGTTCGACCAGGCGTGTGGCTAGAGAATTGTGTTTGAGGTCGTCCCGCATACGAGTGACTCACTAGTCAATGAGGGTGGTCGTATTGTATGTCAAGCATTTCACTTGTAAAGAGTTAAGTGAAAGCAATGTGGCACATTTGTGCAAAAATAGCTCATGGGGAGTGAGGTCGTGTTCATGTGACCTGCACATAGAGAGAGCTACAAAAAATATCATTAATAGATAATTGTGCTAATAATAAGTTAACTTCATTAGATAAAGTGAGAATAGCCCCCTGTATGGCATAAATATTCTTGAGGTCGTTGAAGGACCTGTAATTTGAGGACCTGGTATGAGGGACCTGGCATGAAGGACCTGGTATGAAGGACCTGAGAGGTCGTTGGATTAGGGACCTGAGAGGTCGTTGGCTTAGGGACCTGAGAGGTCGTTGGCTTAGGGACCTGCGAGGTCGTTGGCTTAGGGACCTGAGAGGTCGTTGGCTTAGGGACCTGAGAGGTCGTTAGCTTAGGGACCTGAGAGGTCGTTGGCTTAGGGACCTGAGAGGTCGTTAGCTTAGGGACCTGAGAGGTCGTTGGCTTAGGGACCTGAGAGGTCGTTGGCTTAGAGACCTGAATATGTGAGGAGGTCTCTGCAAGACCTGAACATGTGGCCATTAAGAATGTAACTGATGATATAAAATCTTGATCGAGTTATGAGAATATATGTTACATAGATGCATATAATAGTCAATTTGTGGGAGACAAAATAGAATGAACAGTAAGAAATGGAGGTCTCTTCGAGTGGGTAAACATAAACAAATATCATAGTGAATTGATACTTATCTTTATTTGCTTCAAGCCCCCAACTGTGAGTTGCAATTCTGTCTTTTTAAATTCAATGAATTTCTTGAAAATCACCATCTGAGAACCTTAGAACAATGGTGTTCGGTGGGGTTGGTGGGTGGAATTCGCTTGAGAAAATCCCAAGTCCCTGTAGTCGGCGCCAAATGTATTAACCATTTTAGTGAGGTTGGTCAATACATTAATGAATGATGATGATGGTGATGATATGAACAATAATAATAAAGTAGAGACATGAACACCATTGTATACGTGGTTCGGCAATTGTGCCTACATCCACGGAGAGAGAGAATGAACTTTATTATAGTAGTGGTGATACAAAATGGGAGCTCGATAATGGAGAGAGCTCAAGAGAGAGATGAGACCTGAGAGGTGAGGTCTCATCATGAGAGATTGGGGAGGTCGTTGATATTGAGACCTCATCATGAGGTCGTGTTGGGAGCATTAGGCTATCAGACCCTATGAGCAGAGATGAGAACATGCCTAGAATGAGTAGCTTGCCTTCATATTTATAGGCTACAATGTAACTCCATTCCTAGCATTTAATGAGGTAATGATGAGAGAATATCTTTGTAGTAATTGGCTTTAACTTTGTAACTTGTGCCATCAAGAGAGAGCCCATTAGATGTTGACATGTGGCACCATGATGGACGGTAGAGATGGTGCCACATGTATGTTGTATGTAGTACCCCTATAGGTGGTTTAGAGAACTGATTAGATAGTGTTACAGACGAGTAATTTTAGACAAGTCCATTGATATCAAAGAAGAAATTATGATGCTATTGTTCAAGTTAAAGAGTTATTATGTGAATTATGTCCCACGCAGTATTGTGATCAGAATCATTAGATCATATAATTGCTTTGCCATGTAATAAGCTTCATTTCTAGGGAAAAGTTATACTATGGTTAATGGTGCGGTCGAGCATGCACCATTAATTGTGTTTGTTCCTGATGGCAGACCCAAATCTAATCTGGTTACTGGATCAACATTCCTGAGGCATATCAGCATATGGAGTCTTAAGGATGCATGTCAGCGAGACAATATTCTCTGTGCCAGGTTTAATCATCACTTCCTGAACCAACAAGCATCTCCCTACATCCCCATGACTGATATACGCTACCCCTCTATGCTCTAGGATTGCTAGTCCTCAAAGGGGTCTTTTTCAATTCTATCGGTCGACGAGTAAGTAACTCTGTAACTACACTACATGCTTCTAATGTCATATACTGTACATGCCAAAATTTACTTAGGCAGGTTCAAAGGATCGAGTAACTTGTCAGTTAAATTCAGGGTGTCCTCAAATCGGAAACTTCAGAGTGGTTTCTAACAAGTCAGACGAACTGTCACTATGAATATTAGGAGTTATTGGCTCAATCCAACACATTACAAAGAATGCATTTGGTTGATTGAAAAAATAGTAACGAGAAATGTATTTTCGTTCATCAAGAGTCGTTTAAAAGTTAAAACATGATTCTGTTTTGTTTTGTTTTTTTTTTTTTTTTTAAATCGATAAAAAAGTTATTAGTTGCCGTAGCAAAAAAGAAACAGATGAAAACCCAATATGTGCAATATGATACTAAAACAAACAAGAATAAAACAATAAAGAAGTAAAGAACACACGATATTTTTAACGTGGTAAAACCCAATATTGGAAACGTCCACGGTTGTCCTCACGACAACAAATAAGTCCACTAGATGAAAAAAGATATACAAACCTATCAACTACCTGCAATCACTGCGAGTTGACACTACTGGTTATCTCTAACACCTTGACTTCACCAGACTATCTTGATGTACGCACAAGACACTCGACTTCTTAATGAACACACAAGAAGACTCGAAGCCGATCTATGAAGCAAGCTTACACCAGAGTTCCTTGATGAACACACAAGGATACTCGACTTCTTAATGAACACACAAGAAGACTCGAAGCTGATCTCAATATTCAATAAGGAAGAAGAAGATGAATGGGGAAGAAGAAGATGAGTTCAATCACCAAAACAACCTAAACCAAAACCTAAACAAACTCCAAGACTAGAGATGAATTGGACGGCCAAAGAACTTGTTTTCTCAATGTGAGAAAAACCATATATAGTTAGGGTTTTCTCAATGTGAGAAAAACACGTTGGACGTACGTACGTCGAAACAAGGTACGTACGTCTCTAAGTCACAAAAGTTCGCTGCCTAACATGAAGTACGTACGCCTTAACTAGGTACGTACGTCCAAGTCACAAAATCGTTGTTGCCCAACATATGGTACGTACGTCCTAACTAGGTACGTACGTCCAAACCTTTGTAAGACTTTGCTGACCTACACTAGGTACGTACGTCCTATACCAAACTGCAATCTGACATATATGACACGAAAAGAAAGACTCGGGACGACGCGCATACATCAAGATTTTCCTGACAATGAGATCAAGGTGAGATAACCATAGACACACATAGTCACAAAATAATGTCAAACAACCGAGTGCCGGTTTCAATCTCCCCCTTTGACATTTATTTTGTGACAAAAACCTATGACTCTAGAAACACTTATAAAACGTGCTTACAAACCCAAACCAAGCACAACGACATTTATAATACATGCCTACAAGAACACTCACACTCAATACTAACCAATGAGATGATCATCATCTTGAAAATCACGTCCTAAGACACCAACCCAAGCTTCAAGGTAATATGCAATGAATCACCATCATATGATAATCAACGGGAACATGAAACTTTCACAAGCAAAGACGAGACGGAAGCAATGCAATCCATAAAGCAATCAGAGAATCAACAGAAGTTTTAGGAACTACTCCCCCATACTTCATGAATTCCAAACATGTATACTTGTGTTCCCCCACAAGTGTAGCATACCTGAAACATGACCCAAGATACACTAACAAAGAAGAAGAAGGTGTTAGTATTAGAGTCATAAATCTCCCCTTTTTTGTCACAAATGAAGTAAGGTGACAAAGGAAAGAGAAAACAAAAACCAAACCATAACAAATAAGAGAAGAAGAAGAGAAAGAGAACAATCATGTTAACAACAACAAAAAGGATATGCAACGGAAGCCATAAAATAAACACTTGTTAACACGATGTCAATATAAAGAATTCTCCCCCTAAACAAAAGCTCCACCTAAATACAATGCATATGAGAAAGATGCACCTAGAACAAACAAACCAAATAAGGATATTTGAAACACACAAAGAACCATGTATACAAGGGTAGAAAAGAGTATATGCAAGCTCAATTAAAACAAGATACTTAGTAAAGATGAATAAACTTGGTTTCATTAAACAAAGTACGCACCAATCAAAAATTAAGATAAGAAACCAAACATCTACTAGAAATGCATCATACAAACATCCTTGGTGTGTGGGAAAGCTAAAGAAAACAAAAAGAGAGTCATTTTCACACCTCACTCACAAACCATAAGAACACTCAAAACAACTAGTATTCACCATTAGAAGGATTTCACTTCACAAACGCCTAAATAAACACATGGAAATGCACTTACAACTTTTTATTTATTTTTATTTATTTATTTTTATTGTGCATAAAATAACATGTGAAAGGGATTTTTACCTTCATCTTTTGCAACATGTGGTAGGGTGTAGCCTACATCTTTTCAAATCACTTCCCCTTTAAAAATAAACTTGAAGTAGTGCAACATCATGGTAACATGCAACACAAGAACTAACATCTCTTGAGTGCATCCGTCATTGCATGACCCTCACGGCCCCAACGGGTAAATATACCAAATGATTTCTTTCTCAAGAAGATCAAAAGGCTGGGGATTTTGTGAATTGTTGACCACTACCACACCGCCTTCATACTAATAATCAAGATAATATAAGAAGGCATGCATACGTATATTTCCAACTAATGATTATTCTAGAAGTTCATCATGTTCAAAAGATGGAAAAAGATATGCAAACAAACTCTCAAAGTGCAACCTAGTCGTGCATAGTGTAAGCAAGCAAGGATATATGCATGAGACACAACTAGATAAACATTGGTCTAAAATCTAAACATGAGAGCACAAGTGTATGCTAAGTATAATAAAATAGTTATATTTATGAGCACTAAGCATACACGTATGATTGAAAGCAATAGACCAATCTAACCATATATACAACGTATGTGTATTCCAAACACCCATAACAAGGTAAACCAAAAAACCCTTTTTTTTTTTTTTTGTAAGTAGCATGATGTCCCAAACAAACAAAGCATCCATAAATAAAAAGACAAAAACACCAAACAAATAGCCTATGTGGTTAGAAAAATATGCAATTAAAATAACACAAGGCTAGAAAACAAACAAAAATAAATAAAATAAATAAAAATTACGAAGATGATATTCAATCTGACTTTAACAAGTCATCCTTCCGTACCCATACTTGAGAGATATTCTGCAAGTTGGACCCGGATATGGAGGATTTTTGAATATTATCCCAGATAGGGCTGGGCAAAACAGATCCGAAACATTCAAACCGAACCGAACCGATCCGAACCGAAAATAAGGTGTTTACATGTTTACATGTTCGGTTGCAGTTTCTAATTTTGTAAAACACCTACTTTGGGTGTTCGGTTGCAGTTTCGAAAATTTTGGAACACCCAAAACCGAACCGAACATGTAATTTTGTATATAGTCCAGCCCATCACGTAATTTTGTATACAGTCCAGCCCATCTCTCCAGCAGTCCAGCCCATTTGTCCAACAGTCCAACCCATCTACTAGGTGTTCGGTTCGGTTTTATTCGGTTAACCGAACCGAATCACATGTTCAGTTATGTTTCGGTTTTAGTAAATTTTTTTCGGTTAGGTTCGGTTCGGTTTCAAAAATGAAACAGTTCGGTTTCGGTTTTAGTTTTTACAAAACACCTACTAGGTGTTCGGTTGCCAGTTTTGGCCAAAACCGAACCGAACCGAACCATGCCCAGCCCTAATCCCAGATAGTAGACTTTCCAACCTTTAACCTCTCATTCTCTAGACTACATTTGGCAGCATCGATGCTTCTATCCCATATGTGAGGTGGTTTGGTAACCTTTTGCACAACCTTCTTTCTGTTGTTGAAGTGTTGTGTTTTTTTAGGGCTACTTCTTCGCATAAAAGGAGTCCAAGAGGAATGATGAGCCTGTACAGGAAAAAGACAATGTGAGTTCCAATAATTATTACCAAAAGAAGAAGAATATGGAACCATGGAATTTTATCCCAACAGAAAGCTGAAGTATGACCTAACCGACCACAAGTAAAACACTTAAAATGTTTATGTTTAGGACTTGTCTTGTTCTTGGTCATCACATTCGGCTTAGATACAAAAGCCTTGGTAGGTGGAGGCGGAGTAGGCATACGAGGATTTGGTAACAAAGGAGGCAAGGATGGCCTCACAAAAGAAGTAGTAGTAGGAGGAGGAACACAACTGGAGGAAGCTCCAACATAGTCATATCCTAAACCAGTCTTATCTGAAGAAAACTTTCCACTTTTAATAAGGGTGTCTAGATCAACTGAAGCTTTCCCAAACCCTTGCAATCGCTTAGTAGAAGCAAATAAATCCTTTTTCACAGCTTCATGCTCAAATAACAAAGTACGATACTTATCTTCTATCTCATGATTGGATATTTCCAAAGAAATAATTCTAGATTGGAAATCTAGTTTTTCTTGGGAAAACTCCTCAGATAAGGCATATCACCTGCAAGTACAAATTTCTCTTTTACAAGAGACTCAACCATATCATTTAAAATCTGATTAGTCTTACGCAAGGATTGACATTGTTTAACAGATGACATATGTAATTCCCTTAACTCATCGGGACTTACCAAAACAGAATCATCGAATTCATGATGGACAATATCGGTTACCTGACAATCCACATTCTCATTCAAAGATGCTCCATAGGCAACACAATGTGTAACATGGTCTTCCGCTACATCATCATCATCCTCGCTGTCATCTTCCTCCCAAGTGGTAGATAACTTGATTTTTTGTTGTTCTATCCCTTGTGCATCAAATTTCTTGGGAAGCTTACACTTGTCAAAACCATGGTCAGTCAAACCATTATATTTCATAGTCTTAAAAATATGTTTAAGATAACGATAAATGATACTTAGATGTTGCTTAGTGTCAAGAGACTCATCATGATTAATTTTTTCATCTTGCACATCCTCAAAAGATCCAGCTTTAAAAGCAAAGGATTTATTTTGAGGTTGCTCAAGTTGAACCTCAAGTTCATAAGTTCTCAATTTTCCTGCTAAGGTCTCTATGGACATGGTCTTTAAGTCATTACTTTCTTGAATGACATCTTTCCTAGAACAGAATCTAGATGGCAAAGACCGAAGAACTTTACGCACTATTTAAGTATCGGTGTACATTAAACCTAAAGATGCACTATTGTTGATAACATCCTGCAAACGAATAAAGAATTCATCAAACGATTCATTATTGTCCATTTTCATAGTTTCAAATTGACTAATAAGAAGTTCAAGCTTACTCTCTTTGACAGCAGTGTCACCCTCATGAGTTCTTACCAGCCTATCCCAAGCCTCTTTGGATCTTATACAACCATGAACTCTCTGAAATTCACTAGCATCCAAAGCCATAAATATAACATTAAGCCCTCTTTGGTTGTTAGTAGAAACAACTTTGTCTTCCAGACTCCATGTGTTTCGTGGCTTTGCAATTGTAACAACCTCATCTGTACTACCTGTAATAACTGTCGGTGGTGACCAACCATCTTCCACTGTGATCTACACATCCTCACTGATAGTCTGCAAATACGCAGCCATACGAACTTTCCAATAGGGAAAATTAGTTCCATTAAATTTAGGAGGACAAATTAGTGTTCCAAATTTATCAGAATCCATTAAAATTGCATTAAGGATCTACGCGTGAGCCTTTACGCTCCTTAACAAACGCCCTGCGACTGATACCAATTAAAAACACAATATGTGCAATATGATATTAAAACAAACAAGAATAAAACAATAAAGAAGTAAAGAACACACGATATTTTTAACGTGGTAAAACCCAATATGGGAAACGTCCACGGTTGTCCTCACGACAACAAATAAATCCACTAGATGAAAAAAGATGTACAAACCTATCAACTACCTGCAATCACTACGAGTTGACACTACTAGTTATCTCTAACACCTTGACTTCACCAGAGTATCTTGATGTACACACAAGACACTCGACTTCTTAATGAACACACAAGAAGACTCGAAGCCGATCTATGAAGCAAGTTTACACTATAGTTCCTTGATGAACACACAAGGATACTCGACTTCTTAATGAACACACAAGAAGACTCGAAGCTGATCTCAATATTCAATAAGGAAGAAGAAGATGAATGGGGAAGAAGAAGATGAGTTCAATCACCAAAACAACCTAAACCAAAACCTAAACAAACTCCAAGACTAGAGATGAATTGGACGGCCAAAGAACTTGTTTTCTCAATGTGAGCAAAACCATATATAGTTAGGGTTTGAATGAGGGAAGAGATGGGCCGAAATAGGCAAAAAACACGTTGGACGTACGTACGTCGAAACAAGGTACGTACGTCCCTGAGTCACAAAAGTTCGCTGCCTAACATGACGTACGTACGCCTTAACTAGGTACGTACGTCCAAGTCACAAAATCGTTGCTGCCCAACATATGGTACGTACGTCCTAACTAGGTACGTACGTCCAAACCTTTGTAAGACTTTGCTGACCTACACTAGGTACGTACGTCCTAACTAGGTACGTACGTCCTATACCAAACTGCAATCTGACATATATGACACGAAGAGAAAGACTCGGGATGACGCGCATACATCAAGATTTTCCTAACAATGAGATCAAGGCGAGATAACCATGGACACACGTAGTCACAAAATAATGTCAAACAACCGAGTGCCGGTTTCAACAGGTTGTAAAACAACTTCTATTTGTTCCTTTACAAATGTTTGGTGATGTTAAAACCACCATACCCCCTATTGAAATCCTCATAAAACTTCACTCAGAGACATACAAATGCAGGAAAAAAAATCAACCTACCCCTGTAACTTTTGAGACGCAATTATGTCAGTTCACTAAAACAATGACTGCTCCTGACTTCTCTAGTCTCTACCCCACAATCAATACCATATGTTGGCTTGGCTCTCATAAGTCATAACAACATGATCCGAGTTGAAGCTTTTGTCGCAAAAAAACGGTTTCGTTCCTGCACTTCCACACAGCCCATAACACTGCATAGGGAGTGAGTTGCCACACAGTCATGCGGTCATGCCCCATCTACCCGTTGAAATGATTCCTTCTTCCATCTATTACAACCCCATTCATCAATGCCTCCCAAACTTTCTCTGTGACTGAGCAGCTCTGAAAAAAGTTTAAGATGTTTTCCTCCTCTTTCTAGCATAGACTGTACCGGTTTGGCATTATCATCCCAAGCCTTTTCAGTCTATCAACTGTTAGGATTTAAAAACAGAATCTCTTGAAACTTCCAGTCATTGTAAAATCACTTCAACCCTGAATTCATAGATCTATTCTCACTCTTCTAATAAACTTACAACGATAACATTCCAAACTCTATCAAAACACAAATCCAAAGGCTTTAATGCAACATTTCATCAAAATGCATTGTTTGATTATCCCTTTCGCAGTTGCTTATAAACCAGAGAACAAAGAGCATAAACCAAAAAACATAAAGCTGATAATAAAACCATATAAGCCTTGTTGTCATTCAAAATACAGTATTAGATTTTGTCTCAGCTTGCAAGTGTAATCTCATTCACTTCCCACTTGGAGTTTATTCTCTTTGCAAATCCTCTGAGGCAAGTCAACCTGGGGAGGGGCAAGGATACAGAACAAGAAAACTATGACGGGAAGGGGGGAAAGAATGGGAGGGTTCTCTGTTCTTTGTTAACAACTTCTGGCATCAAATATTCTCCCACGACAAAACAAATATTCTTAAGAAATGATTCTTAACCGGCAAATACTAACAAAAATAATTATAAGAAAAATATTAGTGAAATACCAATAATAATGTGTTTATTATTACAAACCTAGAGAAAAAATATAAACAAAATTGAGCTGCAAAGGATGAAGAATGTTTTTGTTATATAAACCATTCCACTCACTGTACATGTTTAACCACTTCGCTACAACTTTTTTTTTTTTTCTTTTTGTTGTATATATTGTATAAAATTAGGTCACAAAGTAATTTTTAATCCTTGTGAAGCGCCTAAAATAATTAAAAGAAAAAATCCACAGGAAAAAAAGAGTCTCGCTGTTAAACTACAAAAAGAAATTTTACACTGAAGTGGCAGATTCATACATGTCGTATGCCAATTAGAGAAAACCAGAGAGGATTGTGGACATTATAGCTGCTTCACTTGTACCACCCAACTAGGATAAAACGCAGTGATGCAACACAGAGCCTGTTGAAGATGTAATCGTTTCATATACATAAACTAATTGACAAGAATACGCAGAAAGACCATGCTGAAGGCACAAGAAAAACCTGGAAAGCAAGAAGTCTAAGGCAAAGTGACTTCTCTGAGCACTGGCCAAAGCACCTCAAGAAAATATTCACAAGTGTTCCATCTTTTGTCAAAAGTTCTGTTTGTGGATCCAACCTACAAAAACCAACACACAAAAATTGAGCAATATCCAATCCAACTCATGTTAGAAATTTATAATGCACATTCATCATCTTCCCACCTAGTACACCTAGTTGGAAATGAAACCGACTTTCGGTTGTTTGACATCATTTTGTGACTAGGTTATCTCGCCTTGATGTCATTATTAGGAAGTACCTTGATGTGTGAGCGTCGTCCTGTGTCTTCTTACTCTCATTCAAAGTCTGTCAGATTGTTGTTTGTTCCAGTACGTACGTACCTAGTTAGGACGTACGTACGTTGAAGTGTCCAGATTACTTTTCGGTTCAGGGACGTACGTACCTAGTTAGGGCGTACGTACGTCATCGTGTATTTTCAGTGTTTTCGGCCCATTTGCCGTCTTTGCTAAAGTCTAAGTATAAATAGGTTTTCAAGTGAAGAACAAGGTAGCTCTTTTGGTCGTCCAATTCCAAGTCTTCTTCTTGAGTTTGTTTAGGTTTGTTTTGGTGATTGAACTCATTTTCTCCTTCCCATTCATCTTCTTCTTCCTTATTGAATATTGAGATCGGCTTCGAGTCTTCTTGTGTGTTCATCAAGAAGTCGGGTGCATGTCTTGTGCGTACATCAAGGTACTCTAGTGGAAGTCAAGGTGTTAGAGATAACCAGTAGTGTCAGCTCGCAGTGATTGCATGTAGTTGATAGGTTTGTACATCTTTTTTCATCTAGTGGATTTATTTGTTGTCCCGAGGACAACCGTGGACATTTTCCTTATTGGGTTTTACCACGTTAAAAATATCGTGTGTTCATTTACTTTCTATTCATTGTTTTGTTTGCTTGATTAGTTGTAACTGTGGTTATAGGCTTATAGCACTACTTGTGGAGTTTCAATTGGTATCAGTCACAGGGGGCTTGATAAGGAGCGTAAAGGCTCACGCATACGATCCTTAGTGCTGCGATGGAACCACACAAGTTTGGTACTTCGAATCTTCCTCCACAATTTGATGGAAAAGATTTCGGTCATTGGAAAGTTCGTATGATGGCTTACATCCAAGCTTTGGGTGAAGATGTTTGGCTCGCAGTTGAAGACGAATGGACTGCACCTTTAACTACGACAGGGACTGGTGATACTGCTGTTACATCACCAACACCACGTGCAAAGTGGACACCCGAACAAAAATCAACTGCGACCTATAACAACAAAGCACTCAATGCTATTTTCATGGCATTAAATGCAAGTGAATTCAATAGGGTTCATGGTTGTGTTGAAACAAAGGATGCATGGAGCAGACTTGTTCGTACACATGAGGGTGATGAATCAGTCAAGGAGAGCAAGCTTGAATTGTTGACTTCTCAGTTCGAAAACTTAAAAATGGATAATTCCGAGACTTTTGATGAGTTCTTTATTCGATTGCAAGACATCGTATAACAGGTGAGTGGGCCTTAGTTTTATTATGATATTTAATTTTTGGTGGAAGTAATGACTAGAGGTAATCTATATAGTTTGAAGGTTCTGTGATAGTATGGTTAATATGAAAATATGGTTTTGAATACATCTGGTTAGGTGGGGTTAATTAGAATTTACTTTACATTAATTTTAATTTGATTTGCATGATTGGAATACCACTGTTGATAACATGGGAATTATAAAAGAACAGAAATGGTACTTGAAACTCCACAAATAGTGCTATTACCACAATTACAACTAATCAAGCAAGCAAAACAATGAACAGAAAGTAAATGAACACGCGATATTTTAACGTGGTAAAACCCAATATGGGAAACGTCCACGGTTGTCCTCGTGACAACAAATAAATCCACTAGATGAAAAGAGATGTACAAACCTATCAACTACCTGCAATCAATGTGAGTTGACACTACTGGTTTTCTCTAACACCTTGACTTCACCAGAGTACCTTGATGTACGCACAAGACACTCGACTACTTGATGAACACACAAGAAGACTCGAAACCGATCTCAATAATCAACATAGAAGAGGAAGATGAATGGGAAAAAGATAATGAGTTCAAACACCAAAACAAACCTAAACAAACTCAAAAAGAAGACTTGGAATTGGACGGCCAAAAAACTCCTTTGTTCTTCACTTCAAAACCTATTTATACTTAGGGTTTAGCATAGAGAAAAAATGGGCCGAAAACACTGAAAATACCCGATGACGTACGTACGCTCTAACAGGTACGTACGTCCCTACACCGAAAAATAATCTGGAATGGTCAACGTACATACGTCCTAACTAGGTACGTACGTTCCAACACACGAGAAAAGTTCTGGCCAACTCTACGTACGTACGTCTTAACTAGGTACGTACGTACTGGACAACAACCTGACAGACTTTGAACTGGAGCTGGGCAAATTAACACTAAAACCGAAAAACCGACCCGAACACAACCGAACCGAACATGTTAGAAGGTGTTAGGTTGTTTAAGTGTTTGGTTTCGGTTGGATTTTTTTTCAAAACCGAAGTAACATGTTTGGCTTCGGTTTCAAAATTCCTAAACACGTTAAAACCGAACCGAACATGTATCTCCTATTCAATTATCCAGCCCACTAATAACAAGCCAACACTATAGAGTCCAACCCACTAATAACAGGCCAACATTCTAGAGTCCAACTCACTATTCACGAAATTCTAAGGGACTTAGGGTTAACTTTCACGTATTCTTTTTTGTTTCTTCATCTTCATCCTTCTTTTTTCACTACTACACGTTTTTCGCTTCCACTTCAAATTAGTTAATCAAGACATCAACTATGTTCCATTCAAGATAATCAATCTTTGTTCTTCAACTTTCATTCGTGAGTTTCAATTTCGTTTCTATCCTTCTTTTTTTTGTTTTTTTTTCCATTTTTGGTTTAAAATGTGTATACAGTATAAAACAACATGTTTGGTTCGGACCCAATGTCCCCTCTATTTTTTATTGAAAATTTTAATTAACAGGTAGGGGTCCGCCAAACCCCACCCCCTTTTCTGGGTTTTTTTATTAAAAAAAAAGAAGAAAAAAAAATTTCCAAAACCCCCAAAAAAAAAAAATTATTTTGAAAAAAAAAAAAACATGTTTGGTTCGGGTTTTTTCTGTTAACCGAACAGTTGTGTGTGTTTGGTTTGGTTTCGGTTTATATACAAATATTTCGGTTCGGTTCGGTTTTTAATATTAGAAAACATGTACTATGCTGTTTGGCTTCGGTTTTAGTCAAAACCAAACCGAACCATACCCAGCCCTACTTTGAACGAGAGTAAGAAGACACGGAACAACGCTCACACATCAAGGTACTTCCTAATAATGACGTCAAGGCGAGATAACCTCGGACACTCCTAACCTAGTCACAAAATGATGTCAAACAACCGAATGCCAATTTCAATCTCCCCGTTTGACATTCATTTTGGGACAAAAACCTATGACTCTAAAAGCACTTATAATACGTGCTTACAAACCCAAACCAATCATAATGGCATTTATAATACATGCCTACAAGAGCACTCACACTCAATACTAACCCATACACTAGTCACCATCATGTGATATTCAACTCGAGCATGAAGCTTTGACTATCAGAGACAAGACGGAAGCAAGAAAAATTATGAACCAATCAGAAAATTAATGGAAGCTTGTAGAACAACTTCCCCATACATCATGAACTCCAAATTTGAGAACTTGAGCTCCCCCATAACTGTACAACCTCTAATCATCAACTCGTTCACTCCCCCTATGTGTAGCATACCTGAAACATTACCCAAAAATACACTAACAGAGAAGAGAAGAGTGTTAGTATTAGAGTCATAAATCTCCCCTTATTTGTCACAAAAAAGTAACAAAGTAACAAGTAAAAAAAAAGAGCCACCAACAAAAAGTAACGAGAAACAATGCAGACAATAGAATATCAAACACAAAAACAAGATAGAAAAAATCCTTAACAATTAAAGATTCACGGAAAGAATAGCAACCACAAACAATAGAGGAAAGAGAATAAGAGTCTAGAAGAACATAAAAACCTAAAAAAAAAAAAAAAATCAAACAACGCGAAAAACGCGTTCCCAATGACCAGGAGGAAGCTTAGAGAAGTGAGCATTTGCACGAGCCGAGGGATTATCCCATCGTGCTACAATATGATCTTCATATTCTTCTATCCATTCACCTGTACAAAATAGTTCTTCAATTCTGCTATCCAAACCACAGTCGGTTAGAGGACCAACTAAACCAGAAATGTTTGGAAAGTCAACTAACTCCAAGATGTGAAATTGGAGATGCTTAGGCAAGCGCTCCCAATGACTCACTTGAACCATACAAGGATTAAGAAACAGACGATGAATAAAATCATAACCATGAGGTACACGACAGATACGACAAACCTTTTCAGGATTCTTATATTCCATCACCATGAAAGAGACCTAACCAGCAAGAGGAACAAAAACACCATGAAGCTCATATTCTGCCATTGAAGAAACAAAGAAGTCTCGGAAGTATCCCTCTTCTTCTACAGAACTCTTCAATGGCGGAATATGAACTTCATGGTGTTTTTGTTCCTCTGGCTGGTTATGTCTATTTCATGGTGATGGAATACAAGAATCCCGAAAAGATTTGTCGCCTCTGTCGTGTACCTCATGGTTATGACTTTATTCATCATCCGTTTCTTAATCCTTGTATGGTTCATGTGAATCATTGGGAGCACTTGCCTAAGCATCTCTAATTTCACATCTTAGAGTTAGTTGGTTTTCCGAACGATTCTGGTTTAGTTTGTCCCCTAACTGACTGTGGTTTGGATAGCAGAATTGAAGAACTATTTTGTACAGGTGAATGGATAGAAGACTATGAAGATCATATTGTAGCACGATGGGATAATCCCTCGGCTCGTGCAGATGCCTTCTTCTCTAAGCTTCCTCCTGGTCATTGGGAACGCGTTTTTCGCGTTGTTTGATTTTTTTTAGGAGTTATGTTCTTCTAGACTTTCATTCTCTTTGTTCTATTGTTTGTGGTTGCTATTATTGTTAAGGACATATTCTATCTTGTTCTTGTTTTTGATATTCTATTGTCTACATTGGCTCTCATTTTTTTTTTATTGGTCGGTTCTTTTTATTTGTTACTTTGTTACTTCTTTGTGACAAAAAGAGGGAGATTTATGACTTTAATACTAACACTCTTCTCTTCTCTGTTAGTGTATTTTTGGGTCATGTTTCAGGTATGCTACACATATGGGGGAGTGAACGAGTTGATGATTAGAGGTTGTACAGTTATGGGGGAGCTCAAGTATTCAAATTTGTAGTTCATGAAGTATGGGGGAGTAGTTCTATAAGCTTCCATGATTTTTCTTGCTTCCGTTTTGTTTCATGGTCGAGTTGAATATCGCATGATGGTGACTTGTGTATGGGTTGGTATTGAATGTGAGTGCTCTTGTAGGCATATATTATAAATGACGTTGTGATTAGTTTGGGTTTGTAAGCACGTATTATAAGTACATAGAGTCATAGGTTTTTGTCCCAAAATGAATGTCAAAGGGGGAGATTGAAACCGGCTTTCGGTTGTTTGACATCATTTTGTGACTAGGTTATCTCGTCTTGACGTCATTATTAAGAAGGACCTTGATGTGTGAGTGCCGTCCTGTGTCTTCTTACTCTCGTTCAAAGTCTGTCAGGTTGCTGTTTGTTCCAGTACGTACGTACCTAGTTAGGCAGATTTTTTCTCTCTTGTTGGAATGTACGTACCTAGTTAGGACGTACGTACGTTGAAGTGTCCAGATTACTTTTCAGTTTAGGGACGTATGTACCTAGTTAGGGCGTACGTACGTCATCGTGTATTTTCAGTGTTTTTGGCCCATTTGCCCTCTTTGTTAAAGCCTAAGTATAAATAGGTTTTTAAGTGAAGAACAAGGTAGCTCTTTTGGTCGTCCAATTCCAAGTCTTCTTCTTGAGTTTGTTTAGGGTTTTGGTGATTGAACTCATTCTCTTCTTCCCATTCATCTTCTTCTTCTTTACTGAATATTGAGATCGGCTTCGAGTCTTCTTGTGTGTTCATCAAGAAGTCGAGTGTCTTGTGCGTACATCAAGGTACTCTAGTGGAAGTCAAGGTGTTAGAGATAACCAGTAGTGTCAGCTCGCAGTGATTGCAGGTAGTTGATAGGTTTGTACATCTCTTTTCATCTAGTGGATTTATTTGTTGTCCCGAGGACAACCGTGGACGTTTCTTTTATTGGGTTTTACCACGTTAAGAATATCGTGTGTTCATTTACTTTCTATTCATTGTTTTGCTTGCTTGATTAGTTGTAACTGTGGTTATAGCCTATGCTGTCAGGGGCGGCGCCTAGGCGCTATTTCGGAAAGGGGTCGCTTCGCTGCGGCAAAATAGCGCCTAAAACGCTTCGATCAGCCTGGGTAGCGCCCAGGCGCAGCGCTCTGCTCAGGGCGGTCAATACAGAGGCGCTCAAGCGGCCCAAAATAAAAAAAACCCATGTCCAGTCCAGAATTAAGGCTGCTGCTTCTTCTCTCTTCTCAGTTCTCTCTACTCCGGCTGCTGCTGCTGCTTCTTCTTCTTCTCTCTTCTCTCTACTCCGGCTGCTGCTTCTTCTTCTCTCTTCTCTATACTCCGGCTGCTGCTGCTTCTTTTCTCTTCTAATTTTCTAAATTTCTTACATGCCCTAATTCCTAAATCAAACCCAAACCTAATCAAATTCAATTTTTTCTTTAAATTTTTTAATTTTGCAAATCAAATTCAATCTTTTTCTTTTTTCAATTGAAGTTAAAGTTTTAAGTTTGTTTTTAATTTGAGGTTATAAGTGTATAAGTGTATAACTGTATTGCTGTCAGGGGTCTGATCAGGGCGCCGCCTAGGCGGTCGAGGCGGTGAGGCAGAAACCGAGCGCCTGGCGCTCCGCTCCGCCCCTGACAGCATAGGTTATAGCACTACTTGTGGAGTTTCAGGAAATTGTGTCAACAGTGCTTCCAATTTTGATACAATCAACCACAGCCATAGACAACAGTATAATCCAATATTTATTGTAAATTTTAATCCACATACCAAATTGCAGTACTATTAGTACCATCAGGAAGATCCCTTTGAGACTAATAGTGAAAATACTTTAACTCAATATTAAAGGATATAATAACGTAGATATATTCCAAACGATATAATAATCTAATATTACTAATCTAACTATTAACCATTTTTTCCCTTTAGAAGTTAGATACATCTATTTGATATAAAAAAAATAAACCTCACAAAACGAGCATATACATTATTGTATCATAAATAATGGCTGTTCTTGTTTCCTCGGAAGTTTTGGGGAAACGGAAATGGAAACCTTTTTAAAAGAAAAAAACTTTTTTGGAGATGGTTTTTTTCAAAGTTTTCCGGTATTTTTGAACCGGTATTATTAGCTGACGTGGTTTACTTTTTTTGCAAAAAAAAATATGGGCCCCACCTTTTGTTGAATCCAACCAAGCAGCATGTATTTGGGAAAAAAAAAGAAAAATCCTACGTGTCTTTGCTTTCCTATGAAATTCCTGGCGAACAAGCACAGCCAATCATTATAAATTTTTACCTTGGTAAACGATGTTGGACATTTGCTGAAGCTCAAAAGCTAATAAGCAGAAGAAACAATAAACTGATGCAAAGTTAGATTGTGAAACTATAACTGGTTCAATTTATATTTCAAATAGGAAGATAACAGTATATCGATTCTATATTTTAAGTATTACCTGAGGTAATGAGACAAGGAAGTTAAGAATCTGGGGTGCGAAGAAGATCATGAGTGTTTTGCTGTGAAAGCAAAGTCAAAAATTGAGTAACACATATGAAACTCAAGAAAATTCACAGAAGTGTGTTAATTTGTGCACATGGACATACAGAAAAGTGGTTTACTGCCTTGATTACTCCAGGATAACAGTATGCTTATTTCAGAAATAGTGCTACAAGTGCATAAACATGCAAAGTACACATCATTGCATATACTTCAACACTATGGTTATCCAAAAGTTTACTTCTTAAAGGGCTTTAGTCTGTGATTCAGTAGACATTGGTCTATCTTTAAGAAAGATTTTCACCTATCCTATTATCTTCCTGGTCTTCCTTGTGGCCGTGTGGGGTTCGACTGAAGCTTGTATCATTTAAGACATATGGTAAGGGCACAATCAGAGAATTTTATAAATGGAAATGATTTCCTGGAAAGTGGTATTTATGCTCATACATGTAAGTAATGGGTATGTAATATTGTAATGTTCATCTGCCCAATAGACATAAGTCACATAACGCATACAATGTTCATCTATCCAATCTGGACAGGTTTCTTGTATACTAAATGTCAATGGTAGTAGATACATGAGATTGTCGTGATGTTTCCAATCTGGGCATACCCTTGATTATATGGTCCAAATATCCTTTGGCATATGATCTATGAACATATTGCAGTAGTAATTGTTTGATCATTTCCATTACATCCCAGATTTAGGCTTAGATGTGGGGCACAGATTTGAAGAATTCTTTTTTTCTTTTCTCATTAAATAGATATTGTGATGTACCAATGGCTTCTCTAAGTTCCACCTCAAATGAGCTAAACATTTAATTATTGGCCAGCAATACTCAAATTTTGAGCAAATTGGGGGTATTTAGAAACTATAAAAAATAGGGGGATTAAAGGTACCTCTAGGCATAATACTGACAATATTCAGTGCAAATTCTTCAAGTTGGGTGCAATTCCCCAAATCGAGATCAAATTATGAGAGGTTGAGTTAAAATTTTCAAACTCACATTCAACTGAGTTATTAGGTGATATTTAAATTTAGACTAATTGCAGACAGAATATAGTTGTGTGAGCCTAGGCAGTCGTCTAGGTTCTAGGTTTACCACTGGCTGTTACCCATAGCTTCGGCCTCAAACTGCATTTGATTGTATGAGTATGTGACTATGTGTGCACCAAAAATACCCCTCAATATTCATCAATCATAGACGATGAAATATACTTAAAATAAAGAGAAATGAGCACAGTTGTGTATTTGCACATCAGATACATATTATTCACTCATTAAGGAAATATATAACAATAGCATCTTTCATTGTTCTTAAACTGAACAGTACTATTCAGAAAATGAAGCTTTCATAAGAAAAAATCCTACCTAAAATCTCCAAGTATGCCAGCAACAACCAGGACCATCCCAGCAAAGTAAGTGTATGTGTCACCAGCAAAAACTGAAGAAGGATACCTAATCATTGCAAAATAGACGACCATAATAGAATTAGAACAATTTTTCGTTTCAAATAACTGTGATGAGATATTCAAACAGAGATAAATTTCAGAGATGTGCTGGTATTATTACCAATTGAAAGAAAGTAAAGCCAATGTACTGGTGACCAATGGGTGGACAAGGTAAATTGAGAATGCATGACCCTGTTTACACTTCAGGTCTGTAGATGACCCAATTTGCATTATGTTATTATGAATTAAAACCTGAACGAAAACAAAACAGCACCACCGGAAATCATTTAGCAATTAACATACATAGTAAAAAAAAAAGGAACATAGCATTTTAACAAGATCTTGTTCTTACAGCAGATGCAATAACAGCCGTTTGTCCAGCTTTGAGGCCATTCAGGCCAGCATGAATCCTGATTGAGTTTGTACATAATACCACAAAAAATCCCATGTATAGCTTATTCATCCATCCTGTTTATAAGAGGATGTTGTCAATGCTATGTTAAAGAATGTAAAAAAGCAATAAGGCATAGACCATTTCCATCTAATAAAAAGAAAAAACAATGTGTGGATGAACAATCCATCAAGTAATCTGGAGGAGATTCACCAAGGTGGTCGGACACCATTTAACTGCTTGGTAAAAAAATAAAGTTCCTAATGTAGGTATGATTCTAATGCCAATATATTGGTTCTAATAATGTTGATGGTGTATAGGAATTCTTTGGTGCCAAACAAATTAAATATGTGTAGCAGTGATAATACTTACCTAGATCCAAAACCTCTAACCCAAAAAGGGGGCAGGTTGCAATCAAAGGCAAAAGCAATTTGCTGCTCATCACAATAACATAAAAAAACATCAGCATTAAGCAATTGGAGAGCGACCTTTTTTGAGAAGGATACAAGACCTATTAAAATGACAAAATATGATCCAAGAACATACACTCCCCAAGGTAGGTCGAGCACATCGTCCACAAAGCCAAGCAAAGTCATGAAGCAGATAGATGCTAATGCTGCAAAATAAAATGAACTTAAAGAAGCCCACTACATATTTTCATATAGAAAAGAGACACCTTCACTGGAAAAACATGTGCGTGCAGTGTTCCCTGTGGAAATTTTGGTCAAATTGTGCCACAGCCTTATTCAAGGAGAACACTGCACCCTCTCATGTTTTTTTACCGAGAAAAGCCAACGCCCCAGTCTAATATAAAAACAAACAAAACATTTATACAAAAATCGACAATCCAGAAATCAAATTTCTCATTTCATTGAATTTATTGTGTAACTTCTCTTTACTTTATTAGAACAATAAAATAACTCTATAATTTTGATACATGTATTTCTAATAGTTTCATTACTTAATAAATCAAAATACTATATCATAAAAGATATTATGTACATACTTTGGAGTCTGCTGGGAAAGTACCGACGAAGAAATGCCTCAAACAATACTGCCAGGACAAAGAACATGATTGCAACAACAATTCCCAACGATTCAAGACTGCCAAAAGAAATGGATTAAACACATAGCTAGAATTGATCTCAATATTTGATTCTTCGATCTCAATTATGTCAATTGATTACTTACACTTTAATAGATCTGAGAGGAGTTCCCTTCTTATTAATGTCGTAATTGAACAAATTATGTAGGAATTAAAAAGATAGTGAAGTAAAAAATGAAGAAAACTAATAAGTGAGTTCATAACTATGAATTTCTTCAACTCTGATTCAATTTTGTAATGATAGAGAAGACGGTAGAAGAATCCAGTAAAGAAGATTGCGGAAATTAATAGAACTTGAGGAAGTTTTGAAGGTTCAATTGATGGTAGAGGAAGAGCTAAAGAAGTAGAAGAAGAAGAAAAGAAAAAGAAGAAGCGTGTTTTGTTTTCTCTTTCAATGAACAGCCATGGCGAGCGAGAGAGCGAACAGTGGAATGATCGTTAAACCCTAGTTTGAATATTTTTTTTTTTTATCAGGGATTGGGGTGATTTAGGTTTTGGTCACCAAAGGTTATACTAATTAGGGTTTGGAAGCTGGTTTTATTTTTTATTAGGTTTTGGCCATCATTGAACCATACAATATTTTATAATAGCCAAAATACCCTCAATGAAAATTACACGTGATTTGCACGTGATCGATCAAACTTGTTTCACAAATCTTGAGGTAAAATTGCAGAAAAATCGGTGGCAGACCACCCAACTCCAACCCAACCTGTTTCTATTTCTCCTAGGGGTGGGCACGGTTCGGTTCGGTTCGGTTTTGGACAAAACTGTCAACCGAACACCTAGCAGGTGTTTTGCAAAAGTCTAAACCGAAATCGAACTTTTTTATTTTTAAAACCGAACCGAACCGAACCGAATACTTTTAACTAAAACCGAAACCGAACCGAACATATAATTAAGTTCGGTTAACCGAATAAAACCGAACCGAACATCCAATTTTTCCCCAATCCAAAATCTAGGGTTTCTAATATGCAGAAATGTGTCGAATGTTTTAAGAGAAATTAAACTCATTCATCTAGCTAACAATCAAGTAATCAACATATACTATTGAAAAGATCGTACTGTAAATGAAGAGAAGAAGAAGAAGAAGAAGATCGTACCTCAATACTTTGGTAGTTTGGTTGGTTGATTTACAACAGAGAATTACAATTGGGTATTTTGGTTGAACAATACTTTGGTAGTTTGGTTGGTTGATCGTACTGTATTGATGTGAAGAAGAAGTGAAGAATAATGGAGGCTGATTAGGGATCGGACTATCGGAAAAGAAGAGGAGATTTTGCAATTTGCATAGCATAGTGTTGGACTATGGAGAGATGGGCTGGGATGGGCTATGGAGAGATGGGCTGTAGTGGTCTGTTCACTGTTGGATACTTGGATATTGGGCTGGACTCCTGGACAGATGGGATGGGTTGGACTATGGAGAGATGGGCTGTAGTGGGTTGTATACAAAATACATGTTCGGTTCGGTTTTGGGTGTTCGAAAATTTTCGAAACTGCAACCGAACACCCAAAGCAGGTGTTTTGCCAAATTAGAAACTGCAACCGAACATGGAAACATGTAAACACCCTATTTTTGGTTCGGATTGGTTCGGTTCGGTTCGGTTTAGATGTTTCGGATCGGTTTTGCCCACCCCTAATTTCTCCTCTGCAACTTGGGTTGTTGGGATTCTCTTCTTCTCTTTACCAACAAAACACTTATAATCTAAACAAAAAGAGAAAAAAAAACAATCATTCACATTATCACATACACCTGCTTCAACATATGTCCACCAATTTCATGTAATTCTTTTACCTTTTCTGCTCCACCAATATATCTTCTGTCAATAAAATCTCTTGGTAATGCCAACAATGATATCTTCTTCACATTTGAGATTTGTTGTAACTCTTCTAAAAAAATCAGCATCCATTTCTAAATCTTATTTGTCAAGTGAAATACGAAACCCTTTGAAGATAGATCGAACAGTTCTACAATTTTTTATTTTTTTAACAACAATTCGAGTTTTGGTACCAGTTAGAGAAATTGCAGAGTTGGTGTTGAAACATTTGGAGATTAAGGAAGAAAGGAATTCAAGTTGAATTAGGCAAGATAATGATCGAAAAACAAATCTAGCAAGAATACGATGAATAATTGAGGGTTTCTTGATTTAATTTGAATTTGAAGTTGTTGTGAATAATGATATTGATTTGGGGGTGGTGGGGTTTTTTCATCTTGGATTAAAATGGAATACCTTTGAATGAAGAAAATGATAAATTGGACGAGGGATCTTATAAACAAAACTGTGGGTAAGATTGAGAAGAAGATAATGGGGATGTTTGGGTAGAAAAAGATGGTTTAAAGTGAAGGGTGGATACTTGGAAAGATTACAACATCTGTCTTGTTTATGTTTTAAGTTATCACGTGCCCTGCGAGTGATTTTGTTAGGGGTAAATTCAGGTATTATGATAAATTTGTTGGTTTAACCGGGTTTTTTTAGTGGTTGGTTCAAAAATGATGGCCAAAGCCTAATTAAAAAGAAAACCAGCTCTAAACCCTGATTAGTATAAACCTTTGGTGACCAAAACCTAAATCACCCCAGGGATTGAATGAAATCCTAATCCTTCCCGCCTTCTAGAAAACTTCGCTCCATGATTCAGAACATATTAATGGACTCTTTCTGTGGGTGGAGTATGTAGTTACTTGTATTGTGGGCTTTGAATGTAACCATCAGGCCTGAGTTTTTGTTTTTTTTGTTTTTAAACAAACCAAAATTTTATTAATAAAAATTTCAGTAATTATACAAAGTTTAAAAGACAAGTGTGTTACAAACTGGGCTGCAAGCCTTTTTTTTAATAACAAAACCAATCCTATGGAATACATATTCATTCAACTTGCCGTCATCACTTTGTGTACCCTCTGAATAACAAAACCAATTCTACGGAATACATATTCATTGAACCCGCTATCATCATATTGTTATTCATCATTTTGTGTACCCTCTTTAGGAGTTCAACTATTTTTAGTGCTAGAAACCCAAAAGTATCAAAACAAACATATTTGTTTTACTTTTTAAGTAGATTAGTAACTCAAAGATGTACTGCCTGGGGGGATTAAACCCCAAACCTCTGGTATCATCGCTCAAAAGTATTACCAACTGAGCTCAGCTAACATATGCATCATGCACTGAGTTGCACATTTTTTTTTTTTTTTTTTGTTTATTTAGCTAAACACAATCAAAATGCAAAGAGTGTGTTTTTTTTATTTGCTAAGTTTTATTTGACAAGTAAAATTAAAAAAAAATAAACAAAAAAAAAATAACGGGTGAGACTAAATAAAATTAATAAAAATAATGGCAACACCCCTCACAAAGTGGAGAGGTTGTGGATATGAAACACGTCAACAACTAATTGTTGATATAAGTTTTCACACGTAATTTAAAGGGTAGGGGTCCCCTCAACCCCGCTTGCTAATAAAAAAATAATTTAATAAAAATATAATTATTCAAAATTTAACTAATTAAAAATATGGTAAGTGAGAGATTTGTGTGGTGTAACATCTCCATTATTCAAAATTTAACTAAAAATGGGGTGAGTGGGAGATTTGTGTCGTGTTACTTGTGAGTGACTGAGTGTGTGACAAAACCTAAATACTGTACCACAGAGGCACAGACAGTCAGACAGTATTCAGGAAATTTAAATTTTAAAGTATTAAACCACTTGTTTCAAAATGAGGCCTTTCATTCCCCCGCTGATAGTGACTATGATTCTACACCCAAAGACAAATCATGGATTGAAATCAAAACCACCCAACAAGAACTCTAAGACCTTGAAGATGATCCACAGCTTGATGACATTCATAAGGTTATTTAACCATATAAATTTCAATTCTTTTGTGATTATGTTTTTTGCAAAAGTCTTTTGTGATTATGTTTCACAGATTATTAAATTGATTGAGTAGGAAGAAGAGGTTGGCAGAGATGATGGATTTTGTTCCACAAGTCTCAAAAGCTTTATCTGATCTGATATTTGGGTCGTCGTGTTTTTGTACAAAGAAGGGTAGGTAATGTTTTTTGAATTTATGATATAGATCAACTAATTGTTAAAATTGTCTCAATTTCTTATGAAGCTTTGAAATGTACTGCACTACTCCATCATTTAGCCTTCTTTAGTGTATTGTTTGAATAAATTTGCGCCTCCGTGTTAATACCAAATTGAGACCAATCATCAACTAATTGTACTCCGAAGACTGTATATATTCTTGCTAACTATGTATTTGGTGGTGACTTGTAATGATGTTTATGTTGTAGTGTTACTGTATTGGCAGAATTGCCGGATGTGGGCTACTCTTAAGAGTGGTTAGAAGAACTAGCTACAAGATACCCTGGAAGGCTGGAACGAAATTTGTAAAAATTATATCAACAGATTGCATTCCCAACTATCCAGATCGCAATGTACCTACTATGTCGGTGTACAATAACAGTGCTGTCAAAGAAACTTATGTGGGTATTCATCATTTTGGACAATGATGCACGGCAGAAGGTATATCGTTATCCTGCTTATTCTTCCGAGTTGTTTATTATGTGCTCATCTTTCTCGTTATTTACATTTGCACCCTACGCCATTTGTTTACTTGTCCCTTTCAATCTATTGCATAGTTGAGTGCGCCCTTTTATGGTGAAGTGTTAGATGTGAATGCTAAGTACCTCCCTCAAGTGTAAAGGCTCTTTGCCTGTGGCTTGTGCTGACCAAATGATTGCTCTTGCGTCTGGCTCCCACAGGTATCTAGTCTTTTACTACTTCGCAAGTATAGGACATGGGGGATGGCAGTTGCCCAAAATCCCTTTCTTAAGCAGAAGATCCTTTATTGCATTATATATGCCTGCAGTTTTATTCTGTTGAATATTGTAACTGTCAATTTGGCTTAGAATGAAAAATATGATCTCTTATAATGGTATATTGTGCAAGAAAGATCATGATATTCATACAAAAAGAAAATTACAAAATGGTTCCATAGAGTTGCTCGAGTCAATTTACGTCTTCATGTGATGTGATTCAATTGAAACTTCTTTGGATGGTAAGGAAAAGGGAGAAAAAGAGAAAAAAAAAGGGAGTAGAGTGGGGGTGGTTCCGTTATGTTCTACTCTTAAGTAATCTTCTTATTGTTTTTTGAGTCGTATAAGTTGTCTCTGAAGTCTGAATTTTATCTTATTGAAATTAATCTTTACATGGTATACAGTAGTTTGGAAGTTGATTGCTGGTTGACACTTCCAACGAACATTAATCATTTGCACAACTTCTTAATTACATCATAATTTAAATCTAAAATATGCCCTGTCCAAATTCTCCATGCGTGTATCTAATGCAGGCTTGTGCTACAACCATTGCTTCTCTCCTTTGTAAGCATATCTGATATCTCCCTTCCTAGCACAAAGATCAGCAATAATATTGATTTTTCTCCAAGCTGCAGATTTTACTAAGTACTAACCACATCATTAAGTCCATAAGTCAAACCCATCTCGCTTTAATCTGCCAAGGAACTTTAATTTTTCCAATTCGGCAATTTGCAGCTGCCGTCTTTTTTATTCTGATTTCTGATAGTTTTTTTGCGTACAGGCTTAGCTATGCATTTGACTCTGGCCTCAGACTATGCCTGATATTTTGTGAATTGTGATCACTGACCACTATGAGGCCTCCAATAGGACTAGATTATTGTTGTTGCCATCTCCAAACACTTCGCTGAATCCACCAGTACCAAGCTTTTTGGTCCATCATCAATTTAATTTCAATATACCTTATGGGGTATGCTTCGATAGCATTCAATACTTATTGAAAGTACTCTGACTTTAACATGCAAGGAAGTTACAGAGAATGACAAGCTCATAATCTAGGGATACGTTTTCTGCAAACCTTTAAATTGCCCCTGACGCATAATCTGGAGTGTAATGTGTTGGTTCTTATATCTGTCATTGTTCCTGGATGTCCACATTGTTACTAACATAGTAGTAGACTAGCAGCACAAGTTTCCCAGATTTCTCTGACTAGATACTTCTGCTTTGTGCCTTTGTGTAGAGTGCACAAGTAGATATCTTGTACTTGTTGCGTGCTCTTACCTACTTTATGTACTCGCCGCCATGAATCTATACCATTAATCATTTGCAAAACTAAGTTGGTGTACAATTCATGGTCACTCTTTTCAGTCTTCTGAGGCCAAATCCACCCGAGAGGTTTGTGAACTTTATCCAATGCTACCACAACTTACTTTTTTTCTGTTAGCATGGTCTCCAGACAAAATGAAGTTCCACAGAATTCTTTCAGTCATATAAATTCAATAATGCTTTGTGGCCATTTGTAGCAGGCTATTTAATGGATGAATTTGTTGTTTAGGACATGTCTGGCCACAACCTTTTTTCCTTGGAAGATAGTAAGCTTTTTATTCCACTGGAATGCCTTGCTTCTGATTTTGTCCACTCGAAATTATCGACATCTATATAATTGCGGAGGAAACAGACCATGTGTTTTCTTTCTTAGGGTCTAATAAATGATGTGCCAATATAAGAGTGTTATTTTATGGGTTTTGCGAAAATTGTATTATAATATAGGATAAATTGAATCCTGTATAGATCATAGAGTATATTCTGCAATTGCCTCCACTTGTATTTGTCTCTTGTACTAAACCTATACCATTGTCCAAAGCATCTGTATATACCCTAAAATTAACTGATTTGTGTAAATAAAAAAAAAAACAAATTCTGCAGATTAAGGTCACTCATAGAGAATCACTTAAAAATATGAAAAGACACTACAGTTTTCATACCTTACACCTCATTAGAGTAAATATCAGATAGATACAGTATTTATACAAAGTGGCAATGAAAATCATTTACAGAATGAGGCTTGGGAAAACATAATATATGAGAATGGTGATTTATATTGCCTCCTTATAATGAACTTTATTGGTTCTTTATACATCTCTCATTAAATGATGATCTATGTTTGTTTTGCTTCTAAGAATCTGTCTCCTTTTTCTTTGGCCGTATATTTTCATGGCCTAATGCTTTTGCATTCTGTGTTAATTTTCGTATTCTTTTTCTCAGGTGTTGCATTAGCTCTCTGTCAATCAGATCCTGTACTTAATGATGGGCAAAGTAAAAGTAACCGATCTAGAGAAGCTATTGAGGGAGTCTGCAAAAGGTTTATAGAAAAGGTTTTAACAGAACGCGAAGTAAACAATGATGATGCCTATTCAAGTGATTAGCCTTTATGTTACTGCACCCTTTTTTTTTGTCTAATAAGAGCCTTAATCCCATTGGATTAAGGCAATCTAAGATGGAGTGGGACTATAAATTATTAGTACTCAATTTTTAATATTAGTGTCCCACTACACCTTACTGAATTATTGTGTTCTGACTTTCTAAAGCTCTTAATAATTTAAAGTTATGCTCTTTTATATTGATATAATATATTCTTTAATATTGAGGTATCTGTGGATTCTGCTTTGATGACCTCACCATGAATATTGAAAACAATACTAATTCATTGTCTTTACATTAAGTAATCAGTTGAGAGTCTGGTGGGAATTTGGATTTGTTATGCATAACTTAAGCTGTCTTGTTATCAAAACAACTCTGGACCATTGATTTGAAGAGCTAGATGATGGTCTCATGGGTCTGTTATCTTTAAGGATGTTAACAACCCGATAATTATATATCCATGAGGAATCTGATTTCTATGCAGAGCTTGTTGCTGTGACGATGGCTATAATGAATGGATATAATGATTTGAAGATAGAAGGAGAATTTCAAGTGGGGGTGACGATGAAGCCTTTCAAGCCAAGGGAACCAGATATTAAATGGTAAAGATTGTCTCTTTTCACAATGTTCTGAACTTTATTTCTACATTTTGTTTTATTACTTTTGTTCAAATGGTCCTTAGTGGACAAGCTGTTTGCCCCATGGGACCATTTCCTCTTTGTATTCGATCTGGATGCTTGTGAAGAGATATGTGCATGGTTTTGAATATAAGATTTAGCTTGCATAAACTGCTTCCAAACACATTTAGGTGAGCGGAGAAAGTGTACAACTCTGACATCATTTCGCATGTCACATCACGCATGATACTTAATAAGATTCAACTTCATACTACAGTATAATAATATGATGGGCCTAAATGAATATTCAACATTGTGATTTAATAATATGGTGGATTGAGATTAGTAATTATGGATGTTGCAGTTAATGACTTATTAAACATGAGTCATTACTGGACATAAAGTCTCTTTGTAGAACTCAACAAAGGGTGGTCAAAGAGTTCGCTTGATTAGCTCTCAGCATGATAGTGAAGGTACTAAATGAAAGGTATCAGATTATTATACACCTACATTAGTTGAGGTGTAGGGGGCAGCAAGGCACACCTTCAGTGCCTCGCAGCGACCCTGGTGCAAGTGCATATAGGCATGGGAATTTGGCCCCTTTTTATGCGTTTTGTCAGGCAACACACAGCTAGCTTAATAAAATTTCGAAGTTGTTACTTCTTACGACACAGAACAGACTATAAACAAAAAGTGCCCAGTAATATGTAAACCCCCTTTTCACCAAAGGGCATAAGTCTCAGTCTAGAAGGAGAAGAAGCAGAAGATGTTTTATGAGAGGTGGGTGGCAGTAAGAAGAAGACAATATGTAATCCTGATATATTATTAGATAAGACTATTAGACTATTAATATTAGTGACATTTTTGGAGAACTTTTTGTTTGATGTAAGCCTGTTTGATTTAATGGGTTGTTTGAGAGATACCTTTTCGTTTGAAGTTGAAACTCCATTAATTTGTTAATGATTTCTCTTTGGAATGGAAGTATGTTTAGCAATTCTTCTGTTTGTAATTATTTGGATAGTATCTTCAATTACTTTGGAGACTAGTTAAATGTTGTGAGAATGTCATTAATACTTTGCATGTTAATTGTTAAAGATCATTTCATCAAATACTATTAAGACTTCCAAAATTAGAGAATGCCTCAATGCCATAGTATAATAGGTCTTTTCTGCCATAGCTATCAGTACAACTAATTGCATCAAACAAGTTCTATAATCTCAAGTAATCTCATTATGTCATTAAACTAAATAGTATACACTAATAGTCAATATCATATGATATAAATATACTATGGTTCACCCATTTTATTAATTGTCTTCTTGTTGGTGCTCCCCCACTTGTCTCTCCAAACATCTGCTACTTCTTCTTTGTTCCTTTAAGGCAAAGTCTTAATCATAGTACATAGTTTAATGAGAAAGTTTAGATTAGAGTAGGAATTTTAACTTTGAAGTTTGCAAAATAATATGTAATTTTATGTTGGTGCACACCTTGCGATAAAGAGTGTTAAAAAGATCCAGAAGTGCATGTCCAGCTGAAACATCTAGGTTGAGTGAAGGGGCACTAAATGTGCCACATGTTGCGCATCGCAGAGTCATTTGCTTGAAATTTCATCAGTCTCTTCACTGTCATATTAACTTATTAAGAGCTAACTGATCAGCAAAAAAAAAGTACTAATCAACAAACCCTTGTTGATTGAGTAAAAGTTTTTATATTTGGTGATGTTTATGTTTAGGGCCATTTTTTGCTGATACACCCTGATTGTACTAGCCGATTTGTCAATACCACCTATGTTTGCAAAGGTCCATCCACCTTTTAACTGTTTGACTCAGTTAAAGACCACAATCAACAACATTTGGCCAATTCATAAACTAGGAACTTACAATAATACCCTCATTTTTTAAAATTCTGAAACTGCCCTTTTTTAATCTAACCCGTAGATTTACCTTAAATATCAAGATGTAATCTGTGTCGTCAATCTAATAGCCGCTGGGTTATCATCTTCTCTCTTTAAAAACTTAACTTTTTTCCCCAAATCAAAAACACAAAATTGAAGGTGATTAATGGCGTCTTCAAGTTCTTCGAAGGTTTTGAAACAATTGATTAGCTTTGTTATTACAATTTTGAGTTTTAATTTGTCAAACTGTTATCATTTTGAATTTGCTTTTTTTTTTTTGCAGGTGATTTCAAGATGTTTTTTTTGCGGCGAGAACGATCAGTGGAATCATGACTGCTCTTGGAAAAATTACCAATGTGTGAGGTGCAAACAACATCCTATGAAGCTTTTCGTAAGTGGTCAAGAAAACAGTAAAGGGGACAAATTTTTTAGGTGTCCAAACCAACCAATTTGTGGTGGTTTTGAATGGTTTGAGGAAGCAAAGAAGAAGAAGGAAAAGGAAGAGAAGATGAAGACTGAGAAGGAGAAAATTGAAGAGAAACCTACTACTTCAACTATAAAGCTTCAAATTGATGGAACTGTACCTATGACAGCTGAAGCAAATCCAGATGAAATGGCAGCTTTGATTCTCAAATTGCAAAATATGTAATGTGCAAAATGTTATGTTTCCATCTAGTAGTTTGTGTGTGCAAAATGTTATGTTTCTATCTGGTAATTTGAAGTTTTTCAATGAAATAAACTTGTTCTCTATTTGACTGTAACAACAGAGCATACCATGTTTAATAAGAGCATAAACTGTAACAACAAACAAGTTTTGGTCTGGACGTACGTACCTAGTTAGGACGTACGTACGTCCAAGCATGCAGCAAACTATTCTCGTCCAGGGATGTACGTACGCTGTTTTGACGTACGTACGTCCAATGTAAAAAAAAAAAAAAAAAACAGAGCATTGGAGGGAGAGAGATACTAGCTAAGTGAAGAAGAAGATGAATGGGGTGTATTCTAAGTTTTATTTCAGTAAAGGTAAAATGGTCTATTCCTACCAACCATCGACGACACAGATTACATCTTGATATATAAGGTAGATCTACGGTTTAGATTAAAAAAGGGCAGTTTCGAAATTTTAAAAAATGAGGGTATTATTGTAAGTTCTGTAGAAAAGTGACATGTGGAGGTTACATGTAATGGATTCCTATTAGGAATCGGTTTCTTTATTTGGCAACAAGTGTGGTGGAATTCTATTAGGATTCAATAGGGCTTATTAGAAATCTAAGTTGTTGTTGATTTAGGAATTGGGTTACCAATTGGATTAACCAAAGAGGTTATAAATATTGGTGTTGTGTAACCATAAGAATTTGAGCAAAGAAGAAAGTATGTGTGAGGAAACCTAAACTAAGGTTTCATTAGTTATTGTGTAGTTCACTTCTCAATTATCAATAAAGCTATCTCTCTTTGTCCCGTGGATGTAGGCATATTGCCGAACCACGTATATTATTGTGTTTTCGTATTTCTGCTTTAGTTTATATCTTTTGTGTTTGTTTCTTCATTAATCATATCAAGATCCTGTGTCATTTATCTTAACAATTGGTATCAGAGCCGAAGGTTATTCCTTTGGGTTGAAGACGGGATTTCGGAACGGTTTTGTTGGGTTTTAGGAATCTGTCCAGATTCGACACCCTGTAGTAAAACGGCCATAACTTTGTGCTCGGATATTGAAACATTGATCCATTTTTTGGGTTGGGAAGTAGACTCTTCAGGCTTTCTAACAGTATATGGTACATTCTGTGGTTCAAAGTATTTTGTCCTCAATACTTCGTTGAAGTTGACGGTTCCGATTTTCTTAGTTTGTTGAAAATCCAATGTTGGGTTTTTTTAGTGGCATTGATTATTGAAGAGAAGATGGCTGATTCGAATTCTTCAAATTCCAGCAGTAAGTACACAAAGGTGCATGGATTTGATATTATCAAATTCAATGGGAAGAATAACTTCACATCGTGGCAAACAAATGTGAAGGATATTCTTGTTAGTATGAAGCAGATCAAAGCCCTAAAGGGGAAACCTGAAACGGCAAAGTTGCCAACAGGTTGGACGAATGATGATTGGAAAGAGTTTGATTAACAGGCATGCAGTACGATTAGGTTATGTTTGACGAGGGATATCACACACAATTTTGCCGGTGAAACCTCAGCAAAGGAGTTATGGGAGAAGTTAGAGAAGCTCTATCTTAGTAAGGACTTGACGTCAGAACTCTATCTAAAGAAGCGTTTGTATTCGACAAGATTTACACCTGGTAAGTCTGTGATTAATCATATTAATGATTTTAAGAATATCTGTTCTGATTTAGCAAACATTGATGTGATACTACCTGATGGTGAGAAAGCTATAATTTTATTATGTTCATTACCATCTTCGTGGGAAACAACAGTTGATTATTTTATTGCAAACAAAAAGACCACAAAGCAGTTGGTCTATGATGATGTTGTTTCGATGTTACAATCCAAAGCCATTAGAAAAAAGGAAGCTGATGATGAAGTTCAGGCTGAGGGTATGTATGTTAGAGGTAGATCATCACATAGAGGTTCGTCGAGTTCTAAAAGTCGCTCTAAATCTCGGAAAAGAGATTTGAAAGATGTTGAGTGTTATTATTGTCATAACATGGGTCACTATAGTAAAGATTGTCCTAAGGTTAAGGCTAAAGAAGAGAAGAAGAAGAAATCTAATCCGAACACTGAAGTTGCTAACATTGCTCAAAGTAGTGATGAGGTAGCAAAGTCTATTGGAGCCAATGAGGATGAGGTGTTAACAGTTACATCAAATAGCTATTTAGCTGAAGGATGGTGTCTTGATTCAGCTGCTTCGTATCATATGTGTCCCGATAGGGAGTCTTTCACAACTTACAGAGAAGTAAATGGTGGTAAAGTTTTTATGGGCAATTCGAATGCTTGCAAGACAGTTGGTGTTGGTACAGTACGGATCAAGGCACATGATGGAGCTGTAAGAACCTTGACAGAAGTCAGGCATGTTCCTAATTTGAGAAAGGGTTTGATTTCATTAGGTGTACTTGAAGATAGTGGCTTCAAGTTTACCGGTGAGAATGGTCTCTTGAAGGTTTACTATGATGACAGGTTATATTTGATGGGCGAAAGACATGGAAACTTATATTTTCTTATTGGAGATATAGTTTCAGGTGGAGCTATGGCTATGATTTCTCAAGCGGTTGATGAGAAACAATTAACTTCTACTCAGTTATGGCATATGCGGCTAGGGCATATGAGTGAAAAAGGTTTGTCTATATTGAGTAAAAAGGGTTTGCTTGGTGGCCAGAAAACTTGCAAGCTCGATTTTTGTGAGCATTGTGTATTTGGCAAACAGTGCAGAGTTCGTTTTGGTACCGCTGTTCACCGCACTACGGGTACTTTAGATTATATACATTCAGATGTATGGGGTCCCTCTAGAACAGTTTCTAAGGGAGGGGCAAGGTGGTTTGTAACCTTTATCGATGATTTCTCGCGGAGAGTTTGGTTGTACACCATGAAGCACAAAAACGAAGTCACCGATTTGTTTAAGAAGTGGAAAGTTATGGTTGAAAAACAGACTGGCCGTGTTGTGAAAAGGATACGTTCTGACAATGGTGGAGAATACACTGAAGAGCCATTGAAAGTTTATTGTGCAGAACAAGGTATCGTTAGACACTTCACAGTAAAAGGTACACCACAACAGAATGGGGTAGCTGAGCGTATGAATCTCACACTACTAGAGAAAGCACGGTGCATGTTATCCAATGCGGGTTTGGGTAAGGTATGGTGGGCTGAAGCAGTAAATACGGCGTGCTATCTCGTGAATCGATCACCATCTACAACCATTGATTGTAAGACACCTATGGAAGTTTGGTCTGGTACACCTCCTGATTATTCAGATTTGAAGGTGTTTGGTTGTCCTGCTTATTTTCATATTAGAGAAGATAAGTTAGGAGTCAGAGCCAAGAAAGCTATTTTCTTGGGATATCCACAAGGTATTAAGAGTTATCGTTTATGGTGCCCAGAGTTGAATAAATTCCAGATCAGTCGTGATGTGACCTTTAATGAGAAAGCAATGCTTGATTCAAAAAAGTTCACAGGTTGGAACTCTCAACATGAGGGTGATGATAATGACAGTAATGGTGACGATACCATGCAGGTGGAGCATAATGTTCCATATTCATCTACAATAGATAAAGAGGTGACTGTTGTACAGGTACCTACAAGTTCAGAGGTTACACAGGTAACTACAGACACATATCCAGACACAGAGAGTGTAGATTATGAGATTGAAGAGGAGGTTCCTCTTGAAGATACTTTACAGCAGCAACAATTAGAGCAGCGTCATGAGTGGCCATCTTTAGCATCTCAACGTGAACCACGTTTGAGAAAAGCACCAGTTCGACTTGGTTTTGAGGATAGTGCATCTTTTGCATTATCAGTATTTTGTGATGATGAGCCTTCTACCTTTAAGGGGGCAATGAGGAGTTCTCATTCTCACGAATGGAAGTCAGCGATGGATGAAGAGATGAAATCTCTTCACAAGAACAATACTTGGGAACTTGTAAAGTTGCCTAAGGGTCAGAAGTCGATTGGTTGCAAGTGGGTTTTCACAGTAAAAGATGGTATTCTAGACTCCAAGGGTACAACTAGTGGTGTACGTTACAAGGCAAGATTAGTGGCTAAGGGATATGCACAAACGGAAGGTGTGGATTATAATGAAATTTTCTCTCCGGTTGTTAAACACACTTCCATCCGAGTCTTGTTAGCTTTGGTGACGCAGTTTGATTTAGAGCTCGAGCAACTAGATGTCAAAACTGCTTTCTTGCATGGAGATTTAGAGGAGAAAATATATATGTTACAGCCCGACGGTTATAAAGTTGTTGGTAAAGAAGACTATGTGTGCAAACTGACAAAGTCCTTGTATGGATTGAAGCAAGCACCACGACAGTTTTATAAGAAATTTGACACATTTATGTTGAAGCAAGGGTACTCTAGAAGTGAATATGATCCATGTGTCTATTTCAAAAAGCTTCAAGATGGGTCCCTTATTTTTCTCTTACTCTATGTAGATGACATGCTTATAGCTGCAAAGAGCAAGTCGCATATTGTTTCTTTGAAGAAACAATTGAGTAAAGAGTTTGAGATGAAAGATTTAGGAGCTGCGAAGAAAATTCTTGGTATGGAGATTAGTAGAGACAGACGACGTGGAAGACTTTGTCTCACTCAAAAGAAATATCTTGAAAAGGTTTTGACTCGCTTTCGAATGGAAAATTCTACGTCAGTTAGTACTCCATTGGCAGATCACTTTAAGCTTTCCGGTTTGATGTCTCCTACTACTGATGCAGAGAAGGAGAGTATGTCACAGATTCCTTATGCTAGTGCAGTCGGAAGTCTTATGTATGCTATGATTTGTACACGACCTGATATTGCTCATGCAGTAAGTGTTGTTAGCAGGTATATAACAAATCCTGGTAAAACTCACTGGGAAGCGGTAAAGTGGATTTTGAGGTATATTCGAGGCTCCTTGGATATTGGTTTGGTTTATGAGAGAGATAGTGCATCACATGTTGGTGGTTTTCTCGGTAAAATCCCAGATAGGGAAACACATGTCTTAGGTCATGTGGATGCAGATTATGCTGGTGATCTTGATAGGAGGCGTTCTACTACAGGTTACTGTTTTACCTTAGGTGGATGACCTATTAGTTGGATGCAGATTATGCTCTGATACCAATGTTACAACCTATTGTATCTTTGTCAACTACAGAGGTAGAGTACATAGCAGTGACAGAGGCCGTGAAGGAAGCTTTATGGCTTCGTGGTTTAGTTGGTGACTTGGGTATTCTTCAGAAGAATATTGTTGTCAATTGTGACAGTCAGAGTGCAATTCATCTTGCCAAGAACCAGGTTCATCATGCGCGCACCAAGCATATTGATGTCAGGTATCATTTCATTCGAGATGTTATCGATGAGAAGAAAGTGATTCTTCAGAAGATTGGCACCGCTGATAATCCAGCTGACATGTTGACTAAGGTGGTTTCGGGGGTCAAGTTTAGGCATTGCCTTAACTTGATAAATCTCTCCAGATGATGAGGCCTTTCGGGGTAGTGGCCCTTATGGGCGTGTGGGGGCAAAGATGAGATGATGCTTGTGTGGTGCAGGAGAAGTACGTATGGGTTCATTATGGTCGGCTCAGTTTTTTTACAATCTTCGCCGAGGTGGAGAATTGTAGAAAAGTGACATGTGGAGGTTATATGTAATGGATTCCTATTAGGAATCGGTTTCCTTATTCGGCAACAAGTGTGGTGGAATTCTATTAGGATTCAATAAGACTTTCTAATCTATTAGAAATCTAAGTTATTGTTGATTTAGGAATTGGGTTACCAATTGGATTAACCAAAGAGGTTATAAATATTGGTGTTGTGTAACCATAAGAATTTGAGCAAAGAAGAAAGTATGTGTTAGGAAACCTAAACTAAGGTTTCATTAGTTATTGTGTAGTTCACTTCTCAATTATCAATAAAGCTATCTCTCTTTGTCCCATGGATGTAGGCATATTGCCGAACCACGTATATTATTGTGTTTTCGTATTTCTGCTTTAGTTTACATCTTTTGTGTTTGTTTCTTCATTAATCATATCAAGATCCTGTGTCATTTATCTTAACAAGTTCCTAGTTTATGAATTGGTCAAATGTTGTTGACTGTGGTCTTTAACTGAGTCAAACAGTTAAAAGGTGGATGGACCAATTCTTTGCAAACATAGGTGGTATTGACAAATCGGCTGGTACAATCAGGGTGTATCAGCAAAATGGCCCTTATGTTTAACTATATAGTCATGAACTGGCATCCTTGATGGTAACTAATCTCCATCATATCAGTCATACTATTTTATAATAATGTTGAATATTCATATTCATTTTATATTATGAAGTTGAATCTTGTAAGTATCTTGTCCATGTGAAACACTGATCTCAGATGCGTGTAGATTATTTCTCTCACCTAAATGAATATTCACATAATAATTCTGCAAGGATTCGTGTACTGATGTATATACTTGAGAGGGTGTGTTTGGTTACAACTTAGAAGTATTGAAGATTCACTAGTATTTCTTTGGAAATGATGTATGACTAACCAAACATAGACAATTTTTTCATAGATTGTGCAACTACACACAATGTCAAGTAGTCTGTGTGATTGTGAAAGTTTTATCTTGAGGGAAAGAATAAATAAATCCCTGTTGGTTTTTTTTTTTTTCTCAATGTCGCGTATCCATCAAATTCTCGGGGAAAAAAAATAATTCCAGATGAAATAAAACACACCCTAAAATTTTCAAAAAGTATGTCGACAGCTACTTTGATTGAGAATTTTGTGGTAGGACTAAAAAATTTTCTCATGCTATGCAAACAAGCATTGCCAGTAGTGATCCATAGACTGTTTTCGGCTGGGCCGATTTTTGGGTCACCTAATCAGTGGGACTAGACCTAAAGACAACCAGGTGGTATAGTTTTCTATGGTAGGGTTATGGAACCAGAATCAACTAGATACTTATATGGCTATCAATAATACAAAATGCAAAATTGCAAATGACAATCATATTTTAAAGTGAAAATACAATTATTCAGTAGGTTTGAGTGAGACTAAATTTAAACTAATTATTGAATAATGAGTAATGTAAGCGACTTCTTTGATTAAAATCCAATATGATGATGATCATCGATCCAATCCAATTTACTAGCGTTTTCGAATTTGATCTTCCTATTCATTTCTATATTTTTTTTTCATAAAAATCATGTCTGGTGTAACCATGATCGAGTAGCATAAATTGATCCTATACATAATGCATTTAAATTAGTGTTAATCTTTACTTTTATTTTGTGTTTTTATTAACAAAAGAACTTGTGTGGAGTGCATGTAGTACAATCTTTTAATCTATTTTAAACTAAAGTTCTCCATCAGATCATCACCAAACTACTAATTGTGTATTTTACTTAATGGTAAACCGTGTCATATTAGGTACATAACTATATTATAATGTATATTACACATCAGAATCCCATTATATTAATAAGGTTTTAATAATAATTATTTTTTATATAAATCATATTTTTTTTCCTTACATATAATTGGAAGCTCAAAAACTAGTCACAAGGGTGACAATAATTAATCAATTTATTTCATTTTCAATGATTGAGTGGTAGGAACTAATCCTTGTTATATAAGTCTACAAGTTTTTATATTTGTATAAAAATAAAATACACCCTTTGCTTATGTAAACTTAAATAGAATCTTTTTTAATCTAAGATCTAGATCATATCTAGACCATACATTCAAGTCATACAACATTCGAGATACAAATGGATTGGTATGTAACCATCAAGTGAGGTCATATTGAACATGACTAAAATTTTATAATACCATATAATAAGAATTTTTCATTTTTAATAATTACATATAACTTAGAATAAGAATAGCTATATATGTTGTGATCCATTGTGTTTCCCACTAAGCAACAAGTGCACACAATGGTTCATCTATGCATAGGTGAAAATATCGTTTAGGGGCGGATATCCGATCCCCCAAAAACCGGAAAATATCGCGGATATCCGACCTCATGTGTCGGATTGTATTGGTTTGGCAAATTCGAAAAAATCGGTTTATGCCGCGGATATTCGCGAATATTCGCGAAAAATTCGGCAAATTGGGAGGTTTTCTGCACTTTACGTGTTTTTTCGCGGATTTCGATATATAAACTTATAATTAAAAGAAAAACATACATTACAAATTAAACACACGACAAATCATACAAGGAAGCTAAGACGGAACTATTACACAAGATAGTTTTACTCATAGGTGAAAAAATCGTAAATATCGGGCGGATATTCATAGAAATTTTATATGTTTACAATACAAGAACTAAACACAAACAACCTCATTACAACTCAACCCATAGTTTTATTTTAATAATCAAAATAAAAGACATGCTAACCCCAGAATGATAGACGCCCCTTGTCAAACCGATGAGCTTCGAGTCGCATACGTGTGGGGACGAACTCAGTACAGTAATATTCCCATGACATTGTTTGCTCGTACGACCTGAATTGGTCAATATGCATATCATATGCATCTTGATCCATACAATACGGAGCAAATGATTCAAAGATAGGAAATCTCGAGTATTGTTGAACCGGCATTAATGTATCGGCTGACTGCACGTCGGACCCACTTGTCATTGGGGCCAACCAACTCCCTATATTAGGAAACCAAGAACCACTGTCATCTGGTTGGGTTTGGTAGGATGGTACACTGGAATCATCACTTTGGGAGGTTCCCATGTTACCATAAGAAAAATGAGGGTAAACATAGGTAGGTTGGATGTTGCTTTGAGAATAAGGGAGGTTCCACGAACCTTGGGAAGAAAACTGGTCAGGAATGTTCCATGAACCTTGGGAAGATACCCTAGATGATTCTGTTTCCGTTTTAGGATGCGGTCTTTTCTGTCGAGGTCGTTTTCCTTCTCTTGGTTGTTGCCATCCAGCATGGTCTTCATCTTGGGTGGCAAAAAGAAATTGAGACTCCCCCGTAAAACGAATCGCTTCTGGGGTGCGTTCTCTTAGTGAATCACTGGCTTCTGATCTTCCCTTTTGACGACCAACATCTACGTTTTGGTCACCATCTCCATCATCATCATCGGAAGGTGAACGTGAACGTAGAACTGATTTACTTCTGAACAGGTCACTACCATCACCACGAATATTGGGATGGTCCCCAACGGGGTCATCAGGAGAATCACGGACGTCAAACATTGTGTGTCGTGGTTCTTCGGGCAAAATATTGTCTTCGACCCTTACATTAAGCCTCGCAGCAATTTCCGCGTTTGGGATCCGAGGTGCTTGATCCAGTTCAAGATCAAGTTCATCTTCGTTAACGATCCAATCCATCGATGCATCATCATTATCGTCAGCGGGATACAATTCAGTCAGGTCAACTAAATCTTTGTCAATTTCTGCCACCCTTCTTGCATGTTTTGCTTTCAGCCTTAAGTTGTAGTGGACGTACACCAGGTCATGCAAATGTTGCATTGTAACTGTTGCTCGCCTATTGGAATGTAGCATGCCAAATGTGCTCCAGTTTCGTTCGCATCCAGAGGATGCAACCGTTTGAGAGAGGATTCGTACTGCTAAAAACCTCAAGCTTGGAGCATCAGTGCCAAAGTTTACCCACCACTCAGCTGATAACATACAAAATAGTAGTGTCAATATATGTCATCTCGTTTTATAATTTCCAAATTTTATTTCAAGACTTTTAATAACTCACCAGGTTGTTGGCGAAAAATAGACTTTTGCGCCAAAGAATTATTAAAGTGGGGAGACAAAAAGGTAACTTGCAAGGCCCACTGGTCCTACACAAAAGCAAACCAATTATGTGTGAAAAACCAATTCGATACCAATTATTCATTACACAAAACCAAACCTTGGATACAAACAGTATACTGGTTTGCCAAAAGTGAGAGAGAACTTGGCATGGGCGTGCTTTTTTTTTCGTTTCTTTCTGATATATTGCTCTTGGAGGGCCATCAAGTTCGTCGCGAAAGTTTCCAAACGTCTAGTGCCTTTTGGACCTTTTTTTGATAATCTCATCGAAAATTCTAGTTCGGGGGGATTAAAAATAAATGTGTTAATTTTAAAATCGAAAATTTCCAAAATTTCGATAAATATCGGTTTTTGCCGATTTATGCCGCGAATATCCGATAAATGCCGACCGGCATGGGGTGTTTTAATATCCGAATATATGCCGTGATCCGTACCGTGCCGATCTCTGAAAAACGGAAAATATCGCGAATATCCGACCGGCAAGAACGATATTTTCACCTATGCATCTATGTAGGAAGAAACATGGAAACCTCTCCTTCCTCCAAAGAATCTATGAATGTTTGAATAGATTTGATAGCTCATATATACTGATACTATGATACTATGACAGTATTCATGAGATTAATCTAATTCTATATCATATAGGAGTGTGTTCCTCTCATTGAGTTTATCAGAACAAAATAAAAATAAGAATCTATGTGAAAATAGATGTTAGACTAATTTTGAACTAAAAAAAAATTATTAAAATAAATATTCTCACATTTATTGCTAATGCAAAATCATTTTTAGGCTATTTGTATGTAAAAAACCCTACATAATAATAAGTTTGATATTTGTACAAACAAACCCTCCCCACAAGTTTAATCTATTTGTACTAATCTCATTCAAATGTTTGTGACATATCATTGAAATACAAAATTTGTAAAAAGTTTATGCGGGGTTTCGATAAAATGACTTTCATATATCCATTTAAACAGATCAAAAAGTTTAAAAAACACTATAAAAACTAGCACTAATAGACATCATTATGCAGAAAAACGGTATAAAGTTGTTGGAATGTATATAAATACAAGATCACGGAGAAGGTAAGGGGGGACAACCGCCCTAAAAGATTAAAAATGTATACTCACATTACTATTTTCAGTAATAAGCCATATAAAAAAACCTTAAAACTTCTTGATTATTGGTGTTGGTACCATAGTAGTATAGATTGTTTCAATTATACAAAGTTCTAATTAATAATTAAAAGTAATGTAAAGTAGCACATCATGAATCATGAATCAAGAAGTCAGCTTTCATTCAATATAATCTGACCAATAAGCAACATACATCTCAAATTTTACAGTAGGCATCTTGTAATAATAAGTTGTAGTATATTGAAATAGAACAACTTGTGATTGTGACTTATTATTATAAATTATTGTCTTGAGATTCTAATTTTGCAGTTCTCAATACAAAGAACATGGCCTCAATAGCTATTACTAATTCAAAGTATATAGTATATATATAATTATATGCAAATCAAAGCTTTATAAGATCAGTTGGTTCATTAGTTACCCTTTGTGTTGTGTACTACTGTACTTGTGTTAGTATGTTGCAAATTCTTTTTTTTTCTTGTTGAGTTGATGAGAAGAATCTTGTCTTGTTAACTCAAACGTGTGAGAATCTACTGCAGACAACAAGTCACAGTTGTTTTGTCATATAAACCAACTTTGCACCATACTCAAAGAAGACAAATACACATTGTTTTCTTCATATAGTGGAATACACAATAGATGCTAAGCAAGTAAGAGAATCTTAGCAGGCAAAATATAACACAACTCTCTTTCTCTATCTATCTATCTTCTTTTTAACTAGAGTAGTTGGTTGACTTCACTACCTCTTGCTTCTGTTCTGGTTATGTAGCTAGTGTGTGAGAGGTTTGTTTCTGTTTTACTTCTTGGAGAGAAGGGGAATATATAACATATAAGGATAATAGAAAGTCTGAAAGGGTAATAATTGTGTGAAAGAAATTTCTTCTTCAAAAGGACAGACGGATTGACTCTTTTATTGCTCTATGCTTCTGCTTATATTCGAGGAAACAACAAGACACCCATCATTGATGAATAGAAGATTCTTTTCAAAGTGAGCTTTCTTTCTTTCTTTCTTTCTTTCTTTCATTCTTTCTTTGTTAGATATGTATTTCATTTCATTTCAGTTCACTTAATATTATGATTAGTTTGATTATTTTGTGAACTGGGGTTCTTTTTTCATTAGTTGTTCTTCCATTATTTTGATGCTAAAAGATTACTTTTGGGTTTGTTTGGTTACAAAGATAAAAGATTACATAGAGATAAGTGAGCTCTTTTTTGCTTTTTATTTAATTTATGTTTTTTTTTTTAACAACTTTGGTATCCTTGAAATGTTTGTTTCTTGAATTTAGTTGGTTTTTTTTTACAAAATTTTAGTAGTGGTAATACAACTATGATATTAATGTTTGGATTTAGGAAGAACCCTTAGTTGAGAATTTGTTAGGAGATAATTAAAATTTGGGTTTTGTTTTTCAATATAATTGGTGGGGGTGGTGGTGTTGGGTTTTTTCCTCTGAAATGGTTTTTTGATTGCAGTTCCTCTAAAGGTTTTTGTTGACGATGTTTCTCCGACTCGGACAGATTGCATTTGTGAAGACGGGAGAAAGCAATCCATCTTGGAAGTTCCTCTTTTTGTTTTTCATCTTTTGCATACTCTTGTGTTTTGGATCCTGAAAGTATTAGCAATCGCTGCAGTCTCTTTGTGATGAGATTTTGAAGGAAATTCATTATGGAGGAAGGTGGTTACCCGCAAAACACTACTTTGGGGAACCTCTCAAACACTACCATGGATTATGACCTCATGGATGACCTCTTGTTAGAAGGATGCTGGTTGGAAGCTGGTCGATCAAATTTCTTGCAATCAGATCCGTCTACATCTACTGCCCTTTACAGCCCCTCTTCATTCTTTTGGCCTGGTACAGAGATTGACTATAGATTTCCAAACTTGAACCAAGTGGAAGAAAACACACAGCAGGTGAAGGAAAGATCTATAATCCCGGAGGATCAATCTTCCATTGAACTTCACACTGAGAACCCCATAGAACCTCATTTCATTAATCCCAATGCCAATGTAATTGCAAAAATTTCTCGTCAATCAGAATATTATCTCCCGGAAGAATTCTCTGAGTTAAGCAGAAACTGGTGGATTGGACCAAGGGACAATCTAGGCTCTTTTCCATCTGTAAGAGAAAGGTTGTTCCAAGCACTTCGATGTATAAAAAAATCCTTAGGAAAAGATGTTCTTATTCAGATATGGGTGCCTGTAAAGAGTGGACACAAACAGGTTCTTACTACCAGTGACCAACCATATGAACTTGATCCGAAATGTCAGAGGCTTGCAAGTTATAGAAATGTCTCCATGGGCTACCAGTTTCCAGCTGAAGAGAATTCAAATGAGTCAGTTGGGTTACCGGGACGGGTTTTCTTGCAGAAAGTGCCTGAATGGACTCCTGATGTACGCTATTTCAGCCGTGATGAATACCCACGAATTGGTTATGCACACGAGTATGACGTCCGTGGGACCATTGCAGTACCTATTTTCGAAAGAGGGAATCGGTCTTGTTTGGGTGTTCTGGAGGTGGTCATGACTACCCAGAAGATAAATTATAATTCCGAGCTTGAAAATGTCTGCCAGGCTCTTGAGGTCAGATTTAACTTTTGTTTTGATATTTTTGTTAGTGTGAATCATCAGGAGCCGTCACGTTACATCATTTCGATAATGAGTTAATGACTCATGAATATGCATATGGTCCATGTAGAATTCTTGTACCTTTAGCAAATACCATACTAGTATGTGCTTGCTACATTTTCTAATTTAGGATATCTTCTGGATGGAAAATAGCACACGGGTTGTAAGAAATGTTTATTAACTGGATGTAGGGTCACTAAATTTGACTGTATGTATAGAACTCGTTAGACTAATTAAGTTATGTTATCATTTGTTGCTTCCCTCGTTCTTTGAACCATAAGGAATGCCGCCTTGGCTAATGGTAGACTGGCGATTGAATTATACTTGCAACACTGCAGGTTCACCTAAGTTGAAATTAAACACTCTCACAAAGACAGTTCTCCTTATTTCCATATTCTTTTGTGGTCAAAGTACTGCAATCATTTTACTATGTTTCTGTTTCAATTACTCTGATAATGTATATTACAATCATCCCTGAAAATGGTCTTAAATTTTCTGAAGTTAGTTTTTTTTTTTTTTTTTTTTTTGAAAGGTAGACGAGCATAATATATACATAAAAAGAGAGTACAAGGAAAGATTACAAAATAAACCAAGGGATGAACTTTCCCATATAATGGAAGGAAATACAACAAAACTAAAAACGTCTTCTCAACTCCTATTTCAGAATCAAGACTGCAAAATTATAGCCTCCCAAGAGAAACCAAAAGCCTCAACTGAATACTCCTGTAGCCAATAGCCAAAAATTATGTATCTGAAATTGTCTAAAATTTCCCAAATGTGTTATACTTGGGTTTCACTGACCTAAGTGCTTTCAAGTTTCAAATGTCTTTCAGACTTTCACTTTTTCTTGAAATTATATGTTCATACCGCAGATTAGGGCAGGAAACGGATCGGATACGGAGCGGATATGTAGTCATCCATATCCGTATCCGGATTTTTTTCAGTGTATCCGTTTCTGTATCCGTATTCGAGTAGGACTGAATTCTTTGTACCGTGTCCGTATTCGATTATCCTGATCTGGATTCGATAATCCGTTTTTAATTCGGATCGAATACCCGAATCTGTTTCGGTTTGATTTTCTGTAACTAAAAACTAAATATGAGAAATTATAATAAAATGTTTTTGGATATATCCGGATTTTATAAATAAAAAATTTGAATGGTTAGGTTTTTGTTTTTATATATAATTTGATGACCATATTAGCCCTGTACAAATGGTATATTATTTGTATAAAAGTATAAATCTGGATATATCCGGATTTTATCCATATCCGAGTCGGTCAAAATATTATAAACCGTATCCGAATTTAAATTCGGATAATTTTTTTGAACCACATCCCTTGTATTCGGATTTCGGTCAATCGGATATTCGGATAAATCCGACCCGATTTCCTGCCCTACTGCAGATGAGTTTTGCCCTACTTTCATGTTTCTCCTGTCATATAATACTCCCAAATTTGAAAACGTAAAAAAGATTTCATGCTTATCTCTTTTCATTTAGAGGAATTTATTTGGTTGCAGGCTGTTGATCTGAGGAGTTCTGATGTTTCAGTTAGACCCAGTGAGAAGGTAATTTGAACTTCAGTCATCTTATCTCTATTTATTACAAGGATATAGCATAGGTAGATATGGAAAGCCTCTGTCAAGAGAAAATTAAATGTTTGATGACGTCACCCGCTATTTTCAATCCTCAGTGATCTTTAAAACACCTTAAACTTCTAATGAAGTGTATCATATGTTTATTGATCAGTTTTAGGCTTTTAGCTTTTCAACACTTATGATTCAAAGACTTCCGTTTTTAATCATATTTATATAGTTAAGAAACCTTATTTTTTCAGAGGCAGAGCTTCCATGGTAAATATAAATGAAATATTTGATTATATTGCAGATCATATGGATGGTGAGTTTTACTCAAGAATAAGATACACTAAAATATGTAGGCACCAAACACGTTTTTTTTTATACGTTGGGTAGTGTCTATTTTAAATTCTCTTTGGAGTTCTGATCAGATGTTTTCCTCTATCAGGCTTGCTGTAAATCCTCCTACCAAACTGCTCTGCCGGAGATTGCAGAGGTTTTAAAAGCTGTCTGTGAAACACATAGACTGCCTTTAGCTCAGATTTGGGTTCCATGCATCCAACAAGGTAAAGGGGGTTGTCGACACTCCGATGACAACTATGCTCTCTGCATTTCGACTATTGATTCTGCCTGCTGCGTCACTGATTCCCTGCATGAGTTTCATGAGGCTTGTTCCGCCCACCACCTCTTTATAGGTGAAGGTGTTGCTGGAAGAGCATTTCTGACAAATAAGCCCTGCTTGTCAACTGACATAACTGCTTTCAGCAAGAAACAGTATCCACTGAAACACTATGCAAAGATGTTTGAGCTGCGGGCTGCTGTTGCAATGCGTCTTAGGAGCATTCATGATGGAAGAGTTGATTATGTCTTCGAGTTTTTCTTACCCGACTGTCAAGACAGTGATGAACAGATGAGGATGTGTGATTCCTTGTCCATTATTGTACACCAAAGATGTAGAAACTTAAGGTTAATCACAGATAAGGAGGTGGAGGAAGAAAATATTCAACGTATCTGTGGAGTAGTAATCCCTTCAGATGGGGTAGTCAATGCTGAAGAAATACCAAAGTTAGGACCTGCTCTGTCAAATGACTCCATGCAAGCATCCTGGATCACCAGTATGATGGAGGCTCAGCAGAAAGGTAAATTTACTGAAAAAGAGGGTGTGTCTGAAGGGTTCAAAGTAACTAGTCAGTGGATTAAACCCAAGGAGTTGCACAATGATTCCAAGATCAAGTCTACTGCAAATTCTTCTATTGGTCAACGTAGCTTCTCAACTGTGACCAAAACAATTGAAAAGAAAAGGACCAAGGTTGAAAAAACTATAAGCTTGCAAGTTCTTCGACAATACTTTGCAGGGAGCCTCAAAGACGCTGCCAAAAGTATTGGTGGTGAGTAGTAACCCTCTTAAGTATAATAATGTTTACTTATTTTTCCTGGCTGAGGTAGTTTATATCTACACACTATTTTCTTAAATAAATTATTTTTATTACAGTAATGCACTGTCATATGGTTGGATCTTACTAAACATCTTTTTTAAATTTGGCATGCAAGTTAAAATTTCTCTCCTATTTCATTTTTCACGTATTCATTGTCATTATTACATCTCTTCCTCCTAATGCAAGAGATCATCTTTTAGAACCTCGGCTATATTTGATTATTTATATGCAAGTATCCAGGTAGTACACTGACGAAATGAGAGGCCAATCAGCCCATCAATTCTAACAAGCAACTCACAAATGATATACATTTGTGTTGAAATTCCATAGAAAATGTAACTGAATATTAGAATCTCACTTAAAACGGTTCTAGGGTCATTTTCAGTGAGGTTGCATGTACACATCTTATTTGTGCATCACGTTCGAGCAACCCTCCTTGTTTCTATTGTTGAATTCACTCACATAGAGTTGTATACATTGTTAAATTGATTATCAACTTGATTCTTGTGTGCAGTGTGTCCCACTACCCTGAAACGAATTTGCAGGCAACATGGAATCAAGCGATGGCCTTCTCGAAAAATTAAGAAAGTAGGTCATTCTTTAAGGAAACTCCAGGTTGTTATGGATTCAGTTCAAGGGGCTGAGGGTTCTTTCAAAATAGGTTCTTTGTATGCGAATTTTCCAGAATTGACGTCTCCAAATTTATCTGGATCCAGTGTGTTTTCCGCATCAAAGGAGAAAAATCTTTTGAAGCAGTTGAACCCAGTACCCGAGGGCACAATCTGTCAATCTGCAGATGTTGCATTCAGCCCTCGAGCTGCTGCATCAAAATCGCCGTCATCATCATGTAGTCAGAGCTCCAATTCAAGCCTCTGTGGCTCCAGTGGGCAACACAAGCATCCGCTCGTTGCCCAGTTCCCTAGTAGCGAAGATGGTTTGAGAGCAGAAGATCTTGGTGGTGTATTAAAGAGAGCACGCAGTGATGCAGCATTGCAGGTCTCATTTCAGGAGGAACCAAAGCTTCTGGAAAGATGCCACAGCCTAAAATCCTTGGCCGAACATCCTGATCTTGCGAACCTTCCTCTTTTGCCTGAGAATATATCTGGAGAGAAGGTTGCGCTCAGAGCAAAAGTCACTTTTGGGGAAGAGAAAGTCAGGTTCAGTATGCAAACCACTTGGGGAATTAATGATCTACGACAGGAGATTTCCAAGCGATTTCACATAGATGATATGAGCACAATTAATCTCAAATATTTGGACGATGATTCTGAATGGATCCTACTAACATGTGATGCCGATGTGGAAGAGTGCATAGAAGTGTACAAATCATCTAGGACACAGACAATCAAATTTTCTCTCCACCAAGCGTCTCAGCCAAATTTGGGAAGTTCAATCGGTAGCAATGGTCTGTCGTGACTCGGACAGTACACAAGCAAATATTGAGCTTACAGTGCCTCGCTGTGAGAATATGCTTGTAATTCTTTCCCAGGCCTAGATAAAGTTTCCCTGAATTCTGTTCACTCCAGGCTCATATAGGAGCTGTACATATTGGAGTGCACCGACAACTTGCTGTTGTCCATTGCTTTGTTTTGAAATAGTGGAATCTCGCTTTCGAACAAATTTTTCTTGGATTGTTTTTGATATCCTTTTGAGGGCTTGAAGTAACAATATTTTGCTATGGAGAACTACGTAGTGTCTCATGAGGTAAAAAGTATATAGATTTTGATGTTCAATCAATCTTGCAGATGAAGGTGTCTTCTTTGAGTTAATCAGCAAAGACTGACAGATCTACGTAAATTTGAACTTCGCTCACAGATACTAAAGCCAGCACTGCTGCTCAAATTTGTTAGCTTCTTCTGCAGAAGTTTGTATTCTTAAAGAAGCTAACATTGTATTCTTAGGCTGAGGTTTTAAATAGGATGTAGGAAATTCCCAGCATGTCTGTTGCCATGTTATTAGATTTGTATTTGAGCAATCTGGCTTATTAATGGTTCTACCTATGTACATATATTACACAATTTGTATTCAACTACTAGTATTGTTTTCTGAAAGATTTTGCCTTTATGAAACCCTAAGGGTTTCGACTTTGCTGATGACAGGCAACAAGGATGTGATTTTATCTGTTAACAGTAAATGTAAATAAGTTCAATATTACCGTGACACAGAATTTTGCTGATTAATGTTTTGTTGAAGTTCTACTACCAAAATTGAAAGTACAAAACGCAAATAGGAATAGAAAAGCTTCCCATGCAGGAGATTTGTTGTTTGTGTTTTCAGGCTCTGGAAGGCCAAAACTGTAGGCATGCTAGCAAATCCATGGGTAGCCTAAAACTGGTGATTGGAATTGGATTCTAGTTCTAGACTATGAATTCCGCCATGCATAGTAGGAAATATTTCAGCAATGATTTGGCAGGGGTGCACCAGGACCTTGCAGTAGTGCAATGCAAGGGCGACGTTTGAGAGTTCCCAACAGCAAGCTGTTTGGACTCCATCCCTGAAGGGAAAAATTAACTCAATATCGTGTGATGCATTGCCCCACGTATCAGATATTAATTAACTGATAAGAACAGATACTAAACTTGATCTTAGCCCAAAGGCCGAGAAAAAGGTATGCTTTTACACTTCACTAAGGCTTGTAATTTATAATCATAGGGCAATTGTCGTATGTTCTCCTTTGTCAATCTGGGACTAGACCTGATGTAAGATGCTTATCAAAGCACCTTAATTACTTTTCAGACTATGATCTGGCTTCGTGTTTCTACCAAGCAGGGCAACGACAAAACTTGATATAATTAGTCTATCACTTTAAACTCTTGTTTGCACTGATATGTATCAGGCAGGGCCGGTTTTGAGCAGGTTCAAAGGGCCCGTTGATAAATGTCACTCACAGTTGGTCTTTTTTTTTTAGTTTTATGACCCGTTTGCCCTTAAACACATAACTTAATACATCTCCCAGTCAACTTATAATAAGGGTATATTCGGTAATTTAGATCTATTCTCCTTCTTATACGACTGGGAATAAAAAAAATGGACCCCATAAGCATCCGAAATATAAGAATGGCCCAGTTAAGAAACCTATGGTAAAATAGGCCCTGACGTTAATTACGGTTCTATTGGACGAAATTATCCTTTCTTTTTATATATCGTCTTCTGTATATCTCCTCTTTCAATTGTCTCTCATTAATTGAACAGAAAAAACCAATATCGAAGGAAGAAAAATTTCTTTGAATTCTTCGTCCACAATATCGCATCATCATTTCGTTCTACTACTACTGCAACTTTTTTCACTATTACTTATGTTTTTCCTTCTACTGGTTTCCATTTCAAATATATATTCTTCTCTTTTCTGAATCTCAACAACAATTGTGGATAGAAAAACGACCTCTACACTGGCCATAAAGAGCAGCCAATGAACATGTTTCAACAAAATGATTGTTGTTATTAAATAGATAGATGACCTATGATATATTGATAAGATCTTATTTTTCAAGAAACAAAATGAGTTGTTAAATAAATGAGCCACAATGCAAATTCTCTCTGAACAAGGAACCAATATGGTTTTCGTATATCGATTTTAGAATATATATTATATACCCTCTAACAATCATCAGCCTCTACAATTGAATTTTCACTTTTAGAGACAATAGTAATTGGGACTTCTTCATCTTCTCTAATTAAATCATCAATTGTTGTTGTTGCTAGCCTGCTACTAGATCTTTTTATAGAAATCTAGGCATTGGGTTCCACTTGTCAGTAGTAACTAACAACTTCTAAATAATTGTTGTGGAATGCAAAAAATCCAATGCATAGTTGTATATAGATCAAGGCATTGTATGCATAGAGATTAATGCATTGTTTCCACAGAATTATTGACATTTTTGCCTCGTCAGTATATATTGTGTTGGTTTGCATAAAGATCAATGCAATGGATGCATAGAGATCTTTGCAATGCATACATTGGCAACGACATAATAATCACAATGTAAAAAAAGTTATTCCATACCTCGCCAACACAAAATTGTAAAGTTTAACTAAGCTCTCTTAATTTTATGGTATAATGGTGAATCTATGTGCACTGTATTCATTTAATCCAATCAAGATTCTTTTAAACTGATTCAAGTTTGAGTATTGCTGAAATTGCAATTTATAAATCTAGGTTGTTATCAAAATTTGATTTAGACTCTTAATTTAATTCAATTTGAATTGTTTATTTTAAGAATATGATGTTTGATTTGATCTTGAAAAGTCTGGTTTCATGTTCTTGCTTTTACAGTCCTACACTACTAACAAAGCAAAAATGATTTTTCTGAACCAGAGACCTTAAACGCACCCTATCAACACCTCTGGTGTCTTTCATCATACCTGATAGAGTTCTTCAAGAACCTTACCATTTATATATATTTTTTGCTTGTAAGGTAATAATAATTCAAATTTAAGTTAGTCGTATTCGAATCTTGTTCTTAAAGCTTGAGATGTTTTATTTGATGTTGTTTCTATTAGAGAAGTTTTGACACTGGTGATGTTTTTTGCATTAAACCTTTTTCATTGGGTATGGAATGCAAAGAGCTCAATGTATACTTGCACATAGCTCAGTGCCTTGCTTCCAAAGAGATCAGTGCATATTTGAATTGGGTCTGGAATGCAAAGAGGGTGCATACTTTCATAGAGCTCATTTTATTGTTTGCAAAGAGATTAATGCATATTTGAATTAGGGTCTGGAATGCAAAGAGCTCAATGGATACTTTCGTAGAGATCAATGCATTACGTGCAGAAGGTTTATGTCCAATCTCTTTACATTCTTAGTTCGTACTATGGTTTTTTATCGAATCCACTGCAAAAAAACATTGGCAAGAAGTTGTTGATGCTGTTAATGATCAAAATGGTTCTTCTATTAAAAAAAAGCTAGAAGAACTGATATTCAATGTAAGAATCGAATTGATACTTTAAAAAAGAAATATAAAGTTGAAAAAGCTAAGATTTTAGCTTCTTTTGGTACTTTTATAAATAAATGGTCTTTTTATTCTCGTCATGATATGTTAATTGGTCCTAATGGTTCTAACAAGAAACAACAACATCATCATCATCGACAACAACAACATCTTGCTTAACCTGCACCACGACTACCACCACCACCACCGTCATTGCAATTGATGTCGTCGTCTTCAAATTCACCTCCTTTAGCTTTAACTTTACCTTATCATCAAAGAACACCACCTTCTTCATCATTACCACATGCTAATGTTGTGCCTAGATCGAAAAGACCTGCTCCTAGTCCTATAGCAACTGGAATTGATGATTCTTGTTTTAGAAATAATTATTCTGCTGTTGCGGCGGCTGCAGCTGTTTAATCACTTTCTGAATCATCGAGATCAAGTGAGGAAGAGAATAGAAGGAAAGATGAGGATGTTGATGGTGTTAAGGAATTAACACAAGCTATAACGAAATTTGGGAAAATTTATGAGAAAGTTGAAGAAGTGAAGCAAAGACAAATGGTTGAATCGGAGAAACAAATGATGGAGTTTATGAAGAATTTGGGGTTTATTTGGAACCATATAACAGATTTTACATATTCTGATGGTGAACTTGATTTAACACCATGAAGTAGATTTTACATATTCTGATATTCTTCTTGGACTTCTTCTTCTTGTTGTCAGCGCGAAGTAACACTGCGAAGGTGTGAGAGTTTGTTTATTTGGAACCATATAACAGAGATAATGGTAGGAAGAAGAAGAAAGAAGAATAAAGGGTAAAATTGGAATCAAAATTTAACATAAAATAGAAACAAGGTCGATTTTATAATTTTTAAGCTAATTAGGTGTTTTCTTAGCCGACGAATTCTTAAAGAGGGCTTTTCTTATAAATCGGGCCTTAGATGGGCCATTTTTGATTTATGGACCCTTAATGAGGTCGCAAAACCATTTCCATGAATAAAACTTGCATGAAGTATTTTACTTTTCCTTTCACAATTACCATATTACGTGTACAAAACCTAAATTTTAGGAATAATAATTTTCATAAACATCATGGCCCCAAAAATTTACATCCAAAGGACGTGCATTTCACTTGTGTATATTACAGAAGAAGGTAGTAATAAGTTTTGTTACTGGTGTAGCAGTATCCTTTTTATGTAATCAATGCTTCAAATTCTGGACTCTGTTGGTCCAGTGGGAGACAGAAGCATCCACTTGCCCAAAGTCCCTTATGGTGAAGATCCATTAGTAGTTTTTTAACCTTGGTGTGGACAAGTTGTAATGAGAAGAGTTCATGTTGCTGCAGCTTTCAAGCTTGAATGTCTGGCAACAGTAGTTCAAAAATAGGACAATACTTCACAGTAACACAGGTGGCCAATGACATTGCAGGGTGGTGTTAACAGATAGGTTTGGGTTGTGTGGCAGGGTGGTGTTAACAGTTTGTAATGGAAAGAGGTTATGTCGCTGCAGATTTTGAACTTGAAAGCCTGACAGCAGTAGATCGATGATAGGATAGAACTGCCATATGTGGTCAAAGACAAAACAAATAGCTTCAACCCGATGGATTAGGACTGTGTTGTAGGGTGGTGGGGACATTTTATAATGAGAAGTGGTTATGAAACTGCAGATTTCAAAGATAGGACAGTATTGCACAACAACACAGATGGCCAATGAAAGAGCTAGCAGATAGCTTCACTGAATGGATTTGGGCAATTGTGCAGGGTGGTGTGGACATTTGTAATGGGAAGAGATTATGTTGTTGCATATTTTGAACTTTAATGCATGACCGCTGTAGATCAAAGATAGGACAGTATTGCATAGGAATATAGGTTGTTGTGATGCAGGTTGTTGTGGAGAGTTTGTAATGGGAATAAGTTAGGCCGCTGCAGATTTTGAGCTTGAATGTCTGGCTGTTTTTTTTTTTTAGATAAGTTCATAATTTATTTATATCTAAAAAGAGTTACAAGCCTGATCAGCACATAATCAGTATGTCGTCAGGTTGGTGGAACACTGGTGAAACAGAATTTCACCTAAGAAATAATAGACAGAGTACAAACTAAAAAGGCAGCAGCAGCAGCTTGAATGTTTGGCTGTAGTAGATCAAAGATTGGATAGTGTTTCACAGCAGCACAGTTGGCCAAACATAGAGCAGAAAGTTACTTTCAACATATAGAATTGGGTTGTGCTATAGGTTGGTGTGGATATCGAGTTTGTAATGCGAAGAGGTTATACCTCTGTAGATTTCAGGTTTGAATGCCCGACAACAGTAGATAAAAAAATATGACCATACTACACAGCAACACAGGTGGCCAAAGACAACATATAGCTTCAACAGATGGATTTGGGCATGCAGGGTCGTGTGAAAAGTTTGTATTGGAATATGTTATTCCGCTGCAGATTTCGAGCTTGAATGCCTGACATCAATAGATTAAAGGATAGTAATACACAACACCACATATGGCCAAGGACATGATAGATATGATTCAAAAGATGGATTTAGACAGTTGTGCAGGGTGGTGTTGGCAGTTTTGTAATGGGAAGTGGATATCCTGCTACATATTTCGAACTTGAATGCCTGACAACAATAGATCAATTATAGGATAGTACTGCACAACACCACATGTGGCTAAAGGTAGAGCAGATAACTTCAAGAGATGGATTTGGGTTGTGCGACAGTGTGGTGTAGTCAGTTTATATTGGAAAAAGGTTATGTTGTTGTAGATTTCGAGCTTGAATGCCTGACAACAAAGATAAGATATTATATACTGCACAACAACAAAGGTGACCAATTAATGACAGTGTAGATGGCTTCAAGAGATGGATTTGAGTTGTGTTACATGGTGGTAAGGACAGTTTGTAATTTGAAGAGGTTATGGCGCTGTAGATTTTGAGCTAGAATGTGTGACAACAGTAGATCATAGACAGGATAACAGTAGATCAAAGACAGGATAACAGCACATGTGGCCAAACACAGAGCAGATAGGTTTAGCGGATGGATTTGGGCTATGATGCAGGGTTGTGTGGACTGTTTGTAATGGGAAGAGGTTATGCCACTGCAGATTTCGAGCTTGAATGCCTGACAATAATAGATCAAAGATAAGATAGAGTACTGCACAACAACACAGGTGGCCAAAGATAAGATGGAGTGCACTGACAACTTGCTGTTGTCCATTGTTTTCTTTTGAAATAGTGGAATCTCCCTTTCGAACAAATTTTTCTTGGATTGTTTTTGATAACCTTTTGAGGGTTTGAATTAACATATATTCCTATGGAGATTTACTTAGTTTCTCTTGAGCTAAAAAGTTAATAGATTTTGATGTTCAATCAAGCTTGCAGACGAAGCTGTCTTCTTTAAGTTGATGACAGATTTACAGAAACTCAAACCAAAATTGCTTCTCAAATTTGTCCCTGTAGATGTTTGCATTCTTAATGAACATTGTACTTTTAAGTAGATGTGCATAAACTTTTAGTTCCACATGTCAGTCCCTTTGAATTCGGCTGTGTATAGTAGAAAAGATTTCAGCAATGATTTGGTAGGGGTGCGCCAGGCCCATGCAATAGTGCAACGCATGGGCGACGCTTGAGAGTCCCAACAGCAAGCTGTTGTGATGGATTCCCCCTAGAAGCAAAAATTAATTTAATATCGTGTGAGGCATTGCCCCACGTATCAGATATTAAACTGATAAGAACAGATACTACACTTGATCTTAGCCAAAAGGCCGAGAAAGGTATGCTTTTACAATTGCTAAGGATCTTCTTTTGTAATGAGAGAGCAATCACCGCTATGTTCTCTCTAGTCAATGTGGGATTAAACTAGGTTTTTACGCCTTTAGGGCAACATATTTCCACATGTACTTAGTTGGGAGCAAATAAGCAAGCAATTTTATTTTCTGCTAAACCTGCCTTCACATGTCTACCAAAGACGCCAACTAAAGTCAGAATCTTGATACACTTCTGTCACCAAACTTATATTGTGCAATGTATATGTATCAAGAAGACTATAGCTCATATCATCCCCACAAGGTTCCTATCAAGCAGTATGGTTCCCATCAAGAAAGAAAAATCGCCAGCCGTGATTATATATAACAGAAAGATCTAGTAAGCATGTACAGATGTACTGAAAAGTTATGTTACAGGTGTAGATATCCTTCTCCTGTAGTCAGACCTCAAATTCAAGATTCTGTTGCTCCAGTGTTGCCCAAGTCCCTTCTGTGAAGATGCTTTAGTAGTGTTCAATCGTGGTTATGCACTGACAGTAATCCATTGAATTCAAGCTACAGTTTTTGTTGGTATCAAAATTCACTTTTAGTACCTTTTGCAGCAATAGGATCGATTTATTCATAGGCTGCATTCTGAAGAAACTACCGAATTCCCATAGTCGTGTTTAGACCATGTTATGGCATTTGATTTGTCTTTTTTAACTAAGAAGATTGAAACTCCTGACCAACTACTAAATAACACACCATATGTATAACCTCCATCCTTTGGTCTTTTTGTAGAAAACCATATAATTGAGGCCTCATTCATGGTTCCAATCTAAGTTCAATGTGAAGCCTTGTTAATGGTTCAAAACAAGTGAGGCCTTGTTAGTGACTCAAAAGTAGATTACGTTAACGCTAGTGTGTTCTTCTGGCAAGAAGAATCTCGTATATAAGCATTGTACAGAAACAACACTAGCAGCTTACAGTTTATGTTCGTCTGAATAAGACATATATAGATCATTGATTCCTCTGTATATAGAAGAAAATATTTGAACTATGATTTGGTAGGGGTGCGCCTGGTCCTTGCAGTAGTGCAACGCATGGGCGACGCTTGAGAGTCCCAACAGCAAGCTGTTGTGGTAGACTCCCCCTAAAAGCAAAAATTAATTTAATATCATGCGAGGCATTGCCCCGCGTATCAGATATTAAACTGATAAGAACAGATACTACACTTGATCTTAGCCAAAAGGCCGAGAAAGGTATGCTTTTTTCATTAAGCTGGGCCCTGTTTTGTATTGCAATTGTTTTTCATGATGGTGTGGTCTCTCCCTTATGGGACTATAACCAAGAGGTTTTTATAGTCTTACTACACGAGAAAAGAAAAATATCACATATTAGGATCATGAGTCATGACTTTTATTATTCACTCGCCCCAAGAACTTCTGACTTCGCCTCCGGCAATTCCAGAAGCCCTTGACGGAGAGTGAGTAATGAATGCCATTGTAGGTACCTCTATCCACTGCATTATACATATGTACATAGCTTCCACAAGAAAATGTTCACTCTCCTGAAAAGACACCTTTGCAAGATTTGTCAATGAATGCCTAGAAAAGACACCGACCCTTCATACAAGACATTGTTTGTTCATTCTCCCTCAAGTTCTTCTAGTTACATAAGAATTCTCTACATGACTAATAGAAGCCCTTGAGGGAGAGTGATCAACTAATGCCTAGATGCTTCAATCTGTACAGAAAGTTTGTTGATGTTTGTATATATGTTCAAGAGAACTGAATGCCTTTTTATAGTTAGTTGAACAATACAAAACGTGGAAAATCGAGTCAATTCTGTGGAGATATCCATATCTTTGACACTTGACATCAGTGGCAAAACATAGATACCAAAATTCTCAATTACTCACTATACACTGGCCTCAAAGGGGTCTTACAAGGCACTTTACTTCAATATATTGCCATATTGGAGGAATAAAGGGTAGCTTAAGGCATCTCAAGTTCTCAACCTTATCTGCATTATGAAAAATAATGGAATCCCATTTGACATTCTTGATTCTTGAGATCCTGGTCGATATTTCAAAATCAGCTAGCCTATTTAAATTTTGGATATGAGATTTTTAGCATTTCGTCAACCTTTCACCATCATATCCAATGGCACATCTAGAGATTTGATGTGGTTACTTATAATCGAATAAAATTTTAAACTTGTATTGCTACCAATATCCCAATCTATTTATATATGATTCTTATAGTAACCTTCGCAAACTCAATTCTGCTTATTGAATGTAAATGCGATGACCAATAAAATTTGTAGACCTAAACTGAACATCACGAAAAGGAACATATATAATCAGACCGTTCAAATTTTTAATTCATATAAGAAAATACTGTCAACCAACCCATATAGTATCAGAAAACACATTGATAGTACTAACGACACAGAGGACAGATTCTTCCTATACAGGATAAGAGATACTGTCAGCATGAAATATTACAGATACATCGGTAACAAACATTAAGCAAGATTAAAATTCTAACTCTCTGTCAAGGAAGAAATTCAAACTAACCCTGTCTTTGCCTTTTGATTCTTTCAAGGGCACCAAGCTTAGTAACTCTCTGTCTAAGTGTATGTATCCATTTCTTTTTTTGTTTTTTTAACCTCAAAATCAAGATTTTGTTGCTCCAGTGTCGCCCAAGTCACTTATGTGAAGATGCTTTAGTAGTGTTCAACCGTGGTTATGCACTGACAGTAATCCATCCAATTCAAGTTACAGTTTTTGTTGATATCAAAATTCACGTGGATTTAATCATAGGCTGCATTCTGAATAAACTATCGAATTCCCATAGATAGGAAAAAATATTTCATTAGAACTTGGCAGGGGTTGCGCGAACGCATACCCCCTCAGCAACAAATTATGACGTAGACTATCCCACTTGGAGATATCTTAGGCTGGCACCCCTCCTGAGTGCAATGGAGGTCACCAACCTAGGCCATGGACCTTCTTGATCGCCCATTGACCCCGTCCAGGTAAGTATGTTCTAATGCTGGCCTTCATTCTCTCTTTATACGCCAACAACGGCTTCTTGTGAATTATGCATTTCACTAATGTGGGACTAAAATAATTAAATGTTAAGTATGAATTGTGGTTTGAAGGTTTGTTCTATCGCCCAACTACTATTAATACACCACGGTTTCAGGACTCAGGAATCTCCAAGTGAAACTTTACTATGTTTTCTTATTTTTTATTCCCAAAGAACGGATTTATAAAGAATAGATTGGAGTTTACTACCTAATTGACCCTTGGGCATGTTAGGCGATGGCAAGCAGCCCTGTAAGTGGAATTGAGTTTACTACCTCATGGATCCCTAATTGACCCTGGACAGTGTCCAGGCATGAATATTGAGCGTATTTGAAGTTGATGGCCATTAACTGATGGACACTATAAAATTGATGAACTACCAGTCTGTTTGGTTATGACTTATGAGGTTCATAAACGTTGCAGCAGCAAATTTAAATTGGTAAGGAGAATGATGTTTGAAGGTTTTACCATGTGGTGTCACTAGTTTGCAGCATATTAGAAGGTTCGCAGAGCTAGGAAAAACTTACGATACTTTTCTACGTACCAAAGCCTTGATTTTTTTTCTTCGGCAAAAGATATACCTAGGCTTCTGCCACACATTATTGCCAAGTGTTATGTCTAAGGTTCTACACACACTCAGTGGCACAGAGTTAGACTGGATTGGGTAAAATGCGGGTTATAAATTGCCAGAGTAATCACTATCTGGAATACCTCCCATTCAAGTCCATGGATCTCAATTTGTTGCGTGGAAGACAACGTTCATGACATCTAAACCGTTTTGCCTTGCACAACCTTGCATAAAGTTTGTGCAAGGTTACAAGGACTTAGAGGAACCAAACCGACTAACCACTAAAATTTTGGATGAAAATTGACCTGTTAAAGGAACTAGTTGAATGAGAATGATATCACCAACAGACTGCAGGTTCTTTTCTTTCATCATCTTACTTAGCTGAGGTTAAGGATTTAAGTAAAAGGCAACAATAAGAATATTAAACCTAAAACTGTTAGAATCAAATTTTTTTTGCCACTGTTCAGGATTGTCTTTTATAATCACAGAGCGATTTTGTCGTTATGTTCTCCTTAGTCAATGTGGGACTACAGGATACCTGCTATAATCAGATATGTGATTTTCATTATGTTCTCTTTAATTAGTCAATGTGAACTTACAGTTTTATTGCTATTAAAATTCACTAGTAATTCTTTGATAAAATGATCAAAAAATACAATGTACTTTCACAAATTTTTCACTTTATACAATGTACTAAAAATCACGTTAAAATATCAATGTACTTTAAAAAAAATTTCACGTTATACAATCTGTCTAAAACTAACTAACGGACTGCTTACGTGGCCAATAATTATCTACATGTATTTTTATTTTTTTTTAAAGAAATGCTGATTGTAAAATTAAAACCAACACATCTACTTTAAAACATGTCATCATCAACAAATGTTTACATCTAAACCATCCATTAATCCCAAGATGTTAGTGATATAGATGTATTACTCCATTACATCGAAACCCCCTAAATCAACATTTCTTCCATCTCTCTTTCTCATAGCAAATGTGAACCCTAAATCTTCTCTTTAATTCTTCAAACCCTAATTTTAATTAACTATTTTCTCACAACTAAAACCCCAATAAAACACTAATGTATGGTGAATTGGTGAATCTCAAGAAAGAATCGGTGTGGAACAATCTTGTTGTGTGTGTAAAAGAAAAATCCTCTTTCAAGTAAATAATAACTAATAGTTAGTTTAACACTAAATGATGAAGACACAAAAGCTAGGGTTTGAAATTGAATTGGAGATTTGAATTGGGGATTTACAGATTTAGGGATTCTTACATTTGTTGAATTCCATTGTTAAAATAGGGAAGAAGGAGGTCAATCATGTGAGAAACATGTGCCTCATTTGATGTGTTGGAAATATTGTTTAATTTTTTTTTTTTTAAAATACACGAAGATAATTATTGGCCACGTAAGCAGTCGTTACCTAGTTTTGGACAGATTGTATAACGTGAAATTTTTTTTAAAGTAAATTGATATTTTGGCGTGATTTTTAGTACATTGTATAAAGTAAAAAATTTGTGAAAGTACGTTGTATTTTTTGATCATTTTACCTAATTCTTTTTGTCCCAAACATAGGGGTTCATGTCTTTCGGGTACATTCTGCAGGCACAGTCGAAATCCCATAGTCGTTTTAAATCTGGGAACCTCTATCCAATCAGGTTTTCTGGTCTCATGTTTATTGGAAAATTTTGAAGATGTATGATAAAAAGGCATTAGGATGGACTTTTTGGTGCACATCTTTTGGTCTGTCCTTCTAAACGGGTATGAAGTTTGAAACTGTTCATGAATGATATTCTTGACAGTGGTATTAGGTATGTATGACAGAAACTAAGCCTTTAATTGCTCGTTGACTAGCTCGCTAAATTAGCTGCAATGTGTATTGAAGCATGATAATGGAGCAAAATAGGTTACGTCACAGGTGGGAGATAATCAGGGTGATGGGTATGTTGACAATAGTTAATGCAGGTCTGTAAAGCCGAATGCAATTTATTTGGTCGGGTTTGTTAATTGTTAAAGACAAAGGGGCATTGTACAGAAGAAAACACAAGCTTTGTTGTAAAGCCATGGCCATTAGATAAAACTTAGTGGGGACATAGAACAATGATTCCTCTGTGTATAGAAGAAAATATTTCAGCAATGAATTGGTAGGGGTGCGCCAGGCCCTTGCAGTAGTGCAACGCATGGGCAACGCTTGAGAGTCCCAACAGCAAGCTGTTGTAGTGGACTCCCCCTAAAAGCAAAAATTAATTTAATATCGTGTGAGGCATTGCCCCACGTATCAGATATTAAACTGATAAGAACAGATACTACACTTGATCTTAGCCAAAAGGCCGAGAAAGGTATGCTTATTTCAGTAAGCTAGGCTCAGTTTTGTACTGCAGTCAAGCTTCATTACCATGCGCTCTATCCCGTATGGGACTAAAACCAACAGGTCATTATAGTCCTACAATAAGGAAAAGAAAACCCTGTTGTTGAGAAAGCCTGTGGTGTTCTCTATTTTTATGCGCAAGGTATGAGGATTTGCGCTCGTCCTCTTCTCCCTTGACCCCTTTCTTCCAGGATATTGTCCAACCCCTTTTGACAGTGACCCACAGAGAAGATGCTGGAGAGTCATGCCTCCGCACTGCTGCTTATGAGGCTTTAAACGATGAAGGTCATCAACTGAAGAGACTGCTCCCATGGTCTTACAATTCCTCTAGCTCATAATGTTGGGAGCTCCATAACATGCTTGAGGCTCAGAAACTACCATCTTATGAGAAGGGAAAGCAGGCAGAGTTGCAAGTTATTCTCTGTGGGTGTTTGCAATGCAGAGTTGCAAGGTAGTCATACAGAAGTTTGGGGCATCGGAACCAACGAAATATGTCTTTATGCAGTACACTGACCAGATGATGGGCCTCTACCTTAAGGGTCTTTGCAAGCAGAAGTGCCACAGTTTATGAAGAACCCATTCTTACCATTGGAGCCCTTGCGTACACTACTGGGTCTCCAAAATTTTGAGGAGTATCAGGCTTGGTGCCATCACAGTTGGTGTAGTCACAACTTTACTGTGATGGCATCATGACACAACTTTTTAAGGACTTGTATCAAGCAATCCGTTGCATGATGACACATCTTCTCGCGCTATGGTGATATTTCCCTGGCAATAGAAGAGGATTTCCAGAAGTAATTGATGTATGCCATGCCCATGCTTCAAAGTGCTGCAAAATTATCTGATCAAACGTCAGGTGGGAATGATGAAATAATGGAGTACACCAAGCACCCTTCCCTTGAACCTGAACTGGTTGAGAGAGATGAACCCGCACCACAATTGTGAACCTTCGAACCGAAACCCCCAACTAGAGATGGAATTCCAGAACCTAAACAACTCAGTTGAGAGCTCCGTGACCGGATAGAGCAAGTAGGGACATTCTACATTGAAGTAGGATGGGCCAGCCATATATAGGTTGGGGGAATAGGTCTTTCGGATCTATGACTCCTACTGACACATGGGTTCATGCGGGGGCAAAGATAAAGTGAAAGAGACATACTTCACTTCACTCTTTGTTCTTTCACTACAGAACATTAATTTCTTCTTTACATTCATTTATTAAGTCTTAAGTGTCTTAGTGTTTCGTACTGGAACTTCTCTTTCTTGGTTCCGGTACACATACGCAATGGTTGTGTATTATTGCAATGAAAATAAAATGGATTTAGAACGAGATTAATTCCCAATGAATTTCTACCTTATTAAAAAGTCCGTTTTGGAGAAAGTTTAGAGCTTTTTTTATCAATCAACGTATTAGATATTTGGTTTCTGTTTTGGTTTTGTATTTGCTTTTTCGAATGGGCCCATTCGTTCTATTAAATTCGTTGAATTTGCTACTTATTGGGATTGGGATTGATTTCTTACTTTTCCAGCCTGATAGATCGAATGCTTTCATCTTTTCGACCAGGTTTCCGTTTTTCACTGACAATGTGGCAATCGATCTCTATATGTTTAGTTTGCTCATGACGGATTTGCCTAAAAAAAAAAAAAGTATGCCTTTTAGTCTGTTATAGAGTGTATAACTTCGATCATAGGGATCAATTTCGAGTCGCGTAGCTTCATAATAATTTTGTAAAGCTTCCGCATAATTTCCTTCGGATTGAGCAGACATCCGTTACGGGCTTCCTATTTCTCTTCTCCGGCTACTGAATTCACTGCTAGCAAGTGAGAGGTGGCAAACGAACGATAGAGAAATCGGTCAGTGCGTGGTCCATCTGGCTTTTTATCCTGCTCCCAAGCCTAATTTTTTGAACCCTAAAAAAAGATTTAATAATACCTAGGTACTAGACACTTACACTCACAGCTAAGCAAGTATTTTTCCACTCTTCTATTGGTTTAGTGCGAAGGGCTGCCCTACATTCCTATTGGCACGAGGCAGTAGCCGCCGTTACCCGTTTTGGCCAAGGTTCAAATAAATCAATAGGTTCTATTGTTGTTATATACCGAAAGAGGGTTGCTCAGAGCTTTCATTCACTGGTCCTTCGAGGGTGAGACAGACAGAGGTTATGAAATAACTCTGGCCGGAACTTCTTGTCTTAGAGATGAGATTGCAAGGATTGGCGGTCTTTGAAACAGTTCGAATCATTTCGATAAAAAAAAGAAGTTTGATCTGTTTTACCGAGAAGGTACTTCGATAGGACCAAAAAAGTACCTTCCAGCTCAGCTTTGTCATCTAGCTCGGGCAGTTCCAAAAGAAGGTCGAAAAGATCAAATCTTTGATGATTCCATCATACATGATTGAGTTGCAAGAACTTCTGGATTTGTGGATGGAATTGCGGAGGTTCTGAGTGAAATCATTTCTGATGGTGTGGCTGAATGGAGTGAAGTGGTTGTGGGGTTTTTTGTGGATAAAAGACTCCCCTTTAAGCTGGTCAAGGAGTTTACTAAATGGATTCGATCCTGCCAATAACCCAACCCAATGTTCCATTCCTTTCCGTGCCTAGCTATAACGGGAGTTCGCTGGGCAATACACTCTCATTTTTTTCCCCATCGGTGTGCTGCTTCGAATCCAGCTCGTGTCAAAGGAGTGTCTTTCCGGATTCCAATTCTGGAAGGGCCCCTGGTCTTGAGTAATGGACCATGGCTACTTGGAGGAAAATCAGGTCAGTCTTTTATGGTACAGTCCCTGGGAATGTAGGCCAAGCAAGAGGATGCCTATATAATTTCAAAAGAATGCATGTTGACGGGTGGGACCAAGGGTATTAGGACGTGTTGATGGAAGGTAGACTGGTCGATCATATTCTGTAGTCGTCTCTCACCCAGCTGAAAAATGGAAGGGCGCGCTAGCGCACTACGGCTTTTCAGCCTCCGTTTGCTCTCCTCTAGGAGGCAAGACTGAACTGATTCACTCTCTTTACTAATAGCTGCAAGCGATCCAGGCAAGCGCCACAAAAAAAGGGAGCACAAGAATCAAAGCAGGCAAGGGCGTGTGAAGGTTGAAAAAAAAAAAGTGAAAGAGACCGTCAGTCTGTTGAGAATGTGAACAAGAAAAGAACTCAAACAAACAAAACTAGATTGAAATGACTTGATATTATTGAATAAAAGTGGCTGTTATATAGCCTTACAAATAAACCAAATAGCTAGAAAATAGCTCAACTAACAGAAACGTGGTAAAAGAAAAAATCAAAGCAGAAACACCAAAGAAAGTGTCAACTGTGAACAACTCTTCCTAGATACTAGGAACCTTATTCAATCTAAAAACTAAAACCCTTTCATTCCTTCCCTTAAACTTACTGCAAATTGCAGTCAGTTTATATCGAGAACTTCTCCAACACCCAACAACTCTCTTAACTTCAGAAAAGCATCGAGCTTCAACGGTTTGGTCATCAAATCTGCCACCTGATCCTGACTTCCACAATAAGCTAAAGCAGTTGTACCTTTCTTAGTAAGATTTCTCAAAAAATGGTATCTCACATCGATATGCTTGCTACGCCCGTGCATCACCGGATTCTTAGATAGTTTGATAGTTGAACTATTGTCACATCTCACATGTGTGCACCCTCCATCAGAATGCCCCAACTCATTCAAAATCCTTTTTATCCAGAGAGCTTGACATGCACACATTGCAGCTGCAACAAATTCTGCCTCTGTGGTGGATAAAGTCACTATTGGCTGCTTTTTCGAACTCCACGACACTGCTCCAGAGCTCAGCAAAAATACATACCCACTTGTACTCTTCCTATCATCTGTATCCCCTGCATAGTCACTATCTGTATATGCAAGCAATTCACCTTTTCCTCCTTTCTTGTAATGAATTCCAAAATTTACGGTCCCTCTCAAATATCGAAGTGCCCTTTTTGCTACTTGTAGATGAAGCTCTGTAGGTCTAGACATGTATCTACTTATGAGACAAGTGACAAACATCATATCCGGTCTTGTGGCCGTGAGATACATCAAACTGCCCACCAATTGCTTGTAGTACGTTTCATCTACTGTAGTACCATCTTCATCTTTGTTAATTTTGCATCCAGGAACTATTGGATTATTAACTGAATTGCTCTCCATCATACCAAACCTCTTCAAAACTTCCAATGCATATTTCTTTTGGCATATGTAGATACCATCTGCTCTCTGTAACACTTCAATCCCAAGAAAAAACCGCATTTTCCCCAAGTCCGACATGTCGAACTCTCTCATCATGGAACTTTTAAACTCGGTCAGCATAATTTCATCATCACCAGTAAAAATTAAATCGTCAACATAAACACTTACAATGATGATCTTTCCTTCCCTGCTTTTCTTAGTGAACAATGTCTGCTCGCTGTCACACCGTTGGAAACCTTCATTGATGAAGTGTGCTTCAATGCGGCTAAACCAAGCTCGTGGAGCTTGCTTTAATCCATACAAAGCTTTATGTAACTTGTACACTAGATGTTCGTTGCCTTTTTTTTCATACCCCTTCGGTTGTTCAACATAGACATCTTCGTTTAGCTCACCATGAAGAAAGGCTGATTTGACATCTAACTGAAATATTTTCCAGCTTTTGTGTGCTGCTAAAGCAATAATCATCCTCACAGTATCCAACCTTGCCACCGGTGCATAAACCTCTGTGTAGTCTATGCCATGCTTTTGTGAGTACCCTTTAGCGACCAGCCGTGCCTTGTGTTTATCAATCTCTCCATGCTCATTGTACTTTGTTTTGTACACCCACTTCACTCCAATTTTTTTCGTTCCAACCGGCAGTTCAGTAAGTGACCAAGTCTTGTTCTTCTCTATGGAATTGATCTCATAGTCCATAGCATGTCTCCAATGTGTATTCTGCATCGCCTCTTCGAAAAGAACAGGATCAGTTGACACAACCAATGCCATATTTGCTTCATCATCAGATAATCCTTCTCCAGTAACATAATCGTGCATCCACACCGGAGGACCCCTCACTCTCCCAGCATCTTCTTCATCGCTAGTTCTATCTCCATCACCAATTCCTAAATCATTGTTTCCTTCCTCACCATCATTATCATCTTCGCCACCACCGTCACTCTCTCTCTCTTTCTCACTGTTTTCTTCATTCTCACCCCACTCTAAGTCTAAAAGAATTTGCTTCGCATAAGACACACCCCAATCCCACTCTTTTTCTTCTTCGAAAACCACATCCCTACTAATTACAATTTTCTTATTGATAGGATCAAACAATCTATACCCTTTTGACTCCTCGCTAACCCCCAAAAATACACAAGGAAAACTTTTATGATCAAGCTTACCTCTCCTCACATCTGGAATGTGTACATGAGCCAAGCAACCAAAGATTCGAAAGTGATCGACGGAGGGTTTGATCCTACCCCATGCTTCTTGAGGTGTAATATCTTTCACTGCCAATGTTGGACACCTGTTGAGAACATAGAATGTCCAAGTCACTGCCTCCGGCCAAAAAGTCCTTGGAATTCTTTTGTCCGAAAGCATCGATCGAACCATGTTCATCATTGTTCTGTTTTTTCTTTCGGCTACACCATTATGCTGCGGAGTGTATGCTGTGGTCAGCTGCCTCTTGATACCTTGCTGCCTGCAAAACTCATTAAACTCGTTGGAAGTAAATTCGCCTCCTCTATCAGTCCTAAAACACTTTACAAACATCCCTATCTCCTTTTCCACCATTATTTTAAATCTTTTAAAGCAATTCAGTGCCTCCGACTTTTCAACTAAGAAAAACACCCATGATTTTCGACTAAAATCATCAATGAAACACAATATGTACCTCTTTCCGCCGTTAGACTCAGGTGTGATAGGACCGCAAATATCGGCGTGAATTAGTTCCAATTTCTGACTTGCTCTCCAAGTGCTTTTCTGCGGCATGGCATCTCTGTGTTGCTTGCCATTGATACAATCTGTGCAAGTCAAGCTTGAGGCAGAAAATTGAGGGAGTCCACATACCATCTTCTTTGATTGCAGGGTTGTTAGACCTTTATAGCTTAAATGGCCATATCGCCTATGCCAAAGGTAAGAAAGATCTAGAGAGCTTGTGTGAAGACACCTCTCTGGTTGAGCATGGGCAGGTACTTGAACTGGAGTCTGTGCGAGCAGGATGAACATTCTGTTGGCACTCATTAGAGTTTGAATGATTAAACCCTTCCTTGGATGGTAGATCTTACATGCTCCTCCCTTAATTAAAATTGCTAACCCTCTCTCTTGAAGTTGTCCTATGCTCAAGAGATTATTTTTGAGCTCTGGAACATAGTACACTTCATTGACAACATAATTAACTCCATTCAACAATAGGTTTACATTTCCTTTTCCAGCCACACTCATTTTACTATTGTTTCCCAACTTAACTGAATGTTGAAAACTTTCATCTAAATTGGTAAACATACCTCGATAGCCACACATGATTGGAGCATCCTGAATCAAGGAACCATGCATCATTTCATTTCAACATACGCCATCAGCAGCCTCTCATCGTCTTCATTCAATTCTGCATAATTGCCTTCCTTGTGCCAAGTTGGACATTCAGATTGGAAATGGCCAAGCTTGTGACACTTGAAGCATTCTATTGTGTCCTTATTGAGCAGTTGTCCTCGTCCAAGACCTCTTCCTTTGTAATTACTTCTTCCTCGGCCTCTTCCTCCAATTCTTTCATCATAAACTCTCAGTGCTTGGTCATCTCCTTCAGGGTTTCGAAACTTTTGTTCATGAACAAGTAAGGAACTCTGCAGCTCATCCACCGAAAGACGATTGATGTCTTTCGATTCCTCGATTGAACAAACTATGTAGTTGAACCTCTCCGTAAGTATGCGCAAGATCTTCTCAACGATCTTCACATCAGGCATGTTCTCTCCAAGATTCCTCATATCGTTTGCCACCAGCATTACCCTTGCAAAGTAATTTGTGACATATTCTCCAAGTTTCATCTCCAATACTTCAAAATTCCTGCGAAGAATTTGAAGTTGAGCACGCTGCACCCTAGCGTTTCCCTGGAACTTGACCTTCATGGAATCCCACAGCTGTTTTGCCGTCTCTTTCTGAGCAATGGTCTTCAGAATGGACTTATCAATGGATTGAAAGAGATAGTTCTTGGCTTTAAGATCCTTCAACTTTGTCTCCTCCAAAGTTTTTTTCTGTGCATTTGTTAAAACTTCTTCAACTGCGGGTTCTGCATACCCCGTCTCAATAACACTCCAATACTCCTTTGAACGAAGGAGATTCTCCATTAGCATGTTCCAATGCTCATAATCCCATCAAACTTTGGAATGCAAGGCTGTGCAAAGTTACTTGACTCTGCTGCCATCTTTTCACTCTGTGTTTTAGAAATCACTCAAAAAGACTGCAGCTTTTCCTTTTGGCTCGGATACCAGATTGTTGAGAATGAGAATAAGAAAAGAACTCAAACAAACAAAACTAGATTGAAATGACTTGATATTATTGAATAAAAGTGGCTGTTATATAGCCTTACAAATAAACCAAATAGCTAGAAAATAGCTCAACTAACAGAAACGTGGTAAAAGAAAAAATCAAAGCAGAAACACCAAAGAAAGTGTCAACTGTGAACAACTCTTCCTAGATACTAGGAGCCTTATTAAATCTAAAAACTAAAACCCTTTCACAGTCTACTATAATCAGCATGTTCCCCTGACCACACCTCATAGGGTGTCTTGCAGTCTAATGATGAATGCGGTGACCGTAAGTAGAGGCTACAAAGTAGAGGGCTTGAATGATGTCAATGGGGTTTGGAAAACGGATAAGGATGAGCTTCATTCTTCCCCTGGGATTATTGAACGGAAATCCGTGCACGAGCCTATGCAAACAGGGTTAAAAGCGGTAGATAGACTGGTTCCTATAGGTCGTGGTCAACGAGAACTTATAATCGGGGAGTCAGTCTTCTTTGAAGATCGAGGAAGAAATCGGACAATTATGCCATTAGGAAGAAGTCTTCTACAGAGGGAAAGCCTGTTACGAGTAAGTGGAGAGGAAAGATCTCCAGAGATTATTATCTCATTCCATTCCAGTGGCTCGACCAGTAACCAATGGCGAAAACTAAAAAAACCATGGCGGAGGCCGCAAGACATGCAACCGGCGTATTATTTACCTCTCCTAACCTAACTCTTCTATCAAGTGACCTGCTAACCTTCACATAGTTTAAGAGGGGCCTACTATTGATGATGGCGAGAGGAAAGGGTGAAAGAAAGTAGTATCAATCCATCCTTGCTAGGCTTATCCTTGTTTTGCTAATCTAATGTAGTACACGGCTCTTTATCTTTTTCCTGAATCATCATGTTATGTTGGGCTAACACGCATCCTATAGAGGTCTCCGTGGTCGAGACATAAAGCAGCTGCGGTCGACCTGGAACTGGCGGAATTAGCACAGGGAGATTTGCCAAAGAAATTTCAATAAAGATGCTTGGCATTCTTGATTCCATTCACACTTCGCATCCTTTCTGAGCAGCGGGTTCACATCTCTCGACCAATTGGGAGATGAAGCGCCGGATGAGCGAACCTCTAATTTAGCTCTTTTGTGCAGGAATTAAGGTGCTATACCTGCTAAATAGATTGATCGATTGAAGAGCATTAAAAAAAATGGATAGATAATAACTCTTTATATTGAGGGTTGAACTCGAGATAAAATAGGAGTGAGTGGTTGGGCTATCTTGTGCTTGTGAAGCCAGTCTTTTTGGTTGGTACCGACATGCAAAGGTTCGAATCCTTTTACTCCAGATTATGAACACCCGATCGGATCTGTCAAGAACGAGCTGACGACTACAGGGGAAGCGGCTGACTGCAGCTCCTGAGCCCCCGATATTCCCTGGGATTGTCTTTCAAGAATGACAAACTTTTACACGAATTTTCAAGTGGATGAGATCGGTCGAGTGGTCTCAGTTGGAGATGGGATTGCACGTGTTTATGGATTGAACGAGATTCAAGCTGGGGAAATGGTGGAATTTGCCAGCGGTGTGAAAGGAATAGCGTTGAATCTTGAGAATGAGAATGTCGGTATTGTGGTCTTTGGAAGTGATACCGCTATTAAAGAAGGAGAGCTTGTCAAGCGCACTGGATCGATTGTGGATGTTCCTGCAGGAAAGGCAACAGGATCTTGAGCGAACTTTGAGTTATCAAGGTTCTGGCTGAGGTTCCGGGGGCTAGGCATGTATTCACAACTTGGCTCGACTGGCTACCCACGTCCCCGAACAACAAACACTGTGATGATGTAACCTTGTGTGACTTCTTTCTAGGGCATTCGAATTTCCTTCGCCCTTCTTGATAGGGTCAGTTTCGGGGCGGGGGCGGAGAGAGACCAGAAGAATGATTCATTTGGATCGACGAGCCATTTCGTGAATCAATGGAATGTCTGTCTATCCATGAACAACATCTATTCTATCTGTATATCTAGGGGATCTCTCTATACATATATAAGTGTTGACACATCAGATTAAAGAATTCGCGGTTGTTGGTTAAGGCGACTCATCCTATCACCTTCAAGAACAAGAAGAAATGGCCTCGGACTCCCGTTTATAATCCACTTGAGGAGAAGAGACTATTGTGGCACAAGCTGGCCTCGCACTCTAAACATTGAAAAAAAACTATTCCACTCGCCCAATTAAGATTACCTTTCGTCCAGGAGCACAATCACAGGCACCACCCGAAAAGTTAGCTTCAGACGGAGAAACGGGATATCGATATTGGAGACTTACTCAGGTATCTTCCAGGGATTCAAGAACTCTCCAAAAACATAGCTACTACTTATTACTTATGCACCCTACATCCTCCAGTTCCTGGATAGCTTGTACCCGAGAAAGACATTCATGCGAGTTATATTTTATTCACTTTTGTTTCCATGTTTGTTGGTTAATATATCAACAATTTTTTTTTTCTTTGGCATTTTATTTGTTATCAAGAGTGATGTGGTAATAACAAAGGCTGCAATTGGGGTTCTGGGAGATCTGGCTGACACACTTGACAGTATTGTTAATTTGTTATGGTCCCCTGATTCAGCAATCTTTGTCAGCCAAAGACTTTTTAAGCGAGTGCCTATCCTCAGACGATCAACCCTTTGATCATGGAATCTGCTGATTGGGCAAAGTTGGCCATCAGTCGCGCTATTTCTGATTGAGGATTATTCTGGCAGTATATCCTTTTAGAGTTCCCTGCATGCTAAATGGGTTGTCGAGTCAGGGTCATGAATTAGATGTCTTGGCCTCTTGGGTGTCGTGATTTTTCTGCAACATAAGTTGTCACTAACTCTTTCGTCAGCACCATTATATTGAGTCTCTCAAAGAGGAAGTGGGTATTATTGTTGGCTCACAGTCACATACCTTTTCCAACTTGGCAAAAGTTGCCTAAGGCAATCCACAATGCATGGAAAAGTTTGTGTACGTCGAGTGGAGGACATTGGACAGGAAATTTAGTGTATCCATGTCTGATTCCTGCTGTCCTTTTTTATTTACTTCCATTCATCCTCTCTTCTTTTTCATCTTCTTTCCCGAAAACTTAACTTGTACGTTTCTTTTAGTCTGCTACAAGTCATTTGTTCATGAGTCTTGCTTGTATTTCACCTTGTTCATTCTCTTCAGCACATAATCACCCAGATTTTTACACATAATTATGTCACCAAGACATGAAGTCCCAAAGCATCCTCTTAGCACCACCTACCAGCGAATTTTACTGTCCAGTGCCCCAGTGGCATGGTTGTTCAATCATGTTGGTGTTGGGCTAAAATGTTTGGAGATCCATGAAACCGAAACTGTGGCAAGGCTTTACAAAGAAAGAAAGTACAGAATTGCAAAAGTGAATAACATAACATAACATTACAACAAGTTCACATTTTATTTTTGGACATTTGGAGTTAAAACTAATAATTAACACTCCAAAAGCGCTGCAGTTGCTCTAAAGAAAGAAAGACAGAGAGAGAAAGAGAAAGAGAAAGAGTTAGAGAGAGAAATCCCGCTTTACACACTTATTTCGCCTCTTCTTCTTCCTTGCTTGCTTGCTAGTGGTCTTCAAACGAACCGACCGTTGATTCGAGTTCATTCATTCATCAACATGTAAGTAATCTTCTTCTTCTTGTCGTTCAATTCGATGTTTTTTGTTTAATTTAAGTATAAAGTTTTATTGGATCTAGTTCGGTTACTGATCCGTTAATTTTTTTTTTTTTTTTAAATCTTAATTACTAATGATTTTGATTATTGAATTTTTTGATTTTAATAATAATAATAATAATAATAAACAATGAGCGAGTTATTATTATTATTATTATTCAATATGAAAAATTGGATTTTGTATGTTTAGAATTGGTAATTTTTATGGTTATTGAATAGCTTTGTTTGAGGTATATTGATTGATGATCTGAACAATTTAGGTTGAAATAATTGAAAATTTAGGTTATTTTTGTAAATTATGTAGTGGAAAAATGTTACTAATTTGATTGATTTGGCATCAGTATATTTGGAAAGGTTTTTATAATTATTTGACAATTTTAATTAAATATAGAACCACACAACACACGGCGAGTTATTGATTTTAGGAGAGAAAGAGAAGATTTGGGGAGGAAATGGTGTGGGGAAAGAGAAACTAGATGAATGAGAAATTGAGAGAGACAGAGATATGGATTTAGAGTTTAGAGACTAAAAACTCATAGTGGAGAGACACACGATTTGTTTCCCACATGAAGTCTGGTTGAACAAAAAGCAATCTTTGTCTGAATAATAGTAACATCTGTTTGCTCCAAGATGAACTATTGTTTTAAGTAGATAGATAGTTATTGAGTTGTTTGTATGCGAATGTTTTTATTGTGCACAGAGATTTCTTCATGCGATTGATTTTGAGCATTTGTCTCTCGGATATTGGCTCTAGGTTGTCTTGGATACATAACTGTTGATTGTAAAAATTATTAATGGATTTTTGATTGATTAAGTTTTTATGTATTAATCTATATATTTTCAGTCAGAGTTTTGTATTAAGATAACATTTATTATGTCTCACTGATTAATAAATTTGTCGTCTTTCAGTGTCAACTTTGAAATGGAAGTCACTCAGGTTCTTTTGAATGCTCAATCAGTAGATGGTACAATTAGGAAACAAGCTGAAGAAAGCCTGAAACAGTTTCAAGAGCAAAATCTTCCAGGTTTTTTGCTGTCTATCTCTGCGGAATTAGCGAATGAAGAAAAGCCTGTCAATTCTCGTAAGTTAGCAGGTCTAGTTCTGAAGAATGCATTGGATGCCAAGGAACAAAATATGAAAGTTGAGCTTGTAAGAAGATGGTTATCATTGGACATGAATGCAAAGATCCAGATAAGAAAATATTTGTTACAGACCCTCTCTTCTCTTGCACCTGATGCACGATCAACTGCATCTCAAGTCATTGCTAAGGTTGCTGGTATTGAATTGCCACATAAGCAGTGGCCTGAACTGATAGGATCTCTTCTTTCAAATACTCATCAGCTTCCACCTCATGTTAAGCAAGCAACCCTTGAAACTCTTGGGTATTTGTGCGAGGAAGTCTCTTCTGATGTTGTTGATCAAGATCAAGTAAATAAAATACTTACAGCTGTTGTTCAGGGTATGAATTCTTCCGAGACTAACAATGATGTGAGACTTGCTGCAACCAGAGCTTTGTATAATGCTTTAGGCTTTGCTCAGGCAAATTTTACAAATGACATGGAGAGAGATTATATCATGAGAGTTGTTTGTGAAGCCACTCTGTCTCCTGAGTTGAAAATTAGACAAGCAGCTTTTGAATGCTTGGTTGCAATTTCTTCGACTTACTACGAGAAGCTAGCTCCGTACATTCAAGACATATTCAACATTGCAGCAAAGGCTGTGAGGGAGGATGAGGAGCCCATTGCTCTTCAGGCTATTGAATTTTGGAGCTCCATCTGTGATGAAGAGATAGATATCTTAGAAGAATATGCAGGTGATTTTAGTGCCGACTCTGACATCCCGTGCTTTTATTTTATTAAGCAGGCACTCCCTGCTCTTGTTCCTATGCTACTGGAGACACTCCTCAAGCAAGAGGAGGATCAGGATTTAGAAGAAGGGGCTTGGAACCTTGCAATGGCTGGAGGAACATGCTTGGGTTTGGTTGCACAGACTGTAGGTGATGATATTGTCCCTCTTGTCCTACCATTTATTGAAGAGAATATATCAAAACCAGATTGGAGGCAAAGGGAGGCAGCCACTTACGCATTTGGTTCTATCTTGGAGGGTCCATCTCCTGACAAGCTCGCATCCATTGTTAATGTTGCTCTAGATTTTATGCTCAGCGCCTTAATGAAAGATCCCAATAACCATGTCAAGGATACTACTGCTTGGACTCTTGGAAGAATATTTGAATTTCTCCATGGATCAACCTCGGAAACAATGATAATAACACCTGAAAACTGTCAACAAATCATTACAGTTCTTCTCCAGAGTATGAAGGATGCGCCCAATGTTGCTGAGAAAGCCTGCGGTGCACTCTATTTTCTTGCCCAAGGTTATGAGAATATTGGCTCATCATCTTCCCCCTTGACTCCTTTTTTCCAAGACATAGTTCAAGCTATTCTTACAGTGACCCACAGAGAAGATGCTGGAGAATCACGCCTCCGAACTGCTGCCTATGAGGCTTTAAATGAAGTGGTGAGGTCTTCAAGAGATGATACAGGTCCTATGATCTTGCAGCTTGTTCCTCTTATCATGATGGAGCTTCACAAGACACTTGAGGTGGAGAAGCCCTCTACTGATGAGAGGGAGAAACAGGCAGAGTTGCAAGGTCTTCTATGTGGCTGTTTGCAGGTATTCATACAGAAGTTGGGGACATCTGAAGCAACCAAATATGCCTTCATGCAGTATGCTGATCAGATAATGGGTCTGTTTCTGAGGGTCTTTGCTTGCAGAAGCGCCACAGTGCACGAAGAAGCCATGCTTGCCATTGGAGCCCTTGCCTATGCTACTGGCCTTGATTTTGCAAAGTACATGCCAGAATTCTTTATGTATCTTGAAATGGGTCTCCAAAACTTTGAGGAGTATCAAGTTTGTGCCATCACAGTTGGTGTTGTTGGGGATATGTGTAGGGCTTTGGAAGAGAAGATTTTACCTTATTGTGATGGTATTATGACTCAGCTCCTTAAGGACTTATCAAGCAACCAGTTGCATCGGTCGGTGAAGCCACCCATATTCTCATGCTTTGGAGACATTGCTTTGGCAATAGGAGAGAACTTCGAAAAGTACTTGATGTATGCCATGCCCATGCTTCAGAGCGCAGCAGAGCTTTCTGCTCATACACCGGGTTTTGATGATGAAATGACAGAGTACACCAATCTTCTGAGGAATGGGATCTTGGAGGCATACTCAGGGATTTTCCAGGGATTTAAAAGCTCTCCAAAGACACAGCTACTGATGCCTTATGCGCCTCACATCCTCCAGTTCTTAGATAGCTTGTATCAGGAGAAGGACATGTGAGTTATATCAATTGTTATCTCTTACGCTCTTTCTGGTTCTTGACTGTGTTTGATTATGTTGTTGCTCATCTTTTTATTGTTTTGAAAATGTTAATCAGGGATGATGCTGTGACCAAGACTGCAATCGGGCTCCTGGGAGATGTAGCTGACACTTTGGGTAGTAATGCCGGTTCCTTGATTCAGTTGTCTGTTTCCAGCAGAGAATTTTTGAATGAATGTTTGTCATCAGATGACCATTTGATTAAGGAATCTGCTGAATGGGCTAGAATGGCCATTAGTCAAGCTGTTTCTGGTTGAGGATCCTTCCTTGCTATGTTTATTTTTGTTGATGTCCCTGCATGCATTCGGGTGTGTAGTTCAAGGTTGGGGTGCGTACCATGGGTTGGATTTTCGCGATTGTCACACAATTGGAGTCTGAAGTTAGGCTCACATGGATTTTAGTAATCCTTGTGTCAGCACAATAGAGTCAGGTCTGTTTGCTTTGATGAGGAATTGGGTGAGGGGATTCACATCCTTCTGCTAGGTTAGCACATATTGCTCAAGGAGTCGTTAAAGGATGAAGAAGTGGTGCGTCGGGGTTGGGGAGGGGAATTGGACTTTTGTTCTGCAAGTTGAGAAAGCTATGATTATGTCATTTCAGTCAGGAAGTTGACACTGGTTTCTGCTTGGTTGGTATAGGCTAATTGTATTGGTCAATCAGTGGCTATATGGTCCTAGGTTTGAGCACCTGAAAGTTGCCTGAGGAGTTTCTGTGCTTGACACCATCCTCGATGTTAGTCGTCTCCCTTCCATTTTCTCTTTTATTTCTCGTGTTATTCACAGATTTTTTGTATCTTGTCATGCATTGTTACAAGTCATGTGTCCATCAGTCTGCAATTGGTCCATCAATATTTTTTCTGTTTTCCCCTGTATACTCATTATAAGTAGAAAAAGTTACCCTGTAATGGTTCTATTTCAGCCCCAATGCTAGAGGTACACGTGTAGCAAAGTTGTCAATCATCAGCATTTGTTTAGCAAAGTTGTCAATCATCCGCATTTGTTTTCCCTGTTACCAATCGTTCCTATGGTTTACTTCCCAGACAAAATTTTGTCGCTGGGGTGGTAAACTCTCCCAGTTTGACCTCCTGAATGTTCACAAGTATTATTTAGGAAAGAAATATTGAAAATTCAGAATGTATAACAACATGAAGAAGCTATAGTATTTACTCAATATGGGCTATACAAGAAAACCACATTATGTTAATGTACCCTAAATCAGCTATGATGATGCTAATATTATTTTCTGGGCCGATCCTGCAGAAAATATGAAAAATTCTAATGAAACATGGCTACTTAGGATTTCCACTGTAATCAAGTAATGACAAAGGGAAATAATCCCATAAGCCATCATCAGATGCTAATGATACAATGTTACCACACAGCGAGCAAGTGGGGTCAATGTTAAAACAATGTATCATCAACTGCTTTTGGACTCTAGACCTGGCTCCTTCACTGTTGAGATCTTTCCTTCCAAATTAGTGTGGAAGGCCAAAATTCCCACTAATATTCAGCTGTTTTTCTGGTCTGTTTTGTTAAATAGAACTTCTACGAAGCATACCCTTCACAGGCATGGCTTCAACATTGACCCCACTTGCTCGCTGTGTGGTATCATTGTGGAGGATACACCACATTTGTTTCTTCACTGTTCAGTGGCACTGCAGGTTTGGAAGCTTCTGACAGTAGCAAGGATTGACGGTTTCAACGTTATATTGCGTTCCCTCTCAGTTACTGAAGTTCTTAATGAGTGGCCAAAGAGTGGGAACCATGCCTTGGGAGGTAAAGCTTGGAAGTTGCTTCCCTATGCTGTCATTTGGGTCATCTAGAATATAAAGAATGGGGTTATATTTAAGGATAAAGCTTTCACCATCAATGGAATTTGTACAAAGATGAAAGTACTTATTTGGTTTTGGCTGGGAATTTGGAAAGGGAGGAGTAGTTTTCACTTTAGAGACCTACTGGAACAATGGGACGTGCTGGTTCGAGACTAAAGTTTTCGGAGAGTTTTAGTTTATGCTGGATTGGCATCCATTGATGCCCACCTGACGCTGCTCTGCAGGCTGATCAGTCTTGTATTCTTTACTTCTATCAAAAAAAAAAAAGATGCTAATGATACAAATTCTGCATCTGATGCAAGTACAACTTGATAAATGTCTGGAGAAGCTATAACATGCAAGGTCGGTCTTTGGACTGCACTCCTAGCACTTCAACATTCTTCTAGCATGTGCACATGCAAGTCACAGGAAATGTTGAATTCCCACTCATTAGTTGCAGTATATATTCACTTGCGGAGAAAGAAATTTTGCAGAAAATTTTCCTTCCTCAACTCCTTGCACCAACATTCTTTTTAATCCAAATATATAGATGTGAGCCAAACAAAACATGTGTTCAGTTACGGTACCAAAATAAACGTAACTTTGAAGAATCATGCATGTTATAATCCTTCAGAATTCAGATATAAAGGAAAAGAGAGGAGAGTACAAGAGACGAACTCATTCTTCTCAATTTGTCCTGAATCACATGTCACCATGGTACCCTATGCAGTGGTGTGGGCAATATGGGGGTGTCAGAAACGACAAGATCTTCAAGCAAGCTAGCTATTTCTGGATATTGAGAAACTAGTATTGAAAGTGAAGGGGATGATCTGCGACTGGCTCAAGATGTCAAGTATGGGTGTGCAGCTGAAGAAATTAACACAATTTTGCAGATTTGGTGCTGCAGTGGAATTCCCTGGTTGTAGATAACTGGGGATTTCTTCCTTTGTGTATGTCTTGGGTCTGTGGGCGCCATTATTGCAGTCATTTCCAGGAAGCACAGAGCAGCAGGGGTTCTAGACAAGAGCACTGGCAAGATCCAGGGATTAGGCGCAGAGCAGCAGGGATGCAGCGACACAGATGCAGGCTTTCAGCAGGAGCTTCCTGACAGTCTGGCAAGCAGCAAGGGCAGAGCAAGTTATATTCATTGGGTCATGGCTTATATTTCCTGCTGCTTTATTCTTTTCTGAGGGTGCTACACATGTATGCTGATTGCTGAATAGGGTGTACGTGGCGGTTACTATAAGCTCCATCCCCAAGCTTATAGCTAGTAGATTTCTAATAACTTATAAGCTACTAGACGAGAAAACAAACAACACCCAAAGAGAATTTAGTTTGTATTTAGGTACAGATATTAAGAACAGTTTCTAACCTAACCAATAGTTTCTATCCCATCCAAGAATACTCTAGCAATCTAGCATGGCCAACAGACATGCCGAGAATTTCCTAAAACCTATTTAACCTCTGTTTATAAATACAATGTTAGCATTTGCAACTCTAAACTGACCACATGCTGTTCCATCAATTGCAACTAGGAACTGATAGCCAAAGTATATATACAGTTTAAGAGCCTACTTTGTGACAACTAGTTCACAATGGAAGAAAACAAGTACCAGATTTGCTTGCGAAATCAGATGCAAAAGCAAGGTATGCCCACATAATTGCCTATGTTTTGTTAAATGTTTGTTTTTCTTTTAAGAAGAAGAAGAACATAATTATTTTACTTTGGAAATTGGTGGTTTTCTCCGTCTTCAGCCCCCAAATTTGTATAAATGGTACTGAAATTTCAAAATTAGGAAGTACAGTTGCTGCTGCTGTTGTCGTGGGAGTTCAATTAAAATTAGACTTGGAGATTTGGAATTCTTATGACAAAACGAGTTTGGCAGGATTTTGGAATTTACCATGAACCTGCATGCTTTACTTTTGAAGGCATAGCTGCATGCAAGATGTATATCCAGTCGAAAAAGGTTGAGCTTCTTGCACTGAGGCCTTGTAAGTTCAACCTGGTGCTCATCCATAGGTCTCTTGTACTCCTAATGTGTTGCACATGGAGGGCTACTTTGTATAATCAATGTTTAATGACTATATAAACGGAACCACTGCGATATGCCGTATTCATTTCCAGCAGCTATAATAAATCTTTATTTCAACTATTACATTTCTGGCACTGAAATGCTTGGATACTGACCACCATGTTCAGGCAAACAATGAAATGAATTTTGACCCCTTTCATCAAGTATTTTGATGCCTTGGTACCTGCCTAGCATTAGTAAGGTTGCCATTGGATTTGTACCTGGTACATCTGGTAAAGTCGAACCATCGACAACTCTGAGCTGATTGACACCATACACCTTGTAATCCTTATCCACAACAGATCCTATACCACTCCCTCCATGATAATGGTAGAATGTCTGCACATTTGTCTTGCAAAACTTTCTTAGCTCCTCTTCTGTAGACAGCTTTGCATTCTCATTTTGTTGGCTGCCCACGTACAATTTGATTAAATTGGATTGTGATATTTTCTCAAGCAAGTGACCCATCCTTACACATTGATCCAAGTCTTTTTGTTCCAATAAATAGTTGAATCTTACTGAAGGGTTTTTTCTGGGATCTGTATTCTTTAGTTCTAGCTTACCTTGAGATACTGGGTTTGCTACTTTAGCTCCAATTCGCAAGTTTGTTTTGTTACGAGTGATGTATCCAAACGACGGTTGAATAATGATTTGGGAATCTTCTGTTACTCCCACTACTTGAGTGAGGTCTGCTCTTAGAGTCTTAGGAGATTCAAAGAAGACGACGAAGCATGGAGTGTCTTTAATGCCTTTGCCCACCTCTGTTGTATCGACGATAGAAGAAATGTTGAAGTGTTTTAGCTGTTCATGAGGTCCAATGCCACTTAACAAAAGAATCTGGGGACTACCCAAAGGCCCTGCAGATAATATTACATCACCCCTTGATTCTGTATCTTTTGGTCTGCTAAGGTACACTTCATAGACTTCATTGCCATTTCCATTGCTCTTGATAAATTGTACCCCACCAGCCTCTGGCTTAGTTGCAGTACCTATGTGCACAAAAGAGCTGGTTACTGATAGCAAGGTTCAATGGCAGATCAATATGTTTTGTCGCAGATAGATGTTTAGCTTACCGTTGTTATGGAAGATGACATTCTTGACAGTTGCATTCAATAGAACTGTAATTCTGTCCAAGTTCCCATAGACTAGTAGATCAGCAGCAGTGCGCCTTTTTCCATTATTGTCAAATATACTGCCACCCACCTTTGTTCCTGGCATATGATCTAAGCTAAAACCATTATAAGGTAAACCACCTGCATCAACAAGACTATCTTTCACAATAGATTGCCATTCAGATATATCTTTTGGTTGGAAAACTACCTTTGATTCAATCCATTCATAAGCTTCTCTTACTAATTTCTTATCCCACCCAACTTTTTCAATATAATCTTCACTAGCTCGACTATAAAACCCGTTGTTAATTGCTGTTGTACCTCCTAATACTCTTCCCCTTAGATTCATTACTCCATCCTCAGACACAAATCTTTGCGCAATTGATAAAAACTCATCAGTTTCCATGAATGGACGTTTAAAATTTGTGGCTTCTGATATCATGGGATCATTAAAAGGAGACCCTCCTCTCTCTATCAAGAGAACAGAGAATTTTTGAGACAAAGTTGCAACCAAGGGACATCCACTTGCTCCTCCACCAACAACAATGTAGTCAAAGGATTTCCCTGAAACTTCTTCTACGTTTGAAGTCATGTAAGGGAGTGAGAATCCTACAACTAGAAATTTAGATAAACAATCAATCTATGGTAAAAACACTGAACACTATCTATTTATGCTTCCATTTTTTTTATTTTTTTTTTGCAAGTTTTGTTCATCAGTTAACAAGAAACAATAGAACTATATACTATCAAATGAAAAATTATAAAGGATGCAAATTTATAACAAGACAGATTAAATTTTCGCCAACCTTTGGATCCATTAGAACCTCCTTGTGCTGAAACTTGTTGACTAGAAATCAAAATTCCAACAACAAAAACAATTGCAAAAACCAAACATGAATTGTTTGACTGTGAGAAGGTCATTTCTTCCTTGTTTTACTTTCTCACTCACATCACAACAAAGCAATGAGTTGCTGAAAGTTTTAGACATTAAATAGATAATATTGTTGTGGACAATGGTGGCTGGAGAATCGTTGAGGAATAGGAACGAGGGGACCCACATGTTGAAGTGGGGCTTTGGCCTAAATTGGGTCTACTACTGCTACAATAATCATCGACCGAGGTCCATCTAGAGTCGGGTGGGACTTAAACTTGTGTCTATCCGTTCTTTTTGTTTTTTATTTTTTGTCTATCTGTCTCCTTTCCTTTCTCAAAATCTCTTCCTAACGTTGGTCCCCAGTCCCCACCGTGTCGCGGTTCTATATATCCTTTCTCAAAATCTCTTCCTAACGTTTTCCCTAGTCCCCACCGTGTCGCGGTTCGGTTCTATATATCCTTTCTCAAAATCTCTTCCTAACGTTGGTCCCTAGTCCCCACCGTGTCGCGGTTCGGTTCTATATATCACATCGGTCATAAGATACTTCTCTCTAAAACTTCACTACTTACTATTTTTTCTCATATTAGCATCCGTAGCCAGATAAATTTGTTTGGTCCGAATCAAATTTTGAACTTGTTTTGGTAAGGGTGCGTCAGCCCTTGCAGTAGTGCAACACTTGGGAGCTCCCAACAGCAATCCTGTGGACTCATCCTGGATGTTGCCCTTTCATGTGTCCAATCTAACATCATTCCAATATTTGACAAGAAGAATCTCATCGACATTTACATTGTTTCTATAATCAGAGGCAAATGGGTATAGGTTACACAGGACAAGTGATTTATTTGAGATGTACTCACAGTGCTTATAGCGAGAAACAGTCAGGTGAATAATTCAGATGTTTCGAGGATTTTCGTGGAATACATAAGTACTCTATACCTTAAAGCTGCCGAAGTCACAAAGAGGATAAGTAACTCAGCTCGCACAAACTAAATACTTCTTTACACAATCTAAGCATCAGACTAATGTCAAAGTGTTATGAGCCTAGGTGCCATCAAAACGACTTCTTTACAATTCCATACACAGCCAAGCTTTTATCTATAACTCTGCGACTCAAAAATACTGACAAACAACAAAGGCACATCATATTAAAATTTACAGGTGTTGCGCGAACATTTTCCCACATCGAAAGTGGACAAGCAAGAAGAGGGGAAGGTAGTTAATAAAAGAAGAGGTGGACATAATGGATAAAATATCTTTGCGCTTGGGGCAATGACGCAGCTAGTGAGGTTATACCGAGGCGCGTCAATTGCTGGTTGAAAACTATTTCCAAACCCCCTCTTTGGCCTTGGTGAATGCCATGGCCGTCGAGAATTTCTGGAAAGGCTCCCTCTAAACAAGGGTAAAGCCTTACAACACTTAGTAGCAAAATTTTATTTGAGGTTCATACATCAGTACATCACCGTAGCCCTACAAAAGCGCAGGAATTCGGATGCAAAAGCAATTATTAGTTGTTTAGGGATTTTGCCAATAGATTAAAATATCGTTTTCTCTTGTGTAGAACCTTAAGTCCTACTTCTACTGCAATTCTTAATCCTGACAATATAATTAAGCATAATCATGATTAATAAATAAATAGAACTATAAAATTAATCAACAAGATACATTCTTCTTCAGCATATGGCTCATAATCTCATATTCTTCCTTGTAACATCTGTTGTAATTCTGCGAAGCAGATAGAAAGTTGTTCTCCCTTTACATTTTCTACTTGAAGGAGGAGGATCTCAGGATGTTTTATTTTACACAAACACTGGAGCATTTCAATAATAGACTAGATACTAGATAGCTGCACTACGTTTCAACAAAAGTACATAATCAACTAGTATGTACATACTAGTTCCCTGATTTTTGTTTGTCTAGGAGCTGAAAAGCGTATTGATGGCGACATAGATACTATCCTGCAGGATGATTATGTAGGCGACATAGATACTATCCTGCAGGATGATTATGTACTTTATACACGACTGAAATTCTGTGTCATTTGGATTGTGAAAAGAAGCTTTTAAAAACACCTAGCTACTGCAACATGGAGTCCTAGTTCTACTGCATCTCTAATATTAGCATGATAAAACATGATCGAGTAAATTTTTTTTTTCTTTTTTGAACAAAATTTTAAACTTGTATTGGTAGGGGTGCGCCAAGCCCTTGCAGTAGTGTAAGGCAAGGGCGACGCTTGAGAGTCCCAACAGCAAGCTGTTGTAGTGGACTCCCCCTAAAAGCAAAAATTAATTTAATATCGTGCGAGGCATTGCCCCACGTATCAGATATTAAACTGATAAGAACAGATACTACACTTGATCTTAGCCAAAAGGCCGAGAAAGGTATGCTCTTGACTTTGCTAAGGATTGTCTTTTATAATCCTGGAGCAATCCTCATTCTGTTCTCTTTAGTCAATGTGGGACTAAACCTGGTGTTTAGTCCTTTACTTGCTGAACATGTCAACATTCTTGCCTAGGAACAATTAACCAAGCACGTTAATTACTTCTCGGCTAAATCTGCCTTCATCTGTTTACCAAGCAGGTAAATGAATATCGAAATCTTGATATACATTTGTCGTCAAACGTACATTGTGGATGGTATGTATCAAGAAGACTATTTCATCCCCAGAAGGTTCCTATGCTATGTCCTACTGCACTAATAAAGGGTTTACAGACCATGTTTTCCAATTGTTCAGGACCATGTTATATCTCAACTCGAGTACTAATCAATAGATTACTCATTATGCATCCTCTTTAGACATGATGTAAATTGGTAGAGTTCATGACGTACACAGAACTTATCACAAGGTCTTGGAAATAAACTAAGGAGGTTATTGGTGATAGGGGTCGATTTTCTGTCACAATACCACAAGTACAACCATTCTATACAGAAGTTACAATTCCTTTTCAAACAAAGGATACATGTCTTGAGCTGCATTCTGAAGACACAATGGAGTTCCCATAGTCATGTCTAAAACCAGGCTACATCTTTTGCTCTGTTGTTTTTCGAAGATTGAAACTCCTCAACAAAGTTGTTTCCTGACAGTGTTATTAGTTAATGTGACAGAAACTGAGCCAATAATTGCAGAAATTGCTCTCTTTCAAGCTCAAATAACCATGAAAAATTCTTGGTGGAACTATAAAAGGGTGCTAACATGCTAACAAAAAATAAGGTTTAGATTATTTTAGGTAGGGGCCGCGCGAACGCGTACCCCCTCAGCAACAAATTATGATGTAGACTATCCCACTTGGAGATATCTTAGGTGAGCACCCCTCCTAAGTGCAATGGAGGTCACAAACCTAGGCCATGAACCTTCTTGATCGTCCATAGACCCCATCCAGGTAAGTATGTTGTAACGTTGGCCTTCCTTCTCTCTTTATACGCCTACAACATCTTGTGAATTATCCATCTCACTGATGTGGGATTAAAAGAATTAAAATTAAGTATGAATTATGTGTTTGAACTTTGAAGGTTTATTAGATTGCCCAACTACGACCAAACTATATATTTTGACAACAAACTTTGAACTTATTTTTAAAACTACAACGTAATTTGAAACTAAAAACAAACTGTAAGTCAACTTTCAAAATTGACAATGTGAATAACTCTGCAGCTTGGGCCGTCGAGAAGTTCTGGAAAGGCTCCCTCTAAACAACGGTAAAACCTTACAAATATTCCCTCTGAACATGGGTAAAACTCTGTTCTCATGTTTAACATATTGTTTTATTTTCATGCAATAACCTGGAAGAGCAATCACAACTAGGTTAAGAGTTGTCTGTGACCACTTTATTGGCAGAGAAGTTCATGAGAATTCCCAAGTGGTGCCTGATGAAGTTGTGTTTGGTATGAAATACAACAATCGCAAAAGCTCAGCAAATACGCTCAAGCAGATGTCTGTTACACCCAGCATATGGAAGTAGCAAAACCTGCACTCAATCAATCAAGTTGGTTAGACTATTAAATTGAAGGCTACAACAATGTCCAATTGAAACCTATACTGCAATTGCAAAGCTAACTAGTACATAAGCGAAACATTGAGTATTCCATACCTTAGTTTCCTTCAATATCTATATATTCCCATCCCTCATTATCAAACATGTTATTACATCCCTCAATATCTATCGTCATCTTCTCTGTGGGCCTCTTTCATGCAAGCAAAGTACATCAGACACAAGCCCCCCAAAAGTATAGCCCTCTCTCTAAAAGGCTCAAAAACATGGAGAGAGAGTTGGGCATGCCTTGAAGAGCTTATCAATCAGTCATCTTGGGATTTCGGCCCAGGCAACTTTAGCCTTGGTCAGAAAAATTGGTTAGGGATAGGCTGCCTCACTCCAAACTTAATTCCCATATCTGATACCACCACCCTTGTTGAGGTTGCTCAAAACAACTTTGATCTACCCTTCCTTTCCCCAGCTAACCAAAATGATCTCCTTGAAGCCTTCAACTTCCTCCAGCAAGATTCTGATCAAGACAGAAGGGTTTGGCCTCACTACCCTAGTGGCAACTTTAGCATTAAGTCCTACACTAGGCTTCACACCCCTCACCCAACCCTTGTTAACCCCCTTTTCAAGAGAATCTGGGGACCTTTCATACCCACAAAAATTTCTTTCTTCCTCTGGAAGGTTTTACATAAGGCGGTCCCGGTGGATACTGCAGTCATGCACAACCACATTTCTCTTGCCTCTAAATGCTCTTGTTGTATTAAACCTTCCGTTGAATCCCTCAATCACCTCCTTTTCTACAGTGAGTTGGCTCAAAATGTTTGGAGACATTTCATGAACTTAGCCAATATTTTTTGGCCAAGAATTAGAACCCCTCAAACTATCTGGGTGTCCTGGCTTTCTAATGGGATCAAGGGCTCTATGGAGAATTTGGTCTTCACTCTCATCCCTTTTATAATCTCTTGGGAAGTCTGGAAAGAGAGATGTGGGAGGAGATATGATGATTCATATACCCCCACTCAAAACAAACATCAGCTCCTCATACTCAAATGCAGATACTGGATCATGAAGATCAACCATCTTTTTAAACCATCCACAACCTCTAGCCAGAAATTCCTAACCACAGCTTCCCAGTTGGGCCTGACATACCACAACCCCCCCTCTCACCCCCCAACCCTTGTTTTCTGGACTAGACCCCCTAACCCCTTTTTAGTACTAAACACTGATGGTGCAGCTGTTGATGGAGCTACTGCAGGTGGGGGTATCTTAAGGAATCACCTGGGAATTTCTCTGGCTAACTATTTCTCATTTTATGGAGAGGGTACAAGTAACCTAGCTGAAACCAGAGCAATCTTGGATAGCCTAACTTATTGCAAGGACCTTGGTCTCAACAGCATTTGGGTCTCTATAGATTCCTTGCTAGCCACTAAATGGTTCACTAAGGAACTAATTGCGCCCTGGACAATTAAAGCCTGGTGGAGGCAGATCTGGCTTCTCTCTGAAAGTTTGAATATACATATCTAACACACTTACAGAGAGGGGAACCAAGCTGCAGACTACCTGTCAAAGTTGGGCCTAAAATACCAAGCTGATGGTGCAACCAACATTCATGCAGACAAAGAACTAAGGAAAATCATTGCAGATGATAATCTAAACATCCCATATCTGAGATTTAAATAAAAATAACTAACATTGCAAGTTCAGCAACTAGCAATGGTCAATCAGTTACAGCTGAGTGATAATAAAAAAGGTACAACACCTTCTTGGGCACACAGGCCTCCACAAATTAAACCTAGACACTGGGACCTGGAAAAGAACCTGACACAACAATGGTAGAAGAAGCCCACCCTCCTCCAAGCATTTTCTCCACATCAGGGTCCAACAACATTGGATCAATCCTTTTGCAACTCCCTCCAGCAACTCCATCAGCTCTGCTAGCCAACCTAGAAAACACAAGGCAGAACCAGGGAAGTTATTCACCTTCCTAAGTCATCCATAATATTTTATTTAATCCATAAATTTTAACTATCTGCTCTCCCCTTGTTTTTATGCTTAGGAGTACATACCTCATCAAGGGTGTCTGCATCAGTAGTTGCGGTTCCATGTGGCCCCCCTTAGCACCAGAAGTACCTCCATCCTCATACACACTACCTGGAAGTAAAAACCCAGGTGGCCCATCAGCTTCCTCCATCACCTCCTCCTTCACTTCCACAGGAAACCCTACAACCCCTGGATTCTCATATGCCTCCATTGTAGCATCATCATCCTTATACATTTCCTCTGGTCTCTCCCCAACATAATAAGGCCTAGAGTGACCAAACACCCTCCTCACTTCAGCCCCTTTTGGTCGATGGGCCATAGCTCTACATCCAACACATTTTCTGAAACACTTTTGAGCAAGCTTGATCCACTCAACACACAAATCATGATACATGACCCCAGTTCCATTTGTAACCCATGCTTCAAAATGGACCCAAGCTTTACGGGTAACGTTATAGGGATATCGAGGGAAAAAATCATCTATCATCCCCCTGGCAATATATCCAGTCCCATTGACAACATCAGCAAAGGTGAACTCCTCCTTTTCACCATTCATATCCAGAACCACAACCTGTCGCTGAAGGCACTGCACCACCTCAGAACCATGCTCCTTGCCTTGAGCACATACTCGTTCAGACAGGAGAGGGGAAGCCATGAGAGGAGGTTGCAGAGTAGGAAGAGTTCTCTTTTTGAGAATAGTAGATGAACCAGCAGCCTGAGCATCCTTAAAGCCTTCACACGGCTCCATAAGAAGACTGTTAGTCGCAGAGTCCCGAGAATTTGAACAGCTCTCTCTCTCATTAGTAGCTAGTGTTGGAACTGCTCCCAAAGCCTATTCTCGCTATACACTTGGACCTGTTTGTAATGGGCTTGCCCCCCCCCCCCCCCCCCTTCCCTTCTTTTTTTTTTTTTTTTTTTTGCCAAGTAAGCTGGGGTTGGGCAGACCCCCACCTGTATTCATTAAAAAGGAGATTTACATTCTCTCATACAAAACTCCTAACATATCGTGACTGACATGCTTGTACAAAAACTCATCCAGCGGAGGGGTGAAAACAAAATTAGGCACATCAGATGTACAACCTAGAGATGCTAGATAGTCAGCACATTGGTTACTCTCTCTAAAGACATGTTCATAACTAACCTCCTGGAATTCATTTGCTATCCGAAATATAGCAGCAATTAGACTCAAGCAATACCAGGGGCCATTAGTTTCCTTGTTCAAAATCCTGGTTGTCCACAAGCTGTCTGAGCACACTTGAAGTTTCTGGATCCCTATATCCCTAGCCACTTTCATACCTTTCAACACTCCATTGATCTCTTGTTGGATAACTTCCTTAACTTCAGAGTTCCCTACGTAGGAGCACCATATCTATCCCTTATAATTCCTCCATATCCTGCACCCTTTTCATTCACTGCTCCATCTGCATTGAGTTTAAAGATACCTGGTGGTGGTGGGTCCCATTTACAGTATACCTTTTGCTTCTTCTTGTACAACATTGTAATTCCCAATCTATGTACCAGAACCCTGTTCTCAATTGTGTCATCCACTTCCTTGATCTTGTTTTAAATATAGGTTCTCATCTCATAGATGCATTTGTCTCTGATTGTTTGAGCTGGTAGGGCTTTCTCCGCAAATCTTCTCTGGTTGCGTTCTCTCCATATGAAGTATACAGCAGCACATACATATATGCAGAAAAAGTCAGCCTTCAAGCCCTTGAGCTTGCTTCTCCTTATGATGATCTCCCAGTCCTCTTGTGATGTTCTAGCACTTGTGGTAAGTCCTACACTGTTGTATTGTTTTGTTTTGTTTCCTTTCCAATATTAATATAAGCCCAAGAGGTTAAACTTAAAAAAAAATAATATATATATATCATCAATCACTTCACAATATCACCTGCATGTAGGCTTCTAGCTAGCTGCCAAGAACACAATTTATTCCCTGGAGAAACAGCAAAATAGTGAGTATTCCCAAAGTTGTGCATATTGCATGATAGCAATCAAATACATTTACATGCAGTACAAAGTTTGGAAATTGGAATGCTACTACAATCAAAATGCTAGTACTGTCTGTATTTAATTTTTAAGGGTCATAACGTGGATCCCAAAACGTTTATAAAAAAAAATGAATGGAGCCCAACTGTAGTCCATCACATTTTTCCCAACTGGGCAACTGGTTCAGTTATCACATCCTTCTCTTGATTATCTAATTTTGTGTTCAACACTTCGATTTACACTTCTGCGACATAATCCTTGCTTGTTTCTGATTTTTCTAGATCAACAAGACCAGCAAAGCTGTTATGATTGTACTAATTTGCACATATAAAGTAGAGATTTTTGGACATACCCCCATTTGAAAGTCGAAATTTGAGATACCCCTATTTGAAAAAAAAAATTAAGATACCCCTATTTCAAGATAGAAGAGCTTTACAGCCGTAGGTTAGTTTTATGATGGACGGCTAAGATAACACCACATCTTGAAATAGGGGTATCTCAAAAAAAAAATTCAAATGGGGTATCTCAAATTTCGACTTTCAAATGGGGTATGTCCAAGCTTTTACCACATCTGATGCTGCATCCTTATGCTTCACAATTTCACGTTCTTGTAGCCATGCATGCAAGCTTTTATCTATAACTCTGGAACTCCAAAATACTGAGAAACAACAATTTAATGACACATCACACTAAGATTTTTCAGGTGTTGGGCGGGAATATAAAAGAAGAGATTGAGTTCCTGGAAAAAGTTATCTTTGCGCTTGGGGCAATGACACAGGCACACAACTAGTGAGGTTATACTGAGGTGTGTCAATTTATGCTTGAAAACTATTTCCAAACCCCCTCTTAGGCCTTGCTGAGTTGCTGTCCAGAATTTCTGGAAAGGCTCCCTCTAAACAAGGCTATACGACTTTTGGGTCCGAGGAGGCAAGGATCCACAGTTACCATGAAGTAAAAGTGGTAATATATAATGAAGACCTCCTACAGGGCATCCATTTTGCTGGTCGGTACACAGTTGCTCTTACTAACATATGAGTTCTTGAGGATAGGAGTGATAAAGAGAAAACACATAAGTAACATCATATGATATGATAGCAACCGAATGTTACCTAGTAGTGAGAGACTGGGACAACATATTTATCTCAAGCAAAGAACACCTAATAACAATCTATATATGCGGTAAACAAAATTTTACACTAATCTCAACTCTAAAGCGAATCAAACCTCTGGGAGAATATGATCGTTGTCATATGCCTTTTGTTAATTAAGAATATAAACCATATAATGACAATTATTATTCACTCGCCCCAAGAACTTTTAGACATTGCCTATTGAGTAAAATTTTGTGAAGGGTTTATTCCTGTCATGAAAATTTGCAGGTACGTGATGTTTACGTCTTTTCGAAAACAATGGGTACGTGCAATCTTAATATCTTACTGAAAAAAAGGTCACATACACGGAAGTCCATATTAGGCTCACTGTAAATCTCCCAAGCTTCAAAATAATGTAATACAATGAAAAACGTAATCTTCTTCCATTAATACAAAACAAACTGGCTAAATGAAACAAGATCTGGCAGATGTCAATCATCTGATGAGGCCTTGAGAGATGAGAGTTGAGATTTTATAACCCTACTGGAAATTAAATACTTATCAATGTCACAATCTTTTAGTAATTTAGTCTTTGGCTTGCCCGCAAGAATGCCAGAATTTCTCTTCTTCAAGGGACAACTGGACAAGGACAATAACTAATAATGTAGGTTATGTGTAGCAACAGATAGCAAATGAGACCCAATGATTTATGCATGGTTTCATTTATAATAACCCCATATCAGCATATTGACATGGGAGCACTAGCCTCTTCCGCACCTAATATCCCTCCAGAAGATTATTCTTTTATATTTGTCTCTGAGAGCTACGAGATCTTCTATGATACTATCCAACAATCATGGTCAATTATAGATTTCTCACTCAGAAGCTCTTGACATGCAATCTTCTTAACACTTTGTTCAACCTCAAAAACTACTTAGAGAATATATATTGTGAAGAAGCACAATATGATGACTTTTGATTTTTATCTCCCACAGCCTATCCAGTTAATAGGATTTGTAATGCCATTGATGTTCTTACTAGAATACTTGCTGGTGGACTGTCACACTGGAATGCCATTGGGATACTTGTTATTAATTAGTCCAACATTACTAAGATGCATAAATGTATGAAGATGTAGGCGTATAAAGAGAAAAGGATAGACAACGCTGCATCATACTTACCTGGACGGAGCCAATGGGTGATCAAGAAGGTCCATGGCCTAGGTTAGTGACCTCCATTGCACTTAGGAGGGGGGCTCAACTAAGATTATCTCCAAGTGGGATAGTCTACATCATAATTTGTTGCTGAGGGGTTACGTGTTGGTGTGGCCGCTGCCAATATTCTACTAATAAATGTTGTTTCTATCTCAATCTTTTCTGTACAAATGTTGCTTCAAACTTAGATAGTCCGTCTAAAAAGAAATCATGTGAACTCATTATTTATGTTGCACTTTCATGTGTCCAATCCCACATCTTTTTAATGTTGTTTCTATCTCAATCTTTTCACTGTTTCTATATCATAGGAAGTTGGGGTATAGGTTACACAGGATGAGTGATTTATTTCAAATGAACTCACAGTGCTTATAGCGTGACAAAGTCAAGTGAAGAATTCAGATGTTTTCGAGGATTTTCGTGGAATACATAGCTTAAGTACTCTATACCTTAAAGATGCCAAAGTCACAAAATGCAAACTAAATAGATCTCTTTACACAATTTAAGCATCCGATTAAGGTTAAAGTGTATCAGACTAGGTGTCCTCTAAACGAATTCTTTACAATGCCATACACAGCCAAGGTTTTAGCTATAACTACGCAACTTAAAAGTACTGAGGAACAACAATAGACACATCATACTAAGATTTACAGGTGTTGCGCGAACATAGTCCCACATCGAAAGTGGACATGCAAGGAGAGGGGAAGGTTGTAAATAAAAGAAGAGATTGAGATTCTGAAACAAGTATCTTTGCGCTTGGGGCAATGACGCAGCTAGTGAGGTTATACCGAGGCGCGTCAATTGCTGGTTGAAAACTATTTCCAAACCCCCTCCTCGGCCTGAGTTCTGCTTGGGCCGTCGAGAATTTCTGGAAAGGCTCCCTCTAAACAAGGGTAAGCCTTACAAATATACTCCAAAAATTATACTGATCATTTATTTGATCAGTTCTCATGTTTAATAAATTTTATATTCATGCAATAACTTGGAAGACCAAAAAAAAAAGAGTTGTCTGCGCGAAGTTGTAATTGTGAAGCTTAGTACTTCTCAAGATGATGTCTGCTGCACCCTGCAAATGGAAGTAGCAAAACCTGCACTCAATCAAGTTGGTTAGACTACTTAGACTACTGAATTGAAGGCTACTACAGTATCCAATTGAAACCTATACTACAATCGCAAAGCTAGTACATAAGCGAAACATTGAGTATTCCACACCTTAGTTTCCTTCAATATCTTACATATTTATCATCAATCACTTCACAAGATCACCTGCGTATAGGGTTATAGTTGCCAAGGACACAATTTATTCCCAGGAGAAACAACAAAATAATGAGTATTCTCAAAGTTGTGCATATTGCATGATAGCAAGCAAATACACAAGTTTGGAATGCTAGTACATCTCACATTTATAGTACAATGCATGAATAGAGCCCAACTGTAGTCCATCTCACATTTTACCCAACTGGTTCAGTTATCACATCCTTCTCTTGATTATCTAATTTTGTGTTCAATACATGCATGGTCAGAAAAGCCTTTTGATTTACACTTCTGCGACATAATCCTTGCTTGTTTCTGATTTTTCTAGATCAACAAGACCACCAAAGCTGTTATGATTTTTACTAATTTGCCCATCTATAACATATGATGACGTTGAATCCTTATGCTTCTCAATTTCACGTTCTTGTGTTTCCTTGGCATGCCATTAGTAACTCTGCAACTCCAAAATACTGAGAAACAACAATTTAATAGATCACACATCACACTAAGATTTACAGGTGTTGGGCGGGCATATAAAAGAAGAGATCGAGTTCCTGGAAAAAGTTATCTTTGCCCTTGGGGCAATGACGCAGCTAGTGAGGTTATACTGAGGTGCGCCAATTGCTGCTTGAAAACTATTTCCAAACCCCCTCTTACGTCTTGCTGAGTTGCTGTCGAGAATTTCTGGAAAGGCTCCCTATAAACAAGGCTATACTTGGATTTCCATATGCGGGATCTGACCATTGCGACTTTTGGGTCAGAGGATTGACATTTACCGGCCATGAAGTAAAAGTGGTAATATTTAATGAAGAATTAATTCAATGATACTGGAGATGATAAAACAGAAGTGGAGTTGTTTAAAGATCATCTCTGTATTAACCATTTTAGTGAGGTTGGTCAATACATTAATGAAAGATGATGATGTGTATGATATGAACAATAATAAAATAGAGACGTGAACACCATTGTATACGTGGTTTGTCAATTGTGCCTACATCCACGGAGATAGAGAATGAACTTTATTATAGTAGTGGTGATACAAAATGGGAGCTCGATAATGGAGAGAGCTCAAGAGAGAGATGAGACCTGAGAGGTGAGGTCTCATGAGAGAGTGTTGAGGTCTTGTGTATGATTCACAATGAGACCATGAGAAGATGAGTAGTTTGCCTTTATATTTATAGGCTACAATGTAACTCCATTCTTAGCAATTAATAGGGTAATAATGGGGAAAATATCTTTGTAATAATAAGACTTAACTTTGTAACTTGTGCCATCAAAAGAGAGCCCATTAGATGTTGACATGTGGCACCATGATGGACGGCAGAGATGGTGCCACATGTATGTTGTATATAGTACCCCTACATAAGCCCCCTCTTTTTAGGTTGAACGAAGTTCGGGCTGAAAAGAAGAAATCGAACCAATCTAGCCCCCAAGATGAATGAAATATGGGGTTCTTTTACGAAGTCGATCCGCCCCAAATTTTGATGAGCTTGATCATTGAGATTTGCAAGACGCGATGAAGGTCCCTTGTGGTAATGTCAACTCGATCATGAATTTGTGTATAGCGAGCTAGTTAGTTCCAGAGAGACCTGGTAGCTCGTTCAGAAGGCATGCAGATGAGATGGACAGCTGCAAGCAGGTCGTACTGAAGTGGGTCTTCTTGCATACATGGGTGGTTGTCTTTTTGTGGTCGAGTTGCATAGACCTGATACTTGTTGATAATGTTAGCATGTGAAATATTATAAAATTTAGTAATAGACTTACACTGAACTGTATGTCTTCCTTATGAGTTTTGTATGTACTATCTTTGTCGCCTTGTGATTGGACATTCCGATAGATGTGGCACTTTGGAGTGCACATGTAGCTCGTTTGAGAAAGAGCATTGGTTGACCAAGTGTTTTGAGAGTTACTTGGAACCTTTTGGTGCCCGATCTAGTGAATGGTCGCAGCGTGGAGACCTGTTTGACAATTCTCGGGCATGTGGCCTTTGTGGGTCTGCATTGCTTTGAGAGTGAATGCGTTCGACCAGGCGTGTGACTAGAGAATTGTGTTTGAGGTCGTCCCGCATACGAGTGACTCACTAGTCAATGAGGGTGGCCGTATTGTATATCAAGCATTTCACTTGTAAAGAGTTCAGTGAAAGCAATGTGGCACATTTGTGCAAAAATAGCTCATGGGGAGTGAGGTCGTGTTCATGTGACCTGCACATAGAGAGAGCTACAAAAAATATCATTAATAGCTAATTGTGCTAATAATAAGTTAATTTCATTAGATAAAGTGAGAATAGCCCCCTGTATGGCATAAATGTTCTTGAGGTCGTTGAAAGACCTGTAATTTGAGGAGGTCGTTGATAGACCTGGTGAGGTCGTTGGGTTAGGGACCTGAGTAAGAGGTCGCGTCGAGACCTGAGAGGTCGTTGGCTTAGAGACCTGAATAAGAGGTCGCGTCGAGACCTGAGAGGTTGTTGGCTCAGGGACCTGAGTAAGAGGTTGCGTCGAGACTTGAGAGGTCGTTGGCTTAGAGACCTGAATAAGAGGTCGCGTCGAGACCTGAGAGGTCGTTGGCTTAGAGACCTGAATAAGAGGTCACGATGAGAGACCTGAATCTTGCTTCTGTCGAGTCCAGTAATTGTGTAAATAATTTGCTCCAAGCCCCCAACTGTGAGTTGCGATTCTATCTTTTCAAATTCAATGATTTTCTTGAAAATCACCATCTGAGAACCTTAGAACAATGGTGTTCGGTGGGGTTGGTGGGTGGAATTCGCTTGAGAAAATCCCAAGTCCCTGTAGTCGGCGCCAAATGTATTAACCATTTTAGTGAGGTTGGTCAATACATTAATGAAAGATGATGATGTGTATGATATGAACAATAATAAAATAGAGACGTGAACACCATTGTATACGTGGTTCGGCAATTGTGCCTACATCCACGGAGAGAGAGAATGAACTTTATTATAGTAGTGGTGATACAAAATGGGAGCTCGATAATGGAGAGAGCTCAAGAGAGAGTTGAGACCTGAGAGGTGAGGTCTCATGAGAGAGTGTTGAGGTCTTGTGTATGATTCACAATGAGACCATGAGAAGATGAGTAGTTTGCCTTTATATTTATAGGCTACAATGTAACTCCATTCTTAGCAATTAATAGGGTAATAATGGGAAAAATATCTTTGTAATAATAAGGCTTAACTTTGTAACTTGTGCCATCAAGAGAGAGCCCATTAGATGTTGACATGTGGCACCATGATGGACGGCAGAGATGGTGCCACATGTATGTTGTATATAGTACCCCTACAATCTCTATCACTCTATGTGGGAAATGATACCATAGTTGTACCCAAGAACAAGAAAATATTGAGTTCAGTTCTCATAGGCAGGTTATTCCCCACACTACTACACTAGGGAAACAATATCTACGAAGCTAGGCAAATTTGTACAGAAAAACGCTGTTCAAGGAGACTATCCCACTTGGAGATATCTTACCACCTGTGTACAGAACAACAAAGATGAACTTGAACTTATCTGACAAGGCTTCTAACCCAGTAAGTAAAAAGAAAACACAAGCTTTGTTGAAGCCCCATGCCCATGGCCATGCTTCTCTGCTTCCTTAGTTAGCATAACTCCCAAAGATTGGTATAATGTGATCGAACATCATCCAAATGGTTCAATTACGCGAGCTCCATGTACTGAATTCAGATTATCTGAGGTAGACACCATAAAAATCATAATTCCACATCGGTCATAAACTAGAAAAAAAAATTATTTTAAATGATATTGATGCAGGTATAATAATTGCCCAGTGATGGGTGGGGAGCTTACCGATGCTAGGATTTACCGCCCAGCCTACCCCAAAAAAAAAAAAAAAATTAATACCTCAATACAGTCTCGGCCCAAAAAAATGTCCTTATACCAATCGTCCCCGGCAGGGAAATGCAGACCCACTCCTGAGCGCCCAATTTTTTTTCTAATTCTAAATAAATAAATTTCTCAAGATAAATTCATAACCTAACCTCAGAATCTTTATGATTTGATGAATAAGCAAATAAACTTTTCTCAACAACAATTTTTTTTGGTAAATCCTTTTGAGATAAATAATGACCTTTTAAAATAAAATTAATACTCAAAAAAAATTTAATAAGCAGATAAATTTATCTTCAAAAGGTCATTATTTATATACCACGACTATCTAGTATCTACAGATCGTAACAAGACTTTTGTTTTGAAGGTTTTATTACATTGCCCAACTACAGAACTACTAAATAACACACCATGTCCTTTTTGTAGAAAACCACCAATGACCTCCTTAGTCCTTAGTTTAATTCTAGGTCCAAGTCTTATGTATGTCAAAAACTCCACCAATTTGCATAGGAGGATGCTTAATGAGTAATCTTTTGATTAGTACTCGAGAATCGAGATAAGTTCTGGTTATATCATAAACGTGAAGCATAAAAAAGCATAAAATTTCTGGAGCTTTGTCGCATCTTTCTTGAAGCTTTTGTTCATCTAGACATACGACACTGTTGTTCCACCACGGTTAAAAACTAAGATAGAATCTTCACTATAAGGGACTTGGGCAAGTGGATGTTTCTGTCACGCACTGCCCTGCCGCACTGGAGCAACAGAGTCTTGAGGACTACATGAATCGGACCTACACCTGTAAGAAAATGTATTACTACATCTTTCTTGCAGACGAGTTTCTTTCTTGATATGAACAAAAGAAAAAAGAAAGATAAAATTACTGCTTCCACGCCTAGCTTCCACATAGACTCTTTATCGAATGTTATCTGTAAATCCTTTATTAGAGTAGCAGGACAAACATCACATAGGAACCTTGTGAGGATGATATTAGCCTTCTTGATAGTTGATACATATCAGTGCGCAATATAATACGTTCGATAATAGACGTGCAAGGTTTCAGTTTTCGTTTGCCTACTTGGTAAAAATATCAAGGCAGATTTAGCCCAAGGTGCTTTGTAAATAACTCCCAACTAAGTACATGTGTATGTCAGCAATGTTGGAGCCCTAAAATCCTAAATGCGTAAGCACCAGGTTTAGTCCCATATCGACTAAAGAAAACACAACGACAATTGCTCCAGGATTATAAATCACAATCCTTAGCAATTGTAAAAGCATACCTTTCTCGGCCTTTTGGCTAAGATCAAGTGTAGTATCTGTTCTTATCAGTTTAATATCTGATACGTGGGGCAATGCCTCACAAGATATTAAATTAATTTTTGCAGCTAGGGGGAGTCAATCACAATAGCTTGCTGTTGGGACTCTCAATCGTCGCCCATGTGTTGCACTACTGCAAGGGCCTGGCGTACCCCTACCAAAACAAGTTTAAAATGTTTTTCTGAACCAAGTACTGGTCTTGCTCCAAAGCTATCTTAAACATTACTGATTCTTTACAGTCCTTTAACAGCAGGCTAATTGCACTGCCATGGTACTAATTACTAAACTTATAGCTATTTTACTTGCAAGGCAAGGAGAAATATAGAATCAAACAGTCTTGCAAGGAGAAATATAGAATCAAACAGGGTCGACCCTGATGGAAAAGATTGTATAGATTTTGGATTTCAATAATGGTGAAGCTATAGTTCAGGTGGATGTCTGTTATATATGGTCATGACAAATAAAACTCGCTCAGGATCAAGTGTGAAATTTCTCAAGACAACAACGTGTCAGCTTGATGGTACACTGTGTTGGCTTTCTATTCCAGTTCGCAAATTAGCACGACGACATTTTCCTTAGAAGTAATAGAACTAAAAAGTGTAGAGCGAAGAACACCCTATCTTGGAGTTGCAGAGTTATAGCTAAAAGCTTGGCTGTGTATGGCAAGGGAACACAAGAACGTGAAATTGTGATGCATAAGGATGCACCATCGTATGTTATAGATGAGCAAAATTAGTAACAATCATAACACCTTTACTGAGTTCAGATTATCTAACGAAGACACACCATAAAACCAAAATTAATGTCCCGTGTTGGACATAAACTAGTTTAAAAAAATATTTTAAATAATATTGATATAGTAAAACCCCGAATACTCTATATAGGAATAACTTCTAGATAGTCATAAGAAATTCCGATCCCAACTTGGGACCAGTTATAAATAAGAATAATATTCATATTGTCATAAGTTATAAAATTTTTAGGTCCCGTCTAGAAGAAAATTGCCTCTATATAGTTATAATAATTAAGTATATATTAACAAAAAATATATTATATATTGAGAAAAATATTAAAGAAAATATAAAATTTGAGACATTTAATATGTTTTTTCATTTTCTAACACTTTCCATCACTAAGTTAGTATATGTACACTATATCTTGAAGCTATATTATTGTTTTGAAACTATACCATTATTGAAATTATATGATAATTTTCTTAAGTAAAACTCTATTAAGTTATAACCTCTCTATAGTAATAATTTATTTTGGTCCCAAGAGTATGACTATAGAGAGGTTTTACTGTACATTTATAATAGTTGTCCAGTGATGGGTGGGGAGCTTACCGATGCTAGGATTTTCCCAAAAGAAGAGGTTAAGGATTTGGGCCTAGACTACCAGATTAAAAATTATGGGAAATCATATTGCCACCCCGACAGTTTACAAAGAGTTATCCCACTTATGACAAGAACCATTAAAAAACTTATGTGCACCATATACTAAGAGCCACCCGCCTACATTAATCATTCAATCCCTTCATCTTCCCGATCTAAATTTCATAAACAAAGGAACTTATAGCATATATCAAAATCAAATGGAAATAGAAGAAATAATTTGGCAAGAAAGACATGTTCCAATGTGATGGGTGAAAACAAAATGGCTGATGGCTAGCGTGCAGTGGGGTTCAAATAAAATTGAACTTGCATCAGTCCCCGACTCCCCTCCTTTGATTAACTTGTATTGCTTAATTTTTTATTTTTTTTGTAAACACTTTAATAACTGTATCCAAGAATTCAATATATTAAATCTATCAGTAACACCGTCTTTGTTCGTGTAAAAAAAATTGAAAGTTGTAGTTCGAAATTGAAAAAGAATTTAATAAAAAGATATTGGAGAAACATATTTATGATAAATTCAAAAATAAAAAAGAATTTAATCAAAAAATACGAATTACAAATAAAATTGAACACTTATTTGATCTAACTGTATGTCGTTCTTTGTTAATGTTGTATATTGGCTCGCTATAGTTGGGTGCACAGGATCATACCTTATAAGAGGTGTGATCCATAAGATCAGTTTCCTATATTGGTTAAGGAAACCATATATGTGCAGGAGTTCTATTTGGACTCGGTTTCCTATTTATCTCTAGTTTGAATTAGTAATTCTATATGGATTTGATTTCTATCCATGGGCTATAAATACCCAAGTAACTTGGTATTTGTAGAGACAAGACAATAAGGCAAGACAAAAGAGTAGAAAAAAATAGAAACATAGAGATAGATAGAGTAAAAGAGAGAGAACTTTGGGAGCCAAGGGTGTATTGGGTTTAAGGTGAGAGATTAAGATCTTGAGAAAGATACTAGGGAGATTATTGTAATCGGTGTTTCTTTCCTTATAGTGAAATCTTCTCATTGTTCCCCGTGGAGGTAGGCATTGCCGAACCACGTATATCTTAGTGTTATTGTTCTTTATTGTTTTGTTCTTCTTATACTATTGTTTATTGTTTTGGTAATCTTTGACTTCATTGACAAAACGGATCCTGCATTGCAAAGGAGGTGTTCTCACGAATATCTAGGTTGCAGGTTGTTGACGTTGTTAGGATTTAATTAATCACTGATAACAAAATGTAAGTTTTATGACCAAACTGACAAAAAATAACTTTTATAACCTGCAAAAACGTGCAAAGTATAATGACTAAAATGAACATTTTATCACTTTTAGCTCGTTGAAGTGAATTATTCTAGCCTGATGGGCAGGTGTCACATACTTTGTCTTTGACGTCATATTATGAGTTTGACTGATGTACTGTTTCATGTTGTAGTTTAAAGATGACTGCAACACAGAGAAAAAAATTGTTTCCAAGCTTAAAGTATGTACACTTGTACAGGGAATTCATTATGGTTGGAAAAGCGAAGACAAAATTAGGCGCGATCTCTTTGACCTTCTATGGGTGAAATATACTATCTGTCAGTGACTCAGTGAGTAAAGTTGGATCAAATACGCTCACATAGTAGGCAGACAGTTTGGACTAACTCTCCTGAGTTGGTTTTCCTTTATAGCTTTTATGCATTTTCATGTTTAATCTACTTTACCGAAGTTGTACTAAAATATGTGGCTGACCTCCATGCTGTTAGGAGCTATACTTCTGTTTTCTTTGGTGAGATGTTATAACTTTTCTAAGGACATGAAGTTGAATAGATGCCAAATATCTCCTGAATGAAAGATAGAGATCATATGTTACTATAATTTAGAGCTTACGACAGTTTTCCCTACTCACACTTCTATGCTGTGGTCCACCTTAAGTGGTGTCTCTTCTGGAAAAAAAAAAAAAAATTCTTCTATGATTTCCAATTTTCCATGACTGCGTATAGAGTTTTGACATGTATATCTGATTTTTGGCTTGGCAGAATATTGTTCATTAGGGCTGGCAATCTGACCTGAAAACCCGAACCCGACCTGTTTTGGCCTGATTCCAAGTCAGGTCAGGTTTATTGGGTTCACCCGTCAGGTCCACCTGAATTGTGGAAAAAAAACTAATTATATGATATCAGATATCTCTTATTTTCTTTCTTCTTCAGTCTCTTAACTCTCTTTAGTTCGACGGAGTGACGGACCTAAGAAACAATTCTGATCTCCATCTCAAATTCTCAATCAAGTTCATCTATAATGGATTGAAATTGAACTTCTCTTTCTCTCCTTTCTTTCAAATTGAAATAAATAACTTTTGATTTGAATCCGTTAAGGCGTCAACCATCACATAAGGTATAGATCTGAACTTAATTTTTTTTCTTTCAAGGATTCATGTATATAATGAGATAAGTGCCAGCTCAGCTATGTAATAACAGAATTAGTTAGTCAGTTAAGTAGAGGTTAAAAGTTAGTTAGATTGTTAAGTATGTTTGTTATAGAACTTCTATATAAGGAGATGTAAGAAACAGATCTGAATAAGAAAGAATTTCATTTTCTCTTTTCTTCATTTTATAGTTCATACTTCTTCATGGTATCAGAGCTGAAGCTTTGAAGCAAAGATCCTTCAATGGAGGTTTTCACAACCCTAATTTTTTGTTTTTAACCTTTTTCGTTCAATTTTTCTTCGAATTCCTTCATTTCTTTGTCAAATTTTTTATAACTTTCTACAAATTCTTCAAATTAATCATGACAATAAACAACAATCAAGCTCAAATATCGAATCAAGATTCGATTTCTTTTCAAGATCCACTATTACCAAATTCTGGTGCTCCAACTCTACATAATGGCCCTGCTTGTTTGGGCTGCAAAAAAGGCAAATCTTTACCCATCTATAGTTAGAGTGGTCCCTCCCAAGTTTACTCTTTGATTTGAATGGACCCCCACCTATTTTAGCTTAAACCCTATTGGTCCCCCACTTAAACCTTGCATAAACATGAGATAATCATAAATGGTCCCCTACTAAGTTTATTAGAGAAAGGTGTAAAAATTTTACACTTTTGAAATAGCACCAAACTTTTGCATAAATTTTGTTCATAAAACTAATTATCAAGAGTTTCAAGCATATTAAATTAGGCTAAATTTCATGCAAATTTTTGCGGGGTAACCAAGCAGGGCCAATATTGCAAATTTTGTTCCTATCAAGTTAAATAGAGGTAACTATCTTCTTTGGAAATCCATTTTTCTTCCGATCTTGCATTCATATGATCTCTTAGATCTTGTATATGGTGATGAAACTTGCCATTCACAAAATTTACCAAATTCCGCGACACTCAATCCTGCTTATGTGAGATGGTTAAAGAGAGATCAAAATGTGCTGATTTGGTTTAATGCAACAATTTGTGAAGAATTACTACCGTATGTTGTTGGAGTTGCATCTTCTCAAGATCTCTGGTTGCTTCTAGAAAAACGATTTGCAAACTTTTCTCGTTCTAATGTGATTCAGTTGAAGTCGAAGCTTCAGTGTTTGAAGAAAGGTTCTTTGACCATTGCTGAATATCTTCATCAAGTCAAGCAGTTGATTGATAGTCTAGCTGCAACAGGTTCTCCAGTTAGTGATGAAGATACTGTTGTGCACATTCTTAATGGTCTACCTGATGAATTTAGACCATTTAGTACATCTATTCGTGTGCGATCTAAACCTGTTTCAACAGATGAGTTACACAATTTGTTATTATCTGAAGAACTGGCTATTGATTTAAAAAGCAAAGCTATACTTAATACATTATCTGAAGCTACTACTCAGGCGTTTAGTTCTATGAATACCTCATCAAACTCCTATAACAACAATTCAAGTTCTTCTTACATCAAGAACAATCAAAACAACTCAAGTAATCCTAGTTTCAATTCTTATGGTAGAGGTTATGTTAGAGGAAGTTCGTCTAGAGGAAGAGGTTGTGGTCGTTCTTTAGGAAGAAATTCAGGTTTTCCTCCTTGTCAGATTTGTCATAGAACAGGTCATCAAGCTATTGATTGCTGGTATCGGATGAATCACTCATATGCTGGGAAGGATGAATCACTCATATGCTGGGAAAGTGCCTCCTTCCAAATTAGCCATGATGGCTCAAGGAACAATTCCAATAGGTGTTCAATCTGGTCCTTCCACTCCTGCTGATTCAGATTGGTATCTTGATAGTGGTTCCAACAATCATGTCACTTCTGATGTTAACAATCTTCAATGTCATGCTGATTATAAAGGTTCAGACAAAGTTCAAGTTGGTAATGGACAAGGTTTGTCTATTTTAAATACTGGATTTTCTTTATTCAAAAGACCATATACTTCCTTCGTTCTCAAAAATGTCTTACATGTCCCTCATATATCCTCTAATTTACTTTGTGTCAACAAATTTGTTACCGACAATAATTGTACTATAACATTCACTCCTTCTCATTTTTTTGTGAAGGACAATGGCTCTAAGAAGATTATTTTCCAAGGACACAGTGAGCATGGTTTATACCCATTCGGAATACCTAAACATTGTAAATACCAGTCAAAAGTTTTCCTTCATACTAAAGTTTCTCCTTCTATATGGCATAATAGACTAGGTCATCCCTCCAGTCTAGTCTTCAATAAAATTATTAAAAATAATGAGTTACCTGTTCAAGGTTCATCATCTAAAGATATGTTTTGTAGATTGTGTCCACTAGGCAAAAATACAAAACTTCCTTTTTCTGTTTGTAGCAATGTCACATCTGCTCCCTTTGAAATCTAATATGCTGATCTTTGGCAACCTTCTCCTGTCAAATCTTTCAGTGGTTATTGTAAATGTAGTTAAGTTAGAAATGCAGTCGGAAAATGAGGAAGAATGAATATGATTGGAGAAGAAGGAGAAGGTGTTAAGTGAGGAAGAGAAGTGGCTGAGCTATCACAAGGTGATAGGTGCCTACGTATCTGAGAGTGAGCAGGTCCCAGAATCAAGCCAACGTAGTTCCTTTTTATAGGTGATTTGGGACAACGGCTAGTAATTAATGACCCAACGGTCAGATCATTAATGGTGCAAATATCAGGGGGTTTAGTGAGAAAGATATGTAACTGTCATAAGATTTGGGGTTTGAATATATCGAACTCGGTGTTCGGAGTGGGATAGCCCCTAAGTCGGATGTGCTCGGATATTTTATGAGATTAGGATTTGAACAGAAGTGGATGAAATGTGGTTTTATACGAAGTCGGATAAAATAGGTGCAAGGTCGGTGTTTAGTATACCGAGTTAGTGAGATTAGGATTTGAATGGAGATGATTGAAGTGTGATTAGATACGAAGTCGGATGTAATAAGTGTGAAGTCGGTGTTTGGTATACCGAGTTAGTGAACTCGGTAATGGGTATATACAGTTATCAGTATTATCTGAGTATTGTTGATAATGGGAGTCGGTTCATATGGTTTTTTCCATTAGTCTCAAAATCTGATACATTTTCTCAGTTTGTTACCTTCAAAACATCTATTGAAACTTCTTTCGGTGTTAAAATTAATGTTTTAAGAACTGATTCTGGAGGAGAGTTTACAAGTGATAAGTTTGAATTGTTTTTGAAATCTCATGGGATTGGTCATCAGTTTACTTGTCCTCATACTAGTGAACAAAATGGAATTGTAGAGAGGAGACACGGGCAAATTCTTGAAGTTAGTCGAACTCTAATAGCACAATCTTTTATCCCTTCAGAGTATTGGGTTGAAGTGTTCTATACTGCTGTCTTTTTAATCAATCGACTTCCCTCCTCAGTGTTATCCTTTATATCTCCTTTCGAAAAGTTGTACAAACAAAAACCAGATTACTCGTTTTTCAAGTCTTTTGGTTGCTTATGTTTTCCTTGGTTAAAACCTTATGTTCAAAACAAGTTGGAATTTAGAAGTAAACCTTGTGTTTTTATTGGATATAGCAACTTACATAAAGGATATAAGTGTCTCCATGTTCCCACAAGCAGAGTTTATATATCTAGACATGTTCTATTTCATGAACAGTCATTTCCTTTTGCAGAGTCCAATGTTACACCCATTTCGTCTCCATCCATTCCTTTGTCTTGTTCTTCTTCTGTCGAACCCCTATCTTCATAAAATGTTTCTCAGTTTCCTGTTTCTTCTGAATCAATTGTATCTTCAGTGCCAGCTCAGCCATTAGTTGATCCCTCACTTTCAATACCAGATAATAATCATATCATGCAAACAAGATCAAAAAGGGGAATTTTTAAGCCTAAGTCTCTTCTCACTTCCAAGTACACCTTACCAATTGCTTTCACAACCAAAATTCAATCCATTTTATCACCACCGACATCTTATCTACAAGCAATGAAAGATCCTCAATGGAGACAAGCCATGGAAGTAGAATACAATGCTTTGCTAAAAACCAAGACTTGGGATTTAGTGCCAGCTCAGCCAGGTCAGAATTTAGTAGGATGCAAATGGGTTTTTAAAGTGAAGCAGAAGGCAGATGGTAGTATAGAAAGGTTTAAAGCTCGACTTATAGCTAAAGGATTTCATCAACAAGTTGGAATTGATTATTCAGAGACCTTCAGTCCTGTTGCTAAGCCTGCTACTATAAGGATGGTTCTCTCTATTGCATTAAATAATGACTGGGCAATTAAACAATTGGATGTCACCAATGCTTTCCTGCACGGCCACTTGACAAAGAATGTTTTCATGAAGCAGCCTCCAGGTTTTGTAGATAAACATCAACCATATTTTGTCTGCAAGTTAAAGAAGTCTTTGTATGGTCTAAAACAGGCGCCTAGAGCATGGTATACTGAGCTGCAAAATGCACTTTTAGCTTTTGGTTTCAAGACGCCTCATGTTGATCATTCTCTTTTCATCAAGAAGACAGGTTCTTTTCTTCTTTATGTTCTGGTCTATGTAGATGATATCATTATCACTGGTTCTTCTTCTGCTGCATGTCAAGACTTGATTCAGAAGTTGAGTAGTAAATTTCTTATGAAAAATTTGGGTCATCTTCATTATTTTTTTGGTCTTGAGGTTCAAAGGTCATCAACTAAAATTACTCTTACTCAATCCAAATACATCTTTGATTTACTGGATAAGTATTCAATGCTTGCTTGCAAACCATGTTCTTCTCCTTGTGCTACAACTAGAAAACTTGATAATGAAACTGGAGAGCTTTTAGAAGATGTGACTTCCTATCGATCTTTGGTTGGTTCTCTGCAGTATTTAACATGGACTAGACCTGAAATTTCATTTCCTGTCAATCAGGTTTGTCAATTTATGCATCAACCAAGAGTTCCGCATCTTGTTGCAGCAAAGTGCATACTCAGATATCTAAAAGGTACACTTAACTTTGGGTTGTCTTTTTATAAAGGACCATCTTCTCTCTCATGCTATAGTGATGCCGACTGGGCTAGTTGTCCAATGAATAGAAGATCAATTTCTGGTTTTTGTGTGTTCTATGGCTGCAATTTGATTTCCTGGTGTTCAAAGAAGCAACAAACAGTAGCCAGGAGTTCTACAGAATCTGAATATAGAGCTCTTGCTCAGTGTGCAGCTGATCTCACCTGGATGATTCATTTGTTGCGAGATCTCCATATTTCTTTTAAAGGACAGCCAGTCATATATTGTGATAACATTTGTACAATCTCTCTTGCTTCAAATCTTGTGTTCCATGCCCGAACCAAACACGTGGAGATCGATTATCACTATATAAGGGAATTGGTAGTTCAGCATCTGGTCAATGTGCAGTATCTTGGTACCTCAGATCAATTAGCAGATATTTTCACCAAAGGACTGTCTTCTACAAGGTTTTCTATACTAAGATCCAAACTCTCTGTCAGTCCTACTGCCATTGGTTTGAGGGGGAGTAATGAGATAAGTGCCAGCTCAGCTATGTAATAATAGAATTAGTTAGTCAATTAAGTAGAGGTTAAGAGTTAGTTAGATTGTTAAGTATGTTTGTTATAGAACTTCTATATAAGGAGATGTAAGAAACAGATTTGAATAAGAAAGAATTTCATTTTCTCTTTTCTTCATTTTATTGTTCATACTTCTTCAATATACATAGTTTTCCTTTTTTTCTTGTTGTTGAAAAAAAAACCTAGATTATTTCCTCTTTTATTTTTTATGATAATTTAATTTCATTTATTTTCGCTTTTAATTCTTATGATAATTTAATTTATTTTCTTAAAAATCTGGATGAATCTCGCCTTGAAAACAAATTATCCTAGGTTTTTCTTTTCATGGTATACTTCATTAATAAAAATTCTTCAATTAGTGCCTCAAAATAGTTGTTCGACAGTCGACATGCTTGAAAGTTGAAACTGTAACCGCAGATACTAACATAAAAAACATATCAATGCCTCTAGGCTTTATTGGAGAAGATTAAGAATATCATTTTTTTGAGCAAATTTGAATGCTAGTGGGGGCTACATATAAAGAAGTCCCAGGTGTTTTTTTTTTTTTTTTTTTTTCTCATTTTTAATAAGCATAATAGAAGTTATACTTAGTAGTGGAGTTTTTTGTAGTTAATTTTTTTTTTTTGTTACATACTTTGTCTTTGACGTCATTATAGCATGTCAACTGTCGAACAACTATTTCGGGGCACTAACACCATGTGTTAAAGGAAGGCAGGATATTACTTCTATTAATTACTCGTTTATTGTATGCCTTGGGCATTCTCTTCAATTTCACATATTTCCTAGCTAGCATGCCGTAGGTGGTATAGATATTCTCCTTTTAATATAAAGCACAGCACCCAAGGGCAAAAATATCTTACAATCTAAGACGAACTCACCCTGCCACATAAACAATTTTTTTTTTTTTTTCTAATTTTATCCCTATAATCTACTAATATTACTACCATTAGTCCTATTATTGATGCTTCATCTGAACCAAAAGATGTGTTGTTTCAATTGCAAGTTTGCAACTTTTGGTTCCCTGCCTACAAGTCTGCAACTATAAGAATATCAGACACGAAATCAATGTGTTAGTTATATAAACTACAAAGAGAGAAACGACTTTGCTATTAGTTTCTTTCCTAATTTGTTGTTTATCTATCCTCTCTTCCAATCTGCTATTCCGAAGTACACAGGTCAGTCTTCAAGCAAAGATTACCTCTCTTCCAATCTCAGGTTAGTCTCCCTCTAATTATGTATCTCATCATAATAATGCAATATTAAACTATGAAAAAATTGAAAAATTAATTATTACACATATCATGTTTGCCTTAAATTTTATATATCTAAATGCATGTCTGTCTATGGTTATATAATCTGTGTTGTGATAAAAATTGGTTTTGGTAGCTTGAATTAAATGGATTTGGTTCTTCTTCATCATCATCTTTAGTACGAAGTGATTCATTTTGGAATTTTGGATTGTGCACAACAAGTATTTGGTGAAAGTTGTCAAAGAGATTTTGTTTCAGTGAAAATTATAAAGAAGATCTACTGCCACTATAACATCTTTGCATGTCACACATGGCAATCTTAAGGACTTGACTATAGAATTGATAAGTGTTATCAATAAATAAATAAAATAAATATAGAACTGGACTTGACTATGGAACTGATAAGTGTTGTAATCTCTTTCTTTTAGTTATGGCATCCCTTCTTCTAATTATGGTATGCATTGCTTCCCATAGGCGCACACCGAAATGACTTGCACCCAATTTCTTTACTTACCTAAAATCAGTGACGCTACAGAACGGTGGATAGTGAAAGTTTGTCTCTAGAAAATGGAATGCTGCTGACTTTGCGATTCAAGATGACACTGCGAATAGACATGAATATTGTGTTCATTATAGTTGTAGAAACCACAATGGTCTTCTATGCTTGATCTTGATCAGGAAGTATAATTTGTGAAGTCCCAAGATTGATGGGTCAACTGTCTAATTACTTAAGTGCAAGAAACTTTTTCTTTCTTTGGACATGTTGCTCAAACAAGGATTCCTACAATACAAAATTCTTTTGTGTAACACTAATAAAAAAAATCATACAAATCATTCAAATCTGCAGTGCTGATGCACTAGAGTTGGATGGTTAAATGTTTTGTGTTAGCGTTGATAAAAATTTATTTTCAGAACATTACTTTCATTGCTTAGTTAGCAATGTTTTGGGGGAAAATCGCTGATTTGTTAATTTTCTTTGGAAGCATATCGTTCAAGGATTAAAAAAAAAAAAAAAAAAAAATTAATAATCATCCATCCATCCTAATATTTTTTTGAAAAATATAACTTAATAGGAATAAATATTTCAAGCTACCCGTCCAACGGACGGGCTCAAAAGCTAGTAATATTAAGGGTATATATTGTTGGTGTCACAATTGAATTGACCAACGAATCAACACGTACCAACAGAGATTAAAATCCCTCCTGTTTTTTTCCTCGCTAAACCTAATAACATTAAAATCCCCCCCCCCCCCCCACACACACACTTATTATTGAACTCTCGACCCCTTTCCACACTTATTATAGATCAGGACACTGCTCATTTAACAACTCTCTCACCCAACCACAAGCCCCAGCATTACCAATTCCTCTTATGTTCCAAGTCAAGACTTTAACTTCCATCTGTTAACACTGGCTCAGATTGTGCTGAACTCTCCTTCGCCTTTCCTTTCTCGTTCAAGTTTCTGATCGAGACTTTTCAAAAATTTGACCACTCTAATCTCCGACAAAACTAAAGATGAGTCCGCCGTCCTGCACTTTCTAGTTTCTACTCCTTGCCCTGGCCCGACTGCGTTCTGTGCTTTGCATTGGCTTTTCTTTCATTAGGCTTTCTTCCTCCTCTCTGTTTTGGGTTTCACCCTCTACAGTTTCCTTAACCAAACTAGAGCCTATCTCAGACCCTGCATCCAACCCATTCAATTGTTCTCTTTCTGTTCTTTCTATGTGTAACATTAACATATCAAGACGGTTTTCGAGATTGATACTCTCTATCCTGGCCCTTCTCCCCTGCTCTTTACTGCTACTTTCTGAACCTAGTACTACATCTACCTTGTTGTTGTCATGAGTACCACTACAGAATATTTGTACCCTTTTCTATCAATTTAATGAGGACCACTACAGAAACTATGATTCCAGTATCAAGAACAACAGAATATTAAACGTATGGTTTCTCTTTCGGACACTTTTTTCCTATAACACCTTGGCATTAATAATTGGCAAATTTCGTTTCTGCAAATACTTTATGCTGACAGCTTAGCAACAACTACCGACAGGTTTAAGTACAGACCAACCAGCAGCCTTTCCAAAGCAAAAGTCCATGATTAATACTTAATCAGCTGTTGTTCTGCTCAAGGGCTATCCATGGTTTTAAGAATTGGCCGAGTTAAGTTTGAACCGGCCGGTTGGAATCGGGATCGGTGGTATCTGACTCAAAAATCCATTGTTGACTCGAATCATCATAGAATCGGTTTTAGAACCGTTGAATCGGCCGATTCTATATGTAAAACCGGATGAATCGTCGAGTCAAACCATAAATTTTTATATAATTTTGTTTTTTTAATTTTTTAGCTAAAACTTGAAATTAATTTCTTTTATAATGATAAGTAAATTTATAAATAAACCATAAAATTTATTCAACCAAGAAAGTTTCCCAACCGAAAATCTCAAATTTAATAGTAAAATAATAAATATTTATTTATAATAATAAATATTAAATAAAAAAATTAACAAACAATCGGTCGAGTTAAACTTGAATCAGTGGTTGGAACCGGGATCGGCATACCCCGATTCACTTAAAGAACCGGTTCTTAAAACCATGGGGCTATCAAGTCTACAACTACTGCCACTGTCCATTAATAATCATTATAGATAGATATACTACTTAAGCAACTAAAATATTACAGAAAAGCTTGTCTTTGTCTAATTGTTCAGAGAAGTAGTTAGCCTGGTACACATGAGTACTCAATACTATTTCGAGGCACTAATTGAAGAATTTTTATTAATGAAGTATACCAGGAAAAGAAAAACCTAGGATAAATTGTTTTCAAGGCGAGATTCATCCAGAGTTTTAAGAAAAGAAATTAAATTATCATAAGAATTAAAAGCGAAAATAAATAAAATTAAATTATCATAAAAAATAAAAGAGAAAATAATCTAGGTTTTTTTTCAATAACAAGAAAAAAAAAAAAAAAAAAAGGAAAACTATGTATGGCTGTGTTTGGTTCACGGAATTAGGATTCTGGGACAGTTAAGACAACTTTAAAATTCAGATAAAGAAAGAACAGAATCAAAGACGGGAAGAAGAAGTTTTTGAAGGAGAAGAAAAGAGTATATTACCCGATTGGAGATGGACTTCTATATATTTACGAGTTGCCCAGGAATCTGGTTTCCTTTTTTATTTAAAGGAAACCACTTTCCTTACTTTCACACCACGATGGAATTTGATTTCTGCGATTTCATTCTAAACATCCTAAAATCCAGCTAAAAATCCCTACTTTCCAGGAATTTAAAAGACCGCGAACCAAACACAGCCTATATATGAATCCTTGAAGGGAAAAGAAATTAAGTTCGGATCTATACCTTATGTGATAATTGACGCCTTGACGGATTCAAATCAAAAGTTATTTATTTCAATTTGAAAGAAAGGAGAGAAAGAGAAGTTCAATTTCAATCCATTATATATGAACACGATTGAGAATTTAAGAATTTGATTGAGAATTTAAAATGGAGATCAGAATTGTTTTTTAGGTCTGTCACTCCATCGAACTAAAGAGAGTTAAGAGACTGTAGAAGAAAGAAAATAAGAGATATCTGATATCATATAATTAGATTTTTTTTCTTCCCCAATTCAGGTTTCAGGTGGACCTGACGGGTCAACCCAATAAACCTGAACCTGATCTGACTTGGAATTAGGTCAATCGGGTCGACCCGATTAAAACCAAAAGCCTAAATATATTAACCCAAAGCAGGTCGGATTCGGGTTTTCAGGTCAATTGCCAGCCGTAGATTTACCAAAGAAAAATATAGGTTAAGGATATGGGCCCAACCTAGATGGCCCAGAAAGTCCTTATACCGATCAGTCCAAGACTCCAAGGCAGGGTAATGCGAACCCACTCCTAAGGGCCAATTTTTTTTTTTTTTTCTTTCTTTCTGGGTTCTAAGTTCTAACCACTGCAAGATCGAACCACCATCTAGTCCCAAGTGCAAAGTCCAGCCTACAACCTGCCCAAGGGTCGAGATTCTTTTAAGCTAAATAAAATAAACTGCTTTAATTTATTTATGAAAAAAAACAGATATTGCGTACTTAATGTAAAGTGTAAGGTTTTTAGATTGGGCATGAAGGTTGATTCTTCATTTTCCTTGTGTAACTATGTCCTAGCGACGATACATCACCTCTTACTTAGTTGTGTACAATTGGAATTGGAGTACTTGAGATTATTGGCAATCAACTGCTTGCTCCAATCAACTGGTAGTACAATATAGGAGGGCTTGAGATTATTAAAAGAATCTTTTAGCCAAATTATGGAATTACCTACCCACTGTAGTTCTTTGTTTTACCTAGAAAAATATGAGCGACAAGCATGTGTACATGAACATGAAGAGTATATTCATACAATCAATTAGATTTAAAAAAAAAAAAAAAATATGCAAAATAAACTAAAATCGCTAGTGGGTGAAAACACTTGGGTAATTTCCCGAATAAGCACAGGTTTATAACGTTTCTTCCCAAATCAGCACATTTGACTGCAATCTTCCCCAACAAGCACAATTCTCGGTTTGACTTTTCAATTGGACATTTCTACCCTTATGACAGCTTTAAGCCGTCACATCATATCTGCTGTTTGTCTGATTTTTCTCTCTCCTCATTCAATTCAGCAAACTAAACTCTCGCCGTTAGATGAAAAAGCATCTTTGATTACCACCGTTGGATGAAATAACACAGAAACCAGCATTCTCAATCCTCCACAACACACTACTCTATCCTCCACCCAGAAAAGACAAAAACAACTGTCTTACCTTAAAAGAGAAGTTAACCAAAACTACTTTCTCTGTTCTTCTTCTTCTTCACCTTCTTTGTTCATCGCAGAGAATGAACAAGAAGATAACCTCTTTTCATCAGATCACAATCTCTTTGTCGTAAAGCTTCGATTTTTTTTTTTGACGTTGGGGTTTTCATCGGTAATATGTTCATCATGGGAAAAAAAGGAAACAATAAGGGCAAGCAAGTTATGAACGTTCAGATTCCTGGTAAGTTTTGAGGTTTGAAGGTTGTTCATTTATAATGGTAATGGGGGGTTTGATTTCAGTGGCATCAATACCAATCATTGGTATTAAAGTTGTCTGTTTTAGGTTTCAATCTCAGTGGCATTAAAGTATTCACTCACACACACACACCCACCAGCTTAAATGCAAGCATTCAATTGTGGGTGGGGTTTCAAATCTAGTTGATGTTTGGGTTGGGGGTATGAAAACCATAGAATTTGGTTTATGGGTTTCTAATATGTTGTTGTCAAGCTTTAAATCACTAGTGTCTACCGTGTATGGCTCTTTGTCTCTGTTTTTATGGGGGGTTTTGAAGTTTTTTATCTAATGATTAGAAGATCTAAAAGTGGGTTTATCATGTGGTACTGATTATCACTTTGACATACATTCTTAAATTTATAGACGATAAACTGTCATCTGTAACCGTTAAAACTGATATTGTAGCCGAAACATTCAGTACACTCGTTTATAGAGATGTGATATTAAACCCATTTTAATTGATGTTATGCAGAGAACACATTTAATATCATATTCCAACATGGTGGGCAATTGGTTGTTACAGTTGAAGAAGTTGAGATTGCATATGTACATGGTGAGTCAAAAATAAGGATCGCTAATAACAAGACATCCTACGGAGACTTCTTGGAATTGGTCGAATCCTTATGTAAGGCACCAAGAACAACTTGGTCATTGCGAGCTGTAATCAACAATAATCCAACTAAGGTTGAATGCGAAGATCATTACATGGCAATGATTGCATACATTACAAATTCAGCTGCAATGGTGATTTCTATTTGGGTGGTTGATCATTTAACACCAGTTATGATACAGTCAGAGACTAATGAAGCCTGAAGCCAAGTGAGTGAGATACCAAGAGAGCTGCCCAAGGGGGATTCCAAAACTAGTCAATCTTTGAAGAGAAAACTTTTCCCTGAACCTGTTGTCAATAATCTAGGCTTGGGTAGGAAACCAGACTACTCTTCTTTTTGTACACCAACAAAACCTTTCCATGTTCCTGATGAATATAGATTGGAAACTCCTTCTCAAGACCCAGAAGTGACTGTAAAGGGAAAGGGGCACTCAAATGACCCTTTATTCTTGGAAACCCCTCCCCCTAATGTTCAAGTGAGAGATGATGTTTACATTCCTCAACCTCCAATGAACTTGACTCCCTTGTCGGCTAGAACAACAACTGGATCGCCTATATGTGTACCAAAATCGGCTAGATTTGATAATCTTGAAGACATAGCAGGGATTCTATCTGATATGCGTAGGGATAATGGTTTTGGGGATTCAGATGAATTGGAAAATGTAGAAGAAAGATTAGATCCAGAGATAGAGAGAAGCCAAGAAGAAGTACTGGATGATGACAGTGAGGGTGAATGTGAGGAGGGCCAATGGGATACAGAAGAGGATGTGTTCGACTCAAATAGTGATTACTCTTATAATTCATTCGATAGACTTGAAGATGAGTTTGAATCTGAGATGTATACTGACAGCCAGCCAATGTTTGGTCCTACACCACCTCCTCCATCTCATAATGAAGATGATGGTGTCATCCAATCTTCATCTGAAGGTATTGGTGAGATGAAAACACCAATTCTTGACACCCAAGATCAAGAATTTGAGAACGAAATGTACAATGACAGCTACCCAGCTACCCAATGTTCGGTGATCTATCGACACAAGAAACCGTGCATAGCGAAGATGTGGTAACGGATAGAAATGCTAATGCAGGGGATATACGGTGCAATCTAGAGGATCGTTTCGCTCGAGTAGGGGATTACGTCAACAATCAACCACAACATAACACTGCGCCGCTACAAGACAACCCTCCAACTCCTACCACTGTGCCACTTCAAGACAACCCTCCAGCTCCGACCACTATACCTCCTGATACAGATGTACCATTTCCCAACAATGTGCCACTCCAGAAGAATGTAAGAGTTATGGAAAACCGCGATAACGATGAAGTGAAACGTGAATTAGACAAAATCTTTTCTGCGTACATTGCAAAATCTAGGGTAAATGTTGGTTGTGCTCCCCATACAGAGCCTTCTCACAATGATTATGTTAGACCTGCATGTGGAATAGTATATTTAAGTCGAGATGATCTTGAAAGGGACCTCCAAACCTACGCGATTAAGACTGAAAAAGATATACGCAGGCAAAGCACCAACACAAAAAGGTTGATTTGGAAATGTAAAACAGATGGTTGTCCATGGAGAGTCTACGCAACACGAAATATGGATAACACTTGGAAGATTTCTAGAATGAATGATGACCACTCTTGTGGTAATTTTAGAGTTGGAGGAACAAATCCCCAAGCAAATAGTGATTGGGTTTCTAGAGTATTAATGAGAAAGTTAAGGGATAACCCAAACTTAAAGCCTAAAGCACTTGTAAAGATGGTCAAGGAAGACTATGAGACCACAGTTTCATACAAAGTTGCATGGTTTGCTAAAGAGAAAGCACTGATGAAGGTATAGCATCTTCTACTTTGTTTCTGTAGTCGCTACCATAGGCACTAGTATCGGCTAGATTGTTTTCTGTGTAGAGTATAGTTTTTCACATCTATTCTTTGTTGCAGATAAGAGGAAGCTACAGCTACTCATATCAGTTGCTTGAGACATATAGTCATGAGCTCATGAGTGTTGATCGAGATGCTGTGACTGATATTCTAACTGGACCAGGTGATCGTTTTGAATGTTTCTTTTGGACATATGGTATATCAGTTAGGATCTATAAGAAGAACTTGCGTCCTGTAGTCATTGTTGATGGAACTTTCCTTAAAGGGAGGTACCCTGGAACAATTCTAAGTGTTATTGCAGTCGATGGCAACAACCATGTGTTCCCCCTCGCTTTCGCAGTTGTAATGAAAGAGAAAAATGATTCTTGTGATTGGTTTTTTACCAAACTAAGGGACCATGTGGTTGGTGTAGATCACCAGTTCATTTTGTTATCTGATAGACACAAAAGCATCATCCAAGGTGTTCCTAAAATTCTGCCAAATGCTGTCCATATGTACTGTTCCTATCACATGAGTGGCAAGTTTGGTCACAAGAAAATCAAGTTCTTGGTGCAAGAATCAGCAAAAACCCTCAACCAACAAGAATTTTGGGGAAATATGCTAGGAATATGGGTCCTATCCTCCAAAGCACATGAAAAACTTATGGATGTTGGGCCTTTAGAAAAGTGGGCAAGTGCTTTCCAAGAGAAATCCAGGTAAGTTTGCTAACATATTTCTGTGTACGCTACAATACAACTCCTATCCGGTACTATAAGGTTTCTATCCTTTACATTGATTTTGCAGATATGGAATTGTGACAACAAATCATGTGGAGAGCTGGAACAAAATGATCATTGGAGAAAGAATGATGCCAGTTACTACCATTGTTTCAATGATACGAGATAATGTAATTAGGCATTATCGAGATTATCGCAATGATTCTTTGAAGTTCAATTCACCTGTCACAACATGGTGTCAAGAGCAAATAGTGCACAATGCCGCAGTTGCAAGAAAGTGCACACTTGAAAGAGCTTCAGCAGGTATTTGGTCTGTTAGAGGGCTTAAAAGGTCATGTGTGGTTGACCTCAACAAAAGAACATGTACATGCAAATGGTTTCAAACCATGGGGATACCATGTGAGCATGCCATGGCAGCTATAAAGGAAGTTGGATTTGATCCATACAAATTTGTTGAGGTGTACTACTTGAAGGAAACATACATAGAAACTTATAGAGAAGAATGGACACCCACAAGAGGGAAGGAAGAATGGCCAACCGACAGACAAAGAAGAAGAATTCTTCCACCACTAAAAACTTCAAAGGCAGGGTGTCCTAAAACAGCCAGGAAGAGAGGTAAAGCTGAGGGTGTCCCTGTCCAGAGTAGGCGATGTTCAATGTGTAGAGTCAGAGGTCATAACAAATCAACTTGTCTTGAATGTATAGATGACTATCAACTCTTCAATCACACCCTATTTGGTGAAGGGCCACCACTTAGCTCTGTTCCAGCTACAATCTAAGTACTGAAATGGGTTTTGTACTTTTTTGGGAATGTATCTTCCACATACATGTTTAGATCCTCTACATATTGCCTGTTATCCGTTGACTTTATTTTGTATTGATTTTCATGTTATATAAGGGTAGGGGCTTCAAATCCAACCTATTTTTGACAGGAAAACACTATTGTTATCGTATGTTTTATCAGTGACACTTGAGTGTTACCTTATTTGGTTGTTAGGTTTTTTGCATAGATTGTCTACTGTGCATTGCAGTGCTGTCCTCTATCTTTGTACTACCTAACGGCTACTATATATTTGTGTATCCTCTACAATTCAAACATAAAGAACAGGAACAATATAGGTTCACCTATAAACCAAATAAGAACAGAATGTATCATTCACAACCATGAACATAGATTCATAAACAACCACATAAAAAACATTGGGTTCATAAACAACCATATAAACATGTCTTCAAACAACCAAATAAAATGTATAGCATACAATACAAACAACAAATAACTAAACTTTGCTCTTGTTTTTGGAGGAGGGAGGTTCCCCTATATCAATTAGGTCTCTGGCAATACGATAGCGCATCTGAAGAGGATCTGCATCGAACTGAGGTGGTATTCCTCGAAGCACACATTCGACGAAGGCAAGGAGGAATAATCCACAGCTACAACCATCTGGTTGTTCAGCACACTTAACATACTCCTGCTTCCACTTCATATCCAGTTTCAGTTGAACCTGTGATGGATCAGCAGCAAAAACAACATATGGCAAAAACTTTTCCATATTTCTCAATTCAGGTATACCCCTTGTCATTCCCAATGAATCATAGATTCTAACAATTTTCTCACTAAAATTGAAAGAAAACAGAATCCAGTGGTTATCATTCACCTACAAATAACACATATATACATATCAATAGTGGCAAATAGAAATAATAAAATAGAGGATAAATTATGACATGTAGAGGTAGTGGAGAAAAGTATGAAATATACCTGTAATGGGATGAGAAGTGATTTTGCTTTCACAGGGTGAACTTGATTTTTGAGACCTACCCAGGGATCAACAATTGAAGTACAGCCTGATGAAATTTGGAAACGCCCAGATGTCACTCTTTCCTGAGGATTCATTTTGGCAAAACTCTTATCTTTCATCAGTTTGTCGTATTCAAGCATCACATCACACTTGATTTTGGTCTACAAAAAGGAAAAATAATTCTTCAAACAGCTCAGAATTGAAGGTTATAATTACTAGGTAGAATAAGGGAACAAGGTACTTACATGTAGATATACTGTTGAAACAATAGCATATTGATCTTCATCCCTAAAGTAATATGGCCTCATGGTACCATACCAACGAATGAGCTGCCTGAGATAGATGTCAATAATCTCATCATTAAGCCAATTACCTTTGTAGAGTGTGTTGTTGGCACTCACTGAGCATGAAGCCAGGAAACCATAACTTCTCATGGGGACTCTACTCCACTTTAGGTCAGAAGCCAAACTCCAAAAGTAGTGACAAAGTTTTGTATCATCCTCTTCCACTTGTCTACTGAAGAATGGTTCTTTCATTATCTCTGACATCCTTGCATTACACCTAAGGCCCAAAGAAAGTTCACCAGCCTCCATGTTTTGATAAGTTTTGGCTTCCCTTTCCCTCTTTGCCACTCTTAATGCTTGCAGGTCAAATTTTGTATCCTTCTCATCATCATCAGATTCCTCTACACCAAGAATGAGAACACTCTTCCTGCCTGATGACTCCTCAATATCTGATGCAGTAGGTGTTTCAAGTCTATACTGTTGAGGTACATCTTCTCTATTAACCACCACATCAGTATGATGATCACATCCACCATTGTCATCATCATCATCATTCTTATCATCATTCTTATCATCATCATTTTTATCATCATTCTTCTTATCATCATCCTCCCTACCATCATCTTTTTCATCCTCATCCTGCTTATCATCGTCCTCCTTACCATCATCTTCTTTATCATCATCAGAATCATCATCCTGCTTATCATCATCTTCTTCTTCACTATCAGCAGATTCAACAGTTGTAGAAGATGCCCCAATGCTTTTAGCCTTCGAACCAGACAATGTAGCAGATGAAACCTCAGTTGTAGCCGTCTCGGTTTCATCTGTTGTTACCTTTGTCGGTGTAGCGGATGGATCCTCCTTTCTAGCAGACAATGTATCTTCTGTAGCGGATACAGAAGGATCGCCATCCTTTGTACTTGAATCATTAGGTTTACCTTCTTCATTCACTTCAGCTTTCTCTCCCATCAGTACAGAAAGACCTTGGAGTTTTGACATTGCCTTGTCAAGAGGATCAGGTACACCTCTCAGGTTATTCAATACATCCACAATGGACTCCTGGTCATCTGATGAATGATCATCACTCCAGAAAGACAACTTTCTTACTTTCTTACTGCTGGGGACTTCATCATCATCTGACTGTATCTTCCTTGCCTTTTTTTCCTTCAGCTTCTTTGCCTCCCTTCTCTTTCTTAATTCTTTCCTCCAACTAAAATCAAAGGCATCACCTTTAACCTTCCTTTCAGGTTGATGCCTTCTAATAGGAAACAACATCTCTGCTCTCTTCCTTTTTTTCTCTTCTTTCTCTATCTGTTTCTCTCCAGCCTATTGGTCATTTTGTTCTTCAAGATTAAAATCAAACACGGGAAAATGTCGGTCTAATGGTAACATGTCATCATCACTCCCCCCTACTGTATTTTTACCCTCTTCTATCTCATCATTCTGTGGAGCTGCCTTATCTTCATCCTGCTTCCCCATATCCACAATGGACATCTTCTTTTTACGCTTTTCCACTTTTTCAGATTCCCCCTTCTTTGAATTTTTCTTCTTCTTCTTGTTATCCTTCTCCCCCTCCTCTGATCTTTTCCTCTTTATCCCCTTATCCCCTTCAGATTTTGGTGGTTGAGGTTCCCTTCTTTTTACCTCATAATTAGAAGACAAAGAGCTTTTACTCCTGGTGGTTCTAACTGCTGTCTGTGCTGGTATAGGCTCTTCCTCCATCTTCTTATAATCAATAATTTTGGGTTGTGGGGAATCACTCACTGTTGTGGCTTGAGGGGGTTTCTGCTTGGGAGGTATCTTCACCCTCCCAATAGGTTTGGGGGGAGCACTAACTTTCTTGGTTGGTACAATGGGTTTCTTGGGTGAAACATTGGTTTTCTTGGATGGAATTGTTTGTTTCCTTGTTGAAACTGTTGGTGAAACTTGGGATGCAGTACTTGATCTGGTTGCCCTTTTTGGAGGACTTGGCAAAGGATTGGTCTTTTTGACTGATTTGGGTTTGAGAGTTGGCTTTGAGGGGGAACTTATTTTCTTCTTACTTTTACTTGTCTTCTTTGATGCCCCCTTACCAATCTGTGCAAACACACCTTTAACAGCCACATCAGCATCACTGATTTTGTCAGAAACCATCCCTGCCTCACGACCCTTCAAAAATAATGCAATAAGATTGTAGAGGATAAACCCAACATTATAGAAAACATCATTCAAATATTTAAAGGATATATTATGTTAACATTCAAATTATAGAGGTTTCAAGGTTTCAACATTTCAAGGTTTAAAGTTTTTGTATATGACTTCATTCAAATTCAACAACATGTAAAGTTTAAAGAGTATATTATGTTAACAAATTATAAAGAGTATACAGAAACAAGGTAACGGATAGAACTGTATAACATAGAGGAAAATAATATCAATGTAGACGATATACCAAAACATATTAATAATGATCAACTAGAGGTTTTAGAATATATGTATTCAATGTAATAAGTAAGAAACCTATAAAGAAGATAAGTTATTCATGGTTTCAGATAGAATTTCAATGTAGTAGTAACAACATACCATTTCAAAGACTCCTTTGAGAATTGCCTCAAGGGCATTTCTTTCAAGTGTAATAAAATTTCCAGAACTTATTGTTGCAGATGAGTGCTGAGATGGACGAACTAATCTAGAAACTGGCCTAGAAGAAGCAGACTCTTCATATTCTGCTTGTGAAAGAGCCTGAAACTGGAATTAAAATGTAACGGATAAGTATATATCGGTAGAGGAAAAAGAAAACAAAGTAGAGGATATTGAAAATACAACAACATAAAGATGACTTACTTCTTCAACCACTTGTAAATTTGCTGCAGCTCTTTCTTGCAGAGTGATATCCAGTGGATAGGCCACATTAATGAATCCTTTCTTGGGGTGAAATTTCTCAGAAAGTTTGTCCCTTGATTTGTTCCTAGTGGGCAAATCATACCATCCTAACATCCTTGGAAAAGGAGAGTTGGGAATCTTTCTGGGACCAAGATCTGAGAGATGCAAATATGCCCAAATAATGAATGCAAACACACATCCATTGATACAATAGTTTTGTACACCATCAACAATTTTGGTATACACATCTTCTAAATTGCTCTCAAGCAATTTGAATGCAGCAGTACCCCATGGAAAATCATCAAAATCGACCAAATTTTCAGCAAGATCGACATACCTTACATCAATTGTTTTTTATGAGTCAGCAAGCAGAAAAATTGCAAGAAAATACAACCTGTTCAACCTATTGACATCATCTGGATGAGCATCTTCGGCTTCTCTTGCTTCCTTAATTGCATCAAGGATATGAGAATCTCTGATGTGTAGGTTATTCTGGAAGTATTTCGATCTGAAAGCACTATATTCAGTTTGCTTCCTAACAACAAAATCAACAGGTAAATGCCCAAATTTCAAAGGCCCCAAAATCAAAGCAAGATCTGTCATTTTGAACTCAATCACTCTACCCCCAATTGAATACTTCAATCGACCAACCCTATTTGAAACAATTTCTGTAACTACTGAAGTGATCATTGCGATTTTTTCTTGTCCCTCCAAACTCAAAAACTGCCCAAAAGGGGAATTTTTAAAAGATTCTAACTCATTGTGGGGCAATCTTTCGTTTGGGTTTAGATAGTGTGCTTCAAACTTAGATGGTGAGCATCTCACAGTGATGCTAAATTTTCTGCTGAATTCATCGCCTTCAATCTTTTTCGGCATGATTATGTAGAAATTAGAATGGAAGATGGAAAATTAGAAGATGATTGTGTAGAAATTAGAAGATGATTGTGTAGAAATGGAAGATGGGAAAGAAATTAGAAGAGTTATGAGCAGTTTAATGGAAGAAGAATCGGTTTAAGAAGATGAGAGAGTGGGTGGTTGTGGATTCTGAATCGGTGTGAAAACCCTAGGTTAAGTATCACTCTACCTATTCCCGCTCGATTTCCCGCTCGATTTTCCCGCCCAATTAAAACCCAACGGTTATGACACGTGGCGCTGAGTGGCTGTTGTTTACTGTAGCAGATGCTTGTTTAAAATTACAAATTGTAGAGGAAATAACATCACTTGTGGAGGATAGGAATTAGCAAATTATATCCAACGGCTGTAACTTATTATCATGATCTAATGGTTGTAATCTACTGTCATGTCATTATCTCAGATGTCACATCTACTGAAAACCTATTGAAAACCTATTAAAACAAATGATTATAGGCTAAAGGGTATAATAGGAAACAAAATATGCTAAAAGACAAAAATTCAGCAAGTCAAACCGAGAATTGTGCTTGTTGGGGAAGATTGCAGTCAAATGTGCTGATTTGGGAAGAAACGTTATAAACCTGTGCTTATTCGGGAAATTACCCAAAACACTTTTCTAAGTCTTGGAATAATTGGCAGAGGACTAATTATATTCAATGTATAATGCAGTTACTTTTGTTTCCCACAGTATCTTCTGAATCAGAGGACATGGAAAACATTGATTCAGTCGTGTATAGAATGAAACAATTCAATAATGATTTATTCTGTATGAGAATCTCAATGCTTTGTACCTAAAAGGCTGAAACATGGACTTGAGCATTTTTTTAACTAAGACTTAGTAGGGGTGCGCCAGACCCTTGCAGTAGTGGAAAGCATGGGTGACGCTTGAGAGTCCCAACAGCAAGCTATTATAATGGACCTCCCCCCTAAAAGCAAAAATTAATTTAATATCGTGTGAGGTAGGGGTGCTGATTGGGGCGGGGCAGGACGGGGCGGGGGAATAGTGTGCGGGGTTGGGGCGGGGCCAAATAATCCCCGTTCTTAGGCGGGGCGGGGCGGGGAACGGGGGCTTAAGAAAGTTCACCCCCATCCCTGCCCTGTACAGGTCGGGGGACGGGGAACGGGGCGGGGCGGGGATGGGGAATGTGACACCATATATGCTGGTAGAAATTCTAGTTGGCCTGGTCATTGGCTTTGGTCAATTTCTTCTGCAAAACACTTTGTATAGCATAGACAAATCCCTTAGCTAAAAAGAGTTTGCAGCCATCCCCCTCATGGAACAACTTTTATGTGATGGTAAGGCAAAGCCAATCAGGTCAATGGTAGAAGATCACTAATACTCTCCACATCCTCAACCATTAAGATCAACACAAACAAATCGTTGTGAGTGGGGGCTAAAAAATATACTGCACTGAAATGATTCACTGTACCTACAAAACCACCAAGAGTAATCTCCCAACAATTCCTGTAAACCCCCCCCCCCCCCCCTATTTGAAACAATTATTCTTGAATATATGCTGGCAGCATCTAATTTAGCAGAAGAAGCAACTGATGATGAAGAAGAAGGTGAATGATGATCTGAAGAGTAAAAGCTTGATAAAAGATTAATAAGATGATAGGAATTTAGTAGAGAAAGAATCGGTTTGTGAGTTGAGAGAGAGAGAGAGAGATGATAGGAAGATGATGAAAGGATCGATTCAATTTATAGATTTCATAGAGAGCCGTTGTGAGTTGAGGCAGCAAAGACGCAAAGTACAGAGAGCCGTTTTGAGAGCCGTTGTGATTTGTGAGTTGAGAGAGAGAGAGAGAGAGAGAGAGAGAGAGAGAGAGAGAGAGAGAGAGAGAGAGAGAGAGAGAGAGAGAGAGAGAGAGAGAGAGAGAGAGAGAGGCATGAATGTTTAGCTGTTACTAACAGCCTGTTAGGGATTTGGACAGGGAATTGGACAGGGATACGGGGCTGGAACTGGGCAGGGATACGGGGCGGGGAACTGGGCGGGGCACGGGGGTGGGGAACTGGGCGGGGCACCAGGCGGGGAACTGGGCGGGGAACGGGGCAGGGATACGGGGTGGGGAATGGGGCGGGGCACGGGGCGGGGTTTCAATCTATACAATGAAACCCATCCCTGCCCTGCTACCCATTGGGGCGGATACGGGGCGGGGCAAATATTGGGGCGGGGCGGGAAGATAAAAAACGGGGCGGGGAACGGAGCGGGTCCGGGTCACGGGGCAAGTTGAGCACCCCTAGTGTGAGGCAAACTCACGTATCAGATATTAAATTGATAAGAACAGATACTACACTTGATCTTAACCAAAAGGCCAAGAAAGGTATGCTCTTAACTTCGCTAAGAATTGTGTTTTATAATAACAGATCAACGTCGTTATGTTCTCTTCAGTCAATGCGAGACTAAACCTGGTGCTTACGCATTTAGGGCACCAACATTATCTACATACTTAGTTGGGAGTAATTTACCAAGCAGGTAAGTATCTGCCTGGCAGGATCAGTTGGGAGTAATTTACCAAGTACCGTGTGAGTATCTGCCTGGCAGGTGTTGGGTTTTTTTGTGGAAAAAATGACGGAGGGAAGTTTTTGTTTCAGGAACGTACGTACGTAGTTAGGGCGTACGTACGTCTTGTATCACAGATAACTTTCAGGAGATAGAACGTATGTACGTAGTTAGGGCGTACGTACGTCCTCATTGTGTTTGCTGCATATGGGCCATGTTTAAGCCCATTTCGTGTTTGATTGTAAGGCTATGTTATAAAGCCAATGAGAAGGTTGGAAAACTTAATCTTGATGTGAGAGAGATTGTGAGAAGCCATTAGAGAGTTTGAGAGAACTTTTGTGAGGAAGAATACTTTGGTTTCTTCGTGAGGGCTTGTATAATCGTCTCCATCCAAATGTGAGTGAGAGTTTGTATCCTCAATTTGTGATTGTCTCTTTGAGAGATTTGGTGAGGATTTGGAAAGGGAGGAAACCTAGGGTTTCTCCATTTGTTTGAGAGCTTTGTACTATCTTCTCCAATAGTAAAAGTTCTATTTGTTTGTCCGTGGACGTAGGCAATATTAGCCGAACCACGTAAATCTTGTGTTTTGTGTGGGTTTATTTGATAGTAGTGGGAGTTTCATCTTCTCTATTTTCTTTTGTTTAATTCATACACTATTTCAATCTTGGGTATTGGTGCATAAGTTTCCGCTGCGCACAACAAGTGGTATCAGAGTCGAAGGTTAGTTCCTTGGGTTAAAGAGGGATTGCAGAACATTGGTTAAAGGGTTTTGAGGAACCTGTCCAGATTTGACTCTGTGGTAAAACGGCCATAACTCTGTTCTCGGATATCGAAACGTTAATCCGTGTTTTGGGTTGGAAAGAAGACTCTTCAGGCTTTCCAACGGTGTATGGTACGTTTTCTGTTTCAAAGTATTCTGTTCCCAGTAATTCTTTGAAGTTGACGGTTTTGTTTTCTCAATTTTGGTAAAAATCCAATCTTGGATTTTTCTTGTGGTACTTGGTGAACTCCTTTGGTTTAGTTTGTTTGTTTGGTTTGCTGGTGTATGAAATTGATTGGCATCATGTCGGATCATATTTCGGATTCGAGTGAATTTGGAAAGGAGGTTGATTTTGTTTGATCAAACCTTGTTGCTAGATGTTGACATTCATAGATTTGATGGTAACCTCTACTTTGCTATGTGGAAGACGGAGGTACAAGATTGGTTAGCCATTAATGGCTATGTGGATGTTCTTGATGATAAATCGAGAAATATGAATGATGATGAGTGGTTAACTCTAAATTTAAAGGCTTGTGAATTTGTCCGGTATTGTTTGGTAGAAGATTTGTGGTACATTGTCAAATTGGAAACCATTGTAATAGTTTTGTTGTCCAAGTTGAAAGACAAGTACGCTTTGAAAAATACAGAGGACCGGCTCTATGTGATTGATGATAGTATTGGTAGATTGGTTGGTTCTCAATGTAAATTGTGAAGTCGAAGAACTCTTGCAAAGAATGAATGTGCCTATTGTCATTGTTGGGGACATTGGAAAATTAATTGTCCAAAGTTGTTGAAGAAGATTGTTCGTGTACATCGAAGAGATGAGGATTCATCTGTTGGTGTTTCGTTGTTGGCTTCATCTTCAGTTAGTCATTCTACTAATGAGTGGATTTTGGATTCGGGTTGTTCCTATCATATGTGTCCCAATAGGGAGTTGTTTGATAGCTTTCAGGAGCTAGATGCTTGTGTTTTGCTTGGTAATGATCATACTTGCAAAACTTTTGAGATAGGTACAGTTCGATTGAAGTTGGAAGATGGATGCACTCGAAAGTTAGAAGATGTTTGGTATGTATCAGAGTTGACTGTGAATCAAATCTCATTGGGTGTTTTAGAGTCCGATGGTATGAAAATTACATGCATTGGTGGAGCTCTAAAAGTTGTTGTAGGTGCACGAGTTGTTATGAAAGGCATTAGAAAGGGTAAGTTGTACTACTTGAAAGGAAGTGCAATTACATGTGGTTTGCATAGTTCAGTTGTTGATTTGTCTGTCGATTCTACCAAGGAATTGCATAGTAATATGGAGCATGTTGTTGATGGTACTATGCAAGTGAAGACATATTTGTTTACGGGTGACGAGGCATGCATAGTTGGTAGGCATTTTGTTGAAGCGTCATTTGTTCGGGTGGAGATTGAAGTCGCTCCACATTTGATTGGTTTGTTAGGTGACACGGCAAAGAAGAAAGTTGAAGCCACCATTGTTAGTAGCAAGGTTATCGCCCAAAAACCTTATGAAGCCGTGAAACCTTTGTTTGGGGGTTTTGTGTACGTACTTCCTATTGTTGGTAATCTCTCATGTGATGTTTGTTTGGCGTTTAGTAAGGAAGACGTATTTGGTAAATCTATGCATAGTGATTTGAATTTGTACCACTTGGTTGAACTTCATAGGCTAAACTCTTGAGGGGTTAGTTTTTCGGGGCATTGGATCATCTTCGATGGAGAACTTTGTTGAGGTGGAGATGGTATTTGGTAGCTTGGACCCCATTGTGTTGAAGTTATTTGTGAGCCCTATAGGGCATTGGTGGGCATTTGGTTTTGATTTGGCCCCTTGTGGGAATTTGACCCTTCGGGGTATGGTGGGCATCGTATAAATGCCATTGGAGTGAACTACGATGGCTTGATCCCTTAGGAGAAGGGTACGTAGGCAACCATGAGGTGGTGCAGCCGAGGTGGTCCTTCGGGACAAGTGTGGGAGTTTGGGACTTGGTGTCGGCTTAGATTTATTGAATCTTCGCCGAGGTGGAGAATTGTTGGGTTTTTTTTGTGGAAAAGAGGATGGAGGGAAGTTTTTGTTTCAGGAACGTACGTACGTCCTGTATCACAGATAACTTTCAGAAGATAGAACGTACGTACGTAGTTAGGGCGTACGTACGTCCTCATTGTGTTTGCTGCATATGGGCCATGTTTAAGCCCATTTCGTGTTTGATTGTAAGGTTATGTTATAAAGCCAATGAGAATGTTGGAAAACCTAATCTTGATGTGAGAGAGATTGTGAGAAGCCATTAGAGAGTTTGAGAGAACTTTTGTGAGGAAGAATACTTTGGTTTCTTCGTGAGGGCTTGTATAATCGTCTCCATCTAAGTGTGAGTGAGAATTTGTATCCTCAATTTGTGATTGTCTCTTTGAGAGATTTGGTGAGGATTTGGAAAGGGAGGAAACCTAGGGTTTCTCCATTTGTTTGAGAGCTTTGTACTATCTTCTCCAATAGTAAAAGTTCTATTTGTTTGTCCGTGGACGTAGGCAATATTAGCCGAACCACGTAAATCTTGTGTTTTGTGTGGGTTTATTTGATAGTAGTAGGAGTTTCATCTTCTCTATTTTGTTTTGTTTAATTCATACACTATTTCAATCTTGGGTATTGGTGCATAAGTTTCCGCTGCGCACAACAGCAGGATCATCCTAGAAAAGGCTCGCCCTTTTACGCCATTGGTCCACATTGTGTGGATTCGGGCGCAAGAGAATGTTGTTTGCAAGCAGTGACATTATAGTTCTCTTTCAAACACCCAACAATAGAATCCAATTAATGGACCAGAATTGCCCTCGGTCCAAAATCATGACAAGGGGTGCCAAATTCCTCACACTAACTCAAGTTGAAATATAACCAAACATTGGTGGGGATTTTGTGGTGCGCCCAGCCTGTGCAGTAGTGCAAGTCTGCAATGCATAGAGGAAGGGTCCTATAATCAAACAAATCAGATACAGTTTATTAGATATGGAGCATACAACTTCCAAGATTAGAACAATCAAAATAAATAAAATTACTTTGGATTAAGATTTGGCAGGGGCCGCGCGAACGCGTACCCCCATAGCAACAAATTATGACGTAGACTATCCCACTTGGAGATATCTTAGGCAAGCACCCCTCCTATGTGCAATGGAGGTCACAAACCTAGGCCATAGACGTTCTTGATCACCCATTGACCCCGTCCAGGTAAGTATGTAAAACGTTGCTTTTGCTTTGGTTTATATAGACCTGATCTCCTCGTGATTCCTATTTTCAACAGATGTGGGACTAACAAAGTTCCTGACAGATCAAAGATGAACTACATAGAGCAAAATAACCACACGTTATCAACTTCTGAAAGAGAATCTTCCCAACCATTTTCTAAAACCTCTCCTGTTTTAACTTGTAGATATCGTGTACATACCTTTCCAAAAGAAAGAAGATATCCAATAGCCAAATGGTTCTAGCAATGGAACTTGAAGAAAAATACAGCTGGGTTTCTTCCATGTTCTTGCATAAAGATACATTTTTCATAAAGTTATTGGAAATGGTGAGATGCCGACAGGTCCATTGTTCGTAGTGACAGGTTCTAGTCCAAATAGTCTCAGCAGTCTAGACTCCAAAGAGCAAGACAGCAATTACAAATGCAGCTTGATATTATATAAATTAAATATAAAAGTATTTACAGTTGATGATTTATTTCAGCATCTTGATTATACATAATCAGATAGGATACAACAATGGCTTTTTCACCAGAACAAAAAAAAAAAAAAAGCCTTTACAAATTTGCTGATCAGCTACGTTATGATGAAGACGAACTCTGATCGTCTTGTCTCTCGTCAATGAGATTGCTTCTTGAAGGTGGACCACATATACTAAGCACAACCTGGAAAAACAAAGTCCCACGTACAAAATGGTCATCAACCAACTATATTAATGTCTGAGTCCAAAATGATTGAAACTTATGTCTGGTCGTGCGAAACTCAAAGGCAAAGGAAATTTAACTTACAGGCAAAAACACAAGCCCGTGCAAAAATCCAATAAGAACCAATGCGAGGTACATTTGGAAGTAATATATCTGCAAAACAGAGATTACAGAATTAGATTCTATTACAGTAAGTCCATTAAACTGAAAATTTGAAAACAGTTACAGACCACAAAAACTTCTGATCTGGCAAACCGTAGGACAATAACTCCAACTAGTTTAGTTAGCGTGATGCCACTGCAAAAGGACAGAATACACCAAAACCATTGTCACTCGAGTATAGTAAAAATTTATTAAGCATGCTGTAAATCAAATGGACACTAGGTACTTAAACATAACAAGTTGTTCTCCTTAACCTAGATTCGTTATTTTTCACCTCTCACTATTTCCACCTTTCCTTTCCATAAATATTTGAAGAGAATTGCTGTATTGAACTCAAATAGCCACCAATAGTGGAGCCAACAGAGTTGTATTCATTCTACTTCCTGATCTTCGTTTTACTTGTCTTGACCTCTAACCATGTTTTTTCCCAAAAATTAAATAACCAAGCAAGGGCTTGAGTAAGTGAAATGTCTGAACTGCTCTCAAGTTCCCAGAAGAGCATGTGGGCTGTTTCCACGTCAACTTTCTATAATGCCTTTTGATCTCTTAAGCAAGATAAGATGCCATGTTTTGCATATAATGATTTGTGGGCGTCTCAAGCCCTACACGCTTGAGACATATATGAATGAACAATATAATAAACTGAACCTCCCTTTGACAAGAAAGACGATAATGAATGAATAGTGCCAAATTTCCATTTTTTCTTGAATGCTGCAATGAGATTTGAAGGTTGGAGTGGAAGTAGCTAACCTGAGTACGGAAGCACCCATAGTACTCAGAGCTTCCTTGGCTCGATGCTCTCTGTCGCCATTGCTAACCTGTGTAAGAGTTAAATGAAGTAATTCAAACTGAATCATACCTCAGAACACTAGAATGCTTCAGTTGCCAAAGAGGACAAGTAGCCAAATAATAGGGACATACTAACCGAGAAAGCATGGGTTATATGCACACAGAACTCAACGGCTATCCCAATCGACATTACAAGGTTTACAACTGAAACTGCATTGAGTTGGATATTCAGAATCGCCATTACACCCTGTACACAATAATTCACTTGAGTATTAAATTTAAATTTTTTCAGTAGATTGATAGAAAAAGATTGCAAACAATTATACGTCAAAAAACTGAGCCATCAAACGTTTATTCAGCAAGAAGCCCAAGGGGAAATTATGTATTGAAACTTCCTGGTTTTTTACCAATTATAATAAGTTATAGGAAAGAATAGACCCAAATATTTCTATTTATAGGTCAAAGTCATAGCCCATAGCCCGTGTAGAAGGGTTTCACATTAACTCATGAGTTATGGGCTGTACTTTGCCGTCCTCGTCACTGTTAAGATGCCAAACGTTCATCAAGATAAATAAAAGCCACCTTGTCACCTCCACATGTATAGGCCCAACAATCATGAACTAACCGAGGGAATGCCATAAAGTAGTGGTGCATCGCAATCAGAAAATAAAAAGAGATTAATTATAGCTTCCATCAACAAAAAGTCCCTACCATGAGATCCACAACCACCATTGCCAAAACAAGTATAATGATAGCTGAACTCCATAAACTGTGATAAAAAGAAAAGAAATGAGAACAGTATCATAAAGAACTGGCTATAAATGTAAATAAACATATACCATCTAAAGTTAGTATTTTTCTTCTCATAGAGATTTTGGGAAAATTAAATCAAGGCCAAGAAGTATGTACACCTGCATGTGATCAGCCAACACACAATAAAGACAGCACCTGAACCAAAAACAAGCAATTCCAGTAAGCATTCAGATGTTAATCACACTTCAAACTGAACACTACCCTAGATGAAATATTTAGCTCAACACCACATTAATACACACTTAAAGGAGAAATAATACATGGCTAACAACAATTTTCCAATAGACTAGATATATTTAATGAATACATAACAACTACAACTCCTTTTTAAACTAAAATCCTCGACTGCAACAGTCTCCTGCTAGAAACCCTAGGCTGTGGCTCCCTCTCAGGTGCCTCAGGCAGCCATTCCTTTAAATCAGTGAAGAAAAATGATTTGGAAGAGATAGAACAAAGAAGAATCAAGAAAAATGAAGAAGAAATTTACACTGCCACTATAGACATTTAGAGATGCTCTGGTATACTGTAGATTGTAGAAATAGAAAAGATAAAAAGTAAAAAGGAGGGAGAATGAGAGGAAGTTCAACCTCTCTCTATATCTAGTTTCTCTAAAAGATCAGAGTTCACCTAAGCCACAAATAGGACACAAAAGGCGTTCAAAGGTGGAAAGGACAGCAGAATCCCTTCTGTATAGTCTAATAATCACAATCTCAATGAAAAATTTAATTTGGAAGAGGAAGAGTTTAGCAGTTTTCACCAAGAGCCATAGCTAGGTTGATCAGTGCTGTCCTCCAAATATCCAGGTATTGCTCAAAAAAGATGTATGCCACCGAATATGGAAAGATATCCATCTGCATCAGATATGTAAATTTGTGGACCAATGTAAACAACCGCAATTCAAACAAAACTTTAATCCGGTTTCACAGAAAATCTTGAACAATCGACGATGTATGACATAGATCAACATCATATAATTTTCACTCACTTAAATGTTTACGCAGTTATACAGAACAACTATAAAAGTAATTCATCCATGCTTTCCCCAACCCCACCTCGCCTAGGTAGCCATATACTGCTTAGAAAGAGTATACGCGAAAGTTTTATTGAAACTAACCACAGATCTTCAATTATCTTTGTATATAAAAGAAGTGCACGGGATATGATATTTTTGGGATATTTTTCATTGTCATTAGTGTATAACATTTTGAGCTTTGTGTGTCCTGAAAGTTGTCCATGCTTCTACCTCAAGCAATGCAATATATATTGTTACTCATTTATTACAAGTTTTTTAATGTGGTTCCCTGGGTCTCAGGTGATACACAAATTGAAATACGTTTCATGGGTACTTTAATAACCAACCAGGCCACCAGGGTTAAAGTGACCTTCTTATCCACGTGGAATGTCAATTTGCTTGTTTCCAACTATGTGACAATGACTCCCCATTTTTAGGACTATGCAAATTTAAGATGGGAAATAATATTTCTGTTGTTTTGGTTATCGAGTCAATATGTTTACGTGGGATTCCAATTTACTTATATACCACTATGCAACAATAACTCCACATTTTAAAGAGCTGTCAGACTATGCAAACACAATTTGATTAATATATTCGGAATTCATAGCATCTCTTACAATTTTTGTAATCATGTCTAAACCTTTGGCAGTTTTCACATAGGCTTCTATATTTATTAATAGCAAAGTAGTATGACTCCTTGTTGATGCACAATTTACAAGTATTGAAGATTTTTTCTTTTCTTTTTTTTTTTTTTTTTTCATATTTTGGGGTTCAAAAGAAACTTAAATCCACAATCATATGGATCAGTTTGTCAGTGTGTCCCCATGTGTCGTGTTTTCATGTATTCAACGCAGATTTTTAAGAAAAAATGATGTGTCCGTTTGTATTTAGGGATTTATCATTGAGTTTCCAACTACAGATTTCTTGGTGTAGGTTTCCGACTTTACATATCAATTATCAAGTAACCTTTACCATCAATTTTCCTGTGGTTTCCTATTTTGTTTAACCATTTTTTTCCCTTTTTTCGCACTACAGATTCACATCAGTCTCAGTCAGTCAGACTGAAACTACCACAAATTTATATAAGCAGAATTGTATTAAGAAAAATTTCTTTAAGAAAAGCAAATACCTTCAATGTGTTGGAAACCCTTGAGCTAAACTCTCTAGCAGCTCGCATTGAATTAACAAAGTCACTCTGTCATAGGAGCAAATAAATGTGGGACGAGTTACTTAAAATCATTCGAAGAGACATAACAGACGTGCCAGTCATTTTAAATAATTTCCATACTTGTTTGTTGAGTGGTGTATGATACGTACGAAACTCTGATGCTGTAATAACACCACTTTCATAACCTGCAAACAATATGAAAATAACTGACAAAATATTCATTGGAAAACCATACCATTCCAAAGTTGAACACACAAATTTGCTATTTCTAAACCAAATCATATCAAATTCCAGATCAAACTTTACATTGAAATGCATATTCCTCATACCTTCAATCTTCTATTCTACTATTAGCATGAGTACTAGTTTCCAAAACATGTGTTTTAAGCAGATAATCCCACTAAGGCAGAAGATGTTCACCACAAAGACTCATCTTTGCATATATAAGTGCCACAATAAACTATCTAGTTTTCTACAGAAGAATATGAAATTATGAACTATAACAGAAATATAAGAAATGAATACAGACCATTCAGATCCAGACTGTTAGTATAAGCCCCATGCCCACCCTTGGCACAGTCAGCAGAGGGTAGTGCATTGAGGAACCAAGGAAGCTTTTCCTTAAATTGTGCAGTTGATGGGCGATCATTACGCAAATCCAAGTGACGGAAACACTAAAACAACCTTAATGTGTTAGTTCATAATTTGAAATAATTTTCTATAAAGATACTGCTGCACTAACTACTGACAATAAATTTTACTTTATTACAATTGAAATCAACTTTATAAAGAATGCATATTCTTAATATTAAAGAAATCCTAGAGTTCACTTACAGTGGTACAGTCGCTGCATACTCCACCAAGACTACATAAACCTTGATCCGGTGAACAACAAGGAGGCTGCATGGATAGAATAATTATGTTTAAAAAAACTAGAAGGCGTAGAGTATATAGAAACATCATAAGATCACATCACCAAAATGATAATCGGAAAAAATTATGACATGGCAATAAACATCATTATGATGACCATAACCATGAAATGTTTGAAAGCTAGAACCTTTACTGGTGGAGGCCATCTGCAACAATATTTTCAATGGGTTCTGGTTGTTGGTTCAACACAAAACAAGAAGAGCTATAGATTTTACAAGCATGGTAAAAGGCAGTTGCATAGATCCTAATACATTTATATGCCACCTAAAGAAGAACACATTCAGTGGTCAGAAGCAATCAATCCAAAGTAGGTTTTGATTAGGTACCTTTTACACTCTAAAAGAAAATGGATGAATAAACCATGTTTATCAAAGAGTAGACCATTTTAAGATGTAAAGTAAAACTCCATGGGTTGACATGTTGCAGATTAAGGTATGATTCAATAAACACACACATTTTGCTTAGGCTTTATCCCATGTCACAAGTAAACGAAATACTGCACACAGTACGATCACAACTCATTTACTCGTATATTAGTGACATCCATGTAATGTTAAACTCTTGACCTGATCATCAGGAGGGCAGTAGGTCCCATTTGTAAACTTCCTACAGCAGCCAAAAGCTTCTGGAGACATCCATACAAGAAAGTCATCGAGCCATGAAGCCGCTGGCTTAGCAATGTAGCTTTCTTTCGGTGTTAAGGATGCTCTTGCTATCTGTAGGAAAGAGAATAATTAAACAGCATCTTGATTCACTTATTTTCACTACTACATTCCAAACTAAGCCAAAATAAAAAAAAAAAAAAAAGGCGAAGATGCCTAATTGTGGAACTTTTTTACAAAATGTTCCTAAGAGAAAATGTTTGGATAAAGAAAAAACACTTACTTTTCAAGGAGTGTAAAATGCAGGAAAGAAAATGCAAGACAACTTGCCGGACACATGCTTTCTTTACCATGGTCAACTTGACTTGAAATGATTATAACAAAATTATCATGTGAAAATATATCACGAAATTGAAATTTTACCTCACTTAAAAGAGAGTTTGTGTCGCATTGACTGATCGAGCATAGCTGGTTTGTTTGTCTTGATTCCAAGCTGAGAATACAGGCGAAGGATATAAGCATAGACTTCATGAAACCTTAGTTGACAATGTGTAAGGTGGTCCTTTCAATTAGAAGGAAGTTTTCATAAAATAAGAAGAGGTGGAAAAATGTAGTGTTCTATTAGTAAAAAACTACCGCCTCAGTAACTCCTCTGTGGCTCGGAAGAAAACATTGGTGTTTGCATTCATGTAATTGAGTTTTTTTGACACTCATTAGTTTCGAGTTAACCTGCTCCGTGTGGGACCATAGGAGATAGGTCTACATGAATCTCCATAATATCTACTTTTACAGCCTCATAGATCTGGAAATTTTGATATTGGCGTCATATGATCAAGCAATAGTTAAACATTTTGTATACTCAAGAGATTTATCATTTTACAATGCCAGGCATGGAGGTGTGAATAGGATTTTATAACTTCAACTTCCAAAAAGGAAATTATCGTTGATACAAAGTCTACATTAATACCCAAACAACCAAAATTAACAACTTCGATTATAGAATGGACCTAGTAAGAACTACTTTACTGAAGACCAAACCGATGGAGAGAAATATATATATCACAGACGTACACACACAACATCCCTGGTTAAGCACACACTACAACAAGCCCCCATCAGGGTCACCAATAAACCGGATACTCAAACTACGTCTTCTTAAGATCAAGCACTCCGAGACCATGCATTCTAAACTGATGAAAAGGAGTCATAACAATGCACAAGAGGGGAGGTTAACACACAGATGACAATATCCCCAGGGCAAAGCACATATACCAAAGCAGTACTAATGGACTTCATAGTTGACGAAGAATGGTTAGGAACATTTTAAGGTGGGATATGGCAATAACTTCTGTTAGAATGACTAACAATGGGACAAGTCTCCTTTTGATATTGACTTATCGTTCTTCATATATAACACAAAATATGATCTCATGAAAGGTTCTGGGATATCAACTCTATAAAACAACTTAAGTGAGTATATAAAAAAGGTTTCTACGATAGCTTGAAATTTTCAGATTTTTATTTTTGTCGCTTGGACCAAGCCCATGAGCTTATTATCCTAGGTCGGAACAAGTTGATAGGATCCCCTTTTTTACGTCCCCATGTCCCTCCTTCATATTGGCATTGTTGCCTTTGGCGACTCATATTTTGACGGAGGGTTATTCAAGAGGTGTTTCAAATGCCGGTTGTCCCTTGTCATGAGCGAGACTTTTGACTCCCTACTATTACTTATTCTCGCTGGGAAAAGAGCTTATTAGTGCTAGACGACCGTTGACCCAATGACTTGAAATCTCTCGGTGGGGAGAAATTTTGTGTGCCATTATTCAAACAAATACTTGGCCTTCATCTTAATGAGGTTAACAGGTTTTCATATGACAAACACTACGCTGTGTTGTAATACATCCGTGCTAAACAAGGTGCTACCTGTCGATCTTTTGCATGGTAGATGTCTTCCCACTTTGACAATACAATGGTAGAAAATCAGTTTATACAGTCGTCTTAGAAGAAGAAAGAGTGAAGTTTCACTTAATCTTTTGGTCTTCCAATCTATGAATCAATTACACCATGCAACATACAATTCATCCTCTATTCTGAAGGATGAGTTCTCATTATAGAAAGAGTGTTGGCGGTCAAATAAAAATTTAAGCTCTCACATACATATGGACTTGATGAATCCTAAGTACAAGAATATGAATTCTTCCACAATTTAAATTATTATTAAAGAAAATGGGTATATAATATAGTATCAATAGGAGAATATATATAAACAATGTACGACAAACTTATAGCCATACCTATAGTTGTAGTTCTTCACGACAAAATACAAAGGTGGCCCTATTCTGAGATATTCCGAAATATTGTTGAAATACCCCTGTAAGAAGTGAATATGTGTTAAAGGGAAGAAAAGGGGACCAAAATTCAAACTGGGGAGAGTAACTACAAAGTAACCTGAAGATACGAGTCTTGAGGAAGAACAACTTTTTGTTCCAAACCAGGTTGAATTCTGGTGCTAAGGGCCTACAAGGTTCAATACATGTAAGAATTATTTATCAAATCCAAAAAAAGAGGTAGCTGATTAACAACAAACTGGAACTGAAGGAAGATCCAGATGTAATGAGCAACTTACAATGCATGCAAAAGAAAACGCAATGAAGACAGCAATCACTGCTATTTTCACTCCCCAGAGACCAAGAATAGGTGCATGAATTTCCTAAATAACAGGAAAACCAAAAAAAGGAAAAATGTTGACAATCATCTTCCGAAAAAGTATAATAATGTGAACTTATAATAGAACTTCTGCAAACCACACTAATGAAGAATTCAAGTTTCATAATGGTAACTCCAATCTTCGGTTATCCCACCATGGGACCCCTCAAGATATGCTTGTCACTGACAATGGGATCAGAAAGCTATGAACCTTATTGATTTGTGAAAACAACATTAAAAACATACTATAATAATCGCACCACAAGATGGAGGACTCGGAATTGTCTCAAGTCTACTGCCCCCTAAGGAAATGTTACTCAACAAAAGCACGATTGAAATTTACACAGTATTCTTCACATGCACTGTAAATCAAAATGGTTTCAATATGAACCAGCATTTTCCCACCAATCAAATGGACTTTGCATCCATATAATCAGTCCAAAAACATCCACTCCATAATCATCCACAGCAAAAAGGCGGTTCTTCATAAAGATTAGAGAAGAAACCAGGTGGCTCTTCTCTAATTCTGTTCTCTCCCTTTTATTGTTCATCACTTGATCAGTAGAATATTTTTCATCCTTAAGCCCAATCATCCTTTCCCCCCCACCCCCCGAAAGATCAATCATACAAGGTCTATTTTATATTAATGTGTATAAATTGGACCTCTTTATCTTTGTTCTTAAAGCTTTCTTACTACCGCTTTCTTACTTTGTTTATTACCATTCTTCCCTTTAACAATCTCACTAACAATGCTTACCTCCAACTGAACATTTTCTATGCAACAGGCCTGATGTTCTATTCTAAACTGGTTAAAGTAAAACATGCTTTAATGCACCATGTCTATGCCTAGTACGTACGGGAAATGTGTAAAACTCCTGTCAATATAGCAGCTCATTGACAGCATGGAAGTTTTGAGGATAATAAAATACTAGTCATCCGAACTTGAATTAGCACTGTAAGTACTCTCTCATCTCAAGATTTAAATACGGTGGGAAGATAAAAAGCATTGCTAGCCAAAGCTGTAATGCATCTGAACAGTTTGTTACTTCCCTTGTCCAAGATTATAGCTGATAGCACTGGAAAGCAAACTGGGTGTGTATAATAAACAGTGTAAACCATCGGTTTATCTCACAGATGGAACTTATGTGGCCAGTTATGATCCAGCCACTTTGGAGATGCTCTGATCTAACCTGATCAAGCCGCCTTAGGCTGTTCGTTTAGTTCGAATCGAGCACAATTTGTTAAAGGTTGGGTTGGATCCGCTTCAGTTGGCATCCTCTTCTCTCTATTTTATCTCTCAGCTACTTTTAGAGAATTGAAAGACAGAAGTGACAAAATTGAGATGGGAAACAAAATAAATGAAAAAAGAATCAAGGTCAAATGGAAATCAGAGTCGTAAACTTTTGGTTAAAAGATATCATATAACATTTCATTTTAGTTTCCAAAATCGTTATAGAGACTAACCTTCATATAGCGAGCCAACAATCCACGTTGTCCCTGACGAGGGCCTGTAATTTCATAAAATGTTTCTTCATATGGAAAAAAAAGGGACAAAAATAGCAAACCACAGATGTATAAACTTCAAATGCGGCTTAAAAGCTATATTTAATGTTCATGCAATTAGTCTTTTATAGATGCCACAAATGATTTTTACAAAATACCTTTATCAGATTGATTAGAAGATATTGGTATCTTTATGCATGGAAAACAGTCAATCCTATGATCCTCGGCCCGTAAGAAGTCAAAAACTATTAAGGCAACAAAAGCTGTGACTTGCAATAGGAAGTCCAAGAGAACCGCCAAAGCTGCAGAAGAACAAGCGTATTAAAAACAGTTTCAAAATTTTGAGAAGAGATTCACATATGGAGGATCAGACCTGCAAACATAGAAAATACTCGGCAGGCTGGCATTGGAATGAAACTTCCAACAGCAAATGCTAAAACCTCAGAAAGACTAGCTAGTGTTATGGATGGCCCAACTTCAACCAATGCATTACTCATCCTTTCTTCCAAAGGCAACTCCACTGGTTGTCGTTTGACAGCATGTACCAGAATGCACATATTATCCACTCCAACCTGTTAAATCGCAGATTCATTCAGAATTGATTAGAAGTCGACTACAGTATTCAACAATGTAATAAATTTTCTCCAAAGCTTATTCAGAAAAGCTACGACTTATTGAGAATAGTTCAGCAGTGCTAAAATATGAATAAAAACAAGATAGCATTGAGACAGTCATCCATTACATTGGACTCTTTGATTTAATACGGGATAACTTTGAGAGAATCAATAAAAATTATGAGCTCTTGGTTCCAGTCGAAATTGTAGATAAATTGGCTTGAATTTGTGTTAATTGAAGCAGTGACAGAAGGTAGGCAGCAGTCAGCATCAGTACTGACAGCCTAAGTTAGGCAGTTAAAAATGAGCCCACTTTTGGGCCAGATTGTATAAGCATCGCAAATCCTAAGTTTGTGCAAAAGGGTATAAATATGAGCAGCCTTGTCTTGATTCTTGAAAGCTTGAAGGCTTTTAGCTATTTCTCTTGCATTGGGGATTCTAGGGTTTAGGCTCTTCTTGTAAAGGTTTGTGTGATAGTTATGACTTATGAAAGATCTCTATGTTACTCCTTTCTACAGAAGATAAATAAATATATGTGCTTTGGTGGAGGCAATTTATTCCCCAAAAGGGTTCCACCTGTATATCCTTGTGTTTGCGCATGTTCTCTGTTTTTCTTAAATCATTACTCGTATTTTTATCTTGTTTTTGTTCTTTGATTGATTTATCAGTCCAAACAACTGATAAGGGACTTTTCAGTTTGTGGGATCAATTCAGCCCAACTGCATAAGCGCTTAATCAGTAATAGCAGTTGTGGAGACATGGCAAACGCACGTTTTAAAGTTAGCAAACTTAGTGTAGGATTGCAAAATTTCCTTGAAACTGGTCAAATACCTTATAAGACACACCCTAAAATACCTTAAAAAAATAAATCAGAATTGGGTCCCCTTGCCCATTTTTTTTTTTTACCCTCACCCCCAAAAATAGCTGACATTCTTGAGTAAGTAGTAGTAATGGTGACAGAATAGGATAGGAATCTATTTTATTGACGGAAACATGGCATTTCAATCATGACCTTCAATTTAGGGAAATAACATATCAATCTCAATGAATCATAAGCAGAAAAAATAGAAAACTAATTTGTTCAAAAAAATAACTTACGGCCAAAACTAGGAATGGGATGACTTCCATTATAATTAATGTAGATTTCACTCCAACAGCACTAAAAAATCCAACAGATCCAAGAACAGAAAGCATTACAACAAGAACACCTGACAGACCAAGCAATACCTATGAATTCAATCCATCAATGAAGAAAAAGTTAATTTAATGGCTAGTATCAAACTAGGAGATGCAAATTCAGTCTAATTATTATTATAAGTATCAGAATGCAAGCAGTCACATTAGTACTTGCAAGAAAATAAAGAACCTAAACTAAAACATGAATTTGGTACAAAGAACAATGTGAAAAGATAGAAGCCACCAAAAGCTACTATGCTATAACAGGGCAATGTGGTAATGGAAGCAATAAATCTAGAAATATATCCAGCCTAAAGTATTAGTAAATATGAGCCTATGAGAGCATACTTTTATGACTTTATCTATAATTAAAGAACTTTCCTTGATGTAGTTGGTATTAATGGAATAGTAACTGTTGGAAGGGGACTAAACCACACATCAGTTCGTACAGTACCCTTACTTCCAACAGTAATAGCAATAGCAACGACAAATTCAGATCTAGATGCTGAAATAAGTATCGACTTTTTAAGACATCTGTCTGTCAAATTAATGATTTCAAAAAAATAAGACGTTGATTTCTACTAGACTTGTGAAGTTGATGCGCATATTCCATGATTTTACGAGTAAAAAGTTTAAATAGCATAAATTATGGAAAATAGACCTACACATGACAACATATTCAGTTGTGAATAAACTAAGTTCCTTGTTTGAGGTGTTCATATTGTAAGAGAAATCAGAATACTTTTCAGAACCTAACTGTTTGACCTAGAACCGATAAAAAGGAACTGAATATATTGAAAAAACCACAAAAAAGTTATTACATGTTGCATCAGTCTGCACCAAAACCATTTGTTTGTTTTTTTTTTCGCTTCTTAGTATACAGAATTTAATAATTTCCCTTACTTCGTCCTCTTACATAATGTCATGGCGCAGCTTTAGGTTAGCATATGTATGAAATAAATTTATAAAGAAAAGGCTTCTGCCAAGAAAACAAAACACTCTCTCATATGACCGAAGCCCTCACCGTGAAAAAACCTATGAAGGGATTAGGGGAATTGCATAAAGATTACTTGACAGATTCGCATCCAATTTTTAGCTCGTGCACAGAACAGAGATACATTAACATAATGGGGAAAGATTTTCAAATGAAAAAATGAGTAGCTTGAAAATATTTTGAAATACAAATAAGGCATACCTTAGACGAAATATAGAACGACGAAATGTGAGGCGCATCTCCCAAAGTTAGAGATATGTAAGCAAACATCACAATATAGCTTATCTGCTCAACATTTTAAAGAAAGTTATAAGTTTCTTTACAGATAATGACAGGATCAAAATAAAAACTGCAGTGTTTTAAACAAGAGAGTTGTCTACAAGCCCTTCTGAACACAGAAGAGAAATGCTTTATCAATAGGTGTCATATAAGCACTTGAGAGTTGAGACAATCATTATAAAAGACAGAACATTTTTGAGCTAATATTTCTGAGACTACATTCTATCAATCAACAACATCTTAAGCATCAACTCCTACAATGTCTAAGAATTAAGGAATTGGTTCTATTGAGAATTTGATGAATAGTTTCTTAGTAAATTGAACTTTTATTTTTGTTTTAACTTAGCTCTTTGATAACTATTTCAAATCAACCAAAGACACCACTAAACGTGATTTTGTCCAGTGCCTATAAGGATTTGCAAAACACCGTGAAACATGATTTTGTGCGGTACTGCGGTGTCCCTAAGGCACTGCACTCCATTAAGAGAATTATTGATATCACTTCGAAAACTGATTTGCAATCCTTTTGAGGGGATGAAGGACAAGAATTTTGAAAAACTTCATCAATATTGTACAAAAGTAAACATCCGTTCAAAATAGGTAAAATATACTTTTGCATTCCCTAGAACTCACCAAAATGGTTATTACATCTGCAGTACTTTCTCTTTTCAATTCTTCCTGGATAGAACTCTCCGATGAAAAAGATAGTGTAAGGTTATGAGATTGTGCCATTGGCATTAGCTCTTCCTGTCAGAAGGAGATATCATATATCACATGAGATCATCCAATCACAAAAAGTATACATGTGAGAAACATAAAATTCATACTAGTACGATAAATGCCAAGAACATTGACACCTAAATGGATAATGATAAAAAATGTCAAGGTTTTAGAAAAGATAACAGGGCCTTGAAATAATATACAGCAACATTCAACTAAGAACCATTTCAGAAATAATAAAGAAATGGATTAGGATTTCACCAACTTTTGAAATTAATGGAAAAAGGACATTAAACAGACCTTCGCTAAACGTATAAAAGCCTTTTCCCAAGCCACTGCCTTTCCATTTCCACTGCTTGTTTGATCAACGTTATTGTTCACAGGATAGGTTACTACAAATGCAGAAGCCTGTGGTAATGCTATTATAAGTTACTATCACACTCAAATCATCTCATCTGTGTTTGTAATGTTACCTCTGAATAGTTATTCGCAGAAAAACCTCCTAAAGCAGTGGTTGGGTCAAGGGGGCCCTTGAAGGCGGTCATACATGTAGCAGCTGAGGTGTATTGCTGATGACAAAAATGCAATTGGTACTTAGTATATTCTGAAAATGATGATGAAGTAACAGAGTAATAGTTACGTAGATTATATTCAAGAAAAGAATTAGTAGTATACCTGAAAACAATACTGAGCATGTTCAACTCCCCCAAGATCATCATAGTTCTTTGGGTCCATCTTGAAATACTATCATAGAAAGACACTAATTAATCTCTGGATACAGTCTAACATTGTACGTATATGCAAGTAATAATTTAAAGCATTAATAAAACTGAGAGTAACTATTGGCAGAACCCAAGAAAGAAGTATCCACCACTGTGGGTTTGTATACCACCACACTTTTGAGAGAATGCATACAGCCCATACAACTTCACTAGTCAAATAAATGATAGAAAACTGTTGTTCCTTTCCGAACCACATAGTAATGTCAGAACTGATACGAATCGAACTTCAAAATATAAACTTGTTTGCAGATCATATAAAATGTATTTCAAAAATATGTGCTAATAATACCTGCAGAACACTTTGTGTAGCACAATCTTTGCCAAGTGGCTTCGAGCATATGTCTGTAAGAGACACCATAGATCCAGAATAATTTGCTTGGATTCTGTCAACCTATCACAATGAAGCAAAGGACAATTTCATATTAAATTTTACTAATGTGACGAATAGATTTTTAGAATGGAAACAGAAAAATTGGTACACTGTTCACGTATAAGATGTTTGAGAGAGGTAACACCAAGCAATTAAATACCTTCTTTTGTATTTCAAAGAGTAGATGAAAGTTTTCATCTGTCACTATTCCGGGCGACTTTCCTTGCTTTGAGTCTGGAATAGTTGCTAATATGAGCTGACACACAAAGGAAAATAGTGTAGAATGTCATTCTTACGACATCACAACATGATGAACTACATCATATTACCAACAATGAAGGAAACAAATGCACTTTGCAATTCATGCAAACCTGCGAACAGATGCTTAAGTTATACGAACATGCATATTTCTAACAAAGTTGAGAAGAATTTTAGTTTACGCATAATTACAACCATGTTAACCTGGGATGTTGCCCTTAATACGTTATATCTATAAGTTTGCACTGACATTGATGCATAAGGCAGATATAAGTTATAGCATAAAAATGTTGACCAAATCTAAGACATATGGTTTGAACTTTGAATCCTTCTTGTTTTTGGAACTTTCCGCCTTTTACTATTTATAGAAAATGAGGTCAAAAGTAACTGAATGCGGGTCTGAAATCACTAACCACCTGGGTAAGGATGGCAATATTATTTCACTAATATATATATACTTGTTTTTCTTTCCTCCAATAGTCTGCTTGACTGCCTCCACATGAAAGGGGGTGTCAAGCAGTCAAAAGTTTTCATATTGTTAGGAGAAAGGGAATGGCAAGTATCAATTACTGCCCATAGCGGGAGTCTATGGAGAATGTTATCTCCTTCAGTGTGAGTTCAGTCTCCACGTAAAGTAGTCTTATCAATCCTCTCATCTGAGATGCCTGAGGTGACTCCTAAAACCAAAGGGAAATCATTTTCACTGAAACTGCTCTCCTTAAAGTATGCTGGTAGTGTCATACGCTTTGTGGCTGATGAACCAGAGAGATACTTAGAGGATGAGAGACGCAGAGCTATGATGTTTTATCTAAAATCACGGTCGCTTTTTTTGCGGTCAAAGCTGTGAAAATAATTATGCAGCTTATTTTGAGTTCTTTGTATTTAAATGAAATATTAGCTTCTCAGGTAGGATGCAGCACTAGGCTGCATTGAGGAGGCCACCAGATAAACCCACTTACTGATGTACAAGATGACATCGCACTAAATATGTTATCCCAACACCTATGACAATGGCACACGGAAAAACTCAACTTGCAATATATTTATTAACCTTTTATCTCAATGTCTCCATCATAACGCAAAGAAACGTCGTAATTCCTGCTCTATTTTTATTTTTTATTTTTTTAATTGGCAAGACTGTTTTTAACGAGATCAGTAACTCAAAGATGCACTGCCTGGGATCGAATCCCAGACCTCTGGTATCATCGCCTAGAGGTATTACCAAATGAGCTCAGCTGGCATCTGCATTCCTGCTCTATTGGATCAATTACTTTAAACACTGTCATCATCTTTATTATGGAAGAGTATTTAAATAAGACATCAACAAAACAACGGTGCTGAATATCTATGCAGGCCAAACCATAAAAGATTAAAGCAGAAAACAAAACATCCAATAAATGAGAAGAAATACCTGTTCGATTCTATAAAATGGGGCTAGGTGTGTGTCAAAAAAGCGTTTCTCTTCTGCCGCCTTACTCCCATGCCCTACCCATAGCTGAATAGTGCAACTATTAAGACTATAAAATGGCCAACAGCTATGGACACCATAAAAGTACAATGACCAACAATAGAAAAAATGAATTCATATTTACCATATTTTGTATATAGATAAAGTGTTTTTTTTTTAAAATGAAGATATTAACTTTGACCATATTAACTCAACAAGTCAAACTATGCCCTAATCAACAAACAAATAAACAAGTTTACTCTAGACATTGATGTATAAGGGATACGTATGATGTATTACTCTTGACTACTACAGCCAACATTATAGTATCTTTTTAGCAAGGTACAATAATTAAGTCCGTCTTCTTATGGTAGATACCTCAAGGTTGCACTAGTTGGTAGCACATATGTAAAAGAGTTCCAGAAACCTATGGGTCCCGATAGAGATAGAGTTTTTGTTTTATTTGTATTTTGCTGATATGGTGAAATTTATATGAAGGTTGCCGTAGCTTGAGATGACCTACAAATACAATTGAGATCAGACAAGATCAATTACTCTATTTCAGATGCCTTCAATTTCAATGAAAGATGAAAGCTCACTAAGCAGCCAGTCTGCTGTTCATGACATGATGAGCCTTTTTGAATTTGTATGTGACCAATTTTCACAGAACCAAGGTTTTACGTGTTGAAATTTTAAACTTCTTTGAAGCTGGAGGCAGTGAAAAGGGATGTATCTGTCCGGCAATAGTTTAGTGAAATTCATTGTACTTATGTAGACATCTAGTTATAGTATCTGATGTTTTGTTCAATTGGTGATGTATCATGTGGTTTGTATGACTAGACACTACATCTATATTATTTACCTGTCTTCTGCATTTCCAAATATATTTGTGGCTACATTCTACTAGAAAGAATGAAATTTTACACTCCCAGGTGTGTGTATGTAGGTTTAATTAAAAGTCTTAAAGTTAACAATGGAAAAAAATGGAATAAAACTCAATTGCCAAAACCGATAAGACCTCATCTACTAGAAGATTTTCATGTATCTGGAATTCAACAAACTGAACAAAGTTAACTTCCTAATGTGTTTTACCTTCTCAGGTCGTGTCTCCACTTCGAAACGAATCAGACCTAAGCACAAACAAAGAACAACTGCCAAAGATGAAAATAGGACAAGAGTTGGGTTACGAGCAACCCATATGCCATATCTCCTGGAAAAATAGGAACATAAATGTCAATTATACATGCACATTAAATTATTAATGTTACACAATAGTCAATACTGATTCCAGCACATGAGCATGTGGCTCAACGGTTGCATCCCTCTCACAAAGTGGAGAAGTCGTGGGTTCGAAATACGTCAACAGCTGATTGTTGATATAAGTTCCCACCACATAATTTAAAAGGGGTAGGGGTACCCTCAACCCCGCTTAACAATCAAAAAAAAAAAACTGATTCCACCAGAAGCTACCTATAAAAACTTGACATGTAGCCTTGCACAAGAGGAAGTTGGACTCCTTTTATCGCTCGAGGAAGTTCATGAGACATCTGATAGCATCAATGAAACTCCACTATCAGTACTAACATAGATGAAATTCTTCAGTTTAGTGGCAAACAAAACAGCTTGATAAGTTAAAACGGTAGTCAGCTGATAACATTATAACAGCTAATAGCATCTATTGTAGATGATCACTTTATTGAGAATGACTTTGTTCTCCCAATTTAACATCACATTGTTGAAAGAAAAATGGCTCAACCATATTCTTTTTTCAGAGCTAATGACCAAAACCTCCTCTTTCTAGAATCAAGACCTGTTTCTAGTCAAGAAGGTGGAAGCTTCGAGTTCTCTCCGACTTTTTAATTAATGCCCGTAGATTGAATGCAATAATATAAAATAAATAAGCTAACAGAATGTTGGATTGTGCGTACCTGTAGTGGATGGCTGTCATCCTTTTGCTTGCTAATATAATGTTGCTCACCTCCACCCGCGACACTTGCCAAGTTATTATTTCTAGATACAGGGATACTTTTTCTTCGATGAAACACACCCCACCCAAAGAATGTCATAACCAAAACACCATAAAGAATTGCTAATGTTAATTCAACGCATTTGACCTGCAGCCATCAATAAATGAAACTATATTAGGGCATTCATAAGCTAGGAATTATAAGGAGGGCTGTCAACAAGTAGGCAGGCAGTTAGACATTCAGTCCCTTAGTAAATGTAGTTGCACCACTTTCAAATAACTCTGCCAATAACCAATTACACTCAACTCTAACAGGGCCAGCATGCTAATACCTGGAGGGGCACTGATTCAACAATACCCCTCAACCAGTGACACTGCTACAGTTAGAGACTTGAACAAGCGACCCGAGCTACCGCGAGTAACATGTTAAATACCAGAATATTTGATAGCCCATAGTTTCACTTCTCTCTAACCGCTCAAGTTTTTGAACCTAAGTGGTGTTAAGGATACACTTATTCCTGAGCAAGTGTACTATGTGTAATGTACTCAACATTTAATTCTTACAATTTACTTTCCATAGTTGTATGCGCTTGTACATGTAAATATGTAAATGTATACATTCTCATACCTCCATAGGGAGAAGAATATACACAAACTATACTACTACTAGATAACTGGCATAAGTTAGTGTTAGACTAATTACTAATAAAAAAATTGGCAGAAGTTACACTAACTAATACATGGTACATCTACATTCACCATGCAAAATCATCAACAGAGTCGAACCAATATTACATCACTATGTCCCTACCAAACCAGATACAGGATATCTAGCAAATCATAAATCATCACATCTCCCATGCCTCTTACCTGGAGAGATCCAATTTTAATTGAGCAGGAATGCTTTTTGTGAAAAGAAGAAGGTGCAGAGCTAGAGCAAATTGCAGAAGAAGGACAGTCACCACAAGAGCAACCCAGTGAAGTGTCCCCACATGAATAAACAGACACATTCATAGGCATCATTCCCGATGATTCCTGAGTCTTTGATTGAAAATTAATGGCATATGGTGAGCCAGGTACGTCATTTCCAGCTCGCTTACCGATAAATGCTAACCATTCTACCAAAATCAACGAAAAATAGAAGTTAATATATATAAGAATTCTAAACCAGGCCCATGCTTTAATAGTTCAAAGCTAACACAATGTTTTGTGCTCCTTAAGGACATGAAGTAACAAGACCAAATTAATTAAACTGTAATTATAATAAAAATACATTTGACTATAACCCTCGCATATTGCATGAGTTTTTACTTCTAGATCCTCACCTTTGATATTGTTAGCACCTGCACCAATAAATTCAATCGCCCGGGTGTTCATTGTCCCAAACTTTACATCCTTACAGGAATTGTATAACTCTTCACCAAAAGCATCAGTTAAATAAAAGTCAATGCCATTCACTGTCAAATTGTTATTGACCTGAATTAAAGGAAATGAAAAAAAAAAAAAACAATGAGATCGAGGGATTAAAATTTGGTCTTTAAGCAAGTCAGGGGAAACAACTCCACCAAAATGAAATGTAGTACTAACAAAGGGATAACGGAAGAAAGTTAAAAGAGAACTTGGGGTTACATTAGCTGAATCATGACTTTTGGTTAAAAAGAAAATGATGCAATACACCATAGTTATTCAAATAAAAGGTACGTGTGCACATGATCACTGAAACTTTCATGCTAACCTTGGCATGGCAATGTCTTAAGTTGCTTCACCCCAATCTCAATACGAAAATATCATGAATTTATTAGCCACATGCCCATGCCAAACCACAAACCATACTTTAAATAACATAATTAGTGATGGCGTGCATGATGCAAGTGTGTAGCACACTAGCACGTGAGTTATCATGTGGATACCTGCCGAAACTCACTACATCTTGGTTATTAATTCCCCAAAAGGATTGTAAGAATATAATTCCTTGCTAGCCAAGGATCCTCGTCTAAAGATAGTAGAACCCTACTCGGTATAGCTTGAGTGTTTACAAGTTTATATTTGCAGCCACACCAATTTTTATCTCTTATAATGACTGCTATGAATCTGAATGGTGCATGCGCAAAACATTTTCTCACTGTTGAAGGTAAACCTTGATGAATGACTTTGGGGAAACGAATAGGCCTCACATGGTCTTAAAACAGTGGCAAATCTAATTGCAATGTTCCAAAATACATCCACAGAATTGTGGAAGGACCTGTGGATATGTGGTTGTTTGCAATTAACTGTTGTTTCAACTGAAGTTCTAATTTAAAGATGAGATAATCAATCAAAGTTAATATGTAAACTTAGAGGATTGCACAAAATTGTTTTATATGTTCACTTCTTTCCCTGAACTCCAATTTTACACCACAACAGAATTAGCATTATTAACAAAACACTGCCCACTTCAAATTCATCAACTCAATTGTTAGCATCCATATGAATATCTGACCTTGGAAATAGATGTCACGTTGATAAATTGACTTTGATTGGGAGAGCAGGTAAGCTCACAGAAAAGATTTAAGAAGTTTCTCAAACATGCTGGGCAGCCTACAAGAAAAGGAATGGCCTGTGGAAAATTTAAACAGATTATGGCATAAGTAAATTGCATATCTTTAGTAAATTTAAGAAATGGAAGAAAACCACAGACTGCTAATATGTGCAAGTATAACAATGCTCAGAACTATATTTATTCATTTTAGATTTATTGTTAGTACATCACAAGCCATTTTCATGAAACAAGGAAACTCTAATTTCCTTGTGATGCAGAGAGTATGTGAAATACATTGTCATGTAAGGGGTTTCTTTATTGCTGTCCCATTTAGGTGATTTCCTCTCTCACCTTTGTATTTCAATAAAACATAATCTTATCACAAAAAAAAAAAAAAAAAAAAAAAATTTGAATTTTTTAAAAAAAAAAAAAAGAATATGTGAAATACACTCTGTTATCTAGGAAATAAGAGCGTCCCTACACCACATATAAAATATGTGTTGGCATACTTCAATATGTATTATTTAATAATTGGTTACTGCTTAATATTTGCTACATCTTGTAGCTATGTCCAACGATGAAACATTTCCATGTCATGTTTACGTACTAGATGAAAATTGAAATAGAAATTATACCCACACAAACAAAATGTAATGACGTTGTTACCTGTTGGACTTGTGATCTCAACGTGTCGAACTGAGCAGCCGTACAACAAACATTTCCACTGATTGTTGGACATAAGCTCTGAATCTTTGAAGAAAGAAGCTCATCAGGCTGCAAAAATAAAATGAAGCACATAAATCATCAACATATCTTGTTGATAGAGCGCCATACATATAAACAGCATATATGTAGAAGGCAATAGTTTTAATCCATGATTAGTAAACAATTAGATGATCAGTATTATCCATCCTTTGGTGGGAAAAAAAATTGTTAATTTAAAGTTCACATCCTTTAATTACGTTCAGAAATCATTCAACCAACTTTACAAAATAAGTGGAAATAGGTCTGCTACATAAGACAAAAATTATTAGCAAGAATGCGTCAGCATGTCCCAAGCATCTATGGAACATCATGTCTAAAATGTCAAAATTATTTCCGAATGAAGTTTACTTATAAAACAGCTAGTGAAATAGAATACAATAGGAAGATGATGAAAAACATGTATAGCTAGTACAAAGAAGCAAGTTTGACAATGTTCTTTGGACATGGCCCAATATAAGTTCCTATATATATTCTTGTTATTGTACTTAAAAATTACAGTATGTCTAAAAACATAATACCTTCACGGATGGAGTACCAAAAGGACAATTTAAAACTTTTCCATCACTGCGTTTTCCACAGATATCGAACATTGCACAGTATTCCGTAGAATGCCTTTCTCTGATCAGAATAGAATGAAGTTATTAGTCATTAATCAGAAAATGTAAAGAGATTACAACTGTTACATGAATAGAGGAAAATAATAATGTGATGCGAGAGACAACAGCATTTAATTACCTTAACAACCACACACAAAAGAAGAAAAAAAAATTCATACATCAACAAGTGAAGTTTAACGGCATTTTAACATGGAAAAATAATTTATTATTTGAAAACTGAAATAGCGAAAAAATGTCTAAAACCAAGAATTATAATAACCATTCCAATCCATTTGTTCTATAATTTACCAAAAAAATGTTATTACAAAAAAGAGGAAATAATCTGACCTTGATATTGTAGTACTGGAATCTAATAGAAATCTCAAATCAGACCTTTCTGAACTCACCATAGATATAAAAACAATTGCCTGCACATATAAATAAGTTTGTTACTTCACCAAATACCAAATACCAACTGCACTATCTTTCTTTCATTAAAACACTTATGAATTACTCTGAAAAATAATTCACAAAAATGCTATCAAAACATTGAATTCTAATCATCTTAAAATCTAGTAGTCTTTTACACAAGAATCAAAGTTCATAAAGAAGAAATAAGACTACAAATACCAAAATTAAAATTCATGAAGAACAGTGTACATTAGTAATTAAAAATAATGAGTAGAAATTACAACTTACTTGTAAGAGAATAACAATACATAAAAACCCTAGAACACTAGTTAGTTTACTTGTGTTCGTCTTTGAGAGCTTCATTGTGAAAGAAGAAAAGAAAAGAAAAGAAGAGTAACGGCAGCACACACACCGAACAAGAGCAAAGTGCAGAAGAATAGAAGAATAGAAGGTATTTATATACACAACAGTCTACTCGACAAATCCAGCTTTCAAAGACTAGTTAGCTGATGGTGTCAGTATATCACTTCATTGTTATGTTTATCTTAGAATGTCCAAATTGACCCTTCACCTACATAACATACCTCTTGCAGTCCCCTCAACCCAATGACCTAATAATGCTCATATTCTTAGAAATGTTTTAGTATTTTTATTTTTTTTTTTACTAAAGAGTACTCTTTTATGGTGATCATTAACTCCATTTGAGTTGAAATGTAATGGTCTACTGTCCAGATCATCTGTCATTTGGGGATCCCAAAAGTTCATTTATATTGGCACTCACTTCCATAATGCTTATTTGATTGGGTCGTATGGTTGCAGTTGCAGGTTATTTGGCCATGTTATATGTTTTAGAGAGAGTGTCCAGTACTCCAGTAAACATATATAGAAGGGTGTATCAGTCATTAATTAAAAAACTCAGGGAAAAAATGAGCAGACAGGTGAGAAAGTGTCAGTGGAGTTGATGATATAGTAGCAGCAGTAGTAATGATAGTAATAGGACCCACTAACTTTTTATAAGATTCTTACCTACAGGCTAGGTACAGTGGCATGTTATTCCATGAGACCATGAGAGTCGTCATGATTACCTTGCATTTGACGAAATCATAACACTTCCCGCCACGCCTCACTCTCTCTAGTCTCTAGTCTCTACTACTACTAATAATACACTAAAAATACTACTATATAGTATATACCATACATCAATACATCATGCAAGAAGAAGAAGAAAAAAGAATTAAAGTGTGTTGAAACTTGAAAGAAAGTGTGAAGTGTGAGTATGATCTACACTGAAAAGTGTATTCACACTCTATTGTGGCTTTTGTTGTGTTTAGTTTGGTGGACCGAATGTTCTTTGTCGTCTTCATGGACATTCATACATCCAAGTATGAACGTTAGAAAGATGATCATGAAGCTGATGGAACTGCCTTTGTTTTCTACTTTCTGCTGTGGGTATGTACTGTATGTGGGTTTATGGAATAAGGACTATCAAGTAGCAAGCAATGAAGCAATGGATGGGGGTGGCACTTGGCAGTACCCCACAAATGGCTAAGAAGTTAATTAGTATTTAGTACTATCAATAATTATTTCGAAATTAAAAAGCATATCTTTAATATGGTCTTTTAATATAAGATAAACTGAAATAATGCTAGAGCCTCGGAGTAGAGGTGCATGCCATTCGAGTTGAACAAACGCGATGAGTTTTATTATTTTTAAACAAGTTTGAAAAAATAAACAAATTTTAATTAAATTGAAAACCAACGAATTAAACTAGAACTGCTCAGCTCAAATTGCAACTCTCAATATTATTTTTGGGATGGCAAGATGAGCAGATTATATATAGTTTCTGCAGGTTTCAACAACATTATATATAGTTTCTGCAGGTTTCAACAACATAGCTGTTATTCGGTACATTTTCGGTATAGTGCATTAGGGAAATTTTGACTTAACCCCCCAAACAATGGACATCTTTTGATTAAACCCCCACATATTCAAAAAATTTGACTTTCCACCCCACCGTTTGATTCCGTTAGATTTTCCATCCAAACATAATTTTAACTTCCCTAAATACCCCTCTCTTTATTATTAGTCAAAACCCCCTAATTAAAACCGGTTTTGTTAAAAGATGGAATCGATCTGAAATCGATCTCCTTCAGATTCTCCTTCGATCTCCTTCAGATTCTTCTTCTCCTTCTGTTTCTTCTTCTTCTCCACTTCTTCTTCTTCTCCACTTCTTGTTTTTTTCAAATCTTGAATACACCATTTTCAACCTTGTCCCTGGACTCGCTAGCTGAGCATTTGTTAGATGCAATGGAGAAGCATATGATACAGCTGGTTGCTTAGGAAAGAGCTGTTGCTGCCGTTGCTGTTGTTGTTGTTGTTGCTGCTGCTGCTGTTGTTGCTTCTGCTGCTGTTGTTGTTTTTGTTGCTGTTGCTGTTGCTGCTGTTGTAGCTGCTGCTGTTGTTGTAGCTGCAGCTGTCTTTGTTGCTGCTGCTGCTGTTGTTGTTGCTGTTGTTGCTGCACGAAAGGCGATCTAACCCCATTGATACTGATAGCAAGATTTGGGGACTGATTACTGGCTATATTATTATTATTAGCACCAGTAATCAGATTAGCCATGATTCCATTGTTCTGACTTGGTTGTCCAAATCCCAAAGAGAGGCCAGGATTGTTATTATTAGGCAATAACTCATTATAAAATCCACCATTGTTCTGCTGTGCAACTGCCTGAGCTTCTTCTCTAACTACCCCTGCTCTAACCAAAAACTCCTCCAACGTCATTTCTCCCAAAGTCTGCTGCCTCTGTGGCATATTCGCCACTCCATTTACACTCCCATCTTTCCCAACTCCACCACCATTCTCTTTAAACAAATCTCTCCAAACTTCATCAATAATATTGAACTTATCAGCTCAACTTAAAACTACACTTAATTCAATATATGTCCTTCGATTTGAATCAAACTTGTAATCTTCAAAATCAACAGAACAATAAACCCTAAAAAAAAAAAACTTTGAACAATCAAAATTATGAAAAAAAAATCCCTAAATCTTACTGTTCAATCATTCAATTCAACTGATTAAAACCACAATTGAATCAAAAATCAAAACCCTAACTCTAATTCAACTGTTCATTTTGCGATTGCTTCAATTTCAAATGGTGTATTCAAGATTTGAAAAAAACAAGAAGTGGAGAAGAAGAAGAAGAAGTGGAGAAGAAGAAGAAACAGAAGGAGAAGAAGAATCTGAAGGAGATCGAAGGAGAATCTGAAGGAGATCGATTTCAGATCGATTTCAGAAGAAGAAGAAGAATCTGAAGGAGATCGATTTCAGAAGAAGATAAGGTAAAAAGAAAGAGGGTAATTTTCCATCTTTTAACAAAACCGGTTTTAATTAGGGGGTTTTGACTAATAATAAAGAGAGGGGTATTTAGGGAAGTTAAAATTATGTTTGGATGGAAAATCTAACGGAATCAAACGGTGGGGTGGAAAATCAAATTTTTTGAATATGTGGGGGTTTAATCAAAAGATGTCCATTGTTTGGGGGGTTAAGTCAAAATTTCCCAGTGCATTACGGTACATTTGCTTGTACACCACACAATCTTTCACGTGGACTTAAGTGGAAACTTGCTACCGGTTAGTCTAAAGTCAACAAAAATTTGCTCTTATTGTTTCTTGAATTTTGTCATCCATATAACAATTTTGTCATCCATACAGCTGCTTGTCATCCATATAGCAATTTTGTCATCCATACAGCTGTCACCTGTATGTTTGACTGAAAAACTAAAAGAAACAATAAAAATTGCATAACCGGTTACCAAGTTGTCCTAGTCACATTGTGTGGACGAAAATGTTGCTCCCACCGTAATGTACTAAGTTAAAATATAGGGCCATTTTGCTGATACACCCAGATTGTACCAGTCGATTTGTCAATACCACCTATGTTTGCAAAGAATTGGTCCATCCACCTTTTAACTGTTTGACTCAGTTAAAGACCACAGTCAACAGCACTTGACCAATTCATAATTTTGGAACTTACAATAATACCCTCATTTTTTTAAATTCCAAAACTGCCCTTGATGATCATCTTTCTCTCTTTCAGTTTCTCTTCTTCTGCTCTCAAACGTCCTCCTCCTCTTCCTATTCTACCTCTCCCTTCAGCTTCCCAGCTCTCATGGCAATTTGGAAACATGGCTCTCTTTCTCCATTTTGGTACCAATACCTTTACTGATACTGAATGGGGAACTGGTCATGTTGACCCTTCAATCTTTAACCCAACCAATCTTGATCCCCATCAATGGGTTCAAGTCGCAAAAGATGCTGGCTTCTCTCGCGTAATTCTCACTGCCAAACACCATGATGGCTTTTGCCTATGGCCTTCTGACTATACTGATTACTCTGTTAAATCTAGTCCATGGAAGAATGGTACTGGTGATATTGTTGCAGAATTAGCTGCCGCTGCAAGGGAAGCTGGCCTTGGTTTGGGACTTTATCTTTCTCCATGGGATCGACATGAAGCTTGCTATGGGAAGACATTGGAGTACAATGAGTACTATATAGCCCAGAATCCCAGATGACTGAATTGCTCACAAGGTAAAAATTATCAAAATCCAACCATTTATTTTGATTTGGAGTTGTGAAATTGTTTTCAAATTTTATCAGATATGGGGATATTAAGGAGGTATGGTTGGATGGTGCTAAGGGAGAAGGGGAGAAAGACATGGAATATTTCTTTGAATCTTGGTTTAGTCTCATTCATCAGCTTCAGCCAGGTGCTGTCATATTCTCGGATGGGGGTCCTGATACAAGGTGGGTTGGAGATGAGGCTGGTATTGCTGGCTCTACTTGCTGGTCGCTTTTCAATTCGAGTTCTGCCTTGATTTGTAACACTGACTATGAGTGAGTTCTTTCTTCTCATTCATTTGATAATTTTATCCTGAAAACTTGGTAGAGAACCAAGGGTCATCTTGTTTGACATTGATCAAAGTTGTGTGTTATTAGGCTTAGTACAATTACGGATTAGTACGGTTTAGATTAAAAAAGGGCAGTTTTGAAATTTAAAAAAATGAGGGTATTATTGTAAGTTCCGAAATTATGAATTGGTCAAATGCTGTTGACTGTGGTCTTTAACTGAGTCAAACAGTTAAAAGGTGGATGGACCAATTCTTTGCAAACATAGGTGGTATTGACAAATCGGCTGGTACAATCTGGGTGTATCAGCAAAATGGCCCTAAAATATATTGAATAAATAGCTTCAACAACATGTATTTTATAAGCATTTCAGAAAATAATATCCCAAGTGTATATGATATATATATGGTCCAATGATCAGTATCAACAACAGTAAACTAATCCCAAAATAGACAAACAGAGTTATAAGGCATTCGGCATCGACAACACTTTGCGTGTTAGCTAGAAATGTGAAGTATATAGTTGTGATTTGTGATCAACGCTGGTGGCCAAAATACGCTATGTTTGGAAATTGGGATTATCTTGGGCCCAAACCATGACCACATAGTCACATACATAGAGAAAGTGATGATATTCTTGACAAATTTAAAGGCTCATGTCAGTGTCATTTTTCAAGTTTATTCGACTTCAATTATGTATCTCGAAAAATATAATATCTGAAACCTTCAGAATTCAGGTCACTATGTCTTTAAGGTTGTGGGACATAATACTGCACCCACAGTCTCACACTACTCACATATAAGTTTAAAATACCAAATTCTATTTCCAAACAAAAGTCTTCACATACACTGATACACATTCTCACTAGTAGTCATGCAACTTTATCAACACTCGGAAGAAAAACTCAAAGCATTCACATTCTCAACAAACATGTAGCACAACTAGGTAAGACGTGTGGTGTTGGAAAGAAAGAGATAACTTTAATGTGCTTATTAAGCTTGGACAATTATGATTATCATCACTTAGTATAGTGGAGATCAAAGTACTGTATGTCAAGTTTTCATTTGTTAAAACTTAAAAGTGATGGTTGGTAAACATACTTTAAATCTCTAGCTAACTAGTTTGAAGAAAGTTTGAGTAACTTAGATCAATCTCAGACTCTCAGTGGGGAAGTTTGAGTCATACCTTTCTTTTTTAGTGATTTGTAACAGGTTGTGTTCAAACATATAAAAGGTTGTACCAAAAGATAACATGGACAACTATAGTGCAATTATGGCAAAAAGTGTTATGGAAATATGTAACAAAAATTCCATTGGATTTATAACATTGAGAGTGATGGAAACCTAATATGAGAAAGACTGAAGATCAGCCTTGCCTCTCAGATTTATTTCCTGGCAAGATTCATTTTACAGTAGTGTTTATAGATCTATGTTGATCATGGTACATGGACACATGGTGGCTATTCAATTTTGACAGAATACTTTTTATCCAAATTTGAGTGAACAGTGAACTTTTCATAACTTGGGCCCAAATTTTATTAGTGAAAATGGGCTTTGTATGGATATTTTTTTATTATTATTATTTCTAGAAAATCCTATGACTCCATATGAAAAAAGAAGCAGGTAAAAAACAGTTCATGTATTAAGCAGTGTCTGATGACTAAGAAACATGTAGTGAGAAAGAAAGTAATTTCTACCAAGTTAATGGAATGAACATACTGTATCATGTATCTCGTCTATCTTTATGTTACAATGCAATTGCTGAGCTACATCACGAATCTCTTCAGAATGCAGACGGTAACTATCCTCAGCAACAAATCTATAAGCTCTATCATTTACATGCACCAAGCTGTAACCAGCAATTACTTTTACCCCTTTATCCTTAACCATCTTTCTCATTCTTGCTGCATCCTCCCACATTCCACCTGCAGCATACATGCTGGAGGCAAGCACGTAACCTGCTGAGTTTGAAGGCTCCAACTTAAGAACACGAGATGCAGCTCCGCCACCAAGCTCACTGTTTCCAGAGTTCCTACAAGCACTCAAAAGTGCACCCCAAACACTAGCACCGGCGTTGACTCCTTCAGGCATACTCTTAATCACATCCATGGCACTATCAAGATTTCCAGCTCTACCTAACAAGTCCACTATGCATGAGTAATGCTCCGTACTAGGCTGTAATTCGTGATCTCGAATCATCCTTTGCAAACAGGAGCGTCCCTCTTCAATCAAACCCCCATGGCTACAAGCTGACAATATTGATATCATAGTCACTGCATTTGGTTTCAGACCGGATAATTCCATCTCGGCAAGCAAAGAGAGGGCATCATACACTCGACCATTGGTACCATATGCAGCTATCATAGCACTCCATGATACTACATTTCTATCAGACATTTGATCAAACACTTTTCTAGAGGCATCTACTGATCCACATTTAGAGTACATGTCTAAAAGGGCAGTTCCGATAGCCACTTCAGAAGTCATTCCATGTCTAATTGCTACTCCATGGGCCCACTTCGACCTTCTCAGGTCTGCTGTAAGCGAGCAAGCTTCCAGAAGGCTTAACATGGTAACAGAATTAAAATTCACTTCTTTCAGGGTCATTTCCTGAAACAGACCTATCGCAGCTTCAGGCTTGTCAGAGTGTGACAAGGCTGTGATCATCATGCTCCAACATATTGTATCCCTTCTTTCCATACGTCGAAACAACTCCCAAGCAAGTTCAACAAGATTGCATTTTGCATATGCATCTATTAAAGCATTTTTTACTAATTCATTGGATTCAACCCCACATCTGATCACCCTGGAATGGATAGACTTGCACTGAGTTGAATCTCGAAGGTTCTTACAGATTTGGAGAAGGGTGACCATAGTAACAGCATCAGCATCAAGTCCAGCCTCCACCATCGAAAAAAATAAAGCCAGAGCTTCTATAAACTGATTATTGTGGACTAACCCAGATAAAATAGAATTCCACGAAACAATATTTCTTCGAGACATTTCATTAAAAACTTTTAACGCAGAATCTGAATCAATGCACTTTGAATACATATCAACTAGAGAATTTCCCACAAATGCGTCTGAATCAAAACCTTTACGGATAACAAAACAATGCACTAATCTTCCTAAACAAATGTCCATTATGCCAGTGCAGGCTTTAAGAATGCTTACCACAGTAAATTCATCAGGTTCAACCTCGTCGCTAGAAAGCATTTCTTGGAACAACAGCAATGCACCCAGATTATCCCCACTCCGTACATATTCCCCAATCATCACACTCCATGAAATAACATCCCTTTGAGGCATTTCATCAAACAACTTTTCTGCAATCTCCATTTCTTCAAACTCACTATAAAAACTCAAAAGTGAATTCTGAACTGAAATATCAGTCAAAAACCCACTTCGAATCAAGAAACCATGAATGCTAATTCCTTCAAGGATAGCTCTGAAATCCCGATAAGCCTGAAGAACAAGAATTAATGTTGATACATTAGGCTCAAAGCCTGCAGCCTTTGCTTGCACAAACATCAACAATCCTTCCTTTGAACTACCTTGATTAAAACATCCATTTATCAATATATTCCAAGAAACAGAATCCCTGTTATCCATGCAAGCAAAAAGCCTCAGTGCAGAACTCATAACCCCACATTTCATATAGAAATCCATGGTGGAATTTCCAACAGAAGTGAATGATTCCAAACCTTGTTTGATTATACATGCATGAAAAGAAATTCCTTCTCTCAAGTAATGAAGATTTGCACATGCTTTGAAGATGTGAGGAAACAAACTGGGGTCTTCAAGGTGCAGACCTGCTTTGTTTAATTCAAGATAATTTGTGAGAACTTCTTGCCAATGGCCTTCTAAAGATGACTGTTTGATCTTTTGTTTCCAGTTATGGTAGAGTTTGGAAGTGGAGAATATGTTTGGGAGACGCATTCCCAGGTAGTTAGGTCGTAAAGCAAGGTCTCAAGGTGCAAACAGAAGTATATTATTTGTTCAGTTCCCTCTGAGGTTGGAGGTGGAAGAACCTTCTATTTTCAAAATATAACTGAAAAAAAGCCGCCAACAATAACTACCTGTCAGTTCTTTACTTGCCAGTTACCACCATGTCCACTAATTCTCAGAACCATCATTTCGTTTTCCGACGATCATGATCTTGTTATGCAGACACATACAGAACGCTTCTCTTTGTTTGGTAATTAAACGGAAATCAAAGAATATATGTACAAATTCACAACAATTTCAGTAACAATCAATGACTATATTTCAGAAGGAACAAAATTTTTACAACAAGTAATCAATAAATTGTCGGTTTGTAATTTTGTATACATTGCTATTCACTAAAGTTGCACTGTTGAAGGTAAGGGTTATCAAACATTACATATTTGGACCAGTAGGATTTGTATTTGGTAACAGCCAGATCCAGCCATGGCTTGTAGTTACCATTGTAATGGATAACTGCTGCATTCTCAATCTCTGTTTGGTTAAGAGCAGGATCATAGCCAAGCCCCAAAACATGCCAGCTCCGATCCAGTGGGTATGTTAGGTTGTAGAATGTGATGAGTCCTGGTGGTAGTGAGCCAAGCTTCCATAAAGTGCGGTCCTCATTCTGCACAAACAAACCAAAGACTGTTATAAATGTGCAAAATGCAAAAGAAAGTATTGTCTCTGACAATGATGTTCATCAAGGGTCATATACAGGGAAAAAAAAGTTTGTTCATGTCAGCAATGATCTGACATGAATTATTACTAGCATCTTACAAATATACAATAACAAATGGTTCATTGACAAGGGTTGATGTTATATAGGATAATCCACATATTGACATATAGATTCAAGCACATATTGACATATAGATTCAAGCGCAAGACTTCAGTAAAGCAAATGGGTCTTCTAGGCGATATAGAAAAGTAGAAAACAGAACAAGGAGAGAAAGATTACCATGTCTTGCCAACGATGATATATTCCAGTGATATCTCGCTTCTTCCACTCCTTCAAATCAAAAATATTCATTCCAAATGCCCATCCACAAGCATTTGGGTCAAAATTCTGAGAGATCTTTGGATTAGAGAAATTTAGATACTTGTCAAAGCGATGAAAGCTTTCTTTACAAGTTTCCACTGCACCATTCACCATGCCTTGCAGGTCAATAGACCAAAGAGGTGTTAAATCCTTCTGAATCACAATATCATCATCTAAAAATAGAACTTTATCAAGTTTTGGGTAGACTTCTGGAAGGTAGAATCTTAAATGGTTCAACATGGACAAATACTTTGGATTCCTATATTTGAGATTATCTGACCCATCAGATAGGGATGACGGGTGATTTGCCTTGAAATAGTATTCTCTGATTCTTGCAGATTCAAGTTGGCGGAGAACCGAGCAGTAAGAAGAATTGAGCCACTTAAAGTTGTCAATATTTTCAACTTGCACGGTAGGACCTACGGGAGCATTGACAAGGAACCACATCTTCATAGATGCAAAATTCAGTCTATCTGTAACTATATGGAAGACGTGTTTTTCTGGTTCTTTTGCATGTATCACAGTAGAATTAACAACAACAGAGGTGGCAAGTGCATTATCAGAGAAAATGGCATAGTGGTAGAGAGAGGGGTCTTCTAGCTTATCTGTGTTTTGTCCTTCATTACTTCCATAGTCCTGCAAGAAATAGTCATTTGCAAGCTGAAGGGAAAGGCAGTGCAGTGGTTTGGGAAGAGTTTTGGCAGCAAGCTGAATTAAGAATGCACTTTTTTTCTTCATTGCATTTATACTTTCTTCAGCTGACTGAATCATGGCTCGTAACTTCCTTCCCACAACAAAACAATCGTACAACGCGTCCTTTGCCAAAGATAGAGCATGGCCCATTGATTTTGCTCGATCTAGTGCCCTGGATCATATCCTACGTCAGTATCAAGAGTCTGAAATATGACAAGTAAAACACACAAACTTGGGAAGCACTACCTTGGATGCAGCTCAGCATCTGAATTTGCTTCTCCAATAGCACGTTGACTCTCTTTGATGTGTTTCATCAGAGAATTATACAGACCAAATTCATGTTTTGACTGTGCAATGCTACCATACGCTTTGGCCATTATGACCTGATCTCGCATGAGCTTCAAAGTAGAATCAGCGTTTTGATTTTCATAATCTTTCCTCCATATGCTGTACTTTCCCCTGACAGTTGTATTAAACTTTTGTGACCTTTCAATGGCTTCTGCTTGGATCTGGTTTTCTGCGTTCTTGTCTAATTGCATGAGTTCAGAAGTTCGGGATTGTTTCCTTTCTTGTCGCAGTTCCTGCATTACCAGAACTTGTTATTTAAATTGAATCAGTTAATCAAAACATGTGGAGAGAAGAGTAGAATAATGTAATTCACCCGACGTTTAAGCTTCACTGGATTAGTCGGTGCTTCTTCTTGATATTGGATGGTTTGCTCCCCAGAATGATGTTTATCAGTTGGTCCTGAACTTTCTTCTGTTTCTCTTACTGGCTGGAACAGATATTCCTTTGCCTAAGGATCAGCAAAGGTTATTCATAACTTATCAGTGTCCAGGTGTGATGAAAATGAATATATCACTCTTACTTTATTGAAACTTGAAAAAAATGCAATTAGGAAAACAGATGCATAAAAATTAAGGTTTGCAAAAGTATTAGTCATTTTAAATTTTAGAAAATAGCTTAATTTATTTTACATACTATGGGCCCGTTCGGCAACATTGGAATGCATTTTCTAACTTTCTAAAAGGAAAGAAGTAGAAAGGATGTTCGGCAAACCTTAAACAAGAAAATAGAAAGTACTTTCCATAAGTCAAGAAAGGAATTTTTAGAGAAGTTTTCTATATTAGCTTTTTTCTTTCTCCTTTCTCATTTCTTCAACTGCTACTTTCCCGGAAATTCCTTCCAAACTTCTCCTAATTTGCCGAACGGGCCCTATATTCTTCTTACTAAATTCATGTGGCTTCCTAGTTCAAAATTGTGACATATGATTATAGTATACTATATATTTTTTAGCATTGTGACAATTTTATGGTTTCTCGAAAAGACAATAAGTAGAGTACCTGGTCATTGTACAATTGATCATGGCTTTTATTATCAGGGTTTTGCCAGACCCAAGACGCAGACAAATCCTTAGATTTGACAGTACTTATTCGAACAACTCCAGAAGCATCAGTGTATGTTGCAGTTATGTCAATACCCTGCATATAAAGTAAACCAATAAAAACCACTACAAGATAATATTGATACTAAAACCAATTATATTGTATTCTTTTATTCTTTATTACCTCTTCCAAGAGATGGCTGCCAACTTGTCCATATTTGCTTCTATTGTAGAATAGATCCTGCACAGCCAGCATGCGGTCCATATGTTATATACGATGAAATAGGTATATCTATAATATTCAATCACAAAAAATGAAACAATTGTGCGCAGAACAGTTTTGAGAAGAAAAAGCAACCAACAACCTCCATGTTCTTAACAAATGCCCAATGAGGTTAACCTACATTCATCTGCTTGGTACAATGTCTAAGTCCAATTCTAACATGGTAATTAAATTTTACTAATAAAAGAAGCATAGAAACCAAAAGTGTCCAACTGTCTCCCTTTCCAGTAAAAGAGAAGCATCTCTACCAGTCTTGACATCCGTCAAGGCGTCAATGAAAGAAGTCAACACATGGGGAGAGCATGGGGTGGTTTCATTTGATTATTTAAGAATCCTCTCCCAAATTGTCGAATGGAGAGCTTGGAGATGCTCTAAGATTGTGATAGCTTAAACCAAATAAGTGCGTAAAACACTAACTACTTTTGTGTATGACAGAGAAAAAAGAAAAAAGAAAAGGTGAACAGGAAACCTTGCTGTGAATGCATCGTTCACAATCATACACAAGCCCACGTCCTTTGAGGTTTCTTTGACTGTAAAATAAAAAGGAAATAAGAAAAACAGGGGTCAAACCAATGCAGAGTGCCCAGTACCGTGTATAGAAGTTGTATAGTGGTCATATTTCTCAAAAGATTGTAATCATAGATAGAAACCTATACTAAATACAAACTGATAGGACATGTTTGTAGCTATACATAAGTCTCAGTCAGTACCAGTTGGACATATTCTGGATATGATGATGACTCAACCAGGGGAGGGATATGTCAGGATACTTGCAAAATTTAATAAAGATTAGTAAACGATGATCGTTGTTTTAACTTGGATGAGTATGACATATTGACATACCAATACTTAAAACTCAAAGATGATCAAGAATTATGCAATATTTTTTTTATAAAATATCAACATAACGTTAAGGCAATATCTCCTTCTGCCTGCTTATAAGACTCATTAGATTTAGTTAGTCTAACAATGTATCTGTGAATTAAACATGCTTAAATACAGAATTTACCTTGAAATTCCTGGCATGTCTGCTCTCACTAAAGACACAAGGATCATTACCTGTATGTACGCACTGTAAGGCATTAGAAGAAACTTTGCACCGTATAAAGCAAAAACAATAAACAAGACAAAACCACTCATAAAAAAATTATTAGTTTCCAAATGATACCAAGAAATATAACGACTTCCAAAATTCTTAGATTTTATTCAGTATTGTGCAGTCTTTGTTTTGTAATTGGAGTGCCATATTGAATTCGCAATTGAAAAGGTATTGAGGAGAGTAACGATTCTGCCAAGTCCACACAACAAACTGATGGAGAGATGAGGGTTTTTGTCAAAGAGGGTGTCTCTATGAAATATGGACGAGATAAGGAAACTTAAATTGCATTGCACGCAATTACTATGCACTAAAAACATGTTCTACACATCATATTGAACCTTCTTTCTTTATTTATTTCTATTGTTTGTTCTTTTCGTATCACCTTTTTATGGTCTTTGAACCTGTTTGATCCATTACCAATCTGATAAGCCTTAAACATCATTATAATAATTTAAAACTTATGAAGAAACACAAAAGCCTATTTCCTAATTGCTATTTTAGGATTAAAAATACACTCAAGCTAAACGAAGTCTCTGATTTCAGATTTGAGTGATTTTTAAGTTTAGTTTAATATCCATAGTAAAACCAAGAAAATTTGGTTTCCATTTCTCTTCATAACATAAGCTTTAAAAAGTATTTTGACATTTCACTATTACAGCCCTTTCTCAATCTAAGCTTCTGCCAGTCTGACACAACATCTAAACTTCTATCATCGACTAAGTTTCGACTCAATCAACAACTACATTCAATCAAAACTCCAGTAAAGGTAATAAGTAGCAAGACTCTAGATTCTAATTTTGTTTTGTGCAGATAATAAGAAAACAAATCTCAAAAGCTTGAATTGGTCAAAGTCAAACTACATATGAACTGAACAAGAAAACTTCAAGGCGAGGAAGAGAAAGAGAGTTTAGATTAGTTTCTTCTAATTAATAATGTTGTTAATATAAACAAAATGAGTTATAAATAAACCCTATGAATACAAAGATTTACCAATTTCACATACATTACACAATCCTAATCAAATTAAACCATCCATTTCATCATCATCATCATCTAAACCCTAATTCAATGTAATTAACAATGTTTACGCGATTCGAGTTTGAAATCTTAGATATCAAGAAACACAGAATCAAAATCAAAATAAACAAAATAAAAGATCGATGATCGATCACTTGCCTGTAAGATTGATAAGTGTATTCTATAACAAGAGCTCAATAAGAATCTTGAAGGAGCTTTCATGGCTACAGAGAGAGAAGATCGAGACGAAGTCGTTTTACTGTTTGTGTGAGCGGGAGTGACAAGAAGGGCCTTTTTACTTTCTCTCTCTCTCTCTCTCGGTGTGTTAATGTCCGATTACACTAAAATGCGCCAAACATTAAAATGCGCGGCATCGAAACAACCTGTTCAGTTAAAACGATAATACAAAATATCGACGAATCTATCGTAAATTTTGAAATCCGATATATCGATCGATAGATTCGATTTTTCAAATTTGATGAAAATAAATTTTCTTTCAAAATTTTGATGAAATCTCGACAAAACTTGCAAAAATTAATGGGAATCTAATCAATCAAAAATCTTATTATTTTTTCATCAAATCATTCCCAAAAATAACTAAACCAATAGAGAGAGAGATTTGTAGTGACAGGGTTCTTGTTCTTCTTTCTGTTTTAGAAAGATAGTAGCAGAAGAAATGAGTTTGCACGGAGAAAAGGGAGAGAAGAAGGCCAAATGCAGATATTTTTTACCCACTGTTTATATATCTGATAGATTCAGATATTTTCAATAAATCGTAATATTTCTTTATATATCAGTAAATATCGGGCAAGTTATCTGATATATGGTAGCCGATCGAAATATATCTATATCTTCTACTCGAAGACCGATATATCGCGATATATCTAAATATATATATCTAAATATATCACGATAGTTTATAGTATGGTTATGGACCCACCTAAAGCCAACTAGAAATGTACTGAGAAATATCGAACTGTCTACTGCATATTCCGATTATAAAAGTCAATATCGATATATTCTAGATATTTGTTGCGAGTTAGTGATCGATCATTCACATCTATGTGTCAAATAGGGTAAAAAACGGATCAGATACGGAGCGGATATGTAATAATCTATATTCGTATCTGAATTTTTTTTTAGTATATTTGTTTTTGTATCCGTATCCGAGTCGGACTGAATTTTTCGTACCGTATCCGTATTCGATTGTTCGATCAAATATCTGAATCTTTGTCCGGTTTGATTTTCTGTAAGACTGTAACTTAAAACTAAATTTGAGAATTTGTAATAAAAAGTTTCTATAACTCCATCAGATCCATTTAAGAATAATAAGTACATTGAATCATTAATGATACAATGAAGTTTACAAATAAAAAATTTGAATCGTTAGGTTTTTGTTTTTATATATAATTTGATAATCATATTAGCCCCGTAAAAATAGTATATATTATTTGTATAAAAGTATAAATCTGGATATATCTGGATTTTATCCGTATCTGAGCCGGTCAAAATATTATAACCGTATCTGTATCTGAATTCAAATCCAAATAAAGTTTTTGAACCATATCAGCTGAATTCGAATTTTGGTCGGTCAGATAAATCCGACCCAATTTCCTGCCCAGTGTCAAACAATATGAACTTCTTTGCAACACAAACGAACGTTGATGTACCAAATTGAGCCTGATTTCAGGAGCTGAACATTGACTCTGACAAAGATCGATGAAATGTGTATGTCTTAATAACACGCACATTATCTAGAAGATGTCGAGCCAGGTCTAGTAGTGCTTCTTAAAAAGGCAATGCTCATCAAAGGTGTAAGACAATCCTGTCATCTCCAGTAACAGCAATTGAGTAATTTGGTGCACTTGGTGCAGTCTGACAGAATAAGTTGGGGCTACTGGATTAGGCATGCAGATCCCCATTGAGGTTTAGGTGATTAAGGTGCTTGTACAACAAGATCTCTTGAGGGACCATAACAGTACTACTAGAATAATAATATGGTAACAACTTACAATTATCAACTGATATGCATTCATGTTAGTCACCATCATCGTTCCTGAAAGTTTAACAGAATATGGCAATGTGATGGATGTTGGAGTTGTGACAAGGATGCAGATAGTATACTAAAGTGAAACCTATCTAAATGCACACCCTCTATAAAGTGCAAAAAATATTAGTCCTATATCTATTAAGGATATGCTTGTTTTAACTTTATAAACGCACACCCTTTACAAATGCACTATTTCTTGGTCCCAAGGTTGTGCATTTAGACAGGCTTCACACTGATTTTGGTAGACCAAAAAGGCAATATACACTACTAACAACAAATAATTAAAACTGTAAATATGCAGCTCACAGGAAATTACCACCTCTTTCATAACCCCATAAGAAATCTATCATATGCTAAAATTTTGATTTAATCAGGACATCCAATTGAAAATGAGGCTTAGGTGGTGTTTGTTTTTCATTCAGCAGTCTGAATGACTGAACTTAAGTGGGTGGACCACCGTATTCAGTCTTCAGACTGTTTGTTTTATACTAACCATTAAGTACTTAATCTATTTCATCAACTGTACTTAATCTATTTCATCAACTAAAAGTTCAGTTAAGTCATCCAGACATCAAATTTGGCAGAATGGATCACTTAATGACTGAATGTATTAAGTGATCTTCAGAACTTAATGAGTATTCAGTGCTTAACTGAAGGAAAAACAAACGATACCTTAGTCTCTACAATCTGGGCAGTTATTTCTCGACAAATGGAAACCCAACATAAATACATAGAAGAAAAAGAACCAGGCTCCTGGCTTGAGCCAAGTTCAGTACATCTCAAATACAACATGCATTATTACATTGTGCTCACTGGAAGTCTACAGTATGGGACAAGCCTGGCTTGTTAACGCTATGGTGCAGGCTGTAATACCAGAATTGTCATGTTTGTTACAAACAACTAAGACTTGACTCCAAAAGAAAGGCAAGATAGGATACCCAAAAAAAAAAGTGAAATATTTTTTGTGCAACTCTTTGAGCTTATCAATAAAGTAAAATATTTGGAAAAAAAATAAAATAATCCTGCAATATATTGATGACTATGATACTCAGACTATCTACCAGTGTAATCAGCTGTCTGCAATGAACAAAAACCCTCAAACACTCAGCATAACTAACCAAACATTCAGTTTATTCTAAGACATTAGTTTAAGATTAAAACCTTGGGGAAAATACATGAACTTCCAATCTTAATAGACAATTACCAAAGCAATGATCCGATAATATATGTTCTTTAGTCTTAATCACAGAATCATTGTTATTGGTAGACATCTAATCAACATGCCAATCAAAAAGCAAATCTCTATCTTTATCCTCAACAACAACAACAACAACAACAACAACAACAACATTTAGTGCACTCCTGTCATTGTTAGAACTTAGAACACATCAGGTACAGACTCTTCTATTCAGTAAGATCAAATGGACAACAACATGATACAATAACCAGTCAAATGTAGCAAACTATATATTGTTCAACAATGCTGACCACAAATATGTACCTGGCTCAGGGTTTTACTTAGATGGGCATTCAATATTCTTTCAAGAAAATCCAATTAGTGAGCCTTGGACAAATATGTCTTTCTGCAACTTGGTTATTGTAACTTGAAGCCTGTTGTAGTTGCAAATCATAATTCTAGATCAGCCAGGCAGAGACAGATAATGAAGTCCAATATAATCTTGATGCTGATAACAATTTTACGTGCGTAAGATTTAACATTGCTTCTTTTTCTTCTCCAAGTAAGGTTGGGCCCGTTGGTAGTTTAATACTCCCCACACCAGGTGCCGAAAAGAGATCTCTGGCCAAAGAGCTGAAGGAAAATACAAGTAGCAGTAAGAAGTCTGCCAAAGAAGGAAGTTACTAAGACGGGTTTCACCAGATGTACGAACTATGATGTCAGGATCAGGAGCCACTGCCATATACATGTGCTTTTCGACGTCTGCTAACTGAATGGAGCACTCCATATCATTCTTCTTTTCTCCAACTATTCTACTTAAATCATGGTCAACCTCCTTAGTATTCAAATTTTCATTTTCAGCCCTTCTCTCATTGCAAGCCTCCTGAACAGCATGCACAATCTCATCAGTAGAAGTATAAGCCAGACAAATCAAAAGAACAGCCTTATCGTTATTGCAAGTAGCAGCCATAGCCTTCTCAGCTGCTAATCTAACAGGCTCACTCAAAAGCTGCAAATTTCCTACAAAATACACCCTGATTCCGTAACTTTTTACAAAGCTCTCTTCTTTGAGCAAACCCTCTATCTTTTCCAGCATCAGATCCATCACATTTTCAACTTCTTGAGGCTTCCTTTTGAAATTATCTATGCTGAAAGCATAAATAGTCACATACTTGACTCCCAATTCATAGCAGTACTTGAGCATGGACATTAGAGCAAAGAACCCAGACCTGTGACCTGCCCCTTCATCCATATTGTAGTTCCGAGCATATCTCCTGTTTCCATCCATGATGAAGGCAATATGATTTGGTATGGGACCCACAGAAAGTATGCGGAAGATGCATTTTCGCATAAGGCTAGACAAGTACTCCTTATTAACACAATTCCGCAGCGTACTACGTATGACCTCCATTAGAAAAACCAACTTAATACCGAAGCAAGCTTCATTTGAGCTAGAAAGACTTCTAATATACAGCAAAGCAAATCTTGCCAATCCTGCAAGAGTATTTGGTAATAGTCCAGATTAGATTAAGTTGTTCATGGGAATCCTCACAAAAAACCACAGTTGAGAAAACTCTCAACCGATAAGATGCAATTTAAATTCAACAATGCTAATCAGCTTGTTAACCATGTCTATTGGAATACTAGTATTCACCATAACTTTGTACTAGTACTTCTTTTTATTGTTAAAGGATGCTTAGGTTAGGTGAACTAACTGGCAGAAATAAAAGAAAATTGCATATACCCTCATTCCCTTGCTAACCATGAAACCGTAATGGGTTCAAGTTCGAGTCTCCAAGCTATGTGTTTGGAAATTCATAGTTTCAGCGTAATACTGTTCCTTGGTTCGTAAGCTCAGATTTCAATAAATTCTCAATAGGGATTTAAACATTGGGCTAACCCTCCTCATACCATGACTTAATAAAAACACCATTCAGATGCAATCCTCATAATTGCCTAGCTAAAGCTATGCATTTCTGAGTTTTTTTTACTACAACTAGCAGCATAGCATACTACGAAACAACTATCACATATAGCATAATTTATTTAAAAATTATAACACTAGACATTTTATCAAACACTTCTCTAAATCTACTTGATAGAGAAAAGGAAAGTTTCCAAATGTTGGGTAGTAGTTCCCCCTTTCGCCCTTATCCATTATCCGCTAATGAGTCTAACTACATACTATTGTACTGAAAGGAATTGAGGACTAGCCGTAGTTTGCGGAAATTGTGAGAAAAAATTCTAAATGAGTAGATTAATCCATTAGCCATACATGGATATCAATGAAAAAAAGAGGCATTTTTACCTAAAAAACAACAATTTCGGCAACAACTCCACCAATTCTAAAACACCCATTACTCTAAATAATACCAAGTTCAATTATTTCTCGCATTTCATCAAAATAATGAGCTTTTCATAAACTTAATATCAACAACATATTCATAAAAACCCAATTTAAGACTAAAAAATGATATAAAATATCAATCTACCTGACTTCTAAGCTAAAAGAAGAAAAAATTGAAGTGGGTATCATTTATTTTACTGAAATTTGAAGAAATTTGTTTCTAGAAAGATTCAATATCATAGAATGAAGAGAGAAATCGATGAAACATTAAAACGCACAAATCATCTAAATTAAATCAAAGTTTTAATAATGAAGTCTTAATTAACTCAAATCATCATACATACATACATACACACATACATACCTCTATATGATATTACACTGTGTTCGTAGAAGTTGAATGAATGCGAGAAATTCTTTTGGAGCGAAGAAGATGAAGAAGAAAGAAGAATGAATGATTTGCTCAATTTAAAATTTCAATAAAACGCACTTACTGTGTGGGCTTTATTACCTTTTTTTTTTAAGTAATATAGACCCATGGCCCCTGTGACGTTCAAAGTCCAATTATATAGTCCAAAATAATTGTAGATTTTTTTTTTTATTAAAAATAAATTTTATTGATAAGAAGAATTACACAAAGTTAGAGGTCAAGCGTACTACAAACTGCGCTGCAAGCCCTTTTTGAATAGCAAAACCAATCTTACGAAATACATATTCATTGGAACCCGCCGTCATCACATTGTTATCCATCACCTTCTGTACCCTCCTGAGAAGTTCAACTGCTTTTGGTGCTAAAAATCCAAAAGTGTCAAAAGCAAAAGGAATAAAACAATGCTGGTTCGATGCACATGTTCCCTCGTGTTTCTGTATCTTAGCTGCAGCTGCATTAATGGCTACCTAACCCACTTCAAAATTTCCATTACCAAACCCCACCATCGGAGATGCTCCTGTGATGTCAACACATATGCATGTTTCCTTCTAACCAACTGTATATCAAAACATCAGTTGGACGTAGTATTGATCTGCCTTCTGACGGGTCTGTAAGAAAATTGACCGGAGTCTCTTTCTTTACCTGTATTCCTGCTCGCCATACCACATCATACAATATATTACGTATATGATCGTGTCTGTATTTAAAGCCGCGATAATACTTACAGTGGAAGATAAGTGCGCTACAAACTGTGCTGCAAGTCCCTTCTGAATAACAAATTTATAAAGGATGATGGAGGCTCATACCTCACTGATCTGACTGTGCAGATGGAGGCTCCACGGCAGATACCAATACATGAGAATTGAAGGTGCTAGCTAGCATGCAATCGCGCAACATCTAGCTAGTAATATTTTTTAGTAGTGTTTTTTTTTTTTTCCAAGAGAAGGGGTGGGGTTTGGCAGACCCCTACCCGTGGTTAAAATTTAGCAATCTATATAGTATCTTCTCTCTCTTATAAACGTCAACCCTTCCCCGTGGACGCACAGTTTTTGATCTTTACAAAATTTAGATTTTAATTACTATATTACCCTTTATACAGGTGTCGTTCTTTCTTATGACTCATTGAACAGACACGCCCCAAATCTCTCGACTCCTTTCTATTCGAAACACAACGATTCCACTCCATTGAACTTTTTATAATCGTCGGCAGATCTTACCCCAAATCTCTCGACTCCTTGCTACTCGAAACACGACGATTCCACTCCATTGAACTTTTTATAATCGTCGGTAGATCTTAATTCTACGAAAAAGAGATTCGACTTTCTTCTCCCAAATATTTTCTCCTGTGTATCCGTTGTTCAATTCGAGGCATTCTTTTTCTGTTTTCCTTCTTCGGCAACATCAACATGACTTTCTTCATCAGTCTTTTGCCTTAATCTCAATCTCAAACTCTAATCTAAGTGCCAAAATCCTAATTAAACTGTTGGGGGTTTTGTTGACGCTCTGTTCTCCGACGACATACTAATACGTCCAGGTTATACACCTTTATCTTTGTATTACTTTTTTTTTTTTTTTGGGGTACGGTGTTCAATTATCAACAGAAACCACACTATTGTACACTCAATTGGAAGTATTGCCAAATTCCTTCATGCATGAAGCTTAATTGGTTCGAGGCAATAAAGCTTAATTGCCTCTGCCTGAATGAATTCTTGCAGAACAAAGAATGGTTTAATTTGGAAATTTTTTTTGCCTATCCAAATGTTTGGCCAGACCTTTGTGTGTTAGAAAATGTTGGACACTGTAATTTTTGGAGTTTCAATAATAGTCCCATTGTATAGTTGCGGCAATAGTTGATAGAACTCAACAAACTTTAATGATTTTCAATGATCCACACAACTTTCATTTAATTGATTTCTTTGGTTAGTGTTAATGTATTTTCCTTTCCTTTTTTTTTTTTTTAATTTCAGAATTGGGGAACTCTGTCATCAACACTCTAGAACGTGCGTGTCTGTTGTCGAAGGAAAATTGCTCTCACATCCTTCAATTGCTTTAACTTGAATCAATTCCTGCTTTAACAGAATACTTTGTTCAGGTCAGTATTGGTATTGAAAGTTTGATTTTTTTATTTGCTTAGGACCTCTATTCGTCGACGTCATACTAATACGTACAGGTTAGATTTCTTTTCATTAATTTTTTTTTCTGGAGGGGTGGGGGGATTCAGTTTTGAACAGAAACCGTTGTTGTGTGACAGAAAGTGTTGGACTCTGAAAATTTATGATTCAATTGTATATATTTTATCTCTTTGAGTGGACCATGAATGTTAACCCAATCACATATTAGTTCCTAGATACGTTGATCACAGTTTTTTGCATCGCTTCCAATACAATTCCCTGTAAATCCTTTCATTATCCGAATAGAGACATAAAAGGGACACTACATTAGTAATAAGAGACATGCCCCAGTGATATGTCCCTTCCCCGGTCCATGCCCATCAGTCAGAACATGTTTTGCCAGTTTTGTAGCAGTTCGGGGAACCTGTGGTCCTTCCGAAACTGCATATTTTCCTGGCTCACTTCCAACCATCGGATTGTCATCTTGGTTTGTTGAACTGCTCCACAGACAGTAGATTTTCATTGCTGAAAATTTCAGCATTGCATGTGTCCCAGATGATCCAGATGGCCGCATACGGCAAAATTGACCATATGGCCTTGCTGAAGCCATCTCTACTGAGCTTTGAGCAGTTTGTAAACAATTGTGTCATAGTGTTCTATGCCTACAGCAAGTTCCAGACTTGAGCATAGGTCCCCACCAACACTTGCCATATTTCTGAGGTCTTAAAGCACTTGAGATAGTGATGGGTCATGTCTTCCTCACTTTCCTTTCACAGTGTACACCTAAATGAAGGGTTATACACTTATACCTCGCCTTTGTAAGACATCCACGGTTAGGATTTCACCCCATCAACCCATGAAGCTAGGTGGGACTTGATCCCAAGACCTTGGACTTAACCTCTCAAGCCCAAATTTGAAGGTAACTCTTCTTCCGGATCACCAACCATTTCCCACAGTAGCTAATAACAACGTTTTGCATGTCCTCTATAGACTATATGGTAGTGGCATAACGTGTTTTTTTTTTTTTTATGTGTTTGTTTTAATGTTTGACCTATTTTATGAGTTTTAGTTTTTTCAAAATTTGGTGTTACAATTTTTTTTTCCCAAAAGTATACCGACCCTTCCAATATTCTCATTCAATATTTATTTCTTCCTTTTTAGGTGTTTGATTAAATGTTTGACCTATAGTTATTGTACTGGATTCAGTTGTGATGCGATGATAATGTGCGTGTCCAAACGAACCAATATAATAATTGGAATTGATTGTGAAAACTGTACTGATTGTTTGGTATACAGATTGTTGTAGGTATTTAATAAAAATCATGAATTTAACTACAACTCTGTTTTTATCATGATCTCTATTTTAACATGGTGCGACTGGATAATGCATCATACCTTTCATATCTTGGTATCGAACAATGTATATAAATACACAGACATTTACGAAACATTTAGAGTTCTATTCCAACCCGATTGGAAGCAAGACACAACAATGATCTGACCTCATTGTTCTTTAGGTTACTTTGACATGTACTGCAAGACAAATCTGCCCGTGCATCAAACAATTAGATGTTAAGCTTCTGACATAATCAAATCTACTATATATAAATGTTATCACCATATAATGCTTGAAGTTCATTAAACACAAAATTTTAATTATTATTTTTTTATTCAAATAAACAATTACCTACCTTTCTGAGCTCATTGTTCTTCAGGTTACTTTGAATAAGTTAGAATTATATTGTTAAATTGTAAGATATATTATAAATGTACATATCATCCATCTTATATGTGCGTTCCAAATTCTATTACATAAAAGCTCTGCTATGAAGCCACCTGATCTGCTCAAATTCAATAATAACACTAGGAGTTTGCTATGATTTTTGCTTGGGGGTTCATCAGGAAACCTAGCTCACATGTATATCTGTTCAAATATGGTATAGGCGTTTTTTATTCGTGTTGTTTTTTTTGTTGTCTTTGAGTGCACAAAATTAATTTTTCTTGAGTTTTAGTTTTTTTCAATATTGAGGTGTTGCAATTTTTTTTTTTTTTTCCAAAGGTATACCCACCCTTCCAGTATCCTCCTTCAGTATTTTGTTTTATTTCTAATCGTACTTTACAAAAAAATAAAAATTCTATGTAATATAGCTTTGTTCGTACATGTATTTTCTTAGGGATTCTTCGTTGAGAGAACGACATGGGCAAGAGAAAACGAAACTCCATTTCAACGGATACGATACTTAGAATTTATTCCGATGATTTGCTTTTGGTTGGTATATTATTTTACTTTTAAGAAGACTTGGATTGCTTCGAGTGAAAATAATGTTCGTATAAAATAAGACTCACTTTGTAATCTATTATTATGTTCTTAGGAAACTAGAAGAAGTATTCAGAAGCGACGCCGCGAATATAGGATGCATGTTATTAGAACTAAAAGATTTCAAGGCTCCATTGCTAATACACCGGTTCGTGCAAATCACAATCAAAGAAGAATTGATGTTGATGAATATGAAAGCATGTTGCAGACATGTGATTTTGGTAAGTAACGTATGATGTTGGACTTACATATTTTCTTCATAATAAATTTTATTATTTTAATGCATTATTCTAATTGCATTGATATCATGACGTAGATTCTGATAGTGATCATTCAATCAACGAAGAAACATTTGACTATCCTAACGGAGAAGATGACGGAACAGAGATCACCCGTAAGAAATTTAGTACAAATTTGAATTGAAATCATTTTGTTTTCCCTTAATGTTGTATCTAACTGAAATATTTTGCATAAACTCTTAAATAGGTAAAATGTTCGAGCCATTAAATTTGGGAGGTCCAAGTAGAGTATGCAAAAAATGCAAAGCGATTGTGTGGTTTGAAGAAAGAAATAGAAAGCATAAGCGCTTGAATGATCCGGGATTTTCAATTTGTTGTTTAGATGGTAAAGTTAAATTGCCGTTACTACAACAACCGCCACGATTTTTACAGAGATTGATGGATTTTAAAGGAGGCACACTTTCAGCCAAGTTCAGAGAAAATATAAGAAGATACAATTCAATGTTCGCGTTGACGTCTATGGGTGGAAAAATTGATAAAAGAGTAAACAATGGTAAAGGACCTTATATATTCAAATTATATGGTCAAAATTACCACAAAATTGGTTCTTTACTGCCAAATATTGGCAACAGCTCAGATCCACAGTTACAAAATATCCGAGCAAGACCAAGGTTTGCTCAGTTGTACATTTATGACACCGAACATGAAGCTCAAAATCGAATGAACATTTATAGTGATCCAGGCAGTCAGACTACTTTAGATATCGAAATTGTTCGTGAGCTGATTAAAATGTTCGATGAAAATAATGAATTGGTCAAGGTCTTCAAAACTGCAAGAGATAGATACACTGAATCGGAAGTGGTTGATTTGAGAATTAAACTACCTGGGACAAGAAACAGGGATGCGAGACAATACAACTTACTGTCTTCAAATGAAATTGCTGGATTGATAATTGGAAATGACGCGGAAGAAGCTGATCATCGAGACATTATAGTAGAAACCAAGACTGGATCCTTAAAGAGGATAACTGAACTGCATCTAAGCTACATGGCCATGCAATACCCTATTCTATTTCCTTATGGTGAAGATGGTTATAAAACTGACATTTTATACAACGGTTTAGTTGTTGCTCGAGATACAGGTCGAAGTTTGGTTAGCTTACGTGAATATTTTGCGTTTCGTATCCAACAGAGGGGGAATGAAGGACATACATTAATAATGGCAGGTCGGTTGTTCCAACAGTTCTTGGTTGATGCTTATACAAGTATAGAAGAAGAACGACTTCGCTATATACGAAAGAATCAAAAAAAAATTAGAGCGGAGTTGAACCAAGGGTTACGAGATGCTGTTATTCAAGGTGATAATGTTGCAACTGCTACGGGAAAAAGATTAGTTCTCCCTGCAACATTTACTGGTGGACCTCGATATATGGTTCAAAACTTCCAAGATGCAATGGCTATTTGTCGTTGGTGTGGTTCACCAGATTTGTTTATAACTGTCACGTGTAATCCAAAATGGGATGAAGTTATTGCAGCTTTGAATTTAATTCCTGGCCAAAAATCTGAGGACAGACCGGACATAATTACGCGAGTGTTCAAGATGAAACTGGATCTTCTAATGAACGACTTATGCATTCACAATCACTTTGGCAAAGTAATGGCAGGTATAACATCAAAACTTAATTTATTTCATTAATAACATCAATATTTAATTTAGTTGTTTCCCGATGTAGTATGACATATGTATGCACTGCACTACGATAAATTATACAGTTTATTGTTCAAACCAAGTCAAACTATTATTATTAATTTTTAATATACAAGCCTATACTCTACGAATGCGTTGAATTAACAATGTGATGCTCATTTTTGTTATATATCCTTTAGTGTTTAACTCTCAGATATGCATGTATTATCTTGAAAATTTCATTGCAATGTCTACTCACAACTATGATTTTCTTTTTGATATGTTTTTCTTTATTTAATTATTTATTTTTTTCGATTACAGCTGTTTACACTATAGAGTTCCAGAAAAGAGGTTTACCTCATGCACACATATTACTATTTTTGGATAGGGCAGCCAAGCACAATACATCGATCAAAATAAACAAAATAATATCTGCAGAGCTGCCAGACAAGATGGTAGATCCTTTAGCATATAGTTCTGTACTTGAGTTCATGATTCATGGTCCTTGCGAAAATGATAAAGATAGTCCATGCATGGAAAATGGAAAATGTTCAAAGCATTTTCCAAAGACATTTTCTGATGATACAGTAAAAGATGCAGGAGGTTTTTACACATATAGAAGAAGAGATAACGGAAGGATTGGGATGAAGAACGGCATTACAATTGACAATAGATTTGTTGTTCCACACAACATTGATTTAGTAGTAAAGTACCAATGTCATATGAATGTCGAAGCATGCAATCAGGAAAGAGCCGTTAAGTATTTGTTTAAGTACATTCATAAAGGCAAAGACAGAGCTACCGTTGTAATTGAGCGAAACGACGAAGGGAACCTTAATGTTGGAGAAGAAAGTGTGAAAATAATTGACGAGGTGAAGACGTACTTAGATTGTAGATATATCTCTGCTTCAGAAGCAAGTTGGAGAATATTTGGATTTAGCACTCAATTCAGAGACCCGGCAGTAGAAAGGCTTCCATTTCACTTAGAAAATGAACAACAAGTTACTTACAGAGATACCGACAATACAACAGAAGTGTTACAAAGAGCGAGTACAACTAAAACCAAATTTCTTCAGTGGATGGAAATAAATAAAGCGAACCCAGATAATCCCGATGCAAATACTTTAACGTATGCTGATTTTCCAAGTAAATGGAGATGGGTTGAAAAGGACCTGAAGTGGATACCGAGGAAAAGATGCAGAGTAATAGGAAGGATCTATTATGCGCACCCAACTTCTGGAGAGAGGTAACATTGGTTAAACACATTACTTCAATTTAATATATTATAGCTTCGTCCTATGTTGAATGCTTTTACTTCTTTTTGTTGTCAATAGCATATAACTGTAAATATAGCTAATTCTATCTTTAATCAAAACTGTTTCATTGTTTAACTTGAACATTTTTTTTATAAACTCGCATTTCCTTTACATTAGTGTACTTGCTCTTCCATATACAAAATATGTTATTTGTAGCTTTCAATTGTACTACAATAAGTTTTAGATTGCCTTATTTTTTTTTAATATATTGAAAAATTTATGCAAAATTATATTAATTTGCGCAAAACTTACACATCTATTAATTTGCGCAAAATTTATACATCTGTTTCTGCCCTTACAAATTCACCTGATCCTGTGCATGCTACTGCTTGCCAGTCAATCCTTCCCTTTGTTGTTGCACCATGTTTTTTATGTTGCCTCAATTCCCTAGGCATTCAGATTTTTAACACATTAGACCGTCTGTTTGCTTCCATGTTCAGCCATGCCCATACATTTCATTTGATCTGCCACACCACCTTTTCTATTGTTTTAACTTCTTCCCTTAATATCATACTGATTTTACATAAAAGATAATTCTTATTCTTACGACTAACACACTATCAATGGTATGGGATCTATGCTTCACATCAATGTATACCAATCTAAAAATATTGTTTTTTAAAAGTTGCAATCTTATTTTTTTAGACACCTTTCAAGTATTTAACTGTATTTTGTATTCTTTGGAGTCCTTACAGTTGTGTATTATCAATTGGTTAATAAACTCGATACTACTAACAGTTTATTAAACTCTGCATGCAGGTATTATCTACGTATTTTATTGAACCATGTCAAAGGTGCTAGAAATTATGAAGATCTGAGGACTTATAGTGATGTCACGTATAACACATTCAAGGAAGCATGTTGCGCAAGAGGTTTGTTAGATGATGATGGTGAATGGAATGAAGGATTACAAACTGCAGGTTCGTGGTCAACTGCAAGTCATTTAAGAGACATGTTTGTTACAATGCTAATGTTTTGCGAAATAAGTAATCCCTTGGATTTGTGGAACAAGAACTGGGAAGATCTATCCGATGATATTTTATACAGAAGAAGAAAAACAACGAATAACCCAAATCTACAAATGACCATAGAAGAAATTCAGAATGCATCCTTATGTGAAATAGAGTTATTATTGAATGACAACAATCTTTCGCTCAAGAATTTCCCACCTATGCCAATTGCGGACATGACAACCCATTATCATATAAATAACAGATTGGTCCAAGAAGAATTGGATTATGACCGCTCAGAATTGGACAAGGAATTTATTGAACTACATCAAAATCTCAATGAAGAACAAAGATTTGTGTTCGATAAAGTGGTACATGCAGTTGAAAACGCAAAAGGTGGGATGTATTTTGTTTACGGAAGTGGAGGCACAGGTATATCTAAACTAATATTTTTATATTATTATTGCTTTTGTATGGTTTATAAATAACTATTATAATTTTTAGTTGCATTCTCACATTTAGATTGATGTTGTTTCAGGAAAGACTTTCCTTTGGAAAACTATTATTTCGAGTCTTCGATCAAAGGGAAAGATAGTGCTCGCTGTGGCATCATCGGGAATAGCTTCACTATTGTTACCTGGAGGCAGAACTGCACATTCGAGATTTAAAATTCCATTAGAGGTGGATGACTACTCGACGTGTTTCATTAGTCAAAAATCTGATTTATGACTACTCGACGTGTTTCATTAGTCAAAAATCTGATTTGGCACAACTAATAAAACATGCAGACTTAGTTATTTGGGATGAAGCACCAATGAACCACAGGAACATATTTGAAGCGGTTGATAAAACTTTTCAAGATCTAATGCGAAAGGAAATAGGAGATTCTGACGGACAAATATTTGGGGGCAAGACCATATTATTAGGAGGAGATTTTCGACAGGTATTCTAGAACTGTGACTAAGTCGGTTGTAACCCATATATATTTTTCACATAATATATTCTTATTTATGTTGCAGACTCTACCGGTGGTTCCTAAAGGATCAAGAGAAGATGTAGTCACGTCATCCATTAGCAGATCATACCTATGGTCAAAGTGCCAAGTATTTGTTCTTAAAACAAACATGCGATTAAGAGGCAATGATTTGAACTCGGAGATGGCTAAGGAAATTGAAGAATTCAGTGAATGGGTATTGCAGCTTGGAGAAGGAAAGCTACCGACAAAAACAATGAACACTTATGATGAACCGAATTGGATACAAATTCCCGATGACTTGCTTCTTCGAAATAATGGTGACTCGATTGAACAAATTATAGATACAATTTATCCAGACATTTCAAACAGAATTGATGAACCAAACTATCTCAAGGACAGATGCATTTTGACACCAACAAATGATTGTGCGGATAAGGTCAACAAAGAAGTCCTCTCGAGAATTTATACAACGTCCAGAACGTATGCCAGTGCAGATACGATTAGTCCGATGTCAGAATTAGTAAATGAGCAGGGCCTCGACTATTCTGTGGAATACTTAAACCACTTGGAGGTAATTTCATCTCAGAATGGCATATATATTAATTTAATTTCAGAATAGCATATTTGTAATTATTTTGAATTAGACAAAAATATCAGTAACATTTAATTATATTAATAACAGGTTTCTGGTGTACCAAATCATCTTTTGGAATTGAAAGTCGGAATCCCAGTAATGTTGATCAGAAACATCAATCCAAGTAGGGGATTATGCAATGGTACACGATTGGTGGTGACTTCATTGGAGCCAACGCTGATTCGTGCAACAATTATAACAGGTAGTAAAATTGGAACTCCAGCAACTATACATAGAATTGTAGCATCTTCGAATCCAACAAAGTGGCCATTTATAATACGAAGAAGACAATTTCCGCTTAAAGTGTGTTTTGCAATGACAATCGACAAGAGTCAAGGTCAAACGCTTCAACATGTAGGTATCTATTTACCTAGGCCTGTTTTCAGCCACGGGCAATTGTATGTTGCTGTTTCAAGAACCACATCACGTAAAGGCTTAAAAATACTGATCGAAAAAGAGGAAGATGAACCGGATGGACATACAAAAAATGTGGTCTACCATGAAATCTTCGATGATCTACCTACAGGTTAATATTTTCTCTTCGAAATATTTTAAATACTAATAAGTTAGAAACTGACATAAATATTGTATCAATACAAAAACAGAATCGTCGACGAATGAAGATAGCCGAACGGGGGAGCTACAAACTGAATAACAGCCTTCATCTAGCGTATCATATCTCAATGCAATCCCCCATCTTATATTTGTTTCAAATTATGAATTCTAGCAAATATGATAATTGTGCTTAAGTTATACTGAAGAGTATGTTTGACATTTACTTAAATGCTTTAGTTTCTGCAAGAGAGACGGATTGTGGGCAAGTTGGAAATTTACAAATTCGCTGGGTGTTGAAGTTATTGCAGCCATTCAAATAGTTATGGAGGCAACAAAAATGGGATATGTTATGAGGTAACATTCATTTTTTTTTCTTATCTAAAATAGTTTTTCTTTTGTGGATTTATCAATGTATGAAATCTACTTGGCAATGTGCCAGTTGAAATCTCTTATTTGTCCAATACAAGAGATGCGATAGAGTACTCAGTTAAATCTCCTTTTGTGATATAGAAACTCCCACACATTTAACCATCCAAAAAAGATACTTCCATGGTTGTGCCTTTAATGTAGTTATAACTGATAGTTGTTCCCAACAAATTGATCAACAAAATATCAACCTTTAAAAATAATTAATCTTCAATTATTTTTTAACTCATTACTCGATTTAACCTTTTCCAAGATAAATCACAGGAAACCAATACAACAGCTGCTTCCCCACTTTGAAAATGCAACAACAGACAATTATTACACCATCACTACCTCCAGGTTCATATCAAAGAAAAGGGTACTAAGACATATAAATGGAAATGTCCTTTCAATTTAACAAAAAAAATATAAACTCAACTTTTGGGGCCTCTGTGATCTTTGTTTTCTTGGCAGTTTGTCCTTTCAAACGAGTATCCCATCAATGGGTTCATCTAAGCGGTGCAAATTCTGAAATGAACACTTTCACAAACTTAATATCTTCCCAAAAGACGCACCTAACCACAATACAACTTTTGGGGCCAGGCTATAAAACACTATATATATATAAGATAAAACACACTATTTCTCTATTCTTATGCTTCTCTCTCTCTGTCTCCTCTTCCAAACTGCTGTCTAAATTCTAAAATTCTTCTGTACTCTTGAACAAAAATTGAATTCATTCTGCAGATTCGGAAAGGTTAGTCAAAATCTTCACTTTCTATTTCTAATATAAATTCTTCTGTTAATTTGGATTGGATTCAATAGAACCTTTCTTTCAACTTTGGATGTACCCTTGATTCACTATATTTTGGGCACAATTACAGTCGACGTCACTGAAAAATGCGAAATGGAGGTTCATCTGAATTTATTTATTATGCATATTTGAATTTAACTTATTCTTCACTTAACATTTTCAGGAGTAATCAGAAATGGCAACCAAAAATTATTCTCTGATTAGTGAAATGAAACATAACTTTGTTCAATGGACAATCAAAGTTCGAGTCATGAAATTTTGGGAGGGAGCCAACAATGGAATTCCAACAGGTCTGGATTACATCTTCGTAGATGAAAAGGTATGTTATTAAGTTTATACCATAAACTTTTTAATTCAAAGTTAATTTTTATATACATAAATTGTATTTATAATTTAGATAAAAAATAAAAAACCACAGGGGACTCGCATACATGGAAAGGTTTTGAAAGTCAACAAAGAAAAATTCAAAGGAAAATTGGAAGAACAAAAGATTTACATCCTATCAAATTTATCAGTTTTCAAACCAGAATTGAAATATCGACCTACAAGACACGACTTCCTGGCAGTTTTCAATACTAATACTGATGTACATGAAGTAACTGAAGAGCACGAATTCCCAAAATATTCATTCGATTTCATAAAGCTCGATACACTTGCTCAACACAACAGCAATGCCTTCTTGAATGGTATGTAGATTGTAGCATCCATCCTACGCTAATTTTATGCACAAATGAAATTCAATTAAAAAAATACTGACATCTGATTTTTTTTTTTTTTTTTTTCCAGATGTTATTGGGATTTACATTGATTCTTCTGAAACACAGCAAATTAAAAATGATAAAATTATACGTGAGATCTGGATTCAAGATGAGACGTAAGCCAAAAAAGATGTTATGAAGAATATTTATTTATTATGGTTTCTATTAAAAATAATATCAATTTTTTATTGTACCTCCAGGGATACTAACGTAAGGGTTGTCCTTTGGGGAAACATGGCAGTAAACTTTGCCAAACCTACAAATCTCTCTAATAGACCAATCTTCATATTATCTTCTACTTCGGTTGACTTCTTCACAGGTGATATATCGTTTTTAAATACCATATATTCTATTACAAGTAATCAATTTATCTAAATACTTAGATGACTGAATACGATATTTTTTTTCACAATACAGGAACAAACAAGTATAGTATCAATTCGAGGCCTTCGTCAAATTACTATTTCGACTTAGATATTCCAGAAGCTCGCTTCTACAAGAACAGGTATATTGTAACAATTTATATGCTTCGCATTCTTTTTAGAAATAAAAATAACCTATCTTCTTCAACAACGGGTAGATTGAAATAATTTATATGCTTCACATTCTTTTTAGAAATATAAATCATCTTTTCGGCAAATTCAATTACTAACTACAAACTAACCATGCACAGTGAAATTGAGATTAAAGATACAACAGAAAGAAATGATTGGACTACAAATAACAGGAAAAGTATCACTGAAATGTTAAGTGAGTATGTACCGGGCAGCAAAGATGTAAGTATAAAATTTGCCACAAACTATATATAACAAATATATTCTCTCTTTCAAGAAAAAGTAAATTATTTCGTTATTCATAATATATGACAAGTGTATTATAGTTGTATCGCAAACATACGCAAATTTGAAGGAAAATTCACTTATCCAGCCTGCACAAAGTGCAACAGAAAACCAGGATGGAGTAATGGAACTCTAAAATGCAATAGATGCGTGGGCGAAACAAACGTATATCAAGCGTAAGTTATACTAAATACTTTGAATACAAGAAAACAAGTTTTATTTAAATCATTAACTATACTCATAACCAATATATCTATAACTGTGCAGAATTGTCTTCAGATTGGCCGTCCAAGATAACAACGACTCGTGTGTCGTATCATTGTTTGGAAATTTAGCTGCAGAAATGATTCAGAGAGATTTGCAAGAAATACTAGAACTTGAACAGATAGGAGTTCAGTTAGATGATTTGTTTGATGAACCCAAAATGAAGGAATTCATTCTTCAAATCAAAATGTCAACTTACCAACAGAAAATGTCTTTATCCATAACAAAGCTACAGGTTCTTCAGGATAACGAGAATACAATTGAAGTTCCAGAAATCTACAAAATGGAAAGTGAATCTGACAATAACGAGAACACAATTGAAGTTTCAGAAATCTACAAAATGGTGAAGGTTAAACAAGAAAAAAATGACGATGACTTAGATGTTCACTTTACTACTAAGAATTTGTCAAAGGTAAACTTTCATTGCTAAAATTTCATTATTCTATATATAGTATATATTGAACACTAAATCAAATGCATGGGAATACATTGGTTTCATTTATAATAATGTATATTTATTTATGAAATTGTTTTCCTTCCAGGAAATTGGAAATTGTGAAGGACATAGTTCAGCTTCTGCAATAGTTCTATCACCATCCAATAAAAGCTGCCCAACAAGACAAGGTTCAGATATAAAGGGGAAAAAAATTGTGCATTCGGGTTCTCCTATAGAATCGAAAGGAGAGTGTTCACAACAAAAGGTTTACTCTTCCCTGAAAACCAAAAAAATATTAAAGAAGGTATTCCCTATCTCTAATTGTTTTTCTTTATTTAAGCTTCAAAGCAAATCAAAAGTCAAAGAGATTGCGAAAACAATGAAATCACAAGGTTTTTATAATAATGACACCGATTGTAGTTTCGTTTAATTTAATGTTACTAACCCATGTTCTAAAATTCAAAAATATACTAATGATTACTACATCCTCAACTATGCAGGAAGGGTGGTCTACAATACAAATATGGACTTCAATGAACCTCTGGAAGAACTCATTGTTGTTGCGGATAGTATAAATAAAATATGGTTGTATTATTTATAATCGGTTTGAAGATTATTGTTTACTATTTATTAATATAAATATCTCGGCCTTCCAATCTTCATGTTGTATCTTCTACTGTCAGTTTTGATTAATATGGCAAAAATATTTGATTAAATGATTTATTCATATCGTCAGGATCCCCATTTAGGCAGTACAAAGAAACATGATAAATTGGTAGGCAAGTTATACTTGGTAGCCAACCAATGGTGACCGCACCTAGGACATTAGCTCCCACGACCAACTTCACCCCACCCATCCCTGTGCATCATTTAGCACAGGTGAAAGGCGTTCAGAGGTTGGTTCAGACCACTCTATATTTGTAGGAGATTTGGCTCCAGATGTTTCTGACACATTGTTGCAAGAAACATTTGCCAGTAGATATCAGTCTGTAAAAGGGGCAAAAGTTGTTATTGATGCAAATACTGGACGTTCAAAAGGTTATGGCTTTGTGAGGTTTGGTGATGACAATGAAAGGTCACGAGCCATAAATGAAATGAATGGTGTATTTTGTTCCAATAGGGCCATGCGTATAGGTGTGGCAACCCCCAGTAAGGCTCCTGCATATCCACAACAACATTCCTCACAAGGTGGATATGCTTCAAATGGTGCTTCTGCTCAGTCTGATGAGGATTCAACAAACACAACAATATTTGTTGGAGGTCTCGATCCCAGTGTCACTGATGATGATCTCAGGCAATCATTCTATCAATATGGTGAGATCGTCTCAGTAAAAAAAAAAATACCAAAGCCAAAAAAAAAAAACATCAGCACAACCATCAGTAGCAATCCAGACAGGCCGTTCAGCTGTTTAAATTGATCGGCTAGACTGTCCAGTTGTCTGTTCCTCATACTGTGATGATACAGTCAAATCAAAACAACGCACATGACAACATAAGGAAGAAACTTACAGATTTTTACACTAAAAACTACTACAATGTTTTGGTAGCCAGTTTTCTAGAAATTTCTGAATAGTAAAAGAGTGTGGGAGTAAGTGATTCAAGTTAATCACATCACCAATAAAAGTACTACCAGATAACCGTAATCTTACGACAGTCTCAATCCATTTCCTGTCTTCCATAAAAAAAAAACATTTACAGGGAATTGTATTGGAAGTGAGGCAAAAAACAGTGATCAACGTATCTAGGAACTAATATGTGATTGGGTTAACTGCCATTTCATCACCATTGTAATATAGATCGAAGAAAGGTACTAACAAAAAAATCAACATCTACAACACATCGAAAAAAATTGGGTACCCATTACGATAAGGAAAAAAAATTATTAATGTCGACACGTCATGGTATTCGTTCAGATCATGATGCTATTCATATTAATTGACCATTAAGTAATTTGGTATACAGTTGGTCATAACCATTAATTTAGATTGTCAAATGATGTTGCTAAGGTATTCTATGCTTCCAATCAGTGATGTGATTTTTATTTTTCATATAGTAAATTAAAAAAGTCACAGACAAGCGGAGAAGATGGTCGAATAAAGAGAAAAATATAAATAATATATATTTCTTTCATTAATCAAGAAAAAAAAAACATTAACCAGTAAATCTAATAATAATCAATACTAATTAACAATCGTTACTTTCAACTTATGTGATTAGGTTGCACGAAAGACACTTCCCCAATTGGTGCATCCAAAAGTTGCAATTTATATAACAGTTCCAATAACTAACATTTATCACCAACAGTCACACCTGTACAATATCCAACTTTTGGGACCACGAATTAAACATTTAAAACAATAACACTCTCTCTACTATTTGATTCTTTATCTTTTTCTTTCTTACTCTCTCTCTCTGTACTCTTCCAAACTCTCATCAGAAAATTTTGACTGCACTGCACATGATTTCAATTCGACAACAGACTGCTGAAAGGTTACTTACAATCTTTTAGTTTTATTTTTTTTCCTTTTTTGTGGAAAACATTCTACATATATATAATTAATTTCAATCCTTTTTTTTTCGTATTTTTTTATTACTTTTCTTTATTAGTGATTTATTGAGAATATGGAAGTATCCATGTTACTAACAAACTTACAATTTCCAGAAAAAACAAAATGGAATGTATTCAGAGATTAAAAGCATGGGGAAAACAATTTTTCACAAAACACATCATGTCAAGGTGTGACAATTTCAAAAAAGAAAAAAATTATCCACAAGAAGATTCTCTTCCTACTGAGAATAATCAAATTCATTTCAAACACAATGGGCGACGACGCATTCAAAAGGTAAATAAATTTATAATTAAAATATATATTTTCTTTATTATTGTCAATTTTAAATGCATTAACTAAATTATATATTCCCACTATCAGATTCATGGTCCATCTGTGCTTCCATTATCTTATCATCTGGAAGACGACAAAAAAAGCATACCCATTGATCATCCAACTATGGTCAACAATTTCAGAACAAACGTAGAAAATACCATGTTCACGGAATGGATGAAAACAAATTCATTGTATGATGATGCACGAAAGCTAACATATATCAGTTTCCAACAAAGTGGTCGTGGATAAAAACACAAAAGATTTGGAAAAAGCGAAAAAACAATAAACAGATTGGGAGAATCTACTATTCACATCGAACATCGCGAGAAAGATATTATTTGCGTTTGTTGCTTGAAGTCGTCAAAGGACCAATTAGTTACAAAGATTTGAGGACAGTTGATGGCATTGAAAGAAAGTATTTTAAAGCAGCTTGCAAAGCCAGAGGATTGATATCAAGTGCTAATCACTCCAATGAAATATCTGAAGATGAATATTAATCGTTGTTGTTCAAACGAATATATATGCAAGCCTTGAAGAACAATGATAGTTAAAATAGCTTCTTTTTTTTAATTTAGTTCGAATTATAATTATATTTGTTAGTTCGAATTATAATTATATTTGTTGTATTTATATATGAATAATTTAATTATTTAACTTACTATTATGATTCAATCTCAAAGGAGGCATAAATCAACCAAACAACATACTGTCACACGAATAATCCGTTTATAACCACGACATACCCGTGCATAGCACGGGATCCGCTACTTGTATAATAGTAATAGTGGAGCCTAACAAGTGCCACGTGGCGTGTTTACAGAGATCTGAAAATTTTAAGAAAGCCCAATCGAAGCCCAGCCCAGTTACAGTTTCTATTATACACTTCTTCCCGATCCCAAAACATAATCTCTAATTTTCTATATCAGGACTCCTCCGGACTAATTCTTAAACATTAAACTTTGCTAAGAATCCTTAAACCCCTAAATCTCTTCATCCTTTGAAAAACTCCAATTATTTTTCGTAAACCCCTAAATCTTCAGTTGTACAAGTTACTTGATTTATACTTTTTGTTGGCAGGTTCACTGCCCCCGTCTTCTTCTCTTCCCTTCCTTTTAACAATAGAAGCAGGTAAGACCTTTATAAGACAATTCTTTTCTAAGCAATCTCAATTCATGTAATTACTTCAATAACTTTGTGATATATTTAAACTTAATTGAGTATATGCATCTATATTTTAAACTTAATTGTTGTGTGTGATCATATTTGATAATAAATTTAAGTAGTAGTTTAATAATCAACTCAACAATTAAGAATCATGTTTTAAGTAGCTTTGCATGCCATTTGTGTGTGATCATGTGTTTTAACTGGTAAGCTTTGTTTAAATCTTTGTCATCGTGCGCAATGCAAACCTGTACCATAGGTAAGCTTTGTTTAAATCTATACCCACACATAACATATCAATCCCTCTGATAAATTATACCAATAATTGTGAAAATTTTAAGAGAGAGAATTAATAAAGATATGTACATAGCGAGACCTTGCAACGTGAAAAGAAAATGCTTCCAGGAGAAAGCTCAGGACCAAGAACAGCAACAATAGCATTTATAAGGCGGCCTATCCCCCTGCCGAAGATCAACCCACCCATTCTCCTCAGACAATAGAATTTCCATGGAAAGCAAGAGCGTTGCCTACATAAGATAATGTAAAACTCTCAGCCAAAAAAAAAACACACAAACAAATATGAAGCAGAAAAGTAAACTCTCAGTCTGATGTCAAGTTCTCATAAATTTATGAGGATGAAATTTAGATGATATAACGCTACCAAGTCAATCATCAAAGCCTAAGTTTCTGACCACACTATATATATGAGCAGTGAAACAACATAGAAAAGCATAAAAACAGTACAACAACAGCTATATTAGAGAGACATCATCACAGGACAAGCACCCACCCAATAGAGATGCCTAACCAATCACGAATCTCACAAAAATAAGGTTTTTCACACTCCTATAATTTTGATAAAAAAAGATAAACCCTTGAGATTACCAGCTATTTTGTGGTCATTGCTCTGCTTTCAAAATATTTCTATTTCTATCAAACCAAAGGCCCCATGTGATATCAAAAAGCGAATTTTTGATCTCTCAACTGAATTTCTGCGACCAAGTATTCAAAGTACCATGATGGTTTCTACTTCTTTGTAATTATATTGATAATGTGCATCTACCAACATTCCAGTTTTTTTTTTTTGGCAATTTTTGTTAAAAAATAGGGGTTTTTAGTTTTTGGCCCATCTAAATAATACGTATTTAAGATGTAGGACGCTTTTAATCCATATTTAGAGTATGGGACGCCCTCCGTCAGTTGACTGCGTTGACCATAAACGAATGCGTTAGATTTTTCAGAAACCCATTTCTACCCCTGCACGTGCTGAGCACGAGATATAAAACAACATTAAAAATATTTAAGGCTTTTAGTTTTTGGCCCACCTAAATAATATGTATTTAGGATGTAATACGGTTTTAATCCATATTTAGAGTATGGGACGCCCTCTGTCAGTTGACTGCGTTGACCTGTTGGATTTTTTCAGAAACTCATATTTATCAGCATTAAACTATACAGAACATAAAGGATATTATTTGAATTGAAATCTTCAAATCCTCAGAACATCTTGAATCCCTTACCCTTGAGCCTTTGCCCAACGTGAGAACTGATAGAGCTGCACCGTCTCATTCGTGACATGGGATGCTAGAAGCAGATAATTACGTGGTTGTACCATCCATACAAATCTCATGAACAACGCCGAATAAACACACATTACTGCAACATAAGGTCAAAAGTGAAAATTAAAATAACACAACTAATTAAGTATTCACAGGTTTCAAAGTCATAGAAATGATTACCTCCAGTCATATTGGCAGATATGAGTTCTGGGGGTTTCTGCGCGTCGACTAATCCCTGTTAAAGCCACCGATTAAACAAAATTATTATTGAGCCAACACAAAATGATAAAGAATAATATTACTAAGCCTCCAAGAAATCATCTTACAGTAAGAAAAATCTTATGCTAATAACAAATTATGCTTGTTATACAAATTCAAAAGGAGTTTTTAGTTTTTGGTCCACCTAAATAATACGTTATGGTCAACGCAGTCAATTGACGGAGGGCGTCCCATACTCTAAATATGGATTAAAAACGTCTTACATCCTAAATACGTATTATTTAGGTGGGCCAAAAACTAAAAACCTCAAATATTTTTAATGTTGTTTTATATCTAGCACGTGCAGGGGTAGAAATGGGTTTTTGAAAAATCTAACGCATTCGTTTATGGTCAACGCAGTCAACTGACGGAGGGCGTCCCATACTCTAAATATGGATTAAAAGCGTCCTACATCTTAAATACGTATTATTTAGATGGACAAAAAACTAAAAACCCCTAAAAAATAATAAGCAAAATTTTAGCGAGCATGTTGTTATTATGTTTAAATAACGTTAATATTGTCTCTGTTATTGTTGTCGAGCTACGACACATTTGCTTCTTCTAGGTGTTGGTGGGATGTTAACAAAGATGACTTTAAACGGTTGTAAGGTCACAATCCATTCTAGGTTTGTCTCATTCTACATGTTCTGTAGTCAAAATATAAACTTGAAATACTACTAACGAGCTCCAACAATTTCTCTGCCATCTGTGTTGCCATCTCATGGTTACTACCAACTTTTCTTAATTAATTGATTATACACTATTATCATTTTTTTATTATTTTTGGTGCATGGTCAATTTTCAACAAACTATGTTTGCATGTACTACCAAAGTTAGCACTCCATCTGCGACAAGTAGAGGTAAACTTTGTTCCTTTCAATTCTCCTTATAGATTGATAATAATCAAAACCATACCTTCCAAAAATCATATCTTGAAATTCTAAGTCTTGAAAGAACAATACATATATATAGGATTAAGGAAAATTACTATTTGGCATTGATTAAAATTTATATACCAAATTAAAACTACGTATTCATTCCGCCAATACATATAGGATTAAGGAAAATTAGTATTTCCCAGTTTTTATTAGGCTAGCTTTTGATTGTTTCTTCATACTATATTCCTATTCATTCCAAGCTTGCAGACATCTAACATTTTCTATATCTTGCCTATTTATACTAAAGCATAGGTCTTTAGGATCGAGTGCATAATACGAGCACCACATCTAGATTTCAAGACAGTTAACACTTCCAATAATGTCATGTCAACTTTAAAGTGTATTAGAAGTGTGGGTCTAGCAGAAGAAAACACCCATTTGACAACACCCTTGGTGTTGGACACCCGTTCAACACTTTGATTTACCATTGACAATTATGAACAGACTTGCACTGTCTTCTTCGTATTCATATTAATTTAACCAACAGTGTGCAGAAAGAAAACTTGCAGAGGAAACAAAGAGTCATGCGAAACGAGCTGACCTCAAAATATATTTAGTTGATGCGAAAACAATCAACTATAGTTTCACTGATGTAAGAGATATACACCATACTGCATCAAATATATCTTCCAGATGTTGCAGATGCCATAGCTGCAAAAAAGTTCTCTATTTTCTTAATCGGATCTATCTTGCACCCGCAGATATACACAATACTTTGTGTTCTTTTTCTTTTTCGGGCTTCACTCTCAAATAACAATCTGATATACCATGCATCTAACCCCAGTTCATTGTGGCAGGGATTTCATTGTGGTAGATTTCACTTGGCTAGAATAAGACAAAATTTAAGCACACATTTAAACAACATTAGTATTGTCTCTCTTATATATTATTACTACTGTACTATGGTTCATTTGCTTCTTCTTATGTATTATTACTGTAAATGCTCTCATTCGTATTGAAAAAGTTAACTAAGGGAACAGTTAATTAGTTACATATGACGACCCTCCCTCAAAGTAATAAGGCTATGTTTCCAAGTTCCTTATAGAGAATCTTTTATACGAATGAAGTTGTACGGTGATTTTTTTGTTAAGTTTTTCAATGAACCTATGCCTCCTAGAGACAATGGAAGTAAACCTAACCATTCCAAAAAATTTATATACTGTAGGGTTCCCATGAAGTAAAACATGCTACTGTAAGGAGGCTATGATGATAGTTTAAATTCAGCTATATTACCGAAGTAGCAACTGGATTGCCTATTGACGACTCTTCGAGACTCAACAAAATCAACAAACTCTTACAATATGTGCTAGAAGTAATAAGGCTATGTTTCTAATGTCGACAACTGTGCTGAAAAGGGGTACACCGTTGTGAACTTGAAGTGTCGAGACCGGCATAAGCTACTATTTGACACTGCATGCACATTAACAAATATGCAGTACATTGTTTTCCATGCTACTGTCATTGTTAAGGGTCCATAAGCTTATCAGGTTTAATTCTTTTCCCTAATCTTGCCACGTTCAATGTAATTTTTTACTTTCGTTTGAGAGTAGCCTGTTTTTCATGCAACTTTAATTTGTTTCATAACTTATTCAATAGGATTCCTGTATCAGACATTTAGATGGGCATCCTATTGGCCCTGAAAAGGAGAGGCAAAGGGTATTACATTGCTTAGAAGGTGTAATTGAAAGGCGAATAACAGAGGTACATTCTTTGTAGAAAGATTAATTATTACCAGTTTATGTTGTAGACTAAGGTTTCTATACTTTGTTGTAATGTGAATGTTTGTTGAGTTCTCATATCTTGTGTATATACAACGCAATGAATACTATTTGAACTCTGTAGCAAAGATCGGGATGGGCTATGTCAGATATAACTCGAATATTTAGAGAAAATTGACTCTCAGCTTAATCACCCACGCTAAGATATCAACCAGAGATCCCAAGCCGTAATGTGTTTTATGTGATTGAAGTATCGAGAAACCCAATAAAAAGTTAAACAAATGATAGCTGTTAGTAGTGAGATTGGCCAGACAGTAGTACATGAAAAAAATTATAATGTCGTATAATTGCAGCAGTTACACAGATTACTCAGGCAAGTTTCATTGCCTTTACTAACAAAATTAGAGAAGCCCCATTTACCAAATTAAATAGTTTTTTTCCTCTGTGATGGCTTATTTGAACCTCCATTCTTTATATACATCTCTAATTTTTCTCAAACTTACCCTTCTGCAGTAGCCTGTACGCTGATCTCATTAATATTGGAAACCTTATTTTCTACTGTTACATGCTCAGTTATGTAGAAGTCTAACAAGATATTTTTAGACAGGGTAGTTTTTCATGAAATGGTGAAAGTATAAGGTATATTCTTGGATTTAATTTAGGGTCTGTTTGATTCAGGCCGGTAAATTGATTTACCGGTAAATCTAGAGGACATCTGTGGAATATCGGAGAAGAAAGTCGGAGAAGAAGAGACGGAGCAGATTACAATTTTGAGATTTTCTTATAACTTTTGTCAATTTTACTCTTTTACCCCTCAAAAAAAATTTACCGGGAAACTTTTTTCCCAATCAAACAGACCCTTAAGTTATTTGAAATTAATTGTATGTTGGCCTGAGGTGAGTGTAGCTTGTAAACATACAGTTTGTGTGAGCCTATTTAATAGACCCTTAAGTTATTTGAAATTAATTGTATGTTGGCCTGAGGTGAGTGTAGCTGGTAAACATACAGTTTGTGTGAGCCTATTTAATAGACTGGCCGACCTCTGTCATCGACTCATCGGTGGATATTATTTTACTCGATTAGTTTCCAGAATAAGAGAGCCTTTTTAAAAGCATCAGTGTGTCATTTTTGTCCCCCCTACACGTAACCATAGTTCATGAATGTAATACATCAGAACATTGATAGTCTAATCGTGGTTTGACTATCATAAGTACAGTTGGTAGTGTATTGTACTGTGTGACGAAAGAACCCTTGCTTTACTCATACAGTAATATTAGTATATATCACAGTTCCTTACATTTTGTAAGTGTAAACTAATAGTAATTACTGTAGAAAAGTGAAGGGTATTGTTCTCTTTTTGTGATGGGCAGATCTTTTGAGGATGGCGCATTCTCATATAACACTTCACAAAGATAACTTCAATTCATTTCAAAAGTAAATTTTTTTTGTTATAGTCCAAACCAATGATATGATATTGTTTTGTATTTAATAGCTTGGTACCTTCACTTCTTATTTTTATGTTGTTTCGCTCCAGATTACTCCATCAATAAGAGCTCTGTTTAGAGAACCATGCCAGCATGTTGCTGAGGACGTCGTAAAAGCTCTTGGAGATCGTGCTATTGCAATTAGAACTCATCACCACTCATCGCCACACATCTCTGACCACTTTTATGAAGCATTGCAAGAACTCAACTCTTCTCTTAAATCCCAACCTACACTCTTCCTCACCTCAAAACCTATACTATAGAAGTTGAAGTTTAAAAGCCCATGGAATTACAAGGGTGGCAAAGAAAAAGGCAATCTGCAAAACAGTAAACAAAAGTAAGATGATCAACCCATCAAAGAGAAAGACCGCTATCATGTATTTAGAATTCTCCGAGGCTCTCCCCGTTGCTGCTTTTGTTTCACTGTTAATAGAGACAACAACAAGACTTGACCTCCTGATTGAAGTAGTAGAGGAGTTGGGAAGGGCAACACATTATGAAGACTTCCATGAAGATACTGATATCAAAATTGTTATTACTTCTGAGAAGGCAGATTCTGAAAATAATCAGGTAACTATTTCTGAGTGTGCACATACTGCAAAGCAACAAGATTTCACAGGCTATTGTTTAACGAAACATTTGTTGATGAAGTAAAGATGATTTGAATGAGAAGCAGATGAAACGAGAGGAAATGAGAATTGAATTAAGAATTGGATATTTGCATTAAACTCAGACACTCTGTTTTATATGTGAATCCTTTCATAGTGAATGCAATGTAAGTGTTCTCGCTAATATTATAGATTTTTAGCCATTGTTTATGGTCATTGTATACCTGGGAAACTTAAAAAGTTTTGTATTTTACGAGGGAAAGTGTGTGTGTGTTTCAGTATAGACTATGTTTTTATAATTTTTCTTTCCTTTGGGATTTATCATGAAAATATAAAAAGATAATCCCACGGCGATATGCTATTGAGTTGTAAATAATACATGACTCAAGTTATTCCTGCTTTACGTAGCTAATAACACGAGTATAATCCAGCAACACCATGCCAATAGCAATTCTCTACTAAAGTCTGCCTTTTATACCCACCAAACTATATCAATCCCTATGATAGTAATCTCAGGATCATTTACTCTTTTTGCAATAAGTACATTAGCCTTTGAGCAACATACGATAGCATGCGTTAAGTGATACACAATATAAAAGATAACACAAATCCCGGTGCATAGCACGGGTTCAAAAACTAGTAACTTCAAATGAGGCGGCCTTAGACCTGACCTCTTACAAGTAGGGGGATAACTTGGGCTTCCCAGGCCTTCAAAACCAGACAAAAAAACTTTAAAACATAAGACCAAAACAAGATTGTTGAGTTCGATCTACAACAACAGTATCTATATATGCTACATTGTATTACTGGTTTTCAGCAGTATACAACAATACCTTTCTTAGTAATATACTAATATAATCTCACTATCTTTTACACAATTTGTTACTCATGATGTTTTACAGCACTGATCAACCATTTTAGTACAGAGACTGACCTGTTCTAATTTCACATCAAAGATCACATAACAAAAACAAATTGCGATCAAGATAGAAGAACAATTAGGTACACATCACTCATGCATGGATGTGCCCAAAATGAAATGGTCGTGGAAATGAGTGATATACACTTATCCCAGTAAATGTTATTCAGAACGTTGCACTAGGGTGGCCCCGAATGCTAAATTCGGAAATATGATTTCTTTGAAAGCCTGTCTCATAGCAGTCATACTTTGAATCAATATCCATGAGCGCCGTTGCCATGTTTAGTATGAAGTGATGAACGTTGATGTCCATTATGTCGACCTTCACCATGTTTTGTAGGACGTATAGAACTTCGATGGGTTTCCTTGGGCTTGTCTGCAATACTTCTTATCTTTTCCAAAGTGTCTAATACCTCTTTCATGGATGGCCGACTTTTTGGATCAGGTCCAAGGCATTTTAGAGTCAATTGAGCTGCCTGAACTGCACCTTTGACGGGGAACTCGTCCTTCAGTCCCGAGTCCATTATAGGCATGAGCTTTCTCCGATCAGATAGTAATGGCTTAGCCCAGTCCACTAAATTATGTTGCCCACCAGGACGGTTGGTGTCGATTGCCCGCTGCCCTGTCAGCAGCTCTAGTAGCACCACACCAAATCCATATACATCACTCTTAACATATAAATGACCTGTTCAAATACCTTATCATCAGTTCTCTATAATCACATAAAAATTAGTATTGCAGTCACATAACTTGTCTCTTTAAGAACCTAAAAAAAGATGAGGTCCTTAAATGCCTTCCAAGTAACAAAAGTCCAGTCAGAAGTGAAAGGTCATTAATTATTACCTGTAGCAACATATTCTGGAGCTGCATATCCATAGGTTCCCATGACACGCGTTGTAACGTGTGAGTCACCACTTGCAGGGCCATTCTTTGCCAACCCAAAATCTGAAATCTTTGAATTAAAATCCTACAGAAAATAACGAAAAGCCATAGTAAAGTTAATATTTGATCCGAAATAATCACTTAATTTCAATAACTTCCAATCGGAATAAATTTTACCCCATCGAGAAGGATGTTAGAAGCTTTAAAATCTCTATATATGACTTGCTTTTGTGATGCATGTAAGAACGCAAGCCCCCGGGCAGCACCTATAGCTATCTTGAGCCTTATGTCCCACGGAAGTGGTTGAACAGCAGATCCTCCCCCTAAAAAAAATTAAGATGTATATGATGATCGAGTTCAATTATATATTAAATTAGCTTCTGAAGAAAATTATAATTATTCACTTACTGCGGAAGAGATGGTTTTCCAAGCTCCCTTTTTGCATGAATTCGTAAACCAACAAAAATTCCTTCTCTTCCCAGCAGTACCCTATAAGCTTTACAAGGTTGGGATGAGAAAGCCTCCCTAAGAAATCTACTTCGGACTGCAACAAACATGACTGAGTCAACAAAATGAATTGATAATCTAAGGTAGCTGATATTAAAAAGTAAGGTTTCAAAAGGCTAATAATACCAATTAAATAGTTATGAAGGTACTTAGTTGGATTAGCCTAGCTATACAATAAAGTCATTGCCATTTGATGTTCAGATATTATCCCATGTGTTTTCATTTTCAGAATTAAATACCTCCAGGCGTTGAATAAAAAAATGTGATCGCTTGTCAAAGACAATTTCAGTATGAATCCAAATATGAGGTCTTCATTATTCATTAAAAATTTAAAAATAAAAGCACTTTTAATAGATTATTAGACAACTTGGTGAAAATAATATTCTTTCTTACTATATATTTGATTTGGTTTGATGCAATTGATTATGACATGTTCAAAGAGCAAAGGAAAGGAAAAGAAACATTGACATATAGACAAAACATTTCATCTAGATCCTAGAAGTGTTGACCATATAAATCAACATACTAGCAATGAGAGAAAAGATGCCAAACAAACAGTAAAGTCATGAGTCTTCTCAATTTATATATCATATAAGGTGTGCTCTGTTCAGAAAATGTTCAAGTCGGCCTCTTTTTCTCAGTCATATCCCAACGTACTTCTACTAATATTATATCAGTTGTTCTTTATGATATTCTTTGAAGATCCTAATTGATCAACAAGGTAATATAGAGTATTGTTAATTATTGTATATATAAATATGGTCTGGTGATGGTAGGTGAAACAATTGTTTATACTGACCCTAAGACATTATGTGGTTAACCCTACTTAAAACTTAACGCTATGCAGTCATGCTTAATCATCACACAGCATAACACTAATATACACTTGGATATGTAAATAGAGCACAATGATTTGAAAATGGAAGAAAACGAGCACATCTGAAGCCGATCTCATCCACAAGAAACTTATTAGACAAACTAATATAATGTATCAGATTAGATGATACAATAATATAGAGGGAAGTAGAATACGAGGTAGTAAATGACAAGTTGTGCGAAAAACTTTGTAAAGCTTTCTACGACTTTAGATTAACTAATACTATCAATGATGCGCATATATTAAGCATAAGATAAGTTAGAAAAGGTGAATTCGTTTTTCAAAAGAAAATAGTAATTGAAAGTGGTGTGTAAGCAATAGCATCATCATGGTCCCATAAAGTCTCCAGCTATTAATCAGTTTTCAAATTCACACAACACATCTCAAAGAGCATCCAGGGAACTAGATCGAATGGTAGCATCAAATGACGGGAAAAAGATGAATCTGAAGCCGATCTCATCCACAAGAACTAATTAACTAGACAAATTAATATAATGAATAGATACAATAATATAGAGGGAAGTAGAATACAAGGAGTTGTGAGAAAACTTTGTAAAGCTTTCTACGACTTTAGATTTAACTAATACTATCAATGACCCATATATTAAGCATAAGATAAGTAAGGAAAGGTGAATTCATTTTTCAAAAATACTCAAAATAGTATTGAAAATGGTGTGTAAGCAATAACATCATCATCGTCCCATAAAGTCTCCTAGCTATTAATCAGTAATCAGTTTTCCAATTCACATAACACGTCTCAAAGAGCATACAGGGATCTAGATGGAATGGTAGCATCAAATGACAGTAAAAAGATGAATCTAATTGTCATCTACATTATAAACATATTAAGAAGAACACAAACTAAATTCCCCAAAAATATCAAGAATGAAGAAAAACAGGTTGAAAATTGAAATTATATACCTGCCACTCCTCCAAACCTTGCATGCTTTCTGAATTGGCTTTCTTAACAGCAACCATGATACCAACTCCCACCCTTGTAGGTGCAAAAGTCTTCTCATCCACCCAACCTTTAAACACTCTACCAAAACCTCCCTCACCCAAAATTGTATCAGGTCTAAAATTTCTAGTAGCACTCTTCAATTCTTGAAAAGTGTAAACTCTAAGGTTTGGGGTTGTCAAGATATGCCCATCTGGATATTGATCTTCATCCAAACTCTCACTTGTTGAATTCTCACTTGTTTGGAGACTCTTTGTGCTTGGAATTGCAACTTCATTGCTGTTATTCTTTGATAACCCTGTTTATATCAGAAACAATTTGTTAAATTAAAGTTCAATAATCAATCTACTTAATCATTACAAGAAACCCTTTTAAGAATATGCAGAATTGACTCAACAAATGGGATTTTGACTCTACTATACCATTTTTAGATTAGAAGAGAAAAGCTTCAAGTTTTGTTCAAAATGAATACTATAAGAAAAGAAAGATGCTATAAGAAGGAAGATACTATAAAAGTACCTGGACTTGGAGGTCTAGTTGTGGTAGTACTTGTACTATGATGATTGTCAACTGGAGCTCCCCAACAATTACCCATGTTCTCTGCTTTGATTTTTGATTCTAAATAATAGTTATAGAAAGACTTGAAGCATGTTACTTTGATGTTCTTCTCTTCTGGTCTTAAGGAAGAGAGTAGTAGAAGAAGAAGAAGAAGAAGAAGAAGAAGAAGAATGAAGGGGAGGGGAGGAACATAAGCTTTGAATTTTCTTGATATAAATAAGGAAAAAATGAAAGAAAGAAATAGCTCTGTGCTTTCTTGTCTCTCTCTCAAGTCTTTCTTCTCAACTGTTTTCATCTTTTCATCTCTTTGTGTTTGTCTTTTAGTTGTTGACAGTTTTTTACTTCCAAGTACAGTAAAGTAATCAAAGTATCTTCCCAAAAATACTCTCTTCTTTGTCAACGGGGTTATCAGTCATCATCCAACATGATTTTGCTCATCTATGTCCACCTACAGGCTACAGGCTACAGGCTACAGGCTACAGTTTTTTGTTGTACATGCAGTTGTAATATGGCCAGGGTGGCTACTAGCTCAAACCCTGAAGGTTTTCTTTTTTTTCTTGAAATCTCAAGTTTCAAGCTCAAACTCACTATGTGGAGATCACTGTCGAGGCTACAGCAATGTATATATGTATCAACTAAATCAATTTTTTTTTTATCGGCAGGCAAATTTAAGGGGACCCTTTATATTTGTCAAACAATCGGCTGCTGATGTGTTTTGAGCCCACAACCTCTCCACTTTGTGAAAGGGATGCAACTTGATATACGTATGTCTTTAAAGTTTAAACCAAACACAGGGTCATAGAAGCTAGAGAGCTATGTGACCATCGTTGTTGGTTGCTAATATAATGTGTGTGTTAGGGTCTTGAGTTGTTCATACATTTGGGATGGATGTTGACCTAAATGACATAGTGCTCAACTCATCGGTATCAAGATAATGCAGTTCCTTGATGTATACTTGCATAGTGCTCAACTTATCACATAAAAATGCCTAAATGCAAAGGTATACACAATATTGAAGAGCATTTTGACTGGACTTGTACATATGAACATATCAAATCCACAAAAAGAAGTGTTTTAAGGATATCTTCTTGGAGCTTTTTGTGATCTTTAATGAACACTTTTTAACTTTCACTTTAGGATTAGTGATGTAAATACCCTACCAAAATAGAAACAGAAGAACAAGTCGCAAATGGTGGGTGAAGAACTTAAGGATAAATAAAGATACAAAGTCAAGTCAGTTTGATATATATAATTTAATAGAAATTTCCTAGTAAAAGTCCTAGGTTAAGAAGATTGGCAATCCAACAAAATTATATAAATGAGAAGAGGACCCATTTCTCTCTAAATTAATGGTCGGTGAACTTTGACTTTAGACTTCTTTCAAACCCCACAACAATAATACAGAAACAGAAGAAGAAGAAAAAAAAAAAAAAAAAATGCCATTGCAATTCAATCCTTTGTTCTAGCTATCCTTTGTTCTAGCTAGCTATTTCTATATGTTTTGACTGGGCAATATCTTCATCATCTACATTCTACATACTGTACATTATTGATCAATTGATTGATATCTACATCAGTTCATTCTACTGGCTGGGACGGATTCTAAACGCTAACGCTAAGGCGTAAAATTTATTTCATAGATGTTGTTAATCTCTTAAATATATAATGAAAAAATATATTAATTTAGAAACATATTGATCATCATATAGCCTTGCATGAGCATGACAGATTGACAGACCAAACTCCAAAGTGTGTCCACCAAGTAACTCATCAGTCTTTAGTCTGTAGACTAAGTTTTAGGTTTAAATGGGAAAACAGAAATCCCAAACCATATTGATCAAGAGCATGCAGTTTGAATAATCTGTTACATGCATCAAGTTTAACATTAATTATAATGAAACTTAATTTGGGTTACGTTACATGTATCTTGACTTATCACAATGAATCCTATATGTTTGTTAAAGCATATTGACCTCCATATATTGTCGACTTGATAACACATATGTACTCCCAATAAGTGTATTATAATGACTTGGGCATAGAATATTGAAGATGAGATGATCAGAGTGTTGTAGTCAATATATGCTGTTGTATGTGCGCAACAATACTGCAACATTCAACAACAAGTTGAACAGTAAAAAACATGCACTATTATTGAGTAAAAGGAAAAGGAACCTGGAAGGAAATAGAGCAAGAAGCTAGCAAGAAAAACGAGGGAAAGTTTCTAGCTTCTATGTACAGTATTTCCTTTTCATTTCTTCTTCTTCTTCTTCTTCTGCATATGTGTGGGCTAAGTAGATCTACACTTTCTTCTTTGGAAGACACCAAACATTCTACTTCACAACCTATATTGTTAAAATTTTATTTTGGGCTATGTTAGCCAATGTCCACAGACCAGTGATATCGTAATTTCGGGTTTGGGCTGGGACAAAGTCCTCAAATGTTTGAGTTATGGCTTGGATTAGTAGTGTTTCAGGTTTAATTTCCATTCTACTGTTAATCTCTGAGTTTGAAACTAAATGTTGTGATATGAAGTAGTTAAAATGTTAATGCAATAATCACTTTTTACTGAGTGCATATAAATTTGGAGAGTGTAGACGTGTAGTATTATAGCTGATCAGATAGTTAGCATATGGGGATCTTGAGATACTTTGAAGTGAAAGTTGGCTCTTTGCATGATGGCGCTGTTTTATCCCAAAGAAGATTAAGTGCAAGGAAAGAACAGAAATCAGTGAAATTGAAGTAATCCATTCAATAATCAATACATAAGAAAATAGGGTTAGTGCTCTGTAGCAGGTTTCAAGAAGTTATCTCTTTCTATAGACGAAGCATAATTTATATCAACAACAACAACAACAAAAAGAAATTATAACAAAAATTACAAGACATATACATTTACTCTTGTTCGTCCCTAAAAACTTTCCCATATTCTCCATGCAGTTATGTCTTGGGTGGATTTGTGTAGCATTACAAGTCCTTCATAACTTCTCTTTGTTGTCACCAAAAGCCTTCAAAATGTAATGGCCATCAGGTTTATATGTATTCACAACCTTTAAAGCGAAGCACAACTCTTCCTACTACCAGATTCCTCAGAAAAAGCGCCTAAATCCCACCGTTGTAATGAAGTTAGCGGAGGATTCCCTGAATTAGATTCTGGGTTGTATGGCTGTGAGGCCAAGTACTCGAGTGCTACAACAATATCACCTACAAGTGGTCGAAAAGTCGGCTCATCTTGAAGACACATTGCAGTAATTGCAATCGCATGGTGCAAACATCTCACAGGGAAGCGGCCTTTCAAGAGGGGATCAACCATCTGAACAAACTTTCTCCGATCTTTTAGGAAAGGGCGAGACTGGAAGGAAAAAAAGGTGGAAGTCAGTTAGCATACCTGGCCAAGTGTTAATAAAAAAATTAGTTGCAGAACCAAATATATTCCTGATTGCGTCAGCCATCGATGCTCATCTGCCATATCACTCCGTTCTGCACAAGGCATATGAATCTATCTTCGACCGTTGTTGCCTTAAACTAGACCATAATTACTCCAGTTCTATTAATTGGGTACTGAAAGAGAGTAATATATTGAAGAACATTAAATAATCAACTAATACAGTATCAGGTTTAAATTCAATGTGGCTGAACTAATTGATCACATTTGTAACGTGTCAACCCTTCACTCATCCCCAGGGAGTGATATATACCTTGTTCGTCTGATAAGAGCATCTACGCCAGTGGAAACCCCTATATCCATAACTAAGTGAGTGTCCCACTAGCCGTGGAATCAACCCAAGACTAGAAGGTCTCCAAACTCATAATGCATTTTCTAAGTAATCTTCGGTGCATCTGTCAAGTAATGCAATGGTCACCACAGAAATAATTTCTTCCTACCAGGCAAAAGGTTTGGGACCACTATTACACGCAAGGTGAAATGCAAAGATGTACCAAATGATGGCTATTGGCCCATACTTGGATCTATATCCAGTTTTGTCTGATAATAATTCCATTACAAGGCACTCAAATTAATCTAAAATCATGATTCAAGTCACTATTGTGGACAATTACATGATAAGATGACATGAACACCAAAAAAAGCCCGATATCTACTGAATCAAAGAATACAAGCAGCACAAAGTAACTTACCCAAACTACAAGACTTTGTTCTCCTTGTTTCCTTGTAGGATCCATTGCCTTCCGTCCTGTAATAAGCTCCAATAGAACCACACCAAAGCTATAGATATCAGACTTGAGAGTCAACTTGCCGCTCATGGCATATTCTGGGGCGCAGTAGCCATATGTCCCCATGACCCTTGTAGAAACATGAGTTCTGTCACCAACAGGACCCAATTTAGCAAGTCCAAAATCAGAGAGCCTGGGATGAAAATCGTTGTCCAACAGTATATTGGCAGATTTCAAGTCACGATATATGACAGGTGGATTTGCTGCACAGTGCAGATATTCAAGACCTCGAGCAGCACCAAGAGCAACTTTTATTCTTGTATTCCAATCAAGTGGTTCTTTGTCATCTTCAAAATCTGCAGATTAAAAGAGTATTATATGATGTTCATGCTGCACACACATAACTTGCAGTTTGTCAAGGAAACAAACATTTTGATACATGAAATTTTAAACAGCAAATTAACCGAGATAGACAATAATCACAAAATTGTAAATTGGGCTGCAATGCTACTCCTACACTTCTTACACTTCTTATACATCCATAGGTTATTTTCTGAATGAATATGACAATCATATGGTTAAATAAGTAAGCACTTTGGATCATAGCAATTAACAATGCACTGCAAGAAATACAAAATAAAAAGAAAGACAGCTCGTAGTATTGTCTGTTACAAGCTTGCCCTCTGCTTGGAAATTGTCTCCAAGAACCAGTTCATGTGGATGTAAGAAGAAACACAAATTTTTTGAGCTTACAAGCATACTCAGTAATATAGTAAAAATTCATGAGACACGAGAATGGAGCACCTTTACCAGGAGGGGTTTCCATTTTTATTACCTTTTGGGGCTTGCAAAAACAATTACGAATTACAAAATGTTAACTAAAATTATTCTAAGCATATTGTGTGAGGCAAGCAAGAGCAATTGGCTAAGTATCAGAACGTTGAAGCAAATATGATGCATTTGTATTAAGGGACTAACCAAAGAGATGATCCTCCAAACTTCCCTTTGGCATGTACTCGTAAACCAACAATCTTTGATCTCCATGAGTGCAATATCCAAAGAGGGTAACAAGATTAGAATGGTGCAGAAGGCTTAACATAAGAACCTCAACAATAAACTCTTGATTCCCCTGAAGGCTGTTCTCATCAAGTTGTTTAATTGCGACAACCTGCTCATAAATGTCAACATCACCCATCAGTAAAATTCTAAACATAATTTCCTACCGTGAAACCTAAACTGCACGACAACAATATACCCAAGTGTGTTTCATTTGATTCAATAGTACAAGTTTATAGTTGCATTTTCAAATGAACAGACCCAGACCAACCATCCGGAATATATATTTACAAAATACCATTTAACTCTCAATATATGAAAAAACAACGACAATTGTCTAACTAAAACAAAATTTTAATTATGAACCCGTATGCTTCCAGAATTTGGACATATAATTGAAACTGACCTGTCCATTATCGAGGCGTCCCTTATAAACCTTTCCGAAACCTCCTTCTCCAATCAAATTAGTAGGTTTGAAATTCTTTGTTGCAGATGCAAGCTCACGAAATGTAAAGCTTTGAGCTACATTAGTCTTTGCGTTAATACTAATATCGCTTCTACTATTAAATAACGTCTTTTTCCTACCACGTTCTGCATAATTTCAACAACAAGAAGAAAAAAGACATAACCCCAACATTAATCAAACATAAATGATCTAAATTGTGCGAACTACATTTCCCTCCCAATGTCATTATAATTCACTGCATTTCTAAACAAATTCAAAACATAATATATAATACATAAATAAATAAATAAAAACAAACCTGCAGAACTGTGGGAATGAAGAGAATCATATTGAATATCTTCAATGTCTATTACGTCTTTTCGACGACTACTCATACAAGAAAAACAACTCATTTGGAATACAAAATGTAGAACAACACCACACAAACCCTAATTCTCATTCAAATTAAAAAAAATTAAAATAACCCAAAATTCCAATTTCTTGTTTTGTTTGTTTTGAAACAAAACAAGAAACTGAAGAAACTTTCACCATATAAAAAAAAATGGAAACTTTAGAACAGAAAAGAAAGAAGAAAGAAAACCCATTTGTGATTTTGACTTCTCTATGTTTAGATGAAAGAGAAAAAATACAGAATTGCTATTGTTAGAGAGAAAAATGGATTTGGTTTTAGCTCCATTTTTAGTTGCCCATAGTATCAGAAGATTACAATTTTATCCTTATCTGTTCTTTATTTATTCTATAGTTCTTTAAGTGTGATTGTGGCCCTATTTATGTAATTTCACTATCATCATTGTCACTCTGTTTTCTCTATATCTGTCTCTTTGTATTTCTCTGCAAAATATAAACATTTTGGTGGGAGACAGAGGATATGTGGTGTTAGTAAGTTACGAAATTGCCCATGATTTTGTTTTGAAAAACTTGTTTTTGTCTATCTGGAATTCTGGATTCTGGATTCTGGAATTGGGTATTTCACAGCTGGAAGGAACGAGGGTGACTTTTAATGAGACCGAGTAGTGCCGTTTCGTTTCATCTATGGCCCGTGAACATGGTTAAGTTTGATGAATGATGTTGAATGTTTTGAAACAGAAAATTAATGGTTGAAAGCATAGGAAATAAATACAAGAGATTTTTGGACATACCCATTTGAAAGTCGAAATTTGAGATACCCCTAATTTAAAATGTGGTGTTATCTTAGCCGTCCATCATAAAACTAACCTACGACTGTATAGCTCTTCTGTCTTGAATTAGGGGTATCTCAATTTTTTTTTTCAAATGGGGGTATCTTAAATTTCGACTTTCAAATGGGGTATGTCCAAAAATCTCTAATCACAAACTCATGAACTTGAAGCAACATGGTTAAGGTACATCCATTTTTTGAGTCATTTGAGCTATTACAGGTTAGTGGTGGGTTATTTGGGTCTTGGGTCATACATGTGTAGAAAAATTCTTTTGATACATTTCTAACACCAATATGATCATCCTAGCAACATAGGAGTAGGAGTCTACGAGACAAAATGTTCAAGCAGAGCCCAAACTAAATCAATCATGGAGAAGATTATCAATTGATAATTAATTTTTTTTTTATACATTTCTAACACCAATACGATCATCCATTGATCTAATCCACATTGTCAAACAAAATCATCTAACTCAAACTTTAGAAGGTAAGTACTGTAACAATTAACCATCATACACCTACAGCATATGTCAAACCATGTTGAATTTCTCAATTTGAACAACGCATTCTATTCTACCAAAAAAAGAGAAGAAAACCAACACATTCTACTTTGCCAAAACATATGTAGGGGTACTATATACAACATACATGTGGCACCATCTCTACCGTCCATCATGATGCCACATGTCAACATTTAATGGGCTCTCTCTTAATGGCACAAGTTACAAAGTTAAGCCTTATTATTACAACCGAGCCGAGCATTAACCGAACCGATCTTGAGTTGTCAGTTGAGCCCAAAATACTGGTTAAATTACACATAATAATAGTATTGTTGTATTTTGGTCCACAAATTTTTATCAAATTTTCACTTGAGTCAACAAAGTTGTATTTGGTCAATTTGGTCCGCAAAGTTTCATTCCGTTTGTAATTTGGTCTCAAGTTAAGTTTCCGTTTTGGATCACTTAACGTATGGTAATTTGGCAGTAAAAAATTCTATGTTAAATTTAAATTTTAAAATTTTCTTTTATTACTTTCTGTGATAGGTCAACATATGAGAAGCTCGTAGGATTTTAAATTTAGATTTAACTGAGCATATACGGTTTTAACTGCCAAATCACCTTTTATGTTATGTGATTCGAAAAAAAGACTTAACCTGAGACCAAATTGCAAACAAAATGAAACTTTGGAGACCAAATTGACCAAATACAACTTTGTGAACTCAAATGAAAATTTGGTGAAAATTTGTGGACCAAAATAGTTAATTCATCCAAGCTTGGCTCATTGAAAAACAAGATTTATCAAGCTTGACTCATTGAAAAACAAGCCAAGCCTAAATTTCATAGGAATGTGCTCAAGCTCGGTTCGTTTAGCTAAATAAACGAGCGAAACCAAGCATTAATTGAGTTGTTCCCGAGTCGAGCTCGAGCTGCTCGGCTCACTTAACACCCCTAAACAAACTATGCACCGATAGGAAATCAAATAAATCATCATTTTTTTTATAATCCTGTAATTTATATTTAGTACATTATCATTTTATTTTATTTTAATTTTAATTTGATTTTTTTTTTTCCAAGCTTTATTTGGTAAAATGTAAGCTTCAAGTCTAAACAGTAAACACATAACAAATCAGACTTATTAGCTAAGAATAGAAAACCAAACCAAAGCAGCAAATAGAGAGAGAAACAGAAGGAAATGCACTTCTCTAGAAACCATAATCTCTCTTCCTTGTTCTCTTTCTTCCAAGCTGCTATGCGTCGTAAACCTCGAACAACTCTACTTATTCTAATCACCATTATCATTCTCTTCGCTTTTTTCTCTCTTAATCTCAATCTTTTTTCTACTTCTAATCAACAAATCATATTCCCTAAACCAACAATAACTCTTACTAACAACATTACTAATCATAAACCTAATTCTCTTCTTCTTTCTATTAAAGAAGAAGATCACTTAATCCATCGCCACGTCATCTCATCACCATCTTCATCTTCTCTTTTCAACACAAATCCCGATTCCATTCTCTTACCTGATTGGGAAATTCTCCTCATCATTCCTTGTTCTTCTTCTTCTTCTTCTTCTATAGATCACGATCATTTCACTTGTGTTTTTCAAAACAACTATACTTCTCCGGCGAAACTCGCCGGAATCTTACCATTTAACAATCGTCAAACATTCAAATGTATTCTTCCATTCAAAGTTCGTCGACTTCGTCCGTTTTATTCGCCGATCTTGACAACAACATCATCACCGGTTAATAATTCGTCATCGCCGATTGAGTTGTTTCGATGGAGATTCTTAACGTATGAATCGATTTCAACGGAAACTGACGTTATTTTGTTCGTTAAAGGTGTTAATAATCGTCAAGGTGTTAATCGTCTTCCACAAGATTTAAACTGTGTTTTCTTTAACGCCGTTAATAATAACTCCGTTAAAACAGCTGTTATTAGTTCTAATCAAGAAGTGTTTCGATGTCACCATCCTTATCAGAAGAATATCGGAGAAGAAAACGTTAAAGTTTCGCTTGAAATCGTTACTAATGTTTCGTTTGTGGTACCATCTGTAGCGTATTACACACCTTTACAGCGCAATGTAGTGGAAAGGGAGGAGAAATTGCTAATATGCGCATGTACTATGGTGTACAATGTAGCCAAGTTTTTGAAAGAATGGGTCATTTATAGTTCCAAGATTGGCGTAGAGAAATTCTTGCTTTATGATAATGGAAGTGATGATGACGTGGAAAAAGTTGTTAATGAGCTAAGAGAAAAAGGTTACCACGTGGAAACAATTTATTGGCCATGGAGTAAAACACAAGAAGCTGGTTTCTCACATTGTGCCACGTATGCAAATGACACTTGTACATGGATGATGTATATTGATGTTGATGAGTTTATTTATTCACCATCATGGTTAAATTCATCATCTCATTCTCATATGTTGAAATCTTTATTGCCAAGAAGAAGAAGAAGATCATCACATCCAATTGGGCAAATTATGATCAAGTGTTATGAATTTGGTCCATCAAACCAAAATTCACATCCAATTAATGGAGTTATTCAAGGGTATACGTGTCGATCGAGGATAGAACAAAGACATAAATCTATTGTTTTATTAGATGCAATTGATATATCTTTGCTTAATGTGATACATCATTTTCAATTGAAAAAAGGTTATAGAGTGAAGAAATTGAGTTTAGATGAAGGGGTTGTGAATCATTATAAGTATCAAGCTTGGTCAGAATTTAAGACTAAGTTTAGAAGAAGGGTTTCAGCTTATGTTGTTGATTGGAAACAAGGGGTGAACCCAAAGTCTAAAGATAGAACACCAGGACTTGGGTTTGAACCAGTTGAACCTAAAGGTTGGGCTAAGAGGTTTTGTGATGTTCATGATTATAGATTACAAGAAGCTACTCGTAGATGGTTTGGTTTAAGATCAGGGTCTGAGTACAAGATGTCTTGGAATGATTTGTGAAGATTTGGCGAAGAAAGAAGAACTTTTTAGTGGTAGTTTTGAGCAGAGTTAGCTAGATTGGAGTATAGACAGGACAAGAAAAGGAGTGAAATTACAATAGTGAGTTAGAACTTTTTCGTTTATTTTCTTTTGATTCCACTTGAGTTTACACATTATTTTCTGTAGTGAACCTGTTATGAAAGAATTTGCGTAAGAAATGTATAATGTGTCATCTGGGATATGATTTTCACTTTTGAAGAATACGAATGCGCATTACCAACTCGGAAATTTTGGATATTACAAAATTTGCGAATTTACAATGTAGCACTAGCATGTACTCATGTAGTGTCAGATTTACGCATTATACGCGTTTAAACAATCATGCATGGATTATCTGCAAGCTTTTGAGTTAACAAACTTAGCTAGCATGTACTCATATAGTGTCAGATTTACGCTTAATGTTGAAGTGTTGAACTCCTATTGATGCTGACTAATATGTGCTTAGCTATAGGCTATACGAAACATATCAAAAGGGGGCTAGCATGTTGTAATCAGGTTGTTAAACACTGTTGTTTGTTGGCTAATAAAAATATTCAAAATTAGCGTAGAAGGGAGCTTGTAGTCTCTCCTAAATATTGATTGAATTAGAATAACCTTAGTTTATCTCCTGCAGGTATGGTGATCATATCATTGTCATTAGACAAGTAGACAGAGAAAATAATATAGAAGTCTCATTCACAAGATTTCTTTCTTGAAATAATGCAACTACTTGGTGATATTAAACTGTTGGAAGGTTCTTTTCACGAATCCTAGCAAAGTTTAGTCAACTGTGATGCTAATTTAGTGTAACCAAAACATCAATAGGCCGACCATGACCCAAACTCTCAACTGAACTCATGATGCTAAAGTTGTTCAGGGGGTTCATTGGGCTGATTGAGATATTTTGCTGTAACATCTGTAAACTTCCTTAGAAAGAGTGTAGGACAATCAGTATATAGGTATGAACCTAAGCTCTAAAACAAAAACATCGGGTGGAATGTCATATTTTGCGGGGTCTAGGTGCATGCTAATATATGAGGTTCAAATAGGGTGTTTTCCTAGTGCACATTTGCAGAGTGTTGCAGCCACAGCAAGGAGACAACAAAATCACAAATCACCTTCCTCAAAATACTACGAAAGTGCATTTTAACAAGCAGGCTTATATGTTAATTTTAACAACAGATAAATAGATAATATGAAAAGCTTCAGAAGATCTCAAACTTACACAAAATAGATAGATTACTATTAGAACTATATAGGTCTATTAAGGAAACTGTTGCCGCGTCTAGAGTGCATTTATTACTTACATCCCTTATTATTACTCTTTCTAACCTTGGTAGGATTGATTAAGATTTATTCTTGAGATTTCTGGCTCTATGCCTTCTCTTGAAAACATCCTGCCTGAACCTTTTTGTCTCGCTCTGTATATCCATAAAGGGCTTCCTCGCTATGCTTTCTTTCTCATTCTCTAGCATCCTCTTCCTCTTATTAACAGCCATGGCTGCTACTTCATTCTCCCTTTCCTGACGCTCTGCTTCTTCCTGTAAACCATTGATATTAGATAGACGTCTATGTTTTTATGTCATTGGTGCATTAGATGTATATTATACCAATTCATCAGGGCTCAGGCATATATATATGCAGGAACAATCGCATTCCATGCAAAAAATACCAAGTGAAGATTTGTATGTATCAGGCTGCTAACATGCACATGCTAACATCAGTAAGATCAAATAACCAAACATCGATCTATAAGTTAGCAAACACGTGTTAGTCAAAAGAAGGTATGAAGTTGTTCATATAGACTGACAACGAAAAACCAAAATAAGGCATAGAAGACGACTATGATGAGTATGATGGTAACTAATGAAGAGTTTCTACATCGCCAAAAACCCAACAAACCATGCCACCCAACAATTGTGGAAAAAGAAAGGTACCTGGAGATCATGAATCAGGGTGTCAAGGGATTTGATCTTCCTATGTGGCCAGCGAGGGATGCCAAGTTCCCTGCACTTCCTCTTCAGTACAGTGAGCCCAACTTTCAGAATTTTTGAGGCTTCCGTGATAGGGAGATCAAAGTATTTCACAAGGTCGTCTAAAGCAATTTCAGCGATGCGCTCTGATACAGCTTTCTTTCTTGTATTTTTGGTCTTCTTCTGTGCATCATCTGTGATGGAAATAGAAGTATAACATAAAACAAAGGCGGAAAAAAAAATCATGGGGAAACAGTCAAACAACATCATGATAAGTAGAAGTCGAATGTTTCCAAGGAAGTGGTTGGAATAAGCCATTAGTAGCCAGAGTCGGGTAATTTTATCTATAAGGGTCACAATTTATGCAGCTCATGCAAATATCAGAATAACAAATAACTATGATTTTATAATGTTACTATGTATCAGACATGGAATCAAGACATTTCAGATAATATTCCAACCTGTTGGACTTTGGACACTCTTTTGCTTCTCTGCTGATGGTGGAACGCCAGTGGCATTGGGAAGACAGTTCAGATCTTGATCAAGCACAGAAAAAACTCGTTCAGTTGGACAGTTATCAGAGTTAACTTCCCCGCCACTTGTGTCTTCTATAACTGCAGGCTGTTTGTTTTTAGCTCCGTAAGTCAATTGGAAAACTTTTTGGAGATCATCAACCAAGGTCGGGATCGATTTCAGTTTCGGGTTCCTGAAACCAGTTAAATATCACATAACTGCAATAGAGCCAAACTATATACTCAGGAAAATATCTTCATGGAGCACATGTGATTGTTTGATGACTAATCTATAATGGAATTTTACAACTAAACTATAACTCTATAAGCATCATTTTCCAATATTATTTGAAGGAGTCATTTTTGTTTTGGTTATCGATCAAGTCTGGAGTCCTCAGTGTTTCACTAGGGCCATGCAGGCAGCACCATGTACTGATCATATTTGCAATTGTTGGGCTCCTTTCCAGCGAAAAGCACAAGCTTTGAATCACACGGAATTCAGTACTTCCATTGTATGAGTTATGGGATATCTTGCAGTTAGAGGTGACGCAAATCAGTGCTTGCAGTATAGCATGGAGGAACTATTAATTCTTGTGATTTCACTTCGATAAACCTTTTAGTGGATACAGGACAACAAAATATAGCGAAATGATTATTGAAGTGTCCATTCATCAAGAGACCAAAAGATATATATGTGGAATTTATGGTATGACAGAGGACTATACTTTTAGAGTTTGAGAGACCAAAGATATAGAGGTTACGCTGATAATAGCCAAATCGCATGTGTGTAGCTTAGAAAGAACCATTTCAGCAAAATAATAAAAGCAGGAAAGAAAAGACAAGTTCCAAGCCTGAACATAATTGATAAAAGACTAGATGCATTAGCGCCACCTTCTCACAAGTACTTACACCAATATCACCTTTCTGGGTACATGCATCTAATAGCAATGGCTATTACTGTTGATGATACAGATCATGAAACACCACAAGTCAAACAGAAGAAACACAAAAACAAATAGAAGAAAAAATGCCTATTAAGAATGTGTGAGGTTTTCAGAAGGAAGTTTGGTGGATGATGGTCTCAAAACAATAAGCCAACTGCACTTGTGACATAATATGTAGCAATGTAGACTGTAATGAATCTCTCTACATCTAGCATCACTTCTGTCTTGGAATACCTGTCTTTTTCAGTTCCAAACGATTTTCTCATACACATGATTTCTGGACTGTAAGCTCAACTGTCGATAGAGCAGAGATAAAATTCATTCATAACTCGTAATGATCTGTTAAACCTATAAAGCTGCCCTGAATGGACGGTAGTCACACGTTCCAGGCACAGTCTGATCTCCAGAAGTCATCCTTGAAGAATGTTATGTTTGATACTTTGATCTACACAGTCATACCTGCAAAGGCTTTGATCCTAGGGTAGGAACATGTCAAAGGCCCCAAGAGGAACAAAAGCATTGATCCTAGGGTAGGAACTTGTCAAAGGCCCCAAGAGGAAGAAAGGCATTGATCCTAGGGTAAGGAATTTGGCATAAGCCCCAAGAGGACGCCCAAATCATATGATTAACAACAAGATTATAAAGATGTGGATGTCTACCTCAGGTCTGAATCGGCTTCACATCCCGTAATATTCGATGACGGAAACGGTCGGAAAGTACCATAACAAGCAGATGTTAATTAATTCCTTGCAAGAGATATCCATGCTCTTAATTACCGAAAAACAGATACCGTCATTTTTGTTTTGTATTATCCCACTAATTAATTGAATAAAATTAGCCTAATTTAGACTAAACAACTATTGCCCCAAATCTACTTCTACAGACATATAATCAACAAAATTCCTTATTAAAAATGAACAAACACCACCTAAGGCTTCTCAAACAAGGATTTTCAATTACATGCATTCACTTAAAGTTCAACAAACATTTATCAAAAAGAAAAAAGTTACAACAAACAAAATTCTTATTCAAAAAGCCATAAAAAGATATTCTGAGATGAACTAGACAAGAACACGGCAATATAATAACAATGCAGCTAAAAACTTTGATAAAATAACACATAGAACAAAAGAAAATGAAGAAAGAGTTGAATACCTTGAAATCAGAAGGATAGGAGGGATGGGAGTTAAACGAGATGGAGCGCAGATGTTAAAAACAAGCATGCAAAACCAAATACCCATCATCTGTCCTTCATAGAGCTCTGACATCTTAACTTTAGACAATTTAAGAACTGGTTGGGCTATCATCTCCACATAAGAAGAAGTTGTAGAGAACAGAAACTCTCTTTCCACACCTATTTCATTTCCATCTTCCAGTTGATAAACATGAAGGCTTCTAATCAATTCTGAGAAAAAAAAACACCAAGCATAAAACATCAGAATCTCAACAAAGAATCAACAACAATAAAAAAAACAAATGAAAAATCTCTTTTTCATCTTAAAATCACTTTTAAGAAGTACTAAAAGAAGATACATTGATGAAAATCAATTATAAACAAGAAGAGAAGGCCTTTCTTTAGGTACCTTCATTGATAACATTCTTGAAAACTCCGAGAGCAGAAAGAACAGGTGCTTTGGAAGACTCCATGAAGTTAAAAAAGCATGACTTAGAGAGAAGAGACTGTGAAAGTGAGAAGATATAAAGGGGCAGAAGAAGATTTTTTAATATGAAAACAAAGGAAGGTAGTTGACAGATTCTCCAAACGTCACCCAGTTTCACAGTCTGAAATTACCAGTTTGGTTACTATGTAGCCAGAACAAGAACTATTTACATCTGTTCCTACTGGTTCCAGTTTTATCGATTCTAATTCTTGATCGAACGTACTAAAACTTGACTGTAATTTGTTCTTTGTAATTTTGGTAGCATTTTTTTACTTATTATGTAATCATTCTTGATGATTAAACTGACAGTAATTCAGTTGAAATTTCTGTTTCTGTATGTTAAAGCGAAAAAAGCGCACGTTATTTGTTATCTTCTACAACAAATGCATTGTGAACCTAAAACCAGAGGCTGCTCATAGGATGATACAGCATTGCCTTAACAAGCCTACGCAGAACAGACTAACATAAGGGCATATTCTCACCAATTTACGGTTAGAGTAAATCAAGGTCTGCAAAATTTCTTACTCTGAAAAAGGTTATTGATATGGTCCAGGTTCCGAAATAAAAATGTACCTCACAAGCGAATATTCGCCAAAAAAGAAATTAATTTTTTGATGGTATGCCAACTAAACTTTTGGCAGTAGAATCCTGTTCTTGAACAACCAGTGGTGTACCATTAACTGGCATTCATGCACGCGCAATATATATGAACAAAAAAGAGAAAGAAAATTACTTCCATTGCATGTCGAAGACGTGGCTGTAAGGCGATACGTACATAGCTTACTATAGTGAGGAACGTGGGCATTGGATAGCGGTTGCATTACGCGTGGTCTAGCATTGTACTTTTCAATTTGTAGAACCAAATTTTGAACTCTTGTGAAACAAACTCCCGTTCTAGGGTCATTGACGGAAGACCATTAAGATAACCACGAGAAAACTGACTGCAGTTCTTGAGACAGTTTCCTACCACCACGTAATTCGCATTGCAGAGAATTCATTAGGAAGTTAGACTCAAACAAAAATATAGATATGTATGAATGCATGCTGGAGATGTAGTAGCACAATGCTACATACTTCATGAAAACAGGTCTCCTACGCCTGGGGTGTAGTATCCAAGGTGGTGGAATGTTAGTTTGCACTCTGCAAGTTGGAGATAAATTTTGGAATCATTTATGTCCATGATGCATTTGCTATACAGGATTTGGTGCAGGTATAGACTCACACCCGGGCACAGTGCATATAACCTCAAACATTAACTGCATTTGACATCATGAATATTACTTTCCTATCAAAAATAAAAGTTTCTTTTACTAATGAATGCTTAGAACAACTGATTGCTAATTATGCTGAAGGCCACATATGGAAGTAACATATCTTCCTTGGGATGAATTTTGCCAGTGAGGGTTAAGTGGTGGCAAAGAAGTGATATCTGCTATTACAAAATGAGGAAATATTAGTAGGTAACATAACATACACAATATATACTTGCATACAACGGTGAGCATTTTATTAATCAGAATCTGATTCTAGTCACAGGTTTCTAAATAAATGTCATTATGTCAACCATTTGGAACCACTTAAAGTCTTAAACTAGGACTTGGTTGATATTATTGAGCGGATTTCCAATGTAATTGTAGTATCAAGAAATTGTTATACGTCTGATTTTCAGCAAGGGTGCAATTTCGCATATTACTCGTGAATAATTGGAGCCTTAGGTTATGGTCTTATGGAACCACCAGCATGGCCATGCTTTCCATCAGTTCTTGTTCTTAGTCATTGCCAAATGGTCCTCTGTGAATTCCATAATTAAGTGTACACGTACCTGTTGGATATCGATATTGTGTATTGCTTCAAATCTAAGATTTAGATCATCTTTACAATGAGCAAGTCTATGCTGACACCTCCTGTTGACGGCCAGGGTAGTCAGACTGATATGGACGCTAAAATGTAGTCCATGTCAGCCTATAGATTTTCAATTTTTGGAATATTAACATAAGATCATCATCCAGTAAGGAACTTTTATTTGTTGCTCTCAGTGAATGGTGGTCATTAGGCTCATGACTGGATGATTTTCTCTGCTATGGTTAAAAAAAATTCCTAACAAGGAAGAACCAATCACCATAAACTTGTTGACCATATCTTCCTATAACTTACTCAAGTTGATGATGAGTAATAAGGCAAGTCAGTTGACAGCTCGTAAACTATGCAGCAAGTCTCAAAGTCATCAAGCTGAACCAAATCTGTTGTGGTTGAGTAGTTTTTAAATCAGTTCTATAGCAACTATGCAGAGACGAGGATGAGGCACTGTTCCCTTTTCTAGACCCCCCCAGTCCTGTGCCCTCGACCATACCTGATGGATCAGGAGCATTGGCAGGTAGTACGAGCAGAAGCAGCGGCACCACCTCAGCAGCAGAATAGTGTGGTACTAGTGGAAATAATATCTTCAAGAAAATTGGATTGAGTTTGATGAATGCCCACCCACACTGTTTTAATAGTATGCAGTATCCACAGATATTTTTCTTGTAACCAGATTATAGATATGTTGGTAAACTTGCCACATCTGGTGAATGCTCCTTCAAATCCGTTGCTGGAACCAAAGTTAATTAGCAATGCCAATTTTTCGGTTCTTATGTAATGTAGAGTGTTTCCCTCAACTGCGCCCAATAATCTACTACCATAATGATCCATGATTTATCTTCCTTTTCTACCTCTACAGAATACAAAATGGTTCAGACTTGTTTCTGTTCTGAATCTTAGGCTGATGCATGTTTACTTTCCTTTCGTAAATTGGCTCATCTAAAGCTATCAGCAACAAGAAGTTTTGAACAATGAACTGGAACTTGGTTTTTTAACAATATGAGCATCCTGGACTTCAATTTCCAAACTAAAACAGATGTAATTCTGCTCTTGTAAGACTGACACCTACATAATACTTTGTGAATCTAAAGCTAAACTCAAATATATTTGTTTCCACTATGTCAAGGAGTTGATTTGTTACAATGGGGGTTTTCTTCGCGTTTAACCTAAAAAATGTAAGAATATATTAATCTATACAAAAAGCACCCATAACTCTTTTAAGAATATAATTGGGTGAAGTAATGCTTTCCCAACAAGAGACTTTTCTCTTTTTCTCTCTTCTGGTTATCCCCAAAACTAAATTTCTAATTTCAACAATCTCATGAACTCAATTAAGAATAATCAATTGCTATCTCAACTCACAACTGCAATGCTAAATCAGGCTGGGGAGAATCAACTCGGACACTGGAACTTGGCGAGCCAGGCGACTGGAATCTTAAATTCAGGTCAGGGGGTAAAGAATCTGGTCTCTGGTGTACTAATACTCCATTCCAATATGGTTGTGCATGTTGTCCTACTCCAATGCTTGCTTGGGGCTCATGAATGGGGTTTGGCATGAATGTACCTGAATTTATGTTACTTGAGCCACCGGGTAGCTTCGAGTTGTACAACTCTGCGTGATTTGCTGGTGTAGAATGAATGAAGTTGCTTTTGGAAGCCATATCAAGAAATCTAGAATGCACTGAAGCATCTGAACTGAGGTTTCCAGCTGACCATCCCGGTCTTACTAGTTTACCCATCTGAGATGAAGGATTAGAGCCAAAGCCACCACTAAAACCATTCATGGCAGGGTGGAGAACAGGGTGATGAATCTGGAATGGAGGCCTGATCCCACCACTGCCATTGTTCATCAAACCAAACCCACCATCCTTTGGCCTACTAGCTTCAACAAGTTCTGGAATATGTTCAGGAGTGCTACTTACAATTGTACTAGAAGAGGCCATGGTGGAATGAGCAATTCTATTTGGATAACCATCGAAAGATGAAATGTTTGGCAAGTCCTGCTTCAACAATGTTTCTCCTTTCGATTCCATCATGAGAGGCACAACAGCAGATGACGAGGTTTGATTCAAAGAGATGGGTTGCTGCTGCGGCAATAGACATGAAGATGATGTTGCCACTGATTGAGCCTCATCGTCTCCAACCCATCCAGGACCAAACTTCATTCCAGGAGGCAATGCTCTTTCAATCTTCTTGGAGGCCACTCTCCAAGCAACAGGCCCAAGATCTGCAGCAAATCTAGCCAAGCTTCTTGCATACCCATGCTCAGTGTGAAGCCCCACCTGTTACAAAACAAGTACTCCATTCAAAAACGAATAATCGCCAAGATATAGATTATACCGCATACACTTTCTAGAGAATTCAATGCATTGGTTTCACATTGGAAACCCTTCAGTCATTTGCTATCCTTGTTGTAATTTCAAACCACGGATACCATAATTCAAAAGAAGCAACTCTAACTATCTAAATTAACAGTGGGCCATTATATGTTTTGACCACCTAGAATGATAAAGCTGATTTTCAGACCATGAAATTTTCTAACAGATATTCTTTCAACATGTGTGGCACAGATTATCAGATGTACAAACGATTAAGATAACAAAGGCAAAATAACTGCATTAATTTACTGAAAAACAGTTTCACTCAATACTTACAGGAGTCAGCTGTTTAGTCTCCCCATCAAACGTACTTAACACCGAAGATTCGCTTCCAACAACTGACAAAAGGGAATTCTTGTATGTGTTACGTCGACTTTCATCCATAACAAAATGCTTTTTTCCATACTTTGTCGAAAAACCTTTCATCGAAGAACCTATAAGAAAAAGCGCCAAACATAAAATAATGTTAAAAGCCTTCATCAGTAAGTCAATAACCACAGTACCAAAAGAAAACAGAATTAAAGCACGATGAACAGAGGTTCAAGTCTCAAACCTAAAAAATCATCGCTTTTCTCAAACTTGTGCTCAGGCAACCAATTATAAGCTTCATTGTTCCGGGACACATGAGAGGTTCTTCTTAAATTGTACGAATTTGACCAGACTGCGCCATCTCCCCCCTTTGTAAGAGTTGCATCCAAGCCATCACGCTCTGATGAAGCTTTTACCAACTGCTTTTGCAAGTTCTTGGGCGGTCTACCTCTCCTAACAATTTTGGGTCTTTGTTCATTATCACTATCTAGCCTCAAGTTTTCAAAATCCCTTTTCGCCAACTCATGTATTCTCCGTGCCTGGTAAGAAAAGACAATTGCTAATCATAGATGGCTAGTGATATTCGTATCAAAACACAAAAAGAGAAAATTTTGAGACTTGGCCATACCTGTCTAAAATATATAGTATCCGGGGCATTATATTGCATTGCATTTGAACTAATTAAGAGAACATCATTCTGCATGATAAGAAATGCAACAGTCAAAGGCCTGGATATCCTACGGGACTGACTTAATGGGAACTATCAACTATGAAATATAAACTTTCTTTTTGCCTTTTTCTTTGTTTTTATTTTTCTTTGCTAGAAGGAGGTTCATTATCATTGACATTTCTATGAGCAGTTAAATGTGAATCAAAGGGAAATGGAAGTCGTCATTATCGGCAAAAAATTGTAGCAAATTTTAAGCATAAACAGTAATCTCCACAACCATTTCTCCATTATTATAAACATCTCTGGGAGCTAGCCTGAATGTTGGTAAATCAAGCCCCAACTATCATGGAAGACATACCAATACGGCAATACCAGCCTACCAAAAAAAAAAAAATACGGCAATACCTAATCCAAAATTACCAATCAGATGGATGTCTTTTTCCCTTATACATAAACAAGCCCAATACTATTTTATGTTTATGAAATACTTATGGTGACCTTAATTTGCACTTTATCCAAAACTATCAAGACAACCTATTTTCTCCACATGCCAGGTTTAAATCTAGTCCAGGACCACATGACAAAGCTAAAGCCTAAATGCAAGAGTTCAAATAGATAATTTTGCGAGGTGAGAGAAAAATATAACATAAACAAGTATTAAACTTGTATTAAGTTTATTCCATTGAAAAAAAATTATACCACATGGGAGCTCAGATATTCACATAACAAGAGACGAGATATTTATTGGTCATCTGTGATTGACTTGATTGGTGACATTTTGTGTCAACTTAAATAGACATCATAAAAGAGATAACAACAAGATTTTGTTGGTTCTAATAATTTAATCTAAACAACCAAATAAATCTTAAATATGTTCAGACTCCAAATTTACTGACTTCCCACACTCCCTACAAAAGTACAAAGTAATTCTGACCATGGTGTAGGCTTAACGAGTTTTGGATAGCGCACAATAACCAATAAAGGAAAAAGACAGCACAGTTGGCTGCTAGAAAGATTTCTCTTCTCCCTGAGATTCTTCTCAAGCATATACCAGGTATGAGCTCCTCACAAATTTCAAAAAAAATAGTAAAAAATGCGCAACTCTCAATAATCTGAGTCAGCTTTCCTTCCAAAATGATCAACGTTCCACTCATCAAACTTGTTTGGAGGATCAATCTACCATACAAAGTCGCATTCTAATAATAAAACCAGATTTTGTACCCACTTAAGATAAATGGTCCAATACAGATACCAAATAGACGCACAGTATGTTCCCTACGAAGGATGTAATGGAACACAGGTTCAGTTTTTTTTTTCATTGCATTTTCTGCTCGTCTACCTTACCAAACATTCATCCCTGCTACATTCGATCATATGATTAAATTAATGAAAAAATATATTTCTAAAGCTACTCATTCGTCCCAATGTAAGCAAAGGAAGAAACTCTTTTTTTCTTTTTCTATAGGTCATCACTCATCAAAAACAATCATGAGTCTTGACATGGAAATCACCCCTACATCAATAAAAACTCCCTAAAAGCACCATCCAGACTTCCACTCAATTCAAAACTAGAAACATCCAATCAGCTGTTGGATGACACGGCACACATTTTACTCACAAATATGAAACTAGAAAATCAATTTATTATATGAATCCAACCCTTTTCCATGACCAAACTGAAATGAAGCTCAGAAGCAGTCAGTTAAGAACACAACTGAGTAGTCAATGTATAAATCATAGAGCCCCACCCCATTCCTTTCCCTGGATACATTGACTTATCTATAAAACAAAGCAACATGCTTTCTAGCCACCGAAGAATAGATGTCGACGAATTTGTGAAAGCAAATGAGAAGAGGAGCGTGTGATAGTGTGAAACACTAGCAAGAAAAAAAAAAATTCCCTACTCCTATAGAAGCATATCACAAACCTCAAATTGTTCCAAGTTGACATAAGCTCCATCGTCCAATTTCTTCCTCACAGTTCCAAAATCCATTGGATTCTGAATGATTTCATGATAGTCTGGAAGCTGTACAGAATTAAGAAAAACAAAGTCAAACCACGAAGGGGACTCATTAAGGCAGAACACAACACAGTACTATATTACTCTTCCAAAACATACCTCTTCAGGATCCACTGGTTCAGCATAAACACCATAAGTGTCTTTCCTGCAATTGATTCAAAAACCCAATCATATAAACCATCAAAAAATCAAACTAAATAAAACAAAAGGCATAAAAATTGAAGAACAAATAAGAAGTAAAAACATACTTTTGAAGTCTATCCAAGATGAACACCAAGAGCTTTTTGTCTGGCAAAGGAGTTGTGGGTCCAGAAACCAATGGTGTGTCTGTTTATTTAAAGAACACATACCCATAAGAAGAAGAAAAAAAATAATACAGTAAATAGTTATATATAAATAACGAACCAAGATGCTTCTCTGTCGCTTTCCATGCAATGTTCTGCTTTTCTGCCTACATAGTACAGCAGTAGCAGAAGATTAGTACTTCTGCTAGTAGTTTGAAAAGAAAGAAAAAAAAAAAAATAAGGAAAGTTTTTATATTTGTTTGGGAAGAATAACAGTGAAATCAACATCAAAAAGGTAGAAATGAAAAAAGAAAAAGACAAATTTGAACTTTTCGAGAAAACATACTAGTGGAGTGAAATGAATCAATAAAGGCAAAAACTTCTCTCATTTAAATTGCAATTGAAAGAAGAATAAAATAAGATCCAAAAATGCTGACAACAAAGTCAAATTCTTTAATAAAAATCCAATTTTTATATTTCTAAATTTAAACAAAAACACCGATCCGCGCGAAATTCAAACAGAAAATTTAAAATTGTTCACCTTTTTAACTACATTAAGAGCAGATCCATCAGTAACAGCTGCATTTGTATTGATTTTCCGTTTCTTAAGAACTGGAGTAATAGGAGTAGTAGTAGTAGTAGTAGTAGTAGTAGTAGTAGTAGTAGTAGTTTTTTCAACATTCTCATCATTCTCATCATCATTAACATCTTCTTCTTCGTCTTCTTCTTCATTTCTTTCTTCTTCATCTTCTTCATTTGAATCAGAACCATATAAACCTAAATCTAAATAAGGAGAATTAATAGAAGATCTTTGATTTGAAGAAGAAACTCTAACTCTTCTTAATACATGATTTAATTTCTTTTCTCTTCTTTTTCCTTTCGAATAATCATCATTTGAATCATCTTCATCAGTTTGTTCTGGTTCTGGATTAGGATTCCTGCGAGTAAATCTACGGTTAGGATTTGAAGGTGGAATTGGGGATTTAGGGTTAGGGTTAGGGTTTTGAGAACGAAAAGTTTTTTGTTGAAGTTTGAGATTTCGTTTTTGAATTTCTATAAGAGAAGGTCGTCCTTTCTTCTTCTTCTTCTTCTTCTCCACTATCTTACCCATTCTGTGGTTTGTAAACCAAACCAAACCAAACCAAACAACCTTCTCTCTCTCTCCTCTTTCTTTCTCTCTCCAAAAAAGGGTAAATTTTTATTTCGTTTTGGGATTTTGGGTTTTAATTGAGGGTATTTTTGTCTAATAAATTATTTTATTTATGTTGTTGTAAATAAAATTTATTAGTATTTTCTTCTGGATTCACGGGATGCTTTTCTGTGGGGCTATTTTTTTTTTTGTGTGTGTTGTCTTAATTTAATTCATTTATTAATTAACCAACATTTTGTAAATTAGTTGCTAAAAAAAAAAAAACACATTTGCAAATTTGCAATAGGAATCAACCAATGTAGTATGTAACTCAATCATGCTGGAAGGGATTAAAGAGTCAAACCCAAGACTACGATGAATAAAATATTTTAAATATTTTATTTATAATAGATGCTTCAAAAAAAAAATCTTATTTTAATTTGAATGTGGATGCAAAATAATCTTGGCATAAGCTTTTCTTCGGATGTAAAATTTAAGCATATATATATATATATATAACATCACAAAAATGGAACCCATTTTTATAGTTTTGCTAGCTATAAGTGCAACAATTTACAAAAAAATATAGAGTTGATATGTTTTTAATAAGATCAAAATAACTTTTTAATACTGATAAGATTAGAGCCACCATTGCCCATTAGATATTTAGTCTCCTTATCAAATGCTCTATTATTTGTGTTTTGCTCGTACAATTATTTTTGATCCATCATCAAATGGGACAAAAGTAAAGTAAACACTCTACATGCATTACTCTCTCTATATACTTCTAATGGCTAGGAGAGTAGGAGTGTACCAAGAGGCATTACTTGGCTTTTAACACGAGTCATTAGACATTTAGACTGACTCAAGAAAACGACCACACATCAATAAGAGCTTCTAATCCATGCATCACTGCATTCTTATATACTTTTAAGTCCATAGGTGAAAATATCTTACGGATATTCACGAATTTTGCCGGTTTTCTAGAAATCGGATATTGAAATATTCGATAAATTATAACATATAGTTAGTTTTCTAGTATCAAAATTTCGGATATATCTGTTTTTTCGAAAATTGGATATCCACATAAAATCGACATTTTCACCTATGCTTTTACCTATTTTGGGAGGTAACAGACTAACAGTAACTAACAGGGTTGGTTGGTTGGTCTTAATGTTTTGTCATCAGGTGTATGTAGTGAATTTATTTATCAGTTGCTTGGGATCATTCATCATATTTATATAAATAAAAGCAACAGGGTTGGCCAGTACACACTGCAATGAATTGATTTATTACTTGTGATCGATGATCTTGGAACACATGTATACTAACTCTGCGCGCATTGAGAATCAATAACTAAGCATTCCACACCAAATAGCAAAACCAAAACCAGCCTGCAATTAACCAAAAAGAAAGAAAAAAATTGGCATTCTGCAGGATAGTAGATACTCTTAGAGAATAAGGAATCCCAATTCCCAAGTGATACAGAGACTAGCTAGATATATCTTATCAGGACAAATGTTAAAAGTTTCAATTATGCAGAAAGGGATAGTAGAGTTTATGGTAATACTATTATTAAAGTAGAAATCTTATCTCTTAACACATTTCTCTCTTCCTCGGTCAACACGTCCTCCTTTCTCCGTTGTTTCTGATCTTCGCCCCAATAAAATGTCACTGGTTTCATTTAAGTTCTTTGTTTGTAAGTTGTGGTGCAGAAACTTCAAACATTAAACTGAGTGCAATAAGAAGATAAAGAAAATAAAATGTGTATTGCAGTTTTTGTTTGGCAGGCTCACCCTTTTTATCCACTTCTTCTATTGTTCAATAGAGATGAATATTACGAAAGGTGAGTTGATCAGTTCTTGGATCATTTTTGAGTTATGTTTTTAGCTTACTGATTGATATGGATTAATCTTTTTTTTTTTCCTTTGGGTTTCTGTTGCGATTGATTTGAAGGCCTAGTAAGCCAGTGTCATGGTGGGAAGGTAGAGATATATTAGGTGGAAGAGATGAGATTGGTGGAGGAACATGGTTAGCTTGTACAAGAAAAGGAAAGTTAGCTTTTCTTACAAATGTGTTGGAACCATCCACATGTACACTCCCAGAAGCAAGGAGCAGAGGTGATCTAACCGTCCGTTTCTTAGAGGTAATTGAACTAGTTGGAATAATTCTCATCTCTAACCAATCTAAATTATAAGTATATTGTACTGAGTTTTATTGACTATCTATGAGTGTGATCTACGACGATTACAGAGCAAGAAGGATCCTATGGAATTTGCAGAGGAAGTATTAAAGGAGGCAAATCAATACAATGGCTTTAATCTAGTATTGTGTGATCTTTGTTCCAAAACCATGGTTTATATCTCCAACAGGCCACAAGGGGAGGCCTTTGTTCAAGAGGTTTCACCAGGTATTCATGTACTATCCAATACAAATATGGACTCTTCATGTCATAAGGTATAATACAAGTATAAAATTTCTTTAATTTCTTTTAGCTGTCAATAAACCTATTGAAATCTGTTTTCCCGAACGTAATTCATTGAAACCAACTTCGACTGCAGGCTCAACGCCTGAATCACACTTTCAGGGAACAACTTATAAGATATGGTAAAGGTGAAGTTCCTGTTGAACTAATGACTGCAGAGTTGATGAACGACACTTCTAAAGCCGAAGAGAGCAGTCTACCTGGTGTTCTATCATTTGACTGGGAATACAATACAAGCTCTATATATGTGGATTATTTTGACACTCCCCTGGTGACCTTCATAACATACACCTGTTGTTTACAATAATCCGGCATCCACAGCCTTATTTTTTCTAATATAATACCTCACTCTTTAATGTACAGGGAGCTTGCGGAACTAGAAGCACAACTGCACTGTCAGTGAACACAGATGATGATATAAGCGTTTATGAAAATTATCTTGTAAAGGAAGAATGGAAGAAGCATACTGTAAATTTTAAGATAGATCGAGAATAAGATTATGTCCAAGAGTCCTTTGCACTTGATGTCTTAGATGAGATTCAGATTTGTGTTTCTGTCGAAAATAAGTCTTCTGTAAGCTAAATTATATGTTGAGTGTGGAAATAATTATGTGTGTTATGCAGTTTATTAATTTGTTAATTGCGTGAAAGAATTGTAATATCCAAGCTGCAGAAAGAAGTTAAGTTCCCCCCCCTTTAGGTTTCCTTCTTTTTCTTCTCTTCCAATGAACTTTTGCAGCAGCAAACTTTTTCTTGGAGGCTAGTTGCTTAGCATTTGAACAACTATAACTGTAAACTTCTTAATGTTATATATTATTGGTTTCTTGCTTACAATTTCAATATTAAAGTTTTATGAATATGTTGATGAAGTGTTAAAGGAGGCAAACCCGTGCAAGGGATTTAATCTGGTATTAATTATGTGATCTTTGTTCCAAAACCATGGCCCAAAGGAAAGCCTGCACCAGGTATTCATGTGCTCTGATATGGACAAGTAGAAACCCCTTGGCCGAAGGCAAGACAAGTACAACTTACTTCTAAAATGCATGATTGAAATCCTTTCAGTAATTTACCTACTCAGTCAAATCTTGGCTCTTTCTGCCGTAGGCAACTTTTTAAACTACTACTATTACTTGTTATGGTATTTTAATAAACTCTGGAGTACTGGATTAATTTGATTAGGAATTTGACTTGGTCTCAAATTCAGCACGTTTCAATTCAGTTGATTTGTGATTTATCCACTTCAGTTTATCCCTTAGATTTTGCTAAACAGTTTCACAACGTTCTACTCGTTTTTCAATTTATTTATACTCCCCCAAAACAATGGTTTAATATATCTTTTTCTTTTGAGTATTACAGATCAGAAAAAAAACAATGAGTTTTGTGAGTCTCTATATGTTCTTTTAAGTTTTGTACAGAGAAGTAAAAGAACTCCTTCTCCTTGGCTGTTGCATCCTGGAGGTTGCACGTCCTCTTCTGCATTCAGTGAAAAGATCGAGAGGCGCGAAACAACCTTAAAGAGAGCGACCTAGTTCCGCGCCTCAGCCATTGAGTTATTATCTTTCTTCTATTGATTGTAGGTTAATACTTTCCCAACAATACTACTGTTTTTCAGTCTCAGCACTTGGGCCAGAATTTCAAGAAACTAATGGATAAATACAACAAGGATGAAGTCCCTATTGAACTGAATCATTGATGGCCGAGGAACTGATCGATGACAGATACCACCAATGCAAGCCGATAAAAGCAGTCAACCAGGCATTCACTCTTTTGAATTGGAATATAGAGCAAGCTTCACATTTATTGATCAATATAACACCCCAAAGGTACATAAATAACTTCATGCATGATTTCGTTCGAGAATTTAGATAACGTCCATGCATAATCTTTTCTTGAGTATTTGATTATGTTATATGGAAGCTATGGTACTACGCACTCAGGCGGTGAAATCCCTGTGTATGTATTTGTAAGTGTGTTAGTGTAGGATGGCATGATTGACCGTAAAAGAAAAGAAAAATTAAATTAAATTCTACTCTTCAATATTGGAGTGTTAATCTAAGTTATAAGGGACAACGTAATCTCAACTTTGGGAGACAAGTTTGACGATCTATACTCTATATAACTAACTAGAGAACCTACCCATAAAAAAAAATTCTCTCTCCTAATTGATAACCTAATTGAAGATACAGTAAAACCTCTCTAAAGTAATACTTTGTATAGGAATAACCTCTACATAGTCGTAAAAAAGTCTGGTCCCAATTTGGGCCAGTTATAAATAAGAATAACCTCTACATTGTAATAAGTTATAATTTTTTTTGTCCCATCTAAAGAAATTTGCCTCTATATAGTTATAATTAGCTATTACTGGAAAAAAAAATATTATAGTATATTAAGAGTTTTAGATATAGTAAAATATCTATTTAAAATTGTTTAGGACAATGATTTAATTTTGAATTAGGAAAATTACATAGGTTTGTTAGAATGTATACATTAACACTAATACATCGGCCCACTTTTTTTTTAAACTACAAGTTTTCTTGAAAGGATGCACTACTAACCTCTACATAGTAATAATTTACTTTGGTCCCATAGTATAGCTATATAGAGGTTTTACTATAATTGAGTCTAATTTCAATTATAAGAAGGTTAAATTTGTATTTTCACAAATGGACCACAACTTAAAAGAGAATTAAATGGGGCGGAGTCTCAAGGCCTATGCAATGCATGGGCTAAATGGCTAGTTTGTGTCACTGTGTGGACCAGATTAAATGTTTGAAGTCGAAATTAGATCTTTTCTTCCTCGATTGTTGTATTTTTTATTGGACATAACTTTAGCTCTGGGTTTAAGTTGTGGGTCTCTTGGACTGGGTTTTATCTGTGTTATTAATGTTTGATTGGATCGAGTCAATGTCTCTACTAGGTCTTAATCTTCAGAAAATCAAATGTAAGAATTCTAATAATCTCTACCGTAATTCATTATCATCTTCCACCAAACCTTAAATTTATTTCTTATATGATACGGATTTCTCTCTACTTCCCAACAAATCTAGTAGACAAAACTATGTTCAGGTAAAACTACTTTTCATCTATAAATCAACAAAACTATCATCATATTATTTTTTATTCTAAATTTGAGAATGTATTTGGATGAAACCAATCAAAAGTTGACTTATTCACTGTAGTGGTAAACTGCTTGATGTTGTTGGAATCCATTATCCGACCAATAAAGGTCTATGGCACACAAAGTTATTTTTTTTTTTAAATCTCGAGTAACAAATCATAAAACTAGTCAAATATTTGTAATATTGTCAAAATTAGGTCCCAAATCGGCCAAATCAACAAGGTAAACTTTAGTCAACTTAGTCAATTAAAGTCCGACTAGGTAAAAATTGACTAATCTAGTTTATGAAGAATATTAAATTAATTTTTATCATTTTTTTATAAACAGTGGTCAAGGATTGTCAGGTTGACTGAAACTGTGGTTAGTACAAAACAATTCTATTAAAAAAGAAAAACTAATCAGCTATTTACTTCTTTTAGACGAGATTAAAAAAATTCAAAATCGATCAAGTCATGACATAAAAAATCGATGTACGAAATCTTAAAATCAGTCTTTTTTTTTTTTTTTGTAATTTGGTCAAAATTATGTGCCAAAGTAGCCAAGTCAAGAAGACCAACTATAGTCAACTTGGTCAATTAGAGTTCGACTTGATAAAAAATTGAACAATCCAATTGATGAACAACATTAACACTTGTCACTTTTCATAAACATTGGTCAAACATTGTCGGGCTGACTAAAATTATTATTGGCATAAAAGAACTATTTTAAAATATTAAAATTTGTTGGATCCTTTAACCAAGAATAAGAAAAAAAATTCCAAAATTGGTCAACTTTTTACAATTTTGTCAAGATTAGGTCCTAAATTTGCCAAGTCAATAAGATCAACTACAACCAGCTTGGTTATTTAAGGTTCGACTAGGTCAAAATTAACCGATCCAATTTATGAATAATATTAAATCAACTTTTGTCGCCCTTTTAATAAATACTGGTCAGGCATTGTCAAGTTAATTGAAACTGGTTGGCAAAAAACAATTCAATAAAAATGAAAAATTACTCAATATTTTACTTCTTTTGATCTTCGGTTATATTGGTGTCTTCGAAGGTAGAACAAACCGATAAGAAACGTCGAAGATGAGCATAAAGGTTTTCACGGTCCTTGTCATAAAAGCTAGGGACCATAAAGATAACTTGAGAAGTAATTCTAAAGTTCTTGCCAACGACCTCTAGAATTATGCATGAAAGAGGTCCCGACACCAAAGGTGCAAAGTTATCGCGAAGAGGATTTTCACCCATTGTGGGAAAAGATTGAGGACTAGTGTTGATAGAAGAAAATAGTGAGTAGAGGATGAGGGGTTTTGTCCCAATGAATACTAGTATAAAGAGGAGACAAAAAGTTTAATGTTGTACCCGAACGTAATTTCATGCAATAATGCGCAATACAAATGCGCATTATTTTTTTCTCAATAATGCGCAATACAAATGCCAAACAATTACAAAGGTGTTTTTTCTCAAAGTGTAAGGGTGGGGTTGAAGCAAACCCCATACATAATGTATTTAAGAGTGATGTAGCTGTTTGTATTATGTTCTTGTAGCTCTTATCTGCAATCATTTTGGAACAATCATTTTTATTCTTCTTCTTCTATGTTCTATTAACGGTTTTTTGTTATTCATATACAATCATTTGCAACAAAACCCATCTTTCTCTCTCTCTAGTTAATTTTTTCTATTATTCTAATTTTAGATGTGTTACTTTTTCTTCTTAAAAGGTGACTGAAGATGATGTCAAAGGTTATATATTTTTTGTCATGTATTTGATAATAACTAGTCATTTAGGTCATGCAATGCATGGGCCTTTAGGTTACGGCCCATTTAGGTTATTTAAGTTGTCGTTCACTTATGAATTTTATAAAAATACAAATTTAGCATTAATAAAATTAAAATTAAACTCAATTCTCTTCAATTAGACTATCAATAAGGAGAGAGATATGTTATAAAAAAAATAAAAATAGGAGTGAGATAGTAAGCCACATGGACCAACAAACGCTAACCATCCTGTCAAGTTAACTATACTGTACTTCCACTTGGGTCAGTCTCTATGATTCATAAACTGAGTAGATGTATTTAATTTACTAACCATACTGGAACTATTGTGGGGACTTGGAGCTTTAATTCACTTTGATTCATAAACCATCCACTTAAACCTAATAGTTGGTACTTTAGGCCCGTGAAATACAATAAACGTGAAAATAAGACTAAAAGAGACATTAAATCACATAGAAGTAAGCAAAATACTATTTGAAAGGTATTAAGGAATAAAACTTTTGTGCTCTTATCAGTTGTCAACCATGGTAGTAGACTTTTTTTTTTATTGGCAAGCGGAGTTGAGGGAACACCCTTTAAATTATGTGTGGAAATTTATTTTAACAATCAGCTGTTGACGTGTTTCGAACCCACAACCTCTCCACTTTGTGAGAGGGGTGTTACCATTGAGCCACAGGCTCATTCACAAATGTTGGAAGGAACCTCAACAACATACTATAGTTCACAACATGCAATCTTATATCCTCATGCATGTATTTTTTCTTTAAATTTTGTCTAAGCTATATATGAAGTGTTGCCTATGGTTTGTGATCGTAATGTCTCGGAACTACCCTAATGAATAGAAAGATCAACGAAAATATCATTACCAAAAACTTTTCATAGAGTTGGAAGGAACCTTATACTTGAGTTATCATATAGTAGATATGTTTGGAACAGATCAATATTTGGTTTGTCTCCATTCGGATAGTAGCTTTTGCTCTGACAAGCTCTGTGATGCAGAGAACTGATCTATTGAAACTCTTAGTGCACTCCAAAGTTTAAAAGTAAAACGTAGTTAACAATGGAGGCAAGGTTTGTTTTTATGATGCTCAACAAAACTACTTTAGAAGATTATTAACTAATTAAGACAAATTGGAATGTTTGTCCATCTTAATCACAAACTTAAAAAGATGAAACAAAACTAGCAAGAGTGTGAATATATTGGTTTAATTCACTAACTACTATTCTTATTTAAACTCATTTTGGCAACATTAATTCCAGCCCGTGTATCGGTAAGATGGCATTAGCTCTTCCAACATCCTGTCTGATTACATGGAAACTTTACTGATCACTACTAACCAATAGGCTACGTATGGCTTCTTCTCACAATATGACATGACACCGCTACACGAGGTTATAAACCATATGTCTCTATCAATATAATGGCTGGAGGGTAGCCTTTGTTAAGTTTTTCAAACATTTTCAACAAAAGAGGTTGAAAAGGTAATTGGGGCCATGTAACATGAAGCTCAACAATAGCTCTCTCCAAAATTGGTGAGACTACTATTGAACGAGAATGAAACAAATGGTGAACATCCTCATTATACTGACCACACAGAGAACACAAACTATTAAAATCCTAAAGCTTTGAACGTAAACATGTTTTGGTAGGCAATTTCATTGTAATACAAAACTATAAGAAAGTGGACAAACCATTGTAAACTGAGTAGATGTATTTTTTTTTTTTTTTTTTTGGTAAACCTAGCAAGATGTATTAAGCTATTTGCAATCGACAAGTGTTTACGAGTCTCTTTATATTTGCAATCATTAAAGATTGAGCTATTTATAATCATATACTGAGTTATTTACAATCATATTTATAAACAAATCATATCGACACCCGGTTCTTTACAAAAACACCTATAATAAACTTATTTATACCTTATTCTAAGGGCTACCCAACTAAAACTTTAATACATATATATAAGTTTTTGGTTTCTTTCGTGTTTTTTTTTCAAACAAATCTCTTCTCTCCCCACCTTCGTCTTCTCAAAAGAAAAAGAAAAAAAACCTTGTCCATTATGTGTGTTCTGGATGTTTCTTTAACATTTGGTTTTTATTTTTTTAATATTTATTTTATTTATTCCATTCTTTGCGACCATAGAAAAGTTGCAAGAGACAACAAAAAGTGATCATTTGAGAAAGTTGCATTAGGTTGAAAATTAGTACGTCATTTTTTAATAAAAGTATGATGGATTGGAATAAGAGAGCTCGCATAAATGGTCGAACAAAGATCTTTTTAGAAAAAAGATAAAGATTTGGGTACAAACTTGCCACAACATTTTGCGAATGAGCCTGTGGCTCAATGGTAACACCCCCCCCCCCCCCCCCTCCTCTTTTTCACAAAGTGGAGAGGTTGTGGGTTCGAAACACGTCAACAACTAATTGTTGATATAAGTTTTCACACATAATTTAAAGGGGTAGGGGTCCTCTCTGTAGGAAAATATACACCGATATATTACTGTTCTAAAATAAATAAAAGGGAATAGATGATGCAAACCAGAATAAATGGATAAAGGACAAGATTTAGATCGAGTCGAGATAAAAATCTCTCTCCTTAAGACATTATTCGCCCCGTACATGTGCCGAACTGTTTATCAATGGCGGACTGTCTCCCAGGATACACCGATTTATCCTTCTTAGCGTAGCAGCACTTCAACGCATAGAAGACGACGAACCAATTCTTTGTTATACTCTCTCATGGCATGACACAAACACTAGAAGAAGGAAAATCAATTTGATTTTAAAAGTGATTTGAAGACAAACACAAGATACACTTATATAGTAGGAAGACACCTTTTTGAAAAGGCACATGTCTATTCAATGTATATTTGAATAGACACCTGACCCAATACAATGTACACATCTGTTAGGACAGACACACCCATTGGGAATGAGTGTCTACAAAGTATGTGTCTATTGGGGAAAGACACACCCATTGGGATGGGTTGGGCCAAATACAATGTATGTGAATACATACCCATTCATCTACTATCACAAGTTAGCCATGGTCAGTGGTTAACTTGGGACTTAAATTTCTCATTCATATACAAATGTTTTGACCACTTGAAAACATTTCCAACAATCCCCCACATGAATGAAAATTACCGACTCATAAAACAATCGAGAAAAAACAGACGAGACTTGAGAGAGTACAAACGAAAAGTAGCTGCTTCGGTATAGGTAGCAATTTTTCAGCCTTGAACTTACCCTAGTGAATAACCATCGGATTTACTAGCTAATTGGTGAACATGATGTCTTGAACCGCTCAGCCGTTTGTGTAAACCAAGACAATGGCTAACACACAGTTTCCCTTCTTCAAAGAACTTGGTTCTATGGTTGTGTTCATTTTGGCCTTGAACTTCCTGGTATTCATGAGTGCTCTTAGAAAAATGCAACCTTCAACATTCTCACAGAAAACGGCCCCTTTTTCTCACTCATAAGGTGATTGCCCATGAAGAGTATTCTGTCATACCCCACTTGTGTTACCAAGCTATGAGAATCATTAAAAGTATAACTTGTCCTGTTCCATTAATGCAGGCAACACTGTTCTCATCATCCTAGGAAAGGGTAAGAGATATGTATACTCTCAGTGCTTTCGTCGAGTAAAGCAAGATTCGGTTGTCCCTTTGAACCTAGATCTTGGGATCTCTAGTCAGCTAGGTTGGGTTGCCATCAAGCCCACTCTTTCGTCATAGGTTGTAAACCCATTCCTCTCGATGATTCAACTTGCTCTCGTGAGTGACCTTTAGTAGTTGGATCCGCTAGGTTGTCAATCGAAATAATTTCCTCTATAGAGATTTTCCATTAGAGAGCAGTTGTTTAACGGTTATGTGCCTCTTATAATTTATTGAGACTTAACGTTATTCATACAACTCAGTGCCCAACACATATGAAATTATGTATTGTAATGCATGCAAGTAATTGACACTAGTTGTTTTCACATGAAAATATCCTCTAAGATGTTTTTGAAGCCATTGTGCTTATTTATGTGTTTTATCTAAAACCATAAATTCAGATTCCATACAAAATGGATATAACAATACACTTTTGCTTAGAGGATTTTCAAGATAACGTTGCACTACCAAAGGTAAAACCACAACCACTCATGGCTTTTGAGATTTTGGTAATCAATATCCAAATTGCATCACTGTATCCTTCATGTACAGGTGAACATATTTGTAGTGCAAGCCATAACTGAAGGTATAATTCAGATAATTTAATACCTTAGTTATTACTTTCTAGTAACGTATTTCTGGAATGTGTAACGACTTAGGACACTCACAACATGTATCATGTGTCTTGTCTCTTGCAATTTGTGATGTACATCTAATTGCGAATTACACAAGCATATTTAACTGTGATATGTTATCTTCATCCATCTTAGCTAAATAAAGATTGGGATCATCTGATATTTTATCAATTCCAGTAGAACATATCTTGAACTTGTCAAGAACATTCTCAATGTAATTGAGACACCGTAATTCCATATGATGTTCTAAGAATTTAATTCCTAGTATTACATGAGGAACTCCCAAGTCTTTCATATCAAACTTAGTGTTAAATATATTCTTTGTAGTTTTAATTATATCATTATGACTACCAAAGTGAACATGTCATCTACATAGAGACACATGATAGCATATCTAAATTTGTGATTGTAATGTAAGCACATTTGTCACTCTCATTGATTTAAAGCAAAAATGATAACGACATATCATCATCAAACTTTTTATGTTATTGCTTCAAAGTTTGTTTTAAAACCATGTGATGTTTGTACATATCTACAAACGTTCCTTTTCTGTCCAGGAACAATAAAGCCTTTATGGTTGAGCCATATAGGTTTCTTCCTCTATGTCACCATTTCAGAAGGCATTTGTACATCTATTTGATGTATTTCCAAGGTTGTGTAGAATTATGACTACAATTAACATTCTGAAAGATGTTATTCTCGTGAATGGAGAATATATGTCAAAAAAAATCCAAGCATCTGTTTTGCTTGTGACCTTCGACTACAAATCTAGCCTTGTTGTGAACCATTAGATTCCATCTTCGTTTGAAAAACCTCTTGCTAACTAAAGCTTTAGCTTCAGGTGGGAAATCAACTAACCCTCATTTGTAGTGTTTGTGATAAAACCACTTTCACTTTTTCTATAGCATATGTTATCACAATGATTTAAATAATTTCACTTGAGAAATTAATTTAAACTACTTGTTAGGACTTAGGCCAAAGAATTTAGAATATAGTTCTTCGTCCATACTCCCTTATAACGGCTTTAAGATTTATAGAAGTGGAAATCATTAGTCTTTACAGAAACACGATTCTATAAAGAAATCGTTAGTCTGTTCAGAAATATGATCATCTTCTTTAATCCTTAGCCTACAACATTTTGAATCCCATTTATTCAAATGTACGTTTGTGATTAGCATAGCCACATTGAATGGTTACAATTGTTAACCATTTCGAGACTTTCGGTCACTCCCACATTTCTAAATAAACAAGAACTTTTTCTTTTTATTACTTAGATAATGCCTCTACAAGAACATAAGTTGTACACTTACGCTAAAGCTCTTGTTAGACAAGTACAGAAAATTGTACTCACATAAACCCAAAACTTACCAAAACTTTGAGTACAAATATTCATTAATTCATTGTTACTCAAATAGTTAATTTATGGATACATAAATACTAGATGTGACTCCCACAGTCCGGTTACACATCTACAAGTTTCATGTCAATATTCAAAAAAATAATTTTGTCTATTTAGACAAATTTCAACTCTACAAATGCAACTGAGCGAAATACCCCTACATTTGAGACATATTGCATGAATACAAAGAACTTTGCCAATCATATATTTGCAAATTCTTTTCATGTGGAATCTATATAACCAAATGCATATGAATGTGCATCTCACACACAGATAAGATTAGGGCCATAAAATTACATCCAAATGCAATATAATGCCCATTATTCTTTGTAAATGCACGAATAATAAATATCCATCCATTTCCACCAAGGCGTCTCTATGAATGAACATTTATCAAAGGAAATGTACATACATTAAGTATGACATGACTCATGAGATCCCCACATTTTTCAAATATTCTTGAAAATATCATCACCAAATAATAATATAAAGTAAATTATAAAACTATATGAAACCATATAGGCAATTCACGATATGCCAAATAAAAGTTTGCACACTTTGAATCATCAACTGTACCTTTGGACACCAAAGATGTTTACACAAGCAATTTAATGTGTTACATGTAACGCTGTACATAAGACCACCACCATGAGGTTTTGTCTTTCATGCGAGTTGATACCATTTGTACAACTATGTGCAATATTATTTATAGTCAATGAAACATTTTTATATATGTTTTTTTGAACTTCAATTCATTTATTCATATGAGAATCACGTCAAATTAGACAACTGATTCATCTTCCAACTTAGTTGGTGCTTTGGTTTGATTACATCAACCATCAACGCGATTTCTATGTCTAGATGCATCCAAAGATGACCTATTGACATCATTCAAATCAAATCAAAATCTACAAATAATTGTAGCAATTAAGTCATTGAGATGTCGAACAAACTGATTGATCTACTGGACACATCAGTAGAATGATCCTATTTTCGAAAACTTGAGTAACCAAAATTTTAAATGAATTGCGAATGAGCCTGTGGCTCAATGATAGCACCCCTCTCACAAAGTGGAGAGGTCGTGGGTTCGAAACACGTCAACAGCGGATTGTTGATATAAGTTTCCACACGTAATTTAAAAGGGGTAGGGGTCCCACAACCTCGCTTACAGTTACCAACCAAACAAAAAAAAAAAAAAAAAAAAATTTGATGAACTCAAAATTCGAAAATCTGTCACTAATGAACAGTAACGCCGTTTTTATTGTTTCTGACAATCCAACCGTTTGATGATCATGAAATTTGAACACGTTCTTGCATAAGACGTTATGCAACTACTGTAGAAATTTCAATTCGATCAGAGAACGATAAGACTTTCATCCGACCACGAGTTTCAGACTGCGCAATACTGAATTTCTGCTACTTCTTCTTTGTCTGGGTGCATCTAAAGATGACCCTTCGTCATAATTCAATGTCAAATCGATAAAATTTGTCAAATACAAATATTAAATCGACCCATAAATCAAATTTCTTAAATTCAATTACAAATTGTATCAACTATCACGTAATTAATCAATTTAGAAAAAATTGCATCTATTGTTTATACATAAACAAGAGTATTACATTTCATTCATTACACTGCATGACATATGTATACTCTGATTCATATGTACTTACATTGATGTTCTAAAATGAGCAACAAAAATTATGCACAAATTCCACAGATTCCGTTGTTAATACGGTTAGCAAATAAACTCCTTTTGGAGAGAGAGACATGTCTCTTCACTGGTTATTTTCTAAAGCATACATGGGCCAAAAAATTAAAATAAAATAAAACTCATATAAACTATTCAAGCCAAACAGTGCCTTAATGCATTTAAAACATTTCCAACCCACAAGAAATCCAAGGGCCAACGATATTAGCCCATTGTAGATGAATGTAAATGGTTGGTTCCGTCATATGAACCATCACATCTCTTGGCAGTAAAATTGTTTACCATTTTGAACAAAAACATTCCAAGGAGAAAAAAATATGTATCAAAGTATGCTTAAGGCAATTCTCAAGAGATCCGACTTTTTCCCTTAAACTGATTAATAAGCATTATGGTTTCTTTCTAAACCAGTACTTATTACCATAGCAAATAAGCTGGCTTCATGTGTACAGGTTTATTAGAAACTCAATCTTCTCTTCTTTAAAATTAATCATTGTTTATTAAACAAACTAATCCATAAAGATTCTCAGATTATGGCAGTACAGTACACACCACCACGTTTCGAGATAAATATGCTTATCAACTAGACAATTTATTATGCCAACATTGATTTGAGAGCATACATCATGCAACAAATTAAAGATGACTTCTCAGTAATATGTATAACGTTAACATGGACTAACTACAGACCTACAGTACGTCACATGGAGGATGCTTAAACATGCCAAACTCTTGTAATAGAGTAAGTATCATATAAAGAAAAAAATATAAAATTTTTGAATTTAATCGAAAAACTGATATTCTGCATCACAAGTGTTAGAACAGTATAAACCATACAAAAAAATAATATCTTAAGATTGTAGGAAAATATACACCGATATATTATTGTTTTAAAATAAATAAAAGGGAATAGATGATGCAAACCAGAATAAATGGATAAAGAACAAGATTTAGATCGAGTCAAGATAAAAATCTCTCTCCTTAAGACATTATTCGTCCCGTACATGTGCCGAACGGTTTATCAATGGCGGACTGTCTCCCAGGATACAACGATCTATCCTTCTTAGCGTAGCAGCACTTCAAACGCATAGAAGACGGCGAACCAATTCTTTGTTATACTCTCTCATGGCAAGACACAAACACTAGAAAAAGGAAAATCAATTTGATTTTAAAAGTGATTTGAAGACAAACACAAGATACACTTATATAGTAGGAAGACACCTTTTTGAAAAGACACATATCTATTCAATGTATATTTGAATAGACACCTGACCCAATACAATGTACACATCTGTTGGGACAGACACACTCATTGGGAATGAGTGTCTACAAAGTATGTGTCTATTGGAAAAAGACACACCCATTGGGATGGGTTGGGCCAAATACAATGTATGTGAATACATACCAATTCATCTACTATAACACAAGTTAGCCATGGCCAGTGGTTAATTTGGGACTTAAATTTCTCATTCATATACAAATGTTTTGACCACTTGAAAACATTTCCAACACTCTTAACCTTGCTTACCAATTAATATATATATATATATATATATATATATATATATATATATATATATATATATATATATATGGTGCTCTTAATTACTTATAATTTTTGGAATGGGGTAGACTTAATTTTTTGGATAGCTCTTTGTAAAGAGTCGAGTGTCAATACGATTTCATTATTTATATTGGTCATTTTATGTTTTAGGTTAAATTTATATGCTTTGGATGGATTGAGTTGCGAGAGATATGGGTGGATCAAGGTGAAGAATTGCTTAGATAATGTAAAGATGGTTCGGAAGAACTAATCAACAGAGTTAGTATTGAGCGATTCGCTCTTCCCCCTGATAGAGATTTCTTAGTGTTTGACAAAGGAAATCCTAAATATATGAGTGTTGATAAATTATGTTTATATTTAATACAAACATATTACAAAAATTTAAACATTAGGATTTAACAATATATTTAACCCTATTAATATTGGACTGGTCCGACCAATGACCCAATGGTCGAACCACTAACCCAATGCCTTCACCGGGTTGGTGTCCGGGTTGATTCTGATAAGTATTATACAAGCCTTCCAAAGTCAATCTTGTCAAGGTCTGCAAGCCGTGCCTCAACCAAGACATCAAAACTCAGAAGATCCGCACCTAGTGCCCCAACCTTGGTAAGTTCTTCAAATCATGGGAATTATATATAGAATGCCCATTAGGAATGTCTCCCTTCCGTCAATCAAATCTAAATGCGTTCAAAGCGCACACACACACAACCAGTCAACATCTCAATCATCGTATCAAACAAATAAATATTTTTTTCAATATCATATTATTGAATTAATTAATTAAACATGACTGGAAACATCAAACTTAATATTTCTACATTTACAATTTACTATCAGAATATTGTTCAATTCAATGTTCGGACGAAAACTGTTATAATATCATTTGGAAAGTTCCGTCAAATTTATCGTTTGAACTACAATCTCTCGTTCGGACGAAAGTTCAGGCACTTGCGAAATTATATAGGTTCAAACTAATTATCATGGTTCGAACGAAAATTCAGAACTTTGAAACTTAAGATCGTGAACATAATTTTAAATACTTAAATGGAACAATTCTATTTCAGCATGAATAACAATGAAAACACAACATTAAAATAATCAACTTTTGCATGACAATAACAAAACCTAGCATCGCATTAACTAGCAATTATCTTAATTTACAAACAACATCATCTATCATCTAAAACCAAGAGCAAGTTTCAAGAACTAAAACTTGTCTGGCATCAAATATGAAGATGAAAATCCAACAAGAATCAAGCTCCAAACAAAAGATAAAGCAACAACAAGCAAGAGCACCAAGATAAGATTAATTGTCTTCTTCTTCTTTACCTTTTTCTAGATTTGTTAACCCGGGAAGTTAACATAGCAACATAACAACAAGCCACCCATAACCCATAAGCCTGTTGGGCTCAGCCCATAGTCCATATATATCAGTGGTATTACTATTACATTGCTAGTTATTTTGTGTTTAGTGTTTGCATATCAACATAGGAAAATGAATTCAAGGAAACTCAATTCTAAGAAATATGAAATGTTTTTTCTTGGAATTTAAAATACCTTGAACCAAACATACCCATATTGTATCCTTCATTCAAATAATATACAGTACAGTATTTGGTTTTCGTGTTTTTTCAAGTGATGTGATCGTCTGCTTTTCTGGTGCAGTTTAATTGCTGACTTGATTTCGTGCATGACTTGGTTCAAGAATTAAGATCGATAACGTGTATCTGTTAATATTTTCTCGAGTATTCCACCATGTTATAGGGAAGCTATGGTACTGTACTGCATTGTTTGTAAAAACAAAACGAAGATTTGAGCTTTTATGAATGAACAGTAGTACCATGCAATGGAGGAATGTTTTGAATTACTTGTGTGTTATGGGCCCAATGGACTACAAATCAGGTAAATGGGCCTATATATTGTGACCCTGGCCCAATTTCTTGAACAATACTGTTGACAGTTGACTGTTGTTATGAAGAAAAATGTGAAATGAAATGAATGTTTTATTCCATGGAAGGAAAGATAAAAAAATGTGTATAACAGTATTTATTTGGCAAGCTCACCCTCTTTATCCATTTCTTCTATTGTTCAATAGAGATGAATTTCATAACAGGTGATTTCAATTCTTCTCTTATCATACTTGTTGTTTTATGCCATTTTTAATTTTTTTTTTTTTATTGATTAAGTAAATATGCTTTTGGTAAGATTTTAAAGGCCATTGATGTGAATTTAAGGTTTTTTTTTTTTTTGTAGATTTTAATGATTGATTAAAGATGGGTATTTTGTTATTTTGTGTTTTGGATGAAGGGCTACTAAACCAGTATCATGGTGGGAAGGTAATGAGATATTGGGTGGAAAAGATGAAGTTGCAGGAGGAACATGGTTAGCTTGTACAAGACAAGGAAGGATAGCTTTTCTTACAAATGTAAGGGAAGCTACCCCACTTCCTGGAGCAAAGAGTAGAGGTGATTTGGTCCTGGGTTTCTTACAGGTAAAAACAACAAATTAAGAAGAGATCATTGATTAATTTTGTATCATTACTTCTTTGGAAACCATATCACCCCCTTCATTCTGTAATACCATGATTAAATTGACTCTGTACTTATCTTAGCAGTTGGCATACAGTATTTGGTTTTCTTTAAATTAACGTTTTCTTGCAATGGATGTGAGCATGCAATATTGCAATAGTACTTCTTTTCTGATGCAAGTTAATTACCGACCTGATTTCATCTGGGTTGTGTTGGTTGCGTCATCAATCTTATTGTATGAGCTCAATCTACTTGCTGACATCCCAGCTTCTAAGAACAAGATTATGTACCTAGTTATCATATGACATTTAGTTAGGGTTACCCAGTAGTACACATTCGCTTTCTAATTAACTGAAAATACTCTCCATCGTACACAGTTACATTTTGTATTCAAACAATATCAGAGTCATGGATATTAAAAGATTTTCAAGATTTGTGGCCGTTTATTTATATGTCTATTGAAAGAATTGTAATAGCCAAATATGCTGAAACAATATTTGCACCCCCTTTGAATAAGTAGTTTTTATCGTATACCCATTCATTTTCTTATCTTTTAATAAAAAAAATTTGTAGCAAAACTTGTTCTTGAGGCCCAAAGTGCTTATCATTTAAACACGCTCCATGTACTATAACAACTGTATTAGACTAAGCCAACTTTAACTGTAGCACACTTGTTGTAAACTCCCTGTTATTTTTGGTTTCCTGTTCAGTTTGTGGTATATTAAAGGTTGTATAAATCGCAGAGCAAGAAAAGACCGATGGAATATGCCGATGAAGTGTTAAAGGAGGCAGACCAGTACAATGGATTTAATCTGCTATTATGTGATCTTTGTTCCAAAACCATGGTATATGTCTGCAACAGGCCAAAAGGAGAGCCTTTAGTTCAAGAGGTTTCACCAGGTATTCATGTGCTCTCAAATGCACAACTAGACACTCCTTGGCAGAAGGTATGATAACTTACTTTCTATAAGATTACTGATGTTTGGCGAAATATTTTAATAAACCTGTTTCAATTCAATTAAGCTTTTTGGACAGAGTGGGATCTTCTACTTTCTTGTAGTCCAAATCATGATTCAAATCCTTTAATTTACTGAGTTAGTCGAATGTTTTATCTCCCATAGGTAACCTTTTTAGCTATTCCTGTTTTTGCAGTCTCAGCGCTTGGGTCAGAGTTTCAAGGAACTAATGTATAAACACAGTAAAGATGAAATCCCTGTCAAAATGATTGCCGAAGAATTGATGACAGACACCACCAAAGCTGATAAAAACAGCCTACCTGGTATTCGCTCCTTTGAATTGGAATATAAAGCAAGCTCCATATTTATTGATCAATTTGACACCCCAATGGTAACCTTCACGACTTGTTCGATTATCTACAACAACATCTCAATCTTTTCTGAAATATTCTATCATGTTTAGGGAAGCTATGGCACTGTCAGCACTAGTGCATTGTCTGTAAAAACAAGCGGAGAAGTGAGCTTCTATGAAAAGTACCTTGCAAAGGAGGAATGGAAGGAGCATATTATGAATTTTCAGATAGAGAAGATGGAAGTAGAAAGAGAAGACGACAGTTTTAGAGCATCCTCTTTCTCAAGCTACTGACATATTCATCCACAAAGTCCTACTAAACATGTCCGAAGACCGAAGAAATACTTAGAAGTCAGAACTGATATTGAGACATTCCACATCAGTGGCTGAGAAAGACGAGTTCGATTCTGTTCTCCATTTTCATGTTTTTTCTTCCATAATACAGAATTAGCATGTGGTGATACTCCTGAGTCGGGTACAATTGTTTGGAAAAACCCAACTTTGTAATTCGTATGATAAAATTTACTTTCCATGTTGAAGATTGGTTCTTAGGTTCCCAGGGTGGTGGTGTTTGAACATGGAATAATGGTGATTGTAAATTGTAATTTGTAAGCAATTTTGACTGTGTTGAAAATCAGTTTTATGATAAATTATATTCTGACAGTTTACGAAGTGTACTTAATACTGCCAGGGTGCTAAAGGGGACAAAGGGTGTTGTTTGAACTTTGAACTTCTATGCTAGTACAACAAGCCTTTCTAATTTTTATAAACATGCTGTACTTCTTATTATAATGAAAACTAGATATCGATTGCTCGTAACATACATTATAAGCACACTATAAATTGCGCTGTGCTCGTAACATACATTATAAGCACACTATAAATTGCACTGCGAGAAACATCCCCAAAGCGGCAACGCTTCTTTGGACTAATTTGAGAAGATAAATGTCACTATGAACCTTTATCCCGGTATGTCAACAAATGTTACTCTTAAACATTTGCTTGCCACACTTTTCCCTTTAGCACTTGCAGCACTGAGTGACTTAGCAAAACAAAGACAAAACTGGCTTTCTACTTGAGCTCATACTAAACAAGCACCAACTTAAGAAGCTTTCCTTTCAACCCTCAAACACACTTGATGTATTGATGATCTGCATCTCAAGAAAATTTACCTGCACAATGACATCTTAGCTGATCAATCAAAATGCGCCTTCGCAGTAAATCTATCATCGGCTTTTACCACCGGTTCTATCATAACACTGCTAAGACAGAATACATTACCCAGTTACCTGATTCCATCTCATTATTACTACAAAACCACACCAAATCCAAATCAATCAGAAACTGCAAACAAATCCATGCACAGTTGATAGTGTCAAACACCATTTCTGATATATTCATAACAAACACTTTACTCAATTTCTACACAAGATGTTCTGAGTTACAACAAGCACATCTCTTACTCAACCATGCCCCAGTTAAGAATGTAGTGACTTGGACAGCTATGATTTCATCTTATGTTCATAATGGGTTTCATGAAACATCCCTCCAACTGTTTTATGAAATGCTTAACTCAGGTGAGAAACCAAACCAGTTCACTTTCTCTGTTACTATTAGAGCTTGTACTAATCTTAAATTTCTTCAAATGGGTATGCAAATTCATGGTTTAATCATTCGTTTCGGATACGAAAGAGATGAATATGCAAGTAGTTCATTAGTTGATATGTATTTTAAAGTTGGTGATAGTCTTGAGAAAGCTTGTAACATCTTTGATGGATTGTATAATAGAGATTCTGTAACATGGAATGTTATGATTAGTGGGTTTGCTCAGGTTGGTGATTATGATAAAGTTTTGAGATTGATTTCAGACATGCAGGTTATTGATGGTATAAGTCCTAATGATTTTACTGTTACAAGTTTGCTCAAGTGTTGTTGTTGCTTATTGGATGTCGAGCAAATTCATGGACTTGTTTTGAAGTCTGGAACTGAAGTAGATGTTGTTGTGGGTAGTGCTTTAGTAGATTTATATGGGAAGTGTGGGAATGTAGATTCGAGTCGCAAAATTTTGGATTCAATGGGAGGGAAGGATAGTTTTGTTTGGAGTTCCATAATCTCGAGTTACTCAAGAAATGGTTGTGGTGAAGAGGCTGTGCTTCTGTTTAGACATATGTGTAGGCAAGGAGTTAAACTTGATCAGCATGCATTGTCGAGTTCTTTGAAAGCATGCGTTGGTATTGGAGGAATCAAAACAGGTATTCAAATCCACAGTCAGGTGATAAAAAATGGGTACCAAAGAGATTGTTTTGTGGCCAGTGTTCTGTTAAATCTTTATGCGGATTTTCATCGAATGATGGAGGTTGATAAAGTTTTCAGACGGATTTCTGATAAAGACATTGTGTCCTGGAATACAATGATCATGGGTTATGCTCAAACAGAAGAGGATTCTGCTCTGTCCTGTATCGAACTCTACCGTGAACTTCATCGAACAACGGTATTAAAACATGATGGAACCACTCTAGTTGCAGTTTTAAAATCTTGTCGAAGTGAATCAGATCTTCAAATTGGTCTTCAGATCCATGCTGAAATAGTCAAGTCGAGCTTTTGTCAGGAAACAATAGTTGGGAATGCGGTGATTAATATGTATTCTACGTGTGGATCAGTGGAAGACGCACATGAAGCTTTCCATGCTATGGTTCATAGAGATGATATCTCATGGAGTTCCATAATTGGATGTTATGAGAGGAATGGGATCGAATTAGAAGCTCTGAGACTTTGCAAAGAAATGTTGGCTGTTGGGATCCATTTAAGCTGTTACAGTCTGCCTTCATGCATCACAGCTTGCTCAGGGCTTGCAGCTATAACTTTGGGGAAGCAATTCCACTCCTTTGTTATCAAATTGAGTTTTGAGACAGATGTATATGTTGGGAGCTCTGTCGTAGACATGTATGCCAAATGTGGAAGCATGGAGGACTCCATCATAGCGTTCAATGAACAAGGAAATCCCAATACAGTTACTTTCAATGCTTTAATTTCAGGATTTGGGCAGCATGGAAAGGCAGAAGAAGCAATCGAGAGATTTGAGATGATGGAGAAGATGAACATAATGCCAAACAAGATCACTTTTATAGCTGTTTTATCAGCATGTGGCCATGTCGGTCTTGTAGAAAAGAGCTTGCATTTCTTCGAGTTAATGCAACATAAGTATGGAATTAAGCCAGAAACAGAACACTACTCTTGCTTGGTCGATGTTTTGGGGCGTGCTGGTAGACTTGAGGACGCACATACAATCATGCTGAGAAATGAGGGTGATTCAGCGTGGAGAACATTGCTCAGCGCCTGTAGAAACTATGGAAACACAGTCATGGGAGAGAAATCTGCAAGAAAGGTAATGGAAATGAACCCTAATGACCATGCTTCATATGTTCTTCTTTCAAACCTTTACTCGATAGTAGGAAGATGGGAAGAAGCCAGGGAATTGAGGCAGAAAATGGCAGCATTTGGAATCAAGAAGGTTCCCGGAAGTAGTTGGTTGATCAACAAGGACTGGGTTCACGAATTCACAGTGGGGGATTTTTCGCACCCTGAAATCGAAAACATTTTGATGGAACTAAATATACTTTATCAACAGATAAAGATTGTTGACTCAGCGCATTTTTGTTGATGATTCTTGTGTGGATATCAGGACCCGTTGTATGTTCTGCTTAATTACTGATGATGAGAATTAGCTTGGCCAAGTTGCATAAACAAGCAAGATATTGTAAAACTTCTTGTAATTATCTGCCTTCTATACATAATAAAGTTTCAGTTCTAATAAAAGGCTACAACAGTAGACGATACAACAACTCATGCACCAATTGACTTGAAAGAATTTGAGCCTTCATAGGTAGACTCCGACCCTGTTATACTGAATTACATTCAAAAAGCACCAAACAGGGATCATGCCACTCTACGGTTCTACTACAATTTGTGAAATACTTACATCGCATATCTATCTTCGATCCCCATCTCCAACAGTAAAGAAGCTGTCTGGTCATCCAACTTGAATCCAGCCATCTCGACCTCTTTGCACACTTCCTTACACTTGGCCAATCTCCCTGAAGCAGCATAGATCGTTACTAGATGACGGTATACGTCATACGTTGGTGTAAATCCAGCCTCTTTAAGTCTTGAAAAGTATCTTACAGCTCTCGAGATATCATTCAAAGCAACAAACAACTTTATCACCACACGGTAAGCTGGAAGATCAAAGAGACAGTTTGATTGCTCCATTTCCCAGACAACTGCCAATGCCTCTCTGTAATTGTTCTCACAGTATCGACTGTGAATTAGAGTAGTGTACATGACTACACTTATGTCGCGCCCTGATTCCTTGAACCAGTTATACAGAATCTCCACAATCTCAAACTTCCCAAGTCTTATGCATACTTTCATAACTGCTGTACAATCTTGCTGGCTCAAATTCATCTCCTCCATCTCTGCAAGCTCAGTCAATAACGTCGATACAAGCTTGTATTTGTCAGGATTCTTCACAAGCTCTAAGATAAACTTTGCATGAATGCTAGGGTCCAATTTTCTGTTATTGTCCCTGGCAATCATTAAAAGTTTCCGAGCAAGACTAAAACTGCCACCTCTTATAAAACCTCTCGCCATAGCCTCAATCACACTCCGACTAGCTTGAACTGTAAACTTCTCCAAATCAAACGGCATTTTCATTTGTCGTGTTCTAGCTAAAATCTCAACAGTAGAACCTAGAATCCTATCATCAGGGAACAAATGAGGGTGTTTCTCTGCCCAACTAAATGTCTGCAGAGCTCTCTCAGGAAGATTCATATGACCCAATTCTCTTATAGTTAAAGAAAGTGATCCTTTTCGCAAAAACCGAACCCACTTATTAAGTACTTCAGATACATCTTTCTCTGCAGGAAGGTCTTTAATCTCTTTAGCTAAATGAACAAGAAAAGTAGGATTCTTGTAAACCTTGTCACAAACAGTTTTCCTTTGTGGTAAAACTCTTCTTACATGTTTCTTTGAAGTTGGAAATCCCAATGGTCTAATTGTATAAGGTATTGGAAGAGGTAAAGGTCTTTCTTTATTTAAATTCCCAGGTTTCTGTGGAATTCTCCCTTGGAAAAGTGATGATATTGTTTCAAGCTCATCTGTACTCCATTTCACTTCCCCATCATCATCATCTTCTTCTTCATCATTCTCAACATTATTGTTCCCAAATGATTGAAATCTCTCATTGTCATCAATCAAAATGTTCTTCTTCTTGTAATATAAATTAGCTTTAATATCAACTGGAACCTTTGCACGACGTGGGTATCTAAGATTCTTTGGTAGTTTTCTTTGAGAATTACCTGAATTTGACCCTGCCATAACAATAATTTTACTCCGTTTTTCCAAAGAAATTGTTGTAATTGAGAGCTTGAATTGAGATTTTTGGATTTCCACCATTGTATGTAGCTTGTAACATGTAATAAGCACAGAATCCATTTCTTTGGATATTCACACAAGCATTTCATCAAACAGTTGGTGAACCAACAGAATCTCGAGATTTACATAATTGGGCTCAGGCCCATGGGCCTTTTTAACATAAAATAATTATTACCGAATAATTCTTGGTTAGGTTAGCTTAAATACTTAATGACTGATGATTCTATTACTCTAAAAAAAAAATCTAAGGACAAATTTGTCATTTAATAAGAAAGAAGCATAAAACAGAAGAATACACCAATCCACGTGGCAAACAAAGAGAAATGTGGGGTCCATTAAAACTAGTCTCAAATCTCCAAAACTAAGGAAATGTGAGAGAAGAAAGAAACACAAAGAGAAAGCACAAGAGATAAAAAGAAGAATACATAAACGAATAATAATAGAGTACAAGGATCGATGACATGGCAATAAAAATTTCAAATCCCGCCTAAACCCGGACTTCATTTTAGTCTCTATTGAATTTTAATTTTTATAGGCTTTGCTACCCTTTGCCCTTTGCCTTCTTATCTCCCCCTTTCGGTCTCTCACTCTCTCTCACACCTCATCACACTTAACACAACAACAACAACAACACATCTCTCTCTCTCTCTTTCTCTCTTTCTCTCTCTCTCTTCTTCTTCTTTGCACCACACAACACAAACCCTAACCCTAAAGGTAACAATTCTATACCGATTTTGACCGATTTTATATGCTTTCGAACGATTTTCCAACGTTTTTCTATGATTCTAATGTTTATTGATTGTTTTGATGCAGATTTCAGTATGAAAGCTGGGAAAGGAAAGGCTAGTACGACTAAAAAGAATGATAGCAAGTGAGTTTTGGTTTTATTTCGAAAATCGGTTTGTGTTTATTTTGAGTTATAGATCTGAGATCTAAGTTTTTGTGTTTTTTGTTGTTTTAGGCTTTCTGTAAAAAAAGCTGCAGCAGGGAAAAAGCCTGCAGGAAAGGCAGCGAAAGATCCAAACAAGCCTAAGAGGCCTGCTAGTGCTTTCTTTGTTTTCATGTAAGTTGAAAAAATTCATCAGAAGTTTTGATTTGATTTATATGTTTATTTAGTAAAATTTCTGATTTTCTTTATGAAATTTGTTTTATTTCAGGGAAGATTTTAGGAAAACTTACAAGGAGAAACATCCTACCAACAAATCTGTCTCAGTTGTAAGTCAAAGTTTTTTGCTTTTTTCAGATCTGTTCATAATTTCAACTTTTGAAGGATTTTTTTTTTATTTTCTTAATAATTGATTTTGATTTCTTGAAAAATAGGTTGGTAAGGCTGGTGGTGATAAATGGAAGTCTATGTCTGATGCTGTAAGAAATTGTTTTTTTTTATTTTTTTGGTTGAATTCAGAATTTCAGATCAATTGATAGTTATTTTCAATATATCTAATGTTAATTTTATGCAAATTACATAGGAGAAAGCTCCCTTTGTAGCTAAAGCAGAGAAGAGGAAGGTTGAATACAACAAAGTCTTGCAGGCTTACAACAAGAAACTGGTAATTATTTGTTTTTTATTTCATAATTTGATTATTTAATATTCATGGTGTGATTTAGTATTTGAATATTGATAATGTTATGAATTACAATAGGCCGAAGGAAACGATGAAGAAGATGAAGAGGAGTCTGATAAGTCCAAGTCTGAGATCAACGACGAGGATGATTCAGAGGGTAGTGAGGAGGTTTGTGATCTTCAACCAACCAAAACCTTTTACTTTTGGATTAAAAGTCTTATATAAGTTACAAGTATTAATATTTGATGTGTTTAAGTTGCAGGAGGATGATGAAGAGTAGATTGGGAAAAGCTGAGGAGATGGAGGCATAAGAGATGTGCAGTTGCCATCTTCTAAATTGACAATGTTGAATTATCAAGGAAATAGTTGTTTTTTCCTTTTTGGTTTTTTTTTTTTTTTTTAATTTGGGGAAAAAATATTTGGAAGCTTGTTGAAGCTCAAATTACTCTTGTACTTAAATCTCTACTCCATCATCATCATCATCATGTTTTAATGACTAATAGGTCTTTTTCTTTTATCATTGTAATTTATGTATGTTCTACTCAGTTTTTCTAATTTCAAATTATCGAGACAAAGTTTAGTAGTATGTTTTTTCTTGTTTGATGTGTTTATTATGAATTAACAAAGCTTGCAAGCTACCAAAACTATTATTTGGATTCATCCTCTTATGTTTATGGATTGAAATTAATCTAGACTTATCAAAAAAAAAAAAGATTGCTTGAAATGATGTGTAGTAGTTTAATCTTGTTGTTTTGTGTTGTCTCATATTCATTATTGTTGGTGTTTATGAGTTGGTAGTGTTGTTAAAATGTGGAGGAAGTGAAGGCACATGAATACATGATGGGGAAGTGAAGTATGCAGTTGGTAACGGCTAGTTTTGCTGGTAGTACATGCTTTGATTCCAAAGGTTTGATATATGCTTTAAATTGTCTCTTGCACATGTTTGCCCCTCAAAGTTGACTGTATTAATGTTCTGTTCACTCTCTCTACCTGTGCACTTTAATGTTAGACGTGTCTTTTTCTTAAAGCCCCTTTTGTGCTAACCTTTGGGTTTTGGAGAGATCAAGTATCTTTATAGAGTTAATGGAACTGTAAACAGATTATGAAGCTTGATTAATAAAGCTTTGAATCAATAATCAAGACCCAAGTCTAGCACTCTAGCTCATACAGTTTCATTAAGGTGCTCAATTTGGGTTGAGAAGGCAAACAGACAAGCTGTATGAAATCTTGATGTTGAAGGTTTTTCACTGTTAAAGGTTTTGTTGCTTTTCTCCTTGTATAGACTAAACAGAAACCATGCCACCAAGTATTTTGGTGCATAAAAAACATTGCACCTAATTCTAAACTGTGTACACAACTGATCTATTTGGTGATCTGAAAAATATAATTAAACATGTATTCCAGTTCCAAATGGTATATAAACACATGGTTCTTTTGTGAGGGGGCTCTTGCTGCAATTAGCTGTTCAATATTTTTGTCATTGATTGATGCTGTGCTACGGACCTTCACTTTCACTACCCATAATCACTTGGCAGCAGTCCTTCATCAGTTGAGAAACTTATGGTTTCAAACATGTATATGGTATACCAAATCCTTTGGAACTTATGGTTTGATGGGGGTGATCAATCCAATCATCCAGAGTTACATATCCTATCCACATTAGATATGCCCGCCTACTTTGGCTTTAACGACTCATAATTCTTTAAAATGGAAACAACAGAGAACATCAATCATTGTTGTTGCAATAAACTTCAAACCACTCATGACAACCCCTTTTCTTTGCTCTTTTATAACTGAAAAATGTACATGTAAACAATTTCAATAATTGAGTATATACATTGTCTGCGTTGAAGAGTTTTAAGAGATTTGCTTGTCTTTTTCAGCAGTTCGCAGAACCTCGCTAGCCATGGCTGAGAAAGATTGAGCCGTGCCCTGCATCTCTGTGGCTCGTAAGCTGATGCCCTAGCAAAATAAATTAGTACATGGGATTCAAAAATCACAATGAGTAGCAAGGAACAACTTATCAAGCAAAGCAAATGATAGAGCCTCTAACAGTAAACATGTAGTCAGTTCACAAAATATTCCAGTTTTAAGAAAACAAGTTGAAGTAGGGTACCTGTAACTTCCTTAAATTCTCATGCAGCTTGTTTTGTGCCAATTTTGCAGCATTGGGATCCTGCAGCAAAACATAATGAGTTCAGGCATCCTTGATATGTGATGTATGCCTGGAAACTTCTTTCTAGTATGTCACCATCCATTTGCACTTTATAGTTTATACACACTTGTATACATATAAAACTGCAAATTAACAAGGCTCTAAAACAGTAAAACACACTACCCTCTTAGTTGCTTTGACACTCCCCATTAAGGAAAAATCTCAGCCGAGCCAAAATTTTCTAGTTTCACAGGATCACAGTTATTTAGGGCTTACAGCAGCACAGTAAATGCTCTGGGGGACCAAAGTTCTTGATCAGTTTTGACGGTCAAACTAGAAGAATGTGTATGTGTAAGGCACATTGAGAAATAAGGATATTATTGTTCAAAAGACAGAAAAAGGTTTATTGTAGCAATATAGAAACGCAGTTTATTCTAGACGGTTGGATATGCACTTACTACAGCTGAAGCAAAACCGTATTTCTTCTTAATTTGATCAACTGTATCCGCCTGTTCTTCTTCATGCTCTGCTTTTGCTGAACCTTTTTCATTCTTTATCATCTTTTGTTTTAACTTGCCTGGATATAAAATGTACAGATGAGAAAACATGAGACCTTCGTGGTTCACAATTCAAATTAAACAAATATCTAATATTTTGTTGTCATAGTAGTCTATAGTTGGTTCTAGGAGAAGCCTAAATATTGGCCCTAAAAGACTATCTATCTATTAACACGAGAGATTGCCTGTGGCTCAATGGTAGCAACCTTCTCACAAAGTGGAGAGGTTGTGGGTTCGAAACACGTCAACAGCTGATTGTTGATATAAGTTTCCAGGCATAATTTAAAGGGGTAGGGGTCCCTCAACCCCGCTTACCAATCAAGAAAAAAAAAAAAAAAAAAAAAAAAACATTCACGAGAGATTAGAGAGATGCCCTCCTTTATCGCTCCCAAAGTCCCACTTAAAGAAAAAGCATTCCTTAAAATCAAACTGGCTGGAAGGTAGACCATTATCAACCAATCTATCCAAATATTTAATACAAACTAGTCCATCCACTTCTTTTGTATGGTCAGAAACGATATCACGACTGATGTATGATAGAGTATATAAACCGGTTAAATACACCTCCATCAGCTGTTAGAGTTCTTAGAATGGACCTTCTTATCCTTAGGCATGTTATTCTAAGCTGATCTGTAGAATGAGTAATAAAGCAGAACTGTAGGATGCATAAAAATCACAACAGTATCTAATCATTTGAAGCTAAAGAAGACCATTCCTTATTCATGAGGGTAACAATAATGCAGGAATAACGATACCTCCATGCATACATACCTTTAATTGCCATAAATTTGCTTGTTATCTTTTGCTTATTAATAGCTGCCATCATATTATTTCCCTTTGGCTTCTCATCTTCAATGTCGATATCATCTTCAACCAAAAAAAGTCAAGAATCATTAGCAATATATTTGGGAAGGCTATTTCATGACATGCGTCTGGCTCTCACAAAAGAGTTCACATCCCAAATGCACAAATCAAACCATTCAATACGCACACCATCGTTACAGCCTTGCATTTGAAAATCAGAGTAGTAATAAACTTTTAACTTTGGGTCACATTCGTTTAGAAAATTATAGATTAGTTGTCTAATAGAAGAATCTACTCTAAGTCTCTAACCCATTAGTAGTTTTAGATTGACTTGATTGAATCAAATAATTTTTGGGCTATAAACATTCTATTAGGAGATTTAAACTGGTTCACAATCAAAGGCCTGAACTAGTTCAGATAATTTCTTATAGCATGGCGTATCTTTGTGTTATGTCTGCAAAGATAAATCCACATAAACACCTTATCATATTAAGAGCATAAAAACATACCTATATTTAGTTCAACTTCATCCTCCTCATCTACAACCAGTTGTTCACTAATCTTATTGTCCAAAGGAAAATTGGCAATGGAAAATGTATTTGAAAGTTCATCTGCAGTACTAGCCGCCGGATTCTTAACTTCTGTCTCTAAGGTGTGCTTTTCTTTTGTGTCTTTCATAATGGAGCTAAATATCCCCTGCAGGTGCCAATCGGTTATCCAAACATAGTTCCAAGACAATGAGGTTGTCTATTTAAACGCTTCGGATGGTTTAAGCATTTAAGTATGTAACCTAACCTTTTTCTTTTCCTTATGGATTGTTAGCCCTGAGATAGGCTCTTCCTCTACAGCAATCATACCCTGGTAGACATCGCTAATAGGATCCAAAAACCTGAAAGAGAGATAATATCCAATAGTGATGTCCAATGCATACCTCTGTACTAAATATTTCTCCGGTTGCAAGCAACAAAATTTTTCTGTAACTGACAAAAAAATAACTCTATCCTGTTTGCTTTCTAAAGTTCACCATGTTCAATATATAATGCTGAATATATTGAGGAATGAATCCCATAAGAAAGAGAGCTCCCCTATAGAGTTAGGAGAGTACAAGAGGGTGTAACTTGCAGAGTTGCAGAAAATTAAAGTAAAGAACAATAAAAGGTATTAAATAAACCTATAAATTTCCTTCCGTAACAAAAGCGAAACAAAAAAGACTTCCTGATCTCCATTGACCTATAGGAAACAAAAAAGAAAAATTATAGATTGGAGAACTAAAACATAATTCCTAAAAACATCTTCCAAAAGTTACATTTCAGAGGACTTTACCAGAATGAGTTCTCCATCTGATGAAGAGCACAATGCATTATCTGAATATGAATCTGACTTCGAGTTTTGGATGGTCAACCCTCTTACTGAAATCTCCTTTAGAAGGGTTAATTCTGGCAGTGACCTACATGTTATTAAGGTAACTTTGAATATATATCTAAACAATGCAATCATCAGAAAGCAGTAAGAGTGGAAAAAGGCAGGATGTAACTGTGATTCTGTGATATGAATAAACTAAATTTTGAAAGGAACAAGAGTAAATATAGTATTAAACTATTGATGCGCACTAGATGATGGTTTGCCAAGAGAAAAGCTGGCAGTTCAAGGTACAGACACTTGGGAGGTAGGCAGAAAGAACGCAGATTAAATCTGTCCCAACATGGTAAAAGTTCAAAGTTTCAAACAGAAGCACAATTTGATAGGATTGTAATATATGCTATCCTACATCGATAAAAATGCTTCAACAAAACAGTATGAAATTCTTACAATCACAGCGACCAAATTAGCCAAGCAATTTTTTGCATCTTTGGAAATGAGTCAATGACAGAAGATCACAACACTAGATTTACAACATTATACGTAAACGGTTCAATCGAACTATCTTTATGGAATTTTCTTTCAATGAATATTTGATGAGTTAAAAAGAATCAAACTCATTGCTGTGTCATCTAGAATATCACACCAGAGAAGTTTAGAGTACTGCACAATTCCTTTTTTGCATTCCTGCTAGGCTAGAGACCTCGTATCATTTCACTCTTTTACCCAGGTGGCATTATAACTTTTGGTTGGGGATTATAAATGATTATCTTGAGTTCTTGACGATAGGGGTGAACCAATGAACGTAAACAAAACTCAATATCATGGAGGTGATAACTGGCCAAAAGACTCAACTTCAAGGGAATGCGGCATATTGTAAACATTTCATGACAAAAGAGAGTCGAGTCTGTTGTGCATTTCACTAATAGCATTTAGACGTAAGTGTAATCTGACTGAGTAATTGAATTCTACGCTGAAGGGTGGATCCAAAACACAAATTAATATCAGAAGAGGGGACAGAGTGTTTCACGAAACATTGGGAACCAATTTACCCTTTTCCCATTTACCTATTCTTACTTTTCCAAAAGTTACCCAGGCCAAAACAAGTTTCCAACATATAGATGTTCGAGCGTGCATGACATATAGATGTTCGTATCACACCTCAAGCTTTAGCCCGGGTAGTCCCTGGTAATTAATACCCCTGGGCTATATCACTTTTAATAATAAAGGAATGATACAAAAAGATTCACCTTATTTCAATTTTGCCACCTTGAAAGTGGAGCGCAAGGGCGACATCTGAGTTATTAGAGAATGTTGATGCCCAGCAACAAGTGCCATGGAAATTCTTCTTGTAGACCACTCTCTTTATTCCCTAAATAACAAGAGCCAAAAGGAGGTTATTGTTATAATTTCATCAAAGTTTCAAAATAGTAAAAAAATAGCGAAAACAAAGAACATGAAATTCTATTGGACATCACCTGAACTGCATGGTGGAGTGAGTATACATACACCGTTTTCTCGTTACAAAGTAATAAAAATGATTGCTTATGTGAGGCATCCTCAACAAAATTCGCGCCGCTTGAGTTAGGACTATCAGATCCATCTGCATGCAAAACAAAAAGGTTTAATACGTCTTGTTTTCCCATTTTTGCACGAAAATGGAGGCGAGATCATATTGTTCACCATCCAGATAACCAAAAGCTGGTCCTTTTAACAAAACATATATGACCCTTTTTATTAGATGTCAATATCTCATAATGCATTCAAAATGATTAAAAAATGAATAGATAGTCCTTTTTATAGTTTAAAGGTGGAAAGTGGCATAATTTACCTAAAATCTGCATATATAAAGCTCTAGCAGGTTTCTTCGGGTGGATGGTACTTGTACTTAATGTGTTTCCAGTGTCACTTTCAAGTGCTAGAACAGAAGAGTCTTTCATCCCTATGAACAAAACTTTCTTCTCAAAACCATGAAAGCTACAAGTTTCAAAGCGCACGGACATGATGCTATTGCATACTTCACTTGTAGTGTGATGTTGAAACAAAACGGTGGGTCCTTCAGTTTCAATAACTGAAACCTGCCAAGGACAAGATACATCTAAACCTTCTTCTTTTTTCCTTTATTACTTTGGTTAACATCCAAATATCAGGAACAATTTTCATAAAAGAAAAGTAATAGCACCAGCAACACGATCTTCATCTCAACAGAATATCAGAAGTATAAGGAGCATGGCAATATATTTTGAATTTGTAATCGCAAGGACACTACACATGGATAAGCACAAAAATAGGGGCATTGATGTCATATAAGGGATTAGTGCCATGACAAAGGGCCTAAGTATATGCTACTTGAAGACATAATGTTGTCAAATATATGCTACTACTAAATCACTTTAAAAAAAAAAATTTGATCTTCAGATGCTTCCTTCCAAATGCTTTACCGTCTTTGGCATTTAAAAGGTTTGAAAGCATACAGATGCAGTTACTGTCTCCTTCCATGTCTATTGGTTTCTGATTGATTAACTTTTCTCCCCCTCCCTACATTTTTATTAGTTTCTATTCTCCTATTTTCATTGCTGATTTTGCATACAGAGTAATTTGCACCATGCAGATTTCAATGCCTTGGGCAGTTGGGGGTTGAGTGTTGGTGGAGGAGATTGATCTGGTCGTTGTGTTTATTCCAACTCTTTGGCAAAATCTCTCAAGAAATTCTGTGGAAGTATATATACTCTTTATCTTGTATTGTGGCCGAGAGTTAATCTCAACCCACCTTTTTATCGTTCGGTTGCTACAATCTCTTTACAATCATGAAAAGGTGTAATAAACACAAATGAGAACAATAAGAAAAATAAGAAGATAACGGGGAAAAAAAACTCACATATCCTTGATCAGTTCCAACAGCAAGATGTTTTGAGTGATTGTTAACATCAATAGAAATTACAGCGCCATTAACCTTTATAAGTTTAATACTTTGGATAATTTGATTGCTTCCTTTCTTTACATTACCTGCGACAAAGTGAATTTGCAGTTAACTCGAAGAGCCTTAACATAATCGATAAACTCATTACAAAAAGTATCATAATTTGCTACATAGGTAGTGAGAAGATGTGGGTTTCTAAAAACGGTGGAGACTTTAGTAGATATAGAATAACAGCCTTCCATGCAACTAAAATCGATATGATTTCTTTAAGCAGAACCCCATTTTGGAACCATACATAAAATGTGTACCTAAGATTACCTTGAAGTGAGAAAAGATTGCTTTCTGTAGAAAATGGCTCAGATTTGAACTTGAAAATACGCACCTGCATGTAGAGTGATTGACAGAACCGCAAAGAATATAAACACAAGCACATTAAAATGTTCCAAAAGTACACCCAAACTTGATGGATTCATTTTATCCCAACATCATAAAAACATACCATTCCACTCTGATCTCCAGAGACAAAATTTCGGGAAGTGATATCAAAATACAATGCTGTCACAGGAATTCCACTTAAAGAATGATCGTCTTCACTCTGCATGTATACGACGCACAATCAGTGATTATGATAGAAAAGCAACCTTTGTTACTGGTGATCTTCTATCAAACTTATAGCTATTTTATAAGAAGCCAAGTCCCCTACTTTGAAATTCTTCAGATAGCCATACTACTACAGGTTTAAACCAAAGGCCTCAAAGTTAAAAATCGTTCCCTATTTTATCTATTGGTTAAATTAAAACACTGGCATGGACTGAATTTTTCATATCTACAAAATCTAAGCCAAATCTGAAATATTGAGTATACTTTATTCACGAAATGTTACCTGTTGTTTTACAGATGAGATTGGAATTAACAGGGGGCACGATATATCCCAAAAGTTTATAGTTCCATCACTATGTCCGGTTATGTACAAGTTTTTAATATTTGAAAATCCATTAAAGCGCACAAAACTCAAGGAATTTCCATCTTTTGCTCTTCCTTCGGTTGGAAGAAGTGCTGGGAAACTTTTCATCAGCATGTTGTAATCCTACATGACAATAGAGCATCTGATCAAGTAATTTAAACAACTCTTATCAATAAATTTAGATGTGAGTTTTTGACAATTACCTCATTTATACCATTCATAAAGTTTGAATCGTTTGTGATGAATTTCGCTACGGTGATGGTTGAATCAGTGAATGGCAACCTTAACATTACCTGCTTTGGAAGTGATGGGGGTGATCTAGATTGGTTTTGTAATAGATATTTTTCAATCGCATAATCATCAAAAGTGCAAAGGCGGCCAGATTTTAACACAAGAAGAAGAGAATTTTGGTTCTGTTTGTTTTGATTAAATGCACTTGATATAATCTCCATGTCTAGACAAGGTTCGAGCAGTGGAAGTATCAACTTTATTGTACGGGATGCCGTATGTTCATTCAAAAGGACTATCTGCCACAATGTAACAAACAACAGGGCACATTCAGCAAGGTGCATGTGCTCAAAATTATATGGTGTAAGTTGTAACTTATATGGAGTAACTAAATATCCAGAATATCCAAAGTGGAATTCTCCTCAAAGGCCCTAAGCTCACTAAAGAAAACAATTGTAAAATCCTATTCGCTACAATATAGAATGAGAACTATAAATTATGATGCTTCCTACAACTAAATTCCTGAAAAGAAGCACTGCAGAGCAAGTAGCTTTAAGAATATCCAACAAGATAGTAAGCCAATATTCATTCTAATTGTTTAGTAAAAATAAAGCTAAATACCTGAAACATATTGGATGATGAAGAGTTGAAAAAACCATTGACGTATAAACGACTACATTTCCCATCTCCATAGACCCACTTCAATGATAGGATAGGAATTTTCTCCATCTTATAACTGAGATTGAGCTTGTAACTAGGGATATTTTGAGCAGAAGGTAGTTCCGTATCGGCAGATAGTGATGGTACATTCCACAGGTAAATTTCACCAGTGTTATACCCAACAATTAGTTTACTACCAAAGGGGCATGCCCAACATGCAGATGTAACTTTTTTTGATTCATTAGATAGTGACAACACATTTCCACCCATAACAAGTAACACCTTACTTTCTTCAATTCCCCATAATACAATAAGCCCATCTCTAAAAATTAGGAGAACCCTGCATAGCAATTAAAACCACAAAAGAAACCTAAATAAGTAAACACAAATTTAAACCAAAGTTTTATGCACATCCGCACATAAGATGCTCTGGACACTTTACATTCAGAAATCAGAATTGCTGTTATTACAAGAGATTACCTCTTACTCTCAGCTTTTGGGAGTGGCATTATATGAAGTACTGCAGTGTCATCAGCCACTTCAGACGTATTCCCTAAACAAAATAATTAAATCAAATACCTACTTGTAAATTGAATCAACTCAAAAAATCTTAATCACCATAGATGCATAACAATGAAGATCCTCCACGAAGAAACCTAAGGATCAATGTTTAAGAAATGGCCAGTTTCCTAAGTTCCTATCATTTAAAACGCCAGTTTATGAAAGTGTGGTACTGTGGCACCTCAGGCTTTCATGTTCTTCTAAAAAATTTTCATTGATTAATAACTTATTGACAGTGACCTGCAATAAGTTAAATAGTAGTTCACTCTGTTGAAAATACTGAGATTTGAACAAAGTTTTAATATGTTGCGGATGGTTTAAAACAACTTTCAAATTAACTATAACTTTGCATTTCTGACTGTAAAAGTTTAGATAAACAATCTCCTCTCTAACGTTTACTATCAATTATAATTTTATTTACTTTCATTACGTTATCTGTACAAAATTGTGACTATCACACTGGAAAATGGTGTCTCACAGTTTTTAGATGTTGATAGTTCCTACTAAATTGTGACTATCAACATTTCCATTTCCTAATATAGAACCGTGATACGGTGGAGACCGACGTTAGGGGAAGAGAGGAAGAGAAAAGAAAGAAGAAAAAAAAGGGATTTAAAAAAAAACACAAAAAAACGAACACAAAAAATTAAAAAGCATTGAAAAAAAAAAATTTTAAAATTGAAAATAAGTCGGACAGACAAAAATAAATCAAAAAAAGTCGGGGACAGACATGAGTTTCAGTCCCACTCGACCCTTAAAAGACCTCCTAACGTCGGTCGATATAAGAGTAACCTGTACTGCACTATGAAATTATACAATGAAATGATTCCATTTCATCTGCCTCTCATACACATGGATGTATATGTTAATGTGAAATGTATATACCATAATAATAAGCCAATAATATATACAATTCTTGAAGGAAAATGACTAAGGTATCAAAAGGGTAGGTTATTTTTCTCACCATGAGATGCTGAAAGAGGAATGTTATAGTTCATCTGTTGTAAATGATTGGTAACTTGATCAAGCTTCAAAACAATGACATTTCCAACAGAATTTCCAACATACCTACAATCAAACAATTTTCCTGTCTCTAATTAATAATCAATCGAATACTAACAATCCAAAGTAGTGAAAAGAAACTTATACTATGAGATTTTGATAAGCAGGAAAAACTTACACATAGGAAGTTTGTTGAATTACAGTAAAAGCAGTAATATCCTCATTCATCATATACACATACGCTAAAGTTTTGGTCTCAATATCCCATACCTATAATATAGTTAACCAATGTTCAAATACTAGAATATACATATCAACAAGTAACGAAACGAAAATACTGAGTAAAATAATACTTGCCTCAATGTGATTTTGAACAGTTACTCTAAAAAGAACACCATGGTTGTCAAGAAACTGCAAAACATATATAGACAAAATTATGTTTGGCATGATAAATATAAAGAAGTAAATACAAAAGTGATGGTTAAGTTGAACCTGCATGAATTTGGATGGAAGTGGTTCATTAGACACAAGTAAAGCTTGAGTATTATCTTTACCAAGTAACTTGATTCTTCCATCTCTGTATATGTTGTGGAAAAAAATGTTTAATTAAACAAGAAATGATCAGAGATGGACAAGTAAGTTGAAGTTGTTGTGACAGTTTACTTACTTGGTAGAAATAGCAAGTATATTTTGAATAGAGTCATAAGCCAAAGAAATGGAAGCAGAAGGTATTCCATTGTGGAAAACCAAACGTGCATTCAATTCACTTGCTTTTATTCCATTCTTCTTCACAACTCCTGACTGCAATAAGTTAAATTAATTAAAACTACAAAATAGTAAACAGAATTGTGCTTCTGTAGCATAGTGGTAGTGCGTTCGCTTCGTAAGCGAAAGGTCGTGAGTTCAATCCTCACCAGGAGCTAAATTAGACGTTCTAATTTTCTATAGTTTAATTAATTTTTTTATTATTTGGGTTTGGGCTTTCTTTCACTGAAATGGGCCCAATAATCAGTAAACTATGAGTCATAGCTTGATACACATCAATCTTTTTCTTCCTTAATTTGTACATTTTCTGCATATTTTATTATAATTTTTTTATTAAATATTAAGATTACCAATACCATAATACCATATCCTTGTCCTTGGTTAAAGTTGAGTAGGTGACTAGGTGTACTCAATCATGTAGTGGGTCAAAGAGGGCCCAAATCCAATTCCATGTTAACAACACATCTACTAAGGTGGCAAGGCAACTTTTTTTATTTTATCTTGACTATAATGATTTTTTAAAATCCAAAGGACCGAATCTAATGACATATTTTCTTCTTAATGCAAAACATATATATTAACATAGTACTGTACTGTCACTTTTAGAATAAAATATATATTATTCTCTTTTTAAGTAAAATTTTCATTAATCATATTCAATTCTCATTGCCAGTTGCCGGCTTTCCTTTTCTTTTTGCTTTTTCTCTACACATATTATACTAGTCAAGAAAATCATACATTATCTACTAATTAAATAAAGATTATCCAACCATTTTTTCATCAACACACAGAGCAAATGCAAACATTACTGTCACAACTTTACATTTACGATTTGAAAATTTTCAGTTTAATCTCAAAGAAAACTTACTAGTTAACATAATGTTTCAAGTGATTAAAATCAATCAAACTAAGAAAAAAATGAATATATATATATATATTAGAAGCTAGCTAGATGGGGATTGATCAAGTAAGAAGTTATTAATTACCTTCTTAGAAGCCTTTTCAACTAGTTTCTTTACAAACATGAAGAGAAAACTTGAAAATCACTTTACTTTAAACTGTTGAAGATTGAAGAAGAAGCAAGAATTAGATCTGAGAAAGTTTTTGAAGCAATTCGTCTTCCTACAGTACTTGTCTTTGAGAAAACCGTCTGAAAATGTTTAAAGAAACGTTGAGAGAGACAGACAGACAGAGAACGGTTGCTACGGTTTAAATAGACATTACCAACGTTTTTATTATGGACAGTTAGACACGTGGATGCTTATTATAGGTAGTTGGTAGTACTAGTAATCAAAAAGAAAGAAATGGTGCAATTATATTGCAACCGACAAGGACACATGGGTGTTAGTATCTATCATTCTATCCATGACTATTGACCGTAGAATGTAGGTCAAAATACAGTTGACCATTAAATCAAAAGGTGAATAGAATACAACATTAGTACACTATGATCTATATACGTATAATGTTTTTTTTTCTTTTATTTGGTCAAAGTGTATTGTAGTGTTTGATACAGTCAAACCTGTCTAAATGTACAGTTTAGGGACTAAAAAATAATGTTCATTTTGCAAAGGATGTGATTTTTGGAGATACCCCATTTGAAAGTCGAAATTTAAGATACCTCCATTTAAATTTTTTTTTTGAGATACCTCAAATTTAAGATGTGGTGTTATGTTAGCCGTCCATCATAAAACTTACCTACGGTTGTAAAGCTCTTCTGTCTTGAAATGGGGTATCTCAATTTTTTTTCCAAATAGGGTATCTCAAATTTGAACTTTTAAAAGGGGTATGTCCAAAAATCTCTAAAAATAAATATATTCGGATGTGTGTGTTTATAAAATAAAAATAAATATATTCCTCTTACAGAGAGACTAGTGCAGACCATCCGCGACTTCTATGGAACGCGTGACTTTGTTTTCGACTGGGTATTTTTAATCCAAGAGATAAACCACATTAGCGATAGAATTGTAGATTAGAAACGCATGACTTTGTTTCCATTTCTGCAGGTCCGTATGCGTATGAGACTGATATTTTTTGTGCGTTTACACCGCACATTTAGACAGGTTTAATTGAAAAATATATTTCAATGAAGCAAAATTAGATCATGTCAAGTAAAAACAGGTGTACGATATTATGCTATGATTTAAGCTCATAATGCAGTTGTTAATTGATATTTGGAATCAACCATAATAATGACTTCTTTAAGACCATCCAACTGGTTTGTGAAAGATGATTATTCTTTTTTATTATTATTATTAGCAAATGCCCAAAATATATATATGATTTTTTAGTGTGGGTTTATCAAGTTTGTGAGAGGAATGAAAAATTACCACGTATTTATAAAATTACCAAAAATACTTATTCAAATCTCATTAAGGTTAATAACACCTATACATATTTTATTTATCTACAAATGCCGATAAAACACCTTATCTATGTTCTCTTTAAGAAACAACACCAATTAATCGGTCCAGTTAAAGAACTAACTCACAAATCAAAACATGAATTCCTTGTTTTACTAATACTTTTTTCCTAATATCTCAGTTGTTATTGGTTTTCAAGAATATAAAGAAAAAACCTTTAGCCTATTATTAGGTTTCAAATTAATTAACATTACGATTTTTATTGATTTTTGTTGTGGAATGATTATAGAGATGATTTTAAAAAAGAACTCGTAAATCTTCATAGAATAATTATTTATTTATATTTTAATAATTTATATTTTAATTATTTAGAAAAAAATAAAATAATAGATGGAATGAATTTTACATGATCCATGGCATTTGATTGAGCAAATAGATGGATAATTTGTAAAACATTGGTGGCTCTTTAGAGTAATGCCAATGCAAATGTAGACATCTCAGTTCCATTGACTGAAATTTTAAAGAGTTAAATGTGTAAAATGCTTAAAAGTGTTTTACACACTTACATTGGTATTGCTCTTAATATAAATTTTTTTGATGAGGTGTTTTAATTAAGATAGCTCTTAATAAAAATAAGAGCCTATATCAGTGCAGTTAACCCTGATGAAAACTAGGGTACCTAGTTCAGATAAAAAAGAAGCTTTTCTTTAGATTATTGCTGAGTATAAATATTGCAATTTTCACAGAAGCTACTTATCAAATATGGCTAAATTTTATTCATAGATAAGACATATACATATATATTGTCACTTCTACCTAGTACCATATAAGATAATCTAATATAAAATAACTTTATGCATCTTCCCACAAGGTCTTCGATAATGTTATTGAAGGTGATCACTGATCAGTGATTAGGATTTAGGAGGCACAGGTCACACAGTTACAACCTTCAGCAGTACACTTGCAATAAGCCTTGCCAACACCACGCACATCAGTCTTTGTGCACCCACATGGGTTACATCCACAATGATCACCACAAGAGCAACGCATGTGTTCCATGTTTGTGTCACCCCCACCACCACTTGTAGTTTGAGTCTCACACCTATAGAGTAACAAATAATTAGAACAAAACAATTGATTTAAGTATTAAAACAAAGAAAAATGTGCTATAAAAAATACACTACAATGAAGATCTATTAGTACAAATGAACCTGCAAGATTTGCCTCCAGGGCATGGATTGGGACATCCACACCTATCGTTACAACCAGAACCAGCACTAGTTCTTCCTTTACCTACTTCTGCCATACTTGATTTGATCACCTTGCTCTCTCTAGCTGACTTTCTCCTTCAGCCAAAGCTTCTCTTATATAGCTGACACATTACCTGATCATGTGACACGTACTTCATGTAGATTGACACGAATGCCAAATGACTCGTTCATACAGATACGTGGCACATGAAGGTTTCCCAAAGAAATGCCATGTGTGACTATATTGTGTTGAGTAATTGACTTTGGCTAAGCACATCTCCATGCCATGTGTGACTAGATGTATTGAGCAATTTAGATTGACTTCGGCTAAGCACATCTCCACCACATGGACATATGGAGAAAGGGTATAATTAGAGCACTCCCAATGGGAGGGCAGTTTGGTGACATAGGGGCCACATAAGCAAAATCACCTTTAAAATCATTCTCTGTCCATGGTAGTTAAAACCCCATACAAAGTGGTGTCAATGGAAAAATTTAGAAATGTCAGTTTATGAAAATGAAATGGTTTATAAGAAAGTTTCGGTTACCAAATTTCTTAAGTGCATAAGACGGAACTCTGTATTCCGTTCTAATTTTGTATAAGACGGAACTTCGAGTTCCTTAAAAGTTAGTATATAAAACGGAACTTCGAGTTCCTTCAGTTATTCTATAAGACGGAACTTCGAGTTCCTAAAATATTGGTCTATAAGACGGAACTTCGAGTTCCATATAAGATATAAAATGTATAAGATCGAACTGTGTGTTCCGAAAAAGTGTTGAACCGGAACACGATATTCCGTCTTATACAATTAACATGGCATTTTGGATGGCACTCTACTCCCCTCTCAAATGCCATTGGAACTTCTATCCACCATTGAATGTTTGACCCACCCTTCTATTGGCGAACGAATTTTAGCTAAGAGGGCATTTCATACTACCGCCCTTCTCAAATGCCCTCCCATTAGGATTGCTCTTATTGCCATTATCTTCACTTGCACTACTGTAGACTGTAGTACCAAATTCACCAGAGGACTCTGCAACAGGTTTCTTTAACATAACCATCACAACCAAATCCGAATGCATAATCTGTAAGTTTGCATATAAAGTAAGCAACATATGTGAGTTGTAAACTTGTAATGGGTATTTTGGTGAAAGCATTTGAACTCTTAATTTGAATATTTAGGAAAGAATGTGGTTGAAATATTTGAAATATACAAATAAATCGAAAAATGTAAATACATCTGACAAAAGAATATACAGACATGATCTGGAATTCTGGATGATTAGACCTTCAACCATAGGTTATCCACACTGGTCTCCGGCAGAGATTAGTCGTTGTGATGCACGTTCAAGACTTGGTCTATGCTGATGGAGCCCATGCCATGGCTCGTCTGAATCTCTATTCCACTTATTCAAGTTGGCAACCTGCTTGCGCAATGCTTCCAAGTTGACCAGAGGGACAGTGGTGGGTCTCCCATGAGCACACTGCAAAACAACCAGAACACCAGTTTGCACCCTCTTTTTTAGCCAAAAACCAGTCTGCCTATTTTCACTTGTTGAAAACTATGAACTCACTTGGAAGCAAAGTGACGTCTTCCTAAGTTCCTCAACAATAAGAGAACACTCTGAAGGTAACAAGGCATCCCCAAACATGATTGCACCTAAAAAATAAAGTTTAGCATAGATAGATCAAGTCACATAAATAGATAACATGAATACAGTTTTGAGGACGATAGCTGTCAACTTACCTCTGCATGCTTTATAGTTAAGGACTCGAATAACAGATGGTGGTAATGTTGATGATCCATCCGTCTCAGCAAGCTAGTGATTACAACAAAATTCGAAGTGAGTAAATCATAATTTAGGGAGCCACAGAGTGGGCCACCATGTGCACAAGTCAAGTAAAACACGAAATTGTTTAAAATCTAATACTATTCTGTGTTTACTTTTAATTTTGTGTATTTTTGCATGCATGGGGGGGATTGGGTAGGAACCAAATGTAGCACCATATTTGCAACTAAAAAAATGCTATATTACCTGCTCCAGAAATTCCAACAGATCTTTGTCAGACAAATTTACACCTAGTACACAAGGTACCTGCATAATTAGCAAGTGACAAAACCATAGATAAGATACACAACACCAAATATAGAGGATGTGCTCCCTGTCAATAAATTAAAATGCGAAGTTTACCACTGTAGAAAAAGTGTGTACAATAACAATAGATAGACAATTAAACAGTTGAAGTAGACAACAAGAACAAATAAGATACTCCCTAGCAGTGCATCAAAGTCTGTTGAGAAGATCTTTGGACAAAAAACAAATCTTATTATCAACCGCCACAAAAGTTTTCCCAGCAATTACTTTCCCAGGGATAAAAGGACATCCCATAATACAAACACAAGGATACAGAGAAAATTAATGAATTCTTACCGCAAGAAGAATAACTGGAGATGCCCGCTTATGTAGAAGGTTAAGATTCCTGCATATATAAATACACACAGCACAAAAGATAATTAAATACATATCTCTATTGCCCTACTGCAGGACTCTTATTAGTTGTTACTCTTTTGATGAAATAGAATGTGCCCATATGTGAGTTTATATCACAATGAAGCATGGGAAGTCTGAAGAAAAATTACCTTGTAAATGATCCTGAGCCTTGGGAATTGACACTGCAAATCCAACCCCAATTCTGTATCTGCTCAGAATAGTTTAGTAGTAACTGGTACCCGATCTCAGGTAGTGCCTGGTGTTTCAAACATGGCATGGTAAAGGAATCAATATTAACATAACTAAGCAAGCTTTAGAAACTTAAATGTAACTTGTGTCTGTCAATAGCACCAGCTAGAAACTTTCATAAAAAAATGTACAACATACCAATTCCTGCTCAGCTTCTAGATAAGCAACAGACTTTCCTTCACCAGATAGAACCTAAGCAGTCAATAACCTTTATGAGACATGATTAATACGTATAAAATCCATGAAGTTCAAGCAGCAAAAAAAGAATAACCTTCTGACGTAATTCTTCCAGGCGAATTCTTTCATCTGCCGCATGCTGTAGACATACCTAATTGTTAGTATTACAATCACAGAATAATTCACATTTCACACATATATACCACGTAAAATTCTAATTTTTCACTCCATTTTAATTTTAGTGCTCAAGCTAATTGTACTGCTTTAGGGCTGATCCAGCCAATATGTTAGAATATTGAAAATTGTTGAAGCCGAATTCCGATGCGTGCCTAGGTCTAAAGAATTAATTCGTGTCCTACATCGACTAGCTCCCCCTTCATCATGTGTCAGCAAGAATTACTGATAAAGTTAAATAAAATCATGTATAATAGAAAGTGTGATCTACATCGTTTTTCAATCATTAAAGGCCAACTATGTTCATCATAGTCCATCAAAAGGTCTGCTCTGAAGAACTTAGCTAATAAAGTCTCTAGTTTCCTCCTTTCTAAAGAAGTTCTAAGTTTAACAGTAAATAAATACCAAAAAGTAGATCAATTCCCTATTGTAAAAGCAATTAACCATTATTAATCCTTCTCAGAATGGTACAGTATTGTGGAAGTTGATAACAATTTCAGTGGTCAAGTGGTCTAAGGCGTCAGACAGTCAGACTCAAGTTCTGGTCTTTGAGAGAGGGCGTGGGTTTAAATTCCACTTCTGACATTTTATGGATCATAAATTTTTTAAAGTGTCCAAAGGTTTACTGGTTAAGACTTGAGAGGTTGGGCCCAAGGTCTTGGGATCGACTCCCACTTTCATGGGTTGTAAGGGATTTGGGGTGAAATACTTCATCAAAAGAAAGTTTCAGTCAAAATTAAGTGGTCAAATACCCCCCCCCCTCCTCCCCACACCCGCGACTGCAGTGTCATTTACCACATGACAGGCGAATGGAATTCAGGGAATGTCGAAAGGCAACCATTTACTCACCTCTTCCTTCACTGTCAGTTCATCAGGGAGGTGTGGGCCTTCGTTAGTAAGGGCAAAGGCTGCAGTTGTGCAAGATTTGATCAATAATTCTCATATTGTAAACCTTCTGAAAAACTGGCCACTACGAAACACAGATTCTCTCGGTGCCAAAATGTGGAAACTACTACCTATCGCAGTGTGGTGGACTGGTGGAGCATTTGGGAAGCCAGAAATGAACTGATTTTTGAGGAAGTGGAAGCTACAGTTGAGAAGGTGGTGATTAGTGCTAAGGCATACTGCTGGTACTGGCTGCTAAGGGATGAAGATAAAAACACCTCTAAGATTTGAAGAGCTTATTACAAATTGGGATGGACTACTACAGTCCTAAGACAGTCAGTAAGGACGTGGATGTGAGACCTTTTGTTTTCTTTTCTCTGTATCTTAAGGTGTGAGGAGCTCCCTCACTCAACCTTTCTTTTTTAGCTGTTTGTAAAGTATTTCCAAAATCAATACAGGTTTTATTCAGCTAAACAAACAGCAACCGTGTACAATGACAGAACAAATATGTGGACAATCCATTCAAAGAGTACACACTGAACATTATCAAGAATCATGGAAATTTATAAGCTTTCTTTGAGAACTATTATAATTCCATTAGATTCAAGTAATGGATCAAATGGTTAAATATTGTTTAATGGTCTGATTTACGGCGATGAAATCCATCAGAGAGCAGCCACATTTCTATATGGCCATTTGTAAATAATAAGAGTCGCATGGTATTTTAGTTTGGGATCGCATAGTAAAACTCTTTGATAAGGTTACTTCAAATCTATAGTTTAAGGTATATAAACATATGCGCATGAAAAAATACTCTTACACAGAATACCATACTAAGAAAGATAAGCAACACACAAACCTGGTCAATAACAGCGAGTGTCGCACCTGCCACAATGGGAATAAATTTTTTATCCAGTTGCAGGAGAACTTTGGCATCCTCAAGACAATCCTTTGTGATTGACTCAGGAACAACTGAACCACCACCAAGATGCAAAAGTCCGGCAGAGATGTCAAGTATATCATTTTGTGCAGGCAAATTCTGTGATATATCTCTGTCCTGCGAATATGCAAACACAATGATCAGATTAAAGAAAGTGATATTCATATACTGACCTTGCACATATGTATCAAAATGAACTGAACATGAGTGAAAGTTATAGAACACTCACATATACAACTGCAGTTAGTGGATTTCCGTCTCGCCACTTCATTCCAGAAAGTTCCAAATCTTCCACCTCATTGTGAATTTCTTCAAGGCGACGAAAAATAGAAATTAATGAATTCACCAAGTCATATTATGATTAAGCATCTAGAATCAGTTAATACAGATGGCCAAGTGTATGTAAAATTGTAAACCAAGTCCCAAAATGTTTTATACGTCTGACCAAGTTTGGTTGAGTTTCCTACTTCATTTTTCATTGGGTTTCCTATATAATCAAGGAAACTCAACTGTACCAACCAAATAAAAATAAAAAATGAAGGAAACTGAATGATGACCTCATCGAAGATAACATGAAGTTGTTTGTGATGGTGTATAAAGACATAGCAAATTCATGGAAATTGCGACAAGTTCAAATAACCACCAACTTCTTTGATTACGACTCTTTTATTTGTAGAGTTAGATTTGTTTGCTAATCAAGAATCTCCACAAAAATTGAAATTCCAAATTGGACTAATCAAAATAGCAAGGAAAATAAAAAACTCATGTTTTGCATCATGGAGAGATAACAACAAATTCGGGTAAAGACATAAAAGAAGATTCTTAATGGGATGGGGAGAAGAGAACTACAGGTTATTAAGAAAACTCTGAAGTCTGAACTGTTATATGGACAAAGTTAAGTCTCTTGAGCCCAACAAACCAATCGAGTCAAAAAGCTTTGACTTTTCCATGCTTTCCTTCTGAGAAATGCTAATAAGCAGCTCACAAATAAGTTCCACAGACCACTTTTTTCTTAAAAACTTCAAAAGTGTACTACATAGTTGGATTTCCAAAAGAAATCTCGTACAGTGAGGAACCCATTTGTGACTGCCTACTAACAACCCTAACCACCTTTTTTCACTGCCCCATACGATGACATTAGTTGAAGTGGACTAAATGAACACATTAAAAGACACAATATACTTTGCATGAGTATTGTTCCCCCACCATGCTCTAGCTTCCACTTTTTTGTACCACTAAAGGCTAAAAAATGAACTTAGAAAATGAACAAATATAGACTACCTTGAACCAGATCAGGACTGTTAAGTTGATCACACTGCGGCTTCTTTGATTCATTACCTTTCTGGATCTCACCAACATACTCTGCGCCATATGGCATCATCTCAAGAGATGCCCTGAGTACAAGACCAAAGCAAGTGAAAGGCTGAACACTGAAACAACATTGAAGAATAAAGTTCTTAAGAAGCACAATACCCGCAGTATAACGGAGACTCCTTGGCTCGAATTTGCTCAGAGTGATGTTGAGATCCGCTACAAAATTCTGATGACTGCTTAAAATCACCAGTTTCTGCACAGGACCAGACAAACAATGAGTAATGTTGCATCTTTTGTTCCAAAATTAGCAATAATAAGGATCTATTGGTATAAACACAAACCTCGTAAGGTTGGGGAACTTGGTTCATCTGCCACAGTGCTTAAACAGTTATATATGGTGGAGAACTTGCTCTTGCGTTTGCAAAATGGTGGAGCCGAATGACTTCTCCAAGATCTACCCTTGTGAAAACTAGGTAGTCCACGCTTCTGGGGTCTCTCTCTTAAATTCCTGTCTTCATGATAACAAGGTGAAGCAATGTGCATAATTGGAGCAGCACAAATATCTGTAGGCTCTGTAACAGACGAGTCCTGGCATAACCAATCTGTTTCATCGGGCGATTTATCAAAAACCATAGCTCTTTGAACCAAGGAATCATTTGGCCAGGGTGCGGGAGAGGGACTTTCAGAAAAGTATTTCACACGGTACTCATAATCTAGGTCAGTGTTTGTACAGCTTGAGACAGGGTCTTCCTCGACGAAACTATTCCGCATATCAGGATAACTCAAAATTTCATCTTTGCTTTCTCTATCTCTAAAGCTGCTAAGACTTTTGCATGGCAGAAAATTTTTATTAGGTGCACATTCATCAGTGAAGTTACCAATTTTCCGAGTCACACTACCGAATGGAGAATATGGGGCCAGTGAACTCCATGCAGAACTTGTGGACAAACGATTGGAACCTAGTTTCCCAAAATTTCCAAATGAATTGTCTAAAAGGTCACTTTTTTCACTAAAACTCACTTCATCAGTAGGATGACGAGATACGAAATCAATTGATAGAACATTAGATTCTGGCACTGTGTGGTGTCTTGTTAAGACACTGGTAGAGTGACTAGATGTAGCAAACATGCCAGAAAAAGAAATCTGTGGAGAGAGACCCAACTTCTGGTCACTGAACATGTCATTAGGAGCAAGTTGTTTTCTTTGAATCCTACACTCATCACTCTCAAACCCTTGACAATTTGTGAGCACATTAGCTACAGGAGATGTGTCTCCTGGTAAAGAGCACCTACGCAAGTAAGGCTTATTCAACCCCTTGGGGAACTTTGGAGTAAGTGGGACCTCCTTTTTATGAGAATAATAGGAAGATGTCGGTAGTCTCTTTCTTGATCTTTCAGTCATAGCAGCACTTTCAAGAAAATCGTTGCCCCATGTTGAACCCAAAATGTTATCCTTTAGATCATTCTCGGAAGTCTGTCTCCCAGTCAATTCAGTGGGCATGGTATTATCTTCTACAACCATTGTATTACCAACTTCAAGAAAATCATTTCCCCACCTTGAATCAAAAATATTCACGTTCGATTCATCCTCAGAAATTTTTCTCCCAGTCTTTTCAGTGGACATGAAATAGTTTTCTACAGGCAACAGATCATTGTCAGTTTGCCATAACTGGATGCAATTTTTTTGAGTAACCATTGGCGGGCTTTCGAAACCATAAGCATCCCACGTGCTAGGAGACTTTTCCCGTAAGGTGTTGTCAGTTTGATGAGTATAGTCAGTAATTTCCTTTTCTTTAACTTGCTTAAGATTTCTATGCATTTCTTCATATGGCCTCTTGTGCTTCTTCTTTGGATGCAACACGTCAGACTCTTCGGGTGCTATCTTTATTGGAAAAGAAGCTGGGCGCAGAGAATTCTGATCAACTTGCATTATATGCTTCCTTTTTGTGATCTCAGGTTTCAGTGATAGATCCTCACTGAATATGTCTAGCAAGTGGAGAAACCAGGCTTAGAATTAATTCCACATAATCAAAAAATCTTCAATTCTATTGCAACTGGATACATAATATGGGTAATAAAAATTTTGAACTGATCTTAGCCATAAAAAGCCTAAGAGAAAAATAAATCACAATTATTATCAGAAAAGCAATACTCAACATAATATATTATCTAGTCAGATACCTTGTATAGGTGATAAGTTGTCATCATCCTTGTTCCATATTTCATCTTTTCCATCATCTAAATTGCCAAGTAGTTCTCCTAGAGAACCTCATAAGTTAGAAAAACAACAACAACAACAACAAAAAAAAAAACAACTATTAACCTATCGAACCTCTTTCATTCAAAATTATCATCTTCAATGCTTATTTGTCACATTTACCTTGAGTTGGGATTTGTCCCCAAAATCGTCTGATAGCTTGATCAATAAAAGAAAGTACAGGAACCCAATCCTGAGGAGAAAGGATATGCTCGCAACAATCAATAAAGAGAATGCAGAATACAAAATGTGATATGTAGATATATAGAAAGACAAAAGGAAGACAGAGGGAAATTGTTTATAAATAAAGTAACCTAGGGAATCTAATTTGTCATACTGCCAACTGAATTACATACATGAGGCCTCACTAGAATGCAAGCAATTCTTTTATCTGAACTCATAGGAAATACTTAATAAAATTCACAAGCTCCAGAACTAAAGTTACAGATTATTGTGGAATCACTACATACACAAATCAATCATCATCAGCATCCAGGTTCAAGTATGGAATTTGATTCTAACTTAAAGTAGGTCTCATGTCATTTGTCCTGCCAACATCTCTTTGTCTAATTAATATAACTCTTCAAAAACTGAACCACATGCAAGATTAGGTATTTGGTGAATTGTGTTGTTACAAAAACTAAATTTATCTGCATCTTTAGAACTTGAGACCTCTCCATTGAAGACAGTCAAGAGGAATGACGGAAAAGTGAAGAAAATTTTTCAGATATCTCTGCTTTAATAGAAACCTCATTTAATGCCAAGGTAACTTTTGTGACCAATTCATAGTCCTGATGGCCTAATCTGAAGCATTTGGTGCAGGTGCAATGAGTTCATAGGATTTATTGATGTTTTATTTAGAGAATTAATATGGAGTTTAATTCTAATAGGGTTATTTTACCCATTCTTCAAGGATTAGGACCCTTCAATGTCTAGAGTTGATTGAATAGAACCTTTGTCGAGGAAATTACCAAAAACATCTACAAAATTATGAAATTTGATGTGGCAAAAGTCACCTTGAACTCAACAGTTGTCTTCGATGGTTCAAAAGTTAAATCATAGCTAGACTGAGGACAGCGTAAGTTCAAAATATATGCTGAATATGCTTGTGCCCTACTCCTTTTTCCACTCTGCAACCCAGAGGCTCCCTTCCACAGATCCAAGCATATGGAACAGTCGGCCAGATTGTTAAGCAGTTTATGGATTGGTCCCTTGCAAACAACCCGTGAATTGATATCTGGAGATGTCAAGGTCAAAGAGGTATATTTTGATTTTTGCATATGATAAAGTTCAAATTGAGTATATATAACGATAGACATGCAAATAAGAATGGATACATATATATTGGAGCGCCTGCAAAATAAAATTATCATCTACTTAGAAATAAGGTGAAATCCCATAGATGAAGTTGATACTGTTGCAAAAATTAAACATACCTTCATTGAGCAAGTATCAACGGGAGCAGATATGTAGCCACAAAGCTTCCAAATGCCCTTGGAAAAGTTCACTTCACGGAGAGAATGAGAGACTTCAATCCCAAAACCACTACTCACCAAAGGCAGAGGAGACGGGGAAGGGTGTGTGCAGAGCACCTCATCATTACTGCAGTAACAGCATGAAATTGTATTAACAAATATATATGGAGTAAAAGAATAACAGCCATCTTTCCGGTCTAACAAGAGCTCACCTTTCAATATCAGTAACCTTGAAGGAAACTTGTGGATGCATGAGAGCAACTTGAAGCACACATTTCTTGACTGAATGCAAGACCTTCTTGGGGCTTCCAAGAGAGAAACAGAAACAAATAAGAAAATTACTGAATCAGTGAGGAGCAGATTGGACAGTGAGTAAGAGCAACGGTTGAAAAGCACTTCCCAAAAGACAGTATGAATAAAACAAGGTAATGGGTGTTCAGGAAAGAAAACAAAACCTGGATTGCATACACTTCCTCCGAACCGGTTGGTTGTAAAATAAGTCGCGGACAACAACTGCAAAAGTAGAGAAGAGCTGCTTAACATGACACAGTTGCTTCTGCAGACAAAAGAGTCACCTATATACAAAAAATGTTTTCCTTTGTAACTGTATAGTCATAATTTGAACAAAATTTTGATCTAAAATTTAAGTCAATGAGAACTGAGACCATCACATTCGAGATCATTCTAAATAATGTAGTCACAGTTTACTCTACAAAAGCCATGCATCATTCTGGATCTATTCCAAATAAGTAAAAAATTACTAATATTCTACTTTATTGAATTCCCATTCAAATTTATTTTTCTATTAGCAAGACTTCCAATCCCCATCTGAATTAACTAAATACGCTTTCATCTCAGAATAAATCACAGCAAACAGAAATCAGCCATAGCCTGTACTCCAGAAAAATTCCAAAATTTTCTACAATGCCATATTGATTTACATTCCATTTTACAATATTAAAGTTGATTGCTTCCTTGAATGAAGGTTGTCAATACTGCTACAAAAATACTGCATTGGCCAAGTTTTACGGTCAAAGTATGCATGACCCATACAAATTGAACATACCCTAATCAATTAAAGATATAGCTCCCCTGTATCATTCCAAATGAAAAGATATAGTTGCCTTGTTCACATCTTCATCACTACGGTAAAGTTGCAGTATATATCAGTTCAAAAACAAAAGTTATAAAACATACAAATCTTCAAAATATGGCTGCATACTTTCCAGACCTCAGAAAAATACAAATCAGCGTACTTTCAGACAAATTAAATACTTCTTCAAAGCATGTAAAGATTTAGAACATATGTGCCTCTGTTACTTCTATAAACAGTCATACAAAAAGTCCAACATTTATGCAGCAACTATTACCTGTGGTACCCATCTCTTCCCTATTGTCATCAATTCCAAGATACAAACACTTGCAACCCTATAAGATATTACAAATATCACAAACTCGCATCAGAGTAGGTCCTCCAAGATGATCAACAAATAGATTATTTCAAGAGCAAGGGAAGAATTCACACCTTGATGATCTTGCGATACCCATTAGGTCTTCCATGAGCTTTTGTTGTAACCTCTATCAAGGAAATATCAGAGAGAGAACTGAGTGCTTCTCCTCGAAAACCAAAGGTTTCAGAAGCCACATCCATTTCTGCCAAGCAGTGAAACTTTGATGTTGCTGCTTAAAATGGAAAACGGAACTACGTCACCAGAAGGAACATAAAAAAATTACCAACCACGTTAAATTCTATGTGCTGTGAAAAGAGAAGACATCGTGCTAGGATCAGCAAACATAAAAAGCTAATAAGCAATGCAGGTAATGCCAATTCAAACCCATTTAGCCATCAAAACATTTCTTTCTAAAACAATCTATTTAAGTCATAACTCAAACCAATTCAACTCCAGCCACCGACAATAACAACTTGGACAGTTAGACGCTTACTCAACAATCTTTTATCACTTATCAGGTACTCAAAATAAGTATCATCAATCATACGCAGACATGTTTAGATCTTCAAAAGTAGAGAATGATCCATATTGTCAAACTTGAATTTGTCCATTTCAGGGTTTTAATGAAAAACAAGATCATGTTGTCCTACACAAAATTTAATCAAGTATATATCCCAATAGACTATAAATTTCAAAAAGTCAACCACGATTTATTTAGAACCTTTAACCACTATGAATCTGTAGACAAATCCAAGGGTAGCGCGTCACATGTTTATGAAGAACTCACCCACAATCACATTGATACTTGTACAATCCATAATGAAACTATATAAAAACAAAGGATTAGACATAAGTACCATATCTCTCCCCCAAGAGAACCAATCCATCACGAGTAATTCCAGATCCTGTAAGAACGCACGATAGATTATTCAAGATCACCTTATGCGTCTGTGATTTAACCAAGAAAATAAACTCACCATTATCTTCCACTTTAACGTAAGATTCCCCAACACTGATAGCAACACTGACCTGTAACAACAAATACCAATAACCTTACAGAAGGTAAAATATAAAAACATATTACATATATAAACCTCCAAGCACTAAATCACAAACCAATACTACCATTGCACTTAAGAAGCAAATTCCAAAATATTCATGCAACATGAAACTGATAATAGTCATTACTAATTTTGATAAGGCTTACTAGTCATTACAACTTTGACTGACAATGAAAAAGCCAAAACCATTAATAAATCAGCAACTACCAGCAAGGCATTTTGATTGTTGATTAATTGTTCGAAACGAATAGATAGCATATTAAAGAATCCTTTTGAAGCTTGAAAAGGTCATTATTTTAGTCAAGATTCTAAGACTCCTTTTTGACTGGTCTGCACTCTGGAGTCTGGACAGTGATGGATTTGAGAAACGTTCCTTTAGGGTACTATGATTGATTTGATTGACTTGTAGGAGAGAGGGTGCTTCGATTGGACTGAAGCCTTGTTATTTGCCCTTTGTATGTATCTTTGTAGTTTGTACCTGTAGGCCACTTCTGCCTACTGTAACTCAGGAAGAAATGACTCAGCTCTATGCATTTAGACGCTCAGGCAGAAGCTAGGTGGCAGAGATAGGTCTAGGCAAAAGCCTAGCACACAACCCTTCCGTTGCTAAAGTTATATTTTACCCCTTATTTTCTGCATGTATTTCCCTTGATGTTTATGGATATGGACGAGAACTTCTCTATATATAACCTCATAACTAACAACTGATTGCAGAATAGACCAACTTAGCTAAGTGGAAAATTAATTCAATCCCAAATTAAGAAAAACTGATTTGGAGATCAGTACCAAATTAGTATGCTGTATGCTATATCAACCATTAAAAAACAATCTATACTCCAACTTTGCCTAAATATCAATTATAAATCACAATTAAGAGTAACTTGACTAACTTGCAGAATTTTAATTTTGAAATCATTTTCAAAGATATGCACCCAATTTGTCATTGATATTTAGCATATTATATTTAAGACACGAGCAGATAGAAATCAAAACATCTCAAAATCTAGTCCCTACGTTTAAGCCTACAGCAAGGCCCTGGTAAGCGCCACTCTTAGTGGGACTATCTTATCTCTGGGATCTCTAAAGCCTATTAGGGAAGGCAAATATGGCTTAAAGATCGACTCTTTTTCCTATGAAGGATTAATGATTCAACTGTTAGCCACACTTCCACATACCATCAAAGAACATATAGTTTAAAACATGGTCGAAAGCAACAATGTCCATATTATTGTGTATTGAGTTATTGTTATTTTTCCAATGTTTTCTACAACGTAATCTAAAGAATGGTTGCATTTGATTTAAACAGAGTATCAAGCATTCAAGCCATGTCACAACCACACTCAACCTTCGGGAACCCATGCTCCACAGAAAATGGTGACTTCTTGGTAATATACAGGAAAAAGAGTCAACAAATTTGGCCTACAGCAATGTGAACCAAATAGCATTGGATAGTATTCTCATGGCACAAGAGCTGGACTGTTATTAAATTGCAAGTACTCTTAGCAATGAATGAAACATAATTACTACTAACCTTCTCTCTCAAAACACCAAAAGACACTACAAAACAAGTGTATGCCTCTTACATAAAATCATGAAAATTCAGATTTCTAAAGCCTCCATTAGACTTTGACCTATCACACAGAACTTCATTTACATCATGTGATATCTTAGGAAACTCCTTTGTTTCGTGCTCAAAGATCCTTCGCTTTCTTCCAATTTGCCAATCATATGTAAATTCTTGACTTTAAAATAATATGGCAGGTGGGGACTTGCCAAACCCCAGGTTCGCTATTTATTCCTAGAGTAATATGGTAAATTCCAATTTCAACAAGATGTTTACCTTTTAGGTTAAAGGTTTTCAAAAATATAAAGATTTGTATGTTTCAAGCATAATTTAAACCTATTGCCAAATGATTAAAAATATATAATATGTTGTACTGATATGTGTAAGAAAGTAAAATCCGTATAATCAGATGTACAGCTTAGTTCATCCCCATAATCCATACATAATCATTGAAATTCAGAATTGGATAAAGTGAATTAAACGATGCTTTGGGAAATTGCATTGCAATAGAATACTAGGGAGCGTTGTATGGTTTAGCAATGAGGTTCTATTGTGAGTGGAAATCTAAGACATTTTATATCAAAAATATTATTACCGATATGAGATGTTAGAGAGTTCAAAGTTCAAACACCTAGGGTGTTTGATCAGATCAATACTTTTTGTTCATATTTGACCTCTCAAGTTGAGAACTTACTCTAAGGATGGAAGTCAGGTTCGTGATCAAAATCGGAACACAACCAGCTTTTCATAATAATTGTGCATACTCATCTTTACAGAAAGGTGTGTGTGAGTGTGTGTGTGTCTAGTTTCTTTAGCCACTACCACCTTTTGTCTTTTTCGCAATTAGTAAATACAGTAATAATAGTAAATACACGGAACTTTCCTACAAATAAGCGGAACTCATTAGCTCAAAATTTAATATGATGGTGTGGCACTTGTCCAAGTCCATTTAAATGATGAAATCACTTAAGAATACTGAAACAGTGACATGTTTAAAGAAAAATCAGCTTGCTAAACTACACAACTACTCAAGCTTGAACCTCGATGAATTGAACGGACTTATTACCTTGGTTGCACCAGCATCTACGCTGTTATATATCAATTCTTCCACAACCCTTGTCAGGTCAAACAGAATAACACTTGAACGAAGTGAGCTGTAAACAGCCTTCGGCAACCGCTTTATACTCGACATTTACACCCCAAATCTGATAGAAAGTGCAATTTTTGAAAAACACAATAAAAATATGGGTGTTTAGGAAAGAATAAATTAATACAGAACAAAAGAAAATATGATGAGATATTTACATAAGCGTGCAATAACTGAATGAGATGCTAATGGTAGCCAGCTAGCTCAATCGGAGAAATCAGCCAGCACCCAATTCACCTTTAAGAAAATAATAACAAACGTATTGCTCTATGAGAGATCAGACATAACACCTTCGAGAAGCCTTGAAAGACGATAATAATATTTTCAGTTGTCTTTGAGTCATACTGTACCGCCCCGGTAACACTGAATAGATAATTCTTATGAGTAAGAATCACACACAGTAGATGCAACATGAAGCTGTTAAATTGTTAAAACACAACATTTTTCCTTGCAAATATACTATAAGCATTTTGGCTGTGACTTAAATCATCTTGGGTAAACTGCCATTTGCCATATCTTTGATATGGAGCTACAACTTTTCTTGGAATCAATCAAGTGTGTGTCAAATAAATATGTCCATATGTGCGGAAAACTAAAATCATCATTATTTTTGAGGAAATTTATTCCTAAGTTAAACACCGAGTTAGCTTTAACTTTCAACTCAATAGAAACGATATTGGGAGGAACATGGGAAGTACCTGACAGTGGGTTTTCGTAAAGTATGTGCGAAACAAAAAAAGAACCACCAAAGTTTCACTTGTGTTCTGTTGCGTGTAAGAGGCATGGAAAAGTTTGTTTGCACAGGTAGAATTTTATATTTAATTAATATTATTAGAAACAACAATCAGATGCATTCTACAGCATACTGCACTAAAATTTAACATACAAAGGAATCTGAAGAAAGTTTAAGCTTATTCTCAAACTGGACTAAACCCAATTATAAGTGTAAACTGGCACAATTTCAACAGAATCTGAATGGAAAATCATTCAAAACCCCCAAAAGTAAAAGACAAACATACATTGGCAAAAAAACCTAAACATGGATTAAACCCTTTACCATGTAGTTAAGTTCCCACAATCCCACATTACATTTCCCTAAGATATTATAATGTGAATAGCCATAAAACACAGTTGAAAATCACCACAATACAAATTCAAGACATCAATAGGAAATTAACTTGAAATCAGAAGCAAAAGAGAACTCTGAATGGGAATTCATTCAAAACCCCTAAAAGTAAAAGCCAAACATACATTCCCAAAAACCTTAAACACGGATTAAACCCTATATCACTTAGAGAAAAAAAAGTTCCCACATTAGATTTAACTAAGATAATATAATGTGATCAACCAAAAAAACAGTTGAAAATCAGCAAAACTTTACAGTGCAAAGTCAAGTCACTCATAGGAAATTAACTTGAATCCAGAACCAAAAAGAAAACTATGAACTAATTAACACAACATAACCATAATCTTGAATGCAAATAGACCTAAAGAATGCAATTATGTGCACAATTCGGCATCATTCAACATAATCAGAATGCAATCCATTCAAAACCCTGAAATTGAAAACCCCCCAACATCAAGCTCTAAAACCCTAACCAAAAATTAAACCCTAAACGACGTATTTAGAATAAAAATGAGTTCAAAATTCAAATAAAAAGAATCTCGTTGGAAATAGATATAATCAATTACAAGTATTTTGATGGAATGAACGATTTAAGAATTACAGATAAAATGAAATAAGAGTAAATGCGCGGGAAAGAATGAAAGAAGTAAAATTAGGTAAAACAAAGAAAGGAAGAAGAAGGTGAAATTGGTTTGTTTACCTTGATGATGGTGAGAGAAGAAAACCTGGAAATGGCGGGAAATGATTGAAGTTTTCTTTGTTTTAGTATGAATTAGGGTTTTAAACACTAAAAAAGAGAACAAAGAACCAAGTAACTGCGGGTTTGTGTCGTTATCAGGGGTCTGTCCCAATATTAGTAATAGAGACGGGTCTGTGCTAGTAATAGAGACGGTTTTTCCATTATATAGTTTGTTAGTTTGGTCCAAATGGGTTTTTACTTTTTAGTTTCTAGTCCTTTGGACTAGGGATGGCCATGGGTCAGATCCGGGATGGGTTTCACTAATCCCAGTCCCATCCCATTTATCAGGTTTTAATTCCAATCCCACTCAGAACTCGTCAGGGCATGTATGGTTAGGTTCCATTTTGTATATTTGGGAGAATCTGGCATATCTTAACCAAACATTTTGTATGGGCTAGGCGAGCACTTGTATGGTCTGGAGAGGCTTACTTGTCTTATAGTTTAGCTGCTTTATTCGTTTTTGGTTTCGTTGTTTGTTGTTTTGTCTAGTTCAACAATACCGCTTATCCTAGTGAGTTTTACGAGCCCATTGGGCCAGAAGCTTCTCAAGCTCAAGCATTCACTTTTCTAGTTAGAGACCAGCGTCTTGAGGCTAACGTGGGGTCCGCTCAAAGACCCACGGGTTTAGGTAAATATCTAATGCGCTCCCCGACTGGAGAGGTCATTTTTGGAGGAGAAACTATGCGTTTTTGGGATCTCCGTGCTCCCTGGTTGGAACCTCTAAGGGTCCCAATGGTTTGAACTTGAGTAGGGGACGAGACGGGTCGGGTCGGGTCTTTTATGATTCTATTAATACTCGTAGGGTTGAGTTAGTTTCACACTTTTAATATTAAAATTAAATTACTAACCCAACAAAAATTAATGTAATCACCAAAATCATAACTAATTAAACTTGAGGTCTTATGTAACTGAACAATATTCCATTCCGTATCTTCTAAAACTAGTAACCCAATTTAAAAAAAAAAATACTAATCCCTATTAGAGCATTCCCAATGGTAAAACACTTTTAGTGGTGCTACATAGGATGGTTTTAAGGAATTTTGGTGTTTCCAATGGTTTTAGCAAAAAAAAGGTTTTAGTGTTTCCAATGGTGGATTATTGAAACCGCACTCAATGTGGGGTATGGATCCATACCACACTCATTGTGGCGGATGGATCCATACCACACTAATTGTGGCGGATGGATCTTCCTTTAGATGAGTCTTTAGATGAGTCCATACCGCACTAATTGTGGCGGATGGATCTATACCGCACTAATTATGGCGGATGGATTCCTACGTGGCACTTTTAACTCCTTGGCAAATTTGCCAAGGAGTTAAAAGTGTTTTGCTTGAAAAGTGTGTTAAAAGCTACCATTGGCAAGTGTTTACACTAAAAGTGTGCTAAAACCTACCATTGGGATTGGGATGACCTAATCCCACATCCTGCCCATAACCCTATCGGGTTCTAATTTTGAATCCCAAACCCAACCCTAATCCCATTTTTGGCCTCCCAATCCGTCCCATCAGGGTCGGATCGGGTTGGGAACCCGCCGGGTTGGGCTAAATTGCTATCCCTGTTTGGTCTACCATACAAGTAAATACTATATATCAGTATATAGTTATAAAATTCAGTAAGAATTCGTGTACAAAATACAAAAACTTGTGTGAAGATGAAAGATGAATCTCTTGTATTTGTTAGGGTTTTAATTGAGTTTTTTGGCAGGTGATTGTGATTACACCAGTATTAAACATGTTGGTTGTCAAAGATTAGGCCACCAGCTTATTCCATCATAGATATTGAGTTCTCTGCAGTTTGCAATGACATATAATCTATTAATCTAGTTGCATCCTAATTTTATCTAATCAATCTTTGTTTATCTACTAAAGTAGTATTACACAGTAAGCATACGACTTTTTCTGTGATTGAGCAATAAAAAACATTAATGAAAGAGCATTGTTTTTCTGATTAAAAAGTAATGCCTCCTTTACAAGCAATCATATAGGGTGCTTAGTGTATAATCAACTATCCCTATCCCTATCCCTATCCCTATCCCTATGTATTTAACTTTAACAAGCACTGTTTTTAATTTACATTGCAGGAATTGGTAGGATGGACCAAGCTAGACATAAGGCCCCCAACCTTGGTAAAGCCTTACCCATGAACTTATGATGTTACTTTGGACCAAACCCAATAAAATATTAATGTATTTCAAGTTTTGAACCTAGGTCTCCCGCCGTTCTAGACCACATTAATAAAACAGAATTACTATTAACTAAATGAATAACACATTAGTAAAATTTGATAAAACACACTATTAAGCAACAGTGTAATATAATTATGTGTCTCAAGAATAGCTGCAACTTGATTAAACATAGCACTTGGTAACGGTAAATACTAACTACATTCCATTTGTATTATTTTTACCCTCATATGACAACTCACATACAATATCAAACCATTGTGGATAATTGGAGAAACTGAAAAGGCACAGAGGACTACAATTAATTTTCAGCAACAATGAGCACCAATCATTCCAGGGAAGTCAATTGCAACAAACAGTAGAAATTCTGTAGAATCAAAGAACAAAGAATTACAGTATAATATTTGTCTGACTAAGAGCAAAGATGGAAGGCTTCCAGAATTCAATTGCTGGATTACAACACAATGGTTCATCCATCAAAGAGCACATAATGCAATGTACAGGTCATCTCCTTGTAAATTTTTGTCTAGCATTATACATAACTACATAAGGTTGGTTGTTTTATATATGCTTAAAGGATTAATTAAGTCGCTATGTCTGAACCTGATGTTGGGAACTTGATATTCATAATGATTTTAACTATTACTATCCCTTAAAAATTATATGTTTATGTTACCAAAAGAACATGTCATGAAAAGAGTAAACAGCTGACGTAATCTTGAGGACATATATTGAATCATAAATCCAAACATTGTTATGTTATACACACACAGACACCTAAGACAGAAGATCGTAAATCAAATTATCAAGGAAGAAAGAATATAAAGAACTAAAGGTTATCAGTTATGATCTATACATCAGGATTCAACTTCAAATTAATACAATGAATGATATATATTCAAGAGACTGAGATGAATAATCCTCGGTGTCATGTCATCGTCTGCAAGTATCCTATCCATGAATATCTGAACCTTGTTCAACAGATATACATCATCCTCTATTATTGAAGGTAACTCACCCAGGTCGTCTCTATCTAGAGAAGTGGTCCGGCTTAACAGCATTGTGATTGTTTGTAGAGGCAAATTGAAATAGCTGAGAAGAGAAGACACTTTCAAAAGAACTTCTAAATATAACCAAAGTCTAGTAAGCTGAGATCGGTCTCTGCATAATTGTTCAACCCGAGAGGTCCAAAACCTTGTAGCTCTCCAGTGAGTTCTATTCTCGCAAAGCATCCACCCAGAAAGTCATACAAAAAGATATATTTATGTTCATTGTCAACAACTCCAATCAGAACTTCATCATTTTGAGACAAGAAGTGAGCAGGATAGACATCAATATTATCCTCCGTATCCATGAAGTAATTGTGCAAGTTTGTATCTTCCAAGGGCAACTTCTTGTTCATAATCAATATCACCCAGTTGCTTGTGTCAATATCATTTAGCTTCCAGACGTTAATGTTCTCCAAATGACACTTTTCTTGACCAAAACACGGTTGCTCTACCAAGCACAAACAACCTTTAAATTCGAATAGAAAATATGTGTTTTTTTCTTCGTCGATCTTCACAGGGATTTTAACTGTCCCGAATTGCTCATCAGCCAGGTTGAATGAGACCACAATGGATTCACTACCAATAAACCAAAATAGTGTCCCGTTTGCACTAGAAAAATGTGGTCTATGAAAGTCATCTCGTGGTTCTTCTAGGCGTGACAAGACATGAGGTATGTTGTTTACTGGTTTCCAGGAGGTACCCTTTTCAAGTGTACGGACATAACAATGTTTAGGAGGATAAACGCTACCTTTCTTTTGGTTCCAGATTAAAATTTTATACTCGTTTGAAGAAGGATCGAAACCCAACTCATAGTAAGAAGACCGTATAGATCTCTGGGTGGGTGAAGCTACTTCAATTTCTTCATCAGTGGCAGGGTTACTCAGGAATAATGCACACGAATCATCCACTCTTTTAAAATAGCCGATTAAACCGTTACAATACCTGAAATGCTCAAGCTGGGCTTTATATATGTGTGCTTTCCGTGTTGTTGATCCATCTCGGGAAACTGAGCAAGTAAACACAATTTCATCAGCATCATGTATTGCAAACTTGAATGGTTCTTTCGGTTGATTTTTATCAACATAATCCCGTTTTTCGATCAAAGCACACCAATCTTTAGAAACACACTTTAATCTACAGAGAGTCTTAACAGGTAGTTTGCAGAAAATCTCAAGAACCAATGATGTAGGGAGTCTTCTTGATGAGCTTTGTAAGTGTGATCTTTTATTGGGGATAACATCGCTACCAGAAGTAGAAGCTGAAGAAGAATTCTCATTGTCCATCTTTGTGGTTATGAGTGAATTACAAAGGAAGTAATAACAAGAAAAAGTTGATGATGATGATGATGATGATGATGGTGATGAGCAATGAACCTGTAAAAACAATGAATAAAATACCAAGAAAATGAGAATAGAATAACAAAAGTAAACAAGATGATTAACAAAGAAATATATAGCTAGAAGAAGAAAATAAAAACAAATTAAGACTCTGGTTATTCAAATTCAGTTAAAGAAGAAGAAGAACGAAAGTAAAGATTGAGATTCATCTATATATGCTTATGAACAAACATTTCATCAAAGAGATAGTGTGCATTGTTATAATCTTTTCATCAAGTTTCCTACAAATTCATTAATATAATTTGCACCAGGAAAATTATACAAGAAGAAGATGATGATGAAGAAGAGAGAAAGAGAATCCAACTTACAACTTATTAAATTCTTATGTGGATCTGATCGATGAATTCTTCTACAGAGAGCGAGAGAGAAACAGAGTAATTGCTTTCTTCTTTTCAAGAACACTGAACACAGAGAGAGCACGAGAGCAAGAGAGAGAGAGATGAAGGAAATATGATTCTTTCTTCAGTATTTAAAGAAGAAAAGAAATGGACTTTTATTGGGCCAGAGATACAAATATTTTTGGCCCATAATGAGCTCTGCTTCTTGTCTCTGCCAATCAGCCTCTGAAGTCTGAAGTCTGAACCTCCTACAGTCCTACTAAAAAGGTCGAAGGACATTTTGTTTTTCAACTCAAATGCAGATTCAGTAGTAGTTTCAAAAGAGCCAACTGAGAAAAGTTTCAGACGAACGCGGTTCATGCATGTTCAAATCATCAAATTGCCAATTTCGAGCAAAATTTTGAATCTTGGAAAAACGGATTTTATTGAGGTTTCGACACTATAAAAATATCCATCCACAGATATCCCCGATATTTTGAACTATGATTGAGAATTTGAGATTGCATTAATAACATAATTTATTTGCGAACAAAAAAAGAGTTGCGATTACAGCTTAGTCAAAAACAGACATGAGCACTGCTATTATAGCTATATATTGAGCAAAAAATTTTATATGTGTAGCCAACTTGTATGTGGGTGTGTACACCCAATCATATGATGCCACGTATCTATAAAATGGTTGAAAAACTGATCAAGCCCACTAGGGTTAACTAAACCCATACTAGGTTATATTATTATTGCCACATGGCATTTTGTGATTGGGTGTACACACCCACATACAAGTAAGCTACACATATAAAATTCTTCGATATATTGAGGATTCTACATCTACTACCAGTGTCATAATGTGCTTCCATAATTACAATCACACAGACACAGTGCTATTGTTGAAAATTAATGTGCACCACACTGCTTTTTCCTTCTTATTCTTCTGTAAACTTTTCCGGTACAAAATATACATAAAAAACGACAAAGGAAAAAGAATAAAGAAGAATATTAGTTTAACAAATGATGTACTTCCATTCGTCACGACGACTTTCGTTAGAGTTGATAGTTATTTTATCTTCTTTTCTCTGTTTATAAAAAGAGCAAGAACAAACGTTTATTAATGGTGTAGTTACATTCTTAAGAAAGAGTGTAGTATCTTTCTTGAGACTTTATATTGTAGTCTAAGAGGCGCGCAATGATCTAAAAGAAAACGACCTGACTTGCCTTTAAAACCTTCGACAAGACTTTGATGTTTTAGAACCATCTGTTGGGCCCATGGTCCACCACTATTCCATAGTTATTGTCCCCACCTTAGTCACTACTAGCCCAAGGCCATATCCATGGTGTGGGGTTTTTCTCTATGGGTTTCGACAATAGTGGATACCCGACTATTACTTATAAACCCCTTAGAGATCTGCTATGGCTCGGACGTGAGACTATTTGGTCCACACACCTAACACCATCAACATTTAACTTAAAAGCTTAAAGCAGCCAGCCACAGGAGCTGTCCATTTACAGAGAACAGGTTCCATTGTTGTAAATTTGAAGTTGATGATAAGATTCAGCTTAGTTACGAGTGTACTAACTGGAACAGAATCCTTAGTAATTTGAAGTTGTGTCTGAATATCGGCATTTGTGTGAGCTCTTTGCTAAAGCTAGGTTCAGACTTCAGAGTGAATACATGTTTCTGGATAAATGAAGGGTGTGTGTCAATAATCATTGTGGTACAGAAAGGAAGCAAAAGATCGTGGATATGATTATGCGAATACTATTCTAATTCAAATGTGGTGTTTATGCTCAGGTGATGCCAGTCATTACTAGAAGTCATAGTCAAGGAACACCAAAATCTTCAAATTCTAAGATGTTAAATAATAAATGGATATGATGGAGAAAATGGTATTGTTCCATAGTTCATCAAACATTCTTTCGTACCTATAATATAACGATTATCTGTATATGAGCCAAAATAGCATAAGATTATATAAGAAAACTTAAATTTCTATATAACGGGAGAAAAAAATAGTGAGGAATATCAACAGCATGTCATAATTAGAAGATCACCTGCATCCAAGGTAGAGCACTTTAGACTTGGCAAGTCTCCGTCAACAGTCAGGACAACAAATGAATCCAACGGAAGAATCGTTTGGTAGAAAATCCTTCTATTTTGGTTCCTATACCTTCCTTCTTTTGACTGAATTTTCATGTTCCTCAACTGGATCATAGGTACCAGCCTTAGGTGAGATGAGGCTCTCCTCGTAAACTCTGCTTACAAACATGTATGGTACATTACATATGTGAAGAGTCTTTCCCTCGTTCTTCATTGAGTCATATAAGCCTATATGCTGGCGCCTAGTACTACTAGTAACAAGTAGTAGATGAGAACCCAATATGTGTGCAATATAACAATAGTAAAACAAACAATAATAAAACAATAAAGAAGTAAAGAACACACAATATTTTTAACGTGGTAAAACCCAATTTGGGAAACGTCCACGGTTGCCCTGATGACAACAAACAATCCACTAGATGAAAGAAGATTTACAAACCTATCAACTACCTGCACTCACTGCGAGTTGATACTTCAGGTTATCTCTAACACCTTGACTTCACCGGAGCACCTTGATGTACGCACAAGACACTCGACTTCTTGATGAACACACAAGAAGACTCGAAGCCGATCTATGTAACAAGCTTACACCAGAGTTCCTTGATGAACACACAAGGATACTCGACTTCTTGATGAACACACAAGAAGACTCGAAGCTAAATCACTATTCAACAATGAAGAAGAAGATGAATAGGGAAGAAGGAAGAAGAAGATGAATGGGGAAGAAGAAGATGAGTTCAATCACCAAAACAACCTGAACCAAAACCTAAACAAACTCCAAAACTAGAGATGAATTGGAGCCAAAGAACTCCATTGTTCTTTGGTGGAGAAATCCTATATATAGTTAGGGTTGGAAGACACACAAAATGGGCCGGAATTGCTGAAATCCACTTTGGACGTACGTACGTCGAAACAACGTTCGTACGTCTCCACACTGTAAAAGTTCGCTGCCTGCTTGGACGTACGAACGCCCTAACTAGGTACGTACGTCCTGACTAAAACATGTTTGCTGCCTAACATGACGTACGTACGCCCTAACTACGTACGTACGTCCTAAACCTAAAACTTACTTTTGACGCAAGGACGCGAGGACACAGACTCGGGACGATGTGCGTACAACTTGGTTTTCCTAACAATGAACTTAAGGCGAGATAACCATGGACATCCAATGTCACAAAATTGATGTCAAACAACTTAGAGCCGGTTTCAGTAGATACTGGCCATTCTCCCAAAGGTGCAATGGTTGCACGTCTTGTATACTCTTATCAATTGATTTCGGGTAGATGCAAGCTAATTTGACCCAAGATTCTTTAACACCATAATCTTTCATCATCCATAAGTCGACACTCCAATTTTTATGCATCCTTCTATGCGCTGCGCTGTAATAAAAAAACAAACAAAGACTTTCTTCTAAAGATGTAAGAGTGATAGTAATTTTGGACTTACCATTAGTACTATAGTTAGGTTGGGGAACCTCTCTGAACTCTGTGTCCTTGATATTAAAAGAGAGAATCAACTTAGGTCCTCTTGAATCAAATGATCTCTTTGCTAAATAATGTATGTTTCCATTCACATGAGCATACTCATCAGTGTAAATAAAAAAAGTTATATCTCCCACTCCATGAATTGGTGCGTGTTGTATACAAATGAAATTTAGTGTGCAGTTCAAGTTCAACCATACAGGATTCTAGGAATAACACTTTGTATTCCACAGTAGATGGATCAATACCAAAACTATATATACATGAGTAGTAGCGACTTCTGCTTGCGACATGAGGTAGTAATCTATATTTTCTAGTCGTTGGGTTCCATAAGTACATACTAATATTCTTAGAATTAACCAACAAAGAACAAACCATCACAATAACCCACAATATTTAATCTGTTTTCATCAATATACTCAAGATTGTACTTCTTTTCTGATTTATCCAATATATCAAAGTCTACCTTGTAATAATCGCAGTTTTCATTCAGCATGATTTTCAACAAGTTTTTGTTTTGGCTCTTTTGATGATTTAGATGTAATTTGGTAAAAACAGGATTACTAATACTACTATTCAATTCTTTAGATACACACCTAAATCTTCCTAGTGACTTCACAGGTAGCCTTAAGAGTATCTCCTCCATCATCTCTTTTGGTTAGTAGTTCACCATTGCATCTTTCTTCATTACTTCTTCTTGATTCCTCTTCATCATCAAACTTTAACTAAACAACAATCATAAGGTTCTGACTAGTTTTACTTTTCCTTCTAAGGTTTCCATAGCTAAATTATACAGATTAAGTGAGACTCTTAAGCCCACACGTTGCAAAGAGCAAAAACTGCCAGGAGCAAAAAATTTCACTAGGGTTAATTAACTACATCCATATCTATACATAGGTTATAATTAAATAACACATGGCATTTTGTGATTGGAGCAACATACTACAATTCATTCAGCACCATTTTCCCAGCTAGTCCATCCATACCCCTTATAAAGTGTTCGCATTACATTGCCCACACAACACATGATCCCACACACACAGGCTTACAAGGCCTGCATTTGGCTCCATTGAGGGGACCTGGACTTGATAGGGACACAACAGGCACTCCCGAATGGGTTGGTGGGAAAGAGTATTTACGGTCACTTAATATGCAAAAAGGAAGGCGGTTTGCGTGGTATTTCACACCTTGTGTTTTGAGTTGAGCTCGATCTGAATGCAGCTTCTGAGTTGAGTCCAGTGAAACCATATGAGTCTAACTCAGGGATAAGCGAAAGACGTGAGAGTGCAACAGTTGAGGAGTTCATATCACCTATGCCAAGCCTGTCATTGGGTCCTCCAAAATTTGATCCTGGTGGGATTAGATAGTAACTCGGTATGAAATTTTCTGGATCAAGTGGCACATTCCAATAACCATCAACTCGGGTACGACATCATAGGTGATGTTGTTTAGTGTTTGATGCCTTTTGATCATTGTTAGACATCCTTCCACCAGGTTAAAGTACTGCAGCAAACCCTGCAGAACAAACTAGGATTAGAAGAAATCCAGTACAGTCTCGATCAAAAGCGAACAACAAAATGTGCATTTAGAAGTCTCTTTCAACAATATGAATGCTAAGAGACAATGCAGCTAAATTCTGTCAAAGTATTCCCCTAGGACACATTTTGCAACATATGAAATACACTTCCAACAATTTGCCTACTTGTCATTTATGAGTCCCATCTATTATACTATATTAAAGCAGAAAATACCCCTAAGAAAATATCTCTTCAATTAGGCTATCAATAAAACTGAAATTGATAGCCTAATTGAAGAGAATTTTGATTAAGTTTGGGTATATTTGTAATTAGGCAAAAGTGGACCACCATCATAGATATAATTAAGCCCAATTAGACCATGGGAATAATTAAGCCCAATAAAAAAAATTAAAAGAATACCCAATCCCAAGTATAATCAAGTCCAGCCCGTACCCAGTTGGACCAAATCACAAGCATAATTAAAATACAGTAAAACTTCGATAAATTAATAGCCTTGAGACTAGAGAAAATTATTAATTAAACGAGATATTAATTCATCGATTAATTAATAAACTATTAATTTACATAAACAATATATTTTCATGTATGTCTTTCTTTTTAGGGGGCTAACATGATGAAGCTGGATAATCATTTTATTCTAGAACCGGTTCCACGAAAAGAAACACTAAAATCGATAATGATATTGGAATAATTTCTTCTTGCAATACAAAATACAACACCAGATCAACTCATCACACTATAAAAATTTAGAGACGAGGTTCAAACCAAAATCAATTTTGAGAAAAAAAAAAACAATAATTGACTTTCATTATAAAAAAATATAAAATATATTTGTATATCAAAAAAATATTAATTTATATATTAATTGGGCCTTCAAGGATTTTTCTAAAATGTATTAATTATCTAATAAATTTACCGAAATATTAATTTATCAACATATGCCCAAGTTGGGACCAGCCAAAAATATTATTTAAAAGAGATAATTAATTTATCGGGTATTATCTTATCGAGGTTTTACTATATCTTTTCAATTATGCTGAAATTGATAAATTAATTGAAGAGAAATTCATTCAATTTGGGGTATTTTTGTAACTACACAAAATAAATAAAAATGGGTCAATATGTAATTTCACATATTAAATACAACAACCTTCATAAGTAACCCTAACTCGAATTCTTTATAAGTAGTAAACCACATTATCACCACTAAATCTAATACCAGTAATTGACTACCATTGATAAAATGCTCTAACTCGAATTTCTTTCAATTCAACAATTTTAACTTCAATAAGTTTACCAGTAATCTTTTTTGAATAAGTAGCTAAATAATTATCTGGTGGAAGTAGTGATTTACATTGAAATCACCAGATGATTTACTACATTTGTACAACTTTTCCATCTATTATACTCTATTAAAGCTGAAAATACCCTTAAAAAAACATCTCTTCAATTAGATTGAAATTAATAGCTTAATTGAAGAGAATTTTGATTGAGTTTGGGAATCAAGTCCAGCCCGTACAAAAAATACAGTAAAACCTCGATAAATTAATAGCCTTGGAAGTAGAGAAAATTATTAATTAAATGAGATATCAATTCATCTATTAATTAATAAATTGTTAATTTACATAATTAACAGTATATTTTTATGTATATCTTTCTTTTTTTTAAGGGGGGGGCTAACATGATGAAACTGGACAATCGTTTTATTCTAAAACCCGTTCTACGAAAAGAAACACTAAAATCGATAATGATATTGGAATAATTTCTTCTTGCAATACAAACTACAACACCAGATCAACTTATCACACTACAAAAATTCAGAGACGAGGTTCAAACCAAAATCAATCTTGAGAAAAAACAAGCAAAAATTGACTTTTATTATAAAAAAAAATATAAAATATATTTGTATATCGAAACAATATTAATTTATATATTAGTTGGGCATTCAAGGATTTTTCTAAAATGTATTATCTAATAAATTTAGCGAAAAATTAATTTATTAACATATGCTCAAGTTGGGACCAGCTAAAAATATTATTTAAAGGGGATAATTAATTTATCGGGTATTATCTTATCAAGGTTTTACTGTATCTCTTCAATTAAGCTGAAATTGATAACTTAATCGAAGAGAAATTCAAAACTCACCAAGATTTACATTGAAATCACCAGATGATTTATTACGTTTATACAACTTCTCCATCTTCCTCTTCACTCAAAGTCTATGTCTGCTTATATGCTTATATTTGATCCATGTATATATGATGTTTCCTGAAGATCTCTCGACGACACAGAAATCAAAACTCACCAGTATTCTAAGTCAAATGGGCAGCTATGCAAGTTTATTAATAAGATCATTAATAATATTAATATGATATTATTGTGGACACACGTCAAACATGTTTGTGATAGTCATTTTCAATTACATTCTAGATTTGACAAAAAGTATATTTTGCAGGAATATGGAGAACCAGTAATCTATTTCTTTTCCTTGCACTTATTAGGCATTGACAAAAAGTAAATGAAAATAGAAAATAAACTCCAATAAAGATGATGATATAATCTTCAATACATTTCAATGGTGGGGATACGAAAAGGGACCCAATTAGCAGTAAGACTTATTTACTGCAATTTCATGAAATTTGAGTTTCCCTTAATTTGTGATCTAATGTACGTAAATGTGTTGCAGATGGGACTATATCAAAAAATGTCGCAAGATTATTCACATAGACATAGATTGTATGGTTGCCTTCCGAAAATGCTTAACTACAGGCCTAACGGGATCTCTCCGTCACATTACAAGTAAGTCATCTTTATCATCATAATAGTTTGTTAAAGATTTCGAATTTTCATGATGTTAACTGTTACAAGCCAATTAAGAGACGCTCGACTGCTAATGGACTACTGTGAAAAGATTGTTTCCCAAAGTGATGAAGCCTCAACAACCGAGCCAGACTAAATTCTAATTGAGACTTTGAGAATTGAGAGTACTGCAAAATCCCATTCTCCTGGATATCTTCAAATGTTTTGGGTTTAATTTTCATGTATATATAATAATCATTTAATTTCATTACTCAAAGATTTATAATAATTCTAAATGAAATCATACCAGATCATAGACTTTTGAAACGGGCTAAACAAAATATTACAAGTTACAAACCAAAAGCAATATAAAACCTCCCAAAAAAAAAACTTTAAAACAATCAGATATGCCCGTGCATTGCACAGGCCTAAGGACTAGTTTATGGTTATATATACACATACAAAGGTAGCATTCACCTACTTCCAAGCATTTGATGCACATGTATGAAATTTTTTGCACAAAGGTTCGAAAACCATTTTGTATTTTTTTTTTTTTTTTAAATGAAGGAAACCATTTCGGCATTTTGTATATATGCACCAGTACTATACCATATACTTAAATGCAACCCCATCTTAAAGTTCTCCATAACAATCATCATACGAAAGCACAGATGACGGAACACAAGGATCCAAGACTTGATTTATTCATCAAAATATAATAGAACAGTAGTGACACAATGGAGATCAGCATTTCAGTTCCTGTATTAAGTGAGCTTGAGCTGAGAAGAAGGCCAAAGTATGTACTTGTAATCACTCGACGACCCAAAAAGTATTGGAACTGGTGTCCCGCTACTCCCGCATACGGTTAAGCTTATTTTATGTGTAGGGGCAATTTTGTGCAAGGAAAGTTTTACATGATGCAAATTTCTATGAAAGAATGATATCTGTCTCAGAAATTCGGTGGAGGTGAAGGTTCATTTTTTTGGAAACTATTTGTAGGTTGTGTCAGTGTCAGTGAACCTCTGCTTATGAAGTCACTTGGATGATCTCTGTTATTACTACATGTACTAACTTCTTTCTTAATGAAGTTTCCAATATCAGCCCAACTAAGTAGTTTAGTCTGGTGCCAATGTAAACCACAATAAGAGTGCCTCCATTCACCAAAAAGACATACATAGTATTCAAATCCCAGGTTTGGGCATGCATAGTTACTAAGTTGACACAAAATTCATTATCTCATACTCGACATCTTCAATTCTACTGATTCCTATCTTTGAATTTTTCTTCGCCCACCCTTGGGAAAATCCATGATGTCTTTCCGCGTAAGCTTCTTTATCATAACTGGTGGATACTTTGAATTCATGTCCACTATGCAAGATTCATCAGAATGCATAGCAGGAAGAATGCCCGAATGACCATTATCGACATAAATGTGTCTGGCAGGGACCTTCTCTTGGATTTTCACATCTTTTCTTACTTCGTCATTGCAGGGGAGGAGAACCCGCCTTTCTCTTGGCTGTGCCACCGCAGGCTCTGGGCAATATGGAGTAGCAGCAGTGTCAGGATTGGTTTCAATGTTAAGGTTACTCAGAGCACTGACATGAGCTGCATCATCATTTTCTGGGAAGCCCACCCCAAAAGGTGTCGTAGAAACACAATTCATTGGCAGAAGGCTACTTTCAGCTGAACCAAAGATTTTCTGTTCATACTCCTTCAACTGCTGAATAACGTCTACCATTCATAGAAAAAAATGCAAAAGTTAGGAGCAACACACAATAAGGTCGTGCTTAGTTACTATGCAAAGTTTCCATCGCAAAAGATGAATGAAGCATGCAAAACTGTTTTGCAAATGTTAATGTAGATAATCAGATGTACAGGGGTCAAAGGGATGGGAGCTATAGGGTGTAACAGGGCTAACACAAATAAAGCCCGATTACAGTTCAACGTATCAAAACTACTTTTTTCCACTTTTGAATAGTAGTCCATATTACAACATATGTCAGCTAAATGTCTTCATGAGTGTGTTTTTCAGCTCGTCATTCCATAAGTTCTCTGTTCATCACTTCACTAGTACTACATGGTCAGTGACAACTGACAATTTCACAACATCCGTAAAATTTTATTCATTTTCTTAGATAAATGAACTTTACTAATTGTTTAAATTTACAAGTCACTACTCTAAGAAGTTCAGTGACATCTTTATTTCCCCTGTAATGATTTATTTGCTTTCTCGAAAATTCAAATTATATTGATGACAGACAATGTTTAAGTATTTTGAGCTCTATCGGATATGCTCTCTAACTCAAACAATTGCTTTGCTAGAATACTAGTCATTACTTCAACCTGAATGCAGATGCATATCAGAATGTGAATGTATATAAAACCATAAACACGACCCACTAAAAACATACAAGCGCAGTAGCCACAATTCAAATGCATTAATGCAAGAGTAGATTTCAGGATACCTACAGACCTGGAGATAAGTCAATAGATGTTCTTCTTTGCTTCACCCATTCGTGACTTTGTCCAAGTCTCCATCCTTTGCATTTCATCAGGTATGCCATTACAATAGCTGCTGACCTATTCAAAGATCACAAGCAAAATGTTTTTTAATATATGTTCTGGAAATATGGATCATAATTTACAAGAACTAAAATACTAAAATAGTACTCCCCTGTCAATTACTTACCTATTATTTCCGGTCATGCAGAACACAAGAACGCGAACCTTGTCCTTTTCGCATTGATCTGCCAATTATCATATACAGTATACACTAGGTAAATTGACCGAAGTATAGCAATAGCTTCCAAAAAATGCACACAGGAATGCTGATTCATGAAAGATTTTAACAGATAAGGAATATTTATTCATGAAAGATTTTAACAATTAAGGCAACAACCAGAAAGTCGGAGACCAAAACAAATGTGGTGAAACTAATGTCAATCCACATCTGACATCCCAGGGGTCATTTTTTGGTAAATCGACAACTTTCACTAAATTTTGCAGAATGTTGTTGCATTGAATACAATGTACGTATAACCTTGGAGCAAAAGTTCCCAATTGTTTTGCAAATGCATCTTCTTTGAGAGCACCAACACATTTCTTACTTTCATGGGGTGCATTTTTCCTTCTAAAAAATTTACTTGTCATTTTGTTTATGGTTTTTCTATACCTCACAAAACCCTCTTTCTAACTTGAACAAACAAATTTTCTGGAATTAATGATCTGGAACATTATAAGCTAAGACAGATTCCGATCAGAAAGACAATATTGCTCTTTCTGATCAGAATTACATGTTCCAATTTTTAAATATTTATAATGATGAGAATGTTTCAAAGAATTCAAAGTACTTAATAACGTTGTTAGGTTTGACTAATCTGTAAGAGAATTCCATCAGCTACAAGTTCCATAAATTATAACTCTACATGCCCTCCTTTACATTTAGAAGATTGCTTAGGAACCAAAAATCCTAAAAACAGATGAAAACTAAATTAATATAAGCATAATCCACAGAAAATGAAAACATTGACAATAAATAATTTGTATTTGTCTATGATCTTGGAGCATAATTTGACAACCGATAACCTTGGGATGATAAAATTTAGAGATGTTGATGAATTAGTTGATTTCAGGTCACAGACACCAGAAAAAGGCTAAACACATGGTTTAAAGTTGGAAAATTGTGATGATAAATAATAACAGTTAACATACCAAGAAACTGGATTGCATCATCACATGGGAACGACTTTCCCTTCTGAAGGTAGTGACATTTTAACCCCAATCCTTGAGGATATTTCCAACCAGGTACAGTCTGCAACAATTCACAATTATACTTACTACTAGAAGAAATAAGATTTTTAGTATAGAAATTAAATACCAGCAAACGACCAACCAACAATTGCTTGCGTGTGAGATTTAGACGATTAATAATAAATCAATATACCTAAGTTTTTAGTAATTTAAACGAATTTGTTGCAAATTCAATAGAAATAGAATTCTTATCATTGAAAACCAAAATAAATAAATAAATAAATAAATTGAGTAGAGAGAGTTGTTTACTACTACTCACATTAAGTATACAAGATGCACCGGAAGCTTTGATAACATCTGGATCACATAAACTTAAATTGAAAACATCTGTATAACTCCCCAAGTAAATAAAGTCAGACATAATCTCACAAGCATTCAAAACAGGTTTTTTCAAATCGATATTTAATTGCTCCGCCAAATTTTCGATTTGAACAAAAGTGGTGGTGGTGGTGGTGTTGGTGGTGTGACCACAAACCCCACAAATTTCTCGTGGTTGGTGATTATGATTACAAACTCTACAAAACTCCTCCATTCCGATTGAGATTTGAGATGAATCGAGAGAGAGACGAGAGACGAGAGACGAGAGAGAGAGAATATATATATATATAGAGAGAGAGAGAGAGACACGAGAGAGAGACGAGAGAGAGAATAAGAATACGAATAGTCGAATAGTCGAATACGAATACGAGAAATACGAATACAAAGAGTCAAAGATACACTGGTTTTTGCCTGTTTTGCCCCTGTCTACCCAAACCGGTTTTCGGTCTAGTCTTTAAAATCCGAAACGATACGAACAATCAATAAAGAAGAAAGCAACTTTGTGTGTTTAGAGTAGTAGTAGGAAAGAAAGCTAAAAAATCAAGAAAGAAAAAGGAAGAAAGAAGAACACAAGAAGAAGAGAGAAATCGATCGAAAAGCTAGGGTTTCGCAAATGGAGTTTCAACAAGATACCCGTCTTCGTCGTAGTGAACCTCTTGATGAGTAAGTAGTTTCTCTATAAACCTTGTTCTAATAACACAACACAACACAACACAACAAAACAAAATGTACATTTCTTTCTCTTTTATCAAGAATGAAACACACACAAACACCCAAATGAAATACCTAATTGTTTCTTGTGGATTTTTTTTTTTGTAGGATAAATTGTTGTGCGCAGCGGACTAATGCACAAATATGATGATTGAACTAGTGTATGAAAGTAAAACAAAAACGACAAAATAAACAAGCAACCACACACAAGACACAAGATATACGTGGTTCGGCAATATGCCTACGTCCACGGGGAGAAAGGATGATGCTTTTCTTTTCCAAGACAATTGTACAAGCCCTCACGAAGAAAACGAAGTCTTCTTCCTCACAAAAGTTCTCAAACTCTCTAATGGCTTCTCACAATCTCTCTACTAGAAAAGTTAAGGTTTTGTCAAATTCTATTTGGCTTTATAGTATAGCCTTACAATAGCCACGAATTGGGCTCAAAACAGGCCCATATGTACAAAACTGGAGAAGGACGTACGTACGTCGAAATCACGTACGTACGTGTACAACACGTAACAACGATCTGGCGTACGGGACATTCGAACGTCCTAACCACGTTCGTACGTTCTGTCCCGAAAAAGTTGTCTGCCACATTGGACGTACGAACGCCCTAAAGACATTCGTACATTCCTGAACCAAAAAACTTCCCCTTCTCCCTTTTCTGCATATAAAACCCAACAATTCTCCACCTCGGCGAAGATTCAATAAATCTAAGCCGACACCAAGAATCACAAGTCACAAACTCCCACACATGTCCCGAAAGACCACCTCGGCTGCACCACTTCATGGTTGCCTACGTACCCTCCTTCTAAGGGATCAAGCCACCGTAGTTCACACCAAGATATACTATCAACTCGAAGGAATGATATGGACCAATTCTAACCAATAGAACTTAGTCTCATACACCACTTTAGTCACGGTAATATTCCAAGCTTCTGTCGGAGACAAAGCAACCATAGAATGTAATGTAGACAACCTGCTGATAGATCTCACTGCCAATGTAAACACATATCCAAGAGTATACCAACGTCTATCAAAGTGACAATCATACTCAACATCCACATAACCACCACACCGCAGACTCAAAGTCCTTCCATGTTGAAATAACAAACCAACCTCCACACTACCTTGAATGTAGTGGAACATCCATTTCACAGCTTCCCAATGTCTCACATCAGGATCATGCATGCATCTACCTACAATGCCCACTGCTCGTGAAATATATGGTTTGAAACACACCAACTCATCATACTTTGCAACTCCAAAACCACTAGGCTGAGACAAATAAATCTCCTCATCTAGCTCACCATGTAAAACAACCGTTTTCACATCAAACAGAGCTAATACACAATCAGATCGCACTACCAAGGCCATAAGGATGCAAACGTTTACCTTCAAGCGCACATCTTTACCTGGAGATTCTTCTTCCTTCTTAGGTAATCTAGTTGCAATTGGACCCTCATCAATAGGATCACCATGTTCTGCATCTCCAATCCTCTCATCATCTGTCATGTCATCAGAATTTGAAACACCCAAAACCCTTACAAGAGTTTCCACATTAGATACAGAACCCACTGGAACATATGGAGATATGCAAATCTCCACCCACTGCAAAACCTCTTTGGTCTTGTTCTCCACCTGCTGAGAACTCTCAGGCTTCAACATAGAAACCTCCATAAGAGTTTTACCACTTATCACAATCAAATGCAACCTGTTAATAAGATGACATGTCTCAACCCGAAACACTTTGCCTAATCCAGCCATAGACAACATGTGTTCTGCCACCCTATTCTGTTGCAGTGTCTTTCTCACAGTGAAGTGACGCTCAATACCCTCAGTCTGACATACTTGCAAGACCGGATCATCTTTGTACTCTATGCTATTATCTAAGCACAATACCATGATCTTTCTGTCAATTCGGGCCTCAACTAGCTTCTTCCACTTCAATATTTCTAGGACTTCATCCTTATGCTTCATGATGTACATCCACGCACGCCTAGAAAACTCATCAACTAAAGACACAAAATAAGACTTACCTCCCCAAGCTGTGTACTTGGTAGGTCTCCAGACATTCATGTGAACATAATCAAAAACTCCACTCATACAATGGATAGTTGTGCCAAACTTTGCTCTTGTCTGCTTGCCCAGATCACAATGCTCACCGAACTCTAACTTGCAGGCGATAGCACCCATAAAAAACCTTTGCTCCGTCATTGTCTGCAAAGATTTTTCACATTTATGCGTCAACCGCATATGCCACAATTTGGTAGTCTCTCTAGCAAACTTCGTTGTAGCCTCTGACATGGCCACATCACATGTAACTGTACTACCCTGCAAGAAGTACAAGTTACTTCGTCGAGTACCCTTTAGTAATACCATTGCACCAACCATAACCTTCAGAACACCATTCTGAGCTACTACCTTGTAACCTTTGGCTTCTAAGGTACCAAGTGAAATAAGGTTCTTTTTCAAATCAGGAACATATCTTACATTCCTCAGCTCTCTTATCTTTCCATCAAACATCTTCAATCGAATAGTACCTATCCCCAATACATGACAAGGTTGATCATTCCCCATCACTACTGCACCATTATCTAGCCTTTTAAAACTAGAAAACCATTCCCTTATGGGACACACATGATAAGTACCAGCCGAATCTAATATCCACTCATTTGCCTTAGTGGAACAATCGATGGATGAAACACATAAAGAGTAATCAGAACCATCATCTTCATCTATATTATTACGTGCAATATTTACCTCAGAGTTATCCTTCTTGTCCTTTGCCTTGGCTTGAAGACAATCTTTCTTCCAATGCCTTTTCTTATGACAAAAGGAACATTCATCGTTTGCTAGAAACCCCCTCTTCGGCTTTGAACGAGACTCACTCGCACCATTGTAGCTTCCCCTTGCCACTAAGACCTCTGGTGTTGAGCTTTTGGACTCTTCTTTGTCCTTCTTCATACACGCATGATTTAACAATGCTGCAGAAATCTCACTATACACCAGCTTGTCCTTTCCATATGTAAGTGTGATAGCCAAGTGTTCATATTCGTCCGGTAACGAATTGAGGAGACACACTGCCTTGCTTTCATCACTCACATCTGCTCCTAGATTCGCCAAGTCTGCAAGTAGCTTGGTAAAATCATTAAGATGCTCTGCCATGGAGATACCTCTTCTCATATCTATTCGATAAAACTTTCGAAGTAGATAGTTTTTATTGTGGATAGTCTTTGTCATGTACTTCTCCTCCAATTTACGCCATATCTCCTTTGCAGACACATCATTCATCACAAGATATTTAATGTCTTGTGCCAAACACGATCTTATGATTCCACAAGCTCGTTTGTTCATCTTTTTCCAATCCTTCTCTTCCACATCTTCTGGCTTATCCTCCAGAACATCTTCTAGGTCTTGTTGACATAGAGCATCCATTACCTCACACCTCCACATACCAAAGTTATTGGTGCCAGTAAACTTCTCTACATCAATTTTTGCTTGATGGTAAACCACAGATTTGGTTTCCCCCTTCGAACTCTTCGAACTCCCTTCTTTTGACATCTTTTCACCAACTTTCATGTACTAAACAATCACCAACCGAATCTGAAATTCACACCGGAATTTCAACAAACACCTTCTAGACGCTCAAGTTCTAACCGAAGCTCTGATGCCACTTGTTGTGCGCAGCGGACTAATGCACAAATATGATGATTGAACTAGTGTATGAAAGTAAAACAAAAACGACAAAATAAACAAGCAACCACACACAAGACACAAGATATACGTGGTTCGGCAATATGCCTACGACCACGGGGAGAAAGGATGATGCTTTTCTTTTCCAAGACAATTGTACAAGCCCTCACGAAGAAACCGAAGTCTTCTTCCTCACAAAAGTTCTCAAACTCTCTAATGGCTTCTCACAATCTCTCTACTAGAAAAGTTAAGGTTTTGTCAAATTCTATTTGGCTTTATAGTATAGCCTTACAATAGCCACGAATTGGGCTCAAAACAGGCCCATATGTACAAAACTGGAGAAGGACGTACGTACGTCGAAATCACGTACGTACGTGTACAACACGTAACAACGATCTGGCGTACGGGACGTTCGAACGTCCTAACCACGTTCGTACGTTCTGTCCCGAAAAAGTTGTCTGCCACATTGGACGTACGAACGCCCTAAAGACATTCGTACATTCCTGAACCAAAAAACTTCCCCTTCTCCCTTTTCTGCATATAAAACCCAACATAAATTTGGTTTGGAAATATATCATGTGTTTTTTGGATGCTCAGTCAGTGGCTAATGTTGCCCTTTGTAGCCAATATCATGCCACAATTGCAAGGTCAGCTTATGTTTGGAGGACATTAGTATTAACAAAGTTAAATTTAAACAATGGTATTGTTCCGAGTGATTATGAACCAAATAATCCAGATAATGACCAACATCAACATCCATGGAGAAATTTGTATAAATCAATTTTTGGGAAAACTAAATTTTTTAAGGTTGATGTTGATGATGTTTATCATGTTTTCGAGTATGAGATCATCAATGGATTTTGGGTTGGTCGGAATGATTGTTTAGTGGTTGCAAGAAATGATTCTTTCCAACAGAATAACGACTATTTCCATGTAGACAACATTCGGAGTGGGATATGGATATCTTGCAGGCGTTTGTGTGGTTGTAATTCTTGTTTTGTAAATAAAACTGTTGAGAAGCTATGTGTGGAAGGGAGGCAAGTGGAGTTGGAAGTACACCAAGCAGACTTTTTTTTAAGTAATGATTATGATGCTTATTTGGATTGGACAATTGAATGGGAAATTCTACCAAATAATAGGTCATGGATACTAGGTGATTTTGCCAATGCTTTTTGCGGAATATATAGTCTTGGAGAACAAACAGACATTGGTAATCTCTCATCCCTAGTAGTATTACTATATATATATATGTTTCTTAGTGTTTCTTACATATTGCTTATCAACAATGGATATGATTATATGTGTTTCCTCTTTTCTGTATTATCAACAAAATATACATTTTTGATACGATATTATCTGCCAATTTTTTTATTTTGCCCTTTGTCAACGATCTAATGTCCATAGCAAAAATTGTTGGAAATGTCTGTGTATTATAAAGTAATTGGTACTTCCCCCTTTTTACCTGAGTATGTATTTTATGGTTTTTCTTGGGCAGGGACTTTGATTCTTTCAAATGGTGTTGTCATAAGGCACCACTTTCGGAGATTTAAAATATTAGGTAAAAATTGATTTTATTGTGTTTTCATTTTGTTATTAATATATGCGTTTAATAAATTTTCCATTCTTTTTCAGCTGTACATGTGGTTTATGACCACCTGAAAGCAGTCAATGGCGAAGTTGTGGCTGTCAGATGCAGTTTTATGCCCAATCATCATGCCTAAAGGTTACGCTTCTTGTCATAATAATTTTTATGTATATTGTACGGTAGTCTATTTTAATGGACATGGTTTCTCAATTTCACTGCTTTTTCAGTATTTCCGGTCTTTTTCTCCTTAGTTTGTTGTGGCATTGACCCTTACCAGTTTTAAATGAGGGGCCCTGGGTTTGGCGCCATCCATGTTGAATCTCTTTAAGAGATCAAGAGTGTATTGTATTTTGGTTTGAGAAAGAAATAAAATGAAGCGCAGACAGCTTCTAGACCAAGTAAATAGTGTATAGGATCAAACTCTTTCATTGCCAAAGACTTGCTTAGTTTAGAAATGATAATTTGACAATGTGATGGATTATTAGTATTTAGTAGTGATGAAAATGCCGTCGACATAAACTAGAACATATGTGATAATATGACCATCTTTTTGAATGAATAAGGAGTTATCAGCTTTAGAAAACTGATAACCGACTTCTAGGATAGAGTGAGCAAGAACATCATACCACGCCTGAGGTGCTTGATGAAGACCATAAAGAAATTTATTGAGTTTACAAACGAAATCAGGGTAGTATGGATTCATAAAACCTGGTGGCTGGGACATGTAGACATCTTCATTAATTGTACCATGAAGAAATGCCACATCAAGCTGTTTAATGACCCAGTTCTATGTCACTGCAAGATTAAAAACAAACCACTGGACTGTAAGTTTCTTTGTAGTCAGTACCATAATGCTGATGATATCCCTTTGCCACTAACCTTGCTTTATACTACCTTTCTGATTTTTGTTTGATCTATAAATCCCACTTGAAGCCGACTATATTATGGACTCATTGTGGTTTTGATGTCCATGTACTAGTCTGTTGTAAAGCAGAGTACTCGGTATCTTTCTGTGAAGGACAAATGTGTGGACTAAGAACTGTTGGTGAATTTGGAATAGCATGTATATTTTATTGTTGTGAATATATATGGTGTGTTGTGTATTAGTACTGTATAGTAAATATATTGTCCTAGACTCCTCATTCTTAAAGATTACATCCTTATTTTTCTCTTATATTTTGTCTAACTATTTGTTATGTTAAAAATATATTGTCATCTGTAGGATTGTGGCCTTGTCAAGATTTATGGTGTTAGTATATACTAATTGATAGTAGTCTGAGTGGAATCGTAATCAAGCTTATGGATCAGATTTGGGTTGATGTTATTTGTTAGAAGGAACTAAAAGTACGGCATTGAAATTTTGTTGTTTTGTGATCTGTAGAAAGATTTGTCCAAATTTCTGTGAATATCAACAGGTTGAAGTTTGTGATGCAGAGGTTTTAAATACTAGCTGTTAACTATGTAGTAAACTAGAACTTGATGGCATTTTGGATATTGATTGTATCAACTGTCAAGATGTTGGAACAGATAATTTTCTTACTGCCACCAGCCTTTTGTTTTCTCCATTTTTGATTGCTCTTAGGTGCCATTTCCAAGTCTATTGTTTGAACTGAAAACTCATTCAATGATTTGGGTTTTATGATGTTTACTTAATAAGAATTGAAGAGCTGATGATTTGGGTTTTATGATGTTTACATGAATGAGGTTTTAGCTACCCAACAATTTTTTTTCTCCACTAATTTCAAAAGAAGATAAAAGAACATTCTGACTGAAACCTTTATCCTAGATTACAAACAACAGGGGAAGATAGCAACACCAATAAAGCTGGTCTCTTCTAGTCTTCTGTGATACCACCACCTCCACCTGCAAATGTCCGAACCAAAGGCATCTGTCAGCAGTAGACTTGTTGAAGTGAACTTCAAGGACTAAAATACTAAAGAACAGAAATTGAATGTAGGTTTTAAACAATCTTTTTTGAGTATATACTTCTTAGCATTGATTTGATTTTAAAGGCAAATAAAATGATGTCTTGGGATTCACCAGTACGAGTCTATTGAGGTCGGACTTTGCTCATTTGATTATGTTCATATGGATAGTCAGTGTCTAATCACTATATAACATCGTATCATCGAATAAATAGAGATGAAGACAACTAGTACAACAATATTCAGGACTGATAGCTTGTGCAGTCACTCCTTACATGCTCCAGTACACCTGCTTTGCATGAATCACATTACTAACATAGCAATGGCATAACATTCAAGGTCCTGTTCTATCATTGTTGCTACTGGGTAATTGCAGCAAGTGGGTGATTTGCAACCACCACCACCACCTAACAGCAACCTCTTAACATATGCGCTAGTAGTGTCAGGTGAATGGCTACAATGCTTGCTCAGTTGGTAAATGGCTACAATGCTTGCGTGGAGGCAATGGAAATGCTTAGGTAGCGATGATAAAATTCTTATTTGTTGTGTGGAAATTCTTGCATGATAAATTCCTATGAAATAATGTTCTTTACAAAAAGAAGGCTTGTCATTATTTAGAGCATCTCTGATGGGTCTCCTAAAATCTAAATTATAGGAATTCCGAAAAAACCCATTCCCTAACGCGTCGTCTATAATTTTAGCAGCCGGCTATCCACGTAGGATGTGGTGGGCCGGTCTGCTAAAACTTCGTCCAAAATCGAACCAAAGATAGGATTATAGGAATGACTAAAATAAAATGTTCCACGCTGGTTGAACCAGCGTGGAACTTTTTTTTTATTATTATTTTAATTCCACGCTGGTTGAACATTTTTTTTTTTTTTTTTTATTCCACGCAGGTCAAACCGGCGTGGAACATTTTTTTTTATTCCACGCAGGTCAAACCGGCGTGGAACCCTAAATTTCAACGGCCATATTTTCCGAACGGCTATATTTTCCGAACGGCTAAATTTCCAAACGGCTATAAATCACACCTATATATACATGTTCAATATCTACTTCATTTCTACTTCTTCATTCTTCATTTTTTTTCATTTGAGTTTGATACTTTTTGTTATATAATTATGGGAGATGGTTCTGTCAAACACTTTTCGGCGCGCATTGAAGATCTGAAAGTTGAAAAACGTGAAGAAATGGAGAAAGAAATCATCGAAGAAGAAAAACCATTAACACCCGAAGAACAAAAGCGTATCGATGATGAATTTAATCGACTTATTGACGAGTATGAAGATGAAATTCATGTGCTTCCCGAAAATTGTAATCATGATTCGTTTGATTTTGATTATGTATTGGGTAAAATGTTTTGTTCAACTTGTGGTGAAGAGTATGAAAATTAAAATATATCGAAGGTTAAAATGTTTTATTTAATTATGTATTGAATTTTAAATTTAATTTGATTAATGTATTACTATTTTGATTAATATATTTTTATTACTATTTTAAACGAATAATAAATAAATCATTACGAAATAACCATAAATTTATCTTCTATGGTGGTTCAACAGAGACAACCCTAATATCAAGCAATAGTATACAGTTAACAAACACTCAAACCCACTCTAATATCAAGCACTCAAAACACTCAAGGTGCACTCCCCTGACTACTCTCCCCACTTCGGCCTCGTCCATTTTGGCCCCGTCCACCTCGTCCCCGTCCACCGCGTCTAGTGTGCCCTTGCAACTCCTATAATCAAATATAAATACAATTAAAATTTAATAACTAAAATTAATAAATTTTAGGATTTAACTGTAATAGTAATTAATAATTACTTACTAATGCCTCTAATGTGCTTGTCAGCTCAGCAACCCTAGAAGCGGCACCTGCGAGTTCTTCTTCAGCCCTTGTTATGGCAGTCCTTTGCTCTTGCAACCAACCATAATATCTCGCAGAAGAATCAAATGCTGCATGCCGCATCCCTTGACCAAGCATTACAGCATCTGCTAAGCGTGACCGGAGAGCAGCCTGTATTCACAAGAGTTCCCTTCGTTATAAATATACAAGATTTAACTAACAAATATAAAATTATAAATACAATTGTAAATAAAAAAAATAAACATACCTCGTCTAAGGTATCAAAATCAGGTACATGCTGTGTAACTAAGTCACGGTCGAGAAAGGGAACCGGTACAGTCCATGTCATACCTTGTGATCCCATCAACCTAAGGCTATGTTCACCAGCCTGTTCTGCATACTGTATTTGTCTCAAAGGGTAATCTTGCTGAGTAGTAGTAGGGTCTGCTGGGAAAGGAATCTGATACTCTGGTCGTATGCCTCGCCATGACACATAATCTACGTTACCCTCACGAGAGACGGGGGAAATAGCTAATGAGCCCCGAGAAACAGTGTTCCAATATAACTGGTACTCCATAGCCGTAACAAACGTACAAAAAGCTGAACTAATTGGCCATTTAAAGGATGATCTACGAGCACGGATCTGCTCCAAAGGAAGACTCACTGGAGCCATATCAAGTGGTGGAGGATGAGGAATAGCTATCAGCCCAGTCGTCTGTCGTAAACATCTATCCCCTAAAAACCACACAGTAATCTCTGGAGAAACTAAAACCACTCTCGTCTGAGATATGATTCTAGCCTCGTCAATATGTGGGACACTGTTTGATGGTAACCCAGCCCAAGGCATCCACCTAATACTATCCCAAGTTTTCTGTTCGATCGAGGCCCTTGCTTGTTTAAAGTTATTCGTTACAAGTCCCATCATTTCAGCTCGGTTTTCAAGGGCCCAAATAAGAATACGAGGGAACACTTGTGGTCTACAGTTTAACAAAATCGGATTACACGTGCCCAGATACTCATACCACCAAAACTACATAATAAAAATTTCGTAATTAAAAAAATTATATACAAAAATAAAAAAATCATTCATGCTTTTATGCTTTAGATTAATTAAAAATTAAAAATAATATAAAAACCATAACTAACCTGTAGAATCCAAATGAACCCACCGATGTTGTGTAATTTCTTGCCACTCATAGAAAAATAATCCATCTGATAATACATGTGTGCCATCACTGCACTGCCCCAATCGTAGTCTCCAATCTTGCTTGTATCAAGCAACGCTCCACACCAACCCAACTTCACACAACTGTGTCCAGTAGAAAACAAAACCCCGGACACAAAGTATAACAGAAAAGCTAAAACATACTCATCCTCTTCAACTGAATTGGGCTCTAACACCCAATTATCATCAGCAACAGTACGCAACATGTATATATTCTCAAAAAAACCATACTGTAAACCTGTTTGTTTGTCATCATCCTTCCAAGCCTCCTCATATTCACTTAGAGTTAGGAATAATATAGTAGCCTCACACTCATTATTATCATAAGATGAAATATATGGCACAATCTCTCCCACCTCGACACGCAAACCCGTAAGCATAGTAAAATCCTAAGGAGTAAAAAAAGCTCACCGAGAGGCAAATGAAATGTATGTGTCGTCGGCCACCATCGCTCAAGCAACGCGAATATAAGTTGACGATCAGTTCGAAATGGTGTCAAAGAAACGAGAGGCCCAAATGGCGTCGCTTGTATTCGGTCTCGTACATGAGCAAAATCATTTCCTCTCTCCACCATATATGACCACCAAGTCATTACGTTATTCATTTTGCCTCTATATGTCAAACTTTTCATCCTCTACATTAAACGAACAATTTACCAATTAAAAACTAAAAAAAATTTAATTAAAAAACTAATAAAAAATTAATTAAAAAACTAATAAAATTAATTAAAAAATAATAAAATATTAATTAAAAAATAAATATATTAAAAAATTAAATCAAATACTTACATCGACGGAATACTGGTTATCACTAAGATGCGATCCAGTACATGGAGCGAGCTCTCTCGGTGTATAATCTCGAACTTCGCGAAAATGTGGAAAATCAATGTCGACAACTTCGACTTCCATATTATCTAAAGATTGATCTTCCATAGTACTACTAGTTCCTTGATACACCTTTTGAACGATTTTACCGCACAATCTTCTTTTTGGAGCCATAATTTGTGATTTACCAAAAATTTAAATTTTTGAGTTAAAACTAATAAAAAGAGGGCTAAATATAGAAAATAACAAAAGATGTTGGGTAATTTGGCAATAGGAAGAAGTAGAAGTAGCAAAATCGAGATGGAAGAAGTTGAAAATGGCGGAAGAGGAAGAAGAATGGCGACGGAGAGATGGAGAAGACGGTTGCTGTTTGCTGTTTCGATTAAGTTCAACTTCATTAAAGTTCCACGCTGGTTCAACCAGCGTGGAACATCTTACAGATCAGCCCACTTCATTCAGCCCAGCCCAGCTACTGCCCACTGCCCCCAAGCCCAGCCCAGCTACTGCCCCCAAGCCCAACCACGCAAAGCCCAAGTCTTCCACGCTGGTTGGACCAGCGTGGAACAGAAAAAAATTTCCACGAAGATAAAAATTTAGCAAAAAAAATAGGAAACGCATTAGGGATACCCCTGATATAGGTATGGAAGACCTGCTAAAAAAAGTGATAGGAAAGGAGGTGGCACCGACGTGGAGGCTAAATCGTCCCATGTGTAGGCTAAATATGGGAGACCCATTAGAGATGCTCTTAGTAATGGGAATAAAATCATAGATACACTCATCTGACAAACATTCTTAGCCAAGCAACAAACTTTATGCTCAAGATAGACAGTTAGACCTGTCTAAATGCACGGCCGTTGGAAACAATCTGTATTTGTAGAGGATGTGCATTTTTAGAGTAGAAATAAACATATACCCATTGTATATGACACTATATTTTTATGTGCGTTTTCATAAAGTGTGCGTTTATAGGATGTGCATTTAGACAGGTTTCACTGTATATCTATCGCTATAATGCAATGGAAATTTTGGTGGTAGTGGACTGGTGATAACATATATATTTTCATAGGAAACTATGGCACCATGCTTTGAAGAAGTTTTTTGCTCACCAAGTCACCATGCTTAGCTTCCCACCCCGCTAAGATTTTTTGGGGACAGGTGTAACCAAATAAAGCGGCAGGGACTATGGGGAGCAAAACCCATGGCTATGGCAGTTCCATGGCCTAATACACATCCTTTTGCAAATATAATGGTGCGAGTGGACCTGAAGCAATAGAGTATTTTGCTATGCATTGTACTAAGGTAAATATAGTAGTATTGCACAGATCAGAAGTCAGAAAAGTGGAGGAAATCAGAAAAATGGCAAAGCAGCACATCAAGAGCAGCGATGAGCTTTGCCATTGCAGAAAGAAAAGAACATTAGATCTAATTATAAAGTCAGTCAGAAAATCTTACCAAATTGGGAATTTATAATGAGTTAATGACCTAACTGTACACATCCGCATCTGAATGAAATAAAATGTGCTTTTTGATAAGAGAACAGGTCCAGAATTTCCCATATCAGCCCAACTCCCCACTCTTGTCTCTTAATTACATGTGTGTGAGAGTTGAAAAACCACTAATATTAAGAACCAAAATGAATTGCGAAAGGTCCAAAGTAGCATGTTTTAAAGTTAAACTATACATATAAGACATCCATCCAAACACAGTTAATAAGTCAATACTGATATCCTATATTTCAACTATATTTTTTTTGCCCAACCTTAAGAACCCATGGTGTCCTAAACTTTCTTCCACTTGCGCCTATTTGGCTTCACTCTGTGCGGTACCGGCAGATACCTAGAATTCATGTCCGCCATGTCAGCTGGAACAGAATGCTTATCAGGAAGAAAGCATAAATGATCCTTGTAGAAATAAACTTGTCTGGCAGGGACCTTCTCTTCGATTGTCACATCTTTTCCTACTGAAGGTTCTGATCAAGACGGAGTTGCAGCATTATCAGAACTGCTTTCAATGTCAAGTTTACTGAGCGCACCGACATGATCTGCGTCATCATTTTCTGGGAAGCTCACCCCGATAGGTGTCTTACAAACATGACTCATTGGCAGATGGCTACTTTCAACTGAACCAAAGATTTTGCTGATTCACATTTACCATTCATAGAAAGAAATGCAAAATGAAGAGCGATCACATATTAAAGCCCTGCTTCTTTACTATGCAAAGTTTCCACTGCAAAAGATGGATGAAGCATGCTAAACTTCATAAAGTTAATGTAGATTGTCATATGTAGATGGGAGTTATAGGGGTGTAAAGGGCTAACACACGTATAACTTAGCAGTTTTGACACGGACAAATATTTGATGGGAATACAGGAATACAACATGATAGATAGATCTCTGCACAAAACAGGAATACAAGAACTAAAACACCTCTCCTATACATGTTAATTCACTATTCAGTATTCACAAAGAAAACCTTTGCCAAGTAAATAAGGAGGATTTCAGTGAAATTTTTTAAACATGTCGATAAAGAATAAATAAGTCTAACCTGTGGTATACATTTTATGACTTTGATCATATCTCATGGTTTCTCTTAAAATAATAAATCATTAAATTGTTCCATCTTACTTTGCTTCTTCTATACTTTCCACATCTACTCTTAACTCTCTAATAAGTGTCGTCCAGACAGTGGAGTTTGTTGTTTGGCCCATTCCAGCCTTTTTACCACTGACAGTACAGCGAAGAAAGTAAACAGTGCATAAGTCTGACTCCGTGATGAGACTAGGACCTAAGACTCATGCAAGTTTTGGAGATCCGAAATGTTGCAATGCTTACGGATGGAAGTCTTACAGACCTATCAATACTAATGGTTGGAACTCGTACATTACATAAAGCTTTACAAAAGTAATGGAATGTGTAAATGTTGTAGAAATTCTAACCGGAAAGTTGGGGAAGATGATCGGAGAGAGGAAGGTTTTGAGTGATTGAGAGTGGCTGAACTATCTGAGCGCGGATAGCTGCCTACGTATCTGGAAGGGGCGATCCAGAATCAAGCCAAACGTAGTTCCTTTTATAGGTGGCTTAGGTTGTGGATCAATAATGGCTCAACGTTCGGATCATAAAGTGTGCGGATATTCAGGGATTTAGTGGGATAGATTCGTAACCGTCGTTTGATCTGGAGTTTGAATGTGTCGAACTCGGTATTTAGAGTGAGTTAGCCCCAAGTCGGGTGTGCTCGGATACTTTATGAGATTAGGATTTGAATGGAAATGAGTGAAATATGGTTTTATACGAAGTCGGATGAAATAAGTGCCAAGTCGGTGTTTTACATACCGAGTTGATAAGATTAAGATGGAAATGTGGGAAGTGTGATTAGATGTGAAGTCGGATGAAATAAGTGTAAAGTCGGTGTTTGGTATTCCGAGTGAAGGAACTCGGTAATGGGTATATACATAGCCCCTTTCCATTTGGACTGAAGGTAAGTTATTGCCTTCAGGGTAAATGGAAATCAAGTCGGCTGTGAAGAGATGCTTTATGGAACGCCAAGAGGCAAAGATTCCATTGTGTGCTGGTTTGATTGCTTAGCTTATAGTTTCGAGGTTTAGGTCATGATTGCTTCTTGAGATACGTGTTTTGGATGTACACGTGGAGGATGTTTGCGGATTTGAATTTGAAAAATAGATTATGGTTTGGTGGGAGATGAAAAGGTTGGACGGTTAGATTTGAAGATTAGCGTCTGACCGTTGATTGCTGATAAGATGTGCGGCTGAGATTGTGCACATGATTTTATAAAACACTATGCTTGTAACTGCTGGAAGAAACCAAGGGTTTTTGCAAAGGTTTAAAGCTTCCGCTGCTGAGTTATTTCGAAGGTAACTCTCTCTTCTTCTTCTTCATTTTCTGTTTTCTCTCTTCACGTTCCTTGCCTGATTTGCCTTAAAGTTCTTGTTTTTTCCGTTGAAGTTGCCGGAATTTGCTTCTTGAATCTGTTTCTGGTGTTTGCATTTTTGTTTTTGCTTCTGTTTATCGCTTTCTGCTTGATTTTCCTTTTCCTTTTACTGCTTCCGCCATTGTTGTTCTTTGTCTGTTCTTCATTTAATTTGGTGAAGATGAGTAGTGGTAGTGAGCGAGTTAGCGAGAATACCGGTGGTGGTGAGCCAAGTACTAGTCGGGCTGTAGATGATGAAGAAGTATTTAGCCGACATGAGGTAGAAATAGAGAGGGCTCAGAAAGCCTTTCCTAAGGTTAGAGAAGCATACGACATCCGGATTCGAGATCTCGAGATGTATAGGGTAGATAGTAGGCTGTTCGATCTCGGTGGGGATGACACATCGACTCTGATCTGTGAGGGTCAATTGCGGGCTGGGATGCGACTTCCCTTCTCGAAGTTTGTCTGTGACGTCCTCAATCATTATGAAAAAGCCCCGATAATGATGAACAGCAGCTTCTGGCGGGTTATGCTAATCTTTGAGGAGCTGAACAAGCTCGGCTATGACATATGCAAGCCCGACGTCGTAGCATATTTCACCTGTGTAGAGGGTCGGTCTGGTGACTTTTCCTTTTCACTGAATAGGAGGGCTGAGCATGGTCCTCATGAACTTTACAATGCACCGAGTTCCAATGATAATTGGAAGAAGTCGGCATGTTATAGGATTAGAGGGTCATTTATCAAGCCTAGTGCCTACCTGAAGCACTTACGCATTCCCCGCATAGGTATTTAGGTCGTTTGATTTGTATTTTGTACTTGCTTTATTTCTTTGTTCTTCCATGGTCTCTGACTTTTCCCTTGGTAGGTGCTGTAGATTATACTCGGGATTATAATCAGAAGATTGACGGGCGCATCCTTCCGGGTAATATCATCGAGTTTGCGGAAGAGTCCTGGGAACGCAAGCGTGCGATCCTGCCTCACCTTGCACATTTGTTTAAGGATCCCCGTCCAAAGAGAGTTGCTGGTGGTGCACGTACCGAGCCAGTCGTTTCTAAGGTGAAGTCGGTCAGAAAGAAGAAGGACTTACCTACCGCTGTGGCAGTTGCCACAATTGCCTGTCCCCGACCCGGAGATATCCCTATCGTTCCTCGAGCCGCTCTACCGATGCCTCCAAAGCCTATTCCTGGCCCACCGGGCAGCCAGTTCGGTAGGGTGGAGATCGAGTTGGAAGCCTCGAAGAAGAGGAAAACTTCGAAGTCTGCGGGTGTGACCGTCGCTGCACCTGGCATAACAATCCTCAGCGATGCTGAGAGGGCTGAGAAAGAGAGGGAGGCCCAGCGAGTCCGAGCCCAGCAGGCGAAGCAACAGAAAGGGAAGTCGGTACAGCTAGAAGATGATGTTCCACCGACTTGCCCTGCTGATGGTCATTTTGCACCTATATTCCCTTACAAGGATACGTATGTGAGATCCAGCGATGCTGCTTGGGAAGATGAAGATATGTGCATCACCTTGATGGAACACCTTGCTCTAGATGCTGATGGGGCTCGGGTATGCGGGCGTTCGATCATGGACGACTTGAAGGATCTGAGCTCGTCTATGTACAAGGTAAATTCTTTTTCGAACTTTATATTCCTTCCTCGATATTTTTGTTTGCTAACCTCTGGTGGTCCTTCATTTCAGATGAACATTATCCATTGCAAGTGGATGGCTCTGCTCGAGAGAGCTAATGAGAAAGAGCGTGAGGCCAGGAAGGCTAAGGAGGCACTTGCTGCCGAACGTGCCGAGCTGAAGAAGCTGCGCGATCGGCTAGAGAAGGAGGAGAAGAAAGTGAAGATCCTCAACAGCGAAGTGTTGGAGGTAAACAAGGAAGTGCTGGAGGTGAAGAAGAAGAATGCTACGCTGGATGCCGAGTTGAAGGACACAAATGAGAGGTATGAGGCCGATAATGCCAGGTCGGTCGAAAGTATCACTGCTTGGCAGAAGATGGCGTATTACTGGCAGCGTCGAGGAATCTGTCGCGAGTTGAAGCTTAAGGAAATCATTTCCGACTTTGATCCTCTAGCAGATAATGAGCAAATCAATGCTGAAGCACAAGCACAGTTCGACTCGGATCAGCAAGTGGAGATGGAGAGAGTTGCTAACCTGGCTAGCGAACTCGAGCGTGATGATGGAGTGGACGAGGCTGGTGCGCAGGTTGATGAGGTCGCTGTGCCGAACGGGGAAGGAGCTGAGGCTATGGATCACGAGGCTGTTGCCTAGTTATTTTCTTCGTTTGAGAGATGTGAGGTTTTTGCTTTTGAGCACCTGGCTGTATGAAACTAAAGAGGGATAATTTCGACTCAGGTCGGTCCTTCGAATATGAATGTTTTGAATATACACTTTGTTTTGAAAGAATCTGTTTTATTTATGTACGCATCCTATTGTCTGCCTTAAATATTCTAAGTATAGAGTTGATGCTCTAGGCTGAAGTATGTATTCTATGGAATGTATGCCTTAAGATATTTTCCATTCCACGGTCTATCGACTCGGTTTCCTTCATGATCAATTAACCTGTATGCTCCATTACCCAAGTCGGATTGAATAATGTATGGTCCTTCCCAATTGGGGTTGAATTTTCCATCGCCCGCGATCTTGGTGTTCTGAAAGGTTTGTCTTAAGACCAAGTCTCCTGTTCGGAAAGTCCTTGGTTTTACTCTTTGATTGTAGCTCCTCCTTAGTATTTGCTGGTAACGAGCTGTTTGTATGATGGCCTTATCTCGCCTTTCTTCTAACATGTCCACCTCATGTGCTAGTAGGTCTTCGTTTTCCTCTGATTCTACCAATTCCGACCTAGTTGTTAAGTAGGTCAATTCGGTGGGGATAACAGCTTCAGTGCCGTAACATAATGCGAACGGTGAGACGCCTGTTGATGTGCGTGGAGTCGTTCTGTAGGCCCATAGGACTCTATCTAGCTCCTGTATCCACTTATCTTTCTCCGCCTCTAACTTTTTCTTGAGCGTATTCATTATTGTCTTGTTAGTGGCTTCAGCCTGGCCGTTACTTTGTGCGTATCTTGGTGTAGATAGTGCGTGATTGATTCGCCAATCCGAGTAAAACTCCTTAATCATGTTACCACAAAATTGTTGGCCATTATCCGTAACCAATGTGTGTGGTAAGCCAAATCGAGTGATTATGTATTTCCAAATGAAATTCTTGACCTCTTGCTGTCTAATTTTCTGAAGTGGAATTGCCTCTACCCATTTAGTAAAGTAATCCGTGGCAACCAAGAGATATCGTTTCTTACTCCTATCCCTCGAAAGTGGTCCTACAATATCGAGGCCCCACATGGCAAATGGCCATGGGCTAGATATCGTTTTTAGATCTCTCGGGGGTTGATTTTGTAGAGGAGAGAATCGTTGGCATTTGTCGCAATGTTGCACAAAGATCTCCGAGTCGGCCTGCATGTAGGGCCAGAAGTATCCTTGGTTTCTTGCTTTCTGTGCTAGGGAACGAGCCCCGGCATGGTTTCCACACTCTCCTTGGTGGATTTCTGCTAGGATCATCTGAGCTTGACGAGGTGGTAGGCATCTGAGGTAAGGTCCTCGGACCGATTTTCTGTATAGCCTTCCATCGAGGATCAAGTAACTCTTAGATTTTCGTTCCAGCTTTCTGATTTCCTACTCGTCGTCTGGATAGACTCCCTTAATGTAGTTCATTATCGGGGCCATCCACGAGTCCTGAATTTCTTGTTCAGATATGTCAATGAAGTCTGAGATTGTATTGACGTGAAGGGATGTGTCTTCGTATGCTGGAGTATTTCTTATTTGGACCTGTATCTCCCTGGTTGTTTCCGTGTCGACCTGGGATGCCAGGTAGGCGAGACTATCCGCATGACGGTTTTCATCCCGGGGAATATGTTGGATTTCCCATTTCTCGAAACTACTTAGCAAACACTTCGTGTAATGAAGATATAACTTAAGTGTTTCTTCCCTTGTTTCATAATCCCCAAGTAGTTGGCTTACTACTAACTGGGAATCACTGTAAATCTTGATTTTTTGCACGTTAATATCCCTTGCCATTCGTAAGCCCATTACAAGGGCCTCGTATTCCGCATCGTTATTGGAAGAGGTGAAGTTCAGTCGTATTGACTTCTCGATTATTACCTTCTCAGGAGATATGAGTGTTATACCTATCCCGACTCCGTTATTGTTTTTTGAGCCGTCTACATATAACTTCCACATGGGTTCTCCTTGTGGGAAATTGTCCCGCGGTTCTTCCTCGGGTATCCAGGTGATATCTTCGATTGGATAGTCAACCAGCAGGTCGGCAACGACCTGGCCTTTCTTGCTATTCCGGGGGGTAAAAATGAGTTCGTGATCCCCCAGCTCCTGGGCCCACTTAGCCATTCGACTTGACTTGTTCCTATTTTCCAACACTTGCCTCAATGGGGCATCAGTTATAACTCTAATCTTGTGTGACTGAAAGTATGGTTTCAGCTTCCTAGAGGCGAATAATAGGGCCAGTCCTACCTTCTCGAGGCTAGAGTACCTGAGTTCGGACTGTAGCAGAGTTTTACTAATGAAATAAATGGGTCGTTCGTTACCTTGTTCGTCTCTGAAGAGAACAACGCTGATGGCATGGTCGGAGCTGCCAAGGTATAATCCGAGTACGTCCCCTGGCTGGGGTACTGTTATGACTGGCGGGGTCGCCAAGTAAAGCTTTAGTTCGTCGAATGCCTGCTGGCATTCTGTCGTCCACTCGTATTTGGAACCTTTCTTGAGTAGCTGTAGCAATGGTCTTTGCTTGTCCGATGCACGAACAATGAACCTGTTTAGTGCAGCTAGCATTCCGTTTAACTTTTGGACTTGCTTCTTCGTTGATGGACTCGGCATGTCCAATATTGCCCTGATTTTCTCGGGGTTAGCTTCAATTCCTCATTGTGTGATGAGATAGCCCAAAAATTTGCCTGATGCGACTCCAAATAGGCATTTTTGTGGGTTAAGCTTCATGTTGAAGTCATGTAGCCTTTTGAAGGTCTTTTCCAGGTCGAATATGTGAGATGATTTGAGTTTACTTTTAACTATCATATCATCTACATATACCTCCATGGTGTTACCTATCATATCCTCGAACATTCGCGTTGCAAGTCGTTGATATGTAGCCCCGGCATTGCGTAAGCCAAAGGGCATAACCGTGTAGCAGTACGTACCTCTTTCCGTAATGAATGCTGTTTTTTCCTGATCTTCTTCTGCGAGCTTAATTTGGTTATACCCTGAGTAACCATCCATCATTGAGAGGAGCTCGTGGCCCGCAGTAGCATCCACTAGTTGGTCTATCCTTGGTAGTGGAAAGCTATCCTTTGGGCATGCCTTATTTAGGTCTGTAAAGTCTATGCATACACGAATTTTGCCGTTAGGCTTCACGACGGCTACTATGTTCGAGAGCCAGTCGGGATATTTGACTTCTCGTATGAATTTAGCATCAATTAGTTTCTGGACCTCGGTATTGACCGCTTTTGCTAAGTGGGGTGCCAATTTCCGTGCCTTTTGTTTTACTGGTCTTTTCGTTGGATCGACATGAAGTTTATGGCATGCAATATTAATGTCTATACCAGGCATGTCAATATACGACCAAGCAAAAATATTCTTATTCATTTTCAAAGTTGCAATGAGTTGCTCTTTTACAATAGGGTCTAAATTAGCTCCTACATATACAACTCTAGGTTCGGCTTCAGTGCCTATGTTGACTGGCTCACCCTTCTCGATGGTTGGGGAGTCGGTGACAAGCTTGCCTTCAGTGGCATCAGTGAGTGGCTCAGAAATGGCCTTGCCGTCAGAGGCTTCAGAAATTAGCTCAGTACCGACCTTGCCGTCAAGGGCTTCAGAGATCGGTTCAGTAGTGGCCATGCCGTCAGTGGCTTCAAAAGTTGGCTCAGTACCGGCTTTGCCGTAAAGGGCTTCAGAGATTGGCTCAGTAGTGGCCATGCCATCAGTGGCTTCAAAAATTGGCTCAGTAGTGGCCTTGCCGTCAGTGGCTTCAGAAATTTGGTTGACAGTGAGCTTTTCAGGGCTAACGACTGTCACCTTTTTTGCTTCCTTATTAGGGAGGGGTATGACCTCAGGAATGGCGTGGCAGCCATGTGCCTGAATTTGGTCACCCCGGAGTTCCATTATACCATTTGGTCAAGGGAATTTGATGACCTGGTGGTATGTAGACGGAACAGCTCCCATCCTGTGAATCCATTTCCGACCCAGGATAGCATTAAACTGTGTCGGAACATCAAGGACATAAAAGAGGCATTCAACTGTAACCTCATTCTCATCCTCTCCTGTGGCGACAGGGAGGGTAAGCTGGCCCTTTGCCGTTGTCTCTGTCGAGTTGAAAGCAAAGATTGTGACATTAGGGGTCTGTAAGACCGAGTCGGGCATGAGCATTTGAGCGAAAGCCTTGTTAAATAGTACGTCACAAGAGCTCCCTGGATCTATTAGCACTCTCTTAGTGGTCCATCCACCAATTCGGATATGGACAACTAGTGCGTCATTATGTGGCAAGCATACCTTCTTCAAGTCGTAGTCAGAAAAGATCAGTGCATTATTTCCTTGCACCTGCTTGGCTATCACTGCCTGATGAGTGAGCTGGAATATATGGTGAATATGATTCACTTTCTGTCGCTTAGCTCGGGATGTCCATTCAGGTGGACGAGTATCCATGATCATGTTTATCGTTCCTTTTGCCTTGGAGGTGTTGTCTGTTCTTTTGCGCTTATCATTAATCTTCTGGCGGAGGTCATCAGACTCCTCTGCCAAGAAGTCATTCAAGTGTCCATCCATCCTGAGCTTGTGGCAATAGGTTCGGAGATACCGACAATCTTCTGTTGCATGATGTCGGCAATTGTGTAACTTGCAGTATGGATTTTCTTCTATGGGTTCAAGGTCATGGATTGTTGGCTTGAAGTAATCTTCTTCTTTGATTAGTTCATACAGCTGCGTATATGAACATTTGAACGGGTTAGGAAACCTGTGCTTAACCGAGCTGTTAGATTGCTTACCTCGGGGGGGACCTTTTGTTGTTTTGGGCTCTGGATTTTTGGAATTGACCGTCTGTACGGCAGAGACATGCTTGAGAAACTACAAATAGTGCTAGTATAACAAATGTGAATTCAAACAAACAAACAAACAATACGCAGAAAGTAAATAACACACAGAAATTTTTAACGTGGTAAAACCCAAACTGGGAAACGTCCACGGTTGTCCTCGCGACAACAAAATAATCCACTAGATGAAAATAGATGTACAAACCTATCAACTACCTGCACTCACTGCGAGTTGATACTCCTGGTTATCTCTAACACCTTGACTTCACCAGAGCACCTTGATGTACGCACAAGACACTCGACTTCTTGATGAACACACAAGAAGACTCGAAGCCGAATTCACAATAACTCTTGAAGATCACAAAGATATGAATTGGGAAAAGGGGGAAGAAAGGAAATTGAGTTCAATAGCCACAAACAAGTTTAATACCAAAAACCTAACCAAAACACATAAACAAGAAGAAGGATGGACGGCCAAAGAACTACCTTGTTCTGTAGAAGAGAAACCCTATTTATACTTAGGGTTGAAAACCTAGAAAAATGGGCCGAAACTGTGCAAACCGACTTTGGACGTTCGTACGTCGATATGACGTTCGAACGTCGCCACACAAAAATAAGCCTGCTGCCTAACATGACGTACGAACGCTCTAAACAGGTACGTACGTCTCCATACGAAAACATGTCTGCTGACTACCTGGACGTACGAACGTCCTAACTGAGTACGTACGTCCTGACCAAAATAAGTTCGCTGCTTCAGTGAACGTACGTACGTCCTAACTCGGTACGTACGTCCAGAACCCAATAACTTTCCCTAGACAGACCTAAGAGACACAAGGACACGAGACGACCATGCGTACATCTTGGTTTTCCTAACAATGAATTCAAGGCGAGATAACCAAAGACACTTTGTCACAAAATTGATGTCAAACCACTTTATGCCGGTTTCAATCTCCCCCTTTGACATTGATTTTGTGACAAAAACCTATGACTCTAATAGCACTTATAAAACGTGCTTACAATCCCAAACCACGGCATTTATAAGACATGCCTACAAAATCACTCAAGATAGAAACACATAACAAGTCACCAATTCTTGTTATCCAGTTTTAGGAAGATGCTTTAACCATCAGAGATCGAACGGAAGCAATCAAAGATTCAACAGAAGTTCCTTCGAGCAACTCCCCCATACTTCATGAGCTCCAAACTTCATGAGCAAACTCCCCCATACTTCATGAGCTCCAAACTTCATGAGCAACTCCCCCATACGTGTAGCATACCTGAAACATGACCCAAAAATAACCTAACAACAAGAAGACGATTGTTAGTAATTAGAGTCATAAATCTCCCCCTTTTTGTCACAATAAGTGATCAAAATAACCAACCATCAAAGGAAAAGAACAATAATAAACCAATAACCAAGAAAAAGAAATCAAAACCAAACAAAGAATACAAAACATATAAAATATAAAACGAACCCAACTTGTTAAAAGTTCAGAAAGTCAACTAATAACCAAACAGAGAAATCCATAAACAGAAAAACCAAAAACGATAAAAGAAGAAAGCTCGAATTAACGAATTCGAAAAACCCTTTCCCAATGACCTAGAGGAAGCTTAGAGAAGTAAGCCTCCGCACGAGCCGAAGGTCGATTCCACCGAGCAATCACATGATCATCATAATCCTCCAACCATTCACTCGTACAAAACAACTCCTCAATTCTGCTGTCCAAGCCACAGTCGGTAAGTGGAGCAGCAAGACCTGGAACCTTCGGATAACCAACTAACTCCAATATGTGATTTTGAAGATGTCCCGGTAATCTCTCCCAATGATTGACACGAACCAAACAAGGATTAAGGAAAGGACGATGAATATAGTCATATCCATGGGGAACGCGACACAAACGACAAACCTTAGCATTGTTCTTGTACTCCATTACCATGAACGACACATAACCAACATTCGGAACAAAAATTCCATGAAGTTCATATTCTGCCATAGAGAATTCTGAAGAACAAGGAGAGAATTAGCAAGAGGGAAGAAGACACAATAGGAGTGAAAGAGAAGAAGACTCCCTATTTATAAGAAGAATAGGAGTAAACATATCATGGACCCAAAAAGAAAGGTCCATTACCTCAGAAAAATTTACTGCAAAACAAGGAAACCAACTTGAACTAATATGAAAATAGCAATATCCAAGAACATGTACAATACTAAAAAAATAGAAACAAACCGATATAGCAAAAAAAAATAAAAAATAAAAATTTAAGTACAAAAATGTGGAGAGTAAACCAGAAAAACCACTACTCGGAGTCCGAGTCACCATCACTCGGTTCACCATCACCTTGAACTGGAGGCACATCTTCCGGAAACGGAGGCAAGTCTGTGGGAGTGAAGTCCAGCTGCAGATGCCGCATCTGAGCAACATTCATCGCATGAATATCACTGATCATGACATCATGACGAGAGAGAATGGCCCCGAAACGATCCAACCGAGCATCCATATGGTCCTGATGACGGCGGAGAGAGGAAACCCGAGCATCAATGGCTGCAACAGCCCGATTTCCCCTAGCAGAAGCAGGGATGGGGCGTCCAGTGGTCAAGGCCCGATCGAAATCATCATTACGCACAAGTGTCCTGCCTCCCCAAATGAGGTGGTGCGTCAGACGCGCACCCACGGACTCGAAAGCCAACCTTCGAGACTGACAGCCCTTTTTAATAGCGTTGACCCAGTCGTGGCCAACAAACTTTGGAGGGCTCACCCCCAAATACTGTCCCTGAAAACCCAAGTGCCTGAGAATTGTCATAATAAAGCTAGGGAAAGGAAGAGTACCCTTAGCTGCATCAATTTGAAGCATCCGATTGTAGATGACCTCAGAGAGATGAATATGGTGCACCGACATACAAACCACCAATTTGACCATGTCGTCGGTCATAATTATCTTGTTGCCCTTGGTGGGGTAGATGTTGGAGTGAGCAACCATGTGCAGGAGGATGGCGCTGTAGTGCTTGGCATGATACCTTTCCGTGACACCATCAATAAACATCTGCTGAACTTGATTGACAAAGTCAATTTGAATTGACTCCGGAACAGGCCATCTAACAGAGACAGCATCCTCAGAAACAAAGTCACCATCAATACCCAACGCCTCGCGTATCACCTTAGGAGAAATGGTGTATCGCCGACCTTCAATCAAAACCGAAAAACTCGATCGATTTTGCGAGGGTGTCTTTGTCTCATAGAAAGCTATCGTATGCTCAACCGAGTACTTGGTGATTGGTTGAGCCACCCTTAGCCAATTCCGAGTCTCAAAGAACAACGCGATATTGCCAAGTTGAGATGCCCCTAGAGGGGTGGCAGCAATGTCTCCCAAGTCGAAGAACCGCTCGGGAACAATGGCCTTGGCTCGAGGATGAGCGCCAAGGGATGATGGATGAGACAAACCCGGAGTGGAACCACGACCCCTCGGAGCGCGAGACGAGGATGCCGCGTTGGAGGAAGTGGTGCGTGCGCGCTTGGAAGCCATTGCCTACACAATCACAACATCAAACAAACCAAAAATGTAAGAAACAATGACAAATAAAAACAGCAAAGTCATTGTGACATTTAATCAAACACTTGATGTGCAGAAACAATACACATGTTATCGACAACAAGATAGCAATGGTGAGCACCCAAACATATCACAAATCAATCCCAACAGTAAAGAAGCAATAACAAGAAATAGAGATAGCCAATTCGTCCAACAATTTCAGTAAATTGAATGAAAATACTAACCAATAAGACAAATAAAACAAACACATATTTCAAAGAAAAAAAAAACGAAAACTAACCATGCAATCCAATCAATACCAAGAGGGGAAGGAGAATAGAAGAAGAAGAAGAAGAATAAAGGAAGAAGAATATGGGAAAAAGTAGAGTTTACTTACTTGAGTGAAAAACAGAGTATGCACTAGACAGAGAAACTTCTAGAAGTTAAGCAACAAACAACCTCCAAGAAAGAGGAGGAAAAAGACAATGCTAGAAGGAGAAGAGAGACCAAAACGGTTGAATGGGAGTGGAGAATACCAAGTGTACGTGCAAGAGAAGAAGAAGCACGATCGATATAACAATAGGCCATTTGTTTAAACAAAATTTGAATTTAAACAGCAAATGGGCCGGACTGTATCAGGGACGTTCGTACGTCCTAAGTACGTTCGAACGTCGGGACCAAAAAAAAACATCTGTCACACAACACGTTCGTACGTCCTATGAACGTTCGTACGTTGCAAAAAGATCTGTCCCCCTCCACGTACGAACGTCTTTAAAGCGTACGTACGAACCCCTTTTTTTTTTTTTTTTTTTTTATGAAAATAAACCACATAACTAGAAAAACAGATATTGAGAGACATCACAAGAAAACACTTCTACGTATCATACGAATTCCAAATACAACCGGATATAGTTTAAACAATCCTCAACCACAAGAGAATGCAAAATCGAAGAACGACATCATACACCATGACAAGGTAGTTACTAGAATGATGCAAGTATGTAGAAGAACCTGAGAGACCAATACCAACCTCCGAAAAACAAACTAAAGACATGATCATTGAGAACATTGAAAGCCACTTGCAGCTAGCCCAAAATGAAAACTGAACCAGATCACACTGCCAACCTAAAACACACACCATTGTTGTTCTACTTGTCTTTCAACTAGACAAAAACGAAATCCATTTTTTTTTTTTTTTTTTTTTTTTTTTTGTTAACCATTGAAACAGATGCCATTCCCGTGTGGGAGTATGAAATATCTCCATCTTTTACCAGAACACGAGGGTAGGGTGTAGCCTACATCTTTTTGGCAAAAACACACTCAAGAAGTGCAATACCATGATAACGTGCAACACAAGAACTAACATCTCTTGAGTGCATCCGTCAGAGCATGACCCTCACAGCCCCAACGGGTTCTTAGCCAAATGAGTATGCTCTCAAGACATTCAAATGGCTGTCATTGACCACTTACAAGAGGTGAGAGAATAAAGAAAACAAAGAACAACGATCATGAAAAATTAACCATGGGAGACTGGAGTGAAACATGTATTGAAAAAATCAAGCCGACCACATTGAAATGCATCATGCAAGAAACTACCAATAAGAAGAGAGTATAATGTAACCCTACACCTCTGCATGACACAAAGACAGTTGAGAACGCCAAACTAGAAACATTTGTAAAATGAAATCCACACAATAGAGAATGTAGTATGTCCTCAATACCCATAACAACAATAAATGACCAACCCTAAACATCCTAAACATAGACAGTTCCAATGAACACATTACACAAATGAATGCAAAAGAGGTGTAGTGACAATGAAGCAGTTATCAGAGGAGCGACTACCAGATAACACCAAGATATTATTGGAATCAAAAACATCACACCTATTATCCTCAAACACAACCTTAAATTTAGCATCACACAACTGACTAATACTCAACAAATTTGACCTAAGTCCCTTAACAAAAAGAAGCTCATGACTATTGAGCGATTCAACCTCAGAAAAGTGACCTTTACCTTCAACTGGAAGCAGTTTACCATTACCAAACCTAACCTTACCTCCATAACCAAGAGTCAGGTTATCAATGAGATCCTTATCACCTGTCATATGACGCGAACAACCGCTGTCAAGATACCATGATGAAGGCAATGGTTCAACCAAACGAGCCGTGTGAGACACCATTGTCCTGGATGCATCCATACTCCTATCCCAGAAATGTGGTGGTGGAGTAGGCATCGGTGTTGCTTGAGGACGGTTTCCATAAGGAGAAGTTCTGGGTAAACCCCACGGAGCATAACCATTCCACATATATGGAGCCTGCATGGAGAAGGTGGAAGACTTGTTCCAATATGAGTTACCTGCAAAAGAAGGATGATGAGCAGGATACAAATTATTCCAACAAAAGGCAGAAGTGTGACCCATGCGACCACATGTTAGACATTTAAAGCCTTTGTGTCTAGAGTTCTTTTTCTGAACTTGCTTCACATGAGTAACCTTGGGTGGTGATACCACACTAGGCACCTGCACAGGAGCAGGAATAGCGATACTAGTTGGTCGCACAAAGGTAGTGCGGGAAGTACTACAAATAGTGCTAGTATAACAAATGTGAATTCAAACAAACAAACAAACAATACGCAGAAAGTAAATAACACACAGAAATTTTTAACGTGGTAAAACCCAAACTGGGAAACGTCCACGGTTGTCCTCGCGACAACAAAATAATCCACTAGATGAAAAGAGATGTACAAACCTATCAACTACCTGCACTCACTGCGAGTTGATACTCCTGGTTATCTCTAACACCTTGACTTCACCAGAGCACCTTGATGTACGCACAAGACACTCGACTTCTTGATGAACACACAAGAAGACTCGAAGCCGAATTCACAATAACTCTTGAAGATCACAAAGATATGAATTGGGAAAAGGGGGAAGAAAGGAAATTGAGTTCAATAGCCACAAACAAGTTTAATACCAAAAACCTAACCAAAACACATAAACAAGAAGAAGGATGGACGGCCAAAGAACTACCTTGTTCTGTAGAAGAGAAACCCTATTTATACTTAGGGTTGAAAACCTAGAAAAATGGGCCGAAACTGTGCAAACCGACTTTGGACGTTCGTACGTCGATATGACGTTCGAACGTCGCCACACAAAAATAAGCCTGCTGCCTAACATGACGTACGAACGCTCTAAACAGGTACGTACGTCTCCATACGAAAACATGTCTGCTGACTACCTGGACGTACGAACGTCCTAACTGAGTACGTACGTCCTGACCAAAATAAGTTCGCTGCTTCAGTGAACGTACGTACGTCCTAACTCGGTACGTACGTCCAGAACCCAATAACTTTCCCTAGACAGACCTAAGAGACACAAGGACACGAGACGACCATGCGTACATCTTGGTTTTCCTAACAATGAATTCAAGGCGAGATAACCAAAGACACTTTGTCACAAAATTGATGTCAAACCACTTTATGCCGGTTTCAATGCTCTCTTGTTTTCGCCAATGCCTCTTCAAGTTTGATGTACTTATCAGCACGGACATACAGGTCTTCCAGTGTCGGTGGGGCGTCAAGGATGATATTTTTCCCTAAGGCGGTTTCGGGGTGAACAGCCGAGATGAATGCTAACAGGCATGCGTTCTCATCTGGACTATCTGCCTTGAGGCACTCCTTCTTAAAGCGAGCCATGAATTTTTTGGTTGTTTCGGTGTCACCCTGCTTAAGTCGGAATAAAGCGGTTACCTCAGTTTTTCGCCGCTTATTGTGGATGTACTGGGTGACGAAGAGTGCCTCAAGCTGGTCGTACGACGTGATTGAGCGTTCTGGGAGTCGGTGGTACCAGTCGATAGCACTACCTCGGAGTGAGGCAGAAAAGAGTCTGCAGAAGATATCCTTGTACTTGGGCCACAGTGCCATGCTGGTCTTGAATTGCAGGACGTGGTCCATGGGGTCACCACTTCCATCATAGGTTGTGAACTTAGGGGGAATGAAGTGTGGGGGTGGTTCCTGATGAAGGAGGTCATCATGTAAGGGCTCTGTCCTATATTTTTCTAAGGTGGTGTTGGCCACCCTTTGAGCTGTATTGGTCTTACCAGATTCCTGGTTGTTCTTATGAAGCTGGGCTGAAAGTTGTAGGAGGCGGTTGTGGGTTTCTTGCATTTCAGCCATGGTGGGGGCGGTGGTGTTGCTGGAAGTTGGTATGACGATAGGGTTGTTGGTGTTGATTTCATCAGTTGCTTGGCCAGCTGCCGGAGGGATGGTAGGGTTTTTCAGTTGAGCGTTTTCAGCTAGCAACTTGTTGATCTGCTCCTGTTGTTCAGTAAGTTGTCGTTGGAAGGTCTCAAATTGCTCTTGTGTGATTCCAGCCATGGTCTTCGTCAGGTTATGATTCGTTCACAATCAGTCGGCGCCAATGTAAATGTTGTAGAAATTCTAACCGGAAAGTTGGGGAAGATGATCGGAGAGAGGAAGGTTTTGAGTGATTGAGAGTGGCTGAACTATCTGAGCGCGGATAGCTGCCTACGTATCTGGAAGGGGCGATCCAGAATCAAGCCAAACGTAGTTCCTTTTATAGGTGGCTTAGGTTGTGAATCAATAATGGCTCAACGTTCGGATCATAAAGTGTGCGGATATTCAGGGATTTAGTGGGATAGATTCGTAACCGTCGTTTGATCTGGAGTTTGAATGTGTCGAACTCGGTATTTAGAGTGAGTTAGCCCCAAGTCGGGTGTGCTCGGATACTTTATGAGATTAGGATTTGAATGGAAATGAGTGAAATATGGTTTTATACGAAGTCGGATGAAATAAGTGCCAAGTCGGTGTTTTACATACCGAGTTGATAAGATTAAGATGGAAATGTGGGAAGTGTGATTAGATGTGAAGTCGGATGAAATAAGTGTAAAGTCGGTGTTTGGTATTCCGAGTGAAGGAACTCGGTAATGGGTATATACAGAATGCAATAACTAAGAGGCGTGTTATCTTTGCTGAGGCGCATGTCGGCAAGATAAGAACTTGAACATTTTAGATATATTCCAATCATAGTTATTTTTCCATCAACAGATCAACCTAGAGGTTCGTAGAAACAAACCCCAAAAGGTAGCATTTAGTATCAGGTATTTCTATTTTTTTCCCTTTCTAATAGTCCATTTTAAAATCTACGTCAGCTAAAGGTCTTCATGAGTGTGTTTTTCAACTTGTCATTCCATAAGGTCTTCAAGTTCATCACTTCACTACTCCTACATGGTTAGTGACTTCTTCATCTCCTCCATAATATTTTCAACATTTTCCTGACTAAATGAACTTTAATAATTGTTCAAATGTTCAATTCAGTACTCCTAAAAGTTGAATGGCATCGTCATCTCCTTTGCAATGTTTTATTCACTATCTTGAAAATCCGAATTATATATAACTTAAAGTATTTTTCGCTCAATTGGGACATGCCGTCTAATGCAAAAAATTACTTCGATAGAATACTAGTCATTCACTCATTCCTACAACCTAAATGCAGATTAATTTATATCAAAATGTGAATGCCACAATTCAAATGCAAGAGTAGCAGTATTTCAGGATACCTACAGACCTGGAGATAAGTCAATAGATGTTCTTCTTTCTTTCACGCATTGGTAACTTTGTTCAAGTCTCCATCCTTTGCATTTCATCAGGTATGCTATTACAATAACTTGTGACCTCTTCTTTGAATAGGTATATTTATAAAATGCCAAACCAGCCTATCAAAATGGGGACGGAGGGAGTACTAACTTTTGTGTTATTTTCGACTTACAATGCTCAGAGGCGGCTCTAATGTTTAGCCAAATGAGGCAGCTGCCTAAGGCCCCGGATATGTATTAGGGGTTTAGGGCCACATTTATTGATTAACTAATATTTTTCTATTTTTTTTCTTAATTTCTCTCATGCGTAGTTTTTTTATTTGAATCTATTTTTATTTTTTTAAGGTTTTTTTCTTCTAGATTTTCACACAATTATAGATTAAATATCTGAAAAAAAAACTTGGGTCATATTTAGGCGTTTAGCTTTGTAGTTTTCAAACTCTCTACATATGTATTAATATTTTTTTTCAAATCCCAATTTTTCACCATTAATTTTTACTAATTAAATCTTCAAGAGCAAGTTTTCTAAATTTATTCCAGAGAGGCCTCACTGTTGACATGCCTAAAGCCCCTAAATGTCTTGAGCTGGCCCTGACAATGCTATACTTACAAAAAATTTTATATGTGTAGTCAACTTCTATGTGGGTGTGTACACCCAATCATATGATGCCACGTGTCTATAAAGTAGTTGAAAAACTGATCAAACCCACTAGGGTTAACTAAACCCATACTAGGTTATATTATTATTGCCACATGGCATTTTGTGATTGGGTGTACACACCCACATACAAGTAAGCTACACATATAAAATTCTCTGCTATACTTATAACAGAAAGTGATCGATAAAAAAGAAAGAAATTTTCAAACTTTCCCATTTGAAAGTGGATCTTAAATATATACATTTATTTGAAAACAAACTAATCAAACATACCCCCAATCTAAGACGCTGCCTTAATCCGAACCATTAATAATAAAACATTTTTTAGGACAAATATCATTTCATCTAAATAATACAACAATTCTTCAGTACAAATTAAATATCATTTCGTCTAAGTAATATAAATCTTCAGTACAAATATCACTTCGACTATGGGGGTATGTTTGATATTTTTCAAATAGGGTATATCTAAAAGGGTGATTTAGGTTTTGATTTCCAAAGGTTTATACTAATTAGGGTTTAAAGCTGGTTTTTTTTTATTAGGCTTTGGCCATCAATTTTGAACCATTAATCAAAAAAACCCGGTTGAACCAAATTTATTTTTGAAATACCTGAATTTACCCCTATAAAAATACTTGTGCAGTGCACATGACGAAAGAAATATCAAAGTAGTCCAGATGAGTATAATCCAACGGTTCTTCTTCGTTATCTTTCATCTTCTTCTTCATCTCCTATTTTCCACTACCACTCCACCACCACCACCACCACCACCATCTCTCTCTCTCTCTCTCTCTAATAGCTAACCCATCACCAGTTTAAGTAGCAACAGTCATTGCTTACATTTTTTTCTTCTTTCTCATCCCCTTTCTTTCCTTTCCTCCACCTCTATCTTGCCCACTGCCCCATCACCACCACCCCCACCCCCACTACTACCCAATCTTTATTGAGATCAAAATTTTCAATCGCACAACACATGTGGGTTTCTTTCATACAAATCCAAAGATTTGATTTCTTCATCTTGAAATTTTACCAGGAAAAACAAATTATGTGTAGATTGTTCACCAAAGAATCCCCAATGGGAATCAGTTTCATATGGAATATATATATATGTGTCTTCGATGTTCATGTAATCATCGTATTTTGGTGTTCATACCAGTTTTGTTAGATCTATAACACTGGATTTATGGTTAAATTGCAGAAAATGGAAGATGGAGGATATAAGAAGTTAAATTCAATTAAGTTTCAATTTAAGTGGTGGTGGTAATTCAAGGAGCAATGGAGGAGGTTGGGATAATTGGGATGAGGATGGTGTTAGATTTGGTTATGAAAGGATAAATCAATCAACATAAATTTTTAAAGACTGGAGGTCATGTATTAGTAGTGATAGTGGTGGTGGATCAAGAGGTGTGCCAGGAATAATAGCAATTTTTTTTTTCTAGCTAATTACATCTCTCATGAATTCGACGTGATTTCTCCCAACAAGGGTATTTCGGCCTTTATGAATTATTATTTGGTTCAATGTCTGGTTCATGGCCAAAGCCTAATAAAAAAGAAAACCAGCTCCGAACCCTAATTAGTATAAACCTTTGGTGACCAAAACCTAAATCACCCTATCTAAAACCTATTTTTCAAAATGAGGTATATCCCCCATCTTTTATTCTGTACAGTAAATTTGTCATTTCTGTAAACTACAAGCAATGCATGAATAAAAAGAACACACAAACCAGTCACACCCTTTAAGATCCGTTCTAAGGCTTGTGCAGACTGAAACCGGCACTCGGTTATTTGACATTAATTTTGTGACATTGATTGTCTCGGTTATCTCGCCTTGAGTTCATTGTTAGGAAAACCAAGTTGTACGCGCATCGTCCCGAGTCTGTGTCCTCGCGTTCTTTTGTCAAAAGTAAGTTTTTGGGTTTAGGACGTACGTACCTAGTTAGGGCGTACGTACGTCATGTTAGGCAGCAAACATGTTTTGGTCAGGACGTACGTACCTAGTTAGGACGTACGTATGTCCAAGCAGGCAACGAACTATTTCCGTGTGGGGACGTACGCACGCTGTTTCGACGTACGTACGTCCAATGTAAAATCTGCAAAGTCCGGCCCATTTTCTATGTTTCCAAACCCTAACTATATATAGGGTTTCTCTACCCAATGAACAAACTAGTTCTTTGGCCGTCCAATTCATCTCTAGTTTTGGAGTTTGTTTAGGTTTTGGTTTAGGTTGTTTTGGTGATTGAACTCATCTTCTTCTTCCCCATTCATCTTCTTCTTCATTATTGAATAGTGATTTAGCTTTGAGTCTTCTTGTGTGCTCATCAAGAAGTCTAGTATCTTTGTGTGTTCATCAAAGAACTCTGGTGTAAGCTTGCTTCATAGATCGGCTTCGAGTCTTCTTGTGTGTTCATCAAGAAGTCGAGTGTCTTGTGCGTACATCAAGGTACTCTGGTGAAGTCAAGGTGTTAGAGATAACCAGTAGTGTCAACTCGCAGTGATTGTAGGTAGTTGATAGGTTTGTACATCTCTTTTCATCTAGTGGATTTATTTGTTGTCGCAAGGACAACCGTGGACGTTTCCCATATTGGGTTTTACCACGTTAAAAATATTGTGTGTTCTTTATTTGTTTATCGTTTCATTATTTGCCTTATTATTGTTATATTGCACATATATTGGGAGGTTGATTACAGAAGATTCGCCCATTAGTTCTCACAAATGTTGCTATACCCTGCCCAGAGGAGAGAATAGAATATATGGCGAAAATTAGACCAAGCTGCAGAGGGTTGAGCATAGAGATCAGGCGAGCAATCCTTATCATGGCTAAATTACACCATGATTAGTTCAATTGGAATACACTTGAAGATAGCTTACGACTGCAATCTACTTGAGTAAATAATATGCAATATGCCAGATGTTATAAACCTCAAGGAAAGAGATAAAAAAAGCTTTAAATCACCTTAATCTCATAATAATAATAATAAGACACTCCTGAAATGAGTTTACAGCAGAATAGAATATCTTAACTTCTAAAGGTCTAAGGTTTTGTTATGACATAGTAAGCATGGTGGATATTATCATGATTTGAAGAAGCATGCTAAACACTAATAACCAATTATATTCTACAGCTTAAAGTCTAGCTCAAGCAATGTTCCAGTATGTGAACATGAACATCATTTGTTCTTTGACTGCAATTTCTCAAACGAGATTTGGAAGGAAATTTTACTTCAGATTGGTGTTGCTAGAAGGGTACTTCAATCACATATGGAGTGGAGATGGATTATTGCTCAGTTTAAAGGAGGTGGTTTATACACTAAACTCCTACAAACTACACTGACTGCCACGGTATATGCCATATGGAGGGAAAGAAACACCAGAATTTTTCAAGGTGTGCAAACACAAAAGAACAAGATCATCTCAACCATTCTAAGGGAAACAAAGACCAGGATCACTACAAAAATCCCTAAAGTCACTGATACCTACAGCAACAGGTTGGCTGCATGTTTTCTAGGAAACTCCATCACCATTCTTCCTAGGAAAATAACTAAAGTTTGTTGGAAACCACCACCTCATGACTGGACCATGCTGAACACCGATGGATCACTCAAGGAAGATGCAGCTGGGTATGGCGGGGTTTTAAGGAATGAAAAAGGTGAAGTTGTCATAGCATATTGTGCTGAAGGAGAGACTAGTGTAAAACTACAAATAGTGCTAATATAACAATTGAATATTCAAACAAACAATCAAACAATATGCAGAAAGTAAATAACACACAGAAATTTTTAACGTGGTAAAACCCGAAAAGGGAAACGTCCACGGTTGTCCTCGTGACAACAAATAATCCACTAGATGAAAAGAGATGTACAAACCTACCAACTACCTGCACTCACTGCGAGTTGATACTCCTGGTTATCTCTAACACCTTGACTTCACCAGAGCACCTTGATGTACGCTTGACTTCTTGATGAACACACAAGAAGACTCGAAGCCGAAATCACAATAAACTTTGGAAGATCACAGATTGATGAATTGAGAAAAGGGGGAAGGAAGGGAATTGAGTTCAATAGCCACAAACACTTTCAACACCAAAACCTAAACCAAAACTCAAGAACTAGAAGAATAATGGACGGCCAAAGAACTGACTTGTCCTTTGGAATAGAAACCCTATTTATACTTAGGGTTGGAAACAAAGGAAAATGGGCCGAAATAGTGAAAGCCCACTTTGGACGTACGTACGTCGATATGACGTTCGTACGTCTTCCACACGAACCGAGCTTGCTGACTACTTGGACGTACGAACGTTCTAAATCGGTACGTACGTCCTGACCAAAACAAGTCTGCTGCCTACCATGACGTACGTACGCCCTAACTCGGTACGTACGTCCTGACCAAAACAAGTTAGCTGCCTACCATGACGTACGTACGCCCTAACTAGGTACGTACGTCCTAAACCCAAAACTTATTTTTGACACATGGACGCGAGAACACAGACTCAGGACGATGTGCGTACAACTTGGTTTTCCTAACAATGAACTCAAGGCGAGATAACCATGGACACTTTGTCACAAAATTGATGTCAAACCACTTCGTGCCGGTTTCAATCTCCCCCTTTGACATTGATTTTGTGACAAAAACCTATGACTCTAATAGCACTTATAAAACGTGCTTACAAACCCAAACCATGGCATTTATAAAACATGCCTACAAAATCACTCAAGGTAGAACACATACCAAGTCACCAGTTCTTGTTATCCAGCTTGAGCAAGACGCTTTAGCCATCAGTGACCGAACGGAAGCAACAAAAATTTCTGAAGCAATCAAGGAGCCAACAGAAGTTCCTTCGAGCAACTCCCCCATACTTCATGAGCTCCAAAATTTTGACACTCGAGCTCCCCCATAACTGTACAACCTCTAATCATCAACACGTTCACTCCCCCATACGTGTAGCATACCTGAAACATGACCCAAAAATATCCTAACAACAAGGAGACGATTGTTAGTAATTAGAGTCATAAATCTCCCCCTTTTTGTCACAACAAGTGAACAAAAGAACCAAACAACAAAAGACACGACAAATATGAAATAAAAAAATACCAAGAAAAGAAATCAACACCAAACAATCAATACAAACCAGATAAAAAGATAAAACCTAGCCCAACTCTGAAAGGTTCGTGAAATCAACTAATAACCAAACATAGGAATCCATAAACATAAGAAACAACAACGACAAAACATAAGACGTAAGTTAACGAATCCGAAAAACTCGTTCCCAATGACCCAGAGCCGGAAGATCTATTCCACCGAGCTATCACATGAACATAAAGCTTAAGACAGGACATAAAGCTTTCGCACGAGCCGAAGGTCTATTCCACCGAGCTATCACATGATCATCATCATTCGTACAAAATAACTTCTCAAGTCTGCTGTCCAAGCCACAGTCGGTGAGAGGAGCGGCAAGTCCTGGAACCTTCGGGTATCCAACCAACTCCAAGATGTGATGTTGAAGATGTCCCGGTAGTCTCTCCCAATGGTTTACATGAACCATGCATGGATTAAGGAAAGATGGATGAATATAGTCATACCCATGGGGAACACGACATAAGCGACAAACCTTTGCATTGTTTTTGTACTCCATCATCATAAACGACACATAACCAACAGCCGGAACAAAAACCCCATGAAGTTCATATTCTGCCATTGAATAAATCTGAAGAACAAAAAGAGAACTAGAAAGAGGTAAGAAGACACAATAGGAGTAAGAGAATAGAAGACTCCCATACATATAGAAAACAAAAACAAATAAACCTAACTTGGGCCCGATTAGGGAGGTCCATTACCTAATTAGCAGAAATTTACTGCAAAACTGAAAAGAACTAGAACTAATATTAAAATAGCAATATCCAAGAACATGCTCAACATCTAAGTGTAGAAACAAAACTAGATAGCAAAAGAGTAACGGTAAGAAAAGAAATACAGAGAATAAACCAGAACAAGAACAATTATGGAAGAACAACAACAATCGAGGAGAAGAAGAACACGAATAAGGTCGACAAAAACCAATTTCGAGAGAAAGGAAAGGGAAGAGCAAGAAAAATCCCTTATGTTCGTGCGAGAGGGAAGAATGGGGCACGCTTTGAATGTAACAGATGGACCAAAACCTGTTAAACATATAAGCTTAAAAGGTATATATGGGCTGAGTCTGTAACATGAACGTACGTACGTCCTAATGACGTTCGTACGTCGGGACCCCAAAACAAACATCTGTCAGAATACACGTTCGTACGTTCTAGAGACGTTCGTACGTTAGAAAAAGTTCTGACCAACTCAACATACGAACGTCATAACAACGTTCGTACTCCCCCTTTTTTTTTTTTTTTTTTTTTTTTTTTAAACAATGAGGAACCACCCTAACAGCCAGAAAACAAACCAAATAACACCGCAACACAAATATTGAGAGACATCACAAGGAAACCATTTCTACGTATTGTAAGGATTCCAATTAAAGCAGAATACAATTTAAACAAACCTCAACCACAAGGAAATGCAAAATCGAAGAACTACATCATACACCAAGCCATGGTAGTTACTAGAATAAGACAAACATGCAGAAGAACCTGATGGACCTATACCAACCCCCGGAAATAAACTAAAAACATGATCATTGAGTATATTGAAAGTCACTTCCAACTAAACCAATGTGAAAGTGAACCGGAGCACAACAAAACCAAGGAAACACACAATATTATTTTTCTTCTTGGCTTTCAACTAGACAAATGCGAAAGCCACTTGCCATTTTTTTTTTTTTTTTTTTTTTTTTTTTTTTTTATTTGAAACAAATGCCATTCCCGTGTGGGAGTATAAAATATCTCCATCTTTTACCAGAACACGAGGGTAGGGTGTAGCCTACATCTTTTCGGCAAAACATACTCAAGAAGTGCAATACCATGGTAACGTGCAACACAAGAACTAACATCTCCTGAGTGCATCCGTCAGAGCATGACCCTCACAGCCCCAACGGGTTCTTAGCCAAATGAGTATGCTCTCAAGACATTCAAATGGCTGGGGATTTTGTGAGTCATTGACCACTTACAAGAGGTATGTAAATACAAAAGAGGACGATGACCATGAAGGAAAATCATATAAGACTGGGGATGTACAGGTATTTAAACTGACAATCCAACTACATGTAAATGCATCATGTAACAACTACCAAGGCGAAGAGAGTATGAGGTAACCCTACAGCTATGCATGACAGAAAAACCACAGTTGAAGATGCCAAACTAGAAATATCTGTAAAAGGAATCCACACAATAAAGAAGGTAGTATGTCCTCAATACCAACAAAAAGAAGCTCATGACTATTGAGCGATCCATCCTGAGAAAAACTACTTTTGCCCTCAACTGATTAAGAAAGAACCAACATACCCAACCATAATGACAAGAACAGACATAACCAGTGATATAAGAACAGAGAGAAAAAGAAAGTAACAAAACAATTAGGGAAGAGATACAACCCCAATAGACTTACGCAAGGAATGGAAGCGGGCTGCATCAAGAGGTTTTGTAAAAATATCCGCTAGCTGATGTTCAGTAGGAATGAACTCCATTACTATATCACCCTTTTCGACCGCCTCACGAAGGAAATGGTGACGAATGTCGATATGCTTTGTGCGTGAGTGTTGAACAGGATTTTTGGAGATGCTAATGGTACTGGTGTTATCACAGAACAAGTCCATCGCCTGCTGTTGAATGCCATAGTCCCGAAGCATCTGACGCATCCACAGAAGTTGTGTACATACACTAGCTGCAGCTATATACTCAGCCTCACACGAGGAGATGGATACAGATGATTGTTTCTTGCTATGCCAGGAAACAAGATTATTCCCAACATAGAAACAGCCACCACTGGTACTATGACGATCATCAAGATTACCACCCCAATCAGCATCACAATAACCTGCCACAACACTATTTGTATCTCTGGTGAACCATAAACCGTAGTCAAGTGTGCTAGCAACATACCGAATAATACGCTTAACAGCAGTGAGATGAGATTCCTTAGGGTTAGCCTGAAATCTTGCACATACCCTAACACTATAAGAAATATCTGGACGACTAGCAGTGAGATACAAGAGACTACCAATCATACTCCGATATTCACGAATATCAACAGACTTACCCATAACATCCTTACCAAGACGTACCCTCTCACCCATGGGAGTATCTTGACCACTTGAAGTGCCGAAACCGAACTTTTTAACCAGTTCTTTGGCATACTTTGTTTGAGAGATGAAAGCTCCATGATCAAACTGCTTTACCTGCAAGCCAAGAAAGAAATTTAGTTCAGTTCTCCCATTAAGCTCATTTCAAATTCAGAACTCATTAACCGAGAAAAAGATTCAGAAAGACTTGGGCACGTCGATCCAAACACTATATCATCCACATAGATTTGGGCGAGAAGAACATCATTATTCTTTTTCAGTATAAACAGAGTCCGATCAACACTGCCACGAACAAATCCTTTCCCTAGTAAGAAGGAAGTCAGACGTTCATACCAAGCCCGAGGATAACCCATACAGTGCTTTTTGCAATTTGAAGACATGATTCGGAAAAGTGTGATCCACAAACCCCTTAGGTTGTTCAACATAGACCTCCTCATTGAGAATACCATTGAGAAACACACTTTTGACATCCATTTGGTACAACTTGAAATTCAAGTGGCATGCCATAGCAAGAAGAAGCCTGACAGATTCCAACCTAGCCACAGGAGCAAAAGTCTCTCCGTAGTCAATACCTTCAATCTGACTATAGCCCCGAGCTACAAGCCTTGCCTTGTTGCGCACAATCTGCCCAAACTCATCCAATTTGTTTTTAAAGATCCACTTGGTGCCAACCACATTAGTGTGAGTAGGTCTCAGAACTAACGTCCAGACATCACTACGCTTAAACTGACCGAGTTCTTCCTGCATAGCAACTAGCCAATCATCATCAGTAAGAGCATCAGTAACATTTTTAGGTTCAAGAGAAGAGAGATAACAAACATAGTGAACACAATTTGTCTTCTTGGCCCTCCGACGAGTCAGACGCTGATCATTAATATCCCCAATGATATCTCCTAAGGAGTGATGTTGTTTAACACGAGGTGATGCTTGATTAAACACCCCTTCAGGTTCAGCAGGGACAGTGGAGAGATCTGGAGACACATCAATCACCCCTGGTGATGGAACTACATCATCCGGTGTGGGCACAGCACCGGTCCTACCAGGCAAGTCCTCTGCAGCAACAGAAGATTTAGTACCATCATCGCCATTATCAGGTGATGATAACGACATGGGAGACATGTCAACCGAGTCTGACACGGGTGAGAGAACTGTGGCATCCTGTGTACCAGTGGAAACAGAAGAGTCAGATGTAATATTGTCATCAACAACAACATTAAAGGATTTCATGACCTTGCGAGTGGTGTAGTTAAATACTCGGAAGGCCCTACTATTAGAGGAATAACCAAGTAAAAGAGCAACATCACCTCGACTATCAAACTTGGACAGATTTTGTCTGTCCTTGCACACATAGCAAATACTCCAAAAAACTCGCATATATTTGAGATTCGGCTTCTTACCATACCATAGCTCATAAGCAGTTTGTGTAGTACCAGATCTCAGGTATACACGGTTCATAATGTAACAGGCAGTATGAACCGCTTCCGCCCAGAACTTGGTAGGAACATCCTTTGCATGCAACATAGCACGAGCCATCTCCTGAATAACACGGTTTTTCCGTTCAGCGACTCCGTTTTGTTGCGGAGTGTATGGGGCCGAAAATTCTTGCCACGTACCATTTGCAATGCAATACTCAATCACACCTGTGTCTGTGAACTCACCTCCTCTGTCACTTCTGACATGTTTAATTTGAGTATCTTTCTCATTCTGAATACGAAGACATATCCCCTGAAACTCAAGAAACGCATCAGATTTTTCACGCAAGAATGATACCCAGGTAAAGCGAGTGTAATCATCAACCATAACCAAGATGTATCGTTTGCCCCCCAAGCTAGGAGTACGAGTAGGACCCATTAGATCCATGTGTATGAGTTCTAAAGGAGAGGATGTGGTTATGGACTTTTTCTTGGAATGTGGACTGCGTATCTGTTTACCTAGTTGACACCCACCACACACAGTGTCACGATTTCTTCCAAGTCTAGGAACTCCCTTGATATATTCATTCCGAGTTAGATGGTCCAGGTGTTCAAAGTTGACATGACCTAGTCGTTGATGCCACAACAGACCCTCACTTAGTTTGCTAGGTAAGCAGTTTATGCCAGATGCAACAGGCTGAATGGCATAGCAATTATCCAATGTTCGTTTACCTGTCATGATACACTTACCCGAACTATCAAGCACAGTACATATATTTTTAGAAAAATTAACAGTATGGTCAGTATCACACAGTTGGCTAATACTGATCAAATTAACACGCAATCCATCAACTAACAAACAAACATCATTCGAAGATAAACCAATACCAGCAACAAATCCCTTACCAATCACAGGAGAGCGCTTACCATTACCAAACGTAACACTTCCACCATCTATAGCAGTAACGGAGGAGAAAAGTTTGGCATTACCTGACATATGTTTCGAAGCACCACTATCAAGTAACCACTCACTATCCGAACTTGAGACATGAAGGGCAGTAATCGCCACATTTGAAACATTTCCTGCAAAGTTACAAGGAGAAGAGTAAGAGGCATATGGATAAGATGGATAAAAATACGACGGCTGTGAAAACAGCTTCCATGGTTATGGAACATGAGCAGCCACAACACACTGCGAGGCCCAATGTCCAAACTGTCCGCATAGTGAGCAAGGCATTTGACGTTTTCTTCCCTGAGGCGGAGCACGCCTAAACGGTTTCCATTTACGCTGGATGCCAACCGTGTCCACAGAGTGACGAATGTCGGACTTTTTGGTAGGAGGATGGGGCAACAGTGGAGGTAGTTCAGAAGATGACAACCCATTGCAATTATCGAACGACTGAAAACGACAGTTCCTTTTTGACCTCGTCTAGTTCAGTGGACAGAATATTACACCGGGCTTCCCATTCGACCTTGTCGTGCTCAAGAGCAGCAAGATTACCCAATAAGGCCACCTTATCAACCTGCCAAGACTCAGGTTCCCTATCCAGGATTGACATAGATGAGGAACTAGAAGAGAGTAAGTCAAGTCTATCCTGAAGAATACTATTTTGTGCCTCCAACCTTAGACATTCCTTTCTGGATAATCGGTATAGGGTAGCCCAATCATTATTGTCAACCAGAATCAAATCCCTGTCACAGTCACTAGAGCATTCTTTACTAGCAGTTAATTGTTCATCAGACAATCGAGCAACAACCGAGACATGTGTCTTACCAGAGTAACTCATAGCACTATTGATCGTTAGCGTGAGCCTTTACGCTCCTTAACCAGCCCCCAGCGACTGATACCAATTGTAAAACTACAAATAGTGCTAATATAACAATTGAATATTCAAACAAACAATCAAACAATATGCAGAAAGTAAATAACACACAGAAATTTTTAACGTGGTAAAACCCGAAAAGGGAAACGTCCACGGTTGTCCTCGTGACAACAAATCATCCACTAGATGAAAAGAGATGTACAAACCTACCAACTACCTGCACTCACTGCGAGTTGATACTCCTGGTTATCTCTAACACCTTGACTTCACCAGAGCACCTTGATGTACGCACAAGACGCTTGACTTCTTGATGAACACATAAGAAGACTCGAAGCCGAAATCACAATAAACTTTGGAAGATCACAGATTGATGAATTGAGAGAAGGGGGAAGGAAGGGAATTGAGTTCAATAGCCACAAACACTTTCAACACCAAAACCTAAACCAAAACTCAAGAACTAGAAGAATAATGGACGGCCAAAGAACTGACTTGTCCTTTGGAATAGAAACCCTATTTATACTTAGGGTTGGAAACAAAGGAAAATGGGCCGAAATAGTGAAAGCCCACTTTGGACGTACGTACGTCGATATGACGTTCGTACGTCTTCCACACGAACCGAGCTTGCTGACTACTTGGACGTACGAACGTTCTAAATCGGTACGTACGTCCTGACCAAAACAAGTCTGCTGCCTACCATGACGTACGTACGCCCTAACTCGGTACGTACGTCCTGACCAAAACAAGTCTGCTGCCTATCATGACGTACGTACGCCCTAACTAGGTACGTACGTCCTAAACCCAAAACTTATTTTTGACACATGGACGCGAGAACACAGACTCGGGACGATGTGCGTACAACTTGGTTTTCCTAACAATGAACTCAAGGCGAGATAACCGTGGACAATTTGTCACAAAATTGATGTCAAACCACTTCGTGCCGGTTTCAACTAGATCAGCTATTTACCTAGAACTGAAACGAAATCCTGAGGGAATTCGGTTAGCAAAAGGGCTGGGTATCAAGAAGCTAAATATCAGGTCTAATTCAAAATATGCTGTCGACATTATTTTAAAGAAAACTGAATCAACTTGGAGAGTGAAAGAACTGGTGCAGGATATAGCAGAGATGGTAACTGAAATGGAAGAGTTCAATATCGAACATACTTTTAGACAAATCAAGTGGCAGGTCACCTTGCAAATATAGGAGCAAGTATGACTGGAAAGTTGTTTTTTTGTAATCCTTTACAAAAGGAAATTATGCAACTAGTTTGTAAGGATGCCTCTGGCAATCTGTACACTAGAATTTAATTAATTACAGGTAGGGGTCCATGCCAAACCCCAGCTTATCATTTCAAAAAAAAAAAAATATATATATATATATATATATATATTCTACAGCGATGGAGTCCTAATTGGATTTTCCTTTATTTTTCATAATAAAATTGTTGATTTCAGCAAAAATAATGATTTTGAGAACCCAATATGTGTGCAATATAACAATAGTAAAACAAACAATAATAAAACAATAAAGAAGTAAAGAACACACAATATTTTTAACGTGGTAAAACCCAATTTGGGAAACGTCCACGGTTGCCCTGATGACAACAAACAATCCACTAGATGAAAGAAGATTTATAAACCTATCAACTACCTGCACTCACTGCGAGTTGATACTTCAGGTTATCTCTAAGACCTTGACTTCACCGGAGCACCTTGATGTACGCACAAGACACTCGACTTCTTGATGAACACACAAGAAGACTCGAAGCCGATCTATGTAACAAGCTTACACCAGAGTTCCTTGATGAACACACAAGGATACTCGACTTCTTGATGAACACACAAGAAGACTCGAAGCTAAATCACTATTCAACAATGAAGAAGAAGATGAATAGGGAAGAAGGAAGAAGAAGATGAATGGGGAAGAAGAAGATGAGTTCAATCACCAAAACAACCTAAACCAAAACCAAAACCTAAACAAACTCCAAGACTAGAGATGAATTGGACGGCCAAAGAACTAACTTGTTCATTGGAGAAGTAAACCTATTTATACCTAGGGTTGGAATACACAGGAAATGGGCCGGAATTACTGAAATCCACATTGGACGTACGTACGTCGAAACAACGTTCGTACGTCTCCACACTGTAAAAGTTCGCTGCCTGCTTGGACGTACGAACGCCCTAACTAGGTACGTACGTCCTGACCAAAACATGTTTGCTGCTTAACATGACGTACGTACGCCCTAACTAGGTACGTACGTCCTAAACCCAAAACTTACTTTTGACACAAGGACGCGAGGACACAGACTCGGGACGATGTGCGTACAACTTGGTTTTCCTAACAATGAACTCAAGGCGAGATAACCATGGACATCCAATGTCACAAAATTGATGTCAAACAACTTAGTGCCGGTTTCAGATTTCACTTGCACCTCTCTGAATATAAAGAACAGTTTTAAACCACAAAACAAGAGAACTGTGTGAATCAGCTTCAAAAAGAGAGAATGATTTGGATGGGCGTATTGTTCATTGACATGAGCTTAACTGGAAAATGCATCTTCAGTTGGCTTGAATCTGTTTGAGGATTACACCAAACTACATTGACATGACAAAACTACAACTCACCTTACCTCAGTGAAATCCTTGCTAAAAGAAGCCCAGTTTAACACCAATGCCAAAGCTATATATTCATCTCTAATTCTCTATGAATATATAGGTAAACTCGAAAATATATACTTTATCATTAGTAGAATTTGTCTGAAAGAGACTAATAAAGAATGTAATAAAATGAATTCCCAAAGTAGATAAATCAGGGTCCTTCCATCTGATCATCTGAGTATCCAAAGTAATACCTCAACTTGACATATTTGAATTCGAAAATTACATGCCCTTTTTATTTATGCAATGCTACTTTAAGAAACAAACATCGAAGGAAAGGATTAGGAAAACCAACAATCCAATCAACTGCTATCAAACTAAATATTCATCTCTATGAAATATCTGAGTCATATTGGACGTGAAAGATAACTCCTTTCAATTTCCCAGAGTAAATGCTCAACACTAGCATGCATTGGACATAAGCAATAAACACAATACAGTTCTCAAAGAGAATAGAGTCTAAGCTCCTGAAATGATGAAAGATGTAAAACTTTCAAAAAATTTACCAGTTTTCCAGACACAAATAGAATACAATAATAGTGAGAGTGCCAACCTGTTTTGTCCTGTCACAGAAATTATTAAGGTAGTAGCGGGCCAAGGCATTCAACCATCTTTAACTATTCCCTGTACTGTCCACTTGCCACACCTGAAAATGTGAGTGAATTGGGCAGATGTTTCAAATAAAAAGCAATATATGTCCAAAATCTGAAAAGATTATGCCCTAATCATTTTAGTCTAGTATTAGTCTATCGTTAGAACGAACTTAAAAACCAATGTTCAAGGACAAGCACATAATTTGATAATCGCTACAGCCTAGATGCGTTCAACTTGTCTTACTGAAAGATAACGTTTCCTTAAGTGATAAATAATTTTCTGCAGGCTGGCTGTAGAAAAAATACCATACATAATCTCCTTTCATAGCAGGAGTACCAGAGTACTACTGAATGTTATGTCATCTCCATGGTCAGCCCACACTGAAGAAACATACATGCACCAGTAAGGATGATGTCATCGGAAAGATCATAAATATCCTTAAATGCTAAATCTTGCTGAATAGATTTTCGCAAACCATCCATATATCTCCCAACCTTCTGTTCCATAGTTTCTGTTAAATCAACACGAGTAGACAACAAAAGGAACTCCTCAGTATAATCAGTCACACTTCGAAGTCTTTGTTTCAAGTGGTGAAGTCTCATGAATAAATCTCTCTCATAGTCATGAGGAATGAATTCAAACTTCAATTCACGAAGCATCTTGTTCCAAGTGGTGATTTGTTTGTAACCTTGTCTTTCTCGACTCTTTTGCAACTCATCCCACCATACTAACGCATAACCAGTCAGTTTAGTAGCAACCAACTTAACACGTTTTGGATCCTCTAAATTTTTGTAATCAAAAACCTTTTCAATCTTATTGAGCCAATCAACAAAAGCATCCGGGTGTAATTTACCATTAAACTCGGGAACATCAAGTTTAATATCACCATTTTGATTACGTTCTAGAATTCGCAAAAAACGGTTAAGATTAAAGTTACCTTCATCGTTGCCATGATTCCGGCGTTGCTGATTTTGATGGGCATGATGATTATGATTAAGACGCCTAGGTGGGGAAGTACTTGAATTAGAATCTGACGGATCAGGAGGATCATAAGCACGAGCTGCCTGCTTGGGTGCATGTCGATGCTGACGAGGTGGAGTATTATGATGGTTCCTGACCTGATTCTGCCCATTATTACCTCTACGTCGAACAGGAGAGAAATCTCTTTGCTGCAGATCTCTATTGGGATGCAAATTTGCATGATTCCTAAGCAAAAGGGGAGGAGATGCGGCTCTGCGATTTCGCTGCTGCTGATTTCTTCTTGGAATATCTTGTTGTTGACCACGAAGAACACGTTCTTGTGGTTGCTGTTGCTGCTGCCTTCGCACCATAGGTGGAAGTACTCTACCGAGATCAACATGTGGACCCCTAAGATGGCCTTGATTCGCCACTTGTGCTGGTCGTCGAATATCAGCTCTAACTTGCTAATTTCTAGCACCGTTAAGACTACAATTTCCTTTAAATTCACCATCTCGTTCATGAAGCCAAGCATGAATACGGTTCTGACGTGATTCAGAATCATCTTCTAAGACAAGAGGAAGGGAGAGGGGACGTCGACTGTGCTGTTCATCATCAAAACTTCTTTCTGATTCTTGGGTTGGTCTAGGATCATCAACCTCATTGCTCTCACCAGCAGAACTGCTGTCAACAGTTTGCAGTGGTGGTTGAGGAGCTACAACAAGCGTGGACATCATCTTCATCATCTCTGTCAAGGTGTCTTCAATGCGAGCAACGCGAGTGTAGGGCTGCAATCTGAGCCGAGCGGCTCGGGCTCGACTCGGGCTCGGCTCGATAAAAGCTCGGCTCGGCTCGCTCATTTATCTAAACGAGCCGAGTTCGAGCCGGTTTTTGAGCTCGTCACGAGCCCGAGCCGAGCTCGAGCTCTAAACGAGCCGAGCCGAGCAGCTCGTTAACTATGGGCTTGGGCAGTTGGGCTTATATCTCTTCTCTCTTCAAAATGGCATCTACTAGATTCAGAGGTAACAAGCCTCGCACCATCATCACCAACTAGATCTCCTCGTCGTCCAGTTTACTATGTTCAAAGTCCATCTCGAGATTCACATGAAGGAGAAAAAACCCTCATCAGACTCAGAAATTCACCAATTTCCTCTGGCAAGTTCTTACGAGTTAAGATCTTGACTAAGTAACCAAAATCATAAGCACTGTGAAAAGTAACCCAACTGACTGAATCATTACAAACGAGTCCACTCGACATCATTAACTCAGCAAATCGGTATGAATCAATTCCAATTTCACGATTTTTATCAAAATCAATTCCTTGTCGTTTCAACAACTCAATCGAATCAGTAGCGTGAACATCTTTAGTAACATCGAAATCTCGAAAGTTAAATTCCCAAATATATTGAAAAGCAGTTCCGAGATCTGGAAGATTTCCATTAGCATCAGTAAGAGTTAATCCAACTTGAATCAAATTCAAAGCATCAACATTTGTTTTCAAAAGCAAATAATGATCTGATGGTTGCAATCGATGAAAATACGGTTGTTGATGTTGTTGTTGTTTGTTGATCGTAGTTATTGATGATAATGATGATGATAAAGAGTTCTCGAGATCTGAAGGACAATAAATGATACCAGGAAACTCAGTATCCATTGAAATGATAGGAAATTGATCTATTACATTTTTTGGAATTCATGTTGCTCCAACTACATTATATCTCTCTTTCTCTGATCTAAGCCCAACTGTAAGCAACAATACCCCTGTTTTTAGCCATTTTTTACTTAATTTAATATCTGGGGTTGTTATAACGATATTGGCCGGTGTTTGATCAGAAATTATTGTGTGTTTGATCAAATCAGTGAATTAGTATTATAACGAGCCGAACGAGCCAAACGAGCCAAACGAGCCAGCGAGCCAAACGAGCCAGCGAGCCGAAACGAGCCGAGCTCGAGTTTTACTGTTGGCTCGCGAGCCGAGCTCGAGCTCATAATTCAGCTCGATCTTAATTTTAAGCTCGGCTCGAGCTCGGCTCGGTTAGTAACGAGCCGAGTTCGAGCATACCTTAGCTCGGCTCGAGCGGCTCGAATAACACCCCTACGCGAGTGGTCATGGTTGGGGGTCTGCCTCTTCTATTCCCTTGGTTTACCATTGTGAATATCCAAAGAAATAAATGGCTCTTGAAGAAGAAAAAAAAACAGATTTTTAATCTTCTAAACCCAGAAAAAACAAGCTCTTGATACCAATTTTGATGTAATATTATCGGCGGAAGCAAACAATAATAAGAACATCAATTAAATAAATGGTTTGAACACCCAAAAACTAGGGTTCTTCACAAAAACGAATTTAATGTCTCAAGACATAAACAAATCTTCAATCTAACCTACTTAATAAGGTTTGCAATCCCCTATTTATAATAGCCTAAACCTAATCCTAACTAAACTAGAAAAGCTACTTAGTTTAGGAACTTAAAACAAAATTGAAACTAAGTAATAGTAAATCCTATTAAAAATAGGAATCAAAATAGAAACTCAAAATAGACATACCCCCCCCCCCCCCCCAAAAAAAAAAAAAAAATTCAAGATGTGGTGTTATCTTAGCCGTCCATCATAAAACTCACCTACAGCTATAAAGCTCTTCTGTCTTGAAATAGGGGGTATCTCAAAAAAAATTTCAAATGGGGGGTATCTCAAATTTCGACTTTCAAATGGGGGGGGGGGGGGGGGGGTATGTCCAAAAATCTCTAATATTTTTTAACTTTTTCACTCGACAGCTTCTATAGAAAGAATAGTTATAATAAAAAGTGGATAGAATTGTTAATAATAATAAAATGCATCCAACTTTCGAACGGAATAATAAATCTAAAATGTCAGAATTCTCACCAGTGCAATTCTCAAATGGTTTTGAACGTCGGCCAGAAGCAAAGTTGCAAGTGTTGTAACCATTATTGCTAAAGCTATAAGGCTCATTTAATGTAATTCAATGCTTCATAATATTTTCAAGCTGCTTGTAGCATAGCTATGTGAAGTCTTGGAATCTGGCTTGCACATCATATCAAAATGTTCCAATGGTCGAATTTGGTGTCTGAAAATAAGTATATAGAAAAAGAAAACAAAAACTACTTAAAAAATTTTAGAACTAAAAAATATATTTTTTACAATACTCTTTATATTAACTGTTGATTCAATTTTTTAACTTAAAAAGCATCACCATTTCGACACTGTTATGTACATGAGTTTTTCTGGCAGTCGGTACGACCTCATTAAAATGTTTTATACACCCCTGATCAGCATGTCCAGAACTTTATAACAACCAGATAAGAACTGAGGGAACAACAAAAAATAAAAAATTTATATTCAGGAAATAACTTTTGTACATTACATCAGTAGGTTGTTTAGGAACCATACCAGGATATACTCGAAAACATGAAGGCTATGAATTAAACATCCCATGGCACAAAACAAAAGGCTATGTATTAAGCATACCATGGCACAATAAACATGAAAAGTGAAAGGTTACGAAAAAAACATGAAAATGAATTACACATCAACCATTTATAGCACTAGTATGATTCATCACTAAAGAAAGTACAAGCAAGTCAAGTGTGAATTTTTTATTGGAAACTATGAGCGCTTAGATGTTGCAATTCATACATTAGTGTTTTGAAGCACGCAGCTAGAAATATGGACCTAGACAACTCAATAACTATAATATGCACTTGATGCCAAGTTTAAATTTATGAATGACAGTTTAAAGACATGCTTTAAATTTATTCTATAACACACCATATACTTGGGAAAAAAGTAATCGAAATTGAGTCATTAATACATTGGGTCTGTATGATTGGTCCATGTAATAATGCCTAGGGAATTATCGGGTCAGTTATACAACTTCTGTTTAATTTACCGAAAGAACACTCTAAAATAATGGGATTTAAAGAAAACAATCCCTAATATAACGATTACATGAATATTCTCTCATGAAAATATTCCCACGATTTAAGCCAATTTTTGGGGGAATCTTTTATAAGGTGGTCTGCGCTACTGTTTCGGAAGATTTTTGGGGGAATTTTTGGTCTTAGACTCTAAGACCAAAGGTAAATGCAATTGCTAACAGACAAAGCATTCTAAGACAGGAAGGAAAAAAGCTCTTAATGGCAAATATATGGGTATTAACGAATTACTCCCTTGGAAGATCTTTTTGGCTCATAATATTTTACACATTGGACTTTTACTCAATTCGTTGAAAATGTAATAAACATCAGACCTATCATCTAACCATAACATGTTTAATTTTCAGAATCACCTTATCTCGCAGAAATCTAAGAGAAGTTTGTCAAAGGATTTGAATCTAGGAAACAGTGCACTTCAAATAGATTCATTGTATGAGTCCAAATTCCAAACCGCATATATAATAGCTTTGTTACCTATCAAAGGTACTATATATATATCAATATTTAAAAGCATAGCAAAACAAACAATTACAGTTACAAAGAATACAAACTGTACTAAATATCCAAATTTCAAAACAACAATTAAAATTTCTAAGACATAATAATCCCAAAAATTAGATTTTTTTTTTTTTTTTTTATTGTTAAACTAAAATTGTGTAGGCATATTTTTCCATTGAAAAAAAGAGTTCCTTAGAATTTTGCTTGTTAGCCTTCCTGGTTACACCATTAAATCATTCATCTAATCTTTCTCTCTCAAGATGCAACTTATGCTGTGTGTGGGGAGGGGGGAGGGGCTCTAGACAGGCGTCAGCCATCAGGTCATTCTCTTTTAAAGAGAGTTTTGCCATATTAAATAGTGTATGTTATGAACTTAATTTAAGGTTTGTCAAGAGTGCATAAACTACCATGGTTACATTGCAGCTCAACAAAAGTAAAGGAAGGGGGGTATAACATACCTGAGATTCTAGTACGAGGATATCCAGAAGGTACATGGCTCTTCACCTCAATAGTTGTTTTTGCAGCTTCTATAGCAACAGTTATATTTTGCAATTCACATCACATCCAATCCAGAGACTACTTTCCATGACCACCAGAGACTTGCAACTATAAATTGCTCCACACTTTGGATCCAAGCTACTTAAGATTGATTTTGGCCAACTGGTTAAAAGATGTTTAAAGAAAATTGCACTATTCAGGTAAGCCTTTATATCAAACACGGTGTCAATCAAAGCTTCCCAAAACTGCTTAATGAAACTGCATCACGAATAGATGTTTAGCTGTTTTATAGCAGCGGGCACTCGTGAGTCAATTTCAAGGAAAAATTAACAAAAGAAGCAAAACGCGTATAAGTAACAACATACATAATTTTCATTCTAATTCTAAGATTAATGACCTTAAAAAACACATACACAGATAAGTAAAGAAAGAAAATCTCACATGGCATGAGGTTTAGAATTACAATACCAATGTACAATAAAACTGAAAACAAAGGAGACATACTAATCAAGATCTGACATTTTAGCTATGATAGGGAAAAAAAAGGATGGAGAAAATGACAATGTGGAATAGGGGCAGAATATGGCTCTAACAAACTTAACCACATAGCTATTACAAAAAAAAGCTCTAAGAAAAACCCAAAAATTTAACATAAGTGATTCATCTCAATCATCATTATCATTATAAATCCTAAACCAAGATTACAGAGCAATTTGAAGTGAGAAAATATGGCTCAATCAAACAGACAATTATGCTATCATCAGAAAAATATGGCTCAATCTTAAACAAACATACAATCCATTTTTCTTCCTTGTTGCTGCTTAAAGGAACAATATGCTTAGGGGTAAAGGCTTTATGAATTAACTTTTTTATTTTTAAAGGTGTTGAAACAATGTTAGTCGTTAATTCACCAACCAGTTTTGTCAAATTTAGATGTTTGCCAAAACGGTCATGTTGATTTTTTTTATTTTTTTTTAAAGCACACTTATGTAAATTCTCATTTGATGTGGGATCGTGTACTTTATAAAGGGATTAACACATTAGACAACGAGAAAGAAGGGGATTCACGGACCTATTAGAGAGAGATGCAACAAAAGAGAGATGTATCTATAATAATTCTAGATGCATGTATGTGAGATTGTGAGTTATGTAAGAAATCTCCACCTAAGTGAACAATTAATATAATGTTAAATATCTATTTGATCAAATTGCAATTGTCAGATGAACTGTCATTAAAAATAAACTACTCCCATATCCACATCATCGTCAAACACAAAGGCTTAGACTTACTCCACACCACAATAAGAAGACAAAATGTCATGTTGCTCATGCTAGGGTGTCCTATGATTTTGATATTATGGAATACTATTAGTTGTGGTTCTTTTGTTAAAATGAGTGTGAATCAACTTAGTCAATTTGTCCATACTGTATTTGGGATTATTCAGGATAAGGTAACATGACCTATCTTATTATGTGTACAGTTAGTCTACCCTCTCGAGCACATATAAATAAGGCATTTAGGCTCACACAAAAAACAGCAAGACTTATTCCAAATCTATACTATTTAAAGAATATTTATTCAGTATTTGTAGGTATGCTCTTAACACCTTTCTCTCTTTATTTCGATTAACAATGATTCCATTTCAGGCTAATGAAAAACCTTCTTTCAACCATAAACATGTCAACATATCAATTTGGTCAAAAAGAAGAAAGTTGAAATTTTTAGATGCATAAGAACACAAAAAGTACTGATTGTGAGTGGATATGAAGTACCTTGTTTAACATAAATTTAACAACAGAGATCAAGTTGGTGTGAGTGGAGATGAATATATGATCTATGGTTAGCCAAGGAGTCACAGATCAGAAACCATAGAAACCTATGGCAATCCCTTTTTTTTTCCATTATGATAATTATTTAAGGGGAAGCTGGAAAACAAATGACATTTTTGCATTGATGTATGTAGGTACATTGCCATTACCATTGTTCCTGATTTTGCAAATGCAACCTATACCTAAAAGAATTAATTCCACTCTCTCAATAACATTGTTGTCTGAACTCAACGGCTATAGATAACTGGTTCCAATACTATAGCATATTACATCTTAAACACATGTCTCGAAAAATTGAGGATTAATAGAATAAACCCACTTGTATTTAGGAGAATCGGGTTTGCTATCCAGAAAGGACTTGCCGCGCAGTTTGTAGCGCGTTTGTCCTCTACTTTTGTGTAATTCGTTGAGCTTATCAATAAAATTTATCATAAATAAAAAAAAAAAAAAAAAAAAAAAATTGAATAAACCCACTTTCGGCATAATACCCACAACAATAGATTTGTCGCGTAATACCCATAACATTAATACACTCTAAGATTTTCAGATTTTGTAAACAATACACACAACAACAATACATTCTAAGATAATGAATCAACATAAGCTAACCAAATCAGAATATACTGGACATTGAGACAAAAAACCATATCAACAAAAGCATTCAATTGGTCAAAATAACCAATCAATCGAACACCATACTATCTCTACTTTACCACATATATTCAATTTTTGCACGAGATGTTAAAATTCTATTGCAATATTAATGAACTAATTACAGTACAATTCAAACAAAATTTAGACCGAAAAAAAATAAAAATGAAATTGATAATAGAAAAAACATTTTAGACAGAAATCAAAAGAATGCAATTATGGATTTTTTTAACAAAAACATGTGTTTGGGACCCCTACCAAGAAATGTCTTAGGATTGCTTTCAACTTCTAATGACTTTACACCACTGCCCTCCAGATCCATTTCACCTATGAAGATAGCTTTATCCATTTTTAGTCTAAAGATACTATACACTAAGGGCGAATGAGCAGAAACTACTCTATGTGGCTGTTAGGAACTGGTTATGCCAAAGCCTATAATTCAAAATAAACACCATCACATCCATCAGCTATGATTACTTAAAAAAAAAAAAAAAAAAAAAAAAACATCCATCATCTATGATTAAGGATAAATGGTGCATGTTTAAAAATAAAATTCAAGAATCTTAGTGCTCCAGATTAGTTTGGGCAAAAGACCTTCAAAACATCAATAGATCATTTTTATTTGTTTCACAAATCTTTTTCTACCTAATTCTCTCTTTCTGTTGCTCAATCATATACTCAACGAAAACTCTTTTGATGAAAGCTCTCTTTTCATATACAATCCTTTGGTATTTTTACAACTATACTATCAGAAACAAATACAACAAACAAACAAACAATCTGTCAATAAGTTCAGTAAATTAATTACTTGATTGGGTTTAAATTAAGAAAACAAAACTTTGGTCGAGATTTAAAGAGTCTTCACTACTCAATGATGCCCCTTTAAATTGAAATCATGGAATTACTTGAAAGAAACTACTGTAATCAAAGAGATTGATTAATACTTACTGTGATCGTTTGCAAAAGAGATAGTAATGTGTGGAAATACTTGGGAGTAGTTATACGGTTGCTCAAATTCGCCAAATAAAACCAAAAAAATTAATTAACGTTGAATCGGTCCATAATCTGACATTAATTGAAGGAGAAGAAGAAAAGAGAGTTGTTGAAGGAAGAACACAGAGACATTTAGCGAATGAGATAGCTTTGTTAATTGTTTTTTTTTTTTTAACTTAAACTTCTGCAACCGAAGCCCACTGTGTAACTTAAGCCCAACCGACGATTTAAACGTAAACCCACGTAAAGTTATAACTTAGATAAAACCAGAAACACTGTGATCGAGGAAATCCAAGGGTTAAGATCTGATTTCGACCACCAACTTGAAATCTGGTCCGTCCAGAGACAAAATTTATATAAGTTTGTCTCCCAAACTTGAGATTGCATTGTCCCTTATAACTTAGATATAACCATTTTTACTATTTACCACCCTTATATATCTAACCCTAAATTCTATCTAAAAATATCTATATATGTGCCCCCAATCACACACACTCCTGTTACTACTAAAAATATGTGATCCGTCCACATTATAAGAAAAATCCAAAAATCCAATTTATTAAGGTAACATTATTAATTATATTTTTAAATTTATCTTAAGTTATAAGAATTAATTATTCTAATTATCTTTATTAAAATTAATTAATCCAATTTATTAAGGTAACATCAATCTGAGCTCTTTAACATAATCTCAATAAAGAAGTCCGAGTGTCTTTGTGTCGATACCTCCCACACCCCGTCAGTCGCAATTGACAACTCGAGTCATTCTTGTACAAGAATATCACCTTCACCTTCTTTTGTTGTTAAGAAATAATAACCAGCTTGGACTGTTGCAGCCATAGGGAAAACAACAAGACCTAACACTGACATTTTGGATGCAGGAATGAACCATTTGCGTAATCCGACGATTCCAGAAGCAACACCACGTACAAGATACCCACGAAGTGAATATTTCTCTCTTCTGCTGGATATTGCACAAAGTGTAATCAGAAAGTCCGTAGATGAAGCACCATGCGGCAACCTATGTTGTCAGGGGCGCCGCCTAGGCGCTATTTCTAAAGGAGGACGCTCCGCTGGGCCAAAACAGCGCCTAAAAAGCCTTGGGGCCGTCTGGGCGGCGCTCAGGTCCAGCGCTTTGGTCAGAGCGGCCCATAGAAACGCGCTCAGGGAGGCCCAAATCCAAGAAAGCCCGTATAAAAAAAAAAAAAAAAAAAATTCACTTCTTTCTCTCTCACCTCTTTCACGTTCTCTCTCTCTCTCACCTCCGCCTCTCTGGTTTCTCTCTTCTGCTACTTCTCTCTGGCTTTGCTGCTAATTCATATTCAAAGCTAATCAAATCATATAATCTTTTTCTAATCTTCCTTAATCAAACCAAAATCTAATCAAATTTAAATTTTTTTTTTTAATTTTTCAAATCAAATTCTAATCTTTCTTTTTTCAATTTAACTTCTATTGAAATGTTAATCCCCCAATTAGCAATCCAATTCTTTCGCTGACTAGTTATTGTTAACCCCCCCAATTAGGAGGTTCTGGGTTGCATTAATGGTTCAGTGATCACTTATAGTTATAATTTATAAATTCAATACAAAGTTACAAACATAATTATCCAAATCTCTTAATGTTGGTCTTGATCGGAGCGGCGTCTCAGCGCCGCCTGAGCGGTGGAGGTGGTTCCCAGAAATCTCAGCGCCCGGCGCTCTGCTCCGCCCTTGACAGCATAGGCGGCAACTGTGTCACTCAAGCGAGAAGGAAAGTTGATGCGCACGACTTTCAAACCCCCAATAAGGCGATTGTTGTTGCCATTATTAGGAGGAGGATTGTAGATTCCTTTAATCAATTCAACGGCAGTTCCATGATTACGCTGCTGCATAGGTCCATAATTCGATTCCATTTTTAAGAAGAAACAAGAACCCTAACCCTAATTTAGGCTCAACTCAATACGGGATCGGGATCAGGATTGGGATTAGGTTTAGTGATGCGCGAGATGGTATTTAGTCATCTATCTACGACGTCGGTGCGTGTGTTGGGCTTTATAATACCCATTAGTAACGAGCTTTAATATTCACCATCCTGTATAATCACCATCTTGTCAGTGTGCTATACAATAAGACTAGTTGTTGAACCCGTGCTACGCATTGGGGTTTTTGTGATCCTATATATGGAGAATCACTTATGATGCATGTTATTGCTCAAGGTATTATTCATGATTTGGCCTCAATATTCAATATTAATTATTTTGGCATATTTGTAGTCTATACAAATATGTAAGACATACACATGAAAATCAATATTATAAAAATGATTTATTTGTTAGAAAAGAAATAAGGATAACAGATAAGGGTCCATAAAAATATGTTTACAGAAAATAGACACCGATTCAGGTGGTGATCGTACATCAAAATCAAAATTGGTCCAAGCTGCTGACTTATGTGCTTGGTCGTTACAACTTCTTAGACATCACCTGAATTACATAAAGTAAAACAATTACATAAATTTAAGACAACTATTTCAGCCTAAACAACATTTCAGTCCATGCTAAACCCCAGCTTGCATTTTGCCATAAAAAAAAAATAAAAAATAAAAAAAATCAGAATTTAAACATCTAATAGCAGCTTGGCAGTCTCATTTCAATATAACATTGTTGAAATCATGGCTGATGATCAGGAGAGTTGCCACTTCAACAGCTACTACTTCTAAATTTTTTGTAACTACACGCGATGATATCTCCATTAGCATCTTTGCAACGCTCTTGCAGCAAACAATGCCTGTCATAAGAACCATCAAAATTGACTTTTGAAAAACCCGAAGATGGAGCAATCCATTATGTTTCAGAAGTATCTCTGATCACATCACTTCTTTTGATATTATTACTATGAGAATCTAAAGAGATAGAAGATAGCCACATACTTTCTACTCTTCCTAATCATAGATTCAAGAGTAATATTAGCTTGCTCAAATATAACCTGATTTCTAGACCACCAAATGTAATAGATAGATACAATGCAAAACTCCCTTGGGGCGTTTTCATGTCATTACCAAATTATGAATTGTTTAACTCGCACATTACAATTTTGAGGTTTATCAATGTTCAATGTTTAAGTTTAAAAGGCAATAGAACAATAAGTACATAAGAGCATCTCTAATGCACGGTTTAAAAAATAGTTTTTTCTATAATTTTGTCCCCAACTCTTATGCTATCACTCATGTTATAAATACATCTGCTATAAACATGGTTCAATTTAGAACAAAATATACAACCTTCTATTTCTTACAAATGATTTCTTTATTATATTTTTTGAAAACTACATCAATTTATTACCATTCAAATCTGTTTTTATAAATAGTCTTCTTTTTCTCCATTCTTTTTATTCTTTTTACATCAATAGAAGGATGCAAAGTTTATGTGCATTAGTTTTAAAATAATAGTTCTAAATTTAGAAGGTTGCAAAATCTTAGAAAATGCTATAAATGCTGATGTGTTGCCTATGTGGCATATTAAATTTAGACCGTGTATTAGAGATGCTCTAACCTTTTAACCTAGTCATATTTGAAAAAAAAAAAAAGATGTGCGATGGATCTTCTATGACTACCACATCTATGACAACTGAAATCTACTATAAACTTCCTATGCTGCAACATGTCCCCTGTAGGCAACAAATTCATAAAGAATTTGCAGACAAACAAAGAAAACTGACTCGGAATCTGTAATTTCCAAAAAAAAGTGTAAGAATTTGTAACTGACTCGAGAACTAAGAAAAAATGAGTCATATTGGGAAAAGAAAAATCTGAGTATGATCCCTTACTAAGATTTGTAAATCGTAATTGTCAATTCTTGTAGGAATTTGATTGGGGATCATGAAAACTAATTTGAAAAACCTACAATCACTAATTTGAAAACTGCTAAACCATCTACTCAAGGAGTTACTACTCAAAGAGTTACTTAGAGAGAATCGAACAATGTAAACTGAAATGACCACATCTATGCAATACTTCAATAAAAATGACTTCTCCCCAAATTCTCAAATTTCATAGAGAAAGAGAGACTAAAATCTGAGTAGTTTTACTTTTACCACCAACAGTTTCACCTAGTTTAGAAATTTGAACTGTACCAAATTTGGCATTTTATGTACAAAATTTAAGTTTTTTTTACTATAGTTATTAGTAACCCAATAATGCTCAAGTTGTCCCAACTCCCAACCCAACAGGTCTTCTTCGATCCGGATTTAAAAAACAAGTGCACATGTAGTTAAATTTGTAAATGCCCTAAGGTTTTGATCCGGGTTTTTCTTTCCCATCAGAGACTCGGAGTATGGTTCCTGGCACAGCCAAAATGGCATGCCAATTGCCAAATATGGCATGCCATGCATGGGCGGCATGCCATTTGGAGATTTGGCATACATTTTTCGTGGTTGTTTATAACTAATTAATATTTTATTTTAAATATATATAATTTTATATTTAGAAGACAAAATTTCTAGAAGATATGATTTACCTACCCAAATTTGAGAAGAATGTGAAGTACATAAAGTAAATCAGTAATCCCAATCCACATCAAAGTCCAAAACCTTAGACTTTTAGTACAATTGATGAAATTATCCAAGAATGTACTTGATTAGCAATTGGTGCAATTGATGTCTTAAATTCTAAGTACAAGGTACTTTTAGACTTCGAATAAACATTTTTTTTTTACTTATTTGAATACCTTCTAATGAAAATTTAATATATTCTATTATTATTAATTTAGTATGATTATGTTTATTATATAGTGTAACCAAACTTTGTATATATCGTACACAAGAAAAATGGGCCTTGTATGCAAGGGGGAGGGTAAAAGGCATGCCGTTTTGGCATGCCATTTAGCAATGGCATGCCAAAAAAATAGTCCTTACTAGGAACCCTACATCAGAGAACATTTCACCACATTAGGGTAAGTAACCTTTTTATCCTAAATAATAATAACACGTGGAATCGTGATAAAAAAATAATTTGGGAATCTCAAATTGATACAAGTTCTTCACTTCTTCCATACGTTCCGTTCATCTTTCAAAGCAATCTCATTAACATTATCTCCTCCGAATGGAATGCGTGCTAAGATTTCGATTATTGTCTCCTCAAGTGTGTTCGAGTTTGGCTTTGTTGCACACACTCAAAAGGTGTGTATGTTAACCTCCCACCAAATGAGTTCATATGTCTTTTAATTTTTTTTATTAATGATTAATCAATCATTTTAATCACACTTTCAATCAAATTACCAACAAATAATATTGTCTTAAGTTTGTTGGTAATGATATGTGTGAACTCATAATAATAACTCAAGATAAAATAAAGTAATACGCATTACAGAAATAATTCTAAGAAAAGAATAAACTCAAATGAATTTACATTCAATAAATTCAAAATAAAAGTAAATACTTACTGCACTTTGCTCATACAAATTTTGGAGAAAGAAATGAACTGAGGCTTGCTGAAGTAATTTCGAATTTCAATACTCATCTATAAATGTAAAATCATTATCTCTACGATCTCTCATCATCATCTTCACAACTTTTGAAATCATCTCATCATCCTCATCTCAATCTAAATCAGTCACCTCTCATTATCATCATCTCAACCAAAGTTCTAATTATCATCATCTCAAATTCTCAACCCAATTTAAAATGATATTTGTAGGTCGTGGCTTATTGTCATTCAGTTTTAGGTATTGATATCATTCCATCATTTTTAATGACTTGACAAGAAAGGGAAGAACCACATAAGTAACAAAGTTGGTTCCTCACTATTTTTTTTTGTTCAATATATGATATCATTGTACATTTATGAAGTAAAACGTAACTATCTTGTGTAATAGTTTTATCTTAGCTTTCTTGTGTGTACTAGGTATTAAACTTTTATTTACTCTATTGAGAAGTTATGAAATGAAACACTACCAGTATATTTACTCTATTGAGATGTTTATTTATTTATTTTTATTTTTATTTTGTGGGGATGATGAAAGAAAAGAAGAAGGTTCATCTTGTTAGTGTTTTTGCACAAAATCAACTAGAGCCGTGCAAATTGATCACCTGAGATATATGATCTCATCCATTTTCTTTTTGTGTTTGTATGACTTTTTGAGTGTTTAATTTAAAATGTATGTCTTTTCTTAAATTATAAGTTAATGCATTGAAAGAAGAAGAAAAACATGATATTAGCTGAAAACCTCCCCATTCTGTCGAAATTTTCGGAATATTCGTGAATATTCGAGCAATATTTCTTGAGAAGCATATTTGCCAAACCTCCCCATTCCGACACTGAGCTTGGGATATTCGTGGAATAATCCGGTTTTTCACGAATCAGATATTCGAGATTATTCGATATTTTCACTTATGGTTTTATCCAAGCATAGGTGAAAAAATCGGATAATCTCGAATATCCGAACCTTGAAAAACCGGATTATTCCGCGAATATCGCAACGCCAGTGTCGGAATGGGGAGATTTGGCAAATATGGTTCTCGCGAAATATTGCCCGAATATTCGTAGATATTCCGAAAAATTCAAAAAAATGGGGAAATCCAACAAATTCCGGCAAGATTCAGTTTACTTTTTGTGATTGGTTTATGAAATTTTAAAAATTCGTATTATTCGAATATTTTGAGAATATTTGTAAATATCGGGTCAGCATGGGGAGGTTTATGTTTTGTTTAATATCCGTATGTATGCCGTACCGCTCCGAATTCCTGTGAATATCCGCCCAAAATTTTGGATATTTTCACCTATGCCAACAAGTAATGGCTAGATTTGAATTTTTTGGAGAAAGAATTTGCCTTATGTTAGTTTTACAGAAACCAAGAGTGATTATGGGGAACAGAAAACTACTATTGAGATGAAGACGATGAAGAAGAGGTGGTAGAACTGATGGTAGCCATTGAAGAAAGAAAAATAAAATTTTATTAATAGAAAAAAAGGAGAAGAAAGAGTCTAGTCTAGGTAAGCTAACTTGATTAGACTATACACTAAGTGATACCATGTAGAAATATAAGTCTCTTGTATTGCATTGCTAATGGGATACAATAGAATGCATAAAAACACTCAGAATAAGCAATAAGTTGAAATGTGTATTCTTAACACATTTCAACTGAAACATTTAGGGCATGTTTACTTGGGGAAAACTGTTTTCAGTTTTCCATTTCCATTTTTCTTTTCTATCTCTAGTTTTTTTTTTTCTAATGAAAATTTTGGAAAATTAAAAAACGTGTTCACTTGATTTTAAAAATTAGAAAACTGTTTTCTGTTTTCTATTTTTTTTAACAATTTTTTTTTCTTAAAATAATAACTTTTATTGATAAACTCAAAGAAAGACACAAGCTTGAACGTAAAAGACATATAACAAGCTTGAGCGAGATTCCATTAAATAAATTGTACAAATCATTTTTTCAAACCAAAACAACAATATAAACATAATAAAAAGAACATATTTAATAATATACATGTCCTCCACAAAATAGGTTGTAACAAACTACAATTCACCGTATTACAAATTCAACATCCCAGAAAATACACTAGTTCAAAAGCTAAGCTAAATTCAGCCAAACCCCCAAATTCCATAGAAGAAAACCCCAAATTTTAATACTATTTGTTGATAATAACAATTGTGAAATCAGGAAATTGTACCTTTCTCTAATTGATTGTTGACTGAAGAAGAAAGCTCCAAACTGTAATGTAATCACTTGTAACAAAAAGTTGAAAACCTAAGAAGATAAATGTCAAAATTAGAGATTGAGCAGAAATTATTCTTAGATCTAATACTTATATCCATAATTGATTGAATAGAAACATGAAGAATTAATAAAAAATCAATTACCTTTTCGACGATGAAAGTAGTCAGTGATGTTGTTTAGTGAAGAGGAAAGAGAGAGAAGAATAAGAGGAAGAAGATTATGATGAAGAGAAGAGAGATATGGAGAGAGATGAAGAGGAAAAAGAAGGAGAAGAAGAGATCGATGAACCTTCAACCCTTCTCCATGATTTCTTCTTTTTTCTTCTTTTTTTCGTGAGTTCTTTTCTTCTTCTTTGTTCGTGTTTTTGGTTTTGCGATGGTGTTTTCCAAATGAAAAACGCTAAATTGGTGTTTTCTCTTTTTAAGTTAAAATAAGAAAACAGAAAATTATTGGAAATCAGAAAACTGTTTTCTATAACTATAAAAACATCTCAAGTAAACACGTTTTCTAATTTTCATTTTCTTTGGAGATAGTTTTCCGGAAAACTAGAAAAGTTTCCCACAAGTAAACAGGGCCATATTCCATAAAGATACAGGGATTTCAAACAAGTTGGACATATTTACAGAGCTTTTCAAATAGGCTAGTCTTCCACTAATTCCAAAAGAAGAGAAAAGAACATTCTGACTAAAACCTTTAGATAAAGCAAACCACTTTTTACTGTTTACTGGAATATGTAACTTGCCATGGATCCTTTGTAAGAGTGATCATTAAACCACTAAACATCACATACACTTAGATCTTTTTCCTTAATAAAGCTGGTCTCTTCTGTCATACCACCATCTCCACCTGCAAACCACAAAGCCAGAGGTATCTATCAGCAGTGGACTTGTTAAAGTTATTTTCAAGGACTAAATACTCAAGAACAGAAATTAAGTCACTCTACGGAGTCTACGAGAATCTATAAAATATATACTCTTTATTTTAATGGTGAAGAGAATAAGCTTTGGAATTTACCAGTAGTAGTCCCATCGAGGTCGGACTTTGCTCATTCGATTATGTCCATATGGATAGTCAGTTTCTGATCGTTTGCTATTACGGAATGCACAACATCCTATCGAATAAATTGAGATGAGGAAGATTAGTACAACAACGTTCAGGACTGATAGCTTGTGCCAATCATCCCTTACATCCTCTAGTACACCTGCTTTGCATGAATCACACTCGTAACATAGGAATGGCAACGCGTTGTTCCATTTGTAGCAGTCAGGGTCCTGTTCAGTCGTTGTTGCTTCTGCGTAGTTGCAAGAAGTGGGTGGCTTGCAGCAACCAGACTGCAACAACATAAACAACTTCTTAACATATATACACTACTAGTAGTGCCAGATGAAGCTAATTTGTAAACTATGCATACTAATAGACTCAAAAGTCAAAATACGTTTGTTAGAGCAGAATTCGATTGTGTCACTCGACCAAATCTCTTATTTTCTATCAGTGTACCCCTAGGATTTCACTATTGGATACAAAGATCAATGATCTCTAGATCACATGCCTAGTCACAGTGATGCAATTTTATCACATCTACAATGGAAGGAAACAAACTTTTATTCACAAACTAGTAAGTGGAAGGAAATAGATTACCTGTACAGGAGACATGTCTTTCTCAAGATAATCAAGAGGAGTCCATGAAGAAAGCTTTGAGCAAGTGTTAGATCCCAAGATGCAAGTCCTAAGGGTCCTCCAGTATTGAGGGTCCTTAACTCTGTTCCTCAACCATTCAGAGTAGTCCTGCAGCCTGTATTCCTTGTAAGCCCTGCCATTCACAACTATACCTCCACCTTGACTAGTAACAACAAACCCAAAGATGGTAAAGGATAATAATGTCCCTATGAGCACTAACATCACTAGTAAGTACACCCATAGAGCCCAGGGTACATTAAAACAAGCACCAATGAAACCAGCAAGAGAAACTATAAGAACAACAAAACCGATGACAAGAAGAGGGGTTTGTAAGAACCCTTCACAAGTAGTACTACTCCTTGCCATCCATAATCCACCACCTATGATGGGTATTGAAGCTACAAGAGTGAAGAGGTTCAAGAATCCTATCACACTGTTACTAAAACGATACATGTTTGTTAATTCCTTTCTTTGCTTGCTTTCTTCTTAAGCATGCTCTTCTTGCTCTATCATCTTTAGCTTTTTAATGGATAATGGGTGTTTTATTAGAGCTCAGCACCAAGTAGTCTTTTCTTTTTGCTTCTTTTCTTGCCATAATTTAAAGTGTTTTCTCCTCTTTAATCTGTGCATACTTTTTCATGTATTATAATATCTTTTGTTCAGATTATTCCTTTGATATGCATTCCCAAGTAAAATGAAATTGAAAGAACACCCCTCCAAGAAAATTACTTAGGGTTAACCCCCACATTAACAGTAATAACTAGGTTTGAGATACAATAGTTCGAATACTAGGTTTTCTGAGTGAAGCAAGGTATATATACTGTCATACACTCATATCATATTGATCCTATAAGGGGTAGTTTTAGCAAATATAATATAATCGAGGGATGTTGGCTGGATAAAATGATAAATAGCTTTATATACAGTACAGGAAATTGTTAAGCTTTGATTCCATATATGAATGCAATAAGAATATCATTAAGTCAGGTGGAATATTTGGATGCTTAATTCTTTACAATCTTTTATTCAAAGTTGATTGCAATATTGCATGCTTTGTCTGTTACAAGTCTTTGGCTTGATCTTTCGAGCAAAGAGCTAAACTATACTATACTCTTACTTTTGCTATAAGATATACATAGATGTATCTTTCAATCTTTGTATGTGTATTTGGCTTACGTGTTGTGAATAATACTCAGATACTATTGTTTATAATTTTAATCAAGTGGGAAGGTTGGTAACCTTTAGAAGATTATCCTAAACAGCTTTTACAACACTTGATTATCATTTTGGTATGAACCTTTAGTTCTTTCCATTAAAGTAGGCTGTAGGGTCTTTGCATGGTGCAAACACTGAGACCACCCATGACCAATCTTATTACAACAACAACAACAACAACAAGAATTCCTTAATGGGAGATCAAACAAACATCTTTTCATACCATACCTAAGTTGTTAGGGACCAGAGCTTCTTACATGTAAGTTTTGGTAGAAACATGATGGTGCTTATGTTGATTATGTTTGATCATATCTCATAAGATACGAATTCAACTGATAAAAATTAAATCAAGGGAAGCAACTAACTCTCTGTTGCTAGCTATTAGGACATTGACACATTGTTACAGCATCAATAAAACACTGGCGGTGAATAACTGGATCGCCTTTATATGCAGTGTGATGAGGACCATGGTTATCTAGGAAATGAAATAATAGAGTAAACTTCTTCATTTAAATTTCATTGACATGATCAGAGCTCCTTGAATTTGGAAAGAGGATGTAATATTGAATTACTCATCTTCAATAGTGTTTCAATGTCTCAATGATTGTAGCCTGCAGGGAACCAGATGTGCTTCTCTACCTGTAACATGGAGATTCTCACAATGTCACCTTGTTTTGGGCTTTTTGGGCCCCTTTCTCATTTTTGTAAGCTCACAAGTGTATTAGGCTTGTTCTGGCCCAAAATGTAACATAAGCCCAAATTTGATTCACAAACTTTTGCAACAAGAAGAATGTACAGTATGTAGGTCACCAAAATGCCTGTTCAAATTTTTTGATGCTGATCAACTGATCTAATAAGTGAATCAACCATTCCACCATCTCTGCATTGAGCTCATAAGTCAGCGACAAAACCAAATGCTACTTCTTTCACGTCTCACCACTGTAGCGCCAACTTGTCGCCCCAGCTACATCACCTACGGCAACTCTTCGCCAACTCTTCGCCTGCCTGCTACCATCCGATTTCGATGATCTGCACAAGACACCCTTGATCAACAGTATCAATGTAGCCAAGGCCAACTAACTCAAGTACACAACAGTACTACTTACTATAGTTGTATCTAGGGGTGGCAGTTTTCGACACGACCCGCAAACTCGACCCAGAAAAGGCTAACACGGACACGACCCGTTATCTAATTCGTGTAAGATATGGGTTGACCCGCACCAACACGATAAGCAAATGGGTCGTGTTCGGGTTTAACTTATAAACCCAAATTGACACGACCCAGCTTCTTCTTCACAACCCACCGCCAGCCTTTTTCTTCTAATTCTTCTCCTTCAAATCATCTTCATCTTCTTCTTCTTCACAACCCACCGATATCAACACTTGGTGAAATTGGAACATGAGTTTCAATCTCTGATCTATTCGAATTGAGCATCAAAAGAGCATTGTAGTGGTGACTCCATTGATATAAACAGTTAAATCACAAAAAATGATTGGAAAAGATTGTAGTGATGACAATCTAAATAATTCTTGTTTGGAAAACGAATTTGGCATTTGCAAGGAAGAGAACAAAATTCGCGCAAAGGGGGAGGTCACTCAATCAAAAAAGGTGTAGTAGTTTGTCACTCAAATGGTCCAAAGAGATAAACAGATGATGAAGTAGAAAAATATGGAGTTTAGTTATGCATTTAAGAGAAGACCTTTTGAGTTTGAATGATGAAAAAAATGTTTGGAATGAAGGGAAGGACTGTACTAAAAAAAAAAATGGCGTGTCTAACCGTGTCAGATCATATGACCCGGCACTGACCCGACACGGGTTAACACGTTTCATAACCAGGTTATATATGGGTTGATCTGTTTTGACACGCAACACGATACCGACCCGACACGGATATGACCTGACATTACCCATTTGCCACCCCTAGTTGTATCTATAAAAACCATAGGTGAAAATATCAGTAAAGGGCGGATATCCGATCCTCAAAAAAACGGAAAATTCCGCGGATATCCGACCTCATGTGTCGGATTATAAAGGTTTGGCAAATTCAAAAAACCGGAAAATATCGCGGATATTCGCGAATATTCGCGAAAAATTCGGCAAATTGGGAGGTTTTCTGCACTTTCCGTGATTTTTTGAATTTTTCGATATATAAACATATAATTAAAAGAAAAACATACATTACAAATTAAACACACGACAAATCATACAATGAAGCTAAGACGGAAGTATTACACAAGATAGTTTTACTCATACGTGAAAAAATCGTAAATATCGGGCGGATATTCATAGAAATTTTATATGTTTACAATACAAGAACTAAACACAAACAACCTCATTACAACTCAACCCATAGTTTTATTTTAATAATCAAAATAAAAGACATGCTAACCCCAGAATGATAGACGCCCCTTGTCAAACCGATGAGCTTCGAGTCGCATACGTGTGGGGACGAACTCAGTACAATAATATTCCCATGACATTATTTGCTCGTACGACCTTGGATACCAATTATTCATTACACAAAAACAAACCTTGGATACAAACAGTATACTGGTTTGCCAAAAGTGAGAGAGAACTTCACTTTGGCATGGGCGTGCTTTTTTTTCGTTTCTTTCTGATATATTGCTCTTGGAGGGCCATCAAGTTCGTCGCGAAAGTTTCCAAACGTCTAGGGCCTTTTGGACCTTTTTTTGATAATCTCATCGAAAATTCTACTTCGGGGGGATTAAAAATAAATGTGTTAATTTTAAAATTGAAAATTTCCAAAATTTCGATAAATATCGGTTTTTGCCGATTTATGCCGCGAATATCCGATTTATGCCGACCGGCATGGGGTGTTTTAATATCCGAATATATTCTGTGTGCCGTACCGTGCCGATCTCTGAAAAAACGGAAAATATCGCGAATATCCGCCCGGCACGCACGATATTTTCACCTATGATAAAAACCATTCAACACCTTCGTTGGTTTGGTCAACTAAGCCACCACGTCATCTACCATTGCCAACTCATCCACTAGTTGAATGACTTAAATGCCCAAATCTTTTATCAAATTCAAACAAAAAATCCAAACGTTAAGTGCAATATTTTCTTTCCATGTTCATTCCAGTGAAGAATTTGCTTAAAAGAAAGAGAGAGAGAGAGAGAGATCAGATAATGGAGTGGAAGAAAGAAGAAGAAGAAGAAGAGAAGAGGAAACAAACACAGTTATTACAAGTAGAGAATACTAATAATACAAGTATGTTGTATATGAAAGTTATGACAGATGAACAAATGGAGTTACTTCAAAAACAAATTTGTATTTACTCTACTATTTCTCAACAACTTGTCGAGATGTACAAATCAATTTCTTCTCAACATCACCATCTCTCAATCTCAGGTTTCACACTTTCACCTCACCCTTTTTTGTAAAAACACTATTTAGTTTACTGTTGAAGTATTTCTGTGATTCTGTATCTTTTTGAATTCCATTGATTCAGTTTTGGGGTTTTCTTAGTTTATTCTTTTATGGGTATTCATGATTTTCTATGATGGGGATTGTTATGTTGATTACTGATTAGTGAATTTTGATGAATTTGCGCATTATGGACACAGTTTGGATATTATCTGTTCAATTCATTATATTGTAATTTGTAAAAGATTTAATTTCCTTAAAAGTGAGTTGATTGGTTATAATGTTGGAAACGTATGGGTAACGCAAATATAGTGAGTGATTTGAAAATGTGATTGGTAGTATTCATTTATTCTAGTAATACTGCAAAGGCCCTATTGGGAATTAAACATAGGTTGCTCGATTGGAAGTGCAGAGCACTAACCTCTTTATTGTAGGACAACGTTTCTTGAGATTGTGTTGCCCAAACGTTTCTTGAGTTCTTGTTAAGTTTTTTAAGTACTCATATGCTCAACGTTAACATGTTGGATGTGCTAGAATTATTCAGCTAGTTGCCTATGGTGTCAGAATTTTGAAAATTCTTTCGTGGTATGATTCCAGTTTATGGCTTTTGACTCAATACAGTAAGTCTCGAAGTCAAAAAAAATTTTGTGGCATTGACTTTGTGAGCAAAGGCTTTACAATTGAGGATTTAGTGACTAGAGGACAGTTGTAGTCATGGGCTAAATCCTTACTTGTTTTGTATGTTTTTCCCTTGAGTGAATCGTTCTTCACTTTTCCCTTTTATATGGTAGGATGGAACATGATCAGTGAGCTATGAGTGCCATGATAATTCTCCTCCTAGTCTTTAACTTTCTTTCTTATATAATGTTAATTTCTTTCCTAAATGAACAAAACAAAAGCTACTTTTGAGGATGTGATATTGCTGCTAAATTCGTCATGGTCTCAAAACTTAAATGCCTGCTAATATGGTTTTTTCTTCTATAACCTTACTTTCTTTCCTAAATGAACAAAACAAAAGCTACTTTTGAGGATGTGATATTGCTGCTAAATTCCTCATTGTGTCAAAACTTAAATGCTTGTTCATATGTTTTGTGAAGTGAGAGGTCAGAATGGCTATGCAAACCAGTTCATGCGCTTATTGATATAAAAGTGTGTTTGTCAGATTTGCTTCTGTTTTCCTTTATAAGTAAAAATAATGTGCAGGTTCTACTGGGATTGAACCCAGGTCACTGGATTCAAAGTCCAGAGTGATAACCTCTACACCATAGGACCTTTTGATGTCATTTATTCAAAATCTTTCAAATTATGTCACTCCAGCCTTATTTTGTCTTCGAATGCGTGATTAGGTGCAAGGGCACTATTTTTTTTCCAAAAAAGTGAATCTTGATGTCATTTGTCAGGAAAAGAATATGTTTTCCTGGCTGTGGAATTGTCTTTACGTTTCCTCTTAGAAAATAATTCAAAACCTAAGGCCCAGAACAACCATCTTCTTCTAAGCATGATTCTCCCCCTTGACAAAATAATATAGCAATACTTTTTTACCAAGCTAAGTTTCCCAATCCAAGGCTGCTAACAATTATTTCCTTTTTTGACGCCAAAGCACATCAAATAAATTTCTTTTTTTCTCTGGAAAAACTGTACCTAATTTATGACCTTAACAACCGAAATCTCATCCTGACAGTAAAGATTCCTTCTTATGTAATCTTTTTTTTTCTTTCCTAAGTGAACAGAAAATCTGATTTAAGGATGTTGTAATGTCTATTAATGCCAACAACCAAAATTTGTTTTAGCATGTGCCTTGATTTGATTGGTCAAAATGCATGTCCAAAGTGTTTGATGTGTTTTTTATATAGAATGTATTTGCCTCTTTGGAGTATTGCTTCTCTTTCCTTTTATAAGAAAAATAATTCACAGGTCCTACTGGAATTTGGACCCAGATCGCTGGATATAAAGTCCTGAGTGCTAACCTCTACACCATAGGACCTTTTGATGTCATTTTTTTCAATATCTTTCAGATTATGTCACTCCAACCTTTCTTTATTCTGGGTGATTGAGTGCAAGGACACAAACTTGTCAGAAATATACAGCTTACCTTGTCATTAGTCACGAGACAAGTATCTTTTACTTCCTAGTTCCTTGGCACATGTGACTATATTTCCCCCCACCAACAAGATCTCTCAGGTTCCTCACCTCACTCCTTTTTGAGCTATCAATTTGTGAAAAACTCTGTGTAGTTTACTGTTGGATATTTCTGTGGTTCTGTGTCATTTTGGATTCCTATGAATCAGTTTTGGGTTTCTCTTAGTTTTAATCGGTACCCATTATTTTCTGCGATTTTTATTTTTTTTATTTTTTTTATTTTTTTTTGGGGGGGGGGGGGGGGGGGGGGGGGTTATAGATTGGGGTATTACTGTTTAATGTGGTGGGATTGTTATGAAAATTATATTCTATGTTCTTTGGTGTGAGTATTATTAGTGAATTTTTATGAATTGGTGCATTATGATTCATGAGCACAGTTTGGATTCTGATTATTAATCCTTCTACTAATATAGGTATGATATTATCTGTCCAATTCTTTATGTTCTCGAAAAATTCGATGTCCTCAAAAGAACTCGTGAGGTGATTGGTTATAGTGTTGGAAACGCCTAGGTAACATGTCTATTGTGAGTGATTTGAAAATGTGATTGGTAGTATCACTTCTCTTTCATTTCTTCTAGTAAGACTGCAAAGGCCCTATTGGGAATTAAACATAGGTTGGTCGATTCGAAGTCCAGAGCACTAACCTCTCCATCGTAGGACTTTTGTGATGTCAGTTATTCAAAGTTTCTTGAGATTGTCACCCAAACCGTTCCATTTTGATTTGCTAACCTCTTCATCTCTTGGCCCTTTATTCGTGATATTTGAAGAGTTCTTGTTAAGTTCTTAAGTACTCATATGCATAACCTTAACATGTTGGATGTGCTAGAATTATTCAGCTAGTTGCCTATTTGGGTTTGTAGTAATATGGTGTCAAAATTTTGAAAATTCTGTCATGGTATGTTTGGCATTAAGAGATCAAGAAAAAGCATGATTTCAGTTTACGTTTTTTAACTCAATACAATAACTGTGGAACTCAAATCTTTTTTAATTTTTTTTGTGTGCGTGTGCGTGTGTGTGTGTGGCATTGACCCTTTTGTGGGCAAAGGCTTTACATCTGAGGATTTAGCGACTAGCGGACAATTGTAATCAAGGAGTAAATCCTGACTGGTCTTGTATGTTTCCCCTGAGTGAATTGTTTTCTCACTTTTGACTTTTCCCTTTTATATGGTAGGATGGAAAATAATCGGTGAGCTAAGAGTGCCCTGATAGTTCTCCTCCTAGCGAATAGTGATTAACTTTCTTTCTTCTATAATCTTACTTTCTTTCCTAAATGAAACAAAAGCTACTTTTGAGGATGTGATATTGCTGCTAACTTCCCCATGGTGTCAAAGCTTAAATGCTTGTTAATATGTTTTTTTCTTCTATAATCTTACTTTTTTTCCTATATGAACAAAACAAAAGCTACATTTGAGGATATTAAATTGCTGCTAAATTCCTCATGGTGTCAAAACTTAAAATGCTTGTTCATTCGTTTTTTGAAGTGAGAGGTCATAATGCAAACCAATCATGTGCTTATTGATTTAAAAATGTATTTGGCAGTTTCGCTTCTGTTTTCCTTTTTAAGGAAAAATAATGTGCAGGTCCTACTGGGATTTGAACCCTGGTCACTGGATTCAAAATCCAGAGTGCTAACTGCTACACCATAGGACCTTTTGATGTCATTTATTCAACGTGTTTCAGATTATTTCATTCCAGCCTTTTTTTGTCTTCAAATGTGTGATTAGGTGCAAGGGCACTTTTTTTTTTCTGAAAAAGTGAATCTTACAATGTCATTTCCTGGCTGTGGATTTGTCTTTACGTTCCGTCGTAGAAAATTATTCAAAACCTTAGGTCCAGAACTACCATCTTTTTCTAGGCACAACCCTCCCCCTTGACAAAATATTGTGACAATAATTTATTTCCAAGCTAAGTCTTCCCAATCCAAGGCTGCTAACAATTATTTCCCTTTTTGATACCAAAGTACATCAAATAAATTTCTTTTTCTCTCGAAAAACTGTTCCTAATTTATGATCTTAACAACAGAAATCTCATCCTGACAGTAAAGATTCCTTCTTATGTAATCTTAGCTTTCTTTCCTAAGTTAACAGAAAACTAATTTAAGGATGTTGTAATGTCTTTTGATGCTAACAACAAAAATTCATTTTAGCATGTGCCTTGATTTGATTTGTCAAAATGCATGTCCAAAGTGTTTAATGTGTTTATGATATAGAATTTTTTTTGCTTTTTTGGTAGTATTGTTTCTCTTTCCGTTTTTAAGAAAAAACAGGTCCTACTGGGATTTGAACCCAGGTCGCTGGATTCAAAGTCCAGAGTGCTAACCTCTACACCATAGAACCTTTTGATGTCCTTTTTTCAATATCTTTCAGATTATGTCACTCCAACCTTTCTTTATAACTGGGTGATCGAGTGCAAGGACACAGACTTGTCAGAAATATGCAGCTACCTTGTCATTAGTCACGAGACAAGCATCTTTACTTTCTAGTTCCTTGGCACATGTGACTATATTTTCCCCACCAAAATCTTTCCCAATCTAAGGCCCATAGTAACCAGCCATACACCAAATAAAAGATTTCTCCGCTCCTGTATGTGGCCCTTAACATCTTAATTATCTTCTGATGATCTCTTTTAATGATATCATCTTTGTTTTTTGAAATAACAACAATAAGTTAATTTTGGGTTTTGGACTACAACTACCAAATTGAAAAACCATTGTGAATCGGTTTGTTAAATATATGAAAAGTCAAAAGACCGTGTGACGTTTAATGTGCTTGATGATATAAATTTGTGTTTGGAAATGCCATTATTTTTGCTCTTTTTATGTAAATTTAGTGTGCAAGTCCTACTGGTATTGGAACCCAGGCTACTGGGTTGAAATTGAAGATTATTAACTGGGACACTATAAGACCTTTTGATTTTTCTCTTTGAAAAATAAAAAAATTATTATGTCACTCCAATCTTGCATTGTATTCAAATGGGTGATTTAGTCCTGGGATTAAATTTTGTGAAAATTTATGGATCTTTCCTTGTCATCTGTAAGAAAAAGAACTTAATATCATTCCTGATGATAATAGTTATTTTATTTGCTCTTGTGAACTAACAATTAGAAGTTACTTTTGGCAATGTGATGGTGCCTGCCAGTTTTTAATGCATACTTAGCAACCACTAAAATGGATTGTTGAAAATTAGTTTTGTTGACCAAGCAGAACACAAGGTATGCCTATTAAACCCCATGAACTATAAAATCCATAGTACTCACATCGAAGAAAATAGAAGAATCATTATACGATAAATAGAATTCTTTCTACACAATACACCTCCGTGCAAACTGTTGAATGCGTTTTAAAGAGTAAAATATGTTTGGTAGTATCATTCCTCTTTCCTGTTTTGTAGTAAAAATAATGCAAAGGTCCTACTGGGATTTGAACCCAGGTCACTGGATTCAAAGTCCAGTGTGCTAACTCTACACCATAGGACCTTTTGATGTCACTCCCACCTTTCGTTATTTTCGAATGGCTATCAGAGATGTTGTACCTACCCCCTTATTTTTCAGAGAAATGATTTATCATCTCCTTGGAAAATTTAACTTCGTTTTTCCCATTTTGGGGCCCATAACACGTAACACAACATCCCCTCTCCATTCTTGTGAGTTGATTGGGGTTAAAATGTTTGAAGAATCCTGGGTTAGCGTTTAATGTATGTAGCGATGTAAAAGATGTGGTTGGTTGTGTGGCTTCTCTTTCATTTGCATTTGATATTTTGATGTGTGTAGTTATAAAATTGCATATCATTTGCTTGGTGAAATAAAAATATGCTTTCTACTAGTATCACTTCTCTTAAGAAAACTGTTGTGAAGGTCCTACTGGATTTGAACCCGGGTCACTGGATTCAGAATCCAGAATGCGAACCTCTGTGTCAATTATTGGAAAGCTTTCATTTATGTCACTCTTATATTCGAATAGATGGGTACAAACATCTTAAGAGTGTGGATCTTGCCCTGTTATATGCCAGAAAATGATCTATCATCTCCTTGGAAAATTTTACATTTTTGTTTCCAATCTACTGCACACACACAAATACATCCCCCTCCCTGTCCTCCTCTCTTTTAGTGATTGGGATTAAAATGTCTGAAGAATCCTTGTTGGCGTTTAAAGTATGTAGTGATGTCAAAGATGTGGTTGATTGTCTATGGCTTCTCTTTTATTTGTATTTGATGTGCTGGGTTATAAAAGTTAAAGAAGTGTTTGGTAGTTTTCTTGCATATGATATGCTTGATTGCTTGGTGAAATAAAAACATGTTTTCTACTCATATCGCTTCTTTTTCAATCGTTCCTTTTTCTAAATACAGAGTGCTAACCTGTACACCATAGGGCCTCTTGGTGTCATTTATTCACAATATTTTAACTGAAGTGACTTCAACCTTTCATTGATCCCTAAAATTTCAAATCTTGATATCAGAAACATTTTTCGTTTGTAAATGAGGCAAGTCTTTTTTTTTTATCTGAAGTTGGCGGGCATTCTTTTGCTAAGGTTGTTTTTAGCATAGTTTCAAGCAGTATTTGAGCGGAGTCAGCGGACCTGTTACGGCACGAGTAAAATACCAAAAAATCAAGCTTCTGGAAAGAAGAAGGGATGACAAGAAGATGGGGCTTCTTGTGTTATTTGTGCCTAGGGAAAGGTCTCTATGTTTTCCGCATGTAACTCCGTAACTCTCCCAACGTAAAGCCCATAACAACCAAGTTTCACCCTATGTGGCATTTCCAGCTTTGTTTTCCATTTCTTAAGGGAAGAGTTACCTCTTGCATTGTCGATGGACTTTGATAATGTGGGTATCTCTCTTGGCAGGGATTCTAATTAATGGTATATCGTTTGTTTTACCGTTTTAACTTCCACCTACTCTTTCTTTGTATGCTGTTTTCTTTTCAAATATAATAGCTAGGAAGTGTTCCACGAAAACTGTTTATTTTGTGGTGTGTCTCTCTAAGATGTATTCTTACAGTCAATGACAGATGAACATTATTGCATCTTGTCCACATATTAATTGAAGTGGAAGCAAATGTAACACATTTTGATAGGTTGGGCTTAGTTTATCTCTAATCTTTGGCAACTAATAAAAGTATTGTACTGGGTCAGGAATGAAGCTTGGAAATCAGTATTGTGATTCATTAATGATGTCTACTGGCAACAAGATGACTTCTAGGCAGCGATGGACCCCCACGCCTGTGCAGCTTCAAATTCTTGACCGCATCTTTGATGAAGGCAATGGGTTCCCAGGTAAGCTGAAGATCAAAGATATAACTAATGAACTGACGCAACACGGCCCAATTTCAGAAACAAATGTTTCTAACTGGTTTCAAAATAGGCGGGCCAGATCAAAGAGAAAGCAGATGGTTAAAGCCCCAAATAGTGCAGAATCGGATATAGAGATCGAGGATGAGTCCTTAAAAGAGAAGAAAACAAATTCCGATGGCATTCCCTCACAGAAAACCCCAGCTCTCAAGTCGGATAAAACATGCTTACAGAGTTTTGAACTGCATCCCGCAGATTCACAGTCTAACTCATCAAACTTGTCTGGCAGTAAGGCTCACCAAATATCATTTTACGAGAGTGTACTATCCAGCTCAAGTAGGTGCACCTTCAATTACAGTTTTCTTTTATTTCCAATTTTTTTTTTAAGTATGCTGGCTATGCAATAATATTAAAGACAAGGAAACATAATAAAAGGACCTAATTAATGCTTCCACAGTCTTGACAGTTTAATTAAGTTTCTATCTCTTGGTGCTGTTTTAATCGTATATTGTGTTATTAAGTGACATGTGTAGCAGAAACTGCTACCGTATCTAAGCTGTAAACTTTAGGGGAATTGCATCTTAGAAGTTGTTGTAGCCAAGATCAACTCTAGTATCTGGGAGAATATCATCTTCACAAGAAAATAAAGAAAAAGTCAATGCTTCCATATACAAGTACAACATTATATGAGCCAAAAAGAGATCACAGGGTCCTACTTCTATACATGTGCCTCTTTGTTTATCCTTCAATCATTTCTTTTTTCTGACCTAAGGATGTTGAATTGTTGATATTGCTAATTGCTGAGTACGTGTTATATTTCCAGTATAATTATTCCGATTGAGGTAATTTCTAAGATTAAAAATCAAAATGTTTGCTTTTGCCTGTAATGTTGTTGGGTGTGCTGAGAATAAATATATATGAAAACCTTTAGATGTGTCACGTCTCTCAGTCTTTGTTGGTTAGGTATATAGGGTATTCACCGATATCCGTCCTTATTCTTACTCATGGAGGAGAAGTTACTAGAATGGCTTGTCCTTCAGTGTTCTGTAGCAAACACGTCATGTCTTCACCAATTTAGATTGACTAAAATTGCCACCATTATTGAAATGCAGAGGCGATAAGAACTACAGATGAGTTTGCCAATAGAGTCTCTGATTGTATTTATCCTAGTTAAATCACACAACATACCTACATAGTTGGACATTGTTCTTTCCCCACTGATAATTGTCAGTTAAGTTACAGGACTATTCTATGTTTCTAACTACCAAATTCACAAATGCAGGAATTGACTGTCTCATGGGAAAGATGGAAGATCCAGGGAACTTCAATCTTTACAGTCAAGGCGAAGAATATGACATGATCGGATAACCTCCTCTTATTCACAGTCCTTGTGAAGTGATATGAATTCAACTTGGGCTACAAATCAAGAGACAAAAGAAGCAGGTACAGCTGAAGGACGTTGTTACAAAGAAGTATATAGTTGTGTCGTAACAATAATTGTTAGAAGGATACATATTGGTATATTTGGCAAAAGAAAAAAACTTCTTATACTATAGATTGAAGGTGTATGTAGATAAGTCGGGTTCCATAGAAGCTAAATTTCAGAGTTGAGAACTATATGTAATGGACAGCCACCAGTGGTGGAATCCATACTTGAGCACTTGACTTCACATCTATTCTAGTGCACATTATAATATTCCTTTTTTCTTGTAAATTGGCTTTTTGTTTGATAGAAGTAGTAAAGTTCATTCATAAAAGCTTGATGAGCGCATACAGATTTCTCTGTGAGCAAGTGCCTCTCCTGTCAATTCAGGTCAGCTGTCAGCACAAACCCTATAGGACAGGCAATAAGCCTAGTGTACAACAGCAACAGAAGCATAATCACAAAACTAATACTGGCCCTTATAAAATGTGTCCAGCCAAATACAAGCACCTAAAAAAAACAATAACAGACCTACAGCAGCAGCATCTCTACTGCCCCTGCAATGACAAGCAGCAGTTTCCACTTGGTCACCACCAGAGTTTCACATCCATTGTCTTGCATAGTATGTCTAACCATGCCCCCACTGTGCATTTCATCCTCTCGAGTCTCGTCTGGACTATTGTATCCACATCAAGCACCACATTTTCATTGCGCACATTTTCTATATAACTCAAAAAATAGTGTAGGGAAGGATGCACCAGCACTTAGGCTCCAATATGCTTTATTATTAGTATTTAGTAAGTAGAGATTTCAAACTCTTTTACAGAGGGACTGAAATGAATGCAAGATAAGGTTTTGTACGTGTTTTCTCAACAAGAAATTCTCAAAATGGACTACTGTACTACTATTCATAGTATGTAGCAATTAGGTGATTGAATTACTTAAAATAAACAGCTTTTTATCTACTAAAATTTTATTCAATATTTATCTCCCTAGGTGAATAGATGATGACAATGGTTTTCAGTTTTCACCCAACAAGCAAACTATATACTTGGTTTGAGATCGTATCCTCTTCCTTAGAAGTTGTAGAACTAAAAAGTGTAGAGCAAAGAACATCCTATTTTGGAGTTGCAGAGTTATAGCTAAAAGCTTGGCTGTGTATGGCATGCCAAGGAAACACAAAAACATGAAATTGCGATGCATAAGGATGCACCATCGTATGTTATAGATGAGCAAATTAGTAACAATCATAGCACCTTTGGCCCTTTTCTGATCTTGGTGATCTAGAAAAAATCAGAAGCCAGCAAGGAGTGTACAACTGTACATCAAAGGTTTTTCTGACCATGCATGCAAAAGTAGATAATCAAGAGAAGGATATGACATTGATAACCAACCAGTTGGGGAAAATGTGAGATGGACCGTAAGTATCTGTAAACTGTAATATGAGTTTGCTGCAATGACTAGACAGAGGGACTGAAATGAATGCAAACTTACTGATGCTAGGATTTACCAAAGAAAAATAGAGGTTAAGGATTATGGGCAAGTCCTTCTACCAATCTGTCCATGGCAGGGTAATGCGAACCCACTCCTGAGGGCCAATTTTTTTTTTTTTTCTGGGTTCTAAGTTCTAACCACTGCATCAAACCACCTTCTAGTCCCAAGTGCAAAGTCCAGCCTAAAACATGAACTTGAAAGCATTTTTTTAACTAAGATTTGGTAGGGGTGCGCCAGGCCCTTGCAGTAGTGCAAGGCATGGGCGACGCTTGAGAGTCCCAACAGCAAGCTGTTGTGGTGGAATCCCCCTAGAAGCAAAAATTAATTTAATATCGTGTGAGGCATTGCCTCACGTATCAGATATTAAACTGATAAGAACAGATACTACACTTGATCTTAGCCAAAAGGCCGAGAAAGGTATGCTCTGAACTTTGGTAAGGATTGTGTTTTATAATCACGGATCAACGTCGTTATGTTCTCTTCAGTCAATGTGGGACTAAATCTAGTGCTTACGCATTTAGGGCACCAATATTGTCTACATACTTAGTTGGGAGTAATTTACCAAGCACCGTAGGTGAGTATCTGCCTGGCAGGATCATCCTGGAAGATGCTCGCTCCTTTTACGCCATTGGTCCACATTGTGTGGATTCCGGAGCAAGAGAATGCTGTTTGCAAGCAGTGGCCTTCTGTTGTTGATGAAGTATAGTTCTTTGTTTTTTTATGAAGTATAGTTCTCTTTCAAACGCCCAATAATAGAATTCAATTAATGGACCAGAATTGCCCTCGGTCCAAAATCATGACAAGGGGTGCCAAATTCCCCACACTAAACTTAAGCTGAAAGATTACCAAGTATTGGTGGGGATTTTGTTGGGCGCCCGAGCCTGTGCAGTAGTGCAATGCATATGGGAAGGGTCCTATAATCAAACAAATCGGCTACAGTTTATAGTTTAGATATGGAGTATACAACTTTCAAGATTAGAACAAATAAGATAAATAAAATTAATTTGGATTAAGATTTGGAAGGGGCCGCGCGAACGCGTACCCCCATAGCAACAAATTATGACGTAGACTATCCCACTTGGAGATATCTTAGGCAAGCACCCCTCCTATGTGCAATGGAGGTCACAAACCTAGGCCATGAACCTTCTTGATAGCCCATTGACCCCGTCCAGGTAAGTATGTAAAACGTTGCTTTTGCTTTGGTTTATATGGACCTGATCTCCTCGTGATTCCTATTTTCAACAGATGTGGGACTAACAAAATTTCTGACAGATCAAAGATGAACTACAGATAGCAAAATAACTACAAGTTATTAACTTCTAAAAGAGAATCTTCCCAACCATTTTCCTTGCCTAACTAAAACCTCTCCTGTTTTAACTTGTTTTTAGATATCGTGTACATGCATTTCCAAAAGAAAGAAGACAGGCTTATCGGTTGACGCAAGGAGTCAAGCGGGTATATGGAGCTCTCTCTGCTCATATGTGGAAATATGACAGTTGTGCCCTATCCCTACTGGGAAAGAAGGTGTTCTTCTCTACTAATTTGTTTTGAAAACTTTCTGAGCACCTGCATCTTGCTTATATCTGTTTATCCCTGATGATTCAGAGTCGTCAGAATATGAATCTGACTATGAAGTGGAGTACGAAATCTTATCTGCGGGTTCAGCTGAACCATTTAATGATACGGAAGTGTGGGTATCTGCAAATGGTGCTTCAACATCAACAGATGCAAAGGGACCAAGTGCTGAGAATGTAACAAACAACTATCAAAATCGAGAACTTGACACAACCATTCAAGAACCTGATACAAAGCAATGAGCAACCATCAAATTCTCAGAAGCTGCGGGCTCCATGTATTGAATTCAATTATCTGATGTAAACACACCATAAAACCATAATTAATGTCCCACGTCAGACATTAACTAGAAAAAAAAATTATTTTAAATAATATTGATGCAGGTATAGTAGTTGCCCGGTGATGTGTGGGGAGTTTACTGATGCTAGAATTGCGGTTTGCGGTGTTTAATACTAGAACCGCTTGTATTTTTTCCTGTCATTCTGCCAATACTTCACCATTCCAAGCAAACAAGTTCAGTTTGGACCATTCATGAAGTCATCACTCTAGTAATACATCAAAATTAGATGATAAAGCTCGGTAAGTCATACTTTATAGAGCAATGGGAATAAGTTAACTAGACATCAAACAGATCATTAAGCTCACTAAATATGTCTGTCTAATACAACTTTAAGTGAGATTCCAGCAGTAACACAAATGCGGTTTTCAATTGGTTTACATGAGACCGCTGGTAAATTAGTACCTACCGCGATACTATATGAACATGGAATACAACATCTTTCTTGTTGATCAGCTCAAAGAAACAAGTGTCTCCTACTTTTATATTAGTCTCCCTGAAACACGTAAAAAGGCCTTTAGTCATTCTCCATCGGCCGCAATTATACCCTTCTGAAACTTAAAGTTTGCCATTGTCAATCCCTTCTGGTAGGTGCATGACACTTCTTAATTGACGTTGGTATACACTGCAGAAACAAATTAAAACAAATCACTTGACATGAATATACCATTGTTCATGTAACGAGCTCAATCAGTATCTAAAGTTTGCTTTCAGTTAGGTAGTGTTTGTTTCATTAAGCATTAAGCATTAAGTGCTTCTTAAGTGGTGGACCATGTTAAAATTTAGAAATAAGTGTTTTTTAAGTTGTTTGTTTAGAACAAGCATTAAGAACTAATTGGGATATTTCAGCGATTTTGGCCCAGCGAAAATCTCACGCTTAATTTAACTTCTTAATGCTTGTTGTATTATTTAGACAATTCTATCCTTATAAAAATTGTTTTTATCATCCATAACCATTAAGTAATATCACAGTCAGATTCATTGGCTTCGTTAATGGCCTTTCTTTTGTCTGATCACTTTGAAATTTTTACCATAAGTTCCTGAAGATTTCTGTTATATCATATCTAAACTTTAGAATTTTTAGACGATCGGTTTGAAAGTTACAGACTTTTTTGTTTTTGTTATGTTTTACAAGAAAAATTACGTTACAGTCAGATTCGTTTGCTTAATAAGGAGACTTTTTTTTGTCTGATCACTTTAAAAGTTTTACTATATGTTCCTGACGATTTCTATTGTATTATATCCAAAATTTGGAATTTTTAAACGAGTCGTTTGAAAGTTACAGATTTTTTTGTGATTGTCATGTTTTAGAAGAAAAATTACAGTCAGATTCGTTTGCTTAGTAAGGGATCTTTCCTTTGTCTGTTCACTTTGAAATATTTTCCATATGTTCATGACGATTTCTGTTGTACCATATCCAAAATTTAGAATTTTTAGACGAGCCGTTTAAAAGGTTAAGATTTTTTTTTTTAAATATCATGTTTTAGAAGAAAAATTGGCGTGTATAGTTTTGTTGTTAGAAATTTTTTCTGTTTGTATGACGTAACAATATAGTGTAGTTACACAAATATTTTGGCTATGGGTGAAACATTCTCATCTGAAGCACAACACTGAATGGTCAACTTGCGCAACCAGAGTACAAATCAACTTTAGGTTTTTGGGTTATGTGATAAGGTACTGTGTATTGTCAAAATACTTTTCCAATAATAGGGTAACATGGTCAAAATCACACTTATGCATAAACAAACAAATCAAAAACAGAACTTCTTAAAAATGATAACCAAACAACTTTTCCAGCATTCAATGTTCAGCATCCAGCATTCAGCATCCAGCATTCAGCATCCAGCATTCAGCATGTTAAACAAACACACCCTTAATATTTCAGTGAGCAAGGAAATTGAAATTTTTGAAAAATCTAGGTTTTTTTATTGTAACAAATTCAGACTCAAAAAGTTTCTTCTATGTATATTGAGGTGGGTAATGTTATACACTCGCGAATGGTAGCACCCCTCTCACAAAGTGGAGAGGTCGTGGGTTCGAAACACGTCAACAACGGATTGTTGATATAAGTTTCCACACGTAATTTAAAAGGGGTAGGGGTCCCTACAACCTCGCTTACCAACCAAAGAAAAAAATGTTATACACTCATAATTAATGTTGTTTTATGTTACTATGATTTAAGCACAAACAAATTAACGTATGTGTCCAAAAACAAAAGGTGTAAACGTTATGGGTTGTTTTTACTTCTAATATAATACGAAAAATTATTAGTATTTGGAATTAGAAGTTTTAAGAAGACGTACATATCTATATTACGAATAAAAATAGTTTTCACTCAAACTTTTGATTTTTCTTTGAGATTATATAACAAATAGGGCTGCATTCTGAGCCGAGCGGCTCGGGCTCGGCTCGATAAAAGCTCGGCTCGGCTCGGCTCGCTCATTTATCTAAACGAGCCGAGTTCGAGCCGGTTTTTGAGCTCGTCACGAGCCCGAGCTGAGTTCGAGCTCTAAACGAGCTGAGCCGAGCAGCTCGTTAACTATGGGCCTGGGCAGTTGGGCTTATATCTCTTCTCTCTTCTCTCTTCTCTCCTCCATTACTCCATAGTTCCATTAATCTCAGATCTCATTCAACAAAGAAACTTCTTTCAACAAACAAGTGAAACAACAGGTAATCTTTTAAACAATTTTTAATCTTCTTTTCTATAAACAATTTCAAACAGTTTAATAATTTTGAAGTTAAATAATTTTAGAAGTTAGATTATTTCATGCTAACAGCTAACAAGAAGACGCTTGCTCCAACTTCCAAGCGGTTTTTTTCTCCAGAATTGTTCTAGAAGCTTATGAAACATTGAGAATGTTCGCCGTTCTTAATAATCCAAATAAATGTCTTACAGCTGTTGAAGATCTTGACGACTTTTCAAGTGGCAAATTCGTGATTAAAGTCTCTAAAAGCACTCTTTGTTCTGCTTCTGTAGCAATGGAGTTTGCAGTTTGTTTTCTTGTTGATCGAGAAATACCTGGAATTGATTTCTTTGCATAAGAAATTAACAAACTCTCGATGATTTCTGAACTTAGATCTCGATCTTTCATGGCAGAAATGATTCTTTTGTATAAAGGCAAACTTAGAAATGCAAGATCTTCAAACCAAGACTCAGCATTAATGGATCTACTTGCTTTCTTTCGAGCACCTGTATCAATTCCATTCCATAAGATCTGATTTGAATTTCTAACTTCAATTGATGCTTCATTCATTGGCCAACCAAAGAGTGATGGATCAGCTGAACAAGCTCTTGCTGCAATTGAATCAATACATCTTTTAGGAATGTTAAGAGATTCAGCTAAATCCATAATCGATTCGCAAGAAATTAGCGTTTTGATTGATTCTTTTATGCTTCTGAGAACTGATTGAGTGAGAAAACTTTCAGTTTTGGAAATGAGATTATCTTCAGAGTATTCTTCAGTCATTTCAAGATACTCTGCTGCACAACGAAGTGAAACTACATTTGAAGATGAGATTTCAATCTTTACACCGTAGCAGAATTTGGCAGCGATCTCAAATGTTTCTGAACTTCCAGGAAAATCAGGAAGAGTGATGTGAAGCTCAATTTGTTCTTCATTTTCGTCTTGTTCATCATCGCGAGCCGAACGAGCCAAACGAGCCAGCGAGCCGAGTTCGAGTTTTACTGTTGGCTCGCGAGCCGAACTCGAGCTCATAGTTCAGCTCGATCTTAATTTTGAGCTCGGCTCGGTTAGTAACGAGCCGAGTTCGAGCATACCTTAGCTCGGCTCGAGCGGCTCGAATTGCACCCCTAATAACAAAGGATAAACTTCACGGGTAATTCTCAATCGTTGAGACCTTTATAACTATTGTTTTATCGTAAATTAATATAATACCCTTAAAATAATAATTACTAATAACTATGGCATTTCTTATACTATGGCAATCTCATTTTTTTCTCCCGCAGTGGTATGGCGTGTCGAAGGAGGAGGAGAAGGAGCCGAGGTGATGGGGTGGCTCGAAGAGAGAAGTAACAAGGCCGAAGTCGCTTCCGAACCGGAAGATTCGACACCGATCCTTGCGATCCGAATTTGCGGCTGCGGTTTGAGCTGCAAATGGCGAGTTTCTATTTTTGCGAAATACAAGATTAAGAAAAAGACCCATTGAAAGTTTGTTTGGGATTGAATTTATCATTCATTTCATTATAGACGGACCTTTCTGGGGATTCCTCAATGTCCCGACTTTTATCGTAATTTAACATATTATTATTTATTGGCTAAATTTATGGCAAAAATTTCAATAATTCAAAACTCAATCAAATGAACAAATGTACAAGAACTAACAATTTTTAATTAATAATTAATAAATATATTACGAAGGAGTTAGTAAACAAAACTATGGAAGCAATTTCATTATTATTAGATTAAATGGAGATATTTTTTGAAGGTATTGATAACATTAAACCAAGAAAAACAATGAGATGGTTGGTATGGAATATGGATATGTGATTAAAAATATTTCATATTTGAATTAATGATATAATAAAAAATAATTAACATTTTTTGCTTGAATTATTGGTTTGAATTATTGATTTTAAGTATTAAAAATTATGTTTTTCAGTTATATGTAATATAACTTTTTTCTAACATATAGTCTCACATCAGATATGGATATAAATATAGATGTACATGGTGGATTGGTGGCTGTAGATATTTCCATTATTTTCATAGGAGTCGCGATCTGCCTCATTCTTTGGAATGTTTACACAAATCTCATCCAAAGGAATCAGATGAAGTGTTTACGAAAAATTAGAGCGGAAAAGTATAGATCATAACAGATTAACTAATAAAGTAAAATAATATCTATCAAATTATACGTGTCTGAATCATAGTTTGTTTATATATATTCAAGGGTCCATTATAACATCTTATAATCAACTTCTGTAACAGTTTTAAATTCATGTAATGTGATTACATCGTACGTTTTGGTTTCCCATGTCACAGGATTAGATCTATTCTTTTATTTGCAGATCGAGATAAATTTCATAAAAAGGTTGGGCATACAATGAATTGTATTATACATCAATCGAATTATACAATGCAAACACTAAGAAATGTGAAAACGTACCTATCACAAGGAAGCATTGGAACAAAAGATATCAATTATTTACTGATAAAAAACCATAACAAACAAAAGTACGAAAAAACCAATTGATATAATGATTTAATACCTGGACCAAAAATAGCCACATAAAACATTACAACAATCGCCACAATTAACATTAGTTTCAAGACGTTTTTCAGTTTTCTAGAATTTACCCTTTGTTGTTTTTTCCAAGAAATTAGTTGCAATGTCCAAATCCTTTTTCAACATATAAATTATATCTTTGATATCTAATCAAATGAGAAACTGGTTTACATTTATGTCATTCCTATGTGATATGTATATGCCAACATTCCTAAGAGTGTGTACGTTGTGATATGATTGGTTTACTATGGAGTTTAGGGTAAGTAAATGTTTGTCGCGAATATTTTCTTGGTTTGGAGGGGGCAAAAAACACAGTATAAAAATGTTATTATGTTATTTTTTTTTTTATGAATTATGTTCTTTTATGGCTAAAATAAATGTTTTTTTTCCCCACATATTTATCTTTTTTTTCTTGGACCAAGTAAGATGTAGAAACGTACATATTACAATGAATATGGTGGGTGGTAACTCTAGCAAAAAATCAAAACTGTACTGAATATAAGATTACTTAAACTTGTAATACACCGATTAAAACAAAAAAGTTGAGAACATAAACCTGTAATACACAGTTTAAACTTAAGTAGACTTATCAGATATAATGTTAATTGTTTATTATTCTAATAAAATAAAATAATAAACATTAAACTTTAAACTATGGAATAACCCAATAATTATTGAGTACAATCATCTACTTATAATTCTAATCAAACCTTTCACACATTTTACGTTATCTTCTTTTAACTAATTCAAATATATGTTGATTGAGATCGAGCTTCAATAAATTAAGAAATCGAAGAACAATGAAATGAAGAATAATAACAACGAAGAGAAAAGGAAGAAAAAAAAACCCAAGTCTTTGTAACATATAGGGGTGTTAAACGAGCCGAGCTCGAGCTCGAGCCCAAATTTTACACGAGCTTTATTTTATGTTCAAGCTCGGCTCGTTTAGCTATACGAACGAGCTCGAGCCGAGCTTTTAACGAGTCGAGCCCGAGCCGAGCTCGAGCTACTCGATTAAATTACATATAAAAGTAGGATTTTATCTAAACGAGCCGAGCTTTGGTATGTTCGAGCTCGGTTCGTTTAGCTATACGAAAGAGCTCGAGCCGAGCTTTTAACGAGCCGAGCTCGAGCTGCTCGGTTCGTTTAACAGCCCTAGTAACATAGGGCAGCTGGAAAACGCTTTACCTCAAAAAATTAGGGGTGGGCACGGTTCGGTTCGGTTCGGTTCTCTTTTACCACTAAACTGAAACCGAACTGTGCAAGCTGGTTCGGTTCGGTTCGGTTTCAAAAATCGAAAAATATTATTAAAACTGGACTGGACTTAACCGATTTAATTCGGTTCGGTTCGGTTCGGTTTTCGGTTTGGGCTTTATTGTGTGCTTTTGTGTTTTGGGCTTTAATAACTTCGGTTTGTTTTTTTGTTTTTTTTTGTAATCTAATGAATATTTGAATATAATCTAACATTTATAAAAAAATAAAAAAAAACATATATAACGTATATATATAAATAAAAAAAATAAAAAATATATATATATATATATATATATATATATATATATATATATATATATATATTAATATATATTTTTTCGGTTCGGTTTGGTTCGAACCGAAATATTAGAATAGGAACTGGAATTGGACTGTATATACTCGGTTCGGTTCCAGTTCCAATTCGGTTTGACCGGTTCCTGGTCAACACAGTTTTGACCGGTTTGACCCGGTTCGGTTCCGGTTTTAATTCGGTTTTCCGGTTTTTTGGCCACCCCTATCAAAAATACTTCATACATGGACTTGACCGTTATATTGTAGCATACTAGTTCTGTTGTAAAGCCCGGCCCATAATACCCACAAAACACACATTTGCTGTTCGCTCTTCTTGCCTTACGTATTTCTGTTTTCACGAATTTTTGCAGAACTTTTCAGTAAAAAAAAAATGGCGTTTCGAGCTGCAAGATATCTCGGAATTTTTTCCCAAATCAGCAAAACCAGGTACTATTACCCTTCTTCATTATCTTCTTCTTCTTCTTCTTCTTCTTCTTCTTCTTCTTCTTCTTCTTCATTTTCAACCTTAGAATTAAACTCAAATAACTCTTCAAATTGCAAACAATTAGAAAAAAACAACACTAATCTCGATGAACGTTTTGTGTTAAATGAACTTTCTGATCTTCTATCAATCAATTTAAAACAACCTATTAATTACAATGAAGAGAAACAGATTCAAAAAGAAGAAGAAGAAGATTCTAGTAAGAGGGTTGGTGTTGTTGTTATAGATGAGTTTTTAACACCTGCAGACAAATTACGAGGAGTTTTTCTTCAGAAATTGAATGGAAAAGCTGCTATTGAATCTGCATTAACAGATATTCATGTTGATTTAACGTTAGAGATTGTTGGGGAGGTAGTTAATAAAGGGAATTTAGGTGGGGAAGCAATGGTTGATTTTTTTAATTGGGCTATTAAACAACCCGCAATGCCGAGAGATCTTAGGAGTTATAAAGTTATTCTTAAAGCTTTGGGAAGAAGAAAATATTTTGATTATATGGAAAAGATAAGGCGTGAAATGATTAAAGAAGAGATAAAACTTGATTTTGAAACCTTGGAGGTTGTTATGGATAGTTTTGTGAGGGCTAGGTTGGTATCGAAAGCAGTTCAATTGTTTGAGAATTTGGAAGAATTTGGTTTGAAACGGGAGACTGACTCATTAAATGTACTTTTAATGTGTCTTTGTCGACGTTCTCATGTTGGTACTGCTAGTTCTGTTTTAAATTCAAAGAAAGGAAAGATTGATTTTGATCGTATAACATTTAATGTTATAATTGGTGCATGGTCGAAATTAGGTAGAATACATGAAGTTGAGAGATTTATAAGAGAAATGGTAGATGATGGTTTGAGTCCTGATTGCTCAACTTTTAGTTACCTTCTTGAGGGTTTGGGAAGAGCAGGTCAAATTGATGACGCTGTTGAGGTCTTTAGGAAGATGAGTGAGAATGAATGCATGCCTGATACAGCTACTTACAATGTGATGATATCTAATTTTGTTTCTGTTGGGAAACTAGATGAGTGTATGAAATATTACAGGGACATGACTGCAAAGAACAGTTCGCCAGATATGAACACCTATACGATACTTATTAGTGCTTTTTTGAAGTCTCGGAGAGTGGCTGATGCTCTTGAGTTGTTTGACGAAATGTTAGATAGAGGGATCCATCCAAATACAGGGATAATTACATCTTTTCTTGAGCCTTTGTGTAGCTTTGGTCCTCCTCATGCAGCTACTATGATTTACAAAAAAGCGCGAAAAGTTGGATGTGAAATATCGTTGAAAGCGTATAAGCTGTTACTTATGAGATTGTCAAGATTTGGTAAATGTGGAATGGTTCTAAAGGTTTGGGATGAGATGCAATCTTGTGGTTACTCTTCTGACATGGAGGTGTATGAGTATGTTGTTAATGGGCTTTGCAACATAGGGCAGCTGGAAAACGCTGTACTTGTCATGGAGGAAGCATTATCTAAAGGATTTTGCCCTGGAAAGATTATCTATAGTAAATTAAACAACAAGCTTTTGAATGTGAATAAAGTTGAGAGGGCTTATAGACTTTTTCTAAAGGTTAAAGAAGCACGCCGCTCTGAAAATGCACGAAGATATTGGCGTGCTAATGGCTGGCATTTTTGAGCATTCATTATGTTTTTATAGCTGATGATTGCAGAAATTTTGTAAGAATCTTCAGCCCTCTTTTGTATAGAATGTGATCTTACGCTGAACTCAGCTCTTACGTTACAAATTAATATCTTTTTATCTGAATTGTTTAAACCTTGCCAAGCGCATGATACCTGAACTAATAAACTAATTATCTTTCATTGAACAACCTGGTTTGGAACATTTTCAGACAAATGTGTTAAACTTAATTTTGGCAATTTGATTGTCGTTTTAGCTGTATCGTGGTAACACTCTTAGATCCTTATTCTTCATTTGCTTAAACGTATATGATGATGTCATCAAATTCAAAATTTCAAATGACTCTTGTGATAATAGTATATCTATACTCTCGTGGTAGTTAAGTCTGTGCTAGATGACTATTGTGTAGTTTTACTATATCCAACCCCAGCTACATTTTGATGTAAGCATGATCCTTTGAATTGTATGCCTTGTTTCTAAGCATTTTCACTTGGAACTTTGGATGCGTACCGCACCTCATTTTGCAGTTGACATGATGATTAATTTAGTTGGTGATGCAGGAGCGACCAAGGATTAATTGAATGAGTCAGAGTTGTCTTCTTGAGTTCAAAAATGACTACTGTGCCAATGGTCATTGGGAAATATGTCTACATTCAGGATGATCTGAAGGGTGGTTCCCAAGCAGTTGATGTTCACCACATTTTAATCCAGAAACGAAGTTCAAGAAATTTACTTTCGTACCTCACCATTCTCCCTGTGTTGGCATACATTATGAGTCTTGTCCTTTACAAGGTGAGTAGCAGACTCGTAGCTTTCTCCACTCTATTCATATCTGCATTTTAATATGTTTTAAGGTTTTAGCTTCATATGTATTATGAATAGCTAAAGCACAAATGAGTTTTTGACTATTCTTATTAGGGAAGACCGATGGCATGATCACATGCTACAATTTGGATTAGGTTTCTGCTTGATGTGGTATATAAATATTGAAATGTGTTGTCTTTAGTGAAAATGGAAATTTGAAATTTTTCTTAAATGAAATTTTATGTCTTGGAATGCGAACTCTTGTGAAAATTTTAAATCTGAAAATTTCTGGGGTCCACTAAATTTGATAAGGACAAGATTTGTTAAAACAAGTTATATGTAAAAGTGTGAATTTTTGTATTGACATGGTCATGTGGTTGCAATGTTGACAGGAGAAACCACTTGCTATCTTTCTTTGGAACATTCTTTTGGGTTTCCTCATTCTTAAGGCGTGGCATGGCAAATCCATTAAGAAAGGTGAGCTAAATCATGGCTTGTGGTTCATATAGTATCTTTAGGTCTTTTGATTGAGGCTCTCATACGTATTTAGTTAGCATATTTGGTCCAACATGTTCCAACCTAAATAATAAGAAAAACTTTGGGGTTAGAATCTGAGTATTGCCAGGACAACGACACTGATGCCAATCCAGTTTGAGCTTAAGTAGACATCCAATATCTAGCAAAACTCACATTAAAGCTCTCTCCTGGTATTATTTGCCTTTTGGGGTTATTTGTAGGGTTTATCTGCTCTGAATGAAACCTTATCTTTTTTCAGACTAAGCACAATTTGTAATCTCCATTTGATGTTGTTGAAATGCAGAGTCTGTTGTGATTATGCCAGGATTTGGAGTCCAACTTGAGACCCACTATAACAGGTTTTTCAAATCTTTATCCATTAAGCTGTCATTTCCCGAAAAATGAATTAGGCAGGTTTGTAGCAGAAGTTTATCGTTTCGTTGGCTTTTTGCTCATAGTGAATTACTACTATGCAACTCTAGTCATCTAGTGAAATATTTTAGATAAATTAAGCATGCTATAGGTGATGAACTGATGACTGATGATGACTAATTCAGAATCCTGTTATTGTCGAGATAACACTTAGGGGATTCTGACTATTATTTTTAGGAATTATTTGTCTGCTCCGTTATTTGTTTCTATAAGCTGAGATGACTGTGAAATCCTCGCACATCTTTTCTTAGATTTGTAAAGCTATACCTTCAAAGTTTTATGTAGCTAAATACAAAATAATAATATAAATTATGTTTTAGTAGTTCAGTTTGTTTTTGCATAGTGTTCTATGAACTCCAATAAAAAGAAAAATCCCAACTGAGCTCTCCAACTGCTTGGTGTGCATACAGTATCTACCTTCTCAAAGGTTGCTAGTTCAAAGTTCAAACCTCCTCAATGGTTGTGTCTTTCCAATGTGTTGAAGTAGCCTAGATCTTTAAACTTGTGAACGCACGATGTCTTCTGGGGCGATGCTAGCTGGTCCTCTCCATTTCTTATTGGAGTTCCTTCTGGTAATATGTATAAAAATTTTACCCACCCAAAACCGTAGTAATATAATAATGGAGAAAAAAGGTAGAAGAAGAGATAAGTGTGAGGAGAGACATCTTATTATGTGTAGAGAATGTGGGAGGCAAGCCTGTATATAGAAGTAGGTTGCCTCATCTCTAAGTTATATGGTGAAAACGTAATTATATATTACATGGGTTAACTTATATCACTTCCCCATGGGTGACGACCACTCAAGGACAGTTGCCTCAGAAAACCCTTCTTGAAGAAACCTTGTAGGAAAATATAAAGCAAAGGATAAAGAGTACACCTTGTGAGGATCAAAGAGGTACCCTGATTCTGCATAACCCACAAACTTGGAACTACCAATGTCTTAAGAAGAAAGTGATGCTAAATCAATGGTTCCACGTAGGTATCTATACTACTATTATAAACCTGAATAAATTTCAGGGGTAAGTCTCGGTTAATGAGAATTGAGCTTTAGAATTTTATCACCTAATTCTGACTAAAATACCCTTTTAGTCATGGTTTTTTGGTAAATTTACATAATACCTTTTTAATAATGGTTTTATTGTAATTGAACAATTTATGAGCAAAAGGTTCAATAATTAAAAAAAGTAATTAAATTAACAAAATATAATGAAAATAATAATTTTTAATGGTAAACTTTTATAATTTTTTTTTTATGAGAATCAATAATTCTAATAATGAACTCCTATAAAATATTAAAAAAACTACCCAAATTTACTAACTATCCAAATTTACTTAAGAAATAATTATTTCATAAGATTTAATAAATTAGTGTAATTTGTAATATTTAATAAAATTAATAACTTAAAACTCGAATGGTAATCAGAAACGGATAAATTAAAATTAACCGGTGCGTAGCACCGGCTAAGACACTAGTTATAACATATACATTACACTTGTCTAGCATTTTAGTTCGTGTAAAGCTATATTTGCAAGCGCATTACGATGAAAGAAATATCTGGCTTAATGCATTGTGTAAAGTACGATAAAGCATCAATAGAACTTACATCAGTCCCTAATATAGTACTTCTTCCTTTGGATGGTATGGATCCTTAAATACATCCAGAGACCGTGGAAACATGGGAGTACTTGGTGTATTTGTCATAGGTGTGGCTGTGGATGCCCACATTTGGTCCAACCCATGTTTATGTAATTAGGGGTGTTCTCCATGTAACTTGGAAAGGACGCAACCTACTTCTATATAAAAGTTTGCCTCGTCCCATTCTCCACACATTAATAAGAAGTCTCTTCTTCTACTATTTCTTCTTCAGTTTACAAGATTTCGACATCGTCATTTTACTAAGGTTTTGGGTGAAAAGAATCGAGATAGGTAAACAAAATTTAAACCTATAAGCTCAGACTCAATATTGAAACAGGAGAATAGGGTTACAAAACTGGCAAGTTAGATGTAATGCTCTCACCAATTGGAATCGGACATCAATTTGGATAAACTAGATTAAAAGAAAAATCTCAAGTTGTTTTACAGAACTGAGCCTCAAATTTTTCTTAATTCATTTCATGAGGAACCCTGATTAGAATGTTAATTATATATCTCAAATTACAGACCCAATATGATTCTACCACGTGTCTCATCTAAGACCATTCATTCTTTGAATAAAGTACCCTCGGACTACTTAAGAAAGACATAATATGTCATGGCAGGGACATGACAAAATCCTTGTCCTCAAGGATTGAAGTTGGAAAACGAGTCTGGATTTGTGACAAGTCTTCCCAAGTTGCATCTCCAGGTAGTGAATTGTACCACTGAATAAGAACTTGAGTCACAGCTTTCTTGTTTCGAGTTACCATTCTTCTATTCAAAATAGCAACGGGTTCCACTAGCATTAGACCATCTCTGTTAACAAGAGGGAGTTGAGGCATTGGAGTAACAGTTTGACCCAGATTCTGTTTCAGTTAGGAGACATGGAATGCCGGGTGTATTTTGGAACCAGGAGGAAGTTCTAATCGATAAGCGACGGCACCCACCTTGGCACTAACTTTGAAACGTCCATAAAATTTGGCAGAGAATTTCAAATTCTTCCGAATGGCCACAAAAGTTTGCCTATAGGGTTGTAGCTTAAGATAAACCAAGTCACTCACTTCGAAAGTACTATCATCTTTTTTGATCGGCGTACCATTTCATTCTTTCTTGAGCCTTGGAGAGACTTTCCTTGATAATGTCTAAAAGTACATTCCTTTGCTTAATGTAAGCTTCCACTTGAGCGACAGAGGAGGAAACTTCAATCGGGAAAGCAAGATGAGGAGGTGTGTACCCGTATAAGGCTTTGAAAGGAGACATCTTGAGACTGGAATTGTAATTTGTATTAAAACACCATTCTCCAAAGGCAACCAGCTGACCCAAGAAGAAGGTTGATGACCTGTAATACAGCGAAGTTATTGTTCCAAACAAGCATTTATGCGTTCAGTTTGACCATCGGACTGAGGGTGGTAGACTGTAGTTCGGTTCCCAAGGTTCGAAACAACTCTTTCCAAAAAAACTCAAGAATACCTTGTCTCTGTCAGATACAGTAGACATAGGTAGCCCATGAAGCTTGTAAATATTATTAAGAAAGAGTTTGGCTACCTGGACTGCCGTATAAGGGTGAGAAAGAGTGAGGAAATGGCTGTATTTAGTCAACCTGTCCACCATCACCATGATAATATCTTGCCTTCATATTTGGGACCCTCAATGAAATCCATAGATATATGCTGCCAAGCATGATCAGGAACTGGAAGAGGTTGGAGTAGGCCAGCAGGTAAGGTGTGTTCACCTTTATTTCGCTGGCAAACATCGTATTGTCTAACCGAATTGAGCGCATCTTTCTTCAGTCCTAGCAAAAAAAAAAAGTTTGGCCCGTTCTTGATGTCTTTTGTGAGTGTGGGGATGCTATTCGAAGGGAACCGAAGCCCCTAACAGCGACGCTGATCCATCAAGATTTATTCTCAAATCCATTCTACCACCAAATAGCAGCCAGGGCCAGGCCCCATATCTTCGATGGAAGCTAATGCAAAGTTCTCAGTCAAATCTGTGACAGACCCTTGTGACGGAACTGGATCCGACAAACAATGGGTACATGGAGAATTTTGACCTCAATGATAGACTGGTCTTTCTTTGCTTCGTGTTTTGTTCTAACATAATCTTGATAGAGTACGTTTTGTCTTATGCCAACAGCCTTTAGCAAAAAAACTTGCTAAGGGGTTAATGATGGTAGTCGTGGTCTCGTGGAGCAATTTCAGCAGTTGTGCAGTATATTTCTAACATTCATCTTTGAATGTATTGGTTTGCATTGTCGCATGTCTGTTTGGTTACTGTGTGTTTATAGGGAAAGACATGCATATGGAATATTTGATATATTGTATATCATTTCTCTACCCTTTTGTAATGATGGCTCTAATGGAATCTTTACTGTTCATGTAGTGGAAAGGTTATGCGCTCTTTTGTTCCCATTGGAAATATCTTAAGACCTGTGCTGAATGAGTGTGTGACACCAGTCACCTGTTACTGGAATCTAGCTTTGATTCTACGTGACGAAGAAGAACTGATGTTAGTCTTCCAGGTAAGTCTATCTTGTCTTTGTGTGCTGTCACCATTCCTGATACTTTAGACATGATCTTTATATGAGAAAAAGACTAGGCAACGGCAGCAATTAAGCTACTGTATTATATACTGGGAATGTCCAGGTCATTCAAGAAATAGTCAAATTTGTGTTTTTACTGACAATGCTAAAATATGTTGCATAGGAACTACAACCACCAGTAAAGATGCTGGTTCCTATTTGGAAGGCCTTGTGTGTTGCCACTGACTGTAAAGAAATGCGGGCATAGGTGTCAAAAATAATTTATGGTTGCATGGTGTTTCTGCAATCAAAGCTCTTAACTCTTGTTTGAAATTTGGCCTTGCTGACAAAGAAGAATGATTGAACCTTGAAACTATCGGTTGCAGTGGCATCGTCAGAGGTACATCAGGCCTTTGTCAAAGGTGATAGTTCCCGCTGAGTAGCTGACATACCTTCCTTGGACTCTTTTCCAGGAAACAAAGTCAATATCCTGCATAATCACAAAATTCAGATCAGCTGAATTGATATATGTTACCAAATTGGAGAGCATTATTTCTTACCATTTTGATTGTAATATGTTGATTTCAACAGCACTAAATCAGAGTACAAGTAGTCATGTAGAAGACTATTTAAAGGTTTGATATTTACTAGTAAATCTTTTTTTGTATTTCTGATCTTTCTTGGCAAAATGATACTGTAACTCTCATGTCTTCCAGCTTGCAGACTGCAGAGGTGTCTGTCATGCAATACTTTCTGACAACCTGTCTGAACAAAATACTGTTTAAAGTCTGTGACTACATAGTAGTATCTCCAATACAAATTACACCATTAAGGCATTAACATGCCCAAATGAAAAAAAATTGAAAGTCCAAAATATGTCCATATCAGAAAACAAGTACTTATCACTTGGGATTATAGGGTTATTATCCTCTCTTCTTGAAATGCTTCACCATTGAACTCATCAACTCAGAGGTCATCTCCCTCCTCGACCTACGGAGGTCCTCGAGTTAAGGCCACCTCCTCGAGTTCTTCAAGACCAATATATTCAAACCTGAAAACGCGACACACAAGCCACCTGAAAACACGACACGCTGATAGAGTACTAGGTTCAACATGTTTAAATTCTAAGCAATTTCTGAAATGATCACTTTGTCACAGGGGGGGTTGCATGGATGCAACTCTTTTTCAAATGAGTTGCTCTTTAGCCTTACTCTCTTACTACTAAAGTACAAATTAGTATCTTATCCCAAGAAAAATTCTATTCGATCTAACAAACGTAAGACTGACTGACACCCAATGGCTTATTCGTAAATTAAAATAAAAAACATGGGTAATCTTAAATAAATGAAGTACCATAGTTAAGAATTAAGATTCCCATCATACGTAGTTATATGTTTTTATTAAAAACCAGAACCAATGAAATTCGTTTTTTTTCGTAAAAATTAAAAATAAAATAATAATAATAATAAGATCTTCTTCGTTTCCATTTACAACCGGTTTTCTAACAAATCTTCTTCTTCTTTCTTTCTTTCTTTGTCTTAAAAAAAAAAAAAAAAAAAAAAAAAACCCTAATTTTCAGCTAAATCGATCTCTCAGATAAAGAGATGAGGTACTAATTCTTCTTCAATTTCAATAAAGTTTGCATCTTTTGAAGTTTTAAAACTTGTTTTGAGCTCAATTTAAGAGAATTGTGTTCGAATTAAGGTTTTTTTAATGTGATTTTGTTATGTGAAAGAAGAATTTATGACATTTGTTATTGATTTGAGAGTTTATGACTTGTTTGTATGTTTTGGATTGAAAAGAGATGAATTTATGGTTTAGGGTTTAAAGATTTTGGATTTTGTGATTTGATTTGGTGGTTTTAGTTGGTTGAATTTTGTGTGTTGGATTTGATGTGAAATGATGAAGAAAAGCTTTATAATTTGAAAAAAAATTTAAACTTGGATCGTTTCTTTACAATTTGTAGAGATATGGAAGAAGGTAATAACATGTGTGGTGTTGTTAATCATGTGGATGCTGATGCTCGTTTGCCACCTAGAAAAAGACTTCTTGCAGGATTGAAGAAGCAGAATTGTGATTGTTCATCACCTTCATCGCCTATATCGTCGTCTCTGTCACTTTCTACGATCTCCAGTGATATGAGTAGCCGTATTCGTGATCTATTGAATGCCAATTGTAGTAATTCAAATCAATCTGCAGATGAAATTGTGGAGAATTCTAGATTAGCGGCTATAACTGCAACTAAAGTTGCTGCTGATGCTAGGGCTGTAGCAGAAGAGAAAGCGACAGTGGCTGCAAAGGCTGCAGCTGCTGCTAGGAGTGCCTTGGAGTTGGTTGCTTTATTTTCTGTAAATAAATCTCGCACTCGGAAAGACAAACTTAAGAAACACGTTCCAGTTAAGGTCTTGTATAAAAAACGCAAACGGGGTAATAAGGGTGAAACTGATGAAGAATTGGCTCGTAAATTGCACCGTGTTATGAACAGTTCTCCTCGAATTACAAAAAGCAGCTCTGACCAGAAAGTTAACAATAATAAGAAACATAGGAAGCGGCTGAATTTTGAGAAAACTATGGTTTCGAATGGAGGGTTGTCATTAGAAGGAAAACCACCATCTACATGTAATATGAATGCTGAAGTTGGGGGTGTGATCCGAGGAGAAAACATTATTAAACTAGATGACAGTGGTTCAGAGTGTACTAAAACTGACAGTTTACCTATGGATTCTTTACATACTAATGGAGAGGCTGAAGCTGGTTACTCAATGGTTCAAGAGGACACAGTTTCAACTGGTAGAAAAAGAGGAAGAATCAAGCAAAAAAAGTTGTCATTGAGTCTATGTACTGTTAGAGATCGCGAAATTGTCAAAGAACCAAAATCCAAAGCAGTGAAAGTCCCTAAGGCTAAATCTAGTACAACGGACGATTCCTTGTTAACTGTAGAACCTTCTGCTTCTGCTGATGCATCTGTCTCAACATGGCAGAAGAAGGAGTTCAATGCACCTCAATGCTATGCTGAGAGTAATATTATGCGCTCTCTATGCTCAAATCCTACAGTAACTACAGGTTCCACCATGGTAAAAGTTGATCGGTGAGGTATGTTGTTCCCCTTCTTAATTTGGTGATTTCTTTCCACTTCTATTATACAACAAAAAATGATTTTGGAACAATCAACGTATATTGGACACTTAAATACCTTGTCAATCATACATGCTATTTTTAAAGATCCTATTATCGACTTAAAATGAGACGCAAATGATTGTCCTTAAACTATATTAGTCCTCATCCTTTCTCATTTTCTTCTATTCAAACGATCTGTTCATTCTTAATGAAGTCTATTGTGCAATAGTTGCTATTCTTTTTCTATGAAATGGTAGTTTAAACTAACTACTTGACGTTCTGTATATGGTATTTCGAGTTTGATTGGTTACGATGTCTAAAGCACCCTGCAAGGCTGCAATGGATTGTATTCAAAAATGTGGACATACCTTTGTTTTTCTTGTTTTTGTTGGAATGGGTTCTTATACTTGGTTTTCCTATACTGTCAAGTGCATAAAACGATTCTGATGATGAGGTCCCAACGTCTATTTTTATGGTTAACACATTGTTATTCTTGTTATTACAAGTGAAAATTTTAATGATTTCAGTGACTTTCATTTCTACATCATTGGATATGGCTAACCGTCCTTGATCTGATGTGAATAAAAAAATATGAAACTTTTGTGTTGATGCTTGGTGTTTGTCCCTAGTACAAGAAAAAATGGAGTGAAGGAGTTGGGAGTGTACACCTAATGGTAATGATGTGAAATACCAATTTTAGATTTAGGTTTTATATTGCTTTTCCGAAATGTTATACTTGAGCAAAAGTGCAAAATTAGAATTTGTCAGGGTTGGGTTTAGCATAAGTTGATTTTTTAACTTCAAACAAACTTGAGCCAGTTTTTAATTATGGTAACAGTGAAAAAGTAGTTGCTTCATTTCAGGTCTGGATAGGATGACATTGCTTAGGTATATACTTCAGCTTCAAGTAATATAATGAGGGTTACTGCTTAGATATAAAACCAGCACTTGACATTTTATAACGTGGCCGACCTTATGGTAATAGGGGATGGCTGTTAAAAGTTATTTGAAGAACCAAGTCTCAATTCTTATATAGTGGGTGTTATGGAATACATACTGTTTTCGGTAGTTTTGAACTTGATATATCTGGTGGACTTTATTAAAAGAAATATTTACTTTTGGATGAGGAAGGATCTACTTAGAAAGGACTTTGTTTAGTCTTGAGAACAATTTCTGAAAATCACATATCGGTAGCCTTGATGTAGGCCCACGTTATTAAAGACGTTCATGAAGATTGGGTATGCAAACATTAAAAAGACTTGAGGCAAGTGCAAATAACAAAGTCAACAGCTGACTGTTGATATAAGTTTCCACACATAATTTAAAGGGGTAGGGGTCCCCTGAACCCCGCTTGCCAATCAAAAAATAAAAATAACTAGGATTATCTAGAGAAAAATATGTCAGTGCTACTATTCTAGGGTCACTCGTGTTTTAGCATATGTCGTGTTTGTGGGACTCTATAATCTACTGGGAATTTGGTTTTGTTGCGGTTCCTTTTATGTTTTTTCTTGGTTGTTTGGGTGTTCTGCCATGTTGTGTACATCTTGGTTCTGTGTACATTGAAAGGCAATTTCAGGGTGTTTCTAGAATGAGCTAACTGTGAGACCTTGTTTCGATGATTTATGTCATGTCAACTAGGGAAACTGGATTTAATATGCTATATGTTTTCCGTTTTTCACTAGTGTGAGTGAAAAAATCACAAGAATTAAACGCTGCCACTATGAACAAGAAAAGTAACAATATTTACCTTCTTACCAATTCATTCCCTGGATTTTAGGGAAAGTATACTTCAATCTGGTACTAAAGAACAATCTCGGAAAGTCTCTTTGGTCTCCAATTGCCTCTCTTAATGTTCTTTAGGGTATCATTTGCAACTGTAATAAGTATTAAATCATCTTATCTATTGAGTTTTAAGGAATTAAATGGAATCATTCAATATATGGGAAAACGATAGTGAAACAAGTATGTATGCCATTCTAAAAGTAGAAAATAAAATTATCGAATGTACTCTTTCTTGCACATAGCACCCATTTATTTGTACCATGTTAAAAAAAGCAATGAATATTCAAGGACTGGCTTGCCGTTGACCTAGTTGCCTCATAAAAATGTTTTGAGTTAAAGTAAATGGGAAAAATATATAAAGAAATGAGTTCAAGACCACCACTTTAAACTGCTTGACAAATAAAACATGGTTTGAAGTTCAAATCCATCAACTTTATAATGTTTTTAAGGTTCCACAATGTGTTGCGTTAATTGCAGATTCCCTTGTAGTATTTTTGCACCATGTTCGAATTTCCTTATCCTGATCCTGATGTGCTTTCAAACTTCTCTGTATATTTGTGTAATTACCTTGGTACTGCAACTTTTGTATTTTTTTTTCTCTCAACTTGGGTAGAATGGTTCTTCTCAGAAAAATGTCTTGATTCTCAGATTTGACATGTATCTTATTGTTTGGCTGTTGTAGACATATTTCATTTAAATCATTATGCCATCACCATTATAGTTCTTGTTATTATTGGGTTACACTGATTAGTTCCCTTGTTTGCATGTGTTAAATCTGCAGTCTTTACAATCGATAGAAAATGTGGTGACTGGCAATGGGGCAGGTCAGTTCTTTGTGTAAGATTGTTGGAATGTAATCTTTCTACCGAGTTCTTGCTTTTGTGCTGAGTGTAAATTATGTGTGAGTTTCACCACCATCTGACCAAGGGCAGATATCAGTGAGATTAGAGGTTAGCATATGTTCCAAAGTTTGAGAATGCTTTTGCCACTTATCCTCAGAGATAATCCCTCCTATGAAGACTGGATTGCGGAAGCTGGTATTTCACTCAATCTATCTCATTCGCTTGCCTCGTATTAGTCTAGACGCCATTTGTTAGAGGCTACATATATAAATTATAGTTTCCTTACCCTGTAAAGTTTAGATGTATTTTGAAGAATAAATGAGCTCTTACCTAAAGGACATTAAACAAAACTCACTCAATTTTTAAATCCTCCGCCTTTTATATAAATTTCTGAGTCGGGGTACTGTGATAGCTGTGTAATGGCTCTTAGGATGTTTACCTGTACTGCCCCAGGCAGGTCTGCAATGGTGTGTATTTTTGTTACTTAGTTTTTTATATAGGCTTCACTTGGTATAATGTGGAAGATTGTAAAAGCAATTTTTGATTGATTTTGATAGCTGTTAAATCAAATTTGCTTGTTGTAGTTTAGATGAGGCAAAAGTTTTGGATCTTTTCTGCTTATTTCTACTTCTATTTTGACCAGCATACTCTGTCAAATATGCTTCTATACCAAGAAGCCATAGTCAATCTTGCCAAGTGTGGTGGAGGATCGGTCAAGTACCTTCTTAGAAGGTCAAGTACTTTCTTAGAAAGTTACAAACGAAACCCAACATAATATCTGCTGGAATTGCCGAGAATGGTTGGGTAGTGGCTGAGATCCACTAGATCATTAATGAGCCCTCTGGTGAGAATACTTGTGTAAAACCAGCCTTGCCCACCCCAGTGCCAGAGCTTCCATAACAGAAGCTCTAAGCTGACGACTCAAAAAAAAAAAAAAAGGAGCTGACAAACCATTCCCATGTATAGACTTGTAAATGTCATAGAAATCACACTAATTTTAGATATCTTTAGTTCATCTAGCTTAAATTTATTCATTTTTTGGAAAAGATATGGGTTGAGGCAGACCTTAACCTGCATTAATTAACTTATTTTACATAATTTTTTTCCTTCAACATCCTTCTTAGTTTTTACATTTAGAAGCTATCAAAGGAAGTACATCTAGCACCATGGTACCCAAATGAACACAAGAATGCGGAAATAGTATCTACAGTAGAACTCCATCCACTGTGTTAAGAACCCTCCAGTGGAAGAGTGACCAGACCTGTTTTTGTGGACACCAACCTGATATATGACTCTATCCATACCCCTGTCTGCAGTCTCTTCTGTGAATTCCAGTGGCAAATTTGCCGCCTCCCCAATTACGAGGTCAGGTCTAATAACCCACCTAAACGGTGTTTGGAGTTAGCTATACTCAATGAGTTGTTGAGAAGTCATAATTGTGGTGCTACCAAAATTATCATAAACAACTGACTATGGTTGTCTGGTATTAACCCATTGAAGACAATCTTGATCTTTTTTCAACAGATTGGATCTGAAAGACAGCTGAGTGTTCGGCATATTGTTTTCCAGCAACTGCAGTGGACCTATTTGTATATATAGGAGGAAGTAGAGACGTTATTGCATGTAAAACCACACTTTGTAAGGCATCAAAGGTGTGGATAATGATTAATGATCTCAGATGCCTTCAAGGCTTCTTGAACTGCTCGAATAAAAATTTGTGCAAAACGTAGTCCCCATCCCAAAAAAAGTTGGAAGATAAAAAGGCCCTACTGTATTTCTCTTTAACATATACAGAAACATCAACACAAATTATCAAATACAGATTGAAGCATCAAGGGGCAATAGTTGATCACTCTCCCTCTGGGGCTTCTAATGGTCATAACTCATATCATAGAGAGAATTCTTATGTAACTAGAAGAACTTGAGGGAGAATTTGTCTTGCGTCTTTTCTAGGCATCTTTCAGGGGAGTGAGCATTTTTTGTTGAAGTTACATACGTTGATAAGTCATAGAACTATGGCATTCATTACTCACTCTCCTGGAATTGCCGGTAGGCGATGTCTGAAGTTCTTGGGGCCAGTGAATAGTAATTGTCATGATCCTAGTATTTGATATGGTTTATTCTTAACCAAAGGCATCTGACATCATGTTCTCCCAAAGATATGCTTCGCTTTAGAGTTGAGATTATGGGTAAAATTTTGGTTGCTTCATAGATTGTCATTAGGTATTCTTTGCTTGAGATTATGTTGTCCCAGAATCTTGCAATACTAGGTAACAGTCAGGTTGCTATTATAAGATGCTTATTACGTGTTTTCTCTGTCAATATGGTTTTATTCCTCCTACCCTCAAGAACTCATATGTTGGTAAGAGCAATTGTGTACAGACCAGTAAAATGGTTGCCCTGTAGGGAGGTCTTCAATAAGGAGATCTGCATGTGTTGCCTTTAAACTTTCTGTCAAAGTTGGTTGTGCTTCTTCGATGATAATTTTCTCCCATGCGAGGAATTGGGCATATGAATTTGCAACTTTTTGTGCTACCATGTGTGACTAGAACCTTAACCTAACACTTGACAAACTAAGAAGATTAAGCCAAAGGCTATGAAATTAAAGCAGAGTCGGCAATCAAGTGTATCTAAGTGCAACACTGCCACTCTCAAATTTAGTAAAATCATGCAAGCAAATTTCAAGCTTAAAAAAATCTTAAGTTGGCAAACATTGATATAAAACTCAGGACCATGTAAATCTGATTGATATGGCTATATGTTTGCAGAACACATGTAATATTTTGGTGGTTAGTTTTGTAAGGCTTTACCCTTTTGTTTAAAAGGAGCTTTCCGGAACAGGCATTCAACAATGCCGAGGAAGGGGTTTGGAAATAGTTTTCAACCAGCAATTGACACACCTCGGGCTCGGTATAACCTCGTTAGGCCCCAAGCGCAAAGATACCTTCTTCAGTAACTCAGCTTCTTGGTCTTCCTCATTTGTCCGCTTTCGATGTGGGACTATATTCGTGCAACACCTGTAAATCTTAGTGTGATGTGTGATGTTCGTCATGCTTTGGAGTTGCAGAGTTATCGCTATGTCTGAATTCTTCACTCGTATATTACACACTATAAGCACTCTTTGTGAGTATATCTTACAAGCTATAAGATATATATGTTAGAGATTCTGTCTGTTTGCTAGTTGTTACTAATTACTATCAAGACTCTTTGTTTCCATTGGTATGCTTTTGCATTGGGTAAGGATTGAAAAACTGGTTCCAGTCGTTGTTTAATGCTTGTTTCTCATTCAAATATTGTTGTTCTCATATTGACTGCAGGTTTTGCTACTTCCATATGCAGGGTGCAGTCGTGCAAACAACATCTGCTTGAGGTTATGTACTAGCTTTGCGATTAATGTACGTATTTCATAGCAGTAATGTTAAAGAGAGAACTTGAGCATTTCAGAAACTCCTCTTGCCAAGGAAGTGGTAGAACAACTCGTGAACCTAACGGAGAGACTAGGGACTAAAGAGGCAACGAGATGTCTCGAAGACAATAGAGGTACAAAACAGGCAGATAATCACAGACGACTCTTAACATAGTTAGAGGATATAATTGACTCCGTCAATCACTGCAACTTGCCAGTGGAATATTAGACACTGATTGTTTGATCTATTTATAAATTTTCGTTTAAGTGAAAAATTTGAATTTTGTGATGCGTCTTCCAGGTTAACAACATGTTAATTACAAAGTTCCAGTTTAGTGCCACAGCACTCGATCAGCTAAATATTTTGAGTATATTTGTAAGGCTTTACCCGTGACTAGAGGGAGCCTTTCCAGAAATTCTCGACGGCCTAAGCAGAACTCAGGCCGAGGAGGGGGTTTGGAAATAGTTTTCAACCAGCAATTGACGCGCCTCGGTATAACCTCACTAGCTGCGTCATTGCCCCAAGCGCAAAGATACCATTTCCATTAACTCAACTATTTGTTTTATTAGGAACCATTCCCTCTTCTTGTTTGTCGGCTTTCGATGTGGGACTATGTACGTTCAGCGCACACCTGTAAATCATAGTTCATTGTCTTTGGAGTTGCAAAGTTGTAGCTAAAACCCTTACCTATCTATGGCAGTGAGAAGAAGTCAGTTCATGTACATGAATCATGATATGAAGGAACCTGGTCTCATACACTTTGACCTTAATATGAAGCTCTGTTTATGAAAAGAAGTGTTTGGCTGCATGAGTAACTTAATCTTCTTCATTAATTTGGCATCTTTAATTAGGATATAAAAGCATTTCTGTTTACACAAAAACCATAAAAAACATGACTGAATTCTCAACCTGTACTACCTGTTATTTGCATATGTACTAAAACCACATACAAACTAAATGATTCCTCCTGCCATAACATACTCATTTACGTGATTCAACAGTTTACACATCCAAACACAAAGACCGCAAGCAAGGAATACAATCTGGATCAACCAAGTACTATTAACTCGATCATTAACAATGCCTAAAAGTAGAAATTTGAGCTAGGATTGGGGATGCTGAAATCTCACAAATGATCTTAAAATGTGCAAAGTCTCGATATATTGTACTTGTTGTTTTGAGAAGAAAACCATGACAACAAAGTAATGTGTAGGTATTTATTTGTCGCCCATGTTGTTGGGGTTCTCAAACCACAGCTTGCTGTTGCCCATGTACTACACTATTGCAAGGGCCTGGTGCACCCCTGCCAAATCATTGTTTAAAATTTGGATTAAAAGTCATCATATCCAATCTCTAGATATGCCATTGGATTGTGAAAGGTTGACAAAATGCAAAAATCTCATATCCAAAATTTAGATATGCTAGCTGATATTGAAATATCGAGTTACAGACTAGGATCTCAAGAATGTCAAATGGGATTCCATTACTTTTCATAACTTAGATAAGGTTGAGATGCCTTAGGCTACACTTTATTCCTCCAATATTGAGCCAAGTGCCTTGTCAGACCCCTTTGAGGCCAATGTATAGTGAGTAAGTGAGAATTTTGGTATCTTTGTTTTGCCACTGATGTCAAGAGCCAAAGATATGGATATCTCCACAGAATTGACTCGATTTTTCACGTTTTGTACCGTAAAACTAACTATAAAAAGGCCATTACTTCTCTTTAACATATACAGAAACATCAACACAAATCATCAATACAGATTGAAGCATCTAGGCATTAGTTGATCACTCTCCCTCAAGGGCTTCTAATGGTCATATAGAGAATTCTTATGTAACTAGAAGAACTTGAGGGAGAGCGAACAAACAATGTCTAGCGTGAAGGGTCAGTGTCTTTTCTAGGCATTCATTGACCACTCTTTTTCAAGGGCATCTTTCAGGGGAGTGAGCATTTTTTTTGTTGAAGCTACGTACAAATGTACAATTAATGCGGTTGATAGAGCCACCTACTATGGCATTCATTACTCACTCTCCCTCAAGGGCTTCTGGAATTGCCGGTAGGCGATGTCTGAAGTCCTTGGGGCGAGTGAATAATAACTGTCATGATCCTAGTATTTGATATGGTTATTCTTAACAAAAGGCATCTGACATCATGTTCTCCCAAAGGTATGCAGGTATGCTTCCCTTTAGAGTTGAGATTATGCGTAAAATTTTGTTTGCTACATGGATTGTCATAAGGTATTCTTTGCTTGATATTATGTTGTCCCAGAGTCTCTCTCATCACTAGGTAACAGTCAAGATGCTATCATAAGATTAATTACGTGTTTTCTCCTTCAATATGGTTTTTTTCCTCCTTCCCTCAAGAACTCATATGTTGGTAAGAGCAATTGTGTACAGACCAGTACAATGTTTGTCATTGCCCTGCAGGAGGTCTTCAATAAGGAGATCACATTGGACTATGTGTTGCCTTTAAACTTTCTGTCAAAGTTGGTTGTGCTTCTTTTCAAACTTCAATAACCGATGATAATTTTCTCCCATGCGAGGAATTGGGCATAAGAATTTGCATCCCATCTCTTTTCGACAAGATATTTTTGGAATTCAATAATTGATCATCCCAGGGATCAAGTTGGTTGGCATGTCAGGGTACCAATTTGCAGAATTCTATTATCTGCAGTTCACAAACAAGAATAAATCAGGAGATATTGAAGGTCTACCTTTTGGTGGGATGATTAGACCCTTTTCAAGGAGAAGTTGACAATGAAGATAGCTCATCATGAGACAAGGACTCATTCTCCATAATAGAACTGCTGGGATGCCAACTTCTTCATCAGCTTCCATTGCTCATGAAACAATCTGCGACCATGCATGAAACTTTGGGACCAGACGACTTTGATGCTTCATTGAGCTTAGCAATGAGATTGCGCAGGGGGGCTAGACAATTCAAGAGAAAGGATTCAATGATCAATGTTAGGATTTCCCTGGGAAAGCATTGTCATAAGATGAAGGGAGACCATCAGGAATGGTTTCGAATCGAAAGTTAGGATATGATGCAAACTACCAAAACATCTGATCGATATATGTACTGCGGAATAAGTAGTAATGAACAATCAACATAGCTTAATCTAATATAAAGTCTTTCCTGGAAAGCCACTAATGAAACATAGTATTAAACGATCACTGCGAATTGTTTCGCTAGTATTGAACTTATTCTAGATTGACAGATTCCGTCCATCATTTTGTAGGCTGTTAATTCTAAAAACAGAGTTTTGCCTACTATCATTCAGTATTTGGTAGTTATAGCCTTACAAGCAGGATTGTTACCACTCTCTAAACAGTATACTCAAATAGTTCGAAGAATGAATATGCCTACATGATCTGAACCAACGACAAATGCAAGCTCGAATGTGAATTCTACGGGACTGGGGGAGGGAATTGATGCAATTTTGATTCCAAAAAGAGCCATATAATCCTACTAATAAGTAAACAACTCCAACAACAAAAGCTGCATACATACACGGGTAAAACTTGGCTCGCCATAAACTCTAACCACATGATCAATATAATTTTTGTGAGCCTCCACTAACAGATTTATATTACCATTCACTTAACTGTAACATAACATATGTATAGTCGTAAATGGAGATGATTCGATTGCAGTGCCCCGGTAGGAAGGATGTTAATGAACACAGAACCTAACCAAAATGCTAATTAAAACAAGGGAAATTTTGACTTAACCCCTCAAACAATAGACATCTTTTGATTAAACCCCCATATATTCAAAAAATTTGACTTTCCACCCCACCGTTTGATTCCGTTAGGTTTTTCATCCAGTCCTAATTTTGACTTCCCTAAATACCCCTTTCTATTATTAGTCAAAACCCCCTAATTTTGACTTCCCTGTATTTGTATGTCTTTGACATAACCCCCCAGAACCAGAAAATTAAATCTGAGAAGAAGAAGAAGAAGAATAAGAAGAAGAAGGAAGAAGGAAGAAGGAAGAAGGAAGAAGAAGAAGAAGAAGAAACAGTCGTGATTTAATTTTCTTCTTCCTTCTTCCTTCTTCCTTCTTCTTCTTCTTCTTCTTCTTCTTCTCAGATTTAATTTTTTTTTCCTTCTTCTTCCTTCTTCCTTCTTCCTTCTTCTTCTTCTTCTTCTTCTTCTTCTTCTTCCCAGATTTAATTTTTTTCTTCTTCTTCTTCTTCCTTCTTCTTCTTCTTCTTCTTCTTCTTCTTCTTCTTCTTCTTCCTTCTTCCTTCTTCTTCTTCTACTTCTTCTTCCTTCTTCCTTCTTCCTTCTTCCTTCCTCCTTCCTTCTTCTTCTTCTTCTTCCTTCTTCCTTCTTCCTTCTTCTTCCCTCTTCCTTCTTCCTTCTTCCTTCTTCTTCCCTCTTCCCTCTTCCTTCTTCCTTCTTCTTCTTCTCAGATTTAATTTTCTGGTTCTGGGGGGTTATGTCAAAGACATACAAATACAGGGAAGTCAAAATTAGGGGGTTTTGACTAATAATAGAAAGAGGGGTATTTAGGGAAGTCAAAATTAGGTCTGGATGGAAAACCTAACGGAATCAAACGGTGGGGTGGAAAGTCAAATTTTTTGAATATATGGGGGTTTAATCAAAAGATGTCCATTGTTTGGGGGGTTAAGTCTAATTTTCCCTTAAAACAATTACTACAGATATTATAATATAAACCTCTTTCAATGATCCATACCTCATCTTCCTTTTCATCTTCTTCTCTGGTTGTATCAAGATGTTGGTATCAACAAGGCTATTGATATGGCCAAGGCCACTTCGCATGAATAGAAGGCTGTCGATTGGTGGAAATTTAATTCTCTTCAACTCCTTGTTCTTCAAATCATAAACAAAGATCTCCTTTGTCTTATAATCGTGTATGAGAAATCTAGCTTCATCACCAGAGTAGGTGCTACTAGGGTAACTATAAAGAGAAACATTATTACTTAACGTCTTAACCCAATTTGATCAAAATTAATGCTATAAGTTTTACTCCACAAATTTTTCTTCTTGTCTTGCAAAGTCCATATATCTAAAGGATATTTTTTGCAGTAACGCTTAGCAATGCAAAGAGATCCCATCACCTCTAATATTACGCTAGTTCTCTTGTAGACGCTCGTAGACATGTTCTTTCAAGAATGGAACTTGTTGAAAGACTACAAACAGTGCTATTCACACAATTGTCAATAATTAATCAAGCCACTCAATACGTAGAAAGTAAAAGAACACGCAAGCTTTTTAACGTGGTAAAACCCAATGTGGGAAACATCCACGGTTGTCTTTGCGACAACAAAAGAATCCACTAGATGAAAAAAGATATACAAACCTATCAACTACCTGCAATCACTGCGAGTTGACACTATCGGTTATCTCTAACACCTTGACTTCACCGGAGCACCTTGATGTACGCACAAGACACTCGATTTCTTGATGAACACACAAGAAGACTCGAAGCCGAATTTCAATACTCAATATGGAAGAAGAAGAAGGATTGAAAAATGGAGGAGAAGAATTGAGTTCAATAACCAAAACACCACCAACACCAAACTGGAAGAACACCTTACTTAGACGGCCAAAAGAACTAGTTTGTTCTTTTGTAGAAAACCCTATATATAGTTAGGGTTTGAAAACAACAAGAAAATGGGCCGAATTTGGGCAAATTTCAAACTGGACGTACGTACGTCGAAATAGCGTACGTACGTCCTGAGACGTAAAAGTTCGCTGCCTACTTGGACATACATACGTCCTAACTAGGTACGTACGTCCAAACCCAAAAGATCGCTGCTGCCTTACCAGACGTACGTACGTCCTAACTAGGTACGTACATTCGACTTGTAGAAACTTTGCTGACCTATTGGACGTACGTACGTACTAACTAGGTACGTACGTCCTACACCAAACCAAACTTCGATAAACTTGACGCGAAGAAAAAGACCAGGGACGACGCGCGTACAACGAGGTTTTCCTAACAATGAACTCAAGGTGAGATAACGATGGACATCCTAAGTCACAAAATAATGCCAAACAACCGAGTGCCGGTTTCACTTGTGTCTCTCTGAACTCCTCTGATGAAACATCCATCAAACACATGATTTCTTCATTCAAATCATTATCTGATGATGAAGTTAACCAATGCAACTCATTGTTAAATACCAAAGCTTGTGTAGAATCAATAGACATGCAATTTTCGTACTGTGTAACCAAATTTTTTCCAACCGGCACCAACAGTGGCATTAGTCTGCTTCATTTTTCCTGTGTGCAGTGTGAATATAAAGCAATTCTTAAAGTAGTCTCCAAAACCAAACACTTTATAGTTTTTGAATAGAATCATCATGAATCAAAATCCACCACAAATGACGAAACATCAAAACTATAATCGATTTCCAAAGCAGGAAGTGTTGTACATTTGCGTGTGACAGGGTTACATAAATGTAATTGTTTCTCATACATATATATCGTTCTGCATATCCTTAAAACTCTGGAATAGTAATAAACCATCACTTCGGAAAAGGTTTGATATGAAGTTTTTTTGGAAGTTGTTGGGTCTGTAAGTCAGGCTTTGGCGTCAGGGTTGGATGAGTTGTATTTCTTTCTTGCTCTTGAAAAGTTGGATGAGCTGGTGGATTTCCCGTGGAATGCACATTAATTCCTTCTATTTTACAAAAATTATCTCTCAATAACATTTCTATTTCTCTAACCTCTCGATCGATCAGTGCTTTCCACTTCAACAATCCATGAAGAAATTGTCTAACAAAGAGCAATGTGTTAGTGTATGTACCAATCCTTCAAAATTAAGTACTCTATTTATCACTTATGGTTGACATAATGGTTCACTTTCTTTTATACATTTATATTAAAGTGTCTATAAAAAGCACGTAAACATTAAACATGACACGCTTCTTTGTTTTGCAGTTTCAGTTGTGACAATTTATCATGCAATCACACACTGCTGATGAAGTATGCTGTATTAAGGGAAAACCAACAATGCTGGTCACCATCTTGCATGCACCTTTAGCAAGCTTGATATATTGGTTTATAGCCTTTATAATTTGTCCCTCTTCCCTTTACAAAAGATGTATGGGTGCAGATCGACCATTGTCTACTAGCTACATGTTGCATGGTCGGGCATCTAAGTTTGGTTAGACAATCTAGAGTGAGGTCTGACTAACATAGATTACCACATGGAGGGGATGAATATATTGTATATCTTTTAATGAAATGTCAATAAGATTTCAAAGATTGGAAAAAAACTATATCTGAGATCTTTTTCTTATCGTTTTAGATTCCTTGAATCTTTTTTCTTAAATGTTTTGGTACACTTGGCTAATTAAACAACAGAAATTAATATTTAACTTTGCTCTATAAATACAGGAGTGTGTCTTCCACACTTCTAGCTCCACAATCTCTTTACAAATTTTGTTGTTGATATACCGGCCTTCCTTCTCTTTTTTCTATTATGGCAGATGTTGAACGACAAGTAGGTCTGGAAATTGAAGAGAGAGAGTTTGATTACTCTCAAAGGTCTCAATGGCTTAGAGCTGCAGTTCTTGGAGCTACTGATGGCTTGGTCTCCACAGCGTCTTTAATGATGGGAGTTGGATCAGCAAAACATGATCGTACGGCTATGATAGTTGCTGGCTTTGCAGGTTTAGTTGCTGGGGCTTGTAGTATGGCAATAGGGGAATTTGTGTCCGTTTATTCTCAATTGGACATAGAACGAGCACAAATGAAAAGAAATGCTAAAGTGGTTAATGTCGAAGAAACCAACAAAGAAACTGGTAAGGAACGCATGCCAAATCCGTTACAGGCTGCTTTAGCATCTGCCCTTGCATTTTGCATTGGAGCAATGCTACCATTGCTTGCTGGAGCATTTGTACCATGGTATAAGGTGAGGTTGGCAGTGGTGGCTGGTTCTTCAACCTTGGGTCTATTGGCGTTTGGGGCGGTAGGTGCTGTGTTAGGTAATGCACCTGTCACAAGTTCTTGCTTGAGGGTGTTAATTGGGGGATTGTTAGCAATGGCTATAACCATTGCATTGACCATAAGTGTGGATAAGCTGTATAGTAAGCATATTGGATGATTCCTTACCATCTTCTCTTTCTATTATTCTAAAAGTGGATGTCAGAGTTAATATATAGCAAATGCGCGCAGAAATTGGTTTTATGGTTTGTTACAATAAAGACAGTCATAAACAATAGAATCTTTAGAACAAATTAAAATTTACAGGTAGAATCATTAGGATTATTTAGGATCCTGAGCTTCACGCGATCCTAACTTCTCAAGCTCTAATCAATCAATCAATAATCCATTATGAAATATCTGCGCATTTCTTTCTTCCTTACTGATGATGTTTTTGTTATGATAAATACACAGGATCTTGATATGATTAATGAAGAAACAAACACAAAAAATGTAAACTAAAGCAGAAATACGGAAACACAATAATATACGTGGTTCGGCAATATGCCTACATCCACGGGACAAAGAGAGATAGCTTTATTGATAATTGAGAAGTGAACTACACAATAACTAATGAAACCTTAGTTTAGGTTTCCTCACACATACTTTCTTCTTTGCTCAAATTCTTATGGCTACACAACACCAATATTTATAACCTCTTTGGTTAATCCAATTGGTAACCCAATTCCTAAATCAACAACAACTTAGATATCTAATAGATTAGAAAGTCTTATTGAATCCTAATAGAATTCCACCACACTTGTTGCCAAATAAGGAAACTGATTCCTAATAGGAATCCATTACTTGTAACCTCCACATGTCACTTTTCTACAATTCTCCACCTCGGGGAAGATTGTAAAAAACAAAAACTGAGCCGACCATAATGAACCCATACGTACTTCTCCTGTACCACACAAGCATCATCTCATCTTTGCCCCCAGACGCCCATAAGGGCCACTACCCCGAAGGGCCTCAACATCTGGAGAGATTGATCAAGTTAAGGCAATGCCTAAACTTGACCCCCGAAACCACCTTAGTGAACAACTCTCCTAAAACTTTCTTCTCAAACTCTTTACTCAATTGTTTCTTCAAAGAAACAATACATGACTTGCTCTTTGCAGCTACAAACATGTCATCCACATAGAGTAAGAGAAATATAACGGACCCATTTCGAAGCTTTATGAAATAGACACACAGATCATATTCACTTCTAGAGTACCCCTGCTTCAACATAAATGTGTCAAACTTCTTATAACACTGTCGTGGTGTTTGCCTCAATCCATATAAGGACATCATCAGTTTGCACACATAGACTTCTTTACCAACAACTTTATAACCGTCGGGCTGTAACATATATATGTCCTCTTCTAAATCTCCATGCAAGAAAGCAGTTTTGACATCTAGTTGCTCGAGCTCTAAATCAAACTGCGTCACCAAAGCTAACAAGACTCGGATGGAAGTGTGTTTAACAACCGGAGAGAAAACTTCATTATAATCCACACCTTCCGTTTGTGCATATCCCTTAGCCACTAATCTTGCCTTATAACGTACACCACTAGTCATACCCTTGGAGTCTAGAATACCATCTTTCACTATGAAAACCCACTTGCATCCAATCGACTTCTGACCCTTAGGCAACTTTACAAGTTACCAGGTATTGTTCTTGTGAAGAGATTTCATCTCTTCATCCATCGCTGACTTCCATTCATGAGAATGAGAACTCCTCATTGCCCCCTTAAAGGTAGAAGGCCCATCATCACAAATAACTGATAATGCAAAAGATGCACTATCCTCAAAACCAAGTCGATCTGGTGTTTTTCTCAAATGTGGTTCACGTTGAGATGCTAAAGATGGCCACTCATGATGTTGCTCTAATTGTTGTTGTTGTAAAGTAGCTTCAAGAGAAACGCCTCTTCAATCTCATCATCTACACTCTCTGTGTCTGGATATGTGTTTGTAGTCACATGTGTAACCTCTGAACTTGTAGGTACTTGTACAACAGTCACCTCTTTATCTATTATAGATGAATATAGAACATTATGCTTGTAACACCCCAAAATTCGACCCATATCCCAATAAGACTTGAATCGAATCTCGAGGCATTATCATCAATATCATGGGCAATTCGTCATTTCTACTCTATTAATCATAACAAAAATCCGTGAAAGTCTGGTGTTGAATCCGTCATTTTATTAACTCGCACTTATCATAAATCCGTAAAAACACACTTTTATATTTATATAGAAAACTATACTTTATACATCCCAAGATTCTGATAATACATATATAAGACTGTTTCTGAGTGTGATATCTACGTATATACATATAACAGACCTGTCAAAAAGTTACAACCCTGGACTACACTCAATCTCACATCAGGCAAATGTGGTGATCATCCCTGTCATCGTCTGCTGCAACAGCAGGCTCCTCAACAACAGGCTCGGCTGAAAAGGGTAATGGTAGGGTGAGCATAATCCACTTGCTCAGTAGAAACCCACATTCCCAAAATATTATCCAACCATGACGATAAATCATGCTAACAGTTTAAATATGCAAGTTTAAATAAGAACCGTAAAGATAATAAATATAATGTAAAGTATTTTCTACTATAAATAATAACTAGTATTCAAACATTAACTACACCATAACAAGCGATTTGCAATGGTAATATGGCATTGCAAATTTTATTTGCAACGCCTTTCTACCGTTGCAACTACGGCGTTACAAATATTTGCAACGGTTTATTGGCGTTGCTAGTTTTGTATTTGCAACTGTTTGTTGGTGTTGCTTTTTCCAATAATTGCAACGCCCATAGTGGGTTGCAAATGTTTTATTTTGCAACGGTCATTGTCGTTGCATAACTGTTTTGTAATTGATAAATATTTGAAATTGCAACTCCTGTAGACGTTGCAAATGTTTGTAATAACGGTAACCTGGTACTTTGCAACATGTATTTGCAACGCCTTATAGGCGTTGCAACCTATAAAAAAAAAAAAAAAATTGCTATTATCCGTTAATGGTTTCCACATGCACCTGCAATTAGATAGCTTCCATTGCCTTTTCTACAAACCCATACATCAGAACAACTACGGCTATGTTTGGTTTCCCATTCTCTGTTTAAACTCAATGAGACACTACAACAATAGTAGTGCTAAGACCAACTAAAGCAATAGAAAAAGATAGTTTTCCTCCAATTGTTCTAATGCTTTTTATACACAACACTTATAGCCATTCTCACACTAAACACAATCGAGATTCTTATTTCGCTTATCTAAGCATTTGGTGTGAAATATTCAAGTTCATACACCAATTATCACCGTATTCAAGAAAAAAGGTTCAAACCTTGAGAGCATTCTAAATAAGCAGGACTCCGATTTTCTAGTCAAAATTTCCAGTTTGTAGCTTGTCCAGGTCCTTTGATGCATAAAGTAAGGCAACACCACCACCTGCAGATGGAAGACTTTTATAAACATGCTTTCGATACCCAAGTAATTTAACAATGAGTGGCATGGTCATCCTATAATAAGTTTACCAGGTACGATTCCATCCTCAACAGCTGCCTTGGTTGCATTCAGAGCATCAGTAACTCTGTCATTTTTCTCCCCTACTTCAGTTTCACTAGCACCTCCAATCTGCAACAAAACACATACCAAACATCCATTATTTTGTAAGTAAATGAAGTTGCAGTAATGGTTAGCTATCTCAGGTATTGAACAAAACATCTAAATTCAACAACATTAAAGTCAGAGAGATTATATTGTCAATGATTAAAAAAACAGCCACATTTTGTTCAGAATGAGGACCAAACCTTCAACACAGCAACACCTCCACAAAGCTTAGCGAGTCTCTCTTGCAACTTCTCTTTGTCATAATCAGAAGTGCTTGATTCGATAGCAGACCGTATCTGTACAATGGTTACAGGGCGTTACTGTTATATGTTATCATGCACTTATAAACCCATACTGAATGAATTATCCATTAGCCACAAATATTTTGGAGAAAACTAACACAAACCTATTCACATCTTTCTTCAAGATCTTTCTTGTCACCAGCCCCATCAAGAACCAGTGTCATCCTTGGATATTGTTACCTATAAATTCATGTACATATAACTCAAAAACTAACCCGGAGAGGAAAAATTATCAACACATGAAGAATATAGACGTAGCTATAAAAATTCAAGATGTAAGCTCTGGATTTTTGGCACTTACTTTTTTACAGCTACCAAACATATCTAGGTCCACCTTCTCAAGGTTCATGCCAAATTTTTCAGTTATCAGCTAAAATAAGAAAGTAGATAAGAGTTATTTAGTAAGACATGCACTGGAAATTTAAACAGAAAAGAGCAGAGATCAAAATAATGAACCTACAGTAGCCCCCGTGAGAGTAGTAAGATCCTGCATGTTGGCCTTCCTGTTTTCTCCAAAACCAGGAGCTTTGATGGCACAGAGCTATATAACATGCCCAGTTCAACCAGCATAAGAAATCAGAAAAATTATATCTTTAAAACATCAAATACGGAACATAGAAAGAAATGTAGAAAAAAACCTTTAAACCAGCTCGGATCTTATTTATAATAAGAGTTGCAAGTGCTTCACTGTCAACATCTTCTGCAACTATCAACAAAGGCCTCTGCCTCTGGAAAAAAAAATCCACCAAATTTGTCAGATAAAAAAAGATAACAAGGTTGGAGAATTGTGTCATCCCTTAAAGTGAGTAATGTAATTTCTAAACAAACATCATCAAATAAAATATTTTTACCTTCATTGCTAGTTCTAAGACCTTTACCACAGAAGTTATGCTCGAGATTTTTTTCTCATGGATTAATACGAGAGGATTATCTAATTCCTGTCAAGAAAAACTAGAACAAGTTTTTTAATGCCATGCAGAATATATCATAAGAAATGAGCCAAGCAAACACTAGTCATACAAGAAAAACAGCATCACTGGTGTTCTACACTAGTACAGAAACATATCAAGGAAAAGAAATTGTTAACAGGAAAAAAAAACCGTACACATTTTTTGTTCTTCTCATTGGTGATAAAATAAGGGGATATATATCCTCTTTCCAGCTTCATTCCCACTGCATAACCATAGCTTAATGGAGAATTTCTTTCTCTTATTGAAAAATTTCAGGTGAAGCTCTCGAGAACAAGATGAAAATTTTCAAATGCAAATTTCTCGTTCATAATTTGAAAGGAAGTGATATAAAACAAAATGAACCTGAGCTATTTCTTCAGAAGTGCTAATCATTCTTGCTCTGCTTTTCAAGTTAGTAACTACAGCATCAACAGCCATATTGATCCCGCGCCTTAAGTCCATTGCATTCATTCCAGCAGCCACTGACTTGCACCCTTCTGAAAATATTGCTCGTGTAAGGACAGTGGCACAGGTTGTACCTGCAAACATAACGGCACAAACAAATCATTTAGATTAGTTAAGAAACATGTTAAAAAAACACCACATTCAAATATCAAAACTGGCGAACAACATTGAACCAAAAAGAATGTGAAATACATATTATATATTACCATCGTCTGGCACATCATTGGTGGCATTTGCAACCTGCTTTACAAGGCTAGCACCCATGTTTTTAATTGACAAAAAATAAGAAAATTGACCTGCAGACTCGTCAAATTAAGCACCATTGTATGTGCTTTGTATATGCAGTAAAAGAAAACAATCAAACCTACTCAGGCATTACAACTTTGGCTATCCATGTATAAATAGCCATCCACATTCAACCATTGGTATGAAAATTTCCTCGAGCAAAAAAAGAAAAGAAAAAGGATATATAGAGAAAATGAGAGATCAGTTATAAATAATGCAGAAATGTAAATGGCACTATTTGGCTTAGTCTCATGTCCCTTGGTTATAAATTAGTGATATAAGTTCAATACTTTGTTTGGACTTTGGAAATCCATCATTCATTTATAACTTTGGAAATAAGATTCATATTGCATATTTTTCATAATTTTGAGTTAAGAGACTTATAACCAATAAGACCCTGCTTGCAAAAATATAAAAGTTTGCAGGCTGCAGGCTGCTCTAGAGAGAGCTGTTACACGGACTAAATACAACAACATAGAAAGAAGAGAAATATGCAGAAATGCTTCATTATTGCAGCGATCCTAGTCATTACAATAAAAAATAACAATCAGGCCTTTTCCATAGAAAGTTCCTACACAGCTTATTGATCTCAAGAATGGTGGCACTTGGTAACATAAAAGAAGCTGTCCAGAACACACTGAGATTGTTCAAGACAGCTCCAAATAGCTGCAGCCTGCCAGCATACGTAAGTAAAAATTTTAACAGCAATGGGGAAGAACAAGATGTGAAAATTTTAACAGCAACTTGACAAAAACCTGACCTACAAACGAAATTACTATTTTTCCATAATCAATCTTAATTAGAAGCATCAATTTTCAAAAAAAACCTAAATTTTACACATTAACTTCATACCAATCTCAACTATAAACGAAATTAATCATTAAATCTGAATTTCTGTAATTTTAAGCAAGTTTAAATAGAAATTTTTCATTACCCCATCAATCTCACACAAATAACAATTCAAGATACAAAATTGAATAGAAATTTTGCGTTAAATTACCATTATCCATCTCACACAAACAACATCTCAAGAAAAAAAAACATAGAATAGACAGAGGAGGAGAGGCAGAAAAGAGATTTACCGTGATTGGAGCGACGATTGAAAACACACAGCAGCAGCAGCGCGCGGATGAGTAAGAGGTTGCAGAGGCAGTGATGGAAATTTCAAAAGAAAAAAAAAAAAAAAGAAGGAGAAGCAGTGATTGAATTGTTGTTTGGGTGAGAAGAATTGAAATTGTTGTTTGTATGAGAAGAAGAAATTATCGAGTTTCAATTCGAGTTGGGAAGGAGAAGAAAGATCGAGGCAGGAGATGAGTTTTAAAGAGAAAGAGATTGAGTTTAACTCGATCTTAAGTTCTTAACTGTTTCTAATTTGCAACGCTGCACGTGCTAAACCGTGCCGCGTTACATTTTCTGTTTCGGTTACCTATATATTTTGCAACGACTACTGTGGGTTTCAAACATAATAGCAACATATAAGAAAATCATATTTCGAAAAAATATATTTGCAACGGCATTAAGGTGTTGCAAATTTGCAATGCTAAATAACCATTGCAAATTGAAAAAAGCCTAGTTGCAAATTTGTTGTTTTGGTGTAGTACAATATGGCGGGTAGCTGCATCCTATTAGAGTGGTGAGGATACGACTGGAACTCAACCCCAACCCCAGGCAAATCATCTTGGTTCAGTACTTTCCAGTGTGAACCTGCACCGTTGTTTTCCTGATTATCCAATCGGGTAGTGATTACCGTTTTTGTGTCCGAAGACACTAACCCTCTTTTAGGGTTCAGGTGGGCCCTCTGACCACGCCTCCTGATACGAGGAGTCCCTAACTTACGGTGGTCAACCGTTCGACGACTGCAGACTGCACAGGATCCTGACACACGTCCAGGAGTGGACTAACTCTCACCCCTCGCGTCTAAACCTCCTCGAGGTAACATGTATCCCCACGACACACTAAGCACCAACAACGTACCACTAAAAGCATGGTAATCCAGGAAGGTAGAAGAGGAATTCCCGGAAACATCCAACAATGTTCGTCTCTAGAAAGTGCCCATTCACAGTCTAAAGGTGAACAAAGCATATGTAATCCTAGAAAGAACTGTCGTTTCCGGAATATAACAACAATTCCTTCTTGTAGGAATTCACATATCCCTTGTCAGACCGCCTCGTGATACAATATATATAATATATATAGGGTGTCTTTTAATAATAATTAATTTAATCTGGCATGTGTGACGAGGCCCTGAATTTATCAACCATTAAACCAGTTCCCTATTCACGGCTACCAGACACGAGCACTAGCCGAAGGAACTATCCCCTATTCACGGCTACCAGACACGGGTACTAGCCGGAGGGATCATAATCCGATCTGTAATAATATGTTCGTGTAAGCACCCAGATCATTCCCAATTCAGGAACCTCACACCATACCAACATACAACTGGGATCTCACATCCCACATACAAAATCCATCTCCCTTTTCCCATCCTGGAAAAGAGATGCAATAAAAACTTCGATTGCTTTTCCGTTTATAAAACCATTTCAATATACACATATTGTTTTAATACCTCCACTATAAAACATGATATCTGTAACTAATCACTTTATAAAAACTACAATCGATAAACCACGAGTAATCTATATATACCAAACAAAACCATGCATGCATTTTTATCATCACTATACGAATTGTACTGTAACAATATTTATTAAGAATATGAACCATGAGAGGATAATATAAAGAAAATGTAAGTCCCTACCTCGGCTCGCTCCCGCTTCACCTCTAATCTCAAGCTTACTACAAAAACCTATAAACGGAAGGATAGACACAATTATAATCTAAATAATGTATATAAGGTAAACTATTCTATATTTTCCTAATCGTGCGCACCTAGTGTTTCTAATAGGTATTCTAATATGGTGGCAGATCCAAACTATAGTCTATTGCTAATCAACTTGTTTTCATTGTGAGAGAATGGAAAAATTTACAAGTGAACACCTTTGTCAGAATACTACCATTCATTTTCTACTATATTGAAATATCCGCGCTCTCGGCAACTAAGATCATGTCTTATAACCATTCTTATAAGTTTAGCTCGATTCCGACCATAACATCAATACCCAAGTATATATATTCAGTTTATACACCACTTATATTTAGGACAGTTCATGAATTCAAAACCATATATTGAATTCCCTCCATGGAAACCACCCTAAACCAACGCAATTAACAAGGGAACTTGGAACCCCAATGACCTGGACATGGTTCATCAGTCCAAGCTACACACACCCTTCAAACTATATGGAATTTAACTGGTCATAATAACCTATACCAACAGTACCAATGATAGATAAAAGAGTTACCTATTTAGCAAACACTAGATACTCCAGAACTAACCTTTTGAATTCTCTTCTCTAAAGCTTCCTTCTCCCAACACCTTTAATCACTTTAAGCTTCTATAGTCTCTCTCTCAACTATTTATCCACCTTCCAAACATAAGGTTTCCTTCTAATCACAGTTGCTTGGTATTTCAGTTTACACACATCTGAATTTTAGAAAGTTGTTTATGATATATAGCTAATCCATTAGAACAAACAGGTGATGAAGAAATGGTCAGAGAATGGACGTCTCAACTCTTTGTTTTGGTTTCACATCACTTTATATGTATAGGGTTAGCTTATGATAAACTTGAGTAAAGTGAGTGGACATCTGAGTAATCTAATTAGCATGAGGTGGAATGAAACTAATACCCTCCTTGTACAGATCATGCCTATGAGTCATTCCTATCTTTAATTGCTAAAGTGGTCTTGGTAGTATTTTACATAAGTTACATTCAAGCTATTAAGTGAATTTCTTTCACCCATTTGATCTATGCCAAGCCCAATCGATGATCATGGATGACTAATATATCTATATCGAGATAGCTATTTAAAATCTCAGTTTTATTCAATAATTTTATTATTTTATTAATATTATTTTCTTTCTTTCTCGTAATAACTACTCGACAATCTCACAACAATGTTTATTTCATTTATTAGGTTTTTCTTAACTTATGATCAAAACCTAAGTTTGTACGTAAGATTACTAAAATGCCCTTAATGAGTGCACGAGTCCTTACAATGCTCCACCTGCATGGTATCGTCACCATCACTGTCATTATCATCACCCTCATGTTGAGAGTTCCAACCTGTGAACATTTTTGAATCAAGCATTGCTTTCTCATTAAAGGTCACATCACGACTGATCTGGAATTTATTCAACTCTGGGCACCATAAACGATAACCCTTAATACCTTGTGGATATCCCAAGAAAATAGCTTTCTTGGCTCTGACTCCTAACTTATCTTCTCTGATATGAAAATAAGCAGGACAACCAAACACCTTCAAATCTAAATAATTAGGAGGTGTACCAGACCAAACTTCCATAGGTGTCTTACAATCAATGGCTGTAGATGGTGATCAATTCACGAGATAGCACGTCGTATTTACTGCTTCATCCCACCATACCTTACCCAAACCTGCATTGGATAACATACACTGTACTTTCTCTAGTAGTGTGCGATTCATACGCTCAGCTACCCCATTCTGCTGTGGTGTACCTTTCACTGTGAAGTGTCTAACGATACCTTGTTCTGCACAATAAACTTTCAATGAGTCTTCAGTGTATTCTCCACCATTGTCAAAACGTATCCTTTTCACAACACGGCCAGTCTGTTTTTCAACCATAACTTTCCACTTCTTAAACAAATCGGTGACTTCGTTTTTGTGTTTCATGGTGTCCAATCAAACTCTCCGCGAGAAATCATCGATAAAGGTCACAAACCACCTTGCTCCTCCCTTAGAAACTGTTCTAGAGGGACTCCTTACATCTGAATGTATATAATCTAAAGTACCCGTAGTGCGGTGAACAGCGGTACCAAAACGAACTTTGCACTGGTTGCCAAATACACAATGCTCACAAAAATCGAGCTTGCAAGTTTTCTGGCCAGCAAACAAACCCTTTTTACTCAATATAGACAAACCTTTTTCACTCATATGCCCTAGCCGCATATGTCATAACTGAGTAGAAGTTAATTGTTTCTTATCAACCGCTTGAGAAACCATAGCCATAGCTCCACCTGAAACTATATCTCCAATAAGAAAATATAAGTTTCTATGTCCTTCGCCCATCAAATATAACCTGTCATCATAGTAAACCTTCAAAAGACCATTCTCACCGGTAAACTTGAAACCACTATCTTCAAGTACACCTAACGAAATCAAACCCTTTCTCAAATCAGGAACATGCCTGACTTCTGTCAAGGTTTTTACAGCTCCATCATGTGCCTTGATCCGTACTGTACCAACACCAACTGTCTTGCAGGCATTCGAATTGCCCATAAAGACTTTACCACCATTTACTTCACTGTAAGTTGTGAAAGACTCCCTATCGGGACACATATGATACGAAGCAGCTGAATCAAGACACCATCCTTTAGCTAAATAGCTATTTGATGTAACTGTTAACACCTCATCCTCATTGTCTCCAATAGACTTTGCTACCTCATCACTACTTTGAGCAATGTTAGCAACTTCAGTGTTCGGATTAGATTTCTTCTTCTTTTCTTCTTTAGCCTTAACCTTAGGACAATCTTTACTATAATGACCCATGTTATGACAATAATAACACTCAACATCCTTCAAATCTCTTTTTCGAGATTTAGAGCGACTTTTAGAACTCGACGAACCTCTATGTGATGATCTACCTCTCACAAACATACCCTCACCCTGAACTTCATCACCAGCTTATTTTTTTTCTAATGGCTTTGGATTGTAACATCGAAACAACATCACCATAGACCAACTGCTTTGTGGTCTTTTTGTTTGTAATAAAATAATCAACTGTTGTTTCCCACGAAGATGGTAATGAACATAATAAAATTATAGCTTTCTCACCATCAGGTAGTATCACATCAATGTTTGCTAAATCAGAACAGATCTTATTAAAATCATTAATATGATCAATCACAGACTTACCAGGTGTAAATCTTGTTGAATACAAACGCCTCTTTAGATAGAGTTCTGACGTCAAGTCCTTATTAAGATAGAGTTTCTCTAACTTCTCCCATAACTCCTTTGCCGAGGTTTCACCGGCAAAATTGTGTGTGATATCCCTCGTCAAACATAACCTAATCGTACTGCAGGTCTGCTGATCAAACTCTTCCCAATCATCATTCGTCCAACCTATTGGCAACTTTGTCGTTTCAGGTTTCCCCTTTAGGGCTTTGATCTGTTTCATACTAACAAGAATATCTTTCACATCAGTTTGCCACGATGTGAAGTTATTCTTCCCATTGAATTTGATAATATCAAATCCATGCACCTTTGTATACTTACTGCTAGAAGTCGAAGAATTCGAATCAGCCATCTTCTCTTCAATAATCAATACCACTAAAAAACCCCAAGATTGGATTTTCAACAAACTAAGAAAATCGGAACCGTCAACTTCAACGAAGTACTGAGAACAGAATACTTCGAACCACATAACGTACCATATACTGTTAGAAAGCCTGAAGAGTCTACTTTCCAACCCAAAAGGAGGATCGACGTTTTAATATCCGAGCACAAAGTTATAGCCGTTTTACTACAAGGTGTCGAATCTGGACAGATTCCTAAAACCCAACAAAACCGTTCCGAAATCCCGTATTCAACCCAAAGGAATAACCTTCGGCTCTTGATACCAATTGTTATGATAAATACACAGGATCTTGATATGATTAATGAAGAAACAAACACAAAAGATGTAAACTAAAGCAGAAATACGGAAACACAATAATATACGTGGTTCGGCAATATGCCTACATCCACGGGACAAAGAGAGATAGTTTTATTGATAATTGAGAAGTGAACTACACAATAACTAATGAAACCTTAGTTTAGGTTTCCTCACACATACTTTCTTCTTTGCTCAAATTCTTATGGTTACACAACACCAATATTTATAACCTCTTTGGTTAATCCAATTGGTAACCCAATTCCTAAATCAACAACAACTTAGATATCTAATAGATTAGAAAGTCTTATTGAATACTAATAGAATTCCACCACACTTGTTGCCAAATAAGGAAACTGATTCCTAATAGGAATCCATTACTTGTAACCTCCACATGTCACTTTTCTACAGTTTTCACAACTCCAAAAACTTCTGATCTTAATTCATTTGTACTATATACAGTAGAAACAAATTTGTTGTCCAAAAATTTTCTATGCAGTAGTTGGTACTTGGTAGTCCACAATAAACATGACCCTGCAGATTCTTGTTTCAAGTGGAGAACAAACTGGCTGAACAACCTTTGCAGATTGATTCCCCTTTGAGTCTTAAAAGAGCTAAAACAGATTAAAGCAGTAAGCATACCAACGCCACTGCATGCCCCATGTTATAGTGGACACATCGATCCCGCAATGAAAGACAAAGGTGCATCTACATAACTATGTTTATCTCTCTGCGTTATTTGTCTGTCTATGCAAGTATGCAAGGCTAAAAGCAACTCCTACCCAACCAATTGCACTTACAAGCCTTGATTGCTCTCAAAATGTGTAGACATGAACCTAAAAATCTTGCAACTACAACCACAAGCTAGCATAAATTAGACAGGCTGCAAAACACAATGGAACATGTGGCTTTCGCAGCTCACTGCCTCATTGTACCATTGCTTCATTGTTTGATATGGCCAGACCAGATGTTAGTCAATCAAATTGCTAAAGTAAAGGCAACAGTATTTACCCCCCATTTTTGGAAGTTTTCAAGTAGGATGTCAAGACAGTAATTGCGAGTGTAGGACTCTGTACTGCAGTACTGGGTCAGTTGAATCTGTTAGTAGAGGCTGTATATGTTCAAAGTGAATGGTAATCTATTTTGGGACCAAAACCAGCTCATGCTAAGGATTTGGTGGATCATGGGAATTAATAATGAGACCATGGTTTGAGCTTTATGCCACATGCATTATGGTGTAAATTCTTCCTAACATAACATACAGTATTATTCATTGGGATCAACAAACTTGTTTAATGGAAGTAGAAATCAGTCTCAATCCTTAGAATTTTAGAAGGATGAGAATTTTTTTGTTAAAATAAGAAAACATGTTCAAGTGGCAATTCAAAGTCCCAACATTCAACAAATCCATAACATGACAGTTAATACCTTGATTAATAAAATGATTAAGACATAAGACAACAGGTTTTCTGGGGATGAAAGTACAAAGTAACAATCACCAATGAAGTTGTTCATGTGTGACAAGCAGAACATATGCTAATGATACTGCTTTTAAAACAGCTAGAGACAACCCAATGAAGTAGTTGCATTGAATCTCACACACCATAGTATAAGCTATACATTATTGGTCTGAAGTGCATGCATGCAACTCTTTAGTGCACTTGATGAAATTTTAAACACAGAATCTGAAAAGTCTACAATCAGTTGTGAACTTGTGATCAATAATAAAAAACATTGTCCTGTTTTGTTTTCTTTGCGATATTCACTATTGTTAATCTTTAATAATCAAAAATTGAATCTTATTGTAACTTTACAAACTCACAGAAAAAATTTCAAACAACACCGATACATATATGCCAGGGGCATTTTCGAAGGCAGCAGATGCCAATATCGTACAATCTTCTCTTCACTTGCCCACCTTAATCTGAAGTTTGTTCATCCCAAGCTCCAGCCTTTCATGACACACCTCTTTTTCTTCCTCAGCAGGAGGTGTGTTTCTTATCACAAGCCACGAGTGTTGCAAGCACTGTTCTGCTGTCGGCCGCTTCTCTGGAGCAAAATTGAGAAGGGGACAAAAGAACTCTGCAAACTCACTAGCATCAGACTCTTTAAACTTGTATTTATCAACCAGAAGTCGCTCCAGTGACCAGTATTTCAGCCTCCGGATCCTCTTCAGGTCTCCATGCCTATCAAAGTAATCCTTTGATCGAGATCCCCCGATAGCAACCTATTCCAAGGGCAAGGAGAACAATGTTAGAATGGGTCAATAGGAAAGCAGGTAACAAAAGAATTTCTAACCTTTCGGGGCATCTTTCCCAAGAGTTCCATCATTAGAGCGAGATGGTCCTGCAATGCAAATTTAACACGATGATAAATCCATGACAGAGAATTATGAATATTTGAAGAATTGGTCGAGGAATTAATAACAATCCAAGATGAGTTAAGAACAAAAGAATCAAGTTTCTTAGCCAACCAAAAGATGAATTGAAGGATTTCTATTAGGACAAGTCTCACAGATTATCCAGATTATAGTTCTTTTTAGCATGATTTCAGTAACCTGAATAGCGTTCATATGATTCATCTAATACATTTCATCACAATGAAAACTGACTATATCTTTGTATAAGTAATATCAGTTGCTTTTGAATGAGCTAAATGTCTACTGATATCTCAATATATCGAAAGATAAAACTGTTCCTGCCAATAGCAACTCCTAATTTTCTTTCAAAACATTAATAGAATAGCAATCATTATTTCTGCCCAACAAAGACTTCGGATTAGTCAATCATCCTTAAATTGAAATATATATCTTGGATTGTCATAACTGTCCGATGAAAAATTAAAGGAATGTCCAAGATTAAGCTCCAGATCAAGGCAAAAAGAAAGTACGTATGTAACCATTAGACCATTCTGATTATTTAAATCGCTAAAAAAACAAGTCATGTTAAAATGAGCCTTTAATGTTTAATCCTACAGAACATTAGAGTATCCTGATTTAAATATTTACCAAATTCTATCAAAAGGATGTGTGGAGTATACAGTTATAGTCTTATGGATTTTGTTTAAACAGCTATTGAATGACACTTCAGTACTACATGAGTTATCCCTATCACCCAACCCACTTCCTTCTCTGAGCTCTTCAATCCTTTCCAACATTTGTTCAACTTATAAGATCTCACACAAAAAGATATATGCAAATAAAGTTATAAAGCATTTCTATCAATTGACAGATGTCAACTATATAACCAAATAAACTATACACACCTAAAGTTGGTAAAGGCATCTCAAACCTATATAACGCATGCAGTATGTTTCAGGCTAATTGTTATATGCATGGTTCCACCAACTCTTCCTACAGAAAAGACCTCTATAGCTAACTGAAGTGATCTCCACTCTTGTTGACATATTTCCTAAATGATCTCAGGACTAACAGGGCTCTTGGAAACTGAGTTCTTATAATTTTAAATTCTAGAATAAAAAGGTAAACATAAAGAGTTGTGTCACCATGGCTACTAGATAAGTATAGTGATCTATACTAGAGTAGACGTATAAGTGTATAACCCTAGAACTAATAAGACTCTTGAAACCTGAATTGCACAATCAATAATTTAGTATGAGAAATCATATTGTTGTTGTACCCATGCATAACATTACTTTAATATAAATAAAGAAAATTTTAATTAAACAATATGCGGTCTGAATTGTTTTCCTCCCTTGTGGTAATATTATCTCCAGATTTGCACAATAACTTGGTATATCTGTTATAAGAGTGCAGATGTGGATTATGTGTGAGTGAAGTTCACAATATGTAAAATCAATATAAACGAGGGGACAACAATTCTTTTGTCACACATGCTCTGTTTATTTCTTTTTTTCAAGCATTTCTCAAATTTTCAGTTATTGTTGTGTTCTTATGTGTTGAAACTTGAAATATCGATGACAAGTAATGTGTATATACTATGATAACAGTGAAGCCCTACCTCATCCTCGCTGAACCCTTGGCCACCCTTAGGAGCAAACAAGATGTCACCAGTAGCAAGCTCAAAAGCCATGCAAGCAAAAGACCACATATCAACAGAACAGGCATAACTCGCCCCAATAATAACCTCAGGAGCTCTGTACTGCCTTGTCTGAATCTCTTCTGCAAACTGTTTATCAACCCAACATGCGTTTCCAAAATCTACTATCTTGCACCTTATATCAATCCCTTCCAAAGACCTCTCACGCTCCATCACAATACCACCAACTGAGTCCCTTCTTCGCGAGATTTTAGCCACTGCTCTCTTTGCATTCCTCTTCAGCTTTTTCTCAATCATATTCATCACAACTCCGCCATTTCCCTCTGGCCTCTCAAGAATTGGAGGGACCTCGGAACGAATTGGGTCCTTTGCAGGATCAAGGGTGGTGAGAAGAAGAACATTTTCAGGCTTCAGATCTGTGTGGATTATACCAAGTTCTCTGTGCAAGTAATCAAGCCCAAGCAAAACCCATCTGCAAATTTCCCGAACTTTATTCAATGGAAGACCTTTATAACGGTTATATCTAATCAGGCGAAGTAAGCTGTCACCAAGGAACTCAAGAACCATACACAAATGCTGCCCATTTGGGCCTGCATGCTTAAAGTGATCAACCAGTTGAACAATGCACTTAGAATTTGAGGCATCTCCATTTGCTATGGCTGAAAGTACTTCAATCTCATGGAGAGCAGCTTGAGCAAATTCAGCAGCACTTTTTTGGATTTTTAGTGCAACATATCTCTGCATAAGAAATGAAGCATGAGACCTTACAGAAGATTCAAGAAATTAAACACGCTAAAAAGTTTCAAAAAAATCAGCAAACATTTACATTTCCTTTCAAAGAAAAACAAACATTTACATATCAACCACATCTAAATGAGGAATCTCTCATTATAATTCACTTATAATTTAGTGCTATTGATATAAGGTCTCAATCAAGAATACAAATGGTGTAAATAATTGAAACATGTACAAAATAAAGTTTTCCCAGTGAAGATAAGGTTGATGTGAAATCTAAAATGTCTTAGCAGCAATAGTGGTCCTAGGTAAGATAAATCGAGGAAGACTTAGATCCTTCAAAAGAACAGGACGCCAGGCTTTACCTTTTTAAAGAGAAAAAAAGGGTGCAATAAATGAATGAACTCTGGTTGAAGTTGAAGTTGATTGTTGTGTCGCATCCAAACAAGCTAAGCACGACACAAATGTACCCCTTAAGACTAAAGGTTTGAAGTTTCTATAGCATCTCTTCTCCAGAGATAAGAAAAGGTGCAATAAATGAATGAACTTTGCTTGGAAATGGGCCCATTGTGTCACATCCAAGAATCCTGATCACAAAATGCACCATTTCTAAACTTAAAAATTAAGTATCCAACATCACAAGACACCCATTTTGAAGAATCTGTGCAGCTTATCATACGATCAGATGCACAACAAAATTAATGATAAATTACAAAATCCAGACAGATTATTTCTGATCGCCGCGAATCGATGAATACCAATTATAATCACACAAATCAGATCAATACAGTAAACCATGTTATCTAAAATACAAAACAAAGAATACCCATTGATTTAAATACATAAAAAATCAAAATTTAAAAATACCCAAATCGAATTAGATCAAAAACTAATCAAAAAAGTGGTGCAAAAAAGGAAAAAAAAAAACATCCAAGAGAAAGAACATACAGAGCAACGTGTATCATAAGCAAGCCAAACAGTTGAGAAATGACCCCAACCAAGCTTCCTTTGAGCAATATAACGACCACCAGCAAATAGATCTCCTACTCTTACAGCATGATATCCACCTTTTCTATAAGCATCAATTCCTTCATCTTCTTCTTCTGATCCTGATGAAGATGAACAAGACATCTTTTTTCTATACCCTTTATTACCCTTTTCTCTCTCTCTCTCTCTTCTTATGGTCGTTAACAGTTGTTATGGTTGAGAAGAAAAAGAAGGAAGGAAAGAAGAAATGAAAGAGAAGAAGAGAAGTGGAGAGAAAGAAGAGAAAAAAAACTGTTTGTTTAAAGAAATCAGATTGGTGGCCGACCTCACAGGTGGCTTTTTTCTCTCTTTACAAATTACAAGAGGATGTACTGTGTAATTACATTTATACCCTTTTGGCTAATTTTAGTTTTGGGATTAAGGATGAGATTAAGTTCATTATTATCATTAATATTTTTGATTTTATTGCTATGTTTGATTCAAAATATGGAGACAATGTGGTTTATGAATATCCATATTAGTTTTTACTTTTTAGTTAAATTACATTTTTTTTTTCTTTTTGCTCGGTTTATTATTTATGGAAGCATAATTGATTATTCGTGTTTTTTTTTTGAGTTAATTAGCGATTGCCCCCAGATTTAAAATGCAGAGTTGTGAATGCCCCCAGATTTTTTTTTTTTTTAGTGATGCCCCCTAGATTTGCTTATTTTTTGTTCTAATACCAAAACTACCCTTTTATTGTGTTTAGTCTTTGCCCCCAACTTTGCAAAATCATTTTTTACTGCCATGTAAGCAATGAATTGGTGGTTTTGTTTCCAACCGTAAATATAAACCAATCTCAAAGTTAATCGAATGAATCAGGAGAAAAAGATCCAATCTAAATAAATATTTAACACAAATCTCGAGGTATATCCTACGTCTATAAAACTATTAAAATGTGATCGTTGTACACATTATCTTCTAATTCATCTTCTTTGTGCATAATTTCCAATAAATGGTCAAATCCACTATTAACAATGAAATCAAGCTCCAAAGAAACTCTTATTCTACAACTTCAACTTGCCTCCACAACTAATTGTCTAATTCCACCATCAACAAGGTGTTCTCAAGCTTGAAGACAAATCCTAACTTAGGGTTTTGTCGTTGGAATGGGGTGAAGAATATGTTCAATTAGTAGAGATTTGTGGGATTAATTTGGTAAAGTAGCACTTTACAAGTGGCGTCATGTTATTGGTTATATTTATTTTATTATTGTATGATAAACCTCGAGATGCATGTGATTAATGCTATCTAGATCTTCAATTGGAAACAAAACCACCAATTTGTTGCTTATGTGGTAGTAAAAGTTGTTTTGCAAAGTTGGGGGCAAAGGTTAAACACAATGTAAGGGTAGTTTTGGTATTAGAATAAAAACGAAGTTAATCTAGGGGGCATCACTAAACAAAAACAAATATGGGGACATTCGCAACTTTGCCTTTTAAATCTTGGGGCAATCACTATTTAACTCTTTTTTTTTAATAAAATGTATAATTATATTCATCAACCAATGTAAAATACATGTTTAATGAAACGTACTAAGTGTCGTCATGTTTGAGACTATCCGTAGAGACAAACCTTCATTATTACAAAAGAGACCCATCCTACTAAATCCCTTTTTACGGACTCAGAATTGACTCGAAAAAAGAAAGAAAACTTTCAAATTGATGTTCCATGATATAACATCATTCATCCCAGATCATAACTCGCAAATAAAGTAAAAGGAATAATCGTTACTCCCATGAAAATTTACATACATATAGTTTTGCCAAGTCCAGGCTTCTTCACCAGCTAACATTTCTATCCTTCTTGATACAGATAGCTCTCAGTCTTTGTTGTTGCATACACCTTCATGCTCATATTTCAGTTGCATGATCCATTTTATTAATATTGTTGTCGGTTTCTTGTTAAATTACCCCATGTTTTATTTGTTGTTCTAGCTTCATTAACATATCATCATTTCAGTCCAATTATGTAACAAATCTCTTAAAATTGATAATTTCCTTAAGTATACCATTGTTTTCTTCCATATTCAGCCATGTCCATACACTCCATTTAACCTGGCCGACAATATTCTTCACTGTTCTTGAGCTTTTCCTAGAGGTTAGATTATTTCTCACCAGATAAATAACCAAAATTACTGCATGTGGTAAATTGTTACAGAGTTTGCTTTACACATTAGTGTAGTTCCTCATTGGCCAATTGCGCAAAAGTTGCTTGGGAGATTGGCTTGGCTTTGTATATACCATTGTCCTGCACAAAACCCTATAAGTGTGTACCACACCTCTTCAACAACCTAATGTAAAAACAATGCCCAGTGGATTCCTCCTCTTGTTGACACATGATACACCGATTTGGTATATACATCTCATTTCTTTAAAGTTTGTCAATTATCACGATAAACACAAACACCAAAAGAATGATTTCACATTAGTTGGGATCACGGGCTTCCGCACAATGTGAAGACGAGAGCGATGAGAATAATGATTTTACTGAGAAAACACCTTTTTTCTACCTCCCACTTCCATGTGTCATCATCATCCTCCAATTCTATAGGATCAAGGTGATAAGTGTCAAGATGTGAGTTTTGCACCCTCAATTAACATAGTGTTTTTTTTTTTTGGTAACCAATTAACATAGTGTCAGTACCTTCTTTTATGGTGAATTATGTTTGGAAACGAGTGTTTGTGTATAATTTTTAGGAGCTCAAAGTCCACAAACAATAGAAAAAACAATAAAAAGACATTATGCGTGTATTTACGGAAGACTCAAAAATATCGTGGAGTGATTATATGTCAAAGTGTGGTTTTCAAGGCTATGAAAAGTTTCGGAGTGTATATTATGGTTTATGGAGGAGTACTTGATCATCTTGGAGCAATTGGAGTTCATTTGGACTTAGTAAATGGTCAAATACCAATTAGTTAATTCGGGTCGACCCAATTTGACCAGAAAGCAACTTAGTTTGACCGGGCCATATCTCATAATCCATACGGTCAAATTGGGCCCATTTTACATCAAAATCTAAGTAAACGTGATGGATCCAATGGACCCAAGTCCCAGTTCACTGCCAAGATTCTGAAATACTCTAGAAAATTCTAAAAGGGAAAATTAGGGTTAAGAGTCATGATGGAAGACAAGCTCTTCAAGGGATGACTTGAATCACAAGAAGGAAGCTTTATGAAGATAAGGATCAAAGAATTTCTACAACACTCAATGTGTCTAAATCACATTTAGATTTAATGAGCCTTCACCCCAAACCCTAATCCAAAGTGTTTGATTGAAGCCCACATTCTTTTGTTTTCACTTATAAATAAGAGTCTCCACCTTTCATTCTCTACACAATTTTTAGGAAAGAAGTGAGAATAAAATTGCAGAAATTTTCTTAGTCTTTAATAAATATTTCTTTTCTTTTATTATATCTTCTAGTTCTAGCATGCTAGGCTAAATCTCTTCTTCAAAAGAAGAAATGGAACCTTTTTTACCTTTTTGTTTTATAGTTAGTATGTTCTACTTCTTTGGTTTTCATATATTTTGTTTCATAGTTCTTCGTAGTTATAATGAATGCACATCGTCATGTGGTTCGAGCATGTGTAGGTACTTTGTATTATTCTTTTATCAAATCCTAATACTTTCCATATATTTTTTTTTATTAGTTTTCTAGTTTTTTTTAGAGATATGATAAACATTGGGTGACTACTTTAATGGGGTACCTTTTGTTTCGGCTAATTCTCACATTTGATTGATAAAAAAAGGACTATAACATGTTTAGATCAATGTAAGGAGCAAATAATATATGTTTTCATAATCATATCATCCGTTATGATTTTGAGCGAATCATCTTTTTTAACGGTTTACTTGTTTGAATACTATAACTATTCATAAGAATTAGATTGCATGAGTAGTTAGGTGGATTCAATGCTCTTGAGCTTCTTTTATAATATTATTCAATTTTTTAGTAGTAGTTTTAGTTTAATTTAATTCAATCAATTTTCTTAATTACTTCTCGATTAGTTCTATTTAGCTTTACTTCAATAACTTGATTGTCACTTGATTTGGTTCGATATCTTACACCATTATACTCTTCACTGAGTCGAGAAAGTAGGTTTTGATTAAGCTGTAAGTTGTATTCACAATTTACGCTTTATCACAAGGAACAAGGTTCTTTGAAGCTTCAAGTCCCGATTACCTCTATCATCATAATGTTTTCCAACCAAACCCTCTTACATGGATGCGTATCTATATAGTCTTAGGAATCTATGCGCTGGAGATTCATTTGCAATCCATACATCATGCCAAAATCTTGTTCTATCCCCCTTTTCACCACATGCTTGATGATATCGAATAATTTCTCTTGCCCCAATGATAAGTCCTTAAAATTATATTTTTATCCCCCGAATAACACCTTGTTTGCATAGCACTTAGCTTATATTATTGTGTTATATCAATTGATTAGTGTTTTCTTGTCATATGTGAAGGTTTCATGAACCAAAAGTTGAATATTGTGTTAAAGCCCGCCAAAAGCCAAGAAAAACTAGTAAAAGAGTGTTATTTGCACAAAGGAGAGAAATTGTTATTTGAACCGGCACAATTGTTGAGGTCACCCCTTGGACTGGTCCTGTGGACTTGACTTTATGTCCAAGATGGGTGGTCCAAATCCGAGCTCAATCTAAGTTGTAATGAAGCCTACATGTCAAAAGATCCATTTAAGCCCGTTACTTGAAGCTCAATCTTAAAAAAAAGCTCTATATGATGATTCATAACTCCGATTTGGGTCCATGAACTGTCTATCTGAAGGTATTGATCCAAGCTACAACTTAGGCCCAAAAGAATTAGGTTTCCATATGATCTTGCTTCTTCTAGAAGCACTACAGCAGCCACCACGAATTTTGACCTAACTTGGAGAGCAAGTATACTTTGTGTGCAAGCAAAGTAATTTCTTAATTCATTAGGACTCTTGCCTTGTATTCTCTATATAAAGAGGAGTAGTAGCTAGGGGTTTAATTAGTTCATTCTCTTGTATTGAACTCAGTTCTTCTTAGTCTCAATTCATAATAATAATCAATTCTCTTTTCCATGATGATGTTGTGTTATTTATTTACTTATTCCATCGTGTCATTATCAAGGATGAGTAGCTAAGTTCCCTTCAGGGGGAATGGTTGAAGCACTCTAGATAATGCAAAAAGCACCATGTTTATTTTTTTATATTCATTGTGATTCAATTTCTTAATGTTTGTTTATTTCAATTCTATTTATGTGTTTATTGTGCCCATATTATTAAATACTATTGTTGAAGTATAGGGAGACCTAGCTATAATAGTAATGTTAGATTAATTGGAGATATGTGATGAAATAGCTCATGAGAGGCGATTTTCATATATCTACAATTAATCTCTTTAATTGGAACTCATTTGTAATCAAGTTGAATAGCTGAGAGGTGACAATTTGAATACAAATCAATATATTGAATTAATTGAATTGAATAGCTGAGAGGTGACGATTTAATTAATAATATATATTCAATGAATACATATAAAGAATCTCGTTTTAATTGGATGGAATAGCTGAAAGGTGACTATTCGATTATTATAGGCATTAGTGATTATTGGGAATACCTGAGAGGTGACTAAGTAATTGTTATAGATTGAATATGATTGAATGACATGTATGTTTTGCATTGTTTAGTTTGTGGATACCAACTCTTCCCCCTACTTCCATCAATGTACATACCTTCTTTCATGCCACACGGTGAATTCTTCTCTTATCATTCTTGGAGCCCCATAAGAAATATTTCACTATTCTCTCAAGCTCCCTTGCTACACTAACCGAGATAATAAGAATCGTCATGTAATACACGACTATGCTTGAGAGGATGTTTTTTATGAGTAATATATGATCTCCCTTGGAAAGTAATTTTTTTTTTTTTTACCATGCACTTAGCCTTTTTTGGAAAGATTCAATAACTGTGTCCCACATCTCTATCTTTTTGTATTTTGCTCCAAGAGGCAAACAAAGGTATACTTGGTGAAAAGCGTACCCACTTCAGAACCAAAGTAATTGACCATGCTCTTGATGTTGTTTACCACCCCCCCCCCCCCCCTTCTATAAAGAAGCGATTTTTTAGAGTTCAATGTTAAATTGGTCGCAATTTCAAAAATAAATAGAATGATGTCACGCATGTCATCGCTTTCATTGTTGGGTTGTTAGTAGAATGGAAGATGCAAATACTTGCAATTTAATGGTTTGGGAGATGGGGTTGTTAATTCACGATGAAATTTGATCGATTTTTGAATTTTTTTCCCCCTAGTTATTTCTAAATTAGAAGACAATTCCTACATTTTTTATTTATCCATTTTGGATTTTTGGTAGAGTTGTGGATATAATTGAAGTTGAACAACATGATAGAAATTTTAAGACGTCACCTTGGTATATAAACTTCGGGGGAATTCAAGGGGTTTTTAGTTTGGGAAAACTTGGGTCTCTTATCACCTTGTGTTCCCTAATATGTGCAAAATTTTGGGTGGAGTAAACTTAAAATATTGGATGACTCCTTTAAAGAGCATGTGCCAATACAATTTCTCAAAAATTATTAGAATCGCCTTTAGCCCATTACAACCCAATTCTAATGTAAATAGAATTGGAGACATGGTAAAAATAATAGAAGAAATTAAACTAATTGATTAAAAAAAAAAGGAGTCGGCTATTGCCAAGGCAATATTTGTTATTGCAAAGTTGTATTTTTTTATTAGACTTATTTACCCTCAATTATATTATTATATTTCTCTCAATTTAGGTTTTATTTTTTTTTTTTAATTCTTCACTCTTAAATAAAAAAATTTCAACAAATCCAAAGTATAAAATTATTTGTGTAACTTGGTTAAATACCACTAGAGTTCATTGCACCTATACGTGGTAGTGTTTTATTTATCCTACAAATCCTACACCAAAAAATTGAACAAATAATATCTAAGATTTAATTGATTAAATCTAGAGGGCAAATAAGTCCAATAGAAAAATATGCCTTTGCAATAGCAAATATTGCCTTGGCAATAGCCGGCTCCAAGAAAAATGTATTAAAGAAAAGAGTCAATGATTTCTTAATATCCAAATAACACATGATTTTTTTTTTTTTTTTTTTTTTTTTTTTTGCGCTAATGACCTAATAACATGAAATAACAACACAAACTACAACTTTAATATCAAAACCAAGTAACAAGTTTTTGGACTAGTTTTAAAATTTTTACTTCTGATATTAAATTCTGCGAACTACTCGGCGAATAATATCATGTTAGCAAAAATTGCGTGTTGAGCTTATTTGTTGTTGATGTATTAATGTTACACTAAAATATTTCCTAGTCAGTGGTTGGTTGTTGATTTGTTAATGTTGATCTTCATTATCTAGATGAAAAAAATAAAACTAGAGGAGGACATAAAAAATCCTCTAGTGATGGAAGAAAGGATTCAGTTCCGAGACTAATAGCATGTTTCACTAATATGGTTGGTTCAGATAATGTTATTATGGTATTTTGTAATCCATAGATATCCATTAGTCGGTTTGATAAATGATTTTTTTTAAATGCATTGCAAACAGTGAAGTAGTTATTTTTAAATGCATTATCCAAAATAACCCTAATAAGAGAGAGGATTGTCATATGATAAATTCCCCAAATCTTGAACCTATGAACTCTAATAAAACCCCAAATCTCAAATTTATACAAGTCCCAAATCCCAGAAGAAGAAAAAAAAACCCAACCTACCTATTCTTGATGTAGAGGCAAATGTAAACAACAAGAGACACGGATAATAGAACGATAGCTTTCTTCAAGTCCATGGTAACTAATAGTAGGTTTTTGACGCCTATTAATCAAAAGATAGATTTGTAAACTTGAAGTTCCTTCTTGTGCCTGTATAAATTGGATATCAAAGTAGACAAGTAACAAGCAAGGATCGTACCCACCTCAGAGGGGGAGATCTTAGCTCAAACACAATAGAAAACAATGGTTAACAAACACCAAAGGAATTAATAATAAGATTGATGATTGATTTACTTCCTACATGCAATAATAAATAGTAAATCCTAACTTAAGAATATGAAAGATATGAAAAAAAGATATATGATGACATAGGGGGAGTAATTGGTATCCACAAATTAGATCATGCAATCATAACATGTTGTTCCTCATTTTCAATCTATAATAACTAATTAGTCACCTCTCAGCTATTCCAACTAATTATTAATACCTATAATAATCAAGTAGTCACCTCTCTGTTATTCCACCTAATTAAAACGAGATTCTTTTATGCATGCTATTGAATATGTTTCATTAATTAAACCGTCACCTCTCAGCTATTCAATCTAATTAACTCAACATATTATTCATAACTAAATCATCACCTCTCAGCTATTTGATTTAATCACAAAAGGGTTCCAATAAAAGATATATATTATAACATGTAATAATCACCTCTCAGCTATTTCACTACACATCTACAATAAATATAAATACCACTATTAAAGCTAGGTCTCCCTAAACCCTAACAATAATATTTTAACATCATGTATAACAATAGCATACAAATAATCATACTTACCTCATATCACGAATTAGAAGTAAATAAGCATTAAAAATTTTGAATCACAATGAACAAGAGAAACAAACATGATACTTTTACATCACCTAGAAAGCTTCCACCATCCCCCCATGAAGAATTAGCTACTCATCCTCAAGAAACAAACAAATAAATCATAAAACATCATAATGGAAAATAATGGATTGATATTGATAATGAGTTGAATACAATGAAGAAGAAGATCAACTCTTCTTCAATGAAAGTTGATCTTAAAGTGGAGGCTAAAAGATAATAAACCCTAGTTACAACTTCTCTTATATAGACAATACAAAGTAGAATACTTGCATGGAAAGACTTCCAAACTTGGTGAAATTCGTGGCTGCTGCTGTTAGTCTCCTAGAGGGATTAGGCAATTAGCAAAACCTAATTCTCTTGGGCTTGAATTGTAGCTTGGGCCAAGGCCTTCAGTTTGATAGCTCATGGGTCCAAATCAGACTTCTGGATCTTCTTGTGGAGCCTTTTTAAGATTAAGACCCAAAATAGAAAGTCAGGTCAACGAAAGTCAACAGAGTTGACCGAAGTCAGCAGAGTCCAACAGTTGACCGAAGTCAACAGAAGTCAACATAAGACTGTGTGTGCAAATATCCATTCTTATTCCCTTGTGCTAATAACACCTTTTTGCTTGTTTTTCTCGACTTTTCGTGGGTTTTTACATAATATTCGCATTTCGGCTCGTGAAACCTACACAAAAGACAAGAAAACACTAATCAATAGATATAATATAATAATATAAGCTAAGTGCTAGACAAACAAGGTGTTATTTGGGGGATAAATATACACTTTTGAGGTCCGATTAGTAACACCACCACCACCATCAGCAGCAGCAGCAGTAGCAGCAATAACTTCATCATCTTCTTCTTGCTTTGTTGTTGTTGTTGTTGTTGTCTTCTTGATGTTTTCACCTACTTCTTCCAGTTTTTCTTCTCCTATTTTTTTTCTCTTTTGGCTTTTTTTCTTCTTTATCTTCGTAAAAAGATAAAATTGGAGGTGGACAAAAAAAAATCGTTTGGGGATGGAAGAAAATAACTGGTACCAAGTCTAATAGTATATCTCCGAGATGTGAATGGTTCAGAAATGGTTATCATTGTACTTTCTAACCCATAGATCTTAATCATTCGGTCAGCAAAATGGATTTTAGGTGATGTTTTCTTGAACAACTCTCATCTAAGTGCCCTGCGAAGTATTCTATTTTTCATGTTGATATCATAGTTTCTCATCCCCTTCTCCTTCAAATCCTCACCACCTAACAACATTCTTCCTGGCGTTTCAAGTACATTGGTCTAAACCTTTTTATCATACTCAATTTGAAATGTCGAGTATCAGAATTGAGCATATGTACTTGTTGTTGCCTTTACTATCCAATCCCATTCTATTTTAATAAATCTAAAAAAAAAAAACACAAAAATCTCTGAAGTGAGACTCTCGGCGGTGATAACAGAAGTATTTCTTCATTCCGATGGAACTTGGAGAGAGAAAGAAGAAAGATAGAGTAAAAGCGAGTGAGCGAATGACTTCTTTTATTTATTTTTTTGGTAAAGGAAAGATTTTTTTTATTACAACATAATCTCTCACATATGTGGGCCAACAAAAATACATCTCGTTTGTTTTATTACATATAAATTTAGATATATAGGTGTTTTTAAGTTAAGGAATTTTAGATTTAACCCTCTTTTTATGGTCACATTTTAAATAATCCCCCTCTTCCGTCTGTTTCTATCAAATTTAACGTTAATTTTTTTTCAACTTTCCAAAATGCCCCCGATTACTGCTTTAGACTTAACCCCTTAAAAAAATTCAGTTAACAAAACATAATAGTTAAATTATGAGGAAAGGGTATTTTAGGAAGAAAAAAAATAAAAATAGGTATTAAATTTGACGAAGTAGACGGAAAGGGGGCAAAGTCCAAACATGGACAAATGCGTGGCTTATTCAAAACATGACCATAAAAAAGGGGGGGGGGGGGGGGGGGGGGGGGGGGGTTAAGTCTAAAAATTCCTTAAATTAAATTTTCTTTTTTTTAGCTTTATTTTTTTAGTGGGAAATCATATTGACACCCGACTCTTTACAAAGAGTTATCCAACATATTAAAAGTACCCCCCAAAAATTATATATTATTTTTACTAAGAGCCACACACCTATTTAAATTAAAACTTATTAGAAAATTTTGTTTTTTTTTCTTTGACTCTCTTCTCTACTTTCTCTTTTCGTCTACTCTATTAACAAAAACCTAAATCATTACCTTCTTGTTTACCAAAGTCTTAAATTTAATATTATTCTATTCTTTACTACCATGGTAAATTTGTAAGAGACAATAAAATACTTTAATATGGATGAAGACCACTATTATATGAAGAAATTCATGTTGTTTCTTTTTATGTTAAGTTCAAGAAAAATTTGTTTAAAGTTTAACTTAATGTTATTTGACCTAAAAATTAAAAGAGAAATTAACAAGTTCAATATTTTAAGGTTTTTATTTGAACATTTAGTTTACTTAAATGTTTGAAGATCGGATTTTGAATGCGGAGAAATTTTGTTGAGAGAATGGGGAAGAGATAGAAGAGAAAGAAAGAAAAAATGGGTAGCTCTTTGTAAAATACCGGATGTCATTATGATTTTCTTTTTTTTTTTTATCAAAAAAAAATCTGTTTTTGGTTTTTTAGCTGACACAACAAAACTTTGTTTCATGGTCAACAACATTTGCACATGATCCTATCCATGGTCCACTTCATTGGCAAATTTTTTACCAATCACAAGCCCGATCTAAACCCATAAATAAATGACCACACCCACAATGAATTTTCAAGTATTTTGAAGAAGGTGACATGCCAATATGTTGGACTCACATTCTCCATGTCATTCATTTTTTTATGCACCTTTGTGAAATTGAAGGCTTGTAGCACGCGGAACTTAAACTTGTATATGTGGCCTTTATAAAATTTACACCTCTACGAAATTCATCAACTTGTAAATACGTAAACAAATACACAAGTAAGTGCACAAATATGAATTATTTCACAATATACTAATTTAAATTAAACATATAAAGTCACATATTACTGCAAAAAAATAAAGACGCATGTGTTTGTAAATGCTCCTAATCCCCTCAGACCTCATCAACGATGACTCAAATTTTCTAACAAAAGAGGCATGTTGATAATATGTTTCAAAAACAAAGTATTGATACATCTTTACATTATACTCCCTCTTTCTCTTCTCTTTTAAATCTTCACCACCCAATAATATTCTTCCGGGTGTTTCAAGAACGCTAGAATATACTATTTTAGCATATTGAATCTCATAGGTGGAGTATTGAAATCGAGAATCGTTACTGGTAGCAGCTCTTTCTATCGAGTCCCATTCCTTTTTCATGTACCTAAAAAACCAAACACAGAAAGAGAGAAAGAAAGAGAGAGAGTAATAACGAGTAAGGGAATCAGCGAAAAACCAACTTCTTTTATTATAAACACACAAATTTTTGAGATTTTTGGACATACCCCCATTTGAAAGTCGAAATTTGATATACCCCAATTCAAGGTGTGGTGTTATCTTAGCCGTCCATCGTAAAACTCACCTACGGCTGTAAAGTTCTTCTGTCTTCAATTGGGGGTATCTCAATTTTTTTTTTCAAATGGGGGTATCTCAAATTTCGACTTTCAAATGCGGGGTATGTCCAAACATCTCTAAATTTTTTAACAGGTGTTTTTAAGTTAAAGAAATTAAGATTTAACCCTTTTTATGTTTATATTTTAAATAAACCCCCCATTAGTTAAAGTTTGGATTTTGCCCCTCTTTAGTTTGTTTCCGTCAAATTTAACGTTAATTTTTTTTAACTTTTCAAAATGCCCCCGATTACTGATTTAGATTTAACGCCTAAAAAATTTTAGTTAACAAAACATAACAAAAAAAAGGGTATTGATGAAGAAAACATAACAAACCTATTTTTATTTTTTTCTCCTTTGTAAAGAGCCAGGTGTCAATATTATTCTTCTAATTAATATTTTAATATTTTATTATATTTATTTTAATTATTAGATAATAAAAATATTGAATTAAACCTAAATGTTCCAGGTTATTACTCATTGGGGGTTAAACTGCACTAGACCAATGATCACAGACACACACCATTATTTTGATTATTTTTGAGTTTTGGGTATATGAACAGTCAACTTAGTCGAGTAATAATCTTAGGGACCAAAATCTAATTTTGCGTAAATATCCAGAGTAGATACAAATTCATAATTCCATATAAGTCCTTTTTACAGTCCTTTTCTCTTTCTTTATCGATCAAGAACGCTACAACAGGAACACATTTGTAAAACGAAACTCTGTTTTCTTCTCCAAATCTAACGAATTCTTATTTACTTTTCTATCTTTCTCTGCTTCACTTCGATCGAATTGCTGAAAAACCCATTTAACCTCTCGATCTGATGAACAAAGCCCAATTTTCCATTTCTCCAGCCGTTTTTGCACGGCTGAGATCAACTAAACCCTTGTTATTTTAATCAATTAGAGGAATTTTGAATTATGGTTTAGATCGTTTGGTTATTGATGTGTATATTGATTTGTTTTTGATGTTTGAATACTGTGTTTGGGTTTGATTTCATTGTTTGATCTGTGAATTTCGTGAATTCTTAGATCTGATTAGAATAAATGGCTGCTCAAAACCCAGCATCGAATACAGATCTGTTTGATTTTTATTTTAGAAGAGCAGATTTGAATCAAGATGGGAAAATTAGTGGAGCTGAAGCTGTGTCTTTCTTTCAAGGTGCAAATTTGCCGAAACATGTTCTTGCTCAGGTACTTCAAATCTTCTTCCAATCCTTTTATTTAGTGGAACTTAGTTGTTATAGTTTGTGATATTTGGATCAGATTGACTGTTATTAATGCTAAGGTACTTTAGTTTTGGTGTTAGAAATGTGGTGGCCCGTGAATATCAATAGAATTTGAAGTATTTTATCATTCGTAAACACAAATCCATTCTTGCATCCCATAGATATGCCAACTTTGCTATATTGTCTTTTCAATAGTTTACTCAGTACTCACCGTATGTACATTCTGTGTAACAATCAAAACATGAAATTCAAGTAAATTGTCAAAGCCAGTTGGAGGAAGAAATTTAGTATACTGGGGCTGGATGTGTTTGCTGTGTTAACTATAAGTATATAATTCCTAGTAGGGGCATGTATTATTGTTATATTATCTACTTGACGTTGTTACAATAGAGGAAAACTTTTAGGTGTGGTTTGTTGTTAAAAGCATATGAATTGGGCTTAGTGACATAGACACACACACATTAAATTGAACAGACTTCCAAAGGCACTCAATATGATTAATACAAGGTGTTGCTGGAAGTGAGTTGGTAATTTTAGGCATTTGTAGTGGAATGGAATTTGTTTATTCTCTTTAAATTGGTAAAATATATAATTTTTACTGATGTATGGAACTATGGATTTTATATTTTTTCCATTGATTACTGGTCTCAAAACAGTAGACCAAAGCCTGTTTGACCATTAGCAAGAGGCTAAAGCCCAAACACTTAGAAAAGACATTATATATTTAAGTTCTTACTTCCCACCAAGTACAAAGTGAGACCCTGAATGCACAAGAAAGATCAATGCATTTGTTTACACCCTTTTCCCATTTGAAAGCCTAAAGAAACTAACCCTTGACGTAATCACCAACCTTTTATTTGATTACCATACTACAGCATACTGTTGACTGTTACATTTCAGCTTTCCTTGATGTATCCATTCTTATGCTGCCTATCTCAGCAATGCTTCCCATTTGTCTTCCCATTTTTTCCGCTTCGATGAGTTGGAACTTAGGATGATGGGTGTGTGGCCCTTCGTTGTTGGTTCGAAGGGTTGAGCTATTCATGGGCGCTTATTGTTGGAACTTGGAAGAGGACTAACATCAAGATGGCGTGTTGTTAGGGAGGGGTTGGGTGGGGGTATATTGTATGTGCGATAGGTTTTAGACTTTTAGGATTGTTACCTAGGTAGTCTTTTTTCCTTGATCTTGTTGATGAAATCACGATTGCTGTATAACAATGAAGACCTTTTATTTATTAAGAAAAGGATGAGAATATATTGGACGGGGATATATTTGTGGGGAAGGGGTAGGCATGGGAAATTACTAGTATTATAGAATGCATAGTTTATGGTTCTGCTATACTGTATATCATTATGTTGCTTTCAAAAAATTGCTTAATATTCCTATTAGCAAAAACATTCACAATTTTGCATTTTTTATTAGAAACAAGTTGTACCTTTGACTCTTGGATTCTAAATATCGAAATGGAGGTATTGGACTTCATTCACTACCATGAATCTTCCTTTGTGGGGAGAGTGACAAGTCAATCAATGGACATACTTCTTGTTTTAAATTCTTTTTTTCTTGACTTCATTAACCATGAATCTTCTTATGTGTGGAAATTTGAAAAGTCACAATTGGAAATTGTCATACTTCTTATTTTAACGTGTGATTTGAACACATCCTTCTTGATTACTCCATTTTTCTTCTCCACGCACAACACTTTAACAATATTATACAGACCATTTGTACAGGCTGTTATTGTAATTTACTCTCCTATACATTCAGTGTTATCATACCCAAACTGAAACCAATTTCATATTTTGGCACGACATTCTGTAATCTGTTTTGTTGTCTTTGTTTGGACTTTGCAGATATGGGATCGTGCTGATCAGAATCGAGCTGGTTTCCTTGGTAGAGCAGAGTTTTACAATGCTCTTAAACTGATAACTGTAGCACAAAGTAAGCGAGAGTTAACCCCAGATATTGTTAAGGCAGCTTTATTCGGTCCAGCTGCAGCTAAAATCCCTGCACCTCAGATAAATCTTGCAGCGACTCCTGCACCTCAAGCAAATTCTTTAGCCGCACCCCCTGTACCTCAGCTGGCTCCGACTGCACATAATGCTGCCTTTAGAGGGCCTCAAGTACCTCCAAACACAAGCACAAGCCAGCAATATTTTCCACCCCAGGGAAATCAGTTCATGAGGCCGCCTCAATCCATGGCTGGTGGTGTTGGTTCAGTTCCAACACAGAGCGTTGCTGGTCAAGGACTATCGAGAGGGAGTACTATGGGCCCTTCTCGTCCTTCTATTCCTAATGTCTCAACTGATTGGCATGGTGCAAGAGCTCCTGGGGTGTCAAACTCTCAAGTACCTAGTAGAGGTGTTACCCCTTCCATGGCTTTGGACGGATTTGCCCTAGGATCATCTGGGACTTCATCTTCATTACCACCTCGACCACAATCAACCCCTGGAATCACACCTTCAGTTGCCCCAAAACCTCAGGATCAGAGTTTACCGTCATCGCAAGTGATAGCCAAGGATTCAAAAGCATTAGTTGTTTCTGGAAATGGATTCGCTTCGGACTCAATATTTGGGGGAGACGTGTTCTCTGCACTTTCCAATCAACCAAAGCAAGAGACATCTGCACCTACCTTTTCTGCGAACAGCTTGGCTACCTCTTCTGCAATTGTTCCTGTTACTACTATGCCTCAAACTTCATCTAATCAGAGTTCTCTCGATTCCTTGCAAAGCACATTCTCTATGCAGCCTTCAGGTGGTCAGGTTCAGAGGCCCCAACCACAAGTAAAGCAAAACCAACAGATGCCCACCCAGAGTACATCCAGATTCGCTTCTGGGATCTTACCAGGAGCTGGGAACACCTCTAATCAGTCCCAGCCTGCTTGGCCAAGGATGACTCAGGCTGATATCCAGAAGTATACCAAAACATTTGTGGCAGTAGACACGGATCGGGATGGGAAGATCACTGGTGAGCAGGCGCGCAACCTGTTTTTGAGTTGGAAGCTGCCAAGAGGTATGTAGCCCCCTCTCATTTTATGAATACATGCTCATGTGCACAAATCTGCACAGATGCAGTAGTGATTATTTGTGCCTTAGAATGTCTGACACCAATATTATCTTGCATATGACACACGTTGATATACCTCTTCTCCCCAATAAACATTCTTCTGTTTATACCTAGTGGTAATTATGAATTTCCTTGTCAATTGATTTGTCCCAATGAATTTTCAACACCTCTGGTCGTGCCTCTGACTGTCTGTCTGACACATAACTGTCGTGCGACTCTAACTTCATCATGACCAGTCTGCATGGGAAATTTTAGCTATTATCTTGTGCCTTTAACATTTTTAATGCTACATGCACAAATTATCAGTTACCATTGTGTTTTTTTTTTCTCATGGCGTGTCTTAAAGATCTCAGTGATTATTTCTGAAAATAATTAAGCAAATAACATTTTGAGTTTATAGAAGCTGAAAAAGGAAATAGAATTTTGTAAGATATAAATGTTTTGATCAACCCGAGTAATTGTCAATCTTTTTTTTTTATGTTTTACTAAGGGTTTCTGTAATGTTATATATAGATATTTGTGATTATTCTTGCTACTGCTAGTCTAAGTCTATTGTGTTCAACATGCACAAAAACTTGTGTTTAACATGTATTGTATGTAATGATTGTTTGTGAGTGTTAGTAATACAGATTATGTTAACAATGCGAGTTGGATTATAAAAACACTTAGAAAGTAATTGACGGTAAAAGAAGCAATAACTGAGAAGTTTGAATAGCTATGAATGAAATGATATTATGGTTGATCCAATTTCCATTGTAGAATAAAGTTGTTGCCGCAGGTATTGTGTTATGTGAATACATTACTATCCTTATGTTACTCTTATTGTCGTCTGTCAGAGGTGCTAAAGCAGGTGTGGGATTTATCTGATCAAGATAATGACAGCATGCTCTCACTGAGAGAGTTTTGTACTGCACTTTACTTGATGGAGCGCTTCAGGGAAGGGCATCCTCTTCCAGCTGCACTTCCTAGTAGTATCATGTTTGATGAGACCCTGCTGCCTACCACACGTCAACCAGCCAATGCATATGGAAATGCAGCTTGGGGATCCACTCCTGGTATAGTTTTAGACTTGCAATTCGGCTAGCTTAGTTGGTTAAAGTTTGTGACATATTTGGGTTAAAAGAAAAAGAAATAAATGATGTTTCTATTTGTTTACATTCTTCCGTTTTTAATTAGGGATGCAACAACATCATGGGATGCCTGGTGTACAACGAATGCCACCTACAGCTGGAGGGCGGCCAACAATCCAAGCTCTTACACCTCAGGCTGATGAAACTCAGTCCACTCAGCAAAAACCAAGGGTACCAGTGTTGGAGAAGCATCTTGTAAATCAACTCAGTAAGGACGAGCAAAATTCATTGAATTTAAAGTTCCAAGAGGCAACAGAAGCGGATAAAAAGGTATTGCTTTCTCCTTTATTATCATCCTTGAGTATTGCTTAGTTTAATCAATTTGTCTTTTATGTTTTTACTTCATGTTTTGCATGTAACATTTTGATCTGCTTCGATTTTACTTTGAAGTTTGAACAAATATAAATGGTAAGCTTTTATACACCCCAAACACAATTGTACAAATAAATGCTGATCGAACCTAATCATAATTTGAAATCTTAATATATATTAACATACTAATCATCCTGGTCTCGCTGGGTAGCTGATTTACTTGCCTTCTTGTTCTCTTACTTGTTGACGGAGTTGTATATTACATGCCCATATGTCCTTTTACTGTTGTTATTTTACTTTCACTGAGAATGAGATACCCGGGTACGATAAAAACTGGGAGATAGAAATCGTTTTAATTTCTGAATGTGCGAGAGTATCACAACTGTTCCTTTTCTTTCTTATATATGTGGTGATTAAAAACGCGCACATTCTATAACCTTTCAATTTGAAATATGATATGTAGTATAGTTCTATATTTTATTAATTTAAACTAAGGCTGGGCATCTTTCTGAGAATTTCAATTTTCTATCTAAATTGTTTTTTTTTAATGGTAGGTGGAAGAACTGGAGAAGGAGATTTTAGATTCTAAAGAAAAAATTGAATTCTATCGCACCAAAATGCAAGAACTTGTGAGTACATTTCAGTTTTTGTTGATACTATCTTGGCAGTTACTTCCTGACTTAATTTTATCATTTGCATCACGACAAGTTTATAAATACAGAATGCCGTGCAGTGATTTATTTTACAAATATTGGTATTAAAGCAGTATAGAGAAATATTATTTTTGGGAGTGTTACTATGTCAATAGCAAAGGGTGTGCTAGCCAAGGAGGCACCGGTACTCTAAATTGGTGGCACACCATAATCTCCTACTATTCGGATAAGCCTCCTATATTTATATGATATTGCGTATCCTGTATTTCAAAGGAGTTGATATTCGTCCACCAATTTGTATCCTATGTGATCACTTGAAAGTGCACATTGGTTTACTAATGAAATTTAGACATAATTGATGAGAGATTTATTACAACTTTTTATCATTTTGTATTAATTTAGAAATTATATGAATTGGAGAAACATATTCTATTTTATAAGAGAGTTTGCTAAGAGTATAAACTTTTTAAGTCTTGCCTGTGTTTGGTTCTCGGAACTTGGATTCCAGAGCAGTCATGAAATTAAGGTATTTTAGACGAGAACTGAAGGAGTGAAGAGAATGACAGGCAAGAAAGGGGTTATTACCCGATCAGCTAGCTGACTTCCATATATTTACGATTAGACCAGGAATAAGGTCTCTATTTTTGCAATGCGAAATCTGCTTTCCTTGATTTCATACTGTGATGGATACTGGTTTCCATATGTTTTTCCTGATTTATAGCAAACTGCACGTACTTTCCAGGAATTTAAAAACCTGCGAACAAAATACAGCCTTATTGGTGTCTGATTTTGTTAGATTTTATCGTATTGCCGTGTCTTTTTTGCTACCAATGTGATGCTTGTACCTCTATCCACGCTTTTTTAGGGTCTTAACTTTTTAGCTTCAGTGGATTTGATCAGAATTTTCTTAATGAACCTATCCATAGAAAAAAAATATCTTAACGATCGAATTTGGCAATTGTGACAAAACCTCGTATAGGGAATTAAACATGGGATTATCAGAGATTAAGCGATATGATGTTTCCTTTGGTTGTTGGGTAATAAGGAGAGCTTGTAATGTATACATTTTTCAGGATGAGGACCCAAGGTAGAGGTAGTGCCAGAGTGGTTATAGTACCTCATGGTTTGAGCATTTGTATATAAATTGGTGGTGGCTGATTCTTGGCTGCTCTTTGTTGTGTTTTGTATTGTAATTTCTTTATCTTCCGTGATAAGCTCCATCACTGTTGCTTTTTTTTTCCTTTTTTTGTGGGGTTGAAGGGATTATGATAGGTGGGTTGTGGGTGAAATCTATTTGCGAGGTCTTAGCAATGTGTAGATGCCCAGTCACCCTGTCTGAATTTTTTCCTGTGTTAGCTTTTTGATTTTTTTTATATATTCCATCATTAACGAATATGGTTTTTTTGACGTCTATAGAACCCAAAAATCCACTTAGTTGAGAGAGGAGAATCTCCAGTCCTTGCTAATAGGCCAACTTTGTTTCACAGAAGGGATGGTGTCCATTCTCTCCGTGACAGCAGCTAAGCCCTCAATCGCTTTTCAAAGAAGGGTGTGAGTGTGTAGGTATGCCCAGTTTTAAAGCAATACCAGTCCCTGTGTGTTTACAAAAAGTCAGATATGGAGTATGACCTAGAAAGAAATGAGTATAGGGGTCTTTTACTATCTATAGATCCTCTACAAAGAACTCTATTTGCATTAACGTGAATTTAATCACTCTGGGAAAGCACTAAAGAGGTTCTCAAAGGCTCTCCCAATATACCACAACAATAATGTTGGCTAGGCCCAGTCACTATTCTTGACGGGTCTTTCCATATCCCCTAGAAGTTTTTTTTTAATTAACCAATCCTTTGGTAAAGCTATTCTTTCTTTCAGAATTGAGGCTTTTGACTCTGTAAAACATAAAGACCTATGGATGCTCTGTCTGGGGAACCATTACTAGGGTCATCATTACTTGGTTGAATGATTAACTGCAAATGTTTCTTTGCAGATATGGAGTATGACCTTGGAAGAATGAGTATAGGAGTCTTCTACGATCCATAGATCTTCTATGAAAGAACTTTATTTGCATTAACCTGAATTTAATCACTTTAGGAAAGCACTTAAGAGGTTGACACAGGCTTTTCCAATATACCACAACCAAATTGTAGATGGGCATTTTTTCTCCTAATTAACCAATCCTTTCGTGCAACTATCCTTATTTCAGAATTGAGGCTTGTACTCTGTAAAATTTAAAGTCCTATAGAAGCTGTGTCTGGGGAACCATTACTGGGGTCATGATTACTTTGTTGGATGATACACTGCAAATGTATCCTTGCAAATGTGTCTAGGAAACCATTACCAGACCCAGTCACTGTTCTTGATGGGTCTCTCCATATCCCCTTGCATATTTTTCTCTCTAGTCAATCAGTCCTTTAGTGGAACTATTCCTTGTTTCAGAATTAATGCTTTTGACTCTCCGTAATATATAAAGTCCTTTAGATGCTGTGTCTGGGAACCATTACTAGGGTCATGATTACTTTGTTGGATGATTAATTTGCAAACGATTCTTTGCAGGTTCTGTATAAGAGCAGATGTGACAATCGACTCAATGAGATAACAGAGAGGGCCATTGCTGACAAGCGAGAGGTATTTTAGTTAACTATCAGGGTTCATATATATATATATATATATATATATATATATATATATATATATATATATATATATATTGGCTCAGAAATTATGTTAATTAGTATTGAATTTTATTTTCAGGCCGAGTCACTGGCAAAGAAATACGAAGAGAAGTACAAACAAGTTGGTGATATAGCATCTAAATTAACTATTGAAGAGGCTACATTTCGTGATATTCAGGTAATTTATTCTTCATAATTGGGAGAGTACTTCGTGCTGTTTGTAGTTTTAATAGGACTTTGATAGAATTGTTGTTTTTTTGTTGTTTTGTCTGTGATGTTACATTGTACTTGGTGTAGGAGAGAAAAATGGAGTTATATAATGCAATTGTCAAAATAGAACAAGGTGGCAGTGCAGATGGGATTCTTCAGGTAAATTGTACCTATGCTTAGTTAGTGGAAATTGCGGGTAAACTTTTCTTACTCTAGGTCACTTGATTTTACAGGTTCGCGCAGATCGTATACAATCAGACCTTGAGGAGCTAGTGAAGGCCTTGAATGAACGTTGCAAGAAGTATGGGTTGAAAATGAAGCCAACTGTTCTAGTCGAGCTTCCCTTTGGTATCATTCAAGCACTTCCTCTGATTCTTCATAAAGTTCAACTTAATGTCATTTCGATTAGACAATTATTGTTGTTTTATAAATTCATCAAGGTTGTATTAAATATTAACAGAGTGGAATTACCTTTATTGAAAAGTATCTATTTTCGTTTCTCTTGGTTAGGTTGGCAGCCTGGAGTTCAAGAGGGAGCAGCAGATTGGGATGAGGATTGGGATAAATTTGAAGATGAAGGTGTGCACTTTTTAAGATTAGTGTGAAGTTTAGTTTACTTTTTAAGAGTAGTGTGAAGATTAGTATGTTTTTTAATTACCTTGTTGCATGTGATAAGTCATTTTTATTATCAGGATTTACATTTGTCAAGGAGCTCACTGTTGATGTGCAAAACGTCGTTGCCCCTCCAAAAGACAAGTCTAAACCTGTTAGGAAAGAGAAGGCTTCTGCGGATGAGGATATAGCATCTTCAGTTGCTGAGGATAAAGAAGAGAAGCCTTATAACACAAGTGAGCAGGTCCATGAAGCTGGATCCACATATACCCATAGTGAAGATGAATCTGCAAGAAGTGCGCCAGGAAGTCCAGCAGGGAGGAGTACTTTAGAAAGCCCATCTAATGATTTTCGAGATAATCATTTTGCCAAGAGTGTTGATTCAGATACTCTATTCCACACCAAAGAAAACCATAGGTCGGGATTTACTTCATTCTCTTTACCTTTTTCTTGGTTGTTGCTATTGGCCTTTTCTAAATAGGACCATGTGACAATAGCATGGAAATCAATCCCCACCAGTTTTTATCTGTTGCTTCTTAATTAAGTAGATAAATTGAGCTAATACTTATCACTTGCGCAGTGATGACCATGGCGCTGCCGAGTCTACGATATCTGGGGAGAAAAGTTTTGATGAACCTACATGGGGTACTTTTGACACAAATGATGACACAGATTCGGTATGGGGTTTCAACCCCATTAGCACGAAGGTTAGTCATTGCTTTGTAAAAGTATTGCTAATAGATATCATGTGGACATATAACTTTTTCAGTTAGTATGCAACATGTGAAGCATGACTATAGTCATTCTATGCTCTATATGCTTTTGTGTTCCATGCAGAAAACCAAAAACATTGTTGATTAAAATCGAACACTGATTATACTTTTTGGCTTTCTTGCATCAATATAAGGTATCTGGTAAAGTATCGACATGCATACTAGTGTAGTCGGCATTCACTATATGACCATACCATCTCAGAAATGGGATTGTCTTCCAATTCCATGATGTAATACGAAGCCCCCTGTAAAGGGATTTAATCAACCTAGGTGTTTAATTTTCTCTATAAAAAATTGGATGTACTTTACTAGACTGTGCTAAACTTCGGCATCAATGTGCATTTGCATGGTTGTAATCACTATTCGAAAAATTCTTGTTTGTAGAACGTATGAATGATGAGCTTGTATATATTTAATACAGCCTGTTAAGTACTTAATGTTTTATTGTAATTAGCGATACCCCCCCGGAATTCAAGGAATCAAGGCAACATAGCGATACCCCCCCAACTCCAAAAAGATTTGTGTTACCCCCCCAAAATTATTTTCCGGTGAAAAATAGACTTGAACTGCCATAAATACCCTTATGCCACGTCAGCAATGGTTTAGGTCAAATTAAAAGTCTGATGTGGCATAAGGGTATTTATGGCAGTTCAAGTCTATTTTTCACCAGAAAATAATTTTGGGGGGGGTAACACAAATCTTTTTGGAGTTGGGGGGGTATCTGTTGCCTTGAATTCCGGGGGGGTATCACTAATTAGCTCTAAAATAAAATTTACTGTTGTCTACTTTTTATTGGTTGATTGCACTGAGTTAGAAAGGCTAATATCGAACATTAATTTATGGGAACACTCGAAGTTGTGGGGTGGACTTGTACTGGCAGATAATATTTGCTGCTTCAGATGGTCAACTTCTGTTATTTACTATTTTTCATTGGTGAACAAGAAAAAATATATTTATTATCATTGTCAGTATTATGGTATGTTGTTTTTTGTTGTTTGTGTTATTTTCTTTTTGTGTTTTTGTTCTGGGGCAGGGGGTTGAATCTTCTGTTAGATTTTGCTAACCGACATTTTATTGCAGGAGGCGGATCATGACAGGGATAGAGATAATTCTTTCTTTGGTTCAAATGACTTTGGTTTAGATCCTATAAGAACCGACTCTCCACAAGCAGATAGCTTTTACAGGAAGAAGAGTCCATTCAGTTTTGCTGATTCCGTTCCTGGCACTCCGTTGTTTAACTCCAACTCCCCCAGGAGGTACAGTGAGGGATCGGAGGAACACTCCTTTGACAACTTCTCTAGGTTTGATTCCTTCAATATGAGTGACAGTGGATTTTTACCTCAGCGTGAAACCCTTACAAGATTTGACTCCATCCGCAGCACTAACTCTGAATTCCACACATTCCCATCTTTCGATGATGCTGATCCATTTGGTTCAAGTGGGCCTTTTAAGACCTCGTCAGAAAATCAAACTCCTAGGAGAGGTTCTGATAGTTGGAGTGCTTTCTAGCAAAGGTAAATGATAGTTAGACCATGTCTAATCTTTTTCCTCATCTACCTTGTTTTTGTGAGGTCTTGTTCGTGGGCACATTCAGCTTATATTTGTGTGTTATATAAACTACAACGAGGCTTGATGGTTGTTGTAGTGTTTGGGATTTACTCATCCCTTTCCATTTATGCATATCTGATTCTTTTTTCTTGGCTTGTCAGGAGATTTTTTTTTCCCTTCTCCCCTTTTCCCATGTGCACGTACAGTGTATTCTTTATTTGATATGTTCTTCACTATTTGTAATTTTAGTGCCCGATTGAGATAAATATGGTATATTGTTATTCTATATAGCAACTTGGTAGTGTTCATCTTTTCCTGGGTGCAGAAAACTAGAAGCTCATAGTAACTGTTAAATCTTGTTTTTTTTGCCTATGAATGCCAAATATTCTTTACTAAATGTTTCTTTTTATGGAGGATTTTACTCTTCTTTGGCCTATTTGGGTAAATCAATGGGAATTCTAATTACATCCCTCATGTTTTTGCATCTAAATTCATTCTTTATCTGTATGATTAAGTGCAGAAGAACAGAAAATAATACTTTTTTTTGTTCTGTAAAATCTTTTTAATTATTTTTCAACCACTGTTTATTAAATTGAGCAAAAAAGAATTGTTAATCTCATTTATAAAAGAAGGGGCAAATGACCAGGAACCACACTTCACACCTCACAGCAATGTCATTCTGTTCAATATCTGTTGTTAAATTTGGAATACCTCCTGAGCTGAAGCTGTAGAATTAATCTGCTCTGGCCAATGCTTAGTTTTGCTTAAATGTTTAGTTTTAATTTTCCGCACTCAGGGACAGGGACTGTACTGTCTGTACATGTGCAATTTGCTCGATTTTTTTTCTTTCTTTAGACATTCCATTGGAAATTTTTGGCAAAATAAATTTCCCGAATATAAAATAAAATAGAAGCAAAGGATGGCTGATCTATTTTGATGATTACACAGTTACTTGTAGATTTGCCTTTATACTGTATCTTTGCATGGGTTTCAAAGTTGAGTGAAGGGTTGTAATGATGCCCTTGAACTGAAGTACTGAATTCTCAGAGCTCTAAGCTATTTGTTGTTTGAGACTAACGAGACGAGGGACAGAATGAGCCATCCGAGAGTTGTCCTCTGGTAAGGGGTTATTTTTCATGGATTCTAGGTGGATGCTTGCTGAAAAAACATGTGCTCGTCTGCAACTGTGCGGATCTTTGTTTTGCTGGTCTAGCAGTCTCTTGTGTAGTTTAAAGATATTGAGTGATGTAAGGAAATCTGTTAACAATTATACTGTTCCATAGGCCACCTCTACACATTTTGGTCAGCTTAAGTTCACTAAAGTTGGACATCAGCCTAAATGTGAAGGACATATCTTCCCAGACATCACAAATAAATTTCTACTCCATGAAAATTGTAGTACCATCGCCATAATCAATACCATAGCACCCGGGCAGCTTATGGGATAGGGCGAATTGGTGAGTAATAGTATAATTTGGCAGGCGAATTGATATTAAAATTTGCAAAAACCATATTTAGAATTGTGTTTAAACATCGTAAAGATATGTATATATGATGTTTATACATCGACACACCCCTATCTAGAACCAGATAATTGATATGGTTAGGCACATACACCATGTTTAGCTTTCCATAAGAAATCCCACATTCCTACTTTCTTAAACTGTATCCACATCTGATGTAAGCAGGCTTATGTACTGACATTGTGTATTGGTGCTGATGTGGAAACATAGCGATGTCGCAAAGTAGTTGGCATGCTGATAGGTTAAGATTGCCACAAAGATATGTCAGAAGTAATTAGTTAGGAGTTAAACACATGATGCACTAACAGCTGGAAGTTCTGCTAGCACTTGGCCTGTCCCCAACCTTTAGTATAAGGTTCAGAGGTTGGGACTTGGGAATTCAAGGAAGTTTATTCCATGAACAAGTTAATCTTCCATGAGTCCCAAAAGATTTCATTCCTAGGCACAATTGATTCGAAAAAATGGTGTTTATAACCTCATCTTGATGGAACCGTAGTATCTAAGTAAACAAATTCTCATGAAACGATGAGTAGATCCATCATTCCTCAAGCATATAAGGAAACCTAACCAAGAGAATACAGTTCTAGTCAAATTGAAACGCAAAACATACAGATACAAAAGAAAGAGTAAGGTCCCAGACTTGATCAGCATTTCAAGGAGAGGTCTCATAGGTTAAATAATTTTGGTGTCCTCCCTGAATCTACAGATAACCCAAAAGGTTTAGGATATCTATATTGCTTCTCTCAAACATCTAGCATAGAAAGTTATGGATTACATGCAACCCTCTCAGACCATTGTAACAAGACTGATACAACTGAGCAGGAAGTTTGAAATCACAGAGGACAGCAACGATAGTATCCTTAAAGTATGGAGTGTAACAAACAAATCATAACTGATGCACTCTTTCTGTTCTTCCCTAGTTGGTCGGTACAGATTCCAACAGTTAGATTGCTACTGATCAAATCTTATTGTTAGTGTTATCTTAGTACATTGTTAATAGCCTGACCTCGAACGTTTTCCTCTACCGTTTCTACTACTATGGGTGGCATTGATGCTAATGGGTAATAGTAATGTACTAATGTGGTCTTTACTATATCGCATACACAAACTAGATGCGTCTAGAGAAAAGAGAGAAATAACATAGAATGTACTGTACATACAAATATACAATGCGTACTTATGCCCCATAAGGAAGTAACAGAAGGAAAGAAGAAATTGCTTAACCCAGATCATTCTTCAGGTGCTTTTAGTTGGAGATTATATGAATTACAGGCAGCTATAATATTAGTTTTAGGAATTTCTAATATCCAGGGCAGCACAGATGTATAGCATGTAATCACTTCAAAAGAGAAAAAATGAATGCTTCAGTGTATGTATATCTGTACTTCAATCATCTCAGCCACACCTTGCTTCAACTTTCTCAAATCACAGATCTATAGGGATTAGTCATTAAATAGGCTTTGCCTAACATATGCGCCAAAGTAAATTTTAACACAATCTGCAATGGAGGTAGTGTCCTGATTCTGATTCACTAGAAAATTCATAGAGGTCGGAGCTTAATTAGGATGAGAAATCAGAATAATCATACGTATCTCTTTGTGACTTGTATCACTACAACACTCTTGGGTGGTTACAAATTTATCATGAAAAACTTGGATTCAGCTGTTAATTTTTATCCATTCTAGGTTAAGCTTATAGCTTAGAAAGAAGCTGGTGGAGCAGCTAGTGTGTACAGCAATTCTTTTCTTTCATGGTATTTGAGCTGTGTAAAATTTCCAGGAGATATACAGAAGTATGCAGTGAATTAATAGCCAACGTTTTTCACTCACAACCACTCAAAGTATTTTCTTAATTTTCTTAATAATTAGAGTAGCCGATGAAAACAGTAGTATAGAAAACACTATGTAGACAGTTTTGCCTGTTAGATTTAGAAACACTGGGCAATTACTTATAAGGCAAATCTTTGCCATCCATAACTAAACATGGGCATTATCGAATGAAGACCACAATCAATGTACTTTAGGTTAATCTTTAAAGGGAAAAGCCTTTCTGCTACAGCTTTTTGTCAGTTTAGCTTCCCCTATATGACAGTACATATCACTCACACATGGACCATCCTCACCAACACCTTTAATTTCATCAATAACACCATTTTTTTTATTTCATTAGGTTCACATTGATATGAGTTTCGTCAAACAAATGCTACAAGTCATTCCTATGTATCTTGACAGCCACAGTTTCTCTAACGGCCTTTAAATTCCTTCCCTTCTATATATTATAAGATTTGAACCTCTACTAATGGTGATGTATATATTAGATTTACTTTGCTCGAAAAGATAACATTCAAAACCAAGACAAAGTTAAGGAACTCACATATTGGCGCACAACAAGTAGTTGCAGAAGAACATTAATTCATTCACCGAACACTCAACCAGCATTGAAACATCAGCAAGAAGATATACAATGCGAGTTCAACAATGTGGTTGACAAGTTTCACAAACCACCAAGGGTAAATAAATTTCATCATCGCTACAATGTAATGACTAAATGTTATATAAATGTTGTAAAAGTGTAACCCATTGAATAGTTTGTTCCAGTTAAAAACCTTAGTCCGTCGCAGGAGATTTCTGCAATATCGATGACCATGTACCCGAAACACCCAAAACCAATCCGAAAAACATGATTGCAACATCCAAAAACTTCGCTTTCCTCTCTATCTCATCCTTGAATGCCATCAAATGAAAAAGAGCAGGCAATACAAACCCCAAAACACTACACACACTACTTCCCACCAAAGACATAAAATCGGCAAAATTAGGCACCATAAGAGCTACAACACTCACTCCTAAAACCAGAATCCATCTCAACCACAAAGAATACCTTCCATCAGAAAACCTTCTTTCAAAAACCTCGTAAACTGGATTCATCATCAATGGAAATGTGAAGAACAGATTAATACACAAAGCCAACTGAACCACATAACTTACCAAACCTTTTCCGAAGTTTGTAGTAATTATATCTTTAGTTTCAGCTCCAAATGCAAAGTAGCCCAAAACACCAAATGCAGCATAAATAAAAGAAATGAATCCCATTGATAAACCAAGAACTTTTCCAAACCTTCCTTTATCTTCTGTCTCAGATTCTAATGGTAATGCCATTCCCATACCTTCAAATGCGTAAACCGAAACACCCAAACCATAAATCACAACAGAATAATCCCCAAATGTATTTAAAACTGGTTGTTGTTTGAGAAATATCAATACATCTTCAACCATTACAACTCCCATTGCTCCAATTTGAACAAAATCAGCAAAAATACTCAAAGGCGCAAGATGGGTAAGCGTTGGAATCGAATTTAATCCCAATTGAAATGGAAAACAACTCCAAATGTAAAGAGTTTTCGGCTTTATTCCCAAAATCCTCTGACTTTGATAATATACAGAGACAGAAGAAGAAGAAGAAGAATTAAACAAAAAAACTAAAGTATTTGCAATGAAGATAAGATACCCAACACAAAATCCAGCTTGAGAAAGAACAATCATGGAATCAACAGCAAATCTACCAATAGAACCACAAACAGCAAATCCCAAATCACCAAAAGAATTGATCTTTAAACATTCTTTTCTTGATTCAAGTTTTCTACGAGTATAGATAAGAAGCATCATACAATGGTAAGTAAGAAAAGCAACAAATAAAAGCATTATAACTCCTAATAACCAACCAGTTTTCTTAAAAGTATATGGTAAACCAAGTACTCCAGCACCAACAATAGCAATAAAAACATTTGCAAAGGTTTTGGGTGGAGAAGAAAGATTGGATTCTTGAGGAAGTAATGGAGAATCTTCTCTTGGAAGAGCTTGTGATGATGAACCTGCTTCTCCATTAAAACCCATTGATAAAAATCGAAGCTTTTTGTTGCAGAGATTGAATTAAATGATGGGGTTTCTTTAATTACATCAACAGATGACAGATCTCTCTCTCGGAGAAAGAAGAAAGTTATTTCTGTTGTGAAAACCTGAGAATGATGATGAGTGAAGGATTGGGACTCTGTTTCTATAATGGAGTAATACTTTGATTTATTTCACCTATTCTACCCTTGGTTTTGTTTAAAGATATGATATTAATTAGGGATAAAGTTGTCCAGATAGATATATGGTAAGAATATGACAAGTGTCGGGCATGTAGATATACCAGAATCCCCTAGAAAGTGGGAGATGTGGAGTGTAATTTTCAAACAACATTAAATTTCTATCAGATGGTCCTAGTTATAAAGAGCTTTAAATTGCAATCTGGTAAACCTTGAGATTTTATCATCTTTGATCAAAGAAGAAATATGTCGGCATTTTAACCATTTCAAATGCCGATTCTCTGAACTGAACTACTCAAGTTCATCTCAAGAAATAATCTTCATGCCATGGTTGATTAGTGGTAAGGTAACCATGTAAAGTAATCATCATGCGCATTTTTCGGTTTTAACTCAAAATGTAAACACATTGCCATGATAAATTTGGTGATGAGGATTATATTCTTGAGATAGAAATGATCATGAAATAATATAGTTATGTTCAAGTTGAAGTTACTGGCAAGAATGATGTAGTTGGTTTACTGAAGGAGATTAATGGTGTAACAGTTATGTTCATTCAAAAGTGTAACAGTTGTTTCTGCAGTATCATCATGTAGAGTGTAGACTCGATACAACTGATCCTTTTTCATAACTTTTCCAAAGCCATCACCTATTGTGGAGTTATAAGAACAAAATTTGGTTATATATATGCAACACATATAGATCAGTTAATGGAAGTATGGAACCATTTGGCCAGAGTCAAAATCGCAGTTCAGACTTCAAATCTGTCATATTGGCCACAACAAAATCTCAGACACAATGTCTGAGATATATATATATCAACCACCAGTAGACACACAAAGACTTAAGTGTTCTGGAAATGATGATTTCAATGTCGTAGAGATAACAAATTTCTAGAGCAATAGACAATTGATAGGAACTTCTAACCTTCTTCAAGATGGTGCAACTTTTTTTGTTGTAAAGTTTAATGGTCTACACCTGCAACCATACACACACATACTACTCTTAAAAGAAAATGGTCTACCAGGCTACCAATCATTGAGATTCTCCTCACAGAAAATGTCAACGATCATCAGCCAACAAAGTGGGCTTCATTCACGCTTCGACTGGAAACCTAAAATTTAGAGTTCCCATCCACGGCTTCACCTACGTACCTGTTGCCTTTAGATTGCTAAACAAGCATTCTACGTTAAGAATTATCCATAACATCATACTTAATCTCACACCATACTGACTTCACCCTTGCATGCTATTTGTGTGCAGCAGGAACACTCTTATGTCTTACCAGCAGGAGTAAGAAAGACTGGTGCAACGATTTCCACAAATTTAACCCATTGGTGAAACAACAAAACAACTATGGAATTCATGATACCAGCCGAAATTATGTAAAAGTTGAAATTCCTATTATGAAAGCGAACGTTTTTACCTTTTTACAGACCAGCCACTGTAGCATACTCACAAACATATATCCATATCCAAAATACACAATAAAAACAAAATAATATCTGCGGCAAAATAATGAAAAATAGACCAGTTAATGGCAACACTTGACCAGAGTATAAATAGTTGTTTAGAACTTCAAACTTCAAAGCTCACATTGGCCACAATAAAATTTCAGCGACACGCCTGAGAGTATACATCAACCACCAATTGGTATTATTATCATGCTTTCAGCTATTTCACAACATAGTAGAGTCATAAAATTTAAGGAAATGACAGTCCTCATGTCTTTTAAAACAATTGATAGAAGTTCTTACCTTCTACAAGATGCTGTAACTTTTTTATGCGATGTCGATGGTCTACGGCTCAATACACACAAAGACACAACTCATAAAAGGAGATGGCCTACCAGTCAATGAGGTTCTCTTCACAGAAAATCTATACTCTCGCATTGGCCAGCAAAGTGGCTTTGATTCACCCTTAAACTGGAAACCTAAAATTTAGAATGCTAAACAAGCATTCCATCACATCAAACTTTCTCTACACACCCATACTGACTTCATCCTTGCAGGCTATTTTTGGTTATGCTGCAACCAGATTTTGTGGAATGTTTTCATACTAAATCCTTCTAGGCTTCTACATTGAAATCACACAAGACTGAAGCCACAAATATCCCTCAAACACCCTCCCAAAAATGATTAGCCACACCATTCTCTACTGCAACATTTTACTCTAAAAACAGGATTACTGGCTCAGGATTTGTTTTCCAGAAATTCATTTTAGGGATCCTATAGACTCAGAGCTGCTGCAACTGACTGTTTAGCCCCCAATCCATTAATGACCTCACTGAAATTTGAGTTGCATCTTCGTGGCAGACTAGCCTTGTTGAAAAAAAATTGAAGCCTAAAAGGAAAATTTACTTTAGTTGTACTTATGTAACCTATTGCTTTTTTTGGTTAAGCAAATCACTAAGGTTACATAAACATACTCCATTTTCTTCAGAATGGAATCAAATTAATTAGCAACTAAAACAACTATATATACACAAATCTAACCCATTGATGAAAAGGAAAACGATTATGAAGCTCATGATACCAGCCAAAGTTATGTAAAAGTTGAAATTCGTATTATGAAAAAGAAGGTTTTCACTTTTTTCCAGCCACTTTAGAATACTCACAAAAATAAATCCATATCCAAAATACACATAATAAAAAAAGGAAAATCCTAGACAATAATAACAGCAATGTTGTCTACTTCAAATTTACTGATTCAAACAATGAAACAAGGACTGCAACATCTTTAATAGACCAACCACTCATATTCAGAGATCAAAACTAAAAACAACAAGGATAATACTAGACGATATGATAGTAACATTGAACCTCTCAGTTCGCCATAGAGTTACACCACATAATACCAAATCCAGTCTCTTGCACATTCTCCTCCCATCATATCAAACTTCAATCACGGGAACCCAGAAGTGGAACAACCTGTACCAGTACACATATCAAGTAACAAAAGACTTAATGATCCAGCTTTGGGTTTCATTCATAAAGTTCTACATGGAAAGGGTGAGCTCTGATTTTATCTCATATAAGAAAGGCTTTAAAAGGCAGCGTCATCAAACTAGGAACCTGACCTCCTAGTAAAAATGGAAAAATAAATTAGAAAGAAAATAATATAATTCATTTCTATAGAATATAACATATTCCATTTCAATATATTTCAACGTCAGTTTCTTACCACAGTTGTAGGCAACTACTCCAAGATAAACTTCATAGAGGACTGCAACAGTGGTCACCAAACCCAACTGAACCCAATGTGTCACTAAATCCATCTTATCAACCATTGTGACTACCCCTTCTTCAGTGTCGATCTTCACTTGGTAATTGTATTAACCTGTTTCCAGATTAATGCACTACTAGGTCAGGTCGCTGGAGGACTTAACCAAATGGGGATGTTTGAGATCGGGGTAGCTGCACCTCGTTGAGATCGAGATTGCCTACGTACTCTAGCTCGAGGGAATTGAACTTAGAGATCAAGCCATCGTAGTTCTGTTTATATAGAAGATTGAAGGGCGTGGATCGTGGATCTTGCAGATTCTCCGCCATCATAATGAGGATTAAATGTGTAACGCGCGTGGATCATCCCTGTGACTTAATTATGTAACTGACGAGAATATTCTGTGCATTGAATGAGAGCACGTGTGTATAAGCAGGCCGGTGCTCGTTATGAGGTCGAGCTGCTGTGGTCGAGCTATTAGCAGGTAGAGAGCGTGGCGACCTGATGGGTGAATGACTGTGCCACGTGGCTGCTTTTGATTGGTTGAAGTATGTAGTACCCCTACAGTAACGATGCGACAACATGGAAAAAAACACTTTTAGACGGCCCCAAGCCGAAATGAAAAATATCAGATTCATCATTTGTGCTATAATGACAAGAAACAGATAGATCGATTTGATATCACATCTATATTCAAGGATTGAGACACTCCATGTGAATACAATTGTCGCAAAGTAATGAGTGAAGACAATCCTCCAGAGTCTTCTCTTTAAACCCTCTCTTTTCTCCTACCTCCCTCTCCAGTTTTTTCACCTTCCAAGTTAATTGCTTTAACAACTCCAACTTCTCTCTTATCTCTTCAATACTCTCTAGGTTTTCCACCTTGTCTACATACTCAGACCTTCCCAAACTCTTATCAGTTTGCAAAATCTGAAAAACCCAAATACAATTTTATACATTAAAACTCTCATAAACTCTAATCAACTGACATTCACACTTCATTTGCAAAAGGAGAGAAGAGCTTACATTGGTATTTTCAAGTTGAGTAGTAAATCCCTTTTCACAGTCATTGAGGAGATTTTCTTTCAAAGTTGCAGAATTTTCCCTAACAAAAGAATATTAATTTGAGTATGGACAATCGAATATGGATAATTATGGACCGTTGAGATACCTAGGTAGATAGACTTAGAAGTTTAGCTATATTTATACTATAGATATTTCGTAATTTCGTGTACACTTATAGTTGTATAAATGTGATTAGGAGATGGGCACCTTGACTACAATGTATTTTGGATTCAAAGAAAGTAACGGAAGTGAGCATGAGGTAGGGACTTACATTTCTTTTATACTGTCTTTTCATGTGTCATATTTTAAATGTTGCAAATTAATTGATATATTATTGGTAAAAAAAATGCATACATGGTTTTGTTTGGTATATATAGATTACTCGTGATTTATCGATTATGGTTTCTATTAAATGGATTAGTTACAGATATCATGTTTTATACTGGAGTTATTAAAGTTATATATGTATATTGAAATAGTTTTATAAACGGAAAAGCTATTGAAGTTTTTATTGCATCTATTTTCCAAGATGGGAAAAAGATATGGATTTTGTATGTGGGATGTGGGGTCCCAGTTGTATGTTGGTATGGTGTGAGGTCATTGGATTGGGAAAATATATGATCTGGGTGCTTACACAAACATATTATTACAGATCGGATTATGATCTCTTCGGCTAGTGCCCGTGTCTGGTAGCCGTGAATAGGGAACTGGTTTGATGGTTGATAAATTCAGCGACTCGTCACACATGCCAGATTAAATCTAAATTATAATCAGCAAAGGGTGCATAATTTGACTAGGACTAATATTTAGTATGATTAGGATGGATGTGTATGACTAGGATTAAATAAGGTATGACTGGGATTATAATTTACTTTCTTCTCTTTCTATCATCGACTTCATCACAATCACTCATCTCTCTCTCTCTCTCTCTCTCTCTCTCTCTTCGTCGTTTTAATCCTTTCTCTTCAATCAAAGTTTTCTCTCCCTTAAAAGGTAATTAATTTCTCTCTTGCTCTCAATTTCTCTGCTCTTAAACCCTAATAGCAGAATTAGTTAGATCAATTTTTTTTCCAGAATGTTGTAAATAACAACAAACCAGAAGTAAAAAAGTCCACAAACTTCAATGTGTGAGTATTGTTTCATACCTTCTGTACTGGGATTCAGAAGTTTTAATGGGTTTCCCGAAGTAAAAATTGTTATATGGGATTCAGAAGTACTATACCTTCAAAAAAAAAACTTGGCCTTCCAGTCTTATGTCGGCTTCTTCTGCCATGCTCTAGGTTGTGAATATGAAGAGAATAGACACTCTAGATAACATAGTGTGTTCATAATAATATATTTGAGGTAGTGGTGTGCTCTATTACGTAAACGTAATGAAAAAGTTAAGCGTCATGTTTTTTAGGTAAAAATCTAAACGTCCAGTTCAACTCATAAAATGTTGAAATCAAAATGTAAGGAATATCAATTTATGTTAATTGGGGCAAGTAATCACCTTTTATACAGTATAGTCCTTCCATATATATCTTTTATACAACTTAAATTTCAGCATTACTATTAAACCAATAGAATTTGCTTTTTTCTTCTCCTTGATATTGGAAAGGATTTATACAATTCATTTGATTTGTTTGAATTAGTTTTAGTTGGCAATATTAATTGACTCATTAATCAGGTTTTAAATAGTTTTTCAGGAATTAATATCGACACTCATCAACAAATATTTGTGCTCTAAATCTCGAGAATTCTCTCTTTTCTTTGCCCCCTCTTCTCAGGTATTTTTAACTTCTTTTCTTCCTCATATATCTTTGCAAAATAATGAAAGCATGTTCAGATTTTATATTAATCAAAATTAACCAATTTAATCCTGAAATAAACCTAAAAATCTATATAATTTGGTGAATTAAGAGGATGCCTAACAATTCTAGGTGAGCTTGGTTCTATTTATAAATGAAAACGCCTCCACTTGCTATTTTCATGCACTGATGGAACAATGCGCATTTCAGATTGTGTAGTTTGTTTTATCAATTTAATCTTTTGATTTTGCTTAAATTTCAATGTTTAAATATGGTGTTTACGTAAATTCATCTGAGTTGCCCTGTTAATTATGCTTAATTTAGTTAATTTAATTGTTCGAAGATTTACATAGTACTGCCACAATAAAAGAGTGGTCTGTTTTGGTGTACTTTTACACAATGAAAAAGGGATATGCATTGGTGTACTTTGTTATTTTAATTTTTTTTGAAAGTTTTTCTTCTAAAACCTTAAAAATTCATGTGCAACCCTATGTTGAATTACTGTCATTTTCCGCATGTCTCTGCAATTCATTTTAGATTAAGGCTGTTCACTAAGAGGATCTTTGGAAAGAAAGAGTTCCTTACAAATAGTAGGAAGCACTTACATAAGGGAGGATGTAAACAATACTACTATTGACGCAAATCGATTCAATATTACCATGAACATATTATTTCTTGCAATTTTCTTTTGTTTGCTCTCTGTATATGTGCTTCACAACTTTGGGGTTTCCTTTTTGTTTGTTTCACAACTTGAACAGTCCATTTAATACTATACATCCAAAATCTATTAACGTTATGACCACTCAGGAAAAAAAAAATGCTCTTTCCCCTTGGATGAAGGAGCATCCAGTTCAAAGTTGTTAATGGAATGAATCAATTTGGTATAAGGTAGAACCGACCTAGCCACCTAGGTAATTCGGTTCTACTCTTCCAATGTATAATAAGAAAGCAAGTGGATGCATTGATGATTTTCATATTTTTACCAACAAATTAGTTGCGAACTGTAGTTATAATAGATTGATAACTAATTGTAGAATGTGAATCAGTGAATATTATAGATTGATATGCTCTGTCTTGACTTCTCTGTTATTTCTATGATATTGATGCAATCAATTTGAATTCAAATGTAGGTCGGTGATTGCAGATTTCGAATTTGCAAAACTATGTGAAATCCATCAATCGTAGATACTATTATTCCAAGGTACTATTTTGACTCTTAATTTGGGTATTAATTTTAACTATATGATCATCCAGTGAGGGCTATTCTGATGTCTAAAATATTGATTGTCTGGGTGAGAATCCAATTACGTATTAACCCTTCTAGGCCCTATAGATAGATAATCTTATATTATTGAACAATGCCAGTATGAGTGGCTGTGTTGATTGTAGAAAATATTTCAGTATTGTGTTCAAACTCGTTTTTATTTTTATTTTTGTTTTTATTTTTATTTTTATTTTTATTTTTTTTTAATATCTGAGAATAGGTTTTACATTACATCCTGTTTCAACTTGAGGCCTGGATTTCTATATTTAGGTACTTTTTTGTCTGGAGCTAAGTAGTTTGGGGGTGTGCCGAAAGAAATTAAACTTTTAGATCCATGAGTGGAGAGTTCAATAGTTATTACTACAACGTTACTATCAGCTAGAATGTATCTGTAAGGCAGGTCAGTGTGCTTCATCTTCCTAACATGTTAGAAAGACCTAAATTAATTCATTCATATTTGGCACAGTCTCATGCATTAAATTATTATACTAAGAATGTCAATGCTGATAAGGGAGAACTTGCCTAGCCACCTAGACGATACTGTAAGAATTCATTAAACATAACAATGAATATGGATCAAAGTTTCAATTTTTAGAGAAATGGTGTACCTCTCTGGCTCTCTTCTTCTTCCACCACAATTAATCTCCTGCAATCTCCATCTTCTCCGCTGCCATGATTGATCACGATAACTTCTTTAAGCTGCGGTTAGTCTCTTTTCAATCTCCAATTTTAGAATCTTAGCTCAAAATTTTTCTTAAGTAGTGAATATTGTAACCTTTAAATGGAAGGTGTATGCTTATTTGTTTGATTGAACAAATGTAATAGACAGTGTCAGTCCTTATCAGTCCTTTTGTCGCAACACTTAAGGTAAACCTTTAATGTTTAGAACTACTATCATAGCTTAGTTGGTTGCTCAAAGTGTTAACATTGTTTTCAATGTTTAGAACTACTACCCTATCTTAGCGTTGATTACGAAATATCAGGGGAGGCAAAATCCATAACCTATGCTCTGTGATGAGAGCATGGTAAAAACCATAAGCTTTGCTTTTGGATTAAGATCGAAGCTCTTTACATATACATCTATAAGTTGGTAAGGTTTAGTGGGTTGTGGTGGTTTTATGAATGGTTATAACACACTTTACATATACATCTATAAGTTGCTGCATTGCAACCATTTTTAGGTTAGACTGATCTTCCTTTAGGATGACTTTGATAGCTTTGTATGATTTTAAAAAAAGTTTCATTGATCAATTTACTTAGTTAAAGATTTCAGCAATAAAAATATTTCTATCATACATTCTAGCTGTTCAAGACTCAATTTACATATTACAATATTTGGAATATGGTTTATTTGATTCAAGACTGGTCCCATGTTTGAACAAAAACATTGAAACTTTAGATCTATGGGTTTACTTCGTTTGGGCAGATTATAATTTTACAAAAATAATAAGCTAAATTTGAAGTGAGAAAAATGGTTTTAATAATTGGTCACATTATTTTTCCTACTGAGAATGAGTATTGGTTCTAGCATACAGATGCACTGTCTCTATTTAAGCCATCAATCGATATAGTTTGTTCACGAGAATAAGAGCAAAAAGTCATTTAGAACAGGTAAATACCAATGCATGTTTTATGAGTTGAATTCCAACAGTTAATATTTCTTATCATACGGATATTTTTGCGGGAATATTGCTAAACTTGCAGTTGTAAGAAGAGGTACAAGAGGATGCTGCAGAGTTCAAATCAGTGAGTTTTCTTTGTATCTTTTAGCTTTCGATCTTTAATATTCAATTGACAAATTGAGAGTTTGTCATGAATGAGTTTTCTTATAACAATTAGACAATTCTTCTTTCATTACTTAATTGCAGCATAGCTCAAAGGGTGTGGAGTCACTTCTTGCAGCCTATACCTGCTTCTTACAATAGAATGTTCGTAGTGGGGATAACCAGTGAATTATGTCCAGTGATCAACGGAATACCCATTTGGATGAAGTATTGTTAATAAAAAGTATGAGAATTTACACATTATACAATCACATGAGCCCTGTAGAATTCTATAAATGCAAAATAGACAAGTTTTGGAAGTACATTTTTGCAGAGGTAATAACTATACTATGTGGTGTGTGTGTGTGTGTGTGTGTGTGTGTGTGTGTGTGTGTGTGTGTGTGTGTGTGTGTGTGTGTGTGTGTGTGTGTGTGTGTGAGAGAGAGAGAGACAGAGAGAGAGACAGAGAGAGAGAGAGAGAGAGAGAGAGAGAGAGAGAGAGAGAGAGAGAGAGAGAGATGTGTGTACAATGATGTGTGTACGATCCAGGTTGAGTTCATTGTTTATGTTGTAACTTCATGTATTTAGTTGATCAACCATGGAGTGTGAAGTGAGCATTTGAAAAAAGTAATTGTATGTTTCTTTTATGTACAAATTGAAATTTAAATCATACAATTATTTGCTTGATTTTTTCCATACTTTTGCCATCTCATACAAGTCAGAAACGTTTTAAGCTTTTAACACATCAATCTTTATTACAAAATTATTTTTCGCGATTGTAATAAGGCATTCAATATGTTAACATGGGCACTATTAATATATGTTAGAACTTGCAGTAGTAAAAATTTAATCCTATGGGCATATATTGTCCGATGTTGTAAATCAGTAAAAGTGATGCTCATTTAAAACTTTATTTCAGCTTCTCAATTATGTGTCAAAGAGTAGTATTAAACCACCCATTCTATTATGATTATAGTCATCTGAAAAATACTAGAAGTACGAAAATTTAAATTCTAACTTGACATTCCTTCCTTAATTCTTCACCTATATAGGCACACACAGAGTCCAAGATCAAGACACGTACTCAATGTCACAACATCCATCGAGCAAAAACTGTAACACAATATCTCTAATGGGGTACAAATCTACAGTGAATACCATACGCATACCTTCTACCTTTATATGAATATCTACCTCTTAGTATATGTTTACTATGATCGGTTACAATTTTTCGCTAAAATATGATTCCTAATTACCTGTTGTGCAAGTTTTATTCTACTACTGTGATGATTATAGTTACAATTAATGGCTCAAAAATTCTTTTTATGATTGGTTGCTTTCATCAACTTATAATTAAACAAACAAAATCCACAATACATATTTATTTATTTATCTAAATTTATATTTAGGGTACAATTCTTTTTATCATAAGATATAATTAATTGGCAATCGTGGCAGCGCCACGGGTATTACTAGTCTATATTATAATCTACAAAGGGTGCATAATTTGACTAGGACTAATATTTTGTATGACTAGGATGGATGTGTATGACTAGGATTTTCTAATGTGTATGACTAGACTCTCTTTATTCTTCACTTCAATCGTGTCCTGAAGTCCTTCCACTAAACTTTTTTTTTTTTTTGGTAAACTTCCTCTAAACCTTAATAAAACATCATCAAACATTCACACCACCAAACTTTATCGTTGCTCTATTGAAAACAATCTCCATCTCTTTTTCACATGTTCTTCTTCATCATTAAACCAATATCTCTGCTTCTCCTTCTCTCTAATTCAATCTCTCCAATCTTCGGCACTTTTTTTTTTCTACTTTGATTAAGTTCTCTCTCTTCTCCAAGGAAAATCGATTTTTGGGGGGTGATTTGATTGTATTGACACCTTCGGCAGCAATAGCAAGCTTTTACACCTTCAATCAGCAGCAATAGCAAACATCTTGATCATTAAGGTGAACTCTATTCTCAATCATTAACTGTAATTTAATGATTAACAGCATTGGAGTAATTAGGTAAATGGAGTGGAGATGATGGATATTATCATTATGATTCAAGGTGCGTTTTCACTTTTTTAAAAAACAATTTATAGCCATTAACAAACAAACAAACAAACAATGTCGAAAGTTCAATTGGCGTGGAAACTACTCTGCCCTCCCTCACAAGATAAAATTCTTTCTCTGCTTCTTACTTCATCAAAACCTTCCATCCAACTAATAAGATAGAGAGAGGAGATTTCACCTGTTTGTTTCTTATCTAATGAGGAGGAAGAATATAATTTTTTTTTTTTTTTTTTAATGATTGATTGTAGCTTTACCAAGCAAGTCCTTAATATAGCTACAAGATTTGCTGAATCAAATAGCCTCCAATATAATGTCTTCCTCATATGTTTGGTTTAAAAAAAAAGATTGAACTTTTTGTTTGACCCAAACCGTTCACTCTGTGTGCAGGCCAGGCCTCTAGAAAATTCTGAATTGAAGTAGTTGCTTCAATTAATTCCTCAATATCAACATTTCTGCACTGAGCTCAATCCAAATAGATCTAGAGACTTCACATTTCAGCAGAAGGCGCAGAATACTCTCTTGGTGTCGCTTGAAAAGACTGCAGTCAGTGTTAATGTCCATGCACCTGTGCTGCAGTTGCTCTTTTGGACTAGCACTTTTAGATAAATATATCAAACTAAATTAAATTGAATTACTTTTAGATATTGTTATTCCTCAAATAATTTTGTGTTTCTATGTTTGCAGTATGTAACACTACGTACCAATCTCTGCGAAATCAAGTGGGAAATCTCTGAGGTTCAATACCAACTATTGAATCCTTATTTATATTTGAGTTCAGTATTCACAGTGGCTGCGCCCTTCTAAAATTTTATAGTTCATAGAGTTGGGCACAAAACGTTCTAGAGGGAGTGAAGCATGGTTTTCGTTTAGAGGTAAGTTTTGAATCTTTATCTCTTCTTAGAATTACAAAAATGGTTACAATTCCAGGATAAAATTATATCCTGGTGAATTACAACCTTACATGTTGCCTACTGAGTTAGGTATTGCACCAATTATTAGTACGACTAAGATTAATATTTAGGGTGACTAGGATTAAAACCCCAATCTTCATCCTCGTCCCCATCTTTCTCTTCACCAACTTCTGTCTCTCTCAAACTTCTTCCCCGTCCGGCCTCCCCCATCTCATTCTCTTCTATTCTCTTCTCAAGTTACATCATCATATCAGTCATCAATCACTTTCTTCAAAAGGTATGTATTTCTCCTTCAATCAAACCTCTCTTTCTACTTTTTTTATGAATTTCAGCAAAAAGATTGATATAAACTGCATCAGCAATAGATTAGCCATTTTTTACATCAACCAAAAGTTGTTTTTTTATTTGGATTTTGAATTTTGTTTTACTTTTCATTACGAAAATCTTACCCATCTCTGAATTTTATTTTATCAATTTTTTACTTGCAAATATATATCTTAGAAATTATCTAAATTGGTCAAAGCCTCAATTTTTTCACCTGTTCATTCTTGCAGTGGCGAACACATTCAGAACTGAATTCTCCTTTGACATAATAGTGCAAAAATGAGCTCATTTATAGTTTTACATGAAGATTCAGATGTTTTATTTAATAAGAAATATGTAGAAAGTGAGTTCAAGAGACCTATTTGGTTCGTTAGATTCATAAATTCACATACTTTAACCTACCCAGCAGTAAATTAACTGAATAAATTCTTAATGGAAGTGTTTAGTTCCGTCTGTTGTGCATACTTTGAGCAAAGTTCTGTTAAGCATTAACCTGAATAATGTCAGTTATGAAGATGGTAGCCTGCCTAACTGAAAGTCATTGTTTTATCTAAAAGTCATGTCCTTAATCCTCTGTATGGTTGCAGCATAACCAGTATAGAAACACATCAGGTTATTAGGTATGAATGATCTGTGGGTCAAACAATGCAGGATTAGTCATACCGGTAGTTTTAAGGATCTGGGTATGACTGTTTTGGTAGAGCATATGCACAACGGGATTTGTTTGGATTAAAACAACTTTATAGATTGATAACTAATTGTAGAATGTGAATCAGTGAATATTATAGATTGATATGCTCTGTCTTGACTTCTCTGTTATTTCTATGATATTGATGCAATCAATTTGAATTCAAATGTAGGTCGGTGATTGCAGATTTCAAATTTGCAAAACTATGTGAAATCCATCAATCGTAGATACTATTATTCCAAGGTACTATTTTGACTCTTAATTTGGGTATTAATTTTAACTATATGATCATCCAGTGAGGGCTATTCTGATGTCTAAAATATTGATTGTCTGGGTGAGAATCCTATTACGTATTAACCCTTCTAGGCCCTATAGATAGATAATCTTATATTATTGAACAATGCCAGTATGAGTGGCTGTGTTGATTGTAGAAAATATTTCAGTATTTTGTTCAAACCCGTTTTTATTTTTATTTTTGTTTTTATTTTTATTTTTGTTTTGTTTTGTTTTAAACATTATAATATAAAATCTGAATTTCACTGTCATTCACTGAGTTGTGTATTTTTTCCCGTCATAATTAGACAACTTCAGCAGACTGTTTTGGTTAGGCCAACAATGTAGTGATTTTTATTTGGTTGAATTAATCTACAGATTTGCTTTATGATAAATACATTAACATGTTATAACTTATATCAATTCAACAGCTAATCAGGTTTTCTTCTAATTGAGGTAAATATAATTTGTTATATTCCTCATTTTTTTTATTTAGTGTAACTCTCTTTTTAGATTATTTCTCTCTTATATTTAATTGACATTCCTGTACCTACATCCGGCATGATAAATATTATCAGCTACAGTCTGTTGATTATTTATGGATTATTCCTATCATTCAATCCTCTGTTGATTTAAGTAATTTACGTACAACAATTCATGGTTTTAATTTCAGGAATGAATACCGGAAAAGAAAATTCTTCGAACAATAGATGTTCAGGAGTACGCATAACAGTAGAACAGTAAGTGTATAATAATATATACTATGATATATAATATTAACTAGTTGTACCCGTGGCTTCGCCACGTTAGTTTATACTGTTCATTTTACTAATAATTTTTAGATTTTGTAAATTGCTAATGAAATTATAAATAAAAATTACAAATAGTATTTTTAATGAAATTACAAAATTATCAAATTTTTTTTTAATATATTTTATAAATTCCAAATATCATTTTTATCTAGATGCTTAAGCCGGTTTGAAGGCCTTTAGCAGTTATGGCCCATATATATTTGTGGTTGGGATTTGTCGTTTCTTCGTGGTATAAACAATCACTTTAAACAGTGAAAACAACCAAAGATGTGCTTCAAATTCTTTGGCTGTTGAACAGTTTCTAACCACACTGGAATTGATGGTACCAAACCATCCAGTCATAAATTAAAACCTAATGGGTAGTAACATTTTATTAACCAAATGAATGAATAAATTTCAACAAACACAAAATCAAAAAAAATTGCTACCATATTAGGGAAGAAGTAAAGAATGAAGATTGAACATTGAAGAACAATTATAATGATATTTCCAAAATTTGAAGAACAACTATTTTTTTCCATTTATCTGCAGCTGATATCCTATTGTTTATACCATCCATTGAGTAAGAATAATCTAGTCTATCAATTTATTTTTTATTTTTTATTTTTTTGAGAGCGCTTTCTTTTCCTGTAGAAGAAATATGTGTGAAAATCTGTGAAAAATTGCAACGGTATAATAATTAAAGCAATGTGGAAATAACATTATCCGTGGGTGAACTAATTACTTTGGCTCGGCTTCTTTATTTTGAGTTACAACATTATTGGATGCATTCCTTTCAGATAATTCTCTTTCTCTTCGTTTACGTTGGCCTTCTTGATATTTGTTTCATTTAACAATTTGACTAATAAATATGGAGAAAATTGATATATCCTTTTATTGTACCATACATTTTAAAAGCAAAAAAAATTAAAAAAAAAAATTAAGTTAAAAAGAATCAGCCAATATATAAATGGAACTACGCCTACAAAATATCAGTTATCTATTCTTCAGTCAATGTCTATATAGCGGTCTATGTAGTATGCATAAAAACATATGACATAACAACCAATTATAGTGTGACCATTAACTGAAAACTGTAAAAGGGTAAATGAAGCTAATGGAAATGAAATTTTGAACATCAGTTATCTATTTGTCAGGCATGAAACCAATTTTGTGGCTAACTAAATGTATATTAGTTAACAAAATATGACTAAATGTAGATGCAGTACAATGTCTCATCTATATTAGTTAATATGACGCCTAAATTGGTAAAGTTGTGGCTGACTAAATGTGTGATTGTTGCAAGTAGATTCTAAAACCTGTTGTGGCTTGCTTAGGTTTACACGGTAACAAAATATTATCGTGTAAATAATGACTTTGCTCAAGCTAACTATCTCAATGAAGGAGTGCATAATGGTGTCTTGGGACGACAGGAGAGATGACTTCAACAATTTGGTCGAATGAATTTTTGTTTTATTATCTAGATGGTTTTGTTTTTAAATTTTTAATTGAGACATTATTTTCACAGGAAATCGTTGTGAAGAAACTTTTCTCGGACACTCACCGGTCCTTGAAAGAATTTTACAACGAATTCTGTTTACTAACCAACTTAGATTACATCAATACAGTGAAGCTTCTAGGGTTCTGTGCCGATCAAAGAGAAAAGTTTGTTGTGTATGAATTCCTGCAGTTCGGATCATTAGGGAAAAGCTTGCAAGGTGAGCATAGGTATCTAATTCAGTGTGTGTTTTGTTTACCAAGTATGAACTTCTCTTGAGTTTAAATGGAGTGGAAATTTTGTTTTCTATGCATCCTAATTTTAATTTGATTGCATTTTATAGATGGTGGTGAGGAATTCACCTTTCTCGGAGACTGGAATTAGATAGTTCGAATTGCCTAGGGAATTATCAAAGGCCTTGATTTCTTATATAAGATGAATATTATTCACGAAAATCTTAGGTCCGATAAGATTCTTGTTGGTAGAGGACATATTGCTAAGATTTCATACTTCCGAATTGCAAGGGTTGGTTCTGCAACAGAGAAAAATGATGAGATGTACAATCTTGGCATCATCTTGCTAGAGATCATCTTTGGGCGCAAAGCATATCCTGATGGGGATCTGGTTACTTGGGTAAGTTCTGCTTATACCAATATCTGGTCCACTACTTATTTCTAACTGCAACATGGTCCTATGGTCATTTGGACAAAATGAAATTTGCTTCCACCAAGCCAAGTGGTGTTATATAGTTTGGAACTAAATTTTTGTCATTTTGAGTATACAGGCAAGACCAAGGTTCAGGGAGCGTCATAACTAACCTGGTAAACCTAAGGCTTCATGGGAGATACCTTAGAAGAGGGCTAGCTGTCTTTGCAGTTGTAACTGAAATGTGCTTGAATACGCATAGGCAGAATCGACCTTCCACAAACACCATGGTCAATGCTATACAGTTTGTGGTGTATCAGTCATTGCGCTTCAATGCAAATTTGAATAGAGCCCATCCTAGGAATGAGAAGCGGCCTGATTGTTTTTCATGGTAAGAGATGCCAACGTGTAATATCTGACAAACTACTTTGAAGATAAACTGTTCCCAGTAAGACTATTACTTCTTGCACAGTCGGGGTCAGATGTGACAGGGATAATTATTAGTGAAGGCACGGGTATAATCTAAATCTAGATGCAGTACAATGTCTCATCTATATTAGTTAATATGACGCCTAAATTGGTAAAGTTGTGGCTGACTAAATGTATGATTGTTGCAAGTAGATCCTAAAACCTGTTGTGGCTTGCTTAGGTTTACACGGTAACAAAATATTTTCTGCCAATTATATTAATATAAGAAATAGAAAATAATATTTAGAATAACAAACCTTAATCCATCATTGCTTGTATTCTTCAATATTTGTCCCCTTTCTCTTATCCTCCTTTCACGTTGCGCTATTTTGCGTTTATTAGGAGCTAACTCTTCAGAAACTTCATTATTTTTTGGTCTCTTTGATGTTGTATTATTTTTTTTGGCTCATTGATTCTATTAGTCTCCTTTTACGTTGGGCTTGTTGACGTTTATTTGGAGTCAACTCTTCTGTAGTGGTGAGACTTTTGCTTTCTCTGGTTCTCTTTGCTTCCTACCATATTCTTCAGAATTTGTCGTATATTGCATTGTCTGTAATGATAAACACAATTTAAGAAATATTAGAGTGTGCATATAATAAAAAATGTATGTAATCGTTATTGATAATTTTCTTTATCTCTCTCTTTCAACTTAATTATATTACATTACAATGTAATATAAATTATATGTCTATATTATCAATTCTTAATTATCAATGTAATCGTTATCCTCTTTCAAAATATTAGAGTGCACATACAATTATATGTCTATATATAATAGTTTAAGAAATATTATTGTTTCTTCATATAAGTTATATGAAAATTTATAACGATGAGCACCGGATATGTATAATAACCATTCTACGTAAAAAAAATTGAGATCTACATCGATCTATTGTACATGAATTTTCCTGTACAGTCGTAAACACATGGCACATGCCTAGAATTGCACAGGGTACTTGGATTGAATCACCTAAAAAAGTTAAAATTATACCTCTCATAAGAATTGTACAGGGGAAGCCTAGAATTGCAGGGGTCTCGGATCACCAAAATAAGTTAAAATTAGGTATCTCATAAAAATTGGATAGGTGACTATCTAAGAAAAAAAATTATACATCTTCATAATAAATTTGTTTTTGTAAACATATAAGATATGAATATATACCTGACAAAATTTGAGAAATTTGAGATAAGAAATTTGTACCTGACAAAAGTTTTGTAGAAGTCTTTATGATTGAGATCGATTTGTTTGATTTGGTGTTTATTCAAAAAGCTTTGATTAGGTTTGTTGATTGGGTTAAAACCATTATATAGAAGTGAAGGAAGAAGTAGATCAATTTCCATTATAAATCAATTTCTTATTTCTTTTAAGTGAAGAAATAAGAAGTACAATTTGTATTATAAATCAATTTCTATTTTTATTTGTATCTACCCCCTAGTAATTTAAAGGTGGGGAAAAAAGCTTATTTTCTCATTTGAGTGAGAAAATAACTTAAACATTTTCTCACCTCGTACAAACCATTGGATTGATATTGAAGGATATCTAGCCATTGATTACATTATGATTATACATTTGAAGTTTTAAATTGTTGCTTTCAACCTTGATGGTGGTAGATATGGAGTTTTGGGTGGTGGTTGGTTTCAACTTTTGGGTGGTGAAATCAAACATTGAGTTAGTGGGTTTATTGTTTTGTGAGTGGATTTAAAGTTTTGAGATATAGGTATTCGGGTTTTTAGTGGTGGAGATCAAATTTTAAGGTGGTGGTTGGTGTATTTTCATGATGTTAAGTCAAATTTAATCATTTAAATGATGAATTATATATTGTTGGTGTTAATTTCATGTTTTAAACTTGAAAATTTAACATTTTGATTTCAAAATCTATGATTGTGAAGGTTGATTTCGAAGTTTAGGTGGTAGATCTATGATTTTGGTGGATTAGTTCATCAATTTCTTTTTAATTTCTTAATGTAACCAAACAATACATATGAAAAATAATTAGAATTCTCATTGTCAATCAAACACCCTTATTTGATCAAGTGAGAAAACTTAAAAATATTTTCACACTGAAGTGGGAATTTTTTTTTTAAGTCATTCCCACTATAGTAGGAAATTAATTAGAATGCCCAATGAAATAATTCCCACTCCCTTTTTTTCCACTTTGCAATCAAACACACCCTAATTGATTTGAAGTTGTAATTGATTTGAAGTTGTGAAGGAGTCGGCTTTGAAGTGCAGGAAGATTGGAACAAAGGAAGAAGAAGAAAAAGAAGTTTTAATATAAAAAACTTATACACATAATTTCCTTGTTAAATCTCTTTAATCTAAGCCTCCTATCAAAATTTCACATATGGATCTCAAGACTATTCTAACCATTGAACACAACTTAAGTTTGGACCTAAGCATTGATTTAATCTCACCCACAGATCTACTCTCACATAGATCTCAAGACGATCTTAACCATTGAACACAACTTAAGTTTGGACTCAACCACGGATTTAATCTCACCCATCTATTATTATCAACACATCTCTAGATGACCTCAAGGCTATCCTAACCATTGAACACAACTTAAGTTTGGACCCAACCATTAATTTAATCTCATCCATAGATCTATCATTATCAACACATCTCAAGACGATCTTAACCATTGAACACAACTTAAGTTTGGACCCAACTATTGATTTAATCTCACCCTTAAATCAACCCTCATGCACAGATCTCTAGATGATCTATACCATTGTTTGTTTTATCAAGACAAACTGTGTTTGTGCCATCCTCACAGTATAATATAGATTATTGTGTAATGTTATATAACTATTTTTTTTTTCTTAGGGAAACCATTGCAGAAGATAACATCGTGTCATTGTCTAAAGCTCAGATAGCACAACGCAGACGAAGAGAAAAAGAACGTGCTAAACAAAAGTCAGTAATTTCTACATTTTAAAATGAATTACCTTATCAATAATGATATCAACTCATTTACTAATACCAAAAATGTAGGGGTTTATTAAATTCCAGCAACAACGAAACACCAACCAAAAATGTAGCACGAGAAACCAGTGCAGGAAATAACATCGTGTTATTGTCCAATTACCAAATAGCACAACGCAAACGAAGAGAAAATGAACGATCAGGACAAAAGTGAGTTAATTTTTTATTTATAACTTACACTCTTTCCTCTATTTTCGATAGGTTCATATTGACAAAATTGATAAAAACACAATATAATTCTTATTTACTATTCAAACATATAGGATTTTATTATCCAATAAAAGACAATGCGTCAACAAGGAAGTTCCTCAAATAGAGTAAGTATATATTCTGTTAAGACTACGTGTTTATTTATTCAAAGTGTTATATCAGTAGAGTGTGGAGTTTGAATTTTTTTTTTCTTAAAATATTTAGTATACCGTTATCCAATATAACGCAATGCGACAAAGAGGATGTCCTCCCAACAGTTTCTAACAATAATGATTGCACATTGCCAGAGATAATTGAAACAGAGTAAGTATTTATTTTCTTCAACATTGAGTATTTTATTACTGTTATGGAGTATAATTCTTCCTTACTATTCAATCATATAGGATTTTATTGTCCAATAAAAGACAACACATCAACAAGGATGTCCCTCCAACCAATCCTACCATATTGCGAGCAACAAATCAAGAAGAGTAAGTATATATTCTGTTACTATGATTATTTAGCTAAAATAGTTATATAAATGGGGTCTGAATTTTTTTATTGTTAACAAATTTAGGATTTCATTATCTACTGTAACGCATTGCAGCAAAGAAGATGTTCCTCTAACAGTTTCTAACAATAATGATGCCACATTGCCAGAGATAATTGAAACAGAGTAAGTATTTATTTCTTAAACACTGAGTATTTTATTACTGTTTGAAAAAATTTTAAAATATAATATTGTTTTACTAAAGGCAATGCATGCAAGAAGAAAACCTTGAAGGTCTAAGCAGGCAACAAACCAATCAACGAAAAAGAAGAGAGAGAGAACGTTCTGTTGGGAATTCCAAAAAACAAAACACAACGCCGAATAAAGAATGGAATGCAAAGTACGTATAATAGTATTGGCCTTGCATGTAATACATATAAACTTATATTTAAAAGAAATTGACAAATGTTTCATTATTTGTAGCACTCCATTGGACAAGACTCACAAAATAAGCCAACGTCTTCGAAGGAAAAAAGAAAAAGAAAAAGAAAACGAAAATTGTTTTCTTTATTCAATGGATGGAATAGTGGATGGAGTATTACAAGCTGTGGAAGACGTTGTGGATGGAGGATCACAAGATGAAAATCAGTTATTAGAAGAAACCAAAGGAAAACAACCTATTGTTGAGGTTATTACATATTTCTATGGTTCATCGTCAACTGGAGATTCTTCCCGTGAATACAATGTTATAAAACGATGCCCTATGAAGTAAGTTGTTTATATATAGTTAACTATATTTCTTATTTACTGATATAAATTTTTAGATTTTTAATTTAAAGCCCGATTTTTGAATTATCCCAGAGGATAGCCAAAAAGATTTGAAGGAAATCGAGAAATTATTGTACTATACTGGGTTAGAATGATTATAATTTGTTTGACATCTCTTAAGGTTTCACATCTCTTATCATCATCATCATCACACACAGTTTAAATAAACTAATTTTTAAATGACGTTTTTAATTTCTTCAAATTAAGGTTGATTGTTGCAAATTAGGGTTCAACAAACTCTAATTCCATACTTTGTCACTCTATTTTAAATTGATTTTCCCCTTTTACAATAGACAATTTCTTAGGCAAGTTTATTTTCCTTTTATTTTTAAATTTGAGAATTATGTTTAAAAACTAATGTTTTATCCAATTATTGATTTTTTTCAGAGAAAGGACAAACATGGAAGAAAATGATTCTACTACTAATGTTCATCCTGTAAGTGATTCTCATTATGATACTATATTAGAAGATGAAATTCACATACCAATCGATCAAGTAGAAAATATTCCAAAAGAAAGACACTATCTTGGGAAAATGGATGTCATATGTCCATCATGTTCTGCTTATCATTGGTTAGATGAACAATTGACTAAATCCACTAAAAAGAAGTCATTTTTCGGTATGTGTTGCCTGCAAGGAAAGATAAAGTTGCCACTACTTACACCATTGCCTTCTGCTATTAAATTGTTATACGAAGGAAGAAATTCACTGGCAAGATCTTTCAGGAAAGATATTAGATCCTATAATGCTGCTAATGCCTTCTCCAGTTTGGGTGTTTCGATGGACAAACGTATTCTAAAAGGTCGAGGACCAACTTCTTTCACAATTCATGGTCAGTTGTCCCATCAAATTGGATCGTTGTTACCGGAATCAGACAAATCTCCAAGTTATTCACAGCTATATATTTATGATCCCCATATTGCATTAGATTGCCGACAGAAAAGGAACCTTCACTTAAATCCAGCTATTCTGAAAATAATTCAAGAAACTCTATTGGAATCAAATGAGTTGTGCAAAATATACAAAGGTGTGTATGATGTTCTGAAATCAGCTAATAGCAATGGCGGTGAAAGTATACCTATAAGGTTAGCTTATACGCCCACTACTGATCCTAGACGCTATAATCTCCCAACGTCTGAAGATATTGCTGTTATTATTCCTGGGGATGGGACTGAACCGACTTCGAAGCGAGACATAATACTGCACCTGAAGAATAACAATCTCGAAAGAATAAGCGAATGCCACCCACTGTATTTGCCGTCACACTATGTCTTACTATTTCCAACTGGAGATCTTGGTTGGTCTACAGATATGAAACATTGGGATGTCAAGAACGAACGGTATTTTACAGTTACAGGTAAAGAAAAAAAGAATAGATTGACTCAGCTTCAGTATTTCTGCTATCGCTTATTTGAGAGAACGACTGAATATTCTGCTTTATTTCGAGCTGGCCTTTTGTTCCAACAATTTATTGTAGATGCATGGGCGTCCTATGAACAAAATCGATTATATTGGATTAGGACACACCAAGCTGATTTACGCTGCGATGTATATAGTGGATTGACATATATTGTTACCAATGGTCACAATCCTAATGACATTGGGAAAAAATTCATTCTACCGTCCACTCATTTAGGCAGTCCAAGGCATATGTATGAAATCTACCAGGATTCTATGGCGATTACCAGATACTACAAACATCCAGATATATTCATGACGGTGACTGCTAATCCAAAATGGCCAGAAATTCAGAATGAGCTTAAGCCAGGTCAAGCTGCATTAGATCGTCCTGATTTAGTTGCACGTGTGTTCGAGCTTAAAAGAAAAGCAATTATGCATGAAATAGAAAATAGAGGATTATTTGGAAGAGTTGTTGCAAAGGTGTATACAATAGAATTTCAAAAACGCGGCCTTCCACATATGCATGCATTGCTTTTTCTTCACCCTGAAGACAAAATCAGGACGACAGATCAAGTGGACAGAATTGTTTGTGCTGAGTTCCCTGATCCTATAAAACATCCAGCTTTGTTTGAAACTATCAAGAAATGCATGGTTCATGGTCCCTGTGGTACTCGCAACATGGAATCAGTGTGTATGGAGAACAAGGTTTGCAGGTCTAGATATCCAAGAGAAAATGTAAATGATACCAGAATAGATGTGGATGGCTACCCAATTTATAGGCGAAGAAAAACTGGTAAAAGTTATCATGTTAGAGGACACCTGGTTGATAACAAAGATGTAGTCCCATACAATCCTCATTTATCAGAAATGTTTGATTGCCACATTAATGTGGAAATTTGTGCATCAGTAAGGGCAGTCAAATATATTAACAAGTACATTTACAAAGGCCATGATAGAACCACAATGGTAGTTGGGGCGGAAGATGATGAAATTCAACAGTATCTTGATGCTCGATATGTAGGTCCTACTGAAGCAGCGTGGAGATTATATGGATTCCGAATACATGAAGAACTACCATGTGTCACTAGACTTGCGCTTCATCTGAAAGGTATGCATGTGTGTGTCTTCAATCCTAACGACACGCCAGAACAAGTAAAAGAAAAGGCTGAAAATCAGAAATTATTTTTGACTGCATATTTCGATTGGTATAGAAAAAATCCTACTACTAAAGCTTATACTTACCAAGAATTTCCTGAACATTTTAGATGGTGCAAGGATAACAAGAAATGGACACCAAGAGTTACTTCAACCTTTTCTATTGGTCGGATGTATTTTGCCAATCCAAATTCTGGTGAAAGATTTTACCTTAGGTTACTATTAACCGTTGTGAAAGGACCATCGTCATTTGAATCCTTATATAGTGTGGATGGCATCGAACATAAGACATACAGAGAAGCATGCATTGCTCGAGGTCTTCTAGAAGATGACAATGAATGGGACAAATGCCTAGAAGAAGCTGTAATAATGAAAACTGGTCATCAGGTACTCACAATTTATGTTTACATTTTGTTTTATATGTCTAAATATTAAAACTGTTTTATCTAAGTATGAAAACTGTTTATCAAAGAATCAGTGGAGAAGGATTTTATTATTATCAAGTCCTTCACCTGTTGCACTGTAGCCTTCACTTTTATTGAATATTATACTTGCTGATGTATTCTCCTGCTGTTTTACTTTGCAGAAAATAATTATTAAATTCCATATATTTTGTTTATTGAAAATCCACCACTAATTCATAGTTTTTATATGGTAAACAGGTACGGAGATTATTCTGTTTGATCCTAACTGAATGTAATCCTTCTCGACCGGAAATTCTATGGGAGAAAAATGCTTTAAAAATATGTGACGACTTGCCGTACCAACTGAAAACAAAATTTGGCATTCAAGATCCCAGTGATAGTGATGTTTGTGACTATGGGTTGTTCTTAATGAACGACTACTTGCTGGAGAGTGGTAAGACATTATCAGATTTCCCAAACATGCCTTTACCGTGTAAAGCATGGAATGAAGTAGTTACCAACCGTCTTATTACAGAGCATCAGAATTTCGTGTATCAGGGATTATATGAAAAGGCTCAAGAAAAAGTTGCAAGATTCAATACTGAACAACTAAATGCCTATACGGAGATTACAAATTCTGTTCGTAATGATAGTGGACAAGTATTTTTCCTAAGTGGTCCGGCTGGAACAGGAAAAACGTTCGTCTATAATACTGTAGCAGATACATTGAGAAGTGAAGGTCATATTGTCATAATGGTTGCTTCATCGGGAATTGCATCTTTATTATTGACAGGAGGAAGAACAGCTCATTCTACATTCAAAATTCCATTTGAAGTTCTAGACGACTCTGTTTGTTCAGTCACAAAGCAAACAATCCATGCAGAATTATTCAAGAGAGCGAAACTGATTATATGGGATGAAGTACCAATGCAACATAGGTTCTGCGTGGAAGCTGTTGATCGTACACTAAGGGATATTCGTGAAATTAATGAACCGTTTGGAGGAGTTACAGTTGTTCTGGGCGGTGACTTCAAACAGACTCTCCCTGTCATTACTAAAGGAACTAGACAGGAAATTGTTCGTGCATGTCTAACAAAATCACATTTGTGGAGTGGTGTTAGACTCTTAACTTTGGTTAAAAATATGCGACTGAACAGTAATGATACTGAAAATGTCAAGTTCGCAGATTATTTGATTGAGGTAATTTTTAAATTTCAACAATATTTGTTATTTTCATATCTAGGTAATTTTTAAATTTCAACAATAGTTCTTATGTTTATATCTACGTTTAAACCTTTGCTTATTATACCCTTAATATTATAATTTACAGATAGGAACAAATCCTAAAGAAGATGTGGAATTGCCTTCGGAGATCAAAAGGTGTAAGAGTACCATGGATCTTTTGTTTAAAGTTTACCCCAATTTGAATGTGGAAGAGGTAGCTACCGAAACCTACTTGCAAGAACGATCTATTCTCTCTGCTCGCAATGATGATGTAGCTACTCTTAATGAATTAGCAATAAATCATTTTCCCCGTGAATTACATGAGTACCTAGTTGCTGATAAAGCCATTGAAGATGATCAACCAATCGAGAATAGGGGAAACAGTATATCAAACGAGAATATGCAAGCACTGGATCCACCGAGTCTTCCACCATTCAAACTCCAACTTAAAGTTGGTTGTCCAATAATGTTGCTACGGAACCTTCAACCGAGAGATGGTTTATGTAATGGAACGCGTCTAATGGTTATCCAGTTTGCTACAAGAGTTATAGAAGCAAAGATACTTAATGGTAGCCATGCTGGAAATTATGTATTCATACCACGTATAACTCTTCAACCATCTGTTTCAGAAACGCCTTTCCAAATGGCACGACGACAATTCCCAGTTCGATTGGCATTTGCAATGACTATTAATAAGTCACAAGGACAATCAGTTAAGTATGTGGGTATAGACTTGCGAAACCATGTCTTCAGTCATGGCCAATTATATGTGGCATTATCAAGGTGTACTTCTTCCAATCGAATATCTGTTCTCCTAGGGAATGAAGATGATGACAAAACAACCAGTGTTGTTTATCTTGAAGTTCTTCTCTAATTGATTACAGGTATGACCAGATTACGCATTCGTAAAGTATTATTTTCCTCAAGTTTATTACGTATTCTAGGATTTATTTCTATTTAAATCTTTCTCCAGTTTCTGGTTTGATGACTTTAGAATTTAGATTACTGCAATGGCATTAAATGCTTGGTAACGGTGAGACCATTTTGCAAACGTTTCGAAAGATTTGGGACCAAATTGACCAATTTAAACTTTGGGGACTCAACTGAAAATTTGAACAAAGTTAGAGGACCAAAATAGCTAATTTATCGTTTTCAGTTGGATTCTCATTGTATCATCATGATTGTCCACTCTGGTATGATTAATTGTTGTGACACACTATTGGACTCCCAGACAAATATTGAATTTTAAATTCAAAAACTATACTTTGGAGGTGCCCAACATTAAACAATCTGTAACGTGTTATGTGCTTGGGTTTGAATTTTATTTAGCACATACCCAAACCTCAGTTTAAACTCCTTCCATTATGTTGTTGACTGAATTATTTGCATTTTGCCTTTTATTTTTTCAGGTTGCAAATTATTTTAACTTTCCAGATTGTGGCAAAGATCATCAAACAGTAGACTACAGAAGAAACTCAACATCAAGAATGATTTCAGTCCAGAGCAAGAAAAGGTTAGGAAGGACAACCGGTGGGCCTTTGAATGAAGAACCGAGATAGAGTGTAATTTGAGTGGACGGGATCATCATTTTATTTCCATTGAAAATAGTTACTTTTGTCTAGAGTTTTGGGCTATTTGATAGATACTGGTTGGGGAAGAACTTTTAATACTTTGTCATTTGGTAAATATCTAATACTAATTTTATTTAGTTTATATTAATTGATATTGATGTGATATGATTCTGATATCAACTACCTAATGATAACTGCCCCTATTTTGTTCATACTTTTGTAATGTCTGTTGGTGTTAGTGCAGTTAATAAATCCACAATGGATGTTTATTATATGTTTGTTCCATATGTCCCCGAGGAAGTATTTGTTTTGGTTTTGAATATATATGTTTAGTTTTAGTCATTCCGAATTTGGATGTTGGTCTTCAGTTTTGTTCTCTGGTTTCGTTCTGGGATGCATATTGTATTCATCAATCAACCTCTTATTATAGAACCTGTTACTATATGATCATTGAGATGTAATTTCAAAAACCTGAAAATATACAAATGATGTTTTTTTTTTTTTAATCAAAAACAAATTTTATTGATAAAAATTTGAGAAATTATACAAAGTTAGAGGACAAACGAGCTACAAACTACGCTGTGAGCCTCTATTATTATTATTATTATTATTATTAGTAAGCGAGGTTAACTTAACGGGAGCCCTCCCCCTAAATTGTTGGAAATACTAATTATGGCTGCTCAAAAGCTACATAGACGACCTTCAATGTTTAGAGCAAATCCAAAAACATACATACGACAAAAATGCAATGTTATGTAAACTGTCAATACAAACTACAAACACGTTGCTCCGAGTTTGCGACTTGATATAGAATATTTTAAGTATAATGATATATCCAAGATTTAATTAATTTTTAATGTTTTCTTTCTTATTCTTTTAAAACATCCTTGACAGTAGTAGAATTCCTAGTACAATTATTACCAAGAGTGCAGACTACGGGATTGCAACTTCAAGTTCAATCAACTCTAAATCATATATCAACTAATCAAAAAAAAAAAAAATATGATCGTCAAATTTTAATCGAACAAACAAAATATTTTGATCTAAATTAAAATTTACTATGCAGTATAAAATTAATTGACAATCGTGGCAGCGCCACGGGTTTTACTAGTTAATTATCATTAAAAGACACTTATATATTATATATATTGTATCACGAGGCGGTCTGGCAAGGGATCTGTGAATTCCTACAAAAAGGAATTATTGTTATATTCCGGAGACGAGAGTTCTTTCTAGGATTACATATGCTTTGTTCACCTTTAGACGGTGAATGGGCATTTTCTAGAGACGAACATTGTTGGATGTTTTCGGGAATTCCTCTTCTACCTTCCTGGATTACCATGCTTTTAGTGGTACGTTGTTGGTGCTTAGTGTGCTGTGGGGATACATGTTACCTCGAGGAGATTTAGACGTGAGGGGTGAGAGTTAGTCCACTCCTGGACGTGTGTCAGGATCATGTGCAGTCTGCAGTCGTCGAACGGTTGACCACCGTAAGTTAGGGACACCTCGTATCAGGAGGCGTGGTCAGAGGGCCCACCTGAGCCCTAAAAGAGGGTTAGTGTCTTCGGGCACAAAAATGGTAATCACTACCCGACCGGATAATCAGGAAAACAACGGTGCAGGTTCACACTAGAAAGTACTGAACCAAGATGATTTGCCTGGGGCAGGGGCTGAATTCCAGTCGTATTCTCACCACTCTAATAGGATGCAGCTACCCAACCTATTGTATGGATGCATAGTTAGTATGATTACTATAAAGGTAAAAGGTTTTGTTTAAAAGTATTTACTTATTAAATTATTTATATTAGTTATTATTATAGTAAAACCTGCATTATTTCAAGTGTTTCGAATGGTTAATCGTTATGCATGATTATTTAGTATTTTGGAAATGTGAGTCACTACTGAGCAAGTGGAAATGCTCACCCTATCATTAATCCCTTTTTCAGTTAAACAGTTGTTCGAGGATAGATCGATTCAGCAGATATGGTTGTCCAGAGGTTACAAAGGATATTGATATAGGTATTCGAGCGATAGATGTCAATAAAGTAGGGATCATCAAAACACCGAACCATCCAATGTAAAGACGGTTTTCAGTGCTGGTTACCCAGTTACAGAAGCGACCCCATAGGGTTTCGCTTTCGCGTCTCTCTAAAATTGCAGTCATGGTAAAATCTTGGTTTATTCAATTATCAGGGACTCCCAAGCACACAAATTATCTACAAATGTAAATAGCTAGTTGAAGGCTTGTTATTCAACAGTATAACATGTGTTTAGTTCCTTTTGTATAGAGGTGATCGTAGTTGTTTTATTCTGTATTGTATCCATATATGTATTTTTATGCTAATTATATATGTTAATATCATTTAAAACTTTGTATTATTATATTTTTATCATGGGTTGGGGTTTTCTAACATCTCGAGATCTGACATTGAGTCATGGGGATTCGTGTTGCAATTTTGGGGCGTTACAAATACTGGAGATTAAATTCAACAAATTTGATTAGCTTGTTGCGGACCAAAGCTAGGCAAACTTAAAAGGCCATGTTTGCTAATGTAAAATGACTGTCATGGTTGGCTACACTTCTAGTTGAGCTTTAGTGATTGACTGTAATCCCATCATTAGTGATTACGGATCGAAAACAGAATAATGATTACATCTTTGGGAATTTTAAGTTGGGGAAAAGAACGGAAAGAAATGGATAGGAAATTGAAAGGGATAAAATATTCATTTTGATCATTGTACTTTACACATTTGTGCAGTTTGATCATAAAAGTTATTTTCTGTCAGTTTGGTACTAAAACTTGCATTCCGTTATCAGTTCAATCGCAAGTTAAGTCGTCATTAAGAGCAACTCTATTAACCAAACTGATTGAACTGATAACAGAATGTAACTTTTATGACCAAACTAACAAAACAAAAGTGTTGTGACCAAACTGCAAAAACGTGCAAAGTATAATGACCAAAATGAACATTTTATCAAGCTCTAGAGTATACGGTTAAATAAGAATCATTTTCTTTATAAAGACAAATCTATATCAGAATTCCAGAAAATTTGTAACCATTTTCTTTATAAAGACAAATCTATATCAGAATTCCAGAAAACTATTTTTTTTTTACAGTCCTGCTCCGAAGCTAGTTTCTAAATGGACGCTAAGAAACTACATCACATCTACTACACACTCTAGAAATGAGACTACAATGACCACCATTAGGCAACAAATCCACATTTAAGGCATGTAGCCAAGCACAGATACTATTATCGAATGCATTGAAGAACACATGGATTGACAAACAACAGCCTAGAAGCTTTGTGAACTCGCAATCCATTCAACTCTGTTCCTCAACGTCATCCATCTCCCTCTCTTCAGCAGCAGCAGCCATCAATTCATCAAAGTCCTCGGTTTTCGCCAGCAATATTTCAATCTGAAATATGAATGAAACCAACATGTGTTAATCACCTCTTAAAAAAAAAAAAAGCAGTTATCTTTTGCTTGTAACAAATGAGCAGCAGCTCCTGAAACCGGCACGAAGTGGTTTGACATCAATTTTGTGACAAAGTGTCTTTGGTTATCTCGCCTTGAATCCATTGTTAGGAAAACCAAGATGTACGCATGGTCGTCTCGTGTCCTTGTGTCTCTTAGGTCTGTCTAGGGAAAGTTATTGGGTTCTGGACGTACGTACCGAGTTAAGACGTACGTACGTTCACTGAAGCAGCGAACTTATTTTGGTCAGGACGTACGTACTCAGTTAGGACGTTCGTACGTCCAGGTAGTCAGCAGACATGTTTTCGTATGGAGACGTACGTACCTGCTTAGAGCGTTCGTACGTCATGTTAGGCAGCAGGCTTATTTTTATGTGGCGACGTTCGAACGTCATATCGACGTACGAACGTCCAAAGTCGGTTTGCACAGTTTCGGCCCATTTTTCTAGGTTTTCAACCCTAAGTATAAATAGGGCTTCTCTTCTACAGAACAAGGTAGTTCTTTGGCCGTCCATCCTTCTTCTTGTTCATGTGTTTAGGTTAGGTTGGTGATAGTAAAATTGTTTGTGGCTATTGAACTCAATTCCCTTTCTTCCCCCTTTTCCCAATTCATATCTTTGTGATCTTCAAGAGTTATTGTGAATTCGGCTTCGAGTCTTCTTGTGTGTTCATCAAGAAGTCGAGTGTCTTGTGCGTACATCAAGGTGCTCTGGTGAAGTCAAGGTGTTAGAGATAACCAGGAGTATCAACTCGCAGTGAGTGCAGGTAGTTGATAGGTTTGTACATCTCTTTTCATCTAGTGGATTATTTTGTTGTCGCGAGGACAACCGTGGACGTTTCCCAGTTTGGGTTTTACCACGTTAAAAATTTCTGTGTGTTATTTACTTTCTGCGTATTGTTTGTTTGTTTGTTTGAATTCACATTTGTTATACTAGCACTATTTGTAGTTTCTCAATTGGTATCAGTCGCTGGGGGCTGGTTAAGGAGCGTAAAGGCTCACGCTAACGATCAATAGTGCTTTATGGAATCCCACAAGTCTGCTACTTCAAGTCTTCCTCCACAATTCAGTGGAAAGGACTTTGGTCATTGGAAAGTACGTATGCGAGCTTATCTCCAAGCTTTAGGAGAAGAAGTCTGGCTTTCTGTTGTCACAGGGTGGAAAGAACCTCTGACTACTACAGGTACTGATGATACTGCTGTTACATCACTGACGCCACGTGAAAAGTGGACGCCTGAACAGAAGTTGTTGGCAAATTATAACAACAAGGCACTCAATGCTATTTTCATGGCATTAAATGCTAGTGAGTTTCGTAGGGTGCAGGGCTGTGAAGAGGCTAAAGATGCATGGAACAGGCTTATCTGTACACATGAAGGTGACGAAACAGTCAAAGAAAGTAAGCTGGAACTGTTAACGTCTCAGTTTGAGAATCTACGGATGGATAATTCTGAGACCTTTGATGATTTCTTTATTCGTCTCCAAGACATCATCAACTGCAGTGCGGCTATTGGTCATGCATATACTGACACACAGGTGGTCCGTAAAATATTGCGTGCTTTGCCTCCTCGGTTTCGTTCACGAAAGGATGCCATCACTGAAAGTAATGTGATTAAGAACATGTCCATCGAGACACTTGCTGGCAAACTAAGGACATGTGAGATGGAACAGGCTTTGGAAGAACCTTTGAAGAACAAATCTGTTGCATTCAAAGCTACATCGTCTAAAGAACCTTCCACAGGACCTTCTGATGATGAAGAACAGGATGTGGATGATAACTATGCGTTTCTGTCACGTAGCTTTCAGAAGATTCTGAAATATCAACAGAATCGAGATCCTCGAAAGCGATTTCCTGATTCCTCAAATGCTCCTAGAAGTCGTGGTTTTGAGCGGTTCTCTGTGGATGGGAGGAGAGCTCGGGTTGACCGTAAAGATGTCCAATGTTACAAGTGTCGTGATTATGGACACTTTGCAAATGAATGTGATAAGAAGGTCGATCGCAAACCTGGTGATAATTCCAAAGCGAATCTCACAGTCACATGGGATGATTCAGATGAAGATGATGATGGGAATCTCTCAAATGTTGTCTCTAATTATGTGGTCTTCAGTGCATCCCTGGATGAACATCCAGGAGGTATTGTATCCTCTTCTACTGATATTAATGTTTCTGATTCTGGTGTTCATGCTACTACTAGTGAATTATGTGACATGTATAAGTTTTCTATGCAACAAGTAAAGTTGCTTGAAAAAACTAACACCGTCTTACAGGATCAGGTAGAGAGTCTTGGACAGGATATATGCACTCTTACAGGTGATTCCAACATGTTGAAGGAAGAATTTGTGAAGGAAAAGGAGGATTTCCAAGTGCGTATTGTCACTCTGGAAAAACTGAATAATGAACTGGAAACACGGTATCGATCTCTTGTACTGGAGCATGAGAGAGTAAAGGCTGAATTGTTTGCTGCTAACAAACAATTGGTTGGGTTTGGTAAAGCAAGTGCTAATTTAAACTCTCTGTTGGGAATCGGTAAATCCCATTCAGATAAATCTGGGTTAGGTTATGACACTTCTGTTCCCCTTGCTACTGCTAGTACTTCCCGCACTACCTTTGTGCGACCAACTAGTGTCGCTACTCCTGCTCCTGTGCAGGTGCCTAGTGTGGTATCACCACCCAAGGTTACTCATGTGAAGCAAGTTCGGAAAAAGAACTCTAGACACAAAGGCTTTAAATGTCTAACATGTGGTCGCATGGGTCACACTTCTGCCTTTTGTTGGAATAATTTGTATCCTGCTCATCATCCTTCTTTTGCAGGTAACTCATATTGGAACAAGTCTTCCACCTTCTCCATGCAGGCTCCATACATGTGGAATGGCTATGCTCCGTGGGGTTTACCCAGAACTTCTCCTTATGGAAACCGTCCTCAAGCTACACCGATGCCTACTCCACCACCACATTTCTGGGATAGGAGTATGGATGCATCCAGGAAAATGGTGTCTCACACGGCTCGTTTGGTTGAACCATTGCCTTCATCATGGTATCTTGACAGCGGTTGTTCGCGTCATATGACAGGTGATAAGGATCTCATTGATAACCTGACTCTTGGTTATGGAGGTAAGGTTAGGTTTGGTAATGGTAAACTGCTTCCAGTTGAAGGTAAAGGTCACTTTTCTGAGGTTGAATCGCTCAATAGTCATGAGCTTCTTTTTGTTAAGGGACTTCGGTCAAATTTATTGAGTATTAGTCAGTTGTGTGATGCTAAATTTAAGGTTGTGTTTGAGGATAATAGGTGTGATGTTTTTTATTCCAATAATATCTTGGTGTTATCTGGTAGTCGCTCCTCTGATAACTGCTTCATTGTCACTACACCTCTTCTGCATTCATATGTCTAATGTGTTCTTTGGAACAGTCTGTGTTTAGGATGTTTAGGTTTGGTCATTTATTGTTATTGTTGGTTTTGAGGACATACTACACTCTCTATTGTATGGATTTCATTTTACAGATGTTTCTAGTTTGGCGTCCTCAACTGTTTTTGTGTCATGCATAGTTGTAGGGTTACATCATACTCTCTTCGTCTTGGTAGTTTCTTGCATGATGCATTTCAATGTGGTTGGCTTGACATTTTCAATACATGTTTAACTCCAGTCTTCCATGGTTGATTTTTCATGATCGTTGTTTGTTCTTTTCGTTATTTTCTCACCTCTTGTAAGTGGTCAATGACTCACAAAATCCCCAGCCATTTGAATGTCTTGAGAGCATACTCATTTGGCTAAGAACCCGTTGGGGCTGTGAGGGTCATGCTCTGACGGTTGCACTCAAGAGATGTTAGTTCTTGTGTTGCACGTTATCATGGTATTGCACTTCTTGAGTGTGTTTTTGCCGAAAAGATGTAGGCTACACCCTACCCTCGTGTTCTGGTAAAAGATGGAGATATTTCATACTCCCACACGGGAATGGCATCTATTTTAATGGTTTACAAAAAAAAAAAAAAAAAAAAAAAAAATGATGAATGACTAGTGGCTTTCGCATTTGTCTAGTTGACGAGCAAAAAGAAAAACAATAGTGTGTGTTTTTGGTTAGTTGCAAGTGACCTTCAATACTCTCTATGACCATGTCGTTAGCTTGTTTTTCGGAGGTTGGTATTGGTCTATCAGGTTCTTCTACATACTTGCATCATTCTAGTAACTACCTTGTCATGGTGTATGATGTCGTTCTTCGATTTTGCATTCTCTTGTGGTTGAGGATTGTTTAAACTATATTCGGTTGTATTTGGAATTCGTATGATACGTAGAAGATCACTCTTGTGATGTCTCTCAATATCGGTTTTTCTAGTTATGTGGTTTATTTTCATAAATAAATAAAAAAAAAAAAAAAAAAAAAAAAAAAAAAAAAAAAAAGGGGTTCGTACGTACGCTTTCAAGACGTTCGTACGTGGAGGGGGACAGATCTTTTTGCAACGTACGAACGTTCATAGGACGTACGAACGTGTTGTGTGTCAGATGTTTTTTTTTGGTCCCGACGTTCGAACGTACTTAGGACGTACGAACGTCCCTGTTACAGTCCGGCCCATTTGTTGTTTAAATTCAAATTTTGTTTAAACAAATGGCCTATTGTTATATCGATCGTGCTTCTTCTTCTCTTGCACGTACACTTGGTAATCTCCACTCCCATTCAACCGTTTTGGTCTCTCTTCTCCTTCTAGCATTGTCTTTTTCCTCCTCTTTCTTGGAGGTTGTTTGTTGCTTAACTTCTAGAAGTTTCTCTGTCTAGTGCATACTCTGTTTTTCACTCAAGTAAGTAAACTCTACTTTTTCCATATTCTTCTTCCTTTATTCTTCTTCTTCTTCTTCTCTTCTCCATCCCCTCTTGGTATTGATTGGATTGCATGCTTAGTTTTTGTCTTTTTTTTCTTTGAAATATGGGTTTGTTTTATTGGTTAGTATTTTCATTCAATTTCTTGAAATTGTTGGACGAATTGGCTATCTCTATCTTTTGTTATGGCTTCTTTACTGTTGGGATTGATTTGTGATATGGTTGGGTGCTCACCATTGCTATCTTGTTGTCGATAACATGTGTATTGTTTCTGCACATCAAGTGTTTGATTAAATGTCACAATGACTTTGCTGTTTTTATTTGTCATTGTTTCTTATTTTTTTTGGTTTGTTTGATGTTGTGATTGATAGGCAATGGCTTCCAAGCGCGCACGCACCACTTCCTCCAACGCGGCATCTTCTTCTCGCGCTCCTAGGGGTAGAGGCTCAACTCCGGGTTCGTCGTCTCATTCCCCATCCCTTGGCGCTCATCCTCGAGCCAAGGCCATTGTTCCCGAGCGTTTCTTCGACTTGGGAGACATTGCTGCCACTCCTCTCGGGGGTTCTCAACTTGGCAATATCGCTTTGTTCTTTGAGACTCGGAATTGGCTAAGGGTGGCTCAACCAATCACCAAGTACTCGGTTGAGCATACGATAGCATTCTATGAGACGAAGAATCCTTCGCAGAATCGCTCCAGTTTTTCGGTTCTCATTGATGGTCGGAGATACACTATTTCTCCGAAGGTGATTCGTGAGGCATTGGGTATTGATGATGATTTTCTTCCTGAAGGTGTTGTTCATGTTCGATGGCCTATTCCGGATGAGATTCAGATTGACCTTGTCGATCAAGTTCAGCGGATGTTTATCGATGGGGTCACGGAGAGATATCATGCAAAGTTCTACAGCGCCATCCTTGTCCACATGGTTGCTCACTCCAACATCTACCCCACCAAGGGCAACAAGATAATAATGACCGACGACATGGTCAAATTGGTGGTTTGTATGTCGGTGCACCATATTAGTCTTTCTGAGGTCATCTACAATCGGATGCTTCAAATTGATGCAGCTAAGGGTACTCTTCCTTTCCCTAGCTTTATTATGACAATTCTCAGGCACTTGGGTTTTCAGGGACAGTACACGGAGGTGAGCCCTCCAAGGTTCGTTGGCCATGACTGGGTCAATGCCATTAAGAAAGGCTGTCAGTCTCGGAAGGTTGCTTTTGAGTCTGTGGGTGCGCGCTTGACGCATCATCTTATTTGGGGAGGCCGGGCGCTTGTTCGCGATGATGACTTTGATCGAGCCTTGACCTCTGGACGCCCCATCCCAGCCTCTGCTAGGGGGAATCGGGCTGTTGCAGCCATTGATGCTCGGGTTTCCTCTCTCCGCCGTCATCAGGACCATATGGATGCTCGGTTGGATCGTTTCGGAGCCATTCTCTCTCGTCATGATGTCATGATCAGTGATATTCATGCGATGAATGTTGCTCAGATGCGGCATCTACAGCTGGACTTCACTCCCACAGACTTGCCTCCGTTTCCGGAAGAGGTGCCTCCTGTTTCTGATGAGAGTGATGGTGATGACTCCGAGAGTGAGGACGAGGGTGATGGTGCCTCGGAATCCGAGTAGTTGGTTTTATGGTTTCCTGCTTTTGTATTTAACTGCTATATTGGTCTGTTTCTATTTTTAGTATTGTACATGTTCTTGGATATTGCTATTTTCATATTAGTTCAAGTTGGTTTCCTTGTTTTGCAGTAAATTTTTCTGAGGTAATGGACCTTTCTTTTTGGGTCCATGATATGTTTAATACTACTCTTCTTATAAATAGGGAGTCTTCTTCTCAATCATTGGGAGAGATTACCGGGACATCTTCAAAATCACATATTGGAGTTAGTTGGTTATCCGAAGGTTCCGGGTCTTGCTGCTCCACTTACCGACTGTGGCTTGGACAGCAGAATTGAGGAGTTGTTTTGTACGAGTGAATGGTTGGAGGATTATGATGATCATGTGATTGCTCGGTGGAATCGACCTTCGGCTCGTGCGGAGGCATACTTCTCTAAGCTTCCTCTAGGTCATTGGGAAAGGGTTTTTCGAATTCGTTAATTCGAGCTTTCTACTCTTGTCGTTTTTGGTTTCTCTGGTTATGGATTTCTCTGTTTGGTTATTAATTGACTTTCTGAACTTTTAACAAGTTGGATTCGTTTTATATTTTATATGTTTTCTATTCTTTGTTTGGTTTTGATTTCTTTTGCTTGGTTATTTGCTTGTCGTTGTTCACTTATTGTGACAAAAAGGGGGAGATTTATGACTCTAATTACTAACAATCGTCTTCTTCTTGTTAGGTTATTTTTGGGTCATGTTTCAGGTATGCTACACGTATGGGGGAGTTGCTCATGAAGCATTTCAATGAGTTGCTCATGAAGTTTGGAGCTCATAAAGTATGGGGGAGTTGCTCGAAGGAACTTTTGTTGAATCTTTGATTGCTTCCGTTCGATCTCTGATGGTTAAAGCATCTTCCTAAAGCTGGATAACAAGAATTGGTGATTTGTTAGGTGTTTATATTTTGAGAGTTTTTGTAGGCATGTTTTATAAATGCCATGGTTTGGGATTGTAAGCACGTTTTATAAGTGCTATTAGAGTCATAGGTTTTTGTCACAAAATCAATGTCAAAGGGGGAGATTGAAACCGGCACGAAGTGGTTTGACATCAATTTTGTGACAAAGTGTCTTTGGTTATCTCGCCTTGAATCCATTGTTAGGAAAACCAAGATGTACGCATGGTCGTCTCGTGTCCTTGTGTCTCTTAGGTCTGTCTAGGGAAAGTTATTGGGTTCTGGACGTACGTACCGAGTTAAGACGTACGTACGTTCACTGAAGCAGCGAACTTATTTTGGTCAGGACGTACGTACTCAGTTAGGACGTTCGTACGTCCAGGTAGTCAGCAGACATGTTTTCGTATGGAGACGTACGTACCTGCTTAGAGCGTTCGTACGTCATGTTAGGCAGCAGGCTTATTTTTATGTGGCGACGTTCGAACGTCATATCGACGTACGAACGTCCAAAGTCGGTTTGCACAGTTTCGGCCCATTTTTCTAGGTTTTCAACCCTAAGTATAAATAGGGCTTCTCTTCTACAGAACAAGGTAGTTCTTTGGCCGTCCATCCTTCTTCTTGTTCATGTGTTTAGGTTAGGTTGGTGATAGTAAAATTGTTTGTGGCTATTGAACTCAATTCCCTTTCTTCCCCCTTTTCCCAATTCATATCTTTGTGATCTTCAAGAGTTATTGTGAATTCGGCTTCGAGTCTTCTTGTGTGTTCATCAAGAAGTCGAGTGTCTTGTGCGTACATCAAGGTGCTCTGGTGAAGTCAAGGTGTTAGAGATAACCAGGAGTATCAACTCGCAGTGAGTGCAGGTAGTTGATAGGTTTGTACATCTCTTTTCATCTAGTGGATTATTTTGTTGTCGCGAGGACAACCGTGGACGTTTCCCAGTTTGGGTTTTACCACGTTAAAAATTTCTGTGTGTTATTTACTTTCTGCGTATTGTTTGTTTGTTTGTTTGAATTCACATTTGTTATACTAGCACTATTTGTAGTTTCTCAGCTCCAGGCTAGGAGGCATTCCTAGTTAAGACCATCTAGTCTAATAGTTTAACGTTACAAAAAGTGTGCCTGAATCATCTATCAGGATTTTATCGATCAGATCAAATATTTTTTCTTAAACTGATAAAACTAGATAAAAATATATTGGGTATATATCTGGGAAGAAACTGAATCTACTCAAATAGTAACATGTATGGGATAGAATCTACTGTTATACAAAAAAATTAAAAAATAACATAAAATATTCGTGTATGATTCACATTAACACACAGAAATTAAAATGAGCGCTACTGTAGACCAAGTTTTTGCCATTGTGAAGAAAAGGGCGGAAAAAAACTTGAAAAGAACCCAGAACACTATATTGGATGCAAATCTTGTTTACCATAAAGAAATTGGGGAAAGAGTTTCTTAAAAACCAGTCGTTAAAAAGAACAGAATAGCAGATCCTGTTCCTAAACCAACAAAACACGTGTTGATCAGATTTTGTTCACAAACAAAAATAACATATCGCGATATTTTGATTATTTACCAAGATTTTTAGGTTTTTGCAATTAATTGAAAAATATAATGTGATTAAGTAATGATTTTGCCTCTTCAATGTCAGTGCATATTTGTTTATTTATTGAGGAATTTAACGATATTCTGTACTATAGCTTCACCAGTTCACCGACATGATAACTGGGAGAAAAATGTAATTCCAAGCCAAATTGTCTATGCAGTACGCAAAAAAGTGGTGTTGTATCTATGCTAGTTTATCACTAGTGAAGATTGAAGAATATAATGACGACCATATAATACTGCTGAACAATCATTTTTTCAAAAATTGACCGAGATAATGACAATTAGCTAACCACATGGAAAAATAAATGTTTTCCTCATAACAATCTTTAGATCAGTATTCATCTACAACCAGTGTACATGAGAACTCTGCAACCGCCAAAATTGGCCACAAGAAACCCACCCGGCCACCTTCTATACATCATATGACGTCAAAAAGGAGTGGTGGATTTATATGTTGGCTGTTGCTGCAGCGCAGTTTTGTCCTCACAAATTTAGCTTACCATAAACCAAAGTAATTCAAGTGGCTACACATTTTTTGCAGTTCTTCATCCAGATACGAGTTTAACAGGAGAAAATCTCAAGTGGCAGCTTACATTCCACAACCTCCAAGGACTTGCTTTTACAAATCATAATAATAATGCAGGAATTGGAAAATATAAAATACCCAAACAAAATATATATCTAAATATAAAGAGAGAGAGAGAGAGAGAGATAAGTTTATAACCAAATATTAAAAGGGTCTTCATTACAGACAATCCCATTCAAATAACCAGATGACTGAAAACAAAAGACTACATCTTCATACTCCCAATAAGATATAAACATTGACAATACAACAGTCATAAAATGAGGATTAAGGAATATGCCTATAGACAGATATTTGCATTCTTAATCAGGTCAAAAAAGGGGAGACCTACTAGAATATCCACTCCCACACAAACAACCCGCTTAAGCCACAAGTGTATGTAAGAATCTGGTCTCAATGTAGTATCATAAGGCCACAAAAAATCACCCTGGGTGTAGTTGCACCTTGTTAGTCACTCTGAAGCAAGAAGTTAAACTATACCACAACCATTCTATGGAAACCAAAATGTATCTCAAACAGGTGATCTGAAGTTTTAATCCCATCCACTGGCTGGCACAGAGCCATTTTCATATCCATAACCATTAGAAATCGGCGCTGCAACAGGGACATAAGGCACAGTTCCAGAATCAGCACCATAAGAACTTGAGTAATAGTCACCTGCTGAAGGGGAGTCTTTGCGGTAGTCATAAGCTCCAAACCGTCCACCACCATATCTGCGGCCCCTTCCTCCACCACCATAGGAGGGCCTTTGTGCATATTCACTGAGCCATGGGGGAACCTCTTGGTTTGCCTCCTTCATCAGATCAGCCAGAGCCTTTGCCATTGACTGGTTACCTTCATTAAAAAATGCTGTTGCTAAGCCAGATTTTCCAGCACGTCCAGTTCGACCAATCCGATGTACATAATCATCAATATCTTTTGGCATATCAAAATTAATGACATGAGCAACATGAGGAATGTCCAGTCCCCGTGCTGCAACATCTGTTGCAACCATAATTGGAGTCACACCACTTTTGAACAATCTCAATGCTTTCTCGCGCTCCTGTAAAAACACAAATAAGTTAACAATGTAGACATTGCAAATTTTAACAGATATAAGACAAAGTAAATAGCTATACAGCATAGTGTTAAGAAACTAACATATTGCACTTTATCGCCATGAATTGCAGTTGCAGGAAAACCATTAACAGACAACCAATGCTCTAGTGAATCAGCACCTCTCTTGGTCTCCACAAAAACTACAGTTAAAGCTTGCTGCAGCAAGGTAGGACACAAGATCTGTTAATTCAAATTTGAGGATACAGAAAACATTTGGGAATATGAAAAACATGTTGATTCATATAAATCTATCTGTCAAAGCTATGTAATGAATTAAGTAATTGAAAACTCAGGCAAAGAACATAGAGTAAACAGCGAGCATAAAATAATTACTATACCTTTCCGTTTTTCCTTTGTGTTCGAAGAAGATCCATTAGGTGGCTTCTTTTGTTTACGTCCTCAACAAAGTCAACTCTTTGTTCAATTAGATCAGTACTTGAACCAACCCTTCCCACAGTAAGGAATATGTAGTTCGAAAGGAAATCAGAAGCCAACCGCTGTACAAGGTAGAATATAGTAATTAGACATGTATAAATCTACAAATAATGTCAATTAAGATAAATAATGAATTAATGAAAGAACGAAACACTAACTTTTATTGCTGTCAATAGTGTTAAAGATTTCACTATTATTAGATTCAAGAAGTACATATCACAAGTAATGCCTTTACAAAAGAAACTGATGATAATTTCGTGAACGACCCCACAGCACACACTCTTTATCAACTTGCCATTGGAGAAATACCACTGACAAAGATCATAACAAAACAGATATATGCATACATGGGCTTATAATTTCATTCAACTGATTAATTGTTTACTTGTTAATATCATGAAAGATAAGTCCAGTAAATCACTCATGCAATGAACAGAAAGGGAAAAGCAGACAATAATAAAGATAAGTCCATTAAATCACTCCTGCATATAACACCCACACAGGTCAGCTTACAGTGGATCCAGCTAACTCGTACAATAATTAGCGATAAGTATACAAACTAAGGGGGTGAAAGCAGATTAGAGAAACACTGCAATAAAATAGCCCTGTACAATCAATTTTTATATATTTCTATGTAGAAACATTTAAACTCAATATTCAACATTCAAGGCATGTCTATCTCTCTGCAATTTAGATGAAATGAACAAGCATCAATTAACAGACCTGTATCTCATCCGGAAAGGTGGCACTGAAAAGCAGTGTTTGCTTTGTACCTGGACGAGGCATGTCCATCCTCTCCACAATCTTGCGAATCTGTGGTTCAAAGCCCATATCCAACATTCGGTCTGCCTCGTCCAGGGCCAAATAATTTATTAACCTTAGTGAAACTCGTGCTCTTTCAATCATATCAACTAAACGCCCAGGAGTGGCAACAAGTATGTCGACACCTTTATCCAACTCACGTAACTGTAGAAACATACACAGTTTACCACCATGAGTCATAGCAGGCAAAAGAACAGAAAAAGGAAAACAAAAATGATAATGCATTGCATTGCATTACTTGCCACAAAAGGATAACATTAAAATTTATATAAACTATGAAATGATAAAATTAAATAGGAAAAATCTCACTTCCAACCTAAGCTAATCTCATTGAACCTTATTAATCCCCACGAAAGGGAAGTATTTTAATCTAAAATGCACTCTTGTGACACACACCAAACACTTAACAATATGCAAATGACATCAAACAATCAATATGTGACCAACATATTCTTTAAATGATCAATTTTCATCTGAGCAAATTGACAGCTCACCATCATTTCTTGATCTGTGTAAGAACAACGTGGAATACCCAAAACCAGTAATGCGCTCAACATAAGATCAATCTTGCAATACCAGGAATATCTCAATTTAAATAAATATCGGAACTTGGCAATTAAAGCTAAGCAATAGTCAAATTAACCACCAAAACAACAAGATAGATTTGCTTCATCCACATTGCGTGCACTGATTGAAATTTCTTTTAATTTTCTATCATATGTAGTCCACTAAGAAAAAAAAGAAAGACAACAGGAACAACGAAAAGAATAAAGACTACTTATCTCAATGATTGGTGGATTGGAATTATTTGCAAATGGAACAATATAAAAGTAAAAAAACAAACAACACCTGCTACAATGAAGCAGAACCCCTGAAAGCAACAAACCTGTTCATGCATAGGTGCTCCACCATAAGCAACAACCACTCTGACACCAGTTTGATTGGAAAACTTCTTGACCTCCTCAAATATCTACAAGAAACCAAACAAACACCAAAGGGTATTAAAGTAATCTCAAGGAACACAAAACACCAGAACATAAAAAATGATATAATAATAGATCAAAGTATTCACCTGGCAAGACAACTCTCTGGTGGGGGAGAGAATCAAAGCAAGAGGAGAAGCAGCAGCAGCAGCAGCAGAACGAGACACCATGGATGGTTGTTTTGGTTGAGACAAATGTTTGTTGATAATCCCAGAAATGATTGGAAAACAAAAAGCAGCAGTTTTTCCAGATCCAGTTTGAGCACAAGCCATTAAATCTCTTCCAGCAATAGCAATAGGAATTGCATGCCTTTGAACAGGAGTTGGTTTAACATATTTACATCTTTTAATATTTTGATTTAAAGCTTCACCAAGATCTATTTCAGCAAAAGTAGTAACAGGTGATGGAACATCATTACCACTAGTCTCAACTGGAATATCATCATAAGAATCAAAGTTAATCCCACCAGTACCAGTACCAGTACCAGTACCACTATCAATCTTCTCTTTATCAACTACCCCCAAATTAGCAAACTTGTTAGTAACATTAGCATCAAAATAATTGTTGTTGGGAGTGATGGGGATGGGGTTTCTTTGAAACCAACTTCTAACACCACCACCACCACCACCTCGACCTCTTCCACCTCTAGTAGGCCTAGTAATGAAATTTCCCCCATTATTTCCATAACGTTGAGGTGAAGAAGAGTGAAACAAGTTATGGGGAGCTGAAAAAGCACCACCACCACCTCCACCTCCTCTGTTGTTGTTGTTGTTTTTGTTACTGTTTCTTTGATGAGGAGGAACATAGCTTGGTCTAGTTGGCCTAGAAGACCCACCACCATAGTGAGTTAGTGACTAGAATCAGAAACAGAATCACCCCACATTGCCATTTGGTTTGTTAGGTAGCTAGATTGAAAGATTAGATTGAAATGTAGAGAAAGAAAAAAACAAAGGGGGGGGGGGGAGCCCTAGATATGATGAATGAACAAGAGAAGAGAAAAAGGTGGTGTTATTGTTGTTTCTTTTCCCATGAAAATGAAAAAGAAAATGTTAAACCCTAGAAAGATATTTGTAAAGCAACAAAGAGAATGGCAAGAGACACCTTTTTGTTTTTGGATTTTTCTGGGGAAAATAAATGTGAACAAAGGTCATGGACTGTATTGGAAGATGAAGAATCGAATCCCTTTTTTAATACTTCTTTATTACACTTTACACTACTATTTATTATTTATTATTTATTATTTATTGATTGATAAAATTAAAATTAAAATTAAAATTAAAATTAAAATTAAAATTAAATGAAATGCGGCGAAAACTAACAAGCGAAGCGACTGTTGGTGTTGGTGTTGGTGTTTGTTGGTGTTGGTGTTGGATGGACTGTTTAATGCGGAAAATGTGGAGAGAGATGAGATTGAGTAGCACTAGTACTAGACTACTAGACTACTAGTTACTCCACTAATTTAGAGTGAGTTGCATTTAATAATTTCTTTCATGGTGACCAGGTGGTTTGAATTAACATTTAGACCAAGCCAAGCCATGTGGGTCACCTGGTGGTGAAACAAAAGTTTTGTTTCTATGGACCACTATGTTAAACAACTTGGACTTGGTCATGAACTGAGCCCCAAACTCATGTACTTTGTACAGATTGGATTTCTAGACTCTCTTTTTTATAAGATTTTCACCCTAAAACTTGCCTCGATTTAGCCACCTTAAAATAATGTCTTCCTTCCTATGCAACATGTTTAGTTGAAAATACTGGAATATAAACATATACACAACCATCAACTACTTCATTACACACTAGTGCTAAGGTGACAGCCCCAGTTATATATGGTAACAGCGGGAGAGTTACTTGTATCACCAAACTGCCAGTTGTGCACCCTTTCTACCTTTGTGGTGATCTTTCTTGCCGCTTACATATAATTGGAAGGCATGGTTTCATTTACTTTACAACAACAGAACTTCTGGCTTTAAGTTACAACAATAGTAAAATTGAGACCCCTAGACACACAATTATATTAGATAATTTGGACAATCAAAGGAGAACGCAAAACTATAACCATTCCAACTTTGAACTATGATATGATTTATATAGAGTTTTGAACTTGTGTTAGTACAGTATGTCAGAATATCTAATGAGAAGCCATATCGCCATGGGCCAACTCAAACACTGAAGCTTTTTATCCAGCGCCATCCAAGATCACAATATTTTGGCAGCACAGCTTGAGTCATATCATAATTTTATCCACTCTCCTTGTGCTTCTCATCGTCCTCAAGTTTTTTCAACCAGCGCAGTCCAAGATCACAACCTGCATTGGCGGCAATTTCAAACTGTTCTTTGGCCATGTCTACAGGGTCTTCGAAATTTCCTGCATTCTTCTTAGCTTTGGTGGAGGCACTCCTTATAGAATTAAATATGGTAAGAGCTTCTGGGATTTTAGCACCTGAGACATCATCCCGATATTAGGAGCAATGACAAACAAGTTTGAATGAGAACAATGCGTCCAATCTATTTTCAACACTAACTCTGCTTGACTTATAAACAGTCTACAGGACCTAGATGCCAGTCATCGTATCTGCAGTTTCTTTTCATTTTCAGTATGAGGCACAAACGAGAAAGCTATACGTGTAAATTAGGAAACAGAGTGAATAAGCTCAACACACACCCACCTTGTAGAAGAAGTGATCCATATGCTATTGCAGCGCCAGTATGACCCTGCGAAATTTAAGTTGAACAACCAAAAGTCATGCTCCATTTCAAAGTACTCCCCATTACTTTATTAACACTCACTCATTTGAGAGAAAATGGTTATAGGCCTTGGTGTGCTTTTATCTAGTAAATAGAGCCTTATGTTTATTTAGAGGGCAATGTAATGTATCTCTACTTTACATGAGAACTAGCTATGTAAAATTCCAAACATGTTTAAATAAGAGATCAAGTGTGAAACTCCATTTTAAATTCCAACATAAAGTCAATAAACCCTTATCTTCTAAATTAAGGAATTCCTCCTTTTTTCTTCACATCGAGAAACAATGTTCAAACATTTGACGGTCTCATAAAAAGAAAAAAACATTTGACGATCCCAAACTATATAGTATCTTAACAAAATATAATTAGTGAGAAGATGATATAGGTTTTGACTAGTTTTCACGTTGTATGTACCAATTGGCCCACTGCCAAAATTTGGGATGTTGATTCAGGACTGTTTGCCACTTATCCTTAATACCAAGCTGGTGGAGTATAAAAAGGTAGACATGATCAATTAAAAATATTGTTTACCAATGGTCAGTTATTACAAAGACTCAAAAAGACCCAAAGGCTATCATCATTTTTTTTTTTTTTTTGCAGTGATTTTTTTTATGGACGGTGTGTACAAAGGGCAGGGACGTAGTCAACACGAGCTGATGACTCATGCTTACAAAGGCTATCATCATTTGGCCCTAAGGAAACGCGAAACCATGACAGAAGGCCACATCATCTTCGTTATTCCCACCTAAGCATCCGCACACCTTCACGTCGTTCGAACATTATCGCTCTGTAAAGACTGCTCTCACCAAAGTCCACCCTAAGCAGGCACATCACCTTGATTTGTAAGGTCACAGTCCCAGAAAGCATCAAGGAGCCATATGGGGCTCAATAACAAGGCTCAAAGGTTCATCCACTATGCAGTATTGAATTCCTGAGTTTTATATGCGTAAAACTCCCCAAGTTGCTAGGAGGTCTTCAACCCATGATCTCACACGTGTGACGGGTGGGTGCACAACGGTTGAGCCAATTGGTTAGGTCATTGCAATCGGTATAGTAGGAAGCATTAAACCTCATTGTGACATTGTCAATGTTGCCACCCCATATTCAGTTGTATCTTTAGGCATAAAGATAATTGTTTTATTGATATTTGTCTCAATACTGTTGCAAGCAACCAACATCATTGCCTAGCTACCTGCCTTAACTGCAATCTTTCTTAGGGCATTTTTGAGATTATAAGTTGACCTTGCCATTAGTAACTAGGTCTACGTAATATATGACTAGCGCGATAGTAAATTTACCTTCCCTAGAAAAACTATTTGAACAAGGGAAGGGCAAGCGAACCAGAAACTGGATCTATTTAGAAAAATTTCAATCTCTATATCTTAATATGAAGATCAAAACCTTACAATTTAATGATAAAGTAACTATATTACCTTCTGTGATGCTCTGTGGAAACACCACAGTGCTGAGCCAACATCTTGCTTCACGCAGTCCCCTGTTAGATATACAGCACCGAGAAGGTATAAAGCACCTGGATGCAACTACAACATAACCAGCTCAAATAAGTGGACAGTCACACAAGTGTATGAATAATTGTGAATAAAATAAACACACAATGGCGTGTGTACTGTATGTGATAATGAGAGCATACCTGGTCAACAGCTTTTTCAATATAATAAAACGCTTGTTGATCTGACTGGACGTCTTCATTCTATGCCAAAGCAAGTCAAGAACAAACAAAATAAAGGGACTGTTAAGTAGATTGTTTTTACCCCTAAATAACTTCAACAAGAAATTAAGAAATTATTAAAAACCAAAAGAGAGGGAACAAAAAAAGCAAGCTAATCTGCTGCTAATAGGTTAAAGTCAATAGACTGTCAGATCTACAAAAACTTGACATACCAGCAATTTCAGTAACTCAATGGCTCACTCAATCAAATAAAGTTTTGTAGTTTGGTGGTGTAGATGCACTTCCGTTGAACGTTTATTAATACATTAAAAAATTTGTGGGAGGCTCAAATCCAACTCTCCAACAACATTATGAAAATTACTTTTTCGAATCAATAGTAGTATGTTGATACAGGCATAGTTTAAAATTTCGTTACATTCAGCGAAATTTCGACGGTCGATATTTGAGAATTTGGTATTACGAATTTCGCGATTCTCGGCTTGCACTGTGATTTCAGTGTCGGAATCTTGGCATATGCTGTTATTTTAGGAAATGAAATTTTGCTCGAAATTGAAATTTTAAACTATGGATAAGAGAAAAAAGAAGAAGGTTCTGCTGACTACTCAAGGTACAAATGCAGCAAGTGAGCCCAGCCTGCTTAATTGTAGTACATGTTTATCCCTACGAAACTCTCAATTTCTAAGATACTTGACTCTCTGTTCGTACCCACACCGGGCTCTCTATCAGTATAGATACTACAAGATAAGTAATGAAAATAATCTCTTTTAAGGCAATTCTAGCATCTCAGTCTCTTGGCACGAGTATTTCCCCTACGATAAACAATATTTTATCCACGCAACTCATAGGTTATCATCCGACTTGCCTTTTACTCCCTCTTTCATTTGATTGCCTAATACAAGATAGTCAACAATTTACGTACATTAAGAAACCTCCTCTTGATGGCATACTTGTATAACCACAATAACCATTAGAAAAGGGAGTGGGATTCAGAGAGAAGCCTGTTACAAACCCTGTATTGGAAAATACTCTCTTCTAATCACTACTAGATTTAAATTCTTGTATACTCCAATAAACATGTCCTTAACGATCATATCCATTATAATAAACATGTTGATAAAAAAATTTAGAACTGCTTTTTGGGTAAATTATACCCTCAATTGAACTCTGGTTCTAAAATATTAATATATATTATCCTTGCCCTGGAAAGAGGTAGTTGAATTGAATTTCCTTGACTTACAGGGTTTGGAACAATGTTATCACATATAACCGCAAAAACAGAAGACCGCCATACAGGAAGAGAGAGGGGGAGAGGGGGGGGGGGGGGGGGGGGATGACCGTTATTCAGGTTTTGAGTTACATGATCTTCTAGAGCCAATAATCACATCCTAACAGATACTCTCAAAACAGAAATCAAGTAATAGGGATGAGACTGACCTCAACCCTCAGACGACAACCCAACTCGTACTGTGCATCTGGGTCACCCATGTCTGCAGCCTCCACAAGTAAAGCAGCTCCACTATTAATAAAAAAATAAGTTTAAGATCAGAAAAGGATGTACATAAGCCACTACACTTATATTCTTTTATTAATATATATATAAAAAAAATGTATAGAACTGGTTTACTCACATGGCTTTGCATGCACCCGGACATTGGTATTTCATATGCAACCTGCCTAACCAATATCTTGCATGAGTGTTTGAGTTATCAACTTCCAGAGCCAGTTCAAAGTTCTCCTTTGCAGTCTACCATGAAAACCCACACAATTGTACCGTTTAAAAGAATGAAAAATGTCCACGCTAATTTAAACAATTGTAACACTAGTAATTAATAAGTATAGCCGTATAGGACCATTTCAGAAAAAAATATCATAAACTGATCAGTAAAGTATTATAAATCACATAGAATCAACTCTGGTTATTATGAAGTACAGTATAAAATACTCTACAGACATTTGTACGTATCAGTATAAATTGCTATATTAAAAAGGAACATTACAGCAATCCCAATGGGAGGGCATTTGGGAAGGGAGGTAACATGAAATGCCCTCCAAGCCAAAAAACCTCTGCCAATGGGAAGGTGGGTCAAACACTCAATGGGCAATAGAAGCTCGAATGTGATTTCATAGGGTGATAAAACGCCATCCAAAATGACATGTTAATAGTATAAGACGGAATACAATGTTCCGTTTCAAATACTTTTCGGAATTTGGTATTCCGTCTTATTTTTTAGATTTGGAACTTCAAGTTCCGTCTTATAAACAGAAAGTAGTGTTCCTTCTTATGTCTAATATTTATGTATATGGGTTGGGCTTTTAAAACGGAACTTGGGTTTCTGTCTAATTGAAAAATGGAACACAACCTTCCGTCTTACAATTGTATATACCGGAAAATACAGTTCCGTCTTATAATTTCTAATTATCGGAATATGGAGTTCCGTCTTATAACCCCATTTAATCATGTAAACTGACATTTCTAAATTTTCCCGTTGGCACAACTTTGTCGGGGGTTTTGAGTTTTGACCACCATGGGTAGAAGGTGATTTCAATGGTGGTTTAGCTTATGTGGCACCTATGTGGAGGCCACATCAGTCAAACCACCTTTGAACTCACCTCCTCCCCATGGTCGTTAAAACACCCCACATAGGTGAGCCAATGGAAAAAATGAACAATGTCATTTTATACAATTAAAAGAGTATATAAGACGGAACTTCGAATCCGATGAATTAAAGATAATCTGTAAGACGGAACTTCAGTTTCCAGAGGATTTATAAGACGGAACTGCAAGTTTCAAATTTAATAAAAGTTTATAAGACAGAAGTGCAAATTCCGAATTCAAAAGAAAGTTCATAAGACGGAAATGTAAGTTCCGAAAAGTGAATTTGACAAAACTTCAATTTCCGTCTTATATCATCAACATGTCATTTTGGATGGCAGTTTCTCCCCCTTTGAAATCGCAACGTGAGTTCAACTGCACGTTGAATTCTTGACCCACCTTCTCATTGGGAGAGGTTTTTTTGTTTGGAGGGCATTTGGCACTACTGCCCTTCCCAAATGCCCTGCCATTGGGATTGCTCTTATGGAACATGGCTAGTGGAATTGAAAGCATTGATAGTAATGGTCTCTCCCTTTAATCCCCCCCCCCCCCCCCCCAACACATACACATACATACACAAGGAGATCATGCCCTAAACAATTTTCACATTATCAAAATAGAGTTTGGTTGTACATAATATGGACAGACGTATGCTAGTGTGTATGCCTTATGTAGTTATGTATATAGCATATAAGCAGAAAGTCAGTGGTATTATTCAAATAATAAATCAATAATGTAAGGTTTTACCCAAAAATCAAGTAATAAACATACTCTTGATTTAGAAAGAAGAGCCAGGCCTTCTTCATGGTGTTAAGAATATCTTACCCTAAATAGAGGGTGGAGACGAGGATCAGTGGGTTCAGTATAGTCAATAACTCTGTCTACTTCCTGCAAAGCATTCCACCCCTTAGCTATGAGCTCCATAGCCTTTTTATTCCTAGTGTGCAAGCTTCTCTGCAACAATATATATTGAAGTCTAAATAATTCCATCAGCTGTGACAATAACTAATTTATAAAGAATTTTGGATATGTTACATTGTTACCCCCACAAAACAAAGTTGTGAAATCTCGGATATTAAAGAAAATTACCTGATGGGTGAGTTGGTGAAGACAAACACCTTGTTGTCTGGCTTTTATAAGAATTGATCTCATCATTTTTTTTCTGCCCGAGGAAAAACAACTTGGCTAAAGCAAGGTTAAATTATCGGTGAGAGGCTACATATGGAATAATAAAGAGTAAAGAAAATGAAAATTTGAAATATCATAACAAGAGTTCCATTTTATTAGACACCAATGAATTACCACAGACCCAACATTTATAATTTTACTTACTAAGAATATCTCCAATAGTTTGGTTTATAAGGCACAATCAAGTTAACAACCACGTATAGGGCATGCCATTTGATAAAAAAATTTAAAATTTTCTTAGTTGTTAGTCGTGGGTAGGCAGGTGTGCCAGTTGGAGTTGGTTCCGCAAAATCCTTTGTCAATAATATACAGATTTCTTGCAATGCCTTACTTTCATATATAAATAGGATGGGTAAGGACTAAGGGGTGTTGGGAAATAATTTTACAAGAAATATATAAATTCTAACAAAAGGAATGCAGATTATACTATAGTGGTCTGATTGAACCTTGATAAGAGTATTTAAAAAACTATTTAGAAACTTGGGGATAAATAAAACACCATCATGAATTGAATTCCCCATTGCCACATTTCATTAAAAAAGTAATGAACATTATAAACTAACAAAATGAGTAGTTTGAATTCTATGAATAATTACACACAGTTACCTAAAGTTCGTTTCCCTTCTTCTTGTTTTTGGAAGAGAGAACTCAGTTGAATCGAAAACAAGCTCAAAACAGTCAAACAGATTGTCAGAGTATGATGAGTTGAGAAGTTTTGCAGAGAAGAAGAGAGAGAGAGAAGGGTGATGACTGATGATTAGAAAAGGAAAGAGAATGACAAGACAAGAAGCCTGGTTCATTTGTTAAAATAGTTGAGGCCCAATTCCATGTAGGCCTGCATATTTTTGTATTTCCAATTTCTTCGGACTTCTGTTACAATGAAAATAGATTTTGGTAGGTCGATTTCATTCCAATGTGATACATGAAGTTCATGAGCATTCTTTAGTTATATGGTGGAGATTGTATCCAAATAGCCAAGTATTTAATTTCATCTTATTGCTCGATGTATAGTGAGAAATTTCGTGCTTGCCATGAAGCCAAATGCATTAAGTTTGGATTTTAAAAGCTACTCTAATAAGACGTTTAAACATTTATAAATAAGGAGAGAAGCGTGTTGTGCAACGGAAGCTTTAACCCAAGGATTGGTTGTAATACCGATAATCTAGATAATAGCAAATAACAGAGAAAGTAATCGAAAAAACACAATCACACACAACAACACCAATATTAACGTGGTTCGGCAAACCCGCCTACTCCACCCGGCAACCAATCAAGAAGAATTTCCTAATCAGAGAAAAGAAGCAACCTAATTACAAATCTATAATTCCTTGTCTCTCTTTCTTTCACACACTAGAACCTGAGAAACCCTATTATGAAAACCCTCGTAAATTTGTCTCTCCCTATCTAGTAATGCTTTCACCTTTCGTTCACTCTTTCTTCTTTTTTTACCACCCTTTTACAATAGCCAACTAGTTGAGTATATATAATACCGGGAAAATTGGCGATAACCCCCCACATTATGGTCACTCTTGGCAAGAACCCCCTCTTTTGTCCTTTTTTGGCGTTAACCCCCCAACCCCCAAAATTAGACCTTGTGTTGCCCAGTTTACCCCTGACCCCTCATATTTGAGTAAATCCCCTAATTTATCATCAATAGAAGTTAACTCCGTTAACAAAAATCTTATTTGCCTAAACCCCCCGAAAAGTAAAAATTCTTAAAACCAAAATCGAAAAATTTACTTCACCTACTAGTCCACGTGTCGCCCATCCAACGACGCGCAAAAGACCACGTGTCTTTCATCTACACAATCCATCTAAAACACCTTAAACCCCTAATTCATAGGGGTTTTTGCTTAAACCCCCTATTTATCATAGTGTTTGCCTAAACCCCCCATTTGTCATAGTATTAAACTTTACCCCCCACTGCAGAAATAAAAGAAGAGTTGAAGAAGAAGGAAGATGGAGAAAAAAGCTCAGATCTAATGAGAGAATAGAAGAAAAAGAAGAAGAAGAAGATATGTTAATGAAAAATTACCTTTTAACTTGTAGATCATTCACCACGTTTCATGATATATTCAAATTCAAAGGTAGATGAAGAATAGAAGAAGAAGAAGATAGAATGGGGAACGAGAGAAGAGAAGAAACTGTTGCTTTTAAGGAGGAAGATGACCTCACAACGGATACTTTGCACGTTGTTGGATGGGCGACACGTGGAATAGTAGGTGAAGTAAATTTTTCGATTTTGGTTTTAAGAATTTTTACTTTTCGGGGGGGTTTAGGCAAATAAGAGTTCTGTTAGTTAACTTCTGTTGATGATAAATTAGAGGGTTTACTCAAATATGAAGGGTCAGGGGTAAACTGGGCAACATAAGGTCTAATTTTGGGGGTTAGGGGGTTAACGCCAAAAAAGGACAAAATAGGGGGTTCTTGCCAAGAGTGATCATAATGTTGGGGGTTATCGCCAATTTTCCCTATAATACCCAAGAGTTCCTTATGGGAGTAGAATTCCTACCTACATTGTTTCTAGAAACAAACATAAGGTATGATCCTATAGACCTCACTTAATATAAACTACTATCCTGCGCATTGCGAGCCAATACACAACAAAGCGAACTTCTCTGCCGACGAGGCAGCTAAAGTGGCACTGGGTTTTACAAGTTGTTGAGGGCAAGCCAGATTGATTGGCTGAGTAGGTGGGAGCAGGGGTGGGCACGGTCCGGTCCGATCCTAAAATGTAATAGGACCGGGACCAAACCGACTTGAAAGTATCGGTTCGGTTTCGGTTCCATGGACCGAAATTATTTGAATGTAACCGGACTGAACCGGACCAAATACAATCGGTCCGGTTTCGGTCCGAAACTCGGTCCTGGGCTTTTAGTCCACTACAATATTAATGATTATTCTTAAGTTTTGGGCTTTAAACAAAATAAGACATACACCAAATCAAGTACTAAATAGAAAAAAGGTCCAAAACCAATGAACCAACCATGGATCCACCATAAGTCCACAACCAATTACAAGGAATGAAGTTAGGTTTCTCTACTTTCCTATGTCTAGTTTAGTAATTTCCTAATAAAAAAAATGTTTTTTATTTATTTCGGTTCGGTTCGGTTCTATAAAAACAAGAACCGAGACCGGACCAATAGCTATATAGTTCGGTTCGGTTTCGGTCCAGTCTTGACCGGTTTTTAGTCAACTCGGTTTTGACTCGGTTTTTTCGGTTCGGTTTTCGGTTTTTCGGTTTTTTTGCCCACCCCTAGGTGGGAGAATCCAGACATTATAGATTTTCATAATCTGTATGTTTTTTTTTTTTGGTAATTGAACCAGGCAGGCCTACATGGAATTGGGCCTCAACTATTTTAACAAATGAACCAGGCTTCTTGTCTTGTCATTCTCTTTCCTTTTCTAATCATCAGTCATCACCCTTCTCTCTCTCTCTTCTTCTCTGCAAAACTTCTCAACTCATCATACTCTGACAATCTATTTGACTGTTTTGAGCTTGTTTTCGATTCAACTGAGTTCTCTCTTCCAAAAACAAGAAGAAGGGAAACGAACTTTAGGTAACTGTGTGTCATAGAATTCAAACTACCCATTTTGTTAGTTTATAATGTTCATTACTTATTCAATGAAATGTGGCAATGGGGAATTCAATTCATGATGGTGTTTTATTTATCCCCAAGTTTCTAAATAGTTTTTTAAATACTTTTATCAAGGTTCAATCAGACCACTATAGTATAAACTGCATTCCTTTTGTTAGAATTTATATATTTCTTGTAAAATTATTTCCCAACACCCCTTAGTCCTTACCCATCCTATTTATATATGAAAGTAAGGCATTGCAAGAAATCTGTATATTATTGACAAAGGATTTTGCGGAACCAACTCCAACTGGCACACCTGCCTACCCACGACTAACAACTAAGAAAATTTTAAATTTTTTTATCAAATGGCATGCCCTATACGTGGTTGTTAACTTGATTGTGCCTTATAAACCAAACTATTGGAGATATTCTTAGTAAGTAAAATTATAAATGTTGGGTCTGTGGTAATTCATTGGTGTCTAATAAAATGGAACTCTTGTTATGATATTTCAAATTTTCATTTTCTTTACTCTTTATTATTCCATATGTAGCCTCTCACCGATAATTTAACCTTGCTTTAGCCAAGTTGTTTTTCCTCGGGCAGAAAAAAAATGATGAGATCAATTCTTATAAAAGCCAGACAACAAGGTGTTTGTCTTCACCAACTCACCCATCAGGTAATTTTCTTTAATATCCGAGATTTCACAACTTTGTTTTGTGGGGGTAACAATGTAACATATCCAAAATTCTTTATAAATTAGTTATTGTCACAGCTGATGGAATTATTTAGACTTCAATATATATTGTTGCAGAGAAGCTTGCACACTAAGTATAAAAAGGCTATGGAGCTCATAGCTAAGGGGTGGAATGCTTTGCAGGAAGTAGACAGAGTTATTGACTATACTGAACCCACTAATCCTCGTCTCCACCCTCTATTTAGGGTAAGATATTCTTAACACCATGAAGAAGGCCTGGCTCTTCTTTCTAAATCAAGAGTATGTTTATTACTTGATTTTTGGGTAAAACCTTACATTATTGATTTATTATTTGAATAATACCACTGACTTTCTGCTTATATGCTATATACATAACTACATAAGGCATACACACTAGCATACGTCTGTCCATATTATGCACAACCAAACTCTATTTTGATAATGTGAAAATTGTTTAGGGCATGATCTCCTTGTGTATGTATGTGTATGTGTTGGGGGGGGGGGGGGGGGGGATTAAAAAGAGAGACCATTACTATCAATGCTTTCAATTCCACTAGCCATGTTCCATAAGAGCAATCCCATTGGCAGGGCATTTGGGAAGGGCAGTAGTGCCAAATGCCCTCCAAACAAAAAAACCTCTCCCAATGAGAAGGGTCAAGAATTCAATGTGCAGTTGAACTCACGTTGTGATTTCAAAGGGGGAGAAACTGCCATCCAAAATGACATGTTGATGATATAAGACGGAAATTGAAGTTTTGTCAAATTCACTTTTCGGAACTTACATTTCCGTCTTATGAACTTTCTTTTGAATTCGGAATTTGCACTTCTGTCTTATAAACTTTTATTAAATTTGAAACTTACAGTTCCGTCTTATAAATCCTCTGGAAACTGAAGTTCCGTCTTACAGATTATCTTTAATTCATCGGATTCGAAGTTCCGTCTTATATACTCTTTTAATTGTATAAAATGACATTGTTCATTTTTTCCATTGGCTCACCTATGTGGGGTGTTTTAACGACCATGGGGAGGAGGTGAGTTCAAAGGTGGTTTGACTGATGTGGCCTCCACATAGGTGCCACATAAGCTAAACCACCATTGAAATCACCTTCTACCCATGGTGGTCAAAACTCAAAACCCCCGACAAAGTTGTGCCAACGGGAAAATTTAGAAATGTCAGTTTACATGATTAAATGGGGTTATAAGACGGAACTCCATATTCCGATAATTAGAAATTATAAGACGGAACTGTATTTTCCGGTATATACAATTGTAAGACGGAAGGTTGTGTTCCATTTTTCAATTAGACAGAAACCCAAGTTCCGTTTTAAAAGCCCAACCCATATACATAAATATTAGACATAAGAAGGAACACTACTTCTGTTTATAAGACGGAACTTGAAGTTCCAAATCTAAAAAATAAGACGGAATACCAAATTCCGAAAAGTATTTGAAACGGAACATTGTATTCCGTCTTATACTATTAACATGTCATTTTGGATGGCGTTTTATCACCCTATGAAATCACATTCGAGCTTCTATTGCCCATTGAGTGTTTGACCCACCTTCCCATTGGCAGAGGTTTTTTGGCTTGGAGGGCATTTCATGTTACCTCCCTTCCCAAATGCCCTCCCATTGGGATTGCTGTAATGTTCCTTTTTAATATAGCAATTTATACTGATACGTACAAATGTCTGTAGAGTATTTTATACTGTACTTCATAATAACCAGAGTTGATTCTATGTGATTTATAATACTTTACTGATCAGTTTATGATATTTTTTTTTGAAATGGTCCTATACGGCTATACTTATTAATTACTAGTGTTACAATTGTTTAAATTAGCGTGGACATTTTTCATTCTTTTAAACGGTACAATTGTGTGGGTTTTCATGGTAGACTGCAAAGGAGAACTTTGAACTGGCTCTGGAAGTTGATAACTCAAACACTCATGCAAGATATTGGTTAGGCAGGTTGCATATGAAATACCAATGTCCGGGAGCATGCAAAGCCATGTGAGTAAACCAGTTCTATACATTTTTTTTATATATATATTAATAAAAGAATATAAGTGTAGTGGATTATGTACATCCTTTTCTGATCTTAAACTTATTTTTTTATTAATAGTGGAGCTGCTTTACTTGTGGAGGCTGCAGACATGGGTGACCCAGATGCACAGTACGAGTTGGGTTGTAGTCTGAGGGTTGAGGTCAGTCTCATCCCTATTACTTGATTTCTTTTTTGAGAGTATCTGTTAGGATGTGATTATTGGCTCTAGAAGATCATGTAACTCAAAACCTGAATAATGGTCATCCCCCCCCCCCTCCCTCTCTCTTCCTGTATGGCGGTGTTCAGTTTTTGCGGTTATATGTGATAACATTGTTCCAAACCCTGTAAGTCAAGGAAATTCAATTCAACTACCTCCTTCCAGGGCAAGGATAATATATATTAATATTTTAGAACCAGAGTTCAATTGAGGGTATAATTTACCCAAAAAACAGTTCTAAATTTTTTTATCAACATGTTTATTATAATGGATATGATCGTTAAGGACATGTTTATTGGAGTATACAAGAATTTAAATCCAGTAGTGGTTAGAAGAGAGTATTTTCCAATACAGGGTTTGTAACAGGCTTCTCTCTGAATCCCACTCCCTTTTCTAATGGTTATTGTGGTTATACAAGTATGCCATCAAGAGGAGGTTTCTTAATGTACGTAAATTGTTGACTATCTTGTATTAGGCAATCAAATGAAAGAGGGAGTAAAAGGCAAGTCGGATGATAACCTATGAGTTGAGTGGATAAAATATTGTTTATCGTAGGGGAAATACTCGTGCCAAGAGACTGAGATGCTAGAATTGCCTTAAAAGAGATTATTTTTCATTACTTATCTTGTAGTATCTATACTGATAGAGAGCCCGGTGTGGGTATGAACAGAGAGTCAAGTATCTTAGAAATTGAGAGTTTCGTAGGGATAAACATGTACTACAATTAAGCAGGCTGGGCTCACTTGCTGCATTTGTACCTTGAGTAGTCAGCAGAACCTTCTTCTTTTTTCTCTTATCCATAGTTTAAAATTTCAAATTCGAGCAAAATTTCATTTCCTAAAATAACAGCATATGCCAAGATTCCGACACTGAAATCACAGTGCAAGCCGAGACTCGCGAAATTCGTAATACCAAATTCTCAAATATCGACCGTCGAAATTTCGCTGAATGTAACGAAATTTTAAACTATGCCTGTATCAACATACTACTATTGATTCGAAAAAGTAATTTTCATAATGTTGTTGTGTTGGAGAGTTGGATTTGAGCCTCCCACAAATTTTTTAATGTATTAATAAACGTTCAACGGAAGTGCATCTACACCACCAAACTACAAAACTTTATTTGATTGAGTGAGCCATTGAGTTACTGAAATTGCTGGTATGTGGGCTTCCTAGCCCAATTTAAATATTGAAGATAGCTAAACTGCATCAGCAGTACTTGGTTAAACTACTTTGGTAAGTAAACAGATTAATATCCTCTCCATCTTAATAATATTCTTTCACCCGTGTTTGCACCAACCTATGCCTAAATTTTGATGGAGTCAAAACATGAATCATGGAGACAACAGTGCAACAAACATCCATATTCTGACAAAAAACATATTGGGAAACATTACTGTGTGACTGTGTATAAAATTGTCGGTATATTGGGCTCTCACTTGTATAGTCAAGAGGCAACACCATGCAAAACATAAAGCTTAAGAATATGACTTGTCAATTTCCCAATTTCATATGCCTTCTAAAACTATATTTTCAAGGTAGAAACCATGAAATTCTAAATAAAGTCTTATAAAAAGTGATGACTATGGAACCATTTTTTTCCTAGATAATATAAGTTTCAATTTTATTAATGGTAACTATAAAACTGGTTAGCATGTATGTGTACTCATTTCTATATCAATTAAAACTTGATTGTGAGAGAGAGAGAGCATACTATTTCTGTAGCCTCGACTCGAGTCCAATTATCTTCAAACGCACCTCACTGTCCTTTAAAATCTTAACCTGCAAGCAGTGATAAACAATAGTGTCAAACTCCTTAAAGTGAATTTATATTTGCATACCCACATAATTTATATTTGATGGATCAATACCAAATATGTCAGCTACATGTGTTTGCTTCTGTATGTGCCATTTACAGTGGAATTCAATACCAGGAACTTTAAACCTGCTAATGCTAAAATCCCATACAGTGACACTTGATGATAATTGCGGTTGTTTTGTCAATCAATTCATATGTAATCTGAGAACCTTCATAAGTAATGTTCATGCCATTGCCAAACCATAGCAGTAAAAATTATTTAAAATAATAGAATGAAAAGAGCAGATTGTGATTGTGAATTTTCATACCGTTGGAACAACACTAGCAAGTAGCAACACAAGCAATCACAGGTGCCTTAGTTCCTGCCCTAACCCCTTCTGCAAAACCAAAACCAAAACCAAAATCAAAAACAAAATTGATAGAAATGAAGAAGGGGGGTTTAGGGGTTTGAGAATTGAGTAGTAATAAGTAATAACCTTGAACATAGTTTTTGGAATTAAGAATTTGTAAATCTGGAATCACCCCCAAAGCATGTTAGCAAAGAGGAGGAGAGAGATAGAGAGAAGAAGAAGAAGCACAAGGAAGAAGGAAGAAGGAAGAAGAAGATAGAGAAGAAGAACACAACTAGTTTGAGAGTGAAGAAGTAGAAGACTGGTTTTCTTAGGTTTGATAGAGATGAGAAGCAGAGAAAAGAGATCAGAGATCGGGGAAAAAAGAGATCGAGATAGAGAGAGAGGAGAGAAAAAGGAAAGCGGTTTCCATAAAATAAAAAAGGTGTCCGCTTTCCTTATTTTTGGTCTAGCTCGAAATAACGCGGAATCTGCTTTCCAAAGTTTTAGTTTTCCAATTCGAACCAAACACCCGGAAAACGTTTTCCTTTCCCACCTTTTCCTTTGAACCAAACATACCCATAATAAATTCATATCAACTAAACTGAAAAAAAATTGATTTCTAAGCAAAAGATTTTATTCAAGAAAGAAGAGATAAGAAGACAAACATTGCTGATATGCAGTAGTAGTAGTAGTAGTGTTTAAAGTTTATTCGATTAGTTCTAGCTAATCTGCAAAATGGGGGAAAATAACAAGAAATTAGTAGATTTCAACGTCAAGAAACATAAAACAAACGAATTAAGATCAAATTTAACCAATTGAAAGATGATTTTTTCGCGTGAATTTGTGAAGAAAATGCAAGAAAAGATTTCAAGATTACCTTCGCTTCAATCTAAAACCCTAGAATCACAGTTACCAAATCAATGCGAGTGAATTGGGTACAAAGAGAAAGCGAGCGAGAGTTCAATATATCCGTTTAAGTCACGTGCGTTTTAACTTCAGTCTTTGGGCTTTGGGCTCTGTTTCATAGGATAGTGGGTAAAAACACATCTATATACTATATAATACAAGTGCCACGTGGCGTGTTCTCAACAACTTGAGAATAGAACTTAAGCCCAACTTTAAGCCCAATTGAAGCCCACATCAAGTGCCACATGACACTTTTCTAGAGATTTGCTTAAATTTGGTGAGAGCCCAAATTAAAAAAGAAATCCACCTTCCATGTCAACAGATATTTATAGAAACCTTAAAACCCTTTAGAACTTAATTCTAAATCTCTTTTTCCTATTAAATTCTTCTTCTATTTAAAATTCTTAATTCTTATATAAAAACTAGGGGTGGCAATCAGATCAGGTCGGGTCAGGTTCAGGTCAGGTCAGTCGGGTTATCGGGTCTCAACCCCTAAACCTGAACCTGACCTGATGAAGTTTTTTTCTGAAAAAATGAAACCTGAACCTGACCTGTCAGGTTATCAGGTCAGGTTCAGGTCGACCTGAAAACCTGAATGCATTTTTTTTACACATAGTCTATACAGTACTGTACATAACTTTAAGTCTTTAACAATAACAGAAACAGCAAACAGGTCAATCAAATATACTGAAATAACAGAAACAGCAAACAGGTCAATCAAATATACTGAAATAACAGAAACAGCAAACAGGTCAATCAAATAATAGAAACAGCAAACAGGTCAATCAAATACTGAATACATTATACTGAATACAGCAAACAGCAAGAGAAAGAATTAAACGAACTCAAGAGAAAGAATTAGGCTGATTTGATTTAGACTGAACGAAGATTACTGATTTGAGCCGCAAAGAGAGAGAACGAAATGAATGAATGTATGGCTGTATGCAGTATGCAGTAATTTAAAAGTGTGGATGAGAATCAATACCTGTAAGCAATGAAGAAGATTTTAAGCAGAGGTGGTGTTGAAGAAATTGAAACTATAACAAGTAATTATCGCCGTTTGTTGAATGAAGAAGATTTTTAGCAGAGGTGGTGTTGAAGTGATTAAAACTATAACAAGTTTATCGCCGTTTCGCCGTTTGTTGAAGAAACTGTGGTGGTCTCGCTGAGAATTGAAAGAGAAGACGGTTTTAACTTTTAAGAGAGAGAGAGAGAGAGAGAGAGAGAGAGAGAGAGAGAGAGAGAGTGATGGAGAGCAGTATGTAAAAATTAGGTTTTTTTTTTTTTTTGATCAGGTTTCGGGTCGACCCGATGGGTTTGCAATGAAAACCTGAACCTGACCTGATTATAAATCAGGTCAATCAGGTCGACCTGATTAGCTAAAAAACTCTAAAAATTGAAACCCAAACCTGACCCATATCAGGTCGGGTTCAAGTCGGGTTTCGGGTCGCCAGGTCTGATTGCCACCCCTAATAAAAACCATACTAAATACAAAAATGTTAATTATAAATCTCTACAAATTTAGGTTAAGAAGGGTACTAAAAAGAACTCGGTTCAACAAATCACTTATAAAGTCATTTATAAAATCTCTACAAATTTAGGTTGAGAAAGACATTAAAAAATGTTTGGTGATTTTTCATTTTATTGAATAACACAAATCCCGGTGCGTAGCACGGGTTCAACAACTTGTCTGTGGTAAATTTGTCAGGCAAATTATAATGGGTAAATTTATTTTTGATTATCTTTATTAGTGTTTAATTACCTAGTGGGAAATAATATTTATTATGATATGACTCACCTTAATACACATAAAAACCTTTCAGAGTGGGCAAATTTGAGACTGGATAAATTTATCTACCTTTGTAGTGGACAAATTAGCCATAGTGGGTAAATCTTAAAAACATTTGCCATCACCCCAAAAATTATCAAACAATGACAAATTTATTTATAGTGGACAAATACATTCGCTACACTGATTTGATATGGCAAATCATGCCTACCAAACACAGCCTTGGAGCTTGGAGTTTAGAGTTTAGAGTTTAGACTGTAGAGTTTAAACATGTTCATTTTCTTTTTTTCTGTAATAATTTTTATTTTTCATCACCAAATAATTATTAATTTAATTTAATATCGAAAGAACTTTTTTCTTTTTTTTCAAAAATCATATATTTTACTAATAAACTCAAAAAATTACACAAAAGTGGAGAATTTAAATCAATCCTTCTAAAACCATATTCATTTGAGCTATATCGCTCCTCAGTTCATGCAATAATTATCTTCCTATCATAACCAAGTGCCATTTTTAATGGTTGTACTCTGTCTTCTTAGCAATTGCACCATCTGTATTGAGTTGGTAAGTAGTCTGGAACTGGTTTCCATTTCTTTTCAACCTTCCATTTAAAATTGATCTCCATGCCCAATCTCTCTGCTATAATCTGGTTTTAACTGAGTATTTTAATTGTTTTGCCACTTGTTGAATATAGAATCTGGTACTCTAGTGGTAGAGCTTTTCTCCTTAAATTTCCTATTGTTCCTCTCTCTTCAGATGTAGTAAGTACTGTGGTAGCACAAATAAAAGTTGCATGATTATGGCTACTGATGTTTCTTTGCTACAAATGCTCAAGATGGAACTCCATTCCTGTGATGAGGTGCCGACCCTGGAGTTCGTGCCTAAAATGTGTTTTATGTTGATCCAAACTGATCTAGAAATAGGACACTCGGAAAAATAAGTGCTCTCTCGACTATTATTTCATATGGAGCTATGAGACTGAGTCAGAATTTTCCTTCTTATAAGCCTGTCTTAAGTTGGTAAACCACCAGAAAATAGTTGCCAACACATGAAAGAATGCTCTGGTTGTACCAGCTTCCCCCAAGCAAGTTTATGCCAAAGAACTTGTCTCTTTCTTGTTCTAAGAGCCTGATAAGCAGATTTTATGCAAGACGTCCATCTGGATTAGGAGACCAACGAATTATATATATATATATATATCTTGGCAAGTGAGAGTTTATTTTCAGTGCCTAGAATTCCATTTTTCAGACAACAATCAGGGAGAGATGTGATGAGGTGGTTCCATTGCCCTGCATTGATGAGAGAGCTAACTCAGCTTCTTCATGATTAGAGCGTAGAGAGCCTATTACAGTTGCTTCTGCAGCAAATTTTGTGAAGTATCATCACATAGAATACAACTGACCTTTCTTAATAATTTCCCCAAACCACCACCTATTGGGAGACTCGGAACAAAGTTGAATATCTACAGCAAAATTCATTACCAGTAAATGGCACCAATTGTTCACAGTTCAGACTTCAAAGCAGTCATATTGGCCACAACACAAAATCTCAGCAGCACCATGCCTGAGATAATCAACGACCAAGTTATAATAGTGACCATCCTTTCGACCAAGTTCATGACATAGTAGACAAAATCACATGGAAATTATAGTCTTCTTGTTTATGGAATGATGATCTCAATGCCCTAGAGATAATAAGTTTCAAAACAATTGACAGTCTATGCATGTTCGGGCACACGCCCGCGCACTTACGAGTCACTAAAGAAGATGGCCTAAAGTCAATGAAGTTCTCCTCACAGATAATCTCTACCTTCCCATTGGCCAGCAAAAGTGGGTTCAATCCACTTTTCAACTGGAAACCTAAAACTTGGAATTCCAAAACATTGCTGCTTCACCTCCCTTTTACCTTTAGATTGTGAATCAAGTCTCTTCCGGCACATCAGACTTCATCTCACACCATACTGACTTTGCCCTTGCAGGCTCTTTCATATTATTCAGCATGAACACAACACTCTTATTTTAGGAAGTAAACAAGGTTTTGTGGAAAGTACTCTCGCTCAATCCTTCTGTAAGTACCTAAATAGGTTTTGCCATATGTCGCTCAAGTCATCAACCAACTTCAAGATTATAAATGGCCTCCAGGAGTACAGTATACCCTAGTCAAATGGACCACAACAATTCTTTTGGACAATAAAGAAACACATCGCGCAATGAAGACCGTGAGATCTAATCAGGTTTCATTAGATCTCACGGCCAAAATCGATCCATACATAGGTAACACAAAAGGGAAACCTAAAACCCACTAAGGTATGAGCTTTCACTCTCTACACTTCTTCTCTCTTCCTCTCTTTCTTTTACTTTCTTCTCCATTACCCACAATGGCTAACTTGATCGTCGGAGGGTTGACGCCGGAGACATTTCCGGCGCCCTTTGCAGGTCATCTATGGAGAGGGAGCAAGAGGACCATCTCAACAACACTAATCTCTACATGTAACCGGAATCAAGGCTTACACCTTCTAAATTGAATCTCACCAAGACTGAAGCCATAATCCCTCAAATACCATCCCTCAAATGATAGCCACCATTCTCTATTGCAGCATTTTATTTATTAAATAGGCATACCGGCTCACGATTTGTTTACAGAAATCTAAAGCCACAATTAATTCGAGGGACTTTTTTTGTTCTTTCTAAATAAGACTTTTATTGATTTAAGAAATAGTTTACAAGCAAAAAAAAAAAAAAAAAAATTAGAGGTTGAGTGAGTGAGTTTCTCACCACCTTAAGATAAAGAAGAAACAACAGAAACACCAAACTCACAACCTTGAGTGAGGTATTCTATATACTCAGAGTTACTGCACAAGAAGAATCTGAAGCATTACGTCCTCTGTGGTACAGAACATGGTCTTGTCAGAGAGATTAAATAAAATAGAGATTTTTGGACATACCCCCCATTTGAAAGTCGAAATTTGAGGTACCCCATTTGAAAAAAAATTGAGATACCCCCAATTCAAGACAGAAGAGCTTTACAGTCGTAGGTGAGTTTTATGATGGATTATGACGGACGGCTAAGATAACACCATATCTTGAATTGGGGGGTATCTCAAATTTTTTTTCAAATAGGGATATCTCAAATTTCGACTTTCAAATGGGGGTATGTCCAAAAATCTCAATAAAATATACTAACAACTACCAACTGACTGTTTAGCACTCAATCCATTAATGCCCTCACTGAAATTTAGGAACTTCTTCGTGGCAGAAGAGTGTTGTTGCAAAAATTAGAACCCAAGAAAGAAAATTTATTTCATTTGTGGTTACTCAGGTAACCTAGTTTCCCTAACGCCTCAGCCCATCATCTAGCGTCTATTAAAAACAATGGTAGCCACTGCCCCCCCTAGAATAGCTTTTTCAAAAACAAAACAAATCAAATTAATAAGCAACTAAAACAACTATATCATATACTTTCCACGAGTTCAACTCATTGATGAAAAACAAAACAATTTTGAAGTTCGTGATACCAGCCAAAATTTGGAAACGTTGAAATTCATATTATCAAAACAAATGTTTTTACAAACCACTATAGCATACTTACAAAAATCTATCGAGATCCAAACTACACAAGATATAAACATAAAAAATACTTGACAATAATAACAACAATGTTGTCTATTTCAAATTTACTGATTCAAAGTTTCAAACAAGGACAACATCTTTAATAGGCCATCCAGGCAGCCACTATAGTAGTATAGTACAGTGTAGTATTAGTAAACATACTCATATTGAGAGTTCAAACTAGAAACAACAAGGATAATACTAGACAATAGTCACATTGAAACTGTCAGTTCCAATAGCCACAAATTTATACCACATGATATCTAAATCCAATTCAGTACTTTGAATCTTTCTCCTCCCATCATATCATAGTTCAATCACAACAATCCAGAAGGGGAATAACCTGTACCAATACAAATATCAAGTTAAAAAAGACATAATGATCCAGCTTTGGTTTTCATTTATAAAGGAAAATGATGAGCTTTGACATTACCTCATAATATGACTTTTTAAAGCAGCGTCACCTAATTAGGAACCTGAACAAGAAAAAACGAAAACTAAGTCAAAATAAAAATAATATATTTCATTTCTAAAGATTTATATTTACACTTCTTACCGCAGTTGTAATTAAGTAGTCCAAGCCTAACAGGAAAGAGAACTACTGAAGCACTGGTCACAAAGATCACCAACCACAGCTGGACGCGGAGTATCACTAAATCCTTTTTATCAACCATCTGGTCTCTCCTTTTTCGAGGGTCATTCTTCATTTTGTAATCAGCAAAACTCACCAACTTAGCAAAAAACTTTTTTATAGTGCACCAACACACATAGGCAATCACCAGAATAAATATTTGTTGTAAAACAATGAGAAGTGCATCAACTAACTTAAAATAGCATTTATAAGAATGTGAGACACTCCATAAGTTGTTAAGCGTCGTGATAGTTTGGATAGAGAAAAACAGCCAATTAGTTTCTTTATCTCCTTCGCCTGCTCTCTCATCTGTTCTGGTTTCTTAATTAAGTCAATACTCACTAAAATCTGGAAAAAAAAAAAATCACACAAAACATATGGTTACCTTCACGACCACAATTGACAAAAATTTCAATCCTCATTCTGTTTATGTCTAATTGAAAGAAAACACAAAAGTACAAAAAACTTACACCAATGTTTTCAGTTTCAGTAAACCCTTTCAAATTTTCAGAATTTCCCCTACAAAAAGCAAACATTTCAAACATCATTAACAAAATATTTTTTTATTTTAAGCAAAACTTTCTAAAATTATTCAAGAAAGAAGAGTTAAGAAGACAAACATTGGTACTGTAGTGTAGACGTGTAGTTGATTTGTTCAAACTAATCTGCAAATTAGGGGGAAATTAACAGGTAAATCAAATCATTAAGATCAATTTTAACAATTAGAAACCCTAGAAATTTCATAAAACAAGAAAGAAAACTTACTTTTTACTTCAATCTAAAACCCTAGAATCGCAGTTCTTCAATTCAGCTCAGAGTAACGAAATCGTGCCAAATGAAACGCGCGCGAGAGAGAAAGAAAGAGAAATAGTTTACTCACGTGCCATTTAGACTTTAGGCACGTGATATAAAGTATTTTATAATTTTTTTCATTTTAATATTCAACACAGCCACAAATACCATGTTCTTCTTCCACCTTAATCGTACCCTAATTCAATCCCTCCGCCGTAAACTAACTTCCACCACCACCACCACCGTCACCGCCACCACTTCCACCGCCACCACCACTATTTTCATACGTTTCTTTACTTTTTCTACACCAGAAGAACTAATAGCAGCAAAAGCACTTCAAAACAGACCACTTGGTCGTCCATAACTTCTTCCATGTCTACCAGACACAACTTCTAGTCTCACTGGTCGTCGTGGAAAATTCCATGACGACATTTGTTTCTGAATAAATAATGGACATCTCGATGGCGCCACGAAGATGTTTGTAAATCTGTTTGCACTAAACCATGTCCTACAATTTTTACATGCAATGCAGTTATTGGTAACATGTATCGTGCTCATCGTTATGATGATGTCGTTAGGCTATTTCAAATCTTCTTCATACAATCTAGTAATATTATTCCTAGTATTGTTTCTTACAATATTCTTATAGGTACTTATTGTGACATGCGTCGTGTTGATTTAGCTCTTGATGTTTATAATCATATTCTTTATAATGCACCATATACACCTTCACATGTTACGTATAGACATCTTACTAGAGAGCTAGTTAATGCAGGGAGAGTATCTGATGCGATGGAAATTCTACGTGAAATGTTTTTTAATGGTCATGCAGCTGATTCGTTTGTTTATAATAATGTCATTGTTGGATTTCTGAATGTTGGAAATGTTGAGAAAGCTAAGGAGTTGTTTGATGAGCTTCGCGAACAATGTAATAAAATTTATTATGATAGGATTGTTAATGCGTCATTTATAAATTGGTTTCTTAGGAATGGAATGGAAAAAGAAGCCATGGAGTACTATCAAAGTATTCTTGATTGTAAAATAAAGATGAATCCATGGACTTGTAATGACCTCTTGAAGCTGCTTCTTAAGAATGGAAAAAGGGTACATGCTAATGCTCTTTTTCAATACATGTTGAATTACCATGAAGTGATAGATGAAAGTTATAACATTTTAGTGGATGATTGTTTTCGGTTGGGGAATGTTTCGGAGGCACTTGCAGTGTTTTGGCAAAGTGGAGACAATGAATATCGAGGTATAAAGGTTTACAATAACATGATTGCAAGACTATGCGAAAATGGCATGGTAGAGGAGGCAGAGAAGGTTTTTGAGAAAATGCTGGGGTTTCAGGATTATAACAGTTACCGGCTTCTTATTGAAACATATATTCAAAATGATAGGGTCGATGACGTTGTGAAATTATTTAGCCACTTCCATTTTAAAACTTTTGTGAAATCGAATTATAATTTCATGAGTAACTTTTTTAGTGGATTGTTAAATAGTGGTAGGAGTATAAAGGCTGGTCATATTCTTTGGAGATTGGGAGAGGGAGAGGGAGCTGATGGTAGAGTGAAGCCAACCCCGTGGATGTATGAATGTGTGATTAAAGTGTTGTGCAAAGAAGGAAATTTTGATTTTGCCAGAGATTTACTTGAACAGATGATGAAGAAAAATATACGTGTTACTTCTAGATTAGAATCCTTTGTGCATGTATAAAGCTTTTGGAAAACAAGGGAGGATTGATGAGATTGAGAGCATATTAGCTTAAGGCCACCACATCAAGCAAGGGCTTCTGCATATGCACCTCCAATAGCAACAACATTTGCACATCCATCAGACCAGCACCAGCACCCTCTGCTTATGCAGGCCCACCATTCATCCTCGGCTTTTAATTGCACTTTCATAACCATGACATTGAGTGTCATGACAGGTTATAGTTCTATCCGAGCACAGATTGTGTGTTCTTTATTGTTTTTCTATCATAAATTTTGTGTTGATGCACCGAAGGAGATGTTAGCATATAGCGCTCATCATGGGTCTGACTGTAGGCAATAAGTTATACTGATTCTTGTCTGATATGATGCATTGCTTACATGTAATAACTAGATCAATGTTTAGAGAAATATCTATAAGTTTATATGAACATCATTTCTATCCTTGATTATGAATATTGTGTTGCGTTTCTTCTTGCCTCTATTACTTCATGTGAATTTGCTGAGCATTTTGGAGTTTGCTGTATATGCCTGAAGTTTTGAGTGCTGCAGTCTTTAATGTATGAATTCTACATGATGATTTTGCCGTCAGCCTGTAGATTTTAAGGGCTATAAATCATTTGTCAACACGATAGAATACTGTTTATGATCTAGATAGGGGTTATCTATCTTGGTGTATCTAAGCATTGATATATAAAAAGAAAATTACCTAGGCTAGCTACACCTGATATATAGATATATAAAAAGAAAATTACCCAGGCTAACTACACCTGATATATATTACCAATCCAATCCCTTAAACTTAAAGGTTAATAACTTATGAGCACCAACCGATCTTCCCAATATCAAGCAACACACTACCACTACTAAACTTAACGTTGAGTGTATATCAGTGTCACTAAAATTTCAATTTCAAGCTATTGAGCTAGATTTTTATTATCTTCATTTTATTATGATTACTGGATTTAGAATTCATGAAATTTACTTAAGGATCAAGCATAAGATAACAGGGTACCTTAGACATCAAAGTGACTTATCATCCATGGTCTTGAAACTCTTGTCAGAGGCAATGATGACAATCCCGAGGATTTCAGTCTGAATTTTTTGCCAGATATTTGAACCATCCACTGGCTGGGTATAGAATGAGGAGTTATCTACCTTAATTTAGAAGAATTGTTTTGTACTGAGATTGTACTACCAATACAATATTTATGGTGAATAATTCGAATGTTTCAGTTAGCAAATGATATGCACATATAGCATGTTGGCATGCCCAGCCCAGGCCATATCAACTGAGTGATGACTGAAATGGATTCATACCTATATTTACACCCAATTGTAGGTTGTGTCTAGCATTATGCTCTAAGAAGGGATTAATTATCATGCTGATTAGATCGCCAAAGGGGTTAAACCAGAAACAGGGGACTTGTTTCCTCTAAGCAAACTTTTGTTCAATGGTAAGGATATTTGAATGCCTAGTGGCTAGAGACAGGATGGATGAAAGGTGCCTAATCATTATTTATACATCATGACGAGACAACATGCACTTCTCCTCTTTGGTTGGTGGACGTAGGCAATCGCCGAACCACGTAAATCTTGTGTTTTATGTTTGTTTTGTTTGATTCATACACTATTTCAATCTTGGGTATTGGTGCATAAGTTTCTGCTGCGCACAACAAGAGCAGAATATAACTCGAGCAATGGATTGAAATTAATTTACAAAAAAAAATAAAAAAATGGAACATTAATTTGATAGACAAAGAGTTCTGTATGCCTTTCTCACATGGTAGTGCTTTCCATTCTCATTTTCTTAGTTTTAGTTATGAGGTTCTTAAAATAGTCCATATAATTATTTCGGCCCATAATCTAAGTCTGACAGAAAGGGTATAAAAGCTGTTTTCTTTCAGTCTTGCTACATAACGTGCTACCCCTTAAGTAGGAAAGAAGGAAAGAGAGTGGAGTTGAACCAGTAAATAAATAAAAAAGCTCTTTATCTTACAAAGGTAAAACAGTAAAATTTAACTTTCTTTTTTACTTATATATGGAGTAGTTTGTTCAATTATCAATTAGATTCTTTCACCTATAAGATGTTTGATGAAATGCCGTAATGGTTTTTTTTTTTTTAATTTTAATACTATGTTGCTAAGTATGGTTGTATAGTTATATATGATGCTAGAACTTCATATCTACATATCATGATAAACAATGTTACATGTTACGAGTTATGACTTATGTACGGTAGACATTGAACAGGGAGATGGAAATGTTGGTGAAGAAATATCAGCAGAAATACAGAAAAGTTAGAGAAGAAATGGATAGATGGGATGAACTTCAGTCTCGTTTGCTCAGGCAATTTAGAAACGCATCTTCGATCATTGAGAGGCTAGAGGTATTGTTTGAATACCATATAGTGTTAATTCGATTTTAATGGCTATTGTTTTTTACTTCTAGTTTTTCATGATTAGGTACTACAAAACCTTAAGAATTATGGTGCACTAAAATCCATTGTTGGTGTTCGTGAGGCAATCCTTGGAAAACAGATGTCGTCTTTGGAAGTTATTCTTCAATCTCTCAAAGATACAATGTGAGTTGCTCTCCTCTTTTTGCTTTAAGCAACTAAGTAGGTTAAGTTTTATAGTAACAATTATGGTTTTTCTTGTCTTATTTCCATTAAGTCAACAAAAGCTTGAAGTTGTCCTTGAATGTCCCCTGATAGAGGCGACGTTTTTGTATGGTACTGTTGGAAGTTATTGTAATAGTAGTGTGTGGTGGCCGAAAACCATGACCTCACTTGGCTGCGATACCAACTAGAAGTATAAAAGATGAATTATACTAGAAGTAGAATATTAGGGTGGAAAGCTATATGTCTCAATGTGAGACATAACTTGTATATATAATGAAAGAAGTGTGTTAGACAAGTCACTACTACTATTACAATAACTTCCAACAGGTACTTTAACCTGCAATACAAACACCCTCCTGATATTGTACACCTTCACTAAAACATTAAGCCAGTCAAACTTAGTTTCAATACGGTTTCTGACTTGCATATAAGATCAAATTCAATATTGCAATATATGCTTCCATCTCGATATTGCAAGCATTTTCATATTCCCACTCGCAAAATATGCACTGCACAACTTTATTTTTAAAGTTTAGCATCCACTTCTATCCGTCGCTGCAATATTGGATGACAGCAAACCTACACAGATAGAAGTCTTTTATCTTACCATGACCGTTTACTAGAAACTAGAAACATGTGGAGGGACGCCCATGAATCAATTTTGATTTTTAGATGAAGTTTTAAAGGGTACATTTTCTAAGCCTAAAAATTTGGCGGTTCAAAATAATAAATGATTTAAAGAATAAATATTCATATGATACATCTTACTGCGGAATTGGTTAATAGAGGTAATCCACATTTGGATTTGTTATAGGGTTGTTTTGTAGATACAAATCATGTCTTAAACACAATTGTATGACTTGCTCGATCATTTTCAAATTCGGTGATAAAAAAATCCAGGCAAGAGTTTCATGCCATTGATATGTCTTTCGAGAAGATTCTTCGTGATGGTAAACATCTTGCAAATGGGGCATCAAGACCACTGACTGAGATTCAGAAGCAGCAGCGAATAGGGATTCAACCAAGTATTGCAGATTGCATCGAGGGTCTTGAAAAAATTTATGGAATGCACCACTCTGAGTAAGTCGAATTTGATATCCTTTTTGGATGAATGAGTAAATTACACTTCTTGTTTTATGTTACCCTGAATATAATAAATGCATCATTAGAATTTTTTATTTTTTTTGTTAAACAAAAGGCTAAATGGCTAATTTTATTCATTAGTGAGCAGCTAATGCTGTCGTAACTCGTAAGTACACTGTGCTGATTTTATTAAGAAAGAGGAAATACCCTAGCTGAGGATCTGGAGACAAAATCCAGTGATCCTTATTACATTGTACTACTGCCCTCTTAGACAGAAGATCAGCAACCTGATTACACTCCCTATATACATGCTTATATACAACTAACATACTTTGTTTTAACAACTTACAGTCCTGTACTATTAGGTTAAAATTTCAAGGATACGTACATCTACCAGTTAACACTTGAGCTGCAAAAAAAGAGTCAGTCTCTATCTCAAGCTTTGTGATTCCAATTTGCTTAGCTAGTTCCATTCCATCTCTGATCCCCCATAGTTCAGCAATGGAGTTTGTGCATCATCCCAGTTTCTTGAAAGTCCTGCCAAAATACAACCGAATTCATTCCTAAAATACCAAACCAAAACATGTAGTCTGCGCATTTGCCGCACCATTCAACTTCATCCAGGTACTCTTTGGAGGTTCCCATACCACATATCTGCAGATATTCTTACCAACTTTATCATAGACAGAGTTATGAGCAAAATAAGAATCAGCTTTGAAAACCACCCAATTAAACAACATATAAGGATTCAAAGAAGCAGCAGCAAATATCTTACTATTCCTAGCTTTCCAAATGCTCAAAAGAGAAGAGCTAATAATGTAACTCTAACATCCTACGGAGCATATTTCAGTAGTAATTCCTGAAGCCAAGGACTAGTTATAGAAGGTGTTGGTAGCTGGATATTATATCTTTTCTGAATTAGTTCAGAACAACACCAGTAGCAGAACATTGTAGAAATAGATGATTAATATCTTCTAGCTGTCCATTACATAAAGAACATGTGTTCTCCGTTTCTGGTAGCTTCTGCTGCAAAAACACTTTTGTTGGTGTATTTCCATGTATAAGAGACCAATTTCTCCACAGAGATGAGAGAGCATATTGCTGAAACTTTGAGTCAGCTAGCCATTGGTACATTGGTTTGACTGTTACTTTCCTGATTGGTGATGTGGCCGTACCAAAGCTTCCTCAGAGGTGTTTCTTAAGGGTAATGGAATACCCAATATAGTTTGAACCAGTTGTGGGGGAAATAATTTATTCAATGCATTAGTGCTCCAGTGTCGTTATTGAATTATATGACTGACAGTCCAGTTTTGGTTTTCTGCGGTTATCAAATGTTGATAATCTGTGGCGAGGGGTTTTGTGGACAGCCAAGGGTCTCTCCAAATATTAAGTTTTGTACACTGCCCTACCCTCATTTGTACTCCTTTAAGAGCATGTATACCTTCTAGCCCATCCCATGAACTTCTTGGCTTATGTTCTCCTTGTAAAATATCACTTCCTCTATGATATTTAGCTTTTAAAACTTGAGCTAACAACAAGTGGGGGGTTTGAGTGCAATCTCCACACTATTTATCATCCTTGCAAACCTATTGAAAATTGTTTTTTGTAGTTTGCAAAGTTATTTGATTTTTTCGTTGAATACTTTTTAAAAAAGATTCGCCTATTGCGTATAGTTAATTTTGTGCAGTTTTTATCAAATCTTTTTAATCATAATTTATCTGGAAATTCCAGTTATGGTTGTCAGTATCTAATTTCAGTTGCTTTTCAGGTACCATTTCAAATTATCAATTGTCTCCTCGCTGATGTCAAAGAATCCACCCCCTAGGTATGTTTGGTTTCTAGGTCCCTTCAAGCATTTTATCAAATTTGTATTGCAAGTCTTTCTTTTACTGTACACAGTTTATTTGTGAGGCTTAAGACATTATTGAAGGACACGTCTTTTGAATAGGAGATGGATACTTAAAATTTGGATAGGTTTGTCGACTCAATTCCTCATTATAAATCCTGGAAATTATCTGTTAATTTTAGTAGTCTTATTTAAAGAAGTCAGTTAATAGAATATGACCAACATTATGTCCCTACACACATATCAAACAGTTGGATTCCTCAAACGGTGAGCTTTAACTGATCTAGCTTTTTGTGGTTTGCCATTTGTATGAGTCAGTGTTTTCCTTAGACCATTACCTTGTACAGGTGATTTTGGAATGATAAAAGATGTAAATGTGTATGTTAATTATCTTAGTAGTAGATTAAGTTTTACAGTATTTCTATAAGCAGAATCAGATTCTCTGTCTCTGATATTTCGCATATTTCCAAACATTTGAAACCTTGGATGTTGCGTTGCAGTGCCAGTGATTTTGGTGCACTCCAACAACTCTTGACTGATCAGCCTCATATACCTAAAGAGGAAGGTTAGCATAGAAATAATGACGTCTATGGACTTTAAACATTGAGCAATCAGTGTATCATCCTTTTACATTTGCATAACTTCAATAAAACTTATGATAGTCGTTTGCCTGTTTCACTTTTGTTTTGCAGTGCAATCTATCTTTGACATCATATTTGCTGAAGAGTTATGTTAACCCTTCATATCCAATCAGTTGCCAGTCCTGTGGTCCTGAACTTAGCTTGATTCAGAGCCCTTGGAAAACAGAATGTTTCGAGTTTTGCCAGTGAGACAGAATTTTACAGAAGAAATCCATACAAAAGGTTGTTCTACTCCAACAACTCACTTGGAGTAAGCAAATCCATAAGCTTCCGTAATGTGTCACTTGTATTGGATACACCAACCATGAGATGATGTTTTTGGGTACATTTTTTATGTTGAGAAGGGAAGAATGATGTATGATCAGTCATTATATCAACGAGTAAATTTCTACTGGAGACTATGTGCATTATTGTTCTGAAATGTTTAGAAGTAAGAAGATATATCAACTCCAATATCTCGAGGGGAGCCAAGCATCTAAAAGTTTTATAGAGTAAGAGTATAAGGGAAGGAAAATTTTATCCCAAAGGACAGACTGTTGTGGTTAACCACTTCACCATAATCTATTTATACTCTATTAAAATTGGGCATGCCCATGAGAAAATTTTTAACAAGAATTTTATGCAAGAGAATTTAACTAAATTAGAAGGGCCAATTTAGTACTTTTAAATCCTCTACTTAAGTTAGGGTCTATTTTTGGTATTTTCCCAAGAATAAAGCCTACGTTTGTCTTTTAACACATAAATAAGTAATAATTTTGTGACAAAAAATTTATCCCTCTTACTCAACTTTTACATGCAGGGAAAAAAAAGGGACCCTCTTAGGAGTCGGTAACGAAAGAATGGCCCAATTAGCCCGAGTTAGGGAACCATTTGTAAAAATGACTCTATCGTTAATTACGGGTCTATGGACGGAAGTACTCTTTTCTTTTTTTCTACTTCTTTTCCTTCGTAATCACTTGTACAAATCCTAAAAAAAAAAAAAAAAATGGTGTTTAAACTTTAAACAAACCAGATCCAAATCTCTCTCTCTCTCTCCACACTTTATATAAACAAACCAAATCTACTTCATTAGCTTCATTAACAATCAAAGAAACAAGAAATCAAAGAAGAAAAAAAAATCTTGATATTACAAATTCTTTGCTTAATTTGTAATTTTTTTTATGGGTTTCATTTTTTTAGTTTAATTTGATGTTTAGTGGTGATGGGTATTCATCTTTTAGTTTAATTTGACGTTTAGTGATAATTTGTATATTTAATTATGAAATTGGAAACGAAGGAAAAAGTTAAAATTTGGTTTCAGTATTTGGTTGGCATCGATTCAATATTCAAATAACTTGAAGGATAAAATATGCAATAAGGTTTATACATATTTTACCAACACATTTTGACACTCAATGCATAAACCTCGTTGCATACCTTACCTATAATCTTCACACAATAATTATAATGCAATAAGTTCATTACATATTTTGCATTATAAAGAGTTGTTTGCATCAGTCATAAACATATAAACAAACTTATTTGCATCAGTCACAACACATAAACATAAAATGCAAAGACTTGTTTGCATAATCGCAACAACAACCACCATATAAACCATAAAATACAAAAACTTGTTTGCATAAAGCAGAAGGGTATTATCGGTAGTAAAGGGATCATTTTTACAATTTGAACATTAAATGGGTCTTTTTTTTATCCGACACATACTTAATCAGGGCCAATATTATAAACCGGGCATTAGCTCGGCCATTTGTGTTTTGTGGACTCTTAATGAGGTCCCAGAATCATTTCTTGCAACTTTTACCCATTTTTCACACGATTAATGAACACTTATGATTTGCATGCAATTATTGAAAGAGAACAATATTGACAATCAAAATACAATATGTAGATTTAAAAAAAAAAATACAATATGTAGATAATCGTCTTTCCAAAAGATGATACGTTATGACATAAACAAATACGATGAAACAATGATGATAAGTACAAGTTAAGTGGTATTAGACGAACCAAATACTAAATAGTACCAAAAATGATATGTTCACTACAATACAAAATTTAACTTTATTCTCCAATTAACACAAAAAATCAAGAGAATTAATAGTTTTTGAGCTATTTAGAGATATCCCCAGATAAGTTTGCAGTCTTTGAGATACCCCCCAGATTTAAGTTTAATCAGAGATACCTCATACTTTCTCGTTTGGAGCTGGTCAACCAAACCATTGACCTCTACTTTTTGATATTGACAAAAATACCCCTCTTTTAATTTAACTCATATCCTAGTCAGCAACCATACCACACCATATGCCACGTCAACTAAACTCTTCATCTAATCCTAACCATTCATCAACATATAACCCTTTTGGATCTAATCCTATAGTTAAAACTTCTTCTTCTCCAACCCATCTCAAATTAAACAACTCAAACTTCTCAAACCCTGTTAATATTTCTTCTCCACTTATCTTTCTCCACAATATCATAACCCCTCTCTCTCACACATAGATAAACACGAAGTTATGCTATTTGAACTATATTGGGGTTTATTTCATTGTCGAAGATGACAATGAGATTTTTTTGTTAATAGGGGCCGTGGGGTATTGAAAAAGAACCCAAAGACGAAGAACTCGAAGAATAAGATAATGGGGAAGTTAGTGTTGATGTGGGTTCAAGAGCTATTGATTTTAAGTTTCAAAAATTCGAATTTGGTGGTGGTGGTGGTGGTACAATAGATGGTAGTGGTGGTTATGTATCAAACAATAGGAATTATGTGAAAATTGGTAGTGGTGGTCGTGTAATAGATTCAAACAATGGGAATAATGTGAAATTTGGTAGTGGTGTAATAAATGTAGTGGTGGTGCTGGTGTGATTAAATTTTGTTTCATGGGGTTAAAATTTGGCTTTATTAAAAGTTTTGGTGGTGGTGGTAGTGGTAGTGGTGGTGTCAATGTGTGATACATGGTAGTGGTGGTGGTGTATTAGATTCAAACAATAAAAATTATGCAAATTTGGGTGGCGGTGGTGATATAGTGGTGGTGTGGTTAAATTTTGTTGGGTGTGGTTAAGTTTTGGTGTTATTGGTTTTGCTAACTAGGGTTAAGTTTAAAATGAAGGGTATTTTCGTCCAACATACATAAAATTTGGTCAAACGTAGGTGAATGGTTTGGTTGAATAGCTTGAAATTAAAATCTGGGGGTATCTCTAATGAGACTTAAATCTGGAGGGTATATCAAAGAGTACAAACTTATCTGAGGGGTATCTCTAAATAGCTCATAGTTTTTCATCCATTCCACATTTATCAATTGTCCACGCATATAATTCCCTTGAGTTTAGATGAATGTTTTAAGACACATTCTTTCCTCTAATACAAATATATATATACAGGGAGGCTCTGGTGCGGACCGTCCGCATAAGGACCTGCACTAAACATAGAAACTCACGTGATCTCTTTTAAAGTCATCGTAAATATGGTTTTCCCTTTTGGGTGCAACTAAACCCATCTTAACCCGTTTTCTCTCTTTCAAGTTTGAACTTCAACTATTATTCTATGTTCTGTGTGTATCCCTCTAACAAGGTTTTTAGAAGAAAAACACGAATTTCAAATGGGTATCTTTTTAATAAGCCATGATATTATAGGAATTTGGAGCTCTCTAAACAAGTTCAGATCAGATTGAAGGGAAACCTTCCCTCTCATCTCAATCAACAGCTACATTTTTGTGACTGTTTTTCTCCCCTTCTTCTATCATACAAATATAAAAAAAAAAAAAAAAAAAAGCCTTATCCACTTTCATCTCTAACCCCTCTTTGTAAATAAGCCAATTGATTTTGTAATATTAATTTTGTAATTACAAATGAAAATTAATTCAATTAGGATAACAAAAAAGAAATCAACAAACCACCCAATTAGATTTAAATTGTTCATTTTGTTTTCCCCAATTTCAATTTTCAATTAAATTGGAATCTAATATTAGATTTCTAGGTTTCAAGTTCAGAGTTTAGGAATCTTATGAACTTTTTCGCTTCAAAATCTGATGTTGAGAAATATCCTTTGTTTTTAAAAGAGATGTAGATGTAGATGCGAATGTTGTCTCGAGATGAAGATATTGTTGTTGCAGTTGCTCTTGTTGGTTAAGTGACAGTAGATGATGATGAATGGTTGTGATCTTATTATTCTGATGTTGGGGAGTATATAAATTCAACGAAAACTGTAAAGATTGTAACCTTATTCAAAACTTTCTTGCAAGGTTCTTTAATTTCAATGGAGATTAGTTTTTCAATTATTGTAATAAAAAAAGTGAAACTGTGAAAGAGAACAAATTTTTGTATTGAAGCATAGAAAGAAGGCATCAATCCATTAGAATGTTTCAACGGGAACAACTGGGTATTATTAGACCTAAAGCACATTAGCGATAGAACTTGTGAGGTTTTGAATAGAAGCGTGTGACTTTGTTTCCATTTATGTGAGTCCGTAGGAAAGCCGCTAATACCATTTATATATTACTTAAGTTTGCAATAGACTAATACTATTTATATATATATATAAAAGTTTAGATGAATGTTTTAAGACATCTCAAAGTTCAACCAAATAGACATGTGGACTACTATTAAAAAAACTTGGTATTAGTCTATTGCAAACTTAAGTAATATTACTACTAAACTGAAAAATTTACCAACGTGGAAGACAAGTTACACATCCGGTTCATTGGGGCATACGTTGCCTTCTTCAAATTAAACATTAAGGTTACAATTAAACATTAATCAAATAAATCTATTAATTATAAGACTAACCTTAATCTTAACTACTTTATAAAGACGCCTCAATTAGTTTCATCAACAACAATTCACCAACTACAGTTGCTCGCATATGGGTTATTTTATATTTGTAACTTGTAGGTTATATTAGAAGAATGATACGTAATATATGTTCTTTCTCGTACATATTTTATTCTCTTTATTGTTTGTCCTAACTTAGCAATTGACATCATGGGCTAATTTAATGTTGTCATTGGGTCATAACCAATAGAATTTTGGACAACGAGCCCAAAACGACCGATATTTAGGGTTGCATGAGACATGAATGTTTAGGCCCAATAAAGTGATGAAGGTAGGTTTGGTATTTCACTAATTATTATTCTTCTAGAGAGAGAGAGGACATGGACTCTTAAAGCATTAGTGTATTATTCTAATTGGTAATCCTTAATTCATGTATATTACCAACAAATGTGGTTGTTCTCTCTTATTTTGTTCTTTGAACTTTTTGTTTGTTTTTTTGCAATGAATTTATCATGTGAAGATGAAGTATGTGAGTGTGAGCCACCGGATTTTGAAAAAGAAGAAAAGATTGATATCGTAGTTGAGAAAGATCCAACCGGTCGATATGTCCGTTTTTAAAGATATTCTTGGAGAAGGGAGTTTTCAAGACAGTTTACAAATCTTTTGATGAAGTTAATGGAATTGAAGTTGCTACTCAAATTATGATTGAAGAAGTTGTTCACAAACCTAAGGATTTAAAGATATTATGCTATGAAGTTCAATTGTTAAAGTCATTGAAACACAAGAATATCATCAAGTTTTACAACTCTTGGGTTGATGAGAAGAAGAAGACTGTTAACATCATCATTGAGTTATTTACGTCAGGAATTTTGAGACAATATACAAGGAAACACAAGAAGGTTGATGTCAAGACAACTAAGGCGTGAGCAATGCAAATTTTGATGGGGTTGGATTATCTTCACAACGAGAATCCACTAGTTATTCATAGAGATGTGAAGTGTGATAATATCTTCATTAATGGTAAACATGGTGAAGTCAAAATTAGTGACCTAGGGTTTGCTATTATAATGCAACAAGCTAAGGAACACAGAGTAATTAGGACGTTTGCTTTCATTGCACCTGAAGTTTACGATGAAGATTACATTGAATTGGCTGATATATATATGATGTGTCTGCTAGGGATGGTGACTCTTGAATATCCTTACAGTGAATGTGAAAATTCTGCACATATATACAGGAAGGTTTCACTCTGGAAAAAACTCGCTTCAATTCTCTCGCTTAAGTAAAAGATCTAGAAGTAAAATAATTTATAGAGAAGTGTCTAGTTTTAGAAGATTAAAAGTTGTCAGTAAAAACACTTCTAAAAAATCCCGTCCTACAAATTGAAGGATTCCTTGACAACCACTTTGAAGATGTCAAACAATTACATGTTGCCCCTTCTATTGATTGAAGTTCGGTTAAAGGATCTCGTCATAAACTTAATACAGAACATCGAAGGACCTGATATGTTAATTGTATCAACCATATCTACCGAAAGAAATTATGTAGATTACTTTTGATACATGTATGTCTACGGTCTCAAATTACACGAAATATAATGTTGAAGTCTGGTCTGGATTGAAAATGGGTGCAAGCTGGAAGAAGAAAGACATGGGCAATAATAACCTATTGCTAAACTTATCTAGATCTTACATCAATATTTTTGCGGTTGTTTCAATTAACCACAACGATGATGACGAAGAAAGAAGAAAGTAACTAGAGAAGATAGAATTGCAGTATCAACAAACATCGATGGACCTCTTAATGAAAATGCAAGAAGCTATCAGGGAATTAATTACAAACATTGATGGACATATCAAAATGAAGAAGCTATCAGAGCAGTAATCAACAAACATTGGTGGACATATCAATAAAGAAGCAAGAAGCCATTAAGGCAGTAAAAAAAAAGGCTCTCATCGAAGATAATAGTTTAGGATTCACAGTACTATATTGATTGGATGGAGATGTTTCCAACTCTCTAAAACATTGCATGTCATCATGCGTTTTTTTCGAGCAAAAACTTTTGACTAAAACATGAATTCCACGTGTTTTCAGAACAAACTCTGTACATACTGACTAATGGCCTCTACCCCATAGGAATTAACAACAACACAAATCCCTCATTGTAATGTTGCTTGAATTTTGCCTTTGAGCATAGTGGATCTTTGGTGTGCTAGCGCTCCGTGGTTGTTTTCCTATTTATGGGTTTCCACGTAAGTCTGTATGTTCATGTTGTTTTACTTTTTGCTTTCTATTCTTCTTCTTTATTATTATTATTATTATTATTATTATTATTATTATTATTATTATTATTATTACATATAACTATCTAAGATGATGTAGGTTAATTGATTACTCTATAAAATAAATAACCCAGAATAAAGAAAACACCATTTTATTGGAAATTTGGCAAAAAGAGTGAAATATGAGAAGACGACCTATGCGCAAATTTTACAATGCAATATTTTTTTTTTGAGCCTGAAAGAGTGTAAGATGAGAAGACGATCTATGTTTTATCGAAAAAAAGTAGAGAACGCCCTATGCCCTATACCTAAACTCAATTGCATGAGAACCCGTGCACATTGATTCCACAAAAATATCAATAATCCATTCCTAAGCCCTAACTAATATAAGAAAAATCTATTTTCTTAACTTTGCATGTCTATTAATCGCATTCGCGAATTTGTGTCCCACTTCCACAATACTTTGGGATTTAGGAATTGCGAATGCTCTAATACTCATAGTGATGACACAAATTTGCGTGAAAAATTAATTGGGCCTAGTAATGGACCATGGACCTTTTTAATACCCAATGCCACATTTGGGCTTATTAATGGACTATCTAACAAAATAAAAATTACCCTAAAGCCTTTCCACACACTCTCTCTCTCTTGCGGACTTCTTTGTTCTCTTTCCCTCCAGACTTCTCTCTCTCTCTCTCTCTCTCTCACTTTCTTCTTCGCGCCGTCTTTCTTTCATTCAATCATGGCTTCAGTTCTAGCAAAAAAGCAAAAGAAGAAATCGAATTACAATCTAAAAGAATTAAAAACCCTAGGTAATCAACTACTTTCATCAAGAACACATATTAACAATCTTCCTCTTCTAATTACATTCATCTCACCTTCTTCTTCACCTCAATTTGTTCTTGAATCATTACTCTCTCTTCAATCTTTCTTCATTACTGTTCTTTCTGATCTTCCTTCTTCAAATTCTCAAATTAATATTGATGAAAATGAGTTATCTAAAGATCCTGAATTAGTTTATAAGTTATGGTTAAAAGCGAAGTTTGATGACTTTGTTAAATCTCTTATTGATGTTGCTGTTTCTTCACAAGCTGATGAAACTCTAAATGTGAGTTTTTTTTTTTTTTTGTAAGTTTAATGAGTTTTTTTGAGTAAATTTGTGATTTTTTTGAGTAATTTTTATGGAAAATTTGATTGTTAGGAGATTGTTTTGGATGCGATAATGGACTTTGTGAAATTGGGGAAAGATGGAAGGTTTCAGTCTAGTATTTATCAGAGGTTTCTTCATGCTATTGTAAGTTGCAATTTTTCCGATACAAGTACTTTTTTTTTTTTTTGTATTTGTGCTGTTTGTTAATAAGTACTTGTAATACTAGTGATACAAGGTTGTGGAAATGTAGCTGTTTGTTTTACTTGGTAAAAAACCAGCTGATATTTTTGTTAAAAAAAATTAAAATTTGTATTACTCAGAAAATTGAGAAAACGAAGTGAGCTGGGTTTTCCAGTTGTTACTAGCATAATACAATTTGCTTGTTTAAGCTTTTGACAATTGAATATTGTAATTTGTGGGACTTGCTGATAACAACTTAAAATGGTTCATAGGGTGATAGGGGATAATAGTTTTTTTATTTTTTTTATTTTTTTTTATGATCAGTATTACTATGTTCCAATGTCGATTTTGTTCTTTTTTGTAAAATTAATATCCCACTTCCTACATCTAAAGCTATGTTTATGTCTATGTCATCACTATATGCATCGGTTCGCTGTTTATGATTCTTTTGTCATTGCAGGTCTATTCACCATCAGGCCTTGATTCTTTATTAAACTCACTCGTGTCCAAGTTTTTCATGTACATAGATGTTCGGTATGTAATTCTTACCAAATTTTTTATATGAATACTACTCTGAAGTAGAGGGGATTATAGAGCCTGGCAATGCTTAATTATTCTAATGCCATCAAAAAGATGTTTTGGGTTTTACTCTCCCTTTTTACTCATACATTTCATGCCTATTCCTTTTATTAAATTTTCCGTTTTGTTAGGCTGTGTTTGGCAACACACATGGGTTAAGCACCCAGATGAAGAAGTATACGTAGACCGCGTAGACTGTTAGAGAGTCCTTTAACTGAACTGTGATATTGTGTGTTTGGTTTGTTTGTACAAGTGTAGTTTCTTTATACACGAATTATGACGCTATGGGAGAAGATTATATTCCACAAACTACTGAAATGTAACTTACATGGTCCCACTTATAAACCTGCTAATCATTTTTCTGCACACCAAACACGGTTCGCTGAAAAGCCAAATACTTAACCTACCTACGAATACTGTACACAGCCTAAGAGCTTGCTGGTTAATTTTTAAATGACTTATCCTGCTGCAGTTATTTCACCTACATTACTGTGGAAAAGCTTGCTAGGAGTTTGGATTCAAGAGGTATAGAAGGTACCAATTTCTCCATTGACTTTACAGTGGTAGCTACTTATAATTGTTAACTTTTAGTAGGCCTCTATATGCTTCCATTTTAACTTCTATCTTTTGATTATTTTCGATTAATTTATTGGTTGTGATTTTGTAGATAAGAACAATAAGAGTGCACACGAAGACAGTGAGGATCTTTCAAGACCAAGGTTAGTTCGATGTGGGCTTCTTCACTGTATTGATTTTAGTTGACGATGAAAAAAATTGTGCTACTAATAATTATTGAGATGCAATATGTACTGAACTTGCTAGCACTATATTGGTGGTATGTGCATGCTACAGAACAATTTTGCTATTTTGTATGGTATTTGGTTGCAGTAAGAGTGTAAAATCATAAACAGTCTGAGAAACACATATTAACTTGCTCATTAAGAGATCGGTTACCTTTGATGAACATGAATATTGAATACTCAACAGAAAAAACAAATTTACATCTTAATGCAATTTCTTGGATTTGCAAACGAAGCCCACTTAAGATTGTGATGGAGTATTGGAACTAACCTCCATAGATTATATCTATTGATTGCTATCAATGAAAACGATGCAAAGATCTTAAGAGTTTTTTATGATAACTTCTAAATTTAAATAATTTGTGTGAAAAATAAGAAAAAAGATGCACATTGCTGAGTTTCACATGTTTAATAAACTTGTCGTATTGTCAGCCAAAATAAAAATAAAGAAGAAGAAGATACTAAATTGACGATATCATACTGGTTAAGTATCTGTTAAGAGGAATTGGAAAACTCTATTTGTTTTTGTCGATAAGGTGATGGGGCACATGCTGGATCTTTAAAGGAGACTGTAATTTTCAGTTGAGGTGGCTAACATTCATGAAACGGATTTTAGATTATGCTTGTTTTACAACTTTTCATGTATTAATTTTCATTTTATAAAGCATCAATTTAAGTGGGTTTTTACACTTATGCTAAGTCAGATAAGGTTTGTTACATGTGACACATTGTGTGATTTGTGTCTTATTAGTTGCTGGAGTTGATATTTAAATTAGGAAACAAAGATATTTGATGCAGATGATGACACTTTTGTTTGTGTGCAAAGGTCTTGATTCTTGGGATTATCTGAGCGCCATGGTAGAGCTTCTTCCGGAGTTCCAGTCCATTGTCCAGGATATTTCCTGATACTTAGAAGCTATATCTTCTTTTAGACGAAAACACTCCAGTTAATTGGAATCTGTGTGGGACATCCTTGTATTGCATCTGTATTTCATATTGACATACTTTCCAAACATGGTCTAATCTGGCCCCAAGACTCCCATTTCTGCTTCTGCAATTAATTTTCATTGCGCTGTTACTAGTTACTAGTTTGACTATATGGAGAGAGACCGTTTATATATTTTGTATTTATGACTTGGAATCTATGCTCTTGCAAAATATACTGAGTTGCTTAACCTTTTATTTGTTTTGAAGCAATTTAGAGCTTGCAATTCACAAGATACATTATATCCTATCTCAAATTCCTCCTTTTGACATCAAAGGAGGACAATCTGAATATGAGATGTGGAGCCAGTTAGGTGAGCTTATTTTTTCTTGCCTTTCAAACTTTCCCATTATCTTTGGTTTTTGTGTCTTACTTCTTTTTTTATCATTAAAGGGTATTCATTGATATAATAAAAAATTTCATCAAGAAGAAAGTCGGTAAACAGAATTAGCAATACTATCTTTATCCATTGGTGCTTTTTCTTTCTTAGACATCTCAATAAGTACTGAACAACTATACTGTATTTTGTGTTTGCCTTCTATTTTTTTCCTATCTTATGTGGACTGATTCATCACAAGGCGAAAGTATTTTCCATTGTGGTTGTAGATGACCTCTATAAGCCTTTGTTGCATGGGCACACCCACTTTTTGACTGAAAACGCAAGTCGATCTGTGTAGACACGGATCTGGACTCTTGTTCACAACAAATATGCTGTATATAATAGTTATAGTTTGATCTGGGTTGCAGAGGTTGTGTTTCTCTGAGTTTCAGATCTAGTAGGCAGGTGTTGGTTTGTGAAACTTAGATATAAGATTTGTAGGAAGGAGACAAATCATTTATTAGATACTACAATCCCGTATACCCTGTTGTATATCTTTTATGGGGTTTAAACTTCTAATAAAATGATCTGGGGCTTTCTTGTTGATAATTTTTGCATATGGATCTTCTTTACAAATGTGTTTTTTTCCCAAATATCTTACACATGGTCCATATATATTAAGTTTGGAAGAAATGAAAGCTTGTTTCAACCAGCCCAATCTAAACTATTACAACAAGGTGTCCTTGAATTTAATCTATTAATATGCAAAAGACATATAGTTGTACAAATATATTTATTAATTTAAATTATATAACTTATCATCTGAGCCCCCAAATCCTGTTACTTAAATTAGAAGTCGGTTACTCCGTATTTGTGTGTTGAACACCGACGCACGTGCCCAGCCATAGCGTCCCTAAATCCTATTACTTAAATTAGAAGTCGGTTAAATTGATATCAGCATCTTGGGAATACATAAAATGATGTTAAAATTTTGTATAAGGTTTTCTCAAGTTGTCTAGTACAAAGTACATGTGAAAGCAATAAAATATTGTCCCAACTGACAATAAGCTCTTGGAATCTGAAGCCGTCTCTTTCCTTTAGGTCGGCTAGCCATTGCCACAGAGTTCCTCACTTGCACAACCATAGCCTCCGGCATAGTAATCTTGTTTCAAATATTGAAGCATTCCTGTCTAGCCATGTAGTCCATATGATTGCAAAGAGAAGGATGTTCCATTGGTGATCACCGAAAGCTTTCCTACTGCTTCCTGGCCACTTGGTGAGCGCTAATTTTACAGAGTCTGAGACAAGAAGGGACTAAACCTTCTGTCTCCTAGGCCATGACAGGGCGTTCCATAGATTTTGTGCTAGATGACACTGCAGCAAAAGGCGATCAATGGTTTCAGCCAGCAGTTTGCACCTTCTACAATTGGGATCGATGTCCATCCCGAAGTCTGAAGTCTGTAGTCTATCCCAAGTAATGCACCAGATAAAGATCTTGACCTTAGCGGCCACAAACATTGTCCAAAGTCTTTTACATAGTGTAGGGATTGTTTCAGAGTTTGGTCCCATAAAATTGGCTTGATGTAAGTAAAAGGATCTGATAGTGAATCTAGAGGTTTTGTTCAGCATCCAAATCACAGTATCTTCATGATTGGGATCACTTTTAAGTTTTAAGATGAGAGTCCAGTAACTCGAAAAGTTGAGCTGCTTCTTCTAGTTCCCAGTCGTGCAGTCCTCTATTAAGGTGTAGGCTCCATCCAGGAGGGAATTATCTGTGTTCCAGTGTTCTGCGATTGAGCCAGTTTTCTTCCTGGCTATCTTGAACAGGAGGGGAAATCTGTCCTTCAGCTTCTGATTCTGCAGCCATAGGTCTTGCCAGAACAACACTTTTACACTGTTGCCCACCTTGAAAGAGACCCCGTTGTCTTCAGCAAAGTTTCGGTGTATAGCTTGGAAGGAAGTTTATCTGATTGGCCTAAAGTCTTAGATTCCATGTGCTATTTCAGGAACTCTACACTTCCCGTCGATACAAACATTCTACAAAAAGTATAGTCATGTCTACTGCAATATTGCTCTTTCATATTGTATATGGAAAAATTATATTTGAGTTTGAAATCAGGTTTATCTGATTATCTTTCTTCAGTCCATATAGTATGTTTCTGGCTTTGAACTCTGGCTTAGTGTTATTTGACTGTTTTGTTTACACCTTACTACATTAGTATCCAGTGTTTGAAAAGGCGTGCAAAAGCTAGCCTTAAGGCGTTTTGACCCAAAAACGCCTTAAGGCTTACTAGTAAAAGCCTGGTGCACAAAAAGCTAACGCTATTGGGCCGCCATTAACACTTTTGCGCAAACGCTCACTCTATTTACGCTATTTATAAAATACCCACACCCTTACTTCATGTTTTTTTGGATATGGATGGTTTAGATTAGAAGGTTGCAACTTAACAACTTAAGGGCTGATTGTTGAACCAAACAAACCCCAAGTCCCTAACAACTTAAAGGGCTGATTGTTGATTAAGTTTGAACTTTGAAGAACCTCAAGAAGTCTTAATTAGTTAATTATCTTGTTGTGGTTTGATTATGAGTTTATGATATTATGTAGCCTTTTGAACCTACGTTTGAATTATGAGTTTATGACATTATCTATCATTTAGTGATTTTTTATGAATTATTTTGATGTTATATATTTTTAAATATTTATTTAATTTAAGAAAATAAATGCACAAATAGCTTGCGCCATAAAGCCTTATGGCTTACGCCTCGCTTTTTTTAAGGAAAACGCTTTAGCCTTGTGCCTCGCCTTTTTAAACACCGTTAGTATCCATGTTGGGGTTGGATAGATCATTGAATTCAACTTTTCCTGCTATTGTAGGACTTTCATCCAAAGAAATTGATGGCAAAGGGTTGAAGGAAGTCAATCAAAAGAAGGGCCCAAAGAAATGTAACAGCGATGTGAGTTGGTTTATTCTTTCTAAAATTTTATTTGTGCTTTGGTATTGGTTTTCGTAAGTTCAAATCTGTTTGCTAATAGTAATTTTCGCCACCATATTGGTAACTAGAATGGCCTGCGCCCAACTCATCTCAATTGAATGGACGGGCAGGTGATATCTTAAGTTATGCACCATCTTGCTCACTTATGGGACCAATCAAACAAAATAATAGGAGAAAGACCCTCTCAACTCTTCATCGTCCTGCAAACCTAACACCCCCCCCACCCCCCCCCCCCCCCCCAAAAAAAAAAAATAAAAAATCTGCATAATCTCTGAGTCTAAATGTAGACTAAGGTTTTATCTTATAACTAGGTTAGTGTATAAAAACAGAACATCTAACTCAAATCTCATACTTTGTTTAGGATGATTTACTTCAGTTTAGATTTTAGATTACAAACTATTGCCTTTCTGATGATCTTGGATTGCATAACAATAAGATACGAGTAATGTTAGGGTGTACACCTTATTTTGAAGACTTTGAACTGGTTTTACAATCTTGTGGTCAGTAGTTATGTAAAACCCCTCTGAAAATCATGCGAAAGACAAGGGAATCCTAACAATACGTGAAAACAGAGATTCCTAATCAAAGGATTCAAAGCCTATCAACACCAAACAAATTTTCGAGCGGATAATAACGGATATTAAATTTACCATATAACCAGTTAAAGGTTTTCTAGAGAGAGAAATGTGTTTCAATTGGGGAACTGAGCTTTGTTCAAATGAAAATAAAGATCTCCAATTGTCTACAAACTTCCTAGGGTTTGCTTGACAACTAAGGATACCAATAGTCTAACGACATATTGGACCAACCAAATCAAATGAACAACAAAAACAAAAATGGGATAAAGACTTGGATTGAACTTTGGACATGTGCATCACATGATTCACATCAGCATCACCTTGAGGAACCTCTTTTTTTAACGAGGCCAAGCTGACTGAGGGGTAACTTTTGTTCTTATGTACCTTTGCTAGCCTATGAGATTTCCACTGCTGCTTTTGTTTGCTTGCATTTTCTGGTGACTTGCTCAATCTTTTTTATCTATTTATTAATATTTTTTGGATTTAAGGCAAAACTGTAGCTAAATCATACGGACTTTGATTAGAGGGATAAATTTTAAATGATATGGTACCAATTAGGAAGTGAGAGATTGGAGAAACAGGAAAGTAGAAGAAACAAATGAAACTCTTAATTTAGGGGCTCAAGACCTGAACTTGTCCGAGTCTTAAATTTATTTCTGTATCTAATCCGTATCAGTCCACACTTTAGTAGTAATTCCGAACGATGAGATCACATGTACTAGATGCAGGCCACATTAAATAAATACAATCTATGATAATTAATTACAGTATTACACACATATCAGACCTACAAAATTTATCCCTGACGTGAAAGAGGCTTTAATGATATTGCTAATGTTACGTTTAAAGTGGTGGGTTTTTATAAGTTTGTATGTAATTCGGCTTCATTGGTGGGTTTCTATAATTTTCACATATACACTTTCTGTAGGTCTTGTCAACATCGCAAATTGCCAAAAAGATAAAACTGAAGTTTACTAAAGCATGGCTGTCGTTTCTTCGGTTGCATCTTCCCCTTGACCTGTATAAAGAGGTAATTTCGTATTTTTCTTTGTTTGTTCATAGAACTTGGATCACTATTTTTATTTAGAATGATTAGAAAGGAATATGATTTATTGGTTTGAGGGGTTGGGATCATTAGTACAAGTTTTTCGTACACTTGTAGCTCAATATTTTACCTCTAACCTCCTTTGTTTCACTCAGGTTCTTGTCAATCTCCACCAGGCAGTTATACCTTACTTGTCAAATCCCATAATGTTATGGTGAATATTTATCTTATTTACTTTTGTTTATGTTTTGTTAAAGTTTAATCATTTTCAGAATTTATGAGTAGCCTGACTTATCATCTGATAATATGCAGTGACTTCTTAACAAGATCGTATGACATTGGCGGTGTTATCAGTGTCATGGCTCTAAGCAGCTTATACATTCTCATGACACAACATGGTCTAGAATATCCAAACTTTTATGAAAAACTTTATGCACTACTGGTACCTTCTATTTTCATGGCAAAACACCGAGCAAAGTTTTTTGAGGTAATGTTTGACATTATTTTCAATATAATTGTTGAAGTGATTTGAGCTTGATCCGATCTTTTGGAACTGGCTGTGTTTCTAAATTCTAACATCATGGGATGCTAGGCCCTTCAAATGATATCCACTGAAGTCAGATCTGTTTGATTTATAGCACATTTTTCTTTTCAATTTTTGAAGCATTATTGAATCTCGTTATCGTGATACATTATTTTATGGATTTGTCTAGATACGTTTGTACTATTTCTATCATTCTATGTACTTGGTTTGCTTAATCAGTAACAGTGCCATTTGATCTCAATGGTACGAAAGTCGACAATTTATGAAAGAAGAAAAACATACATAAACAAAATTAATAACTCATAATTTTATGTGAAAAACAAAACAGATTGTCCTACGTAATCCAGATTGACTAGCTCTGATATCTGAATAATTCCATTATTTGGTATTTGCTTAGTGTTCAAATTCAAAGAAAGCATGGTACCAGTCTTGTGGATAGTCTCCATATTGATTTATATCAGAGTTTGGAAAAGCCACTACCAAGACTGAAGGAAAAAAAAGCCCCCATTCTAATAGAAGAGGCTGCATCTGTTCAGATAGGATGCAACAAAACGTCCAAACTAAAGGTGTCCCCCTCAAGTCTTAAATCACACAGCTTTCAATAAAATGGAATGTTTCTGTGCACGCCAAGGTTTGAGATGTAGGCTTCATGGTGTGTAGACATCTGGATTGGAGGCTTTTGGTTGTGGAGTGATCCTCAAGATATAAAGCTCAATCTCTATGATCTTTTGTACCGAAGTACTTAGTTTTTTCAGTCCATGTGATATACATGTAAAAATAATGATAGTTGCTGCATAAAATGTATCATACAATATATAACAGGATATATATTTGGATATGATACGTTAAAATACTGATACATAGCATGTTTTCACCTTTAAAGGTCATTATTGAGCTTGATAAGAAGAGAAATTATATCTGAAGGTAATTGGCTCTTTAAATCAGTATACCACCAGGGAAGAAAGTTTTGGTGAAGCTTTAAAAGTGAATTTATTGTTCAGGGCATAAATATTTTATCTGTCAGATATCATACATCAAAAGTTTATTAGTGTTTAGATGATCTTTAATTACTAAAACGTTCAAACACTTGATGCTACGATTCTTCAATGTTTGTGTATTATACCTTCTGTATCTGTGTTTTGAGTTTGTAGTGTCAGATACTCAGATACCTTGTGCCATTTTAGACACCAACATATGTGCTTATATCTATGCATGCATTTCCTTTTGTAACTAAATATTCTTCATGTGCGCAGCTTTTGGATTCTTGTCTGAAATCTCCTCTGCTTCCAGCATATTTGGCGGCTGCCTTTACTAAGAAACTGAGTAGGTTGTCTCTTGTGGTCCCTCCATCAGGAGCATGGGTTATTATTGTTCTAATCCACAACCTTCTGAGAAGGCACCCTTCAATTAACTTTTTGGTCCACAAGGTAAGTACAAGAGAAATTGTGTTTTCTTTTGTGTTTCTTTCTTTTTGGGGGATAATTGCGGCTAAGCCCTTTTAATATTCATGAAATAGTATTAGTCAGGTCAAGAAGGATTAGATGAGCAAGCGAGTGTCATTGCTTCGTTTACACCAGCTTTATTACCAGAATCATTCTTCCTTTTTAATTTCTCTGTAGGGAGAACAGAGCTGGGGGCATCGTGGTCCTTACCTTGTTGTAATCTTAACTGGGGCTAATCTCTTTCGAGTCTCCATTAATGACTCAGGAATCGTCATAGTTGGCCCAAATACAAATCTTCGTTAGACGTTAAGTAACATAAGATTATATGATTAATATAGTGGCTTTCTATGATGTTGTATGATTGTATCCTTGATTCCTGGTTTAGCACTTTTAAGAGTTAGGCTCATTATGTCTCCCTTGACTAGCTGTGGCATTGTCTAGTGTCATTAAGTCAAATGAGTTACAATACAAATATGAAATGATCAATGTTAAACAAAGGTTAAAATGTGGCTTGAATCCCCAAGGACACGAATAGGAATAAGAATTCACCCTGGGGGGAAAACTAATATTTGTAGAAAAAACATTAGTAGGCATATTCGACAAGTCATGAACAGAAACTGGAGAAGAATAATCATTCAATCATGTTCATTAGTAAATAGTAGGACAAAGAGTTTGGAAAGATAAAAGGAAGTAACTACCATCTTCTCCAGTTCCCTAGCTTACATATGATCATTGAGGACCTAAGACAAGAATAGCAAGTCATTGTCAAATCATTAGTATTTTACTGGAAAATACTAGATAGAATCATATTGCTTTTTTGATTAGGGGAGGGCTTAAGAAGTACACACATTTAAGCTACTATTGGCCTGTAGGACTACTGTCCAGTTTACATTGCTTAAATGTGGGTTAGGGACTTCCAAAACCTCTTTGCTTGAATGTGGGTTAGTGATTTCCTAAACCTCTTTGCCTACTTTTATTTCCCAAGACTATATCATTGGCTCAGTTTATGTGTTAGTGAAGGCATCGTGTGCACTAGTTAAAATACATTTTTTATGCCCTGCTGAATATGTATGGTTCGAGATTGACCAAATTTCTTCTGATAAGAAACGAGAAATCTCTCTTCAATAGTGTTCTTCAGTAATTACTAGAGCCTCTCAAGGATTTTCATTCTTTGTTCTCTTTCCATGGTTGAGAAGTTTACTGTTCATGCTTGTACAGCAAACTGATGAAACTGATGAAGATTCTTCAAGAGGTGATGGTGAACACTGTGAGAATGCAAAGGAGCCTGATACCTGCGATATGTCCAATGGAAAGCCAGGCATTGACATGTTTAATGTCGAAGAGACGGATCCTGCAAAATCTAATGCCATGAGTAAGTTTGATCCTCACATTCTCAACTGTTCCATGAAGAAGATTTGCTAACTGCGAAACTAAAGTATGTTAATTTCTGCTGCAGGAAGTTCATTGTGGGAAGTAGACACACTTCGCCACCACTACTTCCCAAATGTTAATAGGTAAACATACCTTGTCTCTCTTTACGTGTGAAACTCCATCTCTCTTTTTCTTAGTCATTGTGTGCTGTTTTCTCAGTTTTGTTGTTGGAGGTTTCTGTTTTCTCATTTTACCATTCTTTGCCAGAGTTGTTTTAGAACTTGAGAAGGACTTGACAGTTCGAGCCAAAACTACTGAGATGGCAGTGAAGGATATTAGTGGAGCTTCATATGCCACAATATTTAATAGAGAGGTAGGGTTTCCTTTATTTTTTGTTACAGGGTGCAATTTTGAATTATGAATTGTGGAGATAAATATACAGGCGAGAGTCTTCCTAGCCCCACTTAAATTTTCTTCAAATGTTTCGAGAAGATTTTAATCACGTCTCTCTAGTGACATTTAAAAATACATGTCAGTAGAGTATATGGTCTTTAGGTATAGAAGAATAGGAAATTATTTGTATCAGTCAGAAAATCACATTGCTGGGGCTGGTAGCTCCATCATGATTCTAATGGTGATGTATATGGTGGTGGTATAAGTGGGAACTGACTAGAGGTTGCTATAAATGAATATATTTTTCTGTAATTTTTGCTATATAATAAGCTTTAATTAATACATTGGTTCATGCAGATGTCAAGGAACTTTAAACGCCCCCCTGTCACAAACCAAATAACAGCATTATTCCCAGAGTCTGATTTCCCTGGTTGGGTTTTCAAACTGGACGAGTCTGAGAATGATGAGAAATCCACCAAAAGACAGCGGATTGAAAGCTCTTGAGCTTTTAGGCATGTATTAACGATAATTTGTGTTATACATTCAATTTTGTAACTTACAGTATTTGTTTCATTCTTTGCGAAAACATCCTATGAACTTAGCACTGCTAATACAATGATGTTGGTGTCATTTTGTCTGCGTTCACTGCTTCGGTTATGTGCAATTCGATTACATCCTTTTGACCTTTTCTACATTATCTGCACACATCCACACCATGATCCTATCCCAAGGTTGAGGGAGTGTTCTCCCAGATTGAGATGAAGAGCAGATGGATGTGGAGTTAGCATCATACAGACAGATGTTCACGTTATGTTAAATTGTGTTACAAACGTGACCTGCTGGTCATTTCTGTGATGCCCATTGAGCCTCATACTGTAATGTGATTTGGTAGCATCATTCAAAAATTGTGTAGTACAAACTATGGCAATTGGAATTGTTCAAAGGGATGAACAACTAATATTTATATTAATGATGTAATTTTGTGATAAAGCCCAAGAATTAGATTAAGCATTGAACACTGACTGCTTTGTAATAATTTGTCTAATGTATCTCTTAAGGTTGGTCTTAGAATTTGAGGAAGCCCGTTTGGAGACAATGAGGTCTGTCAGGATTCTCGGCAACTATGGCTTGGAGTTAAGCGCTGGTTGCTCTGATGTGTTAGGCTTGGCAAGGTTCCACTCCTCCTAGCTAGCATTCCTCCCGTTGCAGATAAAAGTTGAATGGCTCAACTTTTACATAAGCTTTCTCTCTACCCTCTCAGTCACAACTCACAACCTACAAGTATGAAGTAACAACAGAAATGGAAAGCGGAATGCCTGCCTTAGTGCCTTGTTACAGTGTCAGTTAAATGAACACAATAATAGTGCCTGCCCTCATTGAAATGGAACCACGTCATTTAGTACACAGTGTCAATCTATCCACCAATAGGAATATTCCACGTGGCAAAAGTGATTCAAAAGTCCGAAAGAAGGAGGACGAGAGTTGTCTCAGAGTAGTTAGAGAGAGAGAGAGAGAGAGAGAGAGAGAGAAAATGGAAGAAAGATGGACGAGAATGGTTTCTCTGGTATTGTTAATAATGATATTGGTAACAACAAGAATAAATAGAGTTTCTTGCATCGATGATAAATGTGCAGCTTGCAATGCTGTTGCGGTAATTAATAATCCACCACCTCTCTCTCTTTTGTATCTAAGTTTGAATAATTCCGATCTGTGATCATCTTTTTTATTTTTTGCAGGAAGAACTCGAAATTGGACTTTCTAATGTAATATAATTCTTCCATTATCATTTATCAACAACACACTTACACTCTTCTCCATTATTCCACTTGATTTGATTTCAAAATGTGTTATATATATAAATATCTTCAATTTCAAAAGATTTGGCAAGAGTTTTTACTTACTTTATACAAATTGATTTGTAATTTTGTGCATTTGTATAGGAAAAACCACGAAACCATTTGGATTTGAGAAACCGATTAGATTCTAAAGGTCAACGTCAGGGCAAAGTAATTGACTACAGGTAACAAAACAATCCAACAACTTTTCGTCATATTTACCTAATTATGCAACAAAACCAATTTTCTGTTTTCACCATACATACATTAGTAGGTTGTAAGCATCATGTGACATTTTGCAAATACCGCACACATTTGATTAGAATCTCCACCCCTAGACTATTACAATTTTCAACAGTCGAAGTAGTCATTTACAAAAATAAGACTAACTTATATAAAATGAAATGGTTTCTTGATCAATTACTATTACTGTAGTACTATACCCGAAGAAAGATAATGAAGATGATTTTGATACATTTGCCTTGGTCATTTTAAGGCATGAGTAGTTCTGGTTTGCAACTGTCAGTCTTTTGCGGTAACACTGGTGGCTTTTTTACTCTACAATTTCGATAAAAGGGGCTGGAAAGTTTTTGTCATTTGTCTGCATAAATAATGTTTATTTTGGTTGCCTTGTTTTAGCATTAGTCAGATCTGAACCATCAATTCCTTCAATGGAAGAGTTGATATTCTTTGTTGGCTGTGAATAAAAAGTCCATAGTCTGCAGTTTACCAGCTCTTGTACTTATGAGTGTTTTACTTTTTGAGTTTAGTTGAGTCGAGAACAATCTTTTTATCCAAAAAAGGATTTACAACTTTCGGGGAATTTAAAGAATATTTTTGTAACTCATCTTGTGTCAAGTTTTTCAGTCTCACAGTTTTCTAAATGACTACTGAGTACTGACCAAGTACTTTTCTCGTGTAGAGTTAGCGAGCTCCGAGTTGTTGAGCTCTTAGATGGACTCTGTGAGAAGATGCAAGAATATACTCTTGATAAGGTGATTTTTTCTTCTTGAAAATCTTCTTGGTGCAGTTTGTTCCTGTATTTCATAATGATCATACACATGGCAAAACCTGATCCAAAGCAGTACAAGACAATTTTCAATTAACGTGGCATACACGTTTCCAACTTAAATTACCATTTTCTTTTTGCAGTTAGGTTCGACCAGGCGCGAATGGGTTAGAGTTGATGACTGGGACAACCTTAGCATAGGTATGGAACTTTTTAAATTAGTTCAATTATCAATAGTAATATTTATTTATTTACTTTATTTAAGTTCAAATGGAAGCTTGTATAGGATGTTCCTTGCTTTCATAGATCTTACTGTCCTGTTCAACAACCAGCATTAATGTTTACTCGTTTGAATTCAAATGGATTTTTTCTGCTTTCACCCACAACAGTGTATGTGTGGTATACCGTGTACTATACCATACCGCTCTACCTGGTAAATTGTAACTCTCTTGTCCTTTATTAATATAATACTTTCACACTTCATGCCAAATTATAACCCTACTAATATATTGTCTACTGAATTTAGTAGCAGTATCCAGGGTAGGTTGCTTATCTGCTGTCATAAATCAAACAAGCATAGCAGCTAACTAGCTAAGATACTATACGCCAACCTTCTAGGCCTCCTTTGTCATATCAGTACGATCTTTACCATTCAAATGGTGTGCTTTCCTTCATGTTATTACTTGGGTTCTCAATAGGTATCTTTGTCAGCTTACCGGAACTCTGTCTAAGATGCATCAATGCATCTTTTTTAGCTTACCACTGAAAGTGTCCAGTGGTCTACTAGTCAAGACTTGGGAGGGTGGGCCCAAGGTCTTGGGATTGAGTCCCACTTTTCATGGGTTGAAAGGGCTTTGGTAAATATGAAAACAAATAAAATAAATAATAATAATTATTAGAGGAATTTTTTTTTTCTTTCAAAAAGGTGTTGCTTGTTTATTTGAATTTTTTATTTTTTTCATTTTATGATAGGTAAACAAGAGGCACGGGCATATTCAAAAGACATTTCCTCGTATTGTGGAAGGTAAGTCTGAAACAATTTCAAAGCATTTCTTTTTACTATTCCACATCATATATCTATCTGTCCTTCGATGGTATGGTCATATTAGTAATTTAGCTGAGTCGTCACTCTATAAAAAGGATTGCAAAACACCAAATCTGGCAATTCTATTTTTATTTTTTTGAGATCTTATTAAGAAAAAGACTGCACTTAGTGCTACAGACATGCTCTAGGAGAGCCTACCCCATTACAAGAAAGAGGACTATCAATCTAAATTACATAAATTGATGATAGCGTCTCTTGAGAAGATAAGCTCTTCAAAACGTCTGTGCTTTCTAAAGATGCTAGTACCCACCCAATTCCAGATTTACACCTTCACATCCAACAACATTTGTGCCAGGGTAATGGTTCTCCATTTGAAGACAAAAGCATTTCTTCTCTTCCAAAACAGCCCATATGATAGCGTAGGGAGTGAGTTCCAAATATATTTGCCCAGACCGGAGCCTTTGAGGGATTTCCTGGACCCTAGGATTTGTTCACCAGTAGCAGAGTTGTTGAAGGGTGGTGTCGAGAACGCGGGAGGCGTCAATAATGACCAGATGTGATTTGTGATAGGGCAGTTGAAGAAGGAGGTGACGCACAGATTCATTATATATTTATATTGATTGCATAGTGGGCAGTGCGAGAAATCTGCATGCCCTTTCTTATAAGATGATCTGCTGTCAGGATCTTGTTCAGCACCACACTCCATGCGAATAGTTTAATCTTTAAAGGAGCATCAACTCTCCAAACTGCTCTAACTGGGAATTGAACTTGAGGCCCACCATGAAATGCAATTTCCTCATGAAATGATCTGACGAAGAATAAGTAGTCTTGTGAGAGCTGCCACAGAACACTGTTGCTGTCATCTACAAGACTACAACCATAAAGTCTTCTACTAGAGAAATAAGTTCAGCTATATCTTGCATGCCTAGTGGAGCGAAAGTCCCAGGCAAAGCTTTCATTGATAGATTGAAAATGCTCAGCTACACTGCCTTGTTTAAGGGAGGCAATTCGAAACAGCATTGGGAAGGCCATTGAGAGGGAATGGTTACCACACCAGCAATCAAGCCAAAATCTTATGTTCAATCCATTGCCCAGTTGAAAATGAGTGTTTTCTTCAAGAATTTTTATATCAATTGTAACACCTTTCCATAGGCTGTGGGCATGGGGTCGTGAAACTCTTTTTGACCACCAATGAGAGTTGTCTTGTCCATATTTAGGTTGAATAATCTGTTACCAGAGCACATCATTTTCTACTGCATAACGCCACGCCCACCTTGATCAATAGGCCGACATATTTGGTCCCATGATACCCAATGAACTCCATAAAAAGTAAGTTCTTCTGCATGGATTGTTTCCTCATCATTGCATGGATTGTTTCCTCATCATGGTTTCAAGAACTGAGTATTTAAATTACAAACGTTTTAAATTTTTACTTGCACTATTAAACCTGTCAATTCAATGGAAAGGTAAGATGGCTGTCGTCATCTCATGTGTTTTTTCTTAAATTATTGGAGACAAGAAGTCCAAAATTTAGTGCATTTCAGCTTACTTGTGAATGCTTGCCTTGATAGATTGGCTTTTCACATCCCAGCTACCTTTGCAAGAGCTTGCTTTGTAAACAAAACCTTTAAGTTTGTGAAAATCAAAGTTTCTGCTTCTTGTTATTAAACGCATGATAAACAATCAGTCAATCACTATAAGTTCGGAAAGCACCTGTTCTAACTTGTTTGATTGTAATGTATAGGCTACTTGAGGATACTGAAGATAAGGTGAGTTGTGCTCCTTTTCTTTAATCAAGTTCAGGTGGATATTCTCTTTGCATGAATCAGATGTGATAACTTGTGATTTTAAAACATTGAATCTTTTTAAACTATTAATTAGACTTTCCTGACTTCAATTATGTTCTGCAGCTGGCGGAATTGATAAAGAAAGGATCTGTCGGGGTTGGTGATGTAAGCAAGGTTCTATGTCAAGATCTCAGCAAGCACTGCAGCAAAACTAGGTATCCTTTGACCCAGAATCACATAATATACTTCTACTATAGTATGTCATATACCTCTGAAAGTGAGCATAGACAAATAGTTTGATAAAGACTAAAGAGACCTAGACTGGCATGTGTTATATATGTATCCTAAACTCTAAACACTAGCAACACCCTTGTATTATTTCAAGTATCAGGTCACAATTGGGTTATTTTGCCTCTGTAGTTTCAGAATAATGAAAACTTTGCTTTTCCATTGATAACCAAAATTTATGGAAAACAACACTTTGTCACATGGTTGCGGCTAAGTCATAAAAAGTATACATTATAAGTTGAAGTTGAAAGATCTCAGTGAGAGCTTCTAACAAAATCATATTTTTCTATACTGAAACAGAACTTCCCAAGATCTAACAGAAGAACAAGAAGAAGATGACAAGTCAGACAGGGATTTGTGAAGACCGAGTGTAACAAATTATACAGTCGTCGAATGGGTGATTTTGCCAACAAACCTACTCAAACAGAGTGCGGAGTATTCCTTGTCCTTCTGCGTGTTGTAATGGTATACAAGCTGCTGTGGCCCTGGGTGACAATTTCTCAGGCGAAGGTCTTTTGTACGCAATTTCCTTTTACAGAGACAAATTGTATTATGGCCTAGTTATCATCAATAAACTTCAATATCCTGAGTTATTTGTTTTACCTTGATACCACAATCAACTGTATGTGTTTGTTTTACCACATAGGTTCTCGGCTTTGGCCTTTTCATTTACAATTTTGTGCATTACACTTTTAGACCCTTTTTAAGTGTGCCCGGCCATAATATCTCTGCATTAGTACATAACCAAACTCTGTTAGTGGTTTCAGGATTGCAAGACCTTAATAATGCTACAAAACTGGAACACAGAAGTGAAATCATTAGTAACTGGTTCAATTTAAAGTATTAAGAAAGGCTGATATAAAATGGCAGCAGAAATCGCGTGCAACTTGGATGAGTGACACTGATATGAATACTTCCCACTATCAAATTTTTGCGAATGCTTGCACATTGCAATAAAATCAACTCAATTGAATCAGTGGTTTGATGGGGTTCAAGCGACAGACTAGAGAACAATTCAAGCTCATGTACTACAGTATTATGAACAACTCTATTCTGATGATTTCTTTGTGGTAGATGGATTAGAGTTGGACTCGGTTACTGTTGATGAGGTGACGTAGCTTAATAAATTGATCAAAGAGAGAATTGTGCAGTTTGTGCACCAGTGCTGGATGGCGCTGTTGGATGTTATAAATGTAGTTAAGTTAGAAATGTTGTCGGAAAATGAGGAAGAATGAATATGATTGGAGAAGAAGGAGAAGGTGTTAAGTGAGGAAGAGAAGTGGCTGAGCTATCACAAGGTGATAGGTGCCTACGTATCTGAGAGTAAGCAGGTCTCAGAATCAAGCCAACGTAGTTCCTTTTTATAGGTGATTTGGGACAGCGGCTAGTAATTAATGACCCAACGGTCAGATCATTAATGGTGCAAATATCAGGGGGTTTAATGAGAAAGATATGTAACTGATAAAAGATTTGCTATGAAGCACCGAGCCCAAGAATAGCTAAGAAAACCCCAAGTCGGATGAGGTCGGATGATTTTATGTTCAAGTCAGTATGATGGGCGTTCAACATGGGAGTAAGTAAGATATGAACTCGATTGAGGTCGGATGAAATAAGTGCTAAGTCGGTATATGGCATTCCGAGTAAGAGAGATGAAATACGTACAAAATCGGTTATTGGAGTTCGAGCTCGGGTGATGCAACTCGATTGAAGTCGGATGAAATAAGTGCAAAGTCGGTATATGACATTCCGAGTAAGAGAGATGAAATACGTGCAGAGTCGGTTATTGGAGTTCCGAGTAAGAGAGAGCTCGGTAATGAGTATATACATAGCCCCTTTTCATTCAGATTGACAGAAAAGAGTGTATACGAGTTGACTTCGATTTGAATGAAAAAGAAAGTTAGATTGCTGGAGATATGTAGATAACGTAGCAAAGTTTGTTTTTTGTACTTGTTTTGTGTTGAATTTTTGAACGAAATGGTGTAATGCCTTGTTCATTTTTTGGAGATTCGTTGAACGAAAGGTCTCGATGCCTTATTCAATTTGTCGAGATTCTATTTAACTTTGAACGAAAGGGCGCAATGCCTAGTCCAATTTTTCGAGATTCATTGAATGAAAGGTCTCGATGCCTTGTTCAATTTCTTAGAATTCCATTTGATTTTGAACGAAGGGGCACAATGCCTTTTCAATTTTTCGAGATTCATTGAACGAAAGGTCCCAATGCCTTGTTCAACTTTTCGAGATTCATTGAACGAAAGGTCCCGATGCCTTGTTCAATTTTTCGAGATTTATTGAACGAAAGGTCCCGATGCCTTGTTCAATTTTTTCGAGATTTATTGAACGAAAGGTCCCAATGCCTTGTTCAATTTTTCAAGATTCCATTTGATTTTGAACGAAAGGGCGCAATGCCTTGTTCAATTTTTCGAGATTCATTGAACGAAAGGTCCCGATGCCTTGTTCAATTTTTTAAGATTCCATTTGATTTTGAACGAAAGGGCGCAATGCCTTGTTCAATTTTTCGAGATTCATTGAACGAAAGGTCCCAATGCCTTGATTTTTTCGAGATTTATTGAACGAAAGGTCCCGATGCCTTGTTCAATTTTTCAAGATTCCATTTGATTTTGAACGAAAGGACGCAATGCCTTGTTCAATTTTTTGAGATTTATTGAACGAAAGGTCCCGATGCCTTGTTTAATTTTTCGAGATTCCATTTGATTTTGAACGAAAGGGCGTAATGCCTTGTTCAATTTTTAGAGAATTCCTAATCACATTTTTAGCTGTATCAGAAGTAACCAATTTAATGGATTATCCTTAACTGAAATATTATGGTAACACCGCAAATCACGGACAAGATGTTGATACATCTAAAGTAATATTTCTAATAATGAAAATGTGTGTGAATTATTTGTTGAAATTTCTGATAGCCCCTAGCTTATGTTAGTGTGGGTCTATAACAGTAGCTAGGAAAAATGAGTTTGTGATATAGGTACCAGACTTTGTTGTGGTCGATCGAAATATGAACCTTGAGTAATTGGTTATGTATGCGCTCGAGTGTAACAATTGATCTGAAACTTAGAACGTATCATTAGTATCGAGAGTATTTTGAATTGGGCCCAGTATAATGTTGAATGAAACATAACATTCAAAAATTATCAGATGGGAATTTGAGATTGAGATCATTCCAAATGTTACTAACCTGTATTTTAAAGTGAGCTACACCAAAAATAATAGTTAGTATAGCAAAATGGGTATTGTTGAAATCGAACAAGTATTTAGCCCCAATATCATAAGTGGTAATATGACAACTGCATATTAAACAACTATTGTGTTTGTAGTAGTAAGTGGTAACATCAGATCGCAATAATATGTGGACACAGATGAATAGTTTCATTTAATTGCTATTAACCACTAAGTTAGTCATTGTCGGTATAAATGATTGGCATTAAACCGACGTGGGATTTATGACAAATTAAATGAGTCGAATAAAATATAAGATGGGTATAGATAATTTTTATACCAAATATTAAAGTAAACATATGGGAGCATAGTAATGGTTGTGACATGTAAGTGATTACATGTGTATGGTGAGACATAGATATTAGATACAACAAATATATGCTATAAATGCAATTTGTAACTCTTCACCAAAACATTAGCTTTGTAACGGTTGGTTTGACCAAATCTAAAGCATTTTGTGTGGAATGTCATAATGATTTTCAATTTTGATTAGCAATAAGTGCACATGCATAGATAAACAAGGGTATAGCATATGTTATGAAAAAACCCATTAATGTAAGAATGGTATACTCATGTATTGAGTTTAATGATAAGCAATGCTAATATTAAATTAATAACCTGAGAATTCAGTAAATTCCTTTGACATTTCCTATATCAGTTGGTAATAAAAAATGTATGGTCAAATATGAAAATAGAAATTCGTATATCTTATTTGCAATATAAATAGATGTTCCCAACGGAATGACATTGAATTGTGGCAGGATGATATACAAAGTGTAAGAGATATCCATTAGAGAAAGTTTATGTTCATATTAATTTCGGTAGAGTGTATGAAAAATTCAGAAGCAAGAAATTGATAAAATTTTGCTATAATGAAAAACAACTTATCTGTTTGTTGCCCCAAATATTGATTTGTTCAAACTGTTCTGACGTGATTCCATCCATGGCCTTTGTTTGGTTAATATTCGTTCACAGACAGTCGGCGCCAATGTAAATGTAGTTAAGTTAGAAATGTTGTAGGAAAATAAGGAAGAATGAATATGATTGGAGAAGAAGGAGAAGGTGTTAAGTGAGGAAGAGAAGTGGCTGAGCTACGTATCTGAGAGTAAGAAGGTCTCAGAATCAAGCCAACGTAGTTCCTTTTTATAGGTGATTTGGGACAACGGCTAGTAATTAATGACCCAACGGTCAGATCATTAATGGTGCAAATATCAGGGGGTTTAATGAGAAAGATATGTAACTGATAAGAGATTTGCTATGAAGCACCGAGCCCAAGAATAGCTAAGAAAGCCCCAAGTCGGATGAGGTCGGATGATTTTATGTTCAAGTCAGTATGATGGGCGTTCAACATGGGAGTAAGTAAGATATGAACTCGATTGAGGTCGGATGAAATAAGTGCTAAGTCAGTATATGGCATTCCGAGTAAGAGAGATGAAATACGTACAAAGTCGGTTATTGGAGTTCGAGCTCGGGTGATGCAACTCGATTGAAGTCGGATGAAATAAGTGCAGAGTCGGTATATGGCATTCCGAGTAAGAGAGATGAAATACATGCAGAGTCGGTTATTGGAGTTCCGAGTAAGAGAGAGCTCGGTAATGGGTATATACAGATGTGCTAAAGAAATGGCATGTTTCCAAACGTACCAGACCTATTAGCAGTGCTTGAAGAATTCCAGACTAAGTCATTTCTCTACTGGAGATTAATTAACTCAGACATTTGTTACCATTGTAGTCAATGATGGGCGATTTCATGCTAATTAGTTTGTTGGACAGCCTTTACAAACTAATGTTCAAAGTGTTAGCGACGAGCTTAAAGAAAGTGCTTCCTGATTTGATTTCACCAACTCAGTGTGTATGGATGCATTTCAAAGAGCAAGGCAAGGGGGTCTGATATGTAAGATTTATATTACGAAGGCGTACGAAAATGTCCAATGGCCCTTCCTTGACTATCTTTTGCATGGGATGAGTTTCTCGCAAAAATGGGACAATATCCAATGGCCCTTGTTTGCCATGAATCCCCTTTGGGTGAAGGGCTTGTGTTCTCTTCAACCTTGCATGAAAGTTTTAAGCAAACTGATTACAAAGGAGATCCAACAATCGAATTTCATTAGTGGTTTCAAGTTTTTCGAGCAGGTCCAAAGATCAGCATATTATAATTTGCAGGCTGACGGTACTTTATTGTTGTTGGAAACTTGGAATCACATATGGATCAGGTGATGGTACTCAAAGCAATCTTGCTTATTTTCCCATCAATTTCAGTGTTGAAGTATAATATGCAAAGGACAACAGTAATGGCAGTTGTCAGAGTTCAGAATATTCAGAGAGTTGCGCAAGTGCTTTGTTGCAAGAATGATGATTTATCTGGCAGGTATCTTGGCATACCATTCGGTGCAAGATGTAGATGTAAAGCAGTGTGGGATCCATTATCAAAACAATATAATGCAAAGGAGGTTGGGTGGTTGGCAATGAAAACATCTCTCAGAGGGTGGTAGATTGGTCTTGTTGGGAAAATGGTTGTGGCAGTATGGACAAGAAGATGGAGCTCTAGGGAAACAAGTTATAGGTTCTAAATATGGCAAGTGACTAAGGTTGCTGGCCTAAACAAGTTCGATAAAGCTATGTCAGCGGTTTATGGAAGGGTATTATGCTAGTGATGAAGATTTCAAACAAGGATTAATAGAACCAGAACTGGTTTAAAGAAGTCAAGCAAGGCTATGAGCAGCAATGTTTGTTTTCAGCTTCCTTCCTAACCTGACGATACACGCCAGTGTATGCTGATCAGGAGTGCATCATTCTTTCCATATCAACAGGCATCTTAAGTAAAATAAAAATAATGCCTGAAATTATGTAATGGCTGGATAGCTGGCAGACAAGGGAGAAGGAATATATGAAAAATGTTCTCAAAATCCATTGCCACTGGATATTAGAAGAAAAATGGGAAATCAGAACAACTGCTATAACAAGAAGTTAGAAGAAGACAATCCAGGATAGGGAAAGAATCCAACAAAAAGTACTTCTCATTAATAAGATAATCTGACATCAAATGTACAAGGCTCCGACTTACATCAATTTCTACATAAATCTTTTTATTTCCCCCAAGAGTGCCGCTGAATGTCAGCCGTGGCAGGGGTAGCAGCACCTCTGATTAACAAAGTTCCCAACAAAAGAAAAAAAAAGTGGTGTCATCCAATATGTTTTGTACAGGGATCTGGCTTACATAAATTCCTACATGATATTTTTATTTACCCAAGCGCTGCTGAATGCCAGCCATGAATGGGGTAGCAGCACCTCCGGAAAAACAAAGTAAAATATAGTAAAGAAAATTAAAGTGGTGTCTTCCAATTTGTTTCTACAGGCAATTTGGCATTCCTCCCAATTAATCATTTTCCAAAAACCCCTTGAGATAATTTATTCCATCAGCTGATACACTTCTTCGCCATCGTGCTTTAGGGATCTCTATCTTAGGAGGTGGATCTGGAGAAAAACATACCACAACAGCAGTCAGATTATCAATTGTGTTACGCTTGAGCGCCTCCTTTATTAGCTCTCTAGAGCATATCTGGGGATCATTATGCAGCATCAGTTCTTTCCGCACAATTGTCACTGCGCACTGACTGCTCATTACATCCCACAGTCCATCAGAAGCCATTATCAAAAATTCATCTTCTTCACTTAAAACTGTCTCTTTCTGTTCCGGCTCTGCACTCAAGGGGCTCCTGGAGCCTTTAGAACCCTTAATGTGCCAGTCTCCAAGGGCCCTTGCCACTGATAGTTGACCATTAAGATAACCATCGTAGATTATACCCCCGAGTCGCTCAATTCTTGACCTTTCTGATGTACAGTTTGGCTTGTGGTCTTTCGAAAGTTCGATAGCTCTACCACGTTTACCTAAAACAGCTCGACAATCCCCTGCATTGGCAATTATCATAGTCCTGCACACCAAATATGAATTATATTTTCAAGAGTCTGGTCAACTCAGCAATGGTAGAACATGTACGAGAAGTTTGCATCAAGGTGAAAACAACCTAATGTACAAGCACAACAATACAACATAATTGACTTGTCCCTTGAAAAGACAGTCATAGAATATCACTCATGGGGAAGATCAATGTTTTCCAACAAAAGAACCAAATTTTCTATGGAAAGGCTTAAGAGGTAGTTTCCAAATTACCTTCCAAAAATAAGAGCAGTCAGAACTGTAGTTCCAGAGGAACTGTCAAGAGAGCGGGCATCTGCAAATGCATGATCAGTCTTTACGAAGGCGCTTTTTATTGCCTTCTCCACACTAGTGGAGAAGTGGTTGTCCTCAATTATGAATTTGAGAATATGCTTTTTAGTAAAGGAGGCTGCGTCTGAACCATTATGGCCATCAAATACCTGTACACAAACTGCTGAAACTCAGGTCAAGTATATATGGCTTGTTCATTTCGAGTAGATCAAACTCATGCTTCACAGTATTAAAATTATATTTATGACTAACATCAACTACATCCTACATATGGCAATGTGGAACAAGCTGCAGCAAAAAATTATATATATGATAATGAAAGTTATCATGCCCCTATTATGGACTGTTAAGAAAGTCAAAAGAAATTACTAGTCCAAGTATAGTCTATCAATAATGCCTACTCCACCAGATACTAAATTCAAGTATACATATGCATTATAATACACATATAAATCATGCTTCACAGTATTAAGTTATCATTTCCTGATTCACCACATGTAATCTTTTGTTGATGGACATGTCGATATGATATCTCAACTCATTATCTATCATCGTCCTTATTTGGTTTGCATGAACTATGATGTCTGATTAATAATTTGTATAGCTACATCAGTCACTAAACCCATATGCTAGAATAGTAACCCAGTACTTACAGTCTTAACAAGTAAACAATGCATTCTAAATGCAACATACACTTCTATAGCAAGCAACATTGATTCAAAAGAATTATAGAATCAAATGCAGTACACATGACACAGCCAGTAACCTTGTCATTAGGCAGACTACCTTGAAATCAAATATTAAGGTACATAAGACCTATAGAATAAATTGCCAGTTCTACTTCTCTTTGGTGATTAAAGTCACAAGAACCATACTTCAATCAGATAATACAGGAACCATACATCTAGATGGTTGCAATTCCCCATGGATGAAAATCACGATAATATATAGAATGTAGGACAGGTCTATAACAAAAAGTTTCATCTGAAGAAACAAACATTATATTTAAGTTGGCCCATCATTGATTAAAAGTAATAAGCTACTCACCCCATAGAATGCTCCCGGAGAAGGGAAGCTTGCTGTTGCACCAAGATGTTCATGAAGATTATCTACGCAGATGTGTTCATCCTCCATATATGATTTTGGTCCTATCTCAGACCAGCTTCCCGAACGAAATATGGGTAAAAAACTAGGTTTTCCATCTGATGGGGACTTTAAGCCCCTATACTCAGTATCTGAATCCTACAGATAGGACATAACAAAATCGTTGATAAAATGAAGAGGGCAGTAGATATAAAACAGATTTAATATTTGGCAATATAGATATTCTCGAACTCAATCAACAGAGAAAACAAGTCGAATTAAAAGAACTCACGGATTCAGATGCTTCAGCCAACCGAGTGGAGCTTATACAATGTCTCATTACTAAAGGATCTCGTGGTGGTTTCCCTATATCCATCTTTTTCAAATTGTCAACAACATCCGAAGTCTCATCTTCCATGGAGAACGACTTTTCCTTAGTATACCCTATCTTTAATACAGTTAATGGAGGCGATAAATCAATTCCTGCTGCCATTTCCCGTTTGAAAACATAAATTCACACCCATGGAACAACTACCAAACTCAAACAACCAACATCTGGAACCATATGATATAATTGAATGTTATAAGTTAAACAAACCTCAACAATAAACAAAATAAAAATATCACACAAATGCAAATACATTTCACTAGAACCAATTGTTCAATTCCATCTAAAATGCTCAATGTTCCAGAAGCGCATTTAACTCAAATAGCATGGATCAAGCATCATAAACATCAAACCATTGATTTCTGCAAAACCATTTGCATCCACATCCTAATAATTTCCTCAAAATGCCAATTTTATTGCAAATCAAACATAATTTTTATTCATCTAAACATACCCTTTTTAACAAAACTCTTTTACATGATCAGTTAAAACATATAAATTTAATAAAACCCAAGTTTCCAAATTATCATATTCCAACAAGATTCATAAATATAAACAAAATGTACAATATTTCAACATAACTATCATATAAAAAAAAAATGAAAAACATATTAATATAATATCCATAGATCTAAATAATAAAACATATATACCTTTGAAGAAGAAGAAGAAAATCTTTAAGAAGATTTCTGAACAAAAGTGATAACAAACAATAGATTGAGATTGATTACTTTGAAGAAGAAGAAAGAAGAAAGAAAGAAAGAAAGAAAGCAGAGCAAAGAGAGAGAGAGGGAATTGTTTTAGTTTAATCACGTGGCAACTGGGAGTACCAAGTGTACCGGTTAAGAATCGTAGCTGTCGGAGTCACAAGTAACTTGAAAAACCTCCACGTGTCAAATTAATAGTGGAAGTTTTTCTTGTTGACCGGATTAACCGTTATGCGATTGAGAGGGTGCGGCTTGCGTGTTTCCACCGTTAGATTATATATTATTTATTTAATTGTTTTGAAGAAAAAGATAAAATAATATTTCAGACGTGCGTGTAAAGTGGCAACTTGTGATTGGAAATAATAATTTTAAAGTAATTGTTATAAGAAAAGATGATGAATTTTTTCATAAAAAATAATGTTGCATGCAAATCACACTAGAATAATTTTGATAGGAAATGAGCCCGGATCAAAGTGACAGTGATTTGTTGTTTGAGAGTTATGAATGAATGGTTGATTTTAAGATTAGAGATGAAAGAAAACGATAGTATACATTTTTGTGAAAATAGAGGATATGGAATGAAATTAAAAATTTATAGTCAGAGAAGAAGAAGACGTGTTTAATTACTACTCTGCTCTTTTAAAAGATTTACTCCCACACGAATCAAACAGTAAGTGATCTCATGTGACACTTTTAACTCGTTCATAAATTTACTAACTTTAAACATGACTCACTTTAAAAGTTATGTTAAAACCGCCATTGATAAGGTTTTCTAAAAGTAATTTATTACCTTATGCAACCATGGGAGGAAATTAACTTGACAGTGGTTTAGCATGCTGAACCAAATGATGATATTATAGTTCTTGAGTACTCTTGAGTCTTGACCTAGCTATATATTGCGCATTGCGCCTCTCATCAAATGTGTGGCTACTGGCTAGGAGGTAATGGGAGAGGTGCATATTGGCAGGGAGACCGGGCTTCTCAATCTATCATCATTGTAGCTATTACACTATCTTTTGGCTTGATGAGATTTCATAAAAACAAAAAAAGATCAGCAAGATGCCAAGATCAAACAGCTTAATAGATACCATATAAGATATTAATAATTGTCATATTCATGCACAATGTTTTCTTGAAAACGAGGGAATGTGATACTTCATATGCTTGGCTTAATTAAATGCAAGTGTAAGATAATTTTTGACTGATGCCTAGTAGGTACAAAAAAAGATTTTTGCATCCACATCAGCCTTACTATTAACTAGGCTTATCTGCAACAACATGAACTTCCTCCACACAATTTAATGTTTTTGAGCAATATCATTCATTCATCAGCATACCTATCAACATATAAACATGGAGGGAAGCAGACCCACTGGCACAATGGAGTTCAACCATGGCATGGACCACTTTAGTGACTTTGGTAAACAATGCAGGTCCTACAATATACAAGATTCAACATCAATCATCAGAGATTCCTAAAAAATAACATCACATGCAAATTGTCTTGGCTCAAATATCTTTGCTTAATAATAGCACATTTTACTGTATTAATTGTATACAAGTTACACTATCATCAAAAGGAATAATGGTGAAGAACTAACCAATATGGTTCAAATGCACATCTCAAGATTGAGACAACTTTCCTGTTGAAGAAAAGGTTAAAATCTTCTTTATTCATTCACACATTACACATAGTTTTACATGTGATGTGAGAGTTCACTGTTATACAGCACTTCTTAGTGTTCCTCTTTCTTAACAGAACAAAAAGAGAAAGTGAAAAAGGAATTTGGTGGTTTTTCTTGTAATTGACTATTTCCCCCCCTTTGGTAAGTAAAAAGTTTCATTCTTGTCAGCTTCATTTGATTCATTGCTTCACTCAGTCTCAATTCTCAAATGTAAACTTCCTCCTCTTTATTGTACGTATCAACTTTCTTACTACTTCAAGAGCTCTTTCATTCTTTCTTACTTTATTATATAAGTGAGATTTTGAAATCATATACAGTATGTAGTTCCTTTTATTTATAAACTAGTGTATTTGAAATTGGGTTTTTTACTTGAAAGAAGTTTGAAGTTTTATTTAATTCTGTTAGTACAATTTTGATAGTTAGAGGGGTTCTGTTTGTTTCTCCTTTTTCTGTCAAGGATGTCTTTTATTGGACCACTTTGAGGTTCTGTGTTTTATTTGGTTGCTGGAGTTGAAAAAGATAGTGGGACTTCAATGGATTTTTTTGTGTGATTATATTCATTTCGTATGTTGGGTTTAATTCCTTTGAATAGCAGAAGATAATAATGGAGAATTGCTTATCATTTAAGGCTATAATGAAAGGGGTTTGGCTTCTATTCCTATTTGTTTTCAATTATGGAGTATTTGCGAATGTGGCTGTGGCTGTTAGTACTAATGTTTCTTCAAGACCTGCATTTATAAACATTGGTGGTGTGTTCACTTTTGACTCTACTATTGGGAAAGTTGCGAAAATTGCCTTGGACGCTGCAGTGAAAGATGTGAACTCTGATTCTAGTGTTCTTAAGGGAACTAAACTGCTTCTAACAATGCAAGATTCAAATTGCAGTGGGTTTACTGGCATTGTTGAAGGTAATTTTTTTTTTTTTTTTTTTTGATAAAGTGTAGAAATATATTTATCAAGACATTATGATTTGGTCGAAAGCATTACCTCCTTGTGATTTGAATTAGCTGTTCTGAATTTTTGTTTCATTATGATAATTGCAGTTCTAAAATTCATGGAAACGGATACTGTAGCCATTATTGGTCCACAGAGCTCAGTTCTTGCCCATTTGATTTCACATGTTGCCAATGAACTCCAAGTTCCTTTAATATCTTTTTCAGCCACAGACCCGACACTATCTTCTCTCCAATTTCCATTTTTTGTGAGGGCTACTCAGAATGATCTATACCAGATGAATGCAGTAGCTGAAATAGTTAGTCATTATGGATGGAGAGATGTGATTGCAATCTATTATGATGATGACTACGGGCGCAATGGGATAGCTGCATTGGGTGAAGGACTTGCACGTAACCGTTGTAGAATTTCTTATAAAGTGGGAATCCCTCCATTGCAGCGAGTTAGTCATGATGATATTACTAACATTCTCGTTAAGGTGATGTCACAAGAGTCTCGAATTATTGTTTTGCACGCAAATCGTGGCTCAGGACTCATGGTTTTTTCTGTTGCTAAATATCTTGGAATGATGGATGCTGGGTTTGTCTGGATAGCTACAGATTGGTTGTCTTCTGTATTGGATTCTTCTTCCTCACATCCTTCATTTACTATGGATATGCAAGGAGTTATTGTGTTGCGCCAACATACTGCAGATTCCCGAAGAAAGAGAGATTTTTTTTCTAGATGGAACAAATTGTCTGGTGGCTCTTTTGGGTTAAGTTCTTATGGCTTGTACGCATATGATTCTGTGTGGTTGATTGCTCATGCCCTTGATGCATACTTTGAGCAGGGTGGTACCATTTCATTTTCTAATGATTCAAGGTTAACCAATGCTAAGGATGGGAAGCTGCACCTTGAAGCAATGAGCATATTTGATGGAGGGAAGCTGTTGCTGGAAAATATATTGCGAACCCAGTTCATTGGTCTAACCGGACCTATCCATTTCATTTCGGATAAATCTCTCATTCATCCTGCATATGATGTAATAAACGTATTTGAAAATGGGCTTCGACGGATTGGTTACTGGTCTAATTACTCTGGTTTGTCGGTTATACCTCCGGAGACTCTCTACATGAGGCCGCCTAATCGTACTAATGAAAACCAAAAGCTGTATACTGTCATTTGGCCTGGTGATACGGTACAAAAGCCTCGTGGATGGGTTTTTCCAAATGGTGCGAAGCAATTGCTTATCGGGGTACCTAATCGAGTTAGTTTCCGGGAATTTGTTACACATGTTAAAGGAACTGATATCATGAAGGGATTCTGCATAGATGTATTTACTGCTGCTGTGAGCTTGCTACCTTATGCTGTTCCGTATAAATTCATTCCATTTGGAGATGGTCATAGGAACCCAAGTTACTCTGAACTTGTCAAATCAATCACAACAAATGTTAGTATGAAATTTGGAAACACCATATTTGAAGTGAAACTTGTTTATACTTATTTCTGATCATTGTGTCTTTGCTTATGCAGAAATTTGATGCTGTAGTAGGAGATATTGCTATTTTCACAAACAGGACAAAGGCTGTAGATTTTACTCAACCTTTCACTGAATCTGGACTGGTTGTTGTGGTTCCATTTAAAAAGTTGAGCTCAAGTGGTTGGTCTTTTCTACGTCCATTTACTTTCGAGATGTGGTCTGTCACATGCGTTTTTTTCCTGTTTGTGGGGGCTGTTGTGTGGATCTTAGAGCATAGGCAAAATAGTGAGTTCAGGGGACCTCCAAGGAAACAACTTATTACTATCTTATGGTGAGGTTTAGAACATGGTTGTGCACACATGAACTCATAATAGTAGCCTGGTTTACAATTTTTCTTGACTCAATTGATAGATAGCGTTCCATTCATGCATATGAATCAACATATTCTATAATCTACACTTTTACTTATTAAGCGAAATCGGTTGGGATGTTGTTATGTTAATAACAAGTAATAAGTATTGTAGAGGAGTTATTCCTTCTTTTTGCTCTTGTCAGCAAGTGTCTTATGGCATTGTAGGACATTTCTTTTCCAACGATGAAACTAAATTAGGGGATTCACATCTTCTTAACTAAGACTTGGAGGATTCTGCAATGGGTTACACACTTAATTTGTAATCTGATCGATGTCTTTGGAAGGTCATAATGAAAGTAAAAAAAAGAGGACGAGTTCATATGTCATATGGCCTGTTCTTCTTATTATGCAAATCAACAGCATATCGTCAGAAGTAACATTGCACGCCCAAGATATATATGCAATTGTTTGTGTTCTTATTTACTAATAGATGAAGCAGAAGGAAATACTAGAACAAGACTTTGAAGGAGCTCCCTTTTCTTTTCCGGTTATTTTAGATGCAATTGTTTCCTAATCAATTACTATTCCTCAATGTTTAAGTCCTGAATTATCTTGTGGCTGATATGTTGCGCTTGTGTGTTGCAGGTTTAGCTTCTCAACTTTATTTTTTGCCCATAGTAAGTGAAAGAAAGACCTTTGTAGTCTTGTTTATTAAGGGAAATGGAATGATTACATTTTATAAGTTGGGTTTTTGGTCTAACTTGCAGGAGAGAGTACAGTAAGCACTCTTGGTCGCTTAGTAATGCTCATATGGCTGTTTGTGGTTCTGATTATCAACTCAAGCTACACTGCTAGTCTGACCTCAATCCTCACAGTGCAGCAGTTATATTCGCCTATCAAAGGAATAGAAAGTTTGAGAAGGAGCGATGAGCCTATAGGATACCAAGTGGGGTCATTTGCTGAACAATATCTGATCGAGGAACTCCATATTTCAAAATCTAGATTAGTTGCTCTTGGCTCACCAGATGAATATGCTGTATCACTCCAGCGTGGTCCTAAAAAAAAGGGAGGGGTTGCTGCAGTGATTGATGAAGGTCCATACGTGGACCATTTTCTCTCAAGTCATTGCAAATTCAGAACTGTTGGCCCGGAGTTCACTAAAAACGGGTGGGGATTTGTAAGTATGACGCAGATTTTTAACTTTCCTTTCGGTTTAAATGAAAGGATATTGACACTAGCATGAGACATAGGCTTATTAAAAACATAAAGATGGGATCTCACACTTTTCATTAGGTTACACATAGACACCAACTGTCCGAGTTGTACGTAAAAGAATGCATGTTAAATATCAGTTGAATGCAGTTCATGCATGTTATTTGTATCATATTTTGTTCAATTTTATTTGTAGCTCTTTCCTTCTTTCTTAAATTTTTTCTGTTGTTGTCTTCTTTGATTGTTTTTAGGCCTTCCCTCGAGACTCTGCCTTAGCAGTTGACATCTCGACTGCAATTTTGACACTATCAGAGAATGGTGATCTTCAAAAGATCCATGACAAGTGGCTGACAAGACCTGCTTGCACATTAGAGAGCATTGCTGAGCTTGAATCTGACCGGCTTCACTTCATGAGCTTCTGGGGCCTCTTTCTTACTTGTGGCATAGCTTTATTTGTTGCTCTCCTCATATATTTATTGCAGCTTTGCTTGAAGTTTAGGAAACACCTTTCCGACGAAACTGATTTTACTGGTCAAGGTTCATCGCTGTCTAGGCGCCTGCACAAGTTTCTGTCATTTGTCGATAAGAAGGAAGATCAGTCAACAAATAAGTCAAAGAGAAGACAAATGGAAACTCCTGCATACGATGAAGAAATAGATGATGATTCCGGAAGAAAGACCAAGAGAAGACAAGTAGACCAGTCATAAAATTGCAGGTTTCATTTGGTCTCCAGAATTGTTCATGCTACAGTATTTATTTTGCATATTATTGAAGTTATGTACAATGTCTTAACTTGGATATGTAAATATGCGTACCTCACTGTATGAATTATAGAAACATGAGCATATGGAATATAGATACATTTGATCTCACTAGATGTTGCAAATGGAATCCCACAACAGTCTGCACAGTTTGAATTCGATAAATGGAATGTTGGAAGTTGGAATGCTGGTCTGGCTCTGTTTTTGTTCTTTTGAAATATTAAAACAGGAGGCAGCTAGAATGGAGGAGGATCGGCCTTCACTTCATCAACTCTTTCAAGGCATCTGCATGGCATCAAATGTTGATTCATGTCGTACAACACAGGTACAAAGCTTCCAACCTGTCATTTTATCCAAAGATCAATTGGTGGCATCTTACATTTGTACAAAGTAAGATATGTGCTTTCAGGTTGTGGCCGTCAGTCCACAAAAGGCCACTAGGGCAGTTATTAGTCCCTTTAGGTCTCAAGAGTGGATCATGCTGTCCCCATAACTATCATAAACCGGATGTGCGAAAACCATATATATTCAGGTTTATACCCCAGTGAGTGAATCAGAATATACAACACAGTGTAATACGGAATTATTTTCCTGTTTCGTGAACTGCATTGCCTTTGTAAATAAATAACTACGTTGCCAACATGAAATCACCAACTTAGTTCACCACAAAGCTTTCCTCAAGATGCAGATCAAGAATACCAAACAATGATGTGCCCATAAGAAGCATATCATTTGCTTAGTGTTTAAGCTTTCTTCTGCATTTTCTTTGGTGCTGACTATCATCAACAAAACTGAACATGCAATATACCAAATCACAGCACATGCACCTAAAGCCTAATGCTGAAGAAGACAGTGGTTACCATGGCCTAAACTTTTGGTTATTACTTCTAAGATCGACGTATAAATGTATATTGATCATATATCTTCTACCATAATTAAGGATCATAGAAGACACTATCATATCTTATTTTCCCTTCCATCCGCACAATTGAAACGTCCATATAAGAAGAAGTCAACAAATAATGCACGCAGGTGCGGTTTCCATTAATTGATAAAGCACATCTTCCTGCTGACTTATGCTCCGTATATAGAGGATTCCAGCCCGTGCAGTACTTAACAACAGAATCAAGTACGTCGACTGGTAGTGGTCCATTACAGTATAGGGCTGGACCGCGATTCCACAAGGAAAACATATGAGACTTGTTAGATGATGCAGAACCATTCACTGTAGGATGAGAAGATATCTAAAGACTTATATTGACAGAGATAGATTCCATTAAGGTTCACCATTGATTAGGCAAAACATTACTGAGTAAATATAAAAAGCATGATAGATTAGTGTCCTACTACTGTCCTTTGTTTCTAGTCATTAATCATTATCATTGCTGGGCTGTTTGGAAAATCACCTTTTGTTATTAGTCTTCATGGTTCAATCACCAATGAATTATTTAGCCTAGCTACCATGCATATTAGAAAGATATATTCATGATTAGTGGCTTTCATCTCTTGAATTTGGCCATATTACATAACAAAATATAAGCAAATGACCAATCAAAAATCTCTTGATGAGCATCATCATATATACATTACATTAGTATCCATATATACATATGAGGCCTCCCCATACTATAGAATAAATATGTGTCATGATCAAAATAACACTTTTGTCCATCTACTAAATTACAGTGGAATGTGGCATTCCAACTTCCAAGTTTCCAACCACTCAACTTGCTTGTACATATTCTGTTGGTATTAATTAAACAACCATGGATAAAGTCATAAGGACATAAGGTTCTCTTTCTTCTCAAGTATTCTCAGAATTTAATAATTAAAAATGTCCACTAATCCACTTGTGTTTCACATGAAACACAAGCTTTAACTCTTCTTTTCAATTATATTTCTTTCTTTACAGTGCAAAGATACTATATGTTAGCAATTGTGCTACTTAAATGCTACCACAACACAATGTCTTAGAATATAAGAACAGGTTTTGTCCTAGCTTTGCTTTCATTTTCATCTTCTTTTCAACTTTAATGGCTTTTTCTTTCTCTATATATATATGATTTGTATTCATGACTGATGGTATAACAGACTAACAGTTCTATACTTGTTCAGGTATTTTTATGAGATGGGTACTTGATTTCTCTAAACTGCTTTCATTTTAATGAATTGTGTTGTTATTTATTGGTTTGTGCTTCTTTTGTACACTTTTCTTGTTCTTTGGTATATTTTTTCTGAATTTGGATTGTTCTAGGGAAATATGTTTAGCTCTCACTGAATTAGACCTATATATTGAATTGATACAATTAGCTTGTACTATTTATTGTCATTAAAAGTAAAATCAATGGTGTTTCGTCGGTCGAATTCATGTTCATTTGCTAGAAGTCAATACACAAGTCTTTTCAGTTATCTGAGAGCCTATATATTGTTTTCTGATTTTGCAGTTATTCCCAGTTAAGAAATGCTGTTTGAATTTGACTTAAATTCATATGAAAGGATAGGTATTTGAACTCAGGGAAAAGAATAATTAGTCTCCTCGCCATGAATTTGGCTTGGTGTCTTTTGTTTCTATCAGTATTTTCATTTGCGGGGTTCTCGAATGGGGCGTCACGACCAACTGTAGTGAACATTGGAGCTATATTTGTTCTTAGTTCAATTAGTGGACAAGTTTCAAAGATTGCCATGGAAGCTGCTGTAAATGATGTGAATTCTGATCCTAGTGTTCTTGGTGGGAGCAAGCTAAAAATTACTATACATGACTCCAATGCCAGCGGATTTCTCAGCCTTATTGGAGGTACTTTGTCTTCTTAATGTTGTCTTGATCATCACTCCATTATTTTCTCTTCGCATTCTTTGATGGAAAAACAAAAAATATGGTGGTGGAATGAATTGAACAGAGGAGCACTCAATCACAAACTTAGCTTTGTTGTTTTCTTTGCTTATGTTGTGTAGAATTAGTCCATACCCAATTATCTGGTGTATAGGTTAATAATTTAATATGAATTTCATTGGCAAACAGCTTTGCAATTTATGGAGAATGATATTGTGGCCATCATTGGTCCACAAACTTCTGTAATGGCTCACGTACTGTCACATCTTGCGAATGAGCTCCATGTTCCACTATTGTCTTTCACAGCCACGGACCCCACCCTTTCTGCTCTTCAATATCCCTTCTTTCTTCAAACATCACCAAGTGATATATTCCAAATGACTGCCATTGCTGATATTGTCAGTCACTACGGCTGGAGAGAAGTAATTGCAGTATATGTTGATGATGATCATGGGAGAAATGGCATAGCTGCATTAGGGGATAAACTTGCAGAGCGACGCTGTAAAATTTCTTATAAAGCAGCACTTCTTCCTGATCCTGGAGCAACTGAAGAAGTAATTAAAGACGCACTTGTTAAAGTGGCACTGATGGAGTCACGAGTAATTGTTGTACATACTTATTCGAAATCAGGTCTTATGATTTTTGATATAGCAAAACGTCTTGGAATGATGGAAACTGGATATGTGTGGATTGCTACCACTTGGCTGTCTACTGTCTTGGATTCTAAGGACAAAAAGTCTCTTGATAGAGACTTACAACACCTTCAAGGAGTTCTCACACTACGTCCACATACAACACCTTCTGAGAGGAAAAAGGCCTTCCTCTCTAGGTGGAACGAACTTAGTAATGGAACTATAGGGTTAAACCCCTATGGTCTATATGCATATGATACTGTATGGATGATTGCTTTTGCAGTAAAAGAACTCCTTGATAAGGGTGGAACTATATCATTTTCTAATGATTCGAACCTACATTCTGTAGCGGGAGGAACTCTAAACCTTGAAGCAATGAGTGTATTCGATGAAGGGAAGCAGTTGCTTGACAATATCTTACACACCAATATGACAGGCCTGACTGGTCCCATTAGGTTTAACCCTGATAGGTCTCTCGCACGTCCTGCATTGGATGTGATTAATGTGATTGGTACCGGGTTTCGACAGATAGGGTACTGGACTAATTACTCAGGGCTATCTGTTGAAACCCCTGAAATGCTTTATATGAAGCCACCTAATCGCTCGAGTTCAAATCAGAAGCTATATGGTGTAATCTGGCCTGGAGAAACAACAACAAAACCTAGGGGATGGGTTTTCCCAAACAATGGAAGGGAGTTGAGGATTGGAGTTCCAAATAGGGTTAGTTATCGGGAATTTGTCTCAAAATCAAGAGATTCTGATACGGTCAAGGGATACTGCATTGATGTGTTTCTTGCTGCTGTTGGCTTGCTACCTTATGCTGTTCCTTATAAATTCATACCATATGGTGATGGTCATAAGAACCCAAGCTACACCCAACTTGTGCAATTGATCACTACAAATGTGAGTAGAAATTCTCTTATCTTTTTATTTTGGTTTCCTCGTTTCGGTAATAAGTAATAATTTTTTTCAGTGTTGTTACTTATATATTATATGTATTGGCTTCTGTAGTATTTTGATGCTGTAGTAGGTGACGTTGCAATTGTCACAAACCGCACAAAGGTTGTAGATTTTACACAGCCATATATTGAATCAGGACTAACTGTTGTGGCTCCAGTTAGGAAGATGAATTCCAGTGCTTGGGCTTTCTTGCGCCCATTCACTAAGATGATGTGGGCTGTTACTGCAATATTCTTTATTGTTGTAGGAGCAGTTGTATGGATTCTAGAGCATAGGATCAATGACGAGTTTCGAGGCCCACCTAGACAACAAGTTGTTACAACTCTATGGTGAGTGCTTGTGAATTTTGATCCTGTTAAGTATTCAACAGGTTCTCACACCATGTTGAACCTGGTGTCTTGGTTTTGTGTTATCAAATAGTCAGGAATCATATAAGACATCTGACATACATTTAATTTCTTCCCGTTTTCCAGGTTTAGCTTTTCAACATTGTTTTTCGCCCACAGTAAGTAAGACCAAATTGATTACTGCTGTTATATCCTTACTAGTATAAGCAAAGCTAAGCAAACTTATCAAGTTGGGTTTTTCTTGTTTTTGTAGGAGAGAACACAGTGAGCACACTCGGTCGCTTGGTGCTGATCATATGGCTCTTTGTGGTTTTGATAATCAACTCAAGCTACACTGCAAGTCTTACCTCAATTCTCACAGTGCAACAGCTATCTTCTTCAATTAAAGGAATTGAAAGCTTGATGGCTGGCACTGAACGTATTGGGTACCAAGTAGGGTCTTTTGCAGAAAATTACTTGAGTGATGAGCTAAGCATTCCTAGATCTAGACTTGTTGCTCTCGGCTCACCCGAAGAATATGCAGTTGCCCTCGAAAGGGGGAAAGTTGCTGCCGTGGTTGATGAACTGCCATATGTAGAACTCTTCCTCTCGAATCAGTGCAAGTTTTCCACTGTAGGACAAGTTTTCACCAAAAGTGGATGGGGATTTGTAAGTATCTTATCAACAAAAACATTTTAAAGTAGAAAATTATATATGGGATTATATTTTTTTGCTAATTACGACAGTGATTAAAATTCTGTTTGATAATGATTGTCAACTGACCAACGAATCCAAGCAACACCCTTGAAATGCATTTGCTTCATAGATGAAGGCAGATCATTTTAAGTCATCCTCCTCATTCAGAAATACCTTTAATCAACTATGTCTGCCATCAGATTTACATGGATAATGATTGGTGTAAAGTTTAACTGTTTCCGTATTTGCTTTGTTCAGGCCTTTCCACGTGATTCCCCATTAGCCGTTGATATGTCGACTGCCATTCTAACTTTATCTGAGAATGGTGAGCTCCAAAGGATCCACGACAAGTGGCTGATAAGAAGAGCTTGTAGCTCACAGGGAAGTGAGCTTGAGTCAGACCGTCTCCACCTAAGGAGTTTTTGGGGACTCTTTCTCATATGTGGGATTGCTTGTTTTTTGGCTCTTCTTGTGTACTTCATCTCAACTATCCGGCAATTTAAAAGATTCTTCCCACAAGAAGCAGAACCTACTTCTCAAGGTAGCTCTGTTTCTAAACGACTTCAGACATTTTTCTCATTTGTTGATGAGAAAGAGGAGCCCTCAATCAAGTCTAGGAGGAAGTCCTCAATTGATAATGTGAAAGAAGATGAATCGAGGAATGGATCACAGAGAAAACCATTGGAAATGTCCCCAGACAACCAAATGAATGGTGGCGATCGTGGTATGCATTAAGCTAGCAACTTCTATTTTTCTAACTAATTTTGGTTAAGTTGGTTGTCAGGTATTATTGTAACTATCTTTATCTATTCTCCTCCAACTTTTCTATTAAAGATATTCAATATATAACTTTGCGAAACTGTGAACGTCAATTCAAAAGGAGATGTCATAATGCATACACTAGTGTAATACTTATTTACGCATCCATGCTTCAGATAAATCATCTGCAACCCTAATCTACTTTTATCCGGCTGAATTCAATATTGACGACAATAGAAAGCATATATATAAAACTCAATATTGACGACAATAGAAAGCATATATATAAATGACGATCAGAACAAAACTACCAGTATATCAAAAGTCTAAGGAATATATAACAATAATGTAGAACTCATAAATTGAGAAAACCATTGCAGAAATGAGTACGTAGTCGAAAAGCATCGGTTTTTATTATCTCCCCTCCATTGGAAATCAATATTGACAAAGATAAAAAGCATATATATAAATGACGATCAGAACAAAACTACCAGTATATTCAATAATGTAGAGCTCATAAATGAGAAAACCATTTGCAAAAATGAGTAGGTAGTCGAAAAGTATCGGTTTTTATTATCAGAATCTCTTTGTGTAACTCTATTACAATCTCGGTAGAAATACAAAACAATCATCATTAGCAGAGTCCACCTGTTTTCCTTGAATGATATCATCTGACATCCTAGTTCCGCAAACTTTCAACAAGCTTGGCAGATAAAGAAGCCTCTGCCTTGTTTTCCATTCAGCTTCCCCAGTTGAATTCAATTTAACTCATAAGCACTAATCTGATCCTGCTGCATCTTCGGATTTGCTTTCACTTCTTTCTTGAAGTTAAAAACTTCCTACGCTTCCCCTGAATCTTCAAACTGTCGTTAACCAATGACCTTCAGGCAAATAATCGTGTCCCAATTCCATTTCTCAATCGTCGGTACTTTTTCTTTTTTCCAAGTTCCTGAGCTCCTACTGAATCTTTCAAACTCTCAATAAGGTGATAATTCATTTACCTCAATTTTCAACTGTCATTGCATTGTTTCAACTTCTTGCGCTTCTTTTGCTGAACCTTCAAACTGTCATCAACCAATGATCCCTCAGGCAATGATCGGAAATCGCGTAAAGGGTGATACTTCAATACTCTCAATTCTTTCTTAGCTAAATCAAGTCTTTGTTTCTCATCTCTATACCTTTTATCCAAAACTTGAATCTGTTGTTTACAAACTCTAATTTCCATCTTAACAGTTGAAAAACGACTCGCAAACGAAACCCCACATTGCTCAACAACTTTCTTCTGCATTCCTCTAACAATTTCTGGTTGCCAAACATTATTCAAAGCAATTGAAGAACTTCTAACCCTTTCTAAATTCTTTAATTCATCAATTGTTAATCTCAATTTCTCATTCTCTTCAATCAATTGTAACTCAAATTCTCTCATCTTTGCTTGATGAATATGAATTTGACTTTCAATTCGAAGAATTGCACGTCGATGGGAAGCAAGCTTTTGTTGTTTTTCTCTTTCGAATTTTGATTTGTAGAGGTTTTTGAGTAAAAGGGGTGTTGTTGTTGATTGAGTTTGAAGGGTTTTGGGATAATCTAGGGTTAGTAAAGAAGACCAAAGAGTGTTTTCATTGGATAATTGATTGAGGCGTTTTGATGAAATTGAAATAAAGCAAAGATCTTTGTAGTTTAATTTGGATTTCTTGATACCAATTTGTAAGATTTCTCTCCAAATTTCATCTGGTAAAGCTGCCATCTTTTTGCTTCTTTGTGTTTAAGATTGAAAAGCTAAAATTAAAACCAAACACGCCTTAAATTCCAAAAGATTTGTAAAAAACTCCTATAAATATAGGACTATTTAGGTTTTTCCTTCGTAAATAATACCTAATTAGGTTTTGGTCCTGTAACCATAAAAGTAGATATTTGAGATACCCCATTTGAAAAAATTAGTTTTATAATGGGTGGTTTAGATAACACTACATTTTTGTTTATTTATTTTTTTTACTAATTGAAAATCAAATTTTATTGATAAACTCAACGAATTACACAAAAGTAGAGGACAAACGCGCTACAAACTGCGCGGCAAGTCCTTTCTGGATAGCAAACCCGATTCTCCTAAATACATATTCGTTCGAACCTGCAGTCATCACGTTGCTATCCATTATCTTCTGCACTCTCCTGAGGAGTTCAACTGCTTCTGAGTCTAGCAATCCAAATGTGTCAAATGCAAAAGGGATGAAACTATGTTTATTTTTTTATTTTTATTTTTTGGTTTTTTTAACCAAAATTTGAGGATAGCACCATAGGTGAAAATGTCGTTTAAACGCGGATATCCGACCTCCCAAAAAACGATATATTTCGCGAATATCCGACCTCCCATGTCGGATATGGGAGTTTTGGTAAATTCAAATGTACCGGAATTTTTCGAGGATATTCGCAAATATTCGCGAAAAATTCGAAAAATTGGGAGGTTTTCTGCATTTTTCGTGTTTTTCTTCTGATTTCAATATATAAACTTATAATTAAAAGAAAAACATACATTACAAATTAAACACACGATAAATCATACAAGGAAGCTAAGGCAGAACTATTACACAAGATAGTTTTACTCATAGGTGAAAAAATCGTAAATATCGGGCGGATATTCATAGAACTTTTATATGTTTCTAATACAAGAACTAAACACAAACAACCTCATTACAACTCAACCCATAGTTTTATTTTAATAATCAAAATAAAAGACACATGCTAACCCCAGAATGATAGACGCCCCATGTCAAACCGATGAGCTTCGAGTCGCATACGTGTGGGGACGAACTCAGTACAGTAATATTCCCATGACATTGTTTGCTCGTACGACCTGAATTGGTCAATATGCATATCATATGCATCTTGATCCATACAATACGGAGCAAATGATTCAAAGATAGGAAATCTCGAGTATTGTTGAACCGACATTAATGTATCGGCTGACTGCACGTCCGACCCACTTGTCATTGGGGCCAACCAACTCCCTATATTAGGAAACTAAGAACCTCTGGAATCTGGTTGGGTTTGGTAGGATGGTACACTGAAATCATCACTTTGGGAGGTTCCCATGTTACCATAAGAAAAATGAGGGTAAACATAGGTAGGTTGGATGTTGCTTTGAGAATAAGGGAGGTTCCACGAACCTTGGGAAGAAAACTGGTCAGGAATGTTCCATGAACCTTGGGAAGATACCTTAGATGATTCTGTTTCCGTTTTAGGATGCGGTCTTTTCTGTCGAGGTCGTTTTCCTTCTCTTGGTTGTTGCCATGCAACATGGTCTTCATCTTGGGTGGCAAAAAGAAATTGAGACTCCCCCGTAAAATGAATGAAAACTTTATAAAAGTGAGAGAGAACTTCACTTTGGCATAGGCGTGTTTTTTTTTTTTTTCGTTTCTTTCTGATATATTGCTCTACAATGATGATAGTTATAGAAAATAGAGAACTCATTTAATAATCTTATGACACATGCATTCCTTCCTACATTCTGACTTGCAATAACCTTAGAAGCATTAATTGTTATTTTCAATTGAACGGAAAAATGATCGATGAAATTTAACTTTCTTTATATTATATCAATTGAGAGGGCCATGAAGTTCATCACGAAAGTTTCCAAACATCTAGTGCCTTTTGGACCTTTATTGATAAGCTCATCGAAAATTCTAGTTCGGGAGGAATTAAAAATAAATGTGTTAATTTCAAATCGAAAATGTCGTAAATTTCGTAAATTTCGGTTTTTGCCGAATATTTCGTGAATATTCGATAAATTCCGAACGGCATGGGGTGTTTTAAATTTCGTTTATATGTCGTATGCCGTACCGATCCGAATAGCCAAAAAACGGAATATTTCGTGAATATCCGGGCGGCAAATTCGATTTTTTCACCTATAGATAGCACATAACAGTTATCACATTGCTATCTATTATTTTTTTATTTCTAGAAGCAAGTTAGGTAGACCTGACCAGATTTTTTTATCAAAACAATATTACGATATAAAATACAATACACGTTACACCTCATTCACGAGGAAAAGAAGTCGGTAATAGAAGAAGTTCCCTGGTATAATACAATTTAGAATACAATACACCTTCACCAATGCAATGTTTATATTTGGTTTCTTCCAATCTCTTAATTAGTTTTTGGCTGATATATGTATTAGGGATACACAGAGAAGTTGATGACCAACTTGTATATTTAGTGATACCAAAATAACCCGACACTATTTATATTGATGAAAAGCAAATTCCCTGTGATACCAGCTCATGTAAGTAGGCATGTTTGTGGATGGTACATAAACATGGACACTATCACATGAATCCATTCTCAACACTTAGCTCCTCCATAAAACTCTTTTTAACTAATGCATCTTTCAAAAAACTAATGCATCTTTCCTTGTATATGGTCTCAAACTTAATCTCATCTGGACTCAAACTAGTCTACTCTGATTAGAAGTAGTTAACTTCATTCAAATACAAAACATTCTATCATATCATAACCTATGCTCATTACCGACGAAAAATAAAAAAAAACAACCTATTGATTTTCAAAAAAATGTCATAACCGAACAAGATTTTGAACTATAATTTTTATTTACTAGAGTTTGAAATTCAAAATAAAGTTGCGACTTTGCCAGCTGATGATATGAAGAGAAAAGCCATATCTAACCATAAAGCCGCTTCAAACGGGCAAAAAGATGCAACAGATATAGACATTTTTATTTAATTTTCTGCCTATGAATAAAGGCTCTTACCTTTGTTGACAAACTGATCCAACATTCAAATTCATGGCATATATTTAAAATAAAAAGATTAATAATTGACAACGTAAGTGATAAAGTATCCAACACCATTTCAATTCACAATGATGCTTTCCATAAAAAAAAAAAAAAAAAAAAGAAAAGAAAAATTCACAATCATGCTACATTACTGTTGTGGATAGTAGCATGTCCCATAACCTGAAAACATAAGAAGAAAAACCACATGTAAATGATCAATCATGTATCTAATATGGTAATGAAGAGAAATAATACTACTGTATAAGGGTAATAAACTTACTTGGATCACTGAAGGTAACAAGTCCAGTGCCTTTGAAATCACAATTCCAATAATTTCTTCCATGCATTTGATAGTAACCATTCATAGCATAAGATGCATGTGCATGAAGCTTGTTAGGATCAAAACATGCACCATGATCAACCAAATCTTTACAATCAACTCCACCAGCTCCACAACAGAAATCTAATACAGCTTGAAGCATCTTCTCATCAGCATGAGGTTTAGCAACACACCAAACTGATGGACCCTTCACACCACTTGATGATTTCTCTCCAAACCCGAATTTTTCTCCATTATTACTACAAAATTTACAACTTAATTCTATTTCATATACCTTTGATCCATCTCCATTAAAAATCCCAAAATTTCTCTCACTATCACTCCCCTGTTTTTGATTTTCATTGAACAATGCAAACACAAAGATTTCTATACTATCTTTAGGCCTCATAGGGGTCCCTTTGTGTGACTCCCCCCGTTCAATCAACCTTGTGTTGTAAGTCTTTGCATTGTTTGGTGTCGCTGCCATATCACCACGATCGCTCTTGGATGGCCATCCTGATTCTGAAATTGTAATATCTATAGTTCGATTTCCAAATCCAAGTGCATTAATTGCAGATCGCACTGCATCAATTTGTGCATCAAGCATATTCCTATAAACATAGCCCTTAGGGTCATGTACTGCAGTTCCATTCCCAAGTAATGCATACTCTAGATCAACTTGAGAGGGGTTGTCTCTAAAAGCAAAGTAAGGATATGCATTTATCATGAATGGTGCACCAGTTTCCGAAAGGAATTCTAGTATAGAAGTCATAGTGGACAAAAGATTAGAAGCAAATGTAGATGTTGAAGGAGGGAATGAGGAGGATAGAACAGCCATACTATGTGGTGTAGTGACCTTAATCTTACGGTCAAGACCGTGTTGTATAAGAACAGAATGTATATTTTGTATAGCTTGGACTAATGTAGAAGGATCCAACTGAGAATCATCACTAGTCAAGAATTCATTACCTACAACAATCACAACAATAGATGTAGCAGGGAGGAACCGTGAGACGCGTTTGGTGAACCAATCTTCAGCAACGGATGCACTTTTACTTATGTTAGTCACATTTTCATTCTCTACTGCAACAATGAGATCAATACCAGTGTTTGAAAATGCTTCAAGTATGTCTGGGTTGGTGTCGTAAATCTTGACCTTGTCAATGAGTGTAGATTGGAGTAATTGGGCAACTCTTTTTGGAGAAGGAAGATTGTTACCAAGTGTTCCATAGTTAATTCCAATACTCAAAACGTTGGAAACGAAAAGTGATGTGAAGAGGAGGTAGAATGTGAAGGGAAGTAGCCTGAGAGAGAGCATTTTGGTGTACTGTTGTTTCTTGCTAACAATGTTACTGTCTTTGCAGTTTGATATAATCATATAAATAGACTAACTAAGAAGACATGAGGACATGCCCTCGACATAATTATGGAAAATTTTGAAATTGCTTTAGTCACTTTAAAGCATAAAGAGAAATGTTAAAAAGCTTGTCTCAAGTGGTTTACAGGAATTATTAGAGAGTTGATTGATTTAAATCTATCAATCTAATTACCAACTCTAGGTATATTTAGCATCTAAGATCTTCAGAGGCACATTTCGAGTCCAACATCAAATGTTCACAAAGGATCAAAACCCACTGCCAAAAGTGGTAGTGCATGTGAATAACTGAATATATGGATGTCATGAAACAAAGCAATGTATATAGCATGAAAAATAACAATATTGTCATATATATAGGATAATATATCATTGATCTTAATATGTCAAGCTTCCTTCAAATACGAAAAAGCTGTAATATTGGATTGTTTGATTGTTAGTACATTTTAGTTAATATTTGAAGAAGTTATTATAAGTTATTGGAGGAAATTGACACCCGATATAAAATTTGTTTTACTGTATCTCGACTGATATCAGCCACATTATGATATCAGTCAGTGAAATTATTGTATCTCGTATGTGGTTTGTAAATCATCCGGCAATTATGCATGCAGGTATCCTGTATAACAATTCATTTTTGCTGCAAATATGGTAATGGTATAACAGTTTTGGTTAGTACTTTTTTGTTACATTAAAAAAAGAGTTACATAGCATATAAGTTATTGGAGGCAATTGACAGGATGGTATAACATAATTTCAGAGAAAAAGTATAACTTATGGTTGGCACATCAGCACGCAAGGAGCCAAGGACTGCAGGGTGAAAACCCAATATATACAATATAACAATAGTAAAACAAATAATAAAGCGATAAACAAGTAAAGAACACACGATATTTTTAATGTGGTAAAACCCAATGTGGGAAACGTCCACGGTTGTCCTCGCGACAACAAATAAATCCACTAGATGAAAAGAGATGTACAAACCTATCAACTACTTGCAATCACTGCGAGTTGACACTACTGGTTATCTCTAACACCTTGACTTCACCAGAGTACCTTGATGTACGCACAAGACACTCGACTTCTTGATGAACACACAAGAAGACTCGAAGCCGATCTATGAAGCAAGCTTACACCAGAGTTCCTTGATGAACACACAAGGATACTCGACTTCTGATGAACACACAAGAAGACTTGAAGCTGATCTCAATATTCAATAAGGAAGAAGAAGATGAATGGGGAAGAAGAGAATGAGTTCAATCACCAAAACAACCTAAACCAAAACCTAAACAAACTCCAAGACCAGAGATGAATTGGACGGCCAAAGAACTACTTTCTTCTTTGGTTGAAAACATATTTACTTAGGGTTTTGGAAAAGAGAGAAAATAGGCCGAAAACAAGAAATCCATACGACGACGTACGTACGCCCTAACTAAGTACGTACGTCCCTGAACCAAAAGAAGAACTGTTGAACTCAACATACGTACGTCCTAACTAGGTACGTACGTCCTAACACAAAGAAAAACTTCTGTCCAACTCTACGTACGTACGTCCTAACTAGGTACGTACGTCCTGGAATAAACAACAACCTGACAGACTTTGAACAAGAGTAAGAAGACACGAGATGACGCTCACACATCAAGGTACTTCCTAATAATGACGTCAAGGCGAGATAACCTCGGACACTCCTAACCTAGTCACAAAATGATGTCAAACAACCGAATGTCGGTTTCAATCTCCCCCTTTGACATTCATTTTGGGACAAAAACCTATGACTCTAAACGCATTTATAATACGTGCTTACAAACCCAAACCAAACACAACGGCATTTATAATACATGCCTACAAGAACACTCACACTCAATACTAACCAATGAGACGATCATCATCTTGAAAATCACGTCCTAAAACACCAACACAAGCTTCAAGATAATATGCAATGAATCACCATCATATGATAATCAACGGGAACATGAAGCTTTGACAATCAGAGATGAGACGGAAGCAACAAAAATCATAACCCAAACAGAGAATTGACGAAAGCTTGTAAGAACTACTCCCCCATACTTCATGAACTTCAAACATGGATACTTGTGTTCCCCCACAAGTGTAGCATACCTGAAACATGACCCAAGATACACTAACAAAGAAAAAGAAGATGTTAGTTTTAGAGTCATACATCTCCCCCTTTTTGTCACAAAAGAAGCAATGTGACAAAGAAAAGAAGTAAGAAAAACTAAACCATAACAAATAAAAGAAAAGAAGAGAATAATAAAACATGTTAACAAGAAATAGATATTGAATAAAAGATATAGAACAATCTCTTGTCAACACAAAACAAATACCATCAACATGAGAAAAATCCTTAACTAAATCAACTTCACAAGCCTTAACAAGAAGATAAAGAGAAAGAACCGATGTACCATAAAAGTGAAGAGGAACACATCATGAAATTTCCAAAATAGTAGTCAATACCAATCGATACAAAAATAAGAGACAATATATTGGGATAAACAAAAGATTGAACAACTAAGAGAATTGAAGTGCATCATAAACTAAACCTCGGTGTGTGTAGATGCAATGCAATGCATAAAAAGAGAGAAAGTTCACCATTAGAACACACCCTTTGAAGACCTAGAATATAGAACCACCAACAAGAGACATACGATTAGTAAGTGAGCTTAGAAGAAACAAACTTCAACCCCCTTTGAAACAAACGTTATGAGTAGAAGACAAACGAATATAAATATGATCTTTCAAATGAAAACCAAGACATCCAAAAGGCAAAGAAATATAAACTTTGAATGCCTTACATAAAAACAATGAACATGCGCTTGGATTTTTATTTTGCCGCATGTGGTGGAGTTTAGTTTACATCACTCCAATGTCATTCCCGCGTGGGAGGGATTTTTGCCTCCATCTTTTCAAATACACGAGGGTAGGGTGTAGCCTACATCTTTTTGACAAACACAAACTCAAGAAGTGCAATACCATTATAACGTGCAACACAAGAACTAACATCTCTTGAGTGCATCAATCAGAGCATGACCCTTACAACCACAACGAGTTCTTAGCCAACTGATATTGCTTTAAAGACAATCAAATTTCTGGGGATAAAGTGAGTCATTGACCACTAACAAGAGTTGTAAGAGGAAGATAAGAATGCTCAATAACACGAACAACAAGATAAACATTAACCAAAACAGATGAGAGATAGCTCAAGATAACATAAATACTCGAGAGATAGAGAAGTTCTATGAACTCGAAGAATATGTAAGTGGTTTCCAAAAACTCCCATCATGCAAGCATGCCGTGCATTGTGCAAACAAGCGAGGAAAAATGCATGATACATACCAAAACATACTTAAGAGTTCAGAAAGAAAAAACACCCAAACATATTGCAACTTATTTAAGACAATTGAATTAAACCAATATCTCAATAAAGATGCATCCAACAACACATACATGGAATAAATAAATAAGAAAAAACAAAAATAGAAGGAATAACCAACAACCTTTTTTTTTTTATTAACAATGTATTCAGACGTGTAGCATGATCTGCAAGCTAAACAAACAAAGCATAAAAAAAATAGAAGCACCAAACAAATAGCCTATGTGGTTAGAGAAATATGCAATTCAAATAAACATAAGGTTAGAAAACAAATCACATCATCCCAAAAGTAGGACACCGCCAGACTTTTACAAGTCTAGAAAAACCTTCAACTTATCTTTTCTTACCCATATTTGTTTGATACTCGACGTACTCATCTTGGGTGTAGAAACGATATGAGATTTTCCCTTACCAAGCTTTGCAAGAGACTTGTCCTTAACTAACTCCATCTTAGTCTTTGACTTCCTTTTGTTGGAGTACCCGTTTTTCTTAAATCTATGACAATAAGCATTAGAGTTCCAAGGTCTAGAAAACGCACAAGAAGGAACATAAGAATCAACATGATTATAATTATAAGGAACACGAGAATAACATTTAACATGTTGATTAAAATCCCAACAAAATATATCCAAATGACCATCTCTACGACAATAAGAACAATGAAAAATATTAGACTTACTCAAAGAATTCTTATAAGGAGATGTGGTAGTAGAAGATAAAACAAGTATGTCACCATTGTATTTGTGACATGGTGCCTTAACAAGACCTATACCTCCATTATGAGAACAATATGGCTTATCAGCAAAAACAACCTTACCATTAGCTTTAGACTTAAACTTTTTGCGAGAAACATGTTGAAAAATATTAATATTAAGTCTAGTCTCAATAGGTGGGGTAGGCAAAAGAGCAGCCAAGCTAGATTGTTCAAAAGTAGTCCCACTCGATAAACAACGACTACAATTAACATTAGGAAGGTCAAATCTGGTTTTATTCATATCTTGCAATTTGAGTTGAGTAGATGCAAAATCTTTCTTGGTTACCTCAAACTCAACTAAAAGAGATTTATATCTGTTTTCACCTTCATCATTAGCCTTCTCCAGATCTGCAATTCTACACAACAAGTCAAGTTTTCTTGTTCAAATAATTTAGAAATAGAAATTGAATCATCTGCAGTAGAAAGAATTTGTTTTTCAAGAGTCTCAATTTTATCCTGCAAAGTAAGATTAGCCTTTTCCAATTTTTTGATTTTGGAATCATAAACTTCCCTTTGAATCAAATAGTTTTCTGCACAATATCTGAGTCGTAGTTCTAGAGAATCAACCTTAGTCAGTAAAACACCATTATCTTCAAAACAAAAATTATCAGAAATAGTAGACAAATTACAATTAGCTTTATTCATCATAATTGCACCAAAAGGATCAACGCGTGAGCCATTACGCTCCATAACAAGCGCCCTGAGAAACTACAAATAGTGCTAATCTAACAGTTCAATATTCAAACAACTTAAACGATATGCAGAAAGTAAATAACACACAGAAATTTTTAACGTGGTAAAACCCAATATGGGAAACGTCCACGGTTGTCCTCTCGACAACAAATAATCCACTAGATGAAAAGAGATGTACAAACCTATCAACTACCTGCACTCACTGCGAGTTGATACTCCTGGTTATCTCTAACACCTTGACTTCACCAGAGCACCTTGATGTACGCACAAGACACTCGACTTCTTGATGAACACGCAAGAAGACTCGAAGCCGATCTATGTAACAAGCTTACACCAGAGTTCCTTGATGAACACACAAGGATACTCGACTTCTTGATGAACACACAAGAAGACTCGAAGCTAAATCAATATAAACAATAATGAAGAAGAAGATGAATGGGGAAGAAGAAGATGAGTTCAATCACCAAAACCACCTAAACCAAAACCTAAACAAACTCCAAAAACAAGAGGTGAATTAGACGGCCAAAGAACTAACTTGTCCTTTGGAATAGAAACCCTATTTATACTTAGGGTTGGAAAACAAGGAAAATGGGCCGAAATAGTGCAAACCGACTTTGGACGTTCGTACGTCGATATGACGTTCGAACGTCGCCACACAAAAATAAGCCTGCTGCCTACCATGACGTACGAACGCTCTAACTCGGTACGTACGTCTCCACACGAAACAAGTCTGCTGCCTACCATGACGTACGTACGCCCTAACTTGGTACGTACGTCCTGACCAAAACAAGTCTGCTGCCTACCATGACATACGTACGTCCTAACTAGGTACGTACGTCCTAACACCAAATCTTCACTCTGACACAAGGACGCGAGAACACAGACTCGGGACGATGTGCGTACAACTTGGTTTTCCTAACAATGAAATCAAGGTGAGATAACCATGGACACTTTGTCACAAAATTGATGTCAAACCACTTCGTGCCGGTTTCAATCTCCCCCTTTGACATTGATTTTGTGACAAAAACCTATGACTCTAATAGCACTTATAAAACGTGCTTACAAGCCCAAACCATGGCATTTATAAAAACATGCCTACAGAATCACTCAAGGTAGAACACATACCGAGTCACCAATTCTTGTTATCCAGCTTGAGTATTACGCTTTAACCATCAGAGACCAAACGGAAGCAACAAGAAATTCTGAAACAATCAAAGAGCCAACAGAAGTTCCTCGAGCAACTCCCCCATACTTCATGAGCTCCAAAGTTTGACACTCGAGCTCCCCCATAACTGTAGCATACTCGAAACATGACCCAAAACTATACAACCTCTAAACATCAACACGTTCACTCCCCCATACTTGTAGCATACCTGCAACACGACCCAAGAATACACTAACAAAGGAAGAAACGAATGTTAGTATTAGAGTCATAAATCTCCCCCATTTTGTCACAAATGAAGCAAGGTAACAAAAGAAAGAGAAAAGAAAAAAAAAAATACCAAACCATAACAAATAAGAGGAAAGAAGAAAAGAAAGAGAATAATCATGTTAACAACAAAAAGGATATGCAACGGAAGCCATAACATAAACACTTGTTAACACGATGTCAATACAAAGAATTCTCTCCCTAAACAAAATCTTCACCTAAATGCAATGCATATGAGAAAGATGCACCTAGAACAAACAAACCAAATAAGGATATTTGAAACACACAAAGAACCAAGCATACAAGGGTAGAAGAGAGTAAAGAGAAAACCATACCATAAATCTGGAATCCATGACACACAAAACTAAAAAACATGAGAGAGATCTAGGCATATAAATGAAGAAGAAAGAGTACCAACACAGACACAAGACACTGAATACTTATATAGGTAACAGAGGGAAGAAAAGAAAACATAACATGAATCCCTGATAGAAACCAAGAGAATCCTATACATAGAAGAAAGAGTCAGGACACCAACAATCGGAACAAATGATTCACTAGAATATCACTTTAAACAACCGACCATAACCACCTGAGATAGATTCCAGAGAAACGACTTCATAGTAGCAAGATATCTAGAGAAAAAGAGCAAACAAACAAAAAGGAAGAAATACCATACCTGATGAAATTGGGAAGGTACAATAAAGACCAAGAACCAAATAGTCAAACCTGTGAGAAATGTGTAAGAAAAGAATATACGAAAAGAGAAAGAAGAAGAGATAAACAATAGTTAGTAGGTGATATGAAAGAGAATAGGGAAACCATGCATATTAGACACATCCAACAATATCCCATGACAAAACTACAGGAATATGAGTATCTGCACGAAGAGATACGTAAAGTATAAGAAAATCCATTGAGAATCCATGGGGAAATCCAATCTGTACATGTTCCTGAAACAACTCATCCAACCACAAAAAAAAAAAAAATAAAAAAAATTAGAGAATCTTATAAACAAGGAGAAGAAAATATTATCCCAAACACAACGGAATAGAGATATAAAAGGAATAAACCTGTAAGCCCACCCCTAGTGAAACCCATAAATTAGTTTAACATATGCCAAACAAGATAAGCAATCATCAAGCTCATAAAAAAAAAAATGCTTTAACTGAAGAATGAGCAAGGATTATCGATGTCACCAAGTCACAAAACAACAATCCAACTTCAGAGCAAATTTCCTGGCTGCCAGAACACTAAGACTCCGATGACATGCCATACATTGTCAGAAGGATTAGAGAGTCAATAGAAGAGAATTGCTAACAATAGATGACCAAACTGAGCATATGCATCCCAAAGTAGAACAGTGGTAGCCCAGAACCATTGCATGAGGATTATTGCATAAGACTACCAGGAACACATCTAATCAAACCTATTGCAGGAAAAAAATAGGATCAACCAGGCACAAGAAGCAACAATAAGAGGATAGGCAAGTCTCATAAGCATTTAATCAAACACCAGCCAGCCAACAAGGTAATTCAAGAATATTATCCCAACATAGAAAAGTATGATGAGAACCTATGAGAAAACATGAATCAATATAAATCATGACAAACGAATACACCAATAACATGATTTCATCACCAAAATATGCTTATGCATACCTTGCAGCCTTCTTAAAACAAATTGAGAACTATTACCTTGAGAAATCACATCAAACACATGTGATCCAATGACAAAAATAGAAAGCATGAAGTGTAAAACCAAATAATACTAACAATCTGACTTTAGTATGTCAATAAAACACCGACTGAAAAGAATTACCAAGGAATGGAACCAAAATAGAGTAAGCCATAAACACTTTCAGCAAGAACATCTGCCTGTAAAGTTACTGAGAGAAAAATAAAGTTGACGACACGCACATTGTCCATGAACCTGCATACAGTAGAAAAGAGCAGTCTAAGTGGTGGTAGCAACAACCAATGCTAGAACAACAAGCATACAAGAATCCGAAGGAATGGCGCCTCTACTCCTTTGAGCACGAGGAGGACGTGTGCCCGACGACGAAGCACCCTTGGAACTGGGTGTTTCTTTGGTGGGAGTAGTCCGAGCTCGCTTAGGAGGCATGTCCTGCACAAACACAACATTAACCAAACTAACAAATGTAAGAGAAATGGCGAACCTAGCACAAGAAATGTGAGAATACCCATGTAGACATTTTATCGAACACATGGTGTGCAGAATCATGAAGTGTGCACACGATAACAACCAAGCAATGAGAATCGCACTAAACTTGTTAGACTAGGATAATGAAGAACCAAACACAAACAATAGCAAATAGAGGCTGCACCATATCTGAGAATCAATTTTAACGACAAAACTAACACCCCATATCCAACCATGTGAAGACTAACCTTAAGGACTAACTTTAATATCAGAAAAACAAACCGAATAACTAACAACACAAACCATAATAAGAAGAGAAAAGGAAAAGAACCGATGTACCATAGAAGTGAAGAGGAATACATCATGAACTTCCAAAAACAGTAGCCAATCCCAATCCGTACAAAAATAAGAGGCAATATATGGGGATAAACAAAAGATTGAACAAATAAGAGAATTGAAGTGCATCATAAACTAAACCTCGGTGTGTGTAGATGCAATGCAATGCATAAAGATAGAGAAAGTTCACCACTAGAACACACCATTTGAAGACCTAGAATATAGAACCATCAACAAAAGACATACGATTAGATTAGTAAGTGAGCATAGAAGAAACAAACTTCAACCCCCTTTGAAACAAACGTTATGAGTAGAAGGCAAACGAATATAAATATGATATTTCAAGTGAAAACCAAGACATTAAAAAGGCAAAGGAATATAAACTTTGTATGCCTTATATAAAAAAAAATGAATATGCGCTTGGAATTTTATTTTGCCGCATGTGGTGGAGTTTAGTCTACATCACTCTAATGTCATTCCCGCGTGGGAGGGATTTTTGCCTCCATCTTTTCAAATACACGAGGGTAGGGTGTAGCCTACATCTTTTTGACAAACACAAACTCAAGAAGTGCAATGCCATGATAACGTGCAACACAAGAACTAACATCTTTTGAGTGCATCCGTCAGAGCATGACCGTCACAACCCCAACGGGTTCTTAGCCAACTGATATTGCTTCAAAGACAATCAAATGGCTGGGGATAAAGTGAGTCATTGACCACTAACAAGAGTTGTAATAGGAAGATAAGAATGTTCAATAACACTAACAACAAGATGAACATTAACCAAAACAAAAGAGAGATAGCTCAAGATAACATAATACTCGAGAGATAGAGAAGTTCTATGAGCTCCAAGAATATGTAAGTGGTTTCCAAAAACTCCCATCATGCAAGCATGCCGTGCACTGTGCAAACAAGCGAGGAAAAATGCATGATACATACCAAAACATACTTAAGAGTTCAGAAAGAGAAAACACCCAAACATATTGCAACTTATTTAAGACAATTGAATTAAACCAATATCTCAGAAACGATGCAACCAACAACACATACATGGAATAAATAAAGAAAAATAGAAGGAATAACCAACAATGTATTCAGACATGCAACATGATCTGCAAGCTAAACAAACAAAGCATAAAAAGTAGAAACACCAAACAAATAGCCTATGTGGTTAGAGAAATATGCAATTCAAATAACAAAAGGCTAGAAACAACCTACATCATCCCAAATATGGGACACCACCAGACCTTTGCAAGTCCAGAAAAACCTTCAACTTATCCTTTCTTACCCATACTTGTTTAACACTAGGCGTGCACACCTTGGAAGTTGAAAAGGTATGAGATTTCTCCTTAACAAATTTTTCAATAGACTTGTCCTTAACTAATTCCACCTTAGTCTTTGACTTCCTTTTGTTGGAATACCTGTTTTTCTTAAACCTGTAACGAACACCACTATAATTCCAAGGTCTAGAAAATGCACAAGAAGAAACATTTGAATCAACATGATTATAATAATTAGGAACACGAGAATATGATGCATCATGTTGATTAAAATCCCAACAAAAAATATCCAAATGACCAACCCTACCACAATAAGAACAATGAAAAACATTAGACTTACTCAAAGAATTCTTATAAGAAGATGTGGTAGTGGTGGATAAACCATGTATGTCACTATTTGGTTTATGACATTGTCCCTTAACAAAACCCATACCTCCCCTATTAGAACACGATGGCTTACCAGCAAAAGCAACCTTATCATTAGCCTTAGACTTAAACTTTGTGCAAAAAACATGCTGAAAACTATTAGTATTAAGTCTAGTCTCAATAGGCGGGGTAGGCAAAAGAGCAGGGAAACTAGATTTTACAGAAGTAGTCACACTAGATGAACGAGTAGAACTAGCAATAGGAGAGTCAAATATAGTTTTGTCCAAAACCTGCAATTGGAGTTGAGTAGACGTTAAACCGTTCTTTGTTACCTCATACTCCACCAATAGAGATTTGTATTTCTCATCGACCTCCTGATTGGCCTTCTCTAAAGCTGCAATTCTACATAACAAGTCAAGTTTTTCTTTGTCAAATAATTGAGAAATAGAGATTGCATCATCTGCAGCACAAGAAATTTGTTTTTCAAGAATCTCAATTTTATCCTGCAAAGAACGATTAGCCTTTTCCAAATTTTTAATTTTGGATTCATAAACTTCCCCTTGCAGCATATAGTCTTCCGCACAATGTCTGAGTCGTTGTTCTAGAAAATCAACCTTAGTCTGCAAAACACCATTATCTTCAAAACAAAAATGATCAGAATTAGTAGACAAATTACAATTAGCTTTATTGAACTTTTCCTGCAAATCAGTATTAGCTTTTTGTAACCTTTCACATTCTTTTGCAGAAAGCCTGTAAAGAAGAGCCCAATCACTATTGCTAACAACATACAAATTATCATCCTTTTCAAAATCAGATTTTGGTTTTGTAGATTTAGACGATTTAGCAATAAAATTATTATGACCAGACTCATGAACCATCATTGCACTCATAGGATCGTTAGCGTGAGCCTTGACGCTCCTTAACCAGCCCCCAGCGACTGATACCAATTAAGAAACTACAAATAGTGCTAATCTAACAGTTCAATATTCAAACAACTTAAACGATATGCAGAAAGTAAATAACACACAGAAATTTTTAACGTGGTAAAACCCAATATGGGAAACGTCCACGGTTGTCCTCTCGACAACAAATAATCCACTAGATGAAAAGAGATGTACAAACCTATCAACTACCTGCACTCACTGCGAGTTGATACTCCTGGTTATCTCTAACACCTTGACTTCACCAGAGCACCTTGATGTACGCACAAGACACTCGACTTCTTGATGAACACGCAAGAAGACTCGAAGCCGATCTATGTAACAAGCTTACACCAGAGTTCCTTGATGAACACACAAGGATACTCGACTTCTTGATGAACACACAAGAAGACTCGAAGCTAAATCAATATAAACAATAATGAAGAAGAAGATGAATGGGGAAGAAGAAGATGAGTTCAATCACTAAAACCACCTAAACCAAAACCTAAACAAACTCCAAAAACAAGAGGTGAATTAGACGGCCAAAGAACTAACTTGTCCTTTGGAATAGAAACCCTATTTATACTTAGGGTTGGAAAACAAGGAAAATGGGCCGAAATAGTGCAAACCGACTTTGGACGTTCGTAGGTCGATATGACGTTCGAACGTCGCCACACAAAAATAAGCCTGCTGCCTACCATGACGTACGAACGCTCTAACTCGGTACGTACGTCTCCACACGAAACAAGTCTGCTGCCTACCATGACGTACGTACGCCCTAACTTGGTACGTACGTCCTGACCAAAACAAGTCTGCTGCCTACCATGACATACGTACGTCCTAACTAGGTACGTACGTCCTAACACCAAATCTTCACTCTGACACAAGGACGCGAGAACACAGACTCGGGACGATGTGCGTACAACTTGGTTTTCCTAACAATGAAATCAAGGTGAGATAACCATGGACACTTTGTCACAAAATTGATGTCAAACCACTTCGTGCCGGTTTCACGCCCTGGCTCTGATACCAATTGAAAACCCAATATATGCAATATAACAATAGTAAAACAAACAATAAAGCAATAAACAAGTAAAGAACACACGATATTTTTAACGTGGTAAAACCCAATATGGGAAACATCCACGGTTGTCCTCGCGACAAAAAATAAATCCACTAGATGAAAAGAGATGTACAAACATATCAACTACCTGCAATCACTGCGAGTTGGCACTACTGGTTATCTCTAACACCTTGACTTCACCAGAGTACCTTGATGTACGCACAAGACACTCGACTTCTTGATGAACACACAAGAAGACTCGAAGCCGATTTATGAAGCAAGCTTACATCAGAGTTCCTTGATGAATACACAAGGATACTCGACTTCTTGATGGACACACAAGAAGACTCGAAGCTGATCTCAATATTCAATAAGGAAGAAGAAGATGAATAGGGAAGAAGAGAATGAGTTCAATCATCAAAACAGCCTAAACCAAAACCTAAACAAACTCCAAGACCAGAGATGAATTGCACGGCCAAAGAACTACTTTCTTCTTTGGTTGAAAACATATTTATACTTAGGGTTTTGGAAAAGAGAGAAAATAGGCCGAAAACAAGAAATCCATACGACGACGTACGTACGCCCTAACTAGGTACGTACGTCCCTGAACCAAAAGAAGATCTGTTGAACTCAACATACGTACGTCCTAACTAGGTACGTACGTCCTAACACAAAGGAAAACTTCTGTCCAACTCTACGTACGTACGTCCTAACTAGGTACGTACGTCCTGGAATAAACAATAACCTGACAGACTTTGAACAAGAGTAAGAAGACACGGGATGACGCTCACACATCAAGGTACTTCCTAATAATGATGTCAAGGCGAGATAACCTCGGACAATCCTAACCTAGTCACAAAATGATGTCAAACAACCGAATGCCGGTTTCACTGGGTGTTTGACATGAGTATGATGTTGCTTGGTTTAATGAGCTTGGAGCTGGGATTTTAATTCAAGCAGTTGTTCCTTAGGCCTTAAATAGATACATCAACAACCATTCTTTGCGCTATTTTTTAGGATCAATAAAGAATTAGAGATTAACATTTCTTCAACCATTAAGCATGGAACTCAATCCCTCAAGAGATTATCTACATCATATTTCTAAAATATTCCTACAGAGTTCCTCATCACTTTGAAGGTAGTATGCAAGGTTTGGAAAACCAATAGTAAACCATAATCTCTAATCAAGAATTCGTTAATTTTCATCTTACTAAGGACAATTCCATAAAATTATTGTCAGATTTGTGCTCTTGTTTTTTTGCTTATTGTGTTATCTTCATCAGTTATGGTTGAGTTCCTCTCTCAAACCATTTGTGCAGGTTTTGTATGAATTATGTGTTCTTTATAAACAAAAGTTCTACTTAGCCAATATATAGTATTAACAACAATGAACAAAATTAGTCGCAAATAGTATCAAAAATGGTTCCTATCATTGATGTTGTGGAAGGGAGAGACATGCATTGTTCGTCCCGTATCTTTTATACAAATGTATTTACATGACTAACTACTGAAAACCCATATGTACAATATGATACTAAAACAAACAAGAATAAAACAATAAAGAAGTAAAGAACACACGATATTTTTAACGTGGTAAAACCCAATATGGGAAACATCCACGGTTGTCGTTGCGACAACAAATAAATCCACTAGATGAAAAGAGATGTACAAACATATCAACTACCTGCAATCACTGCGAGTTGACACTACTGGTTATCTCTAACACCTTGACTTCACCAGAGTACCTTGATGTACGCACAAGATACTCGACTTCTTGATGAACACACAAGAAGACTCGAAGCCGATCTATGTAACAAGCTTACACCAGAGTTCCTTGATGAACACACAAGGATACTCGACTTCTTGATGAACACACAAGAAGACTCGAAGCTGATCTCAATATTCAATAAGGAAGAAGAAGATGAATGGGCAAGAAGAGAATGAGTTCAATCACCTAAACAAACCTAAACAAACTCAAGAAGAAGACTTCAATTAGACGGCCAAAGAACTGGTTTGTTCTTTGGTTGAAAAACAATATATAGTTAGGGTTTTGGAAGAGAAAGAAAATGGGCCAAAAAATGAAAAACATACCACGACGTACGTACGCCCTAACTAGGTACGTACGTCCCTGAACGAGAAAGTGATCTGTTGAATAGAACGTACGTACGTCTTAACTAGGTACGTACGTCCTAACCAAAAATAAAAGATCTGCCCAACCCTACGTAAGTACGTCCTAACTAGGTACGTACGTACTGTACCAAACAACAAACTAACAGACTTGAGATGGGAGAAAGAATACTCGGGACGACGCTCACACATCAAGGTATTCTTAATAATGAGATCGAGGCGAGATACCTCGGACACTCCTAACCTAGTCACAAAATGATGTCAAACAACCGAATGCCGGTTTCAACTACTACTCCAATTTCTCACAAAAAAATGGGTTTTCCTTGAAGGGACCAGCCCCAGAGAGCCATATTGGTGCAGAATCTGCCCATTATCTGAAGGCCATCAACTGGCCAGTTAGTTGAAGAAAGGTGTCTTCATTACACGGAATCGTGAGGCCGCCCATTGGGTGATCAAATCCAAACTCTTCCTCAGCTTGATTCAACAAGTCTTGGAATAAAGGATGGTTCACGTAAGATATTGGAACTGCAAATCGCTTCTTTTGATTCTCTCCAATGTAAACAACAACATGACCTCTTGGAACACTTGCAGTCTCCTCTATATTTGAAAGAGATCGTCGAAAGGACTTTCTCTTCGTATGAGAAATACCAGGTATGCGAATAGCCATATATGCTACTAGAAGAACAAGTAAGAAATCAAATTGATACTAAATGGTCTCTTGTTAAGAGAGTATGTTGAATTGGAATTGGATGGTAGTCTTACCTGATAGATGTGTTTATTTATAGTGCGCATTGTTGGAGAAACAGGTCTGACAAACCTGTCAGACTGTCTCCTTGTATTGAATTAAAAAAATGTATTTTACACTTAGTCCCACATGTGTTGTGGGAAGTGAGTAAAGATATTTATATACAATAATTGCAACACTAAGGGTGTAGCCCTTTGGGTTACGAAGTTTTCGTACAAGGCTATGCAATTAATTGTCCACCACACACACGTGACCTTTTATTTAATTAAATTGTGAATGGGTTCAAACAGGTGTGTGTCTGTTGTGAACATGCACGACTTAGATTGTGAATGGGTTCATTGGATCATATTAAACCTTTACACTAACAAATGTGTCTATTCATTTTGAAACGGTTCATCTAATGGGCTGACCCATTTCATTAAGTCTGCAAAAAATGTGTCTGTTGTGAACAAGCACGACTTAGCCTATAAATTGAGTGCTATTCTGGCCAGTAAGTACACAATTCATTCAGACTAAGTCTGCTCCTCTCTCCATAAAATTCGAAGTGTTCTTCTTGTTTATTAGCCAGTACTCTGCTATTACAGTGCAGTCTAACAGAGTGTAAATTAAAACAGTTGTATCTTGGAAGACTAATCGTCCAGTATCTGTGTGCACCATAGCAGGGACGTAATATTGTCTTAATGATATTGCCTCGACAAGCCTCTGTTCATGTTCTTAATCATCAAGTTGTGTATTAAGTGTTACTGTATCTGTGAATTCATTTAATAAATATTATTATTTATTTTATGTTTGTGTTATTAGAATCTTTACTTCTCTACTTCTTGTGTTATCTTCCCGAGTTCATACAATATAATCCCGACAGACTTAAATTGTGAATAGGTTCACTGGATCATATTAAACCTTTACACTAACAGATGTGTCTGTTCATTTTGAAACGGTTCGTTTAATAGACCTGACCCGTTTCATTAAGTCTGCAAAATATATGTCTGTTGAGAAAAGTCGATTTCCAATAGGTGTGTATCTGTTGTGAACAGGCACGACTTAGCCTATAAATTGAGTGTTATTCTAGCCAGTAAGTAAACAATTCATTCAGACTAAGTCTCTCTCTCTCTCTCTCTCTCTCTCTCTCTCTCTCTCTCTCTCTCTCTCTCCATAAAATTCGAAGTGTTCTCCTTGTTTGTTCGCCAGTACTTCTTTGTTACAGTGCAGTCTAGCAGAGTGTGGAACAGTTGTATCTTGGGAGACTAATCGTTCAGTATCTATGTGCACTATAGCAGGGACGTAATATTGTCTTAAGGATATTGCCTCGGCAAGCCTCTGTTCATATCCTTAATCATCAGGTTGTGTAGTAAGTGTTACTGTATCTGTGAATTTATTTAATAAATATTATTTGTTTTCTATTTGTGTTATTAGAATCTCTACTTCTGTAATTCTTGTGTTATATTCCCGAGTTCATACAATATAATCCCAATAGACTTAAATTATGAATGGGTTCACTGGATCATATTAAACCTTTACACTAACAGATCTGTCTGTTCATTTTGAAACTGTTTGTCCAATGGGTCTGACCTGTTTCATTAAGTTTGCAAAAGATGTGTTTTGAGAAAAGACGTTTTCCAACAGGTGTGTGTCTGTTGTGAAGAAGCACGACTTAGCCTATAAATTGAGTGCTATTCTGGCCAGTAAGTAGGGGTGTTATTCGAGCCGAGCGAGCCGAGCTTTGAATGCTCATACTCGGCTCGTTTTAATACGAGCCGAGCTCGAGCCGAGCCCAATTTCTGAATCGAGCCTGGTTTTATGTTCAAGCTCGGCTCGCGAGCTATTTATCAAGCTCGAGCTCGAGCTCGTTAGGCTCGTTTAGCTCGAGTCGAGCTCGAGCCCTCCAAGCTCGTTTAGCTCGAATCAAAGAAAAAAAAAATAAAATAAATAACTTTCAGCTTTGAGGTCAAATAACAGAACAAAATTACAAAAAAAAAAATCAGAAATTTCATGAAAAATCTCTACTTTTGCTTCACTTCTACACAGAACTGGCCCCATTTCACAAAAGAAGCAAATAATAAAAATGTGATTCCTCAGTGGCAATAACATAATCATCAGGCTTATCTTGTTGTAACATCAACCACATTGCTTCAACGTAATCACCAGCAAAACCCCAATCTCTAGAAGCAGTCAAATTACCCAAAAACAACTTACTCTGTAATCCAACCTTAATCCTTCCAACAGCTCTAGTAATTTTCCTAGTAACAAAATTCTCACCACGACGAGGAGATTCATGATTAAATAAAATCCCATTACAAGCATATAATCCATAAGCTTCTCTATAATTAACAGTATACCAATGTGCAGCACATTTAGAAACAACATATGGAGAATTGGAGATCTTGGATGAAAAGGAGTTAATTCAGATTGTGGTGGTGGTGGTGTTGATCCAAACATTTCAGATGAACCTGCTTGATAATACTTAACATGAGTTCTACATGTTGTTGTAATATGAGATCTCACAGCTTCTAATAGGAGAGGGGCTTATATGTTATGTTGAATTGGAGAAGAAGAAGGAGACGGGCTTAGAGTCGTAGAGATTAGAGAAGAAGAAGGAGACGGGCGGGCGGCGGCTAGGTTTCCAGAACCAGAAGAAGGAGAAGCTGTTATGTTGAATTATTGATATATACTGGGGTAGGATAAGAATAAGATATATTAGTGGGGGTAGGCTGGTAATTTACATTATTTAACTCGAGCTACTCGGCTCGGCTCGAATAAAGCTCGGGCTCGGCTCGAGCTCGAGACGAGCCTTAAATCTGTTCAAGCTCGGCTCGTTTTACAAGATGAGCGAGCCCGAGCCGAGCTTTAATCGAGCCGAACACGAGCCGAGCTCGAGCTGCTCAGCTCACATAACACCCCTACCAGTAAGTACATAATTCATTCAGACTAAGTATGCTTCTCTCTCTCTCTCCATAAAATTCGAAGTGTTCTTCTTGTTTGTTCGCCAGTACTCTGCTATTACAGTGCAGTCTAGCAGAGTGTAGAATAGTTGTATCATAGGAGACTAATCGTCCAGTATCTGTGTGCACCATAGCAGGGACGTAATATTGTATTAAGGATATTGCCTCGATAAGCTTCTGTTCATATCCTTAATCATCAAGTTGTGTAGTAAGTGTTATTGTATCTGTGAATTTATTTAATAAATATTACTCCCTTTGTCCCAAATTATATGTACCTTATTCCATTTTAGATTGTCCCAAAATATATGTCGCTTTTGATTTTTGAACACATATTAATAAAGTTAAATGGTCCATTTGTCTATACTACCCTTGCTTTGAGATTAGAGTAATTATTCTAATGAAAAGTCAGGCATTTTAATTAGTATTAAATAAGGGTAAATTAGGAAGTAGAGTTAGAAGACAAATAATAAATGATGTTTCCTTAATAAGTAGAATATTCCAAAAGGTACTTATAATTTGGGACGGATGAAGTATTTGTTTTCTGGTTTTGTTATTAGAATCTCTACTTCTTTAATTCTTGTGTTATATTCCCGAGTTCATATAATATAATCCCAACAGACTTAAATTGTAAATGGGTTCACTGGATCATATTAATTCTTTACACTAACAGATATATCTATCCATTTTGAAATTGTTGTCCAATGGGTCTGACCTATTTCATTAAGTCTGCAAAAGATCTGTCTGTTGAAAAAATACATTTTCTGTCTGTTGTGAATATGCACGACTTAGCCCATAAATTGAGTGCTATTCTGGCCAGTAAGTACACAATTCATACAAACTAAGTCTGCTTCTCTCTCTCTCTCTCTCTCTCTCTCTCTCTCTCTCTCTCTCTCTCTCTCTCTCTCTCTCCATAAAATTTGAAGTGTTCTTCTTGTTTGTTCGCCAGTAGTATATTATTACAGTGCAATCTAGCAGAGTGTAGAACAGTTGTATCTTGGGAGACTAATCGTCCGATATCTGTGTGCACCATAGCAGGGACTTAATATTGTCTTAAGGATATTACCTCGGCAAGCCTCTGTTCATATCCTTAATCATCAAGTTGTGTAGTAAGTGTTACTGTATCTGTGAATTCATTTAATAAATATTATTTGTTTTCTGTTTGTGTTATACTGTTATTAGAATCTCTACTTCTGTAATTCTTGTGTTATATTCCCGAGTTCATACAATATAATCCCAACAGACTTAAATTGTGAATGGGTTCAGTGGATCATATTAAACCTTTACACTAATAGATGTGTTGGTTCATTTTGAAACGGTTCGTCCAATGGGTCTGACCCGTTACTAGAATCTCTACTTCTGTAATTCTTGTGTTATTCATATAATATAATCCCAACAGACTTAAATCGTAAATGGGTTCACTGGATCATATTAAATCTTTACACTAACAGATACATCTGTTCGTGTAAAATGGTTGTCCAATGGGTCTGACCTGTTTCATTAAGTCTGCAAAAGATGTGTTTGTTGAAAAAATATGTTTTTCAACAGGTGTGTGTGTGTCTGTTGTGAACAGACACGACTTAGCATATAAATTGAGTGCTATTCTTGTCAGTAAGTACATAATTCATTCAGACTAAGTCTGCTTCTCTTTCTCTTCATAAAATTTGAAGTGTTTTTCTTGTTTGTTCGCCAGTACTCTGCTATTACAATGCAGTCTAGCAGAGTGTAGAACAGTTGTATCTTGGGAGACTAATCGTCCAGTGTCTGTGTGCACTATAGCAGGGACGTAATATTATCTTAAGGATATTGGCTCGGCAAGTCTCTGTTCATATCCTTAATCATCAAGTTGTGTAGAAAGTGTTACTGTATCTGTGAATTCATTTAAAAAATATTATTTGTTTTCTATTTGTGTTATTAGAATCTCTACTTCTGTAATTCTTGCGTTTTATTCCCGAGTTCATACAATATAATCTTAACAGACTTAAATTGTGAATGGGTTCACTGGATCATATTAAATCTTTATATATACTAACAGATGTGTCTGTTAATTTTGAAACGGTTCGTCCAATGGGTCTGACCCGTTTCATTAAGTCTGCAAAAGATGTGTTTTTTGAGAAAAGACGTTTTTCAACAGGTGTGTGTCTGTTGTGAACAAGCACGACTTAGCCTATAAATTTAGTGCTATTCTGGCCAGTAAGTACACAATTCATTTAGACTAAGTATGTTTATCTCTCTCTCTCTCTCTCTCTCTCTCTCTCTCTCTCTCTCTCTCTCTCTCCATCTCTCTCTCCATAAAATTCGAAGTGTTCTTCTTGTTTGTTCGCCAGTACTCTACTATTACAGTGCAGTCCAACAGAGTGTAGAACAGTTGTATCTTGGGAGACTAATTGTCCAGTATCTATGTGCACCATAACAGAGACGTAATATTGTTTTAAGGATATTGCCTCGGCAACCCTCTGTTCATATCCTTAATCATCAAGTTGTGTAGTAAGTGTTATTTTATATGTGAATTTATTTAATAAATATTATTTTTTTTTTCTGTTTTTGTTATTAGAATCTCTACTTCTGTAATTCTTGTGTTATTCATATAATATAATCCTAACAGACTTAAATTGTAAATGGGTTCGTCACTGGATCATATTAAATCTTTACACTAAAAGATGTAGCTGTTAGTGTAAAAATGGTTGTCTAATGGGTCTGACCTGTTTCATTAAGTCTGCAAAAGATGTGTGTTGAAAAAAAGACGTTTTCCAACAACTGTATGTGTCTGTTGTGAACAGGCACGACTTATCCTATAAATTGAGTGTTATTCTGGCCAGTAAGTACACAATTCATTCAGACTAACTCTGCTTCTTTCTCTCAATTTGAAGTGTTCTTCTTGTTTGTTCGCCAGTACTCTGCTATTACAGTGCAGTCTAGCAGAGTGTAGAATAATTGTATCTTGGGAGACTAATCGTCCAGTATCTGTGTGCATCATAGCAGAGACGTAATATTGTCTTAAGGATATTGGCTTGGCAAGCCTCTGTTCATATCCTTAATCATCAAGTTGTGTAGTAAGTGTTACTGTATCTGCGAATTCATTTAATAAATATTATTTGTTTTCTATTTGTGTTATTAGAATTTCTACTTCTGTAATTCTTGTGTTATATTCCCGAGTTCATACAATATAATCCCAACAGACTTAAATTGTGAATGGGTTCACTCTCATATTAAACCTTTATACTAACAGATGTGTCTGTTCATTTTGAAACGTTTCGTCCAATGGGTCTGACCCGTTTCATTAAGTCTGCAAAAGATGTGTTTTTTGAGAAAAGACGTTTTCCAATAGTTGTGTGTCTGTTGTGAACAAACACGACTTAGCTTATAAATTGAGTGCTATTCTGGCCAGTAAGTACACAATTCATTTAGACTAAGTATGCTTTTCTCTCTCTCTCTCTCTCTCTCTTCATAAAATTCGAAGTGTTCTTCTTGTTTGTTCGCCAGTACTCTGTTATTACAGTGCAGTCTAGCAGAGTGTAGAACAGTTGTATCTTGGGATACTAATCGTCCAATATCTGTGTGCAGCATAACAGGGACGTAATATTGTTTTAAGGATATTGCCTCGACAAACCTCTATTCATATCCTTAATCATCAAGTTGTGTATTCAGTGTTATTGTATCTGTGAATTTATTTATTAAATATTATTTGTTTTTTGTTTTTGTTATTAGAATCTCTACTTCTGTAATTCTTGTGTTATATTCCCGAGTTTATATAATATAATCCCAACAGACTTAAATTGTAAATGGGTTCACTGGATCATATTAAATCTTTACACTAACAGATGTATCTGTTCATTTTGAAATGGTTGTCCAAAGGGTCTGACCTAATTCATTAAGTCTGCAAAAGATGTGTCTGTTGAAAAAGACGTTTTCCAACAGGTGTGTGTGTCTATTGTGAACATGCACGACTTAGTCTATAAATTGAGTGTTATTCTGGCCAGTAAGTACATAATTCATTTAGACTAAGTCTGCTTCTCTCTCTCTCTCTCTCTCTCTCTCTCTCTCTCTCTCTCTCTCTCTCTCTCTCTCTCTCCATAAAATTTGAAGTGTTCTTCTTGTTTGTTCGCCAGTACTCTGCTATTACAGTGCAGTCTAGCAGAGTGTTAAACAGTTGTATCTTGGGATACTAATCATCCAGTATCTGTGTGCAGCATAGCAGGGACGTAATATTGTCTTAAGGACAAACATGAAACTCTGTCAAACTTATTGATAGTCCTACAGGTAGGACAAATATGATTTATACAGTTATATTTCACAACAAAGATAGTTCCATCAAAATGTTGCCTTTTGGACATCACCAATGGTTACCCTTAGTAAAAACCTAAAGGAGTGAAGGCATTGCATTAGTAGATGAGACGCGCTTCGTATCGTTTTGTATGGTTTGTGTGAATCCTAGAAGGTCTAAAAAGAAAAACAGAGACACCATAGTTTAGTGTATGGTTAAATTTAGGGTTTTAGACTGTTGGTTATGACGTGGAACATGTTATATAAGCACACACAACTATAGGTGAAAATATTATATATATTCGACAAATATATCCATTTTTTTACAAATCGGATATATGAATTTTCGCGAATATCTACGAATTTTGGTAAATTTCTGATATATACGTTTTTTTAGAAATCAGAAATCCATAAAAAAATTGGTATTTTCAACTATGCACATAACTATTATTATTTTTTAGTACATTCATTGTTCCTTAGTTATTGAAGTTTTGCACACCAAAATGACACCAGATCATCCAAACAGCTATAGAGGGGGAAAAAAAAATCACCCCTTTCATTCTTTTATAAACTTGAAAAGCAGAGGCCTTATGCGCGACTTTGCTATTTGACTTCCTTGGCTATCTTAGCTAGAGTCATTGATTATATAGTTTTACTGCATTCACTCATCAAAACTACTGCAATTAGGATTATGATTTTGTGACATGATATATACTAATAGCAAAGTCTGCTCTTGGTTTTACATATTGGGATATATAATAGTGGAGAGGTCGTGGGTTCGAAAACACGTCAACAGCAGATTATTGATATAAGTTTCCACACGTAATTTAAAAGGGGTAGGAGTCCCCACAACCTCGCTTGCCAACCAAAAAAATAAATAAATAGATACTTCGCAGCAAATATGTGCAAGAAATACAAGTCATCTGCATAACATATCTATTTGTAATCAAATAGAGTGACTTTACATCTTATCATTAGTAAAAGAGTGAATAGAAGTAGAAACAATTGCTAGGAAAATTTTGTTTCTGTTGACAATGTCGTTACACAAAAATATCTAAATGACTGACAACTCCATTATCATGAAGTGTTGGTGAGAACCCAATATATGTGCAATATAACAATAATAAGGCAAATAATGAAACGACAAACAAATAAAGAACACACAATATTTTTAACGTGGTAAAACCCAATATGGGAAACGTCCACGGTTGTCCTCGCGACAACAAATAAATCCACTAGATGAAAAGAGATTTACAAACCTATCAACTACCTGCAATCACTGCGATTTGACACTCCTGGTTATCTCTAACACCTTGACTTCACCAGAGTACCTTGATGTACGCACAAGACACTCGACTTCTTGATGAACTCACAAGAAGACTCGAAGCCTATCTATGTAACAAGCTTACACCAGAGTTCCTTGATGAACACACAAGGATACTCGACTTCTTGATGAACACACAAGAAGACTCGAACCTAAATCACTATTCAATAAGGAAGAAGAAGATGAATGGGGAAGAAGAAGAAGAGTTCAATCACCAAAACAATCTAAAACCAAAACCTAAACAAACTCCAAGACTAGATGAATTGGACGGCCAAGGAACTAGTTTGTTCATTGGGTAGAGAAACCCTATATATAGTTAGGGTTTGGAAACATAGAAAATGGGCCGGACTTTGCAGATTTTACATTGGACGTACGTACGTCGAAACAACGTACGTACGTCCCCACACGAAAATAGTTCGCTGCCTGCTTGGACGTACGTACATCCTAACTAGGTACGTACGTCCTGACCAAAACATGTTTGCTGCCTAACATGACGTACGTACGCCCTAACTAGGTACGTACGTCCTAAACCCAAAAACTTACTTTTGACAAAAGGACGCGAGGACACAGACTCGGGACGATGCGCGTACAACTTGGTTTTCCTAAATAACCGAGACAATCAATGTCACAAAATTAATGTCAAATAACCGAGTGCCGGTTTCAGTTGGCCGGTTTAGTTTGGCATTTGAACCAATCAGTTCCTCCAAAACATTAACTACTCTGCCGTGGTTGCTTTTTGTTGGACTCACGAAGAAATCAGTGTCGACCAGTTAAATCAATGAGTTCGTCGCATGGAATGGTGAGACCACCCATTGGGTGATCATATCCAAATTCTTCCTCAGCTTGATATAACAAATCTTGGAATGAAGGATGGTTCAAGTATGATATCGGCACTACAAACCGCTTCATTTGATTCTCTCCAACATAAACCACAACATGGCCTTTTGGAACACATGTTGTCTCTTCCCTGTTTGAATGACACCGTCTAAGTGACCTTCTCTTAATATAAGGAATACCTGCAGGTACGCGAATAGCCATTGATGCAACAAGAAGAAGTTAAAAGCAGGAGTATTAAAGGGTCTATTGGACTAGAGAGAAATTTGTTTAACTCGGAGTTGGGATGGTAGTCTAAGCTGATAGCTGTGTATATTTATAGCATACAGTACTTGACAATATCAAAGGCGACATGCATTGTGAAGGATCACATGGATTTGTCTGATATATTCAATGTTGTGTATTAACCTGTGTTAATGATCTGTGTTTTGTTGCAAGAACAAGATGCCACACCTGGCCACCCAGAAAAACAAAATACTAGTTGGTGACCCTTTCTCATATACATCGAGTCATCGACCAACCAATAGTGCAAACATGAATTTATTTTTTAATTTTTAATTTTTTTTTAATGCAGTAATTTCATTTCATCACTAAAATTGGTACGTAGTCAATATTCCTTTTGGTATTTCCTTTGTTACGGAGAACTGAGGATATGGAACTTGACAGTTTCAAGGTGATTCTTTGTGAAAGATTACATATAGTGTTGTCTGATTCTTAGATGTCGCGTACAAAATGGTGAAATTATCTAGGCTTTGTTGCAGGAATAAGATGCTGTAACTTTACTTAGAAAACAGAGTCAAACAGCCTGACATTCTGACAAGACAGTTGATCATTGAAATCATTTGGATCCATAAATGCCTGGGATGCTTCATGCCAATAGCTTCTATAATGGGTTGTTTCCAGTCCAAGTATTGGGCCAGAAACTAACTGCCATAAATATGCCATAAATGTTTGGAATATCATTCCTGCACCAACAACGCACATTACCGGATTTTGTAAGTGATAGTGAAGAAGAGTTTGGATATGATGATCATCTGATAGCTGGCCTTACCGATAAAGAGTAATGAGAATTGGTCCATATTGCTCTATATATAATATACATCGAACCTGTGTGTCTGAAAATTCATATATCCTGTCGCATTACCTCCACTAGAATTGTATAAATGGATTATAGCAAGTTTTTACTTTGCAAAGTTCAACAAAATCCTACTTTGCATATTTAGTGCCGTTTACCCTGCACTCCTGCACACATAGAAAGAATTAAACCGGCAGCAGTGCAGCTAGTATTTAAGATTATCCATTGAAATCCTGTATTCTTTGAAAATAGCTTATGCATTACTTTTAGTTCTACCCTGCTGACAGGCTTCATGAAAGATTAACTGATTTTGCGTTTATAGTCAATACTTGGTAGAAAACTAGATTAGCAACATATTCTGAGAAAAATAAGTTTCTATTCATTGATGTTGTATGAGGGAGACATTTGCATTTTCTGCTTCCCGTATCTCTACTAAAAAATGTTTATACATGATTGCCTACTCTAACATCTCACAAAATTGGATTGTTTAATTTGAAGGAACCAGCCTCCAAGGAACAATACTGCCGCAAGGATCTGCTCACCATCTTACTTATGAGCCAATCAACAAACTAGTTAGTTCGATGAAGGAATCTTCGTGACATGGAATAGTTAGCCCTCCCATTAGGTGATTAAATCCAAATTCTTCCTCAGCTTGATCTAACAAGTCTTGGAATAAAGGATGAGTTAGATACGATATTGGAACCACAAATCGCGTCTTTTCATTCTCTCCAACATATACTGTTATGTGGCCTTTTGGAACTACAGTTGAGGCTTCTGTATTTGAAAAAGATCGTCGAAGACTTCTCTTAATCTAGGTAAACGAATAGCCATGGATGCTGCAAGAACAACGAGAAAAAACAGATGTGTTGGATTTGAGAGAGAAGTTGTTAAGCTGGAGATGGATAATACTTTGAGCTGATGGAGGTGTATATTTATAGAGCCATAGAGGAAATTGTACTAGAGCTATTCCTTCATCATAGGGGTAAGTACAGAAACAGGCCTGTTGAAGCATCACATGGGTTTGCCTGATATCTAAGCCTGGGTGGTCACACTGATGCACTGTTCTGTGGTAGCTAGAAACATCATGCCCTACAAACAAGACAAGAATGCTATTGCGATAGCCCCTTCTCAATCTGATAGCCATAATTTTTTTTGTTGTTCGACACAATCGCGTGAGCTCAAGCATACTTATACAATTCTTACCTATAAAAATCCATCAGTCCCCACTAAAAACATTAGATTATTCCAAAGGGCAAGTCTGTAATGTTCAACTGTGCTTATTCGACATATGGTAGGCCAGAATGTGTCAACTTGATTGACCCTGATAATTTTTGTAAGGCAAATCCATGTGATCTTTCATGAAGCACATCTCTTAATCAAGTCTTCTTTAGTATAATTCTTCGCCATATTATCGACATTTGATAGGCCTACAACCCCCAAGCTCTGATGTTTTTTTGTGTGTGCAGACTGCAAGTCTATAGCTATATATAGCTGCATGCATTATAATATCATCCATGTTAAGTTCCTAACAGACCTACTTTTTGAAACTTTCTTTGTTTCAAACCTTCGAGAATCTGCTTACAATTTTGAATGCTTCATGCCAAATTCTTCAATGACCTATATATGTTTACTTTTGTAGTCTCAGATGTTCCAAAAGGCCTGTTTGCAATTTGTATATTGGTTTTAGATATTAGGATATAATAGATAAATGTAGAAGAAATACAAAATCATTTGCCTAAAATAAAAGAAAGAGACTTCTTTGATAAGAAAATTTTATTTATATTGAGCAATGCTGTAACAGAGGAGAAGTTTTTCTCTGCTTCTCTAATTTCTATAGAATATATATACGCTGCTATCGCCTATACTACTGCCAACTCCATTCTTATAAAGGTGTTGGTTTAGTTTGGAGTTTGGACCAATTAGTCCCTACTCCCTACACTATTTTAAGTCCGGACTCTGCCTTGCTTGCTCAGTGTTGGACTCACGAAGAAATTTGTAGACTAGTTAAATGAATGAAGCTGTCTTCTTTGCATGGGATAGTGAAGACCACCCATGGGTGATCAAATCCAAATTCTTCCTCAGCTTGATTTAATTAACAAGTCCTGGAATGTGAGAAGGTTATTCAAGTAAGATATATGGTGAAGAATGGTGAGTGGTGACATCGCTTTTCCGAACATTTGTGGTCTCTTCCTTATTTGAAAGAGACCCCCAAGGAGATCTAGATTCTGTATTTTCTTAAGGTGAGGAATACCAGGTAAACAAATAGCCATTAGCCATTTATGCTAACAAGTAAAATGAAATGATTTTTCAAGTGTCTTTTGAACTAGAGAGGGAGTTTGTTAAACTCGGAGTTTGGATGGTAGTCTAAGCTGCTACCTATGTATCTATATAGAGAGCAATTAGGATATTGTATTTGACAATTTTTAAGGCAAACATGCCTTGTCTAGCATCACATATATGGTTTTGTCCCATATCTTCATGTCATGTCAGAAGTTGCTAACATAATCTAGGTTTTGTTGCAAAAAGAAGATGTCCTAGAAAACATAGTAGCTAGTTGTGAGTGGCAACCCCTTTTCGATTATATCAATCGGCTAACAGGACAAGCATGAATGTTAAATATCTAAAACTACTGTCATACAATAAAAAAGTGATACTTAGACCATTAGATTAGTCACCTTTCTGTTGTTCTTTAAGATTTGTTACTTAGATGTACTTAACTTTGTTCATCAAGTACTTGCAATTTCAAACAGGACATGCCTTGTGAAGGATTAATTACATGGTTTTGTCTGATATCTTCAACATCATTATGAAGGAGTTATTGAAATGATTCTGAATGATGGACAAGGGCATCCGTCACTCACAATTGGTCATAGGGGAAATTACAGTGCAGATGCAACTGCCAAGTAGACTAAATTACATTCTGAAGATTGGATAAGGTACTTGACAAAATCAAAGGTAAGATGCTTTGTGAAATACATGTTTTGTCTGATATATATCTTCGATGTCATATACGCAGTAGTGAAATTATCTAGGCCTTGTTGCAGCAAATATAGTTCAAGTGAGGAACTTTCTCATTTAAGTCGATACTCTGTACAATAGTGCTGTAGACCCTTGCAGAGTTGCAGAGAGACAAATCCAACACGGCCTGCAGTACTTGAGATAATCCATTAGAATCTGATATGCGTACTAGTGTTGTAGGTACACCATGCCGACAGGCTTCATGAAAGATAGATCAAATGGTTTTGCTTTTATCAATCAGTCAATATAATACTCAGTTGAAAAAATAGATTATTTCGAAAAAAAAGTCAGGAGAATAAGTTTCTATTCATTGATGTTGTAAAAGGGAGACACTTAAATTTTCTGTCTCCCGTATCTCTAATACAAAAAGTATCTACATGATTAACATCTAACAAAAATTGGATGGTTTAGCTAGTTTGAAGGTACCAGCTCCCATGACATTGCTGCAGTATCTTCTCGTCATCTGACTTACAGGACAATCTGACTAGTTAGTTCCATGAAAGAGTCTTCGTCGCATGGGATAGTTAGCCCTCCCATTGGATGACTAAATCCAAATTCTTCCTCAGCTTGATTTAATAAAATTTTGGAATAAAGGATGACTCAAGTACGATATTGGAACCACAAATCGTCTCTTTTCATTCTCTCCAACATATACTGCAATATGACATTTTGGAACAGTAGTTGAGATCTCTGTGTTTGAAAATGATCGTCGAAGATTTCTCTTAATGTGAGGAATTCCAGGTAAACGAATAGCCATGGATGCTGCAAAAATAACAACAAGAAAGTAGATGTACGTATTGGACTTGAGAGAAAACTTGGAGTTGGATGTAATACTTTGACCTGATAGAAGTGTATATTTATAGAGGAAATGGTAGTTGAGCTATTGAGTACAGAAACCTGCCTTGTGAGGCATCATCACATGGGTTTGCCTGATATCTAAAACTGGGTGGTCACACTACATCCATTGTTCTGTGGCAGAAACAGCATGCCCTACAAACAAGACAACAATGCTACTGAGAGATGGCCCTTTCTCAATTTGATAGCTATACATATTTTTGTTGCTCGACACAATCTCGTGAGCTCAAACACACTTATACAATTCTTAGCTGTGAAAATCCAGCAGCCCCACTTACAGATTTGGAAGAAAACATCAGCTTATTTGGAAGGGCCATGGTGTGTAATGTTCAACTGAGCCTTTTCAGATATATGATAGGCCGCCAGAAGCGTCAACTTGATCAGCAAATCTATGTGATCCCTCGTGAAGCATGTCTCTTAATCTGCCCTATCTTAGGAATTCCTAAACATTAAATACAAATTTGATATTATGGGGGCTGCAGCCTTAAAGTTCTGATTATATTTTTCTGCAGAATGGTAGTCTATCACTATATATAGATGCTTCCATTATAAGTATATCATTCATGTTAAGTTCCTGACAAATCAGTAACATAAATTTTCTTTGTTTCACGTAACACCTTCAAGAACCTGCTTCTCACAGTGGCATTGTTGATCATGAATTGGTTGTTCGGTCACATAAAGTCATCCTCAGTTCATGGTGTGCACTAGAATAGGTATTGCCATTTACATCTTCCTAATATTAACTCGAAAATTCCGTTTTCTTAGTAGTGTTTTATTATCTCAGACACTACTCAGTGCATGAGAGATAGTTGAAGTTCACCCAGAATTAATTATATACAAAAGATGGACTAATCCATTTGTATCCGCAACATTGTGTACTTTCTCCGCTAAGGTAGCTTTGTACGTTTCTAAACAACTCCAGAGTCCAGACACTTTTACCATTTGGTGATGAGGGTGGATGAGACGTTGAGTAAGTCTAGGAAAATAAAATATATTTTTCTTAGCTTTCCCAGTCGAATTCATCATAAGCACTATCCTGCTGCATTTTCGCATTGGCTTTTGACTTCTTGCTTTCACTTGTCACTGCAATTTTCCAACTTCTTGCTCATCTTCTGAACCTTCAAACTTCCAATGACCAATGATCCCTCTGGCAATGAGCGAAAATCGCTCATAGGGTGATACTTCATCACTCTCAATTCTTTCTTAGCTGAATCAAGTCTCTGTTGGTGGAAACCATGCTCGGGCATCTTGCAACCACCAATATCATTAGAGTACGTAACAAAATTCTATCATTAGATGCTTGTGAATTTCTGAAGTTATGAAACATAAATGGATACTGCATGATGAAACAACCTTTCTGGATCAAGAACATTGTCATATAAAAAGGGTAACCACTGATAACATAATATGTCGACCGAGCGTCCTTATAAATCACGATCTGTTTTCTCTTTGCTCTCTCTAATCACTAGCTATTTGATTAGTATTTTCTTGTTAAATTTTAAAGGAACTTGCATAGAATGTAAGTTATTGGAGGAAATTGACACTGATATATTGTAGGTCATATATGTACCTAAAAATGATATATAAATTGTAGGTTATTGGAGATTGGGAAGCGCTTGTTTTTCCAATGCCAATTCTCACAGACTGTATGGAGGGGCATGAAATGATTACTGGTGTTCTTCATTGGTGGTGGATTTTGATTCATGATGTTTCTATTCAAAACTATAAAGTGGTTGGTTTGGGACAGTACACTAATAAATCGTTTATCTTCATACCACACGCAGGAAGCACGAAGCAGACTAGTACTACTGTTGATGCTCGCTGGAGATTGGTTCTAGATTAACCTATGTTAATTGTTTATTGGTATTAGTACTGCAGTACATATGGACTAGTGTTGTACCTAGACCACGCGGACAGGCTTCATGATATCAAATGGTTTTGCATTTATCAATTAGTAAAAACTCAGTAGAAAAATAAAAAATAGATTAATTCGAAACAAAAGTCAGGAATTCTATTCATTAATGTTGTAAAAAGGAGACACCTACATTTTCAGTCTCCCATATATCTACTACAAAATTATCTACATGATTAACATCTCACAAAATTGGATGGTTTAGCTAGTTTGAATGGACCAGCCCCCATGAAATGGAACCATATTGCCGCAGTATCTTCTCTTCATCTGCCTTACAAGACAATCAATTGACTAGTTAGTTCAATGAAAGAGTCTTCGTCGCATGGGATAGTTAGCCCTCCCATTGGATGATTATATCCAAATTCTTCCTCAGCTTGATTTAACAAGTCTTGGAACAAAGGATGAGCCAAGTACGATATTGGAACCACAAATCGTCTTTTTACATTCTCTCCAACATATACTGCAATGTGACCTTTTGGAACAGTAGTTGAGGTCTCCGAGTTTGAAAAAGATCGTCGAAGACTTCTCTTAATGTGAGGAATACCGGGTAAACGAATAGCCATGGATGCTGCAAGAATAACAAGAAGGAAGTAGATGTGTTGGACTTAAGTGATAACTTGCTAACTTGGAGTTGGAGCCAGGGAAAAAAAAACGGACCCAATTAAGGTGTGGAAATATAAGATTGGACCAGTTAGGGAACTAATGGTAAAATAGGCCCAACCGCTGATTTCCGTGTCTTATGGACTAGTTTACCCTTCGACTGATGCAAAGACTTGTTTGCATATCATAAACATATAAACATACTTATTTATATCAGTCACAATACAAATATAAAATGCAAAGACTTGTTTGCATACTTGCAAACAACAACATAAACCATAAAATGTAAATGCAAAGAATTGTTTGCATACTCGAAACGACGACAAGATAAACTAGAAAATGTAAAGACTTATTTGCATCAGTGACAACACATCTATTATACTATATTAAAGCAGAAAATACCCCTAAGAAAATATCTCTTCAATTAGGCTATCAATAAGACTGAAATTGATAGCCTAATTGAAGAGAATTTTAATTAAGTTTGGGTATATTTGTAATTAGGCAAAAGTGGACCACCATCACAGATATAATTAAGCCCAATTAGACCATGGGAATAATTAATTATCTAATACATTTACCGAAATATTAATTTATCAACATATGCCCAAGTTGGGACCAGCCAAAAATATTATTTAAAGGAGATAATTAATTTATCGGGTATTATCTTATCGAGGTTTTACTATATCTTTTCAATTATGCTGAAATTGATAAATTAATTGAAGAGAAATTCATTCAATTTTGGGTATTTTTGTAACTACACAAAATAAATAAAAATGGGTCAATATGTAATTTCACATATTAAATACAACAACCTTCATAAATAACCCTAACTCGAATTCTTTATAAGCAATAAACCACATTATCACCACTAAATCTAATACCAGTAATTGACTACCATTGATAAAATGCTCTAACTCGAATTTCTTTCAATTCAACAATTTTAACTTCAATAAATTTACCAGTAATCTTTTTTGAATAAGTAGCTAAATAATTATCTGGTGGAAGTAGTGATTTACATTGAAATCACCAGATGATTTACTACATTTGTACAACTTTTCCATTTATTATACTCTATTAAAGCTGGAAATATCCTTAAAAAAACATCTCTTCAATTAGATTGAAATTAATAGCTTAATTGAAGAGAATTTTGATTGAGTTTGAGAATCAAGTCCAGCCCGTACAAAAAATACAGTAAAACCTCGATAAATTAATAGCCTTGGAAATAGAGAATATTATTAATTAAATGAGATATCAATTCATCTATTAATTAATAAATTATTAATTAACATAATTAACAGTATATTTTTATGTATATCTTTCTTTTTTTTCAAGGGGGGGGGCTAATATGATGAAACTGGACAATCTTTTTATTCTAAAACCCATTCCACGAAAAGAAACACTAAAATCGATAATGATATTGGAATAATTTCTTCTTGCAATACAAACTACAACACCAGATCAACTTATCACACTACAAAAATTAAGAGACGAGGTTCAAACCAAAATCAATCTTGAGAAAAAACAAGCAAAAATTGACTTTTATTATAAAAAAAAATATAAAATATATTTGTATATCAAAAAAATATTAATTTATATATTAGTTGGGCATTCAAGGATTTTTCTAAAATGTATTATCTAATAAATTTAGCGAAATATTAATTTATTAACATATGCTCAAGTTGGGACCAGCTAAAAATATTATTTAAAGGAGATAATTAATTTATCGGGTATTATCTTATCGAGGTTTTACCGTATCTCTTCAATTAAGCTGAGATTGATAACTTAATCGAAGAGAAATTCAAAACTCACCAAGATTTACATTGAAATCACCAGATGATTTATTACGTTTATACAACTTCTCCATCTTCCTCTTCACTCAAAGTCTATGTCTGCTTATATGCTTATATTTGATCCATGTATATATGATGTTTGCTGAAGATCTCTCGACGACACAGAAATCAAAACTCACCAGTATTCTAAGTCAAATGGGCAGCTATGCAAGTTTATTAATAAGATCATTAATAATTTTAATATGATATTATTGTGGACACACGTCAAACATGTTTGTGATGGTCATTTTCAATTACATTCTAGATTTGACAAAAAGTATATTTTGCAAGAATATAAAGAACCAGTAATCTATTTCTTTTCCTTGCACTTATTAGGCATTGACAAAAAGTAAATGAAAATAGAAAATAAACTCCAATAAAGATGATGATATAATCTTCAATACATTTCAATGGTGGGGATACGAAAAGGGACCCAAGTAGCAGTAAGACTTATTTACTGCAATTTCATGAAATTTGAGTCCCTTAATTTGTGATCTAATGTACGTAAATGTGTTGCAGATGAGACTATATCAAAAAATGTCGCAAGATTCACACAGACATGGATTGTATGGTTGCCTTCCGGAAATGCTTAACTACAGGCCTAACGGGATCTCTCCATCACATTACAAGTAAGTCATCTTTATCATCATAATAGTTTGTTAAAGATTTCGAATTTTCATGATGTTAACTGTTACAAGCCAATTAAGAGACGCTCGACTGCTAATGGACTACTGTGAAAAGATTGTTTCCCAAAGTGATGAAGCCTCAACAACCGAGCCAGACTAAATTCTAATTGAGACTTTGAGAATTGAGAGTATTGCAAAATCCCATTCTCCTGGATATCTTCAAATGTTTTGGGTTTAATTTTCATGTATATATAATAATCATTTAATTTCATTACTCAAAGATTTATAATAATTCTAAATGAAATCATACCAGATCATAGACTTTTGAAACGGGCTAAACAAAATATTACAAGTTACAAACCAAAAGCAATATAAAACCCCCAAAAAAAAAACTTTAAAACAATCAGATATGCCCGTGCATTGCACGGGCCTAAGGACTAGTAAAGATTAAATGCAAAAACTTGTTTGCATACTCGAAACAATGACATACCATAAAATGCAAACATTTGTTTGCATAAATCAGAAGGGTATTATCGGTAGTGAAAGGGTCGTTTTTACAATATCAACGTTAAATGGGTCTTTTCTTATTTTACAAATGCTTAATGAGGGTCAATTTTACAAACCGGGCCTTAGTTGGGCCAATTGTGTTTTATAGGTGTTTAATGAGGGCCTAGAACCATTTCCATGAGTTGGAGCTGATAGAGGTGTATATTTATGTATATATGATAGGCCAGAATGTGTCAACTTGATCGGCAAATCCATGTGATCCTCCGTGAAGCATGTCTCTTAATCTGCCCTACCTTAGAAATTCTTAAACATTAAATCCACATTTTGATTGGACAACAGCCTTAAAGCTCTGACTATATTTTTCTGCAGAATAAAAGTCTATCTACATAAATGCATCCATTATAGGTATATTGTATTAACCATATTTGTGAGGTTGGTCAATACATTAATGAATGATGATGATGGTGATGATATGAACAATAATAAAGTAGAGACGTGAACACCATTGTATACGTGGTTCGACAATTGTGCCTACATCCACGGAGAGAGAGAATGATCTTTATTATAGTAGTGGTGGTGATACAAAATGGGAGCTCGATTATGAGGAGAGCTCGAGAGAGATGAGACCTGAGAGATTGGGGAGGTCGTTGATCATGAGACCTCACCATGAGGTCGTGTTGGGAGCATTAGGCCCTCAGACCATGTCTGGAATGAGTGATTTGCCTTCATATTTATAGGCTTACAATGTAACTCCATTCCTAGCATTTAATGAGGTAATGATGAGAGAATATCTTTGTAGTAATTGGCTTTAACTTTGTAACTTGTGCCATCAAGAGAGAGTCCATTAGATGATGACATGTGGCACCATGATGGACGGTAGAGATGGTGCCACATGTATGTTGTATATAGTACCCCTACATAAGCCCCCTCTTTTTAGGTCGAACGGAGTTCGGGCTGAAAAGAAGTAATCGAACCGATCTAGCCCCCAAGATGAATGAAATATGGGGTTCTTTAACGAAGTCGATCCGCCCCAAATTTTGATGAGCTTGATCATTGAGATTTGCAGGACGCGATGAAGGTCCCTTGTGGTAATGGCAACTCGATCATGAATTAGTGTATGACGAGCTATTTAGTTCCAGGGAGACCTGGTAGCTCGTTCAGAAGGCATGTAGACGAGATGGACAGCTGCAAGCAGGTCGTACTGAAGTGGGTCTTCTTGTATGCTTGGGTGGTTGGTCTCGGTCATGCTTCGAGGTGGTCGCCTTTTTGTGGTCGAGTTGCATAGACCTGATAATGTTAGCATGTGAAACATTATAAAATTCAATAAAAGACTTACATGGAATTGTACGTCTTCCTTATGACTTGTATGTACTATCTTTGTCTCCTTGTTACTGGACACTTCGATAGATATGCCACTTTGGAGTGCAATGTAGCTCGTTTGAGAAAGAGCATTGGTTGACCAAGTGTTTTGAGAGTTACTTGGAACCTTTTGGTGCCCGTACTAGTGAATGGTCGCAGCGTGGAGACCTGTTTGACAATTCTCGGGCATGTGGCCTTTGTGGGTCTGCATTGCGTTGAGATTGAATGCGTTCGACCAGGCGTGTGGCTAGAGAATTGTGTTTGAGGTCGTCCCGCATACGAGTGACTCACTAGTCAATGAGGGTGGTCGTATTGTATATCAAGCATTTCACTTGTAAAGAGTTCAGTGAAAGCAATGTGGCACATTTGTGCAAAAATAGCTCATGGGGAGTGAGGTCGTGTTCATGTGACCTGCACATAGAGAGAGCTACAAAAATATCATTAATAGCTAATTGTGCTAATAATAAGTTAATTTCATTAGATAAAGTGAGAATAGCCCCCTGTATGGCATAAATATTCTTGAGGTCGTTGAAGAACCTGTAATTTGAGGAGGTCGTTGATAGACCTGGTGAGGTCGCGATGAAGGACCTGGCATGAAGGACCTGGTATGAGGGACCTGGCATGAAGGACCTGGTATGAAGGACCTGAGAGGTCGTTGGCTTAGGGACCTGAGAGGTCTTTTGCTTAGAGACCTGAATAAGAGGTCAGGTCGCGATGAGACCTGAGCTCGTCTGCTTAGAGACCTGAATATGTGAGGAGGTCTCTGCAAGACCTGAACATGTAGCCATTAAGAATGTAACTGATGATATAAAATCTTGATCGAGTTATGAGAATATATGTTACATAGATGCATATAATAGTCAATTTGTGGGAGACAAAATAGAATGAACAGTAAGAAATGGAGGTCTCTTCGAGTGGGTAAACATAAACAAATATCATAGTGAATTGATACTTATCTTTATTTGAAGAGCTTGTAGCTAAGTCGTTCTGATCAGCTAGTTTCCAGGGAGTCCTGGTAGCTCGTTCAAAAGGCAGGTAGACGAGATGAATGGCTGCAAGTAGGACGAACTGAAACAGTTCTTCTTGTATGCCTTAGTTTAATGTTGCTTTCGTCGAGTTTAGTAATTGTGTAAACAATTTGCTCCAAGCCCCCAACTGTGAGTTGCAATTCTGTCTTTTCAAATTCAATGAATTTCTTGAAAATCACCATCTGAGAACCTTAGAACAATGGTGTTCGGTGGGGTTGGTGGGTGGAATTCGCTTGAGAAAATCCCAAGTCCCTGTAGTCGGCGCCAAATGTATTAACCATATTTGTGAGGTTGGTCAATACATTAATGAATGATGATGATGGTGATGATATGAACAATAATAAAGTAGAGACGTGAACACCATTGTATACGTGGTTCGACAATTGTGCCTACATCCACGGAGAGAGAGAATGATCTTTATTATAGTAGTGGTGGTGATACAAAATGGGAGCTCGATTATGAGGAGAGCTCGAGAGAGATGAGACCTGAGAGATTGGGGAGGTCGTTGATCATGAGACCTCACCATGAGGTCGTGTTGGGAGCATTAGGCCCTCAGACCATGTCTGGAATGAGTGATTTGCCTTCATATTTATAGGCTTACAATGTAACTCCATTCCTAGCATTTAATGAGGTAATGATGAGAGAATATCTTTGTAGTAATTGGCTTTAACTTTGTAACTTGTGCCATCAAGAGAGAGTCCATTAGATGATGACATGTGGCACCATGATGGACGGTAGAGATGGTGCCACATGTATGTTGTATATAGTACCCCTACATATATCATCCATTTCGTACATTACATCTAAGATATCAGACACCACTATGTATGTAATGTACGAAATGGTGAAATTATCTGGGCTTTGTTGCAGGAATAAGATGTCGTAAATTTACTTAGAAAACCTCTTTGGATGGTTGATCATAAAAATCATTGGATCCTTGAAACCATTTGTCTGGAATGTTTCATGCCAATAGATTCTCTGATAGGTTATTTTCAGTGCAACACTACTACAGAAAAAGGATAAGATAGCAGGTGAAAAAATTTCAGTGCAATAAGTAGCACAGATGTTGCAGAATCTGGCATTGATAGACCATAAAAATGCCATCAATGTTTCTGGTATCATCCCTGCACCAACAACCTACATTACAGGATTTTCTAAGTAAAGCTGAAGTAGAAGAGTTTGGATACGATCATCTGATGGGCAGCCCTACAATTTTTCGATCAAGAGTAATGAGAATTGGTCCATATACAGTATAGTGCTCTGTATATACTATAAAATTGGACATATACGTCTGCAAATTCATATATCCCATCGCACTACCTGCACTAAATTGTATAAATGTATTATAGCGAGGACTGACTTGCAAAGTTCAACAAAATCCTACATTGCATAGTGCTGTTGATCACCCTGCACACTGGCAAACTGTATTTTCTTGGATATGTTGGATAGTTTTTACACAGAGACCGATTTAACCCTGCAAAACTAAAGAGTGAAGATTATACATTGAAATCATGTATTCTAGGTGCATTACTTCTACCCTGCTAACAGGCTTCATAAAAGATCAAATGATTTTGTATAGTCAAAACTTGGTAGAAAAATAAATTAGCAACATATATATTGAGGGAAATAAGTTTCTATTCATTAATGTTGTAAGAGGGAGACATTTGTATTTTCTGCTTCCCGTATCTCTAATTAAAAAAGTTTACACATGATTGTCTACTCTAACATCTAACAAAATTGGATGGTTTAATTTGAAGGAACCAGCCTCCAAGGAACAATACTGCTGCAGGATCTGCTCATCATCTTACTTATGAGCCAATCAACAGACTAGTTAGTTCGATGAAGGAATCTTCGTGGCATGGAATAGTTAGCCCTCCCATTGGGTGATTAAATCCAAATTCTTCTTCAGCTTGATTCAATAAGTCTTGGAATAAAGGATGAGTCAGGTATGATATTGGAACCACAAATCGCCTCTTTTCATTTTCTCCAACATATACTGCAATGTGGCCTTTTGGAACTACAGTTGAGGTTTCTGTATTTGAAAAAGATCGTCGAAGACTTCTCTTAATGTGAGGAATACCAGGTAAACGAATAGCCATGGATGCTGCAAGGATAACACGATAAAACAGATGTGTTGGAGTTGAGAGAGAACTTGTTAACTTGGAGATGGATAATACTTTGAGCTGATAGAGGTGTATATTTATATTGGAAATGGTAGTTGAGCTATTCCTTGATCATGAGGGTAAGTACAGAAACATCAAACATGCCTGGTGAGGCATCATCACATGGGTTTTCCTGATATCTAAGTCTGGGGGTGGTCACACTGATCTATTGTTCTGTAGCAGAAACAGCATACCCTACAAGAATGCTATTGCGATAGCCCCTTCTCAATATGATAGCCATAAATATTTTTGTTGTTAGACACAATCGCGTGAGCTCAAACACTCTCATACAATTCTTAACTGTGAAAATATAATACAGCAGTCCCCACTAAAAGATTTGGAAGAAAACATTACATTATTCGCATGGGCCAGTGTGTAATGTTCGATCAACTGCGCTTATTCAGAATATGATAGGCCAGAATGTGTCAACTTGATTGATCCTGATAATTTGTTGCAAGGCAAATCCATGTGATCCTTCATGAAGCACATCTCTCAATCAAGTCTTCTGAAGAATATATAATTCTTCACCATATTTATCCACATTCAATAGGCCTACAACTTACAACCCCGAAGTTCTGACTATTTTTTGTGTGCAGAAGACGAAGTCTACCACTATATATAGATGCATGCATTATAAGTACATCATCCATCTTAAGTTCCTGACAGAGTTACGTTTTAAAACCTTTGATATCAGCACACCATTGTTGTAATCTCAGATGTTCCAATAGGCCTCTTATTTGAGTTTGTATATTGGTTTCAAATATTGGGATAAATTAATAGACAGACGTAGAAGAAATACAAGGTCATCGCCTAAAATACTAGAGAAGACTTCTTTCATGTATCTATCGTTAGAAAATAGTGAACAGAAGTGGTAAGCATTGATAAGAAAATTTTATTTCTATTGAGCAGTGCTGTTACAGAAGAGAAATGTTTCTCTCCTTCTCTAATAAGTAATATCTACAGATTGGACACATTAGTCCCTACAACAGTACAACCGTAAGTTCTAACTCTGCCTTGGTTGCTCTTTGTTGGATTTACGAAGAAATCAGTCGACTAGCTAGTTAAATAAATGAAGGTGTCTTCTTCGCATGGGATACTGAGACCACCCATTGGGTGATCAAAGCCGAAATCTAGCTTCCTCGAGTTGATTTAATAAGTCCTGGATTAAACTTTAAAGGATGGTTCAAGTTAGATATTGGTACCACAAACGGCTTCATTTGATTCACTCCAACATATACTTGATTCGCTCCAACATAAACGGCAGCATGGCTTTATAGAACATTGTTGTCTCTAGCTTCCCTATTTGAAAAAGACCATCAAGGAGATCTTTTCTTAATGTGAGAAAGACCAGGTAAGCGGAACCGCCATTTATGCTGTGAAGAACAAGTAAAATGAAAGGATTCTGAAGTGTCTTTTGAACAAGAACGAGAGTGATAAATTGGAATTTGGATGGTAGTCCAAGCCGATAGAGATGTATATATATGGTGAGAAATTAGGATATTGGACTTGACAATTTCAAAGGCAGACCTGCCTTGTCAAGTATCGCATGGTTTTGTCTCACATCGATCTTCATTGTCATGTAAGGAGTTGATAAGATAATCTTGGTTTTGTTGCAACAAGAAGATGCCAACCTAGAAAACATACTAGTTGTGAGTGGTGAGTGGTGACCCCTTGTGGATTATATCGATTGGATAACAGAACAAGCATGAATGTTCACATATCTAATAGTACTGTTAGAAATAAAAGTTTTACTTAGTCACTATCCTTTGTTGTTTATTAAGATTTGTCACGTAAAATGTACTTAACTTTGGTTAATTAGATACTTGAAGTACAAGGACATGCCTTGTGAAATATTACATGGGTTTGTCTGAAATCTTCAAAATCATTATGAAGTTGTTGTTAAAATGATCATGGTTTTAGGTTTTGTTGAGGGAATAAGATGGCCTACCTAGAAACAGAGTAGTGGTAAGAGGTGAGCTCCCTTTTCATTTATATCAATGGCCCATGTGTTTCATTTTTTTAGGTTTGGTGCTTAATCATTATTCATTCAGTTCTCTATTAAGATTTGTTAGTCGATGTGTTTGACTTTCGTCAATCATATCTATCTTCATGGAAAGGGTTTTGAAATTTATTTAGAACTTCATAGCAGGAAGAATGGCTCATCGAGACATGTTTCATGAATGATGGAAGAGGGCATACATCACTCACATTGAACATAGGGAAACTATATAGTGCAGATGCAACTGCCAAGTGTATACTAAATTACCATAATGAAGATTGGATATGGTATTTGACAAAATCAAAGGTAACAGGCCTTGTATAGTAAATGATTTTCTCCGATATATATCTTAGATGTCATGTACGTAATGCAATAATCTAGGCTTTGTTGCAGCGACATGATGCCTACCTTACCAAGAAAATATAGTTCAAGTGAGTAACTTTCTCATTTAACATGACACTGCACATATTAGTGCCGTAGACCCTGTACAGTGACAAAATAGCCCTGCTGTCTTTAAGATTGTCCATTAGAATCCTATATGCTTGCTCTGTAGACCATGCTGACAGGCTTCATGAAAGAAGGTTCAAATGGTTTTGTGTTTATCAATCAGTCAAGGCTAAGTAGAAAATAGATTAATTCGAAACAATAGTCAGGAGAAAAAGTTTCTATTCATTGATGTGGTAAAAGGGAGAGACTTAAATTTTCGGTCTCCCTGTATCTCTACTACAAAAGTATATACATGATTAACATCTCTAACATCTCACAAAATTGGATGGTTTAGCTAGTTTGAATGGACCAGCCCCCATGAAATGGAACCATATTGCCGCAGTATCTTCTCTTCATCTGACTTACGATACAATCAATTGACTAGTTAGTTCAATGAAAGAGTCTTCGTCACATGGGATAGTTAGCCCTCCCATTGGATGATTATATCCAAATTCTTCCTCAGCTTGATTTAACAAGTCTTGGAATAAAGGATGAGCCAAGTATGAGATTGGAACCACAAATCGTCTCTTTTCATTCTCTCCAACATATACTGCAATGTGACCTTTTGGAACAGTAGTTGAGGTCTCCGTGTTTGAAATAGATCGTCGAAGACTTCTCTTAATGTGAGGAATACCAGGTAAGCGAATAGCCATGATCGATGCTGCAAGAATAACAAGAAGAAATCAAGTAGATGTATTGGACTTGAGAAAACTTGTTAACCTGGAGTTGGATAATATTTTGAGAAGATCGATAGAGGTGTATATTTATAGAGGAAATGGTACTTGAGCAGACAGAGCAGTTGAGCTATTCCTTCATCAGGAGGATAAGTAAGAAACATGCCTAGTGAGGCATCACATGGGTTTGCCTGAAATCTAAAACTGGTTGGTCACACTACATCCATTGTTCTGTGGCAGACTGGCAGGAACAGCATGCCCTACAAACAAGACAAGAATGCTATTGAGATGGCCCCTTCTCAATTTGACAGCCATACATATTTTTGTTGTTAGACACAATCGCGTGGGCTCAAACACACTTATAATTCTTAACTGTGAAAATCCAGCAGCCCCACTAACAGATTTGGAAGAGGACATCAGATTATTTGGAAGGGCCAGTGTGTATTGTTCAACTGAGCTATGTGCGGACATATAATTGGCCAGAATGCGTCAACTTGATCAATCCTGTTAAATTGTTTCAAAGAAAATCCATGTGATCCTTCGTGATGCATGTCTAGCCCTACCTTAGAAATTGTTACATATTAAATCCACATTTGATAGGACAGATGCCTTAATGCTCCCTGTCTATAATTTTCGGCAGAATACAAGTCTATCACTATGACACTATATATAGATGCATCCTCATGTTTAGTTCCTGACAGAGTTACATTTAGTAACTTTCTTTGTCTAACTTACTAGTTACTATTGATGATCATGAATTTGTTGCTTGGTCACATAAAGCTATACTCAATTGATGGAGTGCACTAAGAAGGTATTGCCATTTACATCTTATTATTTATTAATATTAACTAAAATATTCTGTTCTCTTTGTATAGCTTTATCACCTGAGACAGTAGTCAGACAATTTGAAAGGTTTTCCCACAAGAAGTAGAACTTTCTCCTCAAGGTAGCTCGATCTATTCAAAACTTTTAGTTCCAGACATTTTTACCATTTGTTGACTAGGTAGAGAGGACGTTGAGCAAGTCTAGGAAGATAAAGTATATTTCTCTTGGCCTTCCCATTCGAACTCATCGTGCTTACGATCCTGCTGCATTTTCACATTGGCCTTTGACAGTTTGACTTCTTGCTTGAGTTCCATTACATGGTAGTTTTCACCAAATAGTTCCCATCACTGCTATACATGCTTTTCCGACGTAGATAGCTTTTTCCTTGAATATATGGGCTGTGCTTGGTTCTCTGGAAAAAGACCGGAATGTAAAAACACATCAGCAATTTCTTTTTTTTTTCCCTTTTCAAGTGCTTGGTTGGGTTTAGGAAAAAATGGGGCCCACAATTATTTTTTGCAAAAAGGTAAAACACGTCAGCTTATTATACCGGTTCGAAATAACCGGAAAACTTGGGAAAAATCGTCTCTTCTCTACTGCTTTCTCCTCGATCAGTTCTTTCTACTTTTTTTTTTTTTGGTTTTCTCCCCCTCTCTCTCGTTTTGATTACTTGAACAAAGAAGGAGAAAGCTTTTTTGAATCAGGTAAGATTCTCTATACAGTTTTCTATCATCAAATATCTAATAGGTCTATTGATTGTAGATTAATCTCTCTCAAATCAAGGGTTTCGAATAGGTGTTTTGAATTTGTTGTAGTTAGTTGTTAAATTTATTTTAATTTTGTATTCTATCACTAGAATTAAAGGTTTTTTATAATGGGTTTGATTCAATCATGGGTTTTAATGTTGTCTTTGGGAGTTCCAAGGTTTATTAGAAATTGGGTTTTTTTAATATGAATTAGTTTGTATTTATTCAGATTTATTTGGATTTGATTTTGATGTAATGATCTTTGTGTAGTTTTTATATTTTCTGAAATTGCACCAATGTCGCTCTCTGTGGACACTTTTGTGTGAAAGAGCTGGGTTTGTAATTAAGTCAACTTTGTATCTTTTTATGTTTTCGTGTTTGTAGATGGAAGGTGGTGAACAAGAACGAAAAAGAAAAATAGCAGTAGTTGCTGCAGCCCAATATTCCTAAACCTAAAAATGCGCCTTTTAGATTTTTTAAAGCATGGACAACTGATGATAGTTTCTTGGAGTTGGTGGAGAACAGTTGGAATGAAAGAATTACTGGAAATCCTATATTCATTCTCACACAAAAGCTTAGAAGACTAAAGCAGCATCTCAAACTATGGAATAAAAATGTTTTTGGGAACTTGACTACAAAGATTGCTCAGGAAACAGAGACCTTAGCACTGATCCAACAACAATTGGAAGCTGATATTACTGATGAAAGAATTCAGAAGCAAGCATATGAACAGGAGGATCAGATTGAAAAACTTTTGGAACAAGATGACATGATATGGAGACAGAAAGCAAGGCTGAAATGGGACCACATGGGGGAAAGATGCACAGGTTATTTCTTTCTCATGAATAAAATTAGACAGAGCAAGACAATAATAAAGGATATAAAAGGCTACAGTGGAGAAATTATAAGGGATCCAAAACAGATTGGAGACTTCATTGTCAATCACTTCGTTGAAAAATTCAAATCTAGAGATGTTGTGATTGATAATGATTTGACAGGACTGATTCCTAAGCTTGTAAATGATGAGGATAATATGATGCTTAGCTCAATGCCATCACATGAAGAGGTAAAGAAAGCAGTGTTCACTCTAAATGCTGACAGTTCGCCAGGACCTGATGGCTTTGGTGGATTCTTTTTCAGGTTCTGCTGGCACATAGTTGGTATGGACTTAATCTCAGCTATTTTACATTTCTTTAAAACTTCTAATTTTCCGCCAACTTTTAATTCATGTTTTATAGTCATAGTACCTAAGGAAAAGAATGCATCATGTATATCTAAATTTAGGCCTCTTTGTCTATCTAACCTTGTATATAAGGTTATTACTAAGATTCTTGCAGCTAGGCTCTCCATGGTGGCACCCAAGCTTATATCAAAAGAACAATGTGGATTCATGAAAAAACGAAACATACATCAGCACATTGGCATGGCTTCAGAATTGATCAATGAACTTGAGCATAAAAGACATAGTGGAAATTTAGCAATAAAGCTTGACATAACACAAGCTTTTGACTAAACTGGAACTTTCTTTGGGAGATTCTAAGGAGATTTGGCTTCAGTGAGCAATGGATAAAATGGCTTCAAGGGGCTATCACCAACAATTTAATTTCAGTTATGATTAATGGAGGACCACAAGGACTGTTCAAAGCTGAGAGAGGGTTGCGGCAGGGTGATCCTCTCTCACCTCTTCTTTTTGCACTAGCCGAAGAATGTCTTGGCAAAGGAATTGAATGGCTACTGCAACACAGGATGATGAAAAGGATGATAAGTAACTCAAAGTATAGCAGCCCTACACACTTGTTCTTCGCGGACGACATTTTCTTGTTTTGTAATGGGAATACTAAGTTCTTAAGACCACTCATAGAGCTGCTGGACAGATATCAAACTTCTTCAGGGCAGGAAATAAGTAAGAGCAAAAGCAAGCTATTGATGGGGAAAATAATAGCAACAAGGAAGGCAAGGATAACAGAAATGTTTGGCATTGAAGAGGGGCAACTGCCTGAAAAGTATTTGGGAGTACCCTTAGCACAAGGGAGGGTCACTAGAACTCTTGTTTCCACTCTTGTTGAAAGGATAAGAAATAAAATATCAAGTTGGGCTGGTAGAGCACTATCCTTACAAAGTAGAATTCTATTAGTGAAACATGTGTTTTGTAGTATTCCCATTCACACAATGACAGTCTACAATTGGCCAAGGAGTACTATGAAAGAGCTAGAGCTACACCTCAGAAATTTCATATGGACAGGTAACCCTGAGAAGTGGAAGTTCACAACAGTGGCTTGGCATAAAGTCTGTGCACCAATACAGGAAGGGGGAATTGGGATCAGATATCTTAAGGATATCAATCTAGCAATGCTTATGCAGATGGCTTGGGCTCTCCAACATGAAGACTCTGCCTGGGGAAGGTTCATGAGGGGCAAATATCTTAATAAAAATCAGAAATGGTCTAGAAGTAAGCACTCCACTGTTTGGAGTGGCATGAAATATGCATTGAAGGAGATCAGAAGGAAGCAAGCATGGTTCATCGGTAACGGAAAGTCTATTAATTTGTGGAAGGATCACTGGATTGGAGACCAACCATTATGTGACTATATTAATCCTAGAAGTGGTGCGTGGAATGAATTTCATGCAACATTGAGTTGTTGTATAGAGAATGGTCAATGGTCGTGGCCAACACAGATTGTGGAGATCATAAATAGATTGGGGTTGAATATCAATGAAGTGAATAGTCCTAACGTGGATAGGGAGGATGAAGCATACTGGCCATATGAAGATCAAGGAAGAATGACAGCTAGATCAGCTATGGAAGCCATTAGAAATAAGCAAACGGCACCAAGATGGAACAAGTTCTTGAGAAGCTCATTGGTACATCCTAGAACCATGACCCTAGCATGGAAGATACCTCACAATGCAGTGAACACAGATGACAACTTGAAAAATAAAAGTCTCAAGTTGGCATCTAGATGCTCTGTATGCAAGGAAGAAATGGAGACTAAAGAGCATATTTTTTTCAGCTGCAGGGAAGCATTAAAGGTATGGAAGATTGTAACTGGATGGTTTGGACATCATGTATTGCCGGAGAAGGTGGAAGACATTCTGACAGTAAAAGATAGCCACAATCCACTGGTAAAACAATTATGGCAGGCTTGTAGCATTACAACTATTGTGCAGCTATGGAAGAAGAGAAACAAGATGCTATATGAAGAGGTGGTGATACACACAAGCTCTATAATTCATGAAGCGAAGCGAGCAGCAGCAAGGGCCTATTCAATGACCAAAAAACACATGGATAACAACACCAAAGACTTGGAAACCATGAAACATCTTAGGCTACAAACAAGAATCAAGGCCCCTCCTAAAGTCATAGAATGCTATTGGAGCTTACCACCAAAGGGATGGCTTAAGGTGAACACGGATGGTGCGTCTAAAGGAAATCCTGGGGTAGCTGGGTGGGGGGCTGTGCTAAGAAGAGATGATGGAGCACTATAAGGGGTTTCTATCGGTGGATTGGGGGTTGAAACATGTTTCATTGCAGAGACAACAGCCATCGTAGAAGGTATCCTCATGGCAGCTGAGATGGGATGGCAGAATATTTGGGTGGAGGCTGATTCAGAGGCTGCAGTTGTAGCTCTAAGAGACAACAAGCCTCACTGGAAGTTAAAGCATCAATGGGAAGATAAGGCTTTTGAAATTAAACTTGCTGATCACTGCAAATAAGAGGGAGGCTAATTTCGCAGCAAACACATGTGCAAGGAAAGGGACTCATTTACAGGCTAGACAAAGATTGAGATGGAAAACACCTCCATTTCAATTACCTTTAGAGAACCACAATTCTGTCTATTATAGATTTTGTTAATTTTCTGAGGCAGGAATGTAGATATAAATTCCTAACTCTTTTTGTAATTATTTCATTCTTATTTTAATTTAATCACCCTTGAGCAAAAAAAATATATAAACTATAATTCTATATAGAGTTGGTGCATGCGGTTGTGCCACTATTATATTAACCCTTCTCCTTTAATGTTTTGTATAGTTGTTAGTTTTAGAAAAACAAAAACCCTAATAATGGTGAAAACTACCCCTGATAACGAACTTCATCGTCCATCTTCTTCTTCTATAACAAACATGTATAATGTGCTTCATTACCAGATTGCTGGTCATCCTAAATTTTACTATCCTAATGCTTCTGTTCATGGATCTGTAATCAACTCTAACTTCTTCCCAAAAGATGAAATAGACATGAAAGATGAGAAGAAGTTCATTGAAAAGATGTACTTGGACTCTGAGGAATTTAATGATTTTATTAATTCTATTTCAGCTGAAGATATAGATGAAGAATATGATGAAAATAAAGATGAAGTCATGATTAAGTATAAGGAATGGAAAAACAATTTGAGTTGTTTACCTGGTGCTGGCTATCTATCTGGACCACTTGTTGGTACTACTATAGGTTCTGTTAATGCTTATTGGAAGTTATTACACAATGCTGGTGCTGCCCCGCCTTCCCTCCGAGAAGGTTTCTCGACCTTTTCAAAGTGGATCGGCTTAGGGGATTTATTCTTAGGGAGGAGGAATGGTGGCCTGCGCAACGAGAAGATAACCTGAATACTGCTGTGGCTGGTTTCGGCACTGGTGCCCTTTGCAATGCATTTTCTGGACCAAGTGTTGCTATTTTCACTGAGGGGTCTTTCAAAGCAATGTCTGGACCAAGGGCTACTGCTTTTGCTGGTGCTTTTGGAGCTGTCGCAGCTCTTGTTGGTAAGCCACTGATTAGAAAACTACGGGGAATATCCACCAGTCGCGACTGAGTGTTATATGTGTGTGTGTATCCGCATCAGTGTCGCCTACAATTTTATTTCTTTCGACCGATGTTCTGCATTTTGTCCTTGTTTTGGAATGTATATAATTGCTATATTACACTTTATATTCCGACTAAAAAAAAAAAAAAAAACACTTTATATTCCGACTCCGGGGTGCCTCTACATGGGATAATACTATAACCAGCAACAGCTATTTCTCTTGACATGTTTAGATTCTTTCATACAACTCGAATCCATGCATGATTGATTGGTTCGACATGAAGTATGTTGGTTGGTTTGGCCCTGCTTTTGCCTGTAATTTGCTTCTATGAAGTATATATCTTTCAGTTAGGCATATTGCATTACAATTTTTAGAGAAATTTTCTATAGGTCAGTCTAAGCTATGATGGTGTATTTACAAAAAAAACATGCCCTTTCATAACATCTCTTGCAGCGCTTGATGGCAGATACTCTGCCCTCAGATGTGGGAAAGCCACCATTTTATCATTTAGTGTATATTGTATGTGGTTAGTATTTTGTGCATTTGAAATATTTTAGTATACTGCTCTGTAAAAATGCCAATACATGTGCAGCTAGTTGACCAACACACATCTTTGCCAATCTCAGAGTTGTATTTTTGATATTAAAATGAATAGAGTGACGCCAATCCTGCCCCGCTAGTAAGGTTATACTACCATAGACCGAATGATAGTAGGCAAAATACTGTTTTCAGAATCTCAAAGTTCTTGAATAAGTTCAATACTATGTATGATCACTTGATTAGCAGCTTTACTAGGAAAAACTGAAAATAAGACTAAGCTATATATGTTTGATTGGTCATTGATAGTTATTACTGCAGTTCGTATATAGGACGCTTTGGGTAGTTTGCATGACATTTCCTCAATTTTTGATCTCCCAACTGCTAGTTGCATGATATATATTTGCCATTATTGCCGACTGAGGACACGCGTTAGAAAATTGTGTATTGGAACTTTGACATGCAATGCAGCTCATATAAGTTACACCTTTAATGACTGTTGATATATTGCATTCTACAGACACAACAATGCGACCAAGTATTCACATAAACTTTAATTCAAGACATGAACAAAACAATCTGCTATATTTATGAAACAAATTCCCAGCCAGTGAAGTTTCAAAGCAACAAAAATCAACATTCAACAAAATCCTAATCACATATAATCTAAAAATAAATTGATCAACCATCTTCTTACTCCCGCCAGGTGCACCATGCCGCAAGAAGAAGGCTCATGCTCAGATTGAGCTTTCAAATTCCCAATAAGACGGTATGACTGCCATTATTATTATGAGGACTCTGGATTCCTTCCATCAAGTGTATGGCAGATCCACATATATACCATTCCCACTGCAAAACCTACAGTGGTTGAATTCGACTAGGCTGTGGCATAGCACTGCATAACCTAACTTGTGCTCAAACGGACTGGGCTTGGTGATGTACTGAGATGGTTGGTATTTATAGAGTCAGTGCCCCTACTAACAAAGAAAAATTATTCTCAACTTTTCTTCTTCTTCTTAAGTTGATTTCACTGCATGCAATATTCTTTTGTTCAAAAACCCTAGATTTTCTAAAATCAAGCCCTAATGGAGAAATCCCCTGATGATCAAGGACCTCAGTCTCCATCTTCTTCTTTAGCAAATAAGTTAAAACTTGCTAGTTTACCCGTGGGTTTCCTTACTACAAAGATGATGCTCATAGATCATCAGCAAAGAACAAACTCATTGTGAATACTGACGAAATGCTAGGCCTGAAAAAACAACTGAGTGATTTGTTTAATTCTACTGATTCTGATGATTTTCAAACAGAAGTTGATAAGTATAGGGAATGGGCAGTCAATTATTTTGTTTACCTGCTACTGGTTATTTAACTGGTGGACTTTTTGGTACTGCTATGGCCTCTTCTCATGCTTATTGGAAGCTATTACACAATGCTGCCACCCCCACTGCACCGCCTTCTCTTCGTGTAGGTTTCTTCTCCTTTCCAAAGAAGCTTTTCCACACTGCTGCAGCTGCTTCTACTAGTATTACTACCAAGCAGGTGTTGGATTCTGGTTTCGAGACAGGAAGAAGGTTTGGTGTTTTCTTGGGTATTGCTGGTTTCATATATCCTTCATTCGAAATTGGGGTGGATTGGCTGAGGGCTCGGCTGTTCCGGGAGGAGTTTTGGATCCCTGGGCAGCGAGACAGTGATATCCTGAATGCTGCTACGGCTGGACTGTGTTGGGGCCACTTGCAAAGCATTGTCTCGAACAAGGGCTTCTTTTTTCACTGGGGTGTCTGTAAAAGCAATGACTGGAACTCAGGCTACTGCTTTAGCTGGTGCTGTCGCAGCTGTCATTGGTAAGCCATTGACCAGAAAATTACGGGGAACATCCACTAAGTCTGTCTGAGTCTTGTGTGTGTGTGTGTGTGTGCGTGCGTGCGTGCGTGCGCGCATGAGTGTCCCTCTAGCTACTCTATCCTACAACAGATGTTGTGCATTTTCCTGGTTTGGGAAGTATTTAATTGCTGTACATTATTACAGATTTACAGTTCATATTCCTATTCCTGTATTCGACGATACCTCTACATGGGACAATACTATCCTACTACTACTATGTACTTCTCTGTTCTTTTTACATGTTTTCATTCCTTCAGATAACTCATCTATTCATGGTTCAAGTATGTTGGTTAGTTTCGTGCTTTGCTTTGCCCATATGTCATGCTTCCATTTAGTTTCATTCTCTGCTTTTGCCCGTAATTGCATGTCATGCTTCTATCTAGTATATTTCTTTCAATCTGGCATGTCACATTACAATTTTAAGAGCAACTTTCTATAGGTCAGTCTAAACTCTAAACTACGATGGTGTATTTACAAAAATCAAGCTGTCATAACATCTCTAGGGGAGCTTGATGGCAGGATACTCTGGCATCGGATTCGGGAGAGCCACTGTTTGTCACTTCATGTACCGGTTTGTAAATGTTCTGACTACACGTAATGAAGGTGTCCTGTATTTAGGTGCACGTTTATCTGACAAAAATCTTTATAGTTTCCAGAGCAACTAATATAACAGTTCATTTTAGCTGCATATGGCCATATGCTATTCTGCGTTTTCATCCCATTAATGAGAAATTGTAACGCGTTAGAATACACAACATTAATAGCTCAAAAAGAGGACAGTATCAGATTTAAAACACTGTCAATTTGGGCTTGACGGCTCTTTCGCTTTAGATAGATGGATCATCGACATGCCACCATCTGTATTTCGGTCCTTTAATTCTAAAGGTTGCAGAAAGTAGACAGCTAAGGTAGACTGAACTATATTCACGTCTTCTATACATGTGGCTTGAGTTCTCTTTCCTTCATGATTGAAGAACTTAAGATGTCACTAACAAGTAAAAATAGTCAGACTGGCTTCGAGCTTCAAATAGGTGTGCAAATGGTTGTTTGGTTGTTTTGCAGTGTGCTCGTAGGAGACCCACTATTGCCCTCCTAGTCGAACAATTTTGTATATCCTGCTCCGTAATAACGAAACCACTTCTTTAATTAGTTGACCAGTACTGCACATCTGATTTTTGCCAATCTCAGAGTCATGTTTCAAATGTTAAAATTCTTAGAGTGACACCAACTATGCGTACTTATTGTATTCAGAATCTTGTTTGGCCCAAAACTTGGTTTTCGAAGAGTAGCTCAAAACTAGCAAAAGAACTCTTGTTTAAAATTTATGTTCAGCGGCTTTTCTGGGAAAAACAGATGATTGGGATTATCCATCAAATTAAATTAAGCTATGTTTCATTGGTCATTGGCAATTGGTAATTTATTACTGCAATATATCGAACACTCTGGGTAGCTTGCATGATATCTCCTAAAGTAACAGGGAATGATCTTTAAAAAAGACCAACTGCAGAACTGCTAGTTACTATGATAGTCACAACTTGAACAATTGCATATTGGAACCTTGGACATGCAGGCATGCTGCTCATAAGTACGCTTTTGATAGATTGCATCTACAGTTGACGAAACAAACTGCAATTTTATTGTAAACAAAATTTGTATCTAAACATCATTTACTAGATACTGTACAATTAAGAGAGAGAGAGAGAGAGAGAGAGAGGTGAAGTTCTGGAGTGTTGAAACATCAACTCTATATTGCTTTTTTTTTGTGTGTGCGTGAACTCGAAGAAGAGAGACCAAGAGATGTCTGGATATTTCCTTGCCTATTTTTAATCATCAAGCAGATCCTCTGGAAGTTTTACCACCTTGTCTCTATTGGGGCAAACAAAGAAGGCCACTGATGACTGATAGTGATCTCCTCTCTTTGCTACTTTTCACTACAGCCCTCTGCAACAAACTTAAATCCCATTCCATGATGCCCCCTATTTCTGTATTATATTCATGAGTGACAACTTATACCTTTTTTTGTCCTGTCCTTACTTTCGACCAAACAAAAGAAGAAATATTTACTAGTTTTCCATAGATATCTTGCTCTAAACCATAAGAAACAGAAGTCAGAAAAAGATGAGGAGCTGCAGATTGGAGAAGGTTTCAACAGTATTTGGTATACCTTAGTTATTTGTACTAAATAGCGTTTGTATTACACACTGTATTTGTACATTTTAATCTAAATGCAATAATACAATGTAGATAGGAGACAGTTAGGGAGAACAATAAGATTGTGCTAGTTAAGTTACACCATACAAATACAGAGTGTGGTTAGTTACTATCTATGGTGTGGGAATGGTCATTGCTGAAGCTAGTACATAATGTTCAGGTAAGTTGTCTTCGGCAGCTGTTGTAAAGAAGCCAAAATACTATAACAAGCTCTCATTGAAGTATTTCCCGAACCATTCTTCCTCCTTGCAAAATTTATAACATACTTTGTATACTTCAATTAAGAATCTTGGAAACCGGCCAGCAAAATAACCATTGAAACCATCAGGAACTGGTCCAAGAATTTCCTGGAGAAAAGAAAATGAATTAAAGTCATAACGAATATTCGATAAAATGTTCATTTTGGTCATTGTACTTTGCACGTTTTTGCAGTTTGGTCATAAAAGTTATTTTTTGTCAGTTTGGTCATAAAACTTACATTTTGTTATCAGTTCAGTCAGTTTGGTCAAAAGAGTTGCTCTTAATGACGACTTAACTTGTGACTGAACTGATAACAAAATGTAATTTTGATGACCAAACTGACAAAAAATAATTTTTATAACCAAACTGCAAAAACGTGCAAAGTACAATGACCAAAATAAACATTTTATCACGAATATTCAGAATAAAAAAAAATTACTGACACAAGCATGATCATCAGTATTATACTATTATAACATTCTTGTTTCTCTGCTTTATTGGTATAATGACTGTTCATATCTAAGTTCTTTGCCAATGCATGCCCATTTGAACGCAAGTATTTGTGCACAAAAGAATTCATAGCAAGTAATAGACTTTAAATATTGATGATGCAAACTGTCACTCATATACATTCTAGCTAAGCATCTGCTTGAAAATTCATATCGATGAGAATTATGATGCAAATTGCATAAAGTATAACAATAGACGAAATGTATGGTTAAATAATAATATTGATTCTACGAGACAAGATGAGGAATAGAGAACTAGAAAAAAAGACCACGCTTCACCATGAAGGAAAATTGAAATGCTTAAAAAAAAAAAAAAAAAAAAATCAACGAGCTCTCATACTAGTGTTGTCCAAGTCTGAGTTCAGTAAATACTGTCAAACATGACCGGAGAGGTAATACCATGATCTATTAGGCATGTCAAGATTATTCTAAGTTAAATGCTATATCAACTCTTTAGCATCAACAGTAATCTAATTTAGCAGGAAGGGAACATAATAACACCACAAAATTGCATATCATTGACTTATTACTTTCCCCACGAATCTCTTCAGAATAAGCAATCACTTTGACAAACTACATATAATTATTAATTTGTGCAAACTGCAAACACAAACCTGTATTTCTTTTGGTAGTTCTCTGTAATGATTTAGTTTGTTTCGTATAACTCGAAGCAAATCACGCATGCTATCGAACTTATACCGCCTATAACGCCCAATGTTAGTGATGAATACTGCTTCCATCTTGGAGTCCCAATTTCCACCTAAAGCCGTTGGTGCAACATTTTCTAGGGCTTTTAAGATATCCGAATCATTCTCTCTATCTTCTAACTCTACTCTGTCACTCGCATCTCGAAAGAACGAGAGGCGTGTCTCAGAATTCCAAAAGAAAGGATGATTTATTACATGTCGTGTTGAAGGCCTGCCAGCAAACAAAAGTATTAGACACTAGAAATGAGAAAGAAAAATGATAAGATTGCTTGCACAAACTCTACAGCGAATAAATTTAGAAGGTCGGTCTTTAGAGTAGTATGGTAGTAGGACTTCAAGATTTGTTTAGTTCAAAAGGCAAAGATGAAACAATAGGCTAGAAGAGTACACAGAATGACGCCTGAACGGTGTATTTGGTATTTTGAGGCATGCATGCTGAGTCATGCACACAAGCAGATACATGACTAAAGACTTGGGTGGCTGAATTGTAGATCCTTCTTCAAAATTTTCTTCTCACAATGATTCAGAGGATTATCAAAATTGGTGTTCAGAATTCAGATACACTATTTTATAATTTGATCATCTTACTACTATTAAAATATTTTTCTGTTACAGCCGCAACTGGAATAAGGTCTATATATGCAGAAAAGAGATCAAATGTACCTTGCTTCTGGTTTGGGGTCTAACAAATGTGAGAGAAGATCAACTGCTTCTGGAATATGCTCCACCATGAAAAGGTCTACGTGATTATGGTCTACGTGATTCTGGTCTGCGTGCTTTATAATATTTGCTTCGCGTTCAAAATGGCGGTCACCAAATGGGTGCTTCCCTCCTGTGATGCAGAAGAAAAAAACGCACCCTAAACTAAACAAGTCCACTGCACGCGTTTGACGTCCATGAAGTATCTGTTCAGGTGCCTGCCAACCCAAACTGCCATACCCTACATTTCATTGCCACAGACAAATCAGGATAAGATCAGAACTTAAATCGAGCATTGGAAAGGAATGAAATATAGAAGTTATAGGTCGAGAGACGACCATAATATTACAACATTATGGCATTTTGCCAACTTATTCTTAAGACTCAAAAATAATATCACCTAGTTATGTACTAAATAGTACCAGATGATACTTATCTGGATCACAGCCAATAGTTTATTTCATAACATAAAGTACAACAACTACTCAATGGAATTCATTATCGAAAATTCTAGATTTCATCATGTTTTTCTAGATATTACTTTCATATTTCTAAGAACCAAATAAATAACTAAAGATTCTTACCAGTAGGATGATGGCCCAAAGAAGCATTGTCCCCGACGAGGCGCTTACTTATACCCATATCAGAAATTTTCGCGCATAAAAATTTCTCCTTAGTTATCAAAATGTTTTGGGGTTTCAAGTCCCTATGTATGATTCCCAATTCATGCAAATGTGCAACACCAGCAATTACTTCCCTACATAATAGACAGGGCATTTGTAAATAAAAGAATGTGAAAGAAAAATACTTTAACTACAAAGTTAATGACATAATTAAGTCATCCGATGCTATGAAACACTAATCAGGGAACATATATACATGTGTTCAATACACAAAACTGGAATCATACTGCAATAATCTCACAATCACATAATAGATAAGAGGAGAATGTTAAATTCACTGTGATGGAAGCAGGCGTCTCCCTTACAGATCACCACGACACCATTTATAACCACTTTTTAGCAGGATGTAATATTTATTTGTAAAATTGGAGGTTGAACAGCTAAAAGGGGATTAAGGTAATAGATTACTTCACCTAAATCTAAAAATTAGGAAAGGCATATGGATCCTACACAATGGCTTACTTGCTAGCCAAAGGGCCTCAATTTGTCCCCAGTTCTTTAAACCGGTGGCCATCTCTTATACTGTCCCCTAAAAGCAAATACCAGCAAGCAGCTTTGACACGGTTGCCACCCTCTACCCTTTCGAATTTTTCCCTTTCATATTGTTTGTTAAAAGATCATACATAACAAGTATGTAGAATAAATAGCACACTTAGAGTTGTAACTCCAGTCACAAAATAAAGCCTTTCTATACAAAACATACCAATGCATTCAAAGCCTCATATAGACTCCTTAAACTGCCAACCCAAAATGACAAAGCCATGAAACTTTCATGTTTGAACTGCAAACTATGTAAACAAGATCATATGAAGTGGTACAAAATGGTTTTCTGGTTACATGTGAACAGGACATGGCTACAACTATTGTCAGTTGAACCAAAACCGATTGACATCAACTTATTAGTTTTCTTATAATTAGTCAATATCACAAACAACAACAACTATATTCAAGAATAAGTGTGAATAGCTTACAAAGATCACTGACCAACCTCATAATCTTCAATAATTGGGACGAAGGATGACCATTTGGTTTCCACAATTCAACATCCTTGAGTATATTTTTCGCAGAGTCTAATTGAAAATTGTAGTTATCTGAAGGTTGGGATGACTCAGAGCTGATCTGGATCAAATCATACAAGCTGCAAGTACAACGCTCCAGCGAAAGATAAACAAAATTGGAATCCCTCTCCACTCCATACAATCGAACAATATTTGGATGTTGGTCAGATAAAATAAGATTTTGAATCTCTTTACCAGCAACATCATGATGAGCTTGTACAAGCCGTTTTACAGCAACCGGACGGCCAATGGACATTCCTTCCAAAACTACAGTTCCGTTGCTACCCTTAGCAATTTCTATATTAGAAACAAATAATGTACCAACCATGCGTCCTTTGGCACTACAATTATCAGGTATTCCAAGATTAAACCCTGAATCATGTCCATCTTTCACACTTTTTGGGTATTCTTTGTGGTCTTCTCCTTCGCCTGAAATAATGTCATCCTTTTTTTCATTGTTGACACTTTTCCTAGAACTTCCCACCTTGCGAGTCTTCTTCCTTTTGGCTATGCTCTTCTGTCCTTTTAATTCATTCAATTGTTTTGAAGACTGCTGCCTCTTAACTATATACCATGGTCCCCAAAGCAAAAGAATAGCCAAACAGCACAAAATTGCAAGCTTCGCAATATTACGAAGATCAAAGTTCTTATTCTCATTCCGTATGTCTTTTGTCTCAATAGTTGCGAGAGAAGTAGATTTTGAATCACTAATGGCTACAATGCTGGAACTTGGCAAGTTCTTTGAATCATCAATCAGTGAGAGTAAATTAGAGCTGGAATATATGTCATTATTAGCAACGCGTAACTCTCCATCTCCGTGGTTTAAATTTTCAAGTACAAAGTGGTAGTGTGCACCATCACGGATATGAACAACAGGCACTGGCATCATATTTCCTTGGATATATAAAACAGCTTGAATTTCTGACACGGTTAAGTTCCACAGCATTTTGTGGGAGACTTGAGCAAATGAATTTAGGTTGTAAACTTTCATGACAATATAAACCATTTCAACACTACCATTTTTCTCTCCACTAGGCAACGCTAAAAAGTTTAACTCATCAATCAATGATCCATCCTTAGCATCAAGAACTTTTATCATAGTTTTTCTTTCACCAAACCTAATTTCATCTTTTGATATGACTGGTGCTCTGGCAACATAGTCCTTAACTATATTCATGAGGTCCTGGAGACGATATAAAAGCATAAATGAGCAAGAATGAAAATAAGGTGGCTAAACCAGCTACATGAAAGGATAGATTAACTACTATTATAAAGGTGCAAATGATCATGTGTCTTTTTCAAGCAGCATGAAGACAACAAGAGATGACATCAATCTCCTGGCCGTTGAAGGCAAATTTATACTAAGAGACTTCCTAATTTTACAATCATCATTATCTAGACAATTTAGGACTATGAGATCAAGTAGAACGTACCATGTTGTGAGTTATTAATAACCAAACAATTGGTGTCATTCATCTGATAATGTAAAATCTAATGACCTAATATAAGAACCTCAAGTGTAGCGCTTGAAGCATTTAACCAATTTATATTTCTATCATATAAACATAAACAACAAAGCATGTAAGTTTAAGAAAGAGATTTTACCAATTCATTTGAGTCCTTGGTCTGCAAAGAGGCATCCCCTAAATCGATAAGATTACCGTATGGAGAAGGTAACAATTCTGCATCTTGTTGATACTCATTTTCCTTTCCATCATCATCTGGAAAAGCCTGATAAACAGATGAAATCGAAGCTCCAGCTGAAAATGACCATAAATGCTCTTTAGACTTCCCGCCAAAAAAATATATTGTACCATTCTGGAGAACTAAGAGTGTTGGTCCTTGATCACTGGTACAAAAATGTAACAAAACGACATCAAAACCCAACAAACATTGACAAGTTAAAAATCCACTACATAGACTAACCCAATTCCAAAAGGAAATTTTCTTTCAAATTGATTGTTGTGTTTATAAGTAATAACAACTGTCTCTCTTAGTTCGTCCTCCATTTACGCATAATTTGTACTTTTTATACATCAATTGAGTCCTCCTCCTCTTCCTCCCACATCATTTTATCTAATTGATTGTAGTGTTTATGTTTCTACTTTCTAGTGAAATCATCAAAAAGTTTAATTCAACTAAAAAGGGAAAAAGGTTTATTTGATCAAAGTCAAAAACATAGAAAAATCAATCAAATTATTTATTAAAAAAAAAAGTAGTACTCACAAGATAGCTTTGAGTGCAGAAGGTTTTAATTGCATTAAACTCTTTCCGATTACAGTTGAATCTGCAGTTTGAGATTGTTGTTGTTGTTGTTGTTCTGAATTAGATAAAACCATTGAAATTGAGCTGAAATCTCCACCAATAATTAACAGAAACCATAGAAGAAATATCCATAACGATGATTTCATCGAACAAGAAGAAGGTTGTTGGGCTTTGATGAAGTTCAAGTTCAATGAAAGAAGAAGAAGAAGAAGAACACGAAGAAAAAGATGCGTTTCAAAGAAGATTCCTTAATTAAACTTAATAGAGATTATGATTTTCATCGAGATTTGTGTAATTATACGTATCTTGAGAAATTTTACAATACGCGTAGAGAAAGAGAAGCCACGTATGGTATGACGTACGTATACATACAACAGGCTGTACATTTATACAATCTTAAGTGTTTTCTTAAGTATTAATCCGCCACACATCTGAAATATCTATACAAATCTCGAGAACTATTATAGAGAAAGAAGAAAAACAAACGACTAAATAAAATCATGGAAGTGATCAATGATCTCCCTCAAGATATCATCTCTGTTTGAAACCTGGAATTGAGGTTGAAATTAAAAATCATTTTTCAAAATATGCAACTTTGTGCATTTGAATTTTGGAAGGACTTTAGTCCATGAATTAAAAATGGAAATCCTTAAATATCAATAAATCACAATTTTCTTATGGGGTGTAAAACTCTAGATTCTAGACTTGATTGAAAATTTATTTTCTTTGTAAGAAAACTTTAATACTGTCATCTATATTATTTTCCTATTATATCACTTATTTAATTTCTTTTCTCATTTCAATCTATGTCTCCAAACATAGTAAATATTAGTATTAAAAATTTCAATTCTCTAAAATCATAAGTTTTGGAATCAATTCTCTAAAATCATAAGTTTTGGAATTATAAACTCAAATAGACCCTATGAGATTTTTTCGAAAATTCCTGTAGAGTTTCTTATTACTTTGAAGGTTGTATGCAAACTTTGGCAGACTATAATAACTGATAATCAAGATTTTGCTAATGCTCATCTTACTAGGAATCGAGGGGACGATTATCATCACTTTCTTGTACGAAAAGTACGTCCATACGATGAACAATATGAGCTTGTTAGCACTTCGCAATATGTCAGTAGTAGTGGTGTTGTTGGTACTAAGTTTCAGGTGAAGTTGGATTTCCCCCAACTGGTCGAATTATTGCATGGTGAACCAATATTTATTGATTGCTTTTGTGATGGCTTACTTTTTTACCAAAATATCCTAACTACTTTATAACGCGCCCCCACTTCAAGGTGGTTTGCGTAACCCACCGTGTCAACCAAATATGCAAACACGTGTTTATTTATTATCCACATAGTTCCTATTTTACCCCTTATATATTTGTTAAATTATTTTACAATTTTACCCTTATACATTAGCTATTGTATATTAAAATAAAAAGGTACAAAAATAATTTCAAACAGTGGGACCTATTATATGTGTAAAATTATCCACACAGTTCCTACTTTACCCTTTATATATTAGTTAAGTTATTTTACGGTTTACCCCTTACATTAGCTATTGTATATTAAAATAAAAAGGGTACAAAAATAATTTCAAACAGTGGGACCTACTATTAGGGGTGAAAATCGTGTCGAGTCGTGTCGGGTTCGTGTCGGGTCTTAACAGGTTGATGTGTTTTTTACCCAAACCTGAACCTGACATGTTGACCTGTGTAGTCTTTTTTTCCTAAACCCAAACCTGACCTGTTAATTAAACGGGTCGGGTTCAGATTGACCTATTTAAACCCTCTTCCTAAATAAGTCAGATCCAAACATGTCAAAATCCATCAAACCCGCAACCTGTTCAACCTGTTAATTATGGTCTAAGATTTTCAGCAACCTACCTAAAAGAAATCTGATTTGAAATTGATAAAGATCAGAGTAAAAGAAATAAGTGCAATAAGCTGAAGAACGACGAAGAATTGAATCAAGATTCGTATTGTATCAGGTAGTTGATCTGGTTCATTGATTTCTCATAGATTTGGTTCAATGATTTCACTAAGAATAGATCGAGATTAAATTCCAATAGCTCATCCATAATTGTTTCGATTCCAAAATATAATAAAAGATTAAATACATAATCGAAAAAAAAAAACAAGGAAAGAGATTGATTTTAGAGAGAATGTTTTGAATGGAACTCCATTAACTACGAGTAATGAAAATTTAAAATTTCTGAAGAAGAGAAATGAATGGCGAGGTTTTAATTAAGTTTGATTCTTCTTCTTCAATTCTGTAAGAGAAATTAAATAACTTAAAGTTTGAAGATCCAAGAGAATGAAGAGATGAATTTGTTAATCTCTACTAGTTATGGTCCTTTCATTAAAGAAAGGGGGAGTCAGGGGTGGGAGAATGAGATGTTTTATATTTATATGTGGGCTTGAATTTTAAGGTTGTTCTTAACGGGTTCGGGTTGACCCGACCTGTATATTAAAAAAGTTTAACATGTTCGGGTCAAAATGACCCGAAAACCCGATAAGACTAAACCCAAACCTGTTTATCTCGGGTCGGGTTCGTGTCGGGTTAACAGGTCACGGGTCATTTTGCCAGCCCTACCTACTATATGTGTAAAATTATCCACACAGTTCCTACTTTACCCCTTATACATTAGCTATTTTACAATTTTACCCCTTATACGTTAGCTATTGTATATTAAAATGAAAAGGGTACAAAAATAATTTCAAACGGTGGGACCTACTATATGTGTAAAAGTCAAATAATCTGAAAATAAAAAAAAATTATTTTACTTTTTATATTATAAAAATATAATAATCTAAATACGTAATTTTTATTTTTCCCCTCATTTATCTGGGCACATAATACTGTATGAGCCGTGTATAAGTCGTGTCTGTCGTTCTTCGCACGCATACGCGTACACATTCACATAGTAAGAAAGAATGGGAGAGAATTGTATGAGAAAATATTGTATGTTTGCAACCCTGTTACACGCGAGTGTACTACTCTTCCAATTTTGAAAACTCATCATAAGGTTGACATTTGGAAATGGACTTTGGTTCGTGATGCTTCTATTCATAACTATAAGGTGATCGGTGTCTCGCATTTCACTGGTGAATGCTTTATATTCACACCATATAATAGTAATACAGATGTTCTTGCACATTGGAGAGTGTTAGTTAAACCCTATCCAAAATCCACCCCATGGATGAGAAGAACTTTGTTAAATAATGATTTGTATTGGTTAAGCTCACTGTATCATTATGAATTGGATGAAGTAATTATGTGTTCAATAGATATTTCAAAGGAAGAATTCTGAGTGACACAAGTTCCATTCTTGACAACAAGCTATCCGCACGATGAGATAATAGACTTGATGGGATCCCTATGTATAACTTATTACTTCAAATATAAATTAGATATATGGACTTTACAAGACAAGATGAAAAGTCTATGGACGAAAACTTATACCATTAATCTAGATCAATTTCATCAATTTGGGTACGTGGATTGTGTTTCTTTCCATAATTACCCTAGTAGCCAATACTCCAACCAAGCTAGACTTCTCATTTGTAATCGGCACCAGATCTTCATTTTTTTATTTGAAGAACATGGATTTTATGAGAATTGAATTTCCACAGTTTCCTCAGGAGTATCGAATGGGTACTTTGCCCTATGGCCAAGGCCATATCAATAGCCTTGTCAGTAACCAGGTCATGATAGGACCACAACAAAAAATTTGAAATGAGACAAGGAGCTGTACATCAGAGAAGGTTTATTTCAAGAGCATATGGTGTTCTTTATTTACCAAAATGATAGCATTTGGATTCAATTTTTTTCCACATATGCAATGTAATTGTGTGTGTGTACATGTATACTTAAACTAACGCAAAAATAGTCATTCGATCTCAATCAAAATGGTCATTTCTATTCTAGATTATGAATGTAAAGAGCAGTAGGACAATAAACAAATGAAGAAAGTGATTTCAGAAAATATTATCTTAACAAGCTATCTAATAATAATTTTCAGAGTGCAGTTAGGGTGTCAAAGAGATGCAAGTAAGTTGTCTTGGACATCTAGGGAAAAGAAATCCAATGCACTATATACCGGACTGTTATTGAGGTATTTGACAAACCACTCTTTTTCCTTGCAAAAAAGTTACAACAAACTGTGTATACTTCAATTAATAATTGTGGAAATCAGTCAGCAAAGTAACCATTGAAGCCATCTGGAACTGGTCCAAGAATTACCTGAAGAAAAGAAAATGATTCACAGTCATACTATATATTCAAAAAGAAAAATACTGATGCAAGTGATTGCATGGACAGTATCAATATTATCTTTGTTTGTCTGCTTTTATTCTATAGTTTTGTTCGAATCTAAGTTTTTCGCCAATGTATGCAACTTGAACGTAGATTATGTGTGATTCATGTAACTAGCAATAGTATTCATAGCAGAATTTAGATATTGATCGATAGGAACTGTCAAATTGTCGATGAATCAATCATATTCTAACTAAGCAGATCCTATTGATGAGAAATTATGATGTAGATAGCTTCCATAAAGTATAACAATAAATTAAATTCAAAAAATAATACGAACAAAAACAAGAGAGGACTAGAGAATGGACCACGTTTCGCCATAAAAAGGAAATTCAAATCCTATGTCTAATCAACGTAACTCTCATACTAGAATTGGTCAAGCCTGAGTTAAATATTTCAGTAAACATTGTCAAAGATAGCTGGAGAGGTAAAGCCATGTTCTACTAAGCATGTCAAGATTATCCACGTTAAATGTTATATCAACTGTTTAACGTCAACAATAATATGATCTTACAGGAAGTGAACATAATAAGTCAGAGATACAAGAAAATATTAATTACAATAAAACGTCACATTATTGACTTGTTACTTTTTCTTACGAATTTCTTCAGTACGAACAAACATATACTTTGACAAACTACAGTAATACAGTAAAACCTCGATAAATGCATACTCTTGGGACCGAAAAAATATATTACTTTAGCGAGATTATTTATTTATCGATAAATAAATAATATTAATTTATCAATAAATTAATATTTATTATTTTAGAGGGAGATTTTCAATCTATGTATGTGGTCAAAGAAAAAAAAAATCAAAAGACAACAAGTATGCTATCATACACCAAATGATGATGAACATGATCGTGATCCAGATGATAGTTCGGTTATACCAAATGTTTCGTTAAAAGAAGTATCTCAATCAATAATCACGTTATATAACTATTTGCTACAATATGAAGAAATATTTCGGAAGTTGCGTATGCTCTACAAAAAATTAAGGATATGTTTGAATTTGGTTTGGGTACAAAGAAAAAACAAACAACTTTAGATGCATATTTTTAGAAAAAAATGAATTTATAAATAAAAGTTCAAGAGTATGTAGATTATATACATAAAATTTTATATGGATTTTAGTAATTATTAATTTATATTTTCATTGGGAAATTCAATTTTTTTTATTACTTAATGCATTTACTCATTTAGTGAGGTTATTACTTTAGTACACATGCCCAAGTTGGGACCAGAAAAAATTATTATCTAAGCGAGGTTATTACTTTATCGAACATTCATTTATCGAGGTTTTACTGTATTAGCTTATGCTAAAAACACAAACCTAAATTTCTTGTGGTAGTTCTCTGTAATGATTTAGTTTGTTTCCTGTGTTCTAGTTTCCACCTAAAGCCTTTGGCGCAGTATTTTCTAAGGCGATCAAAATATCCGAGTTAGTCACTCTATCTTCCAACTCTACCCTGTCACTCACATCTCAAACAAATGAGAGGCGTGTCGGAGAACTTCAAAAGAAAGGATGATTTACTATATTCCATGTTGAAGGTCTACCAAAAAACAAGAGCATTTAAAATAGGTGCGCAAAACTCGAGAATAAATCCGAAGTTCGTCATGTTCAAAGGATGGAAAAAAAAAAATTCCAACAAACTCTCAAGTGCCACCTAATCGTGCATAGTGTAATCAAGCAAAGATATATGCATGAGACACAACTAGATAAACATTGGTCTAAAATCTAACATGAGAGCACAAGCGTATGCTAAGTTTAATAAAATAGTTATATTCATGAGCACTAAGCATACAAGTATGATTGAGAGTAATAGACCAATCTAACCACATATGTAAAGTATGTGTATCCCAAACACCCGCAACAAGGTAAACCATAAAACATTTTTTTTTATTAATAAAAACTATTTTTTTTTAAATAACTTTTCTTTTTAAAAAAATAAATAAAATAACAATACTTCCTAACATTCAACAACATGATATGCAACCTTAAACAAATAAACTACAAACACCAGAAACCATTAAAATGCAATCAACATAATTAAATACCAAAACCCTAACAAATAGCCATATGAAAAAAATATTCAATTAATCATACCATAAGACTACAAAAACAAAATCAATCATCCCAAACCTGCAAAAATCGATTATCTTCAAAATAAAATTTATTAAAAATATGAGATAATTGATTTGGAAACACAAAGAAATTAGTTTTATCCCAAACCTGCGACTGATACCAATTGAAAACCCCAATATGTGCAATATACCAATACTAAAACAAACAATGATACAGTAAAAAACAAGTAAAAACACACATAATATTTTTAACGTAGTAAAAATTCATCATAATACTCAAAATTCAATCTAATGAAACCATAATTACTGTTCTACAACCATACATATCATTAGTGATTTTTTTCTTGAAATTACAAAAAAAAAATTTTCAAAGAGGTAGTAGTGTTTATCATAAGTCATAACTTAACTCTTTCAACAACTAAGTTGTTAATGCAATTAAAGAAACAAAATAGTAGGAACAAGAAAGAAAAGAAAAGAAACAATTACAAGAAATCTTTCATTCCAAAAGGTTTTGATCGCGAACATTTTCGAATCAGAGCTTTCAATGCAGAAGGTTATGAGTAGTCAGATAGAGTGTGAATTGAGTTGAAATCATTAGCAATTATTAACAGAAACAAAAGAAGAAATCTCCACGAAGATTTCATTATTTCGGAGAAATTGAATTCTATGATTTAAAAAGAAAAATAATCGAGCTGAAATTTTCGGCAACAAACGAAAGAAGAAATATCGATAGCGATCATATCTTCGACAAACTTGCGGAGAGAGAGAAGTAGTTATAGTAGAAGAAGACAGTTGGAACTTGTGGAAGGTTCTTTTGAGACGTGAAAACTCGAATAAGGAAGAAAAACTGTGTTTGACACTAACTATTTGAGAATATTCATTTAATTTGTTATTAATTTTCCTCGAGATGTGAAAAATAACCGTATTTTGTATTAAAGTCCCTAAGATCTAGGGTCGGAGAAGTTTCTATTATCCATCCCTAAGAGCATTCCTAATGATAGGTTTTAACACACTTTTAGTAAACTTTTAACGAAAACACTTGTCAATGGTAGCTTTTAACACACTTTTCAAGCAAAACACTTTTAACTCCTTGGTAAATTTGCCAAGGAGTTAAAAGTGCCACATAGGTATTCGAACCGCATAATGGCGATCCGCCAGATTTATTACGGTATGGTGATCCATAGGAATTCGTGTGGTATGGATCCATCCGCCAGAATTTGTGTGGTATGGATTCATCCGTCAGAAAGATTATGGTTTCGATAATCCACAATTGAAAACGCTAAAATCTTTTTACCGCTAAAACTATTGGAAACACCGAAATTCCTTAAAATCATCCTACGTGGCACCACTAAAAGTGTTGTACCATTGGGAATGCTCTAACAAGTAGAAAATATTTTAATGCTTGTACATTATTCAGGTTTATTGTAATTAATTAATGTTTTATGTATTCCCTAAGAAGGACAAGTGGACAACCGACATAAAGCACCCAACAAAATCTTTACTACTTTATAAGCGGCATGTAGTTAGCTATAGTAAAGCTCATGAAATATCCACTGATAATTTGACACGTATGCAAACTTTCGTTCGACTCCGGAAATTGATTTTATTAACTTTTTACTATCCCAATGATTTACTTTATTTAGGGTTATGTTAAAGACAGGTATGAGTTATGATATAAATAGGTACAATTTATATATACGGATACTTAATATTTAAAAGGCCCATAACCAGGCCCACGATCATTAATATCTTTAAAGCTAAGGTTGTAAATATGCGCACGTGCATATTTACATAGTGAAAGTGTATGGTAATGTAAGTTCCTACCTCCAATCCATAGTACTGTAAAACCTCTCTATAGTCATACTCTTGGGACAAAAAACAACTATTATAAAGAAGTTATAACTTAATAAAGTTGTACCTAAAAAAATTATTATATAATTTCAACAATAATGTAGTTTCAAAATATTTTCGGCATATACCAATTTAGTGTTTGGAAGGGTTAGAAATATGAAAAAGTCTAAAATTTGATATTTTTTTTAATAATTGTTTCTCTAAATAATATATTTTTTGCTAATACATAGTTAATTATTACTATATAGAGTTAAATTTCTTTAGATGAGACCAAGAAAAATTATAACTTATTACAATATAAAAATTATTCTTGTTTATAATTGGCCCAAATTTGGACCGAATTTTTCTATGACTATATTGGAAGTTATTCCTATACAGAGTATTCCTACGAAGAGGTTTTACTGTATTTAGGTTCACATGATATCATTTGCAGAAGAACCAGAGATACTTCTGTAGTTTTGTTAATGACAAATGTAAAAGATTGTACACCAGATACAGTAATATACAGCTAAATACTGCTCAATATTGTGATTTCTCATTATTGGAGAACTGTTGCTTTTCTATTACAACAAATCTTTTTCTTTGCCTTCTAATCAAAAACAAGAAAACTGCAAAATTTCTCATTATGACATAGTGTACATCAGGCACGTACAAAGAATATAAGCTATATATGAAATACTAATACTAATGCAACTATACTCATGGGAAGAGGTAACACTACAAAATTATATAAGGCAGCAGGCTCATTCTTTGGGTCTTTTACTCATTGTCTTCCGCTTGTTAGAATCGAGGTATCTCTTCCTCAATCGAATGGATTTTGGTGTCACCTGTACCACACAGAAAACAATTAGACAACACAGATATCATGGTAACACAGATATCATGGGTGAATTCTATGAGAATAGTTTTATCGATTGGCGTAACAACACTACTTTTTTGTCTCTTATCCCAAAGAAGAAGGGTGCTATTTCCGTGATGGATTATAGGCCAATCAGTTTGGTGGGTGGGATATACAAGATTCTCTCAAAACTACTTGCTAGCCGGATTCGAGAGGTACTTCCTATTCTGATCTCCCAAGAGCAATGTGCCTTTGTAGGGCAACGACAAATTCTTGATGGTGTGCTGATTGCAAACGAGTGCATTGACTCACGGTTGAAGGCGAAGGAAAACGGTCTTATCTGCAAGGTCGATATATCTAAGGCATATGACTGTGTCGACTGGGACTTTTTGGATTATATGTTGAAAAGGATGGGCTTTCATGATAAATGGAGGAAGTGGATTCGAGTGTGTATCTCAACGGCTCATTTTTCCATCCTTTTCAATGGATCTCCAATCGGCCACTTCAAGAGCCAGAGAGGCTTACGCCAAGGGGATCCACTCTCCCCCTTCCTTTTCAACGTAGTGATGGAGGCTTTGAATAGGCTCGTTACCAAGTCAGCTCAGATTGGTTTCATTAACGGGTTCAAATCAAGTACAGTCGCTCCAGAGATTGTTATTATGCAGTTTGCAGATGATACCCTTCTTCTCATTGATGCAACAGTGGACCAGGTGTTGGTGGTTAAAGCTTTGCTACTGATTTTTGAAGCTATTTCAGGGCTGAGTAGCAACTTAAAGAAGACTAAGCTCATGGCAGTAGGTCAGGTTGATAATTTGGCGAGTCTTGCTCATATCATGGGCTGCGGCACTGAATCTTTACCTTCTCGTTATCTTGGCATGCCGTTGGGAGCCAAATATAAGACTAAACAAGTATGGAATCCTGTCATTGAGAGAGTTCATTCACGCTTAGGAGGCTGGCAACAGAAGCTCCTCTCAAAAGGTGGTCGTCTTGTTCTCTTACATAGCACCATGTCTAATCTTCCAATATATCAAATGTCACTCTTTGTGATTCCAAAGAGTGTAGTATTAAAGATTGAAAGCTGTATGAAATCTTTTCTCTGGGGCTCTACCTCAACCAAGAGAAAATATCATTTGATTGGGTGGTCTAAGGTGTGCATGCCTAAGGATCAAGGAGGCCTCGGTTTAAGAAGATTGGAGGTAATGAATAAGGCTTTAAGAGGTAAATGGTTATGGAGATATCAGATTGAACATGATAGCTTATGGAAGAGTGTAATTGTCTCGAAGTATGGGCATGGTGAACAACAATGGTGGCCAAAACTTGTGAGTCAACCTTATGGTATCTCTTTATGGAAAGGAATCATGGATGTGTGCATGGATTTCAAGGATGGTATAGTATGTAAGCTGGGTAATGGAGAAAAAATCAGGTTTTGGGGTGACGTGTGGCTTGAGAATATTACTCTTCGGCAAAGATTTCCAACAATATACATAGTAAGCAACAGTAAAAATGCTACAGTCAGTGCTTTGAAACAGTATCATGAGGAAGGAGAGTGCTGGAATCTGAACTTGAGAAGACGTTTGTTTGACTGGGAGCAAGAACTTTACACTGAGTTGATGAACATACTAAACATTGTAGAATTTAATGAAGAACAGGACAGTTGGAAGTGGAAATGGGCGAGCATTGGACAGTTTACTGTCAGCTCTTTCTATGAAAAACTCGTGGAGAGAGAGAGGCCTCAGGGTGAACATACAATGCAGTTTAAGTCGAATTTGGTTTGGACTAAACAACTACCTTCAAAATGCAAACTGTTCTTTTGGTGTGTGTTGCGTGATAGCATTCTGACCAAGGATGTGTTAAATCATAGAGGAAAGATGGTGGACCCTAAGTGTATAATGTGTAATCTGAGCAACGAGAACATAACTCATTTGTTCTTACATTGCTCCAAGGCATTGGAAGTGTGGCATGTAATGTTGCAGCCGCGTAGGAGAGCTTTTACCATTGTTTTAACGTCTGATTCAGTGGAGGAGCTTTTAATTGCTTGGCCCAAAGGCAAAGGTGGACACCTTGGTAGTAGACTGTGGGAGCTATTACCTTATGCGCTGATCTGGGTCCTATGGAGGGCTCGGAATGATCTTATTTTCAGAAATAGGTTGTGCTCGGTAGAAAGGATATGCAATGAGGTGAAAGCTACCTTGTGGTATTGGTTGGGAGGTTGGCCAGGCAGAAGACATTATAGCTATTCAGATCTGGTGACTTGTTGGTTTGAACTGTTAAATGGCTACCTCGTCAGAGCAGTAAACTTACAAACTATGGGACATGGGCTTCCAGGTATAGGTCTGTAATTTGTTTTAGGAGTCTATAGTCTTCTCCTTTTCTGTTTATCTGGGAGGCCAGGGTAGCTCACAATAGTATGATAGCACCCTATTGTCATGTCTTTTGTGCCTGGTATGTAATTCTTTTTTCTTTTATCAATAAAATATCTCTTCATCAAAAAAAAAAAAAAAAAAACAATATTTGAAATGTTGAGGTTAAGTTAAATTGGCATGGAAAGTTGAAGTTCCAACTCTAAAGTCTTTTTTGGTGTTTATTGTGGAACAGGATTCTCACTGTTGATAGATACAAGCAAGGGGCAACGTCTTTGCAAACCAGTGTGTAATGTGTAAAAGGGATTGTGAGAGTATCCAGCACCTATTTCTACAGTGTTCAACCACAAAGACTAATATGGCTGCAGCTGTATGTTGCAGGAACGAGCTGGAAGCAGTATTGAACAAGAACACAGTTGCTGAACTGCTGCAGACAAGTGCTCTAGGCAAAACTGGGTGGCCCATACTGCCATATGCACTCATTTGGGTGGTCTGGTCAACAAGGAATGAGCTGATCTTCAGAGGTGGCGAGTTTTCTATGGACAAGACTGCAATTAGGGTGAAAGCAACAGTTTGGGCCTGGCTATCTATGGACGAGGAGGGTCTCAGGCAAAGAAAGAAGCTCAGGTTCTCTGACATGGTGACGAGATAGACTACTAAACTGATTGACCAGCAAATACAGTAGTTTGCTTAGGCTGGGATGAGGTCTCTGAAACTTTGTATGGCTCAATGGGCATTGTAATGGGGGTCTTATGTAACAGGTTATAGTCTGCGGCAAAGCCCTACGGCTGTGTAATTTTTACATGTGCACTGTGTACTTTGCTTGATTTTTGAAGAAATGAAATATTATTATTCATCAAAAAAAAAAAAAACATTACCTATATTTGAAATGTTCAACAGTAAGTACAAGTAACTAACCTCAATGAGCTCATCAGAAGCAACATACCCAATGGCTTCTTCAAGTGTCATCTGCACTCAGCCACTCAATGGTTTTCAAATGTCAGAAAATATGCATACCTTAATTAGGAGGTTACAAGAAGCAACTTATTGAGTTGACCGTTTTAACTTTATATTGGACCAATAGACCAAGAAGAGATTAACAGGAGGACAGAAATTTCAAGCACCACTTGTTTACATGCACATGCAGGTGTGCACACATGTACTATATACATCTTTAATGCATAAACATACTTTTTTTGCAAGAGGATATAGATATTAATAAGAGATTGAAAAGTTTACAAAGAATAAAAAGAATACAGGAAAGTCAAGCAATCAAGTCTCACGTGCAAATCTATAATGGCGGGCATATAATTAATCTATGAGGTCATCAGACATACCTGATTGGCAAACTTTCTATGGCAACAGCGTCATGAATATATTTTCTCATTAAATATTGGAAACACATATGATCTTGTGCAGTTCACCCCTTTTAAAAATAATTTCATTTCAACGTTTCGAGTTCCAAAGGGTATTGTATGCATTTTATGATTTTCACTTTGTAAGGGGATACTGACTAGTTTGAATTGCCGATTGTGCATCTCCATAGTAAAGTCTTTCTTTGATTTTCGTAGTTACCCAAAACAAAGAAAAAAAAAATAACAGCAAGAGAAACCAAAACAGTGAAAACATGCTATGAGTGAGGAAACTTACAAGACGGGGTGGAGTTAATTTTACATTCTCATCCTTATTGGCAGCACGGATATTAGTCAATTCCTTCATTCTTACAGGGTTGACCTTCAGTAAGACACCACGACAGAGGTCAGTCAAGTTGGTTTTCTCATACAATATAATACTATATAAGATTTATAAGCATCCCACTTACATCAAGATCTGTATCTCGTGAGTGCTCTCCAACAATCATACCATCGTATGTCTGCACACCAAGCAACAGAAAAGCCAACCATACTCGTTAGATAAACCAAAACTACCAACCAATATACATCCCTCTTCTATTTAATAAAGTAAAGATATGTGTCATGATTTATGTTGGGAACGAGGGTTACTATACTGCTTGCCTTTTGACATCCATCATCATATCATATCATGAAAATTTAAAAAGAAAGGGATGGTGCATCCGTATGATCAAAAAAGAGTCTCACCTCCATTCCAGGGGTTACAAATAGAGTTCCACGAGGTTCTAAACTAACGAGTGCATGTGCAGTAATGGGACCATACCCCATAGATACCTGTCCAATCAAGCACATGAAAAACGTAGCAGCTGGAGATTAGTATTTGAATTATAACTTTGACACTAACTGCTTGCACAAAGAATCTGCTTTCCAGGAAACATTACTTGCAAAATTACAAGTGCAGCACTAATTGTATTCTTCATATTGTGTGACATGCTTGTTTTTGAATAACTTGACCTCAAACTTAGATCGAAAAGACATTGAGTTGAATAACCTAAAGCTGGGGTGTTATATTTGCGGTTTATACATAAGACTCTCAACTGAATTTGTATTGTCAGAGCCTGACCAAGTCACCAACAAACATGTTTACTTTGTCACTGGAGTTGTTAATGCTTATTGATATTCAATATTTAAGAGAATGTAAGCCAGGGAGAACTCGAGAATTTATACTTCTGTCCAATTTCATTATGTGAAGTCTGGTAGGGTTCTCCAAAAACATTCCCATAACCGTTTTTCATCACATTTACCAATTCAGTTGCCCGTTTGCCTTTGATTAACTATTTCCAACTAGTATAATATATTGTAGGAATAACTCATCATTTGCTAAAAAGTATAACTACAAAGTAAGTTAACCATTGATAAAGGCCAGTGCATCGTATTAACAGTTAATTACAAATGAATCAAAGAAGTTACATATATGTATTATGTATATGTAAGAAGATGAAGAAGACCTGTGCGTCCAATCTCCCTCACGTAATTTGTGTTATTAGAACCAAGTCAACATCGTTTCACCAGGTCAACTTGACTAGTCAAATTCGTCCTCAGCCCTCCAACATGTCATAGTTTTAGGAAGTTTTATTAAGTCCTTGATTTAGACTCAGTTTCCTATTTGGCATTTTGAGTATATGTAATAAGATTAATGATCTGTTCGCTTAGTTTCCTATTGATGTTCGAGTTCCTAAACTGTAACTTTCATTTTATTAATTACGGTGTATTTTATTAACCACCCATGGGTCTGCATCCTATCAAAACCAGTTTATCAAGGAGAGGGTGCCCAAGAGTATATTAACCACCAGTCCAAACTATCCGGGCGATGTGGGACTATCAAACATCTTTAATAGAGTCTAGAAGCCTTTATTTTACGCTCTAAGATGTCTAGCCAGTTGCCTATAGCTTATATACCTTAGGAACATGAAATTAGAATTATAGAAGGTTTCCTAGTTGTATTAAAGAAAAGATCTATTTAAGGAGCCTCAAAAAGAAATGTAGCTTTTTTGTGTTTATGTTTCTTTCTTTTCATCTCTCTTTCTTCTCCAATAAATCAGCTTCTGTTTTGGGTTCATCTGGCCTTGCAACTGCCATTCTAAATCCTGTTTTATCCTTCATCATGTATTTACAGATTTCACCACGTAAGAGTTGGCATTGCACAACATAAACTAAGTCCAAAGAGTAAACGAACTGGCTAAACATTTTCTATTTGCATCCAAGAACCATTTTATAGAAGTAATACACCTATCACACAACATACAAAGGAAAGAGGGGAACATACCAAAACTCCTTTCCTGACATTGCCGAGAGGACCTCGATGTTTAGCATATTCTGTAAAATACATGGCATTAAATATGATGGAAATGTTGACCCACGAATTAAAGTTAAAACAGACCACATACAATAATAATTACATATCAAAAGACCCAGATAAGGTCACCCATCAATAGAATTAACTATGGCTTTGTAGAAAGTAGACGGAAATGACAGTCTTCAATGTGCTAGCAACTGAGTAAGTTACAGCAAATGTTCTGTAACCCCATGCTCAAAAGAATGAAAATAAATTTGAGAATCATATAATGCAGGAAAATAATTCATGACAGATTATACATTCAGTTTTCTTCCTTGCAGGAAAATGATGCTACTAGGCTTTTCTGCTTTTCATCAATACATAGCATATATCGATTCCAAAAAAAAAAAAAAAAAAGGAAGGAACACAAGAGAAGCAACTATTCTAATCAACAACAATATCGTCCATGCTCAGTCAAATTAAAGAGGAGTCACTCTTTAATAGTTCTCTTCTATTCTGGTTTTTTTGTTCATGCTGAACAAGGTGAAAACCTATTTCACCTCTCAGCTTATCACCACACCTGACGCCATTTCTGGGCTGATAAGGCTTGTAACAACTTTTTTAGATAATAAAATAAAGCACAATCTATCTAAATAAAATTAAAATTAAAATAAGCAATAGATTCGTAACAAGACATACTCAGGAAAGCTCGGTGCATAAATCCAGTGCCACGTGTATCACTGCTAAACACACTCCTATAACCAACCAGGCCCCTGCAATATATGACCAAGTAAACCACAAAACATACTCGTTAATCAGGTAAGAGTAATGGTGATCTCATAAAACTTTGAGCACAACAAAATGGACAAACATAGTCAGTAAATGGTGAAATTCCAACTGCGAACCTTGACGGACAAGTCAAAGACATCCTAGTCCGGCCAACATGCCCTGGGACAGGACCCATGTCAAGAACCTCAGCTCGCCTATGTGATAGCGCTTCCATGACAAGACCCACATGCTCTTCATTCACCTGAAACAAAATTATCAAGATTCAATACAAACGCTGAAGGAGTGGTAAAAAGTATAAGTTGGTCTGCATATGTGAAAGTAGATACCTCGACTGTCACTTCTTCCAATGGCTCAAGTTTTTCCCCTTTCTCCACTTTATACCTAAATCAATTATTTTCATAAGTTAACATCACAACAGAAATTAACAATGACTTTAGAAACCCCGAACTTATGTGCATATATACCAGATTAACAGTATTTATATGACAAGTAACAATAGATGCCCAGACACGGGGGGGAATGAGATTAAAGCAAGGGGTGGGAATGACAACATGTAAATTTTAGGCGGCGGCTTAAGCAGTGCCAAACTAATGGTGTGTCTTAGTTCCATCTAGATGCCTGGACAGCCACCGGTCTTGCATTTGTACTTCAAGATATTAATTGACTTCGCCAGATATGTTTTCTTTTTTACAAAATTAAAGGTTACAGTTTTCAGTTATTTTCATCAATCTACAGTGTCAGGCTGAATTTCTTCATTCTCACAGATAACCCATTTCTTTACCTACAAAAACGCATGTAACTTTAAGTATCATGTGTGTGTGTGTTGTGTTGTGTTGACTGTTGAGTTGTGGGAGTGTGAGGACCTTTAGGGCAATTTTTAATCAAATTAAATGAGAACCGAAAAATCCAGTTGGGAAAGAACAAAAGAGATGAAAAAGGATGTAGTTCATTTAAACATGCTAGAAATACTCACATGACTTTAGGCGGCGAAACAGAAAGCTCAAACCCTTCACGCCTCATGTTCTCAATTAAGATGCCTATGTTTCACAATAAAATAATGGTTTCAGCAGAGGATACTGAATGTGATGTGAATATGTCATTCATAATTGAAAATACACAAACTTAATAACAGAAGCTAGTAAATATTTGAATGTTCAACCAAATAGCTCAGAAGAAACATAAGTAACCTAGTTGAAGCTCTCCCCTCCCCTGTACTTCATATGACTCAGATAAGGCTGGAAGCACATTAATGGCAAGATTTGTTTCTGCTTCTGCCATTAGCCTATCACCGATTTTTCCTCCCGTTAACTGGTAGTTTATTTAAATCGACAAATCACAGATGTAAGTATAATGACCATGTCCAAATTTACAAGTGATATATGATAATCAAAATATTAATTGTCCAGTGCAGTTTTGGTTCTTATCGGAAACTATTTTCAAACAATAAAAATCGGCTTCATCGAAGCAACAGTCCAGATGTAAAATAGAAGGATATGTAATGAAATACAACATAGTCTCTTTGATTAAAATATTTAGGCTTCCATAGCAGTGGGCGCTGGTACCAATTTACACATCTTTTAGGCTTCCATGTACAGATGTACAATTTGATTTGAAGGAGTGAAATGAATCATAGAGTAAATGGGAAAAGAATATTGTGTTCCGTATCTTACATGGGTTCCATCACGGCCAGCCAATGGAGAGTCATTAACACCAAAAGTCATGGAAATGGTTGGTGGATCCAACTCAACTATTGGCAGTGCAGTCATAACCTGACATATGATCAGAAGCCAGTTAAGAACCAAAGAATTTTTCATTATTCCAAAATAACTACTACAACTAAACTAATTGAGATAATAGTGCAACAAGCAAAGAATAGAAACATCAGATATTAACTTCAAACTAGAAAAACAGATACTTAAGCAACCAAATAATAAAACTTTAGGAGGTACCAAGGAACATGGTAGATTACTGCACAATGCCACCAACTACAATATACAAATGAATTTACTCTTGCATATGGAGTTATGGACTGACATTTACAGCATTTAAGGTCTACAGGTATTGTTTACCAAAATCTTTCCCTTCCTACCAGCAATGAAGCACTACCTCGTGTAGTCTTACAATGGTATGGTTCCAAGACAAAAATATCATTAAAACAGAAAGTAATAACATGGGGAAAGTTGACCATCAATATAAGGTGTATAGTTTTATGCCCAGTGCTCACTCTCGTGACAATGAATTTCTATAAGCAATTAATGAACAAAGGTAAAACTTGGTTAGTCATCAACTTCCAAATCATCAGCATCCACGACCAGCAAGAACAAAAGGCAAAGAAAGGAACCTTCTTCAAAGGCTCATGATTTTAAGGTTATAAATTATAATCTATTAAAGCTGTCGGTATACACAAAATCGAGGCACTACAATACTTCATAACCCAGACATGTATAAGTTTTGTGAGACTATTCATCCAATACCAACATTCAGATAGTTTATTACAAGTGGTTCACTTTGTTGACAAAATCAGGCTGATTGTAGGCTTGTGACATAATATTTCCAATTTTTACTACTTTATCTGCAATCTTGAGCCTGAAAGCATCAATCACCTCTTCCTACTTTGTCCCCTGATTTTACAGCTTTGGCACCATCTTTTCTTCTTCGGAATTCAGCTGGTGCAGTCCCATTTTGACACAAAATATGTGAGGAAAGTTCTGAACAAATGGCCACAAGTCACAGTACTTCCATCGGCCTACCTTATGGTCTCTCCTTCCTTATGCAATTGTCTAGTCAGTATGGAAAGCAAAAATTCCCAATTTTTTTGACTGGGTGCAAATGACTATAGGGTCTATAGGTCACTGATCCTACAGGTGAAGGGGACACTCTTACCTGGGTGGCAGACCTGAAGAAGAGAAAGGGCTCCAGATTCCAGGACCACATGTTTGTGGGACACATCCTCAGTAGCTAGACCTTTTTCTGTTCTGGTTATGTCTTTTTGGCTCTTTACTTTGTAAGGGCCTAAGTGAAATACTGTTTCACCTACTTTTGTAACCTCTTTTTGCAATTTGCATTATCGGTACAAGTTTTATTTATCAAAACAAATTACATTGGAATACTTTTTAAGATAACAATGGGTGAGATAGGAAGATAGCAGACCCTAACCACCACCAACAGAATAAGACTAGCATCATTTATATATCCTTGTTAGAGGCAAAGAGCTTGGTAATGTCTTTGTCTTAAAGAGACGCTTAGCAAAACCAAAACAAAATGGATACCAGTTATGACAAGTGCATAGAAATGGATGCATAAAATGACCAGAAAGTTAAAAAGAAAGTCCAATGCCACAAACTAAAACCTACTTTAAGAAATCACTTATAAGTTATAATAGCATATACAGATTCATGCGCAAAATTGATTGATCGTGTGAGACATGTAAGCAAAGTAAGGCTAAGTTTAAACATTTTTTAGCTAAATTAAGCAAAGCAATTCTCAAAAAGTTTCACAAACTTTGATTAAATAAAAACAATTCACGGAAAGAAGCAGCAGATAATAAATAATGCTCCTTGCCTCTACATTTGCCACCGTATGACCTATTGAAGGTTTTGCCAACCCAGTCATTGATATGATATCACCCGCCCCTGCAATATCAATCAAAACCATGCTTGTGCCTTTTTTCTTCATAAGTTTTGTAACCTGCATGGGAAATTATAAGATGATGTCACACACTGAAATAAAATGACTAAAATTAAAAACAAATGGGTCTGGGATGACATGCAGGCATGACGCAACGTTGACAACCTTTCCTTCTTCGACTTTCTCAACCCCAGAATGCTTATGTTGAATACCATGTACTTTATCCCCAACGCGAAGAACTCCAGAAGATATGCGCCCGGTCAATATTCGCCCAAGATAAAAGTCACGCTCCATCATGGAAACCTGCAAAGAACTGTCAAGCATCTCACATAATATGGTCTGCTAAGCTACAGCTATTGTACGAAGGTATCCCTTCTTTATGACTATTCTTTTTTCATTGATGCTCCAAGTCCAAACAAAACAACTTAAGTCATTATGGAAATTTGTTAAAATCAGTGTGTCATCTACTGTATGTGGATAAGCTAACAACTGGCTTATAGATGAATCATGAATGTATATTTGATTATTCGCTTTGATGCTCTCACTTATTACCTTCTGTATTCAATTTTAACCAAGCAACACGGGAACACTTGAAATAGAACCCTAATTACTGCTGTTATATAAAAGTATATCAGATACATAGTGGTTATAGACTTTATGTTATCCCACAAATCAGAAGGATAAATTTCAAATTTCAAAAATATCAACTAAAAAAGCAAGGCGTTTTATTAAAAAGTAAAATAAAATAAAAAATTTAACCTAGAAGAATCTTTTTTACACGCTAGAAGAACTAATTCCAAAAAATACAGCAAAAAATGCATTAAATTGAGTCATACTACAAATAAAAAAATCTGCAATTGATACAAAACCGTCGTTTTTTATAATCCTACAATGCTGACTATAATCCTCAATGAAGCAAACACCAATGTTGTCGTCTGTGTTTCCTCCGAGGGTGTTGGTTTGTGTGTTTACCTGGTGAGACCTGCCATCCCCGTGATACGCATTCATACATTATCGTAATATTGTGTCTCTCCCAATTTTTTTTTGGGTAAGAGTGTCTCTCCCATTAGCTCTGGCTTTAAAAGATCAAAGCGGCAGAACTCAATATATAGTGGATTCAAGTCTCCAGCCCAGCCCTAAACCTGACAGATAGCTTTGTGGCTTACATGTTTGCCCACGGGGTGTTGTGGTGTGTATTTTTGCCATTGTTACTCATGGTCCCTTTAACATAACCTATTGTGGCGAGATGGTCATTTAGGAGACTAGGCCAAGAGACAATCGTTGCTTCAAAAGTGTAATTTGCTTTGTAAATGTTCGAAACTTAAAATGCTATTGTCAAATGCCTCAAGCTTATGCCCGCATATCAAAGTTAATCTAGTTGTGAATCTTAAAAAGACTACAGAGCGACGTGACATAACAACAAAGTATTGCAATTGTAATGATCACTTAAATGCTCAGATGGTACAGGACTTTCCGCGGTCCAGCATATGAATAGATACATAATGGACCAGTTCGAAACTCGAAAAACCAAATACATGTTTGGCCTTTGACACCCTCGTTTACAACAGTTTGAAATGAAATTATCTTGTCCTACCGAATCACTTCTGTCAGTAACTTCTATTTGCTTTTAAAGTTTTAAGTGAGGACAACAAGATATTGGAGATTTGGAGTGAACTAAACCCGAACAAAGATGTAGAAGATTCTTAAGTTGTGACACATGCATTCCACAATCTACATCTCAGAAACCTCAATTTCAAAATTAATTTATATAAATCTATGTAAACACAGAACAAAATTGGAGTTATATCTGAAAGCCAAACTTTCTAAACAAAGTAATATTCAGCAAATCGAACAACATTGAAATACCAACCAGCATTTGAAAAGGTGCCTCAGTATTTGCAGTCGGTGGAGGAACATGGTTTACAATGGCATCGAGCAATGACGACATATTCCTTGCATTCTCAGGAGGGGATTTGGTGAAGGAAGAGGAAGCCCAACCTTCTTTAGCAGAAGCGTATAAAACTGGAAAATCTAGTTGTTCTTCTGTTACACAGGAATATAGATAAAATCCATTTTAGTCAAATGTACTGATAAAGTAAAGGAAGTACAAGTTTCCCTTCCAATATTGTGCACACCTGTAGCACCAAGGTTTGCAAAGAGATCAAACACCAGACTCTCGACTTCATCACATCTCTCTTCAGACACTGCAATCAAAGAAATTGGTGAACATTAATAACCAAAGAGGAAATAAACAGAATGAAAAAAACAGTTCTTTTCAAATAATTTGTATTATAAATTAAGATGAAACATATGGCATTAAAATAGAACAAAGGAAGCAAGAGTGAAAAAGTGATGTAATACTATCGGCGGAAGCAAACAATAATAAGAACACCAATTAAATAAATGGTTTGAACACCCAAAAACTAGGGTTCTTCACAAAAACGAATTTAATGTCTCAAGACATAAACAAATCTTCAATCTAACCTACTTAATAGGGTTTGCAATCCCCTATTTATAATAACCTAAACCTAATCCTAACTACACTAGAAAGCTAAGTAAATAGAAACTACTACTAGGGATGTTCTAATCCATATAGGAATCTGCAGGAACTATGAGGCATGTGCCTTGCACATGTTATCTTTATGCATATGCATCAAAAAGTGACTTCGGAGTAACAACATCCGTACGACAGAAGGAGATTCAAATCAACACATGTCGTCTCACATGTACTAAACCCAGGCTACAACTAAGCCATTTAGAAAACCACGACACTATAAAATAAATAAATAAATAAATAAATAAAAAAAAAAAATTGACTCCTTCAAACAATATGGCATGCCGGAATATAGCTACCTGTTAATCAGATAATCATAGAGGGTAGGCAGAAGACAGCCAATAAATGAAGCAGAAGGAAACTTCAGAAATTTATTTATACCTAAACTAAAAATTCAATATAAAGATCTGCTTTAGATTTTGAAATATTCTCAAGTAAAATATGCACAGTTGGTTAATGAGATTGATTATCATGCAGATGTCAACTGGGCCCAGTTCACCAGTTGGTAATACCTCTGGGCGATGATACCAGAGGTCTGGGGTTCAATCCCAGGCAGTGCATCTTTGAGTTACTGATCTCGTTAAAAACAGGCTTGTCAATTAAAAAAAAAAAAAAAAGAGAGAGATTAATTATCGGGAAAAAAAAAACAATAGAGAAATTATACCTGCAGGTCGGTCTACTTTGTTCATGAGGAGAATAGGGCGCAGTCCATATTTCAAAGCTTTTGCAAGAACAAACTTGGTTTGTGCAAGGGGTCCTTCACCAGCATCAACAACTAAAATTGCTCCCTCAACCATGCCAACAACCCTCTCAACCTAGAAAACAACCAAGAGATCATTCCAACATAAAAACATGCTGTTGCTAGAGGGACAACACAAATTGTCATGAAAAAGTTGTGAAAATTATTAATTAACAGGAAGCATACCTCGCCTCCAAAATCTGCGTGTCCGGGTGTATCAACCATGTTTAGTTCATTTCCATTCCATGGGATGGATGTAACCTGCAAATAAAATAAGGAACCATTAAGGTATATGCCAAGAAGAACCGCAGTGACCTCAAGGCATGGACATAAACAAAACAACATGACTTTTGGAAGACTACAAAAATAACAATCTATATAATATTACAAAGCGGTCTCATAAACATAGCTGTTAGATTATGTCTATTGAGACAACCATAATCATTGATGTACATTAAATTATATAATCGATGTAATAATAACCCTTAGATATAAAAATTAAATCGGAACCGTTAGTTGTCTATTGAGACAATTGTAGACGTAGAATCAACCTCATTAAACACCATCTTTTATAACTCCCACATTTAATAAAATTCTATGAATTTATTATCTAATTTATTTACCTAAATAACTTTACTTTATTGATTTTCTAACAGTATAATGGTTAGCACTAGTAATATGTATTGTGAAAAAGTGAAGTTCTTGTTTGTAACTTTTTTCTGTCTCGCGGTTAAATGAGTCAAACAAAATCGAAATAAATATGTGCAGAGAGAAACTGAGAAAGAGAGAGACATCCATGAATAAAGATCCTTATAACCTAATAATATATTAATATAACAACCATGAGTTACAGTGCACACCTACCACCTTGACATGATAAGGTAGTAAAAACATAAAATTTGAGGCATGCTCAACTCTTCCTTTACTCACTAGAAAAATTAAATGCCTATTAAGCTCTTTTGTTTTTCCTCAGCTTGGCATTTTGGTACAATATACTAGTGATCAGGAACATATAAGTCAATGGAGAAATGGTTCGATATACAGTAAAACTCCAATATTGTTTAAAACCTATGAAAATGCAAACACATCTTCACAGGTGTTTACAAATACTTTATAGTTTACTAATTAGTACAAGGGAAAAGACTTAACAATTGAATAATATGTAAATTGCAGTCACCATCAAGATATGCAGTACTCATCACATGGCCTTTTGTATTGACTTTTTTTACAAAACATGTATCCTTTGTTTACCTCTCAAAATACAAAAAATAAAATAAAATAAAATAAAATAATAATAATAATAATAATTAAAAAAAAATAAAGTAAGAAACAGTCTATGCTAAAACCTTAAGGCTTAAATACTTTTCCTAGTTTGGCACAAAAAACATCAAAATCACAAAGATAGATGCTACTTCATCATCTTTCATGGAGAATGACAAGGTCAAGTGGTTTTACGAGCCTAATATCTTATGGTGCATTATAAACAGCCTTGCCCTCAAATCTCCTCCTATTTCTCCCCAGGTGATGGCATGAGGCAACATCTTTTCCACACAAGTTTACCAGTTACCACCCAAGGAAATATTCAACCAAGTTTAGGAGGCCCATTTAGAGTTGGGTGCCACAAAAAAACATGTCTGTCCGTCCCCTTTCAGATTTTCATTTCTCCTCCTCTTTTCATCTCTCTTCTCTCCTCACTGTTCCTCACAACCAGGGACGGAACCAGGAAGAGCCAAGGGTGGTCACCCGACTACCCTTAAATTCAGGAAAAGGTAAAAATACCTATAATAGAGCTACGATTAAGTGGTCTTTGGGTTGGAAAACCTTATGTTATGCCCACCCTTAATTTTTTATTTTTTTTTTAAGATTATTACTTATATACAAAAGTTTGCCCACCCTTCCCAAAAATCCTGGCTCCATCCCTGCTCACAACCTAAAGTCGGTCTTCAACACTGGCGCTTCTATATTACTGCATTACTTATATTTTGATAATTAGTATCCAACTTAGTGGAATAAAGAAAAGAAAAACTAACCAATCCCACTCCTTCATGTATCATATTATCCAGAATCAGAACAAGCGTAAATCATGTAAAAAGATCTCACAATAGTTTTCGCCATTCATATTTCCAATGCAAGTATGTATATCACTAAACGTAGAGTTTTTCTCCTCTAACTTGATAACCCAAGCTTACAGAAAAAGACACAGATATATTACAGTGACAAAATCCTATGAATTAATACAAGGCTTATTAAAATTAGATTCATTCTTAAACCTAAACAATCTCATATGAATTTGATTCATGTTTTACTAAATCAACTCCTAATTTCTCCTCAAATATGCATTAACATAATAACTTATTTCACTGTATGAATAAAATTAGGGTTTAGAGATACAAAAATGACCTTAGAAGAAATAGTAATACCGCGTTCACGTTCAAGACTAATAGAATCCATAGCACGTTCATGAGGAATATCAGCACCACATTGTCTAAGAAGTCTATCCATAAGTGTAGTTTTTCCATGATCAACATGAGCAATTACAGCAACGTTACGAAGTTTAGTTGGGTCTGGATAGTTATCTAATGAAGGAGAAGTTGTTGCTGGTGCAACAGAGAAAGAACGAGTGAAGTTTGAGATCCGATGAAGAAGAGATGATGAACGATTAGAGAAGAGTGAACGAAGTAATGGATTCGCCATTTCTAAATGAGAAAATCAAAATGGGTGAAGGTGATTGAAAGAATGTAGAAACTATTGTGATTGAAAGAGGAAAATTTGATTACTGTTAAATTCCATTGGGTTAGATAGATTGCGAGAGAAACAGAAACTCCTCATCTTCCTTGCTTGCTTGTTTCCTTCCTTAGGTTTGCTTTGAAGCTAAAACCTCTGTTTCTGCAATTGAAATGTAGGGTTTATGCTTTTTACATTTAGTCCTTTATCCTATCTGGTATTATTAGTAATAAAGTCACAGACGGTTGAAAATTCGTTGAATGAGTTCATAAAAATTAAAAAGTTTGAGATGGACTAGTATTGCCACCCAAGAAACTCGTCAAAAACCCAAATATAAAAAATTCGTCAAAAATTTAATAATAAAATATTATTTATATTTTTTAATTAATATTTTAATAAAAAATCAAATTCTATTGATAAGCTCAACGAATTACACAAAAGTAGAGGACAAACGCGCTACAAACTGCGCGGCAAGTCCTTTCTGGATAGCAAACCCGATTCTCCTAAATACATATTCGTTCGAACCTGCAGTCATCACGTTGCTATCCATTAATATTTTATTTTTGATAAAAACCTAATATAATTTTTCAAAAATTCTAATTAAATATGAACAAGACTAATGTATGTAACTAACTAACTACTCATAAGTCTCCAAGGATTTGAATTCTCCGTATGAAACTCTAATTTTTTATGAAAATAAAAAAAAAAAAAATAATTGGATGGTACTCTCTCGTTGTCTCCTACCTAATCTCCACAAATGTTACCCTCATCAAACAATCTCATCTTTTAGATTCTCTCCTTTGTAATTTTTTTGTTCATATTTTAATTATGTACTCTTTCCACAAATTTTTTGATATATCTCAATGTTATTTGATAGTTATTTTCAATAATTCAGTTGGTTATTTTTTTTATTTAATTTGATTTTATGGAGAGAAGATCTAGATGAGTTTTAATAATTTTGGGTTTTTGACAAAGTATGTGAAGGATATTTTAGTAACAAAATAATTGTTTGATTGGGTTTTTCAAAGCAATTTGGTATGATTAGGTTTTTTACGAGTTAGTTGGGTGGCAATAAAGATCTCCCTATTTTAATTATTGGATTATGGGTTTCTTTTTTTTTTTTTCTTTTTTTAATAATCTAGGAATAGGGTTTGTGCTCTATATTATCTTAAAGACAACCGCTAGCTTTGGTTTGGTACTCCTCTCAAACACACCCACGAGAGAGGTTGTGAGGTCAATTTCCACCAAAAACGTTTGGGGAAATTTCCCATGTAATTCTTAGGTGGGTCAAACCTTTTGGGCTTGGTTCGTGATTAGGAGGCCCATGCTCCCATGATGACATGATGTGGTCGTCTGGTGTTCTTCAGCGAAAGCAAGTCCTTGTGTAGTAGTATTGCTCGAGTAGCAAGGTGGGGATGTGGACGCTTAGGTGGCAGCAACAATAGTATCTCTAGCCTTCGGGCCTTGTCTTTGTAAGCCCTCGGGCCGTATCCTTGTAAGCCTTCAAGCCATGAATATTAACATTTTTTTGTAAAAAAACAAACAAAAGTGCTTTATATTATCTTTACTACTCTGTAAGCGGCCTGCAATTAGGTACAGTGAAGCTCATATAAAATGGGTATCGATTTTTGATTGGGTAAAGGCAGTCACGTGTTGTAACCAGGATTTTCTGTTGGTTTGACTCACATAATTTAGATTTTTGTTGTTTTCTTAATATGGCCGTAATGTTTGACTTTAAATAAGTATAAACTACTTATATCAAGCCCATGACAGAACTAGGCCCAATGAATAAAATTGATGATATGGGCTTGTATTACAGACAGGTATAACCCACCCATACCCTACTGTCGCACGCTATACGTGCGTACATCTAAATTATAATCAGCAAAGGGTGCATAATTTGACTAGGACTAAAATTTAGTATGACTAGATTAAATTAGTATGACTAGGATTAATATTTAGTGTAACTAGGATTAATATCTATGATTAAGTCTGATTAGGACTAACACTCCCAAAACCTTAATCGTCAAGTCAGTTTGCTAAACCTTAATCTCTTCCATCTACATCATCATCCTCTTCGTTTTCAATGTTCACGCCTTCAAGGTATGTCCTCTCTTTCTTCTTAAATCACTGTCGTTCTCCTTCAATACTTCCAATATGTTATCTTCTGAAATTGCAATAATTTTTCTGTTTGGATTTTGAAATTTTAACCGTTAAACTTTTTTGATTGGATTTTGTAGAATCATTGGTTGTTCTTAACCTGCTTGAATTCAAGACCAACAACATCAAGTTCTTCTTAGTCGTCCTTCTTCTTCAACGGTAAGTACCCAATCAAGTTGCAATCAAACACCAAAGGTTTATATTTGTATTTCGTTCTTTGTTTTCCCACACATCTTTAAATGGTTTATAATTCACAATTGTTCTTATGCAGTCAAACACAATTGTTTATAAACAATTGTTCCCACACATCTTTAAATGGTTTATAATTCAACAATTGTTCTTATTTTGCAGTCAATTCAATTCTATATAAACAAAATTGAATTCTGAGAGACTTTATAAGACTGGATAATGGGAATACATCTTTTGTTTATATATAATGGAGTCTCTTAGTTTCCTCAATAACCAGTTCCTATAGAATAAGAGCTCTTAAGAACATCGTAAAAATAAGTTTGTGTTGCAGGGTTCTTCTTAAGTGGCAAACTAAGCATTCAATCTTTTCATTAGATGTCTTTCATTAACTTTCAATCTGCCAATAACCTGATTTTAGTTGTTAGAATTTTTAACTACATTATATAAGTTATTGCAAAGGAGACTGTATATATATTAGTTACCACTGAACTTTGGAAGGTCTTTACCATTGTTTAGAACTATAATATTAGCATTGTTAATTAAATAACTATTTACAGAACTATTTACTTACATCACTCTCTTCTGCGTTATCAAATTGCAATCTTCTCTGCACACACACCCCGCTACAGAATTTCCAGAAAAATTAATTAGCTTATCACCTACATGTAGCATTAATCAGTGTAATTCAACAAATTCTTGCTTTGGACGAAGAATGAGAGCTAATTTTCCTGACCTTATGCTTTGGGGCAAAATAAGACCTGTCACTCCAGCCAAATTAAACTATGATAGTTCTCCAGTTAGCTGATTCTTCTATATTTACATTAATATTGACATGGGACAACCAATGACTCGATGAGAAACATCATTTTCTGACTATATTTGACATATCCTTAAGGTGACAGGTTCGAGACTTGCATATGCCATCTATGGTCTATGACTCAGTAATTAGACAACTATGCCTGAATTTTTATAACTTCCTTTGTTACTACAACTTCGCTTTTGTCTATCTTCCACTTTATGGTCTTATGGAATCATTTTATTTTAGACATCTATGGTCCATCTCATTCTCTTATCTTCTCAAATTTTTAAAATTTATTTTGATTACTGCTGCTATTCCCAAATTTATCCAATTGCATAATTTTGATTACTGCTTCTATTCCGAAATAGTAATATCTCTTCTCTTCTCTTCTCAAAGAGGTTTTTGATTTCAGGAAGAGGTGTTACTACGTTCTGCGTTTCACTCTCTCTAATCAGGTACTTACATCACTCTCTTCTGCGTTATCAAATTGCAATCATCTCTGCACACACACCTCGCCACAGAATTTCCAGAAAAATTAATTAGTTTATCACCTACATGTAGCATTAATCAGTGTACCTAACCTACATATAACATAGCAAACATGGAACCCTTACCCTCTACCAACACATCCTGGCTATGGCCAACCTACACAGCCAGTGTTCTCTCCAGGCCAAAGCTGTCTTTAAATTTCAACACATCCAAATTATATTATTTCGTTGCATACCTATATGTGAGACATCAGTAATTCCAATTCATAAAATAGAACTGAACTATTAGTTTTAATGATTGCCATGGCCACTCTCTAATCGATTACATATTTTCTCCTCTTACTGGTATGATTAAATATAAAAGAACAAAAAAAAAAAAAAAACCCTGCAATCCCCAATTAATGGCATATATGATTACATATCACTATATGAAACAATTTTAAATACAGCATAGAATTCAATCTAGCCATAATTTGTCTTGAAGCAGTATTACGAAGATGGATAACTGAATTGGTCTCTAAAAAGAAAAATTTCAATGACCTTTGTGTATGGAATTGTGGCAGAGAGTGATGGTGTAGATAACTTCGTTTCGAATAAGTATGGGGCCCGATAAGCCATATAAAATTAAAATTTTCTTCAGGTTCTTAGTTTGGTTTTTAGCTTAGGTTTATTGTGCTTCGCGTGGGGGTAAAATCTTTCACAAATGGTTCCATGTTGACTAACCAAAAATGTAGTCCCATACAATCATTGTTAACAATGTAAAGCAAGAAAATTTTGACATATGGTCCCCTGTTGTAAGGTGTCACTTTTGTAATTGTAGTCGTTTAATTTTTTATCTGCTCTACTAAAGTAATTTTGTTTATCTCAAATAATTGTTAATTAAATTCTAAAACTATTTTTCTCTTCTCTTCTCTTCATCAACCTCACAACTCGAATTGGTTGGGGTTTGTTCAACAACTATTTCTATCAATTCAGCAGCTAATTAGGTTTTTTTCTAATTGAGATAAATATAATTTATTATATTCATCATTTTTTTTATTTAGTGTAACTCTCTTTTTAGATTATTTCTCTCTTATATTTGATTGACATTCCTGTACCTACATCCGGCATAGCATATTACCAGCTACAGTCTGTTGATTATTTATGGCTTATTCCTATCAATCAATCCTCTATTGATTTAAGTAATTTACGTACAACAATTCATGGTTTTAATTTCAGGAATGAATACCGGAAAAGAAAATTCTTCTAACAATGGATGTTCAGGAGTACGCATAACAGTAGAACAGTAAGTGTATAATTATATATACTATGATATATAATATTAATTATTGCGTAATGTTATATAACTATTTTTTTTTCTTAGGGAAACCATTGCAGAAAATAACATCGTGTCATTGTCTAATGCTCAAATAGCACAACGCAGACGAAGAGAAAATGAACGTGCTAAACAAAAGTGAGTAATTTCTACATTTTTATGAATTACCTTATCAATAATGATATCAACTCATTTACTAATATCAAAAATGTAGGGGTTTATTAAATTCCAGGAACAACGAAACACCAACCAAAAGTGTATCACGAGAAACCAGTGCAGGAAATAACATCGTGTTATTGTCCAATTACCAAATAGCACAACGCAAACGAAGAGAAAATGAATGATCAGGACAAAAGTGAGTTAATTTTTTATTTAAAACTTACACTATTTCCTCTATTTTTGATTGGTTCATATTGACAAAATTGATAGGTTCATATTTGTAGAATATAGTTCTTCTTTACTATTCAAACATATAGGATTTTATTATCCAATAAATGACAATGCGTCAACAAGGATGTTCCTCAAGTAGAGTAAGTATATATTCTGTTAAGACTACGTGTTTATTTATTCAAAGTGTTATATCAGTAAAGTGTGGAGTTTGAATTTTTTTTTTCTTAAAATATTTAGTATTCCGTTATCCAATATAACGCAATGTGGCAAAGAGGATGTTCTCCCAACATGCCAGTTTCTAACAATAATGATGACACATTGCCAGAGATAATTGAAATAGAGTAAGTATTTATTTTTTAAACACTGAGTATTTTATTACTGTTATGAACGATCGGAACAAAAGTCAGTTCATTTTTTATTTAATTACTTTTAGTTATATTGAAAAAATCAAGTATTTGTAGAGTATAATTCTTCCTTACTATTCAAACATATTGGATTTTATTGTCCAATAAAAGACAACGTATCAACAAGGATGTCCCTCCAACCAATCCTACCATATTGCGAGCAACAAATCAAGAAGAGTAAGTATATATTCTGTTACTATGATTATTTAGCTAAAATGGTTATATCGATGGGGTCTGAATTTTTTTATTGTTAACAAATTTAGGATTTCATTATATACTGTAACGCAATGCGGCAAAGAAGATGTTCCTCTAACAGTTTCTAACAATAATAATGCCACATTGCCAGAGATAATTGAAACAGAGTAAGTATTTATTTCTTAAACACTGGGTATTTTATTACTGTTTAAAAAAGTTTTAAAATATAGTATTGTTTTACTAAAAGCAATGCATGCAAGAAGAAAACCTTGAAGGACTAAGCAGGCAACAAACCAGTCAACGAAAAAGAAGAGAGAGAGAACGTTCTGTTGGGAATTCCAAAAAAAAAAACACAACGCCGAATAAAGAATGGAATGCAAGTATGTATAATTGTATTGGCCATAGCAATACATATAAACTTTTATTTTAAAGAAATTTATAAATGTTTCATTATTTGTAGCACTCTATTGGACAAGACTCACACAATAGGCCAACGTCTTCGAAGGAAAAAATAAAAATAAAAAGAAAAGGAAAATTGTTTTCTTTATTCAATGGATGGAATAATAGATGGAGTATCACAAGCTGTGGAAGACGTTGTGGATGGAGTATCACAAGCTGGAAATCAGTTATTAGAAGAAACCAAAGGAAAAAAACCTATTGTTGAGGTTATTACATATTTCTATGGTTCATCGTCAACTGGAGATTCTTCCCGTGAATACAATGTTATAAAACGATGCCCTATGAAGTAAGTTGTTTATATATAGTTAACTATATTTCTTATTTACTAATATAAATTTTTAGAAGTTGCAATTAGATTTTTAATTTGAAGTCCAATTTTTAATCAATCCAAAGGATAGCCAATTTTTTAAGGAAATCGACAATTCTAGATAGATTTCATATGGTGTTTGCATTTAATTTTTATATGATTGTAATTTAGGAAAGTATAGCTATCAGAGCTCACTGTTAGATATGAGAAACCATTCTTCCGAGAACATCTCATCCTGGCAGTTGGAAAAAAACCCCCATTAACATAGGATATATAGATTCATATTTGACCATGATTCCATTCTGTCAAAATTGGCAAAGATTCATTCCATTATATATTATACATCAGAATTATTTCTTAGACAAGTTTATTTTCTTTTTATTTTTAAATTTGAGAATTATGTTTAAAAACTAATGTTTTCTCCATTTAATGATTTTTTTTTCAGAGAAAGGACAAACATGGAAGGAAATGATTGTATTACTGATGTTCATCCTATAAGTGATTCTCATTACGATACTATATTAGAAGATGAAATTCACATACCAATCGATCCAGTAGAAAATATTCCAAAAGAAAGACACTATCTTGGGAAAATGGATGTCATATGTCTATCATGTTCTGCTTATCATTGGTTAGATGAATGATTGACTAAATCCACTAAAAAGAAGTCATTTTTCGGTATGTGTTGCCTGCAAGGAAAGATAAAGTTACCACTACTTACACCATTGCCATCTGCTATTAAATTGTTATACGAAGGAAGAAATTCACTGGCAAGATCTTTCAGGAAAGATATTAGATCCTATAATGCTGCTAATGCCTTCTCCAGTTTGGGTGTTTCGATGGACAAACGTATTCTAAAAGGTCGAGGACCAACTTCTTTCACAATTCATGGTCAGTTGTCCCATCAAATTGGATCATTGTTACCGGAATCAGATAAATCTCCAAGCTATTCACAGCTATATATTTATGATCCTCATATTGCATTGGATTGCCGACAGAAAAAGAACCTTTACTTAAATCCAGCAATTCTGAAAATAATTCAAGAAACTCTATTGGAATCAAATGAGTTGTCCAAAATATACAAAGGTACGTATGATGTTCTGAAATCAGCTAATAGCAATGGCAGTGAAAGTATACCTATAAGGTTAGCTTATACACCCACTACTGATCCTATACGCTATAATCTCCCAACGTCTGAAGATATTGCTGTTATTATTCCTGGGGATGAGACTGAACCGACTTCGAAGTGAGACATAATACTGCACCTGAAGAATAACAATCTCGAAAGAATAAGCGAGTGCCACCCACTGTATTTGCCGTCACACTATGTCTTACTATTTCCAACTGGAGATCTTGGTTGGTATACAGATATGAAACATTGGGATGTCAAGAATGAACGGTATTTTACAGTTACGGGTAAAGAAAAAAAGAATAGATTGACTCAGCTTCATTATTTCTTCTATCACTTATTTGAGAGAACGACTGAATATTCTGCTTTATTTCGAGCTGGTCTTTTGTTCCAACAATTTATTGTAGATGCCTGGACGTCCTATGAACAAAATTGATTATATTGGATTAGGACACACCAAGCTGATCTGCACTGCGATGTATATAGTGGATTGACAGATATTGTTACCAATGGTCACAATCCTAATGACATTGGGAAAAAATTCATTCTATCGTCCACTCATTTAGGCAGTCCAAGGCATATGTATGAAATCTACCAGGATTCTATGGCGATTACCAGATACTACAAACATCCAGATATATTCATGACGGTGACTGCTAATCCAAGATGGCCAGAAATTCAGAATGAGCTTAAGCCATGTCAAGCTGCATTAGATCGTCCTGATTTAGTTGCACGTGTGTTCAAACTTAAAAGAAAAGCAATTATGCATGAAATAGAAAATAGAGGATTATTTGGAAGAGTTGTTGCAAAGGTGTATAAAATAGAATTTCAAAAACGCGGCCTTCCACATATGCATGCATTGTTTTTTCTTCACGCTGAAGACAAAATCAGGACGACAGATCAAGTGGACAGAATTGTTAGTGCTGAATTCCCTGATCCTATAAAACATCCAGCTTTGTTTGAAACTATCAAGAAATGCATGGTTCATGGTCCCTGTGGTACTCGCAACATGGAATCAGTGTGTATGGAGAACAAGGTTTGCAGGTCTAGATATCCAAAGGAAAATGTAAATGATACTAGTATAGATTTGGATGGCTACCCAATTTATAGGCGAAGAAAAACTGGTAAAAGTTATCATGTTAAAGGACACCTGGTTGATAACAAAGATGTAGTCCCATACAATCCTCATTTATCAGAAATGTTTGATTGCCACATTAATGTGGAAATTTGTGCATCAGTAAGGGCAGTCAAATATATTCACAAGTACATTTACAAAGGCCATGATAGAACCACAATGGTGGTTGGGGCGGAAGATGATGAAATTCAACAGTATCTTGATGCTCGATATGTTGGTCCTACTGAAGCAGTGTGGAGATTATATGGATTTCGAATACATGAAGAACTACCATGTGTCACTAGACTTGCGCTTCATCTGAAAGGTATGCATGTGTGTGTCTTCAATCCTAACGACACGCCAGAACAAGTAAAAGAAAAGGCTGAAAATTAGAAATCATCTTTGACTGCATATTTCGATTGGTATGAAAAAAATCCTACTACTAAAGCTTATACTTACCAACAATTTCCTGAACATTTTAGATGGTGCAAGGATAACAAGAAATGGACACCAAGAGTTACTTCAGCCTTTTCTATTGGTCGGATGTATTTTGCCAATCTAAATTCTGGTGAAAGATTTTACCTTAGGTTACTATTAACCGTTGTGAAAGGACCACCGTCATTTGAATCCTTATATAGTGTGGATGGCATCGAACATAAGACATACAGAGAAACATGCATTGCTCGAGGTCTTCTAGAAAATGACAATGAATGGGACAAATGCCTAGAAGAAGCTGTAATAATGAAAATTGGTCATCAGGTACTCACAATTTATGTTTAAATCTTTTTATATGTCTAAATATTAATACTGTTTTATCTAAATATGAAAACTGTTTATTGTTGCATCTATAGCTATAAACACTTCAATTTTTTGCCCCCAAGGATGAAGTTGTGGACCATCATGAAAACACAATGATGTACACTCTACTCACAAATTCCACCTAACTTTCCTGAAGATTTGTAGACTATCCTTATATGATGTGGCCTAATTATCGTCCCTGCAGAATAGTAGCTCTCATCTGATTCAGGGGACATAGTTTATAACTATGAGTTTAGTACCATTAGTGGGGTAGGCTGATTGTAAATGGCCAATGGACACTACCACATACAAACATCACTAAAGTACAGGAGATCTGGCAGATCATTGAGAGCACAAACATCAACAGAAGGGGGAAGGCTGACAGAATAATATGGACCCTTCTAGATTTCCTGCCTTTATAGCATGGGGTCAGTGGGGTCAGGTCCGGCCTCTAAGTGTTGAGCTTTCAAAGCTTCAAACTGTAGCGCCAGAACATAGATTTGCCTATACAAAAAACACTATTGAGAAGGCATTTGGTCGCAAACTTTCTGAAATTTTTAATGAGTTTGAAGAGGCGCCTGTAGCATCTGGACATGTTTTCCAAGTGCACCGAGCTACTTTAAGATCTCGATACCTAGATAGACAGCTCAATCCCATTGTTGTTGCTGTTAAAGTTACGCATCCTGGTATCAAGGAATCAATTAAGAGGGATTTTATTATTATCGAGTCATTTGCCAACACACACCATAACAGTCGCTAATAATTTACCCTTCCACCTGCTGCACTGTAGCCTTCAGTTTCATTGAATAATATACTTGCTGATGTATTCCCTTGTTATTTTACTTTGCAGAAAATAATTATTAAATTCCATATATTCTGTTTATTGAAAATCCACCACTAATTCATAATTTTGATATGGTAAACAGGTACGGAGATTATTCTGTTTGATCCTAACTGAATGTAATCCTTCTCGACCGGAAATTCTATGGGAGAAAAATGCTTTAAAAATATGTGACGACTTGCCGTACCAACTGAAAACAAAATTTGGCATTCAAGATCCCAGTGATAGTGATGTTTGTGACTATGGGTTGTTCTTAATGAACTACTACTTGCTGGAGAGTGGTAAGACATTATCAGATTTCCCAAACATGTCTTTACCGTGTAAAGCATGGATAAAGTAGTTACCAACCGTCTCATTACAGAGCATCAAAATTTCGTGTATCAGGGATTATATGAAAAAGATCAAGAAAAAGTTGCAAGGTTTAATACTGAACAACTAAATGCCTATACAGAGATTACGAATCTGCCTGTGTGGACTGTTGGTGGAGGAGTTAAGGTTTCTGGAAACTCCACCATTTTTCTTTCCATAGATGATTGTTTAACCTTGATTGACAATGGTGTTGTTGTTTGGAGTATTGATATCTATATTATAACACATATATATATATTATAACACCTCAAACTATATAATTATTGCTTTAGTATGCTAATTTTGTTTGATGAATGCTTAGAGATGGTAGAATATTTAACCTGAATCTGCATGACATCCATTGTCCTGGTACCTCCCATAGATGGTTATTTACTGTTTGAGTTAATACATGTGTCAATAATCCTCCAGAGTAGAAACACATTGCGTTAACATAAAAACAGCAGGAAAAGAGAGACACCATAACCAATTCCAATTACCAGTCCATGCCTTATCCCTGTTTTCATTGGCTCTTCCTGCAATGCTCTTTGAAGGTTTTTGTCTTTAGGAGCCAACTTCAGACCATAACAAAACTCATCCACTGCTCGATCAAACTTCTGCAATAATGCACATAGCATAAACCGAAAGTAACTACTTCGTTACAACAAAGACAACTGCCAGATATTGCAAACCCCCTAACAAACAAAAGAGAATGTTTAGTCGAGAATAAAAAAATAAACAAACAAAAAAAATACACTTACTTCTAATACAGAATACACTGCACCTGCCCTGTAGTATGTTGTTGGTCATTCACGTGCAAGCATCAGACAACGCTCTGCATCCCTTAAAGCATTCTCCCCCTCTTTCTGGCGAGCCCAACAAAGACTCCTATTAGATAGTACAATTGCATTGTTGAAGTCTATCTTTAGGGCCTTCGAGTACCAAAGTACTGCTGCAACATATTTCTTTCTCTGGAATGCATCTTTTCCCTTCAATTTTCTTGCCTTAGTTGGTAGAATCTAATGCGGTGGAAATTTTGTACTGCAGGGTTTATTTCGTGTTCTATCAAAATGTTCGTTTGGCAGGACATTTCACCTACTATAGCCAGTTTGCAATCATGCTTCACCTACCAATTATCTAAATTGATCAAAGCCTCAAAGGTATCAAGAATGATGATGGTATTCACCTGTTCAGTTTTATTTAGTTTTGTTCAGTTTTGTAAAATTAGTCTGTGAGTTTGTTGGCCTAATCAAAATTTCCCATGCCTTGGTTTCGAAAATATGACTTTGTGCCACAGCCCGCATCAATACAATGCAATACCCTCGCAATAGGTTAGGGCAACAATGTAGTGATTTTTATTTGGTTGAATTATTCTACAGATTCAAATTGGATCATCAATTTGCTTTATGATAAATACATTAACATGTTATAACTTCTATAGTAAATGTGTATAATCAACTTATATAGTAGCAGTCGATAGCATAGTAGCATACCAGTTGCAGTAGTCAGTGTTAGCTACACATCCAGGTAGGAATATGGTTTTATTGATTCAAAAAAGAACCTTATTGTCATCTGGATGACAGCGATGATTAGTAGCAGAGTAGGACTACTAGAGAGTATAGACTCACTCCTGAATCTATTAGATATTGCTCTGGCATGAAGTTAAGAATAATTGGATATATTTGTTACTGCACATTGATTAGCTCTATTGGGTATTAAATTTTTATCGAATATTATTAGTGAATAAAAGAAAGGAGTTTTATATGTGATCTTATTTCAGTTTGTTTTTACCCGTTCAGGGCTGATGATGGATGCTTTGGGAATCTTAAACTGGCGAGTCTCATTTTCTTTTGTTTCATAGGAACCCACAAGTCGATTTGCAAGCACAAGACCGGGCTCATAGGATTGGCCAAAAGAAAGAAGTTCAAGTGTTCTGTTTTTCCACAGAGGTCCAATTTTAATTTTATGACTTCTGAATAGTGGGCGAACATATGTTTACTTTCCTTTGTTCATGTATTCTCATTCTCTTATATGCACATTGGTGTGCATGGGATGGGATACTCCATGTAATAGATGCTTTGTTTATAATAGAATTGCTTACAGCAGATTGTTTACCTCTGTCAGGTGCTTTTTTAATTAGTCGAAACTACCATGTAATAGATTATACTATAGCACACATTTGTTGCTAGAAGTTCAAAATTACCCAAACATGCAATTCTGTAGATAACTATATCTCAAATCTTCAAATCTCAGAAAAAGTAATTTATATAAATAAATATTTAAACTCCAACAAAAATACAAAAAATATTCAATAAGATCACTATTTCTCAAATCTTCAAATCTTCGACCTTAACTACTGAAGAGCTTTTCGCTTTGCTTTTGTAGATATAATTGTGAATATATTTGACTGCCCTTACTGACGAAACTACATCCACATCCACAAAATAAAATTGCTTACGATTTATGCAACAATATTCCACAACGGAAGTTTCATCAATATCAATATCATCCATTGAATTCTTAACCACATAAGAATCATTTTCAATTTCTGACATATTCAAAAAAAAACTATCAAAAAAATACCAAAACCCTAATTTTTAAGGAATTTTTTTAAAGAAATTAATATAAAATAAACACAAATATATATAAAAAAAACCCTAATTTAACTATGAAAAAAATTAATGGACTTCATACAAATAAGTCCAACAATCTCAAAACCCTAAAGTGTGGGTTGCCTTGGGCTTCAAGATGTGGGTTGATTTAGGACCGGCTTAATTCACAAATTTATAAATTTAATTGCATACGACTGTTTTTTTAACATTAAGGTTTCTATTGTCTTTGAGAACGTCAAAAGAACAAAGCTACAACAATACTGAAAGCAGCAATCTCTGAGGTATTAAGTCTTCTTATTCTCATTCTTCTTCTCACTATCATCTTTTAAATCTGTTTTTTTTTTTCGCTATTGAAGAAGAAAAAAAACCTTGAAAGGGTTTATATAGACCATACAATACATCAAACAAGTAAAATCACATTACACAGTAGATAACACCTTACATGGCACTGCCAGCAGTGGGACTAGGTTCATCCTTGGTTAGTAGGGGTGTTTTGATAGAATCATTAGCATAAGATGTTTGAGATGGTGTGCTTGGAGGGTACCCTATTCCATGGCGGTTGTTGGGGAACATAACAAAGGCACTGCTAGCAATGGCTCCAATGACTGGAGGTAATGCCATAATCAACGTTTTTTGTGTTGATCCAAAATATGGATAGAAACACCTCACTGCGTTAGAATCCAAGAGTGCAACTATAGCAAAGACAAACAGCTATAGAAAAATCAAGGGAGACCTACATATGTGGTTTATAAAATATATGATTTCGTTCTTTGCAATCAAAATCAAATTGACATTGGGCGAAATATCACATGGTTTGATTAGGGTCCCAATATGAAAATAAACTTGCAGTCCCAATAATAGAGCAAACCCCTAAGATTGCCATCAATAGCTGCATACACAACAGCCATGTCTAAGGGGTTACAAATCTGCCATACATGCTTAGAAGCTAGGTTCCATTTTTGTTGGTTAATTGATTGAGGAGCTCTAAGCTTAACTTGGTTTTTCATTATGTAGACTTTGGTTTTTCTGTTTTTACTTTTATTTCTAATTATGTTACAGTAATTCTCTTGATTCCTTTCACCCATTGCAAACATATATTTAGGTAAGTCTATTGACATGTTTGGTCATTACCTTTGAAGACATAATTACTTGTTAGCATAATTAACCAAACCCTTACCATTATTATTATTATTATTATTATTTTTTGTAGGTTCAAAATGTCAAAAAGAAAATTGACGTATGTCATTGACTCCAAAGAAGCAGATGAGATTATGGAGCTATTCTTTGAAGAAAAAAAGAAAACACAAAGTAAATCATGGAAGTGATCAATGATCTCCCTCTAGACATAATCTACGAGATTTGGTCGCGAATTCCTACAAAGTTTCTTCATCACTTTGAACTTTTGAAGGTTGTATGCAAACTTTGGCAGACTATAATAACTGATGATCAATATTTTGCTAATCCTCATCTTACTAAAAATCGAAGGGAGGACTATCATCACTTTCTTGTAAAAAAAATATGTAAAGTATTACATCAATATGAGTGTATTACTTCGAAGGCTACATACGATGACCATATATGTCGGTTGCTTTTAGCAATTTGCAATATGTCGGTTGCTCTTCTTATACTACCAGTGTTGAATTAGAAGGGATTCGCCATTACCCAACATAACCTGATCAGAGCCATTGTGATCCATCCTATTTTGTAGAGAACGTCCATCACCAGTCATATGATTGGTATCACCTGAGTCGGTGTACCTATTTGGATCAACATGTGAGAATTGTAATCCAGCAAATGAAGTAAAGATATCATCGTCAGACGAACTATATCGAGTGTATAGCTCACAATTTATCGTTGAATGACCATGTCTTCCACATATTTGGCAAAAGGTAGCTCTTCGGGGCTGATTTAGACGTGCGCCAATAATATCAGGTTCATTGTAAGGTATCCACATCCAGAATATACGTATCTCTAGGATCTATGGTGGATCTAGGGTGTTTTTCTAATATCATTCCATCGCTAAAGATAAGTGTGAATTTGTTCCACACTTTCTATACTCTCCACCGGATGAAGCCACGTGTCCATATATAGGCGTATAAATAAAACACCTACCCATATGGGTGATGTTAATCTTAGTGGGATCCATATTTTAGAGATACATGTGTTTAAATTCCACTAAGGTTAACAACACCCATATGTGTAGGTGTTTTATTGTTTTATCAGCAATTTGGGCCAAAGGACCAAATATAAGGTTTGGTTCACCAAGAGGACTGCACAAACGTTTCATTGACCAAAAGGACAGCAACTGCGATATGACGCATGTACCCTTCGAAAAATTTAATATCTGCGAAACCGATTTACGGTTACTCTACAGCTGTCCCAAACGGTGGTTACAAAAATAGAAAAGAACGGTGGAATTCTCTCTCCTAACAAAGGTGGTATTCTCTCTAATCAAAACCCCAATTTTTTCCAAAAACCTATCATCTCTAATCTCTAAAACCCAAATTTTTAGGGTTTCTTTAAAATCTTTTAGGAAATCTCTTCGATTTCTCTTCGATTTCTCTAAATCTCTGGTTTGTCTCCTAACAACGATGGTATTCTATCTAATCAAAACCCCAAATTTTTCCAAAAAACCTATCATCTCTAATCTCTAAAACCCCAAATTTATAGGGTTTCTCTAAAATCTTTTAGGAAATCTCTTCAATTTCTCTAAAATCGCTTCTGTTTGTATGCAAATTCATGGAGCACGCAATTTCTGAAAGTGAAATATTTTTGTCAGACTATGGAGTGGAAATAATGGACTTGATGAGAGGTACACTAGCATATGAACTATTGACTGAACCAGGACTAAGTTTTGACAAGGAAGTACCCCTTAATGCTGTCATAAGTACCCCTTCATGCTGTTATTCTAAAACCCTAATTGGAATGGTGAACCCTAGTGGTATGCTGTCATAAGTACCCCTTAATGTTGTCATTCATTAACTTCTGAAAACAATTTTCCCGATTACAATAAAGTTGATTAATCAACAGTTCAGTAAACTTTCATAAAAACAAATAAGTTGATTAATTGATTAATCAACAGTTCAGTAAACTTGCATAAAAACAACTAAGTTGATTAATATATTAATCAACAGTTCAGTAAACTTTCATAAAAACAACTAAGTTGATTAATACATTAATCAACATTTCTTAGTTGATTAACTTATTAATCAACTTCTCGAAAAAATCAATCATTAATGGATCAGAAAACTTTCTCAAAACTAAAAAAATGAATTATATTGTACGAACTGAATTGTAATGTCATAACAAGTGAGGAAAAAAAATAATCTAAACTTTGATGAAAAACAAATCATCAAATACAACTAGAACAAATCATCAAATACAACTAGAACCTAACTGTTGTTCAGATATGGGCAAGTCCTCCTATTGTGACGACCAGTATTAAGACAACTGGAACACTTCTGAGCTTTGGGATGCTTTCTTGAACCGGTGTTTGGAATCCTTTTCGTCTTTGGCCTCCCAGGACCTCTTTTAACATCTGGACGAAGTATACGAACAGAATCAACATCATCTTCTGGTTTGTCCTCATCCGAAATCAGCTAAATTGCATGCGAGTATGTAAACCCTAAATCTTCTAGTTTGTCCTCATCTTGAATTCTAAACCCTAAATCTATACTTGATTACTCCAAGAACAACACCATTAGCAACCTTAGTTGAAACAACACCATCACATAATTGCACATCTGTATAAAAAAAAACATCATGTACAGTTGATCAATACATTAATCAACACATTAATAAATAATATAACATTTATATTTTATCGCGACATTAATCAACACATTAACATAGTACTCAGAACGTTGATTAACATATTAATCAACCCAAATGCTCAAAACAGGAAAAAAAACTATAAAAACCGTTGAATGACGACTCATTCAACATAAAAAAAATACTAAAAAATCAAACACAAAAACAGGAATAAACAACAAAAAACACAAATTGCCAAATTATGAATCAACACCATCACATAATTGCACATCTGTATAAAAAAACATCATGTACAGTTGATCAATACATTAATCAACACATTAATAAATAATATAACATTTCTATTTTATCGCGACATTAATCAACACATTAACATAGTACTCAGATAGTTGATTAACCTATTAATCAAGCGAAATGTTCAAAAAAAAAAAAAAAAAAAAAAACAAAAGGGAGATTTAGAGATACCCCCCGGAAAAGTTTGCACTCTTTGAGATACCCCCTAGATTTGAAAATCATTAGAGATACCCCCCATTTTCTCATTTGAAGCCGGTCAACTAAGTTGTTGACCATGGTCTGACCAGTTTTTAAATGTTTATGATTGAAATACCCCTCCACCTAGATTTAATCTCATTAATTAATAAGTATTAAACATCCACCATCTCTAACCCAAATCCCACAATCCCTAACACACAACCCACCACCACCACCACCCATTCACCTCCACCATTAGCATACTAAACCACCACCATTTGTGTGATTAATGATGGTAGACTTTCTCTTTGAAAAAAAATTAAAGTATGTTGAAAATATGATGAAGAAAATGGTGGATATGAGATTGAGTTTAGAAGAGATGTTGATGGGGTGTGAAGATTAAGGTAATGATGATGGAATGTGAAGAATGTGAGATGGTGTTAATGATATAGTATAAAAATTAATGGTGATGGGGTGTCATTGTGTGAAGATGGTGGTGGTGAGATTTTAGAGATGGTGGTAATAGATGGTTGGTGGTAGTGGTGGTGGTGGTAATGGAGTGTTAAGGGTTAATATGGTGGCGGTGGTTGTGTTATGGAAGTAGTGGAGTTAAAGAATTGGAGATGATGGTAGTGGGTGGTGGTAGTTAAGGATGGAGGTGGTAGTTGTTTAGAGAAAAAAAATGGAAGAAAGTTATGATCTCGACCATCGATTTTGGATGGTTAAAGATAGATTTAACTTTTGAATGGTGTAGATTAATTCAATTAATAATGGGTGACATATTATTTTTATGATGAAGGGTATTCTCATCAATATGAAAAAAACATTGGTCAATGGCTTGGTTGATCGGCTTTAAATAAGAAAATGGGGGGTATCTCTAATGATTTTCAAATCTGGGGGGTATCTCAAAGAGTGCAAAGTTTTTCGGGGGTATCTCTAAATCCCCCAAAACAAAATTGTTGAAACTCGTTCAACATAAAAAAACACTAAGAAATCAAACACAAAAACAAGAATTGTTAAATTATTAATCAAAACAGGAATTAAGAACTCAACAAACTAACCTGTACAATCGTTAATCATCACCATCTCGAAATCGAGTTGAGAAATCAATCCAAAATATCAGTTGATAACACAAAAAACTGATCTCAAATTGAATTCCAAAATAAAAACACGAATTCAAACTTCAAGATCTGCCATTAAAAGCTCCAATTACAAAATCAATCATACAAATGAATCGATGCTGAAAACTGAGCTCTCGCGATAACTTGGATTGAGAAGATCTTACCAAATTGAATTGTGAAATCAAAACCCTAAAACGAAATCTGAACTCTCGCGAATGAAAAACAAACCAAATCTGAACTCTCGTGAAAAATTTAGTAAATCTTGTGAAATTGAATTTAGAAATCTCAATCAAAATATGAAATCTTCCTCCAGAAACATGGAATCTTCATCTGAATCTTCATCTAGAATTTTCTCTTCTTCAAACTCTCTGCGAATGAAACGAAACCGCAATTCAAAATCTCAAAACATGATCTATATAGATGGTTGATATAAGGGTAGTTCAGGTATTATAAAAGAGAGAATAACGCAACTATACGCAACTTTGTCCTGGAAGCAAAATTACATTCCGTACAATTGGACTTTTAGTAAACCTAAACAAAACCCGTGTCCTTGGGCCAACCAAACCAAAACTACGGACCAGAGCCCAAACAAACGTTTCTATTTGGACTCTGGACTAGTTTTTAGTTGTTTTATTTACACTTATATATGGACATGTGGCTTTATTTGGTGGAGATTATTGTTTAAGAGTGTGTAACAAATTCACACTCCCAGTGAATCTGACTATTAGAAAAATACCGAAAAGAATTCCTATTTTGTTGGGAAAACATAAATAAAAAACTATATTTCTGATATAAATCAGTTTTGAACTACAACAAAGTTTTATTTTGTAATTTTATAGACATGACAATTTTCCATTGATCCAACGAACCCACGTCGAAAATCACAACAGATAAAATATTTGGTTAATGCTTTTTGCATTTACAATAAAAAAAATCCAATAAGATGAACGGGTTGGATATAACGAAGGAATTTCAAGGGAGTCCTCTTTGCGGCCCCATTATTATTCATCATGCATACATTCAGAGTTCGGACTTATATTAAGTTCCATATTGGTTAATGGCAGAAAGCTCTTTGTTTTATCTCCCTAAAATCAATGGGGAAAAAGAGGAATCTATATACTATATAATAGTGGAGCCTAACAAGTGCCACGTGTCGTGTTCTCAACAACTTGAGAATAGAACTTAAGCCCAACTTTAAGTCCAATTGAAGTCCAGTTGTAGTTAAAAAAGAAATCCACCTTCCATGTCAACAGAGATTTATAGAAACCTTAAAACCCTTTAGAACTTGATTCTAAATCTCTTTTTCATACTAAAATCTTCTTCTATTTAAAATCCTTAATTCATATATAAAAACATACTAAATACAAAAAATATTAATTATAAATCTCTACAAATTTAGGTTAAGAAGGGCATTAAAAAAAACTCGGTTCAACAAATCACTTATAAAGTCATTATAAAATCTCTATAAATTTAGGTTGAGAAGGGCATTAAAAAAAATGGTGATTTTCCATTTTATTGAATAACACAAATCCCGGTGCGTAGCACGGGTTCAACAACTTGTGGAGATATAAAGAGCGACCCCAAGAGGATATAAGTTGTTGCAATATAAGTTATAACGGACGATCATAGCACATGTATAAGTAGCCATGCCGACTAAAAAATGCAAAACAGCATATATAAACCTCTGATATTACATTTTTTTTTTTTTTGATAGAATACCTCTGATATTACATTGAAAACCTTCAATAAATGTATTGTAACAACAATATTTGGCATTGTCCATCCAAAAGCTATACCCTACACATATACACAAGAAAAAGAAAATAAGAACTAAAAATCAAGGGAAGCAGAACAGCTACTTGATGTGCCATAAGAAGTCCCACTTGAACCATCAACTGGAGCTTGGTTTAGACGCTCTAAAATCAACGATCGTCTTCGTTGAAGCTTTATTGAGAACGTGTTTGCATCCAGAATAATAGGAACCTGTTGAAATGTTCAATTTGTGCAACATGGAGAGTAAGTTTACAGATATTTTGCATTCATTCATTTGTTTATCAGAGAAAATTCTAATACAGATGTGAGGTGAATGGCAGAAGGATATCATGAAACAATCCCACTCCAAAGTAAAGAAAGTGATGTACAATGGTGAGTTCTCAAGGTTAACTCCATACTCAACTCTTAGGTTCATAATAATACCCGTAAGTCAGAGTTAAACCCCAGTTCACCGAATGAAGGAAAAGAAATTAATGTGAGGCATCTAATGTGCATACCTGCGTATTAATCTGTGCCACTTTATGCACATGAAGAAGGCCAAGCATGTCCTGGTACCCAGTAAGTAGATTTGCCATGTCCTTGTCCTCATCTAATTTTGCGAGATCCAGTAGTAAGTCAGCATTGGAATAATTTTATATATTCAACTGTGGAACAATATGGAACAAAACACAAAAATATATCCAAAATAAATGAAAACAGAAAAGTTGGAGAGGTCAGGATGACCAACAATACCTGGGATTGCTCTCACAGAAAGCAAGGTGTCTGCCATGTGTTGCCATCTCTTAGACAAAGATGGAGAAAGAAGAGATGCTGGGAAAGTAATCACAGCAACTGCATTTGACGACCGTAGCAAGCACTTCAATAATCTGATAAAGGAAAGCATATCCCAGTCCTACAAGGGTACATTGGCAAAATAATAAAAGGGAATGCTTAATCGTATAAAACCCAAGATTTAGGTAAAGAGATTCCATAAAGACCAAAAAATAGAAATGTATCCAACTTCCTATATCAATCACCATGTTCTTACGAATCGTTTCTAGCAACTAAATGATTTGCCTCATCTTATACATACTAAGATTAAGCCCTCCAGACAGTTTGGGTTTTTTCCTATTTTTTCTTTAGATTGGTAAAGGCAAAGGTTTTATAACGTTGCTATAATCTACAGTTTTAGCTGGAGTCAATCAAACATGAGAATCCAGTTGTTATATAAGGATGAAAGCTTTATAATTTTTAAGGACTGCCCTTCTCTGAGCATAATCCACAATATACTGGAAGATAGAATCCACACTGAAAAGGCGAAAGACATGTAATACCAAGAACCCTCATTTAGTGGAAGGACCATATGACTGTATTGCAACTCACTGTATCAGAAAATCCACATTGAGGAGCGCACAATGATTGTATGGCAATGCGACCAGCACACCCAATGCCTTTGTCATTTCTGAAATGAAAAAAACGTCGTGTCATTTCTGAAAAGGAAAAAAAAATGTAATAATAATGAGAAGTTACATGGAAGAAATAATGGTAAGTAAGAATTATTCACAAAATAATGCACTTTAAAAATGAAGGATTAATTTAGTAGAAAATTCAATTTTGATAGTGTCACCCTTTATCTGAAAAGGAAAGATTGATTTAGTAGAAAAACCAATTTTGATAGTGTTCATCCTTTATCTGAATGACCCCGAATGCTTTGTATAAAAATGAAACAAGTGCCATTTTAAATTATAAGTAAAAGAAAATTCATAGAACACATCCCAAATATATATATATATATATATATATAACTTCCAATGTTCTGATTACTGTGTCATATACGTCATCAAATACGTTGCATGCACCTTTCAGCGTTGGGCACGTTTAGGAGTCTGTTCACCATTTCTCAGAGCAGACATGTTTTTATGATTTCCAATTGAGATATTCTTTACAATGAGTACACTATAAACTATTTGCAAAGAGTGATAAAGTATAGGTTAGACTAGAACTTTATATATGACAAAGAATATGATAATGATCATTCTCTAAACATTTAGAATTTTACAGTAGAGTCCATGAATCCTATTTTGGGGGTTTGATGAATCTGACAGTAGTAGCCATGTCCATAATACATCATCAATAACTCACAGAACTTATTGTGTGAGATGAAAACAAATAACTATGCAAGACATAAGTATCACACAATGTAAAACCATATCCCAGTTGAAGACGTAGAATATGAATAAAGTACAACACCTAATTCATTATATAGCTTAATCTGCAATACAAGGAAGCCGACTTTTTCAAACTTACGAATGATGCACATGGAAGTCCAAAACCCTATTTTCAAAAGTGAATTTCCATAGTCATTCGACAATAAAGCTCTGTTTGCTGCTGCCAAGCTCCTCTGATTTAGGCACTTCTCCATATGATTTGCATACCCATCGCTTTGGAGCAGCAAGGTTCCTCCTAGGTATCATTCTAGACTAGTTGCTCTCTAGGAAGACTAACCATATATTACTTTTTACCCTTTCAATTTTAGCCCTTTCTTGTTATTTCACACGGCCATCTTTTGATCCCTTCTCCATTATCTCATTCCATATGAGTTAGTTTCTTCAGTCAGATTCAATAGCTTAATTAGGTCCTAGTTCTATCTGTGATCTTCTTTGGATGTGGAGCCGCCTATTATCATCCACAGGCTAAGAAGAGGGTGTAGACTATTATTACGTTGTTGATACCATGGGGATCCTCTTCAATATGTTAACTTGGGAGACTATTATCTTCAGCTTGACATGTAAGTCTTTTTACTGTAATTTCCTTTGGGATATTTCATTCCTTTAGGTAACCTTTTTGTACTATTCACCTTTTTTCTCTATGATTGAATTGCTTAGATAACTTTCAAATTTCAACAGAACAAAAAAAAAAAAAAAATCACCATGCAATTCCATGAGGCACAACTGAAGGAATCTGTACCTCTACTAGCCTACTCTCCCACCAAAACAACTAAGGACTTATTTGGAAATTTTCCTTTGGAAATTTACAGTGTCAACACCTAATACCAGTGTTTAAAAAGGCGTGCAAAAGCGCGCCTTACGACATTTTGACCCAAAAAACGCGCTAAGGCTTACTAGTAAAAGTGTGGTGCACAAAAAGCTTACGCTATTGGGTCGCCATCAACGCTGTTGGGGGCAAAGGCTCACACTATTTACAAAAATCCCATGCTATTTGTGCTTTTTCTTTTAACCCCTTACTTTATGTTTTTATGGATATGGGTGGTTTGGATTAAAAGGTTGCAACTTAACAACATAAGGCTGATTGTTAATTAAGTTTGAACTTTGAAGTACCCCAAGAAGTCCTAATTAGTTAATTACCATGTTGTGGTTTGACTATGAGTTTATGACATTATTTAGCCTTTTGAACCTATGTTTGAATTATGAGTTTATGACATTATCTATTATTTTGTGATTTGTATGAATTATTATGATGTTATATATTTTAAATATTTATTTAATTAAAGAAAAAAAATGCACAAATAGCTAAATCTCACATAAAAAAATCCCTTCAGTTTACAAAATGCAATTTGTGATTGTCAATCAAATAATTTCACATAAAAATACCAAATTAATTAAATCTGACTGAAACGGGTTGTGTGTGCCCAGTGCGGTGGAGAAGGAAGACAGAAAAAAAAGAGGGGAGGAGGGTGGAGTTCACAAAGCCAACCTTGGAACTTTAGCTAAAAATGTAGTACATCGGTCACGAAAAGCTATGAGATTTGAAGAATCCAAAATACTAAAACAGTCAATGCCTTGCGCACCAAATGATGACACTTTCAACGGCTTCCGGACATCAAATTCATTGCCGTACTCTTTCCTTGTATCTGCAAAGCCATAATGTATCACTGTATCAGTCCCTTAACCTAGCATCAGCCCTAGCCTATCCTTTAAAACCTGTTCCAGGAAAGCATGCTACTGGATTTTTTTTAGTCTTAACTTTCAACGGCGATCTTGGCTTTTAACATCTAATTTCTTTTTCCTGATTTTATTTATAGTTAGTGATGTATATAAAAGGGAAGGTACAGTGCAATACTGCTATTGCTATAATCATAAGTTAATAACAACTTTGGACAAAGTGGCATAAACAAAAGTCAGCAACATAAACAAGGTGTCATTATCCGTACACAAAAAGGTCAGAGCTCAAAAAAGAGCCCTAGTCTCACCACTACTTGCATCAAATGTTTTCTTGATATATTTTTAAGAGAAAATGGGAGGTTTGCAATCAGCAGCTTTAAAGGAGGTGTTTCGATATTTATTCCAGGAGAGCTAATCCATCATTGTTTCTTAAGAATTATTACCATTATAAATTTAAGAACGTACATAGATTTCCTACTTGGGGGATATTGAACATCATTATTCATTCGTGTAGCAAAAGCAAATAAACTTGCAAAGTGGACAACACCAGACTTTGTACATGCTATTAAGTCAAACAACTGAATCCATTCATGGGGTATTGGCACACAAACAACTGAACAAGCAATATTATCTTACATTAATAGAGAAATCCAAAACAGAATACAATTTTATAACAAATATACTGCAACTTTTCAAACTACTTACCTCTACGATTCTCATTATTCTGTTGATTTTCACCAAAATACTTCTTATACTGCCAAGCAATCCTCAACCCTTTCTCCTAACACTCAACGAAAAAAAAAGCCACAATCACAAACCAAAACCTCACATTAATAATTCAAACAAAATAACAAAACAAAAAATATATAATCACAAAAATACCTGTTCTGTCTCCATTCGAGAACCCTTTTCGTCTTTCGACAAAATGGGACTAGGCAAAGTACCCAAAAACAATTTAGGATCTTTTGAAGGACTTGCATAAAGAAGAGGTTGATTATGAATTAATCCTTGAGACATGAAATTCCTTAATAATAATAAATGATGAGGTGCTTCTCCATCTTCCATTACCATCACTAAACTTCCTAATTGAAACCCACCTCCTAAAATCTCTGAAAACATCAATTTAAACAATAAAATTACATAAAAATATCAAAAAACTTAGAATTAAGAATTTAGAAGCTGTAGTTAATGAAAGAGAGAAGTTTGATTACTGTCAAGATCAGGAATTCCAGAAGAAACGAAGGAAGTTCCATTAGGTCCATGCTTTACACCTGGAATCTGAGATATACGTGAATCAGAAAGATTGCGAGAGAAACTACTCATCTTTCTTGCTTGCTTCTTCAGTTCTTCTTTGTTCTGATTCTAAAACCTCTGTTTCTGTGATTAAAAGGTAGGGTTTATGTTTTTTAAATTTAGTCCTTTATCTTTTCATTAAATTAGTTCGAACACCCTTAATGTTTTTGGTATTAGTATTAGGGTCAGAATTGAGCTACTGATATTAACAACCAAGCATTTTTACTATTCACAACGCTTCACGCCTACATTGAGAGATCTTCATCAAGTATTAACTATTGTAAACAACCATATAATCGGTCGCTTGTTATCGACTTACTTGAAGGGCCATGGACCAGTGTTCATCGACACTCAATGGAGAGATAGATCATCGAGCAAATGTAGTGGTGAATAGTAAAATGCTCGTAAGAGTCTCCGGTCGGGTTGGGTCTTATAGTCCTCCACAAGTTGTTCACTGACTTTCCATGGTAAATCTTAAAACCACCGTTTGAATTTAGTCACAATTAACATTCCAACATTTTATTTTCTGGTTTAGTTTTATCTTCAAACAGTAGTTTTATTGGGTGCATTAGTTGTGAAAGATTATATATGGTAAGATTGAAGCCCAGAGACCAAAGTATTGATCATATCATAAGATGAATCAGATTCATAATTTGAACATCAATCCCACATGGTATGTAACAATCTCCATCATGCACACAGGCACGTAGACAATACCATGGTTTATTGTCGTAATGAAACAAGAACATAGTAGAAAATTCAATAATTGCTAAACATATTATTTATTCTATTCTGCTGAGCTATATAGCTCAGATTTTCATTCACAAATCAAGCATTTGGCAATAAACACTGGATATTCTTTCGGTAACATTATCCAAAAGATGCTAATCAAATATCTTCCTAGTAGAAAGTTAATCCGAATAATTAAGCTTATTCGTATACTTTGCATTCATCGTCTGCTGGATTTGTCTCACAAAACTCTTCCAATGGATCTCCACTCCCCTTTACAACAATTCCTGGCCATTTGCTTGCCACCAAGTGTGCCAAATCAACCACCCTTTGGCTGTTACAGTGAGAGCCACCAAGTAGTCAAGACCGGCTAATCCATAACTATTTTGAAACAAAAAATGTACATCTATTGATCTATAAACACTTCCTATGTCGTAATTTCAGTAAAAATACTTATTAGTTATGGTTAAATTTTCAAGCCTTTCTCACCTGTATCCCCATTCATTGTCATACCAAGCAACAACTTTGACCATATCATCTCCCATGACCATACTCAATGACGAGTCAATGGTGGAGGAAACATCACTGCATCGGAAATCTACAGACACAAGAGGCTCATCACAGACTGCTAAGATCCCTTTCAATGGTCCATCTGCGGCTTTTCTAAAGGCTCCATTAACATCTTCAGCAGAAAGTCCCTTCTTCGCAACATTTATAACAAGGTCAACAACTGAAACATTAGGAGTAGGCACTCTAAGTGCAATTCCATTTAACTTGCCCTTAAGCTGTGGAAGCACTAATGACACAGCTTTAGCTGCTCCAGTACTTGTTGGAACTATGTTCAATGCTGCAGCTCTTGCTCGTCTCAAGTCACGGTGTGATGCATCCAACAGTCTCTATAATGAGGTCCAATCAAGAACAATTTATTAGCATACTACTACATAATAGTATGCAAGAGTTGATTTCTTTCCACGATTTTGTTATTCAAGAAATGCGATATATATTACCTGGTCACCAGTGTAGGAGTGAGTAGTTGTCATTGTTCCCTTCACAATACCTGTAACATATTATTGAGTGTTAATCAGGATTAAGATCGAAACCATTCTAAATAAACTCGACGTTTTCATAAAACTTACCAAACTCTTCGTCCAGTACTTTCACAAAAGGAGCTAGACAATTGGTGGTGCAAGAAGCATTGCTGCAGAGTAATAGTTTAGTGTACTAGTTTCTAGAAATGTAACATACGTATCTCACTGGAATGCAGATGTCAATAAAAACACTAACCTTATAATGTTTGCGACTTCGTGACCATAATCCCCTTCATTCACTCCCACAACATAAGTTGGAATATCAGCTCCCTTGGCTGGAGCTGTAATAATAACCTTTTTCGCACCGGCTTGTATGTGTTTCCCGGCACCTGGGCCATCAACAAATACTCCAGTTCCCTATACCATAACAAAACAAATTCAATATGTCTAGATATTAGACTTCTAATCCATACACTTGTAGTATTATTACAGTTAATATTATCGCAGTGGACCACCATCTAATGTAACTATATTGTATGAGATCAGAGATGATGTCTTCTATCAGTACTACATGAAACTGTCAACTGTAGCCATGATGAGGGTAGTGTGTATACTACTAATTGTCAAATTTGGAAAGTACCTCAATAACAATGTCAATTCCCATCTCTGCCCATGGTAGTTTCAGAGGATCCCGGTTTGAGACAACCTTGATTAGTTTACCATCAACACTGATTGTTTCATTGTCAAGAACTTTTACATCTGCTTTAAAAGTTCCCAGCATGGAATCATATTTGAGAAGGTGAGATGCCTGTCAAAGAGCGAAGGTAACAGAATAACAGTCATGTTTGAAGGTTCTAGACTTCTAGTTGCACATATGTAAATGCAAGATCAAGATCGACAAGTGCATGTTAAACATATTACATTTCTAAAGAATATATATGTATGTCCTTACATTTTTGACGCCACCACTGTCGTTCACAACAATGACTTCTAGAGGTGAATCTTTGCGCCCATGCCAGCAGCGTAGAAAATTACGACCAATTCGCCCAAATCCATTGATGGCCACCTTCAGCTTAGCAACCGTCTCTCCTCTAACATGGGTAGACGCTGCAGTCTAAGGGATGAATAACAGAGTTACTAAACAATATATCTGCAATTTGGTCAGATCAATAACTACAAGGACCATTGTTGATCTAGTAGCTCTAGTCCTGATTACGGGATTTCTTACTCCGAAATTCCCATATATCTACAGCACACAACTTCTTACTAGAATTCACAACATTTTCTTCACCGACTACTTAACTAAATACCCAAAGAAATTGCAAATGATCTGAACTCTTAACCAACCTTAGAAGAAAGTTGTGCAGACACAACATCATAGAACGATGCCTCTCTCACATTCTTGGCATAGGTCAAACTTGGGTTGGATTTAAGCCCGGCAAATTCTGCTACTTCAAGTCTCTGCGTAAGATGGTGAACTTCATTAAGAATACACACAAAATTTACTGCCGCCATACTGAAGTAGAGTTCAAAAGATTCTGCTCCGAGGTCTTAAAATTAATGTGCCAGAGAATGTTAACAGTCAATAAAAGAACCTGTACTGATCTAACATAACTATATTCTACATTTCTGCATTAACAAGTAGTGGCAAGAGATAGAGAAAGAGGGAGAGGGAGAGGCTGACCTTAGAGAAGCATTGAGCAGGCTTAGAATGGAGCCTGGTGTTAGTAGGGATCCTTGAAGAAGCAAAAGCTGCATGTGTGGCCATGACTGCAGCTAGAACATGTAATGGAGTTGATCAAGTATGTGTACTGTTTGAACCTCTAATAACTTATAGTCATATGAATACTATATTATATAAATCAATTCATATGTGAAGCAGAAAAATATGGTTGACAGTGTGGAGTGAGTAGTATGTGGTGAGAACAAACACACAATAAGATAAGATGATCTTGTTGCTTGCTAAAGTTTAGCTAATGAACCACATATTTTAGCATAGTCCATTTTAGACCCTGTGATATCAATAATGAATCACAAAACTACCCTTTTCAGTTTTCTTAAATGACAACTCATGCAAATGTATAGCAACCAGATTCAGGTCATTGTTTTTCAAGTGGGGTACTTGCTACAAAAAGCCCATAAGCCTCTGTCCTGCTTGCGCTACATCAACTTGAGATATACTGAAGCAACAAATACATATGGACTGAGCATAAGTAGAGTTGTTGCTGACTGACTGCTGAGTAGTTTTAAACTTTCAAGGATTTATGAATCTCTGGGATGTCCTATTGTTAGCCAGACTTGTTATATGTGGGCAGCAAATTTGCTACAAATACGAAAGCGGACAGCAAATTTGCTAGAAACTGGGTTTGGGCATTGCGAACGTCTTTGGTAGTAGCACAGAGTAAACATGGAACAATCATGCTACATAATATTATTCCATATAACAGAGGTCATACGTTATTCACGATTTTACAACCCTTGGCGCTACCATCATCACCTCTGATGGACCACTTTCCAACAAGAGATGGCAATGAGACAAGTTTGGGCTTAGTTGTTCGGCAAAATTTGAACGCAAGCTGACCCATTGCTATCCCTTGGTCTATGCCCCTCCGGGCGGGCCACACTTTCTCATTGCTCAGCACAGTCATTGACTCCTTGTCCTTGGTCTTGGACTTGGTTCCTACCAAATTAAGTATGATGCTGCAGCCTGCAGTAGTGCAGTGCTGTATGTTGGGCTTATGTCTAATGCAGCCCTAATCATGTTTTCTGAGACTCAAATAAGCCGCTTTGTAAGTTAAAACATAAGAGAGAGAGAGAGAGAGAGAGAGAGAGAGAGAGAACACGTTTGTTTAAGCGCGGCAAAGCAAAGAAAGATGTTGCAGAGCAAATCCTTCGTTCGAAAAACAAAACAAGGCAAAGTTCTTAAGGTCTCTACTTCTTCTCTTCAATTTAATTCAATTAAACACTTTGATTAATTAGATTTTAATTTTCTTTTCTTTCTTCTTGTTTGAATTTAGGTTGTAAGAGAACACTATTTAAGAGATGATATTTATTGCGGAGCTTCGATTTGTAAAGTTTGCGATACTAAAGTAGCTCGATTAAGCTCTTCAGCATCAACTATTCTTGTTCTCGACACTAATGTTGTTCTTAATCAGGTTCATTTATTTCTTATAAATTCTTTTTTTTTTTTTATTATTAATTTATTGAAGTTGTAGTCTATGTGTTTGATATTTGGTTTGAATGACTATTTCAGATTGATTTGCTTGAGAATCCAGCAATTGATGATGTTGTTGTGCTTTCTGTTGTATTGGATGAAGTGAAGAACAAGAATCTTTCTGTTTATAATAGACTTAGAGCTCTTTGTAGTAACACTCTACGCAAATTTTTCGTCTTTTCAAATGAACATCACAAGTAAGTTAATTTTCCTCCCAAGTATTAGGAAGTTGAAATTGAAATATTTGGTTTATTGATTTCGTTTTGTTTTCTTGAAGTGGCCATCTGAAATGTTGATTTATGTGTTTTGTAGGGATACATATGTCAAGGCTATGGTTGGGGAAAGTCCTAATGATAGAAATGATAGAGGTAAATGTTGTTTACTTGTTTCTAGTATTACTTTGTTTAAATTTTATACAGTAGTTGCTCTTGGTTAGGTATCAGAGAACCCTGATCCAACATGCATTCACTTATTTCTATCTTTGATCTCGTTTTTTGTTTCTCTCTATGGTTCCCTCCTTTCAAATTTAGACCTTTCAAGTTGTTTGTGTGGAATGCCTTTTCAGATTTCTAGCTTGACTCCAATATCTTGGGTTTTAAGAATTTAGACTATTCATTTTTCAGATACGGTTAACAAGAATGGGATCACAATGGGATTCTTTTGATAAAATTTGTTTATTTTTTTCTTGTCAAGCGAAAAATTGTTCAACTGAGTAAGGAAATGATAGCTTTGTCGTTTCTGAGATATATTTTTTGTAGAAATACCAAATTTCAGAAGGGTAATATCCTTTTGGGTCTATATACATATTTTCCAATTCAATTCATTTTTTTTTCTTCTAAAAAGGGGTAAAAGGAAACTCTTATGTGTTATTTTTGGTGCAAGTGTGCAACTATTCATTTTGAAGTAAAAACACAAAGCTTCTCATATTTCTTGATTTTAAAATAATGCAACCCATAACCTTGCACTGCATTTTGCTCATGAGGGCCAAGGTTCCCTATGAACTATCAGCTTAAAAAGTTCATTTCCTCAACTTATCCTTCTATCTTCCGCTCTGTTACACCTACCTTGAGCTTTGAACGTAGTTATGTTGAGCGATTCAAAGATGGTCTTCTGTTGAATGTGGGTTGGAAAATTCCTTTATGACTCAATGTTGTAGATTTGTAGTAGTCTACATCACTCTCTCCCATTACCACGAGTATTCCCAAAGAAGCTAAAACTCACTTATCAGTCACGCCTGTCTGGACAATAAATATAATTACACAGTTTATTGCTTTAATTTGAATGTGTAGATCCAGCAATCAATTTGAATGCTGCCTCAAAACTGATTTATCGCAGGGACATAGTATTATAGCTCATGTGAAACTGAGAGACGTTAGTGTTGAATGGGGGTTCATGTTTTAATTGTTGAAATATTTTAATCTGGATTCCTATTGTTAAAGTAGTTTTTAACTTTACAAAAATGAGAGTAGCTGTTTACCTCGTTTTGGGACAAATCTAAATAAAGTGACAAATTTCAGAGTTTTGTTTTCATGTGTTTTTTTTCAACTTCAAGTTTTTTTTTTTTTTTTTTTGTTCTGTTTGGTCTCTAATACTCGTGAAAATTTTGGAGCTGATCTTTACAATTGGTGATTTAGCAATTCGGGTGGCAACTAATTGGTATCAACGCCATCTTGGTGGCGGCACGAGGGTATTACTTATTACAAATGACAAGGAGAATAAGAGAAAAGCCACTGATGAAGGCATTTTTGCGGAAACAGGTAGCTCTCCTCTTTTTCATCTCCTTCTGCACCTTCCAGTTGTTGAAGAGCTTGTAACTTTTTTTTTACTACTATCGGTAAAACACAATTATCTTGTATGCAAAGTAGGTTGAGGTAGCCTACAGGTACATGAGAGCAAAGTCAAAAGTACAAGTTAAAGAACAACTTTGAAATCTAAAATTACAAGTCAAGATACATGGTACTATGATAGAATCCCTTATTGCTACGTAAAAAAAAAAAAAATAAAAAAACTCGCAAGGAACCCTTTCAACTCTTTGAAGACCTTGGTCGACTTTCAACATCTGCAAACCCCTCCCCCCCCCCCCCCCCCCCCCAAACACACATGAAAAGTGTCGCCTTTTGCCACATCACCAATATATCACCAATCTTTGTATATTTTTCCTTATTTCTGATAATTCAATGAAAATGATTTCTTAAACTTGATGTTCTTTTAAATTAATATTCTGGTTACAGTTGAGACGTACGTCAAATCACTTGGCCAGCCCAATTTGCTTGATCTTGTTGTGCATCCAACATCTGAAGATGTGGGCATGGAAGATGTTGAAGACCTTAGACCATCCAAGAGGAAGGTCATTTATATTGAGGTATCTATTGTTTCATATTAATTTAGCTTATTGATGTTGTGATTAGTATTTATCCATTTTTTTTATTGATAATGGTTTCATCACTCTATTGAATTGCTTTACTAAGCTATTATATCTTGACTCCTGGTTTTTCAGCACAAGCCCATGTCAGAGATTACTGCTGGTTTGCATCGTGGAATATACCACCAAGGAAAACTTCGCGTCAATCGTTATAATCCTTTCGAGGCCTATGTTGGAAGTGAAAGTATTGGTGATGAAATAATAATCCAGGGTCGAGGTAACATGAATAGGGCTTTTGATGGTGATGTGGTGGCAGTGGAGCTCTTGCCTAAAGAACAATGGCATGAAGGGAAGTCTCTGTCTATAGCAGATGATGGTATGGTGTTCTCCTTTCTAAATATTATTAAGTGACATAATATTACTAGAGTATAGCTATACCATAATTGGGGTTGTTACTGAATGAAATCTATGGTGTGATAAAGATTCAGTTTTTTGTCCTCAAGTCATATCAGAGTTGCAGAACCTTCTTCTATGCATGAGCATGACTGCATGAGGAAAAAAAGAATGCTGATAGTGGTATTTAGTGATTTACAAGCTACCTTTTGGTTCCAGTATGCCATGTTGGATGTTTAAGTTTTTTTTTTGATGAGAATGTTTAAGTTTTTCCATAGGTCGTGATAGTATAAGTTGTCCTGATGAATCACTTTACATTTTAATATTCTTAAATGACTGAATCTAACTGAGACTTTTCATTTATAGAGGATGAGGAGGAAGAAGATGTTCATTTAGTTCCCAACAGTGCCGATGATGCTCCTAGAAATCGGGACACCATTCAAGATTCTTCCAGCACTGTGAATCCTGTTTCATGTCGTCCCTCTGGTCGTGTTGTTGGTATTATTAAACGTAATTGGCAATCGTAAGTAATCTACACCTAGAACTTCCTGGCAAGCTAGTTCAAAGTGTTTATATTAGGTTGCTTCTGGGATTTTTTTTAATCAGTCTTACTACTGAAGCATATTATCTAATATGATATATCAGTTAGTTAAAGAAATAAACTAAGGCAAACTCTAACTACAAGGTAGAGGTACCAAGTATGTGAAGTAAACATATTATGGACTATGGAGAACCAACTAGCAATCACTCACACAAAGAAAATAGATAGTCTATCAAAGCTGACAATATACATGGCCTCATGAGGAGTGGGTCTGAGATCTTCGTGGGGGTAGAGGATCATGTAGTGAAAAACTTTAATGGGAAGTACTAACTTGTATTTAACATTCGTCCTAGTAAACACTCTCCCATTACTGCTAAATGGACCTATAGTATACCAAAAAGAAGCAAATTTCTTTGTAACGAAGGCTGAAATACAGAAAAATATCTACTGTAAAAATTGCAGGAATTGAGATTGATGAAGGCCAATACACCCCTACAAATTAATTAATAAGTTAAGTATCAATGTGAAGTTACTATGACATTATGACACTAGTCACTTACCAAGTTACCATGACAACCACATTATAAATGCACTCGTCGGATGTTATCCGTATTCCTACTCACAAGTTTCATTTCTCATTCATTGTTTGATAACATTCTGTCATTCTTAAGATGTTGATATTATTTTATTTATTTATTTTTTTTTTTGTATTACTATTATTTATTCCTATCCCCACAAGCGCATTTCAAATCAAGATTTTAATTTTTTTAGCAGGAAGCACACTGAATGTATGTGCTCTGATGTTAATCATAGTAAATTCATCTATAAGAGTTTGGACAATGTAATGAGCAAGAGATAAAGTAGCTGACCTCCTTTCATATTCTTAGAGGAATTAATGTGCGCTTGTAATGAATTCGAATTCCAACAGTTTTAATATGTGCCCTCTTTTAAAAGGTCTTGCAGCAAGCGTGAGAGGCAATCTAGATATCGAGTTGCCATTGATGCCAATTTGGAAAAAATGGTCATCAAGCACTCACTTCTCTACTAAAAGAGTTGACTTTATAACGATAAAAGCTTTTGATGTACTCTTCTTCTAAAATTTCGTTATACGTTTAGTTATTTAGAAATGGATAGTGGCAAGCAGAGGCGGAGCCAGGAATTTAGCTGACCTGGGGCACTCTAAGAGATAATACTAGCTAATAAGTTTCTTCTTAATATGAGCAGATGCCAGCCGAGCCCAGCTGGTAATACCTCTGGGCGATGATACCAGAGGTCTAGGGTTCGATCCCAGACAGTGCATCTTTGAGTTACTGATCTCATTAAAACAGGCTTGCCAATCAAAAAAAAAAAAAGGTTTCTTAATATGAGTATAACGAAAAAACAAAGCTAAGCATTTTATTTTTCAGGATCTTTACCGTCCATTTTCTTTACCCATATTTTGAAAATGTTTCATATTTGCTCATTGTCAATAGCATCGAAAGCATTATTTTCTATATACGTAACTAATCAAGCATATTTACTGTCTTTCATTTCGACAATTAGTGTTGAAGATTTGAAGAGTGGAACTGTGGAAGGTGATTAGTGATTTGATGAATAAATGAGGTAGTAACTACCATCACAATACATAGGAAAAACGTAACTAAATCAATTGGAACAAAATAACACTGACAAATTAGGGGTTTTTAACAAAATTAAAAAAAAAAAAACGTTAACCAAATTTAAAAATAAATCAAAATTAAAACAGTTCAAGAAAGTGACACTCGGTCTCCCCAAATGGTTGAGAAAGTTTATTTTGATTATTAACTTAAATAATTGATCGACTAGTAGAAAAAGAATGGATGAAAAAAAATCCCCAAGCTTTCTTTTGGTTCAAGTTAGCGCCGTCTAAAACAACCTAACCAACAATAAAGGAAAATAAGAGTTGAGTAGTTACTACTTACTAGCTAGTTAGGAGCTGATTTGTTTTAGTGGGCTGTGTAAGAGAAATTTCAAACAGTCGACAAAACCTGCTTGAATACAATAAACCAGTTGTACTGATTTACTAATGTCAGATTGCAATAAGACATAGTCATTGAACAAAGGGTTAAAAAAAAAATTATAAAAAATCTTTGAGAAAATCACCTGGGGCACGTGCCCCGGTTAACTTACATGTAGCTCCGCCACTGGTGGCAAGAAATTCTTTGTTTATTTCCCCTGTTACGAGAGCCAATGGTATCTTACTTATATTTCATTTCATTTTTGCAGTTATTGTGGTTCCTTAGAGCCAATGCCCATGCCAGCAGGTAATGGTGGCATTGCTCATGCTTTATTTGTCTCTAAAGATCGCAGAATTCCTAAGATTCGGATTCAAACTCGACAGCTGGGGAATCTTTTGGACAAGAGAATCATTGTTACTGTTGATTCTTGGGACTGTTTGTCTCGATATCCTTCTGGTCATTATGTAAGAGCTATAGGAGAAATTGGTGACAGAGACACTGAAACTGAGGCAAGTTGCGGTGCAGCATTTTATAATTTCTTCTCTTTTGCAAAGATACATTTCCTTAAAGATTAAACATTTATGGGTTCTCTTATCTGTTTAGATGGATTTTCTGAAGTGCGTTGATCTTTTTGATCTTATTGTATCAGAACGAAACTTGGATTTGCTAAGCTATAATTTCTGACTGCAGTCATGTTTATATACAGGTAGTCTTAATCGAGAATGACATAAACTCTCGACCTTTTTCTACACAAGTTTTGGCATGCTTGCCACCTTTACCGTGGTCAGTATCTACTGAAGATTTGATGAATCCCAACAGACAGGATCTGCGACAATTGCGTGTTTTTAGCGTGGATCCTCCAGGTATATATATGGTTATCATCATTGGTGTCATTAGTCATAAGTTTCATTTATCTATTCTGTTCTTATGTGCATAGTTCATGATTTACTCCTAGTTCTAGTTTTGACACTCTTGGTTGTTGCAGGCTGCAGGGATATTGATGATGCCCTCCACTGCACAGCTCTTCCAGATGGAAATTTTGAAGTTGGAGTTCGTATCCACACACAGTACTTGCTGTCTTATCTATGTTAAACATCTAATTTTTGTAGCAAACATAATTGTTTATGCACGTCATATTTGAAGTTGTGTATCGCTATCAAGTCAATAAGGTAGTAGACTTTCCGTCCCAAAGAGATACTCAGAACATAAAAGAAAAGTATAGTGAGAGAGGGCATCTTTAGTTATTCTTAATAGGAACGTTTTTGGGCACATTCTTCTTGATTAAAACTTTGGAGATTTAAGTAAAATATTCCAGTTGGAGTATTGGTAAAACTAAATTAGTTACCAATCCTAGCTTTGTAATGACAATAAATATAGTTCACTAATTGTTAAACGTTTAATTACTCGAATGTATCAACAAAAGTATTTGATTATTTTGGCTAATGATTCTAATCAAAATAAATTTGTTGGGCATAAGAAATATTTGCATTCTCAAATGATATCTGAGGGGTTTGCAGTCATTGTGGACATTCCATTCCCACTGCGATTAGTATCTTCTCTAGAAAGTAAAGAAATAGCCAAATCCATTTATCTACAATCAATTCATTCCATATTCTTTTTGCAATTATAAAAGTTCTATAAACATCTTATAAGGGATTGCTTTTCATTGTTATTGGCATTGGTAGTTGTAGTATGAATGTCTATTATTCAGTTAAATGCTATTATGTATGAGAGGGGAATAGATTGCTGGGAAGTTTTGTGATGTTTATGTTTATCCTCTCTTCCCTTCAGCATAAGGCTTTTCTGACCAAAGACATAGACTAATAGTAAATTAGTAAGTCGCTTATATAATTATAAGAATAAATCTTCCAAAAGAGATGGATTTAATTCGATACTTGGAAGCTGCATTCTCATTTTTGTGTTCAGTCCTTAATAATATGTGGTAAGATATTGCTGACGTGACCAACTTCGTTCATTCTGGCACTCCCCTTGATGATGAAGCTTCACAAAGGGGCACTTCAGTCTATCTTGTTGAACGCCGCATCGACATGCTTCCTAAACCACTAACAGAAGGTAGATTTTCTTCTTTCCTTGATCAATATAAAGTAGGTTTACATCTTGTTGGTTTAAATATTGTCTGCATTTGATGTTTTTATTATGTTCAGTACTTCAGTGTAAATCATTTTCTTTTCTGCAGATATCTGTTCTCTTCGTTCTGATGTGGAGAGGTTGGCCTTTTCTGTAATTTGGGTATGTATTTCAGTTTGAGAATATATGTATGAATTATTGAGATCAATAATGAGTAGATATCACCTTCAAAAATTAGAAGTTGGGATTTGCATGGTCATTAACTTTGTATATTTATTTTCCACTACTATGGTCAAAAGTGGAAATTGTCACTTAAGATTTCTAGAAAGTCTCCATCTGAGTCATCTACAAGAGTAAGCACTGTACCATCCTTATGTTTTTATTCATAACCTTGGTTTCCATGTATTGACTAAGGTGTGCCAAGTGCGGAACATTAATTTTTGTGCCTTGTGGATGCTTTTGCCTTCTCTTTTGAATGGTCTTTGCTTGTAACCAATTTCTTGTATAGTTAATAATTAATTTCTTTACGGATTCAAACAATGGGTGATGGTAACAGTGGTCATACTCTTTATCTGTGGAAACTTCTATCTGAATTGCGCATTCAACTATGGCTCGCAATATATTTTGACTTTGAATTGATACTGTAACTCATCATCAATCAAAACTGTAATATATGTAATATGAAATTGAGTCTGACATTTCTTTTGTGGTGGAGAAAAGTGTTGCCTTACGTAGTTTGTTTTGTCGTTTTTCGTGGGTTCTTAAGTCTCTAATTTTCTCTTAATTAAGGTAATGACCCCTGAAGCAGAGATTATATCTACAAGATATACGAAAAGTGTCATCAAGTCTTCTGCTGTAATGTCTTATGTTGAAGCTCAAGCTAGGATGGATGACAGGTATTGCTTTCTTGTGATCTTGTCCAACTTTTTGTTTCTCCGGGAAAAGCAACTGAATGTTCTCTTGGGATTTTTTTTTTGTTATCAATTGTATTTATGCAATGAATTGTATGAACGAGCACGTACCAAGGGTTGAGAGAGGGTATTTATCTTTTTATTTCTTGTTTCTCGTGACTTTAAATGTTGACATTTGTAGTATGTCATGATATACCACTCCTTCCTTTGTTGTCTTTAAATTATAAAGTTCTTATATCCCTTATTCGTTGGAACTTGAATTTGATTTGTGGCCATCAGTTGTGTTTCACATCTTCTGTTATCTTTATTCACCATAATATTTACATTCAAATGCCTTATTATATTCATATTGTTGGCAGCCGTCTGATGGATCCATTGACTACTGACTTGCGTAATTTGAACACATTAGCAAAGGTATGCATATATGAGCCTTGTTCATTAAAATTGACAGATTAGGTCTTGGTTACTATACTAAGCAGTCATCATTGTACGATCTATTCATCAAGATTATGAGGCAGAGGCGTATTGACAGGGGAGCTTTAACACTTGCTTCAGCAGAAGTCAAATTTCAGATCGACACGGAAACTCACGATCCTCTTGATATCGGTATGTGTATTGAATTAGCCAGCTCATCTTAAAACAATAACTAGGGAATGTAAATAGTAAATGTTGCTCATAGTGCAGATTGTAGGAATAGCGATTGAGATCTTCTTACTTATATTTAAGTGTTTCTGTAGGTATGTATCAAATCAGAGAGGCCAATCAAATGATTGAGGAGTTTATGTTAGCTGCTAATGTTTCGGTTGCAGAAAAAATATTAAAGCATTTTTCAATGTGTTCTCTATTGAGGTAAATCTCCGTTCTGTACTTCCAGCTGTAGATGGTGCCAGAGTTGTATTGTTTCTATTTCGTTAACTTGCATACATGTGCCCTTATTCCTTCATTCTTTTTGGTGTATCGAGATTAGAAGTTTCGTAGTTGTGATAGTTTAAAATTCTAATAGTGACCATTAACATTGCAAGGCTGGTCGTTGATGTAAATCCAACAGAACGGTAAAAAACATAAATTGATCCAAATATAGTTAGGGTTGGGGATCTGCCATCACTTCTCAACATTGGGCGTGTTAAAAAAGTGCAGTCATCGATATAAATTTATAATCCATATACTACATGGTCATGTACAAGTCCAATTTTCTTCTTCAGCTTGAACAACTGCAATAGATTATACTTGGCTAAGTAGTGGTGAGACGCGGACATCATTCTATTATTATAAGCAATGGCGATATAAGAAAGTCATTTTTGACATTGTGTTCTTTTGGGCTTCTATTTACATTAGAGAGTGGTCACTTGTTAACGTTGTTTATTTTGAATCTAAATAAATATTTTCTCATTTTATTGCTTTTGTAGTAATGTATGTGTTGGACTTCTTTCTGTCAGCTTATGTTTGTTAATTCTGAATATATTATTTCAAAAGCTTAGTACTCAATGAATTAAACCATGTGGTAGTTCTAGCTTCACAAATTACGTATTGCAATGGTTAGATTATTCCAATTTAACCCACAACGTCATCCCACTGAGACTAAAGAGATACACCCTTATGTTGCAGACGCCATCCCAGTCCTACTAAAGAGATGCTTGAACCTTTACTGCGGACAGCTGCTGCTATTGGTCTGGATTTGGATGTTTCATCCTCAAAAGCTCTGGCTGATTCACTTGATCGTGCTGTGGTAAGTTTAATGGCATACTATTTGATAATATCAGCGAAGTGTCTAGACTGTCACGTACAATGGTGACTACTGACTGCCAATATCTTGATCTGCTTATATTGAACGTTGGTTCTGGGTATTGAATTTGAGAAGTTATTATATAATAAATATGTAATCTCTAGTTTTTTCAAATATATTTGTTATTCAAAAGATTTACTCGAGTTGTAAATATGATGATAGGGTGATGATCCATACTTCAATAAGCTGATCCGTATTTTGGCGACTAGATGTATGCCTCAGGTAATTTTAAAAATTTATCTTACTTTATTTATGTTTCCTATATGTATTTTTAAATGACTAAGCTATGGCTTACTCTTTTAGGCAGTTTATTTCTGTAGTGGAGATCTCACCCCTCCAGAATTCCTCCATTATGGTCTTGCGTCCCCACTGTATACTCACTTCACATCTCCTATAAGGAGATATGCAGGTAATAACACTTACTTTTTCATGGAGAAATCTGTGCCATATTCTACAAGTATTATTTTGTTACTAAATCGAAGAATTAAGTTGGCGTCTTGACATTCCCACAGATGTCATCGTTCACAGACTGCTTGCTGCAGCTTTAGGAATTTCCAAGCTTCCAACAATATTTCAAGACAGACCCCAGCTGACCAGTATAGCTGACAGTAAGAAAATTCAACACTGCCAAATTTTCAATTTCTACATGTGCTACACACTCATCTAATTAAACATTTATTTTCTAGGATTTTGCCATTCAGGCACCTTGTCTTATTGTATGCATGCTATACACAAGAGTCAAAATTGTGGACTTTTATTTGTTTGCTGTCCTTAGAAATTATATAGAGTGCTAATATATGTAATATTTCAACTTTTTGGTGTCCCAAGGGGCAAGGCCTTTTTAAAAGCCTACAGGTCAAGGAAGTGTACAGACATCTACCAGTGTTCTCTTCTCTGCAAACTAATTATCTCTGGTATCCTAATATATTGGGGATCATTTTGATATTTTGATCCATGCTAACAAACAGTAAATTATTTGTGAATAGTTTTCGAGGTCAGCCTGTCTAGTGTCTATTACATGTGATGACCATGGAAACATGTTGGTAGTTAATGTTTATATCTTTTTATTTAGATGAAAACAATACTCACATTTTGCCTATATGTGGCACACGTTCAATTGTATGATCGGATCTTCCTTTATTACCTAATAAAGACGCACAGACACCTTTCCATGAAATGCATTAATTCTGAGGTTCAGTTCTTTGGTTAATGATTATTAATTTTTCTTCTCACAGTTCAAAAAAAATGCATGAATTTGCTTAACCTTGTTGGTCAATATCTTTATTTTTGTTATTTTCATAAAGCTAGAATCTCATAATGTATTATTGTCTTTCAGATTTGAATTATAGGCATCGAAATGCCCAAATGGCTAGCCGGGCCTCAGTTGAGTTGCATACACTTATTTTCTTCAGGAAACGGTAGGTTGCAGTTCTCTGTGTTTTTTATTTTGGGTCCTCCGCCCCTCTCCTTTACCTCTGTCTCTCTAACTGGAGTATGTGTCCTCATGCAGGCCAACCGACACAGAAGCAAGAATAGTGAAGATAAGAGCCAATGGTTTTATCGTTTTTGTGCCCAAGTATGGCCTCTAATTTATTCATATTTGTGTTATTCTCTCGTCTGTTTGCATCGAAAATTCCCCTGAAGGTCATCCAAGAAGCGTTTTAGTCAGATAATCCACGGCAAATCTGTTTTTCTATGTGTTTTTAGATGGGTATTATCCAAGGTGTTGATTGTAAACTGGTTTACTTAAGCTGTACAGAAATAGCTTCTGACAGAGTCTATGGCCTGTATGCAGGTATGGTATTGAGGGACCTGTGTACTTGACGCCCAAAGGAGAAAAGGGAGGGGATTGGGTGGTGGATGAAGAACATCAAAAGGTCAAGAAGATGGATGGAAGCATCAGTTACAGTGTTCTGCAGATGGTGCAAATTCACATGGAGGTTGTGGAACCCCAGCCGAACCGGCCAAAGCTTCAGCTCACCCTTATGTAGAAGATATGTGATTCATTCCCTCCCTTATATTTTAAGGAAACATAAAACATATCTATGGAGAATGTCACTTGGAAAGGTGAATTTCAGCAATACTTCCTGTTATCTCGTAAGATGGGAAGGTTTCTCGTAGTCGATCAACTAGTAGCCAGTAGGAATAGGGGTGTGAGAGATATGCGTAGATGGTGCCCATTAGGTGTTCTATGGATATGTAGCGAGGATTTCGTTATTGTCAGTTTCTGTAATTTTCGTTTCAATCAATGAAATTTTCTTTCTTTTGTTCAGTTCCAATTATTAGCAGGGTTGGCTGATCTTCCTTCCAACAAAATTGATGAATGTATCATGACCGTCTGTATGATGCCCTTTTCTTTTCTGATTTTCAGCACTTTCATGTTCAATTCTTCAGGAGAGGGTTAGAGGATTGTTGCCTTTCCTTCACGATTGAATATTCTGCATGTCCTATGCTTGGAACCCTGTCACAGAATTCAATCACATGAACACAATCTGCATTCACAATTTGAAGATAACAGCAGTGCTGGCACTCAAAGGAGAACATACACATGACATTTGAGAGGTAATTATGGTGAAAATTATAACTAAAATCATGACTAATTGTCAATAAGAAGAAATTAGAGGAAAGTAATGATTAGTATGGGCACCCCTTGTTGCCAATCATTCCAAGAAACTCTGTGAACCAGTTTACTTGCTGGTATGCTAGTTATCAGGTTCTCTCAGAAGTAACATCAAGTTCTGCAGGGGTATTTTGAATGCAGGGATTAGAAGCTGCAGCTGGGTGTTGATTTTGGCCACTGGTTATTCAGGGAAGTTAGCAGCTGCGCATGTCTGCAGTCTGCTCATTGACGAGTAATCTGGTCCCTACTGGTCTGTGGAGTATCAGGGAGTTTTATGTATTATGTGTGCATGCCCCTTGTGTTTACCTTACGAGACAGTTGCTAGTTGCTACTGCTTGCTGATCAGGAATTGTACATTCTGGTAACTGATGATTATAAAAATTATACATTTTATCAAAAAAAAAAAAATTGTTAGAACTCACAGAAATGATGAAGGATGATCACAAGAACTAGGATTAAGACATGTAACTTCGAATAAATTTAATTGACCGACATAGGAGGTCCATTTAGAGTCGGGTGGAACTCAAACTCGTGTCTATCTCCTTTTTTTTCTCTTTTTGATTTTTTGTCTGTCCGGTTTTTTTTTTTTTTTTTTTTTAATCTCTTTTCTTTACTCTTCCTCTAACTTCGGTCTCCACCGTGTATCACGGTTCAATATTATATTCCTAGTTCCTTTGATATTAATCATAAAATTTCTCCAGAAATGAAGTTGCCACCAATGATGAAAAAGTTAGTATATAACACAAAGATCTTGTTTGAATAATATAGTTGGCATTGACAAACAAAAGTTGGCATGTTCAACTAAGGTCTATGCTTGAATTGTCTTTTTTATAATCAATTTCAATGCAAACAAAATTTAAGCTAAGATAAAGTGTAGGGGTACTACATACAACATACATGTGGCACCATCTCTACCGTTCATCATGGTGCCACATGTCATCATCTAATGGACTCTCTCTTGATGGCACAAGTTACAAAGTTAAAGCCAATTACTACAAAGATATTCTCTCATCATTACCTCATTAAATGCTAGGAATGGAGTTACATTGTAAGCCTATAAATATGAAGGCAAGCTACTCATTCTAGGCATGTTCTCATCTCTGCTCAGATGGTCTGATGGCCTAATGCTCCCAACACGACCTCATGGTGAGGTCTCAATATCAACGACCTCCCCAATCTCTCATGATGAGACCTCACCTCTCAGGTCTCATCTCTCTCTTGAGCTCTCTCCATTATCGAGCTCCCATTTTGTATCACCACTACTATAATAAAGATCATTCTCTCTCTCCGTGGATGTAGGCACAATTGCCGAACCACGTAAACAATGGTGTTCATGTCTCTACTTTATTATGATTGTTCATATCATACAGATCATCATCTTTCATTAATGTATTGACCAACTTCACAAATATGGTTAATACATTTGGCGCCGACTACAGGGACTTGGGATTTTCTCAAGCGAATTCCACCCACCAACCCCACCGAACACCATTGTTCTAAGGTTCTCAGATGGTGATTTTCAAGAAATTCATTGAATTTGAAAAGACAGAATTGCAACTCACAGTTGGGGGCTTGAAGCAAATAAAGATAAGTATCAATTCACTATGATATTTGTTTATGTTTACCTACTCGAAGAGACCTCCATTTCTTACTGTTCATTCTATTTTGTCTCCCACAAATTGACTATTATATGCATCTATGTAACATATATTCTCATAACTCGATCAAGATTTTATATCATCAGTTACATTCTTAATGGCCACATGTTCAGGTCTTGCAGAGACCTCTCAGGTCCCTAAGCCAACGACCTCTCAGGTCCCTAAGCCAACGACCTATCAGGTCCCTAAGCTAACGACCTCTCAGGTCCCTAATCCAACGACCTCTCAGGTCCTTCATACCAGGTCCTTCATGCCAGGTCCCTCATACCAGGTCCTCAAATTACAGGTCCTTCAACGACCTCAAGAATATTTATGCCATACAGGGGGCTATTCTCACTTTATCTAATGAAGTTAACTTATTATTAGCACAATTATCTATTAATGATATTTTTTGTAGCTCTCTCTATGTGCAGGTCACATGAACACGACCTCACTCCCCATGAGCTATTTTTGCACAAATGTGCCACATTGCTTTCACTTAACTCTTTACAAGTGAAATGCTTGATATACAATACGGCCACCCTCATTGACTAGTGAGTCACTCGTATGCGGGACGACCTCAAACACAATTCTCTAGCCACACGCCTGGTCGAACGCATTCACTCTCAACGCAATGCAGACCCACAAAGGCCACATGCCCGAGAATTGTCAAACAGGTCTCCACGCTACGACCATTCACTAGATCGGGCACCAAAAGGTTCCAAGTAACTCTCAAAACACTTGGTCAACCAATGCTCTTTCTCAAACGAGCTACATTGCACTCCAAAGTGCCATATCTATCGAAGCGTCCAGTCACAAGGCGACAAAGATAGTACATACAAGTCATAAGGAAGACGTACAATTCCATGTAAGTCTTTTATTGAATTTTATAATGTTTCACATGCTAACATTATCAGGTCTATGCAACTCGACCACAAAAAGGCGACCACCTTAAAGCATGACCGAGACCAACAACCCATGCATACAAGAAGACCCACTTCAGTACGACCTGCTTGCAGCTGTCCATCTCGTCTACATGCCTTCTGAACGAGCTACCAGGTCTCCCTGGAAGTAACTAGCTCGCTATACACAAATTCATGATCGACTTGCCATTACCACAAGGGACCTTCATCGCGTCCTGCAAATCTCAATGATCAAACTCATCAAAATTTGGGGCGGATCGACTTCGTTAAAGACCCCCACATTTCATTCATCTTGGGGGCTGGATCGGTTCGATTACTTCTTTTCAGCCCGAACTTCGTTCAACCTAAAAAGAGGGGGCTTATGTAGGGGTACTACATACAACATACATGTGGCACCATCTCTACCGTTCATCATGGTGCCACATGTCATCATCTAATGGACTCTCTCTTGATGGCACAAGTTACAAAGTTAAAGCCAATTACTACAAAGATATTCTCTCATCATTACCTCATTAAATGCTAGGAATGGAGTTACATTGTAAGCCTATAAATATGAAGGCAAGCTACTCATTCTAGGCATGTTCTCATCTCTGCTCAGATGGTCTGATGGCCTAATGCTCCCAACACGACCTCATGGTGAGGTCTCAATATCAACGACCTCCCCAATCTCTCATGATGAGACCTCACCTCTCAGGTCTCATCTCTCTCTTGAGCTCTCTTCATTATCGAGCTCCCATTTTGTATCACCACTACTATAATAAAGATCATTCTCTCTCTCCGTGGATGTAGGCACAATTGCCGAACCACGTAAACAATGGTGTTCATGTCTCTACTTTATTATGATTGTTCATATCATACAGATCATCATCTTTCATTAATGTATTGACCAACTTCACAAATATGGTTAATACATAAAGAAAACTAAAATATAATGAAACTATGAAACAAATCGTTTCTACAGTATTTTGATTAATCACACGTTTTGGATCTAGTACCAGTGCACCACTTGTAGCTGAACTGGTCAGAAACAAACAACTACTGTACAACTTATACCATTTGATTTAATTAATTAGAGCAGCCTGGAGGAACCATCTAACTTGATACCATTTAAATCTGCGGTAAAGAGCAGTCTGCAGAGATGTCATCTGTGGAATCTCCTCCACGGTTTTGTTTCTCCAGTCTTCTTCACGGACATCAACGGAGTCGGCAGAACTGTTGTTAATCTTCAACAATAATTATCAAGCTAGCATGGATATCATGAAAGAGGGTGTTGGAGAAAAAAGCTATGCTAAAAACTCATTCTACCAGGTCTTTCTTTCTCTCCTTACATATATAGTTACATGCATACCAATTTACTTTTACTTCAGCGCGCCTGATTAATTCATATACTAATCACATTTTCACTGCCAAATGCAGAAAACTGTACTGTCCAAAGCAAAGCCATTTATAGAAGAGACTATTGTACAACTTTACTGCAAAACTTTCCCTCAGTGTTTAAAAATTGCAGACCTGGGTTGTTCTTCAGGACCTAACTCGTTATTTATCATTTCCGAGATATTAAAAGCTATCAATGCAGTCTGTCCGAAATTAGGACGTTCGCCACCTGAGTTTCAAGTGTTTCTAAATGATCTTCCAGAAAATGATTTTAACACCGTCTTCAAGTCGACTCCCCACTTCTATGAGAAATTCACATCAGACAATGGACAAGAATTTGGACCTTGTTTTGTGGCAGGTGTGCCAGGATCTTTTTATAACAGGCTCTTTCCAACCAAAACCTTAGACTTTGTTCATTCTTCTTGTGGTCTTCATTGGCTATCTCAGGTATATATATAGGTCCAAAGAATCACATCAATACATCATACTTGTATAATGAGTTGTGATGATGGAGCAACATCTACTAAAATGATTGATCGATTGGCATTTTTCTAGGCTGAATGCATGCAACTGGCAATTAATGTGTCTAACGTCATTTCACAATTGTACGTGTTCCATGCAGGTTCCTCAAGGTATCGATAATAATAAGGGTAATGTTTACCTGGCAAGAACAAGCCCTTCCAATGTATATGAAGCATATTCAGAGCAATTTAGTAGAGACTTCTCTGTTTTCCTAAGTATGCGTTCAAAAGAAATGATCGTTGGAGGATGTATGGTCATCACAGTTATAGGAAGGAGAAACTTAGACCTTCCATCCAAAGACTATCGTTACTATTTGGAAGTGTTTTCTAAAACACTAAGAGACATGGTCTCGGAGGTATGTTAAAGATGATTGTATTGCTGAAAACTTTGAATTGCCTACAGGCGTAGTTGTATATATGTAATATGCCGTCTTCAATTTTTTAACGGCAACTTATTATCTCTCTGATGTAACATATTCCTTCTCAATCCAGGGGCTCATCGAAGAAGCCAAATTGAACTCATTCAACCTTCCCTATTATACACCTTCTATCAAGGAAGTCCAAACAATTATCCAGTCTGAGGGATCTTTTGTTCTTGACCGGGTGGAAACCTTTGATAATGATTGGGACACTAGCGAGGATTACGTGAACAGGGACTTTGTTCATGACAAGATCAAGAGTGGTGAGGTTGTCGCAAAAGGTTTAAGAGCTGTGGTAGAACATATATTTGTCAGTCACTTTGGAGACTCTGCATTAGAGGACTTGTTCTGTAGGTATGCAAAGGATGTTGGTGAGATATTGGCGAAGGAGAGACCCCAGACAACCACTCTAGTCATTTGCATGACAAAGAATTAAACAAGCTTCACATTCGTAACTTTTCATCTGTATTTTGCCTGCGTTCAAGACAGATAATGAATTTACAGTAAAAACTTAATTGTATTAGAAATAAATTGAAAGAAGGAGAAAATCATTCTCAATAAATTTCTGTAAAGCAAGTTATTGGTATGTATTTTCAACATATTCAAAGGCCTTATAGACAAATATATTGGATGGAAAATATGCATTAGTTTGCCAAAACTCAAAAGTATTAAACTTCAAGAAAAAAAGAAAACAAAATTGTGGCCAACACAAGAAATATGTGTCTGCACCATTTCATGAAACAAAAATTCAAGAACAATAGATATAAATGTCCTTGTTTAATAAAATGGTTCCAACTGCATTTAGAGCAGTTTTGTTCGAGCAACAACCGAGAATAATGCTGTAAAAGCATCCCATGTTTGCTTCAAGTCCGAGCTTGCCACTTCTACGCTTCATTCACATTTGTGTTGTGGGTGTGTCTCTTCTGGTTGAGGCATAACTCTCTCTCAATGTTAGAGACACTCAGTAAAGTGAGATGGAATTGCAATTAATGATCTGTCCTCTCGATTTGTTAGTGTTACACTTACACACAAAGCCAGTGTTTTAATGTAGGGACTACTACTTATCATAATTTCTGCAGTTTTAGTTTCAGGTTCTTGGCGGGCATTGGTTATAAGTTTTAGTATGAATGTCAAGTGCTATTATCTATGAGAAGGGAATAGATTTTTGGGAAGTTTTTTCGTGCGTGGTTTATATTGTCTCAACGTCCAGTGCATAGGAGGAGGAATAAAGTCCTTAATGGTGAAATAGCTCTTTCTAGTTGCAGACTTGCAGGTACACACTTTTAATGTGGATTTACTGTCTGCACTGTCTCAAGGTTTTTATTTTGTGTACAATATTATTATCAAGAGGATCTCAACATGACAGTTGTTGTTTCCTTCTAACAGAAAGGATGATCGAGTTAATAGGATGATAATTGATTATGGAAACTAGAATTTGGATCATTTCAAGGTTCCAGATATATTGCTATACTAAGAATTCAGCTAACCATTTCAGATGAGTTTGGAGCATATTTCCTTGTGACAAAGGACAAAAGCGAAATGAAAGGAAAAAGGACAGGACATACAAAATCTTATCAAATGTATACATATACTATCTTTCTGGAGAGCTGATCCAAAGGAAACACAAGCTCATTTACCATACCACTCAGCAATAAAATCTGAACAAAATGAAAGGAAAAAAAGCCTATATCACTGCTTGAAGTTGTGTGATTATTGTTCAAGACAGTATATACATGTATACGATTGACCACACGGTAAGGGCAAGTGCTGCAACCAGGTATGTCCACAGGAAGATAACTGAGCATTCCTCTTGACCAACATTGAAAAATTGGGTCATTGTACCTGCATGCATTCTTACTGTTACTGACTACTCTTTCTGTTTGGGTTAGTAAATTAGGTAGGAACATTATATATAATAGATTCATGGCAAGCGAAGATTACATACCGATATTCATGGCTGGGGGCAGTGTGAACCGCACCATAAGAACATATTTGAACAATGGATCTGTAGGGAGCAGACCAAGATCCCCTGCTACTTTGACGACTCCTATCCCAATTACTGGGAGAATCATGTATCGCACACATATAATGCCCAAAAGGACCAGAGGCTTTATTCTAGACGAGTGCAGACCTGCTTAGTGTAAATTTAAGCCATTAAATTAATTAATCAATGGATATGGTAAGAGCCAAGTGATGAAAGGTATTGTTACCGATCATTTACCTTGAATTAAATTGCCCCCCATGATAAGAGTGATGCATGGTATTGTGCCATCCCTACAGAAACACTTCACATCAGCAGTAAGTATGAAAATAGCAGCTTATTATTATACTGGAATAATGTCCATGAAAACTTAGACAATTTGGCATACCCTAGTAATGTTATCGAATCTTGAATCACTCGCAATGGAGCACTGCTGCCTATGATGAGACCTTTTAGCCATGGTGTTGCACCAAAGACTAAACCTACAATCTAATAACATGCAAGGAGTTATGTTAGTTTGTTCAACATCTATGTAATAAACAAGAACGTACAAAAGCAACGCTTGTTTACAGAAGAAGAAACTTACTGCTGCAATGGTTGGAGGAGCCAGTAGTTCCTCCACTATCTGGTGCAGAATACTTGCTACTCTATCCCAGAATGTTCCTGGCTTCTCATACACGCTCGATAGCTGTGGCACAATCTACAATTACGACAATTAAAGAACTTCAGATCAATGTAAGCAACTTTACACGCTGTAGAAAGAGCCTTATGGATTTCATTTTGTAAAAGGAACTTCTGAAAGATCCTTACAGCTTGGCTTTCTGTATCCGCGTCAATGGACTTCATTGATTGCACAGCTACATCCATCGGGTCATGATCTTCTCCCTTTAGAAGGCTAGTTTCCTCATTGGATTCCAAATCCTTGTTGGGAATCTTTGAATTGGTATAAATAGCAGCTACTTCCATTGCTCTCAAGGTTATCCCAGAAAAGCGTATGAGATGGTAAGTGTAAGTCCAAATGAAGAAACCACCAAGCTGCATAAAAAGAGAGTTTTATGATATCAAGATTATGTTATCATGTTATGTTTGGTTTGTGATCCTAATGCGTCGATGCAAAACAGAACAGTGTAAGCTTGGCATTACCGCCATTGAGAACGATGCATAAGAGATTCCAGTAGTACTGCAAGTACCACTATCACGGAATGGGCCACCATCCTCATTACAGATTGCAGGGACAACAATCAGGAGAAGGTTTCCCAAATTACCTGCTCAATCAAAAGTAGCAATTTAGTTACTGTGCTCTTAGAAACTATATGAACTATTGAGTATTGATCATTGTCATTGAGAAAGAGTTGACCTGCTGAACATGTAGCAATGACCAAGCCTTCAAGATGAGGTTCTGGTTTCAACAGTTTCACAAGAATCCATCCTAGAATGCCTCCAATTAAAAAGACTAATCCAATGTTGACAAGCATAAACCACCTAAAGATGAGATCAAATCAAACAATATAAAATCATAGCAAAACAAGCAATTACATCATCATTGGAACTCTAAACTATACGAACCGAACAATATAATTGTATATACCCATTACTGAGTTCTCTTAATCGGAATGCCAAACACTGACTTGACACTTATTTCATCCGACTTCACATCTAATCACACTTCACTCATCTCCATTCAAATCTTAATCTCACCAACTCGGTCGACTTGACACTTATTTCATCCGACTTCGTATAAAATCATATTTTATTCGCTTCCATTCAAATCCTAATCTCATAAAGTATCTGAGCACATCCGACTTGGGACTAACTCACTCTGAACACCGAGTTCGACACATTCAAACTCCAAATCATACGACAGTTACGAATCTATCCCATTGAATCCCTGAATATCCGCACACTTTATGATCCGAACGTTGAGTCATTATTGATCCACAACCTAAGCCACCTATAAAAAGAACTACGTTTGGCTTGATTCGGGATCGCCCCTTCCAGATACGTAGGCAGCTATCACCGCTCAGATAGTTCAACCACTCTCAATCACTCAAAACCTTCCTCTCTCCGATCATCTTCTCCAATTCTCCGGCATAGAACTTCTACTACATTTACATTGGCGCCGACTGACTGTGAACGAATCATAACCTGACGAAGACCATGGCTGGAATCACACAAGAGCAATTTGAGACCTTCCAACAACAACTTACTGAACAACAGAAGCAGATCAACAAGTTGCTAGCTGAAAACGCTCAACTGAAAAGCCCTACCATCCCTCCGACAGCTGGCCAAACAACTGATGAAATCAACACCAACAATCCCATTGTCATACCAACTTCCAGCAACACCACCGCCCCCACCATGGTTGAAATGCAAGAAACCCACAACCGCCTCCTACAACTTTCAGCGCGCCCAGCTTCATAAGAACAACCAGGAATCGGGTAAGGCCAATACTGCTCAAAAGGTGGCCAACACCACCTTAGAAAAATATAGGACAGAGCCCTTACACGATGACCTCCTTCATCAGGAACCACCCCCACACTTCATTCCCCCTAAGTTCACAACCTATGATGGAAGTGGTGACCCCATGGACCATGTCCTACAGTTTAAAACCAGCATGGCACTGTGGCCCAAGTACAAGGACATCTTCTGCAGACTATTTTCTGCCTCACTCCGAGGTAGTGCTATCGACTGGTACCACCGACTCCCAGAACGATCAATCACGTCGTACGACCAGCTTGAGGCACTCTTCGTCACCCAATACATCCACAATAAGCGGCGAAAAATTGAGGTAACTGCATTATTCCGACTTAAGCAGGGTGACACCGAAACAACCAAAAAATTCATGGCTCGCTTTAAGAAGGAGTGCCTCAAGGCAGATAGCCCAGATGAGAACGCATGCCTGTTAGCGTTCATCTCGGCCGTTCACCCCGAAACCGCCTTGGGGAAAAATATCATCCTCGACGCACCACAGACACTGGAAGACCTGTATGTCCGGGCCGATAAGTACATCAAACTTGAAGAGGCACTGGTAAAAACAAGAGAACATGTCTCGGCCGTACAGACGGTTAAGACCAAAAATCCCGAGCCGAAAACAACAAAGGGTACCTCCCGAGGAAAGCAATCGAACAGCTCGGTAAAACACAGGTTTCCTAACCCGTTCAAATGTTCATATACGCAGCTGTATGAACTAATCAAAGAAGAAGATTACTTCAAGCCAACAATTCATGAGCTTGAACCCATAGAAGAAAATCCATACTGCAAGTTACACAATTGCCGACATCATGCAACAGAAGATTGTCGGTATCTCCGAACTTATTGCCACAAGCTCAGGATGGATGGACACTTGAATGACTTCTTGGCAGAGGAGTCCGATGACCTCTGCCAGAAGATTACTGATAAGCGCAAAAGAACAGACAACGTCTCCAAGGCAAAAGGAACGATAAACATGATCATGGATACTCGTCCACCTGAATGGACATCCCGAGCTAAGCGACAGAAAGTGAATCATATTCACCATGTATTTCAGCTCACTCATCAGGCAGTGATAGCCAAGCAGGTGCAAGGAAAGAATGCACTAATCTTTTCTGACCATGACTTGAAGAAGGTATGCTTGCCACACAATGATGCACTAGTTGTCCATATCCGACTTGGTGGATGGACCACTAAGAGAGTGCTAATAAACCCAGGGAGCTTTTGTGACGTATTGTTTAACAAGGCTTTCGCTCAAATGCTCATGCCCGACTCGGTTTTACAGACCCCCAATGTCACACTCTTTGCTTTCAACTCGACAGAGACAACGGCAAAGGGCCAGCTTACCCTCCCTGTCGCTATAGGAGAGGATGAGGATGAGGTTACAGTCGAATGCCTCTTTTATGTCCTCGATGTTCCGACACAGTTCAATGCTATCCTGGGTCGGAAATGGATTCACAAGATGGGAGCTGTTCCGTCTACATACCACCAGGTCATCAAATTCCCTGGACCTAATGGTATGATGGAACTCCGGGGTGACCAAATTGAGGCGCATAGCTGCCACGCCATTCCTGAGGTCATACCCCTCCCCAACAAGGAAGCATCAAAGGTGACAGTCGTTAGCCCTGACAAGCTCACTGTCAACCAGATATCTGAAGCCATTGATGGCATGGCCAATACTGAGCCGACCTCTGAAGCCCCTGACGGCAAGGTCGGTACTGAGCCAAATTCTGAAGCCCCTGACGGCATGGCCACTACTGAGCCGATCTCTGAAGCCCCTGACGGCAAGGTCGGTACTGAGCCAATTTCTGAAGCCCCTGACGGCAAGGCCATTTCTGAGCCACTCACTGATGCCACCGAAGGCAAGCTTGTCACCGACTCCCCAACCATCGAGAAGGGTGAGCCAGTCAACATAGGCACGGAAGCCGAACCTAGAGTTGTATATGTAGGAGCTAATCTAGATCCTATTGTAAAAAAGCAACTCGTTGCAACTTTGAAAATGAATAAGAATATGTTTGCTTGGTCGTATATTGACATGCCTGGAATAGATATTAATATTGCATGCCATAAACTTCATGTCGATCCAACAAAAAAACCAGTAAAACAAAAGGCACGGAAATTGGCCCCCCACTTAGCTAAGGCGGTCAATACCGAGGTCCAGAAACTAATTGACGCTAAATTCATACGAGAAGTCAAGTATCCTGACTGGCTCTCGAACATAGTAGCCGTCGTGAAACCAAACGGCAAAATTCGAGTATGCATAGACTTCACAGATCTAAATAAGGCATGCCCAAAGGATAGCTTTCCACTACCAAGGATAGACCAACTAGTGGACGCTACCGCTGGCCACGAACTCCTCTCGATGATGGACGGCTACTCAGGGTATAACCAAATTAAGCTCGCAGAAGAAGATCAGGAAAAAACAGCATTCATCACGGAAAGAGGCATCTATTATTATACGGTCATGCCCTTTGGGCTACGCAATGCCGGGGCTACATATCAACGACTCGCGACACGAATGTTCGAGGATATGATAGGTGACACCATGGAGGTATACGTAGATGACATGATAGTTAAAAGTAAACTCAAATCATCTCACATATCCGACCTGGAAAAGACTTTCAAAAGGCTCCATGACTTCAACATGAAGCTAAACCCACAAAAATGCCTATTTGGAGTAGCATCAGAAAAGTTTTTAGGCTATCTAATCACGCAACGAGGAATAGAGGCTAATCCCGAGAAAATCAGGGCAATATTGGACATGCCTAGTCCCTCAACGAAGAAGCAAGTCCAAAAGTTAAACGGAATGCTAGCTGCACTAAACAGGTTCATTGCTCGTGCATCCGACAAGCAAAGACCATTGCTACAACTACTCATCTTCTCCAAACGAAATGAAGAAAAGAGGCAGACTAACAATGGCGGAAAAAAGAAGACGAAGCAGAAAAACAAAGGAAAAGTGATAAACAGAAAAAAAAAGGCAAATACAAGCAACAGAAATAAGACCAAGCAACAAACTCCGGCAATTTGAACGGAAAAACAACAACAACTTCAATGAGAATCAGGCGAAAACTGTAAAAAGAGAGACAGAAAATGAAGAAGAAGAAGAGAGAGTTACCTTCGAAATAACTTAGCAGCAGCAGCTTTAAAACCTTTGCAAAAAACCCTTGGTTTCTTCCAGCAGTTACACGCAAGATGCTTTATAAAATTATGTGCACGATCTCAACCGCACATCTCCTCAGCCATCGACGGTCAGATGTTAATCCCTAAATCTAACTGCCCAACTCTTCACTCTCCCACCAAACCACGTCCGATCTTTCAAATTCAAAATTCGAAAACCGCAGACGACTCCCACGTGTGCATACAACACACGTATCTCAACGAGCAATCATGCCCTACGCCTCGAAAATCTAAGCTATCATTCACATCAGCACACAATAGAATCTTCGCCTCTTGTCGTCACATCGAGTATATCTAAACAGCCGACTTCATTTTCATTTGCCCTAAAGCTAAGCACCTACCTTCAGCACAAATGAAAAGGGGCTATGTATATACCCATTACTGAGTTCTCTTACTCGGAATGCCAAACACTGACTTGACACTTATTTCATCCGACTTCACATCTAATCACACTTCACTCATCTCCATTCAAATCTTAATCTCACCAACTCGGTATATAAAACACCGACTTGACACTTATTTCATCCGACTTCGTATAAAATCATATTTCATTCGCTTCCATTCAAATCCTAATCTCATAAAGTATCCGAGCACATCCGACTTGGGGCTAACTCACTCTGAACACCGAGTTCGACACATTCAAACTCCAAATCATACGACAGTTACGAATCTATCCCATTGAATCCCTGAATATCCGCACACTTTATGATCCGAACGTTGAGTCATTATTGATCCACAACCTAAGCCACCTATAAAAGGAACTACGTTTGGCTTGATTCGGGATCGCCCCTTCCAGATACGTAGGCAGCTATCACCGCTCAGATAGTTCAGCCACTCTCAATCACTCAAAACCTTCCTCTCTCCGATCATCTTCTCCAATTCTCCGGCATAGAACTTCTACTACATTTACAATAATTCTGCAACATTTAGTAGTTTACCATGAAACAATGTCTTTAAATGTAACAGTCTTGGCAAGAGATGCAAACGTAAGGGATGGAGTGAACACTATGAACACAATCTGCATTGCAACAACAACTTATTGTCAGAGTCCAAAACAATGCATGCACGAAACTTTGTCAAGATGGATGAATGAAATAAGTCATGTACCTTGTTCAATGATCTTCGAGCATCTGCCGTAAGAAGGTTGCAATAGTTAGTTGCCATGAAAGCCCCAAGAACACTGATAATAAGGACTTGCAAAATTGGCATAGTCGCCACCTCGAAAAGTGTCCAGAAACCCATCTTTTTTCTCACAATGTGTAGTGCTCAACTACAATTGGCCTTGAAATCTCTATTAGACTCAAATAGAAGAGCAAGAAGATCCTACAATCATATTGAAACATAATCATTTAGTTAAAGCATAATCAATACTAAATGGCTTACAAGTTCAATGTAATTTTTTTTCCTAAAAGAGCAGAGTTGGTTAATTAGTGCAGGGCAAGAGTGGTCACTGACATGTGGGCTGCTGATGTTGCTATTATTCGTAAACCTATCTTATCATCAAAGATGTAGTTTCTGACATACTCCAATTTAGAATTTGGATTTCAAGCAAAATTTCATTTCCTAAGATAACAGCATATGTCGAGATTCCAACACTGGAAATCACAATTCGTGATACTGAATTCTCAAAATTTCGTGAAATGTAACGAAATTTTAAACTATGGTTTCTGATGTACAAGCAAATGACCAATATTCCGAATTGCTTAAATGATAATTCAGTATTCAGTTCACCTAATTTGATGGGATCACATGAAAGTCGCATCAAACTGGTTTTGGACTATTGGACCCCATGTATGGTCACTAAATTAACCATATCATTTTAGAGAAAGTAACCATTAACTCATATCCTTAATCTTATTTTCTTGGTGAGGGGACCCTACCCCTTTAAATTACGTGTGGAAATTTATATCAACAATCAACTGTTGACATTTTTGAACTCATAACCTCTCCACTTTAAGAGAGGGGTGCTACCATTGAGCCACAGACTCATTCGCCCTTCATCTAGATCTTGACATCTCTTGTACAATTGTTTTTGTACTACACATATGGTTTTACATTAGGTGTTCACTTTATTCTTGTAACTGATTGATCTATCAATCATATGGACATTAGGGGTATTCACAGTTTTATGATCCAAGACAGTGCTGCCACTCAAAGGAGAACATACACATTTCATTTGAGCTAATTACATAATTGACTTTGTAGAGAATATTTGTTTTTGGTTGTCTTAATTAAGCAACCCTTTCAGAGTGTAAAGGGAATCAGAATTAATGTGTTTTGGTCACACTCCTTTTCTAACAATGATGACTATGTAACTGCACGCGCTCCGCGTCTGATTTACAGGTATATACACTCAGTACAGTTATAAGACAATAAGACAAAAAAAAGAAAGAATAGAGATTTTGGCACTTACCCCCCAAATGAAAGTCAAAATTTGTGTTTCCACAATTTAAAATATATAGCAGTTTCCCCTCAATTGGACGGAAAAATGAGATGATGTTACAAAAATCAATTTTTGAATTTTCGTAAAATAAAATATTTTAATAATATCAAAACTACCCTTCTTTAAACATGTAAATAATAAACATAATTAGTAAGACCTCCCCATTGAAACATACATACTTAACAATACCCCCAAACCGATTTGCAAAAAAATTTGAAGTAGAAAGATAAGTTTTTAGGAAAGAAGATGAAATTTGTTTGAGAAATTTGTTAAAAATAATAGTAGATATATGTTTCCCTCAATCACCTATACTTTCTTACGTGATTTCGCAAACAAATTTCATCTTTTTTCTACAAAATCATCTTTTCTTTCAATTTTTTTCAGTGGGGGTATTACTAATATATGTTTAAAAAACAAAGGGTTAGTTTTGGTATTATAAAAACATTTTATTTTACGAAAATTCAAAAATTGTTTTTTGTAACGTCATGTCCTTTTTCCATTGGGGGGAAAACTGCTATATATTTTAACTTGTGGGGGATAATGCAAATTTCGACTTTCATTTGGAGGGTAAGTGCCAAAATCTCAAAAAAAATAAAAATAAAACATGTACCGTAACTTTTGTGTCTGGTAACACAGTGACATAAAAATAATATTATTTCACTGTAGACTTATCTTCATGTCATTTAAGGTCTAAGGACAACATGACAAGCTATGCCTAATTATTACGGGACAAATTAAAATTAAAATCATGACTAAATTCATTCACAAATTTAGACGAAATAAGTAATGATAATATGACCACTAATACCCTTACTGGAAACTTGGCCAGAGTTGTTGCCAAACATTCCAAGAATGTTGTTAAAACTCATACAAATAATTACTTTTGATTAACATTTTGGCTTTCTAAAACACTTTTGATTCTCCCTTTCATTCTGTAAAAAGTTTCATGGAATTTTAAATCAGATAGAAAAACATACAAGATTGAAATAATAAAGATTATAAAAACAGATAGAAAGAGCGAGAAAGAGAACCTACCTGCAATCAGGTCTTGGTTGCAAGAACAATGTTGTAGAGATGGAGTTAGAGAAAATATAGGAAGAAGGTGGTGGTGAAGCCATGAGAATGTCTGCCTTCCTACTTATATAGTTATATATATATATGTGTCTCTCTAATTAATTAATATTATCTATAGTTAAGGAAAGAGAACTAGATATTAATCTCAGAATTAAGAGGGAGTTATAGATGGTCAGAGTTTGGAATCTAATTAATTTGTTGTCTAAAAAGAGCAGGTGGAGTGAATGGTTGAAGTGATGAGTTGTAGTGTATGTATGTGTTAGAGAGAGAGAGAGAGAGAGAGAGAGAGAGAGAGAGTTAGTTCAATTCTACTAGTATTTATATAGAAAGCTAGAAGTAATCAAATTGATTTCTGTCAAAAAATTAAAACAATAATAGTGTAAATAACACCTCCCCCATATTTAGACAAAGTGCTCATATACAAAAGTAAAGGGATTTGTGTCATCAATTACATCTCATCAGCATGCTTATGACAAGGATATCGAACTAGTTATGTAGGACCCAATAGAGAACGATGATCCAATAAGATGTGCCTGCGTCTGCGTCTGCGTCTGCGTCTGCATCTTCTTATTTGAACAGTCAATCTGCAGGAAGAACCAAAGATTATGTGTTGCCTATGCAGGATTCAGGAATGGTCGTCATTTGGCGCAAATGTGGATCGATCAACAGCTAAATTGCCTATGCAGGATTCAGGAAAATATGCATAAGTTTGCCAAAACTCAAAAGTATTAACTTCAAGAAAAAAGAAAACAGAATTTTGGCCAAGTGGCCAATACAAGAAACATGTGTCTGCACCATTTCATGAATTTTTTTTCAAGAACAATAGATATAAATGTCCTTGTTTTAATAAAATGGTTCCAACTGCATTTAGAGCAGTATTGTTCGAGCAACAACCGAGAATAATCCTGTAAAAGCATCCCATGTTTGCTTCAAGTCCAAGCTTGCCACTTCTACACTTCATTCACATTTGTGTTGTGGGTGTGTCTCTTCTGGTTGAGGCATAACTCTCTCTCAATGTTAGAGACACTCAGTAAAGTGAGATGGAATTGCAGTTAATGATCTGTCCTCTCAAAAATGTAAATATACAACTTCAATATATTGACAGTGTTGCTAAGGCTTGAAAAGCAATTTTGTTTTGGATAGGGATATAGTATGATCATTGATCGATAAAGGAAACTAGAATTTGGATCATTTCAAGGTTCCAGATATATTGCTATACTAAGAATTCAGCTAACCATTTCAGATGAGTTTGGAGCAAATATCCTTATGACCAAGGACAAAAGCAATTGCTTTTAAATTTCTAAATGAAAAATTCGGACAATATTGAAGAATTCACCAATCAAAACCTTCACACAGAACAGCAACCTATGTATGCTCTCTTCCGGAGTACTGGACTTACAAAACCTTATCAGATGTATACTTTCTGGAGAGCTGAACCAAAGGAAACACAAGCTCATTTACGATACCACTCACCAATACAATCTGAACAAAATGAAAGGAAAAAGGCCTATATCACTGCTTGAAGTTGTGTGATTATTGTTCAAGACAGTATATACATGTATACGGTTGACCACACCGTAAGGGCAAGTGCTGCAACCAGGTATGTCCACAGGAAGATAACTGAGCATTCCTCTTGACCCACATTGAACAATTGGGTCATTGTACCTGCATGCATTCTTACTGTTACTGACTACTCTTTCTGTTTGGGGTTAGTAAATTAGGTAGGAACATTATATATAATAGATTCATTGCAAGCGAAGATTACATACCGATATTCATGGCTGGGGGCAGTGTGAACTGCACCATAAGAACATATTTGAACAATGGATCTGTAGGGAGCAGACCAAGATCCCCTGCTACTTTGACGACTCCTATCCCAATTACTGGGAGAATCATGTATCGCACACATATAATGCCCAAAAGGACCAGAGGCTTTATTCTAGATGAGCGCAGACCTGCTTAGCGTAAAATTAAGCCATCAAATTAATCAATGGATATTGTACAGGTAAGAGCCAAGTGATGAAAGGTATTGTTACTGATCATTTACCTTGAGTTAAATTGCCCCCCAGGATAAGAGTGATACATGGTATTGTGCCATCCCTACAAAAACATTTCGCATCAGCAGTAAGTAAAAAAATTGCAGCTTATTATTATACTGGAATAATGTCCATGAAAACTTAGACAATTTGGCATACCCTAGTAATTTAATAGAATCTTGAATCACTCGCAATGGAGCACTGCTGCCTATGATGAGACCTTTTAGCCAAGGTGTTGCACCAAAGACGAAACCTATAATCTAATAACATGCAAGGAGTTATGTTAGTTTGTTCAACATCTTTTTAATAAACAAGAACGTACGAAAGCAACGCATGTTTACAGAAGAAGAAACTTACTGCTGCAATGGTTGGGGGAGCCAGTAGTTCCTCCACTATCTGGTGCAGAATACTTGCTACTCTATCCCAGAATGTTCCTGGCTTCTCATACACGCTCGATAGCTGTGGCACAATCTACAATTACGACAATTAAAGAACTTCAGATAAGAAACTCTACATGTTGTAGAAAAAGCTTTATGGACAAGATAGAAGATTTCATTTTGTAAAAGGAACTTCTGAAAGATCCCTACAGCTTGGCTTTCTGTATCCGCGTCAATGGACTTCATTGATTGCACAGCTACATCCATCTGGTCATGATCTTCTCCCTTTAGAAGGCTAGTTTCCTCATTGGATTCCAAATCCTTGTTGGGAATCTTTGAATCGGTATAAATAGCAGCTACTTCCATTGCTCTCAAGGTTATCCCAGAAACACGTATGAGATGGTAAGTGTAAGTCCAAATGAAGAAACCACCAAGCTGCATAAAAAATAGAGTTTTATGATATCAATATTATGTTATCATGTTGTTTGGTTTGTGATCCTAATGCGTCGATGCAAAACAGAACAGTGTAAGCTAGGCATTACCGCCATTGAGAACGATGCATAAGAGAGTCCAGTAGTACTGCAAGTACCACTATAGCGGAATGGGCTGCCATCCTCATTACAGATTGCAGGGACAACAATCAGGAGAAGGTTTCCCAAATTACCTGCTCAATCAAAAGTAGCAATTTAGTAACCATGCTCTTAAAAACTATATGAACTATTGAGTATTGATCATTGTCATTGAGAAAGAGTTGAGACCTGCTGAACATGTAGCAATGACCAAGCCTTCGAGATGAGGTTCTGGTTTTAACAGTTTCACAAGAATCCATCCCAGAATGCCTCCAATTAAAAAGACTATTCCAATGTTGACAGGCATAAACCACCTAAAGATGAGATCAAATCAAACAATATAAAATCATAGCAAAACAAGCAATTAATTCATCATTGGAACTCTAAACTTCGATCATCAATTTCGTGTTAGAGGAAATGATTGCTCAGAAACCTTTACGAACCGAACAATATAATTCTGCAACATTTAGTAGTTTACCATGAAACAATGTCTTCAAATGTAACAGTCTTGGCAAGAGATGCAAACATAAGGGATGGAGTGAACACTATGAACACAATCTGCATTGCAACAACAACTTGTCGTCAGAGTCCAAGACAATGCATGCACGAAACATTGTCAAGATGGATGAATGAAATAAGTGATGTACCTTGTTCAATGATCTACGAGCATCTGCCGTAAGAAGGTTGCAATAGTTAGTTGCCATGAAAGCCCCAAGAACACTGATAAGAAGGACTTGCAAAATTGGCATAGTCGCCACCTCGAAAAGCGTCCAGAAACCCATCTTTTTCTCACAATGTGTAGTGCTCAACTACAAAGAATGCTAATTGTACGTCTTTGGTTCTTTTGATACTTATGTATCAATTGGCCTTGAACTCTCTATTAGAGACTTAAAGTAACTCTCTAAGACTCTAATAGAAGAGCTAGAAGATCCTACAATCATATTGAAAATTTGAAACATAATCATTTAGTTAAAGCATAATCAATACTTAATGGCTTACAAGTTCAATAATTTTTTCATAAAAGAGCAGAGTTCAGAGTTGGTTAATTAGTGCAGGTCAAGAGTGGTCACTGACATGTGGGCTGCTCATGTTGCTATTATTCGTTAACCTATCTTATCATCAAGGATGTAGTTTCCGACGTAATTTAAAATTTTGATTTCAAGCGAAATTTCATTTCCTAAAATAACGGCATATGCCGAGATTCTGACACTGGAAATCACAATTCGTGATACCCAACTCTTAAAAATATTGGCATAAACCGTTGAAATTTCGTGAAATGTAACGAAATTTTAAACTATGGTTTTGATACAACCAAATGACCAATATTCTGAATTGCTTAAATGATAATTCAATATTTCAGTTCACCTAATTTGGTGGGATCATATGAACCATGGTCATGATACATTTTTTTGTTTTTGGTTAACAAAATACTTTTACATGGGTTATGGGTAATGGGTTATGGGTAGACATCACATCACAACCATCCATTATTAAATTGTTGGGGTCATCCATGGATCTCATTGGTGATTGGTCAAATCATTTGATAAGTACAGTATATGGACCCCATGCATGGTCACTAAATTAACCGTTTTAGTTTAGAGAAAGTAACCATTAACTCATATATTCTTAATCTTATTTTCTGAGTTAATTATTCACTAAATTAACCATTACTTCTCTTGTACAAGTGTTTTTGGATTACATATATGGACATGGGGGTATTCACAGTTTTATGATCAAAGGAGAACATACACATTTCGGTTGCAGAGAATATTTGTTTCAGAGTGTAAAGGGAATCAGAATTAATGTGTTTTGGTCACTTATGATGATTTATCATTAATTCATTTCATTTAAGACAACATGACAAGCTGCCTAATTATTATGGGACAAATTAAAATTAAAATCATGACTAAATTCATTAATAAATTTAGAGGAAATAAGTAATGATAATATGACCACTACCCTTACTGGAAACTTGGCCAGAGTTGTTGTCAAACATTCCAAGAATGTTGTTAAAACTCATACAAATAATCAAGGATGAACATGATGAGAATTATTAGGATTAAGAAATTTAATATATTATTACTTTCATATTAATCAAAAAAATTTGCCCCAGAGATGAAGATGCCACCAAGGATGAAAAGTTGACCAAGAGTGTTTTTATAGTATATGTGACATATCTTTGACAAACGATGTTCAACTATATATGCTTGAATGGTCTTCTTATAATAAATCTAAGGTAAAGAAAACTAAAATATAAATGAAACCAATCTAATCTATCTATCTTGATTAACATTTTGGCTTTCTAAAACACTTTTGATTCTCGATCCCTTTCTGTAAAAGCTAGTTTCTTGGAATTTTAAATCAGATAGAAAAACAAGATTGAAATAATAAAGATTATATATAATTAAAAACAGAAAGAGCGAGAAAGAGAACGTACCTGCAATCAGGTCTTGGTTGCAAGAACAATGTTGTAGAGATGGAGTTAGAGAAAATATAGGAAGAAGGTGGTGGTGATGAAGCCATGAGAATGTCTGCCTTCCTACTTATATATATATATGTGTGTCTCTAATTAATTAATATTATCTATAATTAAGGAAAGAAAACTATATATTAATCTCAGAATTAAGGGGGAGTTATAGATGGTCAGAGAGTTTGGAATCTAGTTAATTTGTTGTCTAAAAAGAGCAGCTGGAGTGAATGGTTGAAGTTTGAACAAAAGAAAGAGAGTTTGAGTTGTAGTGTATGTATGTGTTAGAGAGAGAGAGAGTTGGTTCAATTCTACTAGTGTTTATATAGAAAGCTAGAAGCAATCAAATTGATTTCTGTCAAGAAATTAAAACAATAATAGTGTAAATAACACCTCCCCCATATTTAGACAAAGTGCTCATATACACAAGGGATTTGAGGATCCGAGTCATCAATTACATCTCATCAACATGCTTATGACAAGGATATCCAACTAGTTATGTAGGACCCAATAGAGAACGATGATCCAATAAGATGCGCCTGCGTCTGCGTCTTCTTATTTGAACAGTCAATCTGCAGGAAGAACCAAAGATTATGTGTTGCCTACGCAGGATTCAGGAATGGTCGTCATTTGGCGCAAATGTGGATCGATCAACAGCTAAATTGACAATGAGTGGCATGTGTTTCATTGAGTTTGATAGTGAATTTGTGTATAATGTATTGCATTTGAATAGCATATATAGTTCATCACAATATTGCTGACATATCTGATGTCTTCAGTATGAAAATTGCGATAAAATTTTGCGAATTAATTATATAATCATCAAGCCGACCAATTTCGTCTAAAAATACTAAACATTTTTTTTGGTGCCTCCACGTCCTTAATAGCGCCATTTTCTGGGCTACCAACTCTGGTTTGCAAATTGTTCTAAAGTAAACTAGGGATGCTGTGTTGTGCGCAGCGGAAACTTATGCACCAATACCCAAGATTGGAATAGTGTATGAATTAAACAAAACAAAAAGAGAAGATGAAACTCCTACTACTATCAAACAAACCCACACAAAACACAAGATTTACGTGGTTCGGCTAATATTGCCTACGTCCACGGACAAACAAATAGAACTTTTACTATTGGAGAAGATAGTACAAAATTCTCAAACAAATGGAGAAACCCTAGGTTTCCTCCCTTCTCAAATCCTCACCAAATCTCTCAAAGAGACAATCACAAATTGAGGATACAAACTCTCTCTCACATCCAAGATCCTCACAACTCTCACAAGGAGACAAACAACAAATATGGATTGAGGATACTAAACCAATCCCTAAGACCTTATATTTATAGCCTTTAGGGGGTACAAAACAAATTCCTAATAGGAATACCAAACTTAATCAAATTGGAAGTCATATTCCAATACCAAATTCTAAATCCTTAATATGGAGTTAGAAATCCAAATATGAAACGGATTCCCTTATAGAACCAGTTTCCCAACAATTCTCCACCTCGGTGAAGATTTCCCAAATCTGAGCCGATCTTAAAAAAAAACCGACGAATAACCAAACCAAAGCGGCCGGACCATCAAGTGGCTGCCTACGTACCCTCCATGGGATCAAGCCATCGTAGTTCTTCCAAACGGACATCTTTCGATGCCCACAATGCCCCGAAAGGCCAAATCAAAACCAAATGCCCACCAATGCCCTATAGGGCTCACAAACAACTTCAACACAATGGGGTCCAAGCTACCAAATACCATCTCCACCTCAACAAAGTTCTCCATCGAAGATGATCCAATGCCCCGAAAAACTAACCTCTCAAGAGTTTTTCCTATGAAGTTCAACCAAGTGGGGTACAAATTCAAATCACTATGCATAGATTTACCAAATACGTCTTCCTTACTAAGCGCCAAACAAACATCACATTATCACATGAGAGATTGCCAACAATAGGAAGTACGTACACAAAACCCCCAAACAAAGGTTTCACGGCTTCATAAGGTTCTTGGGCGATAACCTTGCTACTAACAATGGTGGCTTCAACTTTCTTCTTTGCCGTGTCACCTAACAAACCAATCAAATGTGGAGCGACATCAATCTCCACCCGAACAAATGACGCTTCAACAAAATGCCTACCAACTATGCATGCCTTGCCACCCGCAAACAAATCTGTCTTCACTTGCATAGTACCATCAACAGCATGCCCCATATTACTAATTTACTATGCAATTCCTCGGTAAAATCGACAGACAAATCAACAACTGAACTATGCAAACCACATGTAATTGCACTTCCTTTCAAGTAGTACAACTTACCCTTTCTAATGCCTTTCATAACAACTCGTGCACCTACAACAACTTTTAGAGCTCCACCAATACATGTAATTTTCATACCATCGGACTCTAAAACACCCAATGAGATTTGATTCGTAGTCAACTCTGGTACATACCAAACATCTTCTAACTTTCGAGTGCATCCATCTTCCAACTTCAATCGAACTGTACCTATCCCAAAAGTTTTGCAAGTATGATCATTACCAAGCAAAACACAAGCATCTAGCTCCTGAAAGCTATCAAACAACTCCCTATTGGGACACATATGATAGGAACAACCCGAATCCAAAATCCACTCATTAGTAGAATGACTAACTGAAGATGAAGCCAACAACGAAACACCAACACATGAATCCTCATCTCTTCGATGTACATGAACAATCTTCTTCTGCAACTTTGGACAATTAATTTTCCAATGTCCCCAACAATGACAATAGGCACATTCATTCTTTGCAAGAGTTCTTCGACTTCTCAATTTACATTGAGAACCAACCAATCTACCAATACTATCATCAACCACATAGAGCCGGTCCTCTGTATTTTTCAAAGCGTACTTGTCTTCCAACTTGGACAACATAACTATTACAATGGTTTCCAATTTGACAATGTACCACAAATCTTCTACCAAACAATACCGGACAAATTCACAAGCCTTTAAATTTAGAGTTAACCATTCATCATCATTCATATTTCTCGATTTATCCTCAAGAACATCCACATAGCCATTAATGGCTAACCAATCTTGTACCTCCGTCTTCCACATAGCAAAGTCGAGGTTACCATCAAATTTATGAATGTCAACATCTAACAACAAGGTTTGATCAAACAAACTATCAACCTCCTTTCCAAATTCACTCGAATCCGAAATATGATCCGACATGATACCAATTAATTTCATACACCAGCAAACCAAACAAACAAACTAAACCAAAAAGAGTCCACCAAGTACCACAAGAAAAATCCAAGATTGGATTTTTACCAAAATTGAGAAAACAAAACCGTCAACTTCAAAGAATTACTGGGAACAGAATACTTTGAAACAGAAAACGTACCATACACCGTTGGAAAGCCTGAAGAGTCTTCTTTCCAACCCAAAAAACGGATCAACGTTTCGATATCCGAGAACAAAGTTATGGCCGTTTTACCACAGAGTATCGAATCTGGACAGATTCCTCAAAACCCTTTAACCAATGTTCTGCAATCCCTCTTTAACCCAAGGAACTAACCTTCGGCTCTGATGCCACTTGTTGTGCGCAGCGCAAGCTTATGCACCAATACCCAAGATTGGAATAGTGTATGAATTAAACAAAACAAAAAGAGAAGATGAAACTCCTACTACTATCAAACAAACCCACACAAAACACAAGATTTAAGTGGTTCGGCTAATATTGCCTACGTCCACGGACAAACAAATAGAACTTTTACTATTGGAGAAGATAGTACAAAATTCTCAAACAAATGGAGAAACCCTAGGTTTCCTCCCTTCTCAAATCCTCACCAAATCTCTCAAAGAGACAATCACAAATTGAGGATACAAACTCTCTCTCACATCCAAGATCCTCACAACTCTCACAAGGAGACAAACAACAAATATGGATTGAGGATACTAAACCAATCCCTAAGACCTTATATTTATAGCCTTTAGGGGGTACAAAACAAATTCCTAATAGGAATACCAAACTTAATCAAATTGGAAGTCATATTCCAATACCAAATTCTAAATCCTTAATATGGAGTTAGAAATCCAAATATGAAACGGATTCCCTTATAGAACCAGTTTCCCAACATGCTGCAGTGGTAAGTTGTTGTCCTTGTTTTGCAATTTGCATTCTCGCATTGATGTTTTCTTAATAACTTCAGATTAAATATAAGTTATAATCTATTTTATAATAATTAATTAAGATTAAAGAATAAACAATAGTTCATTCTGCTGACTATTGTCGTGCAGCAAACTTTACCAATGTGCTAATCACCTGCCAGTTAGTTCTTCTTTGATGTGCTATGAACTGATTATTTAATCGCAACTGAACTCTACGAGGTCACGCCATTATGTAATTGCGCACGCAACACCTTGCTCATGAAGGAAGTGGCACCCGAAAGGCCGAAAGCCTTCATGCTGGATGCATATGAGATCAAGGTTATGTAATTTGTCAATTTGCTTTGATTTATCCAGAAAACATACAGTATTTGAAATTCTCTTTAGATGTTGTTTGGTCATTTTCTCCAAGTCATGAAAAGTACTTGCTATCCACCCTTACATTTTCTATCCACACATATATGATAATAATGTTCTACATTTTTCCCTCATAATGGACAATGGACATGGCATTCGAATTATTAGTTACAAGTGACAAAGCAGTTATAGTCTCATTATTGTGCAATATATTTGTACATATATCACATTCTATTATTAATCACACCTGTCCAAAAACCACAACACATTGCATCCCATCACAACTCCAACATCTGTGGACTTAAACTCTTTCATGTGTGAGACCATTTTTTTTTTTTTTTATTATCACCAATTGATCACTTGATCAGGTCTGGTCGGCTATATAACACCTGCATTATTCTCTCTTCTGCTAATATAAAATTAACAAAAAAATTTGGTCCAGGAGATATTATAATTAAGATAAGATTTTTAATAACAAAATAACATGACTTTGTGTCAAAATAAGATACACTTGATGAATAATTTGAATATGGCACTCGTATAATTATTGTTGGAAGAGAGTTAGAACTTAGAAGCAAGCTCATAACAGATCTCTTTGATTAATAATGCAAGATCTCATGACAATCAAAATCAGGAATAAGAAAATTTTACATATTTCTAGGTCTCTCTAATCCCCATCAACCACCTGTTCACATTTTATCAATAAACCAATATAATGACCTTCAATTCCATATATTTTAAGGGGTCGAGATCATCCACAGTTAAAATATAGATGATCTATCATTTAAATATGTCAAAAGTTCAACCTATATATGTATATCGAAGTGGCACTACATTTACTTTTTAAGTTTGTTTAGGCAGACCGCGAGCTAATGATAACTTTTATTTTGATTTTAATTATTTGTTCTATTCTTTGAGATAGCACAATAAATCATCATAGACATGGACTTCACCAAAATGAGAAAATAATTTATATGGACAAATTGAATTATTGAAAGCTAGATCACCCAAATGTGGGACTACTCATGTCTCGAAAAATTTCTTCAACACATGGGAGCATTTGATTGTTCATAGATCATTATGATAAACTGTTTGGCATTTGATTAGTGAACATAATTGTATGTCTCAATATCTTTTTTCCTTACTTTTATGATCCTTTAATATCTTCTCTCCGTGAAAGTCGGAATCGATCTCAGGCCAGTAGACCCCAATGTTTGTGACATTGCATATTTATCAAACACTACGCGATGATAAAATTTCCACCTAATAAGGTTCAATTATTATTCTACAAAGGTACAATGCTTATATTCTACAAAGAGATGAGATTGGTAATTGGTATGTTCCAAAGCAATTTTCCAACTAACCTAATTTCATACCACATGATCTGATGTTCTGAAGAAATTAATGTACTATACAAGGTGATTTGTAAGGGTGATTTGTTTAAGCATAATCATCAACAAAAGAAGCAGATTTCTTAGGGTCTGCAAGTCTACAAAAGTAAGGTCTGGGTCTGGGTCTGGCTTGAATTACTCAAAAAGTAAGTCTGTGTTTGTGTTTGTGTTTGTGTTTGGGTTTATGATCTCCCAAACAAAATCAGGACATGTGTAAACTTCAAGACCATGTTCTCTATTTTGGGTTGTTTAGATTTGTTTGGAAGAGAATGATAACATGTGCATGATTGACCCTTTTGCCATGAATGATTGCTTTGAAAAAATTATTAGCAAGGAAGAAACAAACAGGAACAGAGAAAAGCCATGTAATGGGAATCCATTTGCATTATTATTTGTTGTCTTTATTATTCTACCTAAACATAATATTACCAAGGGAATAAAACAAAAAGTATCGATGGAACAAGAGATCTGCATGTCCCCAGACTCTTGGAAATATTGAAGAGCTAGCTACAAAGAGGAAAAAGAAAAAGGAAAAAATACAGATCCAGTAATAGTACACTGTTAGACCTTTTGGCCTTGAGCACTTCTGACAAGTTTGAGGGCATATCAGAATATAGCCCTGGTGCGGGTATTGTCAGATTACAAGGAATCAAGGCGCGGTGGGTAGTACTGCGCTACATTCTTATCAGGCGGCAAGGCAAATCATACTAGGGTAGTGATGTTGGTTCAATGACTAAGTGTTGGGAATATATGATGGCAATGTGTTGGGCATTGTTTTGGGTCCAGGTGGCTTGGGAGCGGTTACGACAGTTATGTAACCGCTCACACATGGCAGACTTTTGTTGACAAGGCTTGACAAGTGTTGGGATGTGTTTGCTGGGCAAACAAGTGTGCAACACATAGGCAGCAAGTTGCCAGCAAATCTGGGTAGTTATTGGCAATTACGGAACTGCCACACATGACAAAGATTGAGTGTTTAGTGTAACATTTGTAAGAAGACTATGGTGTGGGCTCGTCACACCTTGACATGTCTATAGTTTGTTGGTCTATAAAACCAAACTTGATCTGATTGGGAAGACAGATTGAGTGAGTGTTGTATTCCCCAAGTGTAAAGGAATAAAAATAGCTGCGGCCTTACAAACCAGTTCAGCTGTCTAATTATGTATGAAAGTGTGTGTGTGGCCTGAGACTAGAGTGAGTTTCTAGTGGTATAATAGGGCAGAAAACTTGTCAAAAAATAACCCTGTTACATATACTATGGTGTCGTATGTAATTCATTCAACAGTCTTTTCAGACTGAACTTAATCTATTTTATCAACTAAAATTCAGTTAAGTCATTCAGACTTAAAATTTGGCAGAATGGATCGATCACTTAATGACTGAATGTATTAAGTGATATTCAGAACTTAATGAGTATTCAGTGTTTATTTCTAGAAAAACAAACGATACCTATGTCATTATTTTCTACTAAAAGTTTGGAAAAAAAAGTTTAATATTTCGTCAAGCCATTGGATGACCATATGGTTAGGAAAGATGAAAAATGATTCATTGACAATTTCTGTATAATACACCAGGCAGATAGCGGCAATTTCTGTATGATACACCAGGAAGATAGCGCGTAAAATTAAGTTGGTTGTGTGTTGAGAAATGTAAGCCATTTTAGAGCAAAATGGACATGTTGGAAGGATGTTATTAGAAGTCTAATATATGAATTAGATTATTAAAAATTTTGATCTTGGTACCAAATCCTATTTGAATTAGGTTGATAAACTTTATATACAATCTTGGTACCACTTTTGAGATATGGTCATTGTTAGAGAAACAGGTCTGACAGACCCTGTCAGACCATTTCCTTAATTAAATGAATAAAGTGTGAAATACACTTAGTCCCACATGAGTTGTGGGAAGTGAGTAAAGATATTGAAATACAAAATTATTACACTAAGGGTGTAGCCCTTTGGGTTACCAAGGTTTCGCGCGATAGCGCAGGGCTATACACTTAGTGGGCTTGGGCTTGAGTGATAAGTTATCTTATCTTTTTGGTCCACCGCTTACTTAGTTAAGTTGTGAACGGGTTCACAGAATCATGTTACATCTTTACATTAACAGATGTGTCTGTTCAAAATAAAACAGTACGTCCCTTGGGCCTTAAACGTTTCATTAAGTACGTCTGCCAAGAGTTGTGCCTGTTGAGAAAAGACGTTTTTCCAACAGGTGTGTGTTTGTTGCGAACAGGCACGACTTAGCCTATAAATTGGGTGTTGTTCTAGCCAGTAAGCACACAATTCATACAGACTAAGTCTACTTCTCTCTCTTTAAAACATTCGAAGGGTTCTTCTTATTTGTTCGCCAGAACTCTGCTATTACAGTGCAGTCTAGCAGAGTGCAGAACAATTGTATCTTGGAAAACTATCGTCCAGTACCTGTGTGCACCAGTAGCAGGGACGTAATATTGTTTTAAGGATATTGTCTCGGCAAACCTCTGTTCATCTCCTTAATCCTCTATATTGTGTACTAAGTGTTACTGTTTTACTGAATTCAATTAATAAAATATATTACTTGTTTTCTGTTCAAGTGTATTCTCTATTTTTGTAATGTGTATGTTATATTCCTGAGTTCATACAATATAATACCAACAGTCATGTCATGTCAATATATTTTTAAATGAAAGACACTTTAATACTTAAGATTGAGGCTATTAATGGACGTACAGTTCAACTATTGCTACCAAAACCCTTTAATCTCTTCCTACCCTCTAAATTCCAAATATTTATACATGATTGGATCAATTTACTCCAATAACTTAGTATTATAACCTAAGTAATTTGCAACTTCTTGAAGTTAAGCATGAATACGAATAGTACTTAAATAAAGAACTTGAACTAGGACTAGGAAGAGGCTTAGTAAATTAAGCTATCCCATATACTCTATTTATGTATGCAAATAGTCACAGCTTTTGTTCAGCGGTTTTTGTTCATGTTATGTAGACTATGTGAATGTTTGGACAAAAATTTAGGTTAAAAATGGCTTGGGCCTTTAATTGACATACCTAGCCGGTTTGGTGGGTCAGCCTATGGCACGGTCTGGTATCGTATGATGGCCGCGATCTGCTTTAGGTCCCAGATCGGACGGGAAGACTTGAGCTTCCGACCACTATTTGTTTAGGTGGGGGGGGGGGGGGGGGTCCGCCTAAAAGGCAGGGTGCCTAAGAACTAAACATGTGTTATTTATTTATAATATAACAAACCAATATATATATAGGCCTCAGACGTATTTAAAAGAATTGGTTCGCCGTCTTGTATGCGTTTGAAGTGTTGCAAGGATAAATCATTGTATCCTGGGAGACAATCAGCCGTTGATAAACCGTCGGCACATGTACGGGGCGAATAATGTCTTAAGATGAGAGTTTTATCTCGACTCGATCTAAATCTTGTCATTCATCCATTTATTCTAGTTTGCATCATCTATTCCTTTTTATTTATTTAGAACAGTGGTATAATATATCGGTGTATATTTTCCTACAATGAGCATTTTGAAGATAACTCGCACAAACTCGTAAGACATATTTGTAATAACTAGCATGACATTTTAAGTGTATTTTTCTAGTAAATTTTAGGGGGATTTAGAGATACCCCCCAAAAAAGTTTGCACTCTTTGAGATACCCCCCAGATTTAAAAACCATTAGAGATACCCCCCCATTTTTTCATTTGGAGCCGGTCAACCAAGCCATTGACCTAACTTGTTTTCATATTGATTGAAATACCCTTTTCCTAACTTAAGCTCTGTCCTAATCATCCAACCCAGTCAGCATGCATTTCTACCACATCATCAAATATTACATCAAATATTTCACCAGATCTAATCCAATGGTTACAAATAATTAGCCGTTATATGTTCACCCATTCTTCTTTTTCCTTATTCTCCAACCCATCAATCTCCACCCATTTTTCTTCTTCCCTCTTCTCCAACCTATCAATCTCCACCCATTCTTCTTCATCCTTCTTCTCCAACCCATCTTATATCTTCTTCCTTCTTCTCCAACCACTCTTCTTCTTTCTTCTCCAACCCTTGTTCTTCCTTCTTTGCTTCTTCTTTCTTCTCCAGCCATTATCAGAGATCCAGAAAATAACTCCATTAACAGATCTAGAAGAAAATGCGAAGAACTTTAAACTAAAATTCTTCTCTTTCCGCTAGCTAAAACGTCGAGATAAAGGTAATAAAGTACTTTGTAGTTGTTTTAGTTCACTTATATCTCGTTTTTCTTTATTTTTTCAAGTATTGGTTCATCATCTTCTTCACTCATGTCTTTTCTGCAATTTTGGGGGGTATCTCAAAGAAAAGTTTAATTTTGGGGGATATCTTTAAGAAAAGTTTGGTCTTTTATGAATAGATAATTTGTCAAATGTGTGATCAGACTGGGCATTATGGAGATGAATGTCAATGGGTATATAGCTATTGTAAGAAACAAGATTGTCATTGCATCATGAGGTTGACAATTTCGAACACATCAGACAATCCAGGTCAAAAATTTTTGAGATGTCATCTTTGTGGGAATTTCAAATGATTAGATGCTATAAGACAATCTGAAGAAACCTCGAAAATGGGTGGAGAAGACATTGATGAAGAAAGGAAAAACTTCAAAGAAGTAGCTTTGTTGCACTGCTCTCTCTCTCTCTCTCTCTCTCTCTCTCTCTCTCTCTCTCTCTCTCTCTCTCAAGAAATTTACTTTCCCTCTTCTAATTATGGTTTCAGTTTCTAATTGATCTAGGGTTTCAATTTGATTATATTGGACGGTCCAGATTACATCTTCCTAATATTGGGTGGGGATAGCATAAGGTTAGTGGCTGAGTTTAAGATTTGGTGAAATGAAGTGTTTTTGCTGATATGGCATAATTGGTGAGTGTGTAGCTGACTAGGATCACCATTAAAATCAAGGAAGGGTATTTTAGTCTAAGTGATATAAAGACTGGTCAAATATAGGTCAATGGCTTGGTTGACCAGCTCCAAATGAAAAAATGGGGGTATCTCTAATGGTTTTTAAATCTGGGGGGTATCTCAAAGAGTGCAAACTTTTTTGGGGGGTATCTCTAAATCCCCCTAAATTTTATGTTAATCAAGTTAAGAATCGCACAATTTTATGTGTATTTTGTAAAATGATTTGCACAAACATGTGAAACAAATTTTAAAAACTCACATGAAATTTTGAGTGTATTCTTCTAATGAAAAAACTCACATGACATTTTATTTACTAAGTAAAGATCGATATTGTGTGAGTTATAGCTTTTTATATTCTAAATGTCCTGCGAGTTTTAAAGATTGAACAGTGCTGATGGTAGGTAGTTTGAAGATTTGAAGATTGACAAGAGCCTGTAATATAGCTAGGAGAGTTGAGCTCAGAGTCTGTAAGAGAGGATCTCCAGGGGTGATTGAGTAGTGGTGATGGAAAGTAGCTTGAAGACTGACAAGGTAAGTTCTGCAGTTTGGTTTTTATATCCCTGCATCTCTTAACTGATGTACATGTCTGTTATTTGGGTCGACCTCAGAATTTGTAATATAGCTGTGAGAGTTGAGCTCGGAGTCTGTAAGAGAGGATCTCCATGGAGCATGTCCTACTGGGTGCTGGTTTAGAAACCTAACGGTGCAACAATTTGTTGTAGGCTGATCGGGAGTTGTAACTGTACGTTTACACATATGTTAAAATATTTTAACATTGATAAAAAAAAAGTTTTAAATATTTAATTTGTATTTAGTGGTGATTAAAAATTTTATTAGCGGAGATTAAAAATGGGTGGTGATTAGAAAAAAAGAAACATGGTGTTAAATAGCAGCACTGATACATGTGGCACCAAATGGTTAATGGTAGCCGGTAGGCGGTAGGTCCAATTCATCACTTTTATTGAAGCCAAGTATAAAGTATTGGACTATTGGTCAAGCAAATGAACCCATGTGGTTTGTGTCATGGCCTTCATGAGGTTCAAGTAATCAATGTGTCTAATATGTGGGTCTTTTTCTTTCTGGTTAGTGAATTACTTATTACTGAGGTGGCGGTGGGATAAAGAAACATGCATGAATATCCATGGTTAATATAACAAGATGAAGGAGTCGAGGAGGTACTTCATCAGAAAAAAATACTGCAGGAGTCCCAAGGTGGAGGGGCAAAAAATTTATGCAGTGCTGAGGCTATAACCTTTAGGTGTCTTACTAGAGAGTAGAGAGTAGCCTCTGTGAGTCCCTTTTTTTTTTGCCAAGTGCATGATATCTTCACCAAGAAAACTTGTTGATGAAAGGGCTATTTAGTGGGCACCCTCCCGTCATCTGCTTACCTTGGTCTCTTGTTGGTTGCCCCTTGCAACTTGCAAGTCAAAGACTCAAAGTTAGTACTTTCAGGGGTTGAGATGAGATCGTCTACTGTCAAAATGTAGATGATCTAATGTCATTAAATATGTGAAAAATTATGGTTTGTACGTCTTTCAACCAAATATATTTAAGTCTGAGTTTGGCTTGAAAGTACTCAAAAAGTAAGTTTGTGTGGGGTTTGGGGTTTATAATTTCCCAAACTCAGGACATGTGAAAACTTCATGACTATGTTCATTTGGGTTGTTAAGATTTGTTTAGAATGATAACATGTGCACCATGACCCTTTTGCCATGCGGAGCCTTCTTTGGGATAAAACACTAATCATCAACAAGTTGCAGATAAGGGATGGAATGTATTATGTATATTACAAACAGATGTGAGCTATGCAGATGGGCAGGGGAGACCACCAAGCTTCTCTTGTACAATGACTAAATAACTCTGGCAGGCTTTCACTAGGATGTGCACTCAAGTTGTGGCTTCCCACCCCTTCCTTTGAGACCCCTGAACAGTTATTGAAGAGGTGGGGCCTAACTTTGGTGTATTTGGCAGACCATAAATGGTATTTTAGTTACCCAAACTATAGTGGTGGTGGTAAAGGCTACTCTCTTGGCTTGGCCGAACATTGATAAAACAAGATTGGATCTTACAGTTTGGGGATTTAGTGAATGGTACGTTTGGGAGTTGGGACACTGTGATGGTGGAAGAATGGTAGCTCGGGGTCTGGAAGATGTTGGAATGGTGCTCCTGGAAAGCCTGAGTTACAAAATCTTTGTAATTTTCTGTTATAGTCTGTCCTTGGTTCAGAGGGGTTGTCCTCTGTTTTATAATCCCTGAAGATGTACCATACTGTACATCCCCATTGGGCTTGTATATTCTGGTGTTTGGAGATAAATTTAAACTGTTACCAAAGAAAAAGAAAAAAGACACCTTTTGCCATGCATCATGCATGATTGCTCTAAAAATTATTAACAACTAGGAACAAACAATCAGGAAGAGAGAAAGTAATGGGAATCAGTTTGCATTATTTGTCTTTAGTATTTACTCAAACAAATAATATTACATGTTGACCATTTGAGAGCCAAATGGACATGTTGGGAAGATGTTATTAGAAGTCAAATATATGAAAAATATGATGTCTAACATATGATTTTAATTTTTGAACCAAAAAAAAAACATGTAATGACAACACATGAGATGTGGCCACACTCTATTCATAATATCCATGTTCATGTCAATTGTGAATATATTAACAATGAAAATCATTTTCAAATTAATTATTTAGTATTATTCTAAGGGGGAATTTCATTGAAGGAAAGGCTGAAAACTAAGTTATCCCCGTACTCTCTATATATATATCCACAAATAGTCACACATCTATTGTTGTATCGTCTTTCGTCATGTTATATAGATTGTTTTGGTTCATAACTTCGTCAGATGATCCCATATTTCACAATTTTTTTTTTGGGTGATTTAGGTTTTGGTCACCACTTTTTAGTATAAATTAGGTTTTGGAGCCGGTTTTTATCTTTATTAGGGTTTAGAGCTCATTTTCGAACCAATAGCTAAATAAACCCGGTTGAACCAAAAATATTTTCAAAATACCTAAGTTTACCCCTGAAATCACGTGATAACTAACCAATCAAATACACTGTTCATAACTTAAAAGTGGAGCAGCTTGATTTCAAAAACAAGGGAAAGTCTACACACAAGCATTCCACCATTAAAGCTCTCTGGAAAAGCTTTCTTTCATCTTAAATCAATACTTTCCAAAACATTTTTTCTTGATTTTTTTTTTTTATTTTTCTATAATTTTCTCACCATAATCATCAATTCGAAAACCATTCTTCAATTGCTTCGCCTATTAAGCTTGAATCGATTCAATCGCGTTTTCTCTTTTTCTTTTTGAAACCCATTAATGAAAATTAAGAATTGTGTGACTTGGCATCAATTTCCTCTTCAACTCTGAAGTGGTAAGGTATAAAATCTAATAATTTCACTTATCCATTTTTACTTAACTCTTGTGCTAATAATCTTTCTTTAAATCATGGTAGAACAACCCATTCTTAGATAATAAAGATTGTAATGGGTTAGAATCTGATTCTCATATAGTTCACTCATTGATCACTATGTATGCGAGGTGTAATGAATTGGGGTTTGCAAACAACGTGTTTGTTGAAATTTCAGAAAGAGATTTAGTTCTTGGAATTCTTTATTGTTGTTCCAAAATGGGGTTTGTGGCAAAATTGTCGGGTTGTTGGAGGGGTTTGTTAAAGAGTAAAGAAGACCATAGTGTTTTAGATAATTTATTCAAGCGTTCAAAGAAATTGAGATAAAGCAAAAAAGTTTGTAGTTTAATTTGGATTTCTGGTTGAAGAGTAAAAAAGACCATAGATTATTGGTAGTCATCTTCATTCTTCAGCTTTTGGATTCCAAATCTTATGTCAATCGTAGGACTCTGTATTTTAGAGTACTATGTAGATAGGGGTATTTCGGCCATTTTAAATTATTGTTTGGGTTAAGTCCCGGTTGATGGCCAAAGCCTAATAAAGATAAAAACCAGCTCCAAAACCTAATTTATACTAACATGTGGTGACCAAAACCTAAATCACCCTTTTTTTCTTTTTTTTTTTTCAATAAAACGAATTTCATTATTCAGAAAAGAATTACAGCTCGTACGAACGTACATTCTGGACTCTCTCTTTTACATTGAGTTTTACAACTTAAAACTTCCCTCCATACTATGAAAACAAAATGACCTAGCCTACTAATCAGCTGATACCAGTAACTACGAAAGATTAATTTATTAAAAATCTTTTGAAAGCTCCGTCCCTTCGACTCCACTCTTCCATTTCACACACATCCAATGACAATACTTAATGATATGATACAGACAAGTTACAGTAAATTTGCTTTTGCATAAAGTCCAAAACTATATACTGTACATGTATAAACATGCTTGCTAATTAAATTTGATCCTCGATCATGCATCTTTTAAGTCTAACTCAGTTGCAAACAAGGTGGTGGGTTCCCAAGTTGATCCATTATTTCCCAAGACATTGGTGCGTGGTAATGCTAGCATTTCTCCAAAAATAATTAGTTCAAACTTCAAAGTAGGACATGCACTTAGTAGAACAATCATGCAGAGTAGCTGGTCAAAGCTAGGAATGAAATTATCTTTAAAGGTTCACTCTTCACCCCAGCCCAAATCTGGTCAAAGACTCTGAACAGAGTAGCTGCCTACTTAAACCATACATCACGTACTCCCTTCTCCATATTCATACAAACACCTAGCACATCACACATATGTTTGGCACCCTCCACCCTCTACTTGGTATAAAATAAATAATATGGTGCATATCAAAATGGTGTATCTGCTATTGGAGTGATCATTCAAAATGATAAAAGGAGATTTCATTGCAGGTTTATCAAGAAAATGTCACAACACCACACATAATATGGCTGAATGGGAAGCTGCGGCTAGAAGTGGCTTAAAGCAAGCAGTATCAATGGGATAATGGAAGATGCAGATGGAAACAGATTCAAAACATGTCTTTGAAGTTTTGAAAAATAGTTTTAAACGTATACTACTGAAGTTTGACTCTTTTGTACTGGATTGTATATCTCTTATATCTATCTATTATACTATATTAAAGCAGAAAATACCCCTAAGAAAATATCTCTTCAATTAGGCTATCAATAAGACTGAAATTGATAGCCTAATTGAAGAGAATTTTGATTAAGTTTGGGTATATTTGTAATTAGACAAAAGTGGACCACCATTACAGATATAATTAAGCCCAATTAGACCATGGGAATAATTAAGCCCAATAAAAAAAATTAAAAGAATACCCAATCCCAAGTATAATCAAGTCCAGCCCGTACCCAGTTGGACCAAATCACAAGCATAATTAAAATACAGTAAAACTTCGATAAATTAATAGCCTTGAGACTAGAGAAAATTATTAATTAAACGAGATATTAATTCATCGATTAATTAATAAACTATTAATTTACATACACAATATATTTTCATGTATGTCTTTCTTTTTAGGGGGCTAACATGATGAAGCTGGATAATCATTTTATTCTAGAACCGATTTCACGAAAAGAAACACTAAAATCGATAATGATATTGGAATAATTTCTTCTTGCAATACAAAATACAACACCAGATCAACTCATCACACTACAAAAATTTAGAGACGAGGTTCAAACCAAAATCAATTTTGAGAAAAAAAAAAACAATAATTAACTTTCATTATAAAAAAATATAAAATATATTTGTATATCAAAAAAATATTAATTTATATATTAGTTGGGCCTTCAAGGATTTTTCTAAAATGTATTAATTATCTAATACATTTACCGAAATATTAATTTATCAACATATGCCCAAGTTGGGACCAGCCAAAAATATTATTTAAAGGAGATAATTAATTTATCGGGTATTATCTTATCGAGGTTTTACTATATCTTTTCAGTTATGCTGAAATTGATAAATTAATTGAAGAGAAATTCATTCAATTTTGGGTATTTTTGAAACTACACAAAATAAATAAAAATGGGTCAATATGTAATTTCACATATTAAATACAACAACCTTCATAAGTAACCCTAACTCGAATTCTTTATAAGCAATAAACCACATTATCACCACTAAATCTAATACCAATAATTGACTACCATTGATAAAATGCTCTAACTCGAATTTCTTTCAATTCAACAATTTTAACTTCAATAAGTTTACCAGTAATCTTTTTTGAATAAGTAGCTAAATAATTATCTGGTGGAAGTAGTGATTTACATTGAAATCACCAGATGATTTACTACATTTGTACAACTTTTCCATCTATTATACTCTATTAAAGCTGGAAATATCCTTAAAAAAACATCTCTTCAATTAGATTGAAATTAATAGCTTAATTGAAGAGAATTTTGATTGAGTTTGGGAATCAAGTCCAGCCCGTACAAAAAATACAGTAAAACCTCGATAAATTAATAGCCTTGGAAATAGAGAAAATTATTAATTAAATGAGATATCAATTCATCTATTAATTAATAAATTGTTAATTAACATAATTAACAGTATATTTTTATGTATATCTTTCTTTTTTTTCAAGGGGGGGGGGGGGGGGGGCTAATATGATGAAACTGGACAATCTTTTTATTCTAAAACCCGTTCCACGAAAAGAAACACTAAAATCGATAATGATATTGGAATAATTTCTTCTTGCAATACAAACTACAACACCAGATCAACTTATCACACTACAAAAATTCAGAGACGAGGTTCAAACCAAAATCAATCTTGAGAAAAAACAAGCAAAAATTGACTTTTATTATAAAAAAAAATATAAAATATATTTGTATATCAAAAAAATATTAATTTATATATTAGTTGGGCATTCAAGGATTTTTCTAAAATGTATTATCTAATAAATTTAGCGAAATATTAATTTATTAACATATGCTCAAGTTGGGACCAGCTAAAAATATTATTTAAAGGAGATAATTAATTTATCGGGTATTATCTTATCGAGGTTTTACCGTATCTCTTCAATTAAGCTGAAATTGATAACTTAATCGAAGAGAAATTCAAAACTCACCAAGATTTACATTGAAATCACCAGATGATTTATTACGTTTATACAACTTTTCCATCTTCCTCTTCACTCAAAGTCTATGTCTGCTTATATGCTTATATTTGATCCATGTATATATGATGTTTGCTGAAGATCTCTCGACGACACAAAAATCAAAACTCACCAGTATTCTAAGTCAAATGGGCAGCTATTCAAGTTTATTAATAAGATCATTAATAATATTAATATGATATTATTGTAGACACACGTCAAACATGTTTGTGATGGTCATTTTCAATTACATTCTAGATTTGACAAAAAGTATATTTTGCAAGAATATGGAGAACCAGTAATCTATTTCTTTTCCTTGCACTTATTAGGAATTGACAAAAAGTAAATGAAAATAGAAAATAAACTCCAATAAAGATGATGATATAATCTTCAATACATTTCAATGGTGGGGATACGAAAAGGGACCCAAGTAGCAGTAAGACTTATTTACTGCAATTTCATGAAATTTGAGTCCCTTAATTTGTGATCTAATGTACATAAATGTGTTGCAGATGAGACTATATCAAAAAATGTCGCAAGATTCACACAGACATGGATTGTATGGTTGCCTTCCGGAAATGCTTAACTACAGGCCTAACGGGATCTCTCCATCACATTACAAGTAAGTCATTTTTATCATCATAATAGTTTGTTAAAGATTTCGAATTTTCATGATGTTAACTGTTACAAGCCAATTAAGAGACGCTCGACTGCTAATGGACTACTGTGAAAAGATTGTTTTCCAAAGTGATGAAGCCTCAACAACCGAGCCAGACTAAATTCTAATTGAGACTTTGAGAATTGAGAGTACTGCAAAATCCCATTCTCCTGGATATCTTCAAATGTTTTGGGTTTAATTTTCATGTATATATAATAATCATTTAATTTCATTACTCAAAGATTTATAATAATTCTAAATGAAATCATACCAGATCATAGACTTTTGAAACGGGCTAAACAAAATATTACAAGTTACAAACCAAAAGTAATATAAAACCCCCAAAAAAAAAACTTTAAAACAATCAGATATGCCCATGCATTGCACGGGCTTAAGGACTAGTTATCTACTATGTACCTAGGCAAGCTAACCAAAGTGGAGACCTGTTATCTAAAAAAGGCCTGACTAGTAGTCCTAATAAGGATTGGTTTTCTGAAGTCCCTACTCATCTCAGGACAGTTTTGTACTCTGGATTTTAGGGGAGGGCTTCCACTTTTGCGAGGCCCCTTTTTCTGGTCTCAATTAGAAAACAGTATTATTAAAAAAAAAAAAAAAAAAAAACAATCCTGCAAGTAGGGCTGTTAAATGAACTGAACAACTCGAGCCGAGTCGTATAGCTAAACGAGCCGAGCTTGAATATAAAATAAAGCTCATATAAAATTTGGGCTCGGCTCGTTCATATAAAATTCTACTTTTATATATAATTTAATCGAGTAGCTCGAGCTCGGCTCGGGCTCGACTCGTTAAAAGCTCGGCTCGCGTATAGCTAAACGAGCCGAGTTCGAACATACCAAAACTCGGCTCGTTTAACACCCGTACATGCAAGTATATGTATGATGCCTGGGCATCCACAAATGTTTTATTTTTCTCTTCCACAAAAAAAGGAAAAGAAATGATAAGCCCAAATAGGATTGAGTCTAAATATTTTTCAAATGAACTGATTTTTTATATAATAAATCTATATAGTAAAAAAATCATATCTACCAAAAATTATGCCAATTCAACATGTACAAGTACCTAAATAAGATTAAGTTAATATTGAGTCAAATATTTCTTGAATCCCTAAAACTATAGTTCAAAATATCAAAGATATCCGAGACATCCCACGCATTATATCATTTTTTGAGAAATCAAACACACAAATATCCACGAATACTCGGCCTTCATATTAGTTTTTACTTTCTAGTATTGAAATCTCAGCAAAATCCGTTTTTCCGTTTTTCCAGAATTCAAAATTTCGCTCGAAATCAGCATCTTGAACTATGCCTGGAATCTCTCCCTTCCCATGGGCCTTTTCAAGTTCCAACTATGTGAGTGACAAACCATGAGGCTTGGGCATTCATTTGTCCATTGAACTGAAGTCCACAGTTTGGTTTTGTTTTGTTTTTTTTCACAAGTAAAACCAGCAGAACCAAGAAAGAAAAAAAGAAACAGAAAGAGATCATCGATGTTATCGAAGAAGAGAAAACAAAAATAAAAAAATACTAATTAAAACTCTCAAAACTTTCTCACTCATTCATTCACTCATCACTCACCACTTTGCTTTCTCCGAAACCTCTTCTACAAGAAATACAGAATCTTCAATCTTGGTCTTGTAATGGCAACTCTCGCTAATCCTTTTGTTTCTTCTACTCGAAACCCTCACTTTCATTTCTCTTCTTCTGGTAATTCTTCTCTTCTTCAATTTTTTTTTTTTTTTTTTTTTTTATTCTTGGATCTGTTTCGAATTATTGTTCATTTATATAGCCAAATTGATATGGGTATTTCATAAAAATAGTGTTGAATAATTGAAATGATTTTGGAGATGATTCTATTATGTAAATCTGACTTGGGTAACTAATTTTGCGCAAATTTTCTTATTGTATTATGCTTTTATTATTTGACTAGCTAAGGTTTTTACCTTTAAATCAGCTGAAAAGTTTGTTATATTTATAGAACTAGCTTCTTAATCTGTTATTAGGCTTTATGTTTGTTATATAGTGTACTGATAAGAATTGAATAATAAAACACTCAACTAAAAGAGACTATGGAGCAATGGATATATGGGTGACTGGGTGGTGATGGAATATAATATTACATGATAAAAAAGACAGTTGTGAGTTGTGACTCCACAAAATGATGGACATGAATTTTCATGAAAAGGTCTAGCTGTATAGTTTTAATGGAATTTCATCTCCTTGGTTCCATGCTTTAGGAAAACCTTTTGGCAAGACATAAATTAATATCACCATTTTAAACACTTGCGTCGAATATACCAATCCACATTTTCTCTGCTATATTTTCTATTATACTTGGATGGACTAAAAGAAAGCATTCTGTAGTTAAAAAGTAGTGGAAAATAATTGTTCTATGTTTACCATTTATATGTGTATATCTGCCCTTTCTTTCCATATGTTTGCAATCTCTTCTTTAATGTCAGTTTATGTTAGCGTAGCACAATTTAACACGATTCCTTGTAGCATTGTTCGGGCTTTGTACGTATAACTTGCACTGGAAAATTTGAAGTAGTTTGTTCTCCCTGGAGTAATCTATGAAATGTTGTTTCCCCAGTTTAAGGCCATGATTTCTCTTCCTTGTAGATTGTCAGCCTATTTTACGGTCTTACCCTCTACAAATACCTTTGTGTTGTTATGCAGGCTCTTCCTCTAAGCTAGAAGAGCAATGGATTGTGAACACTAGCCCACGTAACCTATCTCTCACTCCCATTCGCCAAAAGAAAGGAGGAATTTCGACTTCTAAGAGATCTCTGACAGTGCAAGCAGGCTATAGGTATTCTTTTTCATATTCTGTGACATTGGTTTTTCAAATGATAAAACATCACATCTAATTGGGATCCGTAACTGATGTGCTTACAGTAATACAGCTTGAACTGATATCGGTTCATGTTTGATCTTATGTTTTAATGATTGTAATGCTATATTAGGATGAATAATGAATCATGTCATGTTTTTTTTTGTTGTATGAGTTGTTACTGAACTTCCTTTCTTCCGGTCTCATCCAATGCTTATGGACATGTTTGCCAGACTGCCAGTGTAATTGCAAGTTGCTACCTAAACACAATGATTGACTATCCAGATGCAGAACTTAAGTATTATTTTCAAATGGCCATATGCATTCTTGTAATTTACCATGTATTCTTAAAGTTATAATTCCTGAACAATCTTAGATCTTCATTTGCTAGTATATTAGTGTATATAGCGAGAGTTGCTAACATATTATGACATCCTTTTGTCCTTTGTATAGGGTAGCTATTAACAAATTTTGTTCTATTTCCTTTTAATTTGAGGTATATGCACTGTGTATAAGATGTATACTATGAAGTCTTTGAGAGTATCCCCAAGCTTATAGTAAGCTACTAGCTAAATACAAACACCACCGTAGTCTTGCATCCCAAGCTTGTGTCTAGTAGTAGTGGGTTATGGTAATTCCAAGGAATATGTTTGATGAAACACTCGTAGAAGATTACCAACACTTGTCCTGACTGTTTCATGACCATTTTCAGATTCCTTTTTATTGCATTTCTGCAAAACTATTGGTGTATCTTCCTATGTCTCTCGTTTCTTTTAAGCATTTGCTGTATTTTGAATCTTACACAGTTTATGTGGCATTGAGAAACAGTTGCTGATGATTTGGAATAAACCAAATAATATTCAAGTATCATTTTGTAGCTTCTGCTTGTCACATTACATTGGCTCCTTCACATTATATATGGTTTTTGTTTATGTTTTGTGTTTTGGTCTGAGTTCAGTGGAGATGCGGGAAGACCCAGTACTGGAAGTATCTTCGTTGGTGGCTTTATATTGGGAGGAATTGTGGTTGGAACACTAGGTTGCGTTTATGCGCCTCAAGTAAGTTTGGTTTAGCCATTGTTATTTGACTATGTTGATCACATTCGTATGGAAATATTATTTAGCAGTTTAGTGCCCACTGTGGATTTAGCACTGTAATCTTTAGTTAAGTTTCAATTTCATCCATATTGGTTGAGGAAGTTATATCCTCGACCAGGATCTATACAAACTGTTTGTAATGCCTTGGAAAGTTATCCATTTATTTTAAATCAAATTGTCTGCGTGTAACTCCTTTGGAGCATGAACAATAAGAGTAAAGAGTTTATTGACCAGATGGTCTTGATATGTGGACAAATGTACTGATTATAAGACATTGCTTCTAGGATAAATTACATTGTTTAGATTGTTAATTGTATGGATAATCGGTCGCTCAACCACTGAGATCAAGATCTTTTTAGCCTTTTAATATGAAAGTATTCGAAGTAAATATATGAAACAAAGTCACAGAGACAGATACCTGAAATGATGAGATATTCTTAAAACGCCCAATAATTGCAGGCCTTTCTCCAGAAACTGCCGATATTGTCTATGACTGTTTTCATGTAGTTATGTTTGTTTAAGTAATGGAAAGATGCGGATATTTAGTGAAACATGAATGACATTTCAACTTGAGAGACCACAGTGGACCTCTACACTGGAGTTTTAGTGGATAACTTTTACCTCTTTTTTGGGGGGCGATACGTATTATTTATAACTTTGAAGACAACATTATTAACTGTATAATCGGATCTTACAGATCAGCAAGGCACTAGCTGGGACAGACAGAAAAGAAATAATGAGGAAGCTGCCAAAATTTATTTACGATGAAGAAAAAGCTTTGGAGGTGAGAGACTTAATCCTTTGGTTTATTATATGAGTTCAAGTTTAATCCTGGGAATCTCTTTTCTTGATTTAAGTTTCCTATTCACTGATTACACTGTTCAATGGGCTTAGAGACTGGAGAGGTGATCTACAACAAAGACGTGCAATGCATCACTTCAATTGATTTTCATGATCATCCTGCTCTTTATTTATTTCTCTGATGCATCTGATTATTCGTTTTTTTACTTGGGTCTCTTTTCTCCTTACTGTGTTTTGATAAATTTTTTATTCATGACGGGATAGCTAATCAACTTGACATAGGATCTAACCATGATCATTTGAGATTAAGCATTGAAGAGTTACTAAACTTTGTTGAGCAAAATCACCTTAAAAACTAATCGATAGTGCTTGATATTCCCAGAGATTTGCGTATGCAAAACAGAATAAAACAAAAGAAAACCACCAAATGGTTTTATCTAGTTTATCTTGCTCTGATGGAATGCTGACTGTTATACAGATTTAGGGGTGCTCGTTTTCACTAAAAGTCAGCCTTGTGTCAGAAATTTGTTTGACTTTTGCATGTCTTGGTCTGAAACACTGAAGTCAGACTGGGGAATAGGGTAAGACTTATAAGACTCATGGTGACCTAGGTCAACATTGTCGTATTCTTCGTGAGCATCTTTATTTTATGAATGACATCGAGCTGTATACGCTTTGTTAAATATTTGATAGAATTGATCAGAATACTGATATCATGTGTGTCTGTATGAATACACTCGTTCCCACTAGTCTTTATTTCTTAGGGACATTGTGGCTGTTGAAAACTGTTTATTTTATTCTTTTCGAGTAATGAAAAGAAAGGAAGGAAGAATTCTTTGCATATAACTTAACTTTTATGTTATCGTTTGATTTATTGTTTAGACATGATGTAATGTGGTGACATGATTACAAATGACAGAAGACGAGGAAGATACTGGCAGACAAGATTGAACAGCTGAACTCAGCAATTGATGACGTTTCGTCTCAGCTTCGTACAGGTGATCCTCCAAATGGTGTGCCTGTATCATCAGATGAGATTGAAGCTGCCGCCTGAAAAAGATTATAGCTCACAATGTTATAATCACTTCTCTATTTGTGATCCCCTCAGAGAGTAAATAATAGCCGGAGTAGTTTGTAGTTTTCTCCTTATTTGGTCATGTTGGTCCAAATACTTCCACCTGTGCACTGTACTGCAGAAACCGACATCTGCTTCACCGAACATTACTAGTTCACTTGAAATGACTTTGGTTTATTATTCCGAGGTTGGACATCTGAACTATCTTTATATTCCACAAATGCATGATATAGCATTTTGCATATTCTCTGCTGGATTTTCTTGTAGCATTTGTTTTTCGTAGTTGCCATTTCACTAAATTAGATATTTAGATACCTACTCATGCTAAATATAGTAGGTATGAACAATGTACCCTAGTTTTGGAGTTTTTTTTTTGATAAATTGGGTTTTTTATTGATATCTAAAAAAAATTACAAGAGTTTCAGTAATGACTCCAGTGATAGAGATGTTCACTGTGAGCCATTCTCAACTCTGAGTGATATACAAATGAATAACAATCCTCAAAAAAGCTGAAAACAAAATTAAGGAAGTAACAACATATTCCAGTTTACGATCAAATCCTTGAAACTATAGTCCTTGTTCCTACCAGCCCCTCCAATCCAGAACCATAGTAGAGACTTGGTGTCTCTGCAGACTTTGCTCAAGTCAGGTACTGTGCCTCTGAAAATGAAGTTGTTCTGCGTGTGCCAAAGTGTCCCTAAATTTCAGTTGTGTGCTCTTGACCAATCCATGATCTGGGAGTGGTAGTGGGAACTGGGAAGTTGATTCAATTTATTGCTAGTGGACCATTGGACACTCTAAAGTCTAGACTCTAAACCATGCAACTCCAGTTTATTTTTTAAGTTTCTTTCAGTTCATTTGCATATAAATGATAACCCAAACCAAACTGATTAGTGCACTGAATTGGAACAAAAGAATGTTGGCCACCTTACATCTTCAAGTCTCTATTTCTATCAGTCACAATCTTTTCATGATCCAATTCAGCCTTATGATCATTTCAAGTTTCTAAACTTCTGCTTGAAGTGGTTAGGTTAAGTTTTGCTGAACAAGAAGAACAACCAAAGATAACAATCAAGCTTCATTACCTTGGCTAGATAGTGAAGCTGTCAAAGAAGGAACAATGATTAAGACATTAATTGGCTGTATTGTATAACTCTTAAAACAAAAGTCAAGTACTGATAAGATTTAGAGAGCAGATTAGAGTTAACCTTAATATCTTAAAGCATGGTCTCCTCAGTTTAAGACCAAGTCTAACAACACTAACCTCAATAATGTGTGATTGTGACCTGTGAGAATGTTTGGACTTGAGACTTGATCAAACTTCATAGTACACTATTACTCTATTTCAACTATTTTTCTTTTCTTTTAGACATAAGTATATTAACAATGTACAAAATGCATCTTGAAAAAGACAATAAATCATTCGGTTTTCTCTATGTAATTGCCACCTACCACAGAACAAGAAGAAAATAAAATTTAGAGTACCTCTTCCATACATTGTTTAACTTAACTATACCAAGAGCTTTCACTTAAGACACCCATGCTTGCATATTATCAAATGGAGTACTGTAAATTGTATGACCATTTCAAATCTCTTTGAAAAAGATAACCAACAAACATATGACTTCAATATTATAACCAGATACCAGTTCATGCTATTACTTTCAACTTGCAAGTTGCAACACCTACCATAGCATCATGATCTGTTAATGTTAAATTCAGCAGTCTCTACAATGATCCACTGGATTATTTTTTCTTGTCTTAGCCGTGCTGAGGGTTTTCATGGGGTTACAACCATTAAAATCAAACCTCGACATGCAAGAGTGGGTATGGGACCATTACTTACTAACTCCATGGAGTTCCAATGTATTTCTGATGTAGGACTTTGGTCCCATGGCCTTATGGTTACCGCAACTTGTCTGGAAACTTAAATGTAATATTGAACCATTATCACTGAAACAGACCATTCATCTAAAGTGAATCAATATCCACATCATTTCATGTTAAAGAAATGATTCATGCATTATCATGAATATTAGGCGGTTTCGGATAGCGGATACTCCTAAATAGACTGAAAATATTCCTGGCTATCAACATTAACATGATGTGTTACACAATACTTCTGGCTATCAACCTATCGGCTTCGGAAGCTTGTTAATATGTAAAAAGTGAATGTTGATTCATGGAAATATCTCCATGCATGATGAAAGTTTTGTTGACCACTAATTCAGCACCTTCAGAAGAGTGTGCATCGTGTGTTAATATTAAATGGCGATGCCATGTTCATAGACAATTACAGAAAAGTCAATAATCCAAATTAAATGATTTCCATTCCTGTTTTTGTATTATTTCCTTTGTTCTTCAACTGTGTTTGTTCTTTGGTTTGGTTTATATATATTGTTTACATAATATGCTCTCATCATTGATATCTTCTTGGGGAACCTATAGCCGGCTAAATATATTAGATTGTAAACATATAAGATTGAGTTTATTGAGCAAAAGCTCCAGAATTGTTGTAGCAAATTCAGGACTACTACAGATACAGACAGAAAGCACCATGACAAAGTTCAGCGCGTAATACTACTGCTTTTAAACTCTTTTTCAGCTAAACTAATCTCTCCTGCCTTACCTATGTTCTTAAAACATTGTTCTCGTAAATCCCCTAGTGTCTTTTATCTGTCTGTGGAGAGATCAGTTCTTTTCTTATAGTGGTAGAAGTATTCTAGTTCTTGGTGCACGAGATTGTCTGTAGTTATGGCGCCTGCAACAGGAGAACGGTCATTAAAGGAAACACCAACTTGGGCTGTTGCTACTGTTTGTGCTGTCTTTGTGATTATCTCTGTTATCATTGAACATGGGATTCATTCTCTTGCGAAGGTAAGTTATACACATCTTCATAGAGGGGCTGTAGATGTACATAGAGTAGGCCTTGTTTTAATCATATTATCTTGCTTCCTTCTTTTATAACAGTGGTTTCAAAAGAAGCAAAAGAAAGCCATGAGTGAAGCCTTGGAGAAAATCAAAGCTGGTATGTATCTTCTCTTGTCTAAACAGATTAAAATGTAAACTATGCAAAATCTCAAAACCTTTAGAACCCCCCATGAAGACTTATTGAGGTCCAAAGACCACAATTAGCATATCCTTGATGAAGATCGATTTCTGCTGCTTCAAGTTGTACATCATGATCAGCATAGGTGTCGAGCTTTTTTGTTACTACATTGTTCGGAGAGCTTTTAAGTATGCAATTTTTTGAATGTATATACTGCAGTTGACCTGCCATAGATAAAAATATATGCATATCAGAGAACCAAGTACATGTGTTTCTCAAATGTTTCTTAGTCTTTGATTTTGATTGATGTGCAGAGCTAATGTTACTAGGCTTCATCTCTCTACTCCTCACTGTTGGTACAGAACCAATAACTAAAATATGTATAACAAAAAAATGGGGGGATTCTATGCTCCCATGTAAGAAACCTTATGAAGGTGGCGATACTGACGATGGTAAGGATAGAAGAAAATTGCTCTGGTTGGCGGAAGATGTAATATGGCGTAGATCTTTGGCAGCAGATTCCGGGAAAAAAGATTACTGTGCCGATTCTGTAAGTACTGCTCCTTCATACTTGATTGAGCTCTTTCAAATTGACTGAGGCATTACACGAAACTGTATTCATCTTATGGTTCAATGATCATATATTGTTCAAGTTATCAAGGTTATGTTTACTTTGACAACCACGGAAGAAATTGGTAGGTTATCCACCTTGAGGTGGTTAGGGTCATTAGCTGAAACTGGCTCATGGCAGAAATTACTAGTTCTCTGAATAACACTTTGACCACAAGAACAGAAGATAGCACAAGTCATTCCTATGCAGTTTACACACTAGACAAGCAAGTAGACACATTAGCTGACACTATATCAGTGTTCTCACTAACTGGTATTTTAGTGTTAGTTTATATCGACACATCCAAACAATCACCCCATTGGATGACTAGTCTCTGACCATCCGTCACTGTTGTCCATATCACAATTTAATACAGAATTCTTATATTCTTTACTGTGGGACTTCACTAAACTGATGCGGTGCTATTGATTTGTCTCTGCAACATTTCAAGGTGCATCCATCTCGAAGAGACATGCACAAGCGGCACCTGGTTTACACTGGGTTTTGCTTAGTCCCAAATTCTCACTAACTACAGTCTGCATTGTAACACTTGAGATGCAACAACCAAACTGTTAATTCCATATGCTGTCATATTTGATATAGAGCTGACTTTTGCATTTTCCTTGATTGTTTCAGGGCAAGGTTTCACTGATTTCCTATACTGGGTTGCACCAATTGCATATATTCATATTTGTCCTCGCTGTATTCCATATTCTCTACAGTGTCATCCTTATGCTTCTAGGACAAGCGAAAGTAAGGATCTTACCTGCAACGTTTTAATTAAATCCGATCGGTAAGGTCCGTTCTGTATTCTAAAATTGCTAGATGTTCACACTTCACAGATGAACAAATGGAAGGCGTGGGAATTGGAAACAGCCTCCTTGGAATATCAGTTTACAAATGGTACATGTCCCTGTTTAATTTGAAAAGAATGCGATTTTGTTACGCGACATGATCTAATATGTTTGATTTTATCTCTAGATCCTGCAAGATTTCGGTTTGCTCACCAAACTTCCTTTGTGAAGAGGCATGCTGGATGGTCAAGAAAACCTGGTTTCAGATGGATTGTAAGATATTCACTCTCTTTGTGCAACCATATGTATGACAATTATAAAGGGTTTCAAGCGCATGGCGCACCTTATATGCTACAACTTTAACACAATTTTCTCTCTTTGCCAGGTTTCCTTCTTTAGGCAATTCTTTGGTTCGATATCAAAGGTTGACTATTTGACCATGCGCCATGGATTTATCAATGTAAGATACTGTATACGCACATTTATTTTAGCTGATAGTAAATATTGAATGCAGATGTGAAGACGATGAGTATGATCTCGGTGGTTATACTTCTAAATGTTTATCAGCTCTATACGTTTTTCAGTGTTGCAAAAAATATTCCATTTCACATTTTGTTAGCAACTCATCCAACTTATTTTCTTTAGCCAAATTCTTTACTAAGACAAACAAACATGCAGAAACATTTGGCTCAAAACAGCAAATTTGATTTCCACAAGTACATTAAGAGATCCATGGAAGATGACTTTAAAGTCGTTGTTGGTATCAGGTATGTGTCTCTTTCTCTTTCACTTCTTGTTTTTGTTGGTGTAACTGGTTGAACAGGAGCTTTGTACTCAAGCTAATAGAAATTAAAGCTTTGTTAAGATGATTCTCTTTGCTTGTCTAACTATACTGTATATTTGTCTGGGCAGTCTTTCGCTGTGGTTTTTCGCGGTTGCATTTTTGTTTCTGAATGTTTACAGTAAGATACATCATACCTTTAGCCTATTTATTTTTTATGTTGTGTTGTACGTCTTTCAAACAACATCGTGATCTTTTTTGTGTAGATTGGTACACGCTCACCTGGATATCTTTTGTGCCACTCATAGTAAGATATATCTCATCAAACTTTCATATAACATCCAATGTCACAACATTTCATATTAACCTTGACCCATGTTGAACAGATACTTCTAGTACTCGGAACGAAACTTGAAATTATTATATCGGAGATGGCTCATCAAATCCAAGACCGAACCACTGTAGTCAAAGGAGCTCCTGTTGTAGAGCCTAGTAACAAGCTCTTCTGGTTTAATAAGCCAGAGTGGATTCTTTTCTTGATACAGTTCACCTTGTTCCAGGTATGTTCTGCTTTATAGTACTTCCAGAATCATACCCTATATGTTCTGCTTTATAAATATGAAGTTGTTCACTGGGATGATTTTAAAATGTACCAGGTCGAATAAGTTTGTCGCAAATATTATTGTTATAGTCTAGCTCCTTGCTAACAAAGTGCTAATTATTCTCACTGTTACGTATACAGAATGCGTTCCAGATGGCATACTTTTTGTGGACATGGGTAAGTTTGCGCCTGTTATCGTTTTCTATGTCATCTTAATCTCTGCATATAGGATTCAAGAAATTATTGTAGCTAGACATGCAACCTTGAAACTTTGTATATGTTAATGATGTTAGTCCATCTATATCTTCAGTGAGTAGTTAGCAGAGGTTTTATGAATTTCTCAACCCTGTTTCTTGATTGGAGAAGCTATATCTTACCTACTACGATATTTCAATGCAGTACGAGTTTGGGCTCAAATCGTGCTTCCATGAAAATGCAGTAGCCCTTGTAATAAGGGTTTTCCTTGGCGTAGCTCTTCAGATCTTGTCTAGCTATATCACCTTCCCTCTATATTGCTTAGTAACACAAGTGAGTTTTCTTTACTCAACTGTACCAATGAACGACAGCAGAAGTGCAGATCTTTATGCTATAACTAATAAACTAAATCGATTTATCCGGGGCTATGTGTTTGCAGATGGGATCTCATATGAAGCAGGCAATATTTGAAGAACAAACAGCGAAAGCTCTAATGAAATGGAGAAAAGCAGCAAAGGCTAAGAAGAAATCAAGGGCAGCAGGCTTGGATGGCTCCTCGTTTATTAGTGGAGACAACACCCCCAGCATGGGTTCATCCCCTATACATTTGCTCCACAAGCATAAATCAAACACAGCCGATATAGAAAGCGTTATGAATTCCCCACGGTCTTACCAATCAGATACCGATCTGTCAGATTACGAACTTCCAACCCCCGTGTCTCATCATGTTGAAGAAGTACAAAGACATCAATTCCATAACAGAGATGGAGATATTCCTAGTGGTGACTTTTCTTTTGTCAAGCCGTAAAAGGAAATTGATATTTGTTACTTATAAGGCCGGTCAGATATATATATATTTCAAGTATGATGCTGCAAACTTGTATAGTACAATAGTTAGTCAAATGACTTTCACAAAAGAAATGTCTAAGCAACAAGATCTTAAGAATACAGTTTTTGATAGTATATTCCATTGATTGAAATAAGCCGACAAAAATGCGATCAATTATCACTTAACCTATTCCTAACAGACATGTTGAGGACACTAAAATGGGATAAAAAAGTGTCTCTCTTCTCATATTAGAATGTTCATGGTATATGCAATTGCGTCTGACAGATTTTTGAACTATATTGCATTATGTAGGCTGTTCTTAATGTGAAGCAAGTGTTTTCGATACAAATACCTAAACAGCTAAACTCATTATCCAATGATGTTTGCACTTTGCAGGATAGTGAAAAGCGGATCAAATATCTCTGTCGCATGCCATGATATCTCGAGTAATATATACCATTAGCAAGATCTGATCATGCACTCACTAACTCCCACAAAACCACTGCTAACATCTATCTTTACATAAAAACATTTACTAACATAATTAAGCAACTTCTGTCCTGTAAAAAACATCTCCTAATTATTTCGCTTAATTGTTTCGTAAGGTGAAATGTTTTGTAGAAAGCGCACTCTACATATTTTCGAGATTTCATATAGTATGACTAGATAATAGAAATGTACATGAAAAAAAAAAAAACTGGCCAGAAGGGGGAAACAAAACTATATGAATGACTGTAATTCATAAAGGGTTCATGTTCAACTTATGTCTTCAAAACCATCTTCTTATCATAAACACTATATGGTCATTATAATATGTTCACAAATCACAATCATATCATTTATCCATGTTCAACCAAAATTTCTAATAGAAAATTAAGATAAAGAAAGAAAGATTCCCATTGTTCCAACTTTTGTTAACTAGTGGATTATATTTAATCAAGTCTTTGATCAATATAATTAAATTACTTATCAAGAAAATGTTTTGCAATAAACAAACATCAGCTTTTAGACAAAAATCTGAGTTAAGAGTTTGTTACAAATCTTTTATTGATTTAACTAATAACTTTTAGCAGCTCATCTAAGACAAGCATGCTTTTTAGTCAAAATGTTCATATTATGATCAGGATATTACTAAAAGGACCTTGTCGAGCGCATTAATATTACCAAACTTCATAATCATGTTGGATTATGGCTTACATTAATTATTTATATACAATTTATTAAAGTAGAATCTACCAATAAGAAAATATTTTGGAGTACTAGCATTATAAATATTACCTCATGATCTTAATCCAAAATCTTTTCTAATGTTTACGAAATTTGATAGTAGCGATTTTTAAGTGAAAGCTCAAGAAAAAAATAAAAAAAAAACAGTTATACCAAATGTACTTAGATATGTTCCGTTAAAATTTCCTAGTTCCATTCTCCTTAATGTTATTGGCGAGAAAATTCGAGTTTTATCAACAAAATTTTTTAAAAAAAAAAAAAACTCAATTTATTTATGCCAACCTTGTGAATTTTATTTTTTTTAATAAAAATCACACTAGAAAAATATAAATACAAAAAAGAATTTAATAGATGGTCCAGATTGTGCCACCCAAAGATGGTATACCTACTAAAGTAGTGAGTAGCTGGCTAGCTGCTGCACCAAACTTAATTAATAAAAAAATTAACATATTTCATTGTCATTCCATAATTAGAAATAGTTCATTGTGTTTTATAGGTGCTTAATGAGGGCCTAGAACCATTTCCATGGAAAGGGAAAAAAAAAACGGACCCAATTAAGGTGTGGAAATATAAGATTGGACCAGTTAGGGAACTAATGGTAAAATAGGCCCAACCGCTGATTTCCGTGTCTTATGGACTAGTTTACCCTTCGACTGATGCAAAGACTTGTTTGCATATCATAAACATATAAACATACTTATTTATATCAGTCACAATACAAATATAAAATGCAAAGACTTGTTTGCATACTTGCAAACAACAACATAAACCATAAAATGTAAATGCAAAGAATTGTTTGCATACTCGAAACGACGACAAGATAAACTAGAAAATGTAAAGACTTGTTTGCATCAGTGATAACACATAAAGATTAAATGCAAAAACTTGTTTGCATACTCGAAACAATGACATACCATAAAATGCAAACATTTGTTTGCATAAACCAGAAGGGTATTATCGGTAGTGAAAGGGCCGTTTTTACATTATCAACGTTAAATGGGTCTTTTCTTATTTTACAAATGCTTAATGAGGGCCAATTTTACAAACCGGGCCTTAGTTGGGCCAATTGTGTTTTATAGGTGCTTAATGAGGGCCTAGAACCATTTCCATGGAAATAGTTAGTTAAATTCTATTTTTGGTAATTTAAAGAGAAAATATCAAAAGTTTAAGCAACTTCATTAATTACCCTTAAATCCTTAATTAAGAGTACCATCTAATATTAATACTTAAGAAAATCTAATATCCACCTGTAAATATCTGATTGGTTATTCTAAGACCAAAACACCATAAGTGGGCCCACTAAGCTGGACCATTCTATTTACACCAGTTATCCACGTGGCAGCCGGCTTTACTTTTAAATAACAGAACTGTTGGATAAAATGATGCCGTGAAGAGCACCTTATCATTAAATAAGTAAAAATCTTTTCTTCTTCTTCAGTTCATTTCATTTTCTTCTTCTTCTTCTACAGTTGTTACTGTGACTGAGTGAGATCGGTGTCTTATAGAAAGAAACCCTAAAACGAAAAATAAACTAAATGGGGTTTCTTAAAATGCGATTTGGGAATCTGGGTCGAGATTGAAATTGTTAAAAAACTTGTGTTTTCTGTGATTTGGAAGTGAAGTGAAGGAAAGATTGAAGAAAGTTTTGATTTATTGATTTTGAGTTTTATTTTGTGAGATTTATTGAAACCATTTGATTTGTTCTTGTTTTAAGTATTGATGCTGTTGAGGATGGCAACTTCCTGCACATACTTTTCAGGTACATTTTTCTTGACTTGTTATATTTTTTATTTATCTTTTTAAATAAACTTGCTTACCTCCTTTATCAAGTTTCTTCTACTCCTGTATTTTCTTGAACAAGTGAATTGATTTGGCAACCATTGGAGATGGGTCGGGTCGGGACAGATATTAACTATTGTAATTTAGATCTGGCCCATTTGAAAAAGGAAAAAAAAAATTACTCGATAAAAGCGTATGACGTGTTTCTGTAGCTCGAGAGAGATATGATACTTTTGCAATCTCCATCAAGATTTATATTGCAAGTGTTACTAAATCGTGTTCAGAAGTAAGTAGTCTTTCTAAAGATTTCTCTTCTTTTTTCCAGTTTTGTGCAATGATCACTAGTTAATTAGTTGAATTTGTATCCATTAATAATAATTTGTTTTTAGTATATAATATCAAACATTACAGTAATCATGTCAAGGATGTGAAATTTGTTGAATTATTAGTTTGAGTACTAATAGAAGGTTAATCTTTGTTCACAATGCTAAATGCCCTAGTTGTTGAAGAGGGGAAGATCAATAACTTAATAAGATCATTAAAAAAATGTCGCTTTTTATTAGAACCCAAGCTATAACTTTATCATTATGCCTATTGTTAATTCAAATTATGTTCATTAAGTAAGAGGGTGACACTAATCCAACCATTCATTTGTAAACGAAACTTTGATCTATGTCAAGCAAGGCCAAACAACTCATTTGGGTTTGTATGTATTATGTATATGTGCTTAATTTCTTGCATTTTATCTTTCTCAACCTTACCCTCCTTAGTCTTTGACATGTACATGGTGGTAGTCTTCATCGTCTTACCCCCTCTATTGCAATGTGCGGCATTTTGTTGGAAACAAGTACATGACATTTCGAGTGGTTCAGGCCTGTATAGAGGATGTTGATTATGTGGTTTTAAAGGATTGCTACTCGTTTTTTAATTTTAAGAAATATTTCCTTTAGACACTGTGTGTTAGAAGTGTGAATGGGGTTCTATTATGCAAGAATATAATATTTCTTTGTTTTTTTCTTGAGTTGTTTAAACTTTATTCTGATAGGTTAATTTGCCATTTTGGTATCATTTTTGCAGTATAGATAAAGGTGTTGAGTTAGACTGTCATTCTGTTTAGTTCGATGATGTCCGCTATCACATTCAGGTAATTATTAGCTTTGTCTTGTGTGCATTGTGACTTAATAGCAAGGAAATTGGCTTTTGTTGACCTGGAATAAAGTTTTTGTGCCATGTTGAAGTTCTGTTTGTTCTTTATTTGTATATTACTTATACTATACACTATGGGTGTGTTTGGTTCGTAGGAAAAGGTGGGAAAGGAAAGTGTTTTCCTGGAAAGTGCAAATTCCATTGTTTGGTTCAAACAGAAAACCAAAAAATTTTGAAAAGCAAATTCCCCGTGATTTTGAACTCGTCTTAAAAAAAGGAAACTGGACCTATTTTTTATTTTTCGGAAACCGCTTTCCCTTTTCTCTTATCTTCCTCTCGGTCTATTCTCTTCTCTCTTTCTCTCCTTTCTTGAGAGAAAATGGCGACTCCTTTCTACTTCTTCTTCTCTCTCTCTTAACCACATCTTCTTCCTTCCTGTATTTCTTCTTCTTCTCTCTCCCTCTCCTCTTGGTAGCTATTGATTACCATATTTACAGATCTAGAAGACTTCTTCCTAGCTTCAATCAACAAGGTAAGATTACCATCGAAATTTTCTTAACTTAGATCAGAATTTTTTATTCTTAAATATGTTTATATGTGAAATTTAATAATTATTTCATCAAAAAAGATGTAAATTTAGAATTTTTTTTTTTTTTTTTTTTGGTGGCGGTGGGGGGATTTTGCGAGCATAAGAGATTGTTTGTTATCAATAAAAATGTGAATTTTATTTCCATGTGAAGGTTCAAGGCTAATTATGGTTGCTAAGACTAATTTATGGGTTTGTTTGTTTTTTCTTTTTTTGCATTGGGTTGTCGAGACTTGTCGTTATTTTGTGCAAATTCTGTGCAACCTGAGCTTTAGAATTAAGTAGCTCATCTGGGGGAATTTTCGGAAACTTCATTGTTTTTCAACTGTATTGTAGGAACAAGTTGTGAAGGCTTTGAGGTATTTTCTCGGCACTGAAAAGGACAGGGCATATTTTCTCGACAACTATCAGACTCTATTCTCCATAGTTTGCAGGTAACAATGTTTTCCTGTTACTTAAATTTTATTACAATGCCAGGTTTGTCGCATAAACAAGATTTAGTAAAACTGGATGATTTGGATTTTCTAGTTAAGAGTTTAAAGAAATTTAATACAACTAGATGTTTTTATTAGTTTATGAAGTTGATTTGAGATGGTTTGCGAAGGAAAAATGTTAAAACTCAAACCCTTCTATTATACTTTCAGTACTTTAGTAATTCAGTTGGGTTATTAAGGTTTTTAGTTCAGTGCTTGTGGTCAGGGACTATGGGGGAACTATGGTAGATAATATAAGCATTGCGAATACAATGTAAATGGATAGCTATACAGTAATTATAATATATAATTTTTTTTTTTTGGTGGTATGGGTATATCTAAAGGTAATTTAGTGTCAACAACGTTGTTGTGTGCCGTCTTGAGTTCTCCATACTAAACCAACTCTATACCTCTGGTCTATTGTTGCGCTAAAAGAGATTGGGACAGTTATATTGTATGTGTTCATTGGTTATTCATTTAGGCCTGGTGGATGTTGATGAGGATAGACTTGGGGAACCATGTGTTACAGTTTTGAATCTCTAAATGCTAGCCCTCCTCGTATGGTAATCAGTTTTCCTTATCGATCAAAAAAAATTTAATGTGATACCAATTGTCTGTCTCTAAGTTTGGGCATTACTGCCATTTACTCATCCTGAGTTGGTGATTCGTTAACAACCCATTTCTAACGTTGGTCCCCACCGTGTCACGATTTTATATTATCTGTTCTGCTTCTTTCTTCATCACTCTCTGTCTCTCTCGTTCCACCTTAACTTGACTCAATCAATACACTTTCTTATGTTCCTCTAATCGTTTCTCTCTTCTTCTTCTCGTTGTTCGTTAAATTTCAGGTATTGAATTCGTTATTATTAGGTTTAATAATAGCTTAATTAATTTTCTTTGTTTGAAAGTGCTATTACAAATACAAGGAACACTTATATCTGTAATTTGTCTGAATGATTAAGTAGAAATTGTCTAAAATTTGAAACCTAATTGTTACCTAATTGATAGATAGATTGTTTGGTTTTGCAGCAGACTACAACATCTTAGACTAGTAGCTAAATATTGTATGCTCGGATTTTATGTAGCAATAAACTAATCTAAGTCAGCCAATGAGCCACGGATCATAGACTGTCTGATAATCCAATTAAATTGATTTGAGGTTTTCATAGGCATGGAAAGATTCTGTTTCAATGCTGTTTAAGTTCAATAACTACCTGTCTTTTTCAACTGCTTTCAATTATAGACTACTTCAGTTTTAGAGATGCCATTAATTAAGATTTAATAGACAAGCCATTAAGATTTGTACAAAGAGCAGCAGATGTGTGTTGTGTTCTTGTGTTTTGATAGCTTTTCCAACGCCAGTAATAACAAAGTTTATCATATCTTGAATGGATTATGGAACTTATGAACGGTAAAAAAGATGGCTAGACTTCTAAGACCTTTTCTAATCAGCTAATTTACAGCAAGTCGGCAATGACCGGTCAATGGAGAATTATCAAGTGATTTTCCAACGCCAACATTTCAGTATTTAATTGGATTAGTTTTACTTCACCGTGAATTATCAAGTGATTTTTCAGAAGATTGACGTAATGTCTTCTCTTCATGTGATTGTCAAGGTGTGATGTGTTATTTAGGACATATTGCCATGATTTTGGAAAAGTAAAAGCCTATTCATTGAAATGTCTTTACAGATTTAAACTTGCAGTGGATTCTATCTATCCACATTGCACTATATTAGTGTTGCCATTGTTCTTAACTGTTAATAATTTAATACTATGGATTCATTGGATTGCACAGATGCTTCATATCTGTTATGCCTATGTAGTCTTGAACAAACTGGTAATTTTGAAAGCTTTATGGGAAAATCCATCTCATTATTTAAAGAGTCTATGATCAAAATCCTTGTATGTAATTTCATAGGATTTTGTTTTTGTTCATGTGTTTGTTTCAGTGTATGGATTTCAATCTAATGTATACCATGGAAGAAAAACCTTGTTCTTTTGTGTTTCCATCTTACACCTATAATATCTTTTTCTTTCATAAAGTCTTATATGATCTTCTAAGAAACCGTAAGGCAGAATTTGATCTTATGAAATTCTACTACTTTTTGACTAAATCATCTTATATAAATGAGAAAACAAACAGAAATTAACCCTTCAAGCTCTTTTAAGACTTGATTATGATAAAACAAACAAGATCCAGTGTAGCAGTAGTTGTTTGATTATTGTTGGAATAGAAACTTCAGTTTAGAATAATCATGTCTGTTTTAGGTTTCTGTGAGTTGAAAGACTGCAATTATATTAAGCTCCGATTGATTCCAATCATTCTCTTGGAAGGCCCCTATTGTTTGAAGTTAGTGTGATGGCGTCTGTTCCTTCAAAGTTGTATTCAGGTTTTTCTCTCTTACTGAATTTTCTAGTTCTCTTAATTTTGCTTGTCATCCAGGTGACACTTCAACCTTTGCTTTGCAGATGATGTGAGCCTTCTTGTCGTCTTAATTGACACCAACCCTTTCTTCTGGGGCGGAGTAAACACCACCAATGCCAGCAGTTCTCTCTCTTTCTCCACATTCATTGCTCATGTAATCCCTCTCTCTGAACATTTTCATATATATATATATTGCAAGCCTAATTCATTCATATTTTGCAGGTTCTTTCTTTCATTAATTCCATTCTATTGCTTAATCAACTCAACCAAGTGGTTGTCATTGCTACCGGAGTGAACTCCTGTAACTACATATACGACTCCTCATCTCAAACTGTAACTGAGAATTCGGAGAATGGGATAATACCTGCTCGTTCTTCACAAATTCTGCGGAAATTGGAGGAATTTGTCAGCGCAGATGAACAGTTGAGTAAAGATTTATCTCAGGCCAGAGTGTTCTCTCTTTTGTCAGGATCATTGTCGTTAGCTCTCTGCTGTATCCTTGATTATCTTGTTGATGTTAATGGCTTTCTTTTGCTGTACTATACTGAAGTTTATTGGACTTAACTGAATTACTAGATATACAAAGGGTGTTTCGAACGGGATCACTCCATCCTCAGCCAAGAGTGAGTTTTAGATTTTATTTTCTACTATTATTTTCTTTTCTTGTTACACAAAATGTGGATTCTTGTTGATCTTATGTGCATATACTATAAAGAATGCCGAAGCTTTAAAACAAAATAAGTATAACATGCTGATTTCATTTTAAGAACTAATTCGGTTACAATGCAATGGTATTGGTTTTCATTTGGAGTAATACTTGAACATTTTTTCCAATGTTCTAGAGTTTGCGTCTACAATTGATACGATGTATCACTACCCGAAATTGGGATTGTGCATGTGATACTTTTGAAACCTTTTCTTTTGGTTTGTGTGTGTGTGCGTTGGGGGGGGGGGGGGGTGTTAGTGGTATTGCCCATTTATGACGAGTCTACTAAAATGCAGAACAGAGACTACATAAATAGATTCAATGAGAACTAACAAAAGAGATTAAGGCAAAAAAGAATCTGAAATAGAATTCTGAACATTGCTATTTTACAAGTTTATTATTTGGTAGTTTTTACCCCTACAATCCCCAAGGTCTTCATTTATTGTACTTTGTTTACCCAGTTTAATCGGATGCCCTTCCATATTATTTGGTTTCGGTCACATCGTCAGAGATGAAACTTCTGGGGTGGGTATTGTAGAAGTCAAGTGGATGAACGATGAAGAATAAAATAATTCGAGAGAGAGCGGATGGAAGAGGAAATTTTGATTGAGAAGGCCAAGGAGCTGGAAGGGAAGAGGAAGGAGGATGAAGAGGTGGATCTGTGAGTGTCATGGAGGGTAGAGAATTATAGTGTATGGGAGAAGAAATAACATGCAAGGTGAGATCAGGAGGTAGAGAAGTCAATCTTTGAAGGTGGTGTATCCGAATTCCGATTCTAGTGGAAGATTCCATGAAGAGGATGAGGATGGTAGATAGTTGGTTGCTGGTAATTGGGTGTAAGGTAGGTAAAGGGCGGAATTGTTAGACTAGAAATATAAAAGATGAATGATAATATTGATATATTAGGTTTTAAACTTACAAAGAAGCTAACTCTCTCTATATATAGAGAGAAACCACAATACCCTTACTTCCAACAGTTAGTAATCATGACTAGTTAGAATCATAGTGTAACGGGTTTCAGGGTTGTAAGGAATTAGTTACTGCTTATTCCTTGCACAACTACTTCTTAGTCTAATAGATCTATCATATCAATGAATACATTTATTTATTAAAATAATATTCCCATGGATTTGATGGAGTTGGAAGAAGAAACATGAATCTTTCTCATGATCGTGTGGAGAGCGTTTGTTTTAAAAAAGTGTTTAATCTTTTTGTTTTTGTTTTATGAGCTAAGATGGTTGGTTTAATGTTAGAAGAATAATGTGTAGGAATTTGATTGACAATCGATTACAGATTTTATGCCTGCAGGGATCTCCGGATGGACCTGAACAGTATGTTTTCGTACTTCTTGATCACTGTTATCTTAATCCATTTGGGTTTGTCTTCTGAAAGGTTATCTTGGCAGATATGTTGCAGTAATGAATGCAATTTTCTCAGCGCAGCGTTCCATGGTATCGTATTTAGGACTTGCCTTTCGTCGCTTTCTACCAAATACCTTTTTATGAGATTAAACAGTTTCCAAAGTTCAATTATTATTTTCATTCCTTGTATACTTGTGTAATGTGTTGTGATTTCAAACACGAATCATTTAGTATAAATCATTGAAAAGGACTGAATTTGATCAAACTTTAAATTATAAGAACATTATACCTATATGTTGCCTACCTATATCATACAAATTTGTAACTGACATCACAATGATCATGTCATTTATATTACGATCGAAAGATACCAGTAGTTAGTTTATTGTCAATGCGGTCAGTCTATTAGTCCTGCACAAAATCTCTTACTAACAAATGAATCCAATCTCTAAGATAACTACAGGTACCTATATCTAACTAATTTTCAATCAATCACTCTTTGCTTGAATGCATGTGAGGATGAATTCTATTAAGTATAACTATGGAGAAATGAATCATACAGGGGACATATTACACATGTGCATATATCACCTTGTATAACCAAAAGAAACCAGATAAAAGTTAGCCTAAACCTATTTGAATCTGTATTAAGCCCTGGATAGTATTTAACATCAGTGATATTTTTTATTTATAAAAGAGGAAGGTTTTGTGATTATCTCTATTATTGGTCTAAATCTTTAAGTAACATTTTGCGCTAGAACATAATTTTATAATTCATTGTGTGCTTACAAGCTGTTAATATTCTGTGACTGCAGGTTCCCATAGATTCTTGTGTTATAGGATCTCAGCATTCTGCCTTTTTGCAACAGGTGCTATGGAATTAACACTAAATGAAACTATGATTCCTGTGATTTCATTCTGCTACATGTTCAACATCTGTTTCTGATACTTGTTCGTGTGTGTTGAATAATAGGCTTCATACATAACAGCTGGCGTATATTTGAAACCCCAACATTTGGATGGGCTCTTTCAATATCTTTCAGTAAGTTTACACACTTGTAAGCTTCTAGTATTGATATGTGCTCTACATCTATATTTCATGCTTCTGTTTACCTCATTTTCGTTGGCCATGGCAAACAATCTCAATAATCTTCCCCAACTGTAAAACTTATTTGTTTGTGTAACTAGGTATTTCTACTTTCTGATTTTTTTGTTGAAACGATAAGTCCCAAATGTTTACAAGTTTTGTAATGTTTTCATTGAAATGATAAGACTAGGATCTCCCCTTTTTGGATGTGTGTTTGTTTGGGGAAGGGAAGGTTGAGATGCATTTCATGTGAGAAAACATTGATCAATCAAATGAGGCTATGTATCTACTTGTTTGTAACCAGAACTTTGATGTGAATATTCCAAGGTCGGAATGTCCAATTTCATTTGAAAAACATATTTACCTAATTATCACTATCATCCCGTAGCAATTTGTGATGTGGGAGGTTAATTCCGCAATATATTATTAACCCTTTTTTTTTAGTTTTATTTTTTTTTTAGATTTGAATAATCCAAAATGTTCCTGTTATGATCTAATTTATATTTCCTCTCTCCTGATGTTTACAGAATTTGAAAATTTCCCAACTTTTTTTTAGTGAAAAATGCTGTAAATATTTGGAGATATAAAAATTGCAAACTTCAGAAGGTTTTCTCATCCTCAAACAAGTTTTGCTTTCCAAGAATAGCTTCTATTTGTCTTGTATAACTGTATAAGTCGGTCTGGACATACCGTATATTATAGTACTCTTTTTCTATCATATAATATATTTGAGGCTTTCTTTTTAACTCTCATATTTAGTTTTTTTTTTCTTATGCCATAATGATATTTTGCTTATTTGCTATGTGCAGACAGTTTTTGCAACTGATTTGCTGTCTCGCAGTGTCTTAGAACTTCCTAAACCTGCAGGAGTGGACTTTCGAGCTTCGTAAGTGTCTTCTCTTCCAAATTGTTTGATTGTATACTTCATAATGGATTTATGTTTTCCTTATTCGGTTTAGGTTTTTCCTTTAATTGCAAAAATAGGCTGGGGTTTGGCAGAACTCTACTAGAACCCGATCTCTTGAGTACATCTTTCAGTAGCATTGAGCCTAAACTGAACTTTAATCTTGGATAAAATAAAACTTTAAAAAGGTTTAAAACTTGAGTTTGACTAATAAGTCAGCTTCACACAGTTCACCAGAATGCAGAACATTTTCCAAATCCACCTTTATAAATCATTTAGCTAGAAGGCCAGTTGGGAGGATCTTGCCTTGTGAGAGAGGAGTATCTTCTGGTGTGTGAGGTAACCATGTAACTAAATAATCATGTCAACATAACGCCTTAGTTCTCTATGCATGTACGAGTAATGCAGTTGGGTGCATGTTTGTTTAGTCAGCCTAAATCTTCACCATAACTATTGTGAGAATACATACTCCATCCGAAATACAATTCTTTAGATGGTGTGTGTTTTTGTGAGATCGTAAGATCCGCCACACTGCAAGTTGCAGAATTATGTCTAAGTCTCTATTCGTTGTTTTCTTGATGGATCTGCAGTGGAGGGTATTCCTCATACAGTCATACTACTCCTCGATGCCTGATTTTGTTGGCCGTGCGAAATAGGCTATATGGATGATATTTACATGAACTCAAAACTCTCATTTTGTATTGCTTGTCACTTTTATGATAAGAATGAAACCTGAACAGGTCTCTGTTCAGACTTATAATTTTTGTGGGAGAGAACTTGAGGAGTCTGGTTAGTCTCTGATAGAAATCTTTTTGTAGGATCCTGAGTGTCTTTATCACTTTTTTCTTTCTTTTTTCTCTCTCTCTTTTGGTTGGAAGACTGTCCCTCACTTTAGGTATGAGTATTTGACAAATGCTGAGCAAAAAAAGACCTACATATTGCAGCAAATTGGGATTTTTTTATATATCAAACAGATGCTAGAATCCAATTCAGTTCTGTTTCTAATCTTTAATGGTAGGAAGACAGAGACAGATTTGGAGGGTCAAGTCATTTGCTGGGAGAGTGGGAGGTATGGCTTGAAAGAAGCCGGAGGATTTTCTTTTTAAGAGAATCAGAACCTAGGAGTAATTATTGATCTCAGTCATCACTTTGGTGTGGCAATGGCCCTTTCGCTTGCCTCTGTAGTAGATGATATAATATGTAATTGAGCAGGAAGTATTACTAAGGCATCTATTCTGTGATGGGCTTTGTGTGATACCCCCTATACACAACCATCTTCTGACAATATTTTTTTTTTTTCTAATGAATTAAATTTATGTGAAGATGTTCATGGCAAGTGGGTCATATTCAAGAATAACTCTGCCCATAACACCAACTACGTTTGTCGGTGCGTCATGTGTACATTGGTAATTATGTGAAAGACACTTGATGAATGTAATTGTACAGTCTCCACACATGCACGAAACGATGAGAGAAAATTGTAGAAACAAATATTTGAATTATTAACCATCTCCTAGGAGCCCAAATAACACATTAAAGTGTTGGGAGATATGAGTTTATGTAAGGATTATACCCAATGGATATTTGCAAGTGGAATGATATTAATGTACCCTTCGTTGTATGCTACGGTCGTACCTATGAGAGGAAGTAAGGTCGTCTTTTCTTCGAAATGATATATCCATCATGGAGATCATCCCCACTAAAAATTGCATTTGATATCCAGAGCTCTTTTGACTTTTAAGTATGAACTCTTTTTTGAAGAAAAAATTGTTTATATGAGTTGTTTCTTAGTGAGGATTATATGCCAAGAAAATTAGCCCTTCAATTAATCCCTCCGTCCCAAATTATAAGTACCTTTTGGAATATTCTACTTATTAAGAGAACATCATTTATTGTTTGTCTACTAATTATACTTCCAAATTTACCCCTATTAATAGGTTCCAATTATTAAACATAATCTCTAAGAGCATTCCCAATGGTAGGTTTTAAATCCCTTTTAAGAGCTTTTAGTAAAAAACTCTTGCCAATGGTTGATGTTAACACACTTTTCAAGCAAAAGTATTGCCAAGGAGTTAAAAGTGCCACATAGGATTAGTTAATTAATTCAAAGTTAAATTTTATACACCATGTCTTTGGGAAAGTAAAATTTTAAGCTTTTAACACTCAACCATTGGCAACTCTAAAACCATAAATTACTTTTAACATCAAGTCTATCCTAAAACCTTCTCCCTCTCTCCTATGTGGCACCCCTAAAAGGCTTTTACCATTGGGAATGCTCTAATTATTTTTATTAGAATATTTACTCTAATTCCAAAGCAAGGGTAGTGTAGGTAAAAGAACAATTTAACTTAATTAATATGTATTCAAATATGAAAAGGGACATATATTTTGGGACAACAGAAAATGGAATAAGGTACTTATAATTTGGGACGGAGGGAGTATATGATAGCGTCATTAGTGGACCAAAGCTACACAAAGGGTACAAACCCAAATGTAACATTGATTCCAATCTAAGAATTTGGAAGTGACTCTGCCTTGCTTTAGATCATTTTCTGTGCAACTGCAGCTTGTTAGGTTTAAATCTGAAACCTAGAGGCTTTATTGTTTATAAAATTTACTCATTTGTTTATTTTTATGTGCTTGAAACATTGTGTGTGCAACTTTTTGTACATTTTATATCACCCTGTTTGTCTTTAGCTGTTTGTGTTTTTTTTTGAAGGATCTCTTGTAAATTTGCAGGTGTTTTTGTCATAAAAAGACAATCGACATGGGCTACATATGTTCAGTTTGTTTGTCCATATTCTGCAAGCATCACAAGAAGTGTTCAACCTGTGGGTGAGTACGTTTCCTCATTTATATGTTAGGGTGCTAGAAAATATTTGCTGATAGAGAAACTCAAACTGCATTAGTAAAGATAGCACATTGTGATAGATACAGATAGTGTGGATTGATTGTTCTTTAGCGAACCAAGGACATTTTGCATGCCTGCACTGAAAGTGATAGGGTATAAACTGATGTAACCTACATTATGGGGATTTAGTGTAATCCCTCAGTCACACTGTTTATGTTTTTACTGAAATTTGTTAAGTTATCGGCCAAACAAAAGAAAAGCTTGTAGGCATGTGCCAAATATTCTTCGCATTCATCTTAAGAAACAACTCTTTCGTGAAATGAGAAGCATTCAGTTCGTTATAAGAATCATCAGGGACCGGTGAGTGGCATGAATGATAACGTTAAAAACATCTAGATAATAAAAATCTGTTGGTTTCTGGCAGAGACAACTACTTGCTAGAGCTACATATAAATGGTATTTCGAGGAACTTAAATGCTTATATGATTCTTTCTTCCATACATTATTTATGTTCGGATTATCTGAAACTGCATCACTCTTTCGCTTTCTAATGTATATGTTACTATTGGTTCGTTGCATGTGGTTTAGATCTGTTTTTGGCGAAGCTCATCCAGAAGTTACCTCCACTTCAGATAAGAAGAGGAAGACTCCAATGGCATAAGCATGTTATGAAAGAACCAGTGCTGGTCTCATCTGCTTACTATATATCATTCTTCTGCATAGCTATACTGTCCTAGTTCTTTAGTAGTTGATTTTCCTGGAATTTTCATATGTCCTGCAGCTTTTTCTATTCCAAAATTCATAGTTGAGCTATATTCTTCACAACAATTTTGTAAAATAGTTTTCCAGTCCATAACCATACAAATTTTTTGAGCATCTGAATTTGTTAATTGTAAGAATTTAGGATAAAGTGAAATTTGCAGTCTCATTTGGCAACCATGTATCAGATTGGCAGCAATTTCATGCTTTGATTGCAACTTTTCCAATTGTGTAGAAACTTATCTTTATGTCTCCTGTCTTGTGTTGAAGCTGGTCTATCGGACATAGGTGACTTGTTCATTTGGTTGTATGTAAGGATGACCCTCAGAATGAACAAACCTTTATACAGAGTTAGGGACTCCTTATCTTGTTCCAGTGCACGAATGTGGGAACTGTGGAAGCTGGTCTATATCGGATATAGTCATATAGGTGACTTGTTCAATGTAAGAATGAGCCTCCGAACGAGCAACACTTTATACGGACTCTTTTTATCTTGTATCCAGGGCACGAATTCGCAAAGTGTGGAAAAGCATGCCGCTCAACCCAATTAGCATCGTCTTTCCATCCTGGTATAGTTGCTAAATCTAATACATCTTTCATTGAGGTTGTGTGTGAGAGACTTGTGAGAGGAGTGGAGATTAAAACTTTGTACAGAGAATAGTAACTAAGTACTTGAGGAATGACTTCAAATTTCCTGGATGGGCGGTCAAAGCTCAAGAGGAATGCCTTGAAATTCCTAAATGGAATACCTTCTTTTTTTTTCTGTTGTATTAGCAGCCGTAGTGTACAACATTTGACAATTTCTTGCTAAGTCGTAACAATTTCAAATTCATTCACCTGGTGCGTACTGTATATAATCACGAGGGTGTTTGGTGCAGTCATCACTCAAAACTCACAGCACATACCATCAACTCTGTATACTCGTTTTCTTATTCTAAAGCTGATTTGATCTGTTCAGAACACACAATAGAGGAACTGCAGAGACTCAGACAATTACTCATACAGAAATTGGTTCAATCTACGTGCTTGGATAGAAATTTTTCTACTTGCTTTCCTGCTTATACGCAAATAGACTGAGCTTCAATCTCAGTCTACTTGCAAGTCTGTCAAAGTTGAAACAAAACTAAATAAAACGCAAGGCTTAAAGGAATTTGAATTACCCTAAAAGTAAAGCATTTGAAATGATTACGATCATGTGACTACTAAATCGTTCAACATTATATTATAGAGTTCAAGTGATAGATTGTCAAAGATCATATACTTGAATCATCAAAAGTGCAACAGAAAAGACATGTTTTTTTATCATTGCAACATTACTAGTATTAATCAAGGAAAGAGAAATTAAACTCTGACTGAATGTCGCGCTCCTTCTTCAAGTCAGCACTGAGCACTTGCAGCTCACTCTCTAAAGTGCGAATATCCTTGCGCTTGGCTTCCAACACATTCCGTTTGGTCACAACTTTAGCTTCCAATTGATCCACAGATGAACGCCTAACTAACCAGTCATTGTAGAGACGAACACGATCCTCTAACCAGCCAACCCTCAACTCCATGCCATTATAGAAAGAGACCATCTTTTTCCACTCTGAAACCTTCTCTTGGCAGATAGTCTTAGGAGTCATATCCAGCATACCTGCCACAGCGTCTAACAAGCCATTCAGTGCAACACAAGTAGGTTCAACCTGGTACTTAGGCAAATTGGGTGACACCACAAGCTCACCAAACTTATCAACAAGGCGTCTGTATAGCTCCACACGACCAGATGCAACCTTCATCTGACCTATAAGGACTGATGATCCTGAAAAACGGTATACATTATTGAACACCGATGCGATCAATTCTAATATATAGGAATATAGTATATATGCCATGGAAGAGTCAGTCTATGTAGCTATATAAGAATAATGAAAGTTTTAAATACATTACCAGAAACAATAGAAGGAGTATAACCATTTCGTTTAAATAATACCAGATTACTTCTCAAAGACAACGGTTCTTCATCATCGCTAAACTCTGGACTAAAACCCCAATTGCTTTTTCTTTTGGTACTTGGAGTGTCCAAGTCACCAACATTATTTAGCTTTGGATTAATCCCTTCCCTTTTCATTGCTTTTTTGTTTTGTTTAGTTTTGCAGATTGTGGAATTCAGTAGTAGACTAGTAGTACTTATACTATATAATAAGCTGGAATGAATGACGATTGGTGTTTATGCATGAATTCTTTTCCTTGCATTGGAAATTTGGAAGCAAATATATATAATGGCCTCGTGAATGAAATAACATGAACAGGCGAATTAATACAATGCAATGAATCAATGCATTGTCATTGCTCAAGATTCAAGAGAATGAGTTTAATTACTGTATTTAAATATATATAAGAAAGTTTGACCGCAAAAAGAGAAAAATTGAATTGAAAGAGACATTTCTTTCCAATTTTTGAATGCATGGTCATTCACTCATTTGCTCAAGAGAAGGAATTTAACTTATAAGTTATAACCAAGGCAGGTAAGTGGTGAGGACTCATTTTGGTTGCAAATGAAGATCCAATTAAACATACATTGCTAATGGTGAAGTCTGAAAATCACTTGCAACAATAATTTTCTAAATCTTTCTAAACGTTAATTTAAGCTTAGCAGGGGAACATGAATTGGCACAAAGGAATGGCCTTACCTACCTGCAATATGCAATGGAGTACAAACTTGTGTATGATGAAGTTGGCGCAACAAAAAGATATTCAACAACGTTAGCAATACTGTGTTGATGGTTTGTGTTTAAAAGGCAAAAGAACCCTATGGTACTGTAGTGTGCACTGGCAAGAAGGACGATACTATATAGATTCCAAGAAATGTTGAACACTAAAATGTATGGACTATGGACCAGCTTGGTAGGTCACCTGGACAGATTTGATGATATCATGACACATGTTGGTTCAAAGAACTTTCAATTACAATGGCCACAACTCAATAACAGGGGGTTAAGTAAGGCAGGGTGGAGCATCCTACCATACACAGTTCTGTGAATTATACGGTGCACAAGAAATAGTATCATCTTTGAGAATGGACTCAGGAGGTGGTCAAAAGAATAAAATGTACGACGTGGGGATGGCTGGATATCGTAGGGAAGAAAATAGATATGAAAAGGGATCACAGTATAATTGAATTTCTTAATGGATAAGAAAAACTCATCGTGGATAATTGGTGACGACTGCTGCTGTTTTTTTACTGCTGCAGTAATGCAGATTTGGGAATGAGATTGCTTCTGAAACTAGTGGAACTGACAAGGGATGTTGTATCATGGATGCTCACTTTGACAAGCTGTAAGACTGACAGATGGGTAATGGCATTGATGCTTCCAAGTTTGTAGCAGGCTGGGGGCGGTACCCAGTTCAGGAGCACATAATGCAGTTGCTGCTTTAGTGTCATTGTAATGAGTGAAAGTGTGAAACTCTCGGCCTCATAGGCCAAAGTATGTTCTCTCTGTTACTGTTAGTATCACTGTACAATGTCTCAAACTCTCAATGTACTTTGGCCATATTAACAAGAAAAGAATGAAATTTCTTTTATCTGATCAAAAAAAAAAAAAAGGAATAGAGAGAGTGCACAGCTTAATTGTGGCAGCAAAACTACTTGTAAACCTTGAGTGAAAATGAGAAAATCTGTTTCACTGTTTTTTTCTACTTGTGCTAAGTTCAAGCTCAATTTATTCGTAAAAAATTCTCTAATGACCTATCAAAAAAAAAAATAAAAAAAAAACTTTCATGAAGAATAATGTATAGGATAAGCAGCAAATTCATGCTACAGTTGCAATTTTTCCAAATACAATAAAAACTTGTCTTTTTCTCTCCTATTTTGCGTTGAAGTTGGTCTATTGTATATAGTGACTTGTTCATCACATAATCTGGATGCATGTATGGACTCAATATTGCTCCAGGCAAGAATGAACAAACCTGTATAGTACTCTTTTTTTTGTATTCAGGGCATGAATACAAGTGTAGAACTGCAGAGCACTGTATAGCACTGTATACCCCTTCTGAGTGCAATGGAGGTCACTAACCTAGGCCATAAGACATGTTTCATGCTAAACGTCCATGATGGGAACATGTGTGGAGAATGATGGAGACACACACAAACAATACACGCTTGCCAATCTTTTATTGGCCAATCCCAAGTACAATTATATATATTTGAAATTTGATACCAAATAATTTACCTATACTCACAAATTTCATTTCCCTTTAATTGTGCCAATTGTTGATACACATCCAGTAAGTTTAAATAAGAATACAAGTGAAAATGCTCTGGAATTCTTGCATGCATACCAGGAAAAATGCAGTCCTGAATTGTGTTGAACCTCATAAATTTACTGTACTCACTCCTTCAGTACAATTGTTTTTTTTTTTTAGTTTCCTACGGAATTAACATACAAATTTACATGTTTACTGTTTGTGTTTGTGATGGTTTTACCTCATCCTGAATATTGAAGTTCTATAGCAAACATTTACAGTCAGGGAGAATAAGGTGCGTATAAGGATGTTGGCAAACATACCCGATTACGGTCTTCGCTCTGTTCGCCATTTATATACAAGTCCGGTGGTTGGACAACAATCTCGTCTTCACGAAGTTTGCGTTTCCTCCCGCTTTTCAGCTCCATATGAAAGATAATCCAAATAAGTCTAAAAAGTACATACAATAGTAGACAAACAAAACATTTTACAGATAGGACTGAGATGGTCATACCTGTAGCTCCTTCTGCAATGTCATTTCTGTATGCAATTTGTCCAGGTCATTGAGCCTCTTCTTCCTCACTTCCAGCTCTTTATAAGAGATGTAGCTGTTTTCCTGTGAACAGAGCTATGACTTGTAAGGTAAACAAAATAGGCAATGTCTAAATTGCCTAGACTCTAAGAAAAGAAATTGGATGGAGAAAGATTAATAACAATAGTCATTAAACAGACACCATCTGGGTAATAGGAGTGGTGCATCCTTAGTTAATGTCATATAAATTAGCATCTAGGTGTATGATAATTATCTCAGGATACACACAACTGATAACATCTACTGAGTGATCTGCTGAGCGTATATGATGGCATAATATCAGCTTAATTTTCAAGTAACCAGGTGGTGTCATATTCAAACCAGTAAGGTCAGAAAAACCTAATATAAAAATTAATTCGATACATAAGAGATTAACTAATCAGATAAACCCCAGATGCAAACACACACAAACAAAGCATCGGAGCAAGCCTTTGATGATTTGACTACAAGTTTAAAAGCAATATGTAACTGACCTTTTAACGGTATCTGGGACTTCAACTGAGATATGTAACTTTTTTCCTGTGAAGGACTGTAATTGAATTTCATTTGTAATTTATCTAGCGAATGCAGTATAGAACTTAACATTTCAATTTTCTACACAAATAAAGGATTTATTAACAAATTAATAACCAAAAGATTACATGCTTGGATAAACTGATTAACTCGTAAAAAAGTTGGCAACATTGTTTTTGCTTTGGATTTTCTGAAAGTGATATCCTATATCTTGATCTTCATCAGAAAATAATATATACTCCATTTTGTGGACTCCATCCCTATTCTTGGCTTAATAATCTTAAAATAAAACTCATCTGGATTTCTCAAATGAAGCTTTCTCCTTGAGTTTCTGTGGAATCAAACAACAGAATAATTTATTGGAAGTATAGCAAAAAATAAATAAAAATGAGATGATAACAAATTACACCAGATCGCATAATTTATTGCTACATTTTTTATCCTACACTGTCTACACAACAGAATTGATTTCTAGATGTGGCAATATATTTTTGGTGGCTTCCGATCTCTCTTCTACTAAAACTCAAGGCCTAAGTAATACCGTATACCGGTAAAAGGCCTAAGTGTTGACATTTCTCTGACATTATCTAAGAAGTTTGAAAGTTGCCTAGTTTTGTTACCAATTTTATTTCCCTTTAGAACTCAAGTATTTATCCTTTATTTCACTAAAGTAGAGCAATATACAAAAGGCGTAGAAAATTAGCTCAATATGATTTTTCGACAGTATCATTAAATAGGTATTCTATTGTCATTCCCAAAACTTAAGGGACTTGAAAATTTAAATTGGCATTTGTTTTGAAAATAACTAGGGTTTCGGATTTAAAATCTTAAAAAGATAATCTTAAAAATCCAAATTAGAAATCTGTGGAAAGATTTCCTCTTTCTTGTGAAAAACTTTCAAGATAATATTTGTGCATCTCAACAATTCCAGACTTTTTTTTTTTTTTTTTTTTTTTTCTCCTTTGCCTTATAAAACATATACTTAATAGAATAATTCAAACCAAAACAAAATCAAAACTTCAAATACTAAAGTGATTGAAATTAAAACAAGAAGAAGAAGAAGAAGATATTGAAAACTTACAGCTGAGAACGTTAGTTAGGGCCTAGGGATTTTTTCTGTGTGATTCAAAATGAATTTAGCGCGCGCGCCAGAAGAGAGAGAGAGAGAGGGTTTTGCTTGGTAGAGTTGCACAGGTGCAAACTGTGCAAACACAAAGACAAGTGTACTTTATTTTTATCCCAACGAGTTGAACCGGCCGGGTTTACAAAAAACAAACGAGTCTAAAAGTGGTGATTGATTGGCGGTGAAGTCAGTGTGTGAACTGAAATGGAGAGCGTTCACCGCATCATCATCTCCCATCGTCTTCTTGTTATATTCCCCAAAATCACAACCCCACACCACAACCACAAATACTTTAAAACCAAAAACCCAATCTTTACTTTTCATGGAAATCACTTACTACAACAACAACAACCCGCCTATTTCATCTCTAAAAGGACTTCTCATTCTACTTTTCGATCAGCAGGAGGTTGGTTTCTAGGTATTGGTGGTGGTGGTGGTGGTGGTCGTGGAGATAACAAATCCAAACTTCCAGATATAGTTAAAGCAGGTGACCCTGTTCTTCATGAACCAGCACAAGATGTCCCCATTAATGAAATTGCCTCTCAAAACATTCAAAACATTATTGATAATATGATCAATGTCATGAGAATGGCTCCTGGGGTTGGTCTTGCTGCTCCCCAGATTGGGATTCCCTTCAAGGTACCTACTACTAGTAGTACATTGATTTTACACGTAATTAATTCCTTCATGTTACACATAAATGATTGAATTAGCTCTGTTTCACCAATGGGGATGGATGCCTCAAATTAATTCAATTGCTAGAATTAATTGATATTAGAGGTCATGAGTTTGTTGAAACTTCAATTTTTTTTTTTTTAATGGCTAAATAAAAAAAGTACTGTATATTGGGTTTTATATCTAATCTATGATAAAGTGATTGTTTACCACTCAAAAAAAGAGTAAATTGGATTTTAAGAATATGAGATTGAACATATGTTAATGTCATGCGCACGAGATCATACAATACAAATATGATGCCTACGACTACCATCATTGACTTACTTATAACTTTTTGTTTACTGGGTTTTGCAGATTATTGTTTTGGAAGATACAAAAGAGTATATTAGTTATGCTTCAAAGGAAGAAATTGAAGCACAAGATAGACGCCCATTTGAATTATTAGTAAGTTAAAATTTATTTGTAATAAACGTCATGAAGAGGCTTTCATTTTCTTTTGTGTGTTAATTGTTTCCAATTTTGCCAACCAGGTCATACTGAATCCCAGGCTCAAAAAGAAGGATGGGAAAACTGCACTCTTCTTTGAAGGTTGCCTTAGGTAATGAAGCCAAACTCTAAGACTACAATCTTTTGACATGCAATATTAGTTTTTTCAGTAATTTTCCATTTCTTCCATATCTTCTATATAAAGACAGTAAGACACATGCGTTGGAGATGATATCTATATGCATGTTGTTAGAGGTTGCAGCTTCATTCCCGAAATCAATTTTTTTTTCCTTACCATCTAGAGTCTTTAGCTGTTCTAATTTTGGCATTCATCCACAAGTCCATATTTACTAGTCAAGCTTGTCTTCATTAGAGCATATAAAGTTTTGTGTTTGATTTGTAAATTTGTGTTGAAAATATGTTTCTTCTGCGATGGTTTTATTTGAATGAAAAGATCCATATGCACTGCAATTAAAAGTGTTTACTGGTAATATTTTTGGAAATAAAGATATTGAGAACATTGTCTCCATATATTTGATTGCATACTTATTTCTTGCGTGGAAGAATAGCCGAATGAGGTCCCCCCGTCTTCTCCTTTCCCCATCATTCCGTCTCATTTGAAGGCATCTGAGTGAACTGAGGGATTGCTTCAAAAATAGCATGACTGACATTTTAAGGGGGAGTATGATCGAGCTGAATATGCGGCCCACCACATGTCAGATAAAGAAAGACAAAACGAGGTTGACCACCAAACTAGGTAAAAGAGACAAACCAATCTGTCAGCCCCAATTTCAACCTGTTCAAGGCTACATTTAGTCTGAACATCATATGCTATAGACAGAAGGGATATGTTAGCCACAAATTTAGTTGTTGCACATTTTCTTTGAGGGACGCACTTTCCTTGATGCTTTAGTCTAAATTGCCTTTTAATATTGGCTATGAATATCCTTAATTGCCGTTTCTCTAATGACGAAGAGCTCCAACGATCCGACGAACTTCTCATATTTTTCGTACCTTCTTAGACCAGGATAGTCGTAGATGCCCTCAATGGTAAGATACCTTTGGATTCTAAATTTCTATATTCCTTCTTCATCAGTGCAGACTTTTCTTGTTGTAGGCCCATTCTTTATTCAGTGAACTTGTCTGATTGGCCCCATAGTCCAAGATTTTGGAATCTTGGCATCTTTATTATCCATCTTTAGTTGCACTAGAACTTCCCTTTTCTTCAGCTTGTAAAAAGAGTCCTCCGTGGGACTAGAAAGGAAGAAGATGATTTAAAGTATTGAGTAGTTTATACCCAATCTTCCAAGGGAATCCTATGTTGTAGGCACCAGTCATCTTGAGTCCTTTTGTGCATATTTTTACTCGAGTAAGTTTCTTATACCTGCTTCCACGTAGTTATTATTATAGAGTTTATATTTCTTTAATAATGACCAGCTCTACCCCCATTTTACGGTTGGTAAAATTTTGAGTTTTTATCGTACAGTAATTTTTACCACTACATGAATTTTGAAGATAGTCGTAATCCCACTAAGCCTGACTGTAGGAGTCAATCTGATCGTAGAGAACACTTTCTGTGCTGCTCAGCCTTCCTTGTAGTAGTTTTTCATACATTTCTTGGATGAGAAACTCTTCGAAGGATCGTTGAGAGCAGATGTACACCAGTGATGTAGGGCTTTAAGTTTTCTCTTTATACTTGAACACAAAGAAGGAAATCAAACAAATTGAAATTAAAGAATACTAGAAAAGTTGTACTAGTAAAGGGTTTTTGGTGGGTTATATATATATATATATATATATATATATATATATATATATATATATACTTCGAAGGTGATGTTGCTACAAGAACGCTACAGCTAACATCTACAGTGTTGTGGGCAAGTGGATAGCAATATGAGTTGCATCACTTCCTCATCAGTTTGCACAAAAGTATTATTCACAAAGAGCACAAGTCTCTTCCTTGATAAAAATATAAGCTACATCCTGTTTCACGTCTCGTGGTAACTCTTGAACACAAACCTTTTCATTCAAAACATTATGGCTTTTGTATATTCATATCGACAATAAATTGTTGAGATCTTTGGACATACCCCCACCATTTGAAAGTCGAAATTTGAGATACCCCCCTCCCCCACCCCCCCACCCCATTTCAAGACGGTAGTAGAGATTTACAGCCTTAGGTTAGTTTTACGATGGATGGCTAAGATAGCACCACATCTTGAAATGGGGGGTATCTCAATTTTTTTTTTTTTTTTGAACAAGTTTTATTAGAAAAGAAATAGTTTTTGGTCAAACAAACTAACAGAGCCACCTCATTAAAACTTTACACATCATCTACCATGTCATCTCAATTTCTTAACTTCTTTCTTCTCTCTCTATATGGTATGTAATTTATTTTTCTTTGCAAATTACAACTCAACTAGACACAAGCTCCATTAATGGCTACGATCTTGGGAAGAACAAATAGAACAATAACAAAACTAACAAAATTATTTGATTCCCCAGGAAATCGATTATAAAGATAAAGAATTAAGCTTGAGATAAGTTTGGAATAAAATCACTAGTCCAACAAAAGATCCATGCTTGAGATTAGTTGTTGGATAAAGAAAATCTTGATCTATTTTGGTCTCTCACTAAATCGCTCTGATATCTTATAAGATTCGCGTTTGAGAATAGTTCTTGGATAAAGTAAATCTGGATGTTATTGTTTGAGTTCGATTTTTGGAATCGAAAATTATTGGTTTGAACTTGAAAGAGATTCCAGTAATCTAATGATATTTGTAGCAGAGATAACAATAGAAGAGGGTTACTCTTGACCCTAGTCTATCGGGTCAAGAAAAAAATTAAGTGGGTATGTTTTAAGTCGGTTACTCTTGACCCATAACTACTTTGTTTCTCCTCCACCATGTAACAATCTATTAGATCGTTTCAACCCAATTAACAACTTACACATCTTACCTAGACCCAAAGCTTGAACACCACTAGATTAGTTACATTATAATAAACACCCACTAATCATTAAACCAATCAACAACTAATCATTAGTAATTGTATCATCTGGATTGACCAATTTTTATCGAGTCGAGACTTTATTGACCAAGTTGACTAGAGTTGACCTTATTGACTCGGTTATTGACATTTAATTTTGACCAAATTAAAAAAGTTGATTTTAACTTGATTGATTTAGGATTTCTTAAATCGATTTAATTAGTAATTTTGACTTATTTGACTTTACCAATATTGACCCCATTAGTAAAGTACGCATGACTTGACCGATTTTGAATTTTTTTACCAGGTCAGACATAATTGACCAAGTTAAGTAGAGTTGACCATAATAAAAATTGTTGTATGCCATCTACAGTTTCAGTCAACCCGACAATGTTTGACATCGTTTATCAAAAGTGACAAAAAATTGACTTAATGTTCTTCATCATCTAGATTGACCAATTTTTATCAAGTCGGTACTTGACTAAGTTGACTAGAGATGACCTTATTGACTCATTTAACTAGACACTTAATTTTGACTAAATTACAAGAAGTTTACTTGACTTGATCGATTTTAAGATTTTTTACATCGATTTAGTAATTTTGATATACCTAGACCCAAAGCTTGAACACCACTGGATCAGTTCCATTATAATAAACTCTCACTAATGATTAAACCAATCAACAACTAATCATTAATAATTGTACCATCTGGATTGACCAGTTTTTATCAAGTAGTTTCATTGACTAGAGTTGACCTTATTGACTCGGTTATTAGACACTTAATTTTGACCAAATTAAAAAAAGTTGATTTTGACTTGATTGATTTTAGGGTTTTTTACATCGATTTAGTAATTTTGACCTATTTGACTTGCTAGAGTCCGCATGAGTTAACCGACTTTGAATTTTTTTATCAAGTCATACATGATTGACATGATTGATGTCAACTCTAGTTAACTTGGTCAAGTATTGTCTGACTTAGTAAAAATTGGTCAATTCATGCCCTACGTGGTAAAAAAATCTAAAATCGGTCAAGTCATGTGGACTTTAATATTTTTGGGTCAATAACGGTCAAGTCAAAATTACTAAATCTATTTTAAAAAAAAGTCCTAAAATCAGTCAAATTAAGTCAACTTCTTGTAATACGGTCAAAATTAAGTGTCTAATTAATCGAGCCAATAAGGTCAACTCTAGTCAAACTAATCAATTAAGTTGTGACTTGGTAAAAATTGGTCAATCCATATGATGAAGAATATTACGTCAATTTTTTGTCACTTTTGATAAACATTGTCAAGCATTGTCGGGTTAACTGAAACTGTAGATGGCATACAACAATTTTTATTATGGTCAACTCTATTTAACTTGGTCAATTATGTCTGACCTAGTAAAAAAATTCAAAATCGGTCAAGTCATGCGTACTTTACTAATGGGGTCAATATTGGTCAAGTCAAATAAGTCAAAATTACTAATTAAATCGATTTAAAAAATCCCAAAATCAATTAAGTCAAAATCAACTTTTTTTAATTTGGTCAAAATTAAGTGTCTAATAACCGAGTCAATAAGGTCAACTCTAGTCAACTTGGTCAATGAAGTGTCGACTTGATAAAAATTGGTCAATCTAGATGATACAATTACTAATGATTAGTTGTTGATTGGTTTAATGATTAGTGGGTGTTTATTATAATGTAACTGATCCAGTGGTGTTCAAGCTTTGGGTCTAGGTAAGAGGTGTAAGTTGTTAATTGGGTTGAAACGATCTAATAGATTGTTACATGGTGTAGGAGAAACAAAGTAGTTATGGGTTACAGGTGGAGGACAACCATTGAATAGGAGAAATTTAATAGGTTGTAGTATTGTCTATTGAAACTTTATTATGTGATGCATGTGACAATTTGGTGTTTACGAGAGCAGTCAACATGGGTTTCCTGGAAAACTACAAAGTAAAAATAAAAGAGATGATGTCATGTGAACTCACTTATGATTTGATATGTGTGTGTAATGATTTTTTGGTTTGGCAATTATATAAGGGTGAGGGAAGTGATTGGTTGATAATGAGTTAATAGGTTGCTAAACATAGAATGATAGCACATCCCACGTTCACATAAATCTTTGTAACAATTTGACTTAATCATTATACATACTTGCATAGACGTCAACAAGTAATAAATGGGCTTTTAGCATGCCGCATTACAAAGTATAGTGTTTTGTTGTCCAAAAGGGAAACCCGAAGTCCCATAAAACCTAACCCTATACTATTACAAAAATAATTTAAAACATACCCACTTCATTTTTTTCTTAACCCGATAGACTAGGGTCAAGAGTAACCCTCTTCCATTGTTATCTCTGCTACAAAGATCACTAGATTACTACAATCTCTTTGAAGCTCAAACCAACAATTTTCGATTCTAAAAAATCGAACTCAAACAATAACATCCAGATTTACTTTATCCAAGAACTATTCTCAAACGCAAATCTTATAAGATATCAAAGCGATTTAGTGAGAGACCGAAATAGATCAAGATTTTCTTTATCCAACAACTAATCTCAAGCATGGATCTTTTGTTGGACTAGTGATTTTATTCCAAACTTATCTCAAGCTTAATTCTTTAATTTTATAATCGATTTCTTGGGGAATCAAATAATTCTGTTAGTTTGTTATTGTTCTATTTGTTCTTCCCAAGATCTAGGTGGCTATTAATGGAGCTTGTGTCTGGTTGAGTTGTAATTTGCAAAGAAAAATAAATTACATACCATATAGAGAGAGAAGAAAGAAGTTAAGAAATGTGAATGAGCCTGTGGCTCAATGGTAGAATCCCTCTCACAAAGTGGAGAGATCGTGGGTTCGAAACACGTCAACAGCGGATTGTTGATATAAGTTTCCACACGTAATTTAAAAGGGGTAGGGGTCCCCACAACCTCGCTTGCCAACCAAGAAAAAAGAAGTTAAGAAATTGAGATGACATGGTAGATGATGTGTAAAGTTTTAATGAGGTGGCTTTGTTAGTTTGTTTGCCCAAAAACTCTTTTCTTTTTTAATAAAACTTGTTCAATAGGTTATAAAGTCATTGAAAAGTCTTCCATACACAAATGCATACCAATATGTGGCTAAGATTGTCCGACGCAATATAATGTATTGAAGGTTTGACGCACTGTAGAATGGCTAATGTTTTAAAGTTTGAACTCTTTACTACAACACAAACATTTTGCAGTTTGTGAAGATGTGAAGCATTGTATGTTCTAATTTTTAATTGGAAAATCTTACAGTGTAGATGGATTCAGAGCTGTGGTTGAGCGCCACGTTGAGGTTGAGGTTACAGGTTTGGATCGCGATGGTCGCCCCATCAGAGTAGATGCTTCTGGTTGGCAGGCACGTATACTACAACATGAGTGTGATCATCTGGATGGCACAATCTATGTTGATAAGTTTGTCCCCAGAACGTTCAGAACTGTTGAGAACTTGGACTTACCTCTTCCTAATGGGTGCCCAAAGCTTGGCCGTCGCTAAATCATGCACACAGGCCAAACAAGATTCTATTCCATGCAAAAGATCTCCCGATATTTCCTTTCTTGTTAACTCATCTGAAAGACCAAATCTAACTTACTAGGATTCAAATGATTCTTTAAGAGAACTCATTCTTTAGGGAGGTTTAAAGCTCTGTTCTTCTCCAAATTCAGTGGTAAGTAACACATGATCTTTTTGTTTCTTATTAAAGAATTTAGACTTTGAATGTCTAGTGTGGTTCTAATGTAGATAGTAGTCCACATCCCAGGAATAAATCTTTCGTTGTTTTTCAATTGCTTAACCATGAAAAGTCATTTAAAAATAAAAAAATATATGGATGTAACGAACATGGATAAGTTGGTCATTTGAAATCGGTTACAGATAAGAGAGTAGCTGGAAATTTGGTCATTTCCAGGAAAATTGAAACTCTTTGTTATACAATTGTGAATGGAAAAATGCATTTATATGTTCTGTTATTTTTTCTTTCCTCTCCACCTCAGTTGATAGATTAACTAAAGTTTTTGACATAATTGTTGTGTAGAAGACATAGAACTAAGGACCATAAACTCGATATTTCTGTCTCTTCACTATCACTTTCAGTTTTTTCTAATCAAAACAAATCGACTATGTTGTGATGTAGCAAGTCTCATCTACCTTGACTGTGTTGCTTTCATCAAGGTCATCTATAATTGTGTATGCTGAAAGTTGGTTTGGTTATGGAACTTACAGTAACTATCAAATGAGGATTTTAGTAAACATGCCAAGTAGATATCAAATCTCATGAATAGTCAATACAGAAAGTTTCCTTTTTGAAGTTCTTTTGTAATGAACTCTTATTTAAGTTGTAATTGCCTTTAAAAGTCTTTAGGATCTGCAGGAATTGTCTACTCTATGACAAATGCATCCTTTATAATTCGAATATTTTGTAATTTATTAAATTAAATAATGGAAGGAGCTTGTTTTCTAGAAATCATTTTATTTTCATGTATCAATTTGTTCTAGTTCTTCCTTTCCTATGTCATTTAAGGTTTACATGTGATGTGAGTTTGGAATCAAGTTTTCTGAAAATGTCATTAGTTTTCTCTGTAAGCCAATAGATGTTTTTTTACTCTTTTGTAAACGTTGGTGGGTGGATCTGTGCTGCCTGGAAATCATTGCGAAGTGATTAATGTGTGGGTGAGAGATCATCTTGTAGTTTGATTTTATTAATAGTCCGGGATGTATAATCTCCAAGTATTCTTTACCATCATGCATGTATATCTGCCTGATACTAGCTTGCCCGTGTTTTTTACTTCCCAGTGATGTTCTTTTCTACTTATTATTTGCTTGTCTACTTTGAATAAATTGAGGGGAAGATAAACTCTATGGTTTTGTGATCCATGGAAAAGCCCTTCAAACCTTAACAACAGTGGTATCAAGGCTTCAAATTTGTTTTGAAGCTGCTGGAGATGTTGTAGTATTCAGTTTAAGTTGGAGAGGTTCAGTGGTGGAATCAAGTCTTCGTGTGAGGAGATTCTTTTGGGTTTTTTCACCATCATGATGATATAATGAACATGACTAATATTGCATGACTAATATTGCATTGTACTCGGCTTAGTTAAATAGTTTTGATGGAGTTGGATCTCTGGTGAAGGACTATTTAGAGATTGAGATGAGGCTTTTGTTAAAAAGAGAATAACGAAGATTTTCTCCAGAAGATTAAGATAAATAATAGTGTTGACTGTTAAGTGATGATAATGAGTAGAGAGATTGAGGAGACAAAAAATCCTACAATAATGTGAAGTGAATGCACCCTGTTTTTTCGGCCCTACAAGTGCAAAGAACAAGCTAGAAAACCATTACATCCTGCTCTGCTCTGACAACATCTGTAGTATGAACATGAAGACCAATTCTGGCCGTGATCATTACCTGACTAATAATCAGATTGATTGGAGCTGTAATGCATGGACTAAGCTGATTAGCGAGAGGTTTAACCAGTATAATTAGAGAGAACACAAGGTGCATAGATGGAATCGAAACCAAACAGACCCAATTTGACTTTATTATCAGTTATCACACAATAAATAAATTGGAATAAGGCATGCACGTACATTGGCCCCAGTTATTGTATTTGTTTTTATTGCATGCAATTTTGGTGATCGTCTTATTGTAACCAAGGAAGATGGTGTATTGGTGTGAATGATAGTCTTGTTTTAATCTCAACAACTGCTATTACTGAAGACTAAGGCAGAGAGGAATGGAGAGCATCCATCTTCGTCTGTCTATTGTGAGTTTTCTGAGAAATGCTTTAAAACATTCAAATCCTCCAATTACTACACCAACGTTCTTAAAATCCCAATCTCTAGTTTCCATGCAAATCACTTACAACCATGAGTTTCTTCAGAGCTTCAAAAAGTCTTCAATGGCCATTTCATGACTAAAAAGAACTTTACATGTCTTCTTCTTGACATTCTACTTCTAGGGCAGGTTGGTATTGGGGTGTGGGTGCAGGTTTTTTTCTGGGTCTTGGAGCATGTTGGTTTCTGGAATTCTGGGTGGTGGTGGTGAAGGAGAGAAGAAGAAACCAATAATGTTACCAGATATAGTGAAAGCAGGTCACCCAGTTCTTCATGAACCAGCTCAAGATGTCCCCATTCATGAAATTAGGTCTGACAAGATTCAAAAGATTATTGATGATATGATCAAAGTCATGGCTCCTGCTCTTAGTATTTCTGCCCCTCAGATTGGGATTCCACAGAACGTAAGCTTCTTTTTTTTTCTTTTTCTTTTTTTTTTTTGAATTAAAAAGCCTCTACTTTATCGGTGTAATTTGTTCATCTTATTTTATCATGGATTGGATAAAGATTAGCCTCACATACTCACTTTTAAATGAATTGATGTGAAAATTCACGAGTCAGAGAATCGTTTAGGTGTAATGGTCTGAATACCAAAGAAAGGAAGAAGGAAATTTTTTATGCCATACATGCACTGATACAATTTTCATATCGCAAATTGCTATCAAGAAACGATCTGAAGACGGCAACTCCATCTCCACGTATATTGGTTTAGAAGGTGCTCAAGGAGGGGATACTATACTACGGGGACTGGGGAGAAAAAGCTAATGTGGAATGGAGCCGAATGCATCCTAGTTCTTTCAGGAATCAAGAGCATGAGAAAGCACTGAAGGCGGGCATAGAGGCTACAGGTTACTTATTAATGTCAGAAAGAAAGGAAAATGGCCTCAACATTATTCTTTAAGAAACAACATGAACATGACAACAATAGTTGGTTACATCTGTAGGATAAATATGACAGCAATCATCCAATTCAATGTTACATTACATGACTCTTTACGTCTCGAAATTTTCGATTTGAAGTCAAGTGAGAAGCTGGTTCATTGTACACATTCCACTATTATTTCATTTGTCATGCCAATCATTGATTCATTTTCTATGTAGCATAAAAGATTTCACACAATTGAAAAACTTGACCATATGAAAAAATGAACCCTACAGTATTGCATTCACATCCAAACAAAAATTGAGTGGCACTCACATCTTAACAAAAATTGAGTGCAACTTGTCTTCCTTGTACGACTAGTCAAACATACCGGGAAGTGGTCTCACTGCCATGAATGCATCCACCATCTGAAAAGAAACAGAGACAAGACATGATATCACTGATCGGCATTGCAGAGAACAATTTTCATAAAACCTAAAGCATTGTAGTTATTGGACATTGTGAAATTAATTTCATCTTTCATGCAGTATGATATTTTAAAAATAAATCACATTGCAATTGAAAAACAAAACATATGGTGTCATAGCGCTGTCTATAATCTACAAGACAGCCCTCTAACAACATTTCAAGCATATTAGGAAAATGGATAGAAAGTATCAGATCATAAGAATAAAGAGTGACCTTATGAGTGAAAAGAGAATGAAAAGGGAGCATAATTACCTCATCAGTCACGGCAGATCGTGCCTCACGGTGACGCATAACCATTTCCGTCAGAACTTCAATAAGCCGACTTTTCACCTCGCCTGTTAGCATCCTCCCAGCTCCATATTCCTGAAAATATATTAGATACTTGTTAAAGTTACAATCTAATCACCTGTCTTTGTGATAAGAAAAGGAATGTCACTATCCTTGATAGAAGACAATGATATGGTTACCAGTGACAGTAATCTCACCTTCTTTATGTGTTCTAGCTCGGCGTTGTCTTCTAGAAAAAAGCTAAGGTATTTAACTGGGATGTCAACCTGTGCAACGTTTGGACAAATTAATCAAACTGCTTACTTCCTATGTGTACAGATGCAGGGATTAAATATCCTTCAGTCTCAAATAGAAAAAAGATAGAAATTTGGAAATAAATGCCGAGAATGTCCGAAAAAGCACAAACTTAGATTCTTTTTTCAGAATACTTGCTAATGAAGTAATTGCATGTACACCTTTAGCACTTAATTCAAAAACAACGCGTTAATCTTCACTAACTTCAAAGAAAATGCAATTTCATGTTTCTGTAAGATGATTGGACTAAGTTGGATGCATCAAGCAAAGAAGATTCTCATACCTCAAGATTAGCTCCATATTTCCTCTGGTTTTCTAGGGAATCTTGTCCACCAGAGAAGGCATGCCTATTTATATGCAGATGATATACAACTCAGTTATTTTGAAGACCATATCAGATATGCAGTGCACCCACTAGAAAAAAAAATGCAAGTTATAGTGTCTTTAGCAGTAAAGGAAATCAGATTCAGAAACGTCAGATCATTCAGAGAGTACAACAGTGATCAGTATTCAATATATTATAATATTATCCTTGCCGGCCAATATTAGACATGAATTATTACTATCACATTGCAGCCACCAAATGAACCAAACTGCCAAACACCAACAAATTCCAAGCCAGTATAGAGTCAGGGAAGCGTATGGACATTTATTTCCAACAAATGACCGATCACATTCGAAAATGCCAAAATTTCATCTTTGCTTACATTTTTTTGCTAGGTGTGAAACAAGTCTTTCTTCACAGGTATGGTCTTGTTGGTTTCTTTATTCACTCATTTTATCTCCTTTGAAGTGATAAATGAAGCTTAGAGCTCTTGGTGGGGTAAAGTTACTTTTATAGTTTTATTAATTAGTGAAACTTACTAGCTCTTCAGGGAAGTTCTCACTGTTGAATTAGCAAAACTTGGCAAAGCACCAAAACATTTCAGAATGCCATTTCTTTTAAGAGGGATAAAGCACGTTCCTGGGGGGCAGGATGAGGAAGCCATGCATATTGCAAAGTGCACTTTCTCAGACTAACTAATTTCTCAGACTAACTAAGGATATATTGGGGGAAAGGACAAACACTCAAAAAATCAGAAAGGCATAATACAACCCTCCTTTACCCCAATATCAATCTATCTCGAATTTGGTGAACATGAGGTGATAAGAATGGAAAAAAAGGAGATAAGAATTAAAGACAGAGCAGCTTGACAAGTAGGACTTCCCTTCCCAATCAACACTAGAGTACTACACAAACCTAATGACCACTTCATGGACTATTTTGATCTCATCATTTAGACCACACGAAATAGAAATGACTACTATCCCAACATACTCAAGCGATATTTGTCTTCATTTTTATGTTTATGCTGTTCAGCCCAGTTATGAAAATCTTTTTCTTTTTTGGGGGAGAGAGTGAGGGGGTGAGATAATCCTCCCCACAAAAAAAAAAAAAAAAAAAAAATACAGAACAAAGATACAAGAAGCAAGAACAAGCCTGGAGCTAAACATAAAGCTACTCTCAACTCCTACCAATAATCACCATCTCCCATAAGAATACAAAGTGAGATAATTATGCTTGTCTGCCTTTAAAGTCAATAAGCTTCTGAGCTATGTCTTGACCCTCAAAGTGTCTCTCATTCTGTCCCAGCTAAATTTCGAGAGCCCACAAAGAAGATAATAATATGCTATTATTATCAACCTGTGACAATAGCTTGCGTCGTACATCTCTCTTTAGTCTTTTCTACCGAAATCGGTCCTGATAATAGTATTATCTCACAGAATCTCTGCCTCTGGTCCACAGCATCCTACACAAGAAACTGTAGCTACGGCCACATCAACCAGAGATCATAGGTCACTAAGCCCCACCCACAATCACGAAACAGCACTAAGAATATAACACCAAATGGAGTAGGAGAATATGGATCAAGAGGTGGTCAACTGAATCCTTCCTGGCATTATCAGTGGGAAAAAGTTGAACAAAAGACTTGTTACGTTTATGGAGGAAATTACCCCAAATGAACTTTTTATCAGTGTGAAAGTGATATGATTCTCAGAGACATCATAGAAATCTCTATAAAGTATATATTGAAATATTTTGGCAAAACAAACTAGCATGAAAAACAGCTATAACATAAACTGAAGAAAAATATAGAGCTAGTAAAGTGGAAAGGAATATATTCTTAACATATGCTGCTCATTAAAGAGTAGAAAAATAAAAAGGCAAAGTGCATCACAATATGAGTCCATTATTTGACCACAATAATCAAACCAATGTGGTAGCATGTGTCGAATGTAAAAATCATCATATAGTACATAACCATACTCAATACTTGTTACTAACTTCATGAGATGACTATTGACTAGTCCATGCTTTATTAGACACTATGTGAATATGCACGTGCTAATATTTTTTATAATTTAAATTTGGACAGTTGTAATATCTTTTGTTAATTTCTTAAATACTGGGTCCACTGCAGAATATGTACATTAGGGTTTTTTACACAGCAAAAACAGAAAAGTCAAAATTAAATAGACACGTGGCTATATCTAATTGGTTCTACCGAAGTTGAACCAAAAGTACTGTTCTACGGCTCTTTATAAAGTAGTATAGATTTTCATGGATGTAAATTAACAGGGCACTTGAAAAAAGCCAAACTTGTCTAATATCGAAATTTTAAACATGATGAGCATGCATGCATAAAAAATCTGAAAGTAAACCTTCTTTTTAATGTCATTTTTAGAATCGGTGACATATATTGCTGAGTTTGGATCGCTTGCAGACATTTTCCCCGACTCCCCCTGCAGAGATGCAAACAAACCCCAAAAAGGAAACATCGTATAAGTTACAGCCAAAACAGTCTCATTTTAAATAAAAAGATCTAGAATAAAGTAAATGAAGAAAGACTTCTAATAAAAAATATAAATCTCGAGAGGCCTAATATGCCCAGTGTACTAGCCCACCAATATTGACGCAACAATTTGTTTTTATCTGTAAACTAACTCCTTAACCTTATTTATTGGCAAAATCAAGCATCTTAAAGTACAGGCAATGCCTAATTGACGCATTTAAGGAAGGGATTGACAAGCAAAAATAAAAATTAAAGTGAAAATTGTTTACAAGAATTGGAACACAGCGTCTTAAAATCAAGTTCCACCTACAAATCTTAATTGGATGTAAAATATCTCAGAATGGAAAAGGACATCCAAGATGAAGGTGCCAAAGAACCTTATTTAAAATAAAGAGAAGAAAAGGTTCTTATTCTATTAAGCCCTGTGCTATTTAATCAGTGATACTTCAGTGAGATTTTGGAAAGAAATCGATTCTTACCGTAGGAGGGATACAACACGCCTTATTCTGAGACTTATCTGATCCAATAAAATAGTTGAGATCGGCCGATTCAACAATAAACTGAGCTTCCCATCTCGGCGAGAAATGCAGTTGGGTTTTTTTTTTAAGAAAAAACTACCCACGCCCTTTAAGATATGTTTAAAAGAAGAAAACTAAACAAAAACTCTCCAAGAGGCTACTAGCTTGGAAATCACAACATTATCCCGCCCATTCACATTTTTTAGTATCCCACCATCCACAGACGTCTTACTCTATTATTCAGCCACCCCTATAATTTACCTTACCCTTTCATGAAAATCTTAACTGAAGACCTTTAAGTCTTCTGAGTCTTCAAGCAATACCACCTAGTCCTTTTCTTTAGAGTACTTGTAATGGTCATTAAATAGAGAAACAAAGTAAGCCTTGTTTTAACTTTTAACTGGTATCAGATATGTATTCATAGTCCAGAACTGGTTCTTCTCTATACATGAGCAGAGTTTCTTTTCATTTGGTAAATATATGAGCAAAACTTTTTGGTTTGTTATTTTCTTCCTTTCAATTTTCTTCTTCTTGGCATAATAATTCGCCAGTATATATTATTAACATACTCCATACTATAGTTTGGCTTTTGGGGGTTGAATAGATCGTTTAACGGTTGCATCCCTCGCACAAAGTGAAGAGGTCGTGGGTTCGAAACACGTCAAGAGCTGATTGTTGATATAAGTTTCCACACGTAATTTAAAGGGGTAGGGGTCCCCTCAATCCCACTTGCCAACCAAAAATAAAAAAAATATAAAATCATATGTAGACAGAATCAAACTTAACAAGCAAAAATGAAATTCAACAAGTTTGAAATATATAAAAGTATGAAGAAACTATATTATCTAAGGAAAACGATTGGTAAGTGTTTGGCATTGAATATAGGCCAAAATAAAACACCAATTGTGAGGATACCTGAAGAGCTGGGAAGAACAAAGACTCAATCAAAGCAGGCTTCTGATACCCTATCCTAGGAGCAACATCTCGTGTCATCCTAAAGTAAGGATCCTGCAATTACCAGGAAATGAAACAAAGAACAAGGAAAGTAAGAAAGTATTTCAAATGCACCATCACTTTCTATGATCAACAAGAGATGCACCAATTACAAACTACGTTCACTTGATTCATGGGATCAGAGCGTACTATAAATTATAAGATTTTAGGCCGAATGCCTTTTGCATTTTCTTGCCATTTCACAATTTTATTTTAAATGGGAAGGAGATTTCCATCAGGAGTAATGCTTGCATACTCCCGCTACAAAAAAAAAAAGTTTAGGGTGATCACATTAATATATAATCAAAACAGCTAATTCTGAACAAAACAGGAAACGACAAAATTACATCAACATGTGGAGATTAATACTGACTGAATTTGATCAAATGAGAATTTGATATTATATTATTTTATTTAAGATGGTGAAATTGTTTGTGAGGGTTGATTCAGACAGTTAATTTGCTGCTCAGTGATAATAAGCCTCTTTTTGCATAGGGCCTAAATGCAACCATGCCCAACATTGATCGGAGGCAATCCAACTTTCTTCCATTATATACCTTCAAATGAAAACAGTCGCATGTTCATCCAATGTCAATATTGATTCTAGAGTTTTATTTCAGCAATCAGCATATATAGACAAAAATAAAAGAAAAAACCTTTGATGTCTTTGCACCCACTCATGACAATTCAATTTTTCTAAACCACAAAAAGGATCGGAATCATCAGATATACACTGAAAATAAATCAGCTGTACATGACAAAGGCCACTTTATGAATTACTTCAAAGTTTATATCGACCAATATATATGGAATCACAAGATCAACATGCAAAACATACACTGATCTTGATTGGCAAACTAAAGGAAGGAACAACATGATTAAAACACTTCAGTTGATTAGCATTATTGATTCTAGTTGTTTTCAGCAATCGGCATATATAAACAACAAAAACCTTTGATGTCTTAGAGATTGCACCCACTCGTTACAATTCAATTTTTCTAAACCACAAAAAGGACCGGAGTCAACAGATATACTGAAAAAATAAACTAAGCAATTCCTCCCATCTCATAAGAGTGAAAATAAATCGAACACTGTTCCTGACCCATACCCATGAGTCATTCTCTCCCTAAAGAGATTGGATAAGTCACTAAGATAAGAATAAATCAGCTGTAGATGAGGAAGGCCACTTCATGAATTACTTCAACGTTTACATAGACCAATATATATGGAATCACAAGATCAACATGCAAAACACACACTGATCAGGATTGGCAAACTAAAAGAAGGAACAACAGGATTAAAACACTTCAGTTCATTAGTATTTAACAAGTACCATATTCGACTCATTAAAAGAGAAAAAAAAAAATCCACACGAACTCAGCCATATAAGATGAAAATACACCTAAATCAAGAAAAAAAATATGAACTTTAGATAGAAAATTTGACAAGAAACCGAAGAAAGACAAACCTGATCAATAGCACAGGGTATCAGGCAACGAAGATTGTCTCTGCCAGAAAAGAGGTGGGGAAATGAAGTGGGAAAGGATGGAACTGCCTGCACATACAAATTTACAAACTTGTAAGAGTATACACACCAACGAAGTTGACAAGAATAAAGAAAGATGCTAGTCTTACTCAACCATCCTCCCTCCATTTCTCTCATGTGATCAATTTAACCTAAACTATACTCTTAATAAATGCTCATATTTACTCGTAATCATTAATTTCCTCTAGTGTATTTTGGCAACCACACCCACTACTTTTTTGTCTTGGCTAAAAGCAGCTCTGGTGTGCTGTAACAATACCCTATATTTACAGATTGTTCTATTATCATCAGCCGATGTAAGCAGTGGCAAGGAATATAAACTCACCCCCCACCCCCTCTGCAAAACCCAAAAAAAAAAAACCCTAGTATAGTGACCACTCTAGCTTAGATAGACAATGGAAGGATGGAATTAAATAAAGAAGATACCTGTAAACTAGCAATATAAATATCATAAAAAGAGAAAAGTACAAGCCTAATAAGAGTATACTGTATGTGTGAAATCTTGCACCAAAGTCTAATTATACAAGTGAATAGTGGTTGTAACAGACAAAGTACCTGTACAGGTGGAAACCCAATTTTCCCAATATGATCTTCAGGACTGAAACCAAATATTCCCCTAACCTACAAAAAAAAAAAAGAGATGTAATATACCAAATAAAAGAAGTGAAAGCACAATATGATGAAGCATCCTTTGGGTAGAGAATTACCTGGTTGAAAGAAACACATCTTGCAACCCTGACCACATTTTCATAGAAAGCACTAGACAGAAAAATTGAAACATTAAAAAGAATGTACAGGACCATGATATTAAGTTGTGGTGACAAAGCCAAATCACAAATGGTGATTTTAAACAAAAACCCATATTACATCCAGACACAGATCACGAGCTTAAAAAGGAGACATAAACAGCACTTACCCACCCAAGTAACCAAAATCAGAGAAAATGAAAGTCCTAGTGATGTCAAAGCCACAAGCAATGATATCTTTTGCATTTTCACGAGCTAATCTCTTACTCTCTTCTACAGATAGATTCTTCCACATGCACTTTTCATCATCAGTAAGTTGTATAACAAGAGGAACCTTGAAAGCATCCTGCAAATATCTAAAACCATAGAAAAATCCAATAACATAAGATCCCTTGTTTGTTTGAAGTTTGAACAAATAAGCTAAAAAATGTTTAGTGTTACTTACTTAGTGAACATAAATGGAATTAAATGACCTAAATGTAGAGCTTCAGAAGAAGGACCTCTTCCAGTATATAAATAAAATTTATCTCCTTTTTGATAAGAATCAAGAATCTCATTAAAATCTCGATGAGCAAAGAAAACACCACGACGAAGAAATACATGTGGAGGACGAGATGTAAGTTTTTCAACAAGACTAAAATTAAATTTGAATCAAGCTTTTGACATCCAAATTTACTAATTAATTTATCATAATCTATCTTACCACCACCACTTGCTACTTCCCATGGAGTTACCACTTGTTCTTCTTCTTCTTCTTTCACTTCAATTGACTTGTTTGTTTCCTTCTCCTCCGCCATTCTATATTTCTATTCTATTGAACAAAGAGTTTTGATGGTGGTGATGGTGGTGGTGGTGTTGTTGAGGTTTAGTTGTAGCAAAAGAGTTTTGATGGTGGCGCATTTGTGGTTTAGTTGCATTTTTGGTGGGTTTGAATTTGGGCTTTTTAGTAATGAATTGGGCCTTAAGGCCTGTTGAAAGATTATAGTCCATTGGGCTATTATTATTTTAAATCCTAGTTCTGATTCTGAATGAATGTCGTAGTAAACCTAATGCTATCCTCTGTGTTACTTCTAATGCTACATGCTATAGATGATCCAGAGAACTCTAACATCATCAAATTTCCTAGCTCAGGTATTTCAACAGGTTGCACTAGATATACCTTAGATGCAGAGCATGGTACAGATTTGAATCCCTATTTTTTATGGTTCAACTTCGAACAGTTTTGAATGTGTTCACAGACAAAGTTGTGCTCAAGTTTAATCAAGTGGCAGAGTAGTCAGCATACAACATACGACGATGAGGTCCTTCAGGTAGTATAACCATTAACCATAGACAGAGCACTACAACAGAAACAAAATAAGCCCAGCATAACACACATACCATTTGTATGTAGGCTAACAACCACCAGGCCATTGTAATAGATAAGCCACACTGAACCAAGACACTTGGTTCCTGCCAGTGCCAGCAACAACACACATATAATTCAAATTGGAGGCAGGCCGCTGATACATACATGTTTGTTATAAATCTATGCACTTCCTTAATAGGTAGTTCAAATTTATACTTCTCCACGTCGTATGCAACTAAATTATATTTCAATTTGGACATTCCCGAGGTCGAGGTCGCAACAATTAAGGAAAGGTAACTTTGAGTGCTACTGAAAGTACTAATTTTAATTCTTTCCGTGTCAACTTTATTGATTATCTTCATTTCTTTCCAACTAAACATGATCATTGTCCTTAGGTATCCAAACGGCCAAAAAACAGTGGTGGTCGAGTCTCCTTGCAAACCAAGTTTACCAATTGAAGAGGCAATATTCATTAATAGAATGAACCTCGCTGACGTTTGCAAGGAATTGGAAATTTCTACATGCCAGGTATAGCTACATGATGTTTTTCTCACTAGCCAGCCTCTTCATGACAAACATTACAATACTGATTGCATGACAGAAACCCAAGTTTACTTTCAAAGCAACTATCACTGCTATAGTCAACAAGGAAAATTGGTATTATTTAGCATGCCAATGTACTCGGAGACTTGATGAAAGTGATGGAGAATGTTGGTGCAACTACTGCAAAACCACCGTGCAACATCCTCTTCCAAGGTTAGCTTTCGCACTCATTCCATTTTTTGAATTTGAATATAAAAGAACTACTATTAATCATACTTCCTGGATCTTTATGCAGAATCAAACTAATATTACAAGTTATGGACTTTACTTCTTCTACAACTGTAACTGCATTTGCAATAGCTGAGAAGATGCTCAATTGCGGAACAACGTATCTATATAGGCTTTGGTCAAAGGTAATAAATATCTCAAGCAAACATGTTTACTCTTCATATATACTAATTATCTATTTACATTGATATTTCAGGACCGAAAATTAGTAGTTTATAAAATGCTAGGTGAAATAATTGGGGCATCATATATATTCGAAGTGGGTATCAGTGAGTTCAATATGCGCAACACCTTAACGGTTACCAATGTCTTCCCAGTATGCTTTGGAGCTGAGAGTAATAGATATGTTTCAGAAATAGGGAGCATGCAAGCTAATGTAAGTTTTTGTTTATATATATATGCATTGATTCAAATAAGGTCCTCCGTTTATAAGACTTCACATTTCTACCTACTAACCGTGGCAGTCTAAGGAGATCAGTTCACATGTTAATGTTAATGATTTACCAAAGACTACAAGTGATTCTCCAAAAACCGGGGAACAAGTATCAACAACAATCGAAGTTGGGCCAGCAAAAGTTGTTAAGGTGATTCTAAAAACTGTTCGTTGCGTACATTTTTTCAAATTATGAGTACTAAGTTGAAACTTGCTAATTTGTACTCATGTTCTTCAAGGAGTTGATCAATCTTCTAATAATATGAATCAAAGTAAATCACCTGATGAACCTTTGGCAAAAAAAACATGTAGACGAATTGATTTCGAGGTAAGATTCACTATAATGCTATTAAATACACGTAATACTTTTAGTAAATTGTGAAATTAATTGATTTTTTTAATAAAAAAAAAAAGCAGGAAACTCTTGGTGAAGACTGTGCCGTGGGGAAGTCCAGCAACATAGAGGAAAGCAACGACATACTTACTTGCACAAATACATGAATGATTACGATGAAAAAAATTAAACAACTTATGTATGCACTCATTATTACTTATTTTAAATAAAATTCTCAATTTATTTATGCTCTCTCAGTCTCTCTATTCTTTTGTGATGACAACTTATGCATGCACTCTTTTTTTTTTGCACGCAGATAGAGAATTATATTAAGAATAAAAGAATATTACAGCAGTAGAAATGTTTTAGATCAACCAACAAACAAATTAAGCAAATCTATAGTAGATTCTACTAGGACATTCTAAAGCAATAAGACATTGTTCAGACCATAGAACTGAGCCTATGTCCATCTGTGCACCATGCTTTGCTGCTGCATCTGCTGCAAAATTCACTTCCCTGTAGGTGTGTGAAATTCTCCAACTAATCAACTGCTCTATAGCTTTCCTCCATCTCGCACGAAGGTGCCAAGGTACCCTCCCTTTAGAGAAAGCACGCACTAGCGCCATAGAATCTGCTTCAAACCACACCTCCCTCCATTCTTTCTCTGCTGCCAGTTCAGCAGCAAACACAAGAGCTTGGCATTCCGCTTCATAGCTAGTAACAATCCCAAGGCCTTTGGCTATAACCCCAAGAACTTCCAAGTTTGAATTTCTACTTACTATACCTGCTCCACCATGTCCAGGGTTCCCCAGTGAGCAACCATCTGTATTGATTTTAAATAAAACTTTTAAAATCACAATGACATAGTCACGGGTTATCACTAGTAAATATACATTTCAAACATATTTTGCAATTTGAGGTGTATTTGATTTTGTTTTTTAATTTTTTAATTTTTTTAATTTATCAACCAATATCAAATGCGCTTTACATTACTTGATTTCAGCTTTTCTTGTATGCAACATGTTACATGCATGATGTATCAGGTAATTGCTGATCAGATGACAGTATACTCAATGTATCAGGTAATTGCTGATCAGATGACAGTATACTCAATACACGCAAGATATAGGCAGTAAAAGATTACAGTCCAGTCAATAAATGAAATGTGTGATAAAAAAAAAATTTAAATGGGTTATGGGTGATGAAAAATTAGAGTTCATTGGTAAGGTGTACTTTTTTGTATAAAGTATAAACAGTTGAGCATATAGCTACATAAAATGTTCTCATTGTTTTCTATGGAACACGTTGCTTGACAGGCAAAGACTGCAGTACTATTTTTAATGATTCAGTCATGATCCATGAAGGATAAGAGCATATACATATCCTGGGATCAGCTAATTATACCTCTATTTCTACAGATTCATCCTAAAATGCAAGGAGAAATGGAAAGACATTAAAATTTCAGAACTAAACCATCAAAATTTAGATACAAATTCTAGCCTCTGCTCCAAACAGACCTGTTTATCTGTATACCTACTTTCCAAGGTCAACATCAATGGTTCCAATAACCTATAACATAAAGAATCAAAGTGGAAAAAAAAATAAAAATTTGCCGGCTTCATATATGAAAAAGAAAAAAGAAAAATGTGGCCGTCCCTGAAACATACACAAACCAGAAAGTTCTTGAATTTTCGAAGTATCAAACATAGCAACACTTATGTATGCCTATCACCACAAGCCAATGAACTTCCACCAAGCACCTCCAACGCCGAGCCATATGAGTATGTTAACGACAGAGATCAGGAACCCATAACCCCAACACTGAGCCAAAGGTACATAGTTGGCTCCATAGAAAACTGGTGCGGACCCAATACCATAGTGGGTCAGTCCACCCATGAGGTTGGAGAGGAATGCGAGTACCATGGCACCAAAGAGTGGCGGAGTTCCTAGAGCACTTGCGACAGATAAGAATGCTGTGAACATAGCACCAATGTGGGCAGCTCCACTTGCGAAAAAGTAGTGAGAGTAAAAGTAGAGCAGAACCAGAATTCCAAAGGACAACTGCCATGAAAGACCAAGCCCACCTACAACCTGGAAAGTGCAAATAATCGTGTCATGGATTTGATTTAAAAAGTATGGACGTAGTGCAAAGTATGAGTTGCCTAAACATACACGTAGTTTATCAAAGTTACAATATTAATCACGAAACACTTCAAAATGGGATAAGGAAGCTCTTAAATGGAAAAGACCTCTTCAATTGCAACCTAGCAGATTCAAGTTTTAACTCTGAGTTTGTCTCCAAAATTTAGTTTATTAAGAGTGCAAGAGTTTCATCCTATTAAATTGTGTTGGCACCAGGACAAAAATTTGATACTAGCTGTAACCAAACTTTTATGTATTTCTGCAACAGCTGGCTAAACTTGATTTGGTATTAAAGCATGGACTTATCATGCTTTGAGACCATAGTCAAATGTAATTCACACACCAGAAAGTTTTATGGAGCTTTATTTGTCAAACATATTATATTGTAATAATTGAATGAAGTTGCAGACTCAAAGTGCTTAAAATGGCAAAAAGAAAACAAACCTTAACTACAGTCTCACTGAACCAGGAAATTAGATCATATTCGTTGAGGTAGCCAGCCATGGCAATGAGTGCAGCAAACCAAGTGAGAGTATCCCAGGCAACCGCTTCACCCAAGCATTCCTTCCAAGTAACCACTCCAGTTGTTAGAAGGACAGAAAGCCCAAGAATGGCAGCAGTGACCGCATCAACTTTCAGCGCTCCTCCGAAAATCCAAAGCCCGACCTGAGTAGATTTATAATAGAAGTTTAAATATTGCCACAGCAAAGAACTATAACAGAAACAAGAAAAAATGTGCATGCATGTAGATGGTAGATGGTACTTGACGAACTTCCAAGTCAGAATGTGACAATGTCAAGTGAGTAATAGAATTAGTAATTTACCATTAAAAAACCGAACAGTGTCAGATATGACATGCCCCCTAACAAACCATTCAAATAAGGAGAAAATTTCTTTTGAAGAAAAGAAGACCCTCCTAAACGATATCTCATTTATGTCAACATGGTCAGTCTCTCAGCTGTCACTTAAGCTGAGTATAATTGGTCTACACTCTACGGAGATCTTTACATGACATCCTGGTGAAGTTTTTCACAAAAGGTAATCTGTAAATATGAATATACATAATGACTTTTAAGACATTTGCACGCCTTCAAAAATCAAAATAAGCCAGTCAAAACACAAAATTGGGTCAGGTTACATTTTATTTGGGTCAAGTGTTATTCTGCCAGAATATCACCAGAAATTAACACCTACATTTTGTTTGGCCCAAGTTCCAGGCAGCAAAGTGGCGCAAAGGAAAATTACTGCATATGTGAAAGTAGCAACTCATACCTTGAATTTCTGCGCAGAAGCTTGAGCATCCATGTCCTTGACTTTCTTCCGCACCCAAAGAACTCAGCTGATGAATGAAATAGACTACACAAAACTTCAACCCTGCCTCGTTCTCTTGAGTGTAAACAGCAAGCAGTGTAGCCAAAATGTTGGCAAGAGTAATTTCAATGTCTTAATAATGGTGAAATAATGGGATACCGAGTATTTTTCTACACTAATCTAGTTGACCATTTTGTCTGTAGGATATATATACACACTGAAAACTTACAAAATCTGCAATTGTTTTGTACACCTGATTGATTGATGCTATGAGTTCTTAGAATTCCAAGGCATCAGGGCGCACACACAATATATCTGACATTAGATAAATCATTCTCAAACAATATACAGACTTGCATATGGATGGCAAAACTCAGCTAGTCATGGATTGCGTACATAACCACTTCTATTGTGTCCCTAGCAATTAGAAGGATGGCGAGTATTCTGCAAGAAGTTGTTATCACAGACTGCCAAAGGTACCATAAGGCAAAACATGAGTGAAGAGAACTACTCATTATTTTCTTCGTTTTTTTAGTACATATGGCAACGCGTGAATGCGTGATTGGAGATTAAGGACCAAGCAAAGCTGTCTTGCAGCAAAGTTGCACTCAAAGGATGCTCCCACTGTAGAAACTTTCCTACTTTCTTTTCGGATCCACTCAAATCAGTTCTGATGATGAAATTCGTTTATAATCCCAAGCGATCATCTGAGTTTAGAAATCTGTCACCTACTATATCTACATTATCAAAATGCCTGTCTTACCTCTCATCACCAATGATGAGCCTACGCTGGACGGCTGGAGGCTGAACTCTCATGTAGGTTTGAAGGGTTTTCTTCAACCTCGGAATCAACAGAAGAATCTAGTGCACTTCCATAATCAAGCTCAGTTTCAGGTCCTGATAAGTCCTCACAGTCAGAATCATCTTCACTTTCCATATCCGAAAGATCTGTTAAGAAGTCATCACTACTTGAATTGATGCTTTTATCATATGCGTCAGAATTTCCAGGTTTAGCAAAGCCTTTTATTGCTCTGGTAGAAGCTGAATAAGAAGACCTGTCAATTGGGTCACCATAAAGGGCAACGTGCCTATAGTAGAGTTCAAGTTCCTTCTCGGCAATAGCAATGAAACGTCTCACAGATTCAAGTGATTGCTCATACTTAGATTTTTCCAGTGCCTAAGAGAAGGAACCATGAAAGTATTAGTGCTAACTGCAGCATATCAAGAATAGAGAGGCTGAAAAGATGCTCCAGATAATATGTAAGCTCAATTAAATTTTCAACAAGAACTTTGAATTACGACACAAGTCCCATATCAACACACACCATGACACCATCCTTGCTCTCAAAAGACAATTATAAAGAATGTTGAGAACTTCAAAACTGAAAGTAAATCAGATGGAAGAACTACCTTTTTTTTGGACAACGTATCTACAGGTGACATAATTTCGGGCTGAACATAATTCTTTCCACGGTAAAATATTATTGTGTCAGTCCCAATTATCTGAATTGGTGTTCCACCACTCAATCTCGCAATCTCCTCTGCATACTGAGGTACCTGACCAGGCTTACAAGGTTTACAGATGACCTTGACAGTTTCATGTTTCTTCCAGTGCAAATGCATATTAAGTATAACACCGCCAAAGACTCCTCTCCTGCCAACTGGCACATAATTTGACCTCTTCTGGGCCATCTTTTTCATGTAAAATCTTTCCTCGCCGCTAAGGTTCTCTGGTTCGACCACAGGGCCTTGAAGTTGACGAACTTCATACCTCTTGAGTCTTTCAATCAGTAGGTCTTCTTTGATTTTGGCCTGGAATGAGGAATTAGTCAATATTCAAATACTTCCAATTTTCATGCACTTTTACTAACAAACCTACAACGGCAAATAATGATTTCTTACTAACAGAAAACCTCGGTTATCACTCCAAAAAGGTGACGATTTAAGTAAAAGGATATAGAAGGCAAGTCATGAAGAGTGATTCTGTTAATCTGATGTTGTTCGAAACTATTATCGAAATTTATATAGCATGATGGTTTGTCTACAGGAGATTTATAGCAGCTCTTTACCGTCACAAAAGCATAGAGGAGGTAGGTTACAATAGAGGCCCGGGGCCTTCGTAGAATTATAATCTTCACCATTAATCAAGAATCCAGGAAGAGCTTTTGAAATAAAGATTAGTTAGGGGACAGGGATTTCTTGTTTAATGTATCTTCAGAGATTTATAACACCATGGTTAGTACCAATAACAAGGATCGTGTAACATAATACAGAAGATAATTTTGGTCCATAAAGCTAATATTTCTAAACCTGAAAGTAATCTCTCAATGACAACTCATCTTTATTGCAATCTCTGGGACTTTTACATCCTGAGAAGTTTCTTTTGTACAAGTGCCAAAAATGCAGCCATGAAATTGATTGATACAATCAACATTGCTTCTATGAGATGGTTATAATATATTTTCTGGGACAAGTGGTATGATTTAGCATGGACGTTCTTTCCAACCTAAATCCGCTCCTCACCATGTGAACAGTTTCTATGACTATAGCCACAGACACCGGTCTTTTACGCTGTTTTAAGGACTAGTTGACCGATTTTCGAACCTACCGACGATGTACATCACACTATGAGGAGCTTAGTGTGTTGAATTTCTATTTTTTATTCTTTTGATTTTAGATTGTTACAAATCCAGGAATGGGAAATGCCTGATCAATCAACAGTTTGTATCATATTGCAAAAACCAGCTTAGACTGAATTATCTGAACTCTAAACCTTCTATAGTAGTATAGTTTATGGCACTCACCTTTTCAATCTTCCACTTGATCCTCTCTTCCGCATTAGGAAATTTTTGTTTTTTCTTCTTCCCCTTGACTCCAAGACACCTTGGATCTCTCTTATTAGCCAATTTCCTCTTTACCTTCTCCCTCTTCCTCTGCATCTTTAATCGCTTCTTTGTCTTCCATTTCTCTTTCTTTGGGGGTTCAGTTTCATGTGTTTCAAACTTTGATTTTCCTTCAGAGATCACGAGGTTTACTAACCCATGACTGAACTTCCTGAATTCCCAAGAAGAATTCCGTTGATTGAATGGGGAAATTATGGGTGATGGGAGATTAAGCGACTGCGGAGCGCGGGAAATCCATCTGCGAAAAAAAAAAAAAAAAAGAGGAGCGGGGGGTATAAATGCACTAAACGATACACAAATTGGATTTAAAAAGGGAAGGAGGGATTGTACTACCTGCAAGATAGGGGCTTCAGACGAGAAAGATAAAGAATAGAAGTAAGTGGAACTTTTCGAAGGCTGCGAAGGAGATGATTTGCCATACTACTCTTGAGCTGGATGGAACATGATTGACCACTTCACTGCTAAGTGGTGAAAACTGGTCACAGCTTGAAATCTTCAATATATAAACACCTGACACAAGTTTTGTTAGAAATGGAATGAAACAAGAAAAACTGTAGTCAATTATTAGATACATTGGAAACCACTGAGAAGATTTCAAAGAAGATGAAGAGACCTGAGTTAAACAAGTTAAGGTTTAATAGTTAATACAGTACTAATAAAACATGTTTAACATCATACTATGATATCAAAGAGAAACTTTCTTAACAAACAGAAATGATATTCTTTCATTTATTTCAATTCAATTTATGTAATTTTCATCATTCCAGCAGTGAAAATTCTATCTATGTAATCTCATTCCCACCATTTCCTACAAATTTCAAACTAAATACAGTGTAATACGTACACAGTTCTTCCATTTAAAGAGTTTAAATTTGGGAAAGAGAAAGCAGCACTACTCAAATGGTATACTCTTGACGTCCAAAGTCCTAAATAAAAATTATCTATGTTTCACATTCTACAGTTATAGCTACACTTAATAAGAAGAATTTTTATTTTTTTCTTAAATCATGCATTTCATCAAACACATATCTTGCTTCCCATATTCTACCAGACAAAAGCACAAAACAAAACAACAATAATGTTCTTTCACAAGGCCTTTCTTCCAAATGAACACATTACTTCACATGCTTAGCAATCCTTAAGAGAAATGAATCAGATTACATAACCCAGAGAGTATTGTGCAGAGGTAAATAAAAACGAAAAAAAAAATTGAGTGAGTGAGAGAGAAACAAACCTTTTCGACATGAGTGTAACTAAAGTGAGAACTGAGGAAGAGGAAGAAGAAGAAGAAGAAGAAGAAGAGATGATGATGATAAAGAAATACCACAGTCTAATGATACCCACAGTTGAACAATAATAGGTGTTTAATTCCACTTTCTTAGCTGAAATACTAATTATTGTACTCAACTATCCCATCCTCCTGCGTATAAAAACATAAAACCCAAGAGCTACTTCACTTGTTATCTACAGTCTCCACCAAATAGTGATACAACATTACTTGGAGATATTGGATCACATTTAAATAATTAAAAATAGTACCTTGGGTTCTGATCAGCTATTTTCTTTACTGCTTATTATAAATGTACTCGTTTTTTACCCGGCAGGTTGGGAAAACCGTCATAACCACGATTCATCAGCCATCTAGCAGACTTTTTCACAAGTTTGACAAATTGATCCTTTTGGGGAAGGGAAGCTTGCTATACTTTGGAAAGGCATCAGATGCAACGGTTTATTTTTCTTCCATAGGATGCACTCCCCTCATAGCCATGAACCCCGCAGAATTCTTGCTAGACCTTGCAAATGGGAACATAAATGATGTTTCTGTACCATCAGAATTAGAAGATAAAGTTCAGATGGGGAACTTGGAAACGGAAATAAGGAACGGGAAACCATCTCCTACAGTTGTGCATGAGGTACTTAAGAGCAAAAACTTACAAAGCTAGGAAGAGAGCATATACAAAAACCAGTAATGTTCTGTGAACGGTTATTATTTATGCATATCAATGAAAACTGACAAATGTAAGTGTTGGATGATAACAGTATCTTGTGGAGGCCTATGAAACATGAGAAGCGGAGAAGGAAAAGAAGAAGCTTATGGTACTGATACCAATTGATGAAGACTTGAAGATAAAAATATCAAGTACAAAGAGAGAGTGGGGAGCAAGCTGGTGTGAACAGTTTTCCATTTTATTCTGGAGAGGTCTTAAAGAAAGGCGACATGACTACTTAAGCTGGTTGAGGATCACTCAAGTTCTTGTCATAGCAACAACCTTGGGTTTTCTATGGTGGCACTCGGATAATACTACCCCCGGAGGCCTGCAGGATCAGGTATGAAACCTTTTCCATCAGGAATATCAACTCTTCTTTGCTAGACCAGCCACATATGGACCTCAATTTTCAAATTTCTTCAAGGAAACATCTATGCAGGTGTTAGTAAAACTCAATCTTCCAGTAGTTGCTAAATTGAGAGAACCTGACATCATTCATGTACCTAAACTTGAGACTAGCCAAAAGCTTACATAAGAATAGGTCCTACTTTGGAAACAATCTAATGTATACAACTACAAATTGAACATCTATGACATTCAACATAAATTAACCTAGGCCAACAACCTTTGATTCTAAGAATAAAACATGTGTACTTTGTAATTCTATTGACATAGCATCCTCCAAACTGAACACGTATATACATGTCCAGGCAGGTTTGTTGTTCTTTATTGGTGTCTTCTGGGGATTTTTTCCAGTTTTCACGGCAATCTTTACATTCCCTCAAGAGAGAGCCATGCTAAATAAGGAACAAGCAGTTGACATGTACAGGCTGAGTGCATATTTCCTCGCAAGAACCACTAGTGACCTACCACTTGACCTATTTTTACCTGTCCTATTCCTTGTCGTTGTCTACTTCATGGCAGGCTTGAAAGCAACTGCTTCTGCATTCTTCCTAAGCATGCTTACCGTGTTCCTCAGCATCATAGCAGCTCAGGTATGTCCATTTGATTGTCAAAACTGAAGAGAACAATACCATAGACATGAGTATCTAATGTGAGTGCAATGTCAGGGACTTGGTTTGGCTATTGGCGCAACGTTGATGGACATAAAGAAGGCCACAACTCTGGCTTCGATAACTGGGATGACTTTCATGTTGACTGGTGGTTACTTCATTAAGGTAAGCAAGTACTTTTAGGAAGTACAGGCCTTTGTACTCGCGATGTTTTTTCTCAGGATATACCAGATTAAAGTTTGTCCTAAAAAACACTAATAACCAGTTCGTCTGTTAATTGTGCAGAATGTTCCAGGGTTTATATCATGGACTCGTTATCTTTCCTTCAACTACCACAGCTACAGGCTTCTTCTCAAGATTCAGTATGACCATGTACCTCCTATTATCGGAGTGAAAGTAGATAATTTTACAAAAGAAATCTGTTACATGGTTGCCATGGTTTTTGGATACCGCCTCCTGGCATATTTCTCTTTGCGGCGGATGAAAATTCAACCTGGATCCTAACAGGGAGAACAGGACCCAAACAGGAATGCCTAAGCTCAACCGCATAACGATTGTAGTTGTGTTTTTGACACCTTTTTTGGATCATTAAGGAGTTTTAAGACGGACAGGGAAAGCAGAACTAAGTCTTTCAAGTATTACCCTTCTAAGAACTTATAAAAATTCTTACTAATATGGAGAAAGTTTCAGTGACAACACTTTAAGTAATATGGAGAAAGTTTCAGTGACAACACTTTAAGGTTAGTATGAAAATGTGTACAACACTTTGAGGATGGTTCCCAATCACTTTAACTCCTGCATTAGGAGGTGTATTTTGTGGTTCTATACACTAATGAATCTAGATGCGTTTCAGTAACATGCAGGAAGAGCAATATAGCAACACAGTGAAATTATTAATAACATGCATGCAATGCTTGATCAGTCAGACAAAAAAACTGCAAGTGGTAAGGCCTTGCTACTAGATGTGGATTTTCACTATCATCTTGAGGTTTTGGAGTGAAAGTGTGCATATATTGTTTGGTATCTGAGGCTTGGACAGGGTTGAAGTACTACAAAACAACCAAGAGTCCAAGACCCATGGAAGACCTAAACATGCGCAAAGCCGACTCCTTTTGTATGCACTGTGTCAAGATAAACCCCCATGTAGTATGGGAATCTCTGGTGCAAGCCGGATTTGACGCCATATATATCATGGTTGAATGTTAAGATCTAATGTGGTTGTTCAGTAGTACTGGCACAAAGCAGGGATCTCTCATTATTTGATATGAGGGCAGGCGCAAATCCTGAAGCTCATGTAGTCATGTATGACCGTGAGATTGAGATATGAACTCAAAGTTGATAACATTAGTTTAAACCTTAATCAAATCAGAAGATCCTAAGAGTGTTAACTGTTAAGATCTACCTCAATCCCCATGAGAATTTACCATTTGGCATTAAATCCGCCACCAAGTTGGAAGCACCTATGATTAAAATGGGTGCCTAAATATCATAATAAATCTGTATTGCTAAGAGTCGATAACTATATATTAAACCACACAGTCTTGAGATTCTGTTAATTGTAAATTTGCAATAATAGCAATCAGTAGAATCATCTATGAGTGCAACATCCTAACTTTAGTTGAAATCTTACAATGGAGAAGCAACTTACAGGTATGATTTTCTGAAAAATGTACCTTACGAGGGGCTAGAAAACAAGCCGTAAACCCCACTGTGCCATGCGCCCATGCCAATCTAATTCTTCTCTTCAATCAATTTATAATCCAGATTCCAGAGATTGCACAGGGAAGAAAGAACCTGATGGAATGATGGGGGGGTGATTTGGGGTCTGTTGCCTGTTGCCTGTTGCCTGTTGCTTGTTGCTTGTTGCTTGTTGCTTGTTGCTTGTTGCTTGTTGCTTGTTGCTTGAAATCGCTCATCAACACAAAAACTTAAACTTGGTTCGATTCGGTCTTTGCTTGAAATCGCTCATCAACACAAAAACTTAAACTTGGTTCGATTCGGTCTCTGTCTCTAGACTCGTCTTTCGCTTTCTCTCTGACTCTCTTTCTCTTTCTCTTTCTCTCTTCTTGTTCCAGTTAGGTGGGCGTTTTTATTAAAAAACCAAACGAAGTTCTCTTTCTTCAAGTTTACATAAATTCTCCTCGATTTTCGAATTAATAATTCACTAAAAACTCTCGAGTATCTCTATTCAATTTCAATTGCGATCTTTTTTCGTTTTAGTTTTATTGATTGATTGAGATCGATTAGTTTTTATCTCTTTTGGATTTGGTTTAGGGTTTTAATATAGCTTGATTTGAAGGTTTTAAGAATGTATAACGCTATGATGGATCCTGAATTGATGAGATTAGCTCAAGATTCAAGAAGAACAAATGAGCAAAATTCCGCCTAGTGAATTGGCTAAGATGCAACAACAGGTGATTCATCTATTTATTTATCTATTGTTTTCTATTAATTTCAATTGTGATAAAGTAGAATTAAGGGTGCGTTTGATAAATTTTCCCGGCGAATTGATGTTTTCGGCAATCCGGCAAATTTTGAGGCAAATGGTGATTTGCCGGCTTCAGGCAAATAAATTTTGAGGCAAACAAATTTTGCAAGTGTTTGATAACTCCACGGGCAAACACTGGCAAACACTTTAAAACTTGGTTTTGCCACTATTTCTCTGTTTGATAACCTTTTTAATGATTAGGCAAACACTTAAACTGAACATGGGCCAATTTTTATAGCTCATAAATCTTAAGCCCATCAATCTTAAACCTTTGAAAAAACACATGTCTTATCAACCCAACCCAATAACATAATACATACTTGTGATTTGTAGTAATAATACAAAAGTTCAAAAAATTTTAAAATTTTTATTAATAAAATTTTAAAATTTAAATTAACGAAAAAAAAGGTAGTGGTTGTTATAGAAGATAAATTGGGATAATAAAAATCTTGGTGGACAAAATGAAATATTTAATAGCCCCGTGTGTAGTTAACACAAGGACCTTCAACTCGATACACATAAACATGTGTAACAAAGTATACACATGTTTATTATAAAAAATACAAGGACATGTATACAAAATAATCACTCGCAATATCGAAAATAAGCACCACGCAATGTCGAAAATAACTTGTACGCACATAACTCTAATGCACGAGTTATAAACAAGCCCATAAACAAATATAATAAAAAAAATCTTCTTGTTTAAAAATAAAATATTTAATCGCCCCGTGTGTAGTTAACACAAGGACTTTCAACTCGATAAACATAAGCATATGTAACCAACTATACGAAAAGGTTGTCATTGTTCGAGTTTTATACGAAAAATCCCCATCACGTAATATTACATATTAATAAGGTACACAAGTTTTTTGAAATTTTTACACAATTTCATATTAAACATCATGAGTGTGACTCGACTCATTATCAAAGTAGTTATCGTTATCACAAAACCTAAAACATTCGTTAGGACATGGTGTATTCGAGCAATGCATACACGTCTCGAATTCTTGTGCTTTATAGTGAAACCATGCGTAAGAGCAATCTTCGCGACAGGGATGTTGAAGGCATCGAGCACATATCATCCCCATGTCATTCGTCGGAGGCGATCGAAGTATTGGAAACAAGTACTCGATTGATGGACATAGTTCAACGGAGCACTTCACAAGACTTATCCACTTTTCATCAAGTCTATTCCCACTTCCAGTGTAGATTTTCATCACACCGGTACAACCTGGTTGTCCACAACGCATGTATGGTTCTAAGATTGGCAAACAAGAATTGAATTCGAAGTCTTTATGTTGGCCGTATTTGTATACCTTCAACGCTGCGCGCTTCCGTTCCAATTCACAATCGAAAATTTTTCGACGCTCGCGAAACAACTCAACAATACCGATAAAATGCTCGGTAGTCTCCCAAATTTCAGACATTCTATTGGCTAGGTGTGACAGACCTCTACTTATAGTAACTCCCTCATTGCATGGAATCGGTCGGAAACAACACCCCAAAACTCTTCACCGGTACCATTTACCGGTGGTGAGCTCCGGACTAACCCCCAAGCAACACATAAATTTTCATCGTCTTTTGGTGTCCACGTCATTCCTTTTTATAAAATAACACATGAAGAATGTAAGTACTCCACAAAATTAATTGTTGAACAAAATAGATATATATGGCACTCAATAAAATTGTCATTAAACAAATTTGCTTATAAAGCAGTCATTACATAAATTACAGATAGCCGTCACTCATGGACGCAGACTATACGCAATCACTATAGTAGACATTGGCAAGTAGGTTGGAATACACCTATCCTTAATGTGGCCGTAACGGCCTGGAATTTCACTATTGACCTCGTCCCACTCTTCGTTGGTTCCGCTAACTTTCAACGTGACATTGTCAAAATAAAAACCATAGTATTCGCATAACTCCTGGACTAGCTTAAATTCTCTCTTAAAATACGAGATTCGACATCGAATCTCGTTGAAACTAACTTCGATGTTGAAACCGTGTTTCACACTATTGACAAAATGGTCATAAGCTTACCGGAGTCGGACCATCACAGGTACATTGCCTGTTGCATGGAACAACAGCACATCACACAATAACTTATCCATATCTGCAGTCCAATGCACATCCATATCTCCAGTCCAATGCACATAGCGTTGCCTATATAGACTCGCAATGTTTCTTCCAAAATTACCGGGATGCATTCCTATCAAATTAAGCAGAGCATTGGCATCACCGACACAATATAAGAATATAAAAAAATGAGAAATCCAAACAAACAACTCCATAACATAAGTTTTTCGGTGTTAGAAAAACACCCCAAACATGGTTTCAATAAACTGTCTAAAGGTGTCGTTTCCAACATCCAAACTAACTTAACACAATATTGTTCACATGTGCAGAACCAAAGTCTTAACAAACAAACACAACAAGGAAATTCAACGACTTCGACACTAGACATTACGGGCAACATTTGCCAGCTTCTTAAGCAACCAAGGACGCTGCAGTTTTACATTCAACCCCATGAACACAGACACTAGCGCTTTTTTAGCACCGAGCAAGTCTATTGCCTCCAAAAGCATATCTTCGTCATCACCTAGGACGTTCGACAATGCTTCAGTAAGATCATCGATCTTTGGACCAGCAAAATGATCTGCCAGAGATTTCACAGCGTCCATCATCCCTTTGTTATATTCTGCGTCACTTGGATCAATGCAGCCTAGGCGCGACTTCTTACGCTTGTTCTGCAAAGGTACAATGGGAGGTGGTATAGGCAGCCTACGAGGTCCTTCCGAACTAGAGCTTTCATTAGTACTCAGCCCAGAATTTCCGGTATGCGGAGCTCGTTGAGTTTTACTTGTGTCGACTCCCTCCATTACCACAAAATCTTCTACTTCATCAGGTTCTGTCCCTAATGAACACACATTTACGAGACTTTAGGGATAATGGTTGGACGCAAACGCCTAACAATATTTAACGTACAACAAAAGTTACCATTTGGTGAATCAACGACGAAGACTTCTTCTTCTTGGTCTCCAGCGTCACCTCCATGACCATTTGCAGTCTCATTACCGATGATGATATACAGCTGGTCATAATATGGAAATTCTTTCCCACGTAAAGGTACCGCTTCGGGATGGGCCTACATTAACACATATATGTACATATGTGTACTAGAAGTGGGTATAGACATGGGGCAAATTTTAATTGAATGGAGTTCAAATAGTAGAAGAATTACCAGAAAATATCTATTCCAAGCGTCTTCTTCTCCAGCTATAGTCCTGGTTCCACTATCGAAAGTGAAACCAAAACCACTAGCATCAATGAGCGCCTTCGCTGTGAGGTATGAAGCCCTCAAAGTCTTCATGCTCGATCTAACATTCTCAGGCCCAACATGCATCCCTAATGCCTTGTTCACAGCCACAGCGGCTGCCTTTAGGGATTCAGTTTTTATCGCATTGTCGACACGCTTACCTCGAAGCGCAACCTCTTCACACAAGACATCGAGCATGACCTCAATCATTTGCTTTGTCCACCTAATCTGGGTTTTACCAGTTTGGCGAGAACTACCCGGGTTATGGGGTGGAAAGTACGGCTGTTCCTGAGGTAGCGATTGAGTGGATTGAGAAGGTTGTGGAGGTGTAGTCTGTTTGAGTTTCTTAGTCCTCCTTGGTGGTTTGAAGTTAATGGTTGACATGCCTAACAATATATCCATTCATGAAAAACAACAAATACTTCAAATAGTCATACAAATACAAATACAAACCAAATATCCAAATACATAAATTGTTACAAATCGTACATAAGCATGAAAACTAAACAAATATGGTTCTCATTCTGGTTCGCCATTGTGGTAGTCCAAATAATCGGCCCACATTTCATTACGCAAATTGTCACGCCAATTTGTCCAAGCCTGGTACGGATCAATAAGAATCCCACCCCCACCATTTCCGGGATCGAGTTCAGGTACTACCTCTGGTTGGTCGTCCTCCATCGGTACCCAGGGCTGCCAAACATCCGTGGGATCGATGTCTTTCAGAAAATTGTGCAACGCACAACAAGCCAAGATAATCTTGGTATGCGTTCTCACATCATGGAAAGGAGCATGCCTAAGGTACGCGAATCTCTTTTTTAGCACACCAATAACCTCTCAACCACGCCACGCATTGACGAATGTCTCCAATTATACAACTCATCAGCATTTTGGGGAGAGTTGGCTCCTCGCTCTCTAAGATGGTACCGGACGCTGCGGTAAGGGGTTAAAAACCCCGGACTCAATGCAAAACCTGCATCGGCAAGGTAGTACTTACCGTCCGGTATAGTTAACCTCCTACCCTGACGACTAACTGCGTTCCGCAACAATCGACCATCGTGGGCCGATCCCTCCCACCCCGCAAGCACGTAAGTAAACCTCATGTCAAAAGTGCAAGCTACAAGGACGTTTTGGGATATTTCACCTTTCCGGTTGCGGTACCTAGTATGATCTGTGATAGGGACCATGGTAGGAAAATGGGTACCATCGACCGCACCAACAGCATCCTATTGTATCAAAAAATGTTTGGTTAGTCTAAGTGGTCGTTTTAAAAATATTTTTTTTGGAGTTCGTTCTAGAGTTAAGAATCAGACCTTAAAAAACTCGTGGTAGTACACAGGGTTGTCATGGTTGGTCAGTGGTGAGTTGGCTTCGGTAGCATTGTTGACAACTTCCCTAAACAATTTTATCAGCGCGTCCAAGACAACATGGAAGAATCGACTCACGGTTTCACCCGATCGTTGGAACTCGAATCGTGTTCTCCGATTGCGGTTATCATGTCCCACTATCAATAAGAACATGGCAACTTGCTCTTCCACAGTCACGTAACGGGAGTTTGCCAGACCTAAGCGGCGTAAGCGACAACATAGTTGATGGAATGCATTACGCCTCATCCTTAGGTTTTCATGGCAGCTAGTGTCGTTGTCTATATAGAATCTTGATAGCCTAGATAGACGTTCGTGATCTTGGTACGTGTATGGCTCCCTAGGTATACTAGGTGATCTGATATACCTCCTAGACCGTCGTCGACGTTGCATCACAGAATGGACAGCTACAATTGTCACAATTGCAGCCAACAACCTACGTTCTTCCTCCTCAGTTGGCATTCTACAAAACCCCCAACCCTTTAAACACAGTATACATATATAGTTCGTATTAATATAAACAACCAAGTTCCATGATTAAAAAACGTTCCTCGTATTAATATCAAATAGTTCGAACATTTTATGATTACAAACGACAACCACAAACTATCAGACATAGTTCGTACATTTCCCTGATTAAAAATGTTTACAACGACCCAAGTTACAACACAAACAACAACTTCAATAAAATGGCGATCAACATAACCAAGAGAACAACCACTAGCTTCCTAACCAACCACCAACTATCGGACATAGTTGGAAGCGTATCAGGGAGGGTAGCAGGGATCCTAGCTGGAAAGGTGGTCGCCGGCTGCAAATAGGGTTGCACAGGTTGTTGGATTCTCTGTGCCGCACGACCAGATAAGTACTGGTCATACAAAAAATGGGCTTCGGCAAGAGATTGACAGCCCTGATAATCATTGTTTGGAAAACCGTCTACTTGAGCCTTGGCTTCCGACCAGGTTAGGTATACACCCGGACGTATCCCACGACGCACAATATAACAAGCATACTTAACCATAATGGTATCTGAAACAATATAACAAGCATACTTAACAAACGGGTTGCAGTACTCCAAAGGAGTTGCTTCATTGACCGTTCTTGTTTAGGAATATTATCCATTTCTCGACAAACAACTACTAAAAAATTTTTTACATTCTGTAATTCAATGATGGGAAAATAATTTAGAAGGACTGTAAGCATAAAATACATGAACAGTTTTACTTGGTTACTGCGATGTTGAAGTTCTAATATAAATCCATCACATACACACATCGATTAATAAATAATATTACTAACAAGGTTTCAAGCAATAGAGGTCGATTTACACGTAAGTGCACAGACCCTCATTACTGCCACTGTCAGAGGCCATCAATAATAGCTTGACAATTGATTCCCCGTACAAAAGGGTTGCAGTACTCCAAAGGAGTTGCTTCATTGACCGTTCTTGTTTAGGAATATTATCCATTTCTCGACAAACAACTACTACAGTGACGTAAACTGGGGTTGCCTGAAGTCACAAAGTACACATCGATTAATAAATAATATTACTAACAAGGTTTTAAGCAATAGAGGTCGAATTACACGTAAGTGCTCTGACCCTCATTACTGCCACTGTCAGAGGCCATCAATAATAGCTTGACAATTGATTCCCCGTACAAAAGGGTTGCAGTACTCCAAAGGAGTTGCTTCATTGACCGTTCTTGTTTAGGAATATTATCCATTTTTCGACAAACAACTACTACAGTGACGTAAACTGGGGTTGCCTGAAGTCACAAAGTACACATCGATTAATAAATAATATTACTAACAAGGTTTTAAGCAATAGAGGTCGAATTACACGTAAGTGCTCTGACCCTCATTACTGCCACTGTCAGAGGCCATCAATAATAGCTTGACAATTGATTCCCCGTACAAAAGGGTTGCAGTACTCCAAAGGAGTTGCTTCATTGACCGTTCTTGTTTAGGAATATTATCCATTTATCGACAAACAACTACTACAGTGATTATGACCAGATAAGTACTGGTCATACAAAATATAGGCTTCGGCAAGAGATTGACAGCTTGGGTAATGAACTAACCTAACCTTATGTTATCTATAGTTCTAGACTTATACAGTGCAGCATGGATAAATACAGTGCAACATGTACACGCGCAATATGTATAGTTCTATTACATTTCTAAAATACAACATGTCGTTCTAAACTATACAATTTTGAAACATATATAACAAGTACACCTAAGCATGATAAACACAAAAATCGAGGCAATCATAATACTTTTTAGAAGAAATACATGTAACTCTAAACATGCTATTAACACTTAACATGGCAACACACTCAGTTCATATGAACATTTATTAGATAGAAAAAAAATACCTGGTTCAATTCAGTGCACAACAAAGAAATAAAGCAGAGAGTGACGACCGAAACGAAGATGCGAGACTTCGAGACTGCAACTTGGAAAAGAAACATAATTAGATTGTTTTAATCATTTTGATTAAAGATTAAATAATTAGATTGTTCTAATCATTTTGAGAGAGTAGTAAATACTAATAGTAATGTTATTATACTCACCATGGCAATAGAATTTCATACTGACTATCCAACTAGAATACACAACGTCATCATTTTATATTCAAATGGGTTACTTAAGTAAATCTATATTTACAACCACCTGGCCTCAATTTTATTCATGCCTCAGCAGTCAGCTCCTTGTTAAAATTGACCAGTTTTTAATGTCAAGACCAATTCTCAATTGAACTTAAAGGATAACATATGTTATCCTGCAGCTATGTTGATAATATACATAGCATAGGTACTGCCAGAAAAACAGTGGACACCGCTGTGGGTACTCTATGAAATGACAATTATTCATAGTACCTCAAGCTCATAATAGCTGCAAAATGCAATTAGAATTTGACACCGTGGTGAACTCAGGGGATCCACCAGGTAAAGAAATTCCTCAATTATTCATGCTGCATATGCCATGTGGTGTGAAACATGTATGTCATCTACTCTTTTTTCTTGGAATATATTACAACAATGTATGTCATTCTTCAATTATTTATTTACAAGTATCTAGGATCTAACAGATGTCGAACTAAACCATGGCGCTAACATTACCTTAGACTATATCAGTTGCGTACAACAAAGCAGTATGAACTGACTATGAGCATAAAAAAGTAGGAGAAGAGAAGTTGATGCCCATTTTTTGTTATCAGTTTATCTCTTCACGACACAAATAGATGAAAACATTTTTCAACATCGCTACAACATACAGTATAAGGTCCTATACAAGTTGTTCAATCAAAAAAGATGCTCAGAAACCAAAGATTGATTTTAATATCTATATGTCTGCCTACTGCCCGAGCATAACATTCTGACAGTAAGATTATTCAAATTATAACTGAAGAATTGAGACACACCTAAGGATTTTCAATCAATTTGAAAACCATCTACTGATCAAGGAATCCATCTGCTTATTCTGATCAAGAAAAACAAAGCGAACATGGGAAACTGAAGTAATAATAATAGCTGGGAAAACCAGAATGTTTAAATTATGGGAAAATCAGGACTCTTTGCTTTTTAAATTTGGTTGAACTCTAAATGTGGAGATCTATCTCCATCGTAAATCCACAATAGGTGGCAAAACTTGTAACTCGATTTTTAATTAGCAAAGAAAAAGTACATACAAAGAAAAATCCCACAAAGAGATTTTTAATACATACAAAGAAAACTTGTAACTTGTAACTCGATTTTTAATATAATACCATACTTAGCAAAGAAAAAGTACATACAATAGACTGTGCTCCTCTCAGTAGCAAGTAGTGTCTGAATAAAGAAATTGAAATTTATGAGCTATAGAACAATAGACTGAAGTCTCACACACACCAATGATCGACCTGAATTCTTTGTAAGAGAAATGAGTAAAAAACTAAATATGTTTGTTTTTAATGTCAAAATTTTTGCAAAAATACTAAAGCAAAAAAATATAAATTAACTGGGAAAAAGAATGGAGTTAAGTGGCAGAATGGGTCAGCCAAGTCCACCCAAATCACTTCCTGTCTGGGTCATCCAAGCCTTCTGGCATGTTGTCTGACTGAAGGAGTGCTATTAAGTTAAAAGCATATTGTCATACAAGCCTTCTGGCATTTTCATTTATAACAAGGTACAGTTTATGTTCAAACAGTTTGATAGTTGATCTATGTCTCCATGCACAATCATATCCATTACAACCCACACTTACGCTAACTTTCTCGATAACATATTAAACAAGAAAAGTAACTCAAACTAGCACCCCATTTCAGAATACAGATATGTGTTGTTTTCAAGTTTGCCACCAAAATCTGAAGGTTCGGTCATTTTTCTTGTCGAAATATGGTAGATTGATGCAATCATCCAAACCAACACAACTTGGTGAAATGTCCCAAAAAAGTATCTATATTAGATAGAAAGCATGTAATAAACTAATAACTAAGAAGAGCATATATGTCATGAAACTGGGTCACTGAACATAGGTACAATGCAGGCTTTTAAGCTTTTGTCATTGTTAAGACATATCACTCCTTATGAGCAATGGAGGCAAGTTATACCAATATAAACACAAAGCAGGATGAAATGGTAAAGGAAACGATGATCTATTGTTCCAAAAATAAGTAATTCTAAGCGAAAATGAAGGGAAGTACCAGCAATGCAGACAAAGTAGACTTCCCACACCCACTTGTACCACACAACAACACAGTAACAGATTCCTTCTTCTCTCGAATTCTACAACAAGAAACGAGATGTTTAGAGGGGATAAAAACACTTGCATCGTATAGCATAAATTACGCATTGCTATAGAGGGGATAAAAACCCCCAAATTTTGAGATTTAGGGTTTTCAAAAATTGGAATTGAAGAACACTATTATTTAAATCGCATTGCTGTCCAAGAAAATCGATTTATCTAGAAACCAAACAAGAAGAAATTGGAATTGTTTAACATTGAGAGTTAGGGTTTTCAAAAATTGGAATTGTTTAACATTTGTTGTTAAAATCGATTTATCTAGAAACCAAACAAGAAGAAAAGAAGAAAATCGATTTATCTAGAAAAAAATCGCATTGCTGTCCAAGAAAACTCACCGTCGAATTGATGGTGGAGGTCGATTAGGTTTGTTGTTGTGATGGTGGAGGTCGATTATGATGGTGGAGGTCGATCGATGGAGTAACGGTGTTGTGATGGTGGAGGTCGATCGATGGAAATTTCAATCGGTGTTGTGCGTGGCCGCCATTGTTGTCGAGAGAGAGAGAGATTAGGTTAACAAACTTTATTTGTTGGTTTATATACTTGGCAAATGAATTTCTTTGCCTAATATTTTTCCGGGGGGGTCAGGAATTATTTTCCTGCTTTTTTCAGGCAAATCGAAGCACATCTGAGGCAAAATTTGCCGAATATTTGCCCAATGGACTAAAACGTTATCAAACACTGTCAAATCCCCAAAATGCAGGAAAATACCTATTTGCTTCAGGCAAATAGGGTTATCAAACGCACCCTAAGTGGATTTTATTGAATTGTGATGAATGAAGAATTTTCAGTTTGTAGTTGTGATCAATAACTTATCTGCTTAATTTGAATATTTTATTGTTGCATGAGACTGACAAATCAAATTATAGAATGTGCTAATTATATTGATTGTGCTGCTTACGTATGTTTGATGAGATTTAAATAAATTGAAGATCAAACTTTTGAAAATAGTAGTTCTTAATTTGGTTTTTCCAAGAACTAAAATATTAGTATCTGTCTTATTGTCTAGTAACTACGTAATTTACGTTCAGTAGAACTATACGTATAGCTTAACCATCTTGATCTTTCTCTTCATCTTAAATATTTAATGGTGATGGTTGTTTTCTGTTGTTCACTTGTTTGACAATCATGGATATATTATTTTTTAACAGATGATGTCCAATCCTGAGCTGATAAGAATGGCCTCAGAGCGTATGAAGAACATGAGGCCAGAGGACTTTAAAACTGCTGCTGAACAGATGAAGCATGCTCGTGTTGAGGATATGACTGAGATGAGCAAGAAAATTGCTAATGCTTCACCCGAAGAGATCGCATCGATGACTGCCCAAGCTGATGCACAAGTCTCATATGTATTGAATGCAGCTCAGATGCTGAAGAAACAGGTATGCTTTTGATGTTATTACTGTACAATATTTTGTTACAAAACAGTCAAACTTAAAACTTTATTCTTGCTTCTTTGACTGGATTAATAACCTATGCTGTGTTTCACCATTCTGTGTTGTACATGGCATATAATAAATCATTTTGTTTGACAGGGTAATGATCTTCACAGCCAGGGGAAATTCCGTGAAGCTGCACAGAAGTATCCACGGGTAAGTTTTGCTCTTTCTTTTTTATCTCAAATTCAGACGGCCAATAAGTCTCTTAATTCCTCTGTCCTGGGTATACTTCCATTTTGTATGTCAAGTTCTTATGTTTTTTTATATTCTTGAAACTGTAGGCAAAGAATAACCTGAAAGATATTCCAGTTTCCAAAGGCAGAGCACTCCAAATGGCATGTTCACTTAACTTGATGTCATGTTACTTAAAAACAACGCAGTATGATGAGTGCATAAAAGAAGGATCAGAGGTATCGCTGGAAGATGATTATAAAAGATCATTTTTTATTTTAGATAAAAGATCAATACTGGCACTTAATCGTATATTCTTTTCTATTAAAATGCTTGACCTCAAGTTCTTTACTTAATTCGCATATTTAGAAGCACTCTGAACTCCAGTGCCAACTACTTGTTCATTTTCTAGTTTCTTAGTGAGAGTAGTGAGTTGCAAATTATGCCTCCTTCCGATTTATGAAAAGAAAGGCTTTGTCCCTTTTTTAGAGGGAGCTAAACGACCTTCAGTCTGCACAGCCTCCAACTCCAGATCCTTCAGTTCTACGGTTTGTCACAAGTTTATGGAAGGAGTGGGATCATCTCAACATGAATTCAGTTCTCACAAAACTAAGGAAACAATGTGCCTGTTTCGGAAAAGAAATATACCTTCAAAGGGTATCAATGCATAAGATTCGAGCAAATGCACGGAGTGATTGAGGAATGCCTTTTTCCTTTACCCCTGGATAATCTCACTTCCCTGTTTCAACAGGGGACAGTAATCACATAAGACAAACTTGACCTAAAGAAGGATCAGAAACACAATTATATAAAGACTTGATTTCATAACTCAAATCATTACTGGGAACAATTCAAGACCAAGTCAAAATGCTCTCCTCGGATCAAGTCACTGAAATTACCAACTGAAGTTTAGATTATTGCAACTTATAAGAGACATCAAACTTGCACGAGTTGGAGCAGGCTGACTTGGAGCCCTATTTTGGTTTTGTATAAGGTTGGTCCTTCAAAAGATTTTATTAGAGACATTGGATTACCTGGACAGACTAAGGACCAATCTCTACTTCAGATACATACCCCTATATATATATATATATATACACCAATTTTAATCCAGGATATATGGTGAAAACAGTAAATAAAGTACATAACAACTTTAATCCAGGATATATGGTGAAAACAGTAAATAAAGAACAGAACAATAAAATAGAAGAAGAACAGGTTCTATTCACATAAAACAGTAAAATTAAAAAAGTACAGAGTAAAAAGAAGAGAAAACTTACAGAAAGGAAGTTTTATTCACATAAAAGTTGTACTAATTGTACAACCAAGTAGTAGTTACACACCCCCTGAAGAAAGCTCAGGTAAAAACTAAAGACTGAAAGATTGAAAAACCAAAAGATTTACAAGAAGAAATGGAAAGATTACAAAAGAAATGGAAAGATTACAAAAGAAGAGCAAAAGGGAGAAGAAGAGAGAAAGCTAAGCAATTGTCGAAGCTTGTTCTCTTTCATTTACAAAAGCCTCTTATATAGGCAAAGTGAGAGGTGGGCCCCATTGGGCACCTTGTAAGTGGGTGGGCCCCATTGATCATCTTGTGATGTGTGGGCCCCATTGAGCATCTTGTAAGTGGGTGGGCCCCTTTGAGCACTTTGTGATGTGGGTGGTCCCCATTGAGCACCATGTGAATTGTGGACCCTAGTGAACACCATGTGAGCTGTGGACCCCATTGGATGAATAGGGGCCCTAAAGTAACTTGTTGTGTTGTGGGTTTTGTGGACCCCATAGTCGGTTGATTGAACTGGTACGTAGACCCCATAATTTGAATTGGAGTCTGATAAATGAGCAGACAAACTGTTCTGTGGATGTGGTCCCACTACATTCGGGATAGGAAATTTGGTTGTTTTACTAAATGGGATGAATAATTCCATTTTTGAAATTAATGGGTCGAATATTTCTTCTTGGATTGATGGCTTGAAAAGGAATGATTAAATGGCTAAAACCCAAAGGATTTGAGTGACCTGTGGATCATGAAAGGGAGAAAAACAAAATTTGGTAGGCCTGTGGTTAGGCTTGACAAAATTGAGGTATAATTGTTGATTTTGAATTAGATAGAAAGTGGAAGTAATTTTCCACTATATTTCGAATTGTAAGTTATAAGTGGGAAGTGACTAATCCACTTCTAGATCGATCGACATCATCATCATCATCATCATCATCATGAAGAGCTCTGTTGAGAGGAGCCTTGTTTAAGGTCCCACCATGAAACAATAGTATTGACAGGAGTACTAGTGTCTTTGTTGGTAGTGGGATTTGTGTCCATAGGAGAAATATCTCCAAAAGAAGCTTGGATATGCTCCTGCATTTCTTTCATAACTCGAAATTTGAGTTCTTAGGATGAGAGACCAGGGTGAGCCTTGGTTAATTTTTCCCTAATAATTGCGACAGGATTGTCTGGTAAAGGTTCTTTAAGAACTGGTGATTGTGTATGTCGAGAGACATATAATTGTTCCAGCTTTTGGATATCGGGAGTAATAGTTAATAGTTTACTCTCGATAGGGCAATTGGCCCACCATTTATAATGGTACTGGCGACAAAGACCATGAAGGCCTTCACTTGCCTAATATTGACAGCTATAAGTCCAGGCCCAAATCCATGGAATTAGATAATCTGCTAGAAAAAAGATGAATGATTTACCTCGAATATTATCTTTCCCTTCAAATAAATGATGGAATTGAAGATAAGATTTATAAAGAACTGTTAGTTCTGTGGGCAAGTAATCCAAATTAGGACCAAATTTGAAAAACCAGTTATAAAACCAGTTAGGAATTTCATTATTGTCTTTCTTGAAATCTTCATCAAAATAGAAGAACCAAGAATGCTTCCTTTGAGGATTTTGGTAAAAGAACGTATAAGTCCAAACATCCATATAATCCCAATAATTATAGGATTGATTATAGTTGTGGTATGATCCACGTAATTCCCGTAATTTATTCGGGTCGCCCCAATCCGAAGATTTGATAACCATATGTATCATTGCTTTGCTATAAGAAAAGGGAGAATTAGAAGTATTACTTCTTCTTTTATGATCAAAAGTGACTGAATTAGTCTCTTCTAAAATTGACTCATAGAAATATCTATGTTTTCCACCTCGGATAGGACTATTATCCTTTTCGTCAAAGTACTTTTGGCCCAAAATAATAGGGTCCATCATCCATTTGTCATCCTCTGGATTGAGGATTACAAGTAGTTCTGTGTAATTTTTTAAGAACAACTTGGGCTCATTGTTGCCTAATAAGGCATCTTTCATAGTTTTGTCTATTGAGACTTTTGAAGAAGAACCTGATTCAGGTTTGATAAGGACAGATTTGCCTTTTCCACGTCCTCGCCCCATATAAGGTGCTGGACTATGAATATTCATCCCTGCAAATATTCGCAGGTAAGAAAATCAGGAAGAGAATTATTATCCCCTTTTATGTATTCTATTTGAAATTCAAATACCGAAAGAATAGCTTGCCATCGGGCAAAGATATGTTTAGATGCTAAATTTTTAACATCTTTTTCAATAATATCTTTTGCAGAGCTACAATCAATTCGTAGCAAAAATTCTTGATTTATTAAATCATCTTGGAATTTAGTAATACAGTTGACTATAGCCAACATTTCCTTTTTAACAGTCGAATATTTGACTTGAGCATTTTTCCAAATGCCAGAATGGAATCTAATTAATTCCTCTTTATTTGTCAGAGAATTTCTCTGTTTGAGTATTCCACCATAACCTCTATTAGAGGCATCTGTCTCCACAATTTTCAATCCATTGGGATTGGCTAGTGATAGACAAGGCAATTGTTTAGCTTTAAGCTTTTTTTTCTGAACCGCTTTTGTATGATCCGAGGTCCAAGGTTCAGGATTTTTGCAAAGTCTTTCATAAAGAACTTTGATGTCAAAAGCTATGTCTTTGTAATAATCAGAGATATAATTAAGGCTTCCTAAGAACCTCTGTAATTGTTTTTTATCTCTTATTTCATCAGGGAATTTTGATACAAATTCTATAGACCTATTAATGGGGATAATTTTTCCCTAACAAATATTATGTCCTAAGAAACGAATTTCGGTTTTGAAGATCTTCATTTTTTGGGCAGAAACAACTAAACCATTTTTCTTAATAAGATGGGAAAATATATTTAGATGTTTAAAATGTTGATCAATAGAATTGGAAAAGATTAGTATATCATCAATATATACAATACAGAAATCAGTATAAGCATTAAAAATTCCATTCATAATATTCATAAATTCTGAAGGAGCATTTTTTAAACCAAAAGCCATAACATTCCATTCATAATGTCCAAAAAGAACAGTAAAAGCAGTTTTATATTTATCTTGCTCAGCAATCTGAACTTGCCAATAACCTGATTTTAAATCAAATTTAGAAAATATACGAGCATCATTTAAGCGTTTTAATAAATCTTTTTTATTAGGAATAGGATAACGAATCAATTGAAGAACCTTATTAAGGGGTTTGTAATTAATAACTAATCTAGGAATCCCTCGTTCTTGTTCAGCATTTTTATTTACATAAAAGGCTGCACAACTCCAACAAGAAGAGATTTTCCTAATAAGCTGTTTATCTAAAAGACCTTGAATTTCAGTCTTACATAATTCCATATAAACTTTATTCATTTGGATTGGTCTAGCCTTAGTAGATATCATGTTTTCATTAAACCCTTCGATATAGGGTAATTGTACTATGTGTTGCTTCCTATCCCAAAAGGCATTAGGAACATCACTACATATCTCTTTCTGAAATTGCTTTTCTAAGGAAATAATTTTTTCTTTAGTAGCAAATTGCTCTAATTGTTTGTCAATAGAAGCATAGCCTATTTCTTGAGACAAAAAATTGATTTGTTTTCCTTTTAAAACCAAAGTTTCTTGTAATTGATTGATATAATTTATCTTAGGTTTAATGATAAATTCAAAGACTATCTTTTTCCCCTTTATAGTAGTATGAATTCCATTATAATCGATTCTTTCAATAGGCCAAATTAAGGCTTAAAAAAGGTCTTCCTAAGATTACCATTTGGGATAAATTATCAGATAAGACAAAAGGTGTATTAATACAAATACCATCATTGCAGACAAAAACATCCGATAATTTATAATTTATCCTCATAGGAGAACCATTAGCAGTATTCAATGCATACTTAGTTTTCTCAAAATACTTAGTAGGAACTAATCCTTCTCTTATACAATTAAGATCGGAACCACTATCAATCAAAGCAATAGTTTCTAAAGTAAAATCTTGATTAATAACCAGTTTTACCTTAATATGCCACTTTTGATTGGTAGGGTGATGTAAGGATAGTAAATCCCCAATAGTTTCCATTTCTGGTAAAGAATTAGAATTTGTTTGATTCTGGAGTAAGGAAATTTTCCCATTTAGGTTTTTAATATCTGATTTAAGATTATTAATTTCGCCTTTAAGGTCAGAAATGGTAGATTTATTAACCATAGAATTTGATTCAATATTATAAAAAACACCATCTAAGGAAGAAAGGTTTTTAGTATTAGAAGTATTTTCTAAATAGTTTTGAAAAGCTTGTCTTCTCTCAACTGGATTGGATATTTTATTAATAACATCCAAAATTAAGGTCTGATCCTTAGTTAAGACATTTATATTAGGTCTATTTATTTCATTATTAAATATGTCATAATTTAGAGAAGTTGTTTGATAAAAACAATTTGATAATCTTGATTTATTAGAGATATCCATAATATCCTGATTAAAAGGTTTAATTAATTTGGTTACATTAGTTGAAGAGATATATTCTCTTTTTATCTGATCAATAATAGGTGTGAAATTATTCCTTTTAGGATATTGATTATTAGAAACAAATTGTTGTTTGAAAATGACTTGATTAGATCTACTATAGATAGATTTCTGACGGAAAGGTTTTTTGGTGACTTTTCTTTGAGAAATAATATTTTTAATACTAGGTGTTGAAACAAGTATAGTATTATTGAATTGATTAGGATATTGTCCTGTTTCATATTTCTCAGTTAATTTCTGAGTGTGAAGTTGATTTTGTAAAAGTACTTTATTACAATAGGTTAACTTTGTAATAATAATTTCTTTACTAGAAGAGACGAGAATGACATCATGCTTATCCTCTAGTCTGACGTCGATATTACTGTCTTCAGTATTCTTGCCAGATATAGTATTAATATTCTGTGATAATTTAATAATATTATTATTAGTTAAAATCTTGGTTGGTTGATTTTGACTTAAATCATTATTTTCTAAATCAAATTGTTTTATAGGAAAAGAATGAATTTTGTCCGGGAAGTATCTCATACTTGATTCAGGTTTATTAACCGTATTATTAATATTGATAAGTTGTCTGTCGATTGGTCGTAAATCTGAAACATCCTTAGTTAACTTTGTCTCTTTTGAGAAAGGTTGTTTGGGAACAACCGATTTCTGAATAATAGATTCATCTATTAATTTAAGAGACTGAGTAGGAAGGTGATCAGATGTAGAACTCTTATCAGCAGTATTGATCCAACTTTTAAAGAAGTCTTTGACTACGCATGATTCCAAAGTTTTATCCCATCTTAGCACATAGTGTGCGAAAGGGATAATACTTCTAGTCTCATCTAAATATCTATAATATTTTTCTTTAAGAAATTCATGTTGGCCTTTATTATAATAATCAAAATACCATTTTCGAAAGGTATCATACTTAGGACTTTTAAAGTCATTATTAATGGCTATACGATCAATTTTAAATTCATTGGTTAATTCTATCATATTAATAGAAAAACTCATTCTCAAATGAGTAGGATTAATTTTTATTATCTCTATATTAGAGATTTCGATACATTCTTCATTCTTCAGAAATTTCTTTTTATTCTTAAACATATTAAACATTAAATTATGGAAAAGTAAAACTGGATAAAACGTAAGAGAAGATGTCAATAAGATGTTCGGGATCATGCAGTTCCTAAAACAAAGATAATTATTCAGAAAGGAGAAGAACAGTAAATAATAGTTCTATATCAATATTCATGATTAATGCTGACAGTCACCGATTTACGTCACAGCTAACAACCATTTCATATCTCAATACATGATTAATTCTAACAGTCAACGATTTACGTCACAACCAATAATAGTTTCATATCAAGATTTATGATGAACTCTGACAATCAACGAATTACGGACAAATGTCCCTAAACGCCTAACGGCCACTGCCTACGGCTAAACGGTTAGTCACCACGTTATAAAAGTCTTTATTCATCATAGATCAGAACACAGAACTATTAACAGCCGGAGACTACAAGTAGTCCAACGCGACGAAGTCAAGATTAATCATGAACCAAAACACAGAACAATTACTAACCGGAGACTAAAAGTAGTCCAACGCGACGAAGTCAAATGATTAATCATAAAATTCAACAAAGAACTACTACCATACTATTGTCCACATACCAGTTCAATCAGCTGACTATGGGGTCCACACCTCACATAGTGTTCAATGGAGACCAGCCACTGGGGTCCACACATCACATGGTGCTCAATGGGGCCCACCCACTCACAAGGTGCTCAAAGGGGCCCACCTACTTACAAGATGCTCAATGGGGCCCACCTCTCACTTTGCCTATATAAGAGGCCCTTGTAAATGAAAGAGAACAAGCTTCGACAATTGCTTAGCTTTCTCTCTTCTTCTCCCTTTTGCTCTTCTTTTGTAATCTTTCCATTTCTTCTTGTAAATCTTTTGGTTTCTCAATCTTTCGGTCTTTAGTTTTTACCTGAAGCTTTCTTCAGGGGGTGTGTAACTACTACTTGGTTGTACAATTAGTACAACTTATATGTGAATAAAGCTTCCTTTCTGTAAGTTTTCTCTTCTTTTTACTCTGTACTTTTTAATTTTACTGTTTTATGTAAATAGAACCTGTTCTTCTTCTAATTTTCTTGTTCTGTTCTTTATTTAGGTATCAGAGCCATGTCAGCGTAAATTACTGTTGGGGAACATGTAGTTGCTTAATTAGGATAATTGTTCAAGATGTGAACAATAGTATGGTAGTAGTTCTTTGTTGAATTTTATGATTAATCATTTGACTTCGTCGCGTTGGACTATCCGGTTTTATTTTAGTTTTCCATAATTAAATTATTTAATTATGTTTCAAAGTAATAAAATATTTGCTAATAACTATTTGGAAATCTCTAATATAGAGACAATAAAAATTAATCCTACTCCTTTGAGAATAAGTTTTTCTATTAATATGATAGAATTAACCAATGAATTTAAAATTGATCGTATAGCCATTAATAATGACTTTAAAAGTTCTAAATATGGTGCCTTTCGAAAATGGTATTTTGATTATTATAATAAAGGCCAACATGAATTTCTTAAAGAAAAATATTATAGATATTTGGATTAAACTAAAAGTATTATTCCTTTCGCAAATTATGTGCTAAGATGGGATAAAACTTTAGAATCATGTGTAGTCAAAGACTTCTTTAAACGTTGGATCAATACTGCTGATAAGAGTCCTAAAATCTGATCACCTTCCTACTCAGTCTCTTAAATTAATAGATGAATCTATTATTCTAAAATTGGCTGTTCCCAAACAACCTTTCTCAGAAGAGACAAAGTTAACCAGGGTTGTTTCAGATTTACAACCAATCGACAGACAACTTATCAATATTAATAATACGGTTAATAAACCTGAATCAAGTATGAGATACTTCCCGGATAAAATTCATTCTTTTCCTATAAAATAATTTGATTTAGAAAACAATGATTTAAGACAAAATCACCCAACCAAGACTTTGACTGATAATAATATTATTGAATTATCACAGAATATTAATACTATATCTGGTAAGAATAAGAATACTGAAGACAGTAATATCGACGTCAGTCTAGAGGATAAGCATGATGTCATTCTCGTTTCTTCTAGTAAAGAAATTATTATTACAAAGTTCACCTTTAGTAATAAAGTGATTTTACAAAATCAACTTCACACTCATAAATTAACTGAGAACTATGAAACAGGACAATATCCTGATCAATTCAAAAATACTATACTTGTTTCAACACCTAGTATTAAAAATATTATTTCTCAAAGAAAAGTCTTCAAAAAACCTTTCCGTCAGAAATCTGTCTATAGTAGATCTAATCAAATCCTTTTCAAACAACAATTTGTTTCTAATAATCAATATCCTAAAAGGAATAATTTCACACCTATTATTGATCAGATAAAAAGAAAATATATTTCTTCAACTAATGTAACCAAATTAATTTAACCTTTTAATCAGGATATTATGGATATCACTAATAGTAAATCAAGATTAGCAAATTGTTTTTATCAAACAACTTCTCTAAATTATGACATGTTTAATAATGAAATAAATAGGCCTAATATAAATATTTTAACTAAGGACCAGGCCTTAATTTTGGATGTTATTAATAAAATATCCAATCCAGTTGAGAGAAGACAAGTTTTTCAAAATTATTTAGAAAATACTTCTAATACTAAAACCCTTTCTTCCTTAGATGGTGTTTTTTTCATAATACTGAATCTAATTCTATGGTTAATAAATCTACCATTTCTGACCTTAAAGACGAAATTAATAATCTTAAATCAGATATTAAAAACCTAAATGGAAAAATTTTCTTACTCCAGAATCAAACAAATTCTAATTCTTTACTAGAAATGGAGACTATTGGGGATTTACTATCCTTACATCACCCTACCAATCAAAAGTGGCATATTAAGGTAAAATTGGTTATTAATCAAGATTTTACTTTAGAAACTATTGCTTTGGTTGACAGTGGTTCCGACCTTAATTGCATAAGAGAAGGATTAGTTCCTACTAAATATTTTGAGAAAACTAAGTATGCATTGAATACTGCTAATGGTTCTCCTATGAGGATAAATTATAAATTATCGGATGTTTTTGTCTGCAATGATGGTATTTGTATTAATACACCTTTTGTCTTATCTGATAATTTATCCCAAATGGTAATCTTAGGAAGACCCTTTTTAAGTCTTATTTGGCCTATTGAAAGAATCGATATTAATGGAATTCATACTACTATAAAAGGGAAAAAGATAGTCTTTGAATTTATCATTAAACCTAAGATAAATTATATCAATCAATTACAAGAAACTTTGATTTTAAAAGAAAAACAAATCAATTTTTTGTCCCAAGAAATAGGCTATGCTTCTATTGACAAACAATTAGAACAATTTGCTACTAAAGAAAAAATTCTTTTCTTAGAAAAACAATTTCAGAAGGAAATATGTAGCGATGTTCCTAATGTCTTTTGGGATAGGAAGCAACACATAGTACAATTGCCCTATATCGAAGGTTTTAATGAAACCATGATACCTACTAAGGCTAGACCAATCCAAATGAATAAAGTTTATATGGAATTATGTAAGACTGAAATTCAAGGTCTCCTTGAAAAATGCAATTAAATTTTGGGTTTGAATTCAATTATATATGATTAACATTAGATTTATGGGGGATTTAGAGATACCCCCCAAAATAATAGGAACTCTTTGAGATACCACCCAGATTTAGAAACTCTTAGAGATACCCCCCATTTTTCCATTTGAAGCCGGTCAACCAAGCCGTTGACCATGGTCTGACCAGTCTTCATAATTTTTACACAATTTTACCCTCCCACCATTTAAACCCACATCCTAGTCATTTTGCCTAGTCATCAATTTTAGACAATTTTACCCTCCAACCAAATCTAATCTAATCACATCTAACCTAACTTATCAAATTAACTAATTAAAATCAAAACTAACCTAACTTCTTATCTTCTTTCCGCCATTAACAGAACAAACCTGCGGGAAAGTGCACTACAAGTGAAGGTTGATCACATACCTTGATTTTCAACCAAAATTTCTCTTTTCTTCTTCAAAACTCTCCCATTTTCTTCCATTCTTCTAAATCTTCTGTTGTTATACTCTAATTTTCAACAATGGCCGCTCCTCGATCACGATTTTTTCTAGTATCTTCTGATTCTTCTGATTCATCTGATTCTAGTGATGAATCCATGTTCAACTACCAGGATTCAAGTGCAGAAAGCGAAGAAATCTATGATCCTGCTAGGATTCGGCTTCATCCCTCATAGCTTCATTTAACCATTTAAACTTCCCGCAAAGGTGGCATCTAAGAAACTTTTTAGCTAGATTCTCTGGGGTATTTGAAGTTGTCAATCTCATAATGCCTTCACAATCTGTCTTTTTGCAATGGCTATATACCCATTGACACTCATCTCCACAATGTCCAAGTTGGTCACACATTTGACAAATTATCTGTTCAAAACAAACAAAACTTTCATTAGAGATACCCCCCAAAATACAAGTTTCATTTGAGATACCCCCCAAATTGCAGAGAAAGGTAATTTGGGGAAGATGATGAAAGATGATGAACCAAATCTCAAAAAATACTAAAATACACAGTACAAAACCACTAAATACTATAATTTACCTTCATATCAACGTTTCAACTAGGTAGATCTAGTAAAACTACTAAAAATTGAAGTATTTATTGGTTCTTCTAGATCGAGTAATGGAGTGTCATTCTTTCACCAGATCTAGTAATGGAGTAATAAATGAGAGATGATAATGGCTAGATCTGTTAATGAAGAAGGAAGAAAAATGAAGGTGAAAGAAGAATGGTTTGATGAAGAAGAAGCAAGATAGATAGGTAGATAGGATGGAGAAGAAGGAAGAAAGAAAAGAAATGATGGTGAAGAAGAAAAAGTGAGAGATGGAGTTTGATGATGGTGAAGAAGAAAAGAGGAGGAAGAAGAAGGAGGAGGAAGAAGAAGGTGGAGTTTGATGATGTAAAACGGCCACATAACGGTTACTTAATTCTACCCATAGGATTAGATCTAGATCTAGATCTATTTTGAACGGTTAGGATAAGAAGTGGTAGTTGTAAGTGGCAAAATGACTAGGATGTGGGTTTAAATGGTGGGAGGGTAAAATTGTCTAAAAATTATGAAGACTGGTCAAACCATGGTCAACGGCTTGGTTGACCGGCTTCAAATGAAAAAATGGGGGGTATCTCTAAGAGTTTCTAAATCTGGGGGGTATCTCAAAGAGTTCCTATTATTTTGGGGGTATCTCTAAATCCCCCTAGATTTATTGCAGTATTATCCACACATATACATGACTGATCGAGAGGGTTGAATGTAAGGACGATATCAATAGAAAGAACAAAAGTTTATTACCAACTTGATTATGAAGGAATTCTGAAAAGGGTCTATACTGCTGCTATCTGTGACGAGGGGTGCAGAATGTTTATGAACAAGTTCCAGCTTCAAGTTACGTAATGGATCATGTTGAGGTGATATCATCTGAATCTGAACCTGATAGTGAATAAAGTATTATATTAGTTGATGCTTCATCAGTATTGCACTGTATATATTTGCAAAAGATGCCCATTCACATCCGTAAAGAAGTAGAAACATTCTGGACTGCATCAGCACTAACAAAGATGGAACAGAGACACGTGCCATGAAATTATTGAATGAATTATTTTGAAATGTGTCAGCTGCAAAGACATTTTTCACAAAATTGACGGACAGAGACAAATACCATGAAACCAATGAATAAATTTGATCATGATCAGCAAACAATTATGTAAGAGATGGGAATGTCTGCGACATGCAGAAGGTTATGGATGAAACAGTAATCAAATAACGTTTACAATGAGCTAAATATGCCAATTTCTATTGAAGATCATTCTACAAAGAAAGATGCAATCTAACAGCAACTACCAGATTATAAATCCCAAACAAAAAGGGATGACAACTACTTATTCATGCTGGCATGGTTAATGGTGAACTTCTAATAGATCTCAACTAACTAGAAGTAATAAACCTGAACCGTAATTTTTTCCAGACATGCTTGTGAGGGTGGGGAAAGATGTTATATTAGAACAAACCAGCAAACGTCATAATTCTGGTGGAAACAGAATAAAGAACTGAATTGATGGGTACAAACAAGTGTAAATATTGCCATCGTCGCATGAGATACATTACCTAGCAAGATTATTCATGATAACACTATTTAAACTAACCTGGTCACAATTATTGTAAGAAAGTGTAAATCCAAAGTCTAGTATAAGTGTAGAATTGGGATATTTTCCATAACTTACTAGAACCTGAAATCAACAAAAATGGCAATAGTTTAGAATAAAGAATATAAATGGCCCACACCCAGTAAAAACTGATACAGGTTATTCCAACAAAATCGTATATAATTAGATTCTCCTAGTTTATTAAAACAAAGTATTCTATATGCAAACATCTATATATTGGAAAATATAATACTAGTAAGAACAAAAGCGTAAAGATAGCTATCACTCTGGGCGATAATACCTCTGGGCGATCCTAAGTAGTGTATCTTTGAGTTACTGATCTCATTAAAAACAGGCTTGCCAATATAAAAAAAAATAAAAATTCTTCTTCACACCATCATGTACGAGTCTTGTATTGAAACCATCTAAAGTCCTACACTATAAAAATAAGGGTTTTATACTCTTTCGTTTGATAGCTCACAGATTTACAATAGTTTTATACATATACACCTCACAAGGGATTAAAGTAGAGATTTTTGGACATACCCCCCATTTGAAAGTCGAAATTTGAGATACCCCCATTTGAAAAAAAAAATGAGATACCCCCATTTCAAGACAAAAGAGTTTTACAGCCGTAGGTTGGTTTTATGATGGACGGCTAAGATAACACCACATCTTGGGGGTATCTCAAATTTCGACTTTCAAATGGGGGGGTATGTCCAAAAATCTCATTAAAGTATATGGATTATCTTTGTAAAGAAGAATCAATTCTAAAATCATGTGTGTGTGCGTGTGTGGAAAAATGGAAGAAGTAGCATGTGCCAGTATTTACAGACTTAAAATAAACCACTACCAACATCTTAAAGTCATCGCAAATCATTAATTACTCAAACGAACATATAATAGAGAACTGGACCCAGAAGCACTTCATGTACAAGTAGTGACTTGTTTACCCGGAGTGTAATCTTGATCAGCAATAACCTGTAAAGTGCATAAGAAATTTTGTATTGAAAGATCTAGCATGTTCTAGCTAGCTACAAATTGAAAGCATACGAAAAGAATGGGGGAAAAACCTCGGAGATTTGTTTGTCTTCGTCAATTAGTAACACTGCCTTGGAATCTCCATCATGATTGAGAAAATCTGCAAATGGGACCTATAAATATTTTAATATCTCAAAGGCTACAGAAAAAGAACATATATGACTTATTATCCCATCCACAACAAAAGTAAATGAATAGAAACTACAAGAAAATTACCAAAGATATTGCCTTGGAACGTCCCCATGCACGAGATGCCACTGGAAGGTGTAATTACAACTTATTAGCATTTTAGCATAACTATAACTATACAATTCTAGATCTACGGCCAACTCTGTAAACATGAAAGGGAATGCTAGTTTTGCTTTAAGGATCATAGAAATGATTAGAACAGGATGACTAATGAAAAACGTATCACAGGCGTGCATTGTATATAAAGCATATGCTTCCAAGACCAGCAGATAAAGCACAATTTAAGAAAATCTACGCAAAAGTTTCAATTAATGAGAAGACCAATGTTTGAATGCACCAGTGGTGGAGGGATTGAGGGTTAGCAACCCTCTCCAGTTAATTAAAATGTATTTTCTACGGTAGATGAAATACATATCTGGGGATTAGAGGCAACAATTCTATTGTAATGAAACCACTAACTTAATGTTGTTTATTGCTTACCTAAAACAAATGCATGCACGAAGTCTTCAAACGTAGTGCCTTTAAAAAATTTAGGGAACTCATCGAGGGCCTGGGATCAAAAGAGTAGAGTTTAAATCAAGTTAGTTTTATTGCTCAATAATCCAACCATAGTATTTACAACTTGTAGAGAAAAAATTTACTGAGATAGAGTCTGATTAGTAGAGAACTATACTGAAAATATTAAATTAAGATAATACTAGATACTAATTCAGCCAGATGATATAAAACCTGAAAGTCTCAAATGACAGCTGGAAACCCGAAAGAAAAGAATTCGCAAGAAAAGCTTTAGAGAAAAATAAAAACAAACTTAAATTTCCTAAATCACAAACGTCCGGTAAGAGTTTCTGATGGGTTCAGTGAGCGTTCTTTTTCTATAAATTTCCTTTCGTATATAAAATGAGTAAAAAGAATAACAAAGAAATAAAAAAGATCAAAGATTGCCTTACAACATTTAAAAAATGTTATGATGAAGGGCTTACTGGTCTTAACGTCAAATATTCCTTCTCGAGTTGGGCCTAAACTCATTATCCAATGATGTTTGCAGAATAGTGAAAAGCGGATCAAATATCTTTGTCGCATGCCATGATATCTCGAGTAATACCATTAGCTAGATCTGATCATGCACTCACTAACTAACTCCCACAAAACCACTGCTAAGCTAACATCTATCTTTACATAAAAGCACTTACTAACATAATTAAGCAACTTTTGTCCTGTAAAAAGCATCATATCCCCTAATTATTTCGCTTAATTGTTTCGTAAGGTGAAATGTTTTGTAGAAAGCACACTCTACATATTTTCGAGATTTCATATGGTATGACTAGATAATAGAAATATACATTAAAAAAAAAAAAAACTGGCCAAAAGGGGATAACAAAACTATATGAATGACTGTAATTCATGTCAGATACCTGCTCTCTTGCTGTGTAGTTAAAAGGGTTCATGTTCAACTTATGTCTTCAAAACCATCTTCTTAGCATATACAATATAGGGTCAATATAATATGTTCACAATCATATCATTTATCCATTTTCAAACCAAGATCTCTAATAGAAAATTAAGATAAAGAAAAAAAGATTCCCATTGTTCCAACTTTTGTTAACTAGTGGATTATATTTAATCAAGTCTTTGATCAATATAATTAAATTACTTATCAAGAAAATGTTTTGCAATAAACAAACATCAACTTTTAGACAAAAATCTGAGTTAAGAGTTTGTTACAAATCTTTTATTGATTTAACTAATAATTTTTAGCAGCTCATCTAAGACAAGCATGTTTTTTAGTCAAAATCCTCATATTATGAGGATATTACTAAAAGGACCTTGTCGAGTGCATTAATATTATCAAACTTCATAATCATGTTGGATTGTGGCTTATATTAATTATTTATATACAATTTATTAAAGTAGACTTTACCAATAAGAAAATATTTTGGAGGACTAGCATTATAAATATTACCTCATGATCTTAATCCAAAATCTTTTCTAATGTTTATGAAATTTGATAGTAGCGATTTTCAAGTGAAAGCTCAAGGAAAAAAAAACAGTTATACCAAATGTACTTAAGATTTGTTCCATTAAAATTTCCTAGTTCGATTCTCCTTAGTATTATTGGCGAGGAAAATTCAAGTTTTGTCAATAAAAAAAAAAAAAACACTCAATTTATTTATGCCAATCCTGTAATTTTTTTTTATTTTTTAATAAAAATCACACTAGAAAAATAATAGATGGTCCAGATTAATAGATGGTATACCTACTAAAGTAGTGAGTAGCTGGCTAGCTGCTGCACCAAACTTAATTAATAAAAAAATTAACATATTTCATTGTCATTCCATAATTAGAAATAGTTAGTTAAATTCTATTTTTGGTAATTTAAAGAGAAAATATCAAAAGTTTAAGCAACTTCATTAATTACCCTTAAATCCTTAATTAAGAGTACCATCTAATATTAATACTTAAGAAAATCTAATATCCACCTGTAAATATCTGATTGGTTATTCTAAGACCAAAACACCATAAGTGGGCCCACTAAGTTGGACCATTCGATTTACACCAGTTATCCACGTGGCAGCCGGCTTTACTTTTAAATAACAGAACTGTTGGATAAAATGATGCCGTGAAGAGCACCTTATCATTAAATAAGTAAAAATCTTTTCTTCTTCTTCAGTTCATTTCATTTTCTTCTTCTTCTTCTTCTTCTTCTTCTTCTACAGTTGTTACTGTGAGTGAGTGAGATCGGTGTCTTATAGAAAGAAACCCTAAAACGAAAAATAAACTAAATGGGGTTTCTTAAAATGCGATTTGGGAATCTGGGTCGAGATTGAAATTGTTAAAAAACTTGTGTTTTCTGTGATTTGGAAGTGAAGTGAAGGAAGATTGAAGAAAGTTTTGATTTATTGATTTTGAGTTTTATTTTGTGAGATTTATTGAAACCATTTGATTTGTTCTTCTTTTAAGTATTGATGCTGTTGAGGAGTGTTGTGAGTTGTACATTTTGAAGTAGTTTTTAGTCATGCCTAGGCGTCATGGATGGCAACTTCCTGCACATACTTTTCAGGTACATTTTTCTTGACTTATTATATTTTAAAAAAATTTATTTAGGTTTTCAAATGTGGGTTTGCTTGGGAATTTGAAATCTATAGGTGGTTGGGGGGTTTTCTCTATTTTTGGTTCTTTTCCTGTACTTGTATCTAGTACCAATACTTGGGTTTGTTAGGTATATGAAAAATATGACAATGAAATGGGTCTGAAATGTATTCATGATTTATATATAGAAAATAAAAGGTGAAGTGCAAAATGTGAATTATGTTGAGTTTTTAAGAGATTTTGATGTGGTTGTATCTTAAATTTATGAGAGAAGTAAATATGTTGGGACTTAGAAAAAAGTTGGATCTGAATTTTGTGCAGTGTTTATGAGAACCGAATGTCGATCTCATATTAAGAGCTTGTTTAATCTTTAATGCCTTTATAACGGACTTTTTAACTATATGGAATGGTTTTTGTACATTAGATAAAATTGGGCCTGTCACTTTGGAATATTGTGATGGTTTAGATGTTAGTGCCCCTTTCCTCCTTTACCGCAAGGTGATGCATTCTGAAGGTTTCTGTCGATGTATAACATGAGTCAAGGATGGTTCTGGCAAGATAGTTCCTTAGAAATGAATAATCCATGTTATATAATTATATGTCATAGTCTTTGTCATCATTCTTCATTAACATAACATATATAGCTGTATCGACTTCCTCTGATATCTTAAACTGGTGAATGGACATAAACTGATACCTACTTTGATGAGCTTGGGAGTAACTGGTGCAGGAAAAGCAGTTGAGATTAATATCATGTGAAATGAATATGGTAGTGGGTGAAAGGATATTGCTTATGAGAGTAGGGATGAAGGGAAGACACTTTCGAAAATAATTGAGTGTTTACCAGTAAAACTGTTATGAAGTTTCCATCATCTTTAACTTGGTTTTTAGTTCTCTTCTAAAGGTTAGTACCCAGCTTATAGCTTACAAGATTAAGGATGAAGGGGAGAAATTAAGAGCTGTGGAAAATAATGAAGTGCTAACATGTAAACAAATGATGAAACACCTTTCATCCATTACAGTAAAGTATGAGTCCAACTAATGTTAGATGTAGTATCAAACTATTGATTAATTGGTGTTCTTAGTAAGATGAATTCTGGAAGATTTTTTCGGAGTCCAAGGTTTAAAACAAGTTTGAGCAGGGACTTGAACAGTTCCATCATTAGTGGTGATATCTTTGAAAGTAAAATGCCTGAACCGACAGTTTTCACTATAATGGCCTTATATTACCCATAAGGATGGCCAAGTTGAGGAAGATGGGGCTAATGATACCTAGAAAATAGAGCTGCTCGATTTGAGTGAATATTAAAAGTTGGATATGTGCTCCCCATCAAGGTAATATATTGGATATGTGGGCCTTGGTTTCTTTAAATAGAAGTTGCTAAACTATGTGATGCTTATTGTATATCCTTTTCTCAGTTTCTGTGCAATACGTCAATGGTGGTCCATTACACAGTGCTTTAAGAATTATTGTTCTGGTGATCTGACTTATACTTGTAATTAGATTGTGTAAAGAAAATAGTTAGAATTTCGGTCATTTCGTTTGGTCGAGAGAACATTTTGAAGGCTCTTATTTTGTTATTGCTGATTTCATTAGGAATCTGGGAGCCAATGCCATTGAAACATTGCATTTTATTTTTTGCTTCAATTTTTTTGGTTTTCTAAGTACCCATGTGGCCCATGCTTCATTATCACGCTTTATGATTGCAGGTTGTTGCGATAACAGTATTTTTTGTTCTATCTGTTGCATTTTATGCCTTCTTTGCTCCATTTCTCGGAAAAGACATATATGAATATGTTGCCATGGGTGTCTATTCTTTCTTGGTAAGTAAAAAAATCTATTTAGGCTTTTACTTCCACTCATCTTTCTTCCTTTGCTGTTATCTGATGTTCCAAAATTATTTTCCAGGCCCTCTCTGTATTTATTCTGTATGTTAGATGCACAGCGATTGACCCTGCTGATCCTGGAATTTTACTTGTGGGTGATGAGACATCAGCCTATAAGTCACACAATGCAACCGATTTTCCAGGTAATATACTAATATCATCTGTCTGGACGTGGGTATGTTGTTAATGATGGATGGATTTGAAGAATATTTATGGAAATGGAAATGAGCTTCTTCCATTTTACAACCTAATACGAGCATTTCCGTTTAGTTTAGTTCTTCCTCTATGCTCGACTCTTTATATAGCTTCATGCTTTGTGATTAGGTAACACATCTTCCGTTGGAGAGCCTAGCAAAGTAGGGCTGAGAAATGGAGAAAAGTCCAGTGGGAATACTTCTAGCTGTTGTTCAACCATTGGTGGCTTCTTTTGTGGTTGCATTGTAAAAGAAGATTGTCGCAGAGAAGATGATCCTCAACAACAATCTGGAGAAGAAGAAGCCTTGTTCTGCACACTGTGCAATGCTGAGGTGCAGTACTTTTTACTTGTGACATTTTTATGTTTCATACTTATAGTGCTTATAACAAGAAATCAAGAATCACCTATCGGGCACTTATCTATGTTACATGGGGAGTCCTTATAGAGGAAAAAAATAGGCGTCGGACATTCGGACACCCAACACTTGTCTTAGAACTTGGATATTTTATATTTTAGCGAGATCAGAACTTCCGGGAGGCCTAAATAGTACACCCTCCGTCCCGTTTTTATAGGCTTATTTGCCCAATTTTTCTGTCCCACTATATAGTCCATTTCACACACTTCAAAACAGTTAATAAAGTAAGTCACAAATTTACCCCTTATTAGTTGTGAAAATTTCCTTAAATATAGCTAATAGCATTAAATATACACAACAAAAAGAAAAAGGGTATTTTTGAAAATAACATTGTAATTAAATGCAAGTAAACCATTTTCCACCACTTTCTTAATATACGTGAAAAACACCAATCAGCCTATAAAAACGGGACGGAGGGAGTATGATTTTAAAGTTTTGGACCTTGTCTAAGCGCAAACACTAGTGTTCAGTATCTACATTATATGCTCGCAGAACAGGAAATCCTATGGATCCTTGTACATGTCATACAAAATTTCACTATACGTGCATTTCATTATCATAGAATCATAAGGTTAGGATCCTTGTGCATTATTAAGAGTTCATGTCACCTCCAACTACGAAGACAGCTATTTGAACTTATAGCTGCTTTTACCTGGCTGCAAGTGGGTTTAACAGCTACAGAAAGAACAATATATAATCAATTTACAGTTATTCCAGCAGAATGAAGTAAGCTAATGTGAAAATATAAATGTTGAAGAGAGAGTTACAGGTGCAATAGCAACTTGAATGAGTTATAGTAGATATTATTGAATGTCTTCCATGTGCAAACATGAGTTGATTGAGGTAAGTTACTCCCTTAGATCAGATGGTTAGTAACATAATATCTAAGTTTGACATCTAGTGTTTAGTAGAATTTGGAAGACAGGTTCTTAAACTTACAGCTGCTTTTACGTGCCTGCAACTGGGATTGACAGCTACAGTAAGACTTAAAAATTATCAATTTACATATGCCATCAGAATGAAGTAAGCTAATGTGAAAATATCAATGTTGAAGAGACTAGAGAGACATACAGGTACAATTGCAACTTCAATGCATAACTATAAATATAATTGTACGTCTTCCACGTGTGAAAAATGAATTGATTGAGGAATAGAACTCCCTTAAAAGATTAATTACAAAAGTTTGGCGTTCAGACGTTTAAGAGGTTTAGTTGACCAAAGTTTAATACAATTATACTGTTTGAACAGTCAACAGGTCGAATCAATAAGAGGGTATCCTCCTAATGACCTTCTTCAGCCCAAGATGATGGGGATTTGTTAAATATGATTCTTTTCTTTATGACTTTTCTCACGCATGATGCACTTGCTATTAGTCACAGGAAGAGAAAAGTTATGTTTATATAAACGGGAGAATATAACTGTTCAAACTTAAGTTATGGTGAGTTACTAAGTTCAATGTGGGTTTATGCCCTGTTGAATTTGTTGCTCTGTATCCCAAATTTGACAAATATTAAAATATGGTTAATAAAGAATGATGTTGCGTTAGCTCTTGCGTACAGAAGTTTAAAATATCCTGCAATGTTTCTATTGGTTATGAGTTATGACATGGTAGTTACTTATTGTGTTTGTAGGTGCGCAAATTCAGCAAACATTGTAGAAGCTGTGACAAATGTGTGGATGGATTTGATCATCATTGCAGGGTATGTATGGCTTTGTAAGCACTATCTTCTCTGAAACTTGCTCTCAGTGGGCTTGTGATGAGTCACATGTAGATCTCCTTAGTCGGTGAAAATTGGGTGCATTAACAGGATCACACAAACTCACTTTTGAATTTTGATCTATTGCATCATTGTAAGGTGAAAACATATACTGGAACTAGAAATTTTTTTGTCAAATCGATAAGACAGTGCAACTGTTTTTTCACCAAAAATAAAAATAAAAAATAGCTGATGTAAATCATCAGGTGTGTAAGAGATGGTATACCATGGGGGTCAGTTATTTTCTCATGTCAAAGATTGTGAGACTTATAAATTCCCTGTCTGTGTTGTGCAGTGGTTGAATAATTGCGTGGGAAGGAAAAATTACATCACATTTGTTTCTTTAATGGCAGTGAGTCTTCTTTGGGTAAGTAATAGTTATACGATATTTTAGTTTTCTATTAAACTATAAACTACACTTACACTGTTTTTGAAATTATCCCATGACATACGACGGATGTTCTCTTTTGTTTCTCAGCTAATGTTTGAGTTTGGGGTCGGAATCGCGGTCCTTGTTCGATGCTTTGCTGATAGAAAGGCTACTGAAAATCAGATAACTGAGAGGCTCGGAGCTGGGTTTTCTCGGCCTCCATTTGCTATTGTGGTGGTATGCATTGAAATTGACTTTGTCTGTTTCATGTGCTCTAATTTCTGAATGAATGTACATACTTGGTCAAACTGAAAATCTTATCATCATCTTCCAATATGTAGCATAATGTTTTAGCACACATTGAGGGAGATGAAATTCATTGTGTTGGTAAGGCTTGATATAATAATATGCACTTAGTCTTTTACTTTTGCAAACATTTGCTAGTAATAGTATTGTAGTATGCTATTTTAGGGGATGAGACCTTGTGAGAATCCTATAAAGAATCTACCTGATGGATTTTCAATTTTTATTCTTTCAAGTAGTAGGAAAGCAACACATGTTAAGTATGAGAAAAAGGTACAAAGCAGGCCTACTAAGGTATGATCATCAATACTACTGAAAGAACCCAGTGAAAAGTAATTTTGAAAATAATTAGTGACTAGCCATATAAAACATTTCTTTTTTTATCACCATTGCCTTGGCGATAAAGTGGGAAAAATGCAGAAAAATATTTCTTTATCTTATTCCTCTTCTTATTCTTCTTGCTCTGATTCTTCTACTTGTTATTTTTGTTATCAAGTTTTGGCGTTGTTAATCGTTATTGTTATTATTAAACTTTCCAGTGCTAAACAAATTTCTCTGTCTATGAATCTAGATTCTCTTTAATCAGTTTGATTATTTTTCCTTTGCTTACTCTTTTTGTCAACTAATTCACATTCAAAATCTTTCTGTTCTCTCGACTCATGCACAGCGAAAAAATAAAATAAAAATACAGGCACACCAGATGATTTTATTCAATAACTAAAATAAGTAAAATTAAAAGATTGTGTTAATAATCATATAAAAGAAATGAAACATGAATTTGTTAATGTTCTCTATTTGCACGTGTTCAGATCCTGGTCAATATGATCATTGTAGTAAGCTTTTATTCCAGAATTCTGTTTTTTCCTTGATAAATTTTATTTATCATTGTTTTCATTGTTTCAGATCGTATGTACACTCCTTTCTTTACTTGCAACTATTCCGCTGGGAGAATTATTCTTTTTCCATATTATTCTGATCCGAAAGGTTTGTGTATTTAAACCTATGAATATCTTCCCCATTACATCAAAATAGTCATAGAACAAGCTCAAGGATGAGTGCTCAATCTTTTACAGGGTATTACTACATATGAGTATGTGGTGGCCATGAGAACACAAAGTGAACCACCTGGGCCATCTGTTGATGGTGGTGAGCAGCAAAGTCTACCATCATCACCAACCAGTTCGGCTGTTACTGCCATAAGTGGAAGAAGTTCTCTTGGGTTAGGCTTGCAATATAAAGGTGCCTGGTGTACACCTCCAAGGATTTTTGTTGACCATCAGGTATGAACTATTGCGATTATGCATAGGCTAGAGTTGGTATTGATTTGAGACTCTGAGCTACAAGGATTTCATGTGGGGAAATCCAGTTATGTGATGGATATTATTCCTGTGAGATCCAGTTGCATCATAATCGACTGTATCATAATCTGTCTCAAAACTTATATTTCTTTGAGCATCTGTTCTCATTTTTAACATATAAAAGGATTTCTAGTGTAGAGATCTGTACATGAGTTGCCACCCTTCTGCTTGCTCTTTCATCATACTTTTTGATTGAGCTATTCTTCATCTGACATATCCTTAAACTTGCCATGAGAATGCCTTTGGCCGGCTTCTTGGTTTGTAGTCATTGGTCATTTAAAACCCTCCCCACCTCTAACAGACCCACCCACTCAAAAAATGGAGTTTTTTTATACATATTATAGCTAACACCTACAACTTACGTAATAAGATATTTTTGGTTTTTGTTTTTCTTTTTTGTTCATCCCACAGTTACAAATAATCCTAGATTGAACTGTTAGCGATGTCTTTGTGATTGAATTTAGATGAATATGTACTATATGTGTTCTCCAAATCTATCATCAACTAAGAAGTTATGCTCTCCTGTTTTTGGTATGCATTGGACAGGATGAAATTATTCCACATCTGGGACCTAGACGTGTACCATCCACAGTAGATCCAGATGCCGTAGAGTCGTCTGACAAGGGAAAAAGGTTACCTCCGCGCCAGGTCCGGATCAGCGCATGGAAGCTTGCAAAGCTGGATTCTAACGAGGCAGTGAAAGCAGCTGCCAAAGCTAGAGCATCATCCTCTGTGCTGCGTCCTGTAAGTTCTCGTCATCATCCATATGATGTGGACAACTTGTCAGCTATAAGCGGTAGAAGTAGTCCTACGAGTACAGAGCATGGGAACAATCACAGGGGTGCTAGAACTTCGCATAAGAGTTCTTATCCACCTAGTCGTGCTAGCAGGGAGGACTATCCGCCTAGTCGTGCCAGCAGAGAGGATCTTGAAACTTGCAATCATAGCATGAGTAATGTCAGCAGTCCTCAGTACAATCTCACCCCTTCTCCATTAGAACAGCGACTTCCTAACATAGAACACTTCAACCCTATGTATCAATTGTCAGCTGATCGATCTCCTTGGTCAGCCAAAGCCAGTGATGGGAATGATATTGCCCAGCGTGAAACTTTGGAGAGGAATCTAATCAGGAAAAATGAAGGGGTTGTAGCAGACGGCTCAAGATCATCTGTGTTTTGGGATCAAGAAGCTGGACGGTTTGTTTCCTCCACATCTAAAGCAGCAGGGTCATCTTCTCAAGTAGCCGGAACTGAACTGTTATACACAGGTCAGTCTATATTCTTTGGAGGTCCTCTTGTAAACCAACAGACAGCAGCTAGGGGCTCTAGGGATGGCGCTCCTTTGGGGTCTGCTGGTTTGGAGAGAGGGCTTGCCTCAAATTATTATCAGCAGGGTAGAGCAGGAAGAGGAGGTCAACTTCCTGTTTTTGTACCTAGTGATTCTCATGTAAATCAGTTTTCTTCTAGAATTCCTTGAAGACCTGACAGCAGGATCTTCTCAAGTTGTATAATGTTTAGTGAGTTTTTACAGGAACATTTAACAGATTGGTTTTCTACTTTGGAGCATTTTCTTACATGAATTGGTGAAAAGATGTACTAACGACCAAATTAATGATAGATAGTGACAGAATGAAAATGGAAGATATACTGACAACTAATGTAAGTGATAGATAGTAACAGAAAGAAAATGGGAATCTAACTCTGACAATGTATACATGCATGATGTAGTACGGGCAGGTTAAACATATTCAGATGTTGAGTACTGTATATTTTAGGGCAGGTGAGATACTTTCAGGCGAAAACGCCATTCAGTTGGAATGTTTTACCACAACAACTTTCACTGTCATAGATGATGCAGAACTTGAAAAAAAAAACCCCTACATTTTCTAGTTTCTACTACAGAAAGCCAGTTTGGGTCTGGATATTTCTGGTTGGGCTTCTTCATATGATATCAATCAGTTGAGCACTTGAGCTAGCTTGGATTGAATGGAAGAGAAGAAAAGGAATTAAAGAAAGCCATTAAAATTGACAAGAGAGAAGAAGGAGCTCGTATTCTTCCCTTCCATGACAATGGCATTAGTAGCAGTAGGAAGAGTATTGCTTCCGTCTTTCTCTGGTTGTTGTTGTTCTTGTTTAGTTTTTAAACGTAGTATGGGGGGGTATTCAAGTTGCTTGTTAAAGTCAGAACATTACGACAGAAAAGCCACCAAGTACTGGAATGATTTCTATAAACGACATCACAACAAGGTTCCCAATTCCTTCCTTGCTTCCCTATCTTCTTTCCTTATCTTCGCGCTGTAATTAATATAGAATAATCTATAATAGTTGTTGTTTACTTACTTGACAGTTCTTCAAAGACAGACATTACTTGGAGAAGGAATGGGGTCAATATTTCTCTACTCCTACTACTATTGCCACTACTATGAATTCTACTGACGTGCATTCTTCCAAAGTTGTACTTGAAGTACGTATTGTATTATCGCATTTGGTTACACCTTTTTTTGTACAAATGTCGAAACAACTATGTTTTTTAATAGCATTGCATGATTGGGAATGTAAATGGACACACACCAGATGTTTGACACAATGACAACAAATTTAATATGCTTTTTGTTAACTTGCTGTCGGACGGTGTAGTTTTAATCACTCACTCTAAACTTTGTGGTAATGTATTAGGTTGGTTGTGGAGCTGGGAATACCCTGTTTCCACTTTTGGATGCATTTCCCAATCTTTTTATTCATGCCTGTGATTTCTCGCCCAACGCCATCTCCCTTGTTAAGGTTTGTCCCCATTTTCATTATTCATCTTATGTATCCAACGCCAAATTTCTACTTATAGTACGCAGTTTTTACATGTCTTCATCTGAGCTTTATACTTTTAAGTATAGAAAACCTATAGACAGGATCAGTACTCCATGTGATTTTTGAATTTTAAATGTTATCCAATGCAGTCAAATGAAGATTTTAGAGAAGATCAAGTGAATGCATTTGTCTGTGATCTTACAAGGGATGATCTTTGCCAAAGGATTACGCCTTCTTCCGTTGATGTTGTGACCTTGGTAAGGAGTAAATAAGTTTGTTGGAATACTTCTTTTACTTGTGTTTTGTACATGTATTGGTATAGTTTAGATCATGCCATCATTCTGTTTAAACATATGGATAATAAGTTTACAATCTGATTCTTGTAAATGATGTGAACACAATAAATATGAACAAAAAGAACCTTGAAGAACAACTTTGTGTCACGGTTGTATGTTGTGTTCGAATAATAACCTTATGTTGCTTTATGTTTTAAACTTTGCCTCACCTCTAGGTTCAGGTATGCATTTTTTACATTTAATGCAGGATTAGAGATATCTCTTTTCTTCTCTTGGCCTTTATTTCCACACAAGTATTCCACCTGTATTTATACTATTGAATATGTATAAAATTATAGTGGTTCAATGCCCTTTAATCATCTCACATATTTCATAGTAAAGATGTTCAGAGGGAGGATCCTTATTTCTCTGTTTACTATTTTCAGTATTTTGACATATGAAAGTGACATTCCTCAGGCTAGTAAATAAACTGAGAAGATGCTTCTCAAAATAAACTATTGCCGTTTTAAATTTCCTTATTTTGTTGTTGTTGTTTATCTATTTCATCTCACAATAATACAATATCCTCAAACCTTCAATGTAAAAAACTTCTATGCTTATGTAAGTACATACATCTGGATTAGTATTTAACATATGAATCAGATTTTTACATTGTCTGCAGTTTCTCCAGAAAAAATGCCTTTGGTACTGCAGAATCTGAAAAGTGTTCTGAAGGTGAGAGCCTACATGCTATCAACGAAGACATTGACTTCTGTTCATGTTAGAATATTATGACAATGTGTAAAATGACACGGTTTATCTCTTGCAGCCTAGTGGCTACGTGCTTTTTCGAGATTATGCCATTGGAGATTTTTCCCAGGTGAGATTCTTGATCACATTCTAGACTTGCAATTTTCATTGTTGTTAATTGAAAGTTCCAATAGACCTTATTTGCTGATTACTGTGGCAATGGTTTTGTATTTTCATTTGATTTACGAGATTGTCGGTCTTCAGTTCTTCACATACTGAAATTACACGTCATATGTGCAAACTTAACAATTCCTGGAATTATCAACAAGTCCTAGCAGAATTTACAAATCCCTTGCTTTCCCTATAAATAAAGTAGTCATTAGGAGTTGAAAATTGCAACTGGAGAGATGACCTCTTTGTTTCCCTTGTTATATCAGCTAACATCTGTCAACTTTACAGGAGAAGCTTATTGATAAAAATCAAATGCTTAGTGAGAATTTTTGTGTTCGGGGAGATGGTACTGTAAGTTCTTTTAGCACATAATAATTCCTTATTAGCAGCTAGAAATGTATTCAATAGTATAAGTTCTTATGGATCTTTACTCCTCTGTCCAGTGTGCATTTTACTTCTCAGAAGATTTTTTGTCAAGCTTGTTTAGAAAAGAAGGCTTCAATACTACCGAAATGAATGTATACTGCAAAGAAATTGTGAACCGCTCTCGAAATATAACTATGCATCGGTAACATATATACCCCACTTTTACCTTACGTTGAATATTGGTTGATAATCCTTTTTCTCATGTACAAAATTATTATCTGTATGGGGACAATGATAAAATTCAATAGTAAGAAGTATTGAAAATGTCTTTCACATTAAGCATAATTTTTAGTGATGGTCATGGTGTTAGCATATATATTCCATCAGTTGCATATGGATATGATGGCCTTTTTATCATCATACGAACATATCTATTGAGTTTACATATTATGAATTTATGACATCACTTTGGTTGAGGTCATGATTATAAGAAACATTGGCAGTTTGGCACTATCACCAAATTCTTTTCCAATTAAAGGCTGCAATTTGACATTTGTTCCTGGTTGAATAGCTGTAAAAGAATACTTAGGCCATTGCATACACATGCTAGTGGAGGAAAAAATCTGTGACATGTGTTCCTCAACATCCAATTAATTATTGGATACAAAAATTACATTGCAGTTTTGGTGGTCTAGCTCCTAGAGATTATGCTTGAATGTCCAGTTGTTTTATGTTTTATATATATAAAAAAAAAAGGATTTACATTTTTCTGCTCTCACTGTGGACTGTGGTATTATATTGCCAGGCGTTGGATGCGTGGTGTTTTCTGCTACCAAGATCCTTCCGATACAAGGCATAACTTCATTCCGAAACCAAGATCTGGCCTTGTGGTTGTTGATTGACAAGTAATTGTTGCCGACCTGTGTGGGTTCAGAGCTCAACTCCCACTACCTTTGGATGTTAACTGAGATAAGAAAAGTGTAAAGCCAATTTTTTCTTAATGTTCTCATCAAGTGCGTATCTGGAATAATCTTATCAAGGTAAAGGTTTCCATCTTTGTTGTGCACCATATGATCTTTTAAAAGCACCCTTCACTCTGATCTGTTATCCTAGGCTCAAGAATTCTACTGACCATTGTTGCACAAAGATGTTTGTTATAAACAAATCATATAGCAACTTTCATATTTGATTTGATTGTAAGCACTGCACGGATGGAACTGGCATAAGTTGTTCATAAGTCAAGTTGAGTGGGAAGTTGACTTGAGGGAATAGCTTCAACATTAGACTGTTAAGTTATTTAGGACTGTAGGCTTATTGTTAGCGATAGTAGTATTGTGTAACTGCATGTATGGGGTTAAGAGGGATGTGAAAACTAGATTCGCCAGTAACTGGGTGTATGGGGTTAGGAGGGGTGTGAAAACTAGTTTTTGGCGATTCTCGAAATGGGCTTCTTGTTGATGTAATGATTTTATTATATAGATGAATATGTTTTATTTATCAAAAGATAGAAGTAAAATTCACACATTTCTCTACTCCTAGTCTTATATATCGCAGAGTGTCGTCCATGTAAAGTTGCATGTACTGCTGCCCCGATGGATACTATATATACTACATTGTGGAGAAGTAACAGCTTTTCCAGTATAATCTTAAATGGTATTGATATACTTGTCAATACCAAAATGGATTTATCAAGTTTTCATAAGGTTATTAATATTTGTGGAGTCCAGTATGCTCTGTGAATTGTATTTATATACTTGCCCAACACACCAAAATAGAATTGTCAGACTTTTCATATATGCTGTTGTTTACTGTTTATTTTGTTTGAGATAATAATGTACAAAATGCTAGAATAATTGTTATATGGATTCAGCTTTCCCTGTTCATACACCTATATACGCCCCGGACATGGGACTGCTGTCCAAGAGGGAACTGTACTTTGCATTGTCCCAAATCCGGAGCGTGTATAGTGTATGCACAACAGTCTTTAGTAATGTTCATATCTTAGTCTTGTTTGATGCATGCCTTTCTGTACTTTTATCACTGTATACAATCTTAGATGAGGTTCCAGCCTTCCCAAGGATTGTATCCGACACAAGGATCTTCATAGATAGTCTGGAACTGGAAAATCTTCGATGAGGTTCCAGTCTATTGATGCATATACTGTACATGCGTTTTGTAGTTTTGTTACCGGTGGTCTTGCTGTATCCTATATTCGTGTTAAAGACGATATCTCCCACACAAGATCATCTGAAGTTGCTGCCAGGAAGGTGTTTGGCCCTCCAGGAAAAGTTCTCTTGAAAGTGTGGTCATCAATCATCATACATCAAATGCCAAATGAAAGTGTGTTCAATTTTTGCATAAAATCTCAAAAAAATTCAAGATGATTATATAGCAAGAGATTTGACAAAAGCCCAAACCAGGCCCAAATACAAAAGCCTGCTAAAATAATCCATGAACGAATGGCAAATTGGAAACATTATAACTATCCAAGGGTATTTTTGACATGAATCATGTATCCTAACTGGCTAACTGCCACTTATTTTGTCTCATCAAACCGTTTAGAGAATAGCTTCAAACCGTTCTTCAAGACCAACTGCTATGTTTTCGGAACATTTTAGACCTGTTTCATAAAATCACCTACCTAATCATCATCATCACCTTAATCATGTCTTAATCTTTAACATTCTTCTCTTGAAACCCAGAAAATTGAAATCATTTTAGACATTTTCGTTTTTTCGTTTTTCCTTCAATATTGTGTGTAGATTTGATTGTTTTGAGATTAGTTAATCAAAATCATGGCTAGAGGTGGATATCATATAAGGGAGCTTGATCAAACACCAACATGGGCTGTTGCTGGGGTTTGCGCAGTTATTATTATAGCATCAATTCTATTAGAAAAGCTTCTTCATCGTATCGGACATGTAAGGAAGAAAAGAACATTCCCCTTTGATAGATTTCATTTTTGCCAAACTCACATTTCATTTTTCTTTCTTTTCTGTCTGGTTTATCTTAATCTAAAGTCAGATTTACCATAAAGATTATGGGGTTTTGGTGTATTTTCTTCTTGAAGCAAAGAAGAAGAAATTAGTTTCCAAGGAAAAAGATCATATTGTTATAGGTTGATAGGCAGAGGAAACTCTAATCTAATCGCATGTTTCGTACAATTTTTCTGTTTGCCTGATGAAGCTGGTGGTTATGTTATGATGATGAATTGTTGTTTTATTTTATATGACTAAGGTACTAATGAGCTGTAGTTCATCTGGTGTTGTAACTTAGGTGTTTACCAAAAGGCGTCAATGGGCTCTCTATGAGGCTCTTGAGAAAATCAAAGCAGGTATACAAAGTCGTGTAATCACCAATAGATTCTTTAAAAGACACGCATCGAATGCCCAGACTACATTCTTTGAGAATGATTTTTTCTTCTTTCTTTGAAGCGTCAATAATGACTTACATGTTTAATTTGCAGAGCTGATGCTTCTTGGTTTCATTTCTTTGATACTCACAATTGGGCAGAGTTATGTTGCAAGTATTTGTATCCCCTTAAAGTATGCAAATACAATGTTGCCATGCCATCTTCAAAAAGCAGACGAGCCAGATGGTGGAGGCGAACACCATAGGAGACTTTTATGGAGTGAGCGTAGATTTTTAGGAGGTGGCGGCGATGCTCCGAAATGTAAAAAGGTAAGTGTATCTTGTATAGCGTTCTCACAAGAATGGAATTTTGTTTTCAACGAAGCTGTATCGTAAATATAAGAAATGCCCCAAACTTGGGATTCGAATGTCCAATCTCTAGTGGTTACTGTCTTAGTTTGTATTTGCATTGCTACTTGCTTAGGTTGCATAGTTACGCGTTTTTTATATCATAGTTTCTTATCTTATTATTTGCATATCGTTTGTGCTGATAAAGCACAGTACAGCATGTACTATCGGTATGATCTAATTTGGCTAGTCATTATTGATGTCATTCTTATCAACAGGGCAAGGAGCCGCTTATATCTTTGAATGGATTGCATCAATTGCACATCTTCATTTTCTTTTTAGCAGTCTTCCATGTGATGTATAGTGCTATGACGATGATGCTTGGAAGATTACAGGTGGGTTGGAAATGTTGAACTTGTATGTTTATAGTTCCGTAATGCTTGGTATATAGTGCTATCACTATGACTTCTTTCATAAGATTAGAGAAGCCCATAATAAGCTAATTTAGTTATGAGGGTGATCTTGATGGCAAGGAGGCTATCTACATTAAAAAAAGTTCTCTATCCATTCTTTTGGGACAATGAAAAGTATCAAAGCGGAAATTTATGGAATAAAAAACTGGGTGTCTTTTTGAAATTTATGTTGGTTTTAACTGAAAATGTTCCTCCATGCAGATTCGTGGATGGAAGGAGTGGGAGAAGGAGACTATATCTACTGGCTACGACTTCTCTTCTGGTAAATTAGTCCATGACATTTTTCTATGTATCCAGTTTGAGATTATGCTTACGATCTCTCGGAGCTAAAACCCGAAGGCTGTTCTGTTATTATATTACCAGAAAATGTATTCTTTCGTAAATTTAATCGATCGATTTTATTTACTCTTGCAGATCCTTCGAGATTCAGGCTTACTCATGAAACATCTTTTGTGAAGTCACATAATAGTTTCTGGACTAAGAATCCAATGTTCTTTTATGTTGTAAGAATCTGAACTTCCATTTTCATTACACGTCAACTTTCTACGATGAATCTTGAAAGATCATTTGTTGAATCTATAATACAATAATACTTTCCGAAAACTTACTTGAGCCTTGAATATGGATGATCTCACTCTCAGAACTACTATAAGCAAACCATGTTGCCTGAGTTATCCTTTGAAAGCACAATGCAAACAAAAAATAACTTAATTAATAATTTTGAGATCTAGTCAAGATTATAGAAGGAATTTAGTGAAAGAGGGTTTCTTGCTTAAAACTCCCTGAAACTACCCCTCAGCAATAGATAGATGTTTGCAAATAACACTGCAGAATAGACTGAACCCTCGACCTCCAAGCAAAAAACAATTAAGATACCCTGTTGAGTGTTGACAATCAGTAATTCTAAAAGCTTGAGCTTCACACCTACACCAAATTTATATAACAGAAATCACGGGGTCAGACACACAGTTCACACCTAACCGCACACATCCAACAGAGACTCATTAAAATGCCATTCATATATTCATAGTGGGTGTGTTGCTTTTAATATACTCATCTCTTGCAGGGTTGCTTCTTTCGACAATTTTTTAGATCTGTACGGAAGTCTGACTATTTGACCATGCGCCATGGATTCGTCAGCGTGAGTTTTGTCTGCAGCAAGTCTCCAGCATTTTTTACTGTATCTTTGTATTGCACTGATCATTTCATTCTTATAGGTTCATTTGGCCCCTGGAAGTAAGTTTAACTTTCAGAAGTATATCAAAAAGTCATTAGAAGATGATTTTAAGGTGGTTGTGGGAATCAGGTATGATGCTGTGTTTTGTCCTCTTAAAAGAATGTAAGTTGGTTTCCCTTGATGAATTTTAATGGAATTTCATATCTTGATTTCTTGATTGCTTCATGGTCTCAACAGTCCTCTGTTATGGGCATCAGTCGTCATATTTTTGCTTTTGAATGTTTCTGGTGAGCCTGTCTATAATCTGTATTTTGTGGTAACTTTCAACGTCACATTTAAGATATGTCGAGTCTTCTCATTGAATAATATTGTTACTTTCAGAATGGGAAGCATTGACTTGGTTAGCTTCGATCCCTACAGTTGTAAGCAATTTATGTCCTAGAATATTTGTTTCTTTTTCTTCTCTTTCTACCCCCTTGAAAACTAATACCTTACCTGAATCTCACTTTTGAATTGGTTGCAGGCAATCTTATCAGTGGGAACAAAGCTTCAGGCTATTATAACACAAATGGCTCTTGAAATCCAAGAAAGACATGCAGTTGTCCAAGGAATTCCTCTTGTCCAAGTCACTGACAGCCACTTTTGGTTTGGTTGGCCTGACTTAGTTCTTTATCTCATCCATTTCACTTTGTTTCAGGTATTTTCTGTTAACCCTTTATAGCTGAACCTTCACAAAGTAGAACGTAAGGGTGATTCTACCAATTGGTTAGATTTATGAGATTTTATAACCGCAAATCATTAAATTTGGAGTATCTTAACATTTTATCACATTGTTTAGGACTAATGAATTGCTTTACGGCTTTAATGATCTATGTCAGACCCATCTGTTAAGGTTAGCTCGTCTATTTCTTAGAAATGGATATTATACTATGAGCATTGAAGTTAACTCTAGAATTCAGTTTTATGTTTCCAATTTGAGGAAGATTTATGTTCACATGGAACACAGGATACAATTAATCAGTTTCTGTTTTCTGGATAATATGATAAACAATCCAGACGACAATAATGGAAAGAAAAACGCCCTTGTAGCATAGTGACCTATGTAACTCAATGTGGGCCAGAATTGGTGTTTCGCCATATATTAGTTGGAAGAGATTGCAATAAAAGAGATAAAATGTTCATTTAGGTCATTGTACTTTATACACTTTTGCAGTTTGGTCGTAAAAGTTATTTTCTGTCAGTCAGTTTGGTCATAAAACTTACATTCCCTTATCAGTTTAGTCATAAGTTAAGTCACCGCTATGAGCAACTCTGTTGACCAAACTGACTGAATTGATAACGAAATGTAACTTTCATGACCAAACTGATTGACAGAAAATAACTTTTACGACCAAACTGCAAAAGTGTATAAAGTACAATGACCAAAATCCAATAAAAACCTGGATGGTGTATAGGTAAAATAGATAAGAATTATTGTTCTAAAGCCCTGAAGGCAGTTGATCTGGATATCTGATTTAATTAATCACTTTCACTGTTGTGTTATTGGTTACAAAGGCATGAACTTGGTGTTTGCTCCCATGTCATGTATGCATAATGCATGAGATATCTTGATTCTTGACTCCAGAATGATATTGTAATTCTCTTGTGTGCAGAACGCATTTCAAATAACGTACTTCCTCTGGATTTGGGTAATCTCATTTTCTCTCTTTTCATCAGGGTTGGTTAAATAAAAGCTATTGTCACATTAATTTTGCTATAGTAACTTTTGGCCTTTTGCATGCATGGTGCAGTATGAGTATGGGATACATTCTTGCTTCTATGAAAATGGTCATGCTTGGTACTTCAGAGTCTTTGTCGGGCAAGTGCTTTCATGCTATTTCAATGTTGTAATCCATAATATATATGCTTAACTTTTCTCGTGTTATAATCTGTTATTCCTATTTGCTGAGATCAATTGCTGTGAGTCCAACGTTGATGGATTTTGTCAATTATGTGCAGGGTGGCTGTCCAATTTTTGTGTAGCTACATCACACTCCCACTTTATGCTCTTGTAACACAGGTATGATTGTGCTTACTAATATAATGTACAAAGTGCTGACTCAAATTAGAATTTAACTTTGTTTTGGATGAATGTAGTGTATTCAAACCTAAGAAATCGTTAAAACCAGTTCAGTAAAACTTAAACTAATAACGACTGATTTCATGAGATTCACAGATGGGATCAACAATGAAACGTTCCATCTTTGACGATCAAACGTCGAAGGCACTCAAGAAATGGCATATGAAGGCTGTGAAGAAGAAAGAGGAACCCACTCAAACTAAGACTCTTGGTGGGAGTCCAGGCTCATCACCACGTTCTTCGTCGGTACCAGTCAATGATACTGAGCCATCAGATGTTGAAGCTGATACAGCAGGACAGCCCACTTCTAACAGGGAAAGAGAACAGCGTGACCGAGAAAACTTTTCAAACATTGACTTGCTGAGTGGGCCATGAGGTGGTGATAATCACTGCCTGAACTGGCAATATTGATTATATTGGTGGTAGCACCTTTTGATTCCATTAGTAACATATGTATTGATGAGGAAATGCAGAGTACCCTTAGTAACACAGTTCAGCTGCATGTTATATATGTTGCAAACCTGTGCCAAGTTTATAACAAGTGAAAGTAGGTCTTTCTACACACCGGCTTTTCTTTGGCGCTCAGTGTAGTGTTTCTGGCTTTGATCAGAGGAGATATTCGGCCATTGCAACTTTGGAATTAGTGCTGAACTGTATAGGTTTAACTTACAGTAGGTTTTTCTTTTGTATTTTTAAACTTCACATACAAAACAAGAATGTTCTATACTTGTATTCTTTTGCCAGCATAGATGTCACTCTGGTTATATTAATTATCATTCATGCACCAAAATAGTGTTTAGCTTTTTGCTCTTTATAACTACTGTATATTTTATATCAAGGTCAAGGTCTGGGAACCCAGTTCCAAAGGCATTTGATCAGCTTAGGGCATTTTGGTGACGGTAGGTGTTTCGTAAGACACCCTCCCATCTATCCACGATGGGTTTTAACTACAACCTAGGTGGTAGGTGGTGCCGATATGGTGCCCTAAAAAAATATATACCTAGGTTAGGTGTACCTTTGTCCCACCAGCATGAATATATGCACAGAAAGCTACACTGAGAACAACGCACGTCTCGACGGAGAGAAACTTTGTTCCATAGCTCATAGGACAAAGCATTCATTCACCATTAATTTTAATTATCTATGCAAAATATCGAGGACCATCGTTATAATAAACCTACTAGGTATGTATGCACATTTATCAGTATTTTAGTTTTCACTTAAAAGGACAAAGTTTAAATTCCATTACAGAAACAGACCTCTGCTCTGTGCCTCTGTGCAATGTTTTGGAACAAAGAAAAACAAATTCCGAATTTGTCACAGAAAACAGGAGTAGTATAAATACAGGATTACTGATACCGATTTCGTCTTCCAAGAGAGAGAAGCTTCACGATTTAGGAATTAGGACTTAGGTCTCTCGATAGTAGTAAATCGGAACTCCACTGTTACGGACACAGAGAGTGAAATGGCGCTTCGATCTACTCATCTCTTTATCTTCTTCTTCATTACAATTAGTTTGTTCTTCACATCTGCATTTTCCAATCTAATTCTTTCCAAAGTTGAAAGACGAGTAAGTTCAAAGTTTTCATCAATTTCTTAAGTTTATTTGATCTACTTGTTTGTTTGTTTGTTGTTCTTTATCAGATCGAAGATCAAATTTATATTTATGTTGATTTATTTATAAATTGAGCTACTAGATTATCTATCGTTATCATTATTTCATGTGAGAAGGAATTCAAGTTAGGTTGTGAAAACAAGATTGAACAAAGAATTTGTATCATTGTTTATTTTTTTATTTTTTTATTCATTTTATGTTAGAATTATACGATTGAATGATTTATACGTAGTTTGATGCTGATTACATTTACATCATTCTGTGAATTGTCCTGGGATAATTTTTTCATTAGTAGAAGCTTGAAGTAAAAAAAAGGAGAAAATGATATATCACAATTACTAACAAAATACAAAGCAAGTGCAACAAAAGGGTATCTCCCAAAATTGCATAGCTGACAATCCCTTCCACAGTTTGTACCAACACAAGAGAAGGGATTGGACAGAGAAAGTCCTCAAAGTCGCTTTTATGTCCTTGAAAGATCTCTAATGTAGTTATGTATTTCTATCCATTTACCCATGTGACTGGAAATCGAACCATACATGACCTATCACAAGAATAAAGCACATATGAATATCACACTATACTACCAGAAATAGAAAAGACGATGGGACATGTTTAATTGAGTCTTTGCAATATACACAGGTGCCAGAGGGAAACAATTGATTTGTTGTTAAGGTTATAATTCTTGAATAACATTCTTAAGCTGATGCCATGTAAAAACTGGAAAGGCAATTTTGATGGAACTATGGAATAAGCTCCAGGAAAATGAATGAAACTAGGCCTTCTAAGTTCTAGGTTGTTATCGTGAGAGCACAAAATTTTGCAATACGGCTTACATGCAAATTTACTTTTTTATTCTCGAACTAGAATACTAGATTATACACTTATCTCTGCCCAAAGGGAGGCTATCACGTCTAAGTGTCAGATACATGTGGAAGGGTAAATCCTCCTCACAGAATAATCCTGTAAAATGTAAGCTCCAAGTGCGAATATTATTCTCGACTCCATTAATTCACAGACGAGGATAGTTTTTATATACAGAGATATGACCTTCAATACTAGAGGCATAAAGGATTCTTCTCAGACTGAAAATATCTGTACAACTACCCCTTATCCCAGCTCGAATTTAGTTGCCATGCAGACAGTTAACTCCTTATTCCAGCATGAATCTAGTTGCCATGCAGGCAACTACCCCTTATCCAGCTCGAATCTGGTTGTCATGCAGTTTCTTTCTTCAATCAGCACACTAGTTTTAATCATTATGTATCATTAAATTCGGAAACTTATCTTGTCGTTCGTTTTACTGATTAGGCTGTATGTTGCTATTATCATGTTCATTCTCTCTGAGTTTATGTTGATTGTATGTATCATGTTAGTTTGGCCATGCACATTCTTATCAAATACATGTGTATGATAAATATAGGCGCTTTACGCTTCTTCTTTTTTATCTTTGCAGATCGATTTGACTTCACAAATTGTACGGACCATTTCTACTCTGAAGGTATATAACCTTTTCTTCTTGTAATGGTTCATAATGTTCCCATTTCATCTGTACCTTTAGCTGATTATGAAATTTAACTGTCTTTCAATGATTTTGTGTGGCCCTTTGGCGGTATCTTTTGATTGCTTAGAGCAATTAAGATAATAAGGTAGCTCTACCACTCTCTCATAAAAAATAAAAAATAAAAAATAAAAAATAAAAAATAAAAAATAAAAAATAAAAAATAAAAAATAAAAAATAAAAAATAAAAAATAAAAAATAAAAATAAAAATAAAAATAAAGAGAAAAAGAAAAAAAGATAAGTTAGCTTTGTTTAGTTGGAGTTAGTATTTGATTTGACAAGAAAAATAGTGGTTTGTGGTATTTTGTTAGTGCTTAAATTGTTGACATAAAAAGGAAGCATTGTTTGGTTGAAGTTAGTGTTTGACTAGAATGAGAGTGGTTGGAGTGAAATCTGGAAGGAAATGAACAGATTACAAAAAGTTCTGCTCTCTCTCTATCTCTGTCTCCTCCATGGTATATATTATATGGGTCCATTATAGTGGCACAAGCCTTTTTTTTGCTCAGAATTACGTTCAGCATCCCAGATCTACATGCTTCCTTCTGACTCTGGCATATTGCTTACAGCAATGTTACTTAAGCTTTTCAGTAGAGTAGAGTACATAAGCTACAGTTGTTCAAGGGGGGCCGTGCATAGGATGAAATTGAAGCGCCCGGCCATGGATGAATAGTATACCTCTCAAGTATAATACAAGCCAGTTCATCCTTAACTATGTTTCAGAATTCAGAGATTTCGTTAAGAGTCTTGACAGTAGACCCATTGATATTGACTTCAAGTTGTAACCATTATTGTCATATGATACTAAAAAGTGCTCTAGCTATGCAATGTTTAACCTAATTTTAATCTTGACATACATTGTAGGAACAACTCTTTACATAACATTAGCTCCGACAAGGACATATTCTACCCATTTTTTATACTAGGCAAAATTTTACTGTTATATTAAAACTTCTTGATTATTGTTTTAAGACAATTTAGACTCTTGGGAATGAAAATGAAGACCAACTCTTGAAATAATATAGCAGATTTGCCAACTCACATGTGTGGATTGCAGATCATATTTCGTTTACCACATATTTCTTCTTTCTTTTCCATCTTATCATATTTGGATGTGTTGTTTTAGAAGTCGTGTAATCAACATTTTTATGACCAACATGGTACTGTTAATGGGTATCCAACTATCCATAGAATATAAGGGTTTCATTTTCTCAAGCATCGCGATTCCATCTCAGTGTTCTAGGCCGAAATGAAAAATTGAATGAACTCAAATATTTTGAAATAAGTGGCATATGTAGATTTCAATATCTTAAATTTGTATTTGTACTGTTCATAATCCTTGGGGTTTATCAAATCCTTCCTTTTGTCTTCATTAATGCCAGTTCAATTATTTATCTAAAATGTAGGTGGAGAATGAAGGTCCTGACATGGTATCGGAGGTTTTATTATGCTTTCCTGATTATCAGGCTCAAAAGTTGGCATTTTTTCTCGTATCACCTAATGATGGAAAAGGAAAATCAAAAAGTTCAACTACTAGCCTACCTGTTCAAGGTGTCAAGCCAGAAGGAATGCCTCCATCTTTAACCTTTTATTCAGTATCTTTACCCAAGGGATTGAGTAAAGGAGAAAGCATAATTTTGGATGTGTTTGCTGTATTCACCCATTCTCTGCAACCATTTCCAGAGCAGATTACTCAAGCCGATATTCAACTTGTCTTGTTTCAGGACAGTGCCTACTATCTATCTCCTTATGAAGTTAAGTTCCAATCACTTAGTGTTAGACTGCCAAGCCCTAGAGTTGAATCATACACCAAACTTCAAAACACAAAGCTCGTAGATTCAGAAATCAAATATGGTCCCTATGAGAATCTTCCTGCCTTTTCGTATGAAGTTGTAGTTGTTCACTATGAAAACAATCGGCCCTTTGCAGTTGCTCAAGAGCTGGTACGAGAAATTGAGATATCCCACTGGGGTAATGTGCAGATCACAGAGCATTACAACCTTGTTCATGGAGGTGCTCACAATAAAGGGGGATTCTCCAGGTTGCTTTTTAAGTTTATTTGTTTTTACTTTTAATTATTACTTTTGTCTACGATGTCGCTCGAAATGTTACCCAAATGTTTCTTATGATGCAGACTAGATTATCAAGCTAGACCACATGTACGCGGAGTATCGTCTTTTAGGCATCTTCTTGCAAAATTACCACCAAGAGCACATTCAGTTTATTACAGAGACGAAATTGGCAATATCTCAACCTCACATTTAAGAGGTGATTCGAGAAAGGTGAAATTTGATGAGCTGCTCATTATTGTTTGTTTACGTATAAAACTTAATAAGTAATGAGTATAATTGAAGAATGAGGAATTTAGGTATTGTTTATGACTTGATTTTTGATCTATATGTAGACTGAATTGGAACTTGAACCTCGCTATCCCATGTTTGGTGGTTGGAAAACATCTTTCACTATTGGCTATGGCTTACCACTCCAGGAATACCTCTTTGAGTCAGAAGGAAAGCGGTTCATAAATATCAGTTTTGGTAGCCCAATGCAAGAATTGGTCATTGATAATCTCATTGTGAAGGCAAGTTGGTTTTACCTTACTCCTCGCCTTTTTGAAACCTTATTGATTGAATGCTGAAACAGCAAAATACCAGTTATTTGGGATCATCGACTTTATGCTTATTTGTCTCTCCATTTTGCTTATGAACTGTTTATTTTACCAATCAAACAGATAAAAAGAGAAACAACTTGTATTGATTAAAACTTAAAGGAAATGTAAAGCAAACCTATATGTTTTGTATATTCTTACGAGTTATGGTGACACTGTCTTTCTTTTTCGCTAGAGGTTTGGTCTGAATTTATTTGATGTGGTTGACAATCAATTCTACCTCAACCCCCCCTCTCTTCTTGAACTTATTCTTTTGGCCTTAATTCTTACACATGTAAATTTTGTCTTCAGATTGTTCTGCCAGAAGGGTCAAGTGATGTGTCTGTTTCTGTTCCATTTTCAGTAAAGCAGTTGGAAGAGGTATCCATTACTTTACCTTTTCGTCTTTTAAAATACTTGAGAGTTAAGACCAGTAGTGGTGCGGAAGTTGTATATTTCGATAGTGACTGAGTTGTCTAATACAGGTAAAATACTCCCACCTGGATATTGCTGGCAGACCAGTGGTTGTGCTTGAAAGAAAGAATGCTGTGCCTGAGCATAACATGCATTTTCAGGTCTTTCTTTCTCAGAATCATTAGCTTCATTTCAAGTTTTTGTATTGTTAGAGAAGTATTATTGTTTCTAGTGGCAAATATTATGCTGCTAGCAGATTAGATTCATCTCTGTTTTGAGCTCTATTATAACAGAGTTATAATGTATTTGCATTAATAAGCCTTGTGAAACAGGGCACATATCTGTGTTATAATGCTGCTAGCAGACTAGTCAACTGTACACTTTTAACCATAGGTCTGACTTTCTGTGGGTCATGTCATGATAGTTCTTTGCAATGTTTGATGCACTTCAAAATAACTTTGAGTCGAGATTGAATATATTGAAACAGGGCACATATCTGTGTTTCCTTTTTCGTTTCTTAAAACGATTTGTAATCTTTTTACGCATGTAGGATTTATGCTGAATTCTTTTAATACTCTCCAGGTCTACTACAAATTCAGTGGCCTGTCATTGCTTAGGGAGCCATTGATGTTGATTTCTGGATTTCTCTTCCTCTTCATCACTTGCATCATTTACATGCATGCAGACATGTCAATCTCCAAGTCTTCTGCTTCGTATTTGGCAAAACTTCAGTGGGATGAGGTTAGCAATGTTTTGTTTCTTCGCTTAATTTATTGTTCTTATTAAAGGACCTACGATTTCTTATCTCCTTTCCATTGTTGCTTCATTGTCTTATAAATTCAGGTGCAAGCAACTCTTCAGCAGGTCCAGAACATCATCAATCGCTGTTTAGGGGTCCATGATAAGCTGGAAACATCTTTACGTGATCTCTCGAGGACAGGAGATATTCAAGCATGTAAAGCAGCTCGCAAAGCAGCTGATAGCTATTTGAAGGAATTGGCAAAAGACTTGAAGCCCTTCCTTACTTTCTTGCAGTCTTGTCCACAAGCTGCTCAGATATGGCCTAAGGTTTGACAAGTTTGTTTTAATATTATTTAATTAGTTGGGCAATTTTTTTGTAGAGATTTGGTACTCTTTAAAGTCTTACTAGACTATTAGTATCTTCAATACTGGACTGTGTCTTTGATCAGTTACTTTCCATTGGTCATACAAATGGAATATTGATAATTTTTTACTCACTATAAGCTTGTGGGCTAATGAGCTATGGGCGTACCTGTAGGTAGAGGAGTTGGTCGCGAAGGTAAAGGAAATTGAAGAGAAACTAATGATGAAACACATTATGGTGGTCGACTCCTATGAGAAGAAGTCTGGGGGACGGGAAATAGAAAACAAGGTTGCAGCATTGCAACAGAAACTGACAACGCTAAGGCATGAGGTTGATGACATTCTTGAAGTCATTGACGAGATCTGATTGATTAGTAGGGCTGAGTTGTCTCTAGTGACTGTTAAATCAGAGTTTTGTTTTGATTTTTGTTCACACTCAGATGAGTTAAATCTAGTTTCGATGCCTTAGTTTAATGTGAATTACAACATTTGTAATCTTATACAAGCAAGAAGTGTATCTGTTCCATGTGTAGTGATTGCTCCTATCTTTGTTCTAAATAGAATTGATTAGAGAAAAAAATAACTAAGTTATTTCAGCAATGTATGGTTCAGTGTCAGAAATATGTAACTAGTGGAAGCGACTAGTTATTTCTGCATGGTTATCTACTTCTACATTGTCACTGACAATTTCTGGCACTATTTCGGCAATGTATGGTTCAGAAAAAAAAAAAAACAAAAAACAAAGATCTTCTGTATGATATTAGTATATCAAGGACAATGTGGAAGCATAGATCTTTTACCGCAATTCATAACATGCATAATGAAATACAATCTATTCAAATTCATAGCTGTTGTATGATTCCAGTTAAATTAACTTGGCATTTTCTAAGGATCTGATTTAGTGTGCTTGGCCTATAATACTACAGTCAAGTGCAGATTGTGAGATAGTACAGTAGAAGCAGCAAGATATCAGTAATTTTCTATTTCAAAATTTCAAAATTAAAAAAAAAAAAAAAAAAAATTGCGCTAGAGGAAGGGCTTGAACCTTCGACCTTGTGGTTAACAGCCACACGCTCTAACCAACTGAGCTACTCCAGCTCGCTGAATTATTAACCAAAGTGTATAATTAATTCTAAACTTTAACAACGTTCATTGGGCCTATTCAAGACTGGACTCTGTTGGCCCAATGGACACGTCCATGTTGCACAGAAAGTGGAAAAAGGATATGGTTTCTTCTTCCTCTTCACTTCTTTGTTCAAACTCAAAGTACAGTAAAGTGTTCTACTAGGGTTTTAGAGAGAGAGATGGAGACTTCTCTAAGATATGGTTGTGAAGATAAATCACTAAGAATTCATGCAAAGCAGAAGATTCCTCTTGATTCTAGAACCATCTTGCAGGTATCCCTTTTCACTCCTCACTCCTTTTTCTTACATTTCATCTTGTTCACCCCTTTGTTCTTAAATCTACTAAATTGTTCTTATTCTAATTACTTACTATCGTTTTATAACTTGGGTTATTGGTTAAATAATAATTCATTTTTTAGTTTTGTGTCAAACTGAAAAAAGTTTAATTCAGGTTGAGTAATGAAAAATGGTTGCTAATTGCTATAGTTTTAGGTGTAATGGGAATTGCTGTTTTGAAGAAATCTTAACAGATTCCAATCTTTGTCGAATGAACCCTTCTTTGTTGTACACTAAATTTTGACTTATGTCGTGCTTTTTTTTTTTTTTTTTTTTTTTTTTTTTTAATTGGCAAGTGAGGTTGAGGGGACCTCTACCCCTTTTTAAATTAAGTGAAGAATCTTTTTATCAAAGTCAAACAATCCGCTGATGACGTGTTTTGAACCTCCGACCTCTCCACTTTGTGTGAGAGGGATGATCCCATTGAGCCACAGCCACAGGCTCATTCGCTGACTTATGTTTTGGTTAATAGGATAATACGTCAAATAAAAAAATTCTGATTCATGAATATTGTAATGTTCATGTTTTGTATTATCTGTTTCAATATATGTTGGCTATTAAACTCTCAGCTTTTGATGAATATATGTTGATGTATCTTTACCTGTTGTAGTAGAATTAGTAGTGTTCTGGACGCATATGTGTTGTTATTGTACCTTTTTCAGTTTGTGTTGCAGTGTGATGCAATAGTTATATTTCAAGTGTGGTAACTGGTAAGATGTGTTATATATGCCCTATGATGTTAAAAGTGCATTCTAAAGATTATTGGTTCATGGCAGGTTCATGGGGAACTAGATCCTCAGGTTGGAGCTCCAAGTTATTATGCTGTATTAGCTAGAAGCTTTTACCCCGAGGTATGATGCAACTGTGAATCCTATACAAATAGTACTAGAACTTTACTATGCAGATGTAACATATTTGCTTTAAGTTGAGATTTCAAACATTTGTGTCCATCGTATTTCTCATACACCTCTCCACGTAGACTTCCATTCATCAAAAGAACTTTTTGCTCCTTATATGAATTTTAGGCAAAAGATATATCGAGACAATATTTTCTCCATGGTGTACGAGAGCCTTATTAGTGTTTTGACTTGGAAAAATAAATAGGCAACAGTATAGTAATATGAAATTACAGTAAATGAAAAAATGACACAATAGTTGAAAATAAAATCTACTAAATAAATGGTGCACATTTTGTAATGGGTTTCACGGTTGTATGTGGGTTGTGGGTAGTTGAAATTAATATCTAGCTTATCCTTGCTTTTCCTTCTTGATGTATTGCTTTGCTTTATATCAATGAATAGTTGAATACTTTTATAGTCATTGACTGGCGTAGTAAATTGTATACTAATTGTCCAGGTTTGCACACTAGCTATAGCCAAATATGTCTTTCCAAAGTTGTCTTATTAGTATGATACACCCGTTAGACATGTGATAACTTACCTCAAATGTGGCTATTTACAACAAATCGTTGGTTGTAAGAAAAAAGAAAAGAAAAGCTGCTGGTCTTTTTGGGTTGTATTTTTGAAATGTACAACCCATTTTGACAGGAAATGAAAGGAGATACACCTACTCTGATCTGAAAAGTTGCTTTCTCAAATTTTCATTCATAAGTTAGAAACAGATTTCTAAAACTCCCCCCATTTTGACAGGGAGATACACCTAATCTGATCTGAAAAGTTGTTTTCCCAAATTTTCATTCATAGAAAAATAGATCTGTTAGAAACAGATTTCTAAATCTCCACATGAATGAAAATTGTATATAACTTCATGAAAGACCAAAAAGGTTTCGTGTAGTATTAGCGAAGCAATGCTGCATCGATATAGGTAGTTTTCACATTGAACCTTCCCTAATAAAAAAGCTTATTGGAATTACTTAGATTTCATGTTGAACTGTCAGTTCTTTGTGTAAGACTAATAGGCCATTCACAACATTCTCTCTATTCAAATTCTGCTTTTGGTTGTGTTCATTTTGGCCCTAAAGGCCTAAACAATATTTTGATCTACAAGTCTACTACAAAAATTCAACCTTTAGAATTCTCTAGATAAATAAATATATAAATCCGGGACCAGATTCGGTGTACCTTTTTGAACTCTTTTCCTATTTAAGTGCAATGTACATTTCAAAAGACAATCCGAAAAGACTAACACATTTTCCTTTTTCAACAACGGGGACTTTGTTGTAAATAGTCACCTTTGAAACAACTAATCACATTTCTAACAAATGTATCATTGTGATAAGACACATCTTTGGCTATATAACGTGTCCGAACCTGGCCTGTTCAGACACAATATGTATCCAAGTACCTGTTCTCCACAAATTTTCGTTCACAAAAGAGAATAAGAGATCTGTCGGAAACAGATTTTCAACCATGAAAATGAACTCACTACATTCGTGTCACTTTATTCGATCCAATCCCCTAATAGCTTTCACTCTTTCCAGGTTTTATCCATGAACAACACAAGCTCATAATCTCTAACAGTCTTCCTTTAAATCGTAGTCCCTTACATCTTCAAGATGGTCATAATCGAATTCTTTTAAATTGCATTGTTTATGGATTCTATTTAAACTAGAGGATTAAACAGAATAACAACTGATGAAACTGTGGTATTTAAACAGTGACTATTACTATTTGTAAAAGGCCAAACAAACTCTAAAATAATGGTTGGTTTACTGGTTCCAGTTGGCAGCAGACTTTGGAGCAGGGTTGCAATTTTCTGAACGAGAAGGTTTCCAATATACTGCACGCGCGAAGAAGGCATTTCCGATCACATCAAATAACTCACTCAGCTTTAACATCAAAGGAAGAGTACATTCAGACAAAGATTTTGAAATGGTTTGTAGCCTATCACCTTTAAACAGTATTTGCATTTTGCCCTTATAGCCTTTTTCTTTTTAATTTATTCATCTTCTATGAATTGGGATATTTCTCTTGCATAAAGCTGTGATAATTATGCTAGTTGGTACTTTTCTATTCCTTTTTTCACATTTTATTTGTTTTAATTGTCAGACTCATAGTAGAGTAACTTCTGATAAATAATATCAGTGAATAAAATTTTGGTATTGTTGCTGCTTTTGTTTTGTTCTTATACATCTGTTCTACTGTTACTCCTTGCAGAGAAAGTTTAAAGGAGCTGCTGAGTTAACTTGGAGTAAGTTTGAATTTCAAAAGGACCAGGATGTAAGGTTCAAAGTAGGCTACGAAATCTTCGATCAGGTATATTTCTTTTATCCATATATTTGTGTACATACTACGTAGATGGATAGTATTCTCATCTCTTGCACCACCTTGCACTGGTAATTTGGATTTTGGTCTACCTCCAACCCGGAGTCCCAACACGCGTGCACAGACAATTTTTTCTTCTTTGCCTTTACCTAGAAAAATGATGTAACTAGAGAAAGATGTGAAACCATATTTTGTCCATCAAATGGCTGTAACAATGTGCAGTACACAACTCTTACAGATGAACTGTCTAAACGATGTGGCTGCTAAGTGCTAAATTCAGTTTCAATTGCTCTATATATTGCAGGTACCTTACTTGCAGATCAGGGAAAACAATTGGACTTTCAATGCGAACTCTAATGGAAAATGGAATGTGAGGTTTGACTTATGAAAGACATATATCATATATGAGATCAGGAGTAGTATATGAGATTGTTAAGAAGTTAGTTATTTCATTAAAATTTTTGCCCCTAGTTATCTTTGGTAAGATATGTTCAATGGAACCTGTGCAAATAGGTTTTTTCTTTCTATTGGATAGTTAACCATATTGTCTATGAATGTTCTAAAAGCTCTGTTCAGATAATGGAAATGGTCTAGTAAGCTAAAGGAATGTATTTGTTTGCTTGTTAATGATGTCTGCATAACCCAAATTGACTAACACAATAACGCTAACCTGACCAAGAGTCCACGACTAATATTGATCATCAACTTGGAGTCTTTGGGAAAGCCTGATCCTAGGTGATGACTGGCCGTATGGGGCTATGGGCTAGTCATCAAAAGAAGAATAAGTAGAAAAGATAATGAACATTTCACTTTGGCTTGTAGCCAATTAACCAAGTCCTTGGAACTTGAAAGGAACAAATATCTGAAATAGAATGTCCGAATAGACATTATATAAGTTTTTAAGTGTTGAACCTTAGGACAACTGTGTTTTGATGGTCCTTGCTGAAAAAGCACATCACATGATCGCTGATATTCAGGCGGTCCTCACTGAGAGCACGTAATGTGGACCTGAATAATGTTTACACCTTGGGATTTATTTTGGCAATGGCAAGTTTAGCTGTTCCTTTTTTATCAGTGTTTAGAGCATCTCTAATGGGTCTGCTATATTTAGCCTACACATGGGACGATTTAGCCTCCACGTCGGTGCCACCTCCTTTCCTATCGCTTTTTTTAGCAGGTATTCCATACCTATATCAGGGGTATCCCTAACGCGTTTCCTATTTTTTTTTCTAAATTTTTATCTTCCACGCTGGTTGGACCAGCGTGGAAATTTTTTTCTCTTCTCTTCCACGCTGGTCCAACCAGCGTGGAATACTTGGGCTTTGCATGTTGGGCTTGGGCTGGGCTTGGGGGCTGGGCTTGGGGCTGATCTGTAAGATGTTCCACGCTGGTTCAACCAGCGTGGAACTTTAATTCAATCTCGACCTATTTAGAACAGCAACAGCACCTTCTTCTCCATCTTTCCATCTTTCCGCCGCCGCCATTCTTCTTCCTCTTCCGCCATTTTCAACTTCGACCATCTCGATTTTGCTACTTCTACTTCTTCCTATTGCCAAATTACACAACCACTTAGCCATCTTTTGTTATTTTCTACTTCTTCCCCTCCATTTCATTCATTCATTCTCTTCAATGACTTCTTACGACCAACATCTTGAAATTTTGAACCAACAACGTCAATTGCTTATGGACTCATCTGATGATGAAGATCTTAGCACAAGGCATATCAATCGTCTGCTTCCAGCTATTTCGACTTCTTTGGAAGAAGAAGAAAATGTAGAAAACATACCAAGATGGGGAGGTTCTAAATTTGGTCGAGCAGCTAACAGGCGTGACCATGTTCAATCACACAACATGCTTATCAACGAGTATTTTGCAGCCCAACCTGTTTTTGGTGCAAAGCTTTTTCGACGTCGTTATCGTATGAGGCAGAATGTTTTTTTGAAGCTGTATAACGCAGTTGTTGAAAATAATGACTATTTTCACCAGAAATACGATGCTCTAGGTGTTCCTGGACCTTCTGGCCTAATTAAAGCGACATGTGCACTTCGCCTTCTCTCTTATGGGTGTCCAGATGATTCTCTTGATGAGTCAATCAAAATAGGTGAGCAAACTGCACTCAATTCTCTGAAGCATTTTTCTCAAACTGTTGTCGACATTTTTGAGAACGAGTATTTGAGGACACCCACTCCAGCTGATGTCGAACGTCTGCTTGCTAAAGGAGCTCAACGAGGGTTTCCAGGTATGTTGGGATCCATTGATTGTATGCATTGGATTTGGAAGAACTGTCCTACAGCAGAACATGGACAACATATGGGACACCATAAGAAAGCTACTGTTATTTTGGAAGCTGTTGCAGATCATGAGCTTTGGATATGGCACGCCTTTTTTGGAACGGCAGGTAGTTGCAACGATCTCAATGTCTTAGAAAACTCTCATGTTTTTGATGATATGGTAAATGGCAGATCGCCTCCTTGCAACTACCAGGTGAATGGGAATGATTATAATATGGGATACTATCTTTCTGATGGTATCTACCCACAGTGGGCTACTCTTATTCAAACAGAGAGATTTCCAGGGACGCGAAAGAAGAAAGTGTTTGCCAAAGCCCAAGAAGCTGTCAGAAAAGATGTTGAGCGTGCATTTGGTGTTTTGCAGGCTAGATTTGCCATGGTTGCAAGACCAGCACGTACCTGGAACAAGGCACAGCTTGGTATATTTATGAAGGCGTGTTTGATAATGCATAACATGATTATTGAAGATGAGAGGGATATTGTTCTTCCAAAGTGGAAGCCCCCTCGTGATGAGCCTCCATTACCTGTAATAGTGGAGTTACAATGAAACGATGTGGATGAGGTTAGAGACATGCTTCATCGCATTTGTGCTGTCAGAAGTGGTCCTGCGCATGACTTATTGAAGCATGATTTGATCGAGCATATATGGCAACGTCATGGAGGCAATGAAGATTTGGACTGAATTGCTGTAGTTTTTCAGTGTTTGAGTTTGTGTTTGATTTTGAATTTGTGTTTGAGTCCATGTTAGTTTGTGTTTGAGTCCATGTTAGTTTCTTGTGTTGTGTTTGAAAAGATGAGCTTAATGTTATATTAAGAAATTTCATATTTTATAATTGCTAATAGTACAAAACATATTAAACTAAGGCCCATACTAGTACAAAACATATAAAATCTAAGGCCCATAATAGTACTAAACATATAAAAACTAAGACCCATAACCTCCACTAGGCCCATTAGGCCCATAACCTCCACTAGGCCCAAAACCAGGTTGGGGCCCAAAACATCCACTAGGCCCAAAATCATCTGGCGCATAAGGCCTATAGCTAAAAGGTACAAAACCAGTAGGCCTACTTGGAATACCTTGCTGAAAAGAAGTAATAGCAAATGGAGTACCCGTAAAATCATTCTGTGAGGAAGGCCCATTTGGATCGTCTGGGGATGCAGTCCACGTAGGAGAGAAGTCATTGATCTGTTTGTGACGCCTATCAAAGATTGCTTTCTGCATCTCTTCAAAATATTGTTTGCGGATAGGGTTAGAAATTTTTTCAGTGTCTGTCATCATGATATTGGCTTCTCTTTCTACTCTTCTTTCTTCATTTAGTCGTGCCTTTTCTACTCTTTCTACTCTTCTTTCTTCATTTAGCCGTGCCTTTTCTTCTTCCATCTGCTGGTACATCTTCATCTTCAAGTCCCAATTGGCTTGTTTTAGAGCCAACTCTGCGGACGTTGTTTCATTGACCTTTGTCAGTTGAGCTGTGTACTCGGCCCTAGAAGAACTACCATCTCCCCCTGAAGTAGATGATTGTCGTGCTAGCTTTCTTTTTTCTTTGGCAGCTTTTCTTCCAGTTGGTCGCGCTGGTGGTGGTACTGGACCATCCCCAATGTTGAGAAAAACATTTGGTGTAACCCCAACATTAGTTCTACCTTCTGGAAATTCATTTGGGGAGTCGTCATCACTGAGATGGATGTTCTGTTGGCTACGAGCATATGAAGCTGGAGTATCATCGTCCAGATTGATGTTCTGCATGTTCCGAACATTTGAAGTTGGCGTGTCGTTTGAAGCACCAGTAAACTCCGAGGATGTGTTTGATTTCTGCTTCTTAAATGCATTCTCTCTTTGAATAGTCGTAGGGGTTCTTGCTGAAGCATAATCCATCCACTTTGCAGAAGTGTGCAAATATTCATAGCAATGCCCAAATTTAAATGGTTCCCCTTCCACAGTTTGGTAGACTGAACGAGCAGTTGTCCACTAAAAAAATATAATTTAAAAAAACTAATTAAGAAATAAACTATTAGAAAATAAACTAATTAAAAAATTAAAAAAACTAATTAAGAAATTAAAGCCAAAAATATACCTTGTCTTCCTGACTGGTTCCAGATCTATTGATGCGGACTTCTCGATTAATATGACATAAAAATTTTGTACAATGCAGACTTATTTTCACCCATTTCGACATAATTGAGTCGAGCGACCTTTTTTTTGGATTTCCATTGGAGAGTAGAACAAATTCTTCCAAAATTTTATCCCAAAATGCCTGTTTGGGTTGACCAGCGCCGACGACAGCATCTTCAGAAATTTTTACCCAAGCTTTACATAACGCAATATCTTCTGCTTTAGTAAAGTTAGACGTTCGTCGCGCCATGCTTGAGAAACGAGTTCTGTTGTTGTAGTTGAGTTTTGAAGAAAAGAATTCCGATGAAAAAAAAAGAGGTCTGATGAGGAAAAGAGTATCGGATGCAGAGTTTATATAGAACCTCGAAATTATATCCGTTCGAGATTATAGCCGTTGATGGTAGCCGTTGATAGATTATAGCCGTTGATGGTAGCCGTTGTGATGTGTCCGTTCGTTCCACGCTGGTTAAACTGGTGTGTAACAAATAAATTTGTTTTGAAAAGGTTCCACGCTGGTTTGACCTGCGTAGAATAAAAAAAATAAAAAAAAAATGTTCCACGCCGGTTTGACCTGCGTGGAATAAAAAAAAAAAAAAAAAAATGTTCCACGCTGGTTGAACCAGCGTGGAACATTTTATTTTAGCAATTTCTATAATCCTATCTTTGGTTCGATTTTGGACGAAGTTTTAGCAGACCGGCCCACCACATCCTACGTGGATAGCCGGCTGCTAAAATTATAGACGACGCGTTAGAGAATGCTTTTTTTCGGTATTCCTATAATTTGGATTATAGCAGACCCATTAGAGAGGCTCTTAATGAAAATTATCAGTTTCTTTCACTAAAATGAAAGGGACAGAACAAACTTTGTTTATGGGTCCATTACTTTAAGAATTGATTGCCTTGAGCTACTGATGAAAACTATCAGCATATTGGTAGCATTTTGGTGATCTGATAAGTCAACTGGATAAAGTGAGCCCAAGTGGAGGCAAGTTATATAGACCACCTGAAAGATTGTTAGGTCAACTAAGTCACCTTCAACATGAGACTACACAAGAAGTCAACAACAACAATCAACAAGAAGTCCTAGTTCCACTATTGACGAAAAAAAATTCAAGAGAAAAAAAAAAAAAAAAAAAAAAAAAGAACATTCTTGCCTACTTGGTATGATGCTTTGATATAGCCAATAGTAAATTTTTACAGAAAGGGTCTTTAGTACTTGGTGAATATAGATGTTTTGAATGAGTTTAGAATCAATTTGAAGTCCAAACAATGCAGATTGAAATCCGCCACCTTTGGTTTGTAGTATTTTATTTGCGAGAACCACACTTATAGACACTACAAGACTAGACAAGATCTAGAAAAGGAACAAAAGCAACAATTACAATAATCAAATTATTTGTTCTTTAAACATTGTGTTACAACCGTCCATTTATAAAATTCTGGTGAGCTTATGGTCTCCCCACTTCCACCAAAGTTGTTGATAGATGTTCAATGGTGCAATTGCAACCACCTGCTTAACTTCTACTGGTACATTTGATACTTAAAAATATATAGGTAATTGAGGAATCATGTCTGTTTTGTGAATCAAGTTATATTTTTTTTCATTCAGTGGGGACTGGGGATGGTGTTAATGTAAGTACACCCCCAATTGGTGTTGGTGTCAACTAACAGTCTAACAGACTAACACACTCCATTAGCTTTACTAGTTCAGAAAAATGCTCAATCTTTTTAGCAATCTGTCAACCCTAGTTCAAACTTCAAAATTCAAGTGCTTGGTTGTTTGCTACCTGGATTATGGACCCTAGTGTTTGACTCCCTTTTAGACTATTCAAGGAATTATACCTTTCCATTGCCATATACATACTGGTGTTAACACTAAAGCATACAAGTATATTGCATACTGTCAAAGAGAACTGGACATCTAGACTCCTTTCTGAAAAATTAAGATATCTCTCAAGATATTTCAATATTTTAACTATAGTTTCCACTAGCAATAGTGAAATCAAATAAACTATGATCATAGATTGGAATATTCTAGGAGATTTGCTTGTATGATTTATTAAAGCAAGCATCATAAGGAGCTGTACATCTTCATGATTATTAACTATTGAATCCAAGAAAGTTGTGTTGTGTCCACTTATGATTATTAAAAACTGGTTATGGTCCTACCATTGTGGCAAATATAGGCCAAGATGGAAGTTCAATGGTGCAAGTTTAAGCACTTGTCATTGGCTCATTGCCCTAGTAGTCTTAATTAAAGGAAGTCATGAACATGGTGAGTCCCTCCCATGCAGTAAGGACCAGAGTGGGGAATAATTTTGTCTTTCTTTTAGGGTCTGTTTGATTCGGGCGGGAAAAGAGTTTACCGGGAAATAGATTTACCATGTGCAAATATTCGGGAAATAAAATTTTGATAAAATAGTTATAATGCTACATTGATCATGAATATTTTTGAAAAATCATTTAAATATGTTTGTAGTGAGAGTTCGACAAAATTGAGCTCTAATTTGTCCCAACATTTTAACTTATTATGTCATTTTAAATATTTACCGCTTATTTTCCATTTAATCAAACATGGGAAATTAAGATTTTCCGGAAAATCTATTTCCCGGACTCGAATCAAACAGACCCTTAGTGGTCCAAATTAACATTGACTATGCCTGTTATGTATGCCTGTATGGTGTAGTCTATCAACTGTCATCCCATTCATTCATATATACACTTCTTCAAGATTTGCATAAGCACCAAAGGTTGCCAAAGTGGTCATACCAGACCATGAATGTAGAAACCTTCATAACTTCAGAAAATCCGGTCGGAATCCGGCAACCCCTCAACCTGGTACTCAGCTCTATTGACAGGGTTGAGGGCCAGGTTGAAGGGTCGAGTCAGACGTCAAACTTTATGGGTAGAACTTCTGCATATTGGGGTCCTAAGTGCCATGTTTAATGGGTAGTGGTCTAGTGGGTACTTGATTGTGCAATGGGGACTGGTGTGGTGCAGTGGTCCTAACATATACAGTTTGCTCTTTTAAGAGCAAACCTTGTATGTTCTTCACTAGTTCACGTAATTCTAATTAAGGGAATGTTTATCAATTAGCATCTCAACTAAGGGGTTTGAAGTGATTGGCATGTATAGAGTAAATGGACAATGGACCCAGTGTATGACATCCTAAGACTATATGCATAGAATTATATCCACTTTATTTCCACTGTTGTGGTGGTGGTGGTGGTGGTGGTGGTGGTGGTGGTGGGTGGTGGTGCTTGGTGCATTTGTGCTACCACCACCATCAGTCCATCACCATCTATAGTTTATCTTATGACGATCTTATCCTCTTGAAATGGTGGTTTTAAGATAAGTACAATGGTCTGTAATAGTGCAAATGTCTTCTTTCACTTTCACAATACCTATCTGGCAATCTTTCAATCATCTTTAGCTTTTCTACAGCTTACAGGTCACATGAACAACTTTTATCTCTCTTTATCTAAAACCCTTTTTATCTTTTTCCCTATATTTGGTAAATTACTAAAGTGCTTGGATTCTTGTTCAAGGTACCTAAACTAAAACAGGTGAATGTGCTATGTGCACTTTTTTATTTTCCAATATGTTGTGTGTTATCAATATGAATTACTAATAATAATTTGACAAAAAATATTAAGCAAAGTCCTTGTTTGTTTATCTGTCACACCAAATTATGTTGTTGTTTACATTAGGTATTTAGGTGGTTTGGAACTTGGAAGTTTAATTTCAATCTTTATCTTTGTAGTGAGTGGAGAAAAAGTCTAAAAGAGATCAGATAAAACTCATGAGGTAGAGAAGTTAAGAAAAAGGGACCTACCTCACATGCATACACATCATAGACAATGTACTAGTAGCTCATAAGAGAAGGTTAATAATAAAGATGCCCAAAAGGCAAAGAATACTACACCACTACACAACTACTTTTTTCACTTTTCCTATAAATTTTGTTTTGCATGTAAATATGATTTAGGAATCACTATAAATGTGATTTTGAATCCCCTTTCACCCTTTGTGTACCAACTACCAAGATTTTATATGCTCATTGCATGGTAGTTAGAATGATCACAATGCACAACCACCATTAATGAGCATGTTAATGCAGTATAGTTTCTAGCTACCTCCCTCACATGTTTTGTTGGTAGGTTTAACAGTACTATCATGAATGGTGCTGTGGAATAAACCATTTTAGAATTATTACAACTTAAGGTTAAGAAAAAATAATAATTCATGAAACATCATCATCTTGGATTTTGTATACAAAGAGAAAGAAAGAAAGAACAACAAACCTTACAATTTGTATTCTTTACCATATAACTCAAACTTTACCTCTAAAGTCTAAATACTATAGATTCTTGAATATAAGGTCAAAATTAAGAAAGTGTCTTATAATCTATACAAAAATAAGCAGAAAAATATCATGATTTTTATGGCCTATGATATCATTTTAGTATAATTTTCAATAAAAAAATTTTCTACACCGATGTCTTATACGGGTTCTTGATTAATTTATACGCAAAGTAATCATTATTTTTGTATGTACCAAATGAACTTTCGAGTGAAATAACCCTGTTAGAGATGTTGGTTTGATCCCTTCCAGTATTATCGAATTATTGATCTCATTAAAAATATGTTTTATCTCCAAATTGATGAATTTTCATTCGCGAGATTGATTATGACCATACCGGCAAACCATATGATAATATAGAGTAAGCTAGGAGATGAACATCTTAATTATTTGATTCAAAATATGCAATTTCCTAGATATGATATGCAATGGGACCAAAATTGGTAATACTACTTCCTCTAGCATGTAATCATTTATCCACTTGAACAAGTGACAACAGTCAACCCGAGCTGACACCAAGCTTTTTTTCCCCTTAATAAGAACATCTTCACACTAGTACTGAAGCCTTCTTCAAGCCAACTCTACTTAAAAAAAAAAAAAAAAAAGGTTCACAACAACAACTTGAAAAAAAAACCCTTCAAACCCATTCTCTGTTTACAAAACTAGCTAGCTAGCTATGACACCTCCAGCAAATTTCTCTGACAATGTTAACACACCAGCAGCAGAAGCACCAGAATCAATTACAGTAGATTCAGACTTTGTTGTAATTCTTGCAGCTCTTCTATGTGCTTTAATATGTGTAGTGGGACTTATTGCGGTTGCGCGATGTGCTTGGTTAAGAAGAAGTGGTGGTAATAGGTCTAATCCATCATCACAAACACCAGCAGCAGCAAATAAAGGTTTGAAAAAAAGTGTATTAAGATCTTTACCAAAACTTATTTTTAATAGTAATGGTAATGGTGGTGTTGGGAAATTAAGTGATTGTCCAATATGTTTATCGGAATTTAATGATGGAGATGAAATAAGAATATTACCACAGTGTGGACATGGATTTCATGTTGGATGTATTGATACTTGGCTTGGATCACACTCTTCTTGTCCATCTTGTCGTCAGATTTTAGTTGTTGCTAGATGTCAAAAGTGTGGTGGATATCAAGATTGTTCTTCATCATCAACAATAACAACTACAACTACAAGTAATTCAAACTTTGTTGATTTAGAAGCTGGTTTGAAAGCTAGTGAAGATGATCCCAATAGGTTTCTTCCATAACATTCTCATCATCATCACAAATTTCATATCATATCTCTCTTCTTATTTATTTTTCTTTTTCTTTCTATGTAAATTTTGTAAATTTCTTATGGAAGTCATGTAGAAGATCATAATCAGTTCATCAGTTGGAGTGTTTATATACTAAATGTAAATGGTATTTAGTGATATATTTTTTCTTAAAAAATTTTCAAACAGAGAATTATATTTGAAGTAAGTAAAGAGTAGGTAATGAGTGGTTGCACTTTAATTTCAATTTTATGTTTTCTTTTCTTCTTGGTGATATTTTGTCTCTATTTTATTTTAGTTGATGATGTGTACATAATACTGTATGTGAACTTATTAGATGAGTTGCTGATCATTTCATTGAAGAACAATTACTGGATTGTTTTTAGTTACAATTATTCTAGCTCTTAGACCATTTTTTCTTTTCTTTTGAGAATGTGAATTGATCCCAAAACCTCTACACATCTTCCATCCATGATCCATCAATATTGTTGTTGTGGCAGCTGAGTAATAATGAACTTTAGATTTAACATAAAGGGTAGATTATCAGTTCATCATCACCAAGCCAATAAGTCAATAACAATGAGATCACATGTGCATTTCTTTGTCAATTGTAATTTGATTTCACTGATCCAAATGTCATAAACTGAAGTTGGTATGGCCAAACTGCCAACAAAAGGCCAAAGCACTCTCATGTGGATATAGCTTAGTGAGCTGTTTGCCTGTTTGGTGAATCAGGATATTGTTGCACCCATGCCAATCTGCCATCATGTGCCACTCTGTCTTTGTTGGAGCATGATCAGACAACAAGTCTATGTATGCACGTGAATGCTTCTTTGAACACGAGTGTGTCACACTCACTCACACATGTAGATGTAGCTATACCAATGAATGACAAGTTTTCATGAATCCAACAATGGCTACTAGTATGGAGATCCAAAGGGCTTTTGACTCTAAATGGGCTTATTTATGTGTAAAAAGGCCCAAATATTTTCGAGGCCCTAAAGAAGCTCTGCAAGTTAACAACAAGTACAATTTGAATTCGAATGTCTTACATTGTTTCCTTAAAGCTTGCAAACTAAGCTATACTTCATGTCTTCATATAATGATATAAATATATCCTCTACCTCTTTGTTCTAGTATTTTCTCATAATCTTAGCTTCAAACAAACATATAGCAGCGTCTAGACCTAGGAAAGAAAGGGGAGTTGTACGTACAAGTTATCAAAGAGTAGAGAAGTTTTCAAAGAAAGATGAGTAACTTATCTGACCTTCTTCCTTACTTATCCCAAGGATTTTGCAGTACATGCAAAGAGCTTTTAGAATCTCGTTTACGCAATTTGCATCAAAATAACAATGGTAAGCAACCCTTTTCTTACTTAAACTTTTATTTTTCCTGGTTTTGTTTTTCAATGTTTTCAACTTTTGATCATATTGATTGTTTGTGGATTTTAAAATTTAGTTTTTCTGGAGTTAAAAAATATTTTGTTATATGACTTAATATTATTAGGGTTTAGTTAGGGTGTGTATGTATGTTGATGGAATTGCAACTAACCTCAAGCAATGGTTCTGTTTCTCAGGGAAATTTGATTGTATTGCCTTAGATGATGGATACAAATCCGATTCATCTACTGATTCATGTTTGAGTATTGTTTCATCGCGTTTCTCAAAACCTGATAACAGAGCAATATCTCATGTTCAAGCCACTAGTTCAACACCTGCATCTGTCAGAAGTAATGGATATTCAGTAGGTCATCCTGTTTTGACTCAATCCACTGAATCAAGGATTAACAAAGAGTCTGGCAATAAGTTATCTGTGAATGGTGGCAACGGGAGGGTAGTACCTGATGAGAAGAATGTAACTTCGTCCGAAGAGCAAATAAGAATGTCAAAAGTTGGCCGTAAAAAGGATTTTGTTTGTGTTGAGACGATTAAAGGGAGTCCGGTTAATGTTCTTCAAGGACTTGAACTACATACAAGAGTGTTTGATGATAAAGAACAAAAGCAAATTGTTGATTTTGTTTATGATATGCAGCGAATGGGACAATCCAGAAAGCTTAGAGGTATATATATATATTCAAACTTCCAGTTTATTTATATCTATATGTTGGTATTTGATTTGGACTAATATATAGTACTCCTAATATCCATGGCAATTATTTCACATATGACATATGCATTAGAATTGAATTGACCAAAATAAGTCACTACTGATTTCTACATTATAAATAATTTAAAACTAATTTAAAACAGCAGATATACTTTGCTTAACATCTGTATAGAAATGTGCTCAAGGGTGCATGTTATATTTAGTCTTCCTACAATATGAAATTAATCATACCCTGTTGCATTATGTATAATTGCTAGTTAGCTTTGGGCTAATTGATCAATTGGCGTTTTAAGCTCTCGTTGTCTTCAATTATAGCTTCATATATGATGAAGAGTTCATGTGTTGTATTTTAAGATAGTCTATAGGTTAGGTGTTAAAATCCCTCCTGGAGTTATTTTAGTTCGTTCTATATTCTGTTTATCCATATAAGTTTTGGCTATGTCTTTTAAATCAGTTCATTATTATCTCAATTCACTAATCTTCGTTAATTTTAAACCATTACAGAACGCACATATTCAGAACCGAGGAAGTGGATGCGTGGCAAGGGACGTGTTACCATGCAGTTTGGTTGTTGTTACAACTATGCGGTTGATAAAAAAGGGAATCCCCCAGGTATAATGAGGGACGAGGAAGTTGATCCAATTCCAGCTTTATTCAAATCCATGATCAGGAGGATGGTTAGGTGGAGCATTCTTCCTCCTAGCTGCATTCCAAACAGCTGTATTGTCAACATCTACGATGAAGGAGACTGCATTCCTCCACATATTGACCACCATGATTTTCTTAGACCCTTCTGTACAGTGTCATTTTTGACAGAATCAAGTATAGTGTTTGGCTCTAACTTGAGAACAATAGCTCCTGGGGAGTTTTCTGGCGCAGCATCCATACCTTTACCAGTTGGGTACGTATAACGTTTATCAAATCTCCTACATTTCTTTTTCAGTTTCTCCTTCTAAATGTTTATAGATACATGAATATGTTATTTGTTCATTCAATTTATAAGATCCAAGTAACGTTTTTTCGCTTGTATTTTTTACCTACTTGCTAGTTTGTTCTCATGATTGTGTTTTTTTTTATTTACTTGCTCTTGCAGATCGGTACTTGTATTAAAAGGAAATGGAGCAGATGTTGCTAAGCATTGTGTCCCTGCTGTTGCTGCAAAAAGGTATTTGCACCATTATATCTGAAGTTAAAATTAGAATAAGTAGATGATCTATAGCTATTTTGTTTATGTATCTCGCTTTACTTACCAAATGTTGTCTACAGGATCTCTATAACCTTCAGGAAGATGGATGACAGCAAGCGACCATTTCAGTTCTCGTTGGACCCAGAGTTGCAGGGCATTTTACCTCTTGGTAGTTCTCCGATGAACAAGTTACCAGTCCCACAAGTTTCGCACCTGCAAAACTTGCAGCGCCATAGTGTACTCTCACAACACGATTCAGAAACGGTTAGGAAGGCAAGCAGCAAGCCTATTCAGTTTGAAGAAGTTGATTTTCCTCCACTCGGTGCTTCAAGTACTGCCAGCAGGCCAAAATCTAAGAACTAAAGCACAACAAGCAACTGCTAATTTGGCCGACACAATTGTGCAAAGATAAACTGATTGAAGAACCACTTATAGCACACTGATTATATATTTTGTATTGACAATTGTAAAGCTTGATGGCTGTAAAACTTAGATTTATTAATAAAATTCAATTTAATTAGAAAGGGGTATATGTTGCCTGTATTGATGGTTCTAGGTTTTTTTATATGAGTTGGGATGTTTGTTATTATATTTTGTATTTGCTTTTCATATGTTATGAAGCTCTAATGTATTCAATCTAGTTCTCCACTACATGCACAAAAATTCCTTCGTTGAGTTTTCCTGTAAGGAATAAGAACTCTGCAACTGCCAGAGTGGAAGTAATCAGTACAATCACAGTACTAAGAGATGCATGTTGTTGTCAGACTGTAATAAGTAGATCTTGTAAAAACTCAGAAAGGGTCTTGTCCATTATCAATTTCTGGGCATCTAAGTACACGCTGTTTATACTGTTTTATCATGGCTCCATCCACCTCAATAGATCTTGGTTTTCGTCTGCTGAAGCTCAAGCTTTTCACTAGCGGGTAATCATAAGCTTTTGTTACAAGGAAATACTAGTGAATCTTGAAGCAAAATGTGGAACAATAAAGCATTCTTGCATGTACAGTAGACAAACCTAGACTGGTTTTAGAACCAACAACTTTTCACCTCTGATGGGTATAGACGAGGAAAAGATCATCCTTAATCTCCAGTATCCGGTCATTTTTTGTAGCAAGGATCAATATTTCTTCCAAGGGAAGATGCAATCAGTCTTCCAGTACAAGGATGCGTGTATATTTTGTGTCAGCAGTCAGCACAGAATTGAATGATTTTTAGTGTACATCAACGCTTTATTTTCTATGATTTTAAACTGGCAGTTGTGGTTCACCATACCTTTATATATCACAAGATAGAGCTTATCAAATGTTTCTTTATGAAAAATGAATCAAGAAATAAAAAGGAAATCAACAGAAAGAAAGAAGCAAAATAATTGATATGATTGGAAATCAATGTGCATTTCCAATTGTAGTACATAATCATCTCCAAAGTCCCGGTCAGATCAGGCATATGCCAAACCTGAATATCCCATACAGTAGCAACAGGTAAAACACCTGGTGCAGAGACCCAATATTCTTGAGTGAAGTGCATGTACATGGCAAGCAAATGTGCATGGTAATCTGATTTGTAATCCTAAACCATATCATATACAGTATCTTGGAACTCATGGTGTCATACTACACTACACAGAAAAATCATAGCTCTCATTTAAACAATAATTTCATTCATCAAGAAGTTGCCACTCAACATTAAACAATGAAGGCATTAGTCACCATTTTGACGATCACGCTCCTTCTATGTCAGAGATCAGAGGTCAAAAAGTAATAATGTAATACTATAAGTTATAGATCCGAGGTAGCAGCTTTCCCGTACCTGCATGTAATATAGTAATTAATAGTCCAACCTATATCGTCAAGCCAGTACCATATAGAAGTGAACTAAATCAGAACTACATATGTGAAATTAATAAAGGGAGGGGTTCCAGGGACTCAGGAAATGTTTGACTCAATCCTATTTAAGGTACTTGTACATGTTGGATTGGCATGATTTTTGGTAGGATGGATATTCTCATTATGTACGACATCTTCACTAAAATTTATCATAATCTGAATTTTCTAACCCTAGAAAAATCATATTACAAGTTAATGTATTGTGGAACGTTCATTTTTACCGTTGAATTTAATATTATATTTGATCAGTCTAAATATATTCAAATGAGCTGATTTTTTATGCAGTAGATCTTTATAGTAAGGAGATCATATCTACCAAAAATCATGCCAATCCAACATGTACAAGTACCCTAAATAGGATTGAGTCAAAATTGAGTCAAACATTTCCATTAATAAAACCCACGATTTCACTCCAGATGATGCACTGGACAATTTTCAATTCACAGATGATTAAAATAAACGTACCTCTCCACACTACACTTGATTCTCCAAGGCATATCTTTGAGGAGCAAGCTCAGCTAACCATAAGTAATCGATCATAGTTGTGTGGCGAATGTATTTTTTACTAGTCTCAACTAGTTCATCGAAAACTACGCACTCTGGTTTTCCCTGAATTGATGAAGATGGGTGGATGTGAACGGCCAGTTCATTCATCGGATCATTTGCTAAAGTCCTGTCATTTTGATCTGTCACTGTGAGAAGGCTTATATGACAAAAGGAGAGACAGAATTAAATAATAAATATAGACAGGAAAACATCTGAGAAATCTGGATCCTTCATGACCAATTCAGATTTTCAAAGAACATATCCTCACTTATGGAGGTTGTTGCAGTAAAGGGGTATAATCTTTGGAACCTAAACAAACCCTCCAATAGAATTTGAAAACATGTGAGGGTAAGTTCAAAACCTGTAAATTCCGTCTGGCTGCTTTAAAGCTACATTGCAAAAGAAAGAAGCAGCAAGACATCTTCGAAACTGCAGCAAGTCATCCCCGCAAGATGCAATTCGAAGACCCATTTGTTCAACATTTCGTCGAAGTTGGCTACAAACAAAAAGAAAAACACCTATCAAGTTGAATATATACCTTCCTTAAGGGCAGCAATGAATCTAATGTGAGATTAGCAGAAATGTGTCTATGCATGACTACAATTCAACAAGAAACACAAATGATGAACCTGTGAATGTCATGAGCATGCCTCAGGGAGCGACTATCAATGAAATGTTTCTTGCACCATTTCCTGAAAATTTTGTAATGGTTCTCTGTTCTAAGACCTGAGTCACCTGACCACTTCTCCAAAATCTCATTAGACGCTCGATATACATTGACCAGTGTGAGGTGGTCTCCTTCTGAACTTTCAAAGCATTTGTTTACAGTTCTCACCTGCCAACAGCGAAAAAATATATATAGTACTGTTAAATAAGAGGTGTTAACAACATAAGTATACTAGAATGGTATAGAAACAACACTATGAGATCTCATAAAACAAGTGGAAACAGGGATCGAATAACAACTTAAGTGAATCAAGTGGCAGCCAATGCCAAGACTGGTGCTTTTAATACCAGTTGACTCTCATCAAACTCATCTACTTGACTGCCATTCTAGACCATTTCTGCTTCTTCTCATTATCAAATAACCTAGCTCACGTGAATTGTCTTAACTATGAACAAATTCTCTGCAGAGAACCAGCACCGAATGGATTGATTGCTTATCATTGCCTCTTGCGAATAAATTGACAACTCACTAGGCTAGTACCTTTGTACTTTCCATCTATATTACCAGGAGCGATATAGGTAATCAAGCACAATTACCTCTTCTAATTTCTCACTTGGAGTAAAAAATATAGATTTTACTGAGAGCATTGAAACAGCGATCAACATCTCTTCTAGGCAATTGAATTCACTTGATAGGATTAGAGCTTTCGAATAAATAGGGTCCAGAGGAAGGCAGGCCATTTGACGTCCAACTGGATTTGAGAGTTTAAATTCATCTGTTAAAGCACCAAGCAGGATCAACTCCTCCAGTGATTTAACAAAAGACTGCCTGTTTGAAGGTGTAATAACAAAACAAATATTTAATACAACTAACACTAAGTTGCTTGAAGAAAAGAATCCAAAAAAGGTAGCAATAGCTTTCCATTATCTCGACTTCCAAAATGCATTCAAGAAATGGAATCAAAACGCCACGAAAAGCTATCCAAGAGTTTACCTCGAAGGTTTTTCTATAAAGTCAAACCCAACAACATCATCTACACCCAGAGCCTTAAGTTGCAAAATGATATTAGAGAGGTTGCACCGCTTGATCTCTGGCTTTGGTGATTCCTCAAGTTTCTCAAATTCATTCTCTGGGTAGAGGCAGAAGCACTTCCCTGGTCCATCTCTCCCTGCACGCCCACTGCATAATAGTAATTGTTCTTAAGAATGAGTTAAATTCGATTACAACCATAATTAAATGATATGGTGTTACACTGTTTAATAGAATTCAAAAGGATAAGCTTAAAAAGAAAATCTAAACAGTTTTTATGACATGAAGTCAAACTGATAACTTTATTATCATTGATACCTCTTTAGCCAACATTTGTATTTATAAGAAATTTTCTTTGTAGATCCCCAAACATCACCAAATCTGCTTACCTCCTTTGAAGAGCCTGTGCTTTTGAAATTGGGATAACAATCAAAGATTCCAAACGTTTGTTTGGATCATAAAAGCGTGCTTTTACAAACCCAGGATCAACAACATACTTGATTCCAGGTATTGTCACTGATGTCTCAGCAATATTTGTTGCCAATATTACCTAAATGGAAAAATTGAAACAAGCTTAGTGGGCACCTTACGAAATATCATCAAGTTCATGAAATTACTAACATAACTACATAAGAGATACAGATGTGAGAGACAAACAAAAGTGTTGAGAACCAGGATTTACCTCTCAAATAAAAAAGAAGAGAAAATAAGAATTAGAAGAATCTCAAGACATATAATAGTCACTAGAAACCGTGAAATCAACCAATACAGCAGCAAAATGATTTTATTATGACAACTGTGTTTAAAAATCAAACATGACATTTTTCCAGAACAACAGCCATGAAAATTGTGTAGGAATATTGTTAGATCACAATGGCAGCTGATTTCTGACATCAAGACTATTGCCTGCAGGGATCTTCTACCAGTCATGCAGGAAAGGTATTAGACTTGATGCAACCTTTAGGGTTGAGCCTCTTACAGTCCTTAACGAAATTGAGTCTTAACGGCCAAGAAAAAAACAAGAAAAATCATATCCCACAATACATTTGAGTGCTACTAAAAGTAATGTTACCTTACGAAACCCAGGAGGGGCTGGTACGAAAACTCGCATTTGACGTTCTGATGGAAGAGATGAGAATATAGGAACAACTATTAGTTTTTTATTGTTTTCAGGTAGCTGCTTAAGACTATCTTTGACGAGTTTTTCTAAAGATTCGATTTCTTCTTGCCCTGTCAAAAATATGAGTATATCACCAGGGTCCTCCTCCAGATGAATCTAATGGAAAATAAAGACATACATAAGAGCATGAACACTATATTTATGGATCACAATTAAGGTCTAATTACAATTTAAAGTGCTTCAATACTTCTCAAGTCAATTTAAGTCATGATCAGAAGAAAGGCTGTTCCCAACAATTCCTTTGAGAACAAATTATTAAGGGATAAAATTTGAATAGCTTGACTGGGTTATAAGCATTCGTCCAAGAACATTTCTCCACACACAAAAACAAAGAGAAAGGGAAACTGGGCAGGCTATAAAGATTAATTATCTTTTTACAAAAAAATTGCAGAAGTAGATTCATAGATGCAGACACAAGCTAAGGATGTTTTTTTTGTTAAACCACCTAATTAGCCTATCCTTATTTCTTACTACTATATTTCGGCTTTCCTAAGTCAACTTCATTTCCATTTTCCGGTTAGTATAGGATTCTCTCGCAGAATCTACTGTTTAGGCATTTAGCCCTATACGTGTATTATAAAGCAGAGAGAGGCATGAAATAATCTGAAATTCTAAATCTTCCAAATAAATTGGCAAGATATAATCAAACTATAATCCTCATAAACTAAAACAGACTTACAACTTGCAAGAATAAGGTTGCTTGAATTCGACTGAAGAGCACTAAATACCTGAAGTATAGCAGTTAACGAAGCATCTAAATAATATTGTGGAGGGTGATAAGTATAAAACATATCCACTGGAAATTGTCGCCCTTGGATGTGAACAGCTTTTGCACCCCCAAAGTACTGGGAGAAAATCCGTGCATCCAAACTGGCAGACATGATGATCAACTTTAATGGGCTTCTTCTTTGGCATCGTTTGAGAAAACCTAAACACTGATCAGCGCTTTCTTTCTCCAACTGCTGATCATTATTAACAGATTTTGATCTCGCATTTTGTACGTTTTTCAGCAAGCCCAGCAACACATCAGTATGGACAGTTCTCTCGTGAACTTCATCAACAATGATAACCGCATACCTAGAGAGATATGGATCCAATAATGCTTCTCTGAAAGTGTATTAAACATAATATATATCAGTTAAGACTTCAGAGTTGGAGAAAGGAACATTCTAATCTTATGATGAATTATGTAAACATATTAAGCCTCCTACAACCATTCTAGAGATTTAATATTTGATCTTTTATGTCATTGTTCATTGATTCTTATCTGCTTCCCATATTTATCTCATTTCTTCTTGTGTTCCATTGTATATGTATGTTTTGGAAATATATTTCCACATGTAACACTATTGATTGAAACTTGTAGAGTAAAATATTAAAGGTAAACAATTATAGTCTAATCAAGAGGTTATGAATAGAATATACCTCAGTAACAGTCCATCTGTCATGTACTTGATCCTTGTTGAAGTAGATGTTACATCCTCAAATCTAATGGAGTAACCAACCTTTTCACCCAAAGCAACACCACATTCCTCAGCAACTCGTTTTGCAACACTTACAGTACCCACACGCCGTGGTTGAGTTATCCCAACAAGTTTGCCATTCCCACAAAATCCAGCATTGTACAAAAACTGGGGTAATTCTAACCAATTAAAAAAAAAAAAAAAAAAAATCATAACATTAATTATTAAGTTGAAAAGCTCAAAACAAGAAAATCATGTACATAATAAGCAACATTTGTATTACATACGTGTTGTTTTTCCACTTCCAGTTTCACCAACAATAATCAAAGTATTATGTTTCTGAACCTCCTCGACAAGCCGTTTCTCAACTAATAAAAAATTATAAATTACTTGAAATTAACATAAAAATTTAAACAAAAAAAAAAAAAAAAAATGCAATTGATCATAGTAAGCCTCAGCTAATAATAGTAATACATTACCAGAAGCAATTGGGAGAGACGCCTTATGCTTCAAAAGCTTTTGCCTCTTGGCATAGGAAGAAGATTGAGTGTGTTCAGAGAAGTTTCGTTTAAGGGTTTTTGTAGAGTTGTTGAACTGTCGTCCCTGAGCCATTAAAAGCTACAAACTGCAATTTCAGAGAGCCAAGAAAAAGAAAAAAATATACTACTGTAGTTGAAAGAAAGACCTAAACAGAAAGAATGATGTCTGAGGCTCTGAGAATCTCAATTTAGAAATGCTAAATGGGCCAGTAGCCCAGTAAGTCTAGTCCGGCCTTTAAACAATATGTGAGAATTGGGCCACATTTGGTCCGGGCCTTTTAAGCCCTGAATTGTTTTTTAATAATTCCATAGCCTTTTATGTAGGGCTGTTAAACGAACCGAACAGCTCGGCTCTTTTAAATAAAATTCTATTTTTATGTGTAATTTAATTGAGTAGCTCGAGCTCAACTCGTTCACGTTAAAAACTCGGTTCGAGCTCGTTCGTATAGTTAAACGAGTCGAGCTTATCAATAAAATTTGGATTTATCATATTAAAAAAAAAAATCAAAATTAAAATTTTTAAAAAATTAAAAAAATCATTTTTTTTTTTTTTTTATAAATTTTGGCTTTATTAGAACTTAACAAACTAGAGATTACATAGATAATTAAACAAGCCGAGCTTAAACATAAAATAAAACTCGTATAAAATTTGGGCTTGGGTTGAGCTCAACCCGTTTATAAATGAACTGCGCTAGGTCGAACCTACCAAAACTCGGTTAGTTTAACACCCCTACTTTTATGTTGTCAGTGTGTCACATTCCATTGTTACCTTGAGAGCTGGTTTGGGGTGAAAACTGAGGGGTCCTCAAGTTGTATGAACAGATGCCTCTAGCTTGATAGCACAGTCAGCAATTTAATGGAGCTGTATATATGTACAATCAGTACATGGACCCAGTTGGATCCTTACAAAAATTGACCATTCATTCACTTGAGAAATGGCATCATGCCATCATGTCATTCAGTTAATAATGGCTATATATTATGTAGCTTCTTTGGAGACTAATATATGAGTTAAATTAAGGTTTATTAATGAGAAATATTGTATATATGTTGTTCTGTTTATGTGATTGTATAGACGTGAAGTGTTTGTTTATTTGTAGATTGTAATGGATTTTCTCAAATATATATAGTGAGATGATCATTGTTGAGAGTTATATTATTGAGAGAGAGGACAATGATATATATCACGTTGAAGTTTTGTACACATACTTTAAACAACACCCATGTGAACTTACATGAATATGCAAAGTAAAATTTCTATCTATTAGAAAGGGAAGAAGAGCAATCCATTGCGCAATAAACACCCATGTGATACCCCCATAAACTTATATCAAAATAGTTGTCTATTCAAATTATTTCGAACCAGTCTCACAATCCTAAACCAGCAAAATGTCCACGTGATTGCTTTGATATATTCTTTGAAGTTTGAAGTTTGAAGTTGATGGGGTATTTTTTGTCCATTAATTAAACAAAGATGGGTCGTGTACATCAATTACATTTCATTATATATACATGCATGTATCTATAGCATCAACACTCCATATTTTCTTCTCTGGTCTTACTAACAGTCAAAACACTCAAGAAATATTCATCTTCTTTCAGTAGCAGTATTGTATTCTCTGAAGGAAATATGGAAAACAGTATGAAAAAGAGAAATATAATCTATCTTATTATTCAATCTGTGTATTACAAACTCCTTATATAGAGAAGTTCTATTACAAACATGCTTAACCATTTAACTAACTTTTATCCTTTACTTAACTGTCTAACTAATTTTGTTATTCCATAGCTGAGCTGGCACTTATCCCATTACTCCCCCTCAAACTGATGTCAGTGGGACTGACAGAGAGTTTGGATCTAAGTATGGAAAACCTTGTAGTAGAGAGACCTTTTGTAAAAATATCTGCTAGTTGATCTGAGGTACAAAGGTACTGAACATGAACCAGATTCTGAACAACCAATTCCCTGATATAGTGATAATCTATATCCACATGTTTGGTTCGGCCATGAAACACGGGATTGGAAGCAAGCGAAATAGTACTGATGTTATCACAATAGATGATTGGCTGATCTTTAAAAGAAATATGGAGATCTCTCAACAAATGACTCATCCATGTAAGATCAGCTGCACACTGAGCAAGTGCTCTATATTCAGATTCTGTAGAACTCCTTGCCACTGTTGGTTGTTTTTTAGAGCACCGCCAAAAGATCAAATTACAACCATAGAAGACACAAAACCCTGAAATTGATCTTCTGTCCATAGGACAACTAGCCCAGTCTGCGTCACTATAACAAGAGAGAGAAGAAGGTCCTTTATAGAATGATAAGCCAAAGTGAAGTGTACCTTTGAGATATCTAAGAATGCGTTTGGCTGCAACAAGGTGTGGAAGTCTCGGTCGATGCATAAACTGGCAAACTTGATTGACTGCAAAGGAGATTTCAGGTCTGGTCCATGTTAAATATTGCAGAGAACCAACTAAGGATCGATAGGCTGTCACATCTTGTAAGAGTTCCCCAGATTCATTGTCAAGCTTTGTAGTCGTAGCATAAGGAGAAGAGCATGGCTTGCAAGCAAGCATTGAAAACTTTTCCAGTAAGTTAAAAATATACTTGGACTGAGTGAGAGTGAGTTTATTTGATGATCTTTGAACCTCAAGTCCCAAAAAATAATGAATGGAACCCAAATCTTTCATAAGAAATTTTCCACTTAACTTGTGGATCAAGTCTTGACAAGCAGCGGAAGAAGAACCAGTGACAATAATATCATCTACATATACCAGTACATAGAGAAGAAAAGAACCTGTCTTCTTGATGAAAAGCGAATGGTCAACATGAGAAGTCTTAAAACCAAAAACCAAAAGTGCATTTTGCAGCTCAGTATACCATGCTCTAGGCGCCTGTTTTAGACCATATAATGACTTATTTAACTTGCAGACAAAAGATGGTTGATGTTTATCCACAAAACCTGGAGGCTGCTGCATGTAGACATTTTCTGTCAAGTGGCCATGTAGAAAAGCATTGGTGACATCCAATTGTTTAATCTGCCAATCATGATTTAAGGCAATAGAAAGAACCATCCTTATAGTAGCAGGCTTAGCAACAGGACTGAAAGTCTCTGAATAATCAATTCCAGCTTGTTGATGAAACCCTTTAGCAACAAGTCGAGCTTTAAATCTTTCTATACTGCCATCTGCCTTTTGCTTTACTTTAAAAACCCATTTGCATCCTACTAAATTCTGACCAGACTGAGCTGGCACTAAATCCCAAGTCTTGGTTTGTAGTAAAGCATTATATTCTACTTCCATGGCTTGTTTCCATTGAGGATCTTTCATTGCTTGTATATAGGATGTTGGTGGTGATAGTATGGATTGAATTATGGCTGTGAAAGCAGTAGGCAGGGTGTACTTGGAAGTAAGAAGAGCCTTGGGCTTAAAAATTCCACTTTTTGATCTTGTTTGCATGGTACGATTGTTATCTGGTATTGATATTGAGGGATCAACTGATGGTTGAGCTGGAACTGAAACTAACGGAGTAGACGAGGAAAGTGATTCAGTAGAACCAGGAAAATGAGAAACATTTTCTGAAGAGACAGGAAGAGGACAAGACATAGGAATGGTGAAGATGTGATAGGTGTAACATGTGACTCTGTAAAGGGAAAAAAATGTTCATGAAACAGAACATGTCTAGATATATAAACTCTGCCTGTAGGAACATGTAAACACTTGTAACCTTTTTGTAAGTTGCTATACCCAATAAAAACACAGGGTTTACTCCTAAATTCCAACTTGTTTTGAACATAAGGTTTTAACCATGGAAAACACAGGCAACCAAAAGACTTGAGAAAGGAGTAATCCGGTTTTTGTTTGTAGAACTTTTCAAAAGGAGATATAAAGGATAGAACTGAAGAAGGAAGTCGATTGATTAAAAAGACAGCAGTATAAAATACTTCTACCCAATATTCTGAAGGAATAGAGGATTGTGCAATTAAAGTTCGATTAACTTCAAGAATCTGCCTGTGTCTCCTCTTGACAATACCATTATGTTCACTAGTATGAGGACAAGTAAATTGATGACCGATACCATGCTTTTTCAAAAAACAACTCAAATTTATCACTTGTAAATTCTCCTCCAGAATCAGTTCTTAAAACTTTAATTTTAACACCAAAGGAGGTTTCAATTGATGTTTTGAAAGTAACAAACTGTGAAAATGACTGAGATTTTGAGACTAATGGGAAAAACCAGATGAACCGACTCCAATTATCAACAATACTCAAATAATACTGATAACCACTCAAAGATTTAATAGGAGAAGGTCCCCAAAGATCAGCATATAAGATTTCAAATGGAGCAGAAGTGACATTGTTACAAACAGAAAAGGGAAGTTTTGTACTTTTGCCTAGTGGACACAACCTACAAAACATATCTTTAGAAATTGAACCTTGAAAAGGTAACTCATTATTTTTGATGATTTTATTGAAGACTAGACTAGAGGGATGACCTAGTCTATTGTGCCATATAGAAGGAGAGACTCTAGTATGAACAAAAACCTTGGACTGGTATTTACAATGTTTAGGTATTCTGATAGGATATAAACCATGTTCACTGGGTCCTTGGAAAATGATATTCTTGGAGCCATTGTCCTTCACAAAAAAATGAGAAGGAGTGAATGTTATAGTACAGTTATTATCAGTAACAAACTTGTTGACAGAAAGTAAATTGGAGGATATATGAGGGACATGTAAGATTTTTCTGAGTATAAAGGAAGTGTATGGTGTTTTGAGTAAAGAGAAACCAGTGTTTAAAATAGGGGTGATTTAGGTTTTGGTCACCACTTTTTAGTATAAATTAGGTTTTGGAGCCGGTTTTTATCTTTATTAGGGTTTAGAGCTGAACCGACAATTGACCCAAGTAATTGTTTATAATGGCCAAAATACCCCTGATCAAAACTATATTAGGGTTAGTGATCACGTGCAGATCACGTGAGTTTCAGGGGTAAACTTAGGTATTTTGAAAATATTTTCGGTTCAACCGGGTTTTTTTAGTTGTTGGTTCGAAAATGAGCTCTAAACCCTAATAAATATAAAAACCGGCTCCAAAACCTAATTTATACTAAAAAGTGGTGACCAAAACCTAAATCACCCTTAAAATAGACAAACCTTGACCATTTCCAACTAAAACTTTGTCTGGACCCTTGTACTCAGCAGAATTGTGAATATTAGTGATATCCGGAGTGACATGATTGTTGGCTCCACTATCAAGATACCAATCCGAATCAGCAGCAGTGGAAGGACCAGATTGAAGACCAACAGGAATAGTTCCTTGAGCCATCATGGCTAATTTTGAAGGAGGAACTTTGCCAGCATATGAATGGTTCATCCTATACCAACAATCAATGGCTTGATGATCCATTTTATGACAGATTTGACAAGGAGGAAAACTTGAATTTCTGCCTAAAGAACGACCAAGACCTCTTCCTCTAGAAAAACCACCTCTTCCATATCCACTACCAGAAGAAACTAAACCAAAATTATTTGAATTGTGATGATTGTTCTTGTTGTAAGATGAGCTTGAATCATTGACAGAAGTAAACACTTGAGTAGTAGCTTCAGATGACATGTTAAGTATAGCTTTCCCTTTTAAATCAATAGCTACTTCTTCAGATAATAGCATCTGTTGACACAGGATCAGAACGAACTCGAATTGAAGTAGTAAACGAACTGAAATCTTCAGGTAATCCATTAAGAATATGCACTACAACATCATCATCTTGAACCGGTGAACCTGCTGCAGGCAAGACTATCAGCCAACTGCTTGATTTGTTGTAGATATTCAGAAATGCTTAAAGATCCTTTCTTCAAACATTGAAGGTTTGATTTTAATTGAATAACATTGGATCTTGAAAAATTTGCAAAACGCTTCTCAAGAAGTAGCCAAAGTTCGCAAGAAGAACCAATTCCAACCACATATGGTAACAATTCTTCAGAGATCGTAGCATTAAACCAGATTAAAACCGTTTGATCTCTTTTTAGCCAACGAACATAAGCAGGATTGATTGTAGTTGAGTTTGCCAGAGATTGTGATGGACACACTTCATTACCATATACCAGATCTAAAAGATTATAAGTTCTCAAAATTGGTAGAAAAATAGATTTCCAAAGAAGATAGTTACCTCGATTCAACTTGATTGGAACAAGATTTCCAATATTGTGTAGTGTCGGAGTTCCAGAATTCGAAAGAAGTGAATCTTGAACTGAATTGTGATCTTGATTTGATAGTTGTGTCGAAGTATTGTTTCGTGTCATGATTGATTTGAAAGATTTGGTAAAAATTGATGAAAAATTTGAAAGAAAGACGAAAAATTGAAAAAAAATAAAAAATAAAAATTAGGGTTTTAAAACTCCATTAAAGGATCTTTGCTTCAAAGCAGATGCTTTGATACCATGAAAAAATATGGAAAGCAGTACGAAGAAGAGAAATAGAATCTATCTTATTATTCAATCTGTGTATTACAAACTCCTTATATAGAGAAGTTCTATTACAAACATGCTTAACCATCTAACTAACTTTTATCCTTTACTTAACTGTCTAACTAATTTTGTTATTCCATAGCTGAACTGGCACTTATCCCATTATTCTCCTTCTTTTTCTCTAAATCTCAACTCCCTCATGGCTCCCAAAAAAGACATCAAAGATTGGTTGAAGAAAGCTGAAAACCTCAATGATCAAACAAATGGCGACCCCACTCCTATCATATCATCATTTCAATACCCCGACGGCGGATATGTTGCTAAGGAATATCAAGAGGCATTTGGTGGTAACATAATAGCAAACCTTGAGTTTCCCAAAGATATTGAACATGGAAACATGTACCCGAGCAGCTCATCCGACTTTGCTAATCTTACTTTGAAGATTGACGATGACCAATGGATACAAATAACCGATTCTATGGGAACGGGTCTTGGAGCTTACAACAAATGTATTAGGTTGGAGGTTGGAGATGTGAAAGGTGCATATGCTGTCTTTGAAAGAGTTGCACGTCGCAAGGGTCAAAGAGCTCCCGCAATTGAATATAGGGAGGTGGAGGGTGGTACTAAGATAGCAGCACGCTTTGTTGATGGTTGTGGTTTAACTTGGATCCTAGTTGGCCCGGCTGGAAATGCTTCAACATCCAACAATTGATGATGGATGTTTATGATCGATGGTTGTGTTTCAGTTGTGATCGATGTTTATGATCGAAATGGTTGTCTTTGTTTTAGTTATTTGGTTGGTTGTAGTTCGTGTGTTTCATTTGTTGTTGCAGTCGTGTCATGGTTTGTAAGCTTGTGATGGTCTTTCTTATTGCATGTTGTTTCTTGTTTCTATATACTGTGTTTTATTGTTCACTTGATCACAGCATGCATGATTTCCCTCCCTATAATCCACCACTTAATGGAGGCCTTTTTTGAGCCCAGTAGTTAAGCCCATTTACTAAACCCGCCAAAGCAGCACAGTCAGTACTCAGTAAAACTTGACAATTGACAATTGACATTTCCTACCTGAAATCAAAATTAAAAACAAAAAAAATCCCCAAATCAATCATATAAACCCTAATTTCAAAATCAGGTACAAATGATCTTATCTAGCTTCAATGGCATCAATCTCAACTTCAATTCCACTAATTAGATTTCAATCTAATTCATTAAAGGTATCAAACAAGTTCAAGCATCAAATTTTAGCTACTGGATTGGATTTCAGACCAGAAATTCAGCTTTTAAATTATAATTTTAGTTATGTAAATCGAAAATGGCGAAAGAAAGAGCGAGATTTTGTTTTCAGAGTTTGTTGTAGTAGTACGGAAGATTCAGAAAACAAGTTTGTTGGAAATGAAGTGGAGAAGGAGAAAGATATAGTGGAGTTAGAAAAGCCTGTTGGCAAATTGCGAGCGACAGTCAATTCACTTGTGCCTGTTCTTTCTGGGGTATGAATTTTTATCATTTTTTGATTTCTTAGTCTTAACTTTGTTGCAAGTATAATATATTGACGCAAATGTGAAAATATTGTTGCATTAACACTGTTGTATTTTGTTTAATCGCCTTAGTCTGCGGTAGAATGAGAATATTAGACCTACCATCGTTTTGGAATGTGGTTGTATAACATTACAATATTACATCCCTGCAAATCAAGCCTCGGCCATAATTACATACCAATTACCAAAGTCAAAATCTATCATTTTTAGAAAGAATATGAGTAAAAATTGGAAGACACAGACGTAAGATTGTTGGGACTGGGAAGGGTGGAGGGGAAAGTGATTAAAAGTGTGTGCATTTTGATTTGGCTGTGAAGGATAGTTTAGACTAATAATATATGCGTTAGAAGAGTCTCATAACACTAGTCCATATATATCGAGCTGGAGTTTCTTGTTAGGTGGTGATCAATCTGCTACCCAGACTTTTGTGGGAAAATATAGCTTAATTGAGGAAGAGTCTTGATTGATGGTGGTTGTGTGGAGTGATTTTATCTATTTCTTCGATTAATTTACTGGGACTCCTGCTTTCTAGAAATTTTTTGGGGTCATCTACGCTAGGCAGATTTGTAGTAAACAAGAACCAGTTGGATCCACATTCTGATATGTGCGGTTTTTGGTCCTCGTGTTGTACTAGAATATTTTACCAGACGCCATGATGTTGAAGTTAAGTCTTATTATGGTGGCATCTCTTCATTCTTCAATAGAAGAGAGACAGATTCTTGGTTGTTTCAGCAAAACATATTTACTTGAACACATCATTTTGCATCAAATGGACATTCCACAAAATAAAGGATAAGCCTTTCTCCTCTTTTCAATAAAACACCCTGCATCATTTCTTTTATTAAGTCTATAGAATTTCCTAATTTTATTCAAAGTGTGTTTGAGTTTGCTAGAGGAGCCAAGTTGTTGGCAAGCGCGGTAGACTGTTAAATCTAGCTAGTACTCTAGTAGGAGTAGTAGGTGTTCGTGGTAGTTTGAATTCTGCATTATAACATTGCAAATATCAACCCCGAAACTATCAGTATAATCGCAACAGAATGCCTCAACCTATTTCTATTTTCTTAATATCATCTTTCTCCCTGTCATTTTTTTAGGATCTAATAGATTCTTCATTGAAATAGAAATTCTTCTATAGTTGTCAAACTTTACCAAGTTCATGAGCACAATATTTTCTCTTGCAGAAAGCATGAAACTTGGCCTTATGTAAAAAAATTCATACTCTAGCCGTTTTGGCACCGTTTCAAAATTTGTAAGGTATGATCAATGAAATTAAGAGATAGTTAAAGTCTTGGAATTTATACCTGCTGTTTCCGGAAAGTATGTGTATCATATTCTGAACGTGCAAACATATTAAGACCACAATCAAATTTCTTACTCTTTCAGTATAACAAAGCGTACTTCTCTGATATGTCTCTTCATGGTCTGTAACTGTAATGTGATTCTGATCTCTCAATTTTCATCTAAAATGTTTTTTGAGTTCTCACTTAATTTTTTTGTTTGTAATGTATATTTAGTGTTGTAAATGTGAAATTATTAGTTATTTTAGGCATAAACTCAATTGTATTTTCTTTAATCGTTTGGTCTGCGTTAGAATTAGAATACTAGACCTAGCATTACTTCCCTGCAAATCAATTTGGAAGAAATTTGTAATGATACCTTATGCTTTGAAGCCTTAGCAACAATTACATACCAATTACCAAAGTCAAAATGCATCATTTTGGAAAGAATATGAGTAAAAATTGGGAGGGTAGAGGGGAAAGTGAGTAAAAGTGTGTACATTTTGATCTGGCTGTGATGGATAGCTTTATTCGGATGTCTAGAACTGTTCTTACGGACTAATAATATATGTCTCAGAAGAGTTCCATAACACTGGTCCGTACATATTGAGCTGGAGTTTCTTGTTAGGTGGTGATCAATCTGCCACCCAGACTCTTGTGGGGAAGTATAGCTTAATCAAGGAAGAGTCTGGATTGATGGTGGTTGTGTTTAGTGATTTTATGTATTTCTTTGATTAATCTACTGGGACTCCTGCTCTACGCTTTTAGTTTGGGGTCATCTACATCCTGAGATGGAGTGCGTCAGCCAGATTGGTAGTGAACAAGAACCATCTGGATACACATTCTGATATGTGCATTTTTGCTCCTCGATTTGTACTTGAATATTTTCCCAGATGTCATGATGTTTTTACATCTTAAGATGGTTGCATCTCTTTGTTGTTCAATGGAAGAGAGACCATTTCAGGTTGGTTTCAGCAAAGCCAACATATTTAATTGAACACATCATTTTGCATCAAATGGACATTCTCCACTATATAAAAGATAAGCTTCTTTCATCTTTTTAATAAAACCCTGCAACATTTCTTCTATTAAGTCTGTATAGAATTTTCTAATTTTATTCAAAGTGTGTTTGATTTTGCTAGAAGAGCCAAGTTGTTGGCATGCGCGGTAGACTGTTAACTTCTAGCTAGTGGGCATTCGTGGTAGGCTGAATTCTGCATCATAACATTGCAAATGCAACCCTGATACTATCAATATAATCGCGACAGAAAGCCTCAACCTATCTCTATTTTTCTAATATCATCTTTCTCTGTCATTTTTTTAGGATCTAATTGATTCCTCAATCCTCATTTCAACAGAAATTCTTCTATAGTTGTCAAACATTTCATGATCACAATATTTTCTCTAGCAGAAAGCATGAAACTTGGCTTTTTGTACAGATTTCATTCTCTAGCCGTCTTGGTAGTTTGGAACTACATTGCAGAAACAAAACAAAATTCACCGTTTCAAAATTGGCATGGCATGATCAATGAAATTAAGAGATAATTTAGTTTTGGAATTCATACCTGTTGTATCTGGATAGTATATGTATCTTATTCTGAACATGCCAACATATTAAGACGACCACAATCAAATTTCTTATTCTTTCAGTATAATAATGTGTACTGCTCTGATATGTCTCTTCATGGCCTGTAATGTGACTGTGAGTCTGATATCTCATTTTTCATCTAAAATGTTTGTTGAGTTCTCACTTAATTTTTTTGATTTCTGGCAGATGAAAAAACAGATTAGCACAAATGTTGCGGTTGGATTGTGTCTGGCAATTGCATTCGTGGTGATTTCTATCAGAGAATATTTGATTAGGAAGTCGAGATCGGACCACCATGGATCTGTTGCTGACCTTGTCAAAAGAGGGCAGTTGAGATCTGATAGACGAGGCATGTACGTACTCCAATTCCAAGCTTTCATGTGATCTAGTTTTTCTGGATAAGTTAATTTCTGAAGGAGGTTTGATTTGCCTCTTTCGTTACTCACAGCTTCTATTTATTATACTGAATTACTGACGCACATTGTGGTGAGGTCATCAATTGCATTATGAATGACTTTATGGTTGAACTTAATTCATTGAGCCAATCACAAACAGTGGCAAATTTATAAAGAGCATGTAGTTGTTTGTGTTGATGCTGACTCTCCTTCTCTATATATAAGACATTGGTATTGCTTTACTGAAAGACTTTCATCTGCAGCTCAAGGCCTCTCAAGTATGACGATCCATTCAATAACCCATTGGTAAAAGTCAGTAAGAGCAATTCTACTGTTGAAATGTGCGGAAAGGTTTACCGCCTGGCTCCAGTGACTCTAACAGAACGAGAACAATCAAATCACCAGAAAAGAAGATCACGGGCATACCAGTGGAAGAGACCAACCATCTTTCTCAAAGAAGGGGATTCTATACCACCGGATGTCGATCCTGATACTGTCAGGTGGATTCCAGCGAACCATCCATTTGCAACTACTGTCAACGACATTGATGAGGACCTGGCACAGAGTAACGTCTATCAAAAGCGTGGGGTTCCATTTCGTATAAAAGCTGAACATGAAGCATTGCAGAAAAAACTAGAGACTCTACAGAATGTAAGCCCTCCTACGTCTCTTGCATTTATGTATTGGCATTTATGCGAAGCAGAGTGGTTCATCCATATTGATTCTATAGCTGGCATCTGCAGTGTGTAAATTAGACTTGGTATCCTGTAAAGCTCAACTCCACATACCTTCAAAGAAGTGAACCTCTCCAGTCTCTAAATCAACAAGTTAATAACAATAGGTGATCGTATCTAATTACTCTGTTGCATTTTTGTTTTGGTAAGAGTGCTTGCTCAGTTTTGGAGGACTAGGAGAGAAGATGAAATTGTGGGTGGGTGTAGACTTAAGTTCTGGTAGTTGCTATCTTCATGGAAGAAAAGAGAGTGACGATGAGGGGGTTTATATTAAAAAACAAACAGGTTTTTAATGTTACACCACTATATGTTTAAATAAAAACTTAAAAACCCACGTGTCTTATAATCAAGGATGCTAGACGAAGTATATCTCTCTGACAAATATGGTGAGTAAACCTTGACTCAAAAAACTGCAAATGGAACCTTATCAGAAATCAAGTCACTACCAGTCCACAACTATTGTGGCAGATAGACAGTTTAACCTCCATGGGTAAAAATAAAACTTAATTGTCATTTTGTACCTTCGAGTAGTGTTTATGACTCATGACTTAGATACAGGGCGGTAGCCTCTTGAGCGTATGCCCCAAGTTACTATATATCTAAAGTCTATATATTTTTGTTTTCAGGATAAAAAACTGAACAAGTTGGTGGTCGACCCTGGAAGTGTAAGAGATTTTGAGCGACCTTTCAAGTCATTTTCCAAATCGCATGAGAATCTAGGCGGTAATTCTAGCACTCCCAAGCCAGATGGGAGTGTTAATTCGTCTGAAAGCACAACTTCGATTGATGAACTTCAGAAGCCATGAATACCATTTGTATGACGTAATGGAAGTCGCAACAACTTTTTAGTTCGAACTGTCATGACCATGTCACCATGGTGCAATTAAGTTATGTTGCATCATTGAAGCATAGTCTCGATGGTATTCTGTAGTTACGTAAACAATGCAATGGCTTTTTGAAGAGGTATATAAAGCAAGGACCATATCCAATGTGAAATAGGAGAGGGAATGTGACCCGCGTACAAGAGGTGATGAGTACATGTTTATTGTTTTTTACCCGTTCTTTTTTCTGTATTTTGTAAAGAGCAGACTTGTATCAAAAAGTGGACATTTTTTGGCCTCCAGTGAAACACTTGATTTCACCAGTTCAGTGGTCATGTCAATTGCCGTCAGTTAGAGCTTTGTTCTCGGGTTAAGTGTTGCATAATTTTTGGCGGGTGACATTTATTTTTGCAAAACTTGTGATCTGAATATCTGATACTGGACCATCTCGAGCAATTTAAACCTTTTTGTCTAAAATTGGTAATTTGCTTTGACATTCAAGAATACTTGTTAAGAAATGTCTTAACTATTATTCCTTGGGATTTGCTTGACATTCCTTGACATTAAAGATTTGCTTGTTATGCTCAAGGATGGTATATGTACAGGTTGAGGGACATAATATCAGGCATAACTCTCCCCTGATATATAGAAATCTCTATCCTTAGAGCATCTCTAATTGGTCTCCCAAATATTGAGAACGAGTATTTGAGGACACCCACTCCAGCTGATGTTGAACGTCTGCTTGCTAAAGGAGCTCAACGAGGGTTTCCAGGTATGTTGGGATCCATTGATTGTATGCATTGGATTTGGAAGAACTGTCCTACAGCAGAACATGGGCAATATATGGGACACCATAAGAAAGCTACTGTTATTTTGGAAGCTGTTGCAGATCATGAGCTTTGGATATGGCACGCCTTTTTTGGAACGACAGGTAGTTGCAACGATCTCAATGTCTTAGAAAACTCTAATGTTTTTGATGATATGGTAAATGGCAGATCGCCTCCTTGCAACTACCAGGTGAATGGGAATCATTATAATATGGGATACTATCTTTCTGATGGTATCTACCCACAGTGGGCTACTCTTATTCAAACAGAGAGATTTCCAGGGACGCGAAAGAAAAAAGTGTTTGCCAAAGCCCATGAAGCTGTCAGAAAAGATGTTGAGCGTGTATTTGGTGTTTTGCAGGCTAGATTTGCCATGGTTGCAAGACCAGCACGTACCTGGAACAAGGCACAACTTGGTATATTTATGAAGGCATGTTTGATAATGCATAACATGATTATTGAAGATGAGAGGGATATTGTTCTTCCAAAGTGGAAGCCCCCTCGTGATGAACCTCCATTACCTGTAATAGTGGAGTTACAATCAAACGATGTGGATGAGGTTAGAGACATGCTTCATCGCATTTGTGCTGTAAGAAGTGGTCCTGCACATGACTTATTGAAGCATGATTTGATCGAGCATATATGGCATCGTCATAGAGGCAATGAAGATTTGGACTGAATTGCTGTAGTAGTTTGTGTTTGAGTTTGTGTTTGATTTTGAGTTTTTGTTTGAGTCCATGTTAGTTTCTGTTTTCTTGTGTTGTGTTTGAAAAGATGATCTCAATGTTATATTAAGAAATTTCATGTTTTATAATTGCTATAATAGTACAAAACATATAAAACTAAGGCCCATACTAGTACAAAACATATAAAACTAAGACCTATAATAGTACAAAATATATAAAACTAAGGCCCATAAGCTCCACTAGGCCTATAACCCCCACTAGACCCATAACCTCCAACAAGCTGTTGTGATAGACTCCCCCTAGCAGCAAAAATTAATTTAATATCGTGTGAGGCATTGCCCCACGTATTAGATATTAAACTGATCCCACACTTCTGTATCATCAAATGTTTCAGCTGTCATATTTCCAGATTTTAGAATTATTCCAGACCACATATGAGAAGAGAGATCTCCATATAGCCGCTCGACTCCTTGCGAATCTCCATCAACCGATAAGCCTGTCTACCAAATTTCTGTTGGAAATGCATGTACACGATATCTAAAAAAAAGTTAAAACAGGAGAGGTTTTAGTGAGGCAAAGAAAATGGTTGGGAAGATTCTTTTTAAGAAGTTGATAACTTGTGGTTATTTTGCTATCTGTAGTTCATCTTTGATCTGTCAGGAACTTTGTTAGTCCCACATCTGTTGATAATAGGAATCACGAGGAGATCAGGTCTATATAAACCAAAGCAAAAGCAACGATTTACATACTTACCTGGACGGGGTCAATGGGCTATCAAGAAGGTTCATGACCTAGGTTTGTGACCTCCATTGCACTTAGGAGGGGTGCTCACCTAAGATATCTCCAAGTGGGATAGTCTACGTCATAATTTGTTGCTATGGGGGTACGCGTTTGCGCGGCCCCTGCCAAATCTTAATCCAAATTAATTTTATTTATCTTAATTGTTCTAATCTTGAAAGTTGTATACTCCATATCTAAACTGTAAATTGGAGCTGATTTGTTTGATTATAGGACCCTTCCCCTATACATTGCACTACTGCACAGGCTCCACGCACCACAAAATCCCCACCAATGTTTGGTTATATTTCAGCTTGAGTTAGTGTGGGGAATTTGGCACCCCTTGTCATGATTTTGGACCGAGGGCAATTCTGGTCCATTATTTGGATTCTATTGTTAGGCGTTTGAAAGAGAACTATACTTCATTAGGGGTCTGTTTGATTCCCCCGGGAAAAGAGTTTACCGGGAAAAGAGTTTACCGGGAAATAGATTTACCGGGAAATAGATTTACCATGTGCAAATATCCGGGAAATAAAATTTTGATAAAATAGTTATAATGCTACATTGATCATATTTGTTTGGAAAATCATTTAAATATGCTTGTAGTGAGAGTTCGACAAAATTGAGCTCCAAGTTGTCCCAACATTTTAACTTATCAATATTTACCGCTTATTTTCCATTTAATCAAACATGGAAAATTGAAATTTCCCGAAAAATCTATTTCCCGAACTCGAATCAAACAGACCCTAGAAAAAAAAAAAGGGAACTTCATCAACATAAGGCCACTCCTTGCAAACAACATTCTCTTGTGCCCGAATCCACACAATGTGGACCAATGACGTTAAAGCAGTGAGCATCTTCCAGGATGATCCTGCTAGGTAGATACTCATCTACGGTGCTTGGTAAATTACTCCCAACTAAGTATGTAGACAATATTGGTGCCCTAAATGCGTAAGCACCAGGTTTAGTCCCACATTGACTGAAGAGAACATAACGACGTTGATCCGTGATTATAAAAGACAATCCTTAGCAAAGTTAAGAGCATACCTTTCTCGGCCTTTTGGCTAAGATCAAGTGTAGTATCTGTTCTTATCAGTTTAATATCTGATATGTGAGGCAACGCCTCACATGATATTAAATTAATTATTGCTTCTAGAGGGAGTCCATCACAACAGCTTGCTGTTGGGACTCTCAAGCGTCGCCCATGCCTTGCACTACTGCATGGGCCTGGCGCACCCCTACCAAATCTTAGTTAAAAAAATGCTTTCAAGTGATTGTTACGACCACGAAGAAATGACAAAGCACTGAGATTCTTATACGATTAACAAGATTAACTAAAATCAATAGTGGGTGAAAAGAATAAATCATTATTAAAGTGTTTCATTCTATACACGATTGAATCAATGTTCTCTGTCCTCTGATTTAGAAGATACCATGGGAAACAAAAGTATCTGCATTATGCATCGAATATAATTAGTCTTCTGCCAATTATTTCAAGACTTAAAAGTGTTTTCACCCACTAGTGATTTTAGTTTATTTTGTATTTTTTATTTTTTTTAATTTTTACTAATCAAAAACAAATTTTATTGATAAAAATTTGAAGAATTACACAAAAGTAGAGGATAAATTTTTTTTCTTTCGTAAATAAATAAAAGCAGTTTATTTTGTTTAGCTTAAAAGAATCTCGACACTTGGGCAGATTGTAGGCTGGACTTTGCACTTGGGACTAGAAGTGGTTCGATCTCGTAGTGGTTAGAACTTAGAACCCAGGAAAAAAAAATTGGCCCTCAAGAGTGGGTTCGCATCATAGGTGAAAATATCGAATAATCCCGAATATCCAATTCGTGAAAAACCGGATTATTTCACGAATATCCCAAAGTCAATGTCGAAATGGGGAGGTTTGGCAAATATGCTTCTCGCAAAATATTGCCCGAATATTCGCGAATATTTCAAAAAAATCGACAGAATGGGGAGCGTTTTTGCTAATATCATATTTTTCTTCTTCTTTCAATGTATAAACTTTATTATATGGGTTATGCATTTATAGATGAATTTGGATATTAAAATTCGAAATTGAAAGTATAGAGAAAACTAGATAAGTTATAAAACACCGTAAGAATCATAGAAACTTAGAGACAGGTATAGTGGTTTTTGTAGACCTTAAAACTTGGGAAGACAACCCATAGATTCTGAATTTTTCATAAATTTCGTATTTTTTGAATTTTTTGTTAATATCCGAATTTATCAGGTCGGAATGAGGAGGTTTGGTTTTTGTTTCGTATTATATCAATGAGGTTTGTTTCGTATTATATCCGTATGCCGAAAAAATTTTCTGCCATGGACAGATTGGTATGAGGACTTTTCTTTCTAGGCCACCCATCACTGGGCAACAGTCATGACCGCATCAATATTATTTAAACAAAGTTGTTTTCTACGTTATGTCCAATGTGGGACTAAAATTATGGTGTGTCTCCTCTACTGTCTACTTGTCTAGTCATTGCAGCAAACTCATATTACAGTTTATAGATACTTACGGTCCATTTCACATTTTCCCCAATTGGTTGGTTATCAATGTCATATCTATAAGCATAATTAATATTATCAATAAACAATAAGGATCATGAATCACGTAATTAATCACTAACAAATACACATACCTTGTCTATAGCCATTGATGATCCAAGAAGCTGCACAAGATCTAGGTTTCACTCTCCTTGCCTCTTAAACACTAATATGTGTTGTAATAGTAAGTATATGAGGATGGAGATCATACACCAATTTATAGAGGTGGAGAGAGGACCTAAATCTACAAACCTAAGCCCATTAGATCTAGACCGTCCATCATAGTTAAGATCTACGGTAGATATGACTTCCACATAACCTATTACTAATTAGCTTATTTCTATATTAAACCAAGGTTAAAGGTACATGGACCACATTATGGGTTGGGCTTTATATGTGAAAATTCCAACAGTCTCCCACTTGGTCCATAGTAAAATCTCACATACGATTTAATGTAGAATACATAAGGCGCGCAATAAGAGCTAAATTAGTTTCCGAAATGGTTATCATAATACCGTCATTAATTAAACCACTAATATGAGTCATGGCGGTTCCACATCGCGTAAATGACATGGTTCCTTCCATGTACTACGATATCAACAATTTAATTAACTAGGTCTATAAGCGGAAGTAACAATAATGGTCCAGTAATGTCTTCGTAAAAGACTATTTCTGTCAACAATTATCCATTCACATAGATGTACATAAACAATGGAAAACAGAAAATTCAGAACTTAATCAATAATAATGAGCTCAAAATAATGTCAAATAATAAGCACTAAGTAATCCACAAATCATTAAGTTATGGGTTACATTCAAAACCCAACTTGTTAACATGATGCTAGAATATCATTATTTCTAGCTCTTAAGTTAGTGGATTTACTAATACGTGTACTAATGTGTTCCATTGACACTCACTTGTTCTAAACTTAAGCCATAATCAATAGGTATTTTATATCATGTGCTAAACATTAGAATACCTATCATTCTTACAAAGGCATATAGTTGCAACATTATTACAATAAAATTCAAACGACTTAGAAATTAATAACTCTAAGACATGATATAAAGTTTTGCAACTATACAACATTGCATGTAGTTATTTTACAACATGCTACAAATTCGGCTTTTATGGTTTTATTAGGCACAAATTCCTAACCGTTCTAGAAGTTTGGCAACCGGGATGTTGTCCCGTGTCATAGATCATACTTTCCAAGAAATTCACTACCTCTATCAAAATGTATAGTTTCCACCTTTCTATTTAATTGTCTCTTAACTTCAGTTATGTAAATTTCAATAACATTTACATATGAGACTTATTATGCTATAGATAGATACAATAACGAGAAAAAAAATCATCAATAAAGGTAATGAAATACTTTCTCCACCAAAAGATGGAACATCAACAGTCCACATATGTCTATTTGAATTATTTCAAGAAGCGTACTTCCTATGGCTCTTCTTAGTGTGTTTGGTTTGCTTGACTTAATGCATTCCACACACACACACACACACCAAAATTAGTAAAGTTAAGGTTCGGGAAAACCCCTTCTTTTACTAGTCTACTTTTCATCTAGATGTATAATCCAGTCTTTTATGCCATAATAAAGATAAACATTAATCATAATCAATTCACTAAGGGTTAGGAATACCAATTAAGTTTGATAGAACCATACTAAAACCAAAAGCTTATCTTTTATATCAAACAAACACCATATTCACATAAATGGCATTGGCACACACATAGTGTATATCCAAACACAATTAGAGAATTATTCATTCAACTCCTTGAAACATGAATTAAACTTGAGTGACATGATTATAATGTTGTTTAAGCCTTGCCTATACTTGAACTAATAGTCTCGCCATTTAATTCACATTCCACTTGTCTTTAATAGTGTAATAGTGAAACTGAACATACTATGTAGGCAAGAAATTTAGAACAAATTGAAGGACAAAGTAATCATCCACTAACATGTCTAAATTCTTTAATTTAACAACTAAATTGGGAAACTCAAGGATACAATCTTGCATACTATGAGTACTATGAATAGTAATCAGTTCAACAATTAACTTTTCAGCTAGCAGTGCGAAAATGATTCTTAATATTATTCATCAACAATTATTCACATAAACATTGAGTTTAATTTGCATGTTCAATCTAGTTCATGCATAATGCATAATTTTCTCCTTTTAACTGCTTTTATAAAATAACAGTAGATTCAACAATAAGGAAATATATGCCAAGATCTAGAACTCCCACTAAAATCAACTAGACTTATTCATTCTAGTTCATTAGTTTTATTAAGGATAAAACATACAAAATATACAAAATACAAGAATAGTAGAACGAGAAAAATAAACATGCTCACAACATTAGTCAACACATTAATTAAACAAATATGACTAAGATTTTTAGTAATACTATAAATGGATGACATATCACATGATCAAAATAAGCATGGTATCTGTGGATATCCTACACTCATTTAATCACAAATACGTGCAACCCCTTAAGTTTATCTAATGTAACATATGCTTGATCTACCTGTGGGTAGCTCAATAATGCAAGTGAATAAATAGGCAATAAGGTACTTAGTCTAACATTCAACACAATATTTAGTTCACTGTGGTGAAAACCAAATCATAATATGAATGGTCAAGGAAGTTTTAATATTCATTAAACATATTGGAATCACTGCAATGGATACCAATAAAAAACTTGATATGAATATAAAACGAAAACCAATGTTCATAATCTGAGTTGGTTCACTGTGGTGATACCAAATCATGATGACATGAACCTTAAGAGAATAAACATGCAGCTGAATAAATGCTAGAAGATCAAAATATCATAATGCATCTTAATCATAAGAAGTGCACAATTTAATAAATTCAACTAGGGCACATGCATAATATGGGTGAAAAACAAGAATTATCATAAGGCATACAAGTCTGAATTAGACATGGAAGCAACTAACATTAACCTAATGTACATATGTGACTAATAAATGACATAGGCATGGAAGTAAAATGCATCACAATATAAACTAGCACAAAATGTCTAACTGTAAGACCCAAACACATTAACTATGGGTTGTGACTGTAAGGCTTGTGCAAACATTAATTAAGAAATCTTGTGCAAACAGTAATTGATCGAAAATACCAAAGTACCAAAACATTAATGGACAATCTTCACGTCTAAACTATAATTGGTTCAATTTTACTTTATGATATATCTCATTCGAACAATATGGTTTAAGCCAAATGCATCTGACCAGATATAATGCATCTGACCAGTCTATATCTGCGATCCTTGGTTCCAATTACTGGCTCTGGCTTGGTGCCATAATTTCTTGTTCCTTTATCATATACCTTATTCTCATGGGTATCATCACTCGGTATTACATATATCCCATCGAGCATAACACCCACAAAATCTTTGCTTCTGCCTCAAGAACTGCTATATGCATGTTACTTATATGTATAAGAGCATCTCTAATGGGTCTCCCATATTTAGCCTACACATGGGATGATTTAGCCTCCACGTAGGTGCCACCTCCTTTCCCATCACTTTTTTTAGCAGGTCTTCCATACCTATATCAGGGGTATCCCTAACGCGTTTCCTATTTTTTTTTGCCAAATTTTTATCTTCCACGCTGGTCCAACCAGCGTGGAAATGTTATTCTGTTCCACGCTGGTCCAACCAGCGTGGAAGACTTGGGTTTCGGTGGTTGGCTTGGGGCTGGGCTTGGGGGCAGTAGCTGGGCTGGGCTTGGGGCAGTGGGCTTTGGCTACAGGATCTGTAAGATGTTCCACGCTGGTTCAACCAGCGTGGAACTTTAATGAAGTTTTTTTTTTTAACGAAACAGCAACCAGTTTACACCGTCTTCTCCATCTTTCCGCCGCCATTCTTCTTCCTCTTCCGCCATTTTCAACTTCTTTCATCTTGATTTTGCTACTTCTACTTCTTCCTACTCAAAAATTACACAACCATTTAGCCATCTTTTGTTATTTTCTACTTCTTCCCCTACATTTCATTCATTCATTCTCTCCAATTCATTCATTCTCTCCAATGACTTCTTACGACCGACATCTTGAAATTTTGAACCAACAACGCCAATTGCTTATGGACTCATCTGATGATGAAGATCTTAGCACAAGGCATATCAATCGTCTGCTTCCAGCTATTTTGGCTTCTTTGGAAGAAGAAGAAAATGTAGAAAACATACCAAGATGGGGAGTTCTAAATTTGGTCGAGCAGCTAACAGGCGTGACCATGTTCAATCACACAACATGCTTATCAACCATTATTTTGCAGCCCAACCTGTTTTTGGTGCAAAGCTTTTTCGACGTCGTTATCGTATGAGGCAGAATGTTTTTTTGAAGCTGTATAACGCAGTTGTTGAAAATAATGACTATTTTCACCAGAAATACGATGCTCTAGGTGTTCCTGGACCTTCTGGCCTAATTAAAGCGACATGTGCACTTCGCCTTCTCAGTTATGGGTGTCCAGCTGATTTTCTTGATGAGTCAATCAAAATAGGTGAGCAAACTGCACTCAATTCTCTGAAGCATTTTTCTCAAACTGTTGTCGACATTTTTGAGAACGAGTATTTGAGGACACCCACTCCAGCTGATGTCGAGCGTCTGCTTGCTAAAGGAGCTCAACGAGGGTTTTCAGGTATGTTGGGATCCATTGATTGTATGCATTGGATTTGGAAGAACTGTCCTACAGCAGAACATGGGCAACATATGGGACACCATAAGAAAGCTACTGTTATTTTGGAAGCTGTTGCAGATCATGAGCTTTGGATATGGCACGCCTTTTTTGGAACGGCAGGTAGTTGCAACGATCTCAATGTCTTAGAAAACTCTCATGTTTTTGATGATATGGTAAATGGCAGATCGCCTCCTTGCAACTACCAGGTGAATGGGAATCATTATAATATGGGATACTATCTTTCTGATGGTATCTACCCACAGTGGGCTACTCTTATTCAAACAGAGAGATTTCCAGGGACGCGAAAGAAGAAAGTGTTTGCCAAAGCCCAAGAAGCTGTCAGAAAAGATGTTGAGCGTGCATTTGGTGTTTTGCAGGCTAGATTTGCCATGGTTGCAAGACCAGCACGTACCTGGAACAAGGCACAGCTTGGTATATTTATGAAGGCATGTTTGATAATGCATAACATGATTATTGAAGATGAGAGGGATATTGTTCTTCCAAAGTGGAAGCCCCCTCGTGATGAGCCTCCATTACCTGTAATAGTGGAGTTACAATCAAACGATGTGGATTAGGTTAGAGACATGCTTCATCGCATTTGTGCTGTCAGAAGTGGTCCTGCACATGACTTATTGAAGCATGATTTGATCGAGCATATATGGCAACGTCATGGAGGCAATGAAGATTTGGACTGAATTGTTGTAGTAGTTTGTGTTTGAGTTTGTGTTTGATTTTGAATTTGTGTTTGAGTTTTTGTTTGAGTCCATGTTAGTTTGTGTTTGAGTCCATGTTAGTTTCTTGTGTTGTGTTTGAAAAGATGAGCTTAATGTTATATTAAGAAATTTTATGTTTTATAATTGCTAATAGTACAAAACATATTAAACTAAGGCCCATACTAGTACAAAACATATAAAAACTAAGGCCCATAATAGTACAAAACATATAAAACTAAGGCCTATAACCTCCACTAGGCCCATAAGGCCCATTAGGCCCATAACCTCCACTAGGGCCATTAGGCCCATTAGGCCCATAGCCTCCACTAGGCCCAAAACCAGGTTGGGGCCCAAAATCTCCACTAGGCCAAAAATCATCTGGCGCATAAGGCCTATAACCAAAAGGTACAAAACCAGTAGGCCTACTTGGAATACCTTGCTGAAAAGAAGTAGGAGCAAATGGAGTACCCGTAAAATCATTTTGTGAGGAAGGCCCATTTGGATCGTCTGGGGATGCAGTCCATGTAGGAGAGAAGTCATTGATCTGTTTGTGACGCCTATCAAAGATTGCTTTCTGCATCTCTTCAAAGTATTGTTTGCGGATAGGGTTAGCAATTTTTTCTATGTCTATCATCATGATATTGGATTCTCTTTCTACTCTTCTTTCTTCATTTAGTCGTGCCTTTTCTTCTTCCATCTGCTGGTACATCTTCATCTTCAACTCCCAATTGGCTTGTTTTAGAGCCAACTCTTTGGACGTTGTTTCATTGACCTTTGTCAGTTGAGCTGTGTACTCGGCCCTAGAAGAGCTAACATCTCCCCCTGAAGTAGATGATTGTCGTGCTAGCTTTCTTTTTTCTTTGGCAGCTTTTCTTCCAGTTGGTCGCGCTGGTGGTGGTACTGGACCATCCCCAATGTTGAGAAAAACATTTGGTGTAACCCCAACATTAGTTGTACCTTCTGGAAATTCATTTGGGGAGTCGTCATCACTGAGATGGATGTTCTGTTGGCTACGAGCATATGAAGCTGGAGTATCATCGCCCAGATTGATGTTCTGCATGTTCCGAACATTTGAAGTTGGCGTGTCGTTTGAAGCACCAGTAAACTCCGAGTCTGTGTTTGATTTCTGCTTCTTAGATGCATTCTCTCTTTGAATAGTCGTAGGGGTTCTTGCTGAAGCATAATCCATCCACTTTGCAGAAGTGTGCAAATATTCATAGCAATGCCCAAATTTAAATGGTTCCCCTTCCACAGTTTGGTAGACTGAACGAGCAGTTGTCCACTAAAAAAATATAATTTAAAAAAACTAATTAAGAAATAAACTATTTATGAATTTAAAATATTAGAATTAAAAACATAGAACCCTAAAAATTAAAGCAAAAAATATACCTTGTCTTCTTGACTGGTTCCAGATCTATTGATGCGGACTTCTCGATTAATATGACATAAAAATTTTGTACAATCAGGACTTATTTTCGCCCATTTCGACATAATTGAGTCGAGCTACATTTTTTTGGATTTCCATTGGAGAGTAGAACAAATTCTTCCAAAATTTTATCCCAAAATGCCTGTTTGGGTTGACCAGCGCCGACGACAGCATCTTCAGAAATTTTTACCCAAGCTTTACATAACGCAATATCTTCTGCTTTAGTAAAGTTAGACGTTCGTGGCGCCATGCTTGAGAAAAGAGTTTTGTTGTTGTAGTTGAGTGTTGATGAAGTTTGAAGAAAGAATTCCGATGAATAAAAAAGAGTTCTGATGAAGAAGAGTATCGATGCAGAGTTTATATAGATGTCGAAATTATATCCGTTCGAGATTATAGCCGTTGATGGTAGCCGTTGATAGATTATAGCCGTTGATGGTAGCCGTTGTGATATATCCGTTCGTTCCACGCTGGTTAAACTGGCGTGTAACAAATAAATTTGTTTTGAAAAGTTTCCACGCTGGTTTGACCTGCGTGGAATAAAAAAAAAATTAAAAAAAAGGTTCCACGCCGGTTTGACCTACGTGGAATAAAAAAAAAAAAAAAAAAATGTTCCACGCTGGTTGAACCAGCGTGGAATTAAAAAAATAAATAAAAAAAACGTTCCACGCTGGTTCAACCAGCGTGGAACATTTTATTTTACCCATTCCTATAATCCTATCTTTGGTTCGATTTTGGACGAAGTTTTAGCAGACCGGCCCACCACATCCTACGTGGATAGCCGACTGCTAAAATTATAGACGACGCGTTAGGGTGCTGTTTTTTTCGGAATTCCTATAATTTAGGTTTTAGGAGACCCACCACCATCTGTATTGAGTTTATACCACGATGTCGGATGTACAGTCTATCAAACAATAGTCATACAATGAAACCTTAATGGCTTATATAAAATCCTATCTACCATCTTAAAACCATTATCACAATTACTCCAAGTATTTCTATACATTACTATGTGAGCTCCAATTTCAAACCAAACAACTCTAGCATAGTCTCATCTTGCTCCTCAGATAAATTGGATAAAGGGTTTTCCTCATTGATAGTAATTGTTAGTACTAATGTATACATCATTATCAATTCTGCATAAGAATAATTATCAGAGAATGAAAAATAGTTGAAACTACCATGGCAAAGCCACGGGTACAACTAGTGATTACTATAAAAGGTAAAAGATTTGGTTTAAAAGTATTTACTTATTAAATTACTTATATTATTTATTATTGCAGTTAAAACCTGCATTATTTCAACTGTTTCGTATGGTTAATCGTCATGCATGATTAGATAGTATTTTGGAAATGTGAGTCACTACTGAGCAAGTGGAAATGCTCACCCTATCATTAATCCCTTTTCAGTTAAACAGTTGCTCGAGGATAGATCGATTCAGCAGATATGGTTGTGCAGAGGTTACAGAGGGTATTGATATAGGTATTCTCACGATAGATGTGTTTAGTACAAATTTTGTATAGAGGTGATCGTAGTTGTATTATCCTGTTTTGTATTAAGTTATGTATTTTTAATGCTAATTATCATTCAGAACTTTGTATTATTATATTATTATCATGGGTTGGGTTGTTCGAGTGCCTCGAGATCTGACATTTAATCATTGGGATTCGTGTTATGATTTTGGGGCGTTACAGGTAGCAACATCATATTCTCTAATGATTCATATAGTAGGGGAGGAATACTAGAGAAATATCAAATCGTTTGGTAGCCTTGTATACAGCTAATGGAACTCATTGTTTGGATATGCAACCGGAACCGGAAACGAGTATAACCCAAAATAGTTAGTTTTAGTTGAGCAGCAAACTTCAGAGATCAAAGTCATGAAAAGATTCTGAGGTTAGGTTAGGAATTTATCTTGAGAAATTTATTTATTTAGAAAAAAAAAATTGGGGGGTGCCCTCAAGAGTGGGTATGCATTTCCCTGCCGTGGACGCTTGGTATAAGGATTTTTTGTTGGGCCGAGTCTGTATTGAGTTAATAATTTCTAATCTGGTAGGCTGGGCCCAAATCCTTAACCTCTTCTTTTGGGAAAATCCTAGCATCGGTAAGCTCCCCACCTATCCCTGGGCAACTAATGTAACTGCATCAATATTATTTAAAATATTGTTTTTCGAGTTTATGTCCGATGTGGGACATTAATTTTGGTGTGTCTACGTCAGATAATCTGAATCCAATACATGGAGCTCGCGGCTTCTGTCTAATAGAACCTTAAAGAAATTACTTTCTACTCTCTAGAGTATCGATCAAGATTTACTGACATGAGAAGTGTGCCCTTAAATTTCAAGAAAAATCATGATTAAAAGTACCCTTACCTTACACCCTTTTATAAGCAAAAAAAAAAGTAAAGAAAGGATGATTCACCACATTTTTTTTTTACAGATATTCCAATTCTTCAATTAACATGAATTTGACTTGTAATCAGCAGACAAATGGAGGAGCTGTTGATCGGTTCACTTTGCTTATTATGACACAAGCTTTATCAATCAAACCCCTCTTCATCAGCACTGCTATCTCCAAACATCGCAGCCATTTTTATTGCCACTTTTGCAGCCATTTCCCTCCTCTGGAAATCGGGCATCAACCTCAAGTTGCCACGAACATTACCAATTTCATTCATGAGCTGTTCCACATCTTCAAAACCAAAACGCATATCTCCATCCTGTTGAGTGGTACTGACCAGGTCATCATCATTGTCAACAGCCTCTGCATCAGAATTTTGTTGTGCTCGAGATTCCGAGTTTGATGGCTGCACATTGCTTGGATTAGAGTTCGTATCAGGTTCTTTGCCATCTTGTATCAGTACACAACCTAATCCTATCATCGAAGCATCAGTGTAAACAACATAATCTTTGTCAGGATCGGGAACTGTCAAGATCGGGAACTACCTTAAAGAGAGCAGTCCTGTGAAAAGATTTGACTGGCCAGGCCACCAATTTATCTACACCAACCAGGATAAGTAAATGATTCTATTTTTGCTAAAGTACAATGCTTATATGATACTATCCTAAATAAAACTGCTTATATATAATTGGAAACTTTGGAAAAAAAGATATTTGTTTTTTGTGGAATCAGATTCTGGTTTTGATCTTACTAATAATATACAGAATGTGGTAGAATGGATTGCTCATCCTGATGGTGTTTATAAGGCTAATTTTGATGGTGGTATTAATAGGAATACATGTATTGTTGCGGTGGGTGTATTGATCAGAGATTCAGATAGTAAAGTGATAGTCTGTGGATATCGTATTGTTAAAGAAAGTGATGCTGAGGTTGTTGAAGCCATTGCTGCAGAGTGTGCCGTCATGTTAGCAATAAAGTGTCAGATCAGGAAAGTTATTTTTGAAGGAGATTGTCAAAATGTTGTTGCTACGCTAAATGCCAAAGATGAAGATAGAGTTTGCTGGGCTGAAGGCAGGGCTCCCCTCATCTTCACACTCTTCCTCTCGATCAGGAGAACCAGCTTCGTCACCAGAACAAGTCCGTTCATCATCAAACTCATATTCACCAGCACCATCACCGCTAAGGTGGTCATTTTAGGAGTCACTACCCTCAGACATCTCTCAGAAATTACAAAACAAAGTAAATAGAAACGAAAGAAGAAAGAAAAAAGCAAGAGAATACAAACTCACCTCAAAAACTCTCAAGACCTTCAGGTCGCAATGGCAAAACAGCAGCAGTTCGAGAGAGTAAATGAAGAAAGTAAGAAACTTTGCTTACAAGCTACAGTTTAAATACTAGTACAAACGAGATCCCAGCCATCGAATCACATAGCATCAACGGGCAAGATCAAACGAAGGCACCCACGACCTTTGCAGTTATTACCCACTCGTCCGACGATTCATATCCACCGTTGGATCAATCCACGTGTCCAGCAAAGAGAAATCAGTAAGGAGTACTTCAGTTGCCATAATCTCATCTGGTAACTGCTCGAGGAAACTTCTCCACTTCCCCGTAAAGGCGCAATGATGATACGAGATAAGCATGCATGACCACCACGTGTAAAAGTCAGAAATTCAAAAAGCAAACTTCAAATCAGCTAACATCGATCAGAGCTCAACACGTCTTTTCAGCCCGATTTCTTTATCGACCTAAAAAGAGGGGGCTTATGTAGGGGTACTATATGCTCCAGCCAATCAAAACACGACACATGGCCTACTCATCATTCTCACAGGTCGTTCACTGCTCGACCTACTTGAAGGCCGATCAGAGTAGCTCGACTATACGACCTAGGACGACCTCTTCGTATGCACGTGCCCTAAATCAACGCATAGAGAATATCTCCAGCTGTTACACAATCATGGCAGCTGTTACACAATCATTGGAGAATATCACACAATCATTGGAGAACATTACACAATCATAAAGATGTCGGAGAATCCGCAAGATCCCATGATCTTCGCCCTTTCATCTTTTATATAATCAGAACTACCATGGCTTGATCTATAAGTTCCATTCCCTCAAGCTAAAGTACGTAGGCAATCTCGATCTCATCGAGGTGCAGCCACCCCCGATCTCAAACTCCCCCTTTGGTCAGTCCAACAACGACCTGACCCAATGAATGCATTAATCTAGAAATAGGTTAATACAAATAACAACTTTGATTGCTACTCTACAGCTACGTTTAATAGCAAATTCCATTAACTTCAATGATTTGAATCCCCATGAACGATGATTGAGAGAGTTCGAAAGTCAAGAACTTGGTGGGAGTTGGACAGCGTGCTATAGATTTCTCACGGTTGGAGGAAGAAGACGATGTATTATTGCTTGATCATGTAAGCACTCAACTTCGTGAAGTTATTTACCATTTATTAATTGCCAAAATTTTCAACAATAAGCCAGTTGGACTTATACAGTACATAATTTAGCTGGGTGCAAGATAGCACATAAGATGCCAAACCAGTTTTTTATGAAGTAACAAAAGGAAACTGGTTCTGTTCTGAAGGTGACTGATCTTGTTGAATCCCAAAATTACAAAAGTATGCAGTAAATTTGTGATGTTACTAAAATCAGAAGTATGCATGACCAGTCTAGTTGTATGAATGACTTGTTAACAATTGACAGCACATGAAATCTCTTTATTTCTATTAATGCAGACGTTTAAAACAGGTATTTTCTCTTGTTTCTAACTGTTTAGTGATATGTATATATTTCCCCTTTATACAGGTGAAGAAGTTGGAAAGGGAGAAAAGACTAGGAGCCATTGTGGACCGCAACTTAACTAGGAATTACAACAGTCAAGAGGTAGAGATGATGATCAAAGTTGCTCTACTTTGTACTCAACCATCACCCGAAGAGCGGCCAACAATGTCAGAGGTGGTGCGGATGTTGGAAGAGGAAGGACCGGCACAGAGGTGGGAAGAATGGCAGCAAGTCGAGATTAATCGAAGACAGGAATACGAAAGATTGCAGATGAGATTTGACTGGGGAGAAGATTTGACGTAATTTCACTATTCACAGGACTGCTCTCTTTAAGGTAGTTTAGATTTAGATTATCATTGGTGTCGAATGTCGATGTGATTAATCAAAAGATTGTTGTAACGGTAACATACACCCCCAAAAGGATAGATACTCAACTGTGCAAAACCCTAGCCCCTATTGCTTGTAATAGATACTCTTAGGCAGTATATATATTATATAAGTTGGTTGCCAATTGCAACATTGATCAACACATATCAATAAATTGTGATAAATGTATTGCTTGCTCTGAGGATCAGGATCAACTGTACCACTCTAACCAATCTGAGTAACCTGCACTGCTGAATTAGTAAAAGACACAACTGCAATAATATGCAAATAGGCATCCACAACCTCAAAACACAGCATTGCTTTGCGGTAGCTACAGCCTTCACATACACATCAAAGCCACACCATTCTTTTTTTTTTTTTTGCTAGCAAAAGCCACAGCATTCTAGAATTTCACAAGTACAAGTCATTGTTCAGGGTAACTGGTAGGATACATACTCAAGCAATGAAACAACTCAAGTAAGCTGCTATTTCTGATGGCATTAATTTTCAAATTGTAGATGTAACACAAACACTCCGATAGATAAAGTAACTAAAGAATTACTTTTAAAAGATGACATTAATGTTCAACATGGATATGAATCATATAATATTGTTCTCCCACTAAAATTAGCAATGCCTCTGCAGAATAAGGTATTCCAATTTTCACAATACATTATTTGATATGTGTTTGATAAGAAAAGAGGCTCTACTAGAAGTCTAGAACTGATCCATGTTTATATACAAGAAAAGGTCATGGAGCAGAACAGTCAGACAAACGGAAGACAAAATTATATCAAACCATATACAGAGAACTGATCCAAGACTCTGCTTATAGGGTCCATCTTAACAAAAAACAAGACATCACCTAAAATATATTTGATTTGTTTTGAAGATGACACTAACCTAAAAGCTTAACAAGGAATTGCAACACTTTCAGCCTTCCTTCAAATTAAATATTTTTATTACGATAGAATAAAAATACCTTTTCTTTCTACGAATCTACAGACTGCAATACACCATGGCGAGATTGAGATGTCCTCCTTGGAAAGCAAAATAGCGCAACTTCGGTACCCGATTCCTTCCCATAACGCTTTGTCCAGTGAAACATCAAACAAGTTTTGATACTTCATATTGCTAAAATAGCTCCAAATCATGTTTTCTGAGACATTGTTGTGCCCATTTAGTAAAAAATATGCGTTTCACTGCTCGACCCAGATAAGTAACTATTTTATCTGAGCTGGTGGTAGCTCGAGGCCTAGCGATCTTGTTTCGAGCCCACAGGTCGTTACTCCTCCGACCTCCCTTCCAAAGATGCCTTCTGGGTCGAGCAGGAAAAGGTCGTCCTCTGGGAATTTGAAGTTGATAGAGCAACCTCCAGTCATCCCCTCTTTTGTCCCTTCGAAAGTTTTGAAAGCTTTTGAGCCTACTCCCTTGTCTAGAAAGTGTGTTGTTCGTTATTCTGGTAAAGGTAAGGGTGCCTCATCTGAATTTTGACTTGGTCCCTTTGAATATCTTGACGGCCAAGGAGGGAAGCACGTAGTTTATGACAATAAAAGTGCTATAGATGACCCTTGTGTTGCCCGAGCTGTTAACGAGGGCACCATTCTGGATGCTGAAGCTCGAATGGTCAAGTTTCAAAGTCTTCTTGTAACCTGCTCGAAGATAAATTCTGCTCTTTCTCTGGTGAGTTTTAAGAATAATGTTTGATTCCTTTAACTTTGTGTTGATTGCTTTCTGACTGTGTTATTTGTGTAGCTCAATGCTAGCTTCCAGGAAGTGCGTCTGGTTGCTGAGGTTGGAGCTAGGGCTGAGATCGAGCAGAACGATCTGAATGACAAGCTCGAGCAGGCCAGAAACGTTGCTCTTGTTGCCGAGACTAAGGTAAGGGACAGGGTTAGGGAGATTATAGCTTTGAAGAAAGAGATGGAGGGCTTGCAAGGAGAGGTTACTGCTGCTAAGGAATCTGTTGCGTACTGGGAGGGCTTCTGCAGAAAGAATGGTGCTGAGTGGCAAGAGTATTGTGACAATCTCAAGAAACAGCTGTTGGGGTCGCCCGAGGGAGAGGAGACGTCGGTTGTTGATGAGCCTACTCCAGCTGCAACGCATGATGCCTTGATGGGCCCTAATGAAGAAGCAAGAGAACTCCAGAACGAGCAGGTCGATCAAGATGACCAGATGCAGCAGCAGTGGTGGAGTTCCTCATTGGCTCCCTTCCTGGGGCGAACACCCATGTTAAGGTAGTTTGGTGTAGATAAATTGGTGGCCCATGGTAGTACAAGTCCATAGTATTTAGAGTGGATAGGTGTTGATGTAATGCGAACACTTCGTACCTTCCTACAAGGATGAGCTGGCCTGGTTCACCTATTTCTTAACTTATTTGAGAAACCAGAGAGAGAGAGAGTTGCATGCTTCATCACTTTATATAGCAGAAGTTGTCTCATTTTGGAATAGGGAGTAAAGTTAGGAAAGGGATTAACATGAGAAATTAATTAAAACAAGTTAATATATATGTAAGTGCTTATCACTTTCTTTCTTCCTGCTCAAAACTTACCGTCCTATATGGGTGTCTTGGTTGGCAATGAAAGCCTGTCTCTTTCTTTCATAATTTCTCTGTTGAGATAGAAATTCCAGCAAGGTGACTTTTTGTTTAGAGAAATAGGTAATGGAGGAAGAAAGTAAACTCAAGGGATTCTCTAGATGTGTTGGGATTTCAGGTATTATATAATATAGGTTCATGATTCATGAAGTGATTATAGGAGGATTTGATTTACAAGATGAAGGTTTCAATAGCTCAGTATAATTACAACCCAAAGCTCGGCAATTACGGTTCAATAAGGGTATAAAAATGATAGGAAGTTGGTGTTTTGATCTGTAATTAACTGGCTGTGATTGGGAGTTGGGACAATACATAAAGGGCATTGCTCATGGTTTTTATGGCCAGATTGGGATGTGGGGTTTTAAAGCCATATAGAATTCAGCTTGGTCGAGATTTATAATGCTTTGGAAGTGGATTTTAATGGCACGAAGTTGCCGGTAAACACTTCACCTAAACTTGTGAAATGATATTAATTTGAATAGTACTAATTTAGACTTATGTATACACAACCGTGTTTTAAGGATATCGGCATTTCTAGTTGAGTGTTTTTGAGCTTAAAATTTAGAAGGAAGTTAAGGAGCTAACGAGCAAGAGGTAGGGACTTACATTTCTTTTATACTGTTTTTCATGTGTCATATTTTAAATGTTACAAATTAATTGATATATTATTGATGATAAAAATGCATGCATGGTTTTGTTTGGTATATATAGATTACTCGTGGTTTATCGATTATAGCTTTTATTAAAGTGATTAGTTACAGATATTGTAGGGGTACTATATACAACATACATGTGGCACCATCTCTACCGTTCATCATAGTGCCACGTGTCAACATCTAATGGGCTCTCTCTTGATGACACAAGTTACAAAGTTAAAGCCAATTACTACAAAGATATTCTCTCATTATTACCCTAGTAAATGCTAAGAATGGAGTTACATTGTAGCCTATAAATATGAAGGCAAGCTACTCATTCTAGGCATGTTCTTATCTTCTCACATGTTCTGATCTGCTGATAGTCTAATGCTCTCAACACGATCTCATGGTGAGGTCTCATGATCAACGACCTCCCCAATCTCTCATGATGAGACCTCACCTCTCAGGTCTCATCTCTCTCGAGCTCTCCTCATAATCGAGCTCCCATTTTGTATCATCACCACTACTATAATAAACTTCTTTCTCCCTCTCCGTGGATGTAGGCACAATTGCCGAACCACGTATACAATGGTGTTCATGTCTCTACTTTATTATTGTTGTTCATCATCATCATTCATTAATGTATTGACCAACCTCACAAAAATGGTTAATACAGATATCATGTTTTATACTGAAGTTATTAAAACAGTATATGTATATTGAAATGGTTTTATAAACGAAAAAGCTATCGAGGTTTTTATTGCATCTCTTTTCCAGAATGGGAAAAGGGAAATGGATTTTGTATGTGGGATGTGAGATCCCAGTTGTATGTTGGTATGGTGTGAGGTTCCTGAATTGGGTATATGATCTGGGTGCTTACACGAACATATTATTACAGATCGGATTATAATCCCTTTGGCTTTGGCCCGGGTAGGGTAGCCATGAATAGGGGATAGTCTCTCCAGGTTTGGCCCGGGTAGGGTAACCGTGAAAAGGGGACTGGTTTGATGGTTGATAAATTCAGGGACTCGTCACACATGCCAGATTAAAATTAATTGTTATTAAAAGACACTTATATATTATATATATATATATATATATTGTATCACGAGGCGGTCTGACAAGAGATCTGTGAATTCCTACAAGAATGAATTGTTGTTATATTTCGGAGACGACAATTCTTTCTAGGATTACATACGCGTTGTTCACCTTTAGATGGTGAATGGGCACTTTCTAGAGGCGAACCCTGTTGGATGTTTCCGGGAATTCCTCTTCTACCTTTCTGGATTACCATGCTTTTAGTGGTACGTTGTTGGTGGTTAGTGTGTTGTGGAGATACATGTTACCTCGAGGAGGTTTAGACACGAGGGGTGAGAGTTAGTCTACTCCTGGACGTGTGTCAGGATCCTGTGCAGTCTGCAGTCGTCGAACGATTGACCACCGTAAGTTAGGGACTCCTCGTATCAGGAGACGTGGTCAAAGGGCCCACCTGAGCCCTAAAAGAGGGTTAGTCTTCGGGCACAAAAACGGTAATCACTACCCGACCGGATAATCAGGAAAACAACGGTACAGGTTCACACTGGAAAGTACTGAACCAAGATGATTTGCCTGGGGCTGAGACTGAGTTCCAGTCGTATTCTCACCACTCTAATAGGATGCAGCTACCCGACTTATTGTATGGATGCATGGTTAGTATTTCTATATTATACTGTGTGTGGACACACAAACATGGGAGACAAACATAACTAGACAAAGACAGAATATGGTCTTTAAAAAACTTGAAAAGCTCTTGAAAATTAAGAGAATAAAAATTTCTACAGCAAAGCTGTTGTGAGACAAAAATGGGTCGAAGGGTTGTTGCATTACCTCCGGCTTAGATGTCTGTTCTATCAAGCCAGATGTTCGAATTATACTATGTCTTTGTACAATGAAGGGTAGGGCAGACTATAAAAATTAACATTGGACTGTCAGTGATTCATTTTTTTGACCGACATTACCAGATTGGTGATGAGTCCACACCAAAACATCCTCAGATGTGCTTTCCAAAGACAATGGAATGCCCTTTATAGTTTGAATCGGTTAGGGGTGGGGGGATAATGTATGGAATAGATAAATAGTTTGCTAATAGTTTTGGTTCTCACTGTGATATATTAAGTAATATTTTTTTTATTAAGAATATTTTTATCAATTATGTTGGTGATGTCCGGTTAGTATAAGTTGCTTTCTCTTGACACCATAAAAACTTTCCATAATGTAATGTTGGAAGCTTTATCTTTAAATCTTTAGCAGTGACCCATTGTGGCAGAAATATATTTTGTCAGTTGAGACAAATCTCAGTTATAAACAAGTGTGAATGACTTCTATATATTTTGGGGGTTAGACAAACATAGCTGGCTTCTATACTGGGTTGGGTTGATTTAAGGTGTATTTTGGGCCGACAAAGATATGTTCTTACTGTTTCGATTTTTATTTAACTCACCGATTTCAATTTATATTTTCTTATATTAAAATCAACCAATATTCTTTATTTCTTCTCCTCATACATAAAACTTAATGAACTTTTGTTTAAAATTGGTTTTATTCTGAACAAGATTTTGGAATTAATATTTTGTAAATGTTCGGGTTATCCATTAATTTGCATATCTCCTGCTCTGAGTTCCCTGTTCCATACCCCTCCTCTCATCTCCCATTATAATAATCTCTTTGTCATCTACACCCTGATGCATAATCTCTTTGTCTTCTACACACCTGCTTTAATCTTGGATTATCAAGTACTTTATACTTCTTCCCAATTGTGGAACAATTTGTATTATCTACAACACTATGTTTTTTAATGGACAATTGAGGCAGTTTATTTAATACAATTTACATAATAATGCTTTTAGCCATGATTGTTAATGGTTATGTATGAAACCAAGTTTACATCAAATTGATTTAAATTTTAGATTCCCATTGTCATGAAAATCACATTAGTGTGTTGATGGGTTGTGTTTAAATGGTACTAGAGTGTGCACTGGAAGGGGAGGAGGGTATATAGATCTTAAGGAATGTTGAACACTAGGGAGTAGGGAGAGTCCACAGCTTGATTGTGACGGTTGAACTACATACAATCAAATAGTTGAACTTCGGAATTTATTTTCTACTTTGAAATTTATTGTTGAACACTTGAACATACTATCAACTTTGGAATTTACATACCCAATTCGTATTGAACTTTGTTTTGAGACTTTGTAGTTATCAAGTTAATCGAACTATAGTCATTGAATTAACAGGTGAACTAGCTAATGTATTTGCAAGCACATTAGCCAGTTCTTAATTTTAAGTTGATTCAATTATTCATCAAACGTTAAGAATCACGTATCTTTTCCAAACTGAGTATTAGTGTATTACAAGCTACTGAATTATAAGTCTCTTCAATGTTTCTTTATTTTAAAGCTAACCTATGAAGACAAACTTAAAATTAATTTGTTACAATCCTTTTTATCCACTAGCTCTCTCTGCAATGTGGCTAGCTGAAATATGGCTACACAATATACAATCCTTTGTTACGTAGTTCTCTCTCTCAAATTGATGTAAGCAAAAAGATCCTACTATTTATAATATTGTTCTTCATTGTTTCTGTTTTGTGCATATATGTTTTTGTAACTTACTGTTTGTGTGAGAGAATCAGAAAAGCATGAAATAATAAATTTCAGTAATTTCTAAATCAATTCAACAATTGGCGATCATGTTTTGAGTAGTTTTACATGTTATGCAGGTCCACTATCTTGAACATCGTCAAGAGTAAGCTTTTGTTTAAGTCTGCAAAACTTTATTGTACGAGCTGGTTGCGGGTCTCTCGATTAATCATACTGTTGGGTAGGAATATAACTAAAAGCATATTGGAAGAATGGAGGTGCAGAATCCGCTATACTATTGAATATTGATACTGGGATGCTAAGAAGACGGGGATAATAAAGTCTGCAATATAACAACTTAAAGGTTTGGTAAACTTTGACTTTTGGTGGATTAAGTTATGAATAAACCGATATAAGTTTCTTATTATTTAGTCTCTTTGTTGCTTTCTTCAATTGCTTAGACAATACTTTTTCATTAACACCTCTAAACACATGCCCACCTGAATTTCCATCTCATGGTTACGATGAAATCTATGTTATCTACTTATAAAAGTTGGAGGTTCTGAGATTTTAATAAATTAATTAATTTGTAAGAAGTCAGTTGTTAGGTTCTTAAGAAAGTTGTAGGTATGAATTCAAATATTTTTTTTCCTGTACGTTGGTATATGTTGTAGTCTTCATCGTTCTTCTATATATTTGTTGGATTCCTCTTCTCCACTTCTTTGAGTTATATCTATGACCATGCATGTTGTAAAATAAGCACAGTATAAGATTCCCAACAACATGTATGCATCGCACTAACTTTATATACAAGGAGGCATCATAGGCTATTCAAGCCAATCCTTTGAATAAGTTTTTTTATGAGAACATTTGATGTTAAAGGGTGATCTTATGAAAACTAATTCTGAAAAAATGAAGGAGTTACACTCAAGAATCTATTTGCCTAGAAAAATAGTGAGGCATCTTCATGATTCACCTCTTTCCTACCATTGTTTTAAGGTATGTGAGTATCTTATATTTTAGACTCCCTAACTGTACCTCAAACTATAGTATATGAAAATATATTTGTACTACATGTTATAAAAGAAACACAACAAACTAATACTAATTAACAAAAGTGAGTTAATTAATATAGAAGATGATACTACTCTGCAATCTGTCTCAAGCTGTAAGTTTTATTCTAATGTTAAAGGTAACTTTTTTCTCTTAGATACCAAATAATTTTGATAAAGCCTTATTTAAAAAGTACATGGTGTTTTTTTTTATTGACTGTGGATGGATGTAAAAATAGTTGAGCAGATAGTATGGCTAAGAGAGATAGATAGATGGAGCAAATATTAATCTTGATGTGCAGAGAGGTTTTTGCTTGAGATTTTTATTGGAGACTAACGATTGTCAAATCATCATTTTACCCCCACTGAGAGTCTGAGAAACAATAGATCTTTTATCTTAACTACGTATTAACCAAATGCATTAGTTTCAACACACTTTTTGAGAAACTTTTACCCAGTAACATGTCTATGTAAATTCATATTGACAATTTTCAACATACCCCCTCTATGATGTTCAGTGTTCATTTTTTTTTTTTTTTTTTATATTAGTTTAATATTGTAGTTGTAGTGTGTTAAATTAGCAACTAAAGTAGTCAGAACTTAAAAAGGATCATGTTAAATTATTACCCAAAACTGTAAATCTCATTTTAATTTCACAATTTTATTTTATTTATGTTGTAATGTTATACCAATAGGTGATGAAATGAGTTATATCCTCTCAAAAACTTATCATACATCGTTATAATCTAAGCATAATGAGCTAGCTAGAGTGCAAGTGAGTTTTTGAACTGTACATAGATTGGTAGAATATAGACGTTACTACGTTATCGGCTATTTTTATTGTAACATTCTGTCAAGCACTTATCGTATTCTCAAACACTTTCTCACTAGGTGTTTAGCGAAATATGTTAATCTCACATAACCGTGGCTCTCTCTCTTTGTGTTGTTGTTGTTGTTGCCTCTATCTCAGGTAATTTTAAATCCTTCAGCTATGTTTTGTTAATTTTAACTCCTTTATCTTTCATTTATGAATGCTTATCTACGTTTCTAGCATATCTCTTTGTAAAAAAATTCATCTCAAAATCTCAACTTACAAACAAACCCATAAAGCCTCTTCTAGCGTCCTGCTCTTTACAAACAAACTCTCAATTTAAAAGACCAATTTGAAAAGTATATGATTTGATATCATTTTGCTCTTTACGATCTATCATTCTCAACAATCTTGCAACAATTTTGCAAATAGACATGTTGAGATTTGAGAGTACTATAGTATATCCTTCTTTGTGCCAAGTTGTCTATCGCAACATAGTCTGTCAACTATTTGTTAATACCATGTACCATCCTTTGAGCTTCCATCCTTTGACAGCATATGTCAGAAGTAGTATTTGTTAATTAGAATTAGGGAAGAAATGTTGACAAAATTTAGGGGTAGCTATTATTAATTAATGAGTGTCTAACAATTCTTAATGTCTATCTCCAAATGGCCCAGAATCAAGCAATTAAACCCAGTGGAAATCAAGGAACGTGACCATTTTCAGGAAAAAAAAATGATCACTGGGGGATCCATGATATCTATAGTGAAAGGAACCGTCTTATACTCACTGGCACAGTAGAGGTTACAGATTTCTGGAACTTATGTTTGATTGGGTCACTACATTATGTAGTTTAATCTATACTTTTATATTTATTTTGTGGTTTGTACGACAGACTCCCTTGTTATTTTTATTTTATTTTATTTTATTTTTTTTTGTCCTCTAATCTCACTCCCTTTCAAGCTAGGTTTACAGATGAGCTCATGTGCAAGTGAATCGTGGTAACCAAATTCAAATGTAGGTTAGTTATTGCTTAGTAGTCTTTAAAGGTTTGATATCATATCTAATCATCCAAATAAGTACACGTCATTACGGGACATGCATTTGAAATTTACGAGACATTGCAGCTATGTTTTGAAAAATCCTACCATATGCTTTCCTATGGACAATGTAAACGACAAGGAACGAGACTATTTTCAACACTATCACTCTAAATATCAACAAAGTGGTTATGACGGTGATAAGCCACTTATGGGACTGGTTGGATATATATAACCAATAGAGGTGTTGACATGAAAATGGTCATATATAGCTTCTCAAAATTTATTAATGATTGGCAAGGATTGACTATGGATAGGTGGTAGCAGCTGGGTACTATTCAAACAGAGGGAGATGATGCAGGGAAACAGTGCAACAAGTTTCACATGGCAGCAGTGCAGCACAGAGAGAAACACAGTGCATGAACAAACTTTTGATAGGTTTTTGGCAACACTACAGTAACGGGCCCCCTGCAGTAAATATTTTCTTTCTTTTCTGGTAAGTTGTTTTAATATGTTGATAGTGTGATATTTGAACCTGACGGTGCATTTAAACATGTCGATCAGGGATGTATTGTTTTGACATTGATATAAAAAAATCATTTGTGACATTGATTTGAGTGTTTTATGGCATTCTGCAGTGTGAGTTTTATTATTATGTATGATTCAGAAATTGTGAGCCTTAGACTTTGTGAGTATTGCCTCTGCAAGAGATAGGATAGGCATGTATGCTTGCTTGAAGAATAAACAACTTACATTCTAGAATGCGTGCTCAAAAAGTGAGTTAAAATTTTACCACCACCATCTGTATTGAGTTTATACCACGATGTCGGATGTACAGCCTATCAAACAATAGTCATACAATGAAACCTTAATGGCTTATATAAAATCCTATCTACCATCTTAAAACCATTATCACAATTACTCCAAGTATTTCTATACATTACTATGTGAGCTCCAATTTCAAACCAAACAACTCTAGCATAGTCTCATCTTGCTCCTCAGATAAATTGGATAAAGGGTTTTCCTCATTGATAGTAATTGTTAGTACTAATGTATACATCATGATCAATTCTGCATAAGAATAATTATCAGAGAATGAAAAATAGTTGAAACTACCATGGCAAAGCCACGGGTACAACTAGTGATTACTATAAAAGGTAAAAGATTTGGTTTAAAAGTATTTACTTATTAAATTACTTATATTATTTATTATTGCAGTTAAAACCTGCATTATTTCAACTGTTTCGTATGGTTAATCGTCATGCATGATTAGATAGTATTTTGGAAATGTGAGTCACTACTGAGCAAGTGGAAATGCTCACCCTATCATTAATCCCTTTTCAGTTAAACAGTTGCTCGAGGATAGATCGATTCAGCAGATATGGTTGTGCAGAGGTTACAGAGGGTATTGATATAGGTATTCTCACGATAGATGTGTTTAGTACAAATTTTGTATAGAGGTGATCGTAGTTGTATTATCCTGTTTTGTATTAAGTTATGTATTTTTAATGCTAATTATCATTCAGAACTTTGTATTATTATATTATTATCATGGGTTGGGTTGTTCGAGTGCCTCGAGATCTGACATTTAATCATTGGGATTCGTGTTATGATTTTGGGGCGTTACAGGTAGCAACATCATATTCTCTAATGATTCATATAGTAGGGGAGGAATACTAGAGAAATATCAAATCGTTTGGTAGCCTTGTATACAGCTAATGGAACTCATTGTTTGGATATGCAACCGGAACCGGAAACGAGTATAACCCAAAATAGTTAGTTTTAGTTGAGCAGCAAACTTCAGAGATCAAAGTCATGAAAAGATTCTGAGGTTAGGTTAGGAATTTATCTTGAGAAATTTATTTATTTAGAAAAAAAAAATTGGGGGGTGCCCTCAAGAGTGGGTATGCATTTCCCTGCCGTGGACGCTTGGTATAAGGATTTTTTGTTGGGCCGAGTCTGTATTGAGTTAATAATTTCTAATCTGGTAGGCTGGGCCCAAATCCTTAACCTCTTCTTTTGGGAAAATCCTAGCATCGGTAAGCTCCCCACCTATCCCTGGGCAACTAATGTAACTGCATCAATATTATTTAAAATATTGTTTTTCGAGTTTATGTCCGATGTGGGACATTAATTTTGGTGTGTCTACGTCAGATAATCTGAATCCAATACATGGAGCTCGCGGCTTCTGTCTAATAGAACCTTAAAGAAATTACTTTCTACTCTCTAGAGTATCGATCAAGATTTACTGACATGAGAAGTGTGCCCTTAAATTTCAAGAAAAATCATGATTAAAAGTACCCTTACCTTACACCCTTTTATAAGCAAAAAAAAAAGTAAAGAAAGGATGATTCACCACATTTTTTTTTTACAGATATTCCAATTCTTCAATTAACATGAATTTGACTTGTAATCAGCAGACAAATGGAGGAGCTGTTGATCGGTTCACTTTGCTTATTATGACACAAGCTTTATCAATCAAACCCCTCTTCATCAGCACTGCTATCTCCAAACATCGCAGCCATTTTTATTGCCACTTTTGCAGCCATTTCCCTCCTCTGGAAATCGGGCATCAACCTCAAGTTGCCACGAACATTACCAATTTCATTCATGAGCTGTTCCACATCTTCAAAACCAAAACGCATATCTCCATCCTGTTGAGTGGTACTGACCAGGTCATCATCATTGTCAACAGCCTCTGCATCAGAATTTTGTTGTGCTCGAGATTCCGAGTTTGATGGCTGCACATTGCTTGGATTAGAGTTCGTATCAGGTTCTTTGCCATCTTGTATCAGTACACAACCTAATCCTATCATCGAAGCATCAGTGTAAACAACATAATCTTTGTCAGGATCGGGAACTGTCAAGATCGGGAACTACCTTAAAGAGAGCAGTCCTGTGAAAAGATTTGACTGGCCAGGCCACCAATTTATCTACACCAACCAGGATAAGTAAATGATTCTATTTTTGCTAAAGTACAATGCTTATATGATACTATCCTAAATAAAACTGCTTATATATAATTGGAAACTTTGGAAAAAAAGATATTTGTTTTTTGTGGAATCAGATTCTGGTTTTGATCTTACTAATAATATACAGAATGTGGTAGAATGGATTGCTCATCCTGATGGTGTTTATAAGGCTAATTTTGATGGTGGTATTAATAGGAATACATGTATTGTTGCGGTGGGTGTATTGATCAGAGATTCAGATAGTAAAGTGATAGTCTGTGGATATCGTATTGTTAAAGAAAGTGATGCTGAGGTTGTTGAAGCCATTGCTGCAGAGTGTGCCGTCATGTTAGCAATAAAGTGTCAGATCAGGAAAGTTATTTTTGAAGGAGATTGTCAAAATGTTGTTGCTACGCTAAATGCCAAAGATGAAGATAGAGTTTGCTGGGCTGAAGGCAGGGCTCCCCTCATCTTCACACTCTTCCTCTCGATCAGGAGAACCAGCTTCGTCACCAGAACAAGTCCGTTCATCATCAAACTCATATTCACCAGCACCATCACCGCTAAGGTGGTCATTTTGGGAGTCACTACCCTCAGACATCTCTCAGAAATTACAAAACAAAGTAAATAGAAACGAAAGAAGAAAGAAAAAAGCAAGAGAATACAAACTCACCTCAAAAACTCTCAAGACCTTCAGGTCGCAATGGCAAAACAGCAGCAGTTCGAGAGAGTAAATGAAGAAAGTAAGAAACTTTGCTTACAAGCTACAGTTTAAATACTAGTACAAACGAGATCCCAGCCATCGAATCACATAGCATCAACGGGCAAGATCAAACGAAGGCACCCACGACCTTTGCAGTTATTACCCACTCGTCCGACGATTCATATCCACCGTTGGATCAATCCACGTGTCCAGCAAAGAGAAATCAGTAAGGAGTACTTCAGTTGCCATAATCTCATCTGGTAACTGCTCGAGGAAACTTCTCCACTTCCCCGTAAAGGCGCAATGATGATACGAGATAAGCATGCATGACCACCACGTGTAAAAGTCAGAAATTCAAAAAGCAAACTTCAAATCAGCTAACATCGATCAGAGCTCAACACGTCTTTTCAGCCCGATTTCTTTATCGACCTAAAAAGAGGGGGCTTATGTAGGGGTACTATATGCTCCAGCCAATCAAAACACGACACATGGCCTACTCATCATTCTCACAGGTCGTTCACTGCTCGACCTACTTGAAGGCCGATCAGAGTAGCTCGACTATACGACCTAGGACGACCTCTTCGTATGCACGTGCCCTAAATCAACGCATAGAGAATATCTCCAGCTGTTACACAATCATGGCAGCTGTTACACAATCATTGGAGAATATCACACAATCATTGGAGAACATTACACAATCATAAAGATGTCGGAGAATCCGCAAGATCCCATGATCTTCGCCCTTTCATCTTTTATATAATCAGAACTACCATGGCTTGATCTATAAGTTCCATTCCCTCGAGCTAAAGTACGTAGGCAATCTCGATCTCATCGAGGTGCAGCCACCCCCGATCTCAAACTCCCCCTTTGGTCAGTCCAACAACGACCTGACCCAATGAATGCATTAATCTAGAAATAGGTTAATACAAATAACAACTTTGATTGCTACTCTACAGCTACGTTTAATAGCAAATTCCATTAACTTCAATGATTTGAATCCCCATGAACGATGATTGAGAGAGTTCGAAAGTCAAGAACTTGGTGGGAGTTGGACAGCGTGCTATAGATTTCTCACGGTTGGAGGAAGAAGACGATGTATTATTGCTTGATCATGTAAGCACTCAACTTCGTGAAGTTATTTACCATTTATTAATTGCCAAAATTTTCAACAATAAGCCAGTTGGACTTATACAGTACATAATTTAGCTGGGTGCAAGATAGCACATAAGATGCCAAACCAGTTTTTTATGAAGTAACAAAAGGAAACTGGTTCTGTTCTGAAGGTGACTGATCTTGTTGAATCCCAAAATTACAAAAGTATGCAGTAAATTTGTGATGTTACTAAAATCAGAAGTATGCATGACCAGTCTAGTTGTATGAATGACTTGTTAACAATTGACAGCACATGAAATCTCTTTATTTCTATTAATGCAGACGTTTAAAACAGGTATTTTCTCTTGTTTCTAACTGTTTAGTGATATGTATATATTTCCCCTTTATACAGGTGAAGAAGTTGGAAAGGGAGAAAAGACTAGGAGCCATTGTGGACCGCAACTTAACTAGGAATTACAACAGTCAAGAGGTAGAGATGATGATCAAAGTTGCTCTACTTTGTACTCAACCATCACCCGAAGAGCGGCCAACAATGTCAGAGGTGGTGCGGATGTTGGAAGAGGAAGGACCGGCACAGAGGTGGGAAGAATGGCAGCAAGTCGAGATTAATCGAAGACAGGAATACGAAAGATTGCAGATGAGATTTGACTGGGGAGAAGATTTGACGTAATTTCACTATTCACAGGACTGCTCTCTTTAAGGTAGTTTAGATTTAGATTATCATTGGTGTCGAATGTCGATGTGATTAATCAAAAGATTGTTGTAACGGTAACATACACCCCCAAAAGGATAGATACTCAACTGTGCAAAACCCTAGCCCCTATTGCTTGTAATAGATACTCTTAGGCAGTATATATATTATATAAGTTGGTTGCCAATTGCAACATTGATCAACACATATCAATAAATTGTGATAAATGTATTGCTTGCTCTGAGGATCAGGATCAACTGTACCACTCTAACCAATCTGAGTAACCTGCACTGCTGAATTAGTAAAAGACACAACTGCAATAATATGCAAATAGGCATCCACAACCTCAAAACACAGCATTGCTTTGCGGTAGCTACAGCCTTCACATACACATCAAAGCCACACCATTCTTTTTTTTTTTTTTGCTAGCAAAAGCCACAGCATTCTAGAATTTCACAAGTACAAGTCATTGTTCAGGGTAACTGGTAGGATACATACTCAAGCAATGAAACAACTCAAGTAAGCTGCTATTTCTGATGGCATTAATTTTCAAATTGTAGATGTAACACAAACACTCCGATAGATAAAGTAACTAAAGAATTACTTTTAAAAGATGACATTAATGTTCAACATGGATATGAATCATATAATATTGTTCTCCCACTAAAATTAGCAATGCCTCTGCAGAATAAGGTATTCCAATTTTCACAATACATTATTTGATATGTGTTTGATAAGAAAAGAGGCTCTACTAGAAGTCTAGAACTGATCCATGTTTATATACAAGAAAAGGTCATGGAGCAGAACAGTCAGACAAACGGAAGACAAAATTATATCAAACCATATACAGAGAACTGATCCAAGACTCTGCTTATAGGGTCCATCTTAACAAAAAACAAGACATCACCTAAAATATATTTGATTTGTTTTGAAGATGACACTAACCTAAAAGCTTAACAAGGAATTGCAACACTTTCAGCCTTCCTTCAAATTAAATATTTTTATTACGATAGAATAAAAATACCTTTTCTTTCTACGAATCTACAGACTGCAATACACCATGGCGAGATTGAGATGTCCTCCTTGGAAAGCAAAATAGCGCAACTTCGGTACCCGATTCCTTCCCATAACGCTTTGTCCAGTGAAACATCAAACAAGTTTTGATACTTCATATTGCTAAAATAGCTCCAAATCATGTTTTCTGAGACATTGTTGTGCCCATTTAGTAAAAAATATGCGTTTCACTGCTCGACCCAGATAAGTAACTATTTTATCTGAGCTGGTGGTAGCTCGAGGCCTAGCGATCTTGTTTCGAGCCCACAGGTCGTTACTCCTCCGACCTCCCTTCCAAAGATGCCTTCTGGGTCGAGCAGGAAAAGGTCGTCCTCTGGGAATTTGAAGTTGATAGAGCAACCTCCAGTCATCCCCTCTTTTGTCCCTTCGAAAGTTTTGAAAGCTTTTGAGCCTACTCCCTTGTCTAGAAAGTGTGTTGTTCGTTATTCTGGTAAAGGTAAGGGTGCCTCATCTGAATTTTGACTTGGTCCCTTTGAATATCTTGACGGCCAAGGAGGGAAGCACGTAGTTTATGACAATAAAAGTGCTATAGATGACCCTTGTGTTGCCCGAGCTGTTAACGAGGGCACCATTCTGGATGCTGAAGCTCGAATGGTCAAGTTTCAAAGTCTTCTTGTAACCTGCTCGAAGATAAATTCTGCTCTTTCTCTGGTGAGTTTTAAGAATAATGTTTGATTCCTTTAACTTTGTGTTGATTGCTTTCTGACTGTGTTATTTGTGTAGCTCAATGCTAGCTTCCAGGAAGTGCGTCTGGTTGCTGAGGTTGGAGCTAGGGCTGAGATCGAGCAGAACGATCTGAATGACAAGCTCGAGCAGGCCAGAAACGTTGCTCTTGTTGCCGAGACTAAGGTAAGGGACAGGGTTAGGGAGATTATAGCTTTGAAGAAAGAGATGGAGGGCTTGCAAGGAGAGGTTACTGCTGCTAAGGAATCTGTTGCGTACTGGGAGGGCTTCTGCAGAAAGAATGGTGCTGAGTGGCAAGAGTATTGTGACAATCTCAAGAAACAGCTGTTGGGGTCGCCCGAGGGAGAGGAGACGTCGGTTGTTGATGAGCCTACTCCAGCTGCAACGCATGATGCCTTGATGGGCCCTAATGAAGAAGCAAGAGAACTCCAGAACGAGCAGGTCGATCAAGATGACCAGATGCAGCAGCAGTGGTGGAGTTCCTCATTGGCTCCCTTCCTGGGGCGAACACCCATGTTAAGGTAGTTTGGTGTAGATAAATTGGTGGCCCATGGTAGTACAAGTCCATAGTATTTAGAGTGGATAGGTGTTGATGTAATGCGAACACTTCGTACCTTCCTACAAGGATGAGCTGGCCTGGTTCACCTATTTCTTAACTTATTTGAGAAACCAGAGAGAGAGAGAGTTGCATGCTTCATCACTTTATATAGCAGAAGTTGTCTCATTTTGGAATAGGGAGTAAAGTTAGGAAAGGGATTAACATGAGAAATTAATTAAAACAAGTTAATATATATGTAAGTGCTTATCACTTTCTTTCTTCCTGCTCAAAACTTACCGTCCTATATGGGTGTCTTGGTTGGCAATGAAAGCCTGTCTCTTTCTTTCATAATTTCTCTGTTGAGATAGAAATTCCAGCAAGGTGACTTTTTGTTTAGAGAAATAGGTAATGGAGGAAGAAAGTAAACTCAAGGGATTCTCTAGATGTGTTGGGATTTCAGGTATTATATAATATAGGTTCATGATTCATGAAGTGATTATAGGAGGATTTGATTTACAAGATGAAGGTTTCAATAGCTCAGTATAATTACAACCCAAAGCTCGGCAATTACGGTTCAATAAGGGTATAAAAATGATAGGAAGTTGGTGTTTTGATCTGTAATTAACTGGCTGTGATTGGGAGTTGGGACAATACATAAAGGGCATTGCTCATGGTTTTTATGGCCTGATTGGGATGTGGGGTTTTAAAGCCATATAGAATTCAGCTTGGTCGAGATTTATAATGCTTTGGAAGTGGATTTTAATGGCACGAAGTTGCCGGTAAACACTTCACCTAAACTTGTGAAATGATATTAATTTGAATAGTACTAATTTAGACTTATGTATACACAACCGTGTTTTAAGGATATCGGCATTTCTAGTTGAGTGTTTTTGAGCTTAAAATTTAGAAGGAAGTTAAGGAGCTAACGAGCAAGAGGTAGGGACTTACATTTCTTTTATACTGTTTTTCATGTGTCATATTTTAAATGTTACAAATTAATTGATATATTATTGATGATAAAAATGCATGCATGGTTTTGTTTGGTATATATAGATTACTCGTGGTTTATCGATTATAGCTTTTATTAAAGTGATTAGTTACAGATATTGTAGGGGTACTATATACAACATACATGTGGCACCATCTCTACCGTTCATCATAGTGCCACGTGTCAACATCTAATGGGCTCTCTCTTGATGACACAAGTTACAAAGTTAAAGCCAATTACTACAAAGATATTCTCTCATTATTACCCTAGTAAATGCTAAGAATGGAGTTACATTGTAGCCTATAAATATGAAGGCAAGCTACTCATTCTAGGCATGTTCTTATCTTCTCACATGTTCTGATCTGCTGATAGTCTAATGCTCTCAACACGATCTCATGGTGAGGTCTCATGATCAACGACCTCCCCAATCTCTCATGATGAGACCTCACCTCTCAGGTCTCATCTCTCTCGAGCTCTCCTCATAATCGAGCTCCCATTTTGTATCATCACCACTACTATAATAAACTTCTTTCTCCCTCTCCGTGGATGTAGGCACAATTGCCGAACCACGTATACAATGGTGTTCATGTCTCTACTTTATTATTGTTGTTCATCATCATCATTCATTAATGTATTGACCAACCTCACAAAAATGGTTAATACAGATATCATGTTTTATACTGAAGTTATTAAAACAGTATATGTATATTGAAATGGTTTTATAAACGAAAAAGCTATCGAGGTTTTTATTGCATCTCTTTTCCAGAATGGGAAAAGGGAAATGGATTTTGTATGTGGGATGTGAGATCCCAGTTGTATGTTGGTATGGTGTGAGGTTCCTGAATTGGGTATATGATCTGGGTGCTTACACGAACATATTATTACAGATCGGATTATAATCCCTTTGGCTTTGGCCCGGGTAGGGTAGCCATGAATAGGGGATAGTCTCTCCAGGTTTGGCCCGGGTAGGGTAACCGTGAAAAGGGGACTGGTTTGATGGTTGATAAATTCAGGGACTCGTCACACATGCCAGATTAAAATTAATTGTTATTAAAAGACACTTATATATTATATATATATATATATATATATATATATATATATATATATATTGTATCACGAGGCGGTCTGACAAGAGATCTGTGAATTCCTACAAGAATGAATTGTTGTTATATTTCGGAGACGACAATTCTTTCTAGGATTACATACGCGTTGTTCACCTTTAGATGGTGAATGGGCACTTTCTAGAGGCGAACCCTGTTGGATGTTTCCGGGAATTCCTCTTCTACCTTTCTGGATTACCATGCTTTTAGTGGTACGTTGTTGGTGGTTAGTGTGTTGTGGAGATACATGTTACCTCGAGGAGGTTTAGACACGAGGGGTGAGAGTTAGTCTACTCCTGGACGTGTGTCAGGATCCTGTGCAGTCTGCAGTCGTCGAACGATTGACCACCGTAAGTTAGGGACTCCTCGTATCAGGAGACGTGGTCAAAGGGCCCACCTGAGCCCTAAAAGAGGGTTAGTCTTCGGGCACAAAAACGGTAATCACTACCCGACCGGATAATCAGGAAAACAACGGTACAGGTTCACACTGGAAAGTACTGAACCAAGATGATTTGCCTGGGGCTGAGACTGAGTTCCAGTCGTATTCTCACCACTCTAATAGGATGCAGCTACCCGACTTATTGTATGGATGCATGGTTAGTATTTCTATATTATACTGTGTGTGGACACACAAACATGGGAGACAAACATAACTAGACAAAGACAGAATATGGTCTTTAAAAAACTTGAAAAGCTCTTGAAAATTAAGAGAATAAAAATTTCTACAGCAAAGCTGTTGTGAGACAAAAATGGGTCGAAGGGTTGTTGCATTACCTCCGGCTTAGATGTCTGTTCTATCAAGCCAGATGTTCGAATTATACTATGTCTTTGTACAATGAAGGGTAGGGCAGACTATAAAAATTAACATTGGACTGTCAGTGATTCATTTTTTTGACCGACATTACCAGATTGGTGATGAGTCCACACCAAAACATCCTCAGATGTGCTTTCCAAAGACAATGGAATGCCCTTTATAGTTTGAATCGGTTAGGGGTGGGGGGATAATGTATGGAATAGATAAATAGTTTGCTAATAGTTTTGGTTCTCACTGTGATATATTAAGTAATATTTTTTTTATTAAGAATATTTTTATCAATTATGTTGGTGATGTCCGGTTAGTATAAGTTGCTTTCTCTTGACACCATAAAAACTTTCCATAATGTAATGTTGGAAGCTTTATCTTTAAATCTTTAGCAGTGACCCATTGTGGCAGAAATATATTTTGTCAGTTGAGACAAATCTCAGTTATAAACAAGTGTGAATGACTTCTATATATTTTGGGGGTTAGACAAACATAGCTGGCTTCTATACTGGGTTGGGTTGATTTAAGGTGTATTTTGGGCCGACAAAGATATGTTCTTACTGTTTCGATTTTTATTTAACTCACCGATTTCAATTTATATTTTCTTATATTAAAATCAACCAATATTCTTTATTTCTTCTCCTCATACATAAAACTTAATGAACTTTTGTTTAAAATTGGTTTTATTCTGAACAAGATTTTGGAATTAATATTTTGTAAATGTTCGGGTTATCCATTAATTTGCATATCTCCTGCTCTGAGTTCCCTGTTCCATACCCCTCCTCTCATCTCCCATTATAATAATCTCTTTGTCATCTACACCCTGATGCATAATCTCTTTGTCTTCTACACACCTGCTTTAATCTTGGATTATCAAGTACTTTATACTTCTTCCCAATTGTGGAACAATTTGTATTATCTACAACACTATGTTTTTTAATGGACAATTGAGGCAGTTTATTTAATACAATTTACATAATAATGCTTTTAGCCATGATTGTTAATGGTTATGTATGAAACCAAGTTTACATCAAATTGATTTAAATTTTAGATTCCCATTGTCATGAAAATCACATTAGTGTGTTGATGGGTTGTGTTTAAATGGTACTAGAGTGTGCACTGGAAGGGGAGGAGGGTATATAGATCTTAAGGAATGTTGAACACTAGGGAGTAGGGAGAGTCCACAGCTTGATTGTGACGGTTGAACTACATACAATCAAATAGTTGAACTTCGGAATTTATTTTCTACTTTGAAATTTATTGTTGAACACTTGAACATACTATCAACTTTGGAATTTACATACCCAATTCGTATTGAACTTTGTTTTGAGACTTTGTAGTTATCAAGTTAATCGAACTATAGTCATTGAATTAACAGGTGAACTAGCTAATGTATTTGCAAGCACATTAGCCAGTTCTTAATTTTAAGTTGATTCAATTATTCATCAAACGTTAAGAATCACGTATCTTTTCCAAACTGAGTATTAGTGTATTACAAGCTACTGAATTATAAGTCTCTTCAATGTTTCTTTATTTTAAAGCTAACCTATGAAGACAAACTTAAAATTAATTTGTTACAATCCTTTTTATCCACTAGCTCTCTCTGCAATGTGGCTAGCTGAAATATGGCTACACAATATACAATCCTTTGTTACGTAGTTCTCTCTCTCAAATTGATGTAAGCAAAAAGATCCTACTATTTATAATATTGTTCTTCATTGTTTCTGTTTTGTGCATATATGTTTTTGTAACTTACTGTTTGTGTGAGAGAATCAGAAAAGCATGAAATAATAAATTTCAGTAATTTCTAAATCAATTCAACAATTGGCGATCATGTTTTGAGTAGTTTTACATGTTATGCAGGTCCACTATCTTGAACATCGTCAAGAGTAAGCTTTTGTTTAAGTCTGCAAAACTTTATTGTACGAGCTGGTTGCGGGTCTCTCGATTAATCATACTGTTGGGTAGGAATATAACTAAAAGCATATTGGAAGAATGGAGGTGCAGAATCCGCTATACTATTGAATATTGATACTGGGATGCTAAGAAGACGGGGATAATAAAGTCTGCAATATAACAACTTAAAGGTTTGGTAAACTTTGACTTTTGGTGGATTAAGTTATGAATAAACCGATATAAGTTTCTTATTATTTAGTCTCTTTGTTGCTTTCTTCAATTGCTTAGACAATACTTTTTCATTAACACCTCTAAACACATGCCCACCTGAATTTCCATCTCATGGTTACGATGAAATCTATGTTATCTACTTATAAAAGTTGGAGGTTCTGAGATTTTAATAAATTAATTAATTTGTAAGAAGTCAGTTGTTAGGTTCTTAAGAAAGTTGTAGGTATGAATTCAAATATTTTTTTTCCTGTACGTTGGTATATGTTGTAGTCTTCATCGTTCTTCTATATATTTGTTGGATTCCTCTTCTCCACTTCTTTGAGTTATATCTATGACCATGCATGTTGTAAAATAAGCACAGTATAAGATTCCCAACAACATGTATGCATCGCACTAACTTTATATACAAGGAGGCATCATAGGCTATTCAAGCCAATCCTTTGAATAAGTTTTTTTATGAGAACATTTGATGTTAAAGGGTGATCTTATGAAAACTAATTCTGAAAAAATGAAGGAGTTACACTCAAGAATCTATTTGCCTAGAAAAATAGTGAGGCATCTTCATGATTCACCTCTTTCCTACCATTGTTTTAAGGTATGTGAGTATCTTATATTTTAGACTCCCTAACTGTACCTCAAACTATAGTATATGAAAATATATTTGTACTACATGTTATAAAAGAAACACAACAAACTAATACTAATTAACAAAAGTGAGTTAATTAATATAGAAGATGATACTACTCTGCAATCTGTCTCAAGCTGTAAGTTTTATTCTAATGTTAAAGGTAACTTTTTTCTCTTAGATACCAAATAATTTTGATAAAGCCTTATTTAAAAAGTACATGGTGTTTTTTTTTATTGACTGTGGATGGATGTAAAAATAGTTGAGCAGATAGTATGGCTAAGAGAGATAGATAGATGGAGCAAATATTAATCTTGATGTGCAGAGAGGTTTTTGCTTGAGATTTTTATTGGAGACTAACGATTGTCAAATCATCATTTTACCCCCACTGAGAGTCTGAGAAACAATAGATCTTTTATCTTAACTACGTATTAACCAAATGCATTAGTTTCAACACACTTTTTGAGAAACTTTTACCCAGTAACATGTCTATGTAAATTCATATTGACAATTTTCAACATACCCCCTCTATGATGTTCAGTGTTCATTTTTTTTTTTTTTTTTTATATTAGTTTAATATTGTAGTTGTAGTGTGTTAAATTAGCAACTAAAGTAGTCAGAACTTAAAAAGGATCATGTTAAATTATTACCCAAAACTGTAAATCTCATTTTAATTTCACAATTTTATTTTATTTATGTTGTAATGTTATACCAATAGGTGATGAAATGAGTTATATCCTCTCAAAAACTTATCATACATCGTTATAATCTAAGCATAATGAGCTAGCTAGAGTGCAAGTGAGTTTTTGAACTGTACATAGATTGGTAGAATATAGACGTTACTACGTTATCGGCTATTTTTATTGTAACATTCTGTCAAGCACTTATCGTATTCTCAAACACTTTCTCACTAGGTGTTTAGCGAAATATGTTAATCTCACATAACCGTGGCTCTCTCTCTTTGTGTTGTTGTTGTTGTTGCCTCTATCTCAGGTAATTTTAAATCCTTCAGCTATGTTTTGTTAATTTTAACTCCTTTATCTTTCATTTATGAATGCTTATCTACGTTTCTAGCATATCTCTTTGTAAAAAAATTCATCTCAAAATCTCAACTTACAAACAAACCCATAAAGCCTCTTCTAGCGTCCTGCTCTTTACAAACAAACTCTCAATTTAAAAGACCAATTTGAAAAGTATATGATTTGATATCATTTTGCTCTTTACGATCTATCATTCTCAACAATCTTGCAACAATTTTGCAAATAGACATGTTGAGATTTGAGAGTACTATAGTATATCCTTCTTTGTGCCAAGTTGTCTATCGCAACATAGTCTGTCAACTATTTGTTAATACCATGTACCATCCTTTGAGCTTCCATCCTTTGACAGCATATGTCAGAAGTAGTATTTGTTAATTAGAATTAGGGAAGAAATGTTGACAAAATTTAGGGGTAGCTATTATTAATTAATGAGTGTCTAACAATTCTTAATGTCTATCTCCAAATGGCCCAGAATCAAGCAATTAAACCCAGTGGAAATCAAGGAACGTGACCATTTTCAGGAAAAAAAAATGATCACTGGGGGATCCATGATATCTATAGTGAAAGGAACCGTCTTATACTCACTGGCACAGTAGAGGTTACAGATTTCTGGAACTTATGTTTGATTGGGTCACTACATTATGTAGTTTAATCTATACTTTTATATTTATTTTGTGGTTTGTACGACAGACTCCCTTGTTATTTTTATTTTATTTTATTTTATTTTTTTTTGTCCTCTAATCTCACTCCCTTTCAAGCTAGGTTTACAGATGAGCTCATGTGCAAGTGAATCGTGGTAACCAAATTCAAATGTAGGTTAGTTATTGCTTAGTAGTCTTTAAAGGTTTGATATCATATCTAATCATCCAAATAAGTACACGTCATTACGGGACATGCATTTGAAATTTACGAGACATTGCAGCTATGTTTTGAAAAATCCTACCATATGCTTTCCTATGGACAATGTAAACGACAAGGAACGAGACTATTTTCAACACTATCACTCTAAATATCAACAAAGTGGTTATGACGGTGATAAGCCACTTATGGGACTGGTTGGATATATATAACCAATAGAGGTGTTGACATGAAAATGGTCATATATAGCTTCTCAAAATTTATTAATGATTGGCAAGGATTGACTATGGATAGGTGGTAGCAGCTGGGTACTATTCAAACAGAGGGAGATGATGCAGGGAAACAGTGCAACAAGTTTCACATGGCAGCAGTGCAGCACAGAGAGAAACACAGTGCATGAACAAACTTTTGATAGGTTTTTGGCAACACTACAGTAACGGGCCCCCTGCAGTAAATATTTTCTTTCTTTTCTGGTAAGTTGTTTTAATATGTTGATAGTGTGATATTTGAACCTGACGGTGCATTTAAACATGTCGATCAGGGATGTATTGTTTTGACATTGATATAAAAAAATCATTTGTGACATTGATTTGAGTGTTTTATGGCATTCTGCAGTGTGAGTTTTATTATTATGTATGATTCAGAAATTGTGAGCCTTAGACTTTGTGAGTATTGCCTCTGCAAGAGATAGGATAGGCATGTATGCTTGCTTGAAGAATAAACAACTTACATTCTAGAATGCGTGCTCAAAAAGTGAGTTAAAATTTTACCACCACCATCTGTATTGAGTTTATACCACGATGTCGGATGTACAGCCTATCAAACAATAGTCATACAATGAAACCTTAATGGCTTATATAAAATCCTATCTACCATCTTAAAACCATTATCACAATTACTCCAAGTATTTCTATACATTACTATGTGAGCTCCAATTTCAAACCAAACAACTCTAGCATAGTCTCATCTTGCTCCTCAGATAAATTGGATAAAGGGTTTTCCTCATTGATAGTAATTGTTAGTACTAATGTATACATCATGATCAATTCTGCATAAGAATAATTATCAGAGAATGAAAAATAGTTGAAACTACCATGGCAAAGCCACGGGTACAACTAGTGATTACTATAAAAGGTAAAAGATTTGGTTTAAAAGTATTTACTTATTAAATTACTTATATTATTTATTATTGCAGTTAAAACCTGCATTATTTCAACTGTTTCGTATGGTTAATCGTCATGCATGATTAGATAGTATTTTGGAAATGTGAGTCACTACTGAGCAAGTGGAAATGCTCACCCTATCATTAATCCCTTTTCAGTTAAACAGTTGCTCGAGGATAGATCGATTCAGCAGATATGGTTGTGCAGAGGTTACAGAGGGTATTGATATAGGTATTCTCACGATAGATGTGTTTAGTACAAATTTTGTATAGAGGTGATCGTAGTTGTATTATCCTGTTTTGTATTAAGTTATGTATTTTTAATGCTAATTATCATTCAGAACTTTGTATTATTATATTATTATCATGGGTTGGGTTGTTCGAGTGCCTCGAGATCTGACATTTAATCATTGGGATTCGTGTTATGATTTTGGGGCGTTACAGGTAGCAACATCATATTCTCTAATGATTCATATAGTAGGGGAGGAATACTAGAGAAATATCAAATCGTTTGGTAGCCTTGTATACAGCTAATGGAACTCATTGTTTGGATATGCAACCGGAACCGGAAACGAGTATAACCCAAAATAGTTAGTTTTAGTTGAGCAGCAAACTTCAGAGATCAAAGTCATGAAAAGATTCTGAGGTTAGGTTAGGAATTTATCTTGAGAAATTTATTTATTTAGAAAAAAAAAATTGGGGGGTGCCCTCAAGAGTGGGTATGCATTTCCCTGCCGTGGACGCTTGGTATAAGGATTTTTTGTTGGGCCGAGTCTGTATTGAGTTAATAATTTCTAATCTGGTAGGCTGGGCCCAAATCCTTAACCTCTTCTTTTGGGAAAATCCTAGCATCGGTAAGCTCCCCACCTATCCCTGGGCAACTAATGTAACTGCATCAATATTATTTAAAATATTGTTTTTCGAGTTTATGTCCGATGTGGGACATTAATTTTGGTGTGTCTACGTCAGATAATCTGAATCCAATACATGGAGCTCGCGGCTTCTGTCTAATAGAACCTTAAAGAAATTACTTTCTACTCTCTAGAGTATCGATCAAGATTTACTGACATGAGAAGTGTGCCCTTAAATTTCAAGAAAAATCATGATTAAAAGTACCCTTACCTTACACCCTTTTATAAGCAAAAAAAAAAGTAAAGAAAGGATGATTCACCACATTTTTTTTTTACAGATATTCCAATTCTTCAATTAACATGAATTTGACTTGTAATCAGCAGACAAATGGAGGAGCTGTTGATCGGTTCACTTTGCTTATTATGACACAAGCTTTATCAATCAAACCCCTCTTCATCAGCACTGCTATCTCCAAACATCGCAGCCATTTTTATTGCCACTTTTGCAGCCATTTCCCTCCTCTGGAAATCGGGCATCAACCTCAAGTTGCCACGAACATTACCAATTTCATTCATGAGCTGTTCCACATCTTCAAAACCAAAACGCATATCTCCATCCTGTTGAGTGGTACTGACCAGGTCATCATCATTGTCAACAGCCTCTGCATCAGAATTTTGTTGTGCTCGAGATTCCGAGTTTGATGGCTGCACATTGCTTGGATTAGAGTTCGTATCAGGTTCTTTGCCATCTTGTATCAGTACACAACCTAATCCTATCATCGAAGCATCAGTGTAAACAACATAATCTTTGTCAGGATCGGGAACTGTCAAGATCGGGAACTACCTTAAAGAGAGCAGTCCTGTGAAAAGATTTGACTGGCCAGGCCACCAATTTATCTACACCAACCAGGATAAGTAAATGATTCTATTTTTGCTAAAGTACAATGCTTATATGATACTATCCTAAATAAAACTGCTTATATATAATTGGAAACTTTGGAAAAAAAGATATTTGTTTTTTGTGGAATCAGATTCTGGTTTTGATCTTACTAATAATATACAGAATGTGGTAGAATGGATTGCTCATCCTGATGGTGTTTATAAGGCTAATTTTGATGGTGGTATTAATAGGAATACATGTATTGTTGCGGTGGGTGTATTGATCAGAGATTCAGATAGTAAAGTGATAGTCTGTGGATATCGTATTGTTAAAGAAAGTGATGCTGAGGTTGTTGAAGCCATTGCTGCAGAGTGTGCCGTCATGTTAGCAATAAAGTGTCAGATCAGGAAAGTTATTTTTGAAGGAGATTGTCAAAATGTTGTTGCTACGCTAAATGCCAAAGATGAAGATAGAGTTTGCTGGGCTGAAGGCAGGGCTCCCCTCATCTTCACACTCTTCCTCTCGATCAGGAGAACCAGCTTCGTCACCAGAACAAGTCCGTTCATCATCAAACTCATATTCACCAGCACCATCACCGCTAAGGTGGTCATTTTGGGAGTCACTACCCTCAGACATCTCTCAGAAATTACAAAACAAAGTAAATAGAAACGAAAGAAGAAAGAAAAAAGCAAGAGAATACAAACTCACCTCAAAAACTCTCAAGACCTTCAGGTCGCAATGGCAAAACAGCAGCAGTTCGAGAGAGTAAATGAAGAAAGTAAGAAACTTTGCTTACAAGCTACAGTTTAAATACTAGTACAAACGAGATCCCAGCCATCGAATCACATAGCATCAACGGGCAAGATCAAACGAAGGCACCCACGACCTTTGCAGTTATTACCCACTCGTCCGACGATTCATATCCACCGTTGGATCAATCCACGTGTCCAGCAAAGAGAAATCAGTAAGGAGTACTTCAGTTGCCATAATCTCATCTGGTAACTGCTCGAGGAAACTTCTCCACTTCCCCGTAAAGGCGCAATGATGATACGAGATAAGCATGCATGACCACCACGTGTAAAAGTCAGAAATTCAAAAAGCAAACTTCAAATCAGCTAACATCGATCAGAGCTCAACACGTCTTTTCAGCCCGATTTCTTTATCGACCTAAAAAGAGGGGGCTTATGTAGGGGTACTATATGCTCCAGCCAATCAAAACACGACACATGGCCTACTCATCATTCTCACAGGTCGTTCACTGCTCGACCTACTTGAAGGCCGATCAGAGTAGCTCGACTATACGACCTAGGACGACCTCTTCGTATGCACGTGCCCTAAATCAACGCATAGAGAATATCTCCAGCTGTTACACAATCATGGCAGCTGTTACACAATCATTGGAGAATATCACACAATCATTGGAGAACATTACACAATCATAAAGATGTCGGAGAATCCGCAAGATCCCATGATCTTCGCCCTTTCATCTTTTATATAATCAGAACTACCATGGCTTGATCTATAAGTTCCATTCCCTCGAGCTAAAGTACGTAGGCAATCTCGATCTCATCGAGGTGCAGCCACCCCCGATCTCAAACTCCCCCTTTGGTCAGTCCAACAACGACCTGACCCAATGAATGCATTAATCTAGAAATAGGTTAATACAAATAACAACTTTGATTGCTACTCTACAGCTACGTTTAATAGCAAATTCCATTAACTTCAATGATTTGAATCCCCATGAACGATGATTGAGAGAGTTCGAAAGTCAAGAACTTGGTGGGAGTTGGACAGCGTGCTATAGATTTCTCACGGTTGGAGGAAGAAGACGATGTATTATTGCTTGATCATGTAAGCACTCAACTTCGTGAAGTTATTTACCATTTATTAATTGCCAAAATTTTCAACAATAAGCCAGTTGGACTTATACAGTACATAATTTAGCTGGGTGCAAGATAGCACATAAGATGCCAAACCAGTTTTTTATGAAGTAACAAAAGGAAACTGGTTCTGTTCTGAAGGTGACTGATCTTGTTGAATCCCAAAATTACAAAAGTATGCAGTAAATTTGTGATGTTACTAAAATCAGAAGTATGCATGACCAGTCTAGTTGTATGAATGACTTGTTAACAATTGACAGCACATGAAATCTCTTTATTTCTATTAATGCAGACGTTTAAAACAGGTATTTTCTCTTGTTTCTAACTGTTTAGTGATATGTATATATTTCCCCTTTATACAGGTGAAGAAGTTGGAAAGGGAGAAAAGACTAGGAGCCATTGTGGACCGCAACTTAACTAGGAATTACAACAGTCAAGAGGTAGAGATGATGATCAAAGTTGCTCTACTTTGTACTCAACCATCACCCGAAGAGCGGCCAACAATGTCAGAGGTGGTGCGGATGTTGGAAGAGGAAGGACCGGCACAGAGGTGGGAAGAATGGCAGCAAGTCGAGATTAATCGAAGACAGGAATACGAAAGATTGCAGATGAGATTTGACTGGGGAGAAGATTTGACGTAATTTCACTATTCACAGGACTGCTCTCTTTAAGGTAGTTTAGATTTAGATTATCATTGGTGTCGAATGTCGATGTGATTAATCAAAAGATTGTTGTAACGGTAACATACACCCCCAAAAGGATAGATACTCAACTGTGCAAAACCCTAGCCCCTATTGCTTGTAATAGATACTCTTAGGCAGTATATATATTATATAAGTTGGTTGCCAATTGCAACATTGATCAACACATATCAATAAATTGTGATAAATGTATTGCTTGCTCTGAGGATCAGGATCAACTGTACCACTCTAACCAATCTGAGTAACCTGCACTGCTGAATTAGTAAAAGACACAACTGCAATAATATGCAAATAGGCATCCACAACCTCAAAACACAGCATTGCTTTGCGGTAGCTACAGCCTTCACATACACATCAAAGCCACACCATTCTTTTTTTTTTTTTTGCTAGCAAAAGCCACAGCATTCTAGAATTTCACAAGTACAAGTCATTGTTCAGGGTAACTGGTAGGATACATACTCAAGCAATGAAACAACTCAAGTAAGCTGCTATTTCTGATGGCATTAATTTTCAAATTGTAGATGTAACACAAACACTCCGATAGATAAAGTAACTAAAGAATTACTTTTAAAAGATGACATTAATGTTCAACATGGATATGAATCATATAATATTGTTCTCCCACTAAAATTAGCAATGCCTCTGCAGAATAAGGTATTCCAATTTTCACAATACATTATTTGATATGTGTTTGATAAGAAAAGAGGCTCTACTAGAAGTCTAGAACTGATCCATGTTTATATACAAGAAAAGGTCATGGAGCAGAACAGTCAGACAAACGGAAGACAAAATTATATCAAACCATATACAGAGAACTGATCCAAGACTCTGCTTATAGGGTCCATCTTAACAAAAAACAAGACATCACCTAAAATATATTTGATTTGTTTTGAAGATGACACTAACCTAAAAGCTTAACAAGGAATTGCAACACTTTCAGCCTTCCTTCAAATTAAATATTTTTATTACGATAGAATAAAAATACCTTTTCTTTCTACGAATCTACAGACTGCAATACACCATGGCGAGATTGAGATGTCCTCCTTGGAAAGCAAAATAGCGCAACTTCGGTACCCGATTCCTTCCCATAACGCTTTGTCCAGTGAAACATCAAACAAGTTTTGATACTTCATATTGCTAAAATAGCTCCAAATCATGTTTTCTGAGACATTGTTGTGCCCATTTAGTAAAAAATATGCGTTTCACTGCTCGACCCAGATAAGTAACTATTTTATCTGAGCTGGTGGTAGCTCGAGGCCTAGCGATCTTGTTTCGAGCCCACAGGTCGTTACTCCTCCGACCTCCCTTCCAAAGATGCCTTCTGGGTCGAGCAGGAAAAGGTCGTCCTCTGGGAATTTGAAGTTGATAGAGCAACCTCCAGTCATCCCCTCTTTTGTCCCTTCGAAAGTTTTGAAAGCTTTTGAGCCTACTCCCTTGTCTAGAAAGTGTGTTGTTCGTTATTCTGGTAAAGGTAAGGGTGCCTCATCTGAATTTTGACTTGGTCCCTTTGAATATCTTGACGGCCAAGGAGGGAAGCACGTAGTTTATGACAATAAAAGTGCTATAGATGACCCTTGTGTTGCCCGAGCTGTTAACGAGGGCACCATTCTGGATGCTGAAGCTCGAATGGTCAAGTTTCAAAGTCTTCTTGTAACCTGCTCGAAGATAAATTCTGCTCTTTCTCTGGTGAGTTTTAAGAATAATGTTTGATTCCTTTAACTTTGTGTTGATTGCTTTCTGACTGTGTTATTTGTGTAGCTCAATGCTAGCTTCCAGGAAGTGCGTCTGGTTGCTGAGGTTGGAGCTAGGGCTGAGATCGAGCAGAACGATCTGAATGACAAGCTCGAGCAGGCCAGAAACGTTGCTCTTGTTGCCGAGACTAAGGTAAGGGACAGGGTTAGGGAGATTATAGCTTTGAAGAAAGAGATGGAGGGCTTGCAAGGAGAGGTTACTGCTGCTAAGGAATCTGTTGCGTACTGGGAGGGCTTCTGCAGAAAGAATGGTGCTGAGTGGCAAGAGTATTGTGACAATCTCAAGAAACAGCTGTTGGGGTCGCCCGAGGGAGAGGAGACGTCGGTTGTTGATGAGCCTACTCCAGCTGCAACGCATGATGCCTTGATGGGCCCTAATGAAGAAGCAAGAGAACTCCAGAACGAGCAGGTCGATCAAGATGACCAGATGCAGCAGCAGTGGTGGAGTTCCTCATTGGCTCCCTTCCTGGGGCGAACACCCATGTTAAGGTAGTTTGGTGTAGATAAATTGGTGGCCCATGGTAGTACAAGTCCATAGTATTTAGAGTGGATAGGTGTTGATGTAATGCGAACACTTCGTACCTTCCTACAAGGATGAGCTGGCCTGGTTCACCTATTTCTTAACTTATTTGAGAAACCAGAGAGAGAGAGAGTTGCATGCTTCATCACTTTATATAGCAGAAGTTGTCTCATTTTGGAATAGGGAGTAAAGTTAGGAAAGGGATTAACATGAGAAATTAATTAAAACAAGTTAATATATATGTAAGTGCTTATCACTTTCTTTCTTCCTGCTCAAAACTTACCGTCCTATATGGGTGTCTTGGTTGGCAATGAAAGCCTGTCTCTTTCTTTCATAATTTCTCTGTTGAGATAGAAATTCCAGCAAGGTGACTTTTTGTTTAGAGAAATAGGTAATGGAGGAAGAAAGTAAACTCAAGGGATTCTCTAGATGTGTTGGGATTTCAGGTATTATATAATATAGGTTCATGATTCATGAAGTGATTATAGGAGGATTTGATTTACAAGATGAAGGTTTCAATAGCTCAGTATAATTACAACCCAAAGCTCGGCAATTACGGTTCAATAAGGGTATAAAAATGATAGGAAGTTGGTGTTTTGATCTGTAATTAACTGGCTGTGATTGGGAGTTGGGACAATACATAAAGGGCATTGCTCATGGTTTTTATGGCCTGATTGGGATGTGGGGTTTTAAAGCCATATAGAATTCAGCTTGGTCGAGATTTATAATGCTTTGGAAGTGGATTTTAATGGCACGAAGTTGCCGGTAAACACTTCACCTAAACTTGTGAAATGATATTAATTTGAATAGTACTAATTTAGACTTATGTATACACAACCGTGTTTTAAGGATATCGGCATTTCTAGTTGAGTGTTTTTGAGCTTAAAATTTAGAAGGAAGTTAAGGAGCTAACGAGCAAGAGGTAGGGACTTACATTTCTTTTATACTGTTTTTCATGTGTCATATTTTAAATGTTACAAATTAATTGATATATTATTGATGATAAAAATGCATGCATGGTTTTGTTTGGTATATATAGATTACTCGTGGTTTATCGATTATAGCTTTTATTAAAGTGATTAGTTACAGATATTGTAGGGGTACTATATACAACATACATGTGGCACCATCTCTACCGTTCATCATAGTGCCACGTGTCAACATCTAATGGGCTCTCTCTTGATGACACAAGTTACAAAGTTAAAGCCAATTACTACAAAGATATTCTCTCATTATTACCCTAGTAAATGCTAAGAATGGAGTTACATTGTAGCCTATAAATATGAAGGCAAGCTACTCATTCTAGGCATGTTCTTATCTTCTCACATGTTCTGATCTGCTGATAGTCTAATGCTCTCAACACGATCTCATGGTGAGGTCTCATGATCAACGACCTCCCCAATCTCTCATGATGAGACCTCACCTCTCAGGTCTCATCTCTCTCGAGCTCTCCTCATAATCGAGCTCCCATTTTGTATCATCACCACTACTATAATAAACTTCTTTCTCCCTCTCCGTGGATGTAGGCACAATTGCCGAACCACGTATACAATGGTGTTCATGTCTCTACTTTATTATTGTTGTTCATCATCATCATTCATTAATGTATTGACCAACCTCACAAAAATGGTTAATACAGATATCATGTTTTATACTGAAGTTATTAAAACAGTATATGTATATTGAAATGGTTTTATAAACGAAAAAGCTATCGAGGTTTTTATTGCATCTCTTTTCCAGAATGGGAAAAGGGAAATGGATTTTGTATGTGGGATGTGAGATCCCAGTTGTATGTTGGTATGGTGTGAGGTTCCTGAATTGGGTATATGATCTGGGTGCTTACACGAACATATTATTACAGATCGGATTATAATCCCTTTGGCTTTGGCCCGGGTAGGGTAGCCATGAATAGGGGATAGTCTCTCCAGGTTTGGCCCGGGTAGGGTAACCGTGAAAAGGGGACTGGTTTGATGGTTGATAAATTCAGGGACTCGTCACACATGCCAGATTAAAATTAATTGTTATTAAAAGACACTTATATATTATATATATATATATATATATATATATATATATATATATATATATATATATATATATATATATTGTATCACGAGGCGGTCTGACAAGAGATCTGTGAATTCCTACAAGAATGAATTGTTGTTATATTTCGGAGACGACAATTCTTTCTAGGATTACATACGCGTTGTTCACCTTTAGATGGTGAATGGGCACTTTCTAGAGGCGAACCCTGTTGGATGTTTCCGGGAATTCCTCTTCTACCTTTCTGGATTACCATGCTTTTAGTGGTACGTTGTTGGTGGTTAGTGTGTTGTGGAGATACATGTTACCTCGAGGAGGTTTAGACACGAGGGGTGAGAGTTAGTCTACTCCTGGACGTGTGTCAGGATCCTGTGCAGTCTGCAGTCGTCGAACGATTGACCACCGTAAGTTAGGGACTCCTCGTATCAGGAGACGTGGTCAAAGGGCCCACCTGAGCCCTAAAAGAGGGTTAGTCTTCGGGCACAAAAACGGTAATCACTACCCGACCGGATAATCAGGAAAACAACGGTACAGGTTCACACTGGAAAGTACTGAACCAAGATGATTTGCCTGGGGCTGAGACTGAGTTCCAGTCGTATTCTCACCACTCTAATAGGATGCAGCTACCCGACTTATTGTATGGATGCATGGTTAGTATTTCTATATTATACTGTGTGTGGACACACAAACATGGGAGACAAACATAACTAGACAAAGACAGAATATGGTCTTTAAAAAACTTGAAAAGCTCTTGAAAATTAAGAGAATAAAAATTTCTACAGCAAAGCTGTTGTGAGACAAAAATGGGTCGAAGGGTTGTTGCATTACCTCCGGCTTAGATGTCTGTTCTATCAAGCCAGATGTTCGAATTATACTATGTCTTTGTACAATGAAGGGTAGGGCAGACTATAAAAATTAACATTGGACTGTCAGTGATTCATTTTTTTGACCGACATTACCAGATTGGTGATGAGTCCACACCAAAACATCCTCAGATGTGCTTTCCAAAGACAATGGAATGCCCTTTATAGTTTGAATCGGTTAGGGGTGGGGGGATAATGTATGGAATAGATAAATAGTTTGCTAATAGTTTTGGTTCTCACTGTGATATATTAAGTAATATTTTTTTTATTAAGAATATTTTTATCAATTATGTTGGTGATGTCCGGTTAGTATAAGTTGCTTTCTCTTGACACCATAAAAACTTTCCATAATGTAATGTTGGAAGCTTTATCTTTAAATCTTTAGCAGTGACCCATTGTGGCAGAAATATATTTTGTCAGTTGAGACAAATCTCAGTTATAAACAAGTGTGAATGACTTCTATATATTTTGGGGGTTAGACAAACATAGCTGGCTTCTATACTGGGTTGGGTTGATTTAAGGTGTATTTTGGGCCGACAAAGATATGTTCTTACTGTTTCGATTTTTATTTAACTCACCGATTTCAATTTATATTTTCTTATATTAAAATCAACCAATATTCTTTATTTCTTCTCCTCATACATAAAACTTAATGAACTTTTGTTTAAAATTGGTTTTATTCTGAACAAGATTTTGGAATTAATATTTTGTAAATGTTCGGGTTATCCATTAATTTGCATATCTCCTGCTCTGAGTTCCCTGTTCCATACCCCTCCTCTCATCTCCCATTATAATAATCTCTTTGTCATCTACACCCTGATGCATAATCTCTTTGTCTTCTACACACCTGCTTTAATCTTGGATTATCAAGTACTTTATACTTCTTCCCAATTGTGGAACAATTTGTATTATCTACAACACTATGTTTTTTAATGGACAATTGAGGCAGTTTATTTAATACAATTTACATAATAATGCTTTTAGCCATGATTGTTAATGGTTATGTATGAAACCAAGTTTACATCAAATTGATTTAAATTTTAGATTCCCATTGTCATGAAAATCACATTAGTGTGTTGATGGGTTGTGTTTAAATGGTACTAGAGTGTGCACTGGAAGGGGAGGAGGGTATATAGATCTTAAGGAATGTTGAACACTAGGGAGTAGGGAGAGTCCACAGCTTGATTGTGACGGTTGAACTACATACAATCAAATAGTTGAACTTCGGAATTTATTTTCTACTTTGAAATTTATTGTTGAACACTTGAACATACTATCAACTTTGGAATTTACATACCCAATTCGTATTGAACTTTGTTTTGAGACTTTGTAGTTATCAAGTTAATCGAACTATAGTCATTGAATTAACAGGTGAACTAGCTAATGTATTTGCAAGCACATTAGCCAGTTCTTAATTTTAAGTTGATTCAATTATTCATCAAACGTTAAGAATCACGTATCTTTTCCAAACTGAGTATTAGTGTATTACAAGCTACTGAATTATAAGTCTCTTCAATGTTTCTTTATTTTAAAGCTAACCTATGAAGACAAACTTAAAATTAATTTGTTACAATCCTTTTTATCCACTAGCTCTCTCTGCAATGTGGCTAGCTGAAATATGGCTACACAATATACAATCCTTTGTTACGTAGTTCTCTCTCTCAAATTGATGTAAGCAAAAAGATCCTACTATTTATAATATTGTTCTTCATTGTTTCTGTTTTGTGCATATATGTTTTTGTAACTTACTGTTTGTGTGAGAGAATCAGAAAAGCATGAAATAATAAATTTCAGTAATTTCTAAATCAATTCAACAATTGGCGATCATGTTTTGAGTAGTTTTACATGTTATGCAGGTCCACTATCTTGAACATCGTCAAGAGTAAGCTTTTGTTTAAGTCTGCAAAACTTTATTGTACGAGCTGGTTGCGGGTCTCTCGATTAATCATACTGTTGGGTAGGAATATAACTAAAAGCATATTGGAAGAATGGAGGTGCAGAATCCGCTATACTATTGAATATTGATACTGGGATGCTAAGAAGACGGGGATAATAAAGTCTGCAATATAACAACTTAAAGGTTTGGTAAACTTTGACTTTTGGTGGATTAAGTTATGAATAAACCGATATAAGTTTCTTATTATTTAGTCTCTTTGTTGCTTTCTTCAATTGCTTAGACAATACTTTTTCATTAACACCTCTAAACACATGCCCACCTGAATTTCCATCTCATGGTTACGATGAAATCTATGTTATCTACTTATAAAAGTTGGAGGTTCTGAGATTTTAATAAATTAATTAATTTGTAAGAAGTCAGTTGTTAGGTTCTTAAGAAAGTTGTAGGTATGAATTCAAATATTTTTTTTCCTGTACGTTGGTATATGTTGTAGTCTTCATCGTTCTTCTATATATTTGTTGGATTCCTCTTCTCCACTTCTTTGAGTTATATCTATGACCATGCATGTTGTAAAATAAGCACAGTATAAGATTCCCAACAACATGTATGCATCGCACTAACTTTATATACAAGGAGGCATCATAGGCTATTCAAGCCAATCCTTTGAATAAGTTTTTTTATGAGAACATTTGATGTTAAAGGGTGATCTTATGAAAACTAATTCTGAAAAAATGAAGGAGTTACACTCAAGAATCTATTTGCCTAGAAAAATAGTGAGGCATCTTCATGATTCACCTCTTTCCTACCATTGTTTTAAGGTATGTGAGTATCTTATATTTTAGACTCCCTAACTGTACCTCAAACTATAGTATATGAAAATATATTTGTACTACATGTTATAAAAGAAACACAACAAACTAATACTAATTAACAAAAGTGAGTTAATTAATATAGAAGATGATACTACTCTGCAATCTGTCTCAAGCTGTAAGTTTTATTCTAATGTTAAAGGTAACTTTTTTCTCTTAGATACCAAATAATTTTGATAAAGCCTTATTTAAAAAGTACATGGTGTTTTTTTTTATTGACTGTGGATGGATGTAAAAATAGTTGAGCAGATAGTATGGCTAAGAGAGATAGATAGATGGAGCAAATATTAATCTTGATGTGCAGAGAGGTTTTTGCTTGAGATTTTTATTGGAGACTAACGATTGTCAAATCATCATTTTACCCCCACTGAGAGTCTGAGAAACAATAGATCTTTTATCTTAACTACGTATTAACCAAATGCATTAGTTTCAACACACTTTTTGAGAAACTTTTACCCAGTAACATGTCTATGTAAATTCATATTGACAATTTTCAACATACCCCCTCTATGATGTTCAGTGTTCATTTTTTTTTTTTTTTTTTTATATTAGTTTAATATTGTAGTTGTAGTGTGTTAAATTAGCAACTAAAGTAGTCAGAACTTAAAAAGGATCATGTTAAATTATTACCCAAAACTGTAAATCTCATTTTAATTTCACAATTTTATTTTATTTATGTTGTAATGTTATACCAATAGGTGATGAAATGAGTTATATCCTCTCAAAAACTTATCATACATCGTTATAATCTAAGCATAATGAGCTAGCTAGAGTGCAAGTGAGTTTTTGAACTGTACATAGATTGGTAGAATATAGACGTTACTACGTTATCGGCTATTTTTATTGTAACATTCTGTCAAGCACTTATCGTATTCTCAAACACTTTCTCACTAGGTGTTTAGCGAAATATGTTAATCTCACATAACCGTGGCTCTCTCTCTTTGTGTTGTTGTTGTTGTTGCCTCTATCTCAGGTAATTTTAAATCCTTCAGCTATGTTTTGTTAATTTTAACTCCTTTATCTTTCATTTATGAATGCTTATCTACGTTTCTAGCATATCTCTTTGTAAAAAAATTCATCTCAAAATCTCAACTTACAAACAAACCCATAAAGCCTCTTCTAGCGTCCTGCTCTTTACAAACAAACTCTCAATTTAAAAGACCAATTTGAAAAGTATATGATTTGATATCATTTTGCTCTTTACGATCTATCATTCTCAACAATCTTGCAACAATTTTGCAAATAGACATGTTGAGATTTGAGAGTACTATAGTATATCCTTCTTTGTGCCAAGTTGTCTATCGCAACATAGTCTGTCAACTATTTGTTAATACCATGTACCATCCTTTGAGCTTCCATCCTTTGACAGCATATGTCAGAAGTAGTATTTGTTAATTAGAATTAGGGAAGAAATGTTGACAAAATTTAGGGGTAGCTATTATTAATTAATGAGTGTCTAACAATTCTTAATGTCTATCTCCAAATGGCCCAGAATCAAGCAATTAAACCCAGTGGAAATCAAGGAACGTGACCATTTTCAGGAAAAAAAAATGATCACTGGGGGATCCATGATATCTATAGTGAAAGGAACCGTCTTATACTCACTGGCACAGTAGAGGTTACAGATTTCTGGAACTTGTGTTTGATTGGGTCACTACATTATGTAGTTTAATCTATACTTTTATATTTATTTTGTGGTTTGTACGACAGACTCCCTTGTTATTTTTATTTTATTTTATTTTATTTTTTTTTGTCCTCTAATCTCACTCCCTTTCAAGCTAGGTTTACAGATGAGCTCATGTGCAAGTGAATCGTGGTAACCAAATTCAAATGTAGGTTAGTTATTGCTTAGTAGTCTTTAAAGGTTTGATATCATATCTAATCATCCAAATAAGTACACGTCATTACGGGACATGCATTTGAAATTTACGAGACATTGCAGCTATGTTTTGAAAAATCCTACCATATGCTTTCCTATGGACAATGTAAACGACAAGGAACGAGACTATTTTCAACACTATCACTCTAAATATCAACAAAGTGGTTATGACGGTGATAAGCCACTTATGGGACTGGTTGGATATATATAACCAATAGAGGTGTTGACATGAAAATGGTCATATATAGCTTCTCAAAATTTATTAATGATTGGCAAGGATTGACTATGGATAGGTGGTAGCAGCTGGGTACTATTCAAACAGAGGGAGATGATGCAGGGAAACAGTGCAACAAGTTTCACATGGCAGCAGTGCAGCACAGAGAGAAACACAGTGCATGAACAAACTTTTGATAGGTTTTTGGCAACACTACAGTAACGGGCCCCCTGCAGTAAATATTTTCTTTCTTTTCTGGTAAGTTGTTTTAATATGTTGATAGTGTGATATTTGAACCTGACGGTGCATTTAAACATGTCGATCAGGGATGTATTGTTTTGACATTGATATAAAAAAATCATTTGTGACATTGATTTGAGTGTTTTATGGCATTCTGCAGTGTGAGTTTTATTATTATGTATGATTCAGAAATTGTGAGCCTTAGACTTTGTGAGTATTGCCTCTGCAAGAGATAGGATAGGCATGTATGCTTGCTTGAAGAATAAACAACTTACATTCTAGAATGCGTGCTCAAAAAGTGAGTTAAAATTTTACCACCACCATCTGTATTGAGTTTATACCACGATGTCGGATGTACAGCCTATCAAACAATAGTCATACAATGAAACCTTAATGGCTTATATAAAATCCTATCTACCATCTTAAAACCATTATCACAATTACTCCAAGTATTTCTATACATTACTATGTGAGCTCCAATTTCAAACCAAACAACTCTAGCATAGTCTCATCTTGCTCCTCAGATAAATTGGATAAAGGGTTTTCCTCATTGATAGTAATTGTTAGTACTAATGTATACATCATGATCAATTCTGCATAAGAATAATTATCAGAGAATGAAAAATAGTTGAAACTACCATGGCAAAGCCACGGGTACAACTAGTGATTACTATAAAAGGTAAAAGATTTGGTTTAAAAGTATTTACTTATTAAATTACTTATATTATTTATTATTGCAGTTAAAACCTGCATTATTTCAACTGTTTCGTATGGTTAATCGTCATGCATGATTAGATAGTATTTTGGAAATGTGAGTCACTACTGAGCAAGTGGAAATGCTCACCCTATCATTAATCCCTTTTCAGTTAAACAGTTGCTCGAGGATAGATCGATTCAGCAGATATGGTTGTGCAGAGGTTACAGAGGGTATTGATATAGGTATTCTCACGATAGATGTGTTTAGTACAAATTTTGTATAGAGGTGATCGTAGTTGTATTATCCTGTTTTGTATTAAGTTATGTATTTTTAATGCTAATTATCATTCAGAACTTTGTATTATTATATTATTATCATGGGTTGGGTTGTTCGAGTGCCTCGAGATCTGACATTTAATCATTGGGATTCGTGTTATGATTTTGGGGCGTTACAGGTAGCAACATCATATTCTCTAATGATTCATATAGTAGGGGAGGAATACTAGAGAAATATCAAATCGTTTGGTAGCCTTGTATACAGCTAATGGAACTCATTGTTTGGATATGCAACCGGAACCGGAAACGAGTATAACCCAAAATAGTTAGTTTTAGTTGAGCAGCAAACTTCAGAGATCAAAGTCATGAAAAGATTCTGAGGTTAGGTTAGGAATTTATCTTGAGAAATTTATTTATTTAGAAAAAAAAAATTGGGGGGTGCCCTCAAGAGTGGGTATGCATTTCCCTGCCGTGGACGCTTGGTATAAGGATTTTTTGTTGGGCCGAGTCTGTATTGAGTTAATAATTTCTAATCTGGTAGGCTGGGCCCAAATCCTTAACCTCTTCTTTTGGGAAAATCCTAGCATCGGTAAGCTCCCCACCTATCCCTGGGCAACTAATGTAACTGCATCAATATTATTTAAAATATTGTTTTTCGAGTTTATGTCCGATGTGGGACATTAATTTTGGTGTGTCTACGTCAGATAATCTGAATCCAATACATGGAGCTCGCGGCTTCTGTCTAATAGAACCTTAAAGAAATTACTTTCTACTCTCTAGAGTATCGATCAAGATTTACTGACATGAGAAGTGTGCCCTTAAATTTCAAGAAAAATCATGATTAAAAGTACCCTTACCTTACACCCTTTTATAAGCAAAAAAAAAAGTAAAGAAAGGATGATTCACCACATTTTTTTTTTACAGATATTCCAATTCTTCAATTAACATGAATTTGACTTGTAATCAGCAGACAAATGGAGGAGCTGTTGATCGGTTCACTTTGCTTATTATGACACAAGCTTTATCAATCAAACCCCTCTTCATCAGCACTGCTATCTCCAAACATCGCAGCCATTTTTATTGCCACTTTTGCAGCCATTTCCCTCCTCTGGAAATCGGGCATCAACCTCAAGTTGCCACGAACATTACCAATTTCATTCATGAGCTGTTCCACATCTTCAAAACCAAAACGCATATCTCCATCCTGTTGAGTGGTACTGACCAGGTCATCATCATTGTCAACAGCCTCTGCATCAGAATTTTGTTGTGCTCGAGATTCCGAGTTTGATGGCTGCACATTGCTTGGATTAGAGTTCGTATCAGGTTCTTGGTTGCTTGTTTCGGGTTCTCGATTATTGTTGATTGTTACATTCTCAGCAGTAAGTCCCTTCACATCTGTTGATGTTGAAGCACCATTTGCAGATACCCACACTTCTGTATCATCAAATGGTTCAGCTGAACCCGCAGATAAGATTTCGTACTCAACTTCATAGTCAGATTCATCTTCTGACGACTCTGAATCGGGGATAAACAGATATAAGCAAGATGCAGGTGCTCAGAAAGTTTTGAAAACAAATTAGTAGAGAAGAACACCTTCTTTCCCAGTAGGATAGGGCACAGCTGTCATATTTCCAGATTTTAGAATCATTCCAGGCCACATATGAGCAGAGAGAGCTCCATATAGCCGCTCGACTCCTTGTGAATCTCCATCAACCGATAAGCCTGTCTACCAAATTTCTTTAGAAACATTTCACATATAAAAACAATATTATCCCTAGTAATATTTTGACATTAAAGAGCAGGGAAGTTATGTATGAAAGCGAATTCCAACAAAACTAGAACACAAATGGCGACAGAGAACATAATTTCAATTGGAACAGAACTTTAGTCTTTTGCACATTCTCAAACTGGAATTGCCTCTTTCTATCACTTAGAAGTATTGGGGACACAGACCACAATGGTGTGCATAGGTTTACAATTTTATATAAATGACGTATTACGAATAAATTTTAAGATTGCTACAAACAATCCACCGAACATCATTTTGATCACCTCTTGAAGAAAATAGAAGCGTAGGGTTGAACCATTAAAAATGTTCATTACTGAAACCCCAGTCAGTACATATTTTAATCTCAAATGATTACTTTTTATATATTTTTCCAAGACCAATGGTTACTTGTGGTTCTTTCTACATTAAAGCACACAGATGATTAGAAAACTGAGGGCGTGATGCCATGGGGATGCTAAGTAAGGCTTCTTTCTACATCTCGATTTGTGCTTATTCTATGTCAATACATATGTATGGTAACTTAATTAGAAATGAAATAAGTGTATGTGTAGAAACAAATAGCTTAGAGTATGATGATTGTACAGAGTGATAGTTGAAAGAAGCTTTTATGAAGTAACTACTTGCAGTTTAAGGTTAATAGCACAGGAAAAACTCACATTTGTCAAATTCAGAATTGGATGCACAAGCTTCAATATATTCAATGTTGTGTTGAATACACCATTCCAAACACGACCTCCGGAGATCCCATGATGGTTCTTCACCCCCCAGCAAACTACTCCCTTCTGATTCCGAAATCCCATAGTCATAAAACTCTGGCTGAGGATCACTTGATGACTCAGCACGTTTTTGCAGTAGTCTTCTATATTCAATATGAGCAGGGTGACCAGGCAAAAGGTCTACTTTATTTCCAATGCACAACAATATTTCAAACTTCTGAATATCAATTTGACAAACAAAATCCTGTAGAGTGGCAAACGTCGATGGCTGCCAAGAAAAAAAAATTATGTAACCATCAGTATCTTCAAATCTTTCGTAATAAAGTTACTACATGGTTCTGAAATTTCAGATGTTAACCTCATTCATGTCAAAAACCAACACCAAAGCAGACAACTTATTCGACATTGGCAGCGTTCCAATTGAAAATCCATCAACAAGATGAGCCATCCATACAGAAACATCAGCTGTATAATACTTAGTATCAATAGTCCACCTGATAAGAAAATTACAAATATCATAAGAAAATCAAAAATCATTTTCAAAATTGAAACACGATAATACCTACCCATAGCATAATACTTCAGTCAATGAATCAGAAGCCTCTTCAAAATCCACATCAAGCAACCCTACAACAAAACAACGTCTTTAAAACACATGACTTTGTGATGAAGTATTATAACAAGTTATTATCAGAAGGAATTGATCTGAATGAATTAATCAATTTGCGATCTAAATCTATAAAAAAAGAGAAGAATGAATGAATTGATTTACTTGATAAAAGAGTTCGTTTTCCAACATTAGAAGATCCAACCATAAGTACTCCAGGTCTATTTGCTAAAGATTCATTACTATCGTCTTCTAAACCTTTTACTTCTCTTCCCATCTTGATCTTCGCGCGAATTCTTGTTTCAAAACCCTAGAATTCTTCGAGATTTGCAGGATTTTAGAGAGAGAGAATGAAGTTAGTAAGAAATGACTCCAACGTTTTAACGGAGCCGTTAATTAAGAAAAGTAGCCTATCAGCTTTATTCAGCTAACTTGCCCGCGCTTGTTTAGCTATTTACAGCCGCATTGTCTACTCTTTGCACCCAAAGAATGTGGCTGTAAGTAGCTACTGTGTATCTATATTGTTTGGTTTTGGGTAGAGTTTTTGCGATGATGATTATTTAATCATAGTTTATTTTACATTTTCTTGACAATATTTTGTTACGCATGAGTTTTATGTCGATATATGATATGTTCTGCCAAGTGCCAAACTGTGAAAATCAAATGAGAGATTGCTCATTTTTGTGATTGTTTGATTGATCTATCTATACTACTATTATAAACCTGAATAAATTTCAGGGGTAAATCCTGGTTAATAAGAATTGAGCTTTAGAATTTTGTCACTTTATTCTGACTAAAATACCCTTTTAATTATGGTTTTTTGGTAAATTTATATAATACCCTTTAAGTAATGGTTTTATTGTAATTTAACATATTTTTATCTATGGACTGAATTTTTATATATGAACAAAAAGCCCAATAATTAAACAAATAATTAAATTGACAAAACACAATGAGAATAATGAATTTACTTATACGATTTAATAAATTAGTGTAATTTGTAATATTTAATAAAATTAGTAACTTAAAGCTCGAATGCTAATCGGACACTGATAAATTAAAATTACGCACCGGCTAAGGCATTAGTACTACTATTATAAACCTGAATAAAATTCAGGGTAAGTCCCAGTTAATGAGAATTGAGCTTTAGAATTTTGTCAGCTAATTCTGACTAAAATATCCTTTTAGTCATGTTTTTTTGGTAAATTTACATAATACCCTTTAAGTAATGGTTTTATTGTAATTTAATATATTTTTATTTATGGGCTGGATTTTCATTTATAAGCAAAATGTCCAATAATTAAATAAAATATTAATAAAAACTATTCAAATTTACTTAAGAAATAATTATTTCATAAGATTTAATAAATTAGTGTAAGTTATAATAGTTTAAGAAATTAATAACTAAAAACTTGAATGGTAATCGAAAATGGATAAATTAAAATTAACACGCACCGGCTAAGACACTATTATTATATATAACTTTAGCAAAAAGAAAAGAAAAACATTGAGATTATATAATGCAAATACTGTACCAGTGTTCTTCATTTTTATTGATTTTGATTTTGTTCAACTATTCATTCATTAATCATAGCTAGATTCATTAAATTTTCAACAGTTGTGAGGCAAAGAAATCTTAGATTTACAAAGCTACTGTACCACTGTTTAACAAACTATATTCCCCTCACTTGTTGAAGAAAAACTCCCATACACTTTGGGCTAATTGCTACCACTAAACTGTGGAACTTTCTGTAAAATCTTTACATTAATCAAAAAGTTGTCGACCAAGGCCATTTCCAGTATGGTTACAAAACCTTTGGAATCCAGGAGTTATCTGCTTAGAAGCTCGCGTGATATTCAATGATTGAAAAGCAGAGCTTCAATCTATGGAAGCTAGAATCAGTCTTTTTTAGCAGCTTGTTTAGCACCAACAGAAAAGAACTCAATGATAACTTCAAGGGGCATGCCCTTGGTCTCTGGAACCTTTGCGAAAATGAACACCCAAGATATGAGGCAAACTACAGCATATATACCAAAGACACCGGCAAGGCCAATAGAGTTGAGCATCACAGGAAGTGTGTAGGTTACAGTGATGTCCCCAAACCAAAATACAAGAGAACAAATAGCTATACAAAGGCCACGAACCCGAGTAGGGAATATCTCTGCACAGAGAATGTTCGGAATTGGCCCAAAACCAGCTACGAAACAGCAGAAGTAAGCGATGACAAATGTGGTAGAGAGTGCAGCATGAAGAACAGAATTCATTGGTACAAGATTGCTAATGACTAGAATGATAAGAGATACTATTAAAACTGGAATTGTTGTCAGCAACAGCCGCCTGCCAATTGAAGATGTTGTAGATTAGAGAATGATATATGATGATAGACTATTGATAGTAATAAAAGAACTTCATCACTAAAGATCCCTGAGAGATAACACGTAGATTTAGAACTTTAATACAAACAAGCACCAGGTATAAGACATGTATGTACCAAGGGGATGAATTAATGATGTCGATCAGACAACTAGACAGGAAAAACGTATTACCTTCTGCCTGCGATATCCATAAGCCTCATAGCAACACCTATGCAGGGAAGCATCAACAAGGTTGTAAATCCACTAATGAGGAGAGACGCAGAATCAGAACCAATACCCAAGTTTGAAAGAAGCACTTCAACACCAGCCTGCTTAAGAATTTGAGGTGTGTAGTAGAGAACCCCATTTATGCCAGAAAACTGTATAAGCAAAAAAGACAGGCATAAGGTCTAATGCCAGATAAGTATGAAGGATCATTGATGCTAAAATTAGTGTGAAAGAATCAAGTTTAGAAATTAAGGTCCATGAACCAGTTTCATCCTAAGTTTATGTATACAGTACTGTACTAAATTAAATAAATGTGTTCATTAAGTTAAGATGTACACCAGAAAAGAAGTTAGAAAAACTATACAAAGAAAGAACCATGGTAGAACGAGAAAAGATATGATATAACCCTGACTCAGACATGTCATGTCGTATGGGAGCCTTTAAACAAGTGAAGCAGAGATTTTAAACACTGGTCTTACCTGCTGAAGGATTTGAATTCCTACTCCCACTATCAAAGCATGTTTGACCCCTGGTTCAAGAAGATCAGCCCATTTAGGCCCTTTTCCAGATGCTTCAGATGGGTGAAGCAGCATAGCTGGATCAACTGACTGCTGCTCCATAAGCTCCTTTTTATACAGAGCAGACTGGCTCACTACAACAGAAGCCTGCACGAACTGCCCTTCTTCCGGGATACTACCACCAGGAAGTGAAAGAAGAGATCCCCTGTGAGATCCAGGAACACCGTCTTCATGCAGATATATTCTTTTGAATCCCCCTTCTTTCCTTCCATCTTCACCTTCTCTTTCTGACCATTTATATCCCAGCTGCCAACCACCACCTATGCCCATAGTACTAATTGGCTCCCCATCATTACCACGCATGAGACTGCTAGGCTGTCTTGCACCTAAGATGCTTCCTTGGGAAATAGGTGGAGTAATATCTTTATCCATGCTTGTATTCTGACGTAACAAAGGACTTCGTAAATTTTCATCTGAATCTTCCCCGGCAGCATCAGATCCAGAGTCCTCATCATCCACCTGGACGCTCTCCTCGTCCCAGTGTTCATTTTTAACAGGAGCCTCTGCCATACTGAACATGCTGCCAAAGTTGGGAAACAGCATACTACGCATGCTTCCTTGATTTTCAGGAATTTTTTCATGGACACTACCAAAAAGAGTGACCATAGGATCCATAAATGACTTACTTATTTGGCTTTGCATGCTTCCTTGGCGAGATACAAGACTTTGTTTAGGAACAGGTCTCGCAACCCAAGAAAGGCCTTGCTCTGATCCATAAAGCCTTATTTGGTCCTCGTCAGTAGCTTTTCCTTCATTGATGTCAACGAGATCATCGACTGCACCTATAATGTACTCTTCTATAGATGTATCACCACCACTACCAAGTCCTTCGACTAGCAAAGCCATCTCACCTGTTACCAAAGAAGATAAGAAGTACGTTGTAAGAGAATTACCATAATGCTAAACGGAAATCACCTGATTGCTGTAATTAACTTTATATAAGGAAATGACCAACTAAGAGTGCGAAAGCACAATAGGATATGAAAGTGATGTAGTTACCGGAAGAAGCAAGCAAAGATAATCACAGCAATCAAATAATCGTTAATTATTCACAGTATATCTATTCTGGTATAGTGATCAAAGAACAAACCTGACACATCTTCTTTGCCACGTAATTTCTGTAAAACTTGTTTAGCTTCAAGCATTTTCCCTTTACTCACAAGCCACCTTGGAGATTCCGGCAAGAAAAATACTGTCAAAACAAAATATAGAAAAGAAGGAATCGAAAGTACCCCAAGCATCAATCTCCAATTCGGAGAATCCATCAATGACATACCAAACACCATGCAATATGATAAAAGCATGCCAACAGAACCAGTGAACTGTGGAAGGGTATTTAACAAACCCCTTATCTCTGACGGAGCTGTTTCAGATATATACATAGGAACAAGGGTAACAGCAAGACCAATTCCAAATCCATCTACAAGTCTCGCCAAGAGGAGGACATACACATTGGGAGACCACAACATTATCAGTCCACTAATAAAATAAAGAATCGATGAAATAATCAACATAGGACGCCGACCAAGCCAATCTGACGCAGGTCCAGAGAATGTAGTAATAATGGTGGCTCCAATGAGTGACATGGCCACAATTAGACCTTCGATAGCTGGTCTAGTTTCCAAATCAAATTCCTTCTTTATATAAAGAACAGCCCCTACATAGCAGAAAGACAATTCATGAATTAAATAATGTCCATTAGTTATATGCTTAGTCTACTGGCAATTTTCAGCTAATTTAGACACAAAGATGAAGTTAAGAAGACACAAATTAAATTCATAAGCCCTCGACTGACCTAAAAATTAAATTTATACATATGAAATGAATTTCACACACAAAAATGAACTAACAAGAACAAAATATATGACAGAACAGGGTACCTGCAATCGTAGCATTATCCCATCCCTGTAAGAAGTTACCAATCGCAGCAGCAATAGCTACAAATGCAGCTCCCATCCCTTAATTTTCTAATTGCTGTCAACTAACCTGCCACAAAATCCTTTATCAGGAATAAAACTACAAACTATATACATGCAAGACTCTGAAGGCTGAAGCTACCTTCAAACATGTGTTACCTTTTCTCTTTTCTTCTAAAATGTAGCTTAAACTGAAGGAAAGTTTCCAGTCTCCAGGTTTTTTTTCCTGTTGTCAATATACTATTGGTATTACTAAAGAAGGCAAAATTTTAGATTCCTTCATATACAAGTAATAATGAATTTACTTGACACTCCAACCACCCAAGCATGTCGATACTTGATCAGAAACCTTTGGTTGATACATAACCTCATAACCATGTGGTTTGCTTTTCACCAATATTCACTCTCACTATCGATAAAACAAAAATTCTAGGAAAGAAACTCACTGTCACTGATATTTATATTATTGTTGTGGACACAACTTAACAAAATATCCTTTGCTTTATTCTCAATGATTGATCATTGAAATCACCACCAAGCACCAAGGCACCAAGGCACCAACCTCCATACAAAGAGAGAATGCAATTCTATTGGGTTTGGGTCTTTGGACCATTGTCATGGGTTTTCTTGGACAGTACATCTGTACATGGACTCTAAGCCTCATAATTTTAAAAGGGTTTCGTAATGGGCACTAAATCTCAGATCTGGCCCAATGTACCCCATGTATCTATCACCTGAACTCCTAATTCCTAAAGGCATATATCACATATCTAGTGGTACAAGCTGTTTTGCAACTATCTTACTTCTTTCCTTCCAATAGTCAATAGACACGTTATTTGGGCTATGTAATGGGCATGTATATGTCGACGTGAAAAATGGCAATCCATGCAGTGCAGTGTGGCAACTAAAGGTATTATATATAGTGGTATAAGGTGTTTTGCAACTATGAACTATCTCACATCCTTTCTTTTCCAAAGAACACGTTATACTAGCTATACAATAGACTTGTGTCAGTCGACGTGAAGAATGGCAAGACATGCAATGCAGAGTGGCAACTGTTTCTAGAAGTCATCTCCAAGTGTCTCGAATCAAAATTTGTCTTCTTCACACTTATAAGAGTGTGTTTGACATTATTATGACGTCATTTTAAATGGCAGATTCCTCCTTTTTTTTATGGTACACTGAATTTATTTTTCTAACTCATATTTCCCCACGCACTACACTACAATAGATCTGATGTTATTTTTGACTTTTGTTATAATTATATTCCCATAAACACCCTTTTAAAATACCAATTTCTCATCACCTCTTTATATTTAAACATTTTCAAATAGAATTTGTATCCTTTTTTATTCACGAGGGAAATTTCTTTTTGGTCATTATTATTTCTATTTCTATGGTTTTTTTTTGATCATGGATTGTAATCCACAAAATTTCATGAAATTTCGATTCTTGAAAAACCAACTAGAATCCGCAAAATTCCACGGCATGTTCAAGTATGGTTTAAATATTTCTCTATAAATTTCTTACATTCGATATCTTATATATAATGGTATTAGGTTTTGTGAAATTCTTCTCTATTTAAGCCCTTGTGAAAGTCATTGTCGTATTACTCCCTCTGTCGCATTTTGATAGGCTGGTTTGGCTATTTTTTAAGTCCCAAATTATAGTCCACTTTCCTACTTTCAAAGTCATTAAATATCTCATATTACCAATTTACCCTCATTTAATGAATATTTTTGCAAATGAGCATGACAAGAATAAGAAAAAAATGAAAGGATAAATGAGAAAATACAATACCAAAATTAATTGCTCCCACTCTATTAATTATGTTGTCTTAATCTATGTGAAAAACACAAACCAACCTATCAAAATGGAACGGAGGAACTATGTTCTTAACTGATGTCACAGAAGATAGATAACATTCATATTTATTTGTCAATATATTTTATTATTATCGCATTAGGTCGTTCAAAACATGCAAGTTTTTTTTTTTGGTTTGTCAATTTTGTTTTAATAGATCAGTAACTCAAAGATGCATATCGAACCCCAAACCTCTGTTATCAAACATCAATCCTCTGCCTAGAGGTATTACCAACTGGGCTCAACTGGCATCTACAAAAAACATGCAAGTTTGAATGCATAATTCGTTAATAGACACTTATTTTTTGGTTGGACTATGCGTAGTGGTTGGTGTCATTGTTATTTTAATTGATAGTACGTGTGTAGAAAAATCTGAATCGAAACATTTTATAAGAAAATAATAATCGTGTGAATACAACTAAATGTTATAATATATATATTTTCTTGGTACATTATTTTTGGCAATTTAGTACAAAAAAGAAGGTTCACAATAGGCATTGTAGTCAAATAAAATTATATTTATTCTCCTGTCACTTGAATATTCTTTGACTATTATCCATGGCAAAACAAATTTGACTTTGACTTCTTAAGGGCAAAGTAGGAATAGATGTGTCATAAATTCAATATATAATTAGTCAATCTAGAGTAAACTTTAATAAAAATAAGAAAAGGCACTCAATCCTAGAGAAACGAAAAAAAATGTTTTATTCTTTTCCAAGGGACTACACATACCCTTTCTCATGGAAGGTGGTTACAATATCTCTTTTACTCCATTTCCTGAATGGACTGAGGAAGAGAAGAAGTTGTTTGATGTTCTCATTGTTGACGCAGACCTTTCCTCAATGGACCTCTTTGAAAGTATTGTTTTACAATTACCATGGAAAACAGTTGACAATGTAAAAAAAAAAAAAACTTCCATTCTCATATTCCAAAAGTAGACATCTCTAGCAATGGTTTTGTACCCGGTGGGAAGACTGTAGTATCTAATGATGAGCACAGTCTTCCAACCGCCTTATTTGTGGGAGAAGGTCAGCGCCAAATAATACTGCTTGAAGGCACCATGTTCTTTGGACTAAAATAGTATTCATGTCTGATTTATATTGCTTATGAAGCTATTTATATACTTTCCATAAAATTTATTGGTATATAGTTTTGAGCGATGATAATTACATTATTCTTTCTTGGAAAAGGCAAAATCAAAATGGAATATGGATAGAAGACTTTTTGCAATGGAAAAGGTGATGATGTAGATAGTTATTACCACAGAAAAAACTAATGTGCCATTTGGTTGGTGACGATTCTAATTTGCATCCATGATCAGAACATTTAAACTTTTCAGTTTGTTTCTTTGATCGACAAAACCTTAATTATCCTACTTTCTTAATTCATTGCCATCACCAACCTTTGGAGGTTTCATGCATGTAGTCAAATCTTTTTGTCGGCTCTAGTAGCCTAGTAGAATATCGTTGTTTGGTTTCTTTTATTGGTAGACTTGACCTATAAATTCAATTTTAATCCAGGATATATGGTGAAAACAGTAAATAAAGAACAGAACAAGAAAATAGAAGAAGAACAGGTTCTATTCACATAAAATTAAAACAGAAAAAGTACAGAGTAGAAATTAAAATAAAAGAGGCGCAATACTTACTGAATTAGGAAGCTTTATTCACATATAAGTTGTATATTATACAACTAAGTAGTAGTTACACACCCCCTGAAGAAAGCTTCAGGTAAAAACTAAAGACCGAAAGATTGAAAAACCAAAAGATTTACAAGAAGAAAAGAAAGATTAAAAAGAAGAGTAAAAGGGAGAAGAAGAGAGAAAGCTAAGCAATTGTCGAAGCTTGTTCTCTTTCATTAACAAATGCCTCTTATATAAGCAAAGTGAGAGGTGGGCTCCATTGAGCATCTTATAATGAAACCGGCACTAAGTTGTTTGACATCAATTTTGTGACATTGGATGTCCATGGTTATCTCGCCTTGAGTTCATTGTTAGGAAAACCTCGTTGTGCGCACGTCATCCTAGGTTCTTGTCCTTGTGTCTTGTGTATCCATAGTGTGTTTTTGGTTTAGGACGTACGTACCTAGTTAGGACGTTCGTACGTCCAGTAGGTCAGCAAACTTTCATCGTGTTGACCGTACGTACCGAGTTAGGGCGTACGTACGTCAGGTTAGGCAACAGGATTGTTTTTGTTCAGGACGTACGTACCTTGTTAGGACGTTCGTACGTCCAAGCAGGCAGCAAGCGTTTATCGTGTGAAGACGTACGAACGTTATTTCGACGTACGTACGTCCAATGTGGATTTCAGCAATTCTGGCCCATTTTGTGTGTGTTCTAACCTTAAGTATAAATAAGGTTTCTCTACCAAAGAACAAATTAGTTCTTTGGCCGTCCAATTCATCTCTAGTCTTGGAGTTTGTTTAGGTTTTGGTTTAGGTGGTTTTGGTGATTGAACTCATCTTCTTTCTTCCCCATTCATCTTCTTCTTCATTATTGTTTATATTGATTTAGCTTCGAGTCTTCTTGTGTGTTCATCAAGAAGTCGAGTATCCTTGTGTGTTCATCAAGGAACTCTGGTGTAAGCTTGTTACATAGATCGGCTTCGAGTCTTCTTGTGTGTTCATCAAGAAGTCGAGTGTCTTGTGCGTACATCAATGTGCTCTGGTGAAGTCAAGGTGTTAGAGATAACCAGGAGTGTCAACTCGCAGTGATTGCAGGTAGTTGATAGGTTTGTACATCTCTTTTCATCTAGTGGATTTATTTGTTGTCGCGAGGACAACCGTGGACGTTTCCCATATTGGGTTTTACCACGTTAAAAATTCCTGTGTGTTATTTACTTTCTGCGTATTGTTTGATTTGGTTGAATATTCAATTGTTAGATTAGCACTATTTATAGTTTCACAATTGGTATCAGTCGCTGGGGGCTGGTTAAGGAGCGTAAAGGCTCACGCTAACGATCAATAGTGCTATGATTTACTCTGGTAAGACATATGTCTCGGTTGTTGCTCGATTGTCTGATGAACAATCAACTGCTAGTAAAGAATGCTCTAGTGACTGTGACAGGGATTTGATTCTGGTTGACAATAGTGATTGGGCTCTTCTTTATAGACTTTCTACAAAAGAATGTAAACGGTTACAACAAGCTAATATTGATTTGCAGGAAAAACGCAATAAAGCTAATTGTAATTTGTCTACTACTTCTGATAATTTTTGTTTTTAAGATAATGGTGTTTTGCAGAATAAGGTTGATTCTCTCGAACAACGACTCAGACATTGTGCAGAAGACTATATGCTTCAAGGGGAAGTTTATGAATCCAAAATTGAAAATTTGGAAAAGGCTAATCTTTCTTTGCAGGATAAAATTGAGATTCTTGAAAAACAAATTTCTTGTGCTGCAGATGATGCAATTTCTATTTCTCAATTATTTGACAAAGAAAAACTTGACTTGTTATGTAGAATTGCAGCTTTAGAGAAGGCCAATCAGGAGGTCGATGAGAAATACAAATCTCTATTGGTGGAGTATGAGGTAACAAAGAACGATTTAACATCTACTCAACTCCAATTGCAGGTTTTTGACAAAACTAGATTTGACTCTCCTATTGCTAGTTCTACTAGTTCATCTAGTGTGACTACTTCTGTAAAATCTAGTTTGCCTGCCCTTTTGCCTACACCACCTATTGAGACTAGACTTAATGCTACTAATTTTCAGCATGTTTCTCATAAGAATTTTAAGTCTAAGGTTAATGGTAAGGCTGTTTTTACTGATAAGCCATATTGTTCTCATAATGGAGGTATAGGTCATGTTAAGGCACCATGTCACAAATACAATGGTGACATACATATTTCATCTTCTTCTACCACATCTTCTTATAAGAATTCTTTGAGTAAGTCTAATGTTTTTCATTGTTCTTATTGTGGTAGAGTTGGTCATTTGGATATCTTTTGTTGGGATTTTGATCAACATGTTTCATCCTATTCTCGTGTTTCTCATCGTTATAATCATGTTGATTCTAATGTTCCTTCTTGTGTATTTTCTAGACCTTGGAATTATAATGGTTCTCATCACAGGTTTAAGAAAAACAGGTATTCCAACACAAGGAAGTCTAAGACTAAGGTGGAATTGGTTAAGGACAAGTGTATTGCAAAGCTTGTTAAGGGGAGATCTCATATCTTTTCAATTCCCAAGGTGTGCACGCCTAGTGTTAAACAAGTATGGGTAAGAAAGGATAAGTTGAAGGTTTTTCTGGACTTGCAAAGGTCTGGTGGTGTCCCATATTTGGGATGATGTAGTTTGTTTCTAGCCTTGTGTTATTTGAATTGCATATTTCTCTAACCACATAGGCTATTTGGTTATTGTTTCTATTTTTTTATGCTTTGTTTGTTTAGCCTGCAGATCATGTTGCATGTCTGAATACATTGTTAATAAAAAAAAAAAAAAAAGTTGTTGGTTATTCCTTCTATTTTTTGTTTTTTCTTTATTTATTCCATGTATGTGTTGTTGGTTGCATCTTTTCTGAGATATTGGTTTAATTCAATTGTCTTAAATAAGTTGCAATATGTTTGGGTGTTTTCTCTTTCTGAACTCTTAAGTATGTTTTGGTATGTATCATGCATTTTTCCTCGCTTGTTTGCACAGTGCACGACATGCTTGCATAATGGGAGTTTTTGGAAACCACTTACATATTCTTTGAGCTCATAGAACTTCTCTATCTCTCGAGTATTTATTTGATCTTGAGCTATCTCTCCTTTGTTTTGGTTAACGTTCATCTTGTTGTTCGTGTTATTGAGCATTCTTATCTTCCTATTACAACTCTTGTTAGTGGTCAATGACTCACTTTATCCCCAGCCATTTGATTGTCTTTGAAGCAATATCAGTTGGCTAAGAACCTGTTGGGGTTGTGAGGGTCATGCTCTGACGGATGCACTCAAGAGATGTTAGTTCTTGTGTTGCACGTTATCATGGTATTGCACTTCTTGAGTTTGTGTTTGTCAAAAAGATGTAGGCTACACCCTACCCTCGTGTATTTGAAAAGATGGAGGCAAAAATCCCTCCCACGCGGGAATGACATTAGAGTGATGTAGACTAAACTCCACCACGTGCGGCAAAATAAAAATCCAAGCGCATATTCATTGTTTTTTATGTAAGGCATACAAAGTTTATATTCCTTTGCCTTCTTAATGTCTTGGTTTTCATTTGAAAGATCATATTTATATTCGTTTGCCTTCTACTCATAACGTTTGTTTCAAATGGGGTTGAAGTTTGTTTCTTCTATGCTCACTTACTAATCTACTCGTATGTCTCTTGTTGATGGTTCTATATTCTAGGTCTTCAAAGGGTGTGTTCTAGTGGTGAACTTTCTCTCTCTTTATGCATTACATTGCATCTACACACACCGAGGTTTAGTTTATGATGCACTTCAATCCTCTTATTTGTTCAATCTTTTGTTTATCCCCATATATTGCCTCTTATTTTTGTATGGATTGGGATTGCCTACTGTTTTTGAAAGTTCATGATGTATTCCTCTTCACTTCTATGGTACATCGGTTCTTTTCTTTTTCTCTTCTTATTATGGTTTGTGTTGTTAGTTATTCGGTTTGTCTTTCTATTGTTAAGGTTAGTTCTCTATTGCACACCAAGTGTTTGCTCAAATGCCTAAATGAAAATTCTCACCTGTTTTGGTTGTTACTTAGAGTGTTTTCTAACATTCTTCGATTGGTTCCTGTTCTGGGTATGCAGGACATGCCTTCTAAGCGAGCTCGGACTACTCCCACCAAAGAAACACCCGGTTCCAAGGGTGCTTCGTCCTCGGGCACACGTCCTCCTCGTGCTCAAAGGAGTAGAGGCGCCATTCCTTCGGATTCTTGTATGCTTGTTGTTCTAGCATTGGTTGTTGCTACCACCACTTAGACTGCTCTTTTCTACTAGATACAGGTTCATGGACACTGTGCGTGTTGTCAACTTTATTTTTCTCTCAGTAACTTTACAGGCAGATGCTCTTGCTGAAAGTGTCTATTGCTTACCCTATTTTGGCTCCAATCCTTGGTAATTCTTTTCAGTCGGTGTTTCGTTGACATACTAAGATACTCATATTCCTGTAGTTTTGTCATGGGATATTGTTGGATGTGTCTAGTTTGACTATTTGGTTCTTGGTCATTATTGTACGTTGCCGATTTCATCGGGTATGGTATTTCTTCCTTTTTGTTTGTTTGCTCTTTTTCTCTAGATATCTTCCTACTATGAAGTCGTCTCTCTGGAGTCTATCTCAGGTGGTTATGGTCGGTTGACTAAAGTGATATTCTGGTGAATCATTTGTTCCGATTGATGGTATCCTGACTCTTTCTTCTATGTATAGGTTTCTCTTGGTTTCTATCAGGGATTCATGTTATGTTTTCTTTTCTTCCCTCTGTTACCTATATAAGTATTCAGTGTCTTTTCACTATCTCCTTCTTATCTCGTTTTGGTTCTTATCTAATCTCCCTTCTTGTGTCTGTGTTGGTACTCTTTCTTCTTCATTTATATGCCTAGATCTTTCTCATGTCTTTTAGTTTTGTGTGTCATGGATTCCAGATTTATGGTATGGTTTTCTCTTTACTCTCTTCTACCCTTGTATGTTTGGTTCTTTGTGTGTTTCAAATATCCTTATTTGGTTTGTTTGTTCTAGGTGCATCTTTCTCATATGCATTGCATTTAGGTGACGCTTTTGTTTAGGGGGAGAATTCTTTGTATTGACATCGTGTTAACAAGTGTTTATCTTATGGCTTCCGTTGCATATCCTTTTTGTTGTTAACATGATTGTTCTCTTTCTTTTCTTCTTTTATCTTATTTGTTATGGTTTGGTATTTTTCTTTTCTCTTTCTTTTGTTACCTTGCTTCATTTGTGACAAAAAGGGGGAGATTTATGACTCTAATACTAACATTCATCTCTTCCTTTGTTAGTGTATTCTTGGGTCATGTTTCAGGTATGCTACAAGTATGGGGGAGTGAACGTGTTGATGTTTAGAGGTTGTACAGTTATGGGGGAGCTCAAGTAACTAAAGTTGGAGCTCATGAAGTATGGGGGAGTTGTTCTAAATTTTTAGTCGCTTCCGTTTGGTCTCTGATGATGGAAGGTTCTTGCTCAAGCTGGATGTCAAGAATTGGTGACTTGGTATGTGTTCTACTTTGAGTGTTTTTGTAGGCATGTTTTATAAATGCCATGGTTTGGGTTTGTAAGCACATTTTATAAGTGCTATTAGAGTCATAGGTTTTTGTCACAAAATCAATGTCAAAGGGGGAGATTGAAACCGGCACTAAGTTGTTCGACATCAATTTTGTGACATTGGATGTCCATGGTTATCTCGCCTTGAGTTCATTGTTAGGAAAACCTCTTTGTGCGCACGTCATCCTAGGTTCTTGTCCTTGTGTCTTGTGTATCCATAGTGTGTTTTTGGTTTAGGACGTACGTACCTAGTTAGGACGTTCGTACGTCCAGTAGGTCAGCAAACTTTCATCGTGTTGAACGTACGTACCGAGTTAGGGCGTACGTACGTCAGGTTAGGCAGCAGGATTGTTTTTGTTCAGGACGTACGTACCTTGTTAGGACGTTCGTACGTCCAAGCAGGCAGCAAGCGTTTATCGTGTGAAGACGTACGAACGTTATTTCGACGTACGTACGTCCAATGTGGATTTCAGCAATTCCGGCCCATTTTGTGTGTGTTCTAACTCTAAGTATAAATAAGGTTTCTCTACCAAAGAACAAATTAGTTCTTTGGCCGTCCAATTCATCTCTAGTCTTGGAGTTTGTTTAGGTTTTGGTTTAGGTGGTTTTGGTGATTGAACTCATCTTCTTTCTTCCCCATTCATCTTCTTCTTCATTATTGTTTATATTGATTTAGCTTCGAGTCTTCTTGTGTGTTCATCAAGAAGTCGAGTATCCTTGTGTGTTCATCAAGGAACTCTGGTGTAAGCTTGTTTCATAGTTCGGCTTCGAGTCTTCTTGTGTGTTCATCAAGAAGTCGAGTATCCTTGTGTGTTCATCAAGGAACTCTGGTGTAAGCTTGTTACATAGATCGGCTTCGAGTCTTCTTGTGTGTTCATCAAGAAGTCGAGTGTCTTGTGCGTACATCAAGGTGCTCTGGTGAAGTCAAGGTGTTAGAGATAACCAGGAGTGTCAACTCGCAGTGATTGCAGGTAGTTGATAGGTTTGTACATCTCTTTTCATCTAGTGGATTTATTTGTTGTCGCGAGGACAACCGTGGACGTTTCCCATATTGGGTTTTACCACGTTAAAAATTCCTGTGTGTTATTTACTTTTTGCGTATTGTTTGATTTGGTTGAATATTCAATTGTTAGATTAGCACTATTTGTAGTTTCACATATAAGTGGGTGGGTCCCATTGAGCACCTTGTGAGTGGGTGGTCCCCATTGAGCACCATGTGAGGTGTGGACTCTATTGGATGAATAGTAGGCCCCTTTGAGCACCTTGTAAGTGGGTGGTCCCCATTGAGCATCATGTGAAGTGTGGACCCCAGTGGGTGGTCTCCATTGAACACCATGTGAGGTGTGGACCCCATTGGATGAATAGTGGGCCCTATTGTTGGCAGAGTAACTTGTTGTCTTGTGGGTATTGTAGACCCCATAGTCAGCTGATTGAACTGGTATGTGGACCCCATATTTTGTATCGGGGTCTGATAAATGAGCAGACATACTGTCTTGTGGATACTGTCTTGTGGTCCCCATATTATTACATCCGGGATAGGAAATTTGGTTGTTTTACTAAATGGGATGAATAATTCCATTTTTGAAATTAATGGGTCGAATATCACCTCTTGGATTGATGGCTTGAAAAGGAATCAGTAAATGGCTAAAAACCAAAGGATTTGAATGACATGTGGGTCATGAAAGGGAGAAAACAAAATTTGGTAGGCCTGTGGTTAGGCTTGACAAAATTGAGTTATAATTGTTGATTTGAATTAGATAGAGAATGGAAGTAATTTTCCACTAGATTTCAAATTGTAAGTTATAAGTGGGAAGTGACTAATCCATTTCTAGATCGACATCATCATCATCATGTTGAGAAGAACTCTGTTGAGAGGAGCCTTGTTTTGGTGTCAAAAGCTATGTCTTTGTAATAATCAGAGATATAATTAAGGCTTCCTAAGAACCTCTGTAATTGTTTTTTATCTCTTATTTCATCAGGGAATTTTGATGCAAATTCTATAGACCTGTTAATAGGGATAATTTTTCCCTGACAAATATTATGTCCTAAGAAACGAATTTCGGTTTTAAAGATCTTCATTTTTGGGGCAGAAACAACTAAACCATTTTTCTTAATAAGATGGGAAAATATATTTAGATGTTTAAAATGTTGATCAATAGAAATGGAAAAGATTAGTATATCATCAATATATACAATACAGAATTCAGTATAAGCATTAAAAATTCCATTCATAATATTCATAAATTCTGAAGGAGCATTTTTTAAACCAAAAGCCATAACATTCCATTCATAATGTCCAAAAGGAACAGTAAAAGCAGTTTTATATTTATCTTGCTCAACAATCTAAATTTGTCAATAACCTGACTTTAAATCAAATTTAGAAAATATACGAGCATCATTTAAGCGTTTTGATAAATCTTTTTTATTAGGAATAGGATAACGAATCCATTGAAGAACCTTATTAAGGGGTTTGTAATTAATAACTAATCTAGGAACCCCTCGTTCTTGTTCAGCATTTTTATTTACATAAAAGGCTGCACAACTCCAACAAGAAGAGCTTTTCCTAATAAGTTGTTTATCTAAAAGACCTTGAATTTCAGTCTTACATAATTCCATATAAACTTTATTCATTTGGATTGGTCTAGCCTTAGTAGGTATCATGTTTTCATTAAAACCTTCTATATAGGGTAATTGTACTATGTGTTGCTTCCTATCCCAAAAGGCATTAGGAACATCGCTACATATCTCCTTCTGAAATTGTTTTTCTAAGGAAAGAATTTTTTCTTTAGTAGCAAATTGCTCTAATTGTTTGTCAATAGAGGCATAGCCTATTTCTTGAGACAAAAAATTGATTTGTTTTTCTTTTAAAATCAAAGTTTCTTGTAATTGATTGATATAATTTATCTTAGGTTTAACGATAAATTCAAAGACTATCTTTTTCCCCTTTATAGTAGTATGAATTCCATTATTATCGATTCTTTCAATAGGCCAAATAAGGCTTAAAAAGGGTCTTCCTAAGATTACCATTTGGGATAAATTATCAGATAAGACAAAAGGTGTATTAATACAAATACCATCATTGCAGACAAAAACATCCGATAATTTATAATTTATCCTCATAGGAGAACCATTAGCAGTATTCAATGCATACTTAGTTTTCTCAAAATACTTAGTAGGAAGTAATCCTTCTCTTATGCAATTAAGGTCGGAACCACTGTCAACCAAAGCAATAGTATCTAAAGTAAAATCTTGATTAATAACCAATTTTACCTTAATATGCCACTTTTGATTGGTAGGGTGATGTAAGGATAGTAAATCCCCAATAGTCTCCATTTCTGGTAAAGAATTAGAATTTGTTTGATTCTGGAGTAAGGAAATTTTTCCATTTAGGTTTTTAATATCTGATTTAAGATTATTAATTTCGCCTTTAAGGTCAGAAATTGTAGATTTATTAACCATAGAATTAGATTCAGTATTAATGAAAAACACCATCTAAGGAAGAAATGGTTTTAGTATTAGAAGTATTTTCTAAATAGTTTTGAAAAGCTTGTCTTCTCTCAACTGGATTGGATATTTTATTAATAACATCCAAAATTAAGGTCTGATCCTTAGTTAAGACATTTATATTAGGCCTATTTATTTCATTATTAAACATGTCGTAATTTAGAGAAGTTCTTTGATAAAAGCAATTTGCTAATCTTGATTTACTATTAGTGATATCCATAATATCCTGATTAAAAGGTTTAATTAATTTGGTTACATTAGTTGAAGAAATATATTCTCTTTTTATCTGATCAATAATAGGTGTGAAATTATTCCTTTTAGGATATTGATTATTAGAAACAAATTGTTGTTTGAAAAGGACTTGATTAGATCTACTATAGACAGATTTCTGACGGAAAGGTTTTTTGGAGACTTTTCTTTGAGAAATAATATTTTTAATACTAGGTGTTGAAACAAGTATAGTATTTTTGAATTGATTAGGATATTGTCCTGTTTCATAGTTCTCAGTTAATTTCTGAGTGTGAAATTGATTTTATAAAATCACTTTATTACTAAAGGTTAACTTTGTAATAATAATTTCTTTACTAGAAGAGAAGAGGATGACATCATGCTTATCTTCTAGACTGACGTCGATATTACTATCTTCAGTATTCTTACTAGATATAATATTAATATTCTGTGATAATTCAATAATATTATTATCAGTTAAAGTCTTGGTTGGTTGATTTTGACTTAAATCATTTTTTTCTAAATCAAATTGTTTTATAGGAAAAGAATGAATTTTATCCGGGAAGTATCTCATTCTTGATTCAGGTTTATTAACCGTATTATTAATATTGGTAAATTTTCTGTCGATTGGTTGTAAATCCGAAACAACTCTGGTTAACTTTGTCTCTTCTGAGAAAGGTTATTTGGGAACAACCGATTTCCGAATAATAGATTCATCTATTAATTTAAGAGACTGAGTAGGAAGGTGATCAGATTTAGAACTCTTATCATCAGTATTGATCCAACTTTTAAAGAAGTCTTTGACTACGCATGATTCTAAAGTTTTATCCCATCTTAGCACATAGTGTGCGAAAGGAATAATACTTCTAGTCTCATCTAAATATCTATAATATTTTTCTTTAAGAAATTCATGTTGGCCTTTATTATAATAATCAAAATACCATTTTCGAAAGGTATCATAATTAGGACTTTTAAAGTCATTATTAATGGCTATACGATCAATTTTAAATTCATTGGTTAAGTCTATCATATTAATAGAAAAACTCATTCTCAAAGGAGTAGGATCAATTTTTATTATCTCTATATTAGAGATTTCCTAACAGTTATTAGCAAATATTTTATTATTTTGAAACATAATTAAATAATAGTTAATGTAAACTGATTAATAACAAAAGATGTCAATAAGGTGTTAGGGATCATGCAGTTCTTAAAACAAAGATAATTACTCAGAAAGGAGAAGAACAGTAAATAACATTTCTATATTAATATTCATGATTAATGCTGACAGTCAACGATTTACGTTACAGCTAACAACCATTTCATATCTCAATACATGATGAATTCCAACAGTCAACGATTTACGTCACAGCCAATAATAGTTTCATATCAAGATTTATGATGAACTTCGACAGTCAACGAATTACGGACAAATGTCCCTAAATGCCTAACGGCCACTGCCTACGGCTAAACGGGTAGTCACCACGCGACGAAGTCTTTATTCATCATAAATCAGAACACAGAACTATTAACAGCCGGAGACTACAAGTAGTCCAACGCGACGAAGTCAAGACTAATCATGAACCAAAACACAGAACAATTACTAACAGAAGACTAAAAGTAGTCCAACGCGATGAAGTCAAATGATTATTCATAAAATTCAACAAAGAACTACTACCATACTATTGTTCACATCTTGAATAATTATCCAATTAAGCAACTACATGTTCCCTAACAGTAATTTTCGCTGACATGTTCCCCAACTATTGTCGAAGCTTTAAGCTTAATTTTTTGAACCGCTTTTGTATGATCCGTGGTCCAAGGTTCAGGATTTTTGCGAAGTCTTTCATAAAGAACTTTGGTGTCAAAAGCTATGTCTTTGTAATAATCAGAGATATAATTAAGGCTTCCTAAGAACCTCTGTAATTGTTTTTTATCTCTTATTTCATCAGGGAATTTTGATGCAAATTCTATAGACCTGTTAATAGGGATAATTTTTCCCTGACAAATATTATGTCCTAAGAAACAAATTTCGGTTTTCCACGTATTCCATTATATTATGGATAAAAGCTCTTCGATAAGGCATAGATGATTGGCCATTAATAATGGTTGGAGAATGATCCAAAGAGACGGAATTGGTCTCAATTAAAATAGATTCGTAGAAATTTCTACGATTATAAATTTGGAATGGACTATTAGTCCCTTGACCGAATTTCCTTGTACCGAGATAAATAGGCTTTTTTACCCATTTTTCATCGTCAATAGTTAAGGTAAAAAGTAATTCATTGGAATCCTTTAGGAATAACCGGGTACCATTATCCCATTCTGAGGATTTACTAATTTTCTTTTTTCTGTCTTTTAAGGCAGAAGAAAAAATTCCCAATTCGGGAGAGAGGGGGAAAGTTTTACCTTTTCCCTTATCAGGGCCCGAAGTAGGACCAGATTTCTGACCAGGAGAAGTCATTCCTGTAATGACAATAATAATGTCTGATTGCTTCAAAAGCATTGATAATGATGATATGATCATAATAATTGCATAACTTCAATTGGAAGTAATTAAATTATCTAAAGATCATTCCATAAGAATTTATGTCATTTGTAATTCTTCGACCATGATTGTGGCTAGTTCATAACATGACTATAAGTCAAAAACTCTTGATATTAAGAATTAGATAAATATTCCCTCGATATCTGATAAGATTTTGAAATCATTGTCTATAAGACATAAAATTTTCCATGTCTATAAGACATTATGAGCCAATCCTTGTATTTGGATAAGCCCATGGGAACATTGCAAATATTGTCTTATAAGACAATAGGAATATTGCTATCTGAGTCATAGGATAAAGAATTAGATTGTTCTTCATCAATTTGTTCTTCAAAAATCATTTTCTCTTTTAATTGCTGTATATACCCATTATTGGGTTTAATGGTGAATTCAAAAATAATTTTATTTCCCGAAAGGGTAGTATGAATACCTTCATCATCTACTCTTTCAATAGGCCAAATAAGGCTCAAGAAAGGTTTTCCTAAGATGACCATTTGAGATAGAGTATTAGATAGGACAAAAGGAGTTCTAATACGAATAATATTATTACAGACTAGTACATCTGATAGTTTATAATTTATCTTCATAGAAGAACCATTTGCAGTATTCAAAGCACAATGAATTTTTTCAAAATATTTAGAAGGTACTAATCTTTCTCTTATTCAATTAAGATCTGACCCACTGTCTATCAAGGCAATGGTATCCAAAATAAAATCATGATTAATAATAAGTCTACTATTAATATACCATTTCTGATTAATGCTATGATTCAGAGATAATAAATCCCCAATCTCTTCTTTAGTGATGGTAGGAGGAGGAAGAGTATTGTTGGTTTCAAGTTGGGAAATTCTCCACCTTAGATTTTCTATTTCAATTTTTAGATTATTCATTTCTCCTTTAAGATCAGACATAGTAGTTTCTTTAACCATAGTTCTTGATTCAATTCTATCAAAAACCTTTTATAAAGAATAAGGTTTTAAAATACTGAAATTTAGATTAGTATTAGAAGAATTTTTTAAATATCTCTCAATAGTCTGTCTTTTTTCAATGGGATCAGATATCTTATCAATAATATCAAGAATTAAAGTCTGATTTTCAGATAGGACATTAATATTAAGCCCATTCATATCAATAATAGCTTTGTAATAGTCTTGGGAAGTCTTGCAATGTGTAGAACAACCTTTTCCAGACCGATTACCGCTACTAGAATCACTATTAGTGAGCTCTTCTATTTCCATAATATGGTGAGAAGAATCTTCAGAGTAATAACTACTAGAAGGTTCATAGTTATCAAGAATTTGATTGATTTGTTTCTTAACATTGTCTTCAATGCTTAATTCATTGATTTGTTTACGAATATCAGTTTTAGAAGTACAACGGTTAGCATAATGACCTTTATTGCCACATTTATGGCAAGTAATATTTTTTAAATTCTTAGAATCCTTATTTGGGTAAGAATTTGATTTTTGCTTGGAAAAGACCTGGTCAGGTCTTTTATAAGGGTGGCTTGAAGATTTCCTACGAAAAGGTTTCTTAGAAACTCTTTTTTGAGATATAACATTTTTATTTCTTTGTTTAGAACTAGGCATATCATACCCAAATTGCTCACAAAATTGTCCTAATTCTTTTTTCCCAGTTAAATTCTGGGTTTTAAGCTGATTTTTAAGACGAATATCATTACAGAGGGCTAGCCCTTCAGAAGTGCATTCACTAATAAGTTCACCATAAGTATAAAAATCATAAGGGATCTAAATCCCATCATGCTTATTTTTAAGTCTATTTTTGACTTTTTCGGCAAATAGACGAGGTAAACCAGAAATGAATTTTTCTTTCCAAAAAGCATTATTACCATCATGCCTAACAGTGATTTTAGCCATGAAAACATCTTTATACCAACGAAAATGAGTCAACGTTGGACATTTTAAATTCATGAGCAAGTCTTTTCCCCGTTCATGGGCAGTTATAGTATTACCAATAAAATGTTTGATTATCGTTTGAATTAAGGTATAGACTGCATCCTCACTTTGAATAGGTTGTCCTGAGGTGCTGGGTTCTAGTTTTTTAGAACTATAAATTTCTTCCTTTTAACTAGGGGTAAGAATATTATCCCACCAGCCTTTTAATTGGCCTGTAAATCCGGCTATAATACAATTAGCTGTTTGTCTGTCCGTGTTATTGGAATTTTTACAAACAGTAGCAAACATAAGCATTATTCTATGTAGAGTGACATATATCAGATATTCAGATAAACTATCTAATTCCATTCGTAGATAGTTTTAGCACTGTATGAAGTTTGTACAGCAATATAATCTTCTTCATTTAGAAGGTCTGTAGGAGTGGGCCTAGGATAATAGGTCCGAGTAGGCGGTATTTTAGCTTTATTAGATTTGCTAAAATCTAGTTCATTAACTTCTTGTTCCATATTGTGCAAAATATTTTGAAATTCTTCAATATTTTCATCTGATAAATTTTTGTTAATAAAATTATCATTTTGTGATAAAACAACAATATGATTATCGGTTAATTTTATTCCTTTTAATTTTTTAGTATGTTCTTCGATAAAATCATTTTGGCTTAATTTATTACTTCCCAAATTAAACTTCATATCGGGAGGAGGTTTAATATTAACAGGGAAGATTTCTCCATTAGGTTCAGGTTTAGTAACCGCGGTTTCAATACGGAGTAATTGTTTTCCGATAGTTTGTAAACATAAATTGGTATAATTGGATTGTTTAAAAACCCTATTTAATTCTGATTCTTCAGTGGAAGGTTGGACATACGCAACAGTTTTCAGAGTAGTAGTCTCATCCAAATATCTATAATATTTTTCTTTAAGAAATTCATGTTGGCCTTTATTATAATAATCAAAATACCATTTTCGAAAGGCATCATATTTAGAACTTTTAAAGTCATTATTAATGGCTATACGATCAACTTTAAATTCATTGGTTAATTCTATCACATTAATAGAGAAATCCATCTCTGAAGGGGTAGGATTAAGAGTAGAAGGCCTAGTATAAAGACCATGAGGAATAACATTATCTGATTCTTTTACTCCTCTAATCTCAAAATCATTTTCTATCTTATCAGGAATACTAGAAGTGGAGGCTCTAGAAGGTTCCGGAGAATAGAAGTTTTTAACAGATTTGAGACGAGATATTATGTTGGAAGAAAATTGGATTTCAATATCTCCTTCAGGAGTTTGGGTGATTTCTCTAAATCTATTCTATGGAATGTGGAATATATATATTGTGCTTGAATGTACATCTATTTATGAGAAGAAAATAAAGTGGATCATTATTATTATTTAATTAAATTGATGAAGCTTCCTTCAGCGATTTTAGAAACAGATACATCGGTCTACTCTTGGTTGGTTAACTTTTAATAGAAATTTATGGTTTTCGTTGCTAAGAAAAATTGTTAGGCTTGGGAGCTCGAGCTGCACAACTATTTTGAACTCCCAACAAATATTGATTAATTTTGGTATCAAATATGTAATTTTGTTTAAAACACCTTTAAATTATATCGCAAGATTGATAGTGTGAGAAATTAAGGATCAAATGTATATGGTGTTTCCTGACACGTCCATCGCTTTGAAATATTATATATGGGTACATAATTTTTAATCTATTTTTATTTTTGTTTATTTTTTGTTTAGGTTGTTCGTTTCGGGCTTGGAAGATTGTGGAAGGGGGACCGAAAAAACATTTCTAGGTACTTTGTGAGGACTAAGACTGCATGCCAAATAACAAGTCATGCTCAAAAGTATTTTATGCACCGCAACAACCTTGGAACTTATTTCGTCTAGCATTTTCGATATTCACACATTCGATCAATCTCTTCGCCCAAATCAATATTTGCTCATTACAAACCGATTTCACCTTATCCATTTCCACCATCACCACCTATATATCCACCACCAGTAGATTACAATATCTTTGTTGGACCAAGTAGATTGCGTAACAAGTATTATTCTACATCACTATATCGAGCTGAAGACTACTACTTCCCACAAAATGCAACCAATATTCTTTTTCGTCCCCAACCTCTGTCAAACGACAATTTTACTTTGCAAATTTTAATAAGCAATAAATTGAAATATGAGAAAATGAATAAAGAGGATCAATATCATATGGGTATGGAGTTGGTTTCCTCCAAATACTGTTCTCTAATTCTTTTCTCTCCAATGAAAAAATATTGTAAAAAGTATTAGCAAATGGTTAATTGTTTATACTTATGAAGCTATTTACTTTCAATAAAAATTATTGATATATAGTTTTGAGTGTTGATAATCACCGAATTCTTATCTAAAAAGGCAAAATCAAAATAGAATATTGATAAAAAAAAAAAAAAAAAAATTACCATGGGAATGAAAAAGTGATCATCTAGGTAGTTATTAGAGAGTTATTGCTACATAAAAAAAGCTAACATGTACACTGTTACAGTTTATTGCTTCGATAGGAACAATAATTTTGTCGGCGCTAGTAGCGTAGTAGCTAGGAACAAAATTATTATTATTATTATTATTATTATTATTATTATTATTTATTTATTTATTTATTTAATTAAATTGATTAAGCTTCGCCGATTTTGGAAACATATCGAGCGGTTTAGTCTTGGTTGGTTAACTTCGAGTGAAAATTAAGGGTTTTTATTGCTAAGAAAAATTATTAGAGCTCGGGCTACTATTTTGAACTCCCAGCAGATATTGATTAATTTTGGTATCAATTATGCAATTTTGATTAAGGGATCATTAAGTTATGTCACAAGATTGATAACATGACCGAGTATCACATAGGGTGTTTTATGACTTGTCGGTCCGTCGCTTGGGACTTAATTTTTATTTTATTTTTCGTCTAGATTGTTCATTCTGGGGTTGGAAGTTTGTGGAAAGAGGGATTGGAAAAGCATTGTTAGGGGCTTTGTGAAGACTAATACACCATACCAAGTAGCAAGTCATGCTCAGAAGTATTTTATGTGTCGCAACCTGGAACTTATGCTGGACGAAGGTTTAACATTCTCGATAGTCACTCCTTCGATCAATCTCATCACCCAAAATCGAGATATGCTCGTTACAAACCCATTGCAACTTATCAATTTCCACCATCACCACCTATATATCCACCACAACTAGATTACAATATCTTTGTTGGAGCTAGCAGAATGCGTAACAAATATCTATCTGCATCCCTATATCCTATTGAAGAATACTACTTCCCACAAAATGTAACCAATCTTTTTTTTCCTCCCCACCCCCTATGAATAATGTTAATGAGGCGGGGCCATTGATTTCGGCTCAAAAGGTGAGTAATGAACCGAAATGTCAATGGTGACTCCGCTGTGGGAAGAGGCACTTCTTTCTTGCTTAATAGGGGGCCTCCATTCATTCACCAGCGCAGATTACAAGTGCTCTCCGAACCGTGCTGGATAGTCACCCATCACACGACTCTCAAACCAAACCTGTGGTGGATCTCGGGGGACAAAGTGAAAGCGCTTGATCCTTTGCCCCATACTTTGAGGTGATCCTCCCCGCCGATCAAGCAGCGATGCTACTCATTAAACTAGTATAGAAGTAAGCTATGGGTGTCAATTCACTATTCAAAATTGGGTAACTTGAATGACGAATATGAATCATCTGTAACGACCCGACCTATATCACCACCGATATTGTCCCCACTTAGACACTGCGGACATCCGACAGTGTGGGGTTTTATTGGGCAGCAGCCTGCTTCCCAGCAGGTCACCCATCCTGAGATTACTCCCACCCGAGCATGCTTAACTCCGGAGTTCTTTCAAACCCTGGAGCCAAGCCCAAAAGGCCTCGGTGATTATATATGACGGATCTATACCTATATTCCAATGTCAGGATATCCTCCTCTTACGTGTCGTAGGACCCACCCCCTCGACAAACCACCTGCCGACCCGGGGTGTTACAATCCCACCACCTTAGAGGAGAGCCGTCATCGGATTTAGAATATACAGCCCCAGATCTCTGACGTTCCCTGCCCCTCGCGAGACGAGTACCCGGCGCAACCGTCACCCCTTCCTAGGCTAGGCGCCTTTCCAGCATACTCTCCCACCCTCGACAGGTGAACTGTCGTCGGCTCTGATACCATTTGTAACGACCCGATCTATATCACCACCGATATTGTCCCCACTTAGCCACTGCGGGCATCCGACAGTGTGGGATTTTATTGGGTAGCAACCTGCTTCCCAGGAGGTCACCCATCCTGAGATTACTACCACCCGAGCACGTTTAACTCCGGAGTTCTTTTAAACCCTGGAGCCAAGTGAGCCCAAAAGGCCTTGGTGATTATATATGACGGATCTATACCTATATTCCAATGTCAGGAGATCCTCCTCTTACGTGTCGTAGGATCCACCCCCTCGACAAACCACCTGCCAACCTGAGGTGTTACATCATCAATAATGTGTCATTCTATGAAAAAGGGAAGAATTGAGTTTTTGTTTTGGAAAATATTTAAATAAACTAATAAGGTAAATAAAATAAATTACACTAAGGAAACAAGTAAATTAGGATTTTGAATATGATGGAGAAAGCGGGGGTACAACTTCATCATTTTAGACAAGCTTCAAACTTTATCAATGCATTCTGATTTTTATGATTCCAACTAATTCTATCTCTAGCAGTCTAGTTGGTAGTGAATTTGCCTTTCTAGCTACCAGCCTAGACAATTCACCCACCTTAAGCTACTACTAACGTATTTACAGAGAATTCTTTTAATAGAACTTAAGAGCCTTGAAACTTACAATAATGACTTATGACCTCTCTTTCTAGATACACGTCAAAAGAAGTAAAATTACACCCTTCTCTTATAGATATAATTTTTTTTTTTTTTTTGGCTAAGTAAAACTGTATTGAAAAATGGGGAGGTACAAAGGGGGGTTGGGGGTAACAAGAGTCTACCCCTCACCAGTTCAAAACTAGAATACATGTAATGTATACAAATTTTAGCTGAACCTGTAATAAGTAACATCAGGACTCTCCCAAGAATGTAACCATTCAGGTTTGCCTTCACTAACTTCCAAAACTTGAGTAACTCTACTTAAGGCTCTCTTAGATAAACGTCAACAGCTGATTGTTGATATAAGTTTCCATATGTAATTTAAAGGGGTAGGGGTCCTTTAAAAACTATGAGTAAAAACTATTTTGAGGTGATCAATTTTAATATACTTACCTTTTCATGCATAGAAGCCGTAATTCACATCAAAAGTCTTCTACTCATCTTGAAGACAACTTCACCCAATGGAAGGTTTAGTTTAACATGATAATGGAAGACGATGATGGTGTAGAGAAAAGTAAAGACATGATTATAATAGAATATGTAAAGATATACGGAAAGATATATAAAATTGCATATAATATATATTAAAAACTTGAAAGTAAAAACATAAACATGAAAGGACTTCTTCTTCTTCTTAATGAAACTAGATGTAAGGTTTAATTTTTTAATTGTGAGTTAAAGCATGCCTCCAAAACGTTGAGAACTTTGTATATATACATCAAGACATTGATTTCCACTAAAACCCAAGAAAACAGGTGAAAACAGAGAAACTACAAATAGTGCTAGTATAACAAATGTGAATTCAAACAAGCAAACAAACAATACGCGGAAAGTAAATAACACACAGAAGTTTTTAACGTGGTAAAACCCAAACTGGGAAACGTCCACGGTTGTCCTCGCGACAACAAAATAATCCACTAGATGAAAAGAGATGTACAAACCTATCAACTACCTGCACTCACTGCGAGTTGATACTCCTGGTTATCTCTAACACCTTGACTTCACCAGAGCACCTTGATGTACGCACAAGACACTCGACTTCTTGATGAACACACAAGAAGACTCGAAGCCGAATTCACAATAACTCTTGAAGATCACACAGATATGAATTGAGAAAAGGGGGAAGAAAGGGAATTGAGTTCAATAGCCACAAACAAATTTACTATCACCAACCTAACCAAAACACATGAACAAGAAGAAGGTTGGACGGCCAAAGAACTGTCTTGTTCTGTAGAAGAGAAACCCTATTTATACTTAGGGTTGAAAACCTAGGAAAATGGGCCGAAACTGTGCAAACCGACTTTGGACGTTCGTACGTCGATATGACGTTCGAACGTCGCCACACAAAAATAAGCCTGCTGCCTAACATGACGTACGAACGCTCTAAACCGGTACGTACGTCTCCATACGAAAACACATCTGCTGACCACCTGGACGTACGAACGTCCTAACTGAGTACGTACGTCCTGACCAAAGGAAGTTCTCTGCTTCAGTGAACGTACGTACGTCCTAACTCGGTACGTACGTCCAGAACCCAATAACTTTCCCTAGACAGACCTAAGAGACACAAGGACACGAGACGACCATGCGTACATCTTGGTTTTCCTAACAATGAATTCAAGGCGAGATAACCAAAGACACTTTGTCACAAAATTGATGTCAAACCACTTCGTGCCGGTTTCAATCTCCCCCTTTGACATTGATTTTGTGACAAAAACCTATGACTCTAACAGCACTTATAAAACGTGCTTACAATCCCAAACCATGGCATTTATAAAACATGCCTACAAAAACACTCAACATAGAAACACATAACAAGTCACCAATTCTTGTTATCCAACTTTAGGAAGATGCTTTAACCATCAGAGATCGAACGGAAGCAATCATCGAACGGAAGCAATCAAGGATTCAAACAGAAGTTCCTTCGAGCAACTCCCCCATACTTCATGAGCTCCAAACTTCATGAGCAACTCCCCCATACGTGTAGCATACCTGAAACATGACCCAAAAATAACCTAACAACAAGAAGACGATTGTTAGTAATTAGAGTCATAAATCTCCCCCTTTTTGTCACAACAAGTGATCAAAATAACCAACCATCAAAGGAAAAGAACAATAATAAACCAATAACCAAGAAAAAGAAATCAAAACCAAACAAAGAATACAAGACAGATAAAAATATAAAAACTAATCCAACTATCAAAAGTTCAGAAAGTCAACTAATAACCAAACAGAGAAATCCATAAACAGAAGAAAAACAAAAACGACAAAAACATAAGGCTTGAGTTAACGAATTCGAAAAACCCGTTCCCAATGACCTAAAGGAAGCTTGGAGAAGTAAGCTTCCGCACGAGCCGAAGGCCTATTCCACCGAGCAATCACATGATCATCATAATCCTCCAACCATTCACTCGTACAAAACAACTCCTCAATTCTGCTGTCCAAGCCACAGTCGGTAAGTGGAGCAGCAAGACCTGGAACCTTCGGATAACCAACTAACTCCAAGATGTGATTTTGAAGATGTCCCGGTAATCTCTCCCAATGATTGACACGAACCAAACAAGGATTAAGAAAAGGACGATGTATATAGTCAAATCCATGGGGAACGCGACACAAACGACAAACCTTAGCATTGTTCTTGTACTCCATTACCATGAACGACACATAACCAACAGTCGGAACAAAAATTCCATGAAGTTCATATTCTGCCATAGAGAATTCTGAAGAACAAAGAGAGAATAGCAAGAGGTAAGAAGACACAATATGATTGAAAGAGAAGAAGACTCCCTATTTATAAGAAAAATAGGAGTAAACATAACATGGACCCAAAAAGAAAGGTCCATTACCTCAGAAAAATTTACTGCAAAACAAGGAAACCAACTTGAACTAATATGAAAATAGCAATATCCAAGAATATGTACAGTACCAAAAAAAATAGAAACAAACCGATATAGCAAAAAAAATATTTAAGTACAAAAATGTGGAGAGTAAACCAGAAAAACCACTACTCGGAGTCCGAGGCATCATCACTCGGTTCACCATCACCCTCGTCCTCACTCTCTGAGTCATCACCATCACTCGCACCTTGAACTGGAGGCACCTCTTCCGGAAACGGAGGCAAGTCTGTGGGAGTGAAGTCCAGCTGTAGATGACGCATCTGAGCAACGGTCATCGCATGAATATCACTGATCATGATATCATGACGAGAGAGAATGACCCCAAAGCGATCTAACCGAGCGTCCATATGGTCCTGATGACGTCGGAGAGAGGAAACCCGAGCATCAATGGCTGCAACAGCCCGATTTCCCCTAGCAGAAGCAGGGATGGGGCGTCCAGTGGTCAAGGCCCGATCGAAATCATCATGACGCACAAGTGCCCTGCCTCCCCAAATGAGGTGGTGCGTCAGACGCGCACCCACGGACTCGAAAGCCAACTTTCGAGACTGACAGCCCTTTTTAATAGCATTGACCCAGTCGTGGCCAACAAACTTTGGAGGGCTCACCCCCAAATACTGTCCCTGAAAACCCAAGTGCCTGAGAATTGTCATAATAAAGCTAGGGAAAGGAAGAGTACCCCTAGCTGCATCAATTTGAAGCATCCGATTGTAGATGACCTCAGAGAGATGAATATGGTGCACCGACATACAAACCACCAATTTGACCATGTCGTCGGTCATAATTATCTTGTTGCCCTTGGTGGGGTAGATGTTGGAGTGAGCAACCATGTGCAGGAGGATGGCGCTGTAGTGCTTGGCATGATACCTTTCCGTGACACCATCAATAAACATCTGCTGAACTTGATTGACAAAGTCAATTTGAATTGTCTCCGGAACGGGCCATCTAACAGAGACAGCATCCTCAGGAATAAAGTCACCATCAATACCCAACGCCTTGCGTATCACCTTAGGAGAAATGGTGTATCGCCGACCTTCAATCAAGACCGAAAAACTCGATCGATTTTGCGAGGGTGTCTTTGTCTCATAGAAAGCTATCGTATGCTCAACCGAGTACTTGGTGATTGGTTGAGCCACCCTTAGCCAATTCCGAGTCTCAAAGAACAATGCGATATTGCCAAGTTGAGACGCCCCTAGAGGGGTGGCAGCAATGTCTCCCAAATCGAAGAACCGCTCGGGAACAATGGCCTTGGCTCGAGGATGAGCGCCAAGGGATGATGGATGAGACAAACCCGGAGTGGAACCACGACCTCTCGGAGCACGAGAAGAAGATGCACCCTTAGATGTGGATGCCGTGGAGGTGCGTGCACGCTTTGAAGCCATTTCCTACACAGGCACAAAACAAAAATATAAGAGAATTGACAGAAAAACCAATAAAAAGTCATTGAGGCATTTCAACAAACACTTGATGTGCAGAAACGTGATATATGCTATTGACAACAATGTAGCAATGGCAAGCATCCAAACACAAGACAAAACATTAAGAAACAATAGAGACCAAGAACAAACCACCTCCCAAGGTCATTACCAACCAAACTGGCGGCAAGAGCGAGTATAGAAACACCAAGTCCCATGAAGACAACAAACAAGCATACAACCTTAACTAACAAAATATGATAAAGCAAACCCAAATCATCAACAAGAACATGACAATAGAGAAGAGAAAGGAGGAACAAAAGAAAACTTACAGGTGATTGTGAGTGAGAAAGACGAACAAAAATCCCGAACAACACACCGGACCAACACAAGGAGAAGAGAAGATGAACAAATTGCAAACAAGACGAGAGAGAAGAGAATCACCTAAGACAATGAGGAGAAACTACCAAAAACGAACAGCTTGTAGTGTACCAAAAGGGGGGAACACGATTTATATAACAGTTGGCCTATTGTTTAAAACAAAACTTGAATTTAAACAGCAAATGGGCCGGACTGCATCAGGGACGTTCGTACGTCCTAAAGACGTTCGTACGTCGGGACCCAAAAAAAAAACGTCTGTCAGACCCTACGTTCGTACGTTCTAATAACGTTCGTACGTTGGAAATAGATCTGCCCACCTCAACGTTCGGACGTCATGAAAGCGTTCGTACGACCCCCTATTTTTTTTTTTTTTTTTTTTTTTTTTTTGTTTTATATAAAAAAAATAAACCACATAACCCGAAAAGCAGATATTGAGAGACATCACAATAAAATACTTCTACTTATCATACGAATTCCATTTACACCCGAATATAGTTTAAACAATCCTCAACCACAAGAGAATGCAAAAGCAAAGAACGACATCATACACCATGACATGGTAGTTACTAGAATGATGCAAGTATGTAGAAGAACCGGAGAGACCAATACCAACCTCCGAAAAACAAACTAAGGGCATGATCATAGAGAATATTGAAGGGCACTTGCAACTCACCAAAAACACACACTATTGTTTTTCTTTTTGTCCTTCAACTAGACAAATGCGAAAGCCGCTAGTCATTCATTTTTTTTTTTTTTTTTTTTTTATTGTTTATTTTGTAAACCATTGAAACAGATGCCATTCCCGTGTGGGAGTATGAAATATCTCCATCTTTTACCAGAACACGAGGGTAGGGTGTAGCCTACATCTTTTCGGCAAAAACACACTCAAGAAGTGCAATACCATGATAACGTGCAACACAAGAACTAACATCTCTTGAGTGCAACCGTCAGAGCATGACCCTCACAGCCCCAACGGGTTCTTAGCCAAATGAGTATGCTCTCAAGACATTCAAATGGCTGGGGATTTTGTGAGTCATTGACCACTTACAAGAGGTGGGAAAAAAAAAAAAAAAAAAACAACGACCATGAAAAAAAAATCACCCATGAAAGACTGGAGTTAAACATGTATTGAAAATGTCAAGCCCACCACAATGAAATGCATCATGCAAGAAACTACCAATACGAAGAGAGTATAATGTAACCCTACACCTATGCATGACACAAAGATAGTTGAGAACGCCAAACTAGAAACATTTGTAAAATGAAATCCACACAATAGAGAATGTAGTATGTTCTCAATACCAATAACAACAATAAAAGACCAACCCTAAACATCCTGAACACAGACAGTTCTAATGAACACATTAGACATATGAATGCAGAAAAGGTGTAGTAACAATGAAGCAGTTATCAGATGAGCGACTACCAGATAACACCAAGATATTATTGGAATCAAAAACATCACACCTATTATCCTCAAACACAACCTTAAATTTAGCATCACATAACTGACTAATACTCAATAGATTTGACCTAAGACCCTTAACAAACAGAAGCTCATGACTATTGAGCGATTCAACCTCAGAAAAGTTACCTTTACCTTCAACCGGAAGCAATTTACCATTACCAAACCTAACCTTACCTCCATATCCAAGAGTCAGGTTATCAATCAGAGTCTTATCACCTGTCATATGACGCGAACAACCGCTGTCAAGATACCATGATGAAGCCAATGGTTCAACCAAGCGAGCCATGTGAGACACCATTTTCCTGGATGCATCCATACTCCTATCCCAGAAATGTGGTGGTGGAGTAGGCATGGGTGTTGCTTGAGGACGATTTCCATAAGGAGAAGGTCTGGGTAAACCCCACGGAGCATAGCCATTCCACATGTATGGAGCCTGCATGGAGAAGGTGGAAGACTTGTTCCAATATGAGTTACCTGCAAAAGAAGGATGATGAGCAGGATACAAATTATTCCAACAAAAGGCAGAAGTGTGACCCATGCGACCACATGTTAGACATTTAAAGCCTTTGTGTCTAGAGTTCTTTTTCCGAACTTGCTTCACATGAGTAGCCTTGGGTGGTGATACCACACTAGGCACCTGCACAGGAGCAGGAATAGCGACACTTGTTGGTCGCACAAAGGTAGTGCGGGAAGTGCTAGCAGTAGCAAGGGGAACAGAGGTGTCATAACCTAAACCAGATTTATCTGAATGGGATTTACCGATTCCCAACAGAGAGTTTAGATTAGCACTTGCTTTACCAAACCCAACCAATTGTTTGTTAGCAGCAAACAACTCAGCCTTTACTCTCTCATGCTCCAGTACAAGGGATCGATACCGTGTTTCAAGATCATTATTCAGTTTTTCCAGAGTGACAATATGCACTTGGAAATCCTCCTTTTCCTTCACAAATTCTTCCTTCAACATGTTGGAATCACCTGTAAGGTTGCATATATCCTGTCCAAGGCTCTCTACCTGATCCTGCAAGACGGTGTTAGTTTTTTCAAGCAACTTTACTTGTTGCATAGAAAACTTATACATGTCACATAATTCACTAGTAGTAGCATGAACACCAGAATCAGAAACATTAATATCAGTAGAAGAGGATACAATACCTCCTGGATGTTCATCCAGGGATGCACTGAAGACCACATAATTTGAGACAACATTTGAGAGATTCCCATCATCATCATCATCTGAATCATCCCATGTTACTGTGAGATTCGCTTTGGAATTATCACCAGGTTTGCGATCGACCTTCTTATCACATTCATTTGCAAAGTGTCCATAATCACGACACTTGTAACATTGGACATCTTTACGATCAACTCGAGCTCTTCTCCCATCCACAGAGAACCGCTCAAAACCACGACTTCTAGGAGCATTTGAGGAATCAGGAAATCGCTTTCGAGGATCTCGATTCTGTTGATATTTCAGAATCTTCTGAAAGCTACGTGACAGGAACGCATAGTTATCATCCACATCCTGTTCTTCATCATCAGAAGGTCCTGTGGAAGGTTCTTTAGACGATGTAGCTTTGAATGCTACAGATTTGTTCTTCAAGGGTTCTTCCAAAGCCTGTTCCATCTCACATGTCCTTAGTTTGCCAGCAAGTGTCTCGATGGACATGTTCTTAATCACATTACTTTCAGTGATGGCATCCTTTCGTGAACGAAACCGAGGAGGCAAAGCACGCAATATCTTACGGACCACCTGTGTGTCAGTATATGCATGACCAATAGCCGCACTGCAGTTGATGATGTCTTGGAGACGAATAAAGAAATCATCAAAAGTCTCAGAATTGTCCATCCGTAGATTCTCAAACTGAGATGTTAACAGTTCCAGCTTACTTTCTTTGACTGTTTCGTCACCTTCATGTGTACAGATAAGCCTGTTCCATGCATCTTTAGCCTCTTCACAGCCCTGTACCCTACGAAACTCACTAGCATTTAATGCCATGAAAATAGCATTGAGTGCCTTGTTGTTATAATTTGCCAACAACTTCTGTTCAGGCGTCCACTTTTCACGTGGCGTCAGTGATGTAACAGCAGTATCATCGGTACCTGTAGTAGTCAGAGGTTCTTTCCACCCTGTGACAACAGAAAGCCAGACTTCTTCTCCTAATGCTTGGAGATAAGCTCGCATACGTACTTTCCAATGACCAAAGTCCTTTCCACTGAATTGTGGAGGAAGACTTGAAGTAGCAGACTTGTGAGAATCCATAAAGCACTATTGATCGTTAGCGTGAGCCTTTACGCTCCTTAACCAGCCCCCAGCGACTGATACCAATTGAGAAACTACAAATAGTGCTAGTATAACAAATGTGAATTCAAACAAGCAAACAAACAATACGCGGAAAGTAAATAACACACAGAAGTTTTTAACGTGGTAAAACCCAAACTGAGAAACGTCCACGGTTGTCCTCGCGACAACAAAATAATCCACTAGATGAAAAGAGATGTACAAACCTATCAACTACCTGCACTCACTGCGAGTTGATACTCCTGGTTATCTCTAACACCTTGACTTCACCAGAGCACCTTGATGTACGCACAAGACACTCGACTTCTTGATGAACACACAAGAAGACTCGAAGCCGAATTCACAATAACTCTTGAAGATCACACAGATATGAATTGAGAAAAGGGGGAAGAAAGGGAATTGAGTTCAATAGCCACAAACAAATTTACTATCACCAACCTAACCAAAACACATGAACAAGAAGAAGGTTGGACGGCCAAAGAACTGTCTTGTTCTGTAGAAGAGAAACCCTATTTATACTTAGGGTTGAAAACCTAGGAAAATGGGCCGAAACTGTGCAAACCGACTTTGGACGTTCGTACGTCGATATGACGTTCGAACGTCGCCACACAAAAATAAGCCTGCTGCCTAACATGACGTACGAACGCTCTAAACCGGTACGTACGTCTCCATACGAAAACACATCTGCTGACCACCTGGACGTACGAACGTCCTAACTGAGTACGTACGTCCTGACCAAAGGAAGTTCTCTGCTTCAGTGAACGTACGTACGTCCTAACTCGGTACATACGTCCAGAACCCAATAACTTTCCCTAGACAGACCTAAGAGACACAAGGACACGAGACGACCATGCGTACATCTTGGTTTTCCTAACAATGAATTCAAGGCGAGATAACCAAAGACACTTTGTCACAAAATTGATGTCAAACCACTTCGTGCCGGTTTCAAAAACGATTGGGAAATAAGTTTAAAATACTTCCACCGACTTTTTGAGCTTGAGCTTTCACAGGATAGCTTCTTTATGCGTCTAGAATCATCAATTTTCAGCCCATTTTGAGAGAGTTGACTTTTTTGTCAATTCGCCCGGATCAGATTTGCCAGATTTTGCCTTGCCTGGTCGCCCGGAGCCAGTTCCTGAAACTGTAGTCTGCTGAAACTTTAACAAATTATTTAGTTGATTTTTGCTACTCCAAATTTTGATTTTCTTGGACATTCTTTAAGTCAACATTGTAAACTTCTCAATGGTACATTTGGATATTCAATCAGAGTTCTCTAACATAAGTTTTCTTGAGCTCAAAAATGTCATCTTTTTTGCTAATTTTGTTTTCCTTCTTTTTTAACTTTCTTGATGATATAAACTTATATCACTTTATAAGATAACTTGGAACAAATGTATTGTATTTAGGAGTGTAAATAAGTACTTTTGGGCACTTATCAGCCATCCATGATCTATCCATAATCTCCATCCAACTATTTGTTGTCGAATATTTGCCAGATGACAATCTCGATTTTTTAAATCTTAATAACAAATAAATTGAAGAGTGAAATGGGAAAATGATGGAGATCAATCAGTATCATATGGAGTTGGTCTAGAGTCTGCAACCTGCGTATAGTATACTGTATGAAGTTTTTATCTTCCCTTGTCGAGTGTATGATGCTTTTGTTAGGTTTTCGTCTTGTGAAATCTGAACTATGTAGTCAATAAGGGTGTAGAAATCATGAGCGGTACAGTATATGTTGTAAAGAAGTGAAATGTATTTTATAACGGTATGTTTTATATTGTAAAGAAGTGAAGTGTATTTTATGTGATATGTTTTATGTATGTTTTGTTTAATTGAATTATAAAAGCATATGATCTTCCCTGTCGTACTAGTACACTAATAAATTAATAAATTCTCTATATTTTGTATTCATTTTGTTGGGTTTAGTTATGGATCTAGAAAATGGAGGCCCATAACCCTAAAAGTTCACAATATCCATAGACCTTGGAAAAGACAATAGATATACTTGAAGGGCAAAAGAAAACCATCGCTCCAAAGCGCTTAGATCAAGCATCTATATAAATTATCTATGGCTTCCATGGTTGGCAATCCACTTTACCATGTTTTCTTATTGTCCGCTCGCACATATATTTTGTACTTAATTTTTTTATTTTCACTGTCAGTTCAGGCTAAACTAGAAAGCTGAAAAATTGAGGCCCATATAAGAAATAATAAAAAAAATATTGTATGTGGTCGTGTACTCATGTGGCTCAATACAATGTACCACCTATCTTATTTGAGACCAAACACGTGGATGTAGTCTATATTATTGGGCCCATATATATTTTTTTAGGAAACAATGAAATGAATATGTACATGTACAATGAATATAGTTTATAAATCCTTTTCCTAACAAGTTGCAACAATAAATTTTGATTCAAAATAAATTTCAAAATGTTGTGAAGTAGTAAAATCTTTGAGGAACTAATACCAGAGATTTCCATAGTAGGATTAAATTTCTATCTAAATGATTGAAATCTACTCAACATTTTTTCTATATAAGAACATACATGAACCCTTTGGCAAGCACACTAGAATTTACCAATTCTATTTCCCTCTCTTTTGTTGTTTGAGTTTTTATCAATTTCTTTTAGCTAGTCTTTTTTTAATCTACCTTGTTTTTTTTGTTTTATTTTTTTCTTTTTCATTTCAAGCATGGAAGTCTTGAATGTTAATCATGTTCAATCTTCTTCTCCAGATTCTCTTCAATCGGTTGGGTCTTCTCCATGTGTTGCAAAACACCCTGAGTGGACTAGAGACGAAAATAAAATTTTCGAGCAAGCACTATGTGAAGTTGACCATAACTCGCGAACCCTATATGAAGATATAGCGGCAAGGTTACCAGGGAAGACAGTAACACAGGTAGTAAGGCACTACATATCTTTGTCTCATGACCTTAAGGTCATCGAATCAGAAAACTGTATGTTTCCAAAGTATGAGAACTATCAAAATGGCATCATAGAATCTAATTCAAGGGAAAACAATCAGACTCCCTCCAGCCAAACAATTCTAGGACGCAGGAAGAAGGCTCCAAACTAGTCGAATGAAGAACACAAGTATGTTTTAATATATTTTTATTTTTCTTCTGCTTAGATAGATTTTTCAGTTTGATAGAATTATTTTATTTTTGTTGTTTTTCATTGGTTTAAAATTGTTTTAATTAGTGATTTAATTGGGGCTCGCAAGGAAATATTTCAGATTGATTCCTAGTTAAAAACCAGTATCGATTTTTTAGAAAAGTTAACAAATTCCTGGACCCAGACTTTAATAGGTTCAGATTTATAAGAACTGGACCCAACCCGTGAAACGAACTAGTTGGTCATATTAGATGTGTGTTTTTAGTTATTAATTTTTTGAAAAAAAGTATTGTGTGTCGTCTTAAATTCTAAATCATTACAAATTCCATTATATGTTAAAAAAAACTTGCGTTTTGGGAAGTTAAATTACATATTGCTAAAATTATTATAGGACGATCTTTTGGATAGTGAAAATTCAAATTGAATAGAAAAAACTTATTTTGTAAAAAGATAATTATGCGAATAATAATTATATTGCACACGTAAATGATTCATATTGGGTACAATATTGGTTCATTTGGGTCTATAGTTTGGGTCATTACTACTTTTTACAAATCAATACTATTTTCGTACCATTCGATAGTTTTTTCCTGCTCATCATGTTAAATTTTTATAATTTTTTTTTTTTTTTTTTTTTATGAAATTTCTACAACTACTGTAGGTTGTTCCTTGAAGGTCTTGAGAAACATGGGAGAGGGACTTGGGATAACATTGCCAAAATGGTGAGGACGAAGACTACATCTCAAGTAATATGTCATGCCCATAAGCATTTCAGTAGGATGAGTAAACCCAGGCAGTTGAAGCTCCGAAGAAGAAGAAGTATTTTTGACATCCAATTAGAGGATATTAGGACACTACCACCTGCCGTCAAAACCTCAAAGGAAAGTCATAACAAACCAATCAAAGGCGAACTTGTTTTCTTAACCAATGAAGAATTGAATCCTCTACAAGTTGCAACGTCTATTTTGATGCAACCTGTAGTAATTAACTCACCTAGACAAAGCGTTGTACCGTCACCCATTTCACAATCCACAACTGCAAGTTCTATAGATGATGTTTCAAAATCCCTATCAGAACCATCTACCTTGAATTATTTTGTGTTGCAATCTACTGCAACATGTTCTACAAGTGTTTTTTCACCCTCTTCGTCGTCCTTAAGGCCATCATCAACTAGTTTTGAGCAGCAAAGACATCCGACACTTTCTCTAAATGGCTTAGCACCATCCTCTAATTTTGAGTCATCACTGTTGTCAACGAAATTTTATGGAAGTGTTCTACCATCATCCTCTTTCATGCCTTCTACCTCTGATTTTGAGCATCAAAGGTCGCCACTTTCTGGAAATGTTCCACCATTTCCATCAAAAACATCAACGTCTAGTTTTGAACTACAAAGCTCATACGAGACATTTTCTAGAACTGTTTTATCATTGTCCTCATTTAGACCATGTTCTTCCACTTCTTCTGAGTCGTCGCCAATGTCTGAGGAAGAACGATCCAAAATAATGTTGTCTCAATCGTCCTTAACATCTTCATTAAAAGCATTGTCATCAGGTATTAATCGAGAGAAGATGGAAAAATATCTCAACACTTCAGAATCATTCTTTAGCCAACAAAGTTCATTATTGTCACAAAAAACACCTTTAGGGTATAAAGGTTTTCTAGCATGGTGTTCATCTTCATCAAATACTATCCCACGAAGCTCTTTGATGCATTCCACAAATATTTCAACATCCTTTTCACCTCAACAAACTTCATCCAATAGTGTTTTCTAGAGTCTTGCTTCACATTCTAACTATCTACCGCCATCTAGATCCAGATTCTTGCCGCAAACACATTTAATCATATTCCACAAAGTCCATGTACACACTCGAATGTTATTGCTTTTCCATCCTTATTACCATCAACCTCAAGCAATTTTGTCCCCCAAAATCATACAACAAACTCAAACATGTCTATGTCGGTCTTCTTAGAAAATTCCCAAAGTGAAGGGCCTTGATCACAACATTCTGGTTATGTCATGACATCCTCATTGCAACCAACCATACCAAATGTTTTTTCCAAACATAATAATAATCCTTTTCGAACTTCAATCCCTGGCATCGAACCTCAAAGTTGGGAACAAAATCTTGACTATGGTATGTCCTCCTCAATGCCACAATAGTCCCCTTATTTTGTTTCACAACATAATAACATTTCTCACCAAGTTATGCCATCTATGTCTAGTTTGAACAGTCAAATGCATAGAGGACAAATTTCTAATTATGGGGGATCATACTTGTTACGACCATCTTCATCTAACTTTATATCGTAGTGGAACCATGATTCTGTCTAAACCAATAGAGACTCACAATTGATGTATTCTATGGTTGAGCAAGCTATAATGCCTGGAAATTATAAGATTGATCAAACCGATTCACAAGGTAGTGATCCTAACTGGTTCAACTAGTCCACTATATCCATGTCAAGGCTAGTACCTTATGACCATCCAACCTTCACTAGTGGAGGTACCATCGACAGTCTATCAGACAGTGTGATGACTAATTTTGATAACTCGATGAACATAGTGACAAATGGCCAACTTCTTGATTCTTCACAGACTAATTATCCATTTCAGGTCGAACAAAATTCAATACAAGTTGGTGTTAATGATTTGTTGATGAATCAGACTACTATGTTGAACACGGGATTTTTATCAAGTAGCCAGCTTATTAACATTCCAATAATGAACAACCAATTAAATGGAGTGATGATGAGTAATGTTGATCAGAACACATGGATAAATGGCCAATTATATGAATCTAGTCAGAGAAATTATCCGTTTCAATTTGATAACACTGATGGTAATATTCAGTAATTTAATAAGGATTACTATATGTGGATTACTCTGAGAAAATGTGGTGGTTGAGATGGATTTTTTTTTTTTTGTTGTTGTTGTTGTTCACGTGAAATGTAGAATTTTAAATAACTAAATACTCCTCTCCTTGGATATTTTATTCTATTTTATCCAATTAACCTTCATGTATCTATGTATTTATTTTATTCACAAGTCCTTTGATGTTTCTCAAAAGAGTATTTATAAGTCCTTGTGCCTGTAATAGTTGATCAATATAGAACAAGTAACAAGCAAAGGGTCGTACCCACCTCGAAGGGGGGATTTTTAGCTCAAACACAATAGAAAACAATAACTAAAGAACACCAAATGAATCAACTAGAAAGATGAGATTGATTATACTTCCTACATGCAATAAAATAAATAAACTACTACTTCAACTAATATTAGAAGATGGAAAGAGATGGAAAAAAGGTCTAATGATGATTACGGGGAAGGATTCGTATCCACAAACAACTAAACAATGCAAGACAGATGAAGTTTATTCATATTCAATCTATAGTAATTCCTTAGTTACCTCTCAGCTATTCCAAGTAATTACTATTGCACATAATAATCAAATAGTCACCTCTCAACTATTTCATTCCATTAAAATGAGATTCTTTATATGTATTCATTGAATATACCTCATGAATTAAACCGTTACCTCTCAGTTATTCAATTCAATTAACTCGATATATTGATTTGTAAACAAATCGTCACCTCTCAGCTATTCAACTTGATTACGAAAGGGTTTCAATAAAAGAGATTAATTGTAGATGTGTAAAAGTCACCTCCCAGCTATTCCTTCACATGTCTCCAAATAATCTAACATTATTATTATTGTTAGGTCTCCCTAATACTCTAACAATAGTAAAAATAACATGGATGCAACAAATGCATAAAGGATCATAATTACTTCTATCTAGAATTGAAATAAACAAACATTAAACAATTGAATCACAATAAATATAAAAGAACAATCATGGTACTTTTTGCATTATCTAGAGTGATTCAACCATTCTCCCTAAAGGGAACTTATCTACTCATCCTTAATAATGACACCATGGAAGAAATTGTAAAAAAACACAACATCATTAATGGAAAAGAGAAGAGATTATTATTATTATTAGGAAAAATATATTTTACAAGAGATTGACTTCAAGAAGAAGGGAAGTGTTTCTTCCTCCCAAAGTTCAAGAAGTGATAAACCGTAGCTACTACTTATCTTTATATAGAGATTACAATATATGAGTCCTCATAAGGTAGGAAACTTCTTTGTTTGCACACAAAGTATCCTTGCTTCATCCAAAATCTTCAAATTAGGCCAAAATTCGTGGTGGCTACTTTAGAGCTTTTAGAAGCAGTAAAACCACGTGGAACCCTAACTATTTTGGGCTAAAGTTGTAGCTTGGATCAATATCTTTAGATAGACAGCTTACATGCCCAAATCAGAGTTTTGGATCATCATGTAGACCCTTTTTAGTATTGGACTTCAAGTAACGGGCTTCAATTGATCTTTTGACTTATGGGGTTCAATATAACTTGGATTGAGCTGGGATTTGGACCACCCATCTTGGACATAAAGTCAAGTCCATAGGACTGGTCCAAAGGGTGCCCTCAGCAATTCATGGGTGCAAATAGTAATATTTATTTTCTTTGTGCAAATAACACTTCGTGACGGGCTTTAGCACAATATTTGACTTTTGGCTCATGAAACCTACACAAATGACAAGAAAGCACTAATCAATAGATATTATACAATAATATAAGCTAAGTGCTATACAAACAAGGTGCTATTCGGGGGATAAAAATACACTTTTGAGGACTTATCATCCTTTTATGCAAAATTTTAGGGGTAAACCCCTTCAAACGTTCATGAATGTTTTATGTGAATAATTTGAAAGGGTTTTATTCTAAACAATGCAGAAAGGCCTAGTAAATCTCAGGTTCAACACAATATACCATCAATGTGTTTAATTCTTATCTAGTGGTGGGAGTTATTTTACAACTATCCTACTTCTTTTCTTTTTCAAAGAACACACTATACTGGCTATGTAATGGCCACGTGTTAATCAACATGAAAAATGGCAAGCCATGCAATATAGGGTGGCAACAATTTCTACAAGTCATTTCCAATTGTCTCAAATCAAAAATTTCTTATTAAACACTTGTAATAGAGTTTTTAACATATTATGATATCATTTTTATGGAAGATTTGTCCTTTCTTATCGGTACGATAAATATTTTTTTGTTTTTTTTACCACATTATTTTCACACTTCCTCAATAATTTAATGGCATATTTGTCCTTTAATGGTGTCAATACTTTTGACTTTTGCAATAATTTAATTCTCATAAACACCCTCTTAAATGATAAAAGGAAAACTAGAAACTCGTTCCAAGTCCAACCACAAACGTTTGTTTGGGTTTTAGGCCCAAGCTAACGTTTGCTTGACCCAAGGACACGGTTTGTGTTTGGGTATCATGTAGTCCATTTATACGTTTAGCTTTTCAGATGCAGGACAAGCCGCGCATTAATCGTTCCATTATTTTTTTCATAATACCAGAACTGCCCTCCCTTTGTTGTTGATATGTTTAGTTTAGTTTTCAATTTTCAAATTTTAGATTTGAATCTCAGATCTGGTTTTTCGAAGGATTGAAGAACGAAATTTGAAGAACTTTGTTTTTTAAAGGATCTTTACTTCTCAATAATCAACAAGATGAAAAATCTTTAACAATCCCCATCGAATTATCAATCAAAGACAAGAGAGTTTTGATTTCGATTTGTCAAATCGATTTTACAAGATCTTCATCATTAGGTTTTGAAAGAAATTTGTGTGTTCTCTTCATCAATTAATTTGTTTTTTGAGTAAATCAAATCAAAAGCAGAGATTTTTTATTTCTTAATTCGATTTGACAAATCGATTCTTTATTTGATTTTGAAAGAATTTTATTTGTTCACATCATCAATTGTTTTGATTTGGCAATTCGAGATTTCAAATGGAGATGGGGATGATTGATTGCACAGGTATGTTTTAGTTTCTTTTATTAATTTAGATTGTGTTTTGATTTTGGTTGTGTTTCTGTTTTAGAATCACAATTTGTCTTTGAATTTCAATGTTCAATGCTTTTTTATGTTGAACTACTCGTCATTCAACAGTTTTTATATGTTTTGAGTATTTTTGGTTGCTCAACTATATGTTTTAAGCATTCGGGTTGATTAACAGTATTAATCAACTCCCTATTTTCATTATTTTTGTTGGTGAATGTGTTAATTAACTATATTAATGTAAATGTATTAATGTGTTGATTACATGATGTTGTTTTATACAGATATGGAATCATGTGAAGGTGTTGTTTCAAATGATGTTCCTATTGATGGTGTTGTTTCATATGATGTTGCTAAGTGGATGATTTATTCGAAGTCGTATAGTAAAGAAGGTGGTCGTATGTGGTTGAAGAAAATGGGGGAAAAACATACTTGTGGCAATGTTTTTAATGTTGGTCACAATAGGAGGACTTGCCCATATTTGAACAACAATTAAATTCAAGTTGTATTTGATGTTTTGTTTTTCTGTTTTTTCGATTAAAACTTGTGGTGACAATATAATTCATTTTCAATTTTAGTTTTTTTATTTCTTTCACTTGTGGTGACGATATAATTTTGTTGTGATAATATAATTCACTTCAGTTTATGAGAAGGATGGACATCCAGTAATGATTGATTAATGTGTTAATCAACTTTCTTTTATTCAGGAAAGCTTTATTGACAAGTTGATTAATATTTTAATCAACAATGGAAAGGTTGATTAATGTATTAATTAACTTTCATGTATTCAAGAAGTGTACTAATAAGTTGATTAATATACTAATCAACTAAGAAAATATTGATTAATGTATTAATCAACTCTTGCCTTTTTTCTAGGGTTTTAAATATTTTAGTGTTTTTTAATATAAGGTTTATATTTAGGGTTTAATATTTAGGGTTTATGATATAGGGTTTTACATTTAGGGTTTAGGGTTTTAGAATGACAACATTCCCACTTGGGTTCACCATTTCCAATGGTTTAAGGTTTTTAGAATGACAACATTAAGGTGTACTTAAGACAGCATTCCCACTAGGGTTGATCATTCCTATTGGTTTAGGATTTTAGAATAAGGTTTAGGGTGTCTATAAGATAACATTCCCACTAGGGTTCACCATTCCCATTGGTTTAGGGTTTTAGCATCACAACATTAAGTCTTTAATGTCGCATTCCACTAGGGTTCACCATTACCATTGGTTTAGGGGTTTAGAATGACAACATTAAGTCTTTAAGACCGCATTCTGCTAGGGTTCACCATTCCCATTGGTTTAGGGTTTCAGAATAGGGTTTAGGGTGTCTTTAAGACCACATTCCCACTAGGGTTCACCATTCCCATTCGTTTAGGATTTTAGAATGACAACATTCCCACTAGGGTTTTATATTTTATGGTTTAGGTTTTACCTTTAGGATTTAGGGTTTTACATTTAGGGTTTTAGAGTTATAGGGTTAGGTTTTTAAGGTTTAAGATTTTGATGATTAATGTACTAATCAACTCAAGCTTTGTTGATCAATGTAGTAATCAGCTGAACAGAATGTAAAATATAATAATTACAGTTGATTAATGTATTAATCAACTAATCCAGAGTTGAAAAAGAGTTGATTAATATATTAATCAGCTGATGTATAGTTATAGAAGAGTTGTAATGTATTAATCAACTCATACAGAGTTAAAGAAGAGTTGATTAGTTTATATTAATCAACTAACGCATATTTGATTAATAAAATAATCAACATATGAAATTTTTAGATCAATAATCATTTAAACACCATAATAGAAGCAAATAACAATACCATTGATATATCAACAAAATTACTGTTTACAAGGATTATGTAAAGCATCAACACTAAATTTTTATCAATAAAAAAAAATGTGTTTATCAACACCACAAATAATATTTGACAAGCACCAACACAAATGTATTTTTAGAAATTTTTTGTTTTTCAACACCAAAAACCAATAATGGATAAAACTATTCTTCCTTTTCTTGAGCTGCTTTCTTTTCCTTCTGCATCAGCCTTTGTTGTTGGTCCCACGCTTCCTTGTTAAAACTAACTTCACTCAACAACTCATATGCTATGTTCGCCCTCATGATTTGCATCATTCCTTCTGAATAGTCATTAATTGAAATTGCTTGTCCAGAAACAATATGATCCGTGAATTTGCATACAAACAATGCACAATCCACGCTGGAAAATATAATTTACAGAATAATCAAATCGTATTCATGATAATAAAACTTAACAATTCGAGTTTAAGGAGCTTACGAAGAGCCTTCATGCAGAACATCTCGTGTTTCCTCGATATATAGATCCCTTTTTCAAAACGAACATCCCCATGCTTGATTATCTTCTTGTTCAGCAATAGAGTGACATAATCGGCCTGTTTCAAATGTGAAAAGTTTGGTAAAATATTGAATAATTATAGTTGATTAATACATTAATCACCTGAACAGAAAAGATAAAATCAATTAATTAGTTGATTAATACATTAATCAGCTATTATATGTGTTGATTAGTACATTAATCAACTAAACAGAAAAGATAAAATCATATAATTAGTTGATTAATACATTAATCAACTATTACATGAGTTCATCAATATAACAATCAACTAAAGTTTTAGTTGATTAATGTATTAATCATTTAAATAGAAATGATAAAATAAACAACATACTTGATTATTCACAGCAATCAACAATTTTTTTAGTTGATTAATATATTAATCAAGTAAAATTCTTATGATTAATATACCAATCAACAGATAGTATGATATAAATTGCTTACACCGCGAATGAGCCTGTGGCTCAATGGTAGCACCCCTCTCACAAAGTGGAGAGGTCGTGGGTTCGAAACACGTCAACAGCTGATTGTTGATATAAGTTTCCGCACGTAATCTAATGGGGTAAAGGTCCCCACAACCCTGCTTACTTACCAAAAAAAAAAAAAAATTTGCTTACACCAGTTTGATAGTTGATTTAATGTTTTAATCAATTACAATTTAACATCAAAAATAATTTATAATTTACATAAAAAAATTCAGTAATTGTGAAGTAAAACTAAGCAAGAACATGCTGATTAAATTTACTAATCAACTAAAACTGAAATAGAATTTAACATCAAAGACAATTTACATAAAAAATTAGAAATTGTGAAGTAATTAAGCAAGAACATATGATGTAGAAGTTATTCAACAACAAAAATTACATTAAAATTATAAATTCTAAAACCTAACTTACCTCAAAATCAGAAATTTCTTCTTCAAAATCAGAAGTCTCTTGTTCTTGTGTTATATTATCATCCTTCTGTTTTCTCTTTGTTCCATGATGATTTGTACTTCTTGGAACTTATTTTTTTTCTTGCCATTGTAGATCTAGGTGTTTTGGCTTTCAAAATCCTAGGTTTTTGTTCAATTCTAAGGAGAATCAGACTTTTAATGAAGAAAATCCTAAGAAATTGAAGAAAATCCTAAGAAATCAAATCGTAATCATTATTATTGCAGTAGAGATGAGATAGAGAAAGAGAAAGAGAAAGAGAAAGAAGAAAGAAAGAAAGAAATTAGGATTTTATTTGAAAATCAAAAAAAAAAAAAAAAAACCCATCCCGCGTTGTTAGATTTTTTTATAATGGTTTAAACACCAACCAGGGTATATGCGTTATTATACAGGCTTGTCCTTGGGTCTAATGAAACGTTGCTGGTGTCCTTGAGCCTAAAAGGAAACATTTTAATTTCATTATCAAAGGTATTTTCTATTTATTGGATTTTTTTTAGTACTTTATTTTTAAAAATTTAGTGAAAAAAATAATTCACAATGAAAGCTAGCTTAGGTTATCAACATTATAGAAAAAATAAAAATTCTAGTATTAACCAACATGATGGGTATTCCATTTCTTTTTTCAAATGATCACAAAGTGGGATAAGAAACAAACTTTACACTACATGACCATTTTGTTTTAATCTAATAGTTGTCATTTTTCATTCAGATGGGTTGTAGTCATTTGAAATTATATTTATTCTCCTATTACATGAATATGTACTTTAACCATTATTCAAAGCAAAAGCAAAACTTTAACAAAAACAAGCAGAGCACTGGATCCTAAGGGAAAACATTATCCAAACTTTGATGCGACCTTTCTTCCATAGGTTTTTTTAAGAATATTGCTTACAAATACTAGGAAAACATTTGACCAGGTAGAAGAACATTTCCATTCTTTTATTCTAAAGGTAGACATCTCTAATAATATTCATGTACCCTATCGTGGGAAGACTATGGTATCAAATTATGAATCGAGTCTTCTAAGTGCACTATTCGTGGAAAAAGGTCAGCGCCAAATAACAATGCTCGAAGGCACCATGTTCCTTGGACTGAAATAGACCCAATGTCGACTCTTGGAAAATGCAAAATGTGCGACAACACATGGCTCTCGAATTGTTAAGGGCCTCTATTTTTTGTAATTTTATATAGACATATGTTAATTCTAATCTTTGGTAAATATAATATACCAATAATTTAGTGACATATGTAAACAAGAAAGATAAGAAATTGAAAATTTAATTGAATTCCTTTAATATTTTCATGATTTATGGGAGAAAATCCATGTACTAGAAATATTTCTTTTATTTAATATGGTGAGATATTAACTTAACTTAAACTTCAATAAAAATTAAAACATCATTTTTCTCCACTTTTTTTTGTAAACCTTCTTCTCCATTGACGTATTAGCAAAAAGTTCATTATGACCTTGTTTTTATTGCATATGGCCTTCAAATATCCAAAGACGAGAATGAATAGAAAGCAACTATGGTTTATACTTATGAAGTTATTTGCTTTCACTAAAAACTATTGATATATATGTAACACCCTAGGTTGGCAGGTGGTATGCCGAGGGGGTGGGTCCTACAACATCTGAGAGGGTTATGCCCTGACATTAGAATATAGGTATAAATCTGTCATATATTATCACCGAGGTTTTTTAGGCTCACTTGGATCTAGAGTTCGAAAGAACTCTAGAGTTAAGCGTGCTCGGGTGGGAGTAGTCTCAGGATGGGTGACCTCTTGGGAAGCAGGTTGCGGCCCATAAAACCCCACACTATCGAACGTCCACAGTGGCTCAATGGGGACAATATCGGTGGTGATATAGGTCGATCCCTACAAATGGTATAAGAGCCGACGATGGTTCACCTCTTGAGGGTGGGAGAATTTGTTGGAAAGGTGCCTAGCCCAGTAAAGGAGTGATGGTTGCGTCAGGTAAACGTCTCACGAGGGGCAAGGAATGTCAAAGATCTGAGGTTGTATATTCCAGAGCCGAGGATGGCTCTCCTCTAATGTGGTGGGATTATAAAACCCTGGGTCGGCATGTAGTTTGCGGAGGGGGTGGGTCCTACGACACCTAAGAGGGGTAAGTCTTGACATTGGAATATAGGTATAAATCTGTCATATATTATCACCAAGGCCTTTTGGGCTCACTTGTTTCTAGAGTTCGAAAGAACTTTGGAGTTAACTGTGCTCGTGTGAAGTAGTCTCAGGATGGGTGATCTCCTAGGAAGCAGGTCGCTGCCCATGAAACCCCACACTGTCGGACGTCTGCAGTGGCTAAGTGGGGACAATATCGGTGGTGATATAGGTTGAGTCGCTACAATATAGTTTGGAGTGGTTATAATAATTGAATTCTTATCTAAAAAGACAAAATCAAAATGGAATATGGATAGAGACTTTTTACCATGAAAATTAAAATGTTATCATCTAGATAGTTATTAGATAGTTATTGTCACATAGAAACCTAATATGCCATTTGGGCGGAGAGGATTCTAATTTGCATCCAAAATCAGAACATGTACACTCTTATCGTTTGTTATTTCGATAAAAACACAAAAGACAAAACATCCACTATTCTATTTACCATACTTAATTTCTATCACCAACCATTAGAGGTTTCATACATGTCATTTTCCGTCGACGCTAGTAGTGTAGTAGGAAGAAAATTATTATTATTAATTATTATAATAATTATTATTATTATTATATTGTTTAATTAATTAAATTGATGAAGCTTCGCAAATTTTGGAAACATATCGAGTGATCTGCTCGTGGTTCGTTAACTTTTAGTAGAAATTTAGGGTTTCTATTGCTAAGAAAAATTATAAGAGCTCGAGCTGCTATTTTGAACTCCCGTAGATATTGATTAATTTTGGTGTAAATTATGTAATTTTGATTAAGGGACCTTTAAGTTATGTCGCAAGATTGATAGCATGAGCTATTGAGTATCACATATGGTGTTTCATGACTTGTCGATCGCTTTGAGATATATGGGTATACTCATAATCTTATATATATATATATATTTTTTTTATCTAGATTGTTCGTTCTGGACTTGGAAGTTTGTTGAAAGGGGGATTGGAAAAGAATTGCTAGGTACTTTGTGAAGACTAATACAACATGCCAAGTAGCAAGTCATGCTCAGAAGTATTTTATATGTCCCAACCTAGACCTTATGATGGACGAAGGTCTAGCATTCTCGATATTCACACCTTCGATCAATCTCATCACCCAAAATCGAGATATGCTCATTACAAACCCATTGCACTTTATCCATCTTCACCATCACCATCTATATATCCACCACAGCTAGATTACAATATCTTTGTTGGAGCTAGCAGAATGCGTAACAATTATTTATCTGCTTTCTTATATCCAACTGAAGAATAATACCACTTCCCACAAAATATAACAATCTTCTCCGCCCCCTCACCCCCCACCCCCAACCCATCATATGAATAATGATAATGAGGCAGGGCCATCTATGAGTTATCCAGAATCCCATCCAACTACTTGTTGGACAATAAACCTTTGCCAGACGACAATCTCAATTTTCTAAATCTTAATAAGCAATAAATTGAAGAGCGAAAAGGAAAATGATCGAGATCAGTCAGTAACAAATAGAGTTGGTTTGGAGTCTGCAGCTTGCGTACTATATACAAAGTATCTTCCCTTGTCCTGTGTATGATGCTTTAGTTAGGTTTTTGTCATGTTACCTATGTAGTCAAAGAAGGGTGTAGAACTCATGAGTGGTGTGTTGTAAAAAAGTGAAATGTATTTTATAGTGGTATGTTTTATGTTGTAAAAAAGTGAAGTGTATTTTATGTGATATGTTTTATGCAAGTTTTGTTTAGTTAAATAATAAAAGCATCCGACCCTGTTGGTGTCCGTGATAGTACACTACTAAATTAGTAAATTCACTATATTTTGTATTCTTATTATTGGGTTCAATTATGAATCTAGACAATGGAGGCCCATATACCCTAAAGTTCACAATATCCATGGACCTTGGAAAAAAGAATAGATATACTTGAAGGGCAAAAGAAAACCATCACTCCAAAGCGCTTAGAGAGTTAGAGCAAGCATCTATATAAATTATCTATAGCTTCCATGGCTGGCAATCCACTTACCATGTTTCTTATTGTCCACACACACAAATATTTAATAGTGATTGTATTATTTTCACTGCCAATTCAAGCAGAATTTGAAAGCTGAAATTTTAAAACCCATATAAAAATTTAAGAAAAATATTGTATGTGGTCATGTACTCATATGGACCCAATCACCCAATACAATGTACCATCAGTCTTATTTAAGACCAAACATGTGGATGTAGTCTATTTTATTTGCCTAGTTACTTTTTTTAGGAAGTTATTAAATGAATATTGGCAAGTACATTAGATTATGAGATTTTACAAGGATAAAATATGACTAGTTTATAAATAATTTTTCTAAAGTTGCAACAATAATAAATTTTGATTCAAAATAAATTTCAAAATTTTGTCAAGTAATAAAATCTTTAAGGAATTATTACATGAGATTTTCATAGTAGGATTAGATTTCTATCTAAATGGTTGAAATCTACTCAAAATGTTTTCTATATAAGGACATACATGAACGCCTTGAGTTAATTTTATCAATTTCTTTTAGTCATTCTCTTTCTAATCTAGTTTTTTTTTTTTTTTTTTTTTTTTCATTTCAAGCATGAAGTCTTGGATGTCAATCATGTTAAGTTTTCTTCTCCAGATTCTCTTCAATTTGTTGGGTCTTCTACATGTGTTGAAAAACACCCTGAGTGGACTAGAGACGAAAATAAAATTTTTGAGCAAGCACTATGTGAAGTTGATCATAACTCACAAAACCTATATAGCGGCAAGGTTACCAAGGAAGACAATAACAAAAGTAGTAAAGCACTGCCTAGCTTTATCTCTTGACAAATCAGGAAACTGTATGTTTCCAAAGTATGAGGATTATCGAAAAGGCATCGTAGAATTTCATTCAAGGGCAAACAATCATCCTCCCTCCAGCCAAACAAGTCTAGGACGTAGGAAGAAAGCTCCAAACTGGTCGAAAGATCTATTTTAATATATTTATATTTTTCTTTTACTTTGATAGATACTCCAATTTGATAGATTTATTTTATTTTTGTTGTTTGATAACTAATTTTTGTTGGTTTAAAAAGGATTTAATTTGTGATTTAATTAGGGGTATGCCAAGAAAATGTGTTAGGTTGATTCCTTGTTAAAACCAGTATCGATTGGTTAGAAAAACTAGCATATTCAAACCTGGACTCAGACATGATTAGGTTTAGTTTTATAGAACAGAACTGAACCGTAAAACGAACTAGTTGATTATATCATGTGTGTTTTTAGTTATTAAGTTTTCTAGAAAAAATATATTGTATGTAGTCTTAAATTCATAATCATTGGAAATACCATTAAAATGATCGAAAAATTTACATTTTTGGAAGCTAAAGTATGTAGTGGCAAAAATATTATAGGACAATCTTTTGGAAAGTGAAAATTCAAATTAAATAGAAAAAACTTAATTTATATTTGACAAAAGATAATTATGAAAATAATAATTCTATTGCACATATAAATTATTCCTATTGGGTATTGTATTAGTTCATTTGGGTCTATCTTTTAGGTCATTACGACTTTTTCCAAATCAGAATTGTTTTCTTGTTATTCTATTTTGTTTTTCTGCTCATGATGTTAAATTCTAATTTTTTTTTTTATTATTATTATTCTTATTATTCCAAATCAAAAATTCACTTAAGGGTAAGCCTTCATGTATTTTTTTTCTTTTTTCTTTTTTGTTAACCTTCATGAATCTATGTATCTATTTTGTTCACAAGTCCTTCCATACAAAAATTTAAGGGTAAGCCCTTTCAAATGTTGGTGAATGTTTTATCTGAATAATTTAAAAAGACTTTATTCTAAACAATGCAGAAAGGCACAATAAATCTCAAATCCAGCCCAATATACCATTAGGTTGTTTAATTCTTATCTAGTTGTAGGAGTTATTTTCCAACTATCTTACTTCCTTTCCTTTTCAAGGAACACGTTATACTAGCTATAAGGCCACGTGTCAGTCAGCATGAAAAATGGCAAGCCATGCAATGCAGGGTGGCAATAGTTTCTAGGAGTCATTTCCAAGTGTCTCAAATTAATCAAATTTGTCTTATTAAACACTTGCAAGAGAGAGTTTGATAATATTATGATGTCATTTTTAATGGCAGATTTGTCTTTTTTGACGGTGCGGTAAATTTGTTTTTTTTCTTCGACAACATTATTTCCACACGATCTCAACAGATTTGATGTCGGTACACTTTTGACTTTTGCAATAATTTTATTCCCATAAACGCCCTCTTAAATGATAAAAAGAATAATTTTCATCATCAAAGGTATTTGAGATTCTTATATGGAAATTACTTTTGAAGCCACTATTTCTTTTTTATGTAGATGTAGGCCAGGTTCATAACAATTTGATTTCTTGGATTCCAAAACTAAAAAGTATTTAGTTATATACTTAAAATATTTTGCAATGAGTATAATCTATAGGATATATATGATTTTATTATTATTTTTTCATGATCTTAGCAAAACAAAAATAAATTATCAAAATTAGGATAACCCCTTCCTACGTAAGCCCTAGTAATAAAAGTAATTGTCGTATTATTAGGCGTGTGTAAATGAAATGCATTATATATAACGACAAGCACCATTTTGTCGGTAAATCTTGTGATTGTCGCATTAGATCGTTCGGAATGCATTATGTCCACGTAAGATAAGTAGAGCTAGAATAAATATTTATTTTTGCTTTCCATATATGTTTATTTGTTACTAGATTCAATGTCATTAGGATTTTGGTGCCAATTATTATTCGCATCTAAAGCATGTTACAATAAAAAGTCATTAATATCATAATCTATGTTTAAAATAAGCACTATGACTAATTTTAAATATGATTTTTCATGTCTACAGGGGTAGGGCATCTTTATGCCATTTACATGGGTATTATCGTAAATTCAAAATATATTATGTTCACCCATCACTTCAATAGCCTTTAACATTTATCCCATATAAAACAAATTTGAGTTTGACTTCTCAAGGACAAATTGGGAAGAAATGTGCCATAAATTCAGTATATAGTGAGCCAATCTAGAGTAAACTTTAATAAAAAACAAGTAGGCACTAGATCCTAGAGAAAAGAAAAAAAAAATTGGTTTCTTTTTCTCCAAGAGTTCACAAGTATTACTCGATCTCTATCTCTCTCATGGAAGGAGATTACAATATCCCTCTTACTCAATTTCCTGAGTGGACAGAGGAAGAGAAGAAGTTGTTTGATGTTCTCATTGCTGACGCAGATATTTCCTCCATAGATCTTTTCGAAAGTATTGCTTCACAAATACTTGGGAAAACAGCTGACAAGGTAGAAGAACATTTTCATTCTCTCATTCCAATGGTAGAAATCTCTAGTCATGGTCATGTATCTGATCGTGGGAAGAGTGTTGTATCAAATGACGAAGCCAAGTTTTCCAAGCGCTTTATCCGTGAAAGAAGGCCATCGCCAAATAATACCGCTCGAAGGCACCATGTTCCGTGGACTGAAATGGAACACAGGTCTGGTTTAGAATTATGAACCTATTTACTTTCAATAAAAATGATTGATATCATTGAATGAAAGTCCTTAGAATTCTTCCCTAAGAAAAAGTAAAATAAACATAGAATATGGATGAAAGACTTTTTACTATGGAAAAGGTGATTATGCAGATATAATTGTCACCACATACAAAGCTAATATGTCATTTGGTCGGTGGGGATCCTAATTTGCTTGCTTGATCAAACCATTAATATAATCTCACAATTTGTTTCTTTGAACAAAAAAGAGAACCTCCATTATCGTACTTTCCCTTCTTCTTTGCCATCACAACACTTTGAAGGTTTCATGCATGCAATCATCAAGTAAATTACAAGCAACAAATTAATTAAATAACTTGTAGGGCAATCAAATTTTTTGTCAAAGCTAGTAGCAAGGGTGATGTCTGATTTCTTTTGTTGATACAAATGACCCTATAAACCTCTCCAATTAATGAATTGGTAGAATTATATAATTGATATAGTATGTGTTTGATTTGTAGTTATATAATTGATATAGATGTTCATGACTTGTTTAGCTAATCGCTTTAAAATTTGTGGAATTGATTTCATCCTCTTATTTTTCTTGTCTAGGTTGTTCATTTGGGGCTTGAAATATTATGGAAGAGGGGCGTGGAAGAGAATTTCTAGGTACTTTGTGAGGACTAAGACTCCAAGCCAAGTAGCAAGTTATGCTCAGAAGTATTTTATGCGTCATGACAACCCTGGAAGTTATGTTGGACGAAGGTATAGCATTCTCGATATTCATACCTTTGATCAATCTCTTCGCCCAAAACCTAGATTTGCTTATTACAAATCCATTGCACCTTATCCATTTCCACCAGCACCACCTATACATCCACCACCGGTAGATTACAATATCTTCGCAGGATCAAGCAGAGTGCGTAACAAATATCTTTCTGCAAATCTATATCCAACTGAAGATTATTATGACTTCCCACAAAATAATGTTACCATTAATCCTCCTTTTGGTCTTCCTCCTAGCTTATATCCAACTGAAGATTACTATTACTTCCCACAAAACGTAACCAATAGTAATAACAAGGCGGTGACATCCATGAGTTATCCAGAATCTCCATCCAACTACTTGTTGGACGAGCCTCTGTCAGATGATTTTTGCTAAGTTTATGCAGTAAAGTGGAAAACAAAATGCGAAACGAATCGAGAATCAAGAATCGATATCCTACAGAGTTGGTTTGGAGTCTGCCTATTAGATATATATGAAGTTTTTATCTTTTCTTGTCATGTGTGTGATGCTTTGTTTTAGTCTTGTGAATTGTAGACAATAAGTGTGTAAAAACTCAAATGTTTGGTATGTTTGTGTAATTTCTATTTAGAATAAGTATTGTGCACTTTTTGTTTAGAGTAAGAGAATGATCTCCCTTTTATAGTGTCAATGTCATTCATGCTTCAGCAATCAGTACAGTATTGTCTTGCTCGACTCTTGCATCATGCATTATTCGTTATTGGGCTCGGTAACGGACCTAAAGGATACGGCCCATGTACCCATATTCTTAAGTGGCATCATTTGCAGGCCTATCTACATCTATTATACTATTAAAGCAGAAAATACCCCTAAGAAAATAAATATCTCTCCAATTAGGCTATCAATTAGATAAAAATTGGTAGCCTAATTGAAGAGAATTTTGATTAAGGTTTGGGCATATTTGTAATTACGCAAAAATAGACCACCCATCCTGGATATAATGAAACCCAGTTGGACTAAATCACGAGCATAATTAAACCCAGTCTAAAATAACTTAAAAGTGGACATAATCCCAAATGTAATCAAGTTCAGCCCGTGCATTGCATGGGCCTAAGCACCAGTTCTTATGAATGTAAAAACAAATCAGTTCTTCAGTTGTTTGTAACGAAAGATTTGCAACTTTCCTAAGATCCTAGTTGCAGATGCAGAGTCTTTGTAAAGAAATTTCATAAGCATGTTTTGCTTCCCCCGAACACATAATATGCCACAAAATTTGCTAAAAGATGATCATAGCATTTATAAGTAACTAAGGAAGCTTTTTAGGTATGTATATATTAAATTCCAAAGTCAGTAAAGAGATCTCTCATTGAACATGACATGCTATAAGGTTCAAAGATAGAGTCTCTTTTACGAGTACATGTAGGACTGATGCACCACCACCATGGACTCCATATTAAGGGTTTTTCTGCAAACCTTTAAGCCATGTTTTAATTTGTGATTTAATTAGGGTTATGCCAAAGAAATGTGTCAGGTTGATTCCTTGTTAAAACCAGTATCGATTGGTTAGAAAAACTAGCATATTCAAACCTGGACCTAGACATGATTAGGTTTAGTTTTATAGAAATGAACTGAACCTGTAAAACGAACTAGTTGATTATATCATGTGTACGTGTTTTTAATTATTAAGTTTTCTAGAAAAACAATATTGTATGTAGTCTTAATTCATAATCATTGGAAATACCATTAAAATGATTGAAAAATTTACATTTTTGAAAGCTAAAGTATATAGTGGCAAAAATATTATACGACAATCTTTTGGAAAGTGAAAATTCAAATTAAATAGAAAAAACTTAATCTATATTTGACAAAAGAAAATTATGTGAATAATAATTTTATTGCACATATAAATTATTCGTATTGGGTATTGTAGTAGTTCATTTGGGTCCATCTTTTAGGTCAATACGACTTTTTCCAAATTAGAATTTTTTTCTTATTATTATATATTTTTTTTTCTGCTCATGATGTTAAATTCTATAATTTTTTATTATTATTATTCTTATTATTCCAAATCAAAAATTCACTGTAGGTTGTTCCTTGAAGGTTTTGAGAAACATAGGAAAGGGAACTGGGATAACATTGTAGAAATAGTGAACACGAAGACTACATCCTAAGTTGTAAGTCATGCTCATAAAACATTGCAGTAAGATGAGTAAACAGGCAGTTGAAGCTTCAAAGAAGAAAAATAATTTTTGACATTTAATTAGACGATAGTATGAGACTACCAACTACTGTCAAAACCACGAAGAAAAGTCATAACGTACCAATCGAAGGCGAACCTATTTTCTTCCTTGTTGAAAATTTTAACCCTCGACAAGTTACAATGTATAGTTTGACACAACCTGTAGTGATCAACTCACCTAGACAACGCGTTGTACCGTTATCCATTTCACAATCAACAACTGCAAGTTCAATAGACAATGTTTCGAAATCTCTTTCAAATTATTGCAATCTATTGTACTATATTCTACAAGTGTTTTTTCATCTTCTTCATCGTCCTTAATGTCGCCATTCACTAGTTTTAAGCAGCAAACACCTGTGACCCTTTCTTCAAATGGTTTACCATCTTCCTCTAATTTTGAGTCCTCAAGGTTATCAACAACATTTTATGGAAGTGTTCCACCATCGTACTCTTTCATGTCATCTACATCTGATTTTGAGAATCAAAACTCGACAGTTTCTAGAAATGTTCTGCCATTTTCATCGAAACCATTAACGTCTAGTTTTGAACAGATAGACCATGTTTTTCCACTAGCTGCCACCATTGTATGTAGACGAATGATCCAAAATAATATTTTCTCAATTTTCCTTAACATCCTCATTAATGGAATTGTCTTCATGTATTAAATCATCGTTTAACTAACAAAGTTCATTATCACAAAAAACACCTTTGGGACATAAAGGCTTCCAACAAGGTGTTCATTTTCATCAAATACTGGTTTTATATTAGGTAGCCAGCATATTTACATTCCAATTATGAACAACGAATTAAATGGAGTGATGATAAATAATGTTGATCAGACCACATATTGATAAATGGCCAATTATATGAATATGGTCAGAGTAATTATCATTTTCAATTTAATGACACTAATAGTAATATTCAATAATGTAATGAGGATTACTATATAAATGTGGATAACTCTGAGAAAATGTATTTGTTGAGATGATTTTTGTTGTTGTTGTTGTTGTTATGAAATGTAGAATGTAAATATATAATTAAGGGTCAGCCTTCATGTATTTTTTTTCTTTTTCTTTTTGGTTAACATTCATGTATCTATGTATCTATTTTGTTCACAAGTCCTTCCATAGAAAAATTTAAGGGTAAGCCCTTTCAAATGTTGGTGAATGTTTTATCTGAATAATTTGAAAAAGTTTTATTCTAAACAATGCAGAAAGGCCCAGTAAATCTCAAATCCAGCTCAATATACCATTAGGTTGTTTAATTCTTATCTAGTTGTAGGAGTTATTTTGCAACTATCTTACTTCCTTTCCTTTTAAAAGAACACATTATACTAGCTATGAGGCCACGTGTAAGTCGGCATGAAAAATGGCAAGCCATCCAATGCAGGGTGGCAATAGTTTCTAGGAGTCATTTCCAAGTGTCTCAAATTAATCAAATTTGTCTTATTAAACACTTGCAAGAGAGAGTTTGACAATATTGTGATGTCATTTTTAATGGCGGATATGTCTTTTTTTACGGAGCGGTAAATTTGTTTTGTTTTTTCGACAACATTATTTCCACACGATCTCAACAGATTTGATGTCGGTACACTTTTGACTTTTGCAATAATTTTATTCCCATAAACGCCCTCTTAAATGATAAAAAGAATAATTTTCATCATCAAAGGTATTTGAGATTCTTATATGGAAATTACTTTTGAAGCCACTATTTCTTTTTTATGTAGATGTAGGCCAGGTTCATAACAATTTGATTTCTTGGATTCCAAAACTAAATAGTATTTAGTTATATACTTAAAACATTTTGCAATGAGTATAATCTATTGGATATATATGATTTTATTATTATTTTTTCATGAACATAGCAAAACAAAAATAAATTATCAAAATTAGGATAACCCCTTCCTACGTAAGCCCTAGTAATAAAAGTAATTGTCGTATTATTAGGCATGTGCAGATGAAATGCATTATATATAACGACAAACACCATCTTGTCAGTAAATCTTGTGATTGTCGCATTAGGTCTTTCGGAATACATTATGTCCACGTAAGCTAAGTAGAGCTAGAATAAATATTTATTTCTGTTTTCCATATATGTTTATTTGTTACAGATTCAATGTCATTAGGATTTTGCTGCCAATTATTATTCGCATCTAAAGCATATTACAAGAAAAAGTCATTAATGGCATAATCTATGTTTAAAATAAACACTATGACTAATTTTAAATATGATTTTTCATGTTTATAGGAGTAGGGCATCTTTATGCCATTTACATGGGTATTATCATAAATTCAAAATATATTATGTTCACCCATCACTTCAATAGCCTTTAACATTTATCCCATATAAAACAAATTTGAATTTGACTTCTCAAGGACAAATTGGGAAGAAATGTGTCATAAATTCAGTATATAGTGAGCCAATCTAGAGTAAACTTTAATAAAAAAACAAGTAGGCACTAGATCCTAGAGAAAAGAAGAAAAAAAATTGGTTTCTTCTTCTCCAAGAGTTCACAAGTACTACTCGATCTCTATCTCTCTCATGGAAGGAGATTACAATATCCCTCTTACTCCATTTCCTGAGTGGACAGAGGAAGAGAAGAAGTTGTTTGATGTTCTCATTGCTGACGCAGATCTTTCCTCCATGGATCTTTTTGAAAGTATTGCTTCACAAATACTTGGGAAAACAGCTGACCAGGTAGAAGAACATTTTCATTCTCTCATTCCAATGGTAGAAATCTCTAGTCATGGTCATGTATCAGTTCGTGGGAATTGCGCTGTATGAAATGATGAAGCCAAGTTTTCCAAGCGCTTTATCCGTGAAAGAAGGCCATCGCCAAATAATACCGCTCGAAGGCACATGTTCCTTGCACTGAAATGAAACACAGGTCTGGTTTAGAATTATGAACCTATTTACTTTCAATAAAAATCATTGATATCTTTGAATGACAGTCTTTAGAATTCTCCCCTAAGAAAAAGTAAAATAAACATAGAATATGGATGAAAGACGTTTTACTATGGAAAAAGTGATTATGCAGATATAATTGTCACCACATACAAAGCTAATATGTTATTTGGTCGGTGGGGATCCTAATTTGCGTGCTTGATCAAACCATTAATATAATCTCACAATTTGTTTCTTTGAATAAAATAGAGAACCTTCATTATCCTACTTTCCCTTCTTCTTTGCCATCACAACACTTTGAAGGTTTCATGCATGCAATCATCAAGTAAATTACAAGCAACAAATTAATTAAATAACTTGTAGGGCAATCAAATTTTTTGTCAGAGCTAGTAGCAAGGGTGATGTCTGATTTCTTTGTTAATACAAATGACCCTATAAACCTCTCCAATTAATGAATTGGTAGAATTTTATAATTGATATAGTATGTGTTTGATTTGAAGTTATATAATTGATATAGATGTTCATGACTTGTTTAGCTAATCGCTTTAAAATTTGTGGAATTGATTTCATCCTCCTATTTTTCTTGTCTAGGTTGTTCATTTGGGGCTTGAAATATTGTGGAAGAGGGGCGTGGAAGAGAATTTCTAGGTACTTTGTGAGGACTAAGACTCCAAGCCAAGTAGCAAGTCATGCTCAGAAGTATTGTATGTGTCGTGACAACCCTGGAAGTTATGTTGGACGAAGGTATAGCATTCTCGATATTCATACCTTTGATCAATCTCTTCGCCCAAAACCTAGATTTGCTTATTACAAATCCATTGTTCCTTATCCATTTCCACCATCACCACTTATATATCTACCACCTGTAGATTACAATATCTTCGCTGGATCAAGCAGAGTGCGTAACAAATATCTTTCTGCAAGCCTATATCCAACTGAAGATTACTATAACTTCCCACAAAATGTAACCAATAATCCTCCTTTTGTTCCTCCTCCTAGCCTATATCCAACTGAAAATCATTATAACTTACCACAAAATGTAACCAATAATAATAACGAGGCGGGGACATCCATGAGTTATCCAGAATCTCCATCCAACTATTTGTTGGACGACCCTTTGTCAGATGACTTTTGCTAAGTTTATGTAGTAGTGGAAAACAAAATGCGAAACGAATCGAGAATCAAGAATCGATATCCTACAGAGTTGGTTTGGAGTCTGCCTATTAGATATATATGAAGTTTTTATCTTTTCTTGTCATGTGTGTGATGCTTTGTTTTAGTCTTGTGAATTGTAGACAATAAGGGTGTAAAAAGTCAAATGTTTGCTATGTTTGTGTAATTTCTATTTAGAATAAGTATTGTGCACTTTTTGTTTAGAGTAAGAAAAGGATCTCCCTTTTATAGTGTCAATGTCATTCATGCTTCAGCAATCTTTACAGTATTGTCTTGCTCGACTCTTGCATCATGCATTATTCGTTATAGGGCCCGGTAACAGACTTAAAGGATAGGGCCCATGTACCCATATTCTAAAGTGGCATCATTTGCAGGCCTATCTACATCTATTATACTATTAAAGCAGAAAATACCCCTAAGAAAATAAATATCTCTCCAATTAGGCTATCAATTAGATTGAAATTGGTAGCCTAATTGAAGAGAATTTTGATTAAGGTTTGGGCATATTTGTAATTACGCAAAAATAGACCACCCATCCTGTAGATAATGAAACCTAGTTGGACTAAATCACGAGCATAATTAAACCCAGTCTAAAATAACTTAAAAGTGGACATAATCCCAAATATAATCAAGTTCAGCCCGTGCATTGCATGGGCCTAAGCACCAGTTCTTATGAATGTGAAAACAAATCAGTTCTTCACTTGTTTGTAACGAAAGATTTGAAACTTTCCTAAGATCCTAGTTGCAGATGCAGAGTCTTTGTAAAGAAATTTCATAAGCATGTTTTGCTTCCTCCGAACACCTAAACTACCACAAAATTTGTTGAAGATGATCATAGAATATTTATAAGTAACTAAGGAAGCTTTTTAGGTATGTATATATTGAATTCCAAAGTCAGTAAAGAGATCTCTCATTCAACATGACATGCTATAAGGTTCAAAGATAGAGTCTCTTTTACGAGTACATGTAGGAGTGATGCACCACCACCATGGACTCTATATTAAGGGGTTTTCTGCATACCTTTAAGCCATGTTTTAATTTGTGATTTAATTAGGGCTATGCCAAAGAAATGTGTCAGGTTGATTCCTTGTTAAAACCAGTATCGATTGGTTAGAAAAACTAGTATATTCAAACCTGGACCTAGACATGATTAGGTTTAGTTTTATAGAAATGAACTGAACCCGTAAAACGAACTAGTTGATTATATCATGTGTACGTGTTTTTAATTACTAAGTTTTCTAGAAAAAAAATATTGTATGTAGTCTTAAATTCATAATCATTGGAAATACCATTAAAATGATCGAAAAATTTACATTTTTGAAACCTAAATTATGTAGTGGCAAAAATATTATACAACAATCTTTTGGAAAGTGAAAATTCAAATTAAATAGAAAAAACTTAATCTGTATTTGACAAAAGATAATTATGTGAATAATAATTTTATTGCACATATAAATTTTTCATATTGGGTATTGTATTAGTTCATTTGGGTCCATCTTTTAGGTAAATACGACTTTTTCCAAATTAGAATTTTTTTCTTATTATTCTATATTTTTTTTTTCTGCTCATGATGTTAAATTCTTTAATTTTTTATTATTATTATTCTTATTATTCCAAATCAAAAATTCACTGTAGGTTGTTCCTTGAAGGTTTTGAGAAACATAGGAAAGGGAACTGGGATAACATTGTAGAAATAGTGAACACGAAGACTACATCCTAAGTTGTAAGTCATGCTCATAAAACATTGCAGTAAGATGAGTAAACAGGCAGTTGAAGCTTCAAAGAAGAAAAAGAATTTTTGACATTTAATTAGAGGATATTATGAGACCACCAACTACTGTCAAAACCACGAAGAAAAGTCATAACGTACCAATCGAAGGCGAACCTGTTTTCTTCCTCGATGAAAAATTTAACCCTCGACAAGTTACAATGTATAGTTTGACGCAACCTGTAGTGATCAACTCACCTAGACAACGCGTTGTACCGTTATCCATTTCACAATCAACAACTGCAAGTTCAATAGACAATGTTTCGAAATCTCTTTCAAATTATTGCAACCTATTGTACTATATTCTACAAGTGTTTTTTCATCCTCTTCGTCGTCCTTAAGGCCACCATCCACTAGTTTTAAGCAGCAAGCACTTGTGACACTTTCTTCAAATGGTTTACCATCTTCCTCTAATTTTGAATCCTCGAGGTTATCAACAACATTTTATGGAAGTCTTCCACCATCGTACTCTTTCATGTCATCTACATCTGATTTTGAGAATCAATGGAATTGTCTTCATGTATTAAATCATCGTTTCACTAACAAAGTTCATTATCACAAAAAACACCTTTGGGACATAAAGGTTTCCAACATGGTGTTCATTTTCAACAAATACTGGTTTTATATTAGTTAGCCAGCATATTTACATTCTAATTATGAACAACCAATTAAATGGAGTGATGATAAGTAATGTTGATCAGAACACATTGATAAATGGCCAATTATATGAATATGGTTAGAGTAATTATCATTTTCAATTTAATGACACTAACAGTAATATTCATTAATGTAATGAGGATTACTATATATATATGTGGATAACTTTGAGAAAATGTATTTGTTGAGATGATTTTTGTTGTTGTTGTTATGAAATGTAGAATGTAAATATATAATTAAGGGTAAGCCTTCATGTATTTTTTTTTTTTATTAACATTCATGTATCTATGTATCTATTTTGTTCACAAGTCCTTCCATACAAAAATTTAAGGGTAAGCCCTTTCAAATGTTGGTGAATGTTTTATCTGAATAATTTGAAAAAGCTTTATTCTAAACAATGCAGAAAGGCCCGGTAAATCTCAAATCCAGCCCAATATACCATTAGGTTGTTTAATTCTTATCTAGTTGTAGGAGTTATTTTGCAACTATCTTACTTCCTTTCCTTTTCAAAGAACACTTTATACTAGCTATGAGGCCAGGTGTCAGTCGGCATGAAAAATGACAAGCCATGCAATGCAGGGTGGCAAAAGTTTCTAGGAGTCATTTCCAAGTGTCTCAAATTAATTAAATTTGTCTTATTAAACACTTGCAAGAGAGAGTTTGACAATATTGTGATGTCATTTTTAATGGCAGATTTGTCTTTTTTGACGGTGGGATAAATTTGTTTTGTTTTTTCGACAACATTATTTCCAGACGATCTCAACAGATTTGATGTCGGTACTTTTGACTTTTGCAATAATTTTATTCCCATAAACACCCTCTTAAATGATAAAAAGAATAATTTTCATCATCAAATGTATTTGAGATTCTTATATGGAAATTACTTTTGAAGCCAATATTTCTTTTTATGTAGATGTAGGCCAGGTTCATAACAATTTGATTTCTTAGATTCCAAAACTAAATAGTATTTAGTTATATACTTAAAATATTTTGCAATGAGTATAATCTATTGGATATATATGATTTTATTATTATTTTTTCATGATCTTAGCAAAACAAAAATAAATTATCAAAATTAGGATAACCCCTTCCTACGTAAGCCCTAGTAATAAAAGTAATTGTCGTATTATTAGGCTTGTGCAGATGAAATGCATTATATATAACGACAAGCACCATCTTGTCAGTAAATCTTGTGATTGTCGCATTAGGTCGTTCGGAATACATTATGTCCACGTAATCTAAGCAGAGCTAGAGTAAATATTTATTTTTGGTTTTTATATATGTTTATTTGTTACTAGATTCAATGTCATTAGGATTTTGGTGCCAATTATTATTCGCATCTAAAGCCTGTTACAATAAAAAGTCATTAATGGCATAATCTATGTTTAAAATAAGCACTATGACTAATTTTAAATATGATTTTTCATGTCTATAAGGGTAGAGCATCTTTATGCCATTTACATGGGTATTATCGTAAATTCAAAATATATTATGTTCACGCATCACTTCAATAGCCTTTAACATTTATCCAATATAAAACAAATTTGAGTTTGACTTCTCAAGGACAAATTGGGAAGAAATGTGCCATAAATTCAGTATATAGTGAGCCAATCTAAAGTAAACTTTAATAAAAAACAAGTAGGCACTAGATCCTAGAGAAAAGAAAAGAAAAATTGATTTCTTCTTCTCCAAGAGTTCACAAGTACTACTCGATCTCTATCTCTCTCATGGAAGGAGATTACAATATCCCTCTTACTCCATTTCCTGAGTGGACTGAGGAAGAGAAGAAGTTGTTTGATGTTCTCATTGCTGATGCAGATCTTTCCTCCATGGATCTTTTTGAAAGTATTGCTTCACAAATACCTGGGAAAACAGCTGACCAGGTAGAAGAACATTTTCATTCTCTCATTCCAATGGTAGAAATCTCTAGTCATGGTCATGTATCCGATCGTGGGAAGAGTGTTGTATCAAAAGATGAAGCCAAGTTTTCCAAGCGCTTTATCCGTGAAAGAAGGCCATCGCCAAATAATATCGCTCGAAGGCACCATGTTCCTTGGACTGAAATGGAACACAGGTCTGGTTTAGAATTATGAACCTATTTACTTTCAATAAAAATGATTGATATCATTGAATGACAGTCCTTAGAATTCTTCCCTAAGAAAAAGTAAAATAAACATAGAATATGGATGAAAGACTTTTTACTATAGAATAGGTGATTATGCAGATATAATTGTCACCACATACAAAGCTAATATGCCATTTGGTCGGTGGGGATCCTAATTTGCTTGTTTGATCAAACCATTAATATAATCTCACAATTTGTTTCTTTGAACAAAAAAGAGAACCTTCATTATCCTACTTTCTCTTCTTCTTTGCCATCACCACACTTTGATGGTTTTATGCATGCAATCATCAAGTAAATTACAAGCAACAAATTAATTAAATAACGTGTAGGGCAATCAAATTTTTTGTCAGGGCTAGTAGCAAGGGTGATGTCTGATTTCTTTTGTTGATACAAATGACCCTATAAACCTCTCCAATTAATGAATTGGTAGAATTATATAATTGATATAGTATGTGTTTGATTTGTAGTTATATAATTGATATAGATGTTCATGACTTGTTTAGCTAATCGCTTTAAAATTTGTGGAATTGATTTCATCCTCTTATTTTTCTTGTCTAGGTTGTTCATTTGGGGCTTGAAATATTGTGGAAGAGGGGCGTGGAAGAGAATTTCTAGGTACTTTGTGAGGACTAAGACTCCAAGCCAAGTAGCAAGTCATGCTCAAAAGTATTTTATGCGTCGTGACAACCCTGGAAGTTATGTTGGACGAAGGTATAGCATTCTCGACATTCATACCTTTGATCAATCTCTTCGCCCAAAACCTAGATTTGCTTATTACAAATCCATTGTTCCTTATCCATTACCACCATCACCACCTATATATCTACCACCTGTAGATTACAATATCTTCGCTGGATCAAGCAGAGTGCGTAACAAATATCTTTCTGCAAGCCTATATCCAACTGAAGATTACTATAACTTCCCACAAAATGTAACCAATAATCCTCCTTTTGTTCTTCCTCCTAGCCTATATCCAACTGAAAATCATTATAACTTCCCACAAAATGTAACTAATAATGATAACGAGGCAGGGACATCCATGAGTTATCCAGAATCTCCATCCAACTATTTGTTGGACGAGCCTCTGTCAGATGACTTTTGCTAAGTTTATGCAGTAAAGTGAAAAACAAAATGGGAAACGAATCGAGAATCAAGAATCGATATCATACAGAGTTGGTTTGGGTTCTGCCTATTAGATATATATGAAGTTTTTATCTTTTCTTGTCATGTGTGTGATGCTTTGTTTTAGTCTTGTGAATTGTAGACAATAAGGGTGTAAAAACTCAAATGTTTGCTATGTTTGTGTAATTTCTATTTAGAATAAGTATTGTGCACTTTTTGTTTAGAGTAAGAAAAGGATCTCCCTTTTATAGTGTCAATGTCATTCATGCTTCAGCAATCAGTACAGTATTGTCTTGCTCGACTCTTGTATCATGCATTATTCAATTGGGCCTAGTAACGGGCCTAAAGGATAGGGCCCATGTACCCATATTCCAAAGTGGCATCATTTGCAGGCCTATCTACATCTATTATACTATTAAAGCAGAAAATAACCCTAAGAAAATAAATATCTCTTCAATTAGGCTATCAATAAGATTGAAATTGGTAGCCTAATTGAAGAGAATTTTGATTAAGGTTTGGGCATATTTGTAATTACACAAAAATAGACCACCCATCCTGGATATAATGAAACCCAGTTTGACTAAATCACGAGCATAATTAAACCCAGTCTAAAATAACTTAAAAGTGGACATAATCTCAAATATAATCAAGCTCAGCCCGTGCATTGCATGGGCCTAAGCACCAGTTCTTATGAATGTGAAAACATACCAGTTCTTCACTTGTTTGTAACGAAAGATTTACAACTTTCCTAAGATCCTAGTTGCAGATGCAGAGTCTTTGTAAAGAAATTTCATAAGCATGCTTTGCTTCATCCGAACATCTAAAATGCCACAAAATTTGTTGAAGATGATCATAGTATATTTATATGTAATTAAGGAAGCTTTTTAGGTATGTATTGAATTCCGAAGTCTGTTAAGAGATCTCTCATTGAACATGACATGCTATCAATTGTAGGCAGTGGCCTTTAGGCAGGATCAACATTCACTGATAGAGAATATGGGAATGCTTAGTGGTAGATTCAGATTGCTCGTAATGTGTACCGCAGGTAATCCTTGAGAATAACTGAACTATCAATAATACTAGAGAGGGCATACAAGTTATTATCAGGATTCACTTTTCAATCCGAAAGTAACAACCTACACTTTGATCGTTCACTCCATTCAATTAGGTGTAGTGAAAGTTGATATTTCACCCCACTCACCACGTGTCGAACAACTTTTTAATCTCCAATGTCTGTCGAAAGTAAAAGAATCAAATTATTGAATGAGAAAAACCAAATGCACCTAACAATTTTACAAATTTGGAATGAAGTGTGATTTACACTTCGAAACTAGTTCTATCAATTCCAGTAAATCTAATCTGAATCTGAGAATAAGTGGCTACTTTAAGACTTCTTTTGACACGTACAGTAATAATACATTGGAGCACCATCATCAAGTGGCATTCACACTGGCATCCATGTAATGCCTCAGCCATCTTATTACTTGTATTTATCTACACTTGTTCACCTTTCTTCTACAGCTCAATGTCTGCAACCATGTCAATTCCTACTTTATTCCTCTTCTGCTTCTTGTTAACATCTTTCTTAGCCATTTCTATCTATGATTGTGCCTCTACTTCTTCTCATTGTCATCTGTATTAACCATATTTGTGAGGTTGGTCAATACATTAATGAAAGATGATGTGTAAATGATATGAACAATAATAATAAAGTAGAGAAGACATGACACCATTGTTTACGTGGTTCGGCAATTGTGCCTACATCCACGGAGAGAGAGAAAGAACTTTATTATAGTAGTGGTGGTGATACAAAATGGGAGCTCGATTATGAGGAGAGCTCAAGAGAGATGAGACCTGAGAGGTGAGGTCTCATCATGAGAGATTGGGGAGGTCATTGATCATGAGACCTCACCATGAGATAGTGTTGAGAGCATATGACTATGAGAAGATCCTAGAATGAGTGGTTTGCCTTCATATTTATAGGCTTACAATGTAACTCCATTCTTAGCAATTAATAGGGTAATGATGGGGAAAATATCTTTGTAATAATAAGGCTTAAGTTTGTAACTTGTGCCATCAAGAGAAAGCCCATTAGATGATGACATGTGGCACCATGATGGACAGTAGAGATGGTGCCACATGTATGTTGTATGTTGTACCCCTACAATCCCCAAGCCTACAATGCGCTCTTGCAAATCAAGAAAGCTTTCAATAATGCTAAACACTTGACATCATGGGAACCCAACACTGATTGTTGTCAATGGCATCACATACATTGTGTCATTATGACCTCAAAACAAACAGAGTCGACACACTCCGAATCACAACTGGCATACGCCATTCCAAGTATGGCTACCTTTCTGGTGTAATTTCACCTTCTTTGGGCGATTTGTCATATCTAAAAAAATTATACTTGGAAAGCTTAAATATCACAGGTGAAATACCTAAATCCATCACTAAGCTCAAGAACTTAGAATACCTCTTATAAAAAACCTTAACCTCCAAGGTCCAATACCCACTTTTCTCGTTCAACTTTCTAATCTCTACTACCTTGATCTAGCTTACAACCATTTCACTGGCTCCATCCCACCAATTTTTTCTAAATTCACCAAACTTCAAGGGCTCCAACTAAGCTTCAACAAGTTGACAGGAAACATCCCTGAATCTTTTGGGCATTTCGTCAGAGTTGTACCCAATCTCCACTTTACTAACAATAAACTCACAGGGTCCATTCCTAAATCATTTGCCAACATGAATTTTGAGATAATTGATTTTGGTGGAAACAAGCTAGTTGGTGATGCGTCAATGTTGTTCAAAACAAATGGGTATTCTGAGTATGGTTATGATATAGATTTGTCTAGGAACATGTTTGAATTCGATTTTTCAAATATAAATTTCGACAAAGACTTGAACTCGTTGGAGTTGAGCCATAACAATATATATGGGAGTGTGCCGAAAGATCTAGCTATAGTGAAGGACTTGCAGTTTTTCAATGTGAGTTACAACAGGTTATGTGGAGAAATTCCTACTGGAGGTCAAATGAGCAAGTTCAATTCCTCTAGTTACATTGGTAACAAAGGCTTGTGTGGTTCTCCATTGCCAAAATGTGGTAATTGATGTATTGAGGGTCTTTTGTTTTTTGTTTTTTTTTTTTTTGGTAAGTAAGCAGGGTTGTGGGAGCCTTACCCCATTAAATTACGTGTGAAAACTTATATCAACAATCAGCTGTTGACGTGTTTCAAACCCACGACCTCTCCACTTTGTGAGAGGGGTGCTACCATTGAGCCACAGGCTCATTCGCAAAAAATGGTTTGGTAAGCCTGTTTTTTAATAAGATCAGTAACTCGGTAATGCTGGCGGGATTCGAACCCCAGACCTTTGGTATCATCACCCAAAGGTTTTACCAGTTGAGCCCAACTGGCACCTGCAAAAAATGGTTTGGTAAGCATGTTTCTAATGAGATCAGTAACTCGGTAATGCTGGCAGGATTCGAACCCCAGACTTCTGGTATCATCACCCAGTGGTTTTACCAGTTGAGCCCAACTGGCACGTGTAGCTTTGGGTCTGTTGTTAGTCTATGTGACTTAGCTTGCTGTGTTGTTTGAATAAGTGAATAAGTCAGTGTGTGTTTGTTCTTGACTAGGAGTCCTAGCTAGTGATCCAGTATGTATATGTATGACTTAGTAGTCCTAGTGGTCGGTCGTATATCCATGCAGTTTAGTTGGCAGTAATGCAGTATTTATGTTTATGTATGTGATCTTGTTTAAGTATTTCAAGTACGTAGAACCTCTTTAAATTAATACTCAGTAAATTGATAATCTCTTTTAAATAATATAATTCTCCAGTCCCGACTTAGGGTTTCTATGCTAAATTAATAATTTCGACAAATAATAAGATAATAGATGTTAAATATTTCTATGTAACATTCTTTCAGACCCAAATGTTCCGTAAATTAATAATCACTTAAATAAATATAAGAAATTGATTATATCTTAGGTTTTCGTAAAATATGAAAATGTAAAATGATATGGGATACAAGATTGTGTTGAGTATAGTATGTATAATATTTGATTCGATACATTGCATTGTATGCACCTAGGTTCAATAAGGTTAATTAACTAAAGACTTTTAGTATTCACTGAAAAATTCAAAAAGTGTTGGTATTTTGAATTTTGAATTGTTCAATCACTTTGATCAATAATCTTAATCTTTACCCGAACTTGATAATTGAACATGTAATAAAAAGTTATTTTTTTACTCAAAAAACTATTAAATTAAATATTACTATAAACTAATATTATTAAGTTATCAATAAATTTATATCTCTCTAAGTTAATAAGATTAAGGTGGTCCAGAGGCTATTAATTTATAGAGATTTAACTGTAATTGTTGGTGTGTTTTTTCTTGCAAATTAACTTCTTCTGTCTACTGGTTTGAAGAAATGTGTTGCACCATATCAATTAACTTATCTCTATAAAGACTTGTTCCTAACCTGTTGAAACTTGAAACTCCATCTATTCCATCAGAAGAAGGCATATTCCGACACTCGAAACAAAAAAGTCATCGAAATCTATCGAAAATATTCTCAATTATTCCTGGATTTTAAAATGTCAATTCTCTAAAAACCGGCATATTCTGCCAAAATTTCGCGAAATGTGTCAACATTTTTAACTAGGTAAAATGATAAAAAAAATACAATGTACTTTCACAAATTTTTTACTTTATACAATGTACTAAAAATCACGCGAAAATATCAATGTACTTTGAAAAAAAATTCACGTTATGCAATCTGTCTAAAATTGGCTAACGGACTGCTTACGTGGCTAATAATTATCTACGTGTATTTTTTTTATTTAAATAAATTAAACAACATTTCCAACACATCAAAAATGAGGCACATGTTTCTCATGTGATTGACCTCATTCTTTTTTATTTTAATAATTCGATTCAACAAATGTAAAAATCCCCAAATTTGTATATCCCTAATTCAATTTCAAACCCTAGGTTCTATGTCTTCATCTTCTAATATTAAACTAACTATTAGTTACTTGAAAGAAGATTCTTCTTTTACACACACAACAAGATTGTTCCACGCCGATTCTTTCTTGAGATTCACTAATTCCCCATAGAGTAGTGTTTGATTGAAAGTAAGGGTTTTTAATGGTGAGAAAATAGTTAATTAAAATTAGGGTTTGAAGAATTAGAGAGAGAAGATTTAGGGTTCAATGTTGCTATGAGAGAGAGACCGAAGAATGTTGATTTAGGGTTTCGTAATTTCGTATGTTCGATATTTCCTATGAGAGAGATAACAGCTAAAAAAAATAATACATCTATCTCTAACATCTTGGTGAGGAATTTGGGTGGGATTAATGGACGGTTTAGATGTAAACATTTGTTGACATGATCTGATAAGTAGATGTGTTGGTTTTAATTTTACAACTCAACATTTAAAAAAAAAAATTACAAGTAGATAATTATTAGCCACGTAAGCAGTCCGTTAGCAAGTTTTAGACAGATTGCATAACGTGAAAGTTTTTTCAAAGTACATTGATATTTTGGCATGATTTTTAGTACATTGTATAAAGTGAAAAATATGTGAAAGTACGTTGTATTTTTTGATCATTTTACCTTTTAACTATGGTCTTATCTCTGGTCTCTCAAACTAAGAACCCATTCACAAATTTTAAGTTGTCACAAACTTATATGGATTGTGGACAGATTTTTTTTTTCTTTTGTTTATTTGGCTAGGAACATATTAGAAATTTAGGTTTGAGAAATCCCTCGAATCTTATATCTTAACTTATAGAACAAATAAAAATTCTATTTATACGATTAAAATTTTTCTTAAGAGTAGTATGTTCTTGAGAGGACATAATTAACTTTTAACTGTCAGTCTGTCACATTTGTTATTCGATGATGTGATATCAGTCTTGGGATGGTAGAGAATAACCATACCATAAGCTATAGATAGTGAGAAGAGAAATTAGTGATAATACCAATAAGAGCATTCCAATGGTAATGTGAGTTGTGGGGAAATTGAAAGCCACCTTAATCGTTATTGAGTCCAAAAAAACTCTCCAATGCAATTTTCTATGTCACTATGAATATGATGTGACACAATAATTGTTATTTCCATAAAAAGGAGAATTTGATATGGTATAATATTTTTGATTTCTTTAAAAAAAGAGTGGAGAGAGAAATTTATTAATTATAGCAATATTAATAATGTAATGAGGATTATACATGTGGATAACTCTGAGAAAATGTAGTGGTTGAGATGGATTTTTTTTTTTTTTTTTTTGTTCATGGGAAATATAGAACTATAAATAACTAAATACATCTCTCCTTGGATATTTTGTTTTATTTTATTCAATTAATCTTCATGTATCTATGTATCTATTATGTTCCTTATTATATTGAGAGAGTTTTATTTTCTGAACAATGTAGAAAAGCCCAAAAAATTTCAAATCCAGCCCAACATACCACTAAGATGTTTAATTCTTATGTAGTGGTAGGACTTATTTTGCAACTATCTTACTTCGTTTTTTAAAGAAGAACACGTTGTATTGGCTATCAATGGGCATGTGTCAGTCGGCATGAAGAATGGCAAACCATGCAATGTAGGGTGGCAACAAATTCTAGAAGTGATTTCCATGTGTCTCGAATTAGAATCTTATTACACACTTGTAAGAGAGAGTTTGACATTATTAGGACGTCAATTTTCAATGGCAAATTTGTCCTCTTTGAAGGTACGGTAAATTTATTTTGTTTCTTCGACCACATTATTTCCCCACACGCGCTCAACAGATCTGATGTCATCACTTCTGACTTTTGTTATAATTTTATTCCCATAAACACCCTTTTAAATGATTAAAGGATTAATTTTCATCATCAAAGGTATTTTAGATTTTTAACTGGAAATTACTTTTGGGGCCATTATTTTTTTTATTAGGTAGATGTTGGCCTGGTTTATAGTCCTTTGAATTATTTGATTCGAAACTAAATAGTATTTAGATAATTACTTAAAATATTTTGCAATGAGTATAATATATTGGATATATATCTAATTCTACTTTACAATTATTTTTCATGATTTTAGCAAAACAAAAAATAAAAAAAATAATAATAATCCCTCCCTACATAAGCCCTAGAAAAAGTTATTGTTGTATTAGGCTTGTACATATAAAATACAATATATATGACGACAAACACCATCTTGTCAGTAAATCTTGTGATTGTCGCATTAGGTCGTTCAAAATACATTATGTCTACGCAAGTACAGCTAGAATAAATACTTATTTTGGTTTGCCTTGTGTATTGGTTTTCATATTCGATGTCATAATTAAGAATTTAGGAATGTGGTGCCAATTATTATTAGTATCTAAGGCATGTCACAATAAGAAGTTATTAATTGCATAATCTATGTTTAAAACCAAGCACTATGACAAATTTTAAATATGATTTTTTCATATCTAAATGCGTTGTGCATTTTTATGTCATTTAAATGGGCATTATAGTCCATTCAAAATATATTAGTTCACCTATCACTTGCATATCCTTTTAACATATATCCCATGCAAAACAACATTTGACTTCTTAAGGGTATAATGGGAAGAGAGGCGGTATAAATTCAATATATAATCAACCAATCTGGAGTAAACTTTAACAAAAAAAAAAGTAGACACTAGATACTAGAGAAAAGAAAAAAAGTTGTTTTTTGCTCCAAGGGTTCACAAGTACTAGTCTATATCTCTCTCTCATGGAAGGTGATTACAATATCCCTCTTACTCCTTTTCCTCGATTTCCTAAGTGGGCTGAGGATGAGAAGAAGTTGTTCGATTTTCTCATTACTGACGCAGACCTTTCCTCCATGGACCTTTTCGAAACTATTGCTTCACAAATACCAGGGAAAACCGCTGACCAGGTAGAAGAACATTTCCATTCTCTAATTCCAAAATTGGACATCTCCAACCATGGTCTTGTACCCGATCGTGGCAAAACTTTGGTATCTAGTGATGAAGTTGAGTCTTCCAAGCACCCTGTTCGTGGAAGAAGGCCAACGCCAAATAATACTGCTCGAAGGCACCATGTTCCTTGGACTGAAATGGAACACAGGTTTGGTTTTAGAGTTAAGAACCTATTTAATTTCTATAAAAATGATTGATATCTTTGAATGACAATCATTGACTTCTTCTCCAAAAAGTAAAATAAAAATGGAATATGGATAGATGACTTTTACTATGGAAAAGGTGATTATGCAGATAATTATCGCCCCACACAAAGCTAATATGCCATTTGGTAGGTGAGGATTTTAATTTGCATGCATGATCAGAACATGTCCACTAGCTCATAGTTTGTTTCTTATTTGATCAAAAGAGAGAACCTTCAGTTTTACTTTCCCTACTTCATTGCCATCACTAAACTTTTGAAGGTTTCATGCATGCGGTCAAGTTAATTACAAGGAACAAATTATATTAGTGTGTAGGACAATCAAATTTGTTGTCAAGTTTCTTTTTGGAGGTTTCATGCATGTTTTTTTTAAAAAAAAAATAAAAAAAAAAAAAAAATATATATATATATATATATATATATATATATATATATATATATATATATATATATATATATATATATATATATATATATATATTAATTGTGGCCCAAAGGCTTACAAGGACAGGGCCCAAAGGGCTTACAAAGACAAGGCCTGAAGGCTACTGATGCTGCCACCTAAGCATTCACACCGCCACCTTGCAAATCGAGCAATTCTGTTACTCAGGGACTTCCTGGTTTCATGAATGGTTGTTGTCTGATTTCTTTTGTTTATAGATGACCCTATATACCTCTTTAATTAATAAATCGGTAGAATTATATACAGTATCTGCTTATCGCTAAATTGGACAATTGCTACTCGATCTTTTAACTATTTTGATTTCCAATTAAAATTTGCAGATCTAATTTCATCTTAATTTTATCTTGTTCAGGTTGTTCGTTTGGGGATTGGAAGAGTGTGGAAGGGGGGCGTGGAAGAGCATTGCTAGGCACTTTGTGAGGACTAAAACTTCATGCCAAGTAGCAAGTCATGCTCAGAAGTATTTTATGCGCCGTGACAACCCAGGAAGTTATGTTGGACGAAGGTATAGCATTCTCGATATTCATACCTTTGATCAATCTATTCGCCCAAACACCAGATTTGCTTATTACAAACCCATTGCACCTTATCCATTTCCACCAGCACCACCTATACATCCACCACCGGTAGATTACAATATCTTCGCAGGATCAAGCAGAGTGCGTAACAAATATCTTTCTGCAAATCTATATCCAACTGAAGATTATTATGACTTCCCACAAAATAATGTTACCATTAATCCTCCTTTTGGTCTTCCTCCTAGCTTATATCCAACTGAAGATTACTATAACTTCCCACAAAATGGCACCAATAATCCTCTTTTTCGTCCTCCTCCTATGAATAATGATAACGAAGCGGGAACATCTATGAGCTATCCAGAATCTCCATCCATCTACTTGTTGGACGAACCTCTGCCAGATGACAATCTCATTTCTGCCAATTTTATGTAGTAAACTGGGGAGCTAAATGGAAACCGAATCAAGAATCTATCATATATATATGGAGTTGGTTTGGAGTCTGCCTTTTATGGAAAAAATTTCTTTCTTTGTCCAGTGTCCTGTGAATAGTAATCAATAAGGGTTGTAAAACTCAAGTGTTTGGTTTGCTTTACGAGTGTCCAGTGTCGTCTATGTTTTGTGTGCTGTAATTTCTAGTGTCATTCATGCTTCAGTAATCACTAATCAGTACTGTATTGTCTTGCTCTTGCATCATGCATTCTTCATTATTGGACCCAGTAATGGACCTAGAGGACAGGGTTCATATACCTTAGATTTCGGAGTAGCATCAATTGCCAAGCCCGTATAGAATTATCATGAATTTTATGGGCCTGTCTTCAGAATGACAATGTGAAAATTGATTATCAGTTCTTTACTTGTGTGTGCGTGAGGAAAGATTTGCAACTTTCCTGAGATCCTAGTTGCAGTTGCAGTCTTTGTAATGAAAAATCAGTAGCATGTTTTGCTCGCTCCGGACATCCAAAGTGACAGAAAATTTGCAGTGAGAAGTCTGGAAGATCATAGCATATATCTTCAAGTAGTGAAAATATGTATTGCATTCAAAAGTCGGTAAAGAGTTGTTGCTTTGAACTCCGGAACAGGACATGATTTATGGTTCAAGGAGTCCCTTTTACACGTACATGTAGGATTCAGGCAACACCACCATCCATGGTCCATGATTCATATTAAGGGTGTTTTTGCAGATTGCAGACCTTTAAGCCATGTATATGATGACTAAAAGGCAAGTCTGAATCGTTTTCAGAAAAGTATATGATCAATTAAGTTTATCAGAATCCTAAGAAAATGTCTTATTTTTATTGCAATATAAATTTATGCTCTACAAAAAGTACTTATAACTCCAATTGCTCTTCTATACACATGTTTGGGAAAAACAATGCTGCTGGATCGGAGAATAATTGTCAAGGCTGCTTGGGAAACTTTACATCAGGATTCCTCATCGACTTGAGCCACATGTCTGCCATGACACGGGATGAAATGCTCCACAACGTATCTGGATGACCCTTTGCATGTACATGTTTACCTTTCTTCCCTGCTTTTCCTAATCCGTATGCCACCAACCATTGCATTGCCGTTAACCGCTGCTTTTCAGCATCCCAGACATGTCGCTTTCCTTTAGTCCAGACCTTTAACCCTCCAACATGTAAACTCGCAATTTTGAACTTCTCCTCATCATCTTTATTTTTTCCCTGGGTGGCTTCAGCTCGTGTAGCCTGGATGAGTACAACTACAGGTCCACCTACTGCCTCAAATCGCCTCATTGGATCCCTAAGCTGAACAACTACTGAGAGTGTAACAGTTGGTTGAACATGTTGCTCACCGTCTATGACCGCCGCTAACCAATCCTCAAGTGGAATGCTAGCTGCCAAGGGACGGTTTGGGTCCTTGCCATCTACTTTATTCTTTGTCCCAACTAATGGAGAAACATCGAAGGGAGCATCTTCCTCTGCCATTTCTGCCTGAATTTTAAGAGCCTCAACTGCCATGACTTCTATCTTCTGCAGTGAGAATGCTAGAATCTCATCCACGGCAACTGGTTCCTCGTGTATGTTCCAGATTCCTGTTGAAATCCTTTCTTTCCTTGCAGCACTTGTGGCAGCTGCCATGGTTTTTACAGCTGTTATAGTACGAGCTGCACTAGAACTAGCACCTTCTTTGTTCCTTCCTTGGATAACTGCCGAGGCAATTCCTTCGAAAGCAATCTGTTCAGCTGTTTTACCAATCAATTCATCTATAGGCATAGAAGATAATATTTCAGAGCTCAGTTCTTCAATCCCAATGGCTGCCATTCTCTGAAAGACCTCGAAGCCACTCATGGAATCTTGTGGTGGAAGAATCAGTGGCTTTGAGAGCTGCATTGCAAGTTTCGGAGTGTCTTTTCGTAAAACTTGTACGTCGAAAGGATTAGTGGCGGCTAAATATCCTCCATTCTTTGTTTGCACCACACAGCCCAAGCCCTTCCCAAGATCTGGAACAAAGACCTTGCTTTCTGCATCTGCAGCTTCTTGGGTTCCTTCCGGTTTCAGTGAAGATGTGTCTTGCTGATCCAGTTTCTTTTCCTCTCTTTCTTCTCCCTCAAGCAACTGCAGAAATTCCATTGTCACATTTTCTTCATCAGCATCCAACCTCTCCGAATCAGTTTCATCTGTTTTAACTGAGTTTTCGTCTCCCATCATAGACTCGAGAGCTTTGATCTGCTGAGCAATTTTATCAAGCTCACTTAGTCTAGTTAAATGAGCTGGATCTTGTACTACTTCTTTAACAACTTCGCTTGATACTGATCTCTCATCTGTAGCATGTTCAGAATCCCCTTCATCATCATCAGTTTTGTCTTGGATCTCAACTCCTTTATCTACAACCTCAAAATCTGGGAAGTCAATCTCTTCCACCTTTGATTCTGGTTCTTCATTCTTCTGAATAGATGTTGAAGTTGAAACGGTTGATTGGGCGGGAGCTGGTTCATCAAGATTCAAGTCATCAATACCCTGCAAATCTGGAGGTGTCCATGTCTTTGAAGGAGTTGACGCTTCATTTCGGCTTGTCAATCTTGGACTAGGAACACTAAAAGAAAATTTTGATTGCTTGCGAGCAACAGAAGATGAAGAATTCCCTCCTTTACCTGATTTTAGTCCGTCAGCCTGATTATAAATTCCTAGTCCCCCATCCTCCATAATCTGAAATCCTAACTTCAGAACAAGTTCACCTCCTTTTGCCTTTCCATATAGATAATAACTTGTGTCCCATTGTCTAACACGCGTCCCTTCCAAGTTCTTAGCCATGGATTCCTTAACCAGAAGACTCAAATCCACATAATCTTTTCCAAACTCTAGCTCTTCAGCGTCAACAGCAAACACATAAATCAGAAATGGACGTGGTTCAAATTTCAGCGGCTTACCACTCCCAGCATTGGTGCAATAGAGGTGACACCTTATAAACAAGGTCTCTTCGAAATCCGCTGCACCTTGCAAAACTCTGGCTGGCATCGTCTGCACCGCTCCATCTTTAGTGTCTTTCTTCCTAACACAAACAGAAAGGCGAAGCCCGTTCATTGATGCTGGAAGGCCTTGAACTGTGACAACTTCAACAGAGAACAAGCAACTCAACTTCTGCATTCCAATATGTGAAATCGCTCGAATTGGCTTCCAATTCCATATTCCTTTTTTCTCAGCCACACTCGCCTTATCTTCCAATCTAATTTCTTGTCTACTTGAAACCTTTGGTCGTTCTTTCTGTTCAGGCTCATCATCAAGCTTTGGTCGTGACCGCCATGGAGACAAGGACATACGTCTAGCTCGCGGTCTTTCATTAAGCTCCTCAATTTTAACAGGAGCAATTGGATCAGTAGAAGATATTGTAGGAATTACATCTCGAGGAAGAACAAGTGAATTAGTTCTTCTACCTCTAGTAGTAGTTGTAGTAGGCTGGTAAAGCGATTGACTTAGTGTTTCGAGTTCTTCCAGTAACTGTGCACTGGAATTCCTCCTCCCTGGGACTTCTCCCGCCATTGTAAATGCTACAAAGGTGTAGAAAGATGGTGGAGAAGCTGGTGTAGTAATGAAGTTTCAAGTTAGAGAGCTAGAAGTGAAAAGATGATGATGTGATAAGAAGGTTGTGAGGGTTGCAATACTATGTCTATGAGTCTATGACTATGCGGTGTAGAAACCGCCATGTTTGATGATGAGGGTTGTTGGGTCTTGGATTACCAGGACATTTGGATTGGTTTCTTGATAGAATGTATGGAGGAGATGAGATGAACGACTTCATTAATCTCTCTCTCTCTTCCACATTTGAAACAGACAGAATTGGAAGCTGTTATTGCTATGGTCCCATGAAACTTATGGCTGGTTTTGGCGCCGAATATAAGAAGCAACCCTCTGAATTGTTGCACCATGCAGCATCTTCCACACATTTTCATCTAGAAGGAATTATTACTACTGTATATCGAGACTTGCAGGGTGCAAATCTTTAAATGGGTTGATTGAAAATGTGACAAATTCTGGTAATGTTACCTAACTCTCTGTACAACCCTTTAATTGGTTCCTTGTATTCTTTGTGGCCTGATATATGGTGATATGGGCCATCCATAAATGGCATTTAAATCAAAAGCAGATGAAACAGAGATTTATTACTTGCAAAGTCAATAACAATGTCTTTTGCCATACTCTAGAGGTGTAAGTTCAGTACCAATAGGGGATTCAAAATGGGGAACAAGGTAAGTTGGGTAATGTCACATGGTACTAAACCATGTGAGGAATGAATGGTTAAAGAACAGCGTTATTCAACAATAAAATTTGGTACAAAAATAATTTACAGCACTGAACAGACTTCCTGTGGATTCAAGGCTGAAATGTGTTTACACCCACAGCCCCCAAATGAGACTCCATCTTCATGGTTGTGTTCGCTCCACCTATGAACCCTTGGATTCTCATCATCAATCAAGAAGCCACATTAAAAAACACATGGTCCAAGCAAAAGACCAAGACATGAGTTGGCTTACGGATGGAGGGACCTACGATTTGCCTCGACATATCAAGAATGGATGTTTACTATTTCAGGGCTGGTTTCCATGCAGCTAAGACCCTTTCCACCCTACAGTTTCTTACCAGGTTGTTCCATTATATAATGCCAAGGCATTTTGTCGTAATATTACAAAGGGAACCCTTGATTTTTTTTGACAGCCTTATCAGAAAACAAATCAATACCTAACAACAATCTCAACTATTATAACACCATTTTCCAAAGAGTTATCTAAATAAAAAAAAAGGGTGTTTCCTTTAGCTCTTCCTTTTTTCGACATCTGACAATATTTTAGTTTAAGTAAACAAGTCATCCCACGAGTAGAAAGGAAAAATTGTTAACACAGTTATGAACGCCTATACTCAATATAGTATACTGATTTATATTAAGAACAAAAAAGCTACAAGTTACCCGTAGTTCGTGAAAACAAATGAAGATGGACCTTTGTTTTAAAGTATATACTAGGCTGTAGCTGTATTCATATAATATTCCTGCCTAACAATGACATAACTCTTCCACATACAACAACGATCATCTAGACTTAATTCTTTCCGTATTTAAGTGAAAAAGACCATAACAAATAGAACAATGAACAAAACCACCAAAAACAAAATCACCATAATCTGCCCCTTCGCTCCTGCCTTTTTCATAACTAGTGCAACTTTTTTCTGCACATAAAATATATTAATTTGTTTAGAGAAAGAAATTAAACTAAAAGTGTCTCTGTTCAATCAACTGTTAAAAGAAAGAAGCTATAGTGTTAACAGAATCAGAGGTCTACGTGTATGTCACACCCCCCCCCCCCCCCCCCCCCCCACCCCTCTTTTTCCCTGTCTTTCCGAAGAACGCACAAACAAACAAATTAAGGATTTTCGAGGGAAAAGCTCTTCCTGTTCTCTTTTTGTTACTTTTTCCTTTAATAAGTTGCTTGGTTACACAAAAGGGAACCCCCATACAAAAATCTTATGATAACCTTGTAATAGGCTAATAGCTAAAGTCAGATTTATTGAAACTTCAATCAAGTAGACTTTTCTCCCAACTCAAATTGAAATCATACTGGGTTTGGGTAAGAAACTTCTGATTCTGATAACTTGTGTAATTACTGAAAAGTGGAGGATAATACAACAATGCTGTGAAATAAGAACTTAAGAAGGGAGATAAACCTGAACAAAATCGAGGCGATTTGTAGTAGTATCCATATCCAAACCAAGTTCATGTATAATTTTCTCCTGTCAGATGCAGGGAAAGAAAAAGTATTACACTTTGTATCCACAATCATATTACAAGTGCACCAAGACCCTTGATGAAAACCTGAATCACTTTCAAGCTCTAACTAAGGTAAGAATAACCACAGAAACTTATTTTCTAAATATAAAGACTATCTGACTATCAATTAACTTCCTAAACACAACAAACATTTTAGTATTGATACTCACCTGTCCAGTAAGTTCTTCGTGTATAGTAAGCCCGACACCACCGATTCTCTGGACACTTGCGCTTAGCTCATCTAGTTCTTCGTCTTGTTGCCTACAAGAGGTACCAGCAAATAGCAAGAACAAATGTTATTCCTCAATTTTCCCCTATCTTGATAGGAGGAACACAGAGAAGCCTCAGAAACTAGCTCACTGGTAACCAGAAGATGTGGCACAAATGCACATACATATTTCTTCTCCGTTTTTATGCTAGTAGCATACTCCATATAGCTCACTCAAAACTATATTTCAAACAGCTCTTTTAGAGTTTTGAATTTATCAATTTATTGTAACTTTGCGAAATAGATTTCACAAGTCACAACAATGTAAACTGATCTTATTTTCTCAACCATTAATAATCATGAGCATGAACAGGCCAACTAATGTAAAATGGCAAACACAAGATGGAGAAGTGCGTAGACAAAAGAAAAGAGCATGAAGGGAGGGAAGAGTGAAGAGACCAGTGAAGAGAGTTTACTTTATAAGAAGCAGCTGTCTATCAGATTCCGATGATATGAAAACATCGTTATCTTGGGCTTCATAGTAGTTGGGTCTGCTTCCTCCGTATGGATGATCATTGGGAGCCCTCATCAGCTCTTGGCGCATGCCATTTACATTGGTGCTAAAAGCATTGCTCTGCCCCTTTCCAGCTTCAACAGCTTTCCTCACAGTATCCACCTACAAGGAGGAGATCCAGAGAGTTTATTTAGACTACAACTTGGAAATAAAATTATTAACAAGCCACTTCATTGATGTGAGAGAGAACGCTTGTGTTACAATAGCTTTGCCACGATAAACTTGTGACACTAATTTCTCATTCGATTGGAAAGCATTTTGAACATATATATAAGTTACAGACAGCATTGTACAAGGAAAGCACATTCCACTCGAGATCTCAACCCAAAACGATGAGGGACCCACTGAAATACAAGCCCAAAGAGTGCTCAGTAATCTGGTTCAGAACATTTCCCACACAAGGTGCTTCAGCTCATAATCTTATTCTAATTTGGCGCAACGGTGTTCCATTTAAGTCCAACTCTTTACTTGATGAATGATTTGAGGGACTACCTAATGAGCACCTTATCAGTAGAGGGAAAGCAGTAGGCTCCTTAATGTGTACTGTGTAACTAGGATGTGGAGATTGTGTGACATCTCAAGCTAGATTGTACATTTAAGAAAGGTTTGCGAATAAATTTGTCTGTCCGGTTGCGAAAATAGTGTGTGTCGGGCTACCATCTCTCAATCAGTGGCTTTATAATTGGAGAACTGGCCAGCGACCGGCCCCTTTCACTATAGCTCACAGAACCTGCCTTTGGTCCCTACTGCCTCATGCAGTTTGGTAGGGGATTCTAAAGACATGCAATGATGTAGTGAAGTACTTTATAAAAGAAAATATATCTTAGTATTGAATACAGACAGGGTGGGAAGTGAAGAGAAGGACCTCAAGCTTTAATAAGCTTATGGTGGATTGGGGAAGATTTATCATAATAGCACAGGCGCATATTAGGTACTCATTATTAGTTGTTCTACTTAACTATGCTGTTTTCTCTAGTCTATTCAATAATGGCACACAAAAAAAACTCACACAAACTGAATAATGGAATACTGAAGTCCATAGATGAGTAAGATCCAGCATTAAAACTTCTCAATGAACAATTTAAGCCATGCAACAAAGTTTTGGGAAAGATTTTATATCCTCTTACCTGAGTACGAGCTGTGCTGGTCCATTTTCTTCTTTTTTCGAGCTCCCCTTCATTAATACCATACCAGGAAGGATCTCTGGCTGCCACAGCTATTGCCTTATCCAATTCATCTACCTTCCCATCCAAAAGGTGAAGTACTCAGCGGTGTGGAGGAAGTTAAAATATTATGCATGAACACTTGAAACACAATGCTCGTACTTTAAAAAAGACGAGTATCTTGAAGAATGACAGAATTGCATATATTCTTAAAGTGACTTGCATAGCTAAAGGAATTCAGCCTTTCTGTTTTCTACAAATTTGGTATCTGAGAATTTAAAGTGAATAACGTTTTTATCATTTAGCCCAATAACAAGGCTTAGTAGCAATAAAGGAATCAAATCATTGTAACATTGGTGTTACTACCTGCCACCCAATGCTGTCACAGCCACTAAGGAGCTCCTTTGTGAGCTGGACACGCTCTCCTATGTTGGAAGAAACATTTTCCCATTGATGAAAAGTAGATTGCAATTTATCAACCTGAACAGAAAATTTAGAAAAACTTGGGTCAATATAGTACCACAAAATGCCAGAGGAAAACAAATGTTATACACCATTTAGATAATTTAAAAGGATTACATCGAAAAAGATTGATAATGGGGACAGAGGAATTTCACATCCTTGACACCTATCCACTGCATAACAGTAATCATGTTCCCCTCAAAAAATGTAAACCTTCTCTTAAACTGGGGAAACTCTATCTAGTGGCTGAGGACGAGGATCTCACATAACCCTACAGTGATCTAGTCTATGATGCTATATTATCACATAAGCCGAACATCACTATTATATTGAGGTGAATGAATTAGTGAAAAAATCAAAGTAGAAAAAAAAACCCAGAAAACTACTAATGATTTTCACTAACTTTGCCAGGAATGGCATGTAGCATTATATGCCACAAAGATCGTTCATTCTAATAACAGGAGGGAGATTTAATCAATAAGTCATTGACTAATTTAATTCTATTGCATAGTGTAACACACTCGTTCTCTAATGTCCAATCTCCACCCATACCTACATTTCTCAATCTAACATGCAAAATACAACTTGTATAGGAATGTATGGAACATCCTAGCTCAGTCCAATGTCTTCTACCTATGACCCAATGTCTTCTACCACAGAAGTACCATCCACGAAAAAATTGGACAAGGATCAATCTAAAATGCAAAAACACTCACCCGAAAATGAAAATTCACTTGCATTCTTACTTTCAAACTAATTTAGTGTCTTAAGAACAACACTCTGCAATCCAGTCCAATAACGTCTTTTTTACGATCTAATACAACCTATATAGATTGCGAAAAACAAACCCCACAAATTAAAAACCCAATTTGTCTTATATATTCACTTAATTTTATACTAATTGAATTAATTCAAGTGTTTCTGAAATCTAGATCAAATACTTATCAGAAAAATTTATAATAAAAATGCGAAAAATCAGAAACTGAGAATTGAAATTTTTTATTAATTACTTACAGAATCTTGAATTTCCTCTTTAACAATATAAAATGGATCTTGAGCTGAAGAAGACATTTCTTCGTTTCTTAATGACGTCACGTCTTCTTCTTCACCACTTACATCAATCTCGCTTCACAACTTCTTTTCTTTGTTCTTCGAGGTCTTTATTTCTTTTTATTCTTTTTTGCAGTTTAATGAACAGTAAATTGGGCTACGGCGCAAATAGAAATGGAAAAGTTTATAAAAGTAGGCCCGCATGTATGTTGTAGAAGTTTGGTTTGGCCGTTTTGAGTGGGCTTTTAGTTTTTTCTGTAGTCAAAGTACTGTTTGTTTTTCCAGTTACATTGCTTCTAATAGCTTATAAGTTACTATGTGAATCTGCACGCCTATGCTTGCAGGTAGTAGTTGGGGTTATATAAGAAAAGTGGGTGGGGTGCAGCCGTGCAGGTGATAGAATCTGAAGTAAGGGTGGGTCTACTATACACGTGGCAACAAAGATATTAATGTTTTTTAATTTGTTCGTAAGAAATAAATTTGAAAAACAGAATTCTGAATTTCCGGAGTCGAACCAAAAATACCTTACGTGTCCATATTTTATTGGATATTGATTGGGCTTTCACTGTTACTAATAGCAGACCACTTTATAAGTAGTAAAGATTATTAGAAGGTCCCTTATTAGAAAACTCAAAAGTATGTTTGCTTTTAGGGTAAATTGGTGATTGCCCATTAATTAAAAAAGTCAATTTGTAATTGCCCACTACTTTCAACAAAATTGGCGAATACCCACCCTTTTGCACTTTCAGGTGGTCAAGTTCCATCTCAAAAAAGACAAACAGTACCTAGAGGGTAATAAGTGAAATTTCAATCACTTATATTTTTGCACATGAGGTGGCTCAACCATTAGGCTACTCTTTTAATAAAGTTGTGTAAAAAGTTGAAAAAAAAAAAAAACATTTGGTAAGAACTTTTTTACTTGAAGGAGTTGGGGCACTCAACACAATGAAACTTGTTTCGAAAACGATACACTTTATGTTGACGTTTCATTTCTTCTCTAGAGAGCTCATCAAACCCGTTATAGTGTTTACACTTGTAGGTACGTTGTTCTAACTCCAATGATTTTTCATTGTTAAAAAGTAACTCTGGCCTCATAGTTGTAGGAGTGCAACATTTAACAAGTTAATGTACGTATTCAGAGTTTAATCATTTTAACGACTTATTTTTTTCTTCTACTTTAAAACCTTCTTTACTCTAAAACACCATCACAATGGCTTCATTGTTTAGAGCTGCCAGAAGATCCAATTTGTGGAAGGCTCATGGTGTTAGAGTTTTCAACAATGATCGTCGCTGGGGTACTGATTGTAATGATTCAAGATGATGGGTTTCTAAGGAAGATAATATGATGGTTTACTTTAAGTTCGATATGCCTAGAGTTATTATAGATATGTCTGGAGTTACTACAGATATGCCTAGAGTTAGTAAAAAACTTTAAGTTTCAAACCAAAGTTAGAGATCCTTGTAGCAGTTATAACACCAAGATCATGTTGGACACTGAGCGTGTCATGCTTGATAACTGAGATGATGAATGATGTGGTGAAAGTTATTATTCCAAAGTTGAAAGAAGAAAAAGAAAAGGATGTGTTTGAGGTTAATGTTATCTGAGTTTAATTTGAAGTATGATAATTTTAGTACACTTTTAACTAATTTCTTGATGGTAAAGATGTGTTTACCTTGTTGGTTGCAGGCGTTCAAGTCTTTTTGGCTTTTTTGAATCGTTGTTTTTTCCAACTTAACGTGTAAAACCACCTAAGATTTTTTTTTTTTAGTTTGTTATATCAATGTCCCCCCCCCCCCCACCAACCACCAACAATGTATCATTTCAGATATCTAACAATAAGATTTTTGAATCAGAGTCCACCCACTTAGGCATTACTACCATTACAATCGTTTTCGGGTATTATTTTTACGACAAACTTTTAACCATCTTAGAAAAAAATATATATTTAATTAAAACTCAATCTAATCTATCCATTGTGTTATTTTTAGTAAATAATCTATCCATCCATAAACCATAGTACATTTAGGGTTTTTTGTTAGTTAAAAGGAATGTTTTACTTGGTTCGGAAATGGTTGTTTTTAAAAGAGAATTAGATAATTTAAACCTTGGAATTCAAGCAAAGTTGGTTAATTTAAAACTTAAGATTCCCAAGTTTTAATCAAGAAAGGAAAGAAGAAATCCAAACCTCTCTAAAAATATGAAATTCTGATCATGAAGCTTCTTAACAAAGCATATATGGCAAGAAACAATATATCAAGGAGGATGAGGCTGCAGTTGGAGAGGCTGACATTGGATAGGCTGGATGATTTACGGGTTATAGAACTAGAGTTTTTGTCGGGCGATGTTCCTTGGTGTGCAAAAAACTTAAAGAACTAATACTTTGATGTGGTTGAAGTTGATTATACTTTTAAACATTATTGTAATGTTGTTTTTGTTTTTGTTTTCAAAGGTAATTTCGTAATTATTATTTTATTTTTATTTGACTCAAAAACAAATTTTATTGATAAAAAATTGAGGAATTACACAAAGGTAGAGGACAAACGCGCTACAAACAGTGCGGCAAGTCCTTTCTGAATAACAACCCTGATTCTCCTAAAATTTGAGAAAAATAAATTTTGTTTTTATTTAACAAAAAAATAAAAAATAAAAAATTTGAAAGCTTAATATGGAAAAAACAAACGTTATCTAGCATGTTTTAAGACTCAACCGGTTTTGTAAGAATCGACCGCTTTGACTCGAATTTGGCGACAGCCAACTCAAAAATCTTTGTTGAATGAAATCATCCTAGAATCAAATTTAGAACGGTTGAATCAGATGATTTTTGAATCGCCGAGTCAAATCAAAAAATTTTAGGATGATCTGTGCGTTTTTTTCTTTAATAGTAATAGATGATTTAACATTATAAACCAAACAAATTGTTCATCAAAATGTTTCCCTATTGACTGATCTATAAATGAAAAATTAAAAGATCAAATCATCAAAAGAACATATGTATCAAATCTTAAAAAGAATAAAGTTTAGATTTAGAGTGATGAATGACTTCTACAAGCATCAAATAGATTTTCATATCATTAGTAATTGAAGTAGAAAGATAAAGTCGTAAGAGACGAAGAAAACTGGAGATAGGAAAAAAAAAAAAAGTAAAAGAGATTCGGTGAGATAGAGACTATAGTTATGATTCAGTATTCTCAGTTTTGAACTTGATTATTAAACATTGAATATTTATATACAGTATCATGTAATCAAACGAATATATCTTTAATTAATGGTTTGAATCGGATTGTCCTAACCCAATCCATTCCGAAAAAACTGGTTCTTTAAACCATGTTACCTAGTCATAGATAATATAAGAATGATATGCTTTAGTGGAACTGAGTATTAGTATAATTAATATTTATATACATGTTATAAGAGTTTGGGTCTTTTGCGAGGTTCTATAGAACGTAAATTGAAGGACAACTTCTTATAAGATTTGAATTATTATTATTATTATTATTATACTAAGTTTGTAAAACCACCTACTTCACCCCTCACTATATCGTGAAATGTAGGTACAATTGCTATTATTTTGGGTTTTACAAGTTTTAGTATCGTAGAATTAGGATGTCGGCGCTTCGAAAATATTAGTATAGATGTTGTTCCCAAATAATCAATGTAGATAGAATTAACATGAATATTGAATCAGGATCCACCCATTTATGCGCTCCACAACAAACCTTAACCGATAAACTCTATATATACTACCACTACAACCACTTCTAATTACATTAATTTTTTTAAGATAAACTTTTAATCATCCTAACAAAAAAAACTTTTAAGTAAAACTCAATCTAATCTATCCATTGTATAAGTAATTATTTTTGGTAAATAATCTATCCATCCATCCATTAGACCATTAGACCATTAGACCATATTCTTTAACCATAATCCCTTTAAGATAGTTGAACAATTGAACAATGGTCCGAAATCTCCTCTCCCCCTCTCTTTTTCATAAAAGACAAAAATCGCATTCTATAAATAAACAAGTTTGTTATAAAAACAAATTTCCTGGAACCGCGTAAACACTAGCTGGTTGAATCAAACAAAAAGAATTTTAATAATAATAAATAATAATTCAATTCTTCTTCTTCTTCTTCTTCTTCTTCAAACTTGATCACGAAACCGCCATGAACATTCCTTTTTGAACTTTCAAATCAAATCAAACCAACCTTCTTCTTCTTTTTCTTGTTCGTAACTAAGGATTACTATCAACATTTCGTTTTCAGCTTGTAAGATGACTTCTTACTCTGTTTCTTCTTGATTTTTTTTTTCTTTTATAATTATTGATCTTGTTGTTTGAAATGTTCTTCACATTAGAATCTAATCTGTTAATCTGTTAATGCTTTGTTTTTCAATTTTCTACATTTTGATTCAAGATTGATTAAGATCAATTTGTTTGAAACCCTAGACATTGTGATATTGATTAAGATTCTTTTATTATATTTTTGATCAGATTTGATTGAAGAGAGATAGAGATAGAGAGAGAGAGAGAGAGAGAGAGAGAGAGAGAGAGAGAGAGAGAGAGAGAGAGAGAGAGAGAGAGAGAGAGAGAGAGAGAGAGAGAGTTGTTTGTGAATGAGGGAAAAATTGTAAGAAACAACAAAGATTTGGTTATTGTTTCATGGGCAATACATGCCGTGGATCTTTCGGAAGGAAATATATAGAAGAGGGCTATAGTAAGCCCGCTGAAAATTCAATTTCAAGACGAAATACTTCGAATTATTCAGATCATTCTGTAAACAGTTTGAATAACTCACAACAACTCATTGTAGAGGAATTTGCTAAAGAAACCCCTACGAAAAGAGATAGTAGTCATTCATCTCCTTTTAGCCCAATAGGAAATATGAGAAGAGGGATTGAAAGTCAGGTTTTAGCTCATAAGACTGCGAATATTCGTGATCTTTATACATTTGGTCGTAAATTAGGACAAGGTCAATTTGGAACTACTTATTTGTGCACAGAAATTGCTACGGGTAATGAGTATGCGTGTAAATCTATATCCAAGAGGAAGTTGATTGCTAAAGAAGATGTCGAAGATGTTAGGAGGGAGATTCAGATAATGCACCATCTTTCTGGTCATAAAAGTATTGTGGCAATAAAAGGTGCCTTTGAAGATCCGTTGTATGTTCATATTGTCATGGAACTGTGTTCTGGAGGAGAATTGTTTGATCGTATCATTCAGAGGGGACATTATAGTGAAAGGAAAGCAGCTGAGTTGACAAAGATTATTGTGGGAGTCGTCGAGACCTGTCATTCACTTGGTGTTATGCATCGGGATTTGAAGCCAGAGAACTTCTTGCTGGTTAACAAGGATGACGATTTTTCTCTCAAAGCCATTGATTTCGGGCTATCAGTTTTCTTTAAACCAGGTATCAAACATCATTGATTTCTTTCTTTCTCTTCCTTATTTGCTCTATGAATTTAATGCAGATTAAAGAACTTGACTGTGAAAAGTGTAAAAGGAAAAAGATTGGAGACATTCTTAGCAAGACATACAGAGCCATGAGGGGGTATTGATAAGAAAGGGATTAATTTTTACAATCCCAGGCCTCCAATATGGCAATTTATTCTTCCCATCTATGTACAAGTTTTTGCGTGCGGACCCCTTGACTTGGTAACAACAGACTACACATTATCATCTCTATGCCACTTTCCACTAAATTCACCCGTGAAAGATGTGATTTTAGTACATGTTAGCACGCCTTTAGCATATTGTGTGCATTCATATTGATTTGCATGTTTTTCACATGTTGGTGTGCCTTTGACACGTCTTTTTGCTCAATCTCCTAATAACATGTCAACAGTAAGTATGCATGGAAACAGACGTCTAAAGAAATAACGCCCTCTCCAGTCTCCCCTATAAAAATTTGCATAATATAGATGATTGCTGCCTAAATTTTACATAATAGTAGAATTGTGCCTTCAAATAAATTTGGAACGTTAGAAGTGGCTACCAAATGAATCTTGATGTTGGATGCCAATTTTTTTTCAGTGACTTAAATTTTGTCTCAGAAATTCATACTCAGATTGTTAAACTTTATTTGTTGGTTGCTACCGCAGGTCAGATTTTCACTGATGTAGTTGGAAGCCCATATTATGTTGCCCCTGAGGTACTTTGCAAACATTATGGACCAGAAGCAGATGTGTGGACAGCTGGGGTAATACTCTATATATTGCTGAGTGGTGTACCACCTTTTTGGGCAGGTTTGTGTAAAGTTGATTTGCATTGCTGACCAAGTTCTTTGTTGAACAGTTTTGCTAATAGTTTGTTTGTGTAATTCAGAAACACAACAGGGGATATTTGATGCAGTGTTGAAGGGAGTCATTGACTTCGAGTCCGACCCATGGCCTTTAATTTCAGACAGTGCCAAGGATCTTATTAGGAAGATGCTCTGTTCTCAGCCTTCAGACCGTTCGACTGCTCATGAAGTACTATGTATGTTATCGCCTTATGTTATTGCATATTTCTTATTGATTGTTATTTTTATCTAGTATTATTAATCTTGTTGATAAAATCAGTTGCGGTTCTTAGGATTGCAGAAGCTTCTATACTAAAAGAACTTAATCTGCTATTATTTTCTAAAACTTAATATTTTCAGTTGTACCTTCTGATACTCTGACATGTTTCGTATAACTTCAAAATTTAGGAGTAATAATGTCGAAACTCTAAATTATGATCCCGTCACAGAGGCCTGACAGGCCACCATTTTAGGTTTATTACAATAGCATAGCTCCTGGTGTCTCGTCTGTTTTCTTCTATGCATTGGTCCTGTGAATGAGAAGGTGAAAGCAGTATCAAAGTTAAGATCGGTGTAGAAGTGTTCAGTACCATAAGATTTTTCTCATGTTTGTACACATCTTTGTTATCACATCTATGCAAAAGCATGATGGTTTAAGCATATGGTTTCTGGGTTGGATGTTATAAAGTCGTATGTGTCATTATAATTGTCGACCAACATTTTAGCGAGCCCATCCCAATGCTTCCCTTTTGCAGTGAACTTCATTTTGTTGGAGTGTTCCATATTAAGTATGAAAAATTTCTTTTGAATGTCTATCTTTGTTCCTTCCTTGAAGGCCAATTACAATATATGCAACTATGCATGTTTCCAATACTATCACTAAGATGTGCTACTTCACTCCATATTTAGGTCATCCTTGGATATGTGAAAACGGAGTTGCTCCTGATCGTGCATTAGATCCAGCTGTACTTTCTCGCCTTAAACAGTTCTCTGCAATGAATAAGTTGAAGAAGATGGCTTTACGGGTAAGATATTTAGCTATATTGACTTGTTTGTGAGTTAATATGTTAATCATTATTATAGAAGTAAAAAGGGAAATCATACTGTCGTTAATTGAATGGTTAAACTGTGAACCTCTACTTATCACTTGGTGCTTGGGAATACCTTTTCTAATTTACTTGTTTGGAATTATGATTCAAATTTGAGACTGGATCTTTATCAGACACTTATTGCAGCATGTTATGAATAGTTGTGGTACTTTGGTACTGAACTTGCCACTATTGCAGCATAATATAAATATTTGTGGTTCTTGGGTACCTAGCCTGTTTCTATTCTTATTATGTACATTTTTTTATTACTTTTACTTTATTAGGCAAAAAAGGATAATTTTATTTTAAGAGCTTGTATTAATATCTAACTAGTTCAATGGTTCTTATCAGGTAATTGCTGAAAGTTTATCAGAGGAGGAAATTGCTGGTTTAAAAGAGATGTTTAAGGCAATGGATACTGACAACAGTGGTGCAATCACATTCGATGAACTAAAGGCTGGTTTGAAAAGATATGGATCTACATTAAAGGAGTCCGAGATTCGTGATCTTATGGATGCAGTAAGTCAAAAGAAACTTTTTGTTATTTAATACTTGATATTATACTTGCATGTACAAATCCTTAAAGTAATTCTTCTTATCTTGAAACTTGAGAGCGATGTTGGGTTTATGCATTGAAATATTTCGAGGTGGAGGTCCTTATAATACCATCTTGTGTGTGTGTGTTTCTACAACTTCTGTCTTCCTTCTCCACAACTCTGGTCTTGGGCAAAGATGCAATATGCCTTTCTAATGGATAACAAAGAGAAAGCTTTTCTAATAGAGAAGCATGAAGAAACATATATTGGGTGTTCTGGTTTCCTTACATAGTACTTGAGTGGGTGGGTGGATGTCTGTGTGGGTTGTTTTGGTGGGGGACTTCCCTTAACCATGTAGGGACTGTTCTTAGTTCACCAGATTAATGCATAATTGTATGTCGTATCCATTGGTAACCATGTGTCAGGAACCAGATTAGAGGATTACATATTACAGTCTGTGATCCCATTTATAAGATTTAGCTTATGTCCTGAATTTATTCAATTATACCAACTTAATTGTTATACTGAGCCAAAAGAAAACCTTAGTTGCAAAAGGTTACTTTGATAATGGTGTTGTAGAGGAATTTATGTGAAAAGGGACGAGTAAATCCCTATGCAGGTAGCAAAGTGTAGATTTGCTTGTCCCCTTTTCTAACATTTGCATGAGATCATACATTACGTGGTATGGGACTGTTGGTTTCCTAATTTTATAAATCTGATTAAAAAAGAAGTTCTTTTAACCTTTTACTTCTCCTTTTCTCTCTCCCTTGATTTAGTAGTGTGTTGTGAGGTTATTTTTCTAGTATGTAATGCCAACTCGTTCCACGTAGCTGACCAAGGATACCTATTTCAGGCTGACGTAGATAACAGTGGCACAATTGATTATGGTGAATTTATTGCTGCAACGGTTCATCTTAATAAGCTTGAGCGGGAGGACCACCTTATTGCTGCCTTTTCATACTTCGACAAGGATGGAAGTGGTTATATTACTGTTGACGAACTCCAGCAGGCTTGTGCAGAACATAATATGACAGATGTTTTACTTGAAGATATCATCAAAGAAGTTGATCAAGATAATGTAAGCAATTCTTGTTAATCTTCACGAATACCCTGTTTAAGAAAGTTACATATACTTTATTTGAAAACAATATTTAACTTTATTCTTCAAGGAAAACAATATACTTCAAGTAGAGAGAGAGAGAGAGAGAGTTCTTTCTGTTCAGTTGCAGCCTCTTGTGTCCGTTGCAATGAGTAGAGAGGAGGAATTATGGGTTTATATTATTAAAATGCTTAGAACTTATAAAATGCGGACATTTGAGTGTTAGTTTTAAGCACCCTCCTATGTGTTTGTCCCATCAAGCAGCAATAGTTTTGGGCCCACTTATACATTCATGGAAGGCCTGCATTTTATAGTTGGCTGGAGTTCTGTTAGATTTCCAACCAATGGTAAAAGTGACAGTACTAGCTATTAATGTTGTCTGGCTTAGAAATTCATGTTTTCCCACTGATCCATCTACTGGTGTTTTGCACTTTAGCATGTGCTGGATGTACGGAACTTCCATCCAGGTGTCCAAATCATGATCAATCCCTGGGGTCTAGGAGAAAATCATATTCCAAACTATCATGAAGAGAAAATCTCATCCGGGGATGTTTAGGGTCAAATACTAGTGAACATTGGAATTTTTTAGTGTACTGTCCCAAAATCTCAACGTTCTATGACCTATCTGTTATATTGGTTTTAAAACGGCTCGAGTTGATCTTTAATTTTGCTCTAATTCATTCTTCAGGATGGGCGGATAGACTATGGTGAGTTTGTTGCCATGATGACAAAGGGAACTCCAGGACATGGAAGAAGGGCCTTGCGAAATAGCCTGAATTTGCGCATCAGAGATGCAGCGTCACCTCATTAACTTTTGATCATGTGAATGTTATATACAGGTGATTCTATCTTCTCTTCTTTCTGTTTATTTTCCTATTGTGTGAGTATAACTGTATAACACATCAGCCTTTTAATGTTAAAAACAATGTCAACATCTTTCTGGAAGGAAACATTTGGTGATTTGCATTTTTGACAAGGTTTGTGGTCAAGAAAATTTTATGCTCTATATTAGAAACAAATAAAATTAGGGAAGACAAAAACTAATATGCACCACTGTAGAGTGTAGACCATATAAAGCTTAAATTGGACCATATAACTATTTGATGTGTAGTGGCACAAGGTGCTGCATCTTTCCAGGAGATGCATGCAAGAAAGAAAGAGCATATTTAAAATGGTCCACAAAAAAGCTTGAACAAACTTGACTCTAAGATGGGGAAAACTCGAATCTGATCACTTTCCTTCAAATGTCTTTCTCATAATGTTCTTTTGAAGATCATTTAGGATTCTTCTGAGATTTGTCAGTATTTTCTTATGACAGATTGAGTCTGTCACCGTTGTGAAGGGGCGCAGGACTTTTATGTAGGAAATGGTTCATTTTTTCTCTTCCCTCAGTAGGCCAAAACTAACAAGAGATGTTAGATGATTAAGTACATACTCAGACTAAGACTTGTTGAAAAATATAAGCCAAAACTTATGATCAGATATTAGAAGGTGAAGTGTTTCGGTTTACTGCACAGTCCTTTATTGTTCATATATCATTCAACTCTTTACACAACTCCTTTAGTGACTTTCCACTAGTGGAATGCAACTGTTGAACCCACAAGTTTCGTAATTTTCCTTGCAGAACTAGAACAGTATCCTTCATCACCAACGTTTAGGAAGGCAGGGGTCTTCTCTAAACTTAGCTGAGTGTTTAGTTGTGATTGTTTGCCTAAATGGTTTCAATGTAGGTTATCAACCCCAGCGGTTCCCATTGGGAAGTTGAATAGGCTGCATGTTATCTATTACACTTAGTACCATTTCAACTCCAAAGTAAAAATTCCTTATTCTTGGTCTAATATATTATTTCTTATACTGATGATACCAGGTTTGTACAGCAAGGTCAGTAGAGAATTGGTGGTTATGGCTTCTAAGATGCAATTTTGATTCTTGTCAACTTGTCTGAGTGAGAAATAGCTATTAAGCTTCCGGCTGTAAAGAATCTGTACGTGTTATAGGATTTGGTTAAGCTATGGCTATTTGTCGCAGAATAATTTTGATATGCCCCACATTAATGCAAAATCATTGATTGGGATATTATCTATTGATTCAAATTTTTTGTTATGTTTCCATTTTTTTTTTTTTTTTTTTTTTTTGTTTCTCCAATTTCAATGCCTTTTCCGTAGAATGGACTAGAACTGGGTAGACACAAATCACAATCACACAATCCTGCTTTTAGGTAACCCCAAACCAATGTTGTCTTTAACTTGCAAAGTAGACATACAGTAATACTGTGTATGTAGGAATTCTACCACGCATGCATTGGGCATCATCAATCTATCATCATTTATAAGTTCAAAAGTCAAATAATATTGAACCAAATCCAATCCTTCATGTTACATCAAACACATAAATTTGGTGGGAGAGGCAGAGTATTACAAGTTTAAATCAGCATTTCATATACTTCTATAATTTCTACAACAAAGGTTGATCTCCTCTTAAGCATCCAATGGTCCATATTCAATAGAACCTGTAAATAGAGGGTCCAACATCATCTGAAAACCAGCTCTATTCATAGAAAGTGAAGTGGACAACTCATGCACACTACTACCACCACTGGGATTCTCTGCAGAAGTTGAAAACCCCCAAATCCCAGTACTACTACACCCATGCATTTCAAAACACAATGAAGGAATTGCTTGAATTGTTTCTTCTTGTTGCATTTTATCCATCCAGTTCATGTTAGCATCAGTTTGTTGTATATGGGAAAAGTTGGTCTCTTTGTATTGCTCATTCCAACTGCACTCTTGATGTGAAAGGAGGGTTTTTAAAAGGATAGAAGATGGTGATGGGTTGGTGTTACTTGTCAAACTGCAGGGTACATAAGATGGTTGGAAATCCATATTAGGAAACAAATGGTTACTAGTTTGAGAGCCACCTGGGTTTGCTAGAGCTTTGAAATCAGTAATTTCTTGATGGGTGGGATTGTTAGGATGGTTTTGAATTTGGAGTGGTTGTGTTGAAGGTTCAGGTTCCAGCAATGCTGCTTGAGAATCAAAGAGTGGAGGCAAGGAAGTGGAGAAAGATGAAAAGGAAGTGGACTTTAGAAGGTAGTTCTGCAAATGTGATAAATGAGTTTTCTTGTGATCACCTCCAGAGTGCTTATGTTGGATTCTACAAATCACCCATTCATCCTGCCAACCAAATATCAAAACATAAGAACTTCAATTAAATCTAAAAATGAGATTACTTTTTCTCTTGAAATATGTAGTATTTGAATTTTTTTTTATTGAAAGACAGTTTTGGACATTTTCTTACTGATGAGCTTTCTTGCTGCACAAGTACAAAGGCTATAATGCATTAAATATGTCCTTGCACCTAGCTGACTTAGCTACAGATAGCTTTATCCCTACCATTTATTTCTTACATTCTATATATAGCTTTTTCAACTCCAATCTTCAATCATACATTATCTTGCATTTAAAAATTTTCAAAATTTAATCAAGATGAAATGCTTTTTTGATCAATTTCAGCAAGTAAGAGAAAATTTTAGTTACCTTAGCTGCAGTGTGACGAGATGAATTATTATCACCAACAAGTCGGTACTCATGCATGACCCACTTAGTTTTCTCACCGCGTGGAGCTCTGCCCTTGTAGAAAACAAGGGTTTTCTTCATCCCAAGGAGTATAGAAGGACTAGATGCACTATAGATTTCTTTGTCTTTGCCAGTTGCTTTCCAGTATCCAGCTTCAGTTGCTCGGTTTGTTCTTAGTCCTGTTGGGTACTTTCTATCTCTTGAGCTGAAGAAATACCACTCCCTTTCCCCTATCTTTGCTATATCTGCATGTTTTATTGATATATATGTAAAACAAGTTTGCATGATTCAAATCATATATGAGAGAGAAACTCAGAAAAGTGTTGGTGTTTTAGGTTTGTAGATTGAACATTGAAGTGATGTTGTTACTTGTTCTATACAACAAAAAATGGAAAATTTCAAAACAAATAATGTGGTCTTGCTTTAAAAGTAACATGATTGAACATTTTAAGCATAAAGTTGAAAACAAATCAAGCACAATTAATAATATTTGTGATGATAAGATGCAAATATATATATGTACCTGGAAGCTCCCAAGGTTCACATCTATTAAGATCAACCTCAGCAATCTCAACTCCACAAAAACTGCCATTAAACACCTTAGAAGCCAAATAAAAGGTGACAAGTTCTTCATCAGTTGGATGAAATCTAAACCCTGGTGGCAAACCTTGCTCATTTGTGTTTTCTCCATACATTTCACATAAAATGTCTTCCATACCAAACATCATCATCAACACTTACTACAGAAAGAGAGTGGAATAAGGACTAGCTAAGGAGGTGGATAGAATTAGTGGGGAATGAATAGAAGTGTATTTATAGGAGGAACACTGACACCAAAAAGAGGGTAAATCTATATGAAGGATTCATTTGGTTAGTGTGTTATATCCAGCTAGATTAGAATGAAATGGCAGTACTCTGTAAGCTATTTAAAGCTCACCTGATGCTGAAAAGCTCACCTACCATGCAAAAACAAGTCAATAAAATAGGAAAGATTAGGAGTAAATGTGAAGTTGGTTTTGGCAGAGAGATTTATGCGTGCGTGTGTGACCATGTTTATATATCAGAGAGAGAGAGAGAGAGAGATGAATGCACAGTGCAGTAGTGTGTTCGTTTATATAGCAAAATGAACTGATCAGTTGGTCCAGTGTTGGGTTTAGAAAACTTGGGTTAAGCCTATTCTATATTTCTATGTCATGTGACCTATAAGCAGTGGCCTAGAATACAATGTGATCTAACCACACATAAAAAGTCAACTATATTGAAAGCTTCAATTCATCTTGATTTTCTTCTAGTACTTGTTCCTGTTTACACAGACTATAAGTTTAATCTCAGCTTTTCATAATAATTCATTCATATGATGCATGATAATTAAGGTTAGGTAATTCTGAACTGGCCATCATGAGAGTTCTTCTAAGTAGATTGCATGTATCTTTCCTCCTGCAACCTGCAATAAGCTGGTAATGGTCTGCCTTGCTTTTTCTGTGCTGATAGTATTAATAAAGTAATGTAATGCAGAAATGAGTCATGCAATATTGTGAGTTTGTGCATGACACTCACTTGAAGATGGGACAAATAGAATTCTCCGTACATGATGAAAAGCAAACATGCATATATACATTATTTTAATATGAATTATACTAGGGTTATATATCCTTGATATTACTGTATAGTATTGTGATTAGTGACCACACATATATATAGTAGTGTATAGAGTAGTAATATTTGTAGTACATTGTTTATATATACACCAGAAATAGGAAAGATTAAAGGATCCTATTGAGGTAAAGAAGTGAGGAAAGTTGTTGTATAGTTTTGGTAATGGAAGAATAGAGAAAATTGGTGGTACCTGGCAGTAGTACTAATTTACATATATATATGAAGAGATGGATCATGCAGTAGTTTTAAAGGATCTTGGTAGTACTATTACACCATCTGGATAAATGTTATAGGCCTAAGTATGGAAAGAAAGATAGATAAATGCATGGTAAACTGGTAAAATATGGAAAATGTGAGTTAAGGAAGCAAAGTCAGAACTCAGAACTTGTTTCATTCACCTCTAGTTCCAAACTTGGTCTGTCTTTCTTTCTAGACTCTACAGGTATTATGTAGTGTTTTGAGTTTTAAAATGGGTCATGTCAATAAATATCATATGTTTGGTTGTGAGTTTGCTTGATCTGTTTCCACCTGACCACCTAGCTCTCCTTTGTCATGAATTGAGTAAATTGCATTGGCTTATAATCCGGCCAAATTAGCTTCATTTGACCTCTGGCTCCCAAATGAAAGATGGATATCAGGTTGGTTGTTGTGACTTGTGAGCAAATATTGGTCTTACATTTGGGCCTGCTTGAACAGCCTTGGATGAGTCCTTTGTTCATTATCACCAAGCCCAAATTGTTACAATAAATGTGTGATATCTTTCGCGTAATGTCAGAAACCAAAAAAAAAAATGTACAGATCGAGTAGCTAGGTGCTGCACTCTATTCATTGGATCTCACAAATTAAGCCACATGTACTTCCTATGAAACTACCTTGAGCAGAGAGAGAGACTGATGTGGTAATTAAATAGTTGTGTAAGAAGAAGAGAATGTGATACAGAAGAATTAGTAATTCAGTGTGGTCATGTGGTGCTAAATGTTTAATTAACTTAAATGCAAAGTTGTAAGAGCAGACTAGCAGAGGCCCAGCAGCGCACGTGGGGAAGGTGGAGGCAGTACTTGGGCAGAAAGCCAGCTAGCAAACTGACAAAAGAAAAGATAGCTAGAGAGATCTCAGGCACTCAGCAGCAGCTCAGATGCATTCGTGCACACGCTATCTATCTATCTAAAGCCTAACAGTTGCTGCTTCTGAGCCTGAGTACTGATGATGTGAACTCCTACTCCTACTCCTACTCCTACTATAGAGGCTGCAAACTTTTGTTGTCTAGTGATAACGCCATCCAATGTCTGCAGTCTGCTTGCTTGGTCAGTGGTGGTACGAAGGTGGCCGGTGGAAGGATGGGACTTGCTGATGAGCCTAAGTAGTAAGTTCTACTGAAACAATTTGTTTGGTTCCTTCACTAAAGCTTGGTCTGTCTGACAATATTTCTTCAATCAAGCATGCAGTTCGCTGACTTCAACCAATAAATTAAGAGCCCAAGGACTCACAGTAGTGTAAAAAAAAGTCTCCCACTCTAGTTCAAAGCCCATCAACAACTGTTTAGCCCAAAGTCAGATCATTCTTTTCATTTCTCTGCCCAAAAGTTCTCAAACAAAAAAAAAAATATAGGGAAATCATATTGCCACCCGGGCAGTTTACAAAGAACTATCCCACTTATGACAAGAACCCTTAAAAAGCTTATGTACATCCTATACTAAGAGCCACCCGCCCAGATTGACCATTTAATCCATTCATCTTCCCGATCTAGATTTTAAAAACAAAGGAACACATAGCATATATCCAAAATCAAATAGAAAAAAGAAGAAGAAATAATTTAGTAAGAAAGACATGTTCCAATGTGATGGGTCACAAAATGTAATACAACAAATAAACTTCAATCATGGCTGATAGCTAGCACGTACTGGGGTTCAAATATAATTGAACTTGCATCAATCCCCTGTTTTGATTAACTTGTATTGCTTCTTTTTTTTTTCTCTTTTGCAATCACTTTAATAATTGTACTCAAGAATTCAATACATTAAATCTATCAGTAACACCGTCTTTGTTCGTGTAAATAAAATTAAAAACTGTAGCTAGTTCGAAATTGAAAAAGAATTTAATGAGAAGATATTGGAAAAATATTGTAGGGGTACTACATACTCCAGCCAATCAAAAGCAGCCACGTGGCATAGTCATTAATCCATTAGGTCGATACGATCTCGACCTACTCGCAGCTCGACCACAACAACTCGACCACATAATCAACAGCGGTCTGCTAATATCGTGCCCTAATTCGGCGCCCAAGATACTCTCTCCAGCCGTTGCCCAATTACTACAACCGTTACACAATCGCTGGAGAATATCATATCATCATAAATATGACGGAGAATCTGCAAGATCCCATGATCTTCGCCTCTTCACCTTCTATATAAACAGAACTACGATGGCTTGATCTCTAAGTTCAATCCCCACGAACTAGAGTACGTAGGCAATCTCAATCTCAACGAGGTGCAGCCATCCCGATCCAAACTCTCCCCATTTGGTTAAGTTCGCTAGCGACCTGACCTAGTGAATGCATTGATCTAGAAATAGGTTAATACATTTGGCGCCGACTGTAAGGAATTCGATCATATCAAAAAACCCAAACCCTCCCACCCAACTCAAAATCATCTATTCAAATGGCTACCCAAGAATTGACCATCCAAGATCTGCAAGACCAAATCAATCGTCTACAGGAAGAAAACGCACGTTTAAAGGCTGCACAAACTACCAACCCAGCACCAGTAGCAAATGGTGGACATGGAGTCGTTGTTGTTGATGACTCCAACCGAAAGTATGAAGAACTCAGCCAACAACTAGCAGAGTTCAAAGCCTCTCAGGCCATCATACAACTTCGCAAAGGCCATACCGCAGAACAACTTGCCGTCCAGTCCCTTCAGCAATTTCAGGAGTCTCTTTTCTCCAAGGAGATCCTCGACCATGAATTGCCTAACAAGCTCAACGCCCCCAAATTCGACCAATATGCAGGAGTTGGAGATCCAACTGACCATATCAACGGATTTCGCAAATCCCTTCCTCTTATCAAGGAAGATCACTTACTATGTTTACTGTTCCAGTCCAGCCTCACCGGACCTGCTCTCGATTGGTTTCACCGTTTGAAGCCAGGATCCATCAGCTCGTTTGCAGATCTCGAAAGACAGTTCGTTATCTTCTATATCCACAACAAGAAGCGTCCTGTCACCATCGATTCCATCTTCAAAGTCAAGCAGCGGGATGGCGAATCATTGAGCAATTTCTTTGCTCGGTTCAAATCTGAACTGCATTCCATCCAAGATTTTGCAAAGGAGCATGAAACCTTTGCAACAATCGTTCTCTCACGGTTTGATCCAGGGATCCGACATGCACAAATCTCTAGCTATGAAGCGACCTTCATCTCTGGACGAGCTATACCTTAAGGTAGATCGTTACATCAAGCTCGAAGAAGCCCTAACTGGTAGGGAAAAGAATCATGTCATCAGCAACGTGGAATCTGGCTCCACCAAGCGACCTCGATCATACAACAAGAGGTTCAAAGCAAAGTCGTTGCCTACTGAGCAACGAGATTACCACCGGTTCACACGACCAGCCGGTTATATCTATGAGGGAATCAAGCACAACCATTGGTGCAAGATTCCTACCTTCACACAGTTAGAGGACACATCTGGTCGACCGTACTACAAAGTTCACAAAGTACGGTGTCATCAAACTGATGACTGTCGCGTTTTGAAACGTGTTCTTCAGACTTGGGCCGATGAGAAAAGGCTCAACAATTGGATCCTCGGAAGGCAAGAGGATACCATGGGCAAACGAGCCAAGAAAGGATCCACAACGCCTCCGCATTCACCAAGGCGACATCACAGCAAGGCCAGAACGGCCTCCATAAGTCCAGTCCGCAGCAGAGGGCGTAGCCTCTCCCAGCGTTTAGGTCCAACAGGCGACCTACGCGACCAACTTAACAAAAAGGTTGCGAACAAGATTGATAGTGACAGCGAGTCAGAGAGTCATGTAGTTTACATGATTTATGAATCCAACTCCACCCCCGTGTCAAGAAACAAGAAGAGACGGGTAGAGCATTGTAACGCCCCGGGATTTCTTCCTCGCTCATTCCAGTGCGTCGAGCACCATACTGCTCGCTAATGTCAATATTGTCCCCCTTTAGTCACTGCGGATATCCAGCAGTAGAGGGTTTTGGATCAGGGCCCACCCATGTGGTTCACCCCAAAAGGCCTTGACATTAGTTAGAGTATGGTTAAGCTCTATATACTACCAATACAACCACTTTCTTGGCAATGTGGGACTAACACCAACTCATGGGTGTTACAATCTCACCACCTTAGAAATAGAGCCGTCCTCGGCTCTGAAGTATACTCAGTGCAGTCCCAAAATCTCCGACGTTCCCTGCCAAGTGAGACAAGTACCTGGCGCTCCCTGGGCCTTTCCAGCGTACTTCCCACCTGCAACAGGCGACCCGTCGTCGGCTCTGATACCAACTGTAACGCCCGAGATTTCGTCCTCGCTCATCCCAGTGCGTCAAGCACCATACTGCTCGCTAATGTCAATATTGTCCCCCTTTAGTCACTGCGGATATCCAGCAGTAGAGGGTTTTGGATCAGGGCCCACCCATGTGGTTCACCCCAAAAGGCCTTGACATTAGTTAGAGTATGGTTAAGCTCTATATACTACCAATACAACCACTTTCTTGGCAATGTGGGACTAACACCAACTCATGGGTATTACAAGCATCTTCATCATGTCTACTCCATTACTGGCCGAGCAGCTCGCTTCAACATCCCGGCTCGCCAGGAATCTGACATCACCTTCACAGAGGACGATCTCAACAAGGTCGTCACCCCTCCCAACGATGCCCTTGTCGTTGAGTTGCGAATAGCTGATTACATCATCAAGAGGGTACTCATCGACCCTGGTGCATCCTGCAACATACTCATGTACAGAACCTTCAAAGACATGAGGTTGCCTGATTCAGTTCTCATCCCCGATTTCACACCCATCCTAGGCTTCAACAGTTCAAGGGAAGATCCTAAGGGTGAAATTCTGTTGCCCGTCACTGTGGGCCGAAAGGAAGACAAGGTCGTTGTGACCGCCAAGTTCAACATCCTCAACATCGCAAGTAAGTATAATGCGATTCTTGGTCGAAAATGGATCCATGCCATGAGAGGTGTTCCATCAACATATCATCAAGTTTTCCGCTATCCTGGACCTCATGGGATAATGGAGCTTCGAGGCAACCAGAACGCTGCACAAGAATGCCATGGAATTCTTGAAGTTGTGGCGCCTGCAAAGCCATCCACCTCTGGAACCAAGGATGCTGACATCAAAGGAAAGAGCCCGATCTCATCAGAAGCTCGAGAGGGCGACAACAAGTCAAAGAGCCCGTCGAAAGAAAGGACCGAAGCTACTAAATAGCAACTACAGAAGGAGCAAATGAGCTCCCCCCAGCTTAATCTCGGAAGTACTGATCCAGGAGTACGTGTGAACTTAGGGTCAGAAGATGACCCGAGATATGTCTATGTAGGTGCAGAGTTAGAGGGAGATAAGTTCCACAACTTTGTAAACTTTCTTTCTTCTAATAAAAATGTTTTTGCTTGGTCGTATATCGATATGCCTGGAATAGACCCATCAATCGCATGTCATAAACTGCGCGTCAATCCAAATTATCAACCTGTTAAGCAAAAACCAAGGAGGCTCGCTCCTAAGTTTCACCAAGCAGTTAATGAAGAAATCAACAGACTTAAACAGGTCGGGTTCATCAAGGAAGTCGACACGCCAGATTGGCTAGCCAACATTGTTCCCGTCTTAAAGAAAAACGGGAAAACAAGAGTCTGCATCGACTTCACAAGCTTGAACAAAGCTTGTCCTAAAGATTCATTCCCACTGCCACGAATCGATAGGTTAGTCGATCAGACACGTGGTTTCGAGTTATTGTCATTCATGGACGCATACTCAGGCTACAACCAGATCCCAATGTACGGGCCCGATCAAGAGAAGACCTCTTTCACAACAGAGCAAGGCATTTTTTGCTACAAGGTTATGCCATTTGGCTTAAGGAATGCAGGAGCAACCTACCAACGACTGGTCACTAGAATGTTCGACGATCTGCTAGGTCGAACAATGGAGGTCTACATCGACGATATGCTAGTAAAGAGCGACCAAGAGCAAGATCATTTGTCCAATCTCGACCAGGCATTCCAAAGGTTAAGACAATATAGAATGCGTCTTAACCCAGAGAAGTGTCTGTTTGGGGTTGCATCAGGAAAATTTCTCGGTTATCTAGTTACAAGACGAGGTATTGAAGCAAATCCCGACCAGATCAGAGCCCTGATCGACATGCCCAGCCCAAAAACAAAGAAGCAGATCAAAAAACTCAACGGCATGGTATCAACTCTCAATAGATTCATTTCTAGAGCATCAGATAAATGTCGACCAATGCTTCATATTCTAAAAAAAGGGGCTTCATATCAATGGACAGAAGAATGTGAGAAGGCTTTCACCGACCTCAAGGCATATTTATCTACTCCACCAGTTCTCACAAAGCCTAATGATGGAGATATACTCGGCGTCTACCTTGCAACTTCAGATTTTGCGATCAGTACTTTTCAAGGAGGAAAATCAGGTCAAACGCCCAATTTACTTCACAAGCAAAGTCTTGCAGCAGGCTGAAATAAGGTACACACCTCTAGAGAAATTAGCATTAGCTCTTCTTTACGCTGCATGCAAATTCAGACCTTATTTCCAAGCCCACACTGTCAAAGTAATCACCGACCAACCATTACGTCATATATTAGAAAAGAAGAACAAAACAGGTCGTATGGCTCGATGGGCGGCCGAGCTGGGTGATTACAAATTTGAGTTCATCTCTCGGGAGGCCGTCAAAGGACAGGTCGTCGCAGATTTCTTAGCAGACTATCTCGCAGAAGACATCAATTGGGAACCAGAACCAGAAACAAGGCAAGTCCAAGTCAATCCCCCCGACACCTGACAACTATATGTTGATGGTTCCCACAACTCCAACGGAAGTGGCATAGGTGTTGTGCTCATTTCTCCTGAGGGTTCACAGCTCGAGAGAGCAACTCGTCTCGACTTCTCGACCTCCAACAACGAGGCCGAATACGAAGCTCTAATCCAAGGCATACAAATGGCTATCGATCTACAGGCAGTCCGCCTCAAGGTATACAGTGATTCTCAATTGGTAGTCAATCAGATTACCAGTAATTACCAGATCAATGGTGTCAACTTAATCAGATATGCTAGCAAAGCAAAGGAACTCATCAGCAAGCTCAGTTATTTCACAATCGATCACATCCGTAGAGATGACAACAGACATGCTGATTCATTGGCATTCTTAGTATCTAAGATCGAGTCAGATCGATCGCGGGCCCTCACTGTAGCAATCAGTACACAGCCTGCATATCTATTGAAAGAAGAAAACGTTCACCAAATCTGTGATCTACTAGCCACAACACCAGCAGACATCCAAGGGACTTGGATGGAACCTTTCATCACTTACCTTCAAACTGGTGTGTTACCATCCAACAAAAAGGAAGCCAGTCAACTATTACATAAAGTCACTATGTATAAACTTCATGAGGGTAAGCTATTCAGAAAATCTGCAACTGGTCTGTTGTTACGGTGCTTGATTCCCAAGCATGGGCAAATCATCTTCCAAGAAATCCATGAAGGAGAATGCGGAAACCACTCCGGAGGTCGAACATTAGCTCATAAAGCGATCTCCCAGGGATATTTCTGGCCAAGAATGAAGAAGATGCCAAGAAAGATTTGTGTTGAAGTGTAAAGAATGCCAGCGTTTTGCTGATAACCAACATCAGCATCCAAACGATCTCATCAACATCACTGCGCCATGGCCATTTCATATGTGGGGGCTCGATATCATGGGCCCTTTAATCAAAGAAAAGAAATCTGAAAAGAAGTTTGTTCTAGTCGCCATTGACTACTTCACAAAATGGGTAGAAGCCGTTGCACTCGCCAACATCACTCAAGCCGATGTTCAAAGATTCATGTGGGAAAACATAATCACACGATTTGGTCTACCAAAACGGATAGTCACGGATAATGGCACTCAGTTCGTTGGCAAAAACATCAAGGCTTTCTACGAGCTATGGAAAATGGAACATTCTAGGTCAACACCTAGATATCCACAAGCCAACGGCCAAGTCGAAGCTGCAAATCGACAGATTCCGAACAACTTGAAGAAAAAGCTTGAAGATCAACACGATCAATGGCCACAACAGTTGGAAAACATCCTATGGGCTTACAGAACAACCCCTCGTACATCCACAGGGATGTCACCATTCAGTCTTTGCTATGGAGTTGAGGCCGTTATTCCCACCGAGTTAACATTTGGAACGACCAAATCCCTTCTGGTAGACACAGAACTTAACAATCGGGTCTGGTCGTTCGGAATTGATCTCCTCGAAGAACGACGAAACCACGCCGTTATAAAACTCGAGCAATATCAACAACGACTAAAGCGAGCTTATAACAAAGGCGTACGACCTAGAACTTTTCAACCAGGAGAACTAGTTCTAAAGAAAATGTTCCACAACAAAAGGAAGGATACTATTGGCAAGCTCAATGCCAATTGGGAAGGCCCTTACATTGTCACCAAGGTTCAAAGCAACGGTTCTTATCGTCTTCAAACACCAGAAGGGGAGATTGTTAAGAACCCATGGAATGCTTATCACTTGAAAAAGTTTTATCAATGAAATGTAAGCATCTATCTATTACATTTCAATATACAAACTCATCTCTGCCTTCATCTTAGCTCAAACATGAATGGCTCCTAAAGGTCTAATCCAATCCCTCGACCTACAAATTATCAAAACTCTAGTCCCTTTGATAATTTTAATTTTGTTAAGTTCAAACATTTACAACTTAACTTGGTGCATTGGTCATATCATTCCCACGATCCATGTGCAACCCAGCTAGCATGCATACGACCCCATCCACCAGCACGTCCAGCACTATGATTATTACTTAATGTTTGCAACTCATACAAGCAGACAACGTAACAAGAATGAGAATGCAAGGTAAATAAGTGAAATTTCTTTTTACTTCATGAAATTCTAACTATTACAGGCAAAACGATCTACAAGCAACATTAAACTAAGGCATACAAGAAGAACTGTTTCAGTCCGTCCTACTTGCAGCCATTCATCTCGTCTACCTGCCTTCTGAACGAGCTACCAGGACTCCCTGGAAACTAGCTGATCAAAAACGACTTAGCTACAAGCTCACCAAACACCAGGCATCATTGAAGACAGAAAGGGAGAAGAAGAAGGAGATGTACTTTCCCATGAGCACGCAACCATCAAAATGCAAGCAAGAAGACCTGGTGGGAATCCAGGACGCTTTACTAAGCATCAGGCCTCCCCAAAGACCGAGACGAACTCACTGCTGCATAGGCTGATCGCTAGGTTCATCAACCTCCATCCGGCCACTTGCGACCTCATCATTAGGGCCCGTCAAGGTGTCCTGAGCTGGTACTGAAGATTCTTTAGCACCACCTCTCGTCTCCTCTCCTTCGGGCGACCCCACTAAAGCTTTCTCTAGATTGTCGCAATAGGCCTTCCAAGCTACGCCATTATCATAGCATACGCGCTCCCAGCGGTCAGCAGACGACCTAGCAGCAGCAAGATCTCCCCGTACCTGCTCCAACATCTCCTTCAGCACCACGACCTCCACCTCCTTGTCCCCGAACTTGCTCTTGGCAACAACAGCAACATTCTTCGCCTGCTCGAGTTTCTCGTTGAGATGCTTCAGGTCAATCTCAGCTCGAGCTCCAACCTCAGCGACCAAACGAACCTCCTCGAAGCTGGCGTTAAGCTACAAGTACAAACAAGCGTTTAGACAACAATAACTCAGTACAGACAAAGAAAAAGGAAGTAACAACCACACTCACCAAAGACATTGCTGCGTTTATCTTTGAGCAAGTCACCAGCAAAGTCTGAGACTTCACTGCTCGAGCATCAGCATCCAAGACGATGCCCTCATTTACAGCTCGGGCAACGCAGGGATCGTCAATTGCACTGTCGTTCTCATACACGACATGCTTTTCACCACGGCCATCCAAATAATCGAACGGCCCAAGGCGAAATTCAGACAATACCCCCTTGCCTTTCTGCAAAGGCCGAGCAACAGTCTTCCTGGACAACAGGGAAGGCTCAGGAGATTTCACAGACTTCGGAGGGGGAGAGACAGGCAGAGTTGGGCGCTCCATCAGCCTCAGGTTCCCAGGGAACGACCTCTTCTTTCCAACCCCAACAGGTAGTTTGGGGAGTGAGGCCGGAGGGGATACGACTCGGGGGCTCGCCACCATCTCCCCCTGGCGCGAGCTAGCACCAGATCGTTCCTTCTCCGACCTACGGGAGCCACCACTAGCTCGCTCCTTCTCATCATGTCGCGAGCTGCCACTAGCTCGCTCCTTCTCCCCAGGACGCGAGCTGCCACCAGATCGTCCCGCCTCAGATTTATGTACAGACGTCATAATGGCCTTCTTCAGCAACTTCCTCCTCTCTAGTTCTTCTTCAACTGTTTTTGGACCACCCTTGGGAATAAAACGCTCCCTCAGGTGGGGTAGGAACTGTATCTTCCGATTATCAGCCCACAAACCAAAACTGTTCAGAGCAGACTGCAGGTCGTTCTTCCTCACCAAGTGGTCATCCCTGATTGCTGCAAATAAAATATAAAGTCAGCAAGTCCGGAAGCAAGAAAATCATCTACCATCCTAAGACAAACAACCAGAAACTTACAAGTATCATTCCTAGTTACATGACGCAACTGGACACTCCCTTCAGTGATCGACCCAGTAATCAGCATGGGATCTTTCCACCATGACTCACTACTAACCGGATAGATCAAAGGCAAACGTTTTGGCCTAACTTGCATATTATAGCCCGCAAACTCGGCCTTCGAAGAACGTTTGAAACTAAAGTGGTCCAATACATCATTTACAGTGATGTTCCACTTATGCAACTTGTTGAGGTCATCAATTACCCTCATATTTCTCCAGAAATTACCATTCATCTGGCAAGGAGCTCGACCGATATCATTCAACAGGTCGACCACCAAACAAGATAAACGCAGCCTCAGCCCAGCTCGGAATTGGGCCAAGATAAACACAGTGGAGAAAGGGTTTTAGGTCGATACTCAGCAGAAAGTAAACGATCTTCTAAAAACCTAATCTCCAAATGCTCAATCGAGCTAAGCCCATACTGCTTCCTAAATGCAATATGCCTATGGACATACTTCGAGTTCACTACTCTACAGAATGAACCTTCGTCTACTTCCACCATTTCATCATCAGATGTATCCTCCCCGTGAGAACCACTACTCTGGGGGCTTTCAAGATCCACACCACGACTAGGAGACGCAGTCTCAGAATGAGTCCTTTCAGACTCATACTCCTCACCACCACCACCACTCAAGTTCTCATTCTGAGAGTCACTCGCTTCAGACATCTCTCTCAAGCAACAGAAAAGAAAACAAAATGATGCAAAGAGAAGAAAGAATACAAGAAAAGAACAGAAGAAACTAAACTCACGAGCTTTCAAAGATCTTCAGTTCGCAAGAGAAAAGCGGCAGCAGTTCAACAAAGAAAATGAGATAGGTAAACCCTTCTCAAGCAAGCCACAGTTTAAATACTGTAGCACATGTAATCCCAGCCATCGGTTCGAAACAGATAAACGACCGAGATCGAGCAAGGGAGCCACGTTCCTTGCAGTTATTTTCCATTCACTAAATGATTCGCATCCACCGTCGGATCAATCCACGTGCCACGCAAAGACCTAATCAAGCAAGAAGTGCGTCAGTTGCCATAACTGCACGGCTAACTGCTCGAGAAAACTCCTACACTTCCCCGTAAGAGCGCCATGATTATTACAGACAAGCCTACATGACTGCCACGTCCGCAAATTCAAAAAAGCAAACTTCAAATCAACATCGATCAGAGTCCTTAGTCTTTTCAGCCCGACTTATACAGCCGACCTAAAAAGAGGGGGCTTATGTAGGGGTACTACATACTTCAGCCAATCAAAAGCAGCCACGTGGCATAGTCATTAATCCATTAGGTCGCTACGATCTCGACCTACTCGCAGCTCGACCACAACAACTCAACCACATAATCAACAGCGGTCTGCTAATACGCACGTGCCCTAATTCGGCGCCCAAGATACTCTCTCCAGCCGTTGCCCAATTACTACAACCGTTACACAATCGCTGGAGAATATCATATCATCATAAATATGACGGAGAATCTGCAAGATCCCATGATCTTCGCCTCTTCACCTTCTATATAAACAGAACTACGATGGCTTGATCTCTAAGTTCAATCCCCACGAACTAGAGTACGTAGGCAATCTCAATCTCAACGAGGTGCAGCCACCCCGATCCAAACTCTCCCCATTTGGTTAAGTCCGCTAGCGACCTGACCTAGTGAATGCATTGATCTAGAAATAGGTTAATACAAATATATTTATAATAAATTCAAAACTAAAAAAAAAATTAATCAGAAAATACGGATTACAAATAAAATTGAGCACTTACTTGATCTGACTGTATGACGTTCTTTGTTAATGGAAAAACACAGTGTGAGAGAGAAACAGAGTGAAGAGATGGAGAGAAAGATATATTCTTTTTAATGGGTGGCTCATAGTAGAATAGTGCCCTAAAGGTAAATTATTTGTGGTATTATTTGTGGTGGGGTGAACTAAATTAAAAAACGGGATAACTCTTTGTAAACTACCGGAGTGGCAGTATGATTTCCCAAAATATACGGTGAGTTGGTGACCATTGGACATTTAGTCATTTAGACCTTATTTTTCCTAAGATGTAGTCAGTATGCATGGGAAGGAAAAAGCTAAAAGGCTTGGCCCCTTTGTCTTGTGTTGTAATGGAAGCTCCAAATGAAGACTTATAAGCCCAATGACTTGTGAGTGGTGCGGTTCCTGCGTCGGGTCCAGACTAATTAGGACATTGGCCATCCCACGTGGAGGGTGGTAGATGAGCCCTCTTACCTTCGGTGGACTATCAGACAGGGTAATTCAGCCCACTCACTCTGAGGGCCCAACCCCAAAAAAATTCATTGAAGAGCCCATTCACTCTAATAAATATGTATTTTGTAAGATTAGTTTTACTATTAAAAAAAACTTGCAGCGTAGTTTGTAGTGCGTTTGTCCTCTACCCTTGTATAATTTCTCAATTTTTTATTAAAATAAAATTTATTTTGAATTAAAAAAAAAAATATATAAATGACTTGTAACTTCATTCAAAATTATTTGTGGACTTTATTAGCCCAACATTTGTTACATACTGTGTGTTACCTTATGTGTATGGTATTGTAATCTTGTTGGACCCAAAAGGAAGCAAGAAGAGTGTTTTGGAAAAGCTTTATGAAAATTAGAAAATGTTTTCCATATAACAACAGTACAACACTGTGTGGATGTGGAGTTTCTAACAATCAGCTTCATTTTTTAATTCATCTTTTCGATGAAAATAACAGGAAGGAAGGTACACAGAGAGATGATAGCTCCACCTTATAATAAAGACATAATAACTCCAGCAAGATACACATGACTCAACCTCTACTTCTCTTCTCTTCTCTTCTCTTTCTTTTCACTTGTTTGATTGTTTCCTTCTACCTACAAACAACATAATTCATTCACGTATATGTACATTCCAATCTATAGTTTTCAATTTATGTGAAACTTAAACACCACATGGTTGCATGTGCATCTGCCATTTTACAAGCTCACATAAACCCACTCTAAACTATATATTATTAAGTTATTATTATAAATCAATTAACGTAACCGTCTTTTTAAGTTTAATTAATCATCTTTTCTGTCGGTGGCAATTGGCAAACACCTGTAGCATGTCAACTACTTATGATAAGAAGATTTCCTATATATCAAACACTAAAGAACAATTCTCATGATCAGATAGGATTCTGGACTATGTTACATGATTACTTATCATGCCATGTTTCCTTATAAATGACTCATTTTTGACCAAAATGCAAAATGTAGTCATTTGTCACATATAATGTTTTAAAGGTTCTTGGCATGTAATTTTATTACATTTTCATAGGTAATACTTACCCTAAAGTAACTGAAAGTTGAATTGAATAGTAGTGATGCATGAAACTCATGTATATGTTGAATTGTTGTCTACCTTACCCTGACCTCAATCACAGGCAGATCTAACTATTGAATGGACCAAAAGAGAAGACAATTTTACAGGTAGGACATGCAGTGTGAAACTTTTGAAAGAAGTGATCAAACCACCAATACAACAAAAAAAACCAGTATAATGTGTTCCAACTTCCAACCACACTTTCAAAATTTACTTCCAGTGACTCTGGGCAATCTTTCCACAGCACAAAATGAAGTTCTTAATGTAAACCAGTTTATTTAACATCTTCACATATAAGAGAAGAAAAGAATTTCATTGCCCATAAGTCATTACAACAAAATACACTTGATACAATCAATCATATTGCTTGTTCAATTAACAATAACTAGTTACTAGATGCCATTTAGGTACATATATATGCACCTAATTAACTATAATATAAACCCCAGCAATCTTGATCATCCATTTGATTCATATATCTTTCTGATCACCATCTATCCTCAGATTGCTTTATTAAACTGGTTCACTTTAGCAACCAAGAGTATCAAGTCTGAAGTCTCAAACTCTCAACAACAAAACCAAGTTGAAATTTAATTACAAGTACTCCATATAGCATAGTTTTCCATCTCAACAAAAAATAAACAAATCTAATTAAGAATAATTCTAATTTCTTTACCTTAATAACATAACACTGTTGATCCACAGAATTTTATCAATTTTCACATTTCTTGATCTTGATACCATCATCAAAGTTTTGTTGGTAGCTATAAGAATCATATCTAAAACCTTTATCAACATGGTTATTAGAACCAACAATCTTTCTAAACTCAGCTTTCACCTTATAAAAAACATGTCTCCAACTTCCTTTGTTATGAAATCCAAGTAATGCTGATTCTTCTTCATTCATCTCAAGATCTGCAGCAAATGTGGGCTTTTTTGTTAAAATCCAAGCCCAACTCCAATCCCACCATTTTCTTATAGAACTTCCTGCATATTCTCCCATAGAAGACATAGATTTGGATTTGTGAAATCCCCATGAAGATGCAGGTGCAGATATAGGTTGAATCTTAACTGATAGAGATGATAATCTTCTACGTAAACTTTGATCAGTTGTGCTTGCTTGAGAAACTGGTAGAGAGTCAGATATTGTAGGGAAGAAACTTTTCTTCTGAATGGATTCAAAGATAGAAGTCATTGTGTTGTTCAAACAAGAAACAAAGAAGAAGAAGAAAGAAAGCAAGAAAGCTAGCTTCTTTAATTCTCTCTTGTTGTTGTTATTGTTGTTTGGTGATATGAATGTGTTTACAAAGAGGAGTGAAGAAGGAGAAAAGGAGAAAGAGGTGAGATGTTCTCATCACAGCTCTACTACAGCCTGTTTTATTCTCTTTTTGGTGTTGAAATGGGACCATAGTGCATTTACATTTTTTAATATAATGTTTTTACATTTTTAACATCACATAGCGGGGTATATGTGATCATGTCCGGTTGTCATGGATTCATGGTAGAAATTTTTTGTTTTGTTTCACACATTGGTCTCTCATTAAACAATGAAAGATGTGGGCTCCTTTGTTTTCATGTTGTTTGCGAGCGGCAAATGTAATTTGAAAGTTGACACATACACGCATATTTATAATATGCGTATTAAGTGATCTAGTATACATGGTGGAATGCAGGTATAATAAACCTGCATTCCCATCCCATGTATCCGAACCTGATTACAATCTAATCAAAACATATTTGGTAGTTTTAATTTTAAGTGTAACGTTTGACCAACTAGCTGATTTGGTCATTGAATTTGCAGGCGATCTTGGCAATTGACATGGTGTATATATGACAGATTTTATTTAGATTTAAAGGCTAAAAGGTCCAAGATCAGTTGACATTATAGATACGGCAACAGTCAAAATACAAACCAGCATATTGACAACTTGTAAACACAAGCTTCCAGCAAATTTTGTAATGAAGTGGGAACATTTCATATGGAATTTGCCAGCCCAGAGGATCATTATCAGTTTATAACCATTTGAATAAAGGAAAAGGAATTGAAGATTTTGAATTCTTTGGTACGGGCTTCAGGCTTCTGTTACTAAATCAATAAACGATGTGGATCCTACATTCCTACATACACTCAGAACAAACATGATTATGTTAAACCAGCTAGAATGTGGTAATCTTTTGCATTTTTTTTTCTTAATACAACTTCAGTATCAATTGTATAAGTAAATTGTGAATGCATGTACAGTAGTAAGATGCATACGCTATTTCCTTCCTTAATTAGCCCTTAAACCATAATACAAGATTACTATTAGTGTGACTAATGGAACTTGTTAACAATAGTATTGTATACCTTATTTCAATGTTGCAAAATTAACAAGAAATGTTTTTTCTTTTTTTTCTTTTAACCAATAAATACACCAATAGATATACGTAGGTCTCTGAACAACTTTGTGTAGAACGTAGAATTGTAGAAAGACTATAAACATTCATGCACGAAATTGCTTGAAGAGGTGTAGGGAGTAGGGGGCCAGTTGGCATGTTTAAATCCATTTATGTCCATATGTATCCCTTTCCTTTGTTCCCCTACATCTCTCTCTACATCTCTCTCTGTCTTCTGTCTTACTTGAGCCTACCGACAGTTTAGCAAATGGGTTAATTCTTAATTGGTTCATTAGTAAGTTAATCAAACATTGGGAAAATGTTTAAAAGTTTGCAAATCTACACAGGAGTCCACAAACCAAATCTTTTGCACTTCTAGTTCTAAATGCCAAATGTTTATTTGATGTGCACATGAATATGAGTGCATGATGACAGCAGAAGTTCAATAATTCCATGTTTTTCAAGCAATTCATGTGCGCCTCACTTAAGTACACATGCAGTATTAGCAAATGGACTATTATATATGGGCTACGCTAATGGACTACAGATATTGGGTATTTTGGGTTAATAGAGTAAGCCGCAGGTGATGTCCTGAACTGATGTGCACCATTGCAGGTTATCTCAAACCCTATCACATAGAAAACTCTATTACCATAACAATGAAAGCTCGCTCTTCAACATTTACCAGAAGAAACAGAGATTTTTGAAAACAAATTAATAAAAATTTTAAAAAATGTAGAACCCAAATGGAGCAAGTGTGAGCGTTTAAAGCTTCAACACACCTGCAACGATGAGTCCCTTTTTATGTTTTTTATTCCAGACTTGTAACTGTATCAACACCATTTTTGTTAGATGGACACCTGACTAAATCTGGGTTTTTTTGTTTTTATTTTCTAAACAATAATCAATCAATTAATCAACACTCTATATATTATGACAAAACAACCCAAAAACAGACAATCAACTTCCCAATCTTGACAGAGAATACCATCTAGGGTATGGGAAGTGTGAAGAAACAAAACAAGTAAAATTTCCTCCTTCACACTACATTACCAACACCATGCTAAAAAATGTTTCAAAAATATAAAAAATAAAAATAAAATGGAGTTACAAGTTTACAACTACTTTGTTTGAAGGCTAAAGCATTCACAGAAAGAACAAAGGGAGCAATGGAGATATATACATGTGGTTTATGATTAGGGTTTAAGTGTAATGACAAATTTAGCCATACCCATTTTCGGCCCAAAGCCCAATGGGCCATTATTGAAGAAGTCCAAAAAATTTTTTATCTTTCAGTTCTCACTTCTTATTCTCACTTAAACACTTGACAGTTGACAACTTGACACCAGAGCAGGGATTGGAGCACTGTCTCAGATACGAAATTCAGGTTGGTTTTTTCATTGTTATCAACACTATTGAGATATTTAAAAGTTTGAAGAAGCTTTTCTGAATCTGTTTATAAATGCATGTTTGATGTTTCCTTTCTTTGATTAAAAGTTAAAACATGTTTGAATGTTGCTAGAAAGGTGTTTGATAATTTGTTTGAGAGAAATAATGTACCTATGACAGCTATGATTGAGGGATATTTGGTGATCACTAGAAGAGGATTATAACCCCTCATTAAACATATACATGTATAAACATATGCATGAGGTGCATTAGAAGCAACTTGAATGGTTGAATTACGTAATTTTGGACATTGAGAAATTGAGTTGATTTGAACTAGGGAAGGGAGGGTATGTGGGGGTGGGGGAGATTCATATATAATGTGCTATAATATGAATATTTGAAGGTGTGTCATGTTCAACTTTTGAACTGTCTGCTTAATATATCAGTTTGTTATTTATCAGAATACAGTATATTGATTTTTAGAGGGTTATTCTAGGTAGCGTCTGCTCATGAAGTCATGATTAGAACTCGGAACTCGGAACAAAATGGTTCTTTATACCTTTATTTGAAGACTCAGCCTTAGATTGGAACAAAATCGGTTTAATGCTTTCAAGTTTCAACAAGGCTGAACAATTAGTGATAGGATAGATCATTTATTAACTTAGATTGTTAAGGTTTATTGCAAGCTCTCTTTTCTTAAATCCTTTTTGCAATCATATTTCAACCAATAGCCCACGAACTTGTAAGTTAGTACCATTCTATATTTGGAACTTTTTGGTCTAATTATATAGAAAAGCTGCTCTATTTCAATAATCGCCTACCATTCTATATTTGGTTCTTCTTTATTGATAATATTAATTTTAGTTATTGAAGATTACTACATATTAAAGTGTTTTGTTGAAGATAAAGAGCAAATTTATGTAGATTGTAATTGGTTCTCTTCAGTATAAATCTGGTCGAAATGTGCCTACCTTGCTTGCCTTGGGGAAATGACTGTGATTTAGTTCAGTGTGTTATTTTATTAGTATGTTTAAATTTTGTTTTTCCTGAAAATGTGGTGTAGGAAAAGCAATCTCTAGACTCGTTTTCTCGATTTTATTATTCTACAATAGTATATGGTTTTCTTTTTGGGTGTTGTATATATTTAACTCTTGACTTTGTATAGGAATCAAGTCCGATCAGCTTGGAATCATTTTTTGTCCCACATCCTATTTGTGAACCATATTATGTCAAATTACGTAGCAATTTTGCTGAGGTTATAAGAAGTTAATTTTACTGTTGAATCTTATTTTTTAATGACCATTCAACAGGATATAGAGGTTATTAAACAAGTACTCTATTGATCAGCTGACTAGAAAGAACAGAAAGAAACTTGATTGGAGTTTAGTTGTGCACACTACGATCCGCATCAGATGTTGCCTGCATCTCCTTGGACACGCAAGGGTTTTGCTTGGACAATCGGTTACTTCGTGACAGGTATTTCCCTCTTTGCTATTGGTGCACACCTTTCCTTCGTCAACATTGCCCCTCAACAGGCTCGAGCCAAAGCTCGCAAAGAATTTGTTGAAGAATACATCTTGAAGAAATACTGGAAGGAATAATATATCACGGAATGGAAGACACTAAGACTCACATTTGTTCTAGCTTTTCATTATCTTCTTAGACATCCAGCTTCTCTAGGTATTTCCCATTGTTTTAAATCTCTTTCGTTTTTTACGAATCATGGCACATATTTTGATTCAAGAATGTTTTTATGTAAGCCTTGCATGTGGAGGCAGATAAGTGTGAACGAGATTATTGTTAATATGATTGTTTATGTATCATAATTGGGCATTTGTATGGATTCTTGTAGTGGTTTTGACCATTGCTCAACAATTTGGAAACCATTTTTCTTTCACAGCTGTATTTGTAAATGTGCTCAAATTTGTTATTGTATGATGTGCTTTGAAAATGTTAGCAAATGATATTTGTTCCCACATCTAGTTGGTCTACAATATATATATCTCTAGTTAGATGGCCAAATTCATTACATGACATAACATAACATTTACTCCCTTCATCCGAAATTATAAGTACATGGCCAAATTCATCTCTTAAAATCATACCCGCTCCTGCTGCACCTGGATTTCCCAATGAAGATCCATATGTACGCATATGTACGTGTTCAATTTGAGCCTTTCTTGAGGGTGTGGTTGCCATTTGATATTAATCTCACATTTCTCTGTAACACATGTATCTTGATAAAAAACGCATTCTGATTTCTGCATGACTTGGACCATTTTTCTTGCCTTAATAACACATATCATTGGCCTTAAGGCTGTGTTTGATAACGAATTCCCGCTTTGGAAGTTTTTTTGGCAAATCCGGCAAAGAAGCGGCAAATGTCAGGTTTGCCGGTGGCAAACGATTTATCCGCAACATTATTTTGCCATCGTTTGATAACAATTTTGCAAAAAGCAGATAAATCGCAATTTGCCGGTTAGAACGCATTTGAAAACACATTTGGCAAACCATGTAACTATATTTGCCGGTTAGATTGGTTTTGATAAAACTTTCGATTTTGGCAAAACCTAGTGGCAAAGTTGAAGGCCCATTGGGCTGGTCCAAAAGAACAAGTCCAAACTTGATTGGGCTGTGCAAAAGTGATCACATATCACCCAAAAGTATGGTAGAGTCACCCTAGTAACTCAATAACATTTCGCAATAAAAAAAAAACAAAAAAAATTACTCAACAATAACACACATAATATAATTAACGAAATTATATACATTAATAAAACATAGTTATAGGTTTATGTAAACATAATAATAAAAAAATTGTTAAAAATGTCATCAACACGGCCCCCCATAATCAGACAAAACAAAACAAAGCAAAACAAACAATCAAGCAACCTGGTGAACACCCAACTAGACGACATATGGCGAAGCTAGAGTACCCGAACCTTCCCCTTCTTGTTCTTCCTCTTCTGGTTCGGTCTGGTCTCTAGCTGGACCTGATTAGGGTCTCCCAAACCCAGTAGGCCAGGTCCTTGTCGCCGGTGCCGGTATACGGCCGGAGAAAAGCCTAGGTCGTCGCCCATCGGTATGATAAATCTGGCATTTGATTCTCCCCAGGCCGTGGGTGTGACAAAGCCCCCAACACTCAAACAAAAATTGTGTCGCCTTCGTGGAGTCCCACTGAGTCGACGAAACACTTCCACCCATTGTAGCGGAAGTACAATGACCTGTGTTGATCGTTGGCAATGTCAACAGCGAAAGATTGTTCACCAGGCAAGATGAGTGCAACCCGGTTGCAGTTGTCGAACAAATACTTGTTCGCAGCTGGGATTTTTTGCCATATACCAACAATATATATCAACATTACTAGGCATGGTTATATAAAATTTCTGCCATGAAGCCAAACAGTTCTGTCAAACAATTCCATATATCAACAGTATATATAAGATTTCTGCCATATATCAACATTACTAGCCACATATCAAACAGTTCTGTCGAACAATTATTCCATATATCAACAGTATATATCAAACAGTTTTCTGCACATGTAGCAGCCCATATATATGTGCACATTTCTTGCCATATATATCAACATTACTAGCCATCACTGTGAGGCCCAACTAACAGCCCAAAGCCCATCATTTTATCTATGTCCATACATAATTAGGAATTTGCTTACCATTACGCATCCCTTGGTTACATGTCCCTTTGTAACTTGCTTGACCCAGAAAGGGTTATCTCTCATGATGGGCCTCAAGTTGGGCGCCATTGCTTGGTTCTCTGTAACACATATTGCAATACCCATAAGTTTACAAATGTATTACTCAACATACGTAAAGAATGCTACACATGATGAGCAACAATTTGTTGCAATTAGACTAGCAATGTTCTATACAAAATATAAGCAACCATTTGTTACACGACAATGTTAATCCGCAACGGCGTAAGTTATACAATATGTTCCATACACAAGATAATTAATACAAAGCACTTTACGACCATTACATGATAAGGAATACAAAGCACTTCACGACCATTACTGAATTTATATCAAAACGATATTCCAATACTATTTTAAAATGTGTGTTCAATATACCATAATAAATGAAAATGTGTCTTACATATAACATAAATGTCTAGTCACGACTACAACAATCACAATAATTGGCACAATCCCACGTACATGGGTTGCCTAAGCAGTGCAAACAAACACCATCATCAGGTGGTGGTAAAGAAATGTGCTTCCAATAGTTTGCGCAATCACCATGACAAGGGTTTTGAAGACATTTTACACAAATCATCTCAAGGTCTCCTCCAGATGGTGGCGATACATGAAATGGATACAAGAATATAATTCCTGGGCATGCTTGATTAACGCATTTTGCAAAGCATACCCATTGCTTGTCATTGTTTCCCATTCCCTTGTGCATTTTCATCAAACCATCGCACCCAAGGTTGTCACAATGCATGAATGGTTCGATTATTGGCAAACAAGGGAGGAATTCAAACCGCCCGTATTGGTTAATTTTGTATAAATTGCACGCTTCTCGGATCCTTTCATCTTCGTTAGTGATAATAATTCGTTTTAGGCGGATGAAGTCTATTAAACTAACCAATAGTTGTGTGCACTCCCAAATGTTTTGAAATCGACTAGCTAAGTGGCCTAGTTCCTTTCTTTCAACAACTCCCTCCATCTCGTGGAAACGAGCCGAAATATCTGTCCAATAACTTGTACCGGCATCATTAACCGGAGGACAAGTGTGTATCGATACCCACGCGAAACACAAGTTCACGTCTTCCTTAGGAGTCCACCACACCATTATCTGAGTTTGATTCTAATCCTAACACAATGTCAGATAAAGTTCTAATACAATGATGCATTGACTTTACAAAATATGATAAAAATTATAATATTACCAAAACATTATACAGTACATGTTTTTCATAAAACAATTACCACCTACTCATAGATGTCAAATGAAGACAGTTACCACCGACATCCAGTTTTTTATAAAACACTTTTTAAACCTCACGCAAACACTCTTTGCCTACAATCGATACTTTGCTGATAGTTCCAAGTACACCGGGTACGCTGGAACATACATGTTTTTAATATGTGTGTAATACTCAGGTATCTCTTCCTCAAGGGCAATCCAGTCATCGTCCGTTGCAATCACCGTACTTCTTTCATTGTCCCAATGAAATCCTGGATGCTCTTCACACAACTCATTGATAAGGTTCGCCAAACGTTTCAAATAACGCAAACGAGCCCAGATGTTTTCAGCACACAAATCCAGCCTAGTGTGTTGATTTAAAACATCAGAAGCCTTTACCATTCCCGACCTAAGACGGACCATAAGTGGACCTGGTGTCTCGTCTACCAGCATAGCAGTGCACATCGTGTGGTCCGTATCTGGAGTCCACGCGAACAAACGCCGTCCTAGACGGGGATTTTTTGGGGTGTGAATAATTCGCACCATTCCCACTGACTGAAATAATTCATCGCAGTCAGTTTACATTAGACACATACAACTACAACATATATATATATGTCCACATTCTCGACACAACTCGACAACACGAAGTACTAAAATGTGACAAGAATATTTCAGGACTAAAGCATTCCCACTGACTGAAACAATCCATCGCAGTCAGTTTACATCACACACATACAACTGGTTCCTCTACAACATATATATATTTTCGGAACCCGACACAACTCGACAACACAAAGTAATAAAATGTGACAAGAATATTTCAGGACTAAACCATTCAAGCCATTCAGATAAACAAAAGTTAAAACCATAGATAGATAAGAAAAAAAGTCATATCTGTTACAAAGTTTAGACAAAGTTAACTAGTTTAGACAAAGTTAAGAAAAAAAGTCATATCAGTTTACATCACACATCAAGACACACATCAAGACAGATGAAAACAACTACTCCCCAGCCCACTCATCCCCATTGAAAGGCTTAACATAGTTAAGCTTATCAACCAACCAATCAGCCCTCAGATCAGCGTCCATCCCAAGAAATATCTTCGCTTGCTTGTCCTCGACACCTAGAAAGTCGAGACCCTTCAGATACAGGACTCTGTCCCCCTTGCTTACAACCTTGAGTGCATCACACAATTCATCGATGTTCGGACCAGCAAATGCCGTTGCCAAGGTCTTAACAACATCCATGATGCCCTGTGCATACTCAGAGTTGCTTGGTTGTTCCTGGGGTCCGAAACGCGACTTCTTGCGTTTGGACTGAACAGGTTGCACTGGGGGTGGAATTGGGTGCATGCGAGGGGCCGAATCACTGCAGTTGCTTGAGCTCTCATTATTTGATGCAGTAGTTGCACTTGTGTCGAACATTCCAACACCAGCACCATCATCCATGTAAGAGTACGAATCAGCCCCCAATCCATCTGCGATTGTATACATTCACAATCTACCAATCAGCCATAGATTATTTCACACAACGATTTTAATAAACACAAAATGGCTGTATCTTACCACTGCCTGCAGGTGACCCCTCAACTTGTTCATCATCAACTTCATCACCTGCGCATGCTCCTTCACCAGTTGCAGTTTCATTGCCGATGATGAGGCTCAATTGTTCAAAGTATGAAAAATGCTTCCCACGAACAGTACGTGATTCAGGATGAGCCTACAAAGCACACTTGTGTTAATCATTTTGTCAAGTTTACGACCCAACAATTACCAAACTCATCAACAAATGTGCCTTACCACAAAGTACCGTTCCCAAACATCCTCATCTGCAGCAATAACAGTCTTGTTTTCGGTGTCAAAAGTAAATCCGAAACCAGACAAAGAAATGTGATTCAATCAAAGAAAACATTTTATAAAGATAAAGTCATACCTGGTAGTGAGAGTGAGGTAGATGAAAATGGAAGTCTGCAAAAATTAAAAACGATATATCAATCGTCGTTGTACAACAATGTAATTTGAAAAAACAACATTCAAAAAATAATTATAATAGTGTCAAAAACATAGAACCAATTGGCCGGGAAGAATTATACAGTATTTCGTAGCATTATATACTGCTTCGCTATGAACATACACAGATCTACACATATTATATGAACATATTCCATATCTTTCAATCAACCTAGATCCTACTGTGAATGGGATTGAATAAGCTTATGAGCTAGTCCTTTTCTCAACACATAGTTCCACTTTGTTTTAGTAAAGACTAAAGAGAGAATCACACCTAACCAGGGGTCAAGGGCCGGACTTTTTTCTTATGACCTCCACCCTGCAAATGAACAAAAAATTCCCCTAGACATTTCAACATTAATATATTTTGCTCATTTCTAGAAGTTTCGGTCTAACGAGATTGATTAGGAAGCAAGAAAGGTATGAATGCAGTAGTATTCGATCTGTTGTTGAGCTCAATCATCTTTACTGTCTATATATCGATTTAGGTGACTTTCTTCTTTAGTTTTTTGCTGAATAGAACTAACATTCCTGGTAAAATAATAGGTACACATAGCATGTTAGTGTTATAACAAAAGTATATACTTCAGAGAGATGATACTGATACAGTGCATGTGCTAAGTGCTTCCATCCCCAACTAACACTGTGTTGCATGTTGAGCATTAGGCCTTATATATAGCAGGGAATTTCTATTAGAAACCCCAGGGCATTAATTAGGTATTTTTTTCTCAATCAGAAATGATCGATGTAGGTCTTGTATGTTTGCTAGTTGCTACTCCATAATCAATTGTGGAGAGTGTCACATCACAACCTTCCAAGAGATTAGACTTTAATTTTCCAATCATAGAAAAAAAAAGCAGCTAGCAGCAAATTATTTAAGATTTGTTGATACTGATGGTAGCCATGTTGGTTAAATGGGTGACAAGAAACAAGCGGAGCAGTTCAGATCTGACCTGCTCTTAGGCATTTGGGCTGTAACCCAATAAACTGCATGAACCTAACACCCACAGTATCACATCAAGCTAAGTTACCAGATAGAAACAAAGTGAATTGAAGTAGGCATACAGATAGAAAAGAAGTCCCCACTCCCAAGTATAAGTTGCTTTTCCTTTGCTTTCAATCACTTAACTAAGATGAACAACTGCATGCTTAACATCAATCACACACATATTTACATTGGCTACTAAGCTAGAGCTAAGGTGTGTGATCTAGCTAGTTAGAAATTTGAAGACAAGCATCTGAAAGTTTTTAAGCAATATGAAAGTGGGGAATATGTCTCATCGTATCTTCATATATACTTAACTAATCCAACTTAATTATATCTATTTATATAAGTTATGTACTGTATATCTAGAAATATATAGGACCACACCCCAACTTAATTATATCTAATTATATCTATTTATTCAATTCAAATGGTTGAATTTTTTTTATCAGAATCAATAATTTCGTTAAACATATAATGAATCAATAACAATTGAGAATTTGAGATCTTCTAAAATTTAATAATAATAAAACCCTTAAAACCACTCCCAAACAAATAAACAAACAAACAAACCCCAATTAACAGAAATAAATTGCCGAATGAGAGAGAAGATTTACCATTATTTTGATTGATTGATTGATCGATCGGATCGCAAGAATAGATCTACACATCGCTATGAACAGATCTACACATACACACAGAACAGATCTACACATACACACATCTACACACAGAACAGATCTACACATACACACATCTACACATAACAGATCTACACATACATACAAAGATCTACACAGAAGAAGAAGAAGAAGAAGAAGAAGAAGAAGAAGAAGAAGAAGAAAAAAAAGAAGAAGAAGAAGAAATCTACCTTGTGCGAATTCGAAATCGTCGTCGCCTTGTGAATCGTCGTCGCAAGATAGTAATCCCTAGTGCTGCGCCGCCATGAAAGCTTTTGTTTGAGATAGGTTATGAGATAGGTTTTCTCTGTTTATTTTTACCTTATATACCCGGCAAAATAACATGGTTGGAGTGGCAAAGCAAATTTTGCCTGGGGGGTACCCAAGCAAAATTTACCCGCATATAAACGGGAAAACAGGGTCACGTGAGGGCTTACCGGCAAACTTTGCCGAATCATCCAGTTACGTTATCAAACGAGGGCAAACACAAAAAATGCGGGAAAATAGGGATTTGCCGCAGGAAAAGGGCGTTATCAAACACCACCTAAGAGATTTTTGGGACATACCCCTATTTGAAAGTCGAAATTTGAGATACCCCATTTGAAAAAAAAATTTAGATACCCCAATTTCAAGATGTGGTGTTATCTTATCCGTCCATCATAAAACTAACCTAAGGCTGTAAATCTCTAAGCTGTTCATATTTGCACTCTTTCTTATAGTATTGAAGATTGAGTTACCTAAGGCTGTAAATCTCTAAGCCGTTCATATTTGCACTCTTTCTTATAGTATTGAAGATTGAGTTGTGTAAAATTTGGTGTTGTTTGTTTTTTCAGTTATACTAGTTCTGATGGTTTATAAGCTATTAGAAAACCCAAATGTATGTTTGTTTTTACATCCATATGATGGCGACGAGCATGGTAAAGGTGATCCTCCAATTGCTAATGATCAATCAATTCCAGGGTCAGGGTCTGGAAGTATAATTGTTCCACCAAGAGAATGTTGTTGATGATGGTATTCTCTTGATAGAAGAAGCTGGGGGGCCATCAAATAATGTGGTGATCATCAGCACAGAGGAGGAGTTAGAAGCGTGAATTTAGACGCATACGCACAAGAAATCGATTATTCTGTACCATGTGTTCCCTTGATAGATGGATTGGTGCTCCAGCAGTTGGTGTTCTCTTATTGGTAGAAGGAAATGGAAATGGGGGTTTCATAGATGGTAATGATCAGCACATCAATTGTCAGAATGTACCACAAGAAGGTGAGTACCAAGAGAACAAAGATAAAATTACTTTTAATATGGTGCAAAAAACAAAAAAAGGAGTCGAAATTGCATTAGAGGATGTGTTGATGGGGTTGTCTTTACAGAAATAAAAAACTGATAGGGATCGATCAAAATGGTGTTGATGATCAGAACAGAGAAGTGTACCGAATATGAACTTAGGTCCATGACCAATCACTAGCTATTTCGGCTTTCTGCAATAAATTCTGTTATGATCCACAATCCATAAAGTGATAAAAAGGAGCCATGTGATTGAATATGAAACTTTTCAAACAAGAAAGGGAGTGCGAATTTATTCCACACTCTTTAAGAGTGCGGAACAATACTCTCCCCCAGATCTTACCACGATACATCCATTTTTTTTTTTTTGCAAAAGACGATACATCCATTTCACTATGAGGAGTAGGGCTGCAATCTGAGCCGAGTGGCTCGGGCTCGACTCGGGCTCGACTCGATAAAAACTCGGCTCGGCTCGCTCATTTATCTAAACGAGCCGAGTTCGAGCCGGTTTTTGAGCTCGTCACGAGCCCGAGCCGAGCTCGAGCTCTAAACGAGCCGAGCCGAGCAGCTCGTTAACTATGGGCTTGGGCAGTTGGGCTTATAAATAAAAGTGTTATCTCTCTGTAACAGAATCCTGTTCTCAGAATTTATTATATCTACTTTCCAGTTTCCACAAAATGATTCTCTCACTCTCTCTCTCTCTGAAGTCTGAGCAAACAAACAAAACCAATCCACAAACGCGTAACCACGTTACCGAAAAATACCCCAAAGTTAAAAAAAAGTCTTCCAGGAATTATAGCAAAGCAAAGCAAGATTCAATAAAAAGACACAAACTCATCACACTCACAAGACTGTGAATTGTGAAATAATGTGAAAGAGAGAAGATAACACACAAACAAAACCCAATCTCCAATTTCTATCTTCTTTCTCATCTACCACCACCACCACCACCACTATGTCTATTCACTTCTTCTTATTCTTCTTCTCTGTTCTGTTTTTGTTAAATATTAATTCAGTTTATTCACAACAAACTGGATCAGATCTTGACCCAGAACAAGAATGTACAGGAAAATGGATCCATATTAGAAAACTACCATCTCGTTTCAATCTAGATCTTCTTCTCAATTGTTCTGATTATCCACTTTATGAAGATTTCTGTCCATACTTAGCTAATCATGGTCTTGGTCAAGAAATTTGAAGAAAAGTTTGGTTCTTTCATGACTTCAAGATCAAGTTCAGAGAATTTGATGGTATCAAAGAGAAAGAGAAAAACTTGTTTGGAGAGATTAAAAATGAATTAGTATTATAACGAGCCAAACGAGCCGAACTCGAGTTTTACTGTTGGCTCGCGAGCCGAGCTCGAGCTCATAGTTCAGCTCGATCTTAATTTTGAGCTCGGCTCGAGCTCGGCTCGGTTAGTAACGAGCTGAGTTCGAGCATACCTTAGCTCGGCTCGAATTGCACCCCTAATGAGGAGAGATTGTGGGATCAAAATTCTTCAACAATTGATTCTTAACAAAATTAAGAATGAGAGTAAAAGTTTACCTTTTCCAGATGTTCATAATTTGTTTGTTCAACCTATTTGCATATTTTTTTTATAGCAAATTTGAGATACCCCCTTGAAAAGTAAAGTATGGACTCTTTGCGATTGCCCCCCCCCAAAAAAAAAGTTTCATTAGTGATACCCCAAAAACTCATTTCAAGCTAATCAACCGAGCCATTGACCAAAGCTTGACCAATCTTCATCTATTTTGGACAAAAACACCCTTTTCTTCAATTAAATTGAAATCCTAGTCAGCTGCCTATATGACATGTCAACAAAGCACTTAACATAACTAAATTGTATCCACCACAACCACCACTACATCTACCACACCACCACCACCAAATTTCGCACAATTCCCAAGAAAAAACCTTTTCCAAGATTAGATTCAGGGTGTGTTTGTTTAAAATGTTGGATGCTGGATGCTGAATGCTAAATGCTGGATACTGAATGCTGAATGCTGAATGCTGGATGCTGAAAAAGTTGTTTGTTTATCATTTTTAAAAAGTTCTGTTTTGAATTTGTTTGTTTATGTATAATTGTGATTTTAACTATATTACCCTTTTTATGTTCCAACTCAATAAAAATAAATAATTGCTAAAATATAAAAATGACATCACCAAAGAGTTCACATTTTCAAAATAACTTAGCACAAAATCTTTATTATCAATACAAAGTACCTTATCACAAATCCCAAAAACCTAAAGTTGATTTGCAATCTGGTTGCGCAAGTTGACCATAAAATGTTGTGCTTCAGATGAGAATACTAAACCATAACTTGGTGGAGCTTGTGTTGGATCAGAGTTGGCCAAATTATTTGTGTCTTCATCAATATCTTCTTCAAATTCTCGAAATAAATCATCAAGGAGGGAAACACAGCGCAAGAAATTATGTATCGCCATGCATGCAATGACTATATCTCTCTGAGTTGAAAACTTGTATGAAGACATGCTATTCAAAATTGGGAACCTTTTCTTCAAAACAACAGAACTTCTCTCGATGACATTCCTCAATTGGGCATGAGCATGGTTGAACTTTTCCTCTTTACTTGCAGCAGGATTATTTCGATATGTTTTCAACCAATACCGTGTATTTTGATAAGGAGTCATAAAGCCCCTAGTATTTGTGTATGCAGCATCACAAAGGTAGTACATATCTAGAGCAAAAATCATTAAATAATTCCTAAGTTCAGGTAATAGATTGTAAAATTAATTTACAAAAATAATTCAAGAAATACTTACTTAGTGGAGGTATTGGAAAATTGTTTGCTGGATTTCGTATCGTTTCATTTAACACCCTCGCGTCATGTGCTATTCCTTCCCATCCAGCCATCACATATATAAACTTCATATTAAAATCACATAATGCCATAACATTTTGGTAGCATTTCCCTTGGCCCCTTCCTCTAAATGGTACTTGTTCACCAATTGGAATGTGTGCATCAATGAGCGTGCCATCTAATGCTCCAACAACACCTTTGAATGCTCCTTCTCTTAAATGAACATGAGATCGAATTTCTCTCATTGGTTGATCAAATGCTGGAGGTACAATAATTTCACGAGCAAAACACATCATAACATTTAAAACTTCGTGAAAATACCTGCTTACTGTTTCACCTGAATGCTGAAAATCATATTTTACCACTTAATTTCGAGAATTATGGCCTATTGTTTTTAAGAACATTGTCATCTTATTAAAAGCACAGAAACTCTAACCTATTAAAAGCTGAATGGATATATATATTCTAACGCAGGCTATTATACATCACCCTGACAAGACCTGTCTTGAACCAATGGATTACAGAATATAATCTCTAATTGCCTATTAGGATCTCATTACCCAAAAGATTGCACCCCTTCAAATACTCTTCTATACTTATAAAGACTATGTGAGTTTTTCTGATCTAAATATGTTGCTTTAACCTATTAATTGGTTGCTTAGTTCTGACTTCTGACATTGTTTGACCATAGATTAGATATCTTGTACAGTAACATATATCAGAAAACAACAACACAACTATGCTAACCACTAACCATTAATCTCGGAAGTATACGTATAAACCTATACTCAGTTGAATTTAAAATATAACAGAAACTATTAAAAATAGCTTACCAGGAGGAAGAAGCTTGGCCGACCGCACAGGTTGTTTTTTTTTTTTTTTTTTTTTTTTGAGAAGAAAGTGAAAGCCCTAGCAGTTAATATGACATAAAGGACATGAATGATAATAAAAAGGTTTTTACAAGGATAGAATTGTCTAAATAATACAACAAGCATTAAGAAGTTAAATTAAGCGTGAGATTTTCGCTGGGCCAAAATCGCTGAAATATCCCAATTAGTCCTTAATGCTTGTTCCAAACAAACAACCTTAAAAACACTTATTTCTGAATTTTAACATGGTCCACCATTTAAGAAGCGCTTAATGCTTAATGAAACAAACACTACCTCAGTAATTTGATAATAAGCAGATTTGAAATTAATCAACAACAACAATAGTTTAGAGATCTGAAATTGGTGAAGAAGCAACAACAACAACAATAGTAATCAACAAATCTGAAATTAAAATTTCAAATCAACTCAAACAAGAACAAAGATGAAGAAGCAACAACAATAGTAGTAGTAGTCAAGTTGTTCAACACATTTCTTGATTAACATGAAGTAATCAAACAAAGATTTTTCACCAATTCAGATCTGAATGTTTTTCCCCCAATTCTTTATAGATTGATGAGAATGATTGAAGAAGATTAAGATTCAAAGAAATTTGAATGGGTGTGGTTTAGAGATTGGTGACATTGTATTAAGTAATTTCAATTTTGATTCTAACTAATCTAATGGGTGTGGTTTAGATTAAGAAGAAATTTGATAGTGGTGGTGGTGATGATGATGATGGTGATGATGGAAGGGTAGATGTAGTGGTGGTGGTTGTGGGGTAGATATTGTGGTGGTGGTACGGTGGTGGTGGTGTGGTTTAGATTAAAATTTAAAGAAATTTGATAGTGGTGGTGGTGGTGAGGGTGATGGTAGGGTAGTGGTGGTGGTGGGGGGGGGGGGGTGGGACTGATGGTAGGGTTGATGTGGTGGTGGGGGTGATGGGCTTATCATTAAGTTTTGTTGGGTGTGGATAATGAGAAGGGTATTTTTGTCTAAGGACGATGAAAACTGGTCTAACCTTGGTCAATGGCTTGGTTCACCGGCTCGAAATGAGTTTTTGGGGGTATCTCTAATGAAAGTTTTTTTGGGGGGCAATCGCAAAGAGTCCTAACTATTCCAGGGGTATCTCAAATTTGCTCTATTTTTTATTATTGTTTTATTTTTTTTTAAAAAAATGATTCTTGAGAATTGGGAGTTTTAAAATAACTTTAAATAAGATAGCTTGCAAAAATAATGATGAAATAATCTTTTTATAAACTAAGAAAATCATAATTGGCTGCATTTGGTTCGACGAAATTTGAATTCCTGGAAAATAAGTATAGAAATCACCTAGATTTTAGGCAGATTTTTGGAAAAGATCGGAATCCAGATTCTTATGATGCCTACAGATTTGGAATACGATTTCCTTTTTATAAATATGGAAACCAATTTCCAAAACCGGTTGTACAGATTCGTCTAACTTCTAATTTTCAATCATCTTCGTCTTCCTTTCTCCCTCTTTTGTGCGCTCTCTACCTCCGCCTATCATTCACTATTCTAATATTAGCCTTAATTTTCCCGGAATCTAGATTCTGTGAACCAAACACAACCAATTGTGTTTTCACTGTTGTTAAATATCCTCATCCCGTATATTATCTTCACTGATAAAATATTATTTACTTCATGTATATACTAGGGATACATTAGTAATAACATGGTATCTAAGAAATATTATGTCATTGTAATACAATAATTGGGATAGTTGTTTCAAGATTGATTTTCAAAATAAAATTTTATCAAGTTCTATGTCTACATTGGACAAAGAATATCAAGTTCTATGTCTACTTTATAAATTAATTTATGAATTATTATGATAAATATACTAGTACAGATTGCATGTGGAATCTAGTGCCATATGTTGTCATTTGGGTCACTGGCGCCACTGAAATGGGTGAATCTTCAGAGGACGTGATCTAAACCTGGAAAAGATGAAGTTAGAGATCGTAGGGACTTTATGGTATTGGATCCCTAATGGACCGATGAAAAGTGGACACAGATTTGTGGACTTACGTACTGTTGGGGAGACAGTGGCGGCCCTGAGGGCATGCCCAGGAAGCTCTTGGTTGGGGCCAACAAACATTTCTAAGAAAAAGTGGCCAAAAAATCTCTACACAACTTATATATAATTATCCAGAGGTCAAAACCACGAGCAATGTTGAGCTAATGAAAAATCTGATGGATGTCAGTTCATAAAATTAAATTGAGGTTATAAGATGGAACTTTATATATATATATTTTTGAAGAAAATAAAATTTATTAACAAATGAAAGAATAAAACACTCCTGATCAGCCTGCCAAGCAGCGTCAGGTAAATATCCCAAGGCTCACTAGCAGATGCCAGTCGCCTATTACACGTTCACAAGATCATCCCAATGGAAAAGTAGATCACTAAAGTTGTGATTCTGCTTACCTCTCCAGTTACCCATCCAATACCATATTAGACCTTTCATCTTTGCACAGATTCGTTTAATTGTGTACAACTTATCTCTAAAGATCAAGTCATTCCTTGTAGTCCACAGGACCCAGATGGCAGCGTAAGGCAACAGCTCCCACGCACGACCACCCAAACCATGGTTTACCTTCCTCGGCCAATCTCCTAAGGCTTCCTCAATTTTATGTGATCTCAAGACAACATCTAGTCCTCCCCTTCTTGAAATTGTGAAAAAAGGTCCATACCTGTAGAGCTACTGAACAATGTAAAAAATAAATGCGTTAGGCTATCATCAAGCAAGCCACACATAGAGCATCCTTGTAACACCCATGAGTTGGTGTTAGTCCCACATTGCCAAGAAAGTGGTTGTATTGGTAGTATATAGAGCTTAACCATACTCTAACTAATGTCAAGGCCTTTTGGGGTAAACCACATGGGTGGGCCCTGATCCAAAACCCTCTACTGCTGGATATCCGCAGTGACTAAAGAGGGACAATATTGACATTAGCGAGCGGTATGGTGCTCGACGCACCGGGATGAGCGAGGACGAAATCTCGGGGCGTTACAATCCTCCTTCGACAGCAATGCCACGCCTAATCAGGTTGTCTTTTGATGGAGTTCTCTCAAGGATGAGAGACCAGAAAAATAGTTTGATGTTCGTGGGTACTTTGATCTTCCAAACCAGTCTGACTGGGAATGCGTCAACGACATAGGATTCATCTCTGGAGTTCAACATCCATTGATGATACATAGATTTAATAGAGAAAGCACCATTGTTATTCCACTTCCATCCCCATCTGTCATCTACGTCTTCAAACTCAACAAACTGCAATTTCTGTTGAAGTTCAGTTAGTTGTGCAAGTTCCCAATCAAATGGAACTCTTCGCATCTGTAAGTTCGATTGATTTTCCCCATCTATCTTTGTGTAGATTTCACTAACAGTAGCCCTTCTGTAATCAGATAAGACATAGATTTGGGGAAATTGCTCGTAGAGAGGCCTCTGGTCAAGCCAGGGATCCAACCAAAAGCGAATTTTGGAGCCATATCTTAACCTGCACAAAACACCACTTTTGAAAAGGGGATATACCTCCATCACTCCCTTCCACAGACTGCATCCATGTGACTGAGTTACACCTTTTGGCCACCAATTGAACTCCCCCATTCCATACTTTGAGTCGATCACTCCTCCAAAGAGCTCCCCCCCTCTTTGCCATAATATCTCCACAACCATTTGGATTTTAAAGCTTTGTTCATCAGGCTAATCCGTCTCAAACCTAGTCCACCTTCTTCCTTAGGGCAACAGACTTTCTCCCAACTTACAAGATGTAATCTCTTATTCTCTTCCGTAGAATTCCATAAGAAATTCTTCATCTTTCTCTCAATTACATGCACCACTGAAGTTGGTATTGTAATTAGTGACATCTGATAGATTGGGAGGTTTGCCAACACACTTTGGAGTAGAATGAAGCAACCACCCTTAAAAAGAAGATGACATTGCCAGCCTTGAAGACGTTTCTGGACTCTTTCTACCACTGGATCCCAAATCCCTTTGTTCTTGTAGTTTGCACCCAACGGCAAGCCTAAGTATTTGCAAGGTAAATGTCTTTCTTCGCAACTCATAATCTGAGTGAATCTATTCATGTTTGGCACATTACCAACAGCCGTAATTGTAGTCTTCCTCAGGTTTCCTTTCAACCCAGAGATAGCTTCGAAGATTAAGAGGACTGATTTGATTACCAGAACTTGGTCCACTGCTGCATCCACAAGGAACAATGTATCATCAGCGAACTGAATTGAAGCATAGCAATTCGTGGGCAGTTTGGACCTGATTTGATTATATTCCAATGAATTTATTTAACCAAAGTGTGATGTATAAGACAGAACTTTCAAGTTCCAATTTGTAGAAAAGTTTATAAGACGGAACATATAGTTCCAAAATCATTAGATTACATATTTATAAGACGGAACTTCAAGTTTTGATTTGTAAAAAGTTTATAAGACAGAACATACAATTCCAAAAAGTGTGTTTGACAGAAGACTGTATTCCGTCTTATACTACTCATATGTCATTTTGGATGGCACATTCCTCCCCTCTGAAATCACATTGTAACTTCTATTACCCGTTGAAAAGTTAACCCACCTTTCCATTAATTGGCAGTGGTTTTTTTAATTTGAAAGGCATTTTGCATTACTGCCCTTCCCAAATGCTCTCCCATTAGGATTGCTCTAAGCTATAATGTGGGGGTAGAGTCCTGTTTTTGTCTTTGGTGAGTATCTCTCCCACCCTGTAACTGTTTTGATAAGTTATCAATAAAACAAAATCTTATTTAAAAAAAAAAAATGTGTACAGATTATACTTAAAGTAGGGCCCGACCTAGGGTCTCCAGTTCGAGCCCTCAACCTAGGTTCAGCCTGGGTTCAAAACCTTGAGGTGGTCAAGCCCAAATGTGGCCAACTGCGCCAAACTTTGTATGTCTCAAAATCAAATAGTAGATTACTATTGAGAAAATATATATATATATATATATATATATATATATATATATATATATATATGAAATAGTAGATTGTTTATAAATTATTAGTTATTACAAAATGTTATTCAAAAATTTAAATTTAAATTTTTTTGCTCCTAAATTAAAAAATAGGGTGATTTAGAGATACCCCCGAAAAACTTTGCACTCTTTGAGATACCCCCCAGATTTGAAAATCATTAGAGATACCCCCCCTTTTCTTATTTAAAGCCGATCAACCAAGCCATTGACCAATGTTTTTTTATATTGACGAAAATACCCTTCATCATAAAAATAATATGTCACCCATTATTAATTGAATTAATCTACATCATTCAAAAGTTAAATCTATCTTTAACCATCCAAAATCGATGGTCGAGATCATAACTTTCTTCCATTTTTTTTCTCTAAACAACTACCACCTCCATCCTTAACTACCACCACCCACTACCACCACCCACTACCATCATCTCCAATTCTTTAACTCCACTACTTTCATAACACAACCACCGCCACCATATTAACCCTTAACACTCCATTACCACCACCACCGCTACCACCAACCATCTATTACCACCATCTCTAAAATCTCACCACCACCATCTTCACACAATGACACCCATCACCATTAATTTTTACACTATATCATTAACACCATCTCACATTCTTCACATTCCATCATCATTACCTTAATCTTCACACCCCATCAACATCTCTTCTAAACCCAATCTCATATCCACCATTTTCTTCATCATATTTTCAACATACTTTAATTATTTTCAAAGAGAAAGTCTACCATCATTAATCACACAAATGGTGGTGGTTTAGTATGCTAATGGTGGAGGTGAATGGGTGGTGGTGGTGGTGGGTTGTGTGTTAGGGATTGTGGGATTTGGGTTAGAAATGGTGGATGTTTAATACTTATTAATTAATGAGATTAAATCTAGGTGGAGGGGTATTTCAGTCATAAACATTTAAAAACTGGTCAGACCATAGTCAACAACTTAGTTGACCGGCTTCAAATGAGAAAATGGGGGGTATCTCTAATGATTTTCAAATCTGGGGGGTATCTCAAAGAGTACAAACATTTCCGGAGGGTATCTCTAAATCTCCCTAAAAAATATTAAGCTATATATTCGTTATATCTAATAAAAAATCTCAAATTTAGCATGTCCAAGTAAATAAATCTCAAACATTAATTTGCATACCTTATTATATCCACCATATACCAAAAAAAAACTATACCAAATATCATACGCGGTTGTAAAAGTGTACAAGAGGAATCTTGTCCACATACAGTTTATTTGGTCAAAATAATGTGTCTTTTCTCACTATAAAACCTCTTCACTGTAATAAGCAAACGACACAAAACAACAAATATAACCTGAGAGAAATAGAGAGAGAGAGTTGAAAGAGTGGGAAAATTAAGTTTTTCTTGTCTTTCAAAACTTTAGAGAGAGAGAGAGAAGAAGAAGAAGAAGAAGTTCTTTGTTCTTTGTTCTTCATTCTTCGTTTCGATCCATTAGCTTTGAAAGAGTGTTTTGAACATCTTTTTTGTTTGAATCGCCATGTCTCAGGTATAATTTTTGTCTCTTTGATCATGACTTCATCATTTTTATTATTTCTTTCTTTAGTTTTTGTTGTTAACTTGAATTGTTTGTTGTTAAGTTTTTTTGAATCTATATTATATTATATACTTGTTTTGATCTTCAAAGATAGTAGTGGAAAAAAAGGTTAGGGTTTTAGTTGAACTTGTTAAGAAATGTTTAGTTCTAGTAGAGATTTTGAGATTAGATGTATTTGATTTTGTTTTCTGGTTCAAAAAAGTTAGATTTATGTGATTTTTGGAAGAAGTGAGATTCAACCGAGTTTTTTTCCTAGTGTTTTTTACTTGTTTTAACTTTAAAGATGTTCATGGGCACTCATTTGATTTTAAGGTTGATGAGATCGAAAGAAGAGATGGATCAGAGAGTCGTTTACCACTATTAGGCACACACCATTATGATTCATGCATATTAGACAATTACCATGAGGAAGTGAAATTGGCCAGCTCAACTCGGACGGATAATTTGTATAGTTGATCCAAAAGAATTAGAAAACCATCTGTAGCTTCAAGACACAGTAATTAAAACCATGAAAGCAAGCAAAGAGGATAAGAGACGGAGATGTTTCTGTCAAGTTAGTTTAAGGTAGAGCATAAGAGCAAGCTGCATGATGATCTCGTTACAAGTGGACCTAGTTATGTGTAAATGTAGTGTAAATTCGTTACCAGAAGATTGGAGAAGCTGATCGGAAAAAGGGGAGGTTTTAGTGAAGAGGAGTGGCTGAACTATCTGAGCGGTGATAGCTGCCTACGTATCTGGAAGGGGTCGATCCAGAATCAAGCCAAACGTAGTTCCTTTTATAGGTGGCTTAGGTTGTGGATCAAATAATGACTCAACGTTCGAATCATAAAGTATGCCGATATTCAGGGATTCAATGAGATAGATTCGTAACTGTCGTATGATTTGGAGTTTGAATGTGTCGAACTCGGTGTTCAGAGTGAGTTAGCCCCAAGTCGGATGCGCTCGGATACTTTATGAGATTAGGATTTGAACAGAAGTGAATGAAATATGGTTTTGTATGAAGTCGGATAAAATAGGTGTAAAGTCTGTGTTTAGTATACCGAGTTATGAGAATAGGATTTGAATGGAATGAGTGAAGTGTGATTAGATACGAACTCGGATGAAATAGGTGTAAAGTCGGTGTTTAGCCTTCCGAGTAAGAGAACTCGGTAATGGGTATATACATAGCCCCTTTTCATTTGGGCTGAAGGTAGGTAATTAGCTTTAGGGTAAATGAAAATAAAGTCGGCTATTAAGATATGTTCAATGGAATGCCAAGAGTTTAAAGATTCCATTGTGTGCTGATGTGAATGATAGCTTAGATTTTTGAGGCTTAGGGGAATGATTGTTCCTTGAGATACGTGTGTAGTCTGCACACGTGGGAGTCACTTGCGGTTTTTTGAATTTTGAAATTTGAAAAATCGGACGTGGTTTGGTGGGAGAGTGAAGAGTTGGGCGGTTAGATTTAGGGATTAACATCTGACCGTCAATGGCTGAGGAGATGTGCGGTTGAGATCGTGCACATGTTTTTATAAAACACATTGCGTGTAACTGCTGGAAGAAACCAAGGGTTTTCGTACTGGGTTTAAAGCTGCTGCTTAGTCTTTTCGAAGGTAAGTCTTTTCGTTTCTTCTCTGTTTTCTGCCTTTCTCCTTATGCCTGATTTGCTTTGAAGTTGTTGTTGTTTTTCCGTTCACGTTGCCGGAATTTGTTGCTTGAGCTTAATTTTGGTGTTTGCATTTGCGTTTTCGTTCCTGTTTGTTGCTTTTCCTTTGATTTTCTGTTTTGTTTTCTGCTTTCCGCCATTGTTGCTCTGCATCTGTTCTTCATTTCATTTGGTGAAGATGAGTAGTGGTAGTGAGCGAGTTAGCGAGAATACTGGTGGTGGTGAGCCAAGTACTAGCCGAGCTGTAGATGATGAAGAGATACTTAGCCGACATGAGATAGATGTCGAGAGAGCTCGGAAAGCCTTTCCGAAGGTGAGAGAAGCATACGATATTAGGATCCGAGATCTCGAGATGTATAGGGTAGATAGTAGGCTTTTCGATCTTGGTGGGGATGACACATCGACTCTGATATGTGAGGGTCAACTGAGAGCTGGGATGCGACTTCCCTTCTCGAAGTTTGTCTATGACATCCTGAATCATTATGATAAAGCCCCCATAATGATGAACAACAGCTTCTGGCGGGTTATGCTAATATTCGAGGAGCTGAACAAGCTCGACTATGACATATGCAAGGTTGACGTCGTTGCGTATTTCACCTGTGTGGAGGGTCGGTCTGGTGATTTTTCTTTTTCGCTTAATAGGAGGGCTGAGCATGGTCCTCACGACCTTTACAATGCACTGAGTTCCAATGATAATTGGAAGAAGTCGGCCTGCTATAGGATTAGAGGCTCATTCATCAAGCCTAGTGCCTATCTGAACCACTTGTGCATTCCCCGTATAGGTATTTAGGTCGTTTGCTTTGTATTTTGCACTTGCTTTATTTTCGTGTTCCTCCGCAGTCTCTGACTCGTTTTGTAGGTACTGTAGATTATACTCGGGATTATAATCAAAAGATTGACGGGCGTCTCCTTCCGGGTAACATTCTCGAGTTTGCAGAATTGTCTTGGGAACGCAAGCGTGAGATTTTGCCTCATCATGCGCATCTGTTTAAGGATCCCCGTCCAAAGAAAGGTGCTGGAGGTGCACGTACCGAGCCAGCACTCTCGAATGTAAAGAGAGTCAGAAAGAAAAAGGACTTACCTACCGCTGTGGCCATTGCCACAATTGCTTGTCCTCGACCCAGAGATCCACCTATACAGATCCGAGCCGCTCTATCGATGGGCCCAAAGCCCATTCCTGGTCCACCAGGTAGTCAATTCGGTAGGGGGGAGATCGAGCTGGAGTCCTCGAAGAAGAGGAAGAGCTCTAAGTCAGCGGGTGTAACCGTCGCTGCACCTAGCATAACAATCTTGAACGATGCAGAGAGAGCTGGGAAAGATAGGGAGGCTCAGCGAGCTCGTGCCCAGCAGGTGAAGCAGCAGAAAGGAAAGTCGGTCCAGCAAGATGATGAGGTTCCTCCGACTCGCCCTGCTGATGGCCATTTTGCTCCTGTATTTCCTTACAAGGATACTTATGTGAGATTCAGTGATGCTGCTTGGGAGGATGAAGACATGTGTATCACCCTGATGGAACACATGACTTTAGATGCTGATGGGGCTCGGGTATGCGAGCGTTCGATCATGGACGACTTGAGGGATCTGAGCTCGTCTATGTACAATGTATATTTTATTTGACTTTCCTATTTCTTCCCCAATACTTGCATTAGCTAATCTCAGGTGATCCCTCGTTTCAGATGAACGTTATTCATTGCAAGTGGATAGCTCTGCTCGAAAGAGCTAATGAGAAGGAACGGGAGCCCAAGAAGGCTAAGGAGGCACTTGCTGCCGAACGTGTCGAGTTGAAGAAGCTGCGCGATCGGCTAGACAAGGAGGAGAAGAAAGTGAGGGCCCTTAACAATGAAGTGTTGGAGGTCAACAAGAAGAATACCGCACTTGATGCCGAGTTGAAAGCTACAAATGAGAGGTATGAGGCTGACAACGCCAAGTCGGTTGAGAGCATCACCGCTTGGCAGAAGATGGCTTATTACTGGCAGCGACGTGGAATCTGTCGTGAGCTGAAGCTTAAGGGAGTCATTCCCGACTTTGATCCCTTAGCCGATAATGAGCAGATCAATGCCGAAGCCCAAGCCCAATTCGAATCAGACCAACAAGTGGAGATGGAGAGAGTTGCTAACCTGGCTAGTGAACTCGAGCGTGATGATGAAGTGGCCGAGGCTAGTGCGCAGGTTGATGAGATCGGCGTGCAGGAGGGTGAAGGAGCTGAGGCCATGGATCATGAAGCTGTTGCCTAGCTTTTTTCTTTGTTTGAGAGATGTGAGGTTTCTGTTTTTGTTCGTTTCTGAAACAAGTATCATGCTGTATGAAACTGAAGTGGTATACTCTCGACTCTTGTCGGTTTTTGGAATGTGAATGGTTTAAATATATACCTCGTTTTTGAAGAAGTTGATTTATCCATGTAGGTAATCTTTTGCATGCCTTAAATATTCTAAGTATAGAATTGATGCCTTAGCTTGAAGTGTGTATTCTATGGAATGTACGCCTTAAGATATTTTCCATTCCACGGTCTATCGACTCGGTTTCCTTCATGATCAATTAATCTGTATGCTCCATTACCCAAGTCGGATTGAATAATGTAGGGTCCTTCCCAATTGGGGTTGAATTTTCCATCGCCCGAGACCTTGGTGTTCTGAAAGGTTTGTCTTAAGACCAAGTCTCCTGGTTGGAAAGTCCTTGGCCTTACTCTTTGATTGTAGCTCCTCCTTAGTATTTGCTGGTAACGAGCTGTTTGTATGATGGCCTTATCTCGCCTTTCTTCCAACATGTCTACCTCATGTGCTAGGAGATTTTCGTTTTTCTCTGATTCTACCAATTCCGACCTAGTTGTTAAGTAAGTCAACTCGGTGGGTATAACAGCTTCAGTACCGTAGCATAATGCGAACGGTGAGACGCCTGTTGAGGTGCGTGGAGTCGTTATGTAGGCCCATAGGACTCTATCTAGCTCCTGTATCCACTTATCTTTTTCCGCCTCTAACTTTTTCTTGAGCGTATTCATTATTGTCTTGTTAGTGGCTTCAGCCTGACCATTACTTTGTGCGTATCGTGGTGTAGATAGTGCGTGATTGATTCGCCAATCCGAGTAAAACTCCTTAATCGTGTTACCACAAAATTGTTGGCCATTATCAGTGACCAATATGTGTGGTAGGCCAAATCGAGTGATTATGTATTTCCAAATGAAACTCTTGACCTCTTGTTGTCTAATTTTCCAAACTGGAATTGCCTCTACCCATTTAGTAAAGTAATCTGTGGCAACTAAGAGATATCGCTTCTTATTCCTATCCCTCGAAAGCGGTCCTACAATATCGAGCCCCCACATGGCAAATGGCCATGGGCTAGATATCGTCTTGAGATCTCTCGGGGGTTGATTGTGTAGAGGTGAGAATCGTTGACATTTGTCGCAATGTTGCACAAAGATCTCTGAGTCGGCCTGCATGTAGGGCCAGAAGTATCCTTGATTTCTTGCTTTCTGTGCTAGGGAACGAGCCTCGGCATGGTTTCCACACTCTCCTTGGTGAATTTCTGCTAGGATCATCTGAGTTTGACGAGGTGGTAAGCATCTGAGGTAAGGTCCTCGGACCGATTTCCTGTATAGCCTTCCATCTAAGATCAAGTAACTCTTAGTTTTTCGTTCTAGCTTTCTGATTTCCGACTCGTCGTCTGGATAGACTCCCTTGATGTAGTTCATTATTGGGCCCATCCACGAGTCTTGGATTTCTTGTTCAGATATGTCAATGAAGTCTGAGATTGTATTGACGTGATGGGTTTTATCTTCGTATGCTGGAGTGCTTCTTATTTCGACCTGTATTTCCCTGGCGGTTTCCGTGTCGACTTGGGATGCCAGGTAAGCGAGACTATCTGCGTGGCGGTTTTCGTCCCGGGGAATATGTTGGATTTCCCATTTCTCAAAACTGTTTAGCAAGCATTTCGTGTATTGGAGATATAACTTAAGTGTTTCTTCTCTTGTTTCGTAATCCCCAAGTAATTGACTTACCACTAATTGAGAATCACTGTAAATCTTGATTTTTTGCAAGTTAATGTCCTTTGCCATACGTAAGCCCATTACCAGGGCCTCGTATTCCGCATCGTTATTAGAAGAGGTGAAGTTCAGCCGTATTGACTTCTCGATTGTTACATTCTCGGGGGATATGAGCGTCACACCTATCCCGACTCCGTTATTATTTTTGGATCCGTCTACATATAACTTCCACATGGGTTCTCCTTGGGGGAAATCGTCACGCGGTTCCTCCTTGGGTATCCAGGTGATATCTTCGATTGGATAGTCGACAAGCAGGTCGGCCACGACCTGGCCTTTCTTACTATTCCGAGGCGTAAAAATGAGTTCGTGATCACCTAGCTCCTGGGCCCATTTAGCCATTCGACTTGATTTGTTCTTATTTTCCAATACTTGCCTCAATGGGGCATCAGTTATAACTCTAATCTTGTGCGACTGAAAATATGGTTTCAGCTTCCTCGAGGCGAATAATAGGGCCAACCCTACCTTCTCAAGACTAGAGTACCTGAGTTCAGATTGGAGTAGAGTTTTACTAATGAAATAAATAGGTCGTTCGTTACCTTGTTCATCTCTGAAGAGGACAGCGCTGATTGCATGGTCGGAGCTGCCGAGGTATAACCCGAGTACGTCCCCTGGCTGGGGTACCGTTATGACTAGTGGAGTTGCCAAATAAAGTTTCAGCTCGTCGAATGCCTGTTGGCATTCTGTCGTCCACTCGTATTTGGAGCCTTTCTTGAGTAGTTGTAACAATGGTCTTTGTTTGTCGGATGCACGAGCAATGAACCTGTTTAGTGCGGCTAACATTCCGTTTAACTTTTGGACTTGCTTCTTCGTTGAAGGGCTCGGCATGTCCAATATTGCCCTGATTTTTTCGGGGTTAGCCTCTATTCCTCGTTGCGTGATGAGATAACCCAAAAATTTGCCTGATGCTACTCCAAATAAGCATTTTTGTGGGTTTAGCTTCATGTTGAAGTCATGGAGCCTTTTGAAGGTTTTCTCCAGGTCGGATATGTGAGATGATTTGAGTTTACTTTTAACTATCATATCATCTACGTATACCTCCATGGTGTCACCTATCATATCCTCGAACATTCGTCTCGCAAGTCGTTGATATGTAGCCCCGGCATTGCGTAGGCCAAAGGGCATGACCGTGTAGCAATAGGTACCTCTTTCCGTAATGAATGCTGTTTTTTTCTGATCTTCTTCTGTAAGCTTAATTTGATTATACCCTGAGTAGCCGTCCATCATCGAGAGGAGCTCGTGGCCAGCAGTAGCGTCCACTAGCTGGTCTATCCTTGGTAGTGGAAAGCTGTCCTTTGGGCATGCCTTATTTAGATCTCTGAAGTCTATGCATACTCGAATTTTGTTGTTTGGTTTCACGACGGCTACTATGTTCGAGAGCCAGTCAGGATACTTGACTTCTCGGATGAACTTAGCGTCAATTAGTTTCTGGACCTCGGTATTGACCGCCTTTGCTAAGTGGGGGGCCAATTTCCGTGCCTTTTGTTTTACTGGTTTTTTTGTTGGATCGACATGAAGTTTATGACATGCAATATTAATATCTATTCCGGGCATGTCAATATACGACCAAGCAAAAATATTCTTATTCATTTTCAAAGTTGCAACGAGTTGCTTTTTTACAATAGGATCTAGATTAGCTCCTACATATACAACTCTAGGTTCGGCTTCCGTGCCTATGTTGACTGGCTCACCCTTCTCGATGGTTGGGTAGTCGGTGACAAGCTTGCCTTCAGTGGCATCAGTGAGTGGCTCAGAAATGGCCTTGTCGTCAGGGGCTTCAGAAATTGGCTCAGTACCGACCTTGCCGTCAGGGGCTTCAGAGATCGACTCAGTAGTGGCCATGCGGTCAGGGGCTTCAGAAGCCTTGCCATCAGGGGCTTCAGAATTTGGCTCAGTAGTGGCCTTGCCATCAGGGGCTTCAGAAATCTGGTTGACAGTGAGTTTTCCAGGGCTAACGACTGTCACCTTGTTTGCTTCCTTATTGGGGAGGGGTATGACCTCAGGAATGGCATGGCAGCCATGTGCCTCAATTTGGTCACCCCGGAGTTCCATTATACCATTTGGTCCAGGGAATTTGATGACCTGGTGGTATGTAGATGGAACAACTCTCATTTTGTGAATCCATTTCCGACCCAGGATGGCGTTGAACTGCGTCGGGACATCGAGGACATAAAAGAGGCATTCAATTGTAACCTCATCCTCGTTTTCTCCTGTAGCGACAGGGAGGGTAAGCTGACCTTTTGCCGTTGTCTCTGTCGAGTTGAAAGCGAAGAGAGTGACATTTGGGGTCTGTAGGACCGAGTCGGGCATAAGCATCTGAGAGAAAGCTTTGTTAAACAGTACGTCACAAGAGCTTCTTGGGTCTATCAGCACTCTCTTAGTGGTCCATCCACCAAGTCGGATATGGACAACTAGTGCATCATTGTGTGGCAAGCATACCTTCTTCAAGTCGTGGACAACAGTGCATTCTTTCCTTGTACCTGCTTGGCTATTATTGCCTGATGAGTGAGCTGAAATATCTGGTGAATATGATTCACCTTCTGTCGCTTAGCTCGGGATGTCCATTCAGGTGGATGAGTATCCATGATCATGTTTATTGTTCCTTTTGCCTTAGAGGCGTTGTCTGTTCTCTTGCGCTTATCATTAATCTTCTGGCGGAGGTCATCGGACTCCTCTGCCAAGAAATCATTCAAGTGTCCATCCATCCTGAGCTTGTGGCAATAAGTTCGGAGATACCGACAGTCTTCTGTTGCATGATGTCGACAATTATGCAACTTGCAGTACGTGTTTTCCTCAATGGGTTCAAGCTCATGAATTATTGGCTTGAAGTAATCTTCTTCTTTGATTAGTTCATATAGTTGTGTATATGAACATTTGAACGGGTTAGGAAACCTGTGTTTCACCGAGCTGTTAGATTGCTTTCCTCGGGAGCTACCTTTTGTTGTTTTCGGCTCAGGATTTTTGGACTTTACTGTTTGTACGGCAGAGACATGTTCTCTTGTTTTTGCCAATGCCTCTTCAAGCTTAATGTACTTATCAGCACGGACATACAGGTCCTCCAGTGTCTGTGGTGCGTCTAAGATGATATTTTTCCCCAAGGCGGTTTCGGGGTGAACGGCCGAGATAAACGCTAACAGGCATGCGTTCTCATCTGGGCTATCTGCCTTGAGGCACTCCTTTTTAAAGCGAGCCATCAACTTTTTGGTTGTTTTGGTGTCACCCTGCTTAAGTCGGAATAATGCAGTTACCTCAATTTTTCGCCGCTTGTTGTGGATATACTAGGTGACAAAGAGTGCCTCGAGCTGGTCGTACGACGTGATTGAGCGTTCTGGAAGTCGGTGTACCAGTCGATAGCACTACCTCGGAGTGAGGCAGAGAAGAGTCTGCAGAAGATGTCCTTGTACTTAGGCCACAGTGCCATGCTGGTTTTGAATTGTAGGACGTGGTCCATGGGGTCACCACTTCCATCATAGATTGTGAACTTAGGGGGGATGAAGTGTGGGGGTGGTTCCTGATGAAGGAGGTCATCGTGTCAGGGCTCTGTCCTATACTTTTCTAAAGTGGTGTTGGCCACCCTTTGGGCAGTGTTGGCCTTACCAGACTCCTGGTTGTTCTTGTGGAGTTGGGCTGAGAGTTGCAGGAGGCGGTTGTGAGTTTCTTGCATTTCAGCCATGGTGGGGGCGGTGGTGTTGCTGGAAGTGGGTATGACAATGGGGTTGTTGGTGTTAATTTCATCAGTTGCTTGGCCAGCTGCCGGAGGAATGGTGGAGCTTTTCAGTTGAGCATTTTCATATAGTAATTTGTTGATCTGCTCCTGTTGCTCATTGAGTTGTCGTTGGAATGTCTCAAATTGCTCTTGTGTGATTCCGGCCATGGTCTTCGTCAGGTTATGATTCGTTCACAGTCAGTTGGCGCCAATGTAAATGTAGTGTAAATTCGTTACCAGAAGATTGGAGAAGATGATCGGAAAAAGGGGAGGTTTTAGTGAAGAGGAGTGGCTGAACTATCTGAGCGGTGATAGCTGCCTACGTATCTGGAAGGGGTCGATCCAGAATCAAGCCAAACGTAGTTCCTTTTGTAGGTGGCTTAGGTTGTAGATCAAATAATGACTCAACGTTCGAATCATAAAGTGTGCGGATATTCAGGGATTCAATGAGATAGATTCGTAACTGTCGTATGATTTGGAGTTTGAATGTGTCGAACTCGGTGTTCAGAGTGAGTTAGCCCCAAGTCGGATGCGCTCGGATACTTTATGAGATTAGGATTTGAACAGAAGTGAATGAAATATGGTTTTGTATGAAGTTGGATAAAATAGGTGTAAAGTCGGTGTTTAGTATACAGAGTTATGAGAATAGGATTTGAATGGAATGAGTGAAGTGTGATTAGATACGAACTCGGATGAAATAGGTGTAAAGTCGGTGTTTAGCCTTCCGAGTAAGAGAACTCGGTAATGGGTATATACATTATGTATAAACAATATAATTAAAAAGGAACTGGCCGGGTGCACTTGAGCATATGAATCACTTGAAAAATAAATAGGAAGCAACGTAAAATAAACCAAATTTTATATTGGAATATTACCTTCCTCGGCTTCGGGTCTCAGGGAGTTACGGAAGTACTAGTTAAGGAACTTCAAACCAACAGACATTCCATTTCAGAATTCAAAACAAATATGAGAGTTGAAATAAGGTGAAGATCAAAGTTTTCTTGATTTGTTTGAATTTTGTTATAATAGAAGGGAGAACATAACAAGAAGAACATTTGAATAAAGGAGAAGAAGGATATGATTGAGGAAAAGTACTACTGTAGGACTAGAAACAGGCATCAGCACATCATCAAAGCAACAAGAAGGTTCACTTGGAACAAGTGGGACGCTGAACAATAAAAGCAGTGCAGGGATGTGCAGGTTATCATCATCAAAGAAATGTGGCTCAAATACTTTTAATGTTAACAGCTTTGGTGCTCATGGTATGTATGCATGATACTAATGTTAGTTTTTTTGTACAACTTTAAGGCCTTCCAATCCGGCTTGGGAAGCAGCTTGTGGGTCGAAAGGTGACACAAACCTTGTGATACCCAGAGGAACATATTTAATTGGGCCAATCACATTTTCAGGACCCCGCGACAGCATAAAATCTCTAATGATTCATATGCAAGCAAGATTCTTATAATGTCATCAACTGTTTATCAAAATGGTTTGTATTTGTTCATCTTAATTATCGGCTAAGTTTTATTGGTATAATCTGCAGGGCTAGCTTATTGAAGGCACAAAAGGACTTGAGAAGGTTTGGACCTTCAACTGATTAATTGGATTGTGTTTGGATGGGTGGAAGGATTGACTTTGACTGGTAATGGGACATTTAATGGCCAAGGTGCTTCATCTTGGCCCTATAACAACTGCTCAACCAACAAAAATTGCAAATTTCTTCCCAGTGTAAGTGATATAATTATTATGCATGAGTTGATTGTAATTTTTTTTAACCTACTAGGCTACTAATAAGAACTGGGGGAAGGTCTTCTAGCTAGTAAGCTAGACTTGATGAACATGGATATGTTTGGAGGCAACACTTAGGTATGAACCGTACCCAAAAAAAAAAAAAAAAAAAAAAAAAACACACTAAGGTATGAAGTTCTGTCCATTCCTTAGTACATAACATGATATTGATAAGTGATGCAGGCTAGGGAAGTGAATAGAAAAAGCTCATGAAATTAACAACAGAATAAATTGAGGTACTTCCTCATAAATAAGATTACAGGTCGTTCCTATTAATTTAGGAGACAAAGGAGCCTGTTCGTCAAAGTCTGTAAACAGTGAGCCTGCACTACAATTATATTCAGTCATAGAAAAAAGAAAGTGTGAAGTTTACATGAGAACAGAACCTGACTAGAAGTCTGTTAACAAAAATCCTCTGAAACCAACTTGTCATTCGTGAAACCACAATAAACATCGAAAGCATCACCAAGTTACATATATGTAGGTGAAGGTTTTTAACAAGTAATATCGCAAAGGTTTTATCAAAACAGATATCAAATAAACAGAAATATATATATATTAAATGTTTAAAACTACTTAATTTAAGTTCTATGTCTATTTTATAAGATTAATTTATGAATTATATGTTTTGATAATAAACTAGTACAGTTTATACCCAAAGCTAGAGCCTAGGGGTAGTTTTTTTTTTTTTTTATAAGTAAAATTTACTGATAATCAGAAATTGATTACACATGCATCAGCAGCAAAAATGCTACAATCCCATAAACAAAGAATAAAAAATGAAAACAAACAAGATATTAAGGAACATACAGCAGCGTCTCCCAATCCAGTAACAGGTCCTGAAACTTGTAATGTTTTTCTCCTAGACCATGCTCCCAACCAAAACCACAATATGCCTTTGATTTCACCAATAATGCACTCCATTGTCTTCTCCTTCAGTTGAAAAATTCTGCAATTCCTTGTCTTCCACAAAATCCAAACGATGGCATAAGGCAGTAGTTCCCAAACTTTAGCTCCAAGCTCAGTACCTGGTCCCATAGGCCAAGCATAAAGCCAGTCTTCCAATGAATCAGCTGCAAACAGTTCAATGTACACATTCCTTCTTGGTCTTAAACAGTTTTTCCCAGACTTCTAAAGACTTAAAACAATGAAGAAACAAATGTGTGATATCCTCATTGCACATTTTGCACGCCAAACAAATTGGGTCCACTACTTTACCTCTTCTTAACAAAATGTTGTTAGTTAAAGTTCTTCCTAGTAGAGCAGTCCAGAGAAAGAATTTAATTTTAAGTGGCAGATTTTTATCCCAAGACGCCTCCATATATTGCAAAAGGTTGAGGTTCTTGTCCAGAAAATCTATCTCTCCAAAGCTCTTTGTACATGGATTTCACAGTAAACTCTCCATTTCTACTCCACTTCCATCTCCACATATCATCCCCTTCCTAAAAAACAGCACTGTGTAAACATTCCATTAATCTCTCCATTTGATCCTTCTCCCATTCAAAGAGGTTACGTCTGAGATGCAAATTCCAGACAATATCATCACCATTACAGGTAACCATATCTGTAATCAACCCCATCTTTAGATTGCTAATGCTATATAATCTTGGGTACTTTTCCTTTAACGGCTTGTATCCCACCCATGTATCTTGCCAGAGTCCTAGAATTTTTGAACCATTGCCCACCCTACAAATGATGCCTTTACAGAATTTTGGCCAATTCTTCATAATTGATTTCCACAAAGAACAACCATAGGTCTGATTCACCTGTCGAGGCCACCAACCTAGATCACCTGTTGCATATTTCAAATCGATAACCTCCTTCCACAGTAAGCCCTCTTCCCCACCATACCTCCACAGCCAAGTCGAAAGCAATGCATGATTCATATCCTCGATATTTCGAATCCCAAGTCCACCACACTCGTGAGGGGAGCACACTTGCTTCCAATTAACCAGGTGGTACTTCCTTCTAACATCAGTTGATCCCCACAAAAACTGTTTCATCTTTGACTCAATCTGATTCATCACTCTCTTTGGCATCGCCATTAACCAGGTGGTACTTCCTAGGGGTCTCCAGTTCGAGTCCTGGATGTGCAAAGCCTCCAGGTTTAGCCTAGATGAGGTGGTCAAGACGTCAAGCCAAATTTCTTACTTTCTTAACTTGTATGTCTAGATGCTCTAATAATTATCACTTGCTGCCCTAAATTGAAACCGGCACAAAGTGGTTTGACATCAATTTTGTGACAAAGTGTCCTTGGTTATCTCGCCTTGAATTCATTGTTAGGAAAATCAAGATGTACGCATGGTCGTCTCGTGTCCTTCGTGTTTCTTAGTCTGTCCAGGAAAAGTTATTGGGTTCTGGACGTACGTACCGAGTTAGGACGTACGTACGTCCACTGAAGCAGCAAACATCTTTTGGTCAGGACGTACGTACGCAGTTAGGACGTTCGTACGTCCAAGTAGGCAGCAGACGTGTTTCGTATGGAGACGTACGTACCGAGTTAGAGCGTTTGTACGTCATGGTAGGCAGCAGGCTTATTTTTGTGTGGCGACGTTCGAACGTCATATCGACGTACGAACGTCCAAAGTCGGTTTGCTCTATTTCGGCCCATTTTCCTTGGTTTCCAACCCTAAGTATAAATAGGGTTTCTCTTCCAAAGAACAAGTTAGTTCTTTGGCCGTCCATCCTTCTTCTAGTTCATGTGTTTTGGTTAGGTTTTTGATATTGAAAGTGTTTGTGGCTATTGAACTCAATTCCCTTTCTTCCCCCTTTTCTCAATTCATATCTTTGTGATCTTTAAGAGTTATTGTGAATTCGGCTTCGAGTCTTCTTGTGTGTTCATCAAGAAGTCGAGTGTCTTGTGCGTGCATCAAGGTGCTCTGGTGAAGTCAAGGTGTTAGAGATAACCAGGAGTATCAACTCGCAGTGAGTGCAGGTAGTTGATAGGTTTGTACATCTCTTTTCATCTAGTGGATTATTTTGTTGTCGCGAGGACAACCGTGGACGTTTCCCTGTTTGGGTTTTACCACGTTAAAAATCTCTGTGTGTTATTTACTTTCTGCGTATTGTTTGATTGTTTGTTTGAATTTACAATTGTTATACTAGCACTATTTGTAGTTTCTCAATTGGTATCAGTCGCTGGGGGCTGGTTAAGGAGCGTAAAGGCTCACGCTAACGATCAATAGTGCTTTATGGAATCTCACAAGACTGCTACTTCAAGTCTTCCTCCACAATTCAGTGGAAAGGACTTTGGTCATTGGAAAGTACGTATGCGAGCTTATCTCCAAGCATTAGGAGAAGAAGTCTGGCTTTCTGTTGTCACAGGGTGGAAAGAACCTCTGACTACTACAGGTACTGATGATACTGCTGTTACATCACTGACGCCACGTGAAAAGTGGACGCCTGAACAGAAGTTGTTGGCAAATTATAACAACAAGGCACTCAATGCTATTTTCATGGCATTAAATGCTAGTGAGTTTCGTCGGGTGCAAGGCTGTGAAGAGGCTAAAGATGCATGGAATAGGCTTATCTGTACACATGAAGGTGACGAAACAGTCAAAGAAAGTAAGCTGGAACTGTTAACATCTCAGTTTGAGAATCTACGGATGGATAATTCTGAGACCTTTGATGATTTCTTTATTCGTCTCCAAGACATCATCAACTGCAGTGCGGCTATTGGTCATGCATATACTGACACACAAGTGGTACGTAAGATATTGCGTGCTTTGCCTCCTCGGTTTCGTTCACGTAAGGATGCCATCACTGAGAGTAATGTGATTAAGAACATGTCCATCGAGACACTTGCTGGGAAACTAAGGACATGTGAGATGGAACAGGCTTTGGAAGAACCTTTGAAGAACAAATCTGTAGCATTCAAAGCTACATCGTCTAAAGAACCTTCCACAGGACCTTCTGATGATGAAGAACAGGATGTGGATGATAACTATGCGTTTCTGTCACGTAGCTTTCAGAAGATTCTGAAATATCAACAGAATCGAGATCCTCGAAAGCGATTTCCTGATTCCTCAAATGCTCCTAGAAGTCGTGGTTTTGAGCGGTTCTCTGTGGATGGGAGAAGAGCTCGAGTTGATCGTAAAGATGTCCAATGTTACAAGTGTCGTGATTATGGACACTTTGCAAATGAATGTGACAAGAAGGTGGATCGCAAACCTGGTGATAATTCCAAAGCAAACCTCACAGTAACATGGGATGATTCAGATGAAAATGATGATGGGAATCTCTCAAATGTTGTCTCCAATTATGTGGTCTTCAATGCATCCCTGGATGAACATCCAGGAGGTATTGTATCCTCTTCTGCTGATATTATTGTTTCTGATTCTGGTGTTCATGCTACTACTAGTGAACTATGTGATATGTATAAGTTTTCCATGCAACAAGTTAAGTTGCTTGAAAAAACTAACACCGTCTTGCAGGATCAGGTAGATAGTCTTGGACAGGATATATGCAATCTTACAGGTGATTCCAACATGTTGAAGGAAGAATTTGTGAAGGAAAAGGAGGATTTCCAAGTGCGTATTGTCACTCTGGAAAAACTGAATAATGATCTGGAGACACGGTATCGATCCCTTGTACTGGAGCATGAGAAAGTAAACGCTGAGTTGTTTGCTGCTAACAAACAATTGGTTGGGTTTGGTAAAGCAAGTGCTAATCTAAACTCTCTGTTGGGAATCGGTAAATCCCATTCAGATAAATCTGGTTTAGTTTATGACACATCTGTTCCTCTTGCTACTGCTAGCACTTCCCGCACTACCTTTGTGCGACCAACAAGTGTCGCTATTCCTGCTCCTGTGCAGGTGTCTAGTGTGGTATCACCACCCAAGGTTACTCATGTAAAGCATGTTCGGAAAAAGAACTCTAGACACAAAGGCTTTAAATGTCTAACATGTGGTCGCATGGGTCACACTTCTGCTTTTTGTTGGAATAATTTGTATCCTGCTCATCAACCTTCTTTTGCAGGTAATTCATATTGGAACAAGTCTTCTACTTTCTCCATGCAGGCTCCATACGTGTGGAATGGCTATGCTCCGTGGGGTTTACCCAGAACTTCTCCTTATGGAAACCGTCCTCAAACAACACCCATGCCTACTCCACCACCACATTTCTGGGATAGGAGTATGGATGCATCCAGGAAAATAGTATCTCACATGGCTCGGTTGGTAGATCCAATGCCTTTATCATGGTATCTTGACAGCGGTTGTTCGCGCCATATGACAGGTGATAAGACCCTGATTGATAACCTGACTCTTGGTTATGGAGGTAAGGTTAGGTTTGGTAATGGTAAAATGCTTCCGGTTGAAGGTAAAGGTAACTTTTCTGAGGTTGAATCGCTCAATAGTCATGAGCTTCTTTTTGTTAAGGGTCTTAAGTCCAATCTATTGAGTATTAGTCAGTTATGTGATGCTAAGTTTAAGGTTGTGTTTGAGGATAATAGGTGTGATGTTTTCGATTCCAATCATATCTTGGTGTTAACTGGGAGTCGCTCATCTGATAACTGTTTCATTGTCACTACACCTCTTTCGCGTTCATATACCTAATGTGTTCATTGGAACTGTCTGTGTTTAGGATGTTTAGGTTCGGTCATTTATTATTGTTGTTGGTATTGAGGACATACTACATTCTCTATTGTGTGGATTCCATTTTACAGATGTTTCTAGTTCGACACCCTCAACTATTTTTGTGTCATGCATAGTTGTAGGGTTACATCATGCTCTCTTCGTCTTGGTAGTTTCTTACATGATGCATTTACATGTAGTTGGATTGTCGTTTTGCATACCTGTATATCTCTAGTATTCTATGGTTTCCTTTCATGATCATCGTCCTTCTTTCTATTTCTTTCCCTCTTGTAAGTGGTCAATGACTCACAAAATCCCCAGCCATTTGAATGTCTTGAGAGGATACTCATTTGGCTAAGAACCCGTTGGGGCTGTGAGGGTCATGCTCTGACGGATGCACTCAGGAGATGTTAGTTCTTGTGTTGCACGTTACCATGGTATTGCACTTCTTGAGTGTGTTTTGCCGAAAAGATGTAGGCTACACCCTACCCTCGTGTTCTGGTAAAAGATGGAGTTATTACATTCTCCCACACGGGAATGGCGTTTGTTTCAAATTTTTTTTTAAAAAAAAAAAAAAAAAAAAAAATGGCTTTCGCATTTGTCTAGTTGGTAGACAAGAAGAAAAATAATATTGTGTGTTTCCTTGGTTTTGTTGTGATTCGATTCACTTTCTCTTCGGTCCAGTTGCAAGAGACTTTCAATATATTCAATGATCATGTTTTTAGCTTGTTCAGGAGGTTAGTATAGGTCTATCAGGTTCTTCTGCATGATTGCATTATTCTAGTACCTATCATGGCTTGGTGTATGATGTAGTTCTTTGATCTTGCATTTCCTTGTGGTTGAGGTTTGTTTAATTTGTACTCGCCTATAATTGGAATCCTCACAATAAGTAGATATGGTTCTTTGTGATGCTTCTCAATATTTGTTTTTTTTGGTTTGTTATTGAAAAAAAAAAAAAAAAAAAAAAAAAAGAAAGGGGTTCATACGAACGCTTTCAAGACGTTCGTACGTTTAGGTGGGCAGATCTTTTTTAAACGTACGAACGCTCCTAGGACGTACGAACGTGATCTTTACCAGATGTTTGGTTTTTGGGTCCCGACGTTCGAACGTTTTCAGAACGTACGAACGTCTGTCATACAGTCCGGCCCATTTGTGTTTAAATTCAAATTTTTTGAACCAAAGGCTTACTGTTACATCAAATTGTGCTGTGTTTCCCTCTCGCACGAACATAAGGAGGTTTCTCTTGTTCTTCCCTTTCCCCTCTCTCTCTCAACTGTCTTTCGTCGACCTTATTCTTGCTATTTTTCTCTGTGATTGTTGCTGTTCTTCCTTAGTGTGATTTGTCGTTGTTCTCCGTCTTGCAAGTAAGTTTTTTTTTTTTTTTTTTGCACACTTCTTGGTTCTTCTCTATCTATGATGTCTTGTCAGGTGATGGTTATTTTTCATTGTTATGGTTATGCACATTTATGGGTTCTTTGGGTATATGTTATATCATGTTGTTTTGCTTATGTGGTTGGTGTTCGTTTCTTTACTTGAAATGTGTGGATGGGTTGTTTCTCTCAATGTCTTGTTCCTTCCTTTCTTATTGTTTATGATTGGATTTGTGTTTAGGGTGCTCACCATTGCTACTTTGTTGTTAATCGCATGTATCAAAGTTGTGCACATCAAGTGTTTGTTGAAATGCCTCAATGACTTTTTTATTGGTTTTTCTGTCAATTCTCTTACATTTTTGTTTGTGCTTGTGTAGACAATGGCTTCTAAGCGCGCACGCACCACTCCCATCTCCACGGCATCCGCGTCTAAGGGTGCATCATCTTCTCGCGCTCCGCGGGGTCGAAGCTCCACTCCGGCCTTGTCACTTCCTCCCACATCTCTTGGTGTTCATCCTCGAGCAAAAGCTATTGTTCCTGAGCGATTCTTTGACTTGGCAGACATTGCTGCTACTCCTCTTGGGGCTACTCAGCTTGGCAACATATCTCTATTCTTTGAGACTCGGAATTTGCTAAGGGTGGCTCAACCAATCACCAAGTACTCGGTTGAGCATACAATAGCCTTCTATGAGACAAAGACACCCTCGCAGAATCGCTCGAGTTTTTCAGTCTTGATTGAAGGTCGGCGATACACCATTTCTCCTAAGGTGATACGCGAGGCGTTGGGTATTGATGGTGACTTTATTCCTGAAGATGATGTTTCTGTCAGATGGCCCGTTCCGGATACGATTCAAATTGACTTTGTCAATCAGGTTCAGCAGATGTTTATTGATGGTGTCACGGAAAGGTATCATGCCAAGCACTACAGCGCCATCCTCTTGCACATGGTTACCCACTCCAACATCTACCCCTCCAAGGGCAACAAGATTATCATGACCGACGACATGGTCAAACTAGTGGTCTGTATGTCGGTGCACCATCTCCATCTCTCTGAGGTCATCTACACTCGAATGCTTCAGATTGATGCAGCTAAGGGTACTCTTCCTTTCCCTAGCTTTATAATGACTATACTTAAGCACTTGGGTTTTCAGGGACAGTATATAGGGGTGAGCCCTCCAAAGTTTGTTGGCCACGATTGGGTCAACGCCATCAAGAAGGGCTGTCAGTCTCGAAAGTTGGCCTTTGAGTCCGTGGGTGCGCGTCTGACGCATCACCTCATTTGGGGAGGCAGGGCTCTTGTTCGCCATGATGATTTTGATCGGGCTTTGACCTCTGGACGCCCCATCCCAGCCTCTGCTAGGGGCAATCCGGCTGTTGCAGCAATTGATGCTCGGGTTTCCTCTCTCCGACGTCATCAGGATCATATGGATGCTCGGTTAGATCGTTTTGGGGTCATTCTCTCTCGTCATGATGTCATGATCAGTGATATTCATGCGATGAACGTTGCTCAGATGCGTCATCTACAGCTTGACTTCACTCCCACAGACTTGCCTCCGTTTCAGGAAGAGGTGCCTCCAGTTCCTGGTGAGAGTGATGGTGATGACTCCGAGAGTGAGGACGAGGGTGATGGTGAACCCAGTGATGGTGCCTCGGAGTCCGAGTAGTTGGTTTTATGGCTTCCTCTTCACATTTTTGTACTTAACTTTGCTCTTTTGTTATATAGGTTTGTTTCTATTTTTTTTGTATTGAGCATGTTCTTGGATATTGCTATTTTCATATTAGTTCAAGTTGGTTTCTTTGTTTTGCAGTAATTTTTTTTTTTTTGGTAATGGACCTCTCTTATTGGGCCCATGATAGGTTTACCCCTGTTTTTCCTATAAATAGGGGAGTCTTTTCCTCCTTCACTCCTATTGTGTCTTCTTACCTCTTGCTAGTTCTCTCTTTGTTCTTCAGAATTTTCTATGGCAGAATATGAACTTCATGGAATTTTTGTTCCGACTGTTGGTTATGTGTCGTTCATGGTGATGGAGTACACAAACAATGCTAAGGTTTGTCGTTTATGTCGCGTTCCCCATGGATATGACTATATTCATCGACCTTTTCTTAATCCTTGTTTGGTTCGTGTCAATCATTGGGAGAGATTACCGGGACATCTTCAAAATCACAGCTTGGAGTTGGTTGGTTATCCGAAGGTTCCAGGACTTGCTGCTCCACTTACCGACTGTGGCTTGGACAGCAGAATTGAGGAGTTGTTTTGTAAGAGTGAATGGCTGGAGGATTATGATGATCATGTGATTGCTCGGTGGAATAGACCTTCGGCTCGTGCGGAAGCTTACTTCTCCAAGCTTCCTCTAGGTCATTGGGAACGGGTTTTTCGAATTCGTTAACTCAAGCCTTATGTTTTTGTCGTTTTGTCTTTTATGTTTATGGATTTCTCTGTTTGGTTATTAGTTGTCTTTCTGAACTTTTAACAGTTGGATTAGTTTTATATTTTTATCTGTTTTGTATTCTTTGTTTGGTATTGATTTCTTTTTCTTGGTTATTGGTTTATTGTTGTTCTTTTCCTTTGTTGGTTGGTTATTTTGTTCACTTGTTGTGACAAAAAGGGGGAGATTTATGACTCTAATTACTAACAATGGTCTTCTTGTTGTTAGGTTATTTTTGGGTCATGTTTCAGGTATGCTACACGTATGAGGGAGTGAACGTGTTGATGATTTTAGACGTTATATAGTTATGGGGGAGCTCGAGTGTCAAAAATATTTTGGAGCTCATGAAGTATGGGGGAGTTGCTCGAAGGAACTTCTGTTGAATCCTTGATTGCTTCGGAAGTTCCTAGTTGCTTCCGTTCGATCTCTGATGGTTAAAGCATCTTCCTAAAGCTGGATAACAAGAATTGGTGACTTGTTATGTTTTTCTATTTTGAGTGATTTTGTAGGCATGTTTTATAAATGACATGGTTTGGGATTGTAAGCACGTTTTATAAGTGCTATTAGAGTCATAGGTTTTTGTCACAAAATCAATGTCAAAGGGGGAGATTGAAACCGGCACGAAGTGGTTTGACATCAATTTTGTGACAAAGTGTCCTTGGTTATCTCGCCTTGAATTCATTGTTAGGAAAATCAAGATGTACGCATGGTCGTCTCGTGTCCTTCGTGTTTCTTAGTCTGTCCAGGAAAAGTTATTGGGTTCTGGACGTACGTACCGAGTTAGGACGTACGTACGTCCACTGAAGCAGCAAACATCTTTTGGTCAGGACGTACGTACGCAGTTAGGACGTTCGTACGTCCAAGTAGGCAGCAGACGTGTTTCGTATGGAGACGTACGTACCGAGTCAGAGCGTTCGTACGTCATGGTAGGCAGCAGGCTTATTTTTGTGTGGCGACGTTCGAACGTCATATCGACGTACGAACGTCCAAAGTCGGTTTGCTCTATTTCGGCCCATTTTCCTTAGTTTCCAACCCTAAGTATAAATAGGGTTTCTCTTCCAAAGAACAAGTTAGTTCTTTGGCCGTCCATCCTTCTTCTAGTTCATGTGTTTTGGTTAGGTTTTTGATATTGAAAGTGTTTGTGGCTATTGAACTCAATTCCCTTTCTTCCCCCTTTTCTCAATTCATATCTTTGTGATCTTTAAGAGTTATTGTGAATTCGGCTTCGAGTCTTCTTGTGTGTTCATCAAGAAGTCGAGTGTCTTGTGCGTACATCAAGGTGCTCTGGTGAAGTCAAGGTGTTAGAGATAACCAGGAGTATCAACTCGCAGTGAGTGCAGGTAGTTGATAGGTTTGTACATCTCTTTTCATCTAGTGGATTATTTTGTTGTCGCGAGGACAACCGTGGACGTTTCCCTGTTTGGGTTTTACCACGTTAAAAATCTCTGTGTGTTATTTACTTTCTGCGTATTGTCTGATTGTTTTTTTGAATTTACAATTGTTATACTAGCACTATTTGTAGTTTCTCATAAATCACAAAGGTATGTTTGGTTCAAGGTAATTCAAATTTCAAGGAAAGTGGTTTCCTAAGGAATTCACTTTCCTAGAATTCACTTTCTTAGAATTCATTTTCCAATGTTTGGTTCATTGGAAAAGGAAAACAGTTTTCTGGAATTTTGCTTTCCTATGTTTGGTTCACTTAAAAATGAAAATGATTTTCATGAATTTACTCTCATGTTTGATTTTAAACAATATTTTTCAACTTATTTTTGATATTGTTGGTATGGTAAGCAACTTCTCATAAAACATTTGGTCGCAATCTAAAATAAACATGCAAATGAAAAAACAAGTGTTTCACTATTTAAGTAGAAAACAAAAAAAATTCTACATAAGTTTAAAATACATATTCATAAATAAAAATATGTCCAAAGCCATCAACATACAAAATCTAAAGATGTCCATCAACTGCTAAAGATTATAGCCATATGTATAAACCAAACATGTCCAAAACCATAAAAACATAAAAATCTAAACATATGCACCATCTGCAAAAGCTTGTAGCCATTCCCTACGCATAGCTAAACGTCGAACCATAAACTTTTTTGCTTCGATAGGGTGCGCCATAAGATAGTCAAATGCATTTTCTAAGAATTTCTCCTCAAATCCTTCCATGCTAGTTACCTCAGAATACAACTTTTCAACAAAGCTATCATCAACTAAAGCTTCAGTCAATCTCCCAACTTGTTCAGTCAACCCATCAACGTTGGAGAGAACATCTTCCCATGGCCTACTTCGTTTTCCTCGTTTACTTCTTTCTGATGATTCTTTTCCACTTGTGACATCATCCACATTTTCAGACTGAACATCTGAGATAGATTTTCCAAAACTTCCAGTTGCTTGATCCTCCCCACATACAAGCTTCAATTCCTCGTATTGCTCAAGTGGGACATTAATTAAATCTTTAGCATATGAATTAGCCTGCAATATTATTACCAAATAGATATATAAACCATCATGAAAGCAATAAAACAGAACAACCTTATCAATACTTTCATTTTAGAAACTGAGAAAATGTATATTAACTAAGTCTCTTTATCATCAACTGTCAATGGTTTTATGCATAGCAGTTCTCTTCAGTACTCATTAGCATTAAAATGAGTCTGTATCACTTGATGTTATTAGTACATAATAACATATAAATTTCAGCATTGGATCTGCTATATGATGATGATGATGATGATGAATGAAGATTATATGACGACGATCTTGCAAAAAAATACAATGTTGCAAAAAAAAAAAAAAAAAGGTAGAGCACTGAATTTATATGTACCTCAATAAATTCCATTGCAACTTCTTTTCCGACTTTAATTATTTTCTGATCATCATCCCAACCCCAACCACTTTTACTGCGAAGACACGCTATCCTTGAGTATTTCTTCTTCACCGTCTTCATACGAGAGTCAACGTTATCCATTGTGCATCGTTTTACAGTAATCCGTGACGGCTTCTGCAGCTTTTGCATAAACAGCCTTTGGAAAAGATTTACCATGTTTTTCCCCATTTTTGGCACAGTCGGCTAGAAATGAAATCAAAAACTTGTCTGCTTTGGCGGTCCACATAAAGTTTTTCTTTCCTTTCTTTGAGCTTTGTGCTTGAGATTCTTCCATTCCTAAATAATAACATAAACAAACCTTTTCAGAGTAAAGACAAAATGCCGAGTAGAACAAACCAACAAAATTTTATTGACTAACTGTAAATTTATATAAAATTCCGTGTAGGAATCTACAACTCAACAGATCAAGGGAAGTCATTTTAAGTGTACTACAATATTATCACCACTATTCAAACATAACTTCCATGAACATGAGCTGATACAATATATTAGCTGATACAATACAGCTAAAAGACAGCCAAACCAGGTTGAAGATTGAATAGATTAGCGCGAATATGATGAATTAACAGTCTGCTAGAGAAAAGAAAAGGTAATAGTGAAAAACATCGACAAAATCAAATACAACTTCTTCATAAATACTGCACTTGGAACTGAGTTGGTCAGTCGATATATTTTGTGTGTTTGTGACTTTATTAGAGTCTAGTAATATCCAGTGTATCTATATGATTCATATATACAACTCTAGAAGATCAATGATACAAGTATAATGAATTAATCGTGAAATAAAACAAGCTTTGATATCTTTCTCTAATGACTATATATATTGTACTGTGTTCTTCGCATTTAAGATTTGAGTTTGAAAAGAAGTTTTTTGAAATCATCAACAATCTTTGAAGTAATTTGGTTGTGCATCTCCCAACTAAAAGCTTCTAAGAAAGAAAGAAAGAATTGCTCTAGAGTCTAGAACTTAAATGGAGTTTACCTTTGTAAATGAAGTTGCAGCAGGGTTGTAGTGGGATCCGATAAAAAGTGTCGATCAATAACTGCAAACAAATCATATGAAAAAAGGTTAGCTCCTTCTGAAATAGAAATTATCCTTGGACACAATAAGATGGACAAATTCAAAGTAAAAAAAAAAACATAAGTTCAAAAGATATATAATGTCAGACACCACAATACATACCTGCCAAGAGGAGAGAGCAGTTTCTACAAAGTTTTTTCTCTGGCAGTAATCCAGGGAGGGATCCAGGAATCTGAATTTGGTGGGGTGCAGAGTTAACATGTAATCTAGTGCATATGCCAAATTTATTGAGAGGGTAATTCTTTATAAAAGTTTTATATATAAAGAAGACATAGTAGTAGAATTGATAAATAGTATGCCATTGCCAGTAACATGTGCAACCCCTGTTACCAAAGAAAAGCATGCGCTAGTGCTACCCAGGTTATATAAAAATAGAAAAATGTGCTACCCTTGTTTAATATTATGAAACTAATGTCATTTGATTACTTTAATCTAATCCAAATTATGCACGACAACTTTGACTGTTGTTATATTATTAATTTATTTATATATGCAGAGTAACATGTGTGCTACTGCATGCCTTCTTATGCCTTCTAAATTTTTTTTCCTTTCATCCTATGTTAATCCCTTCTAATATTTGATTATTTTCTCTCAACTACAGAGATACGATGGTGGCTGGTAGACAACTTGATTTGAGTAACTGTGTAAGGTTAGGTCTTTTGAGGAAGCAGTCAATCTGTGACAGTAAGCCCTCGGCATTGAACTTGTGCAAGTTCCTGCACTTATTGATAATCTTTTGTTAAAGTACTAGCTACACCTACACCACCCACGAAGAACGGAAGAAAGGACTTGTCCGGTTGTCCCCCTCGCCACTAAGCTAATTGTCTTTCCATAAATGATTGCAGCCTGAAAACAAACCAAAAGCACCAACATCATTATATCGCAGTAGCATAGAGACGTGAATGCGGCACACACTCTTGATATTCTTGTACAAAATACAAACCCAGAGATAGCCCAAGAAGAAATACACTAGGAAGCAAAGAAGATAAAGTCGAGGAAGGAGAGACTTGGTTGAACACTGATTACCATACGAGGAGTTTCACATCAATTTCTAATCTCAACAAATTGATTGAATTAGCCGTCATTGTTAGGGAGAGTGTCTTTCTAAATCTTCTAAATTCGCCTAAAATTGATTGAATCTATTGTTTTTTTCAAACAATAACGCAAACCCATTTCTACACTTGAATTACCCAATTAAGCCAAACCATAGCAACAGAAATTATTTAAAATAATGGAAAGCAGATTGTGATTGTGAATTTTCATACCGTTGGAACAACAGTAGCAAGTAGCAACACAAGCAATCGCAGCTGCCTTAGTTCCTGCCCTAACCCCTTCTGCAAAACCAAAACCAAAATCAAAAACAAAATTGATAGAAATGGAGAAGGGGGGTTTAGGGGTTTGAGAATTTAGTAGTAATAAGTAATAACCTTGAACACAGTTTTTGGAATTAAGAATTTGTAAACCTGGAATCACCCCCAAAGCATGTTAGTAAGGAGGAGAGAGATAGAGAGAAGAAGAAGTATAAGGAAGAAGGAAGAAGACATGGTTGAGAGAGAAAGATAAAAAGGATAAATTGAAGATGAATCAGTAAAGTTGCAGAAGATGAAGAACTGGTTAGCAGAAGATGAAGAACTGGTTAATGGGTTTTATAATAAAAATAAAGAGAGAAGAAGAACACTAGTTTGAGAGTGAAGAAGAAGAGACTGTTTTTTTTTTTTTTTTTTATCTTTAATGGTTTGATAGAGATCGGGGAGAAAAGAGATCAAGATAGAGAGAGAGGAGAGAAAAAGGAAAGCGGTTTCCATAAAATAAAAAAGGTGTCCGCTTTCCTTATTTTTGGTCTAGCTCGAAATAACGGGAATCTGCTTTCCAAAGTTTTAGTTTTCCAATTCGAACCAAACACCCGGAATTTGTACTTTCCAGGAAAACGTTTTCCTTTCCCACCTTTTCCCTTGAACCAAACATACTAAATGTAATTTCAAAATAATTTAGATTAATTTTTGGCGCCTAAATTATGGGATTTTTAGACTTAACCCCCCCTTGTTATGGTCACGTTTTGAGTAAACCCCTCTATTTGTCCAAGTTTGGACTTTACCCCCTCTCCGTCTACTTCTGTCAAATTTAACGTCTATTTTTATTTTTATTTTCTAAAATACCCCTCACTCATATTTTTAGGGGGGGTTAAGTCTAAAGCAGCAATCGAGGACATTTTGGAAATTAAAAACAAAATTGAAGTTAAATTTGACAGAAATAGGCAGAGAGGGGGTAAAGTCCAAACTTGGACAAATGGGGGGTTTACTCAAAACGTGACCATAAAAGGGGGGGTTAAGTCTAAGAATCTCCTAAATTAATTATTATTAAGCCTATCTATTCTGTGTATAGTATTAAATCCCTCAAATTTAGCATGTCCAACTAAATAAATCTCAAACATTAATTTGCATACCTTATTATATACCAATACTATAAAAAAAAAACAAAAAAAACTACACCAAATATCATAAGCGGTTTTAAAAGTGTACAACAGGAATATTCTCTACATTCCTTGTACTGTATGTCTAAAATCAAATAGTAGATTTTTTTCATGAAAAAAAAATCAAATAATTATCACTTGCTGCCTAATTGACAAAATGTAATTTCAAAATAATTTAGTTTAATTTTGGGAATTTTTGGCGCCTAAATTAATTATTATTAAGCCCATCCCATCTGGTCAATATCTATTACAGTATTAAATCTCAAATTTAGCATGTCCAACTCAATAAATCTCAAACATTAATTTGCATACCTTATTATATCCACTATATACCAAAAATATATATCATACAGGGTCTTAAAAGGGTACACAGGAATCTTGTCCACATACAGTTTATTTGGTCAAAATAATGTGTCTTTTCTCTCTATAAAACCTCTTCACTGTAATAAGCAAACAACACAAAGCAACAAATATAACCTGAGAGAGATAGAGAGAGTTGAAAGAGTGGGAAAACTAAGTTATTCTTGTCTTTCAAAACTTTAGAGAGAGAGAGAGAAGAAGAAGAAGAAGTTTTTGTTCTTCATTCTTCGTTTCGATTGATTAATTAGCTTTGAAAGAGTGTTTTGAACATCTTTTTTGTTTAAATCGCCATGTCTCAGGTATAATTATTCTGTCTCTTTGATCATGACTTCATTCTTATCATTTCTTTCTTTAGTTTTTGTTGTTAACTTGAATTGTATGTTGTTAAGTTTTTTTGAATCTATATTATATTATATACTTGTTTTGATCTTCAAAGATAGTAGTGGAAAAAAAAGGTTAGGGTTTTAGTTGAACTTGTTAAGAAATGTTTAGTTCTAGTAGAGATTTTGAGATTAGATGTATTCGATTTTGTTTTTTGGTTCAAAAAAGTTAGATTTATGTGATTTTTGGAAGAAGTGAGATTCAACCGAGTTTTTTTCCTAGTGTTTTTTACTTGTTTTAACTTTAAAGATGTTCATGGGCACTCATTTGATTTTAAGGTTGATGAGATCGAAAGAAGAGATGGATCTTTTCTATTGCTCTATACTTGTTAACTTGAATTGTTTGATGTTAGGTTTAGGTTTTTTTTTTTCTGAATCTATTTAGTTGTTTTGATCTTGAAAGATATATAGAGTGGAAGAAAGGTTAGGGTTTTAGTTGATCAAACTTGTTGACAAATGTTTATTTTGAGTGGATATTTTGAGATTAGATGTTTTTTTTATCTTGTTTTATGATTCAAAAAGGTTAGAATTTTATGGTTTTGGAAAAAGTAGTGAGATCAAATCGAGTTTTTTTTCTTTTTTTTTTTAGTGTTTTCTATTTGTTTTATGTGGTTTTTGAGTACTAATTTGATGATAATAAAGAAGAGATATATCAATATCAACTCTTGTTTGATTTGGAATTGTGCAAATGCTTGTTTTGTTTGAGTCTATGAATCATCAGTTTCGTTTGATTAGTTACGAACCCTATGACAATATAATTTTTTAGTATCACCAAATTTATATAAAATGGAATTCAATGTAGTAAATTGGATGAGTACTTAAGGCTTTTTGGTCTAATTATTTAGAAAAGCTGCGCTATTTCAATAATCGCCTACCATTCTATATTTGGTTCTTCTTTATTGATAATATTTATTTTAGTTATTGAAGATAACTACATATTAAAGTGCTTTGTTGAAGATAAAAGAGAAAATTTATGTAGATTGTACGTAATTGGTTCTCTTCAGTATAAATCTGGTCGAAATGTGCCTACCTTGCTTGCATTGGGGAAATGAATGTGATTTAGTTCAGTGTGTTATTTTATTAGTATGTTTAAATTTTGTTTTTCCTGAAAATGTGGTGTAGGAAGGTTTTGCTCTGAGAACAGAATCTGAAAAGAGAAGCATGGAGGCTCCAGCACTTCCTCCAGGGCAGTTAGTCGAAACAGAAGCTGATGATCAGCGATTTTTGTTGAATTTTATAACAGGGTACTATTTGGGGCCCGATGTTCAAACTGATATACCAAGACGAGCTATCTTGCAGAGGTTTGAGCAAGGTATGCCCCCATACGAGTCCACGGATTTGGGCTCATCAGTTCTCACTCTTCCGGAATTGGAGTGCTTGTACGGTTTCATCTGGAAAGATGCACATCCAAGTGCAGTTTTAAAAGAACCCTCTCTACACCAGTATTTCAATAATAAATTACCACCACCTAGGTTTGGTTCACTTGGAGATACTAGGCAATTCCATGCTTTTTTCCCACTGGAGAGACATCCACAAGAAAGACATGGAAGGAATTCTAAGACCTTCAAGGGAATTATCATTATAAATGACCCAGACACCTCCCACATCAAACCTACTGCTCTGGAGAGGTTCAAGCTACTAACTGGTCGAAACGAAGCTAGGATAAATTTGGAGGACTTCGAAGTATACTGTGCAGCAAGAAAAGATGAGAAAAACAAAAAGAAAATGAAACGCCGTGAGGACTCTGCAAAGAAGAGAGCTCAGCAAATGGAACCACTGTTTGTACAACCACTTAGAATGCTGCCTCTTGATGAACCGTTGGCTATTTGCTATCAAGGTAACGGGATAAATTCTGCAGAAGCCGGTAATGGAGATTCACAACACTTCTCAGAGGAAGCCAATAATGGGGATTCACAACACTTTTCAGAGCCATCTTTTGTTTATGCCGGAACAGCTGAAGGAGAGAGATCGGGACCACCTGTTGGTCAATTCGACATCGGCGTTAGTGATGAGGCTTATTTTTGTCGAGTATCTCTACCTGGTGTACAATTAGGTAAAGGTAATCTTTCTATCATCTATTTTATTTTCCCCTTTTGGATAATGACTTTTGTACTGGACTACGAGATTAATCCTTTTTGGTGGCATGGATGTTTTATCATAAGATCGATTTACAGTAAATAAGACCAGAACTTTTTTATCTTTGCAGATGGTGGAAAGCTGGACTGTGTAGTTTCCCCCAGTGGACAGGTGACTATAAAAGGTTTTACTATGACAGGTGAAGATTGTGTTTATGAAGGTGGGCAGATCTTCGAGATGTTGACCAAGCGATTGGCCCCATTTGGTGAATTCTCAATCTCGTTTAATCTTCCTGGACCAGTTGAGAATAGAGCCACCCATGTATGTAATATTAAAGATGGCTTGTTTGAGTTGATTGTGGGCAAACGCTTGCCTTTGGGCAAACGCTCAAGAACATCAAGCAGATAGTATATAGTATAGAGGTTTCTATAAGGGTTTTCTTCTCTGTTGTTTGTAACTAATGGATTAATATCAAAAAAATTCTATTTATAATTGTAAACGAGAGTCGTTTACCACCATTAGGCACACACCATTATGATTCATGCATATTAGACAATTACCATGAGGAAGTGAAATTGGCCAGCTCAACTCGGACGGATAATTTGTATAGTTGATCCAAAAGAATTAGAAAACCATCTGTAGCTTCAAGACACAGTAATTAAAACCATGAAAGCAAGCAAAGAGGATAAGAGACGGAGATGTTTCTGTCAAGTTAGTTTAAGGTAGAGCTTAAGAGCAAGCTGCATGATGATCTCGTTACAAGTGGACCTAGTTATGTATAAACAATATAATTAAAAAGGAACTGGCCGGGTACACTTGAGCATATGAATCACTTGAAAAATAAATAGGAAGCAACGTAAAATAAACCAAATTTTATATTGGAATATTACCTTCCTCGGCTTCGGGTCTCAGGGAGTTACGGAAGTACTAGTTAAGGAACTTCAAACCAACAGACATTCCATTTCAGAATTCAAAACAAATATGAGAGTTGAAATAAGGTGAAGATCAAAGTTTTCTTGATTTGTTTGAATTTTGTTATAATAGAAGGGAGAACATAACAAGAAGAACATTTGAATAAAGAAGAAGAAGGATATGATTGAGGAAAAGTACTATTGTAGGACTAGAAACAGGCATCAGCACATCATCAAAGCAACAAGAAGGTTCACTTGGAACAAGTGGGACGCTGAACAATAAAAGCAGTGCAGGGATGTGCAGGTTATCATCATCATCAAAGAAATGTGGCTCAAATACTTTTAATGTTAACAGCTTTGGTGCTCATGGTATGTATGCATGATACTAATGTTAGTTTTTTTGTACAACTTTAAGGCCTTCCAATCCGGCTTGGGAAGCAGCTTGTGGGTCGAAAGGTGACACAAACCTTGTGATACCCAGAGGAACATATTTAATTGGGCCAATCACATTTTCAGGACCCCGCGACAGCATAAAATCTCTAATGATTCATATGCAAACAAGATTCTTATAATGTCATCAACTGTTTATCAAAATGGTTTGTATTTGTTCATCTTAATTATCGGCTAAGTTTTATTGGTATAATCTGCAGGGCTAGCTTATTGAAGGCACAAAAGGACTTGAGAAGGTTTGGACCTTCAACTGATTAATTGGATTGTGTTTGGATGGGTGGAAGGATTGACTTTGACTGGTAATGGGACATTTAATGGCCAAGGTGCTTCATCTTGGCCCTATAACAACTGCTCAACCAACAAAAATTGCAAATTTCTTCCCAGTGTAAGTGATATAATTATTATGCATGAGTTGATTGTAATTTTGTTTAACCTACTAGGCTACTAATAAGAACTGGGGGAAGGTCTTCTAGCTAGTAAGCTAGACTTGATGAACATGGATATGTTTGGAGGCAACACTTAGGTATGAAGCGTACCAAAAAAAAAACACTAAGATATGAAGTTCTGTCCCATGCTAATGGCCAGTTTTTGCAACGTTTTTTAGTGTTGCAATTTACCGAATCTACATATTCAAAAATCCCCTTGATCAACCACATTAGCAACGCTTTACGGAATCTAATATGCATGACATTCAAAAATCCAGCTTTAAATTTCTATTGCTCTATACTTAACTTGAATTGTTTAATGTTGGGTTTCTTCTGAATCTATTTAGTTGTTTCGATCTTGAAAAATATATAGGGTGGAAGAAAGGTTAGGCTTTTATTTTAACTTTGTTGACAAATGTTTGATCTTGTTTTCTGGTTCAAAAAGGTTAGATTTTTGTGGTTTTGGAAGAAGTAAGATCAAATCGAGTTCTTTTTCTCTAGCGTTTTCTACTTGTTTTAAATGTTTTTGAGTACTTATTTAAAGGTTGATGAGAAAAAGAACAGATATATACATCTTCTATATTGTTATATACTTCACCGAATTTAAAATGGATCAGAATTGATTTATAGTTTAATGGATGAGTACATACTTAATTGTTATTTTCTCTTAGGTGTAGACTGGAATAATTTGATTTATAGAAAAACTGCGCTATTTTAATAATCGCCTACCATTCTATATTTGGTTCTTCTTTATTGATAATCAAATAAATGGAGAAGAACTACATGTTAAAGTGCTTTGTTGAGGATAACATTTGTTACCACTAAAAGATTCATACCTTCAATAGTCTTTGTTAGCAAAGATGCATGAAGACACTTTTTAGTCAAATTATGCTGTATATGGATTCCTTCTACTTGTAAAATTAATTTATTACAGAGTCAGCCTTCTAGATAGAGAGCAAATTTATGTAGATTGTTATAATAGGTTGTCTCTTCACTCTAAATCTGGTTGAAATATGCCCACTTTGCTTGCCTTGGTGAAATGAATGTAATATTCAGTTCAGTGTGTTATCTTATTAGTATGTTTAAATTTTAAAATGTTCCTGAATGTGAAGCATTGTTTTTCCTGAAAATGTGGTGTAGGAAGGTTTTGCTCTGAGAACAGAATTTGAAAAGAGAAGCATGGAGGCTCCAGCACTTCCTCGAGGGCAGTTAGTCGAAACAGAAGCTGATGATCAACGATTTTTGTTGAATTTTATAACAGGGTACTATTTGGGGCCCGATGTTCAAACTGATATTCCAAGACGAGCTATCTTGCAGAGGCTTGAGCAAGGTATTCCCCAATACGAGTCCACGGATTTGGGCTCATCAGTTCTCACTCTTCCGGAATTGGAGTGCTTGTACGGTTTCATCTGGAAAGATGCACATCCAAGTGCAGTTTTAAAAGAACCCTCTCTACACCAGTATTTCAGTAATAAATTACCACCACCTAGGTCTGGTTCACTTGGAGATACTAGGCAATTCCATGTTTTTTTCCCACTGGAGAGACATCCACAAGAAAGACATGGAAGGAATTCTAAGACTTTCAAAGGAATTATAATTATGAATGACCCAGACACCTCCCACATCAAACCTACTGCTCTGGAGAGGTTCAAGCAGTGGCGGATCTAAGACCTTCTGCTAGGAGGGTCAAGAATATTATACATCCACAAAAAAAAAAAAAAAAAAAATGTTATACATTAAACACCTCTAGAAAACTCTCATTTCATGTAAAATAGACTTTAGTTAAAAATAAATATAAACAAGAGTTGATATAAACAAAAAAATAAATAAGTAATTACTGCAAAAATTTGTCTATTTCAAATTTTCAATTCATATGTTATGTTTTGTTTTTTTAATTCACAATTTATTGATAAAGAAACCACAAACAATTCTGAACAACATCCCATGAGATGGTACCATCAGAATACGAGACCCCAACCAACTCGACCCAATTACAAGAGTATGCAACCAGACAAAATTTGCACCTTTGCCCCTAAAACATCATGTTAAAGACCAAAATTCGAATAGATTTGAATGGATGAACAAGAAAAAGGAGATTGTTGGTTGAATTTTTTTTTTTCCCGATACAACTCAAATTTAATATTTTTTAGACGGTGGGCAAAAAAATACACATAAAAGAATTGTAATTTTCTATTATGTACATAAATGTTAAGATTTTTAACATTTTATTTATGTAAGATCTTCCAGATCTTTATAAAATCCAAGAAAATTTGCGATAACCCCCCAGATTGTGGTCACTTTTGGCGAAAACCCCCTAATTCTATCATTTTTGGCGTAAACCCCTCTTTCTGTAAAACTCTTGCCCATTTTACCCTTGACTCATACTATTTGACTAAACCCCCAAATTTGAATTAATAGAAGTTATCAAACAGCAGTTAACTTCGTTAACAGAACATGTATTTGAGTAAACCCCATCGAAAAGTAAAAAACTTAAAATATATTTGTTTTAGATGGTGCCATTGGATATTGGATGAGACAATGTGGTCTAAAGGGAGCCGTTGGATGGTTGACACGTTGACCAAAATTTTAAAAAAAATTAATTTTTTTTTTTTACAGTTTTTAACTTTCAGGGGGGTTTTCGCAAATACTTGTTCTGTTAACGGAAGTTAACGGTTGTTTGTTAACTTTTGTTAATTCAAATTTGAGGGGTTTAGTCAAATAAAATGAGTCAGGGGTAAACTGGGCAATTGGGGGGTTGGGAGGTTAACGCCAAAAATGACAGAATTAGGGGGTTTTCGCCAAGTGTGACCACAAACTGGGGGGTTATCGCCAATTTTCCCATAAAATCCTTAAATTATGGGAATGAAAAACAATTTAACATATATTACTTTATTAGAAGATACAAATATACAATGTAGTATTTTTGGCAATAAATATACTTAAAAAAATTAAAAACTGAACATATATAGTAGAAAATTTGCAAAAATTTAGGGGTGTCAAGTGATACCCCATGACCCCCCTTAGATCCGCCACTGGGTTCAAGTTACTAACTGGTCGAATAAATTTGGAGGACTTCGAAGTATACTGTGCAGCAAGAAGAGATGAGAAAAACAAAAAGAAAATGAAACGTCGTGAGGACTCTGCAAAGAAGAGAGCTCAGCCAATGGAACCACTGTTTGTACAGCCACTTAGAATGCTGCCTCTTGATGAACCGTTGGCTATTTGCTATCAAGGTAACGGGATAAATTCTGCAGAAGCCGGTAATGGGGATTCACAACACTTCTCAGAGGAAGCCAATAATGGGGATTCACAACACTTTTCAGAGCCATCTTTTGTTTATGCCGGAACAGCTGAAGGAGAGAGATCGGGACCACCTGTTGGTCAATTCGACATCGAGGCTTATTTTTGTCGAGTGTCTCTACCTGGTGTAAAGTCAGATTAAAGTAATCTTTCCATCCTCTTTTTTTTTTTTCTTAAGTAAAAACCGACTATTATATTTATTGCAGTAGTATATATTCAAAAACTATACCAATTAGGTTATAAATATCAATATTACTACTGGACTACAAGGCTAATCCATTTTGGTGGCATGGATGTTTTATGATAAGATTTACAGTAAATAAGACCAGAACTTTTTTATCTTTGCAGATGGTGGAAAGCTGGAATGTGTAGTTTCCCCCAGTGGACAGGTGACTATAAAAGGTTTTACTATGACAGGTGAAGATTATGTTCGGAAAGGTGAGCAGATCTTCGAGATGTTGACCAAACACTTAGCCCCATGTGGTGAATTCTCAATCTCGTTTAAGCTTCCTGGAGCTGTTGAGAGTAGAGCCTATACATGTAATTTTAAAGATGGCTTGTTGGAGTTCATGGTGGGCAAACGCTTGCCTATGGCCAAACGCCCAAGAACATACAACTTTTAAGGCAGTTGGCTTATTGTTCAAAATTCAGATAATACAAGCTTACACAAAGTATATGTAGAGGTGTCTATAAGGGTTTTCTTCTCTGTTAGTTGTCTGTCATTAATGGATTACTAGTGCCTTACACTAATTTATTAAATCGTATAAGTAAATCCATTATTCTCGTTGTGGTTTGTTAATTTAATTATTTGTTTAATTATTGGGGGATTTTTAGACTTAACCCCCCTTTTATGGTCATGTTTTGCGTAAACCCCTCTATTTGTCCAAGTTTGGACTTTACTCCCTCTTCATCTACTTCTGTCAAATTTAACGTCTATTTTTATTTTGCCTTCCTAAAATACTCCTCTCTCATACTTTTAGGGGGTAAGTCTAAAGCAGCAATCGAGGACATTTTGGGAAGTTAGAAACAAAATTGACGTTAAATTTGACAGAAACGGGCGGAGATGGGTTAAAGTCCAAACTTGGACAAATGGGGGGGGGGGGGGTTACTCAAATCGTGACCATAATAGAGGGGGTTAAGTCTAAAAATCCCAATTATTGGGCTTTTTGTTCATATAAAATTCAGTCCATAAATAAAAATATATTAAATTACAATAAAACTATTACTTAAAAAGTATTATATAAATTTACCAAAAAACCATGATTAAAAAGGTATTTTAGTCTGAATTAGGTGACAAAATTCTAAAGCTCAATTCTCATTGACCTGACTTGCCCCTAAAATTTATTCAGGTTTATAATAGTAGTATAGATATCCCTTATTTTTAACATATCAATAAATTTCTATTTATCGAAAGTAAATGAATAGAGTAATGTCGTTTAGCACTATTATGCACACACCATCCTGATTCATATTAGACAACTACAATGAGGAAGTGAAATTGGCCAGCTCAACTCCATTGGAGAATTTTTATAGTTGCTCCAAAAGAATTTGAAAACCATATTACACATTGAAACCATGAAAGCAAGCAAATGAAACCATGAAGTGAAATGATCAGTCTGTCAAGTTAGTTTGCATGTGTGTGTGTGTAAGAGTAAGACTGTAAGGAATAAAAAGGAACTAACAGAGTTAGTGGGGGGTCAGGGAGTTACATTTACGGCAGTTATATATGCAACTTTAAAAAAATTCATAAAAGAATACACAACCATTTTCAAAACCCCACTACACATTCCACTTCAGAACATTTTAGATAAAGAAAGTATTCAAAACAAATATGAGAAATGAAGTGAAGATCAAAGTTTTCTTGATTTGCTTCATTTGTCTGGATTTTGGTATAATAGAAGGAAGAACAAGAAAAGAAGAACATATGATTAAAGGAGAAGAAGGATTGAGGAAAAGTACTACAGTAGGACTGGAAACAGGTATCAGTACATCATCAAAGTATCAAGAAGGTTCAGTTGGAACAACTGGGACGCTGAACAATCAAGGGGGTGCAGCAGGATGTGCAGGTTCATCATCAAAGCAATGTGGCTCAAATAGTACTTTTGATGTTAAGAGCTTTGGTGCTCATGGGGATGGACGAAAAGACGATAGTAATGTTAGTTCTTTCCACTTTTAGGTTTTTTTTTCTTTCTTTTTTTCAACTTTTCGATCGATATGTTCTGCTAGAAGATCCTAATAGGAATTTAACAGTTATTTTAGTCAGTTACATCATTCTGCTGGTTTTTGTTCATCACTACTTTGTGCAATTGAACAAAATTATTTTGACTCTTACCATGCATTTAACATGTGTTGGTTTACAACTTTAAGGCCTTCCAATCGGCTTGGGAAGCAGCTTGTGGGTCGAAACGTAACGCAAACCTTGTGATACCCAGAGGAACATATCTAATTGGGCCAATCACATTTTCAGGACCCTGCGACAGCGTAAAATCTCTAACGATTCATATGCAGGCAAGATTCTCATAATGTCATCAACAATTTATCAAAATGGTTAGTATATGTTCATCTAATCGGTTTGTTTTCTTGGTTTATTCTGCAGGGTTTATTGAAGGCACCAAAGGACTTGAGAAGGTTTGGACCTTCAACTGATTGGATTGTGTTTGGATGGGTGGAAGGATTGACTTTGACTGGTAATGGGACATTTGATGGCCAAGGTGCTTCATCTTGGCCTTATAATAACTGCTCAACCAACAAAAATTGCAAACTTCTTCCCAGTGTAAGTAATATAATTCTTATGAGTTGATTTAAGAAAAAAAAAATTAACCTACTAAGAATTGGGGAAAATGTCAAGTACGCTAGACTTGATGAACATGGATATGTATGGAGGCAACACTTAGGCACTTAGGTATGAAGCTCTGTCCCTTCCTTAGTGCATAACACAATTAGTCCGGGAAATTATAAACATTAAATAAGATTACGTACAACAGTGGTCGTGGTATCACCTTGTTGATGTGGGGGACTGGGGGAGTATAGTTCGATATATATTTCTGTCTTTAAGTAGAAGATACAATGGATGAATTGGACTACTTTGTGTTGGTAGAATTTTTTAGCTTGATCATGCACTCGATCAGCTGAGTTTTGAGTTAGTCCTCTGGTTTTGGTACCTTATGAGTTGAAATTGTTTTCATCCAGTTTGAAATTATTTCATGTTTACAGAATGTGAAGTTTGTGTCGATGACAAAAACTAGACTGAGAGGGATCACTTCCACAAACAGCAAGTTCTTCCACATTGTTTTACTAGATTGCAATGACTTTCATGGGACTGGGATCAAAATCAGAGCTCCAGCCAACAGTCCTAACACAGATGGTATTCACATTGAGCGATCCGCTAGTGTTTCAGTGTCTCATTCAGTCATTGGCACGGGCGACGACTGTATCTCTATTGGACAAGGGAATTCTCACATCACCATCGCTGGCATCAGTTGCGGACCAGGCCATGGCATCAGGTCTATTTGATACGTACTTAATGCTGAATTTTCCATTGCTTGATTTGCATCCACACCATTAATTGATGGACCGAGACTATATATTGTACCATACATTCCATATATTCATATGAGATCTACTATAGTTCTAATAATTAATCTCAAAATGCCTTTCTTAATTGTAGTGTGGGTAGCTTGGGAAGATATCCAAATGAAGGAGATGTAAAAGGACTTCTTGTTGAAGACTGCACTATTTCAGGGACATCAAATGGTATTCGGATCAAGACATGGGCAAACTCACATCCAAGCGCTGCTTCAAATATGACGTTCAAAGATATTGTCATGAACAATGTCTCTAATCCTATCATAATCGACCAGACCTATTGTCCGTATTCCTCTTGTTCTTCTCTTGTAAGTTTAGTGCATAAACAATTTTAGGGACTCATTATTAGGTGATAGATTAAGTAGTTTTAAACTTTTGATAACCATTGATTGGACATGCAGGTGCCTTCCCGTGTGAAGCTAAGTGACATATTCTTCCAGAACATAAAAGGGACATCGTCCTCAAATGTTGCAGTAACATTAGAATGTAGTGAAGGAGCTCCATGTCAAAATGTAAATCTTGAAGACGTACACTTGGACCTCTCAGGAGGTGGGAATGTTGCTAAATCATTGTGTCAAAATGTTCAAGCAAAATACAGTGGGACACAAATTCCCCCACCATGTGAATGATACTGAGCATTCTTGACAATGTAGGCCAAGGGGATAATAAAAGACTGGCTGTGAGTTCCATTTCAGACGTTCTTCCCTTTACGATGTACCTTTCTTTGTGCATGGTAATCCTTCTACCAAAATTTTCTTTTGTAATCATGGTAACCGAACATTTTCCCTCTACAGATTTTTTTTCCTCCATTGAGTTTAATGAAGAACTCAACTAGTCGTACGCAAATAATATATTCATGAAAAACGCTATCTGAATTGATACTGGCAGGTCTCATGCATGATCTTCAAGAGCCTTCCTGCCTGATAGGAAACTTCTTAATTATTAAAAAATATCATATGCACGTATAAGGGTGAATAGAAGATTAGTTTACAAATGGCGACTTCTAAGAGTAAATCTATCTAGTACCAACAAAGTTTAATATGATTGATTTTTCATCATACTATAAGATATCTGTTCATTTGACGCAATATAATAACATATAATCTTCAAAGAAGAAGAAAGGATAACTATGTATCGATCTTCCGGGCAGGACAACAAGTCAAAATCTGTTCTTGAGTAGAGCTATTACTTAACTTGACAATCTGTCATTTTCGATTGAGAAATATTCACGCGGAATGCTTTGTACATCATTCACAGGTCACTACAAATCTTTTATGATATGCTCTTAGCATTGCTTCCATTGGTTCCCCTGTGATTTAAAAACACACTCTCCTTCCCTTGATGGACAGAAAACTGAAGAAAATTAAGTTAAAAATATAATAATTGTTCCTTTCTCAGATGGAAACAACTCTAATACTCCAAAAACTATGTAACAAAAATAACATTTGACGAGAAACCCATTGTGAGTACAGAGTGACAGAGTCTCTATCACATTGGCAACAAAAAAGAAAAGAATATATTGAAGAACTTAAGAACAAATTAAATGAACCTTCATGGTATATTCTGTGAATCATGAATCATCCCAATATCCTAATCAACATTAGCTCCTATAAATAGTCCTGTTTCTTACACAAAGTTGATTGTTTAGAACTTGATATAGTCTCTCCCCAATGGCTTTAAAAGTTCTTTCAGCTCTTGATAGTGCGAAAACGCAGTATTACCATTTCAAAGCAATCATAATAGCGGGCATGGGCCTCTTTAGTGATGCCTATGATCTGTTCTGCATTCCACCCATAATGAAACTTATTGGGAGGATTTACTATGATTACGAATCAGAACATCATGAGCGAGGAGTGACTCCTCCATCTGTTATCTGCATATCGATCGCAATTGCCTTATTAGGGGCAGTTTTAGGCCAACTTGTGTTTGGCTGGCTTGGTGATAAAATTGGTAGAAGGAGAGTATATGGACTAACTCTCATGCTAATGGTTTTCAGCTCAATAGGCTGTGGTTTCTCTATATGCCGTTCTAAGAAATGTGTAATAGGAACTCTCTGCTTCTTCCGGTTCTTGCTTGGTTTTGGGGTAGGAGGGGATTATCCAATCTCTGCTACAATCATGTCTGAGTTTGCTAATAAGAGGACACGTGGTTCGTTTATAGCTGCAGTTTTCTCAATGCAGGGTATTGGTATTGTCGTGAGCTCACTTGTTACTATTGTGGTTTGCACAATTTTTAAACATGCATCCAAAGCAACAAGTGGTGAAACACCTGATGAAGCAGATTTGGCTTGGAGGTTAATTCTGATATTTGGTTTCGTACCAGCTGCATTGACTTACTATTGGAGGATGATGATGCCAGAAACTGCTAGGTATGTATGATCAGGCCACATCTACTTACGCCACGAATTTACTATCCATAACTAACTATGACTGGCATTCCATTTTTCAATATTATTTTCGGAAAGGTGTATCGAATCTTCTTTATTTTTAATACCAACCATTTAACCATACCCTATATGTATAAATCATTTGATAGGGACTTCATGGCCTGCTATGATCTATTGGCTTATCTGGAGAAGTTCTATCTTTGAAATTAAATTAATAAACCACATACATTTTTGATTGTTCAATGATATAATTGCATGCTGTTCTTTCATAATATATAGTACACTAGTACACTATACTATATCTTCCAGTTTGTTTAATATATATTAGTATAAATCCATCTCTTGTGTTTTGCAGATATACAGCTTTGGTGGAGCAAAATCTTAGTCAAGCTGTGAAGGATATGGAGAAAGTATTAGATGTTCAGATTGCAGAAGAGTTCGACATGGTACCTATAACACCCTCTTATGGACTTATCTCTAAGCAGTTCATTTGGAACCATGGACGAGATCTGTTTGCATCATCAGCTTCATGGTTCCTTGTTGATGTCGTATTTTATAGTAGTAATCTCTTTCAGTCTGAAATTCTTAAAGACGATGACAAACCTACACAAGCAAATCTCTTGGTCAAACTTGAACGAATAAATCTCTACCAAGAAGCCATTAATGTTGCAAAATTTCAAGCATTCTTCACAATTTGTTCCATTATACCAGGATACTGGGCCACTGTGTTCTTCATTGATCGAATTGGACGTGTCAAAATTCAAATTATGGGATTCTTTGGTATGGCCATTTGCTTGTTAGGTCTTGGAATACCTTTCCACAGTGTGTGGGAAACTCGCAATAAGTACACCAATATAGGATTCTATATCCTCTTTGGCCTCACATTTTTCTTCTCCAATTTTGGGCCAAATACAACAACATTTATCGTGCCAGCTGAGTTATTTCCCGCAAGGTTTCGGTCTACATGTCATGGTATCTCAGGAGCTGCTGGGAAAATTGGAGCAATAATAGGTTCAGTTGGATTTCTTTTAGCTTCCCAGAATAAAGACGCAACGAAAGTTGATAAAGGTTATACCAAAGGTATTGGCATGACTAATGCACTCGTGATTCTTAGTGCAAATTGTGTCTTAGGGATGATTGTGACATATTTCTTTACTCGCGAAACAATGGGAAGGTCACTAGAGGAGAATGAGAATCAAAATGAAGAGGAAGAAACAGGTCAGGTGAGTTTCCTTAGATGTTTCACCAGTCCAAGAGAAATGTCTGATCATGCCTCTACAGTTGCAGTTATTGCTTAAACGGGGTAGCGCTAATGGGGGAAAGCCTACCAATTTCCTTGTCATATACTGAGTATTTTCTTAAATGTACGTGTTCCAGTGTGTGCGACTTACCTTTCAAATTGTTGTAAATAATATATTAAAAGCATACTATTATTGTTTGTGTATATCAGGTTTAATTTTAATTTCTTTCTACATTTTTCGACAACGGCTTGCCTTATACGTGGATCTTGATGACATGCATATTGTGATCGCAGTGGTTTGAAACTATGTGCGAAACAGTTATAATGACAAACAATGTAGAGTACAGTACTGATCCGCACCCCCCCCCCCCCCCCCCTCTCAACTCAGATTCCTGGATCCGTCGTCCTCATCCAAAGAACTTCCATCACAATAACCACAAAACTGCATGGATCTGTTCTTACGCTGCGTGCAGTACCTGTTAGAGAAACAGGTCTGACAGACCCTGTCAGACCATTTCCTTGATTGAATGAACTAAGTGTGAAAAACACTTAGTCCCACATGAGTTGTGGGAAGTGAGTAAAGATGTATAAATACAAAATAATAACACTAAGGGTGTAGCCCTTTGGGTTACCAAGTTTTCGCGCGATAGCGCAAGGCTATACACTTAGTGGTCCACCACACACGCGCCGCCGCCGCCGTCCGACGGGCTCGGGCTCGGTGGTGGTTGACAGGTTATCTTATCTTTTTGGTGTGAACGGGTTCACAGGATCATGTTACATCTTTGCCTTAATAGATGTGTCTGTTAAAAAATGAAACAGTACATAGATGTGTCTGTTAAAAAATGAAACAGTACGTCCCTTGGGCCTTAAACGTTTCATAAGTCTGCCAAGAGTTGCACCTGTAGAGAAAAGAGTTATGTTTATATGTCGATGACATGCTCATTTTCGGGACTAATAATGAAGTTATTATGTCTACGAAAAAGATGCTCAAAAACAACTTTGAAGTGAAAGATCTAGGTGTGGCAGATGTTATCTTGGGAATTAAGATAATTAGAACACCTAATGGAATTGGGCTATCTCAAACTCATTATATTGGAAAAATGATAGAGAGGTTCAAACATCATGGAATTAAAAAGACAAATACACATTTTGTTCCAAATATGGTGTTACATAAAAATCATGGTCCTATCATTGATCAACTCGAGTACTCTCGAATCATTGGTAGTTTAATGTACGTCAAGAACTGTACAAGACCAGATATTGCCTATGCAGTTGGTAAACTAAGTCGGTTTACTAGTAATCCAGGCCAAAAACACTGGAATGCTCTTCTGCGAGTATTAGGGTATTTAAAAGATACACCTAATTATACCTTACACTATGGAAGATATCCAAGTGTTGTTGAAGGTTATACTGATGCAAATTGGATTTCTGATTCAAGAGAATCCAAGGCAACCAGTGGGTATGTGTTTACTTTGGGAGGTGGTGCAGTATCACGGCGATCTGCAAAACAAACTTGCATAGCAAGATCCACAATGGAATCTGAATTCATAGCTTTAGATAAAGCAGGTGAAGAAGCTGAGTGGCTTAGGGGTTTCTTAGAAGACATCCCATTATGGCCGAAACCGGTGTCGACCATATGTATCCATTGTGACAATCAAGCAGCTCTAGGAAGAGCTCAAAGCTTTATGTATAACGGTAAATCACGACATATACGTCGTAGACATAATACCGTGAAGCAGTTACTCTCACATGGAGTCATCTCCATTGATTATGTGAAGTCAAAAGATAACCTTGCGGATCCATTTACTAAAGGTTTATCTAGAGAGAAAATTGACTGTGCATCGAGGGGAATGGGGCTAACGCCTCAATAACCACGAGTTACCTTATACGGAAACCTAACCTAACGACTGGAGATCCCACGGACTAGGTTCAACAGGACAACCAGTTCTGAGTAACTCACCAGGAGCACTTGGGAGAATTTTCTCTATCCCATTCCCATGATGCAACAAGTGCAACCTACAGTGTCGTTCAGGCTAAGCTATGCTTTTAATGACGCCTATATCTTGTGAAATACAAGTGGGGTATAGTAGGATACCCTTAAAATAGGAGCGGTCACCTATGTTAGTGAGAGCTGGGTCGGCTCTATGAGATTTCTTAAAGGCAGAACATCTCTAGTAGCACTCGCAGAACCTAAGATTGTTCAGGGCCAAAATGAACACAACCGAGAATTAAACAAGAATCGGGATAACATTGTGCATGGCTTATTGTCTTGGTTTATACCAACAGCTGACAGTTCAAGATGAAATATTTCACTGATTAGCTAAGTAAATCCGATAGGTCTATGCTACGGAAGGTTCAAAGTGAAATATCTACCTATCCCGAGGCAATGTTGTTCCAACATACTCTTCGAAGAAGCTTTTTTGAGAATGTGTAGACGGATTTCATTCAATGTGGGGGATTGTTAGAGAAACAGGTCTGACAGACCCTGTCAGACCATTTCCTTGATTGAATGAACTAAGTGTGAAAAACACTTAGTCCCACATGAGTTGTGGGAAGTGAGTAAAGATGTATAAATACAAAATAATAACACTAAGGGTGTAGCCCTTTGGGTTACCAAGTTTTCGCGCGATAGCGCAAGGCTATACACTTAGTGGTCCACCACACGCGCGCGCCGCCGCCGCCGTCCGTCCGACCGGCCGGCTCGGGCTCGGGCTCGGGCTATGTGGTGGTTGATAAGTTATCTTATCTTTTTGGTCCACCACTTATTTAATTAAGTTGTGAACGGGTTCACAGGATCATGTTACATCTTTGCCTTAATAGATGTGTCTGTTAAAAAATGAAACAGTACGTCCCTTGGGCCTTAAACGTTTCATAAGTCTGCCAAGAGTTGCACCTGTTGAGAAAAGACGTTTTCCAACAGGTGCGTGTCTGTTGTGAACAGGCACGACTTAGCCTATAAATTGCGTGTTGTTCTGGCCAGTAAGCACACAATCAATACAGACTAAGTCTGCTTCTCTTTCTCTCTCTCTAAAGTATTCGAAGGTTCTTCTTGTTTGTTCGCCAGAACTCTGCTATTACAGTGCAGTCTAGCAGAGTGTAGAACAGTTGTATCTTGGGAGACTATCGTCCAGTACCTGTGTGCACCAGTAGCAGGGACGTAATATTGTCTTAAGGATATTGCTTCGGCAAGCCTCTGTTCATCTCCTTAATCCTTCATACGGTGTAGTAAGTGTTACTGTTTTGTTGAATTCAATTAATAAATATATTACTTGTTTTTCTGTTCTAGTGTATTTTCATTTCTGTAATTCGTGTAAACTGTATTCCTGAGTTCACACATAATAATACCAACAGTACCTCACATGAATCGGAATTTTCATTGACATGGGGATGGTGGCCTTTATTTGCGATACATTCTAGTATCTATATATATCTTCTTGAGTTTCTGCAACATGCAGATGACATACATAACTGTGGTCATTGCCAGGATGTGGAACAAGGCCACGACATATCTTGGCACACAAGTTGGAGCTTGCAGCAGGAATAACACATCTCCATCGTGTATCAATCTAAGAGGTTTGGGGCCTATACCTGGTTCTTTCCATGAGATCACAGTGAATGGCTGCGCACAGATCTTTGAAATGCAGATGTTGGTGAATTTCATGAATGGAACTTCCCTTGAAATTACTTCGGTAGAAATTTTACATTGCATGGTTCAGGTATTCCATCATCAAAGAAGATAACTTCGTCCTTCAGGATCTTACTAGTTACTTCAATAACCCTAGAACCCAAAATTGGAACTGGGAAGGAACCCAAAACCTAGTTAATGGTGAATGTGACCAGCCATGTCATGACTCATGATGCAAGATTGGTTCAACAAGACAACAAGTATTTTAATCTGTATACCTCATGCTAAAAGTAATATGGCAGAGTTCACTATAGCATTAGGTTGTTTGAAGATGCTGACTATGTGTAGACAAGGCAATGTTATTTATGGAAATATGGACTTACAATTGGTTCACAGGGCACTTATTAGTGCTGTAGAAGAGCTTCAGTGGACCTTGACGGACATTCTATCTGACATCAAAAATAGTTTGGAATTACAGAGAGGTACGTGAATGATCAATGTGCTGATGTACTTGTAGGTTTTGCTTCAAAGATGGCTTATAGTAATAAATCTTCATGGCCGGCCAGTTAACAGAGTGGCCCTCACATATGGTCTATGTGCTGCCTAATTAGTAATTATTGTTTTGGTTGGTGGCATTTTTAAAGAAATTTTTTTGTAATGATATATATCTTACTAATGTTAGGTATTTTTGAGTGGTAGATTTGTACATGAATAAAAGTATAAACCCTACTCAAATCCACATCTTTTTTGTTTTTGAGAAATTAAAATTTTTATTAAACTTGGCACACAAATCAGCGTGCTTAAACGCACCGTCAGTTCAAAGGAAAAAGCCCATACAAGTCTGTATCCACATCTTTAACATTGCAGTTACAGACGTTTATAGACTCGTTCACATAACCAGACAGCTTTCCCTGGATACAGACCTGTCGTCAGACCCCCCCCCCCATGAAGCCAGCAACTGCACTTGTAATCTTGTATATCAACCACAGAGATGACCCTCTGTAGTCTGTACTGTATTCCCCTCTGTTAGGCTGTCTCTGTCTCCAGTGATCGAGTTAGCACAATCCAGCAGCAGCTCAGTCACCCTGTGTCCCTTCTTCAGTGCTGCCCTACTCAAATACACATTGAACCATAGTTTAAATTTCCGAATCCGGGCGAAATTTTGGAATCAGAATGTCGGCAAGATCTCCTTTAAAAATCATTATAAGCCGCGAAATTTCCCTATATTTGGAATTTTCACGGTATATTCCCAAGAATAACTGGACAACTAGAGTGTCTCTTTGGTTTGCACGGAAGCAAACCGTTAAAAAAGCATTTCTCTTTCTCTTTTTGTTTTTCCCGGTTACATCTTTTCTTTCCTTCTCCGCACGAGCACACAAATACACCACTCTAGATTCTAGAAGGCTCGTCATCCTTTATTCGTTTTACTTCGCGTGCACGTTCGCTCTCGATTCTCTCGACCTTCTGATCTACAGAAGAGACGAGAGAGAGAGAGAGAGAGAGATTTGTCGAGATCATGGAAACTTGTTCAGAAATGGTAGCATTTCCACAATTAATAACTCCAATTGAATCTAACTACAGAGCTTGTACTATTCCTTATAGATTTCCATCTGATAATCCTCGAAAAGCTACTCCAACTGAGATTTCTTGGATCAATCTCTTCTTGAACTCTGTTCCTTCTTTTAGGTTTGTTCACTGCTCAATTGATCATTTGCAAGTTTTATTTTAGGGTTTCTACTTGATTTTATAACTAGTTAGTTTGATGTAGTAGTTGCATTTTCTTTTCTTTTTTTGTTGATTTTAGATAGAACAATTATGAAATCAAAGACCTGGAAATAATAATTTTAATGACTCACTTTAGTAGTAGTAGCTCAGTTTCCAGCATATTATTTATTTCAGTCAATATAGTAGTGTATATTCTCATATGTTGGAGTATTTCATTTGAAATTGCAATTTACGCCGCAAATTGAACAAAATTTTCATTCTCTAAGCAGAAACTTATATAGAGAAGATAAGGGAGCTGTTTTTTTTGTTTACTTTGATTGTAAAATTGAATAATTTCATGAGATAGAAAAAGTTCCATTTTACTTTTCTATTTGCTTGAAAATTCTCTTATGAGAGTTCATGAAGATGTGAAATTAATTAATCTCTTCAAAGTTCTTCCGCTACAAACTTTAGCTTATTGCTTTGTTCAAATTGTCTTTTGTGATCAAACATGAATTATTAATTTGTTTTCGATAGTTGTGTACAGTGTACTGCATTAAACAAGTATGATAACGAGTTAGACACTTTATTACTTTAATATAGTAAAAAGGGCCCTTTGAATGAATTGATTTCATACAAGCCAAAACTGAAATTTGTTGGTGATTGTCTTTTTATATTCACCATTAGATTTGTGTTCACAAGAATTTTTTTTTTTTTTTTTTTGGCTATAGTGATATGATGTATGTATTTAAATTCATAACCCTCTTTCAATAGGTGCATGAATGAATTTATCCTTGGCATAAGCTTACCATCGAATCATATCTATATGACTATATGGTTCCCATGAGTGTGTGCAGGGATGGGTGGGAAAATAGAGGAAAATAGAAGCAAGATCGATTCCACAAGGGAGCAAGGGATACCCTTAGAAACAATCGAGTAGCAAACTAAGGCCAAAAACATTTTTACAATCAGTTCCCAGTAAAAATCATAACTTCTTGAAACTAGGTTTCAATAAGCATCATTGGCCTGGGTTTTTCAGAATATGTATTTTATAGTTTCCACTAGGGTTTGTTCTGTTGTTGTTACCTTTTGTAGAAGTGTCTCTTACTGAGGGGGCATATCCCTCCGTTTTTAGATGGAATTGAGCTTTGCTTACAATGATCAGGCCTTGTTCTGGTTCATGCATTAGTGTCCAGTCTTCATGACGCCATGACCCTTTCTTTTATACTAATGATAATTATTATCTTTCTCAACTTTGTGAGACTCTTAGTGGTGCTTCAATTTGTATTCTCTCGATTAAACCAAAGAGGTGAAAAAAACTGCATATCTACTGTTAGTTTGTCAAGAATCAATCGATATAAAATACTGTTTTAGATATTATCAAGCATTATATCATAGATATAAACATACTAACTACTGTTACTAAAAAAAAAAGACTTCCATTCACACAAGGCAAAGATTAAATGTACTGGTGATTGTCTTTTCACTTTCATCATGAGATTTGTGCTCACAAGAATTCGTTTTTATTTTATTTTCGGATATAGTGATATGATGTATGTAATTAAATTTGTAACTCTCTTTCATTAGGAGTGACAATGATACTATCCCTGACATGAACTTAAGGATACCCTTAACAACAACCAAATAGCAAAATAAAGTAAAAAAAAAAAACTTTACAATCAGTTCCCAGTAAAATATAATATTTCTTGAACCCAGGTTTCAATAAGAATATAAAAATCATTGGCCTGGGTTTTTCGAAATATATATTTTTTAACATGCCACTAGGGTGTATTATGCCGTTGTTTGCTTTTGTAGCAGTGTCTCTCACTACGAGAGCATTTCCCTCTTTTTTTTAGGTGGAAATGCTCTTTGTCTACTATGATCAGGCCTTGTTCTGGTCTATGCATTAGTGTCCAGTCTCCATGACCCTTTCTTCTAAAATAAGAGTTATACACTTATACTGATGACAACTATTATCATTCTGAATTTGATGAGACTTCTACTGGTGTTTCAATTTATATTCTCTCGATTATACGAAAGAGGTGAAAAGATTGTATATTTACTTTTAATTTGTCAGGAGTCAGCTGACATAAACATATTGTTTTAGACATTAACAAGCATTATATAGTGCTCACCTAGCTATAACATACTGATTTGGCAAAAGCGCAATGTGTGTCCATGAAATAATATTTTATTAACAGTTATGGAAATTTTTCTACATAATTTTTTTTTTATTCTCTTTTCCAGGCAACGGGCAGAAAGTGATAGCACTGTTACTGATGCTCCTGCTAAGGCCGAAAAGTTTGCTCAAAGGTACTTCCATATGCATCTAAGCAGTGCACTATCAAAAATTTACTCAATGTATATGCACATTTTAGGAATGAACTCATAATTGACCATATTTTGCATTGAAATACCTAGTAGAGTTAAACGTTAAACTTTCTATAGTTTAAATGTGTATTTTGCCTAAGGTGCAAGGCGTTAGGCAAGCTACACGTTTACGCAAAGTACACACAGGTAGTATTATACAGTAAATTGAAATAAATAATGGTTTAAACGTGTGCAACAATTGTATAAGCAATATAAAGAACAATAAAATACATTTTATAAGTACTCCGCATTGAACAAAATATGACCTGCTGATGTCACAAACTTATGAAAGAAGATCCACCTGGCTTATTTTGTAAACTGTTATTATAGTCTCTGTTATTTAATCAAGTGAGCATGTCCTACACTGGTGCTTCACCAAGGTCCACACTCTACAGTATGCCTTCTGCATTTTATCCCTGGATCAAGGTGCACATAGGTGTATTTTGTTATAGAGCTACCCCACCTTCGCACAAAACACATCTTGTATATTTCAAATAATTGAACTTGAATATTGTACATGACATGTATAAAGTTAAACACCTTTTAGGATGTTATGCCTTCCAACCAGAATGATCAAATCAGTTCAGGCGTAATACCTGCCCTGGTCTTGTTGGTCTGGGTTTAATTTCTTCATACATAATGCTTCTCAATGGGGTAGAAGGTAGATCTCCTACTGGTTTCTGTTCTATGGGGTTGCATCATGACGAGGGATAACACCACCCACTCTTTGACTTGATCGCCCTAAGACCTCTTTTTTGGTACCTCTTGGATGTTGAGTATTTCACATTAGCTCTTGGTTTCTAGTACACTTTGGATTTTTTTTTATTTTTTTTTTTGTGACTCAGCCCCATTAGTGAAGCTTAAAGTCTCTCCGCTAGGAAGAAACACTATTCCCTTGCCTGAGCACTTCCGTTTATATTAGGACACTTGTTTCCTTCTTTGTTTTCATGCTACAATTGTTTGTTTTCGGAATTTCCTACCAAGAAATTAAAATCGACCACATAATTTCTTGGTAGGAATTCACTTTTTGTTTATCTATAATCACATTCTGTTTATGTAACAACGACACTCTATTCTTTTGGGAATTCACCATGTTGGGTCGTATCTCACAGTTTTAAAAAACAAGTGAATTAGATGTCTAATGAAGATTAAATGTCTTATGTGGATTCCTAGAGGCTTGAGAGTTTTGAGAGTTTTTTAGAGGATGATGAAGTTGATGGAGAAGGATAGACCTGAAGTTTTCACTATCCAAAACTAAGGGAGACCAGGCATAAGTTACTTCGTTGTTAGTACTAATTTGGGCAAATCAGGTTGGAGACAAGATTGAAATTGTGAGGATTTTCCAGGAAGCAATTAAGGGTTCAACAGGCAGGGAAATTTGGTGGTATGATAGGTTGTCAGGGGATGTAGATAGGAAGAATCTGTCCTCAGATTTGAGGAGCTAGTTACCAACTGGGAGGGTTGCTATCATTTTTTTCCTGTAACTTTTAGGTTGTGAGGAGCTCCCTCAGTTAACCTCTGTAAGGGTACAAGGTTTAATTAGAGCTAACAGTCTACTTGGTCATACCCACCTTTGGAGTTACCTAGTCTCCAATAGAAAAATCATTACTAAATTTTTAGGGTTGTATCCCATAGCCATTGGTCTTATACCATTGGACCTATGGATCATTGCTTTGATACGACTTGGATGAGAATGGAGTAAAGGGAGATATGATAGTCCTTTATCCTGACAATTAAATGGAACTTGAAGTTATATTTTTGTTTGTCTAGTGTGCTATTTTTCTCACACATCACAAATTTCCATATAAACATACTGAGATGGGACAACAATATGTTAAAGTGTGCGTATCTTACAACTATTGCTCTTCTAACCATTTGAGTTAACAAATTGAGAAGATATCTTTGTTAATATATATTCTGATTAGTTTGGTTTGTTACATCTTATGTCTGGGAAGGTATACAGAGATATTAGAGGATATAAAGAGAGACCCTGAAAGCCATGGTGGACCTCCTGATTGTGTTGTAAGTGAAATATGATAAGAAACCGTTGTTTAGTAATCTACTTTGTTGCTTAGAATGATGCAGTTTCTGAAGTTGTATTGTTTTGGATCATTGTAGCTTCTCTGCAGGCTACGTGAGCAAATCCTTAGAGAATTGGGGTTCAGAGATATATTTAAGAAAGTGAAGGTTAGTTCCAACTTCCAACCATCCAATCTGTGTTTTACATATACTAACTTACTGGTTTCATTTTGTTCCTTTACTCATAAGTGACTTCATTCATTTTATGCATATGAAATGGATTAGGATGAAGAGAATGCTAAGGCTATCTCACTTTTTGAGAATGTGGTCCGGCTAAATGATGCCATTGAAGATGGAAGCAAGCGCTTGGAGAGTTTGGTTAGGGGAATTTTTGCAGGGAACATATTCGATTTGGGTTCTGCACAGGTAGATTAAGTCCTTACTCTAGTATTTCTTATGTGGAGGCAGATGCTTAAGATTTGTTTTAATTAAGCTGTCCGCACTGCATATCTATTAGTTGATTAAACTCTTTATTTTGAATGAACTATACTTTTTTAGAGCATCCGTTTTGAAGATGTGTTTGGAGTTGTTCATTCAAAATCAAGTGATTCAAAATTTCTGCATGGTATCTACTCATGAGAAACACTAGGAAACAACTCTTTGAAGAGTTGGGCAAGGACCACCTTAACAAAGACAAGGTTTTATCTTGAATTGGAAGAACATATATCTGGACATATACAATGTCTGTTGCTCTCTATTCTACTCCTTAAGAGTTGCTTATCAGCTTTTCTTTTTATTCATAACTTTAGAAACTTACTTGCATAGTACACAAATAAAAGCAAAGACACACTTGTTTGCCTAAAGGGTATTTAACATTAATTAGGTGAACCTTCTGGTATATTCGAGTAATGCCTTGAAGAGTGAGAATCTCACAGGGGATACTACCTCAGCTTCAGTCTTATGAACCCAAGGAAGTACAAATAATGAATGGATCTTACAAGAGAAATAAGAACTAAAAACTTTAATGAAGAGGAGAAACTTACCCAGCAAAAGTACTTTGTCAACAAAGCATTGCACCAAATTAAACAGCATAGGTACAAAATGGATGCCCATGGGTGTAAGTATTACCACATTGATACTTGAACATTTTCGTCATGATATGGTCTATTAGCATCTTTGCCTGAATATCCTTGTCATTTCTTCTAGCTATAAACTTGAGACGACTAAGCTTTGTCGTTAAATGATCGCACTCTTACTGTGTTGAGGATGTCATTGTTAACCTTGATACTTATTATATTTTTTTTTATATTATCGTGTGAAGCTGGCAGAGGTATTTGCAAAGGATGGAATGTCCTTTTTGGCCAGTTGTCAAAATCTTGTCCCTCGACCCTGGGTTATTGATGACTTGGATACTTTCACGCTGAAATGGAGTAGGAAATCTTGGAAAAAGGTGAACCAAAATTTTCATCGTAGGTTTTACTAGCTAACTTCCAGCAAAGTAATGTTCATATTCTTGTAGAATTTACATTTTCTTCTGTGAAATTACTATCTCATGTTTTTTCAATGTTTTTCAGGCTATAATTTTTGTTGATAATTCTGGTGCGGATATTATTTTGGGTATCCTTCCCTTTGCAAGAGAGTTGCTTCGACGTGGTACACAGGTTTGTTTTTAGTGGCTACTACTTTCCAACTTAAATACTGAACATTTAAGTTTCACACTTATGGTCAGAGAAAATTTAAAGCTCCAGCATACCCTGTAACTCATCTGTCTTACAACCCTTATCTGCAACATTTTCACATAGTATAATTTGTTGTAAAGTTCGTTGCTCATACAAACAAACTTGTGCAATTGTTTTGACTTAAGCAAATATTGGAAATACCATTTGCTCTGGACTCCTTGCTTTATGTTATTAACAAGGATAAAGCTGATTTGCTTTATTATGATAATTGTTTTGGAATTTTACTTCAGAAGACCAACTCTTCATAATTGTAAGATGTGGGATTTCTAGATATTTATGCATAGTATCTATCGACTGGTGATTTATGTGTGTTTGATGCAGGTTGTTTTAGCAGCCAATGACTTGCCTTCTATCAATGACGTAACATATCCTGAACTTGTTGAGATAATTTCGAAGGTGGTGGAACTATTTTTCAGATCTCTATTATTGTTGTACTTTAGTAGTTAGTTCTGATGTACTTTTCCAATATTTCAGTTGAAAGATGAAAAGGGACAACTCTTTGGTGTTGATACTTTCAATCTTCTGATTGCTAATTCTGGGAATGATTTGCCGGTAAGGGAATGACCTTGTACAAAAATTATTCGTACCACGTATCATTCTACATTCTTACGTGATGAATTTGGCCATTCTTTTTCTGTAGGTCATCGACCTTGCAAGTGTATCACAAGAACTTGCATACTTGGCAAGTGATGCAGACTTAGTAATCCTGGAAGGAATGGTATGTTAATTGTCCTATTAAAGCAGAACATGTTATATTTATTTAAAATTTATCATAGGAAACAAAGATTTGTTATTAAAGAAAGCTTCAAATGATCAGAATTTATCTTAACTATGAATTTGAGCTGAATAGAGTGGTATACTGTTTCAAGTATCTGGAACTATATAATTCAACTTTTGGTTCTTCTTGCAGGGTCGAGGAATAGAGACAAATCTATACGCACAATTTAAATGTGATTCGTTAAAGATTGGAATGGTAAAATTTTCTTAAATTTCCTTTTGTTGTTATGTTATGTCTACAATGCTATCATGAACAAAGTTTTCCTTCCTTAATCAATAAACCTGTTTGGCTAAATCCCTTTTACCTCTTTGGTTTTCTCTTTACAGGTGAAACATCCAGAGGTTGCCCAGTTCCTGGGCGGAAGGCTATATGATTGTGTCTTCAAATACAATGAAGTTGTTAGCGGTTGAAGCATTTGCTAATTTCGGCTAATTTGTTAAAAGCAGCACTTGTCTACATTGTATAAGTTTTGGCCTCTGGTATAAAGCTGTAATCTATATACAGTCTCCTAGTCATAGGTCTTAAGCTACTTTCTACAGTGAATGAGAAATATTAATGAAAATTATTTTCTTACCTTTTTTGAATCAGATTATTCTCTTTTGTTCACTTTTTTTTTCTGTATTGTTAAGATCACTTGGTTTGAGTTTTCTGAAGTTATATTTTGTGCAACATATTAAATTCCCTATTGGCAGATAATATCCATGATGTCAAGTTGTTGACTATATTATGTAGTTGTTCAATTGTTTTGGTAGTACTGTAAATGTCAAACTATACTACTAGTTTATCATACTCAAGGAAGGATATTTAGGATGTGTACCCTCCAGCATGATCATATGCTGTATGAGATCTAGTTTTTAGTTTTTACAGGCTCTAATAGCCTTCAAGTAAATACTTCTGGGCTCATTGCTGCATCCACTGTATTCCTTCATTCCTGAACCTGACAATATCAAAATCAAATGACTGCGTACCTGCATTGATGATTACGCAATCAAATTCATGGGCCTGAATGCCTGGAAAAGAAAATTACATGCTTACCTGGATTCCAGAATGTTTAGCATCTCCAATTCTCCATTCCCCTCCAGCTTTACATCAGTGAGATTCTTGTTGTTCATCAAACTGATACAGCAACCTTCAAAGAAAAGGAAATGTAGCTCAAGTACCGGTTAGGATTACTTAGGATGGCCATCAGGTGAACCAGACTAGCCAAAGAGAACATTGCCTTTCACCTGTTTGGACATCATGATTCAAGTTTAACCACTGGCTGTAATTTTGATGAAAATTCCGAAGAGAGATGTATCTCGAATAAATAGTTATTTTGGTCCCCTAACTTTGCCGAAATTTTCAGTTGAGTCCCCAAAGTTTATATTGGTCAATTTGGTCCCAAATCTTTCGAAGCGTTTACAAAATGGTCATCCGTTATCTTTTTTTTTTTTAATAAATTCTATATATGTTATTGTAAAGATCTTTATGATCTTATTTTGGTCAGGCTTCTATAAAACATTGAATTTATGTGCAACTGAACCTGAAGACACAGAGTTGCCCATTCACAAGTGCTGAAAAATGCACAAAAATAACTTCAAAATGCACATAAATTACATTGGGCAACTCTGGTAAATCTGTTATGCTTGGAAACGGTACAGACCATTTTGCAAACGTTTTGAAAGATTTGGGACCAAATTGAGCAGTTTAAACTTAGAGGACTCAACTGAAAATTTGAGCAAAGTTAGAGGACCAAAATAGCTAATTCATCGATGTATCTCTATCCATGGCTAGCAATTGCAAAGGAACCCAATTGCTGAATGCTAATGTGGGGAACTACTGCCTACACAACTATAACATAGTAAATGTTGGATTTTCAATGTACTGATCAAATAAGTTCCTTTATAATTTTTTGTTACTTGTAGGTTTTGTTCATATCATATCTGTTAAGGCATTTCACAATTTCACTATCTTAGGCTAAACTATACTGTATTGCCATTTTGAACTATGACTTTCATGAAATGTTTTATTCAAATTTCAACATATGAGATTACAGGCTTACAGCATAAGCTTCTTCAAACCAAGAGGAGTTGCAAAATCAAAAAGGAAAATCAACAGAAATAAACCTTCTTCTTGATATCTCACTTCTTTTTAGTGGGATAAGAAGCCATTTTATAAATTCCACATATTCCTTCAGATTTTCCAGTGTTTCTCTTCATCCTTATATATCCTTTTTCTCCCCATTTTGGCCCCCATGAATTCTTCACTATGATGTAATCCACATTCTTCATTGTTCCGTATCCAACAGCTGCTACTCCATGATCCAAATCTGTTCCACAATGTCCATTGAATACCCCCTGTAGATATATCAAAGACGCAAAACGATCTCAGATCAGTTCTTGAAAGTTGATATATATATACATAACTTTACTAGAAAAAAAGATAAAACTTACCCCGCTGTAGAACTGGAAATCTCTACCGGATGCCTCGATTGCAACACTAAGTGGCTGATGAGAAAGTGCTTTCAATAGGCTTTGTTCATCATTCTCAGGCACATCTTCATATCCACTAATGGTTACAACATCCAGTTCTTCCTAAAAACACACAAATAAAAACCAAAACAGTTTATAAAACATATCACATTTTTCAACTTGGCATATGTTTAGGCATGCAAAAACTTATAGAATAGTATAGGTTATAGACTCTATACCTTCTTATCCTCACATCTGCCTTCTTCCATAAGGTATGGATAATCGTCTTCCTTGCGAAGTCCACCATTTTTAACAATAAAAGAGAATGCATAATCCATAAGACCTCCATTACACCCATTGTTAAAAGGTTTGTCGCAGTCAATCAACTCTTGCTCAGACAATGAAGTCAAATTTCCAGTAACAATCTGATTGATTCCTTCTACTGCAGCTACTGTCGAAAATGCCCAGCAACTTCCTGCCAAGTTATCAACAAATATCTTCATAAGTTATACAGAATTTTATGTCAAGTAATTATGGAGAGTGATGCAGGCTTAGTTACTTACCACATTGGCCTTGGTTCTTCACATTAGTAACAGCACCTTTCTTTCTCCAATCAACAGACTTGGGCAAGTCAATGACATCTCCATATCTGAAGTCTGTAGAGGACTCTCTCTTCTTGGGTAAGTCAGTTTTCAATCCAAGATACTTGTTCTTGAACTCTTCATGGCGCAAGTCTGCAAACTCATTCAAACCAAGCCAATAACTAGTAACTTTCTTATTGGTCTCATCAATGTGCTCCAAGTTCTCTTTGAACACCTCAAACCTATGCCACTTCTCTTCTATACTTTTATATGATTTACCATGCTTCGACATCCATGTTTCGAACAAGTCAATGAGCTTATCAATGGAGGTTAAATCCTCGGGCGAATAACCTACAATGGAAAAGTCTCTGGCGACCGCAGAGCCAACAAGGATGGAGGTGATGAAGAGGGAGAGAAGAATAAGCTTAGAAGATGAAGAGATAGCCATCCTTGTTAGAGTGGGATACTAGGAATGGGATGAAAAATGAGTATGGGATAAGTATAGTATATATAGGTTATGTTTCATTTGTTGCTTTAAAGTGAAGTATTTGTATTGTGTAGTAAGAGTATACTGAGTCTTTAAGATTGGTTCTTTTACAGTAGGAGTCTTTCATTCTAAGCATGTTCTTTCTTGGTTGATTTTTTTCTTCATTGCCTATACTCATTGTTGCCAACTTACATCATTTACATCAGTATTTTCCTGCTCACAAAGTAGTGCACTCTTTCACTCCACATTCACTGACTCATTAATCTATGGCCACCATCTTTTGTTGGACCTGCACCCTTCATATGTGATCCAATGGAGAAGATTACTTTATTTTGTGAGCAATGAGGTGGTTTGACATGTGTGAAACCCCACTAATAATTTTTTTTTTTTTTTCACTAAAAACAAATTTTATTGACAAAAGAAGAATTACACAAAGCTAGAGGATCAGAATGAAAGTCGAGACTTGACCCAAGTAATGTCACAGACTCCTCTACATTTTTAAGATCTCCCTGTTGTGTGACAGGAAGCCTAAATATCACAACGTGGCTTCTGGCTTTGTGAAGTTGCCCAAATTGCTAAATTTCATTCTCGTCACTGCCATAGTGCCATGGGCATCTGATTAGCTTTGAGGTATGCAGAAACGAAATAGTAGCATGTGGTTAAAAGCTGTGGAGTTGTGGTCTTCTCCATCGACCATCGCATTGATTAAAAGCATTTCAACTCTCTAGGAAAGATCAACTTTACAATAAAAATTCAAGTGCAGCAATGGCATAGTAAAAAGTTCCAATCCATAATGACTTGGGGAACACCGAACATGTTCATTCAATTAAAAAAAAATTCCACAACCCATCAATATCAAAGTAAATATAAATGTAACTCAATAAACATACTAAATTTTATGACTGAAACTCAACTGGAGACTACAAGGGAAAGAGGATGAAAACAAATACTCCGTATATGGAATTTGGAATTGCACATTCATGAATGCTCCATGATATTGATCAAGAAATGTTGAGCATTATGTAGCTTCATTTGCAATTTAAGCTGTTTCTGCACCATCATCCAAACCATTTGCATTAAGCTCGTTTACTTTGCTAGCTTCTCCTTCATTGTTATAAAAATAATCAAGCAACTAATTACCACAATCATCTGTTGGCATATGATGTGAAGCCCCAAGTAATCTCATGAACTCTGTCTCTGCAGCATCTCCTTGTTGTTTTAGATATAGTAAACAGGCAGCAAGAGTTTCACGACGAGGCATCCACCCTGGTCTTGCCAAAAGTGCTGCTTTTATAGACTCGACAGCTTTAGGAATCTGACTAGCCTCAATGAGTCAATGTACCCAAATGCCAGAATCTCCCATGTAGATGCAAAAGGATTATTTCCTTTCCCCTTCGCCTTGTTAATGAACATTTCAGCCTTCTCCAACTGGTTATTTTTGCAATAAGCAGCAATCATTATGGATGTGCAACAATATTCAATTTTGCATTTGCATTGCATTGGTTTAATCAGGGTTAGTATGTGTTCTCTGAAGGTGTATGTAACCCAAGTACCCAACCACGGGATATATGGATGTGCAGGCTATTTTTAAGCCTGTTTCTGCAAGATTAGAAGTGAGACTAATCCCAAATCCAATCTTTGATTGGTTTGAACTTTGAACCGAGTAAAACGACAAGATACATTTTGATAATTAATGAAACCAATCAATTGGCACAGTAACTTTACTGTGAAACACATCAAGATGCAAAAGTAGAACTGTTTTGCAAATCAATTAGCTGAACTACCATATTCACATCTAGTGTATAATTACATTTTGATTTTTGATAATGAAACCATTCACTTGGCTCTGCTTTGCTCCTTCCCTATTGAGTGCAAATATACGGAAAGTGATACAACCCTGAAACCACAAAACATTATATAATTAGATTTCAATGGACGAGAAAGCCAGGATATCACTATAACATTAAATTGCAATAAGATGAGAAACCAGGGTATTAGTTCACGTGTCCCATATAACTACAAGTTCTTGTAACTTAGACATTCTATAATTTCCTCAGCCCTAATAGGTCAAGCGTGAAACATGTGAAGTAAAATCTGAGTCACCGTGTTATATAGTTAACTAAGCAATGATATCTTCTAGATGTAAGGAATTTCTCAAATGCATACCAAACAAGTCCCTACTACAAGCCCCAATATTCGGAAACATTGACAATGGTTGTGGGTCTCATAGTCATAGGTAATTATACTAGATGTGCATATGGTAGTTCAGCTCTCACTGAAAGTGTAATTATGTGCCTAAATCAGGTGAGAGAACGGATTATTTCATATCTCCTGCACATACATACAGTATTGGTACAAAAGTTAAGAGATTACTCACGTTGAGCCAAGAAAAAAGGCAAGGGAGAAATGAAACTCGAAGAAACACATTGAGACTAGGGCAGTGAGAAGCATCGCCACTGAGGTGGCATACACCTGCTCAATGACACGAAGAATCGTACGAGATCAGAGGTTGGTTAATTAAGCGATATAACAAAAAGGCATTATACAATCTGTTACTAAGAGTACAAGTATATCGGTGACAAATATCTTACCTTCACAATATTGTCAGCAAACTTCATCACCATGGAAACCGCTATGCCACTGCAAGAAATACAATTATGAGAAAAATTGGTAAGAAACACCACTACAGTAGAACAGACGTGATTTATTTGAACTATTCAGAATAAAAAAAAAGTCAATTTTTATAGAAATTACCTGAGTGCATGGTTGAGGATCATCAACATTGTAATCCAGGTGTACCCATAAAAGAACCCTCTGGAAATTAAAAAGAAGAGAATCTCAATAGGGGTTATTAGCCAGATAATAGAAAAGTTCAAAGTGGAGTTTTTCAATATGTCAAAACAGTTTCGAAAAACATAAAACCACTAAAGTCTTAAACAATTTTTCATCAAAATGCGAGAAATTACCAACAGTTTTTCTCAATTGACCTCAAATGATTCTATTAGTCACTCTATTGATCCTAAATTTTGGTTAATAGGATTCCAGATACAGTCTGTGAGATACGTCGTTAGTACTCAGATAAACTGGTGAATTAGTTCTTAATACATAGTACACAGTCTGGAGAATAAGAAAAACCTATTTTCAACTCGGTAAGTTAAAACTCTGTATTAAAAATGACGTAAAGTTTTTACAGCTGAAGAAAAACCTTATTCAGCTTGTCCTTTACCTCTTCTCACTCAAATCTCGAGTACACCCCATATGGAGTGGTGGCTTAACGATACTAAAAATTTCATCACTCAAATCTTATTCGGAGGCAAACTTAGCTGCAGTATCAACTGTTATATTTGCTTCTTACCAAATACGCGAGAGGACTACCTGTTGCATGGAACTTCCATCCTTACATCCGAGATCAAATTTAAAATGACTAACACTCAATAGTTCGTACTAGGGACACCCCACCGAAAACAAGAAGTTGACATTACAGTCTACATAGAATAAGTTGACATATTATGGTTATTTCTCTTGAGAGGACCAACATAAAAGGGTAAACACAAATGCTGTGTAACTTTTTAGGGCATGTTTTATAATAAATTCATGTCCATGATAATATGACATTATTCCACTAATTCAGTAAAAAAAAACTTTATCTTACTTGTTCATGACTGCATCAAAATCTTGAACAAATATTGCCATAGCATTAAAGACCATCCCAAAGACATATAACCAGAAGTTCTGCACATTGATATTTCTTGAAGGACGCTTTTTCATTATAGCCTGTGGATCACAACTTAAATAATGGGCAAAAATATCGAAGATGTTTTCAGTATTATTGATTTGCAGATTAGAACACTATAGGCTTGTAATTATTCTACACCGAAATCAAGATTAACAAAATTTACAGTGAAACCTCAGTGTAGACTCCTGCCAAGCCGCTCAGAAGTGCCATGACCTGAAAATAATCACATTGTGGTTATCGTTTGAAAGCATAATCAGAATTACAATCTTAAAGATGTTAAAAACTCACAATGGCCATCATCCAACCTTGAATTGGAGTTTGAAGAACACGGTCAGAACTGCACCATAGAAGACAAAAATATCAAGAATAAGTATATCAGTTAAATAAGTTGTCCTCCTAAATATGATGCTGGTACATCTAAAAATCAAGAGCTGTATTTTGACACAAACAAAGTTCTGACAACAATATATAATTTTACTATTTTAGAAAGAACCAAGTTCTCAAAGAAGAAATGGTTGTAAATGTCAAACAATCACTCAGCAATATACATTACTCAACCAAATAAAGAAACCTAAATCTGCTTATCACCCTTGTCTAAACCTTGTTTTGTACACCAAGTTATGAAATTATGACCCTCGATATCTAGCTAGTAGATATTATGATTGCTATATAAATGTCCAAGCTTATAGCCTTATACACTATTAAACTGACCCAAGATAGGGAAAGTTACATGTCAGAGATCTAGGAAGTCAGATTTTGGTATTGTAATATAAATTTTTAGGCAAAGTGATCTAAAAGAGCCATAGATATATATTATCTAGTAAATTGACCAGTTGGGTGTCAATAATACAAGGACACAGAGGCACATAAAAAACATCTACAGTACAATATTCATAGCTTAAGTATTCATAAACATGAATTTGGTAGTGTTGTTGTCAAGTTGCTTTGTAACATCCTACCAAAGTAAGTGAAATATCATAAGTATTGAAAACAGAACTACAACAGTGCCCTTAATTAGCGATGAAAGTTCAAGGTGTATGTAAATAACGCAAGCGATCAGGTTTTTCTTTTTTCATTTTTTTTGATAAATAATCAAAGCGATCAGTGAACATGTTTCGAATTACATATTTTTGTGTCTATATAAAAGGGCACATCGAATGGCTCAAATTCTTCGCGAGAAACATCACTTACTTGAGATCATCATCAATGCAAATAAATATATAACCACTTGATTTGATTTATGATTTGAATACCATATGTGTTGTTGATGCCAAATTTTGCAGTGATAACACGGCATCTGTGTTGTTTTAATGAAAAATGAATTTCCTTAAAGTGTTTATTAGACAAGTTTCGCTCCTTGTAAGTAATCCTGGACCAAATAAATAGGCTAAGCTAACAGAAATCACTTACGAAGAATCAAGTTGCGCTGTAGTGCAACCTGCACACAACAAAATAAAAGCTGCCCACTGAATTTTGCTTAGCCTGAAAGAATACAAATGAACATTGTAAGAATATGAATGCATGATACATACAACTCATTTCTAACATGACTTCATCTTTTACACTCTATTGTGTCATTCAGACAGCTTAAAGATCATTAATGTGTCAACACTCTATTGTGGATCATTTCTCCAAGACATGAAAAGTGTTTTTTTATTTTTTTAAAAGTACAGCATATGTAAGTATGTAACTCCTTCAAGTTTGTGTTTATTTTTCCTTTTGATGTGTCTTCCTTTTTGTTATTTTTATCAATGGATCCACATCAAGATCATATTGAACGATCCTCAACATGTTGCTCCACCTTTCAACATTAGAACTTACTAACCATAAAAAGAATGTAAATTTCAGACTTTCCACATTATTATTTATTCTATAAGAAAAGGCTATATCTTTGAATTATGACGTTTATGGATACAATTATACAAAGACTTCACGAAATAGAAAACTCTATGTAAAAGTGAACCGTCTATTTCGATCAAAATTGAAAACCAGCAGAACTTCTTTTCACTCGTACTGGTCTCAGATTCCAAAAATATAAGCACCAAACTTGAAAACAAAGGGTGGACTCACTTTCTCTTTAGAATGATACGATATAATACGCCAGTGCTGATAATGTTCAGATTCTTCAGTATTTGGTAACTTGGAGCATTGACATAAGCAAATATGTAATACTGCCAAAAGAAACAAAATACTGATTTACTTTGTCTTTCCGTCTAAAGAACACCATTACCATTCAAACTTCAAAGCAACATTTCACCACATACCTGAAGTAAGTTCTTAACAAGATAAAGTGCTGCAGGAATGGGATATAAAATAACTTCATTCAATGATGTACTCAACCTGGGTACCAGTTGAACATAAAGATCAGTAACTAAGTGAAATTTAGCAGTTAGTAAAGTGATACAGATGGATGGTCAGTTTTTATGAGGTACTGAAAATAAAAAATCAGAAAACTTGTTCCAAGCTCTCAATTTATGCTCTAGAGTTCAGGTTTTTAAACAAGAAACATGTGTAGCTATTACGTGACAAAAAATAGAATGAGCTCGTCTACACGAAAAATCTACACAAAGAAGCAAGCAATATCTATGCTTATTATAGATCAACCACATAGGCATTACTGGAGTCTATGCAAGTATGCATCATTTTGATATTTACAATTTTGGCAATGGTATTAGAATGATGAGTTTTCTTCAAACATATAATATCCACAAATCCGACTTAGATACCAGTCTTGTTGTGAAGAGGCATCTCATGTGGTCTTGAATGATACATATAGGATGGATAGTATCGCATGCACCGTACTTACAGGCCCATCTAAAATATTATATGCATTCCCACTTAAACTCAGGTAGTTGGAAGGAAAAAACTTTCTAGGTTCCAAATCCATAAAGCCATCAGAAGCATGCTTCGACCTATAGGGTCATAAACCTTAAGCAGTTAGGGTGACATGGTTCATTTGGAGCACTTTTTGTTCCAACAACTATAAGTGTACAACCAAAAAATCCATATCTGTGAAGATTGAAGGACATGTTGAATTACTTCATTTTATTCTTCAAATTGTGACTATTTTAGTTATAAAATTCCTCTCACAAAGTGAACTCGGTACCTTGTTGCTCCAAACAATAGGCTTTTGAGTCATGATTTAACCACAAACGTTCCATACATGCACTCCAGCTAGATCAATTAATGTTAAACAAAATATCTATCTGTCAAACAAAAAAGTTTGATACACCTCGTAAACTGCATTTGAGTGATGCATCTGCCCTCTAGTTGTATCAACACACACAACCCTGTACGGCTGTACCTAATTTATAAGTATTAAAGACTCCCAACAAGAAAGACCTATCCGTGTAACATCGACAGAGGAAAATAAACAATATAAGTTTAACAACAAAACAGCATGGATCCAATATTCGTAACTCATAAGCAATTTGAATCACAAGATTCTCAAATCTCAATGATGATTGCAAGTTTAAAAAGACGTTCACTAAGTCTAGAAATGTAGTTGATCATGTTCTTATGGAATGTTCGAACTGCAACCCATCTAGATTACATACACTGAGCTACTTACGAAAAAGGCATAGAGTATTTTACTTGTTATCTTCAGTAACACCGTCCTTTCTCCATATTCTTGCCAGGGCTAAGAGTGATAGTATACATTTCAATGCCTCAACCTAGTTCCAAAAGGTAAAAGGGTAATCAGAATTTCCTGCAAGAAAAGAATCACTTTCCTAAACTTCAGGTTTCCCTGTATGCAATGCTGCTAACTATTATACTCCTACTTCTGAACCTAGACTGTCACCTTCCAAAAAGTAAGGGAAAAAAATGGTAATCTGAAACGGTAATCATCTAATGAAAAAACACATTCCCTCACCGAAAAATTTGCGGTGATCACGCTGTACTCATATTTCCCAGCACCTTTGGACCAAACAATTAGTATTGACTGTGAGCTTGTAAGTAGAGTTAATAGTAGCGTAACAATTGACCTATGACAACCAAAAAGAAAAATATAAAACAAGACACCCAACTGGGTCATTATGTAATAATTTCCTTGAAACAATAATGTAGCTGATTCATGTATCTTACTTGGTTTTCCATTTTGGATGATCGTTGTAGCTACTCCCAGTAGTATTTGGGGGAGCTGCAAGATAAACATTACATTTGAGAACAATGAACCAGATCCTATGTCGTACAAAAGGAACATATCGCGTGTGTGTTGCACGATTTACAGAAGTCAGATTTGACAAAAAAAACATACCACCTAATAGAGGCCTCCCATTTAAGTTCTCAATATCATCTTCAACTGTGCTGCCATCTTTGTCCTACAATAGGAAAGTCATTGACGATTAATTCTGTGTGAAGCATCCATAGAAGATAGAAACTTCAAACCAATAATTTAACTGTATGCTAAGAAATATTAATTGAAGAATATATAAAAATGACTAGACAATAACTGATAACAAAGTGGATTGGATCCCAAAGAATATGCGCATATATGGGATTCAAATTTAATAGAGACAGTATTGGTCTCAACAAAAACATAATGCCATGACTCCCAAAAACATACTACTGTATATGATCACTGACCAACAAGTTCTGTTAACTAATCTCTCGATGTTTAAACTAACGACCTTATTACTATGACTGTGCTAGATGAATAAGATTATCATGAAATACTGAGAACCTCCAATAGTTTTCGTTGTCATAGACAAGGCCCATGAAAAAAGTGTTTACAGAAGTATATCGATAAAATTTCGGGACAAAAGACATATCACTTATATTCAGGTGAAATACTAAAATGAAGATGATATAATTACTAGTGCAGCTAGTTTGACTATCAAAGTTCTACAACTCAATCTACATTATGCTTTACTATTATGACAAAAACAATATATAACATAAGAAAATTCAAATTCACATGATTTTTTAGCTTTGAGATCTCAAATAACAAATGTTCGTTCTTCAACAATGCAATAAAGTGTTTAATTAGTACTCTTGTCAACATAAATCTCGAGAATAATAGTAACTAAGCTTTCTAAACCTAAATCAAGCTGAAAAGCTAAAATGCCGAATCGATTTGAAATAGAAATCGAAATCAACAAAGAAAGAGAGAGAAAGAGATCGATTACCTCGTCTTTAAGTTTTCTATACTCCATTGAAGCTCCAGAGAAAATCATCAAGAGAGATCTTATTAGCTATATTCACTCACTTGCTCTTCTTCTCACTCATTCTCATGCTCTCTTCTTCTTCTTCTTCTTCTTCTTCTTGTTGTGAGTGAAAGTGAAGTCTTCACTCTTCCTTTCTGCAGAAGATTCATGTATTGGGTGGGTCAGGTGTGTAACCGTAACCCGAATCGATAAATGGATTGGGCTTTATTAACAATAATGGGCGTTAAAGTAAACTTTCGGTGATAATAAAAACCCATTGGGCTTTAAAGTAAACTTTCATCCTTCGAAGGAGCTGTCAGAACTCAGAAGTACTTTTTGCTTTGCTGGTAGTCACTATTGGCTTTCATCTCCATGATTATGGTTCTGTCATCTGTGGCAGCATGCATATTGTTTATAGCTAGCTTAGAGATTCACTGGTAAACAAACTTTACTGTTAGCTAGTTGTGATCTTTTTAGACATGGAGCAAAGTTACCATGGCATATGTCATTAGTGAAAAAAGATTTTGTGACATACCCCCAAGAGATACCTCATTTGAAAAAAAAAATTGAGATGCCCCCCATTTTAAGATGTGGTGTTATCTTAGCCATCCATCGTAAAGCTAACTTACGGATGTAAATCTCTTCTGTCTTGAATTGGGGGCCATCTATCATAAAACTAACCTACGGATGTAAATCTCTTCTGTCTTGAAACGAGGGTACCTCAAAAAAAAATTCAAATAGGGGTATGTCCAAAAATCTCTTAGTGAAAATCTAACATAGTCATCGAAACAGTCGCCTATTGGGCTTAACATGTAGATATCAGACGCATTATTATTTGTTCATGTGGAGACTTCAGTGAGGATGCAGACATCATCCCTAGATCCTAGACTAGCTGAAGTAGCAATGCTTAGGTGATCTGATGACTTTTATATTAATTAACTCTAGTTAATTAAATTAGAGTCCTAATTTTGTTTGGTTTACCATTCATTTTTTTCTTTTTCTTTTTTATCAAAAAAAGTCCTAATTTTAATATATTGTAGGAAGGCAAGCCAGACAGAGAGAGTACAAAGAAGGAGAACCTGCAATAAAATCATAAGCAACAATAAGCAGTTCTGCACTTTTGTAACATAGACCTACAAAATGCTAACAGCCAAAATACAAACTGTAATTATTGAATTGAGAGCTGTTAGAACAGCTAGTGTGTAATGTTTGAGATATGGGTAGCAATAAAATGGATTTGTCTTTATATCTCTATGGGTCATGTGCCATGTTTGTGTATATGTAGCAAATTGAGGACCCATTCTTAATATCTATATGGGCCTTATTATCTTGAAAGTTTTCTAAATCAACATCTACTCTTAGCATTTTGAGTCTTAGCCAGCAGGCCACCAGGCCATGGCTCAGCTTAATTTTAACCACATTGTGAGTAGGGGAAAATTTTGTACCTATCTCAATTAGCCACAGGGGCACCCACCAAAGAAAATGGCGGTGATCATCCATCTTAATTAAACTTTATTAGTGTGTTTCTATATGTAGTTTATTATAAGCTTAAAAAGTATCAGTAATCCAATTAGAGGTAGAAAGAAAGATCACATAATTAATTAATTAACCATATTAGTTTAATGTAGAAAGCTACACCATAGACTTTGTTTATTTTGGTTGGTACTTGGTACATTTAATGTGCCCACTAAACCTAATAATCAATGCACAATTACCATTTTTTTTTTTTTCTGCTTCTAAACTCTGATCAAGTTAAAGGTATCAAACTCGATTTTCATATTTCTTTGAACTTTGGGAAGGAAGGTGCATGGAACTCTGAATGGATAATATATAGAAACAAGAGATACAACTGTAGAATTAATGTAGACCCATATAAAAGAGCATCAAACAATGAAAAAGGCATTTTAGAGCCAAGCTAAAAAGATCACTTTTTGGATTGAGTATAGTGAGGGAAATATATTGTGCTTGCCTTCCATGCATATAACTATTGGCCAATATATTTCCATTTGTCCATCCTTTCATTCAAAAAGAAAAGTTCTAAGCCATAATTAAGGCAAATATGACTAAATATGTATATCCAAATCATCTCACTTTCTAACAGTACTTTTGTAACCTTTTTATCTGTAACAGCTAACCATTCACGGATTCTTTTACAACTTAACCCTAAATACAATTTTTTGGCGGACTCGAACTCGGTCTCGGGGTCCAGCACCCCAATCCGATACCGAGAGTTTTACATCCCAATTAAGTTTTAACCATGGCTCAATCTGGTAGTTCCAGAGTGAAATAGTCTGTAGTCTGTACACTGTAGTGAGTAGTCAGACCTGCCTGTGCCGGAACTTCATGGATCTCAGAATCGGGCCGGGCTGGGTCATGTTTTGGGCTAGCTAGTATCCACAGAAAATACATATAACACGTGTCAACTTTTGAGAATGAAACAAAAAGACAACCACAACGTCATGCAAGCGTCATATAACTTCACAAGATTTTAATGACAACGGCTGGTGCAGGTTTTGTCCAAGTGGCCCAACAACAACGGTTATCTTTTCTCTTTCTACCATATTGTGGGGTCCACAATTAACATCATGAACCATCAAATCTTGTCATAATGTGTTGTGTGGGTCCAATTTACCAAACAAAGTTGTTTGTTTTACTATGATTAAAATCACTCTGGTGTACTGGATCACTGATGGAAGTGGAGTAGAGTGACATGTTATATGGGGGCAAACTCGTGAGAAACAATGACAGCTGGATGCAGTTGGACGAATTATAGACATATACTTTTATCATTATTAACATATATATACACACGTGTGTTGACACGTGGTTGCTTGGCTGTTGTTTCATTAACTGTACACCACCAGATCAGTTGACAGTTGGATATATAAAAGCAAACTTTTGGATAATCATATATATTCCCATTTATTCCAAAACTACCCTTAATATCTGTAGCAGCTCACTCCACTTCAGGTCATTTGATACCATGCATGTTAATTCCAAAACATTTTTAGTGGCTAAACATGCATGCAGACATGCAACGCCTCAAAATATATACACCATATGATACAATTTTTTTTTTTGTTGTGAAGACCATTTGATACATGTTTTCTAAATCATAGCTGACCAGGTAAACATGTACAAAAGTCATCATATATATATATATATATATACAAAATGCCGTCACCTGATGATGAGTGATGAATGTAATGTATATATATGGTGTTTCAAATGCTCTATGTTGTAGACACTGACGAGGTCTCAAACTAAACTTAATTAGGTTGCTAATGTTTAGGTCTCGATGGTGACTGAAGAAGAAATTAATTGATTGATTAATATTGTTTGTTTCTTCAGTTTCTGTATGATTTTGTATCTTTCTGTTGTTTGGTAAGTTAACTGTTGAGCATAAATGACTCTATTATGAATAGGAAATAACAAAGTGAAACTGATGGAAAGAGGTTTATTTTCTTCTAAGCAGTTTACTAGCTACTGGGCAAGTGGCCGGGCAATAACACACATCTTGATCAGTTACATGCCACCCACTGCATGACACACTGCTTGATCCAGGAGCTTTTCTATAAAAATAATAATGTTAGTGGTCTTAAATATAGGTGTCATAACACAAGCCGAGCTTGGTTTGGTAGCTAGTTGGGAGTAGCTTCAATTCATCTTTAGTTTACATTGGAATATCGGATCCATAGTTGAAAATGTCGATTTTTATGCGAAATTTCGAAAAACAAATTATATGTCACAATTCGTTGAATATCCAAATATCCGTTTGTTAGAAAGAAAAAAAATGGATATATCCATCAAATATTTTCGACTTTTTCTACTATGGTTGGATCAATATTCTTCTTACTTTGCTAGACTTTGATCACTTGAACCACTTGGCTCGATCAGCTTACTCGAGCTGATCTCAAATTTACAGTACAAATGACAAATGGCAACAAGGATTTAAACACATTTTTTTGTCACACATGTTACTAGAATATCACTACATTAAAATAACAGCCGTCACATGACAGGACTGTTACATTATACCCCAAAACATTAATTAATCTCAATCTTATTAATTGTTTTTATCAACATAATTATACTGTAAGACTATTTTAGTAAATTCAACTAATATAGAGGTTATTTTTAGTCTGAGAAGAACAAAGGTTAGTAGTTTTCTCGGATCTCACTTTACTTTGATAACCAACCAGTATTATTAGTTGTTGTCACGGTTTACAGATCAAAACAACTTATCAAACCAAAAAGATTTTCTTTTCTTTTCTTTTTCTTTTTCTTTTCAAATCAACAATAAATATATAAAATAAAACCATTTGCAAGAACAAAAAGGGTGGAAGAAAAAGACACAGATTTTAAGGTGAAATTACAGCAAGGATTTCTTCCAGCTGTTTTTGAATTTCTATTTATACTTATAATAATAACCGATTTGTTTTTCTTTTGTTGGTGTCGTTTCGGTTTCTTCTTTCTTCTTCTTCTCTGACTATTTCTACAGAATTTTAAGAAATTCTATAGAATAATTTGGTGGTTTTTTGTTTGTTGGGGTGTTTTATTTTTTCATTTTAAGTAATGGGTTTTGTTTTTTTTCTTTGTTTAATTGTTTATAAAGATAGTTTTACTTGAAACTTTATAAGAAAGAAAAGAAAGAACATTGTGTTGTGTTGTTGGTTTTTGTTTTTAAAACTTGTAGTAATGATGAATTTTATTTGAATAAGAGTGCAAAACTTGTTTGTTTCTGATCTGGGTTTTTTGTTTTCAGTGAATTTTTTGTGAAAAAAATCTGGTTTTTGAGATCTGTGTGTTAAACAAAATGGGGTCTTTTTTACAAACTGTGGATGGGATTGTTGAAGAAATTATGAAAATTCATAAATCTTTACCAACAAGACCAGGTCTTGAAGAAATTGAAGCAGCAAGAGCTATAATTCAGAATGTTGAGAAAGAAGAACAGTATCAACTTGAAAACATTTCAAAGCAGAAAAAAGGTATAGAAGTTCCTGAAGAGTTGTTTTATGTATTACAAGAGATGCAAAAGAATTTGGTGTTTTTTCAAAGTAAAGAAGAAAAGAGAGAAGCTATAAAACTACTTGATCTTGAGAATATTCATGCTCTATTTGATGAATATGTTCAAAGAGCATCTAAATGTCTTCCATCTGGAAGTAATTCAGACAGAGGGAGTAACTCTAAAAGATCTTATTCAACAGTTCAGAGTAGTTTTTCGCCATCAGTCGTTACTACTAGTACTAGTATGGATACTTCAGGAGGTCCATCTTCATCTGGGTTTTATTCTCAGAAAGAGACTAGAAGGAGTACTACTGAATTATATTCTAGAGATGATAGTTATGTGAAGAAGGCCAAAGCATCACTGTATGTTGATGGAATTGGGGTTGATTCGTCGCGCCCCAAAATTGCCGATACTTCTCTTAGACCTGCAACATTTTCAAGTGAGTTTGCAATCCATTTTAAGTTTTTTTATTGAGTGTATGAATTTTCGCTTGGTATCTTTGGATTGATTTTTTTGATATACTAGCAATGAGTACAAGTTTGATTGAATTGTTTGTATTGTTAATTTTCATATAATCCCAATTTGTAGTATTTGATTCGTTATTATGATTATAGGTCAAGAGAGTGAGAAGTTGAGTCTGATAAAACTGGCGAGTTTGATCGAGACATCTTTGAAGAAGGGAACTAAGGAGCTTAATCTCCAGAACAAATTGATGGATCAAATTCAATGGCTACCAGATTCCATAGGGAAGTTATCAGGTTTGGTTACGCTTGATCTGTCCGAGAACAGGATTGCCACCCTACCAACCACAATAGGAAACCTATTTTCTTTAACTAAACTAGAACTGCATTCAAATAAAATTGCCGAACTCCCTGATACGATAGGAAACCTCCTTAGCTTGATCTATTTAGACATAAGGGGGAATTATTTGACTAGTTTACCAGTTACTATTGGCAAGTTATCGTGTCTTCAAGAGCTCGATCTCAGTTCAAACAAGCTGGTAGTACTCCCTGAGTCAATTGGTAACCTCATCAACCTGAAGAAGTTAATTGTGGAGACTAATGAGATTGAAGAAATTCCACACACTATTGGCAATTGTTCTTCCCTCATTGAGCTTCGTGCAGATTATAATCGACTTAAAGCCCTTCCAGAAGCTATTGGGAGGCTTGAATCCTTAGAGATTCTGACAGTCAGATATAATAACATCAAGCAATTGCCGACCACAATGGCATCTTTGTCAAACTTGAAAGAAATCAATGTCAGCTTTAATGAGTTGGAGTCTGTACCTGAGAGCTTGTGTCTTGCTACCTCCCTTGTTAAGATGAATGTGTCAAACAATTTTGCTGATTTACGATCATTACCTCGGTCTATTGGGAACCTTGAGATGTTAGAAGAGTTGGATATCAGCAATAATCAGATAAGGGTCCTCCCAGATTCATTTAGGTTGCTGACTCAGTTACGTGTTCTTTATGCGCAAGAAAATCCTTTGGAGGTGCCACCAAGATATATAGCTGAACAGGGTGCTCAGGTATTTTTTTCTTCTTTTGTTGTTGTTGTTGTTGTTGACTTAAATTTAGTAGTAATTATCATAAGGCTGATCATGGTGTTGCGATTTCAGGCTGTTGTTCAGTACATGACTGAACTTGTTTCCAAGAGGGATATCCCATCAAAACCTGTTAGACGGAGAAAGTCTTGGGCTAGGTTGTGCTTCTTTACAAAGACTAGCAAGAGTGAGCATAATGGTTATCAAAGTGTCAAAGTGTGATTTTGAAGCTCAGCCAGATTGACAGCATGATTGATGTGTTTGGTAAGTTGTTTTAATCTCAGTCATCAACCAGTAAAGTGGTGTCTTGCTCTTTTGAGTGATTCTATTGCATTTGCCTGAGTATTTTAGTTTATTTTTACTCCAACCTTTTTAATATATATATTCTATCTGTTTTGATAAAATACCAATATTCTATAGTTCTATACCATTAAATTACTCACAGTACATAACTATATAAGCCATTATTGCATAATCACTGTGATTTTGCTACCAAACTTCTATATAATTTACAAACAAGAATTACGCTAATTCTGTTATCCTTTTCCAAACTCACTAGTTCACTATTCATGTTGCAGGGGAACTCATGTTTAGATAATCCATTCACAATCTGAGCTTCCTACAACAATCTCTTGTATCCGGAATCTGGAGAAGAATGATCAGATATGACTATGATCTTCGCTCCTACTGATTCATAATCTGTTGTTTCACTATAAATCTATTCATTGTTCATGAACTGGAATGAGATAACGAGAAATGTATTATTAAATTTAATCGGCGAAAAAGGAAAAATTATGTTGTACTCCACATATGAAGAGAATTTACCTTTCACCATTATTAGTACAACTTTCATATGATCTCACACAGAATTACTTCTTCCATGAATAAGCTAATTCATATTTTTTATTGGAGTGATCATACTTAATATTGCTCGGTTAAAGGTTTAAAGTGAATTCATGACATAGAGTATGTTTTATAATTATTTCCTCAGACTTTCCTTATTTCATAAATTCTTATATTTTATTCAGGAAATAGGCTGGGGTTATTTTACATTGCATGTATATTTTCGTTAAGGACAATTTCTTATGGGTTGTATGGTAGTTGAGATACTTTCTAGATATGTGGTTCGACATAGATGTAGGGTTGAGATATATGCTATCAGTACTTTTGTTGAAGGAAAGTCATGTGTAACAGTCGGACCTTTAAAAAGTGTTGCATGCATGACTGAGAAAGAAACTATCTTCCTTTTCTTTTTGAGAGGAAAGTCGAACGTTGATGATTGCAATTGTGTAGAGCTCTCCCCTCTATAAAAAAAAAAGGACTTCAGTGCTGAAATGTTCTTTTGATGTGCACAAAAAGTGCATAATGGACAGGCTAAAGGATAGATGTAGAGTAGTTGCCAGTGTTTATTTGGATGAGCATGTTTTCATGAGAGCATTGTAATATGCAATGAGAACTGCAAAGGTGTGATATGGAATGGGTAGCAGAAGGCGCTTGAAATTGACTACTACAATATAAGACACCAATTGATTGGTAGATTGGTTGGATGGGGGTCCTTTTAAGGGGCATGCAAAGTCAACTTGATTGCCGACTGTAATAGAGTGTGAAACGCCTTGAATTTTTTTTTCCCATATTTCACAGATAGACTGGGATTCATTTGGATAGGGTTACTTAGGTGCAAATGCAACAGGCATGGGGGTTGGAGTGGACAGTGGAGTGTTACTTAGATAGTTATGATTGTTTCGTGTACTTAGAGTGCATTTAAGTGTTGAAGGAATGCTCAGAGATTCTAATTATATATACAGTGCTACGCATGCCACTGTTGATAGACATAGGTATGCCTGTATCAACACTTTAGAGGGTTTTGGTTTTGTGCTTGTGTTAAATTATCTAAATAATTTTCTGTGAGTTGGAGCAGACATGAGCATGGAAACATTTATCCAGATTATTTTAATACAACTATACATTATGTATCAATCATCAAGTTTGGAATAAGAACTGATGTGATTACATTACGTTTCATCTTATACTTTACATTTCATTTCATCAAGAATTGATGTGGTTACATTAAAAGTACTCAAGTGTCTCTAAGTTGCTTTTGTAACATTAGTCAGTTAATTTAGGCTTAGCGATATTACTCGTTAAAACCTTCACCTACATATATGTAACTTTTATGTAACTTGGTGATACTTTCGATGTTTATTGTGGTTTTGCTAATGATGAAGTTGGTTTCAGAGGTGTTCTAATATTGGATTTTTTTCTTGAGCGAGTCCCCTGTTATTTTTGTGACATATAACAGACTTCATAGTCAGGTTCGGTTCTCATGTAAACTTCACAATTTCTTTTTTCTATGTCTGTATTGAGTTTCCTATTGAATAATTGTAGTGCAGGCTCACTGTTTATGAACTTTGACGAGCAACGACCCCTTCGGCCTTCTCGCTTTACTTTATTTGGTAATCCGATTACAATGACTTCATTGAAAAGCAAAAGATGGAAACATGTGTTTTAGGTTCTTTGCCAGAAGTTTGGGATGGCTAGTTTTGTGATGTGATCTATCTTGACATCTTGTTACCTTGTTACAAGTATGGCTGCAGTATTGAAGAAAATCACACCATTGTCGCAAGTACCTTTCTCACTGATTCTAATACGAGATTAGCTTGCCTAGATCTAAAGAGAGTACATACATCATTCCATTGTCGCCGAAAGACCTTGCCTAGATCTAAAGAGAGTACATACATCATTCCTTTTTATAGCTTTTGCCTGGTCCTTGCTTGTGTTAGTGCTGCTGCAGTCAACAATGCATATCTAGTGTGAAACAACTTATTCATCTAATCATCTAGCAATGAGAATTTACAGGCTTTTGTTGATTGTAGTTCACGAATCAGTATATTTTCCTGGTTTAAGTTGCCTTAATTGCATGCCTGAGACTCTCTGTCGACCATGCTACTTGAGATTGTCTTGTACATACAAAGAGCCAAAGACTTCAATAGGAACACTACGACGATCAATGTCTGTGTTTTATTTGACTCCAGAAGAGTGGTATATAAATTGGATGTCTGATTTCCATCTGCATTGTAAATGAGGGGTGTACATGCTTTCCCTAGCCTGTTTCCATGATGATGACTGAAGTTTCATACAACCTTTCTTATGCATATTTCCACACAAACCTTTTCAGAAAGCATTTTTTCCAAACAAGAAGTGTTGTTATTGAACACTTGATATGACACTTATCTTTAGTAGTTTGTTAGAAATTATAGATCAAATTAGGGATTTGAGTAGGCCAAAAACTATATAGACATTAATCTGTACTCAGAGCTATCAAACAAAAACAAAACCACTTGAGAAAGCTTTGTTGCAAGAATATTTTTCCAGTAGTAAAGCTACAAATTAAAAATACGCTATGCACAGTTATCAGTTTCGTGTATTTAGTTAAAATACACTTTGAGAGAAAGTTTAATGAAATGTTAAGATTTTATCAAATTTAAGAGATTATTGGTGATGGTTTTTGAGATTTTCTCTTAAATTTATAAATTTAAGAATATCAAATAATTTTAGGCTCTAGATTTTGCCAAGGACAAAACTGATGTTGCCAATGGTTAATTACCAAAGTGACTGTATTACCCTTAAGTTTTTTACTACACAAAATAGGCTATAATTTCTTAATAAAATCTTGATGAAAGATTTCAAATAAATTGGATCTTTATGAAATTTAAATTTTTTACATAATTATAATTATGCACTATCTTATAATGATGTTTTCTAATAACATAGTGGTCAATAAATCATCAAATAATAACAAGCTAAATTAAGTTAGTCACTATCTCTCGCTACACATTTTTTCAGTGTTATTTATTGACATGGTGGGAGAAGGAAGGTGTTACCTACAAGAATTAAAAAAAAATCAATTAATTTTTTTTTTTTTAAATAAGATTATTATGTCTTAGAATAGTGATCGGAGGGCAAATCAGTCACTTTTGTAGTTAATCATTGGCAAGATCAAATTTAGCCCTTGGCAAAATCCAGAGCCATAATTTTAATATCAATTTTCCACATCTTGAATTATCTACTAATCAACTAAGAGCAATGCCAATGCTTAAAAGTGCCACCTAGACTTTTAACAGAAAAAGTCAGGTGACACATCAACATTGGCAGTAGCTTTTAACACTAAAGATTACATATAGGTTTTAAGGGAGCCAACGCAGATCTGCAAAAAATTAACCTGTCAGATAATTATCCGCCACAGTTCTGGCGGATACACACTAACTGCGAGAGTTTCTGGCGGATGACACTAACTGCCACAAATTGTGGCGGATAGCTTATCTGCCACAATTTTTAACCGCCACAGTTTTCTGGCGAATAAGTCCATCCGCCACAGTTTTTGGCAGATAACTTATACCTTGTCAGTTTTAAGTAGGTGTGAATATATACACACCTATTTAAAACTGGCAACGTTTTTTTTTTTTTTTTTTAATAATCTTTTAAAAGGGATGCAACACGAGGACTTCCCAGGAGGTCACCCATCCTAGTACTACTCTCGTCCAAGCATACTTAACTTCGGACTGACAACGTTAAAACCCCTTAAAACTGCCCGTTGGCTGGATTATTTTTAAAACCTCCCTAAAACCTCTCTTAAAACCTCCCATCACTGCCCAAAGCCACTCATTTTGGATTATGCATTAATTAATTTCCACATTTTGAAAAATCCTATAGATTCTACCAATGGGCTTTCTAGGCCCAATTTTACTGGATTTCTTACCTGCATTTTTTTCAGTTGGCACAATTCAATGAACTGTATAAAAGGAAAGAAAGAAACAGATGAAAAACAGAGAGAAACAGAGAAGAAGAAGAAGAAGAAGAAAGAAGAGAAACAATGGTAGTAGCAGAAGAATCTCTTGAAATGAGAAAGAAGGAAGAAGAAGAAGAAGAAATGCCCATTGAAGATAAACGAGTAGAGAAGATCTTGGAATCATCTTCTTCTTCTTCTGGATTGGTTGTTAATCAACAACCAAGTATTCTTTTTCTTCATCCATTAGAACATTCTTGGACTTTTTGGTTTGATAATCCTTCTGGAAAATCAAAGCAGAAAACTTGGGGTAACTCCATTCGTCCTGTTCATAATTGCTCTACTGTTGAAGATTTCTGGTGGTAATGCATTTCCCTCCATTTCTCTCTCTTTTCTTTTAATCTTTGTTTATGTTACAAATCAAGAAAGATTTCATCTACCCATTTTTTGGATTGTTGTTGTTTGATACATTGATAATGATATGAGCTTGATTTCTTCGAAAAGATTGTGTTTTTTTTTTTTTTTGTAGGAAATCCAGAAATCCCCTTGTTTGTTTTGTGTTTTTGTGCATGATTATAGAATGGAGTATTGGGATTATTGTTCAATCTTTATAGTTTGAGCTGAATGTGTGATTCTTGAAAGAGGTGATTTATAAATTATAATACAATGTGCCCAAATTATTTAGAGTTTTCACGAAATGTGATTTCGATTTCCCCGTATGTACTATCAATCAGTCATTAGTTGATCATGTTGGGTAAAATATCATAGGGCAAGTGTTGTCGAAAGTTCTTGCGTAAAGCTTATGGAGAAGAAAAAGATAAAGATTATAAATAGCTTATGTATCATTCTCAACATGTTGCGATAATTATGTATCAAGTAGCTTCTTTCTTGATTGTATATTGAGCTTACGCTTTGTAATATTTATATCCACAACAATATGATGCATATGTCATTATCTCGTTAAGAAGAAAAAACGTGAATCTATCTAGTTTTTCGAATACTTTCCCCCCATTGTTTCAATGATATTAGATATACCCCTTACATATTGAGCTTACCCCTTGGGTAGGAATGTAGGATATGTGTGTGCATGCTTGTTCTGAGATGCGTTTATGCTGATGGTTGATTTTGCCAGAATTTCTCACTTGTGTATGTCCATAAAGATATGTGAGACCAGACTAGGCTTTTGAGTAATACTATATTTATATGTTATAATTTTCTTACACAAAAAACTAAAACTAAATAATCGAGTAAGACAAGTAGTTTGCAGATTTAAGTAAACAAACCCTCAAGATTTCATTTAGTATTTAGTCATTGTTTTGGTTGGAGGCCACTCTTCCTTTCAGGATTTAGCAATAAGTACACTATTTCGTTTTATATTTTATACAGTAATATAACATCTTTTTCTGTGATATATTCATTTGGCTGTTGTCTATGTAGGTGTATAAATGTATGTAAACCTATGTTATATCACGACCCTAAATTCTCGTCTTTTTTTGTCTTCTATTTGGATTGATGTATTTAACAAATTTGAAATTGCTTGCTTGATGGTACCATTGATCTTCAGTCTTATTGCGTTGTTAATACCACATACCTCCTAGCTATAATAAATGTCTGTTCTTTGGTTGTTATCATGTGAAGTGCACAGCAATGGAAACTTTTTCGTTTTTAGTAAATTGTGTATGTACTATGATAGTAAGTCTCACTTGCTTATATCCATTGTTTTTCATGTACTGCTGTCAGCCTTTACAATAATATACATCATCCAAGCAAGTTAGCCGTGGGAGCAGATTTATATTGTTTCAAGCACATAATTCAACCAAAATGGGAGGATCCTGTCTGTGCTAATGGTGGAAAATGGACCATAGGCTTTTCCAGAGGGAAGGCTGATTCATGCTGGCTGTATACGGTATGCTTGAGAAACTCTTAAGAGTAATTGGAAGAATATTTACTGTCTTACATTCAGTATCCTTTGCTGTAGCTTCTAAATTGTCTTCATATGTTTGTACTAGCTGTTGGCAATGATTGGTGAACAGTTTGACCACGGTGATGAAATTTGCGGAGCAGTTGTTAATGTCCGGGCTAAGCAGGAAAAGATATCTCTATGGACTAAGAATGCTTTCAACGAAACTGCTCAGGTAATAACCGTGGTACTGATGGGTCAGAAACAAGCCAATTTTCTTTTGGCCTTAAAATTGAATAAAGCTCTTGTGATGCATGGTTTCTTTATCTTGGCAGTGTGCCTTTTTGTTTAAGATCTCAATGGATATGCTAAACTGGTAGCATCTGTCCCGACCAAAATATTCATTCCACACAGTATGTTGTTATAATAATGGAACTTAGGAGTTATATTGGGAGTGGTGATTGGTTTTATCTTTTAACTCACGAACAGATGGTACTATACCGTGTTGAAATTGCAAATGAAATCAGAAATAATATTATTGGCAAATGAAATCTTGCTCAAAATGTTTCTTTCTGCTAGTTAAAATTCTGAACATACTAGCATCGGGGTGCACACATCTTATGCGTAGTTTCTTGTGTACAGATTAGCATCGGGAAACAATGGAAGGAGTTCCTTGATCACAATGACAACATAGGGTTCATATTTCATGTAAGGGTTTTCCATAATTGGTGCTTTGTCATTTTATTGTCTAAATGGATGTAGTTGTATAAGAGTCTGTTTTATACGTTTATCTTTGATGTAAGGGTTTATCTTCATATATGCGCTATGCGGTACTGCCTTGTCATTTCATTAATTAAATGGTTGTGGTTGTATAATCTTTTGTTCTTCAATTTCAGGAGGATGCAAAGAAACATGACAGGTTCGCCAAGAATCGCTATAGCATATGATACAAGCAAAAGGTACACATTTACAGAAGCGATGTATTAATTTCCTGACTTTCTAACTTGCTTATACTGGTAACATCTTACAGTGAGTTCTTTCTGGCAGGTATTCCACTGTCCGTTGAGCTAGCAGAATCGGGGGGATATATCTTTGGCTTTCAGGCGGGTCATGTTAGGCTTTAGTATTATTTTCTGATGGTTGAATTCAGTTTCAACTTCATTTTGATGTAGATGGACAAGAACCCTTGCTCTATAGTAGTTTTAGTATCAGTTTTTTTCTGATGCTTTTACCTGTAATTTTGAAACTTTTTGATTTTCGCAATATTTTCCTTCTCCGGATCCTATGGAGCAATAGGATGGATTTATGTTGTGAATAAATGTTTAATATAGAGTTCAGTTGGATCATAATACAACTGTGATCCTGAGCTCCATATATTTTGTTGATACTTGAATTATTTGTTGCAATGAATTGATCTTCACCACCACCACCTTTCATAATAATAGACCTTGATTGATCACTCCTCCCTCAATCTGAAACTCGAGCCACCACTAGAGCATCCCATTCATCCTAAATCGATTTCACAAGCTCAAATACAGTATGGTGAGCACGAGGTTAGATATTCTAGTGTAGAAGTTTGACATTTATATACCTTTAAATCTTGGACTGTTTAATTGTTTAAATCACAATTAAAAGCTTAGTCTCATTCCAGATGTGGGACCTTGTAATATCCACTTCAGGCAAGGAGTCCATAACAAATGTTTATTAAGCAGTGGCCACAACAGGTCTGAGCTCCTATCTCTGGCCATTGGTTCCCTATGCCCTGCTATGGTGTGCGTGTTTGGGCTACGAGGAACACGACATTATTTTTAGGAAGTAGACTTCTCGGTTGAGGCAGTTGTGGCAAAGACCAAAGCCTCATTGTGGGCGTGGCTGGCTATGAAGCCAAAGAGCTTAAAGCGAGAGGTAGGGAGTAGGGACTCTTATAGTCTTATGTGGACCTGCTCAGAAACTGGTCTACAACTATGGGACTAAGATCACTTTAGTGTCACTGGAGTGGGAAGTCTGTACTCTTCTGGGTCTGATATATGGGGCTGTTCATCTTATAGAACTTATGTTATCACCTGACGGAGGTTTCCTCGCTGATCAGGCTTGTATATTTTCATAGTGAGTAATATATTTCTAGCTTTGAATCATGGCCGGCCGGCCCTGAGATTTTAATGGTCCAATGCGAATGAAAAAAAAAAAAAAAAAAAGTGGCCTCATATGTTAGCATGATTTTTTTACTTCCTACCATTAGTTAATTTACTAATATAATTTTTTTGATAATTTACATCTAAATGTATCAAAATGTAAATAAATTAGTAAATTACTATAATTGTATGAAATGTGCATATTATGATATTTTTTCGAGAAGTGTCTTTGATCTTGTGGTTCCTAACACTTTTCTCTCCAAAACACTACACTTTTCCCTCCAAAACACCATTCTCTTTTTAATTTTTCCCTCCAATTTCATGACTCCTTCCAACAGTAAGAATGACTTAAAGCCCTAATAAAAACCAAAAGTCTGTGTTCTTCTAGACATTCTTCTTCTTCTTCTTCTAATCTGCAACAAGCCAATAACAATGGATAGATTGCCACCTGAAATAACGACCAACATTCTTTCAAGGTTACCCATCAAATCATCAGTTCAATGCAGATGCGTTTGCAAACCCTGGTGCGAAATTCTTACTGATTCTAAATTCCCTTTAATGCACTTGAATCAAATCTCTACAATTAGTCCCGACATTCTTGTTTATTCTATTTCACATGATATCTTATATCTTGATGATAGTAAAGAAGCATTTGGTGAAAAACCCATCAAGCCATTTAAAGTTTTCAATGAAAGCTTTATTCATAACTCATTCTATAAGAAGGAATCCATTGTTTTGGGTTCTTGTAATGGTCTTATATGCTTAGCGAAATTCGAGTTTGCAAAAACACCATCTAATCCCATTTGCATATTTAACCCCATTACCGAAACATACTCAAAGCTTCCTGACTATAAAGATTCCAAAATTCCTATGGGGCTTGAAACTGATTTGCTTAAGTACAAACATATGTATGGTTTTGGTTTTGAAGATTCAATGCAGGAATTTAAGTTTGTGTTAGTAACATTATTTGGGCATAAGTTTAAGAATGAAGTGCAAGTTTATACACTAGGAGATTCAACATGGAGAAGAAAGACTAGTAATGCTCCTGATGTGCTTAATTTTGCCAGAAGACAACATTCAACGGCATTTGTGAATCACTGTCTGCATTGGGTTGCAGATATACGTCTTAATGTTCCAGTCATTGTGTCGTTCAACTTGGGTGTAGAAGAATTTGATTTTGTTCAAATCCCTCCATCACCTAAACTCGAGCGTCTAACTGTTGGGGTGCTTGAAGGACATCTTTCTGCTGTGGACTATACTTTTGTCAATTATATTCAAATATGGGTAATGAAGAAGTACAATGTCAAGGAGTCTTGGGTCAAACAATTTTCGATTAAACGAGATTTGATCTTTCGTCATCATGATCCGTTTTCCTGTCATGTTGAGACACTCAAGTTTCGCAAGAATGGTGAACTATTGCTACTTTGTGATTGTCGGGATTTTCTTTCTTATAATATCAGAACCCGACAGATTGTGTTCTATAAAATTGAAAGGGATAAGGGAATAAGGTCAATCTGCGCGCAACCATTTGTAGGCAGCTTCATTTCGCTAAGTTCAGATTGTAGAAGGGATCCCCAAAGAGACCTCAAGAAAAGAAGAAAATGACATTCAGAGAAATTTCTCTCGAGATCCAGAGGTATGCAGTATACACTGGTCCCCTCCTTTTATTGCAGATGTTTGTTGGGAATCCTGTGTAAAACACATGTTAGATTTATTTTGATGTTGTCGATAATGGTAAGATTGTGATTATTAAACACAAAATGAATTTTTACGATTTCTTGGTGCTAAAGGGAACTATAGGATCTCAAGCCACCCAGGCCCCAACCTATAGAAATCCACTAAATAGATCATATTTGCTTGTTTGAGCCATTCAGGGTGGATTTTTGGTACCACATGAATCATGATAGATAGATGGTAGATTTTTAGTAGCGCTGATTGCAAGGCTCGTTTCGTAGAACTTAAATTGATTTTAATGGTTTGACTTCAACATAGTTGCCCTTACAACAATTGTTAAATAGTAACAACATGGATAAATGATCAAATGAACTTAATAGGAAAAGGTGAATTGATCATCAGTTCATCACCATTCATTTTCATAAGCTACTTAGCTACATCATCATAACCATAATCATGTTTATAACCAACAGTTGTTTTTCAAGTATTTTCTACTTTTTATGAGAGATAAGCAATCATTTCGTTTATAATTTAAATTGGGTACCCAATAACAAAGCAGGATAAGAAAACCTAGCAGGCAGAGATATCACGAAGTCGTAAAAACAAAAGGATGGTGTGTTGACCTCCAAAATTGATCCTCTACAGCTCTACGAAGCCAATACAAAGGACACAAAGGGAGAGTCCTGGTATTGTTGCCACTGCTTGTGTTTAGCTAGTTTTATGGTTAGCCATTTAGGGGTGTATGGTGCGACAGTTGATTTGACATCCTCTCAATGGAAAGTTGTTTTGACATCCTCTTAGTGGATAGTTGTATTGGTTACTTAAAACAAATAGTTTTCTGAAGTCGTTATATTTATATTGTCCGTTTCTTTAAATGTTTTGAACATGCACCTGAGTGATCTGTAGACATGTATTTGGTCTCAATCTCCCATCTTTCCATGTAATATCTCAGCAGAGGAACTGTCTGGTTAAAATCGATACCAAGTATGTAGAACACCTAATCAGTTATACAGGGCGATAATAATAGGACAAGTTGAGGATATCTTAACAGTGGACATAGTTTTCTTCTTTTATTTATCCATTGTTGTGCATTGATTTTTTTTTTTTTTTTTTTTTTTTGTATCCATTTTACAATCTGATGCTACCTTAAGTTGGACAGTCAAACACACTTTAGTTATTAGATATTGTTTGTCCATGTTGTTTAGAAGATCAAAACCAGTTGGTCCAACCTGTTTATGAGAATATAGTATTATATAATTTGATTTGATAATCCTCCCTAACTAAAATAAAAAAAGTAAATTGAAGATGACTTTGTTGAACTACATTCCTATATTATCAAGGCAAAAAGATTATAGACATGTTTTATGTTGGTCTTCATCAATGTTGTTGAGAAAATTTTGTATGATCTGATGGTTCTTAGAAGAGGACGAATTGCCTTCGTTAAGGAAATTCTTGATAGTATATGTGTTGTTACTGTATTGGATTATTGTGAAAACTGAAAAGTTATTCTCTGAAGTCATTAGGCTAGTACAGTAGTACTTGTCTAAATACTCCTTTTTTGTTTGACCTTTCAGGGGACAGCAACTGGAACTGTAGCCAGGGAAAGCTGTATTTTGTTGGTTGCTTTAACATAAAGAGCAGTCTGCTATGTCAGGTATTTTACATATTTTGTTGGACGATTGCAGTTAACAATGTTAAATACATGGTAGGGGAATATTGCTTTTGGTTTGATAGAATTATCATGTGTTTTTTTATTTATGTATGGAAATTATTGTTAAGTTTGGCACTGTTAATGCCATCTCTGTGCTCAGAACTATTGAGGCTCAGGCTATATTTTGTAGTTTCATTTTTGGGAAGATTGCACATGAATGCTTTGGCCTATTTCTTCCCGAACCATGGTCATTGATAACATGTAACTACTCTTGTCATGTTTTACTTGTGTATCTACTTCAATGTCCATTTTGAACTGAGTTCTGTATTTCGAAAAACTTTATCCATCCTCGTTTATAGACCTTTTTGGTATTATTATTAGAATAACAGATTGTAGCCAATTAAAATTATACTCTGATCAATACATAGTTCATTTTACTTCCATTAGTAGTGACTCTGGAATATCACATTTTGGGCAGTATGACCCAACATCTTGAATGTAACTCAACCTATAGCAACTGGATCTGGCAACCATATTTAGCTGGAAAGTGGAAACCAAGAACTAATATTGGTTCTCACTTATTGATGACAAATGACTGGTTTAGACTTCAGACTTTAGATAAGGTGGCAAGTAAATTTTGATTTACATGTAGATAGCTCATTTGATGAAGCACACAAAACTACCACCGCGAATTTGAGGGTCTGTCCTACCCAACCCTGGCGTGCTAAAATCAGCATTTGTTCAGGTGCAGTTACAGATTGAAAATAAGAACAACTGCAGTTTATATTGGTCAATCTAATATGAAATTTTGTTGAAGATTAATGATCAATTGAACAACAAAAAAGAATTTTTTTTGAAGGTCTGCTGTAGGGTCAAACCATAGGTAGAATTGTTTTATGGATTTGGGATTCTATAGAATGGAATAAGTGTGAAACTCTTGTGTAGGGTCAAACCATAGGTGGAATTGTTGTTCTCTGTTACCCTTTCCTTGGCTAAATACATTGGTGTGTAGAATATAAGGATCACCAGTTCACCACTAACATTTCCCAAGAACTCAAAATCAATCTCATCATGAGTTGGTCCTTGTGAAGATAACTGCAGAATGCCAGAATGCAATCGAAATGTCAGCAATTTGTAACAGATAAAACTACGACATTTGTCAAAGGTGATATAAAAGATAAAACTATGACATTTTTCGAAGGTGATATAAAGTAGGGTTGATAAATGGACTTACATAATAGGCACTGACGGTACCAGCAGAGTTGTCAGGAAAAAGTTTGAGTTGCATATCGATTTTGCGAAAAGGTATTGTTTTCTTTGTTATTTTGGATTATATTTGGTCATTTGGATGCTACATCTCTTTACTGTATGTTTTGTGGTGGATAATGTGTTTGGTATACTGCATTTTGCCGCATGATCTTAGTGGTAAATGTGACGAGACAGAATTGGCTCAACCTGAACGCGTAAAGTATATAACGTCTAGTTCTAACCGATATACATTGCCTATCTATCATATCATACTGTCTATGCAACCAAGCAAATGGTGACCAGTGGCTGGGATGCCGATGTGTCCTGAGTTTAGCTACCAGGTTTTAATGTTGAAAAATTGATGGCTTGTTGATATATATGCTGGAAATCAACAATTAGAATTTATATATGAAAAGATGGGAAACAGGAAGAGTATTTTAATGTTGTGGTATTACGACTATAGCCCAATTCTCTTTTTCCCGTCTTGAATAAATGTTAGGCTTATTTAAATGAATGGTATATTCATTATGATGTAGTCATATATCCTAAAAAGCTTATTACTACAGAATTAGATGTGTGATTTTTATGGTTCAGAGATATTGGCACAAAAATTACAATAGCCTCAGAGAACCCACAGAATACCCCATCTCTTCTGAATAGTAGAATAGGTAAGTATAGGATCTTAAGATTATAGATAGTGGGAGTTCTATGGTTGTATGCTTATAATGTCTGTTTTAGCATGGCTGCCACCATAAGTATTCGCCGTGATTTGAGAGGCATGCATAGTATACTTAGCTGCTCCAGTGGAGAATATCTGAATATTGATTAGGGTAACCACGCACAAGTGTGTAAACAGGAAAAAAAGATCTGAGCAATCTGTTACATATAAAAACCAAATTACAAAAGTTCGTAAATTGAGTATAAGATGAATTTTTCTAGTGATAAAAAAGAGTGCTAAAGTGATATTAAAACGAATAAGCTTGATTGTCTCCTGCTGGTAGCACATATGGATGCTAACCTAATTGGGATGCCTTAGCACCAGGTAGATGCCTCATTACGTCCTCTGCTTTGCTTGTTCGTGTTGTTCCTAGACTTACCCTCTAGGCCAGACTCACTAATTAGTGTCAAAATGATTTTTGTTGTTAAAAGAACATATTTGAAGAAACGCAATGATCGTTGTTCTTTTTTATAGAAGGGTTATAGAATTTGTTTATGATTTTAGTTGAACGGCTGTAGTGTCAAAATGAGTTCTATCCTGCAGCTGCACATTAAGTAACTGCTACACTAGAATCTTTTCTTTAGGGTATGGATTATGGAATTCTGTTATTGAGACTCCATTGCTGAGAATACAGCCGTACAGGTAGAAATGTGAAATCAGCTATTATTACCAGCTTTCCGTTCACCACGAAGACCTTGAAGAGAAAATATTTTTTGAGCGCTTTACAGTCTTTGAATCAGGTACTATGTTTTATATTAGAGCCGTTTATGAGGTCTCTGGTAGTCCTGTATCCATTTTTGGAACCTTGGAATATCCACTTCAGGGAAGGAGCCCACAACAATTGTTAGCAACCTCTTTGTTGAAATATATGCTTTCATATGATATAATTCACAGAGGTTCCTAATTGTTTACATGAACATCCCCTAGTTTACTGTCACTCTATTAAGGTTGAGAAACAATGCTCTGCATATGGTAGGCCATGAAGGTTCAATTGTTCCAGTTTGGCTAGAAAGTTAGTCGTTATTTTTTCATGATTCGTCAAGAGTAAAGAAGAAATTTGTTTTTAGTGTATATTGCTGGAGCTTTTGGCATTATAATTTGAGCATTGGTGTGAATGTTATATAAAACAAATTGACCAAGTCTGTTAAGTAGTTGATACAGCAGCCATCCTCGTCTCGAAAATAGTATAGTAACTCTGTCATGGTCAGGCGGCTCAAGCTTAAATCTCTCCTTGGTCTGCAAATTAACAAAGTCCCAGCATGGAATAGGGTTCTGCCTTTGGTGCATCGCTGAAACACATTGTCATTTGTCATCGCTGTCCACTGCCAGCAGGTTCTGATGTGGGAAATGCGTAAGTGCATAACTCAGGAACATGGATTCCCAATCTTTGCAAACAAAAAAGCTAGACAGGCATTGTGAGCAATATGCAACAAATCCTTAATCATCCATAAAAGGAGGGCCGGAAGCTGAGACCATCCACCTTCTTGTTCTTGATCCTTGTTTTCTTCCACAAGGTTGTTAAACTTGGTCATCTCCATGGGGTTTAATATAATGTAGCTAGCTACAAAATAATATATACTAAAACATTTTCCAAGACACTAACCCTAAATCGCAAAAAAGAAAAAATAAAAAAGAATAATACCAACAAAAATGCATGCTAAGTACAATACCAGAGTACAAGTACAGGCCAACAAATGAACAAATATTGCATGCAAGTTTTGTTCAACGGTATTATCTGGAAGAAGGAAAAAAGGAATCACACTAGCTTCATGCCTTCATAGTTCATAATACAACTCAAACTCAATAACCCATACAGTATACAAAGAATCATGCTAGCTTCATGTCTAGTTATTTTCTGAATCATACTAGCTTTATATTAGCATTGGATGAGTTATTCAAATTGACTGCCCCTGCCTTTTTACCTTGAATTTTTTTTTTCGATTTTGATCATTGGAAATGGAGCAAGAGAATATGATGCCTACAAAGAATTTCATGCACTCATTACCGTTAACAAGAGAATTTGAACATTAAGCAAGTAGCTAGCTGCAGCTACCATTTAAGTTATTGTAGGGGTACTACATACTCCGACCAATCAAAAGCAGCCACGTGGCACAGTCATCCATCCATCAGGTCGCCACGATCTCTACCTGCTAGCAGCTCGACCGAAGCGACCCGACCACGCAACGAGCAGCGACCTGCTATACTCACGTGCTCTCATTCAATGCACAGAATATTCTCATCAGTTACATAATTAATTCACAGGGATGATCCTCGCGCGTTACACATTTAATCCTCATTATGATGACGGAGAATCTGCAAGATCCACGATCCACGCCCTTCTACCTTCTATAAGAACAGAACTACGATGGCTTGATCTCTAAGTTCAATTCCCCCGAGCTAGAGTATGTAGGCAATCTCGATCTCAAACGAGGTGCAGCCACCCCGATCTCAAACATCCCCATTTGGTCAAGTCTCCCTAGCGACCTGACCTAGTTAATGCATTAATCTAGAAATAGGTTAATACATTTGGCGCCGACTGCAAGGAATTCGATATAATCGAAAAGCCCAAACCCTCCCACCCTTCTCAAAGTCATCTATTCAAATGACTACCCCAGAATTAACTATCAATGATCTGCATGCTCAAATCACTCTTTTGCAGGAAGAAAATGCACGCCTGAAAGCCGCACAAACCAACCCCCAACAAGGTGAAAATAGCGGACATGGAGTCGTTCCTGCTGACGATTCCAACCAGAAATACGAACAACTCAGCCAACAACTGGCGGAGTTCAAAGCCTCCCAGGCTCTCCTTCACCGAGCCACACTGCGGAGCAACTTGCTGTACAGTCCCTCCAACAATTCCAGGAGTCTCCTTTCTCCAAGGAGATCCTTGAACATGATTTGCCGAACAAGCTGAATGCCCCCAAGTTCGACCAGTATGTCGGAGTCGGAGATCCAACCGACCACATCAAGGGATTCCGGAAATCCCTTCCTCTGATCAAAGAGGATCACCTTTTGTGTTTGCTGTTCCAGTCCAGCCTCACCGGACCGGCTCTTGACGGGTTTCACCGATTGAAGCCAGGATCCATCAGCTCGTTTGTCGAGCTCGAAAAGCAATTTGTCATCTTTTACATCCACAACAAGAAGCGCCCTGTCACCATAGATTCCATCTTCAAAGTCAAGCAGCAAGATGGTGAGTCACTGAGCACATTCTTTGCTCGTTTTAAATCTGAATTGCATTCCATTCAGGATTTTGCAAAGGAGCACGAGACCCTTGCAACCATCGCATTCACCCACGGTCTGACCCAGGGGTCCGACCTCCACAAGTCGCTAGCCATGAAGCGACCTTCATCACTGGACGAGCTCTACCTGAAGGTAGACCGTTATATCAAGCTCGAGGAAGCCCTCACTGGGAGGGAGAAGAACCATGTAGTCAGCAACATCGAGTCTGGCTCAACCAAGCGACCTCGATCGAATGGAAAGAGGTTCAAAGCTAAGTCGTTGCCTACCGAGCAGCGAGAATATCACCGGTTCACACGACCAGCCGGTTATATTTACGAAAGAATCAAGCACAATCATTAGTGCAAGATTCCCACCTTCACACAGTTGGAGGATACATCTGGTCGGCCGTACTGCAAAGTCCACAAGGTACGGTGTCATCAAACAGATGACTGTCGCGTTCTGAAACGCGCACTTCAGACTTGGGCCGATGAGAATAGGCTCAACAATTGGATCCTCGGCAGACAAGAGGATTCTACAGGCAAGAAGGCGAGGAAGGGATCCAGAACCCCTCCCCGCTCACCAAAGCGTCATCACAGCAAGGCCAGAACGGCCTCCATCAGTCCAGTACATACGCAGCAGAGGGCGTAGCCTCTCCCAACGCTTAGGTCCAACAGGCGACCTACGCGACCACATCAACAAGAAGGTCGCAAACAAAGTTGACAGTGACAGCGAGTCGGACAGTCATGTGGTCTACATGATTGATGAATCCAACTACACCCCGACTTCAAGAGAGAAAAGAGACGAGTAGAACATCTTCATCATGTCTACTCAATTACTGGGCGAGCAGCTCGCTCTAACATCCCTGCCCGCCAAGAGTCCGACATCACTTTCACCTTGGACGATCTCAACAAGGTCGTTACTCCACACAACGACGCCCTAGTCGTTGAGCTCAGAATAGCGGACTACACCATCAAGAGGGTATTCATTGACCCTGGGGCATCATGCAACATTCTCATGTACAGGACTTTCAAAGACATGAGATTGCCCGATTCAGTTCTCATCCCAGATTTCACCCCAATCTTAGGCTTCAACAGTTCCAGAGAAGATCCTAAGGGAGAAATTTTGTTACCCGTCACTTTGGGCAGGAAAGAAGACAAGGTCGTTGTCACGGCAAAGTTCAGCATCTTAAACATCGCAAGTAAGTACAATGCGATTCTGGGTCGAAAGTGGATCCACGCTATGAGAGGTGTGCCATCAACATACCACCAAGTATTCCGCTATCCTGGTCCCCATGGGATAATGGAACTTCGTGGAAACCAGAACGTCGCACAGGAATGCCACGGTATTATTGCAGCTGTGCCACCTTCAAAGCCATCCACCTCTGGAAGCAAGGATGCTGACAACAAAGGAAAGAGCCCGATCACAACAGAGGCTCAGGAGGGCAACAACAAGTCAAAGAGCCCGTCCAAAGAAAAGACTGAACCTGCCAAATAGCAACTACAGAAGGAGCAAGCGAGCTCCCCCAAGCTTAATCTCGGAAGTACTGATCCAGGTGTGCGAGTGAATATTGGGTCAAATGAGGACCCAAGATATGTCTATGTAGGTGCTGAGTTGGAAGAAGATAAGTTCAAAAACTTTTTAAATTTCCTTTCAACTAATAAAGATGTTTTTGCTTGGTCGTATATCGATATGCCCGGAATAGATCCATCAATTGCATGCCATAAATTACGGGTCAATCCCAATTATCGACCTGTCAAGCAGAAACCAAGGAGGCTTGCTCCCAAATTTCATGAAGCCGTCAATGAAGAGATTAATAGGCTTAAACAGGTCGGCTTCATCAGAGAAGTCGACACTCCAGACTGGCTAGCAAACATAGTACCAGTCTTAAAGAAAAATGGAAAAACAAGAGTCTGCATCGACTTTACAAGTTTGAACAAAGCTTGTCCTAAAGATTTATTCCCACTGCCACGAATTGATAGGCTAGTCGATCAGACATGCGGCTTTGAGCTACTGTCATTTATGGACGCATATTCGGGATACAACCAGATCCCAATGTACGAGCCTGACCAGGAGAAGACCTCATTCACAACAGAGCAAGGCATTTTTTGCTACAAAGTTATGCCATTCGGGTTACGGAATGCAGGTGCGACCTATCAGAGACTGGTCCCCAGAATGTTCGACGACCTACTAGGTCGAACAATGGAAGTCTACATTGACGACATGCTAGTAAAGAGCAATGAAGAGCAGAATCATTTGTACAATCTCGACCAGGCATTCCAAAGATTAAGACAATACAGAATGCGTCTTAATCCAGAGAAGTGTCTGTTCGGAGTTGCATCAGGCAAATTCCTCGGCTACCTAGTCACCAGAAGAGGAATTGAAGCAAACCCAGATCAGATAAGAGCCTTCATCGACATGCTAAGCCCAAAAACAAAGAAACAGATCCAGAAACTCAACGGGATGGTATCAGCTCTGAACAGATTTATCTCAAGAGCATCAGACAAATGTCGACCAATGCTTCATATCTTAAAGAAGGGGGCTACATATGAGTGGACAGAAGAATGCGAGAAGGCCTTCAACGATCTCAAGGCATATCTGTCTACTCCACCAGTTCTCACAAGACCCAACGATGGTGATGTACTTGGCGTTTACCTCGCAACATCAGATTTTGCGATCAGCGCAGTACTTTTCAAGGAGGAAAATCAGGTTGAACGACCTATCTACTTTACAAGCAAAGTCTTACAGCAGGCCGAAATAAGGTACACACCTCTAGAGAAGTTAGCATTAGCTCTACTTTACGCTGCATGCAAATTCGAGCCTTATTTCCAAGCCCACACTGTAAAAGTAATCACCGATCAGCCATTACGCCACATACTAGAAAAGAAAAACAAAACAGGTCGTATGGCTCGATGGGCAGCAGAACTGGGTGATTACACATTTGAGTTCGTATCACGACAGGCCGTCAAGGGCCAGGTCGTCGCAGACTTCTCAGTAGACTATCCAGCAGAGGATGTCAATTGGGAACCAGAACCTGAAACAAGGCAAATCCAAGACAATCCTCCAGACATATGGCAGCTGTATGTAGATGGTTCCCACAATTCCAATGGAAGTGGTATAGGTGCTGTGTTAATTTCTCCTGAAGGTTCACAGCTCGAGAGATCAACTCGTCTAGACTTCTCGACCTCCAACAACGAGGCCGAGTATGAAGCACTAATCCAGGGCCTGCAGATGGCAGTCGAGCTACAAGCAGTTTGTCTCAAGGTGTACAGTGATTCCCAACTGGTAGTCAATCAGATTACTAACAACTACCAGATCAATGGGGTCAACCTAATCAGGTATGCTAGCAAAGCAAAGGAACTCATCAGCAAGCTCAGCTATTTCACAATCGAGCACATACCTAGAGATGACAACAGACACGCAGATTCATTAGCATTCCTAGCATCTAAGATCGAGTCAGACAGACCGCGGGCTCTCACTATAGCAATCAGTGCACAGCCTGCATATCTATTCAAGGAAGAAGATGTTCATCAAATCTCCGACCTACTACAAACAACTCCAGCAGACATCCAAGGGACTTGGATGGAGCCTTTCATGATTTACCTTCAAACTGGTGTCCTACCATCCAACAAAAAGGAAGCTAGTCAATTGCTCCATAAAGTCACGATGTACAAAATCCATGAGGGTAAACTTTTCAGAAAGTCTGCAACCGGATTGTTATTACGATGTCTGATCCCAAAACAAGGCCAGATGATATTTCAAGAAATCCATGAAGGAATGTGGAAACCATTCCGGTGGGCGTACCTTAGCCCATAAAACAATCTCTCAGGGATACTTCTGGCCAAGAATGAAGGAAGATGCCAAGAAATTTGTTTTGAAATGCAAAGAATGCCAGCGATTTGCCGATAAGCAACACCAGCATCCAAATGATCTCATTAACATCACTGCACCATGGCCATTCCACATGTGGGGGCTCGATATCATGGGCCCCCTAATCAAAGAAAAGAAGTCTGAGAAGAGGTTCGTTCTAGTGGCCGTCGACTATTTCACTAAATGGGTAGAAGCTGTTGCACTAACCAACGTAACACAAGCAGATGTCCAAAGATTCATGTGGGAAAACATCATCACAAGGTTTGGACTACCAAAACGAGTAGTCACAGATAATGGCACTCAGTTCGTTGGAAAAAATATCAAGGCATTCTACGACATGTGGAAAATCGAGCATTCAAGGTCAACACCTAGATACCCACAAGCCAACGGCCAGGTCGAAGCTGCAAATCGACAGATTCTAAACAATTTGAAGAAGAAGCTCGAAGATCAGCATGATCAATGGCCACAGCAGTTGGAAAACATCCTGTGGGCCTATAGGACAACCCCTCGTACGTCCACTGGGATGTCACCTTTCAGCCTGTGCTACGGAGTTGAGGCAGTTATTCCCACCGAGCTAACGTTTGGAACGACCAAATCACTTCTGGTCGACACTGAACTCAACAATCAAGCCTGGTCGTTTGGAGTCGACCTCCTTGAAGAACGACGTAACCACGCCGCTATAAAGCTCGAGCAATACCAACAGAGACTCAAGCGAGCTTATAACAAAGGCGTGCGACCAAGAACTTTCCAGCCAGGGGAACTAGTCCTAAGAAAAATGTTCCACAACAAAAGAAAGGATACGATTGGCAAACTGAACACCAATTGGGAAGGTCCTTACATTATCACGAAGGTTCAGAGCAACGGTTCTTATCGTCTTCAAACACCAGAAGGGGAGATCGTTAAGAACCCATGGAATGCTTTTCACTTAAAGAAATTTTATCAATGAAATGTAAGCATCCATTCATTGCATTTCAATGTATAAATTCACTTTACCTTCATCTCTGCTCAAACATGAATGGCTACTAAAGGTCCAATCCCTCGACCTACAAATTATCAAAACTCTAGTCCCTTTGATAATTTAAAAGTTTGTTAAGTTAAATCACTAACAACTTAACTTGGTGCATTGGTCATTCTCTTCCCACGACCCAAACACAACTACATTGAATGTGACCTCAAACCCAAGCAGGTCGAGCAAATGTTATTTATTGTTTGCAAATCCCATTCAAGCAGACAAAACGACATGAACAACAATGCAAGGTAAATCGTTGAAGTAACTTTTTACTTTATGATATTTTAACAATTACAGGTACAAACAAAATAGAATTAAGGCATACAAGAGGAACTGTTTCAGTACGTCCTGCTTGCAGCCATTCATCTCGTCTACCTGCCTTTTGAACGAGCTACAAGGACTCCCTGGAAACTAGCTGGTCAGAAGGACTTCGTACAAGCTCATCAAAGTAAAAACTGACTACTGATGTTAAATACAAAAGACAAAGAATTATCCACTCAAGCTCTCAAAATTACAAGGGGGCTCTCAAGAATGCGCTCTGGAAGCTATGCCAAATACAAGGAGTACAAGAAGACATACTGCAAGAACAAGGAGTGCAAGAAGCAAACTTTGCACAAGGTTACCCAATACAAGAAAAGGGACACAAAGGCTAGCTTACTGCTGCGTAGACTGGTCGCCTGAAGCATCAACTTCAATAAGGACTCCAGGGACCTGGTCACTAGGGCCCATCGAGGCGTCCTGAGCTGGCGCCAAAGTATCCTCAACACCACCTCGCGTCTCCTCTTCTTCGGGGGACCCCGTCATAGCTTTCACCAGTTGGTCGCAGTAGGTCTTCCACGCCGCTTCATTCTCCTGACATAACCTTCTGCCAGTACTCAGCAGAAGATTGAGAAGCAGCATAACGTTCCTTTAACTGCTCCACCGTCTCCTTCAGCGATGCGACCTGGGCATCCCTGTCCTTAACCTTGCACTCAGCAACGATAGCAACGTTCTTCGCCTGCTCGAGTTTCTCGTTGAGCGCCTTCAACTCAATTTCAGCTTGAGCACCAATCTCAGCAACCAGACGCACCTCCTGGAAGCTGGCATTGAGCTGCAACCAACAACAGAATTTAGACCAAATGTCAAAGCATAAACAAAACAAATGCGACTTATGATCACACTCACCAAAGACAACGCCGCGTTTATCTTCGAGCAGGTCACCAGCAAGGTCTGCGACTTCACTGCCCGGGCATCAGCGTCCAGGACGATACCCTCATTCACAGCCCGGGCAACGCAAGGGTCATCGATAGCACTGTCGTTATCATACACGACATGCTTCTCTCCTTGACCATCCAAATAGTCGAACGGCCCGCGGCGGAATTCAGACAAAATACCTTTGCCTTTCTGCAAAGGCCGAGGAGCAGTCTTCCTGGACAAAACAGACATCCCAGGAGACGTCACAGGCATTGAAGAAACAGGAGCTGGCATAGCTGGGAACTCCATCAGCTTAAGGTTCCCTGTGAAGGACCTCTTCTTCCCAGCCAAGGCACCTACTTTAGGAAGTGAGGTGGGAGGACCTGCGACTGGAGGGCTCGCCACTACATCAACCTGGCGAGAACTACCAACAGACCGCTCCCTCTCCACAGGTAGCTCCCTCTCCACAGATCGTTCCTGCCCCAGAGGTCGATCCTTGTCAACAGGTCGATCCTTCTCTGACCTCCGAGGAGCACCGACAGAACGCTCTCTCTCCCCCTGCCTCGAGCTACCACTAGCCCGTTCGCTGTCACCAGCTCGCGAACTGCTACCAGATCGCCCACCACCAGATTTGTGAACAGAAGACATATACGCTTTCTTCAAAGCTTTCCTCCTCTCGAGCTCGTCCCAAACAGTTTTTAGACCACCTTTAGGAATAAAATGCTCCTTTAGGTGGGGTAGGAACGAGATCTTCCGCTCGTCGCTCAACTTACCAAAGCAGTTCAGAACGGAATTCAGATCGTTCTTTCTAACCAAATGATCGTCCCTGATCGCTGCAACAAAAATACAAAGTCGTCAAGTTCAGAAACAGGAAGACAAATCAACAACCCTAGTACTAAAGACCACAAACTTACGAGCGTCATTCCTAATCACATGACGCAACTGGATATCCCCTTCAACAATCGACCTAGTAAACATCATGGGATCTTTCCACCATGGCTCGCTACTTACTGGATAGATCAGAGGCAAACGGTCTGGCCTAACTTGCATGTTATAGCCCGAGAGTTCAACCTGAACGTTTGAAGCTGAAGTGGTTCAGTACATCTTTCACAGTAATGTTCCACTTGTGCAACTTGTTGAGGTCGTCAATTACCCTCATATTACGCCAGAAATTACCATTCATCTGGCAGGGGGCTCGACCAATGGCATTCAACAGGTCGACCACCAACCGAGACAGTGGCAACCTCAACCCGGCACGGAATTGGTTCAAAGTAAATACAGTAGAGAAAGGATTATTAGGTCGATAGTCAGAAGAAAGTAAACGATCTCCAAGAAATCTAATCTCCAAATGCCTAATCGACCTAAGCTCATAAACCCTCCTAACAGCAAAATGCCTATATACATAATTCATATTCACCACTCTACACATTGCACCATCGTCGCCCTCTACCATTTAGGCCTGTAAAAATGGCCCTTTGACCCTAAACCCGGCCCGGCCCGCCCGGCCCATTCAACGAAAAAAACCCTTAAATCTTGACCCTTATGATTTTTAGGGTAGGGCCGGCCCGACCCTCTCCTTTTAAGGGTCGGGTTAGGGTTTAGCTTTGAAAATCTTAGACCCTACCCTTAGCCCGACCCTAATTAACCCTCTCAAAGCCCTCTTACGGCCCTCATAAATATATGTATAATTTTTAATATATTTCTCTATACATCAAAATTTGAACATTGTTTTAGAGTTTTAATCGTAAAGATTTTTCCAATTAGACATAGATGTCACTTTTGTTTAAGTTATATGATATTTATCAAATGTTTATCGAATATTTCCCGAACTAGTTGTTAAAAAACTATTATATAACTAAAAGAAATTGATTGTCAATAGAATATTTTTTTATTAACCATCTATTTCATTACTGAGCATGCAATAAACAGTAATTAGATTATTATTTTAAATGTGTATTTTATACTTATTATGTTAGAATTTTATAAATTTAGGATTAAATTTCTAAAGTTTGAAATTTTAGTAATAAGATAACATCTAACTACGAGTTCTTTGTATTTATTAATTGTAATGTTCTTGGATAAAATAATATCATATACTATACCAAATTTTATGGTGAAAAAAATATATTTGTACATTTAAGAATTGAAACATATTATACGTATTTTTAAAAATATTAAAATGATATTAATAAAAACATGATTGCATATTTTTTTTCAAGTAAAACATAATTCTATGTATCGACCCTATCAACCGGGCCCGTTAGCCCGACCCTCAACCCTTTAAAATAAAGGGCTAAGGGTCGGGTGAGGTTTTCACAATTTTTGTGTTGGCCCGCCCTAACCAGACCCTCATCATCTTTTAGGGTAGGGTTGGCCCGACCCTTAAAGTATGAGGGCTCGAGGGTTCAAGAGCCGGGCTAGCCCTACCCGGCCCATTTTACAGGCCTACTACCATTTCATCATCAGAAGAGTCTGGACCATGAGAACCACTACTCTGGGGGCTATCTACCTCCTCATCGCGAACGGGAGACGGAATGTCAGAATGAGTACTCTCAGACTCATACTCCTCAACCATACCACCACTCAAGTTATCATTTTGGGAATCACTACCGTCAGACATTACTCTCAAACAATACAGACGGAAACAGAAGATGAAAACGAAAGAAAATAAACAATCAAAGAAAAGAAAGAGAAGGAAAAAAAACCTCACGAGCTCTCAAAGTTCTTCAGATCGCAAGGCAAAAGCGGCAGCAATTCAAATAAAGGCAAGATAGGTAAACCTTTCTCAAGGTAACTACAGCTTAAATACTGTAGCGCGAGTAATCCCAACCATCGGTTCGAAACAAGTGAACGGCTGAGATCGAACAAGGATCCATATGCATTGCAGTTATTCTCCACTCACAACGGTTCGTATCCACCGTTGGATCAGTCCACGTGCAAGACAGATATTCAATCAAGCAATATGTGCACCAGTTGCCATAACTACACGGCTAACTGCTCGAGGAAAATCATCCACTTCCCCGTAAAAGCGCCATGATTAGTACAGACAGGCTTGCATGACTGCCACGTCCGCGAATTCAAAAAGCAAACTACAAATCAGCATCGATCAGAGTTCTTAGTCTTTTCAGCCCGACTACTACAGCCGGCCTAAAAAGAGGGGGCTTATGTAGGGGTACTACATACTCCGACCAATCAAAAGCAGCCACGTGGCACAATCATCCATCCATCAGGTCGCCACGATCTCTACCTGCTAGCAGCTCGACCGAAGCGACCCGACCACGCAACGAGCAGCGACCTGCTATACTCACGTGCTCTCATTCAATGCACAGAATATTCTCATCAGTTATATAATTAATTCACAGGGATGATCCTCGCGCGTTACACATTTAATCCTCATTATGATGACGGAGAATCGGCAAGATCCATGATCCACGCCCTTCTACCTTCTATAAGAACAGAACTATGATGGCTTGATCTCAAAGTTCAATTCCCCCGAGCTAGAGTACGTAGGCAATCTCGATCTCAAACGAGGTGCAGCCACCCCGATCTCAAACATCCCCATTTGGTCAAGTCTCCCTAGCGACCTGACCAGTTAATGCATTAATCTAGAAATAGGTTAATACAGTTATCGGCATTTGGGCATTGATTTATTGATATGAATCATTAACCAACAAGGCAACAAGACTGCAAGAGCTTGGGCGATATATATGAAAAGTCCCTTGGCAGTTAGGCACTTGTTAAGCTAGTTGGCACTTGGCAGTAGTGTGTACAAGTGTACAACAGAATCAAATGTGAAGTAGTTGGGGTCAAGTTCTCTCTGAAAAAGCCTGAAACACTTCTGATTTTTGAGCAAAACAAAGACCCATTCATGAAGGATGGACAAAACAAACAAACAAACAAGGAGAGCAGGTCAGGTGCTGAGGTGCATATATAAATAGATCATTTGTTTGTTATTTTCTTCTCTCCCTCCTTCTAGTTAATTGTTCTAGCAAAGAAATGGTGATCTATCTCTTGTTACTCTAGTATAGGCTTGAAGGTAATATGGGTAAGTTATTTTTGATGTAATACTATCGGCGGAAGCAAACAATAATAAGAACACCAATTAAATAAATGGTTTGAACACCCAAAAACTAGAGTTCTTCACAAAAACGAATTTAATGTCTCAAGACATAAACAAATCTTCAATCTAACCTACTTGATAGGGTTTGCAATCCCCTATTTATAATAACCTAAACCTAATCCTAACTACACTAGAAAGCTAAGTAAATAGAAACTACTACTAGGGATGTTCTAATCCATATAGGAATCTGCAGGAACTATGAGGCATGTGCCTTGCACATGCTATCTTTATGCATATGCATCAAATCCCCCTAACTTGAAAAAAACTCGTCCTCGAGTTTGTGTACTAACATCCTCCAAAGTTCAAAACGACTCTTGTACATCAACCTCAAACTTACGTTGGTGCAGAAAATCCGGCCATGGATCTTCCCTAGATAGTTGCTCGCAGAAAGAATGATGGACATTAATGTCATAGGTGCATCATTAGGACCACCCAATTGATTGGAATAATATAACCGCATGTCAAGAAATAAAAATTGAAGGTGTTTGTCCCTCCATGGAGAAAATCCATTCTCATCTTGGAATAGATAAGGATCAACATAACCACCAAACAAATTACCAATTACTTTTATGGGACGGAATTTGTGGGGATGATAAAAATCATTAATATGTCGGTCGGAATCAATGGAATTCATCGATTCATGGGAGTGATGAGCGAAATTCCGAGAACGTTCATCCTCTTTACCATTGTCATAGACAACAACCAGGTTTCCTTGCTTGGGCAACAAATAGAACTTCTTATTTATCTCCCTTGCAGATTTTTCAATCAAATCTTCTACTTGATCCACACATGCAACTTCTAACTCAAGAGACACAAAACTAGATGTATCATCACCAAAAACGGAAAAGAAATCAACAAGATTGTAACTTTGTAAACCACCAATTCGAGTACGAGTGACGGATTTTTCTTCTTCAAACAAACATGTTGAGTAAGAAATTAATCTCCGCTTCTTTGTCAAGTCGTTTCTCTTCTTCAACAAATTCTTCTTTAAAAGACGCAAATTGACTTTTTAATTTAGTAAAGCAATTTAAAAGTTCCTTCAAATCTTTTTGTATGCTTGGTGACGTCATGGAGGCCTCGCTCTTAGAGTCGATTTCAGATTCAATATAGTGTGGGTATTCTCCATACGGAGTAACCTTAGAATTGCGACTACGAAGACCATCGTGATCATAAGTCTTTGGACGGTTTCCATGGGAATATTTAACACCATAAGCAACATATTGTTGCTGAAAACCACATCGAGGAGGGTGCGTGTCCTGCTGGTGGTGGGAATAATATCCATTGTCATAATAACTATGACGTTGCCTGTGTGGGGGAGAAGGGGAACGAGATGAAGAGGGAGGTTCATACCTTCTAGAAAAAGGAAAGCGGCGGCTAGGATCAAAGTTGGGAGCTTTATATTCATAATCGGTATAACGCTTCGATTCTTGTAAACTCCAGCTATCCGGCGGCGACGAAAATTCTCTTTGACCTCTTCTACGATAACCCATCTTCAAATCACCAACATGAATGCGGCTCTTATAATAAAAATCAGGTTTTTATCTTCTAAACCCAGAAAAAACAAGCTCTTGATACCAATTTTGATGTAATACTATCGGCGGAAACAAACAATAATAAGAACACCAATTAAATAAATGGTTTGAACACCCAAAAACTAGGGTTCTTCACAAAAACGAATTTATTGTCTCAAGACATAAACAAATCTTCAATCTAACCTACTTAATAGGGTTTGCAATCCCCTATTTATAATAACCTAACCCTAATCCTAACTACACTAGAAAACTAAGTAAATAGAAACTACTACTAGGGATGTTCTAATCCATATAGGAATCTGCAGGAACTATGAGGCATGTGCCTTGCACATGCTATCTTTATGCATATGCATCAATTTTTCAATTCAAATCTCAGGATATGTGATCCATATTCATTTTGGTTTTGATGTTTTTCCATCTACGAGTATCATATTAATTTTTGTTTGTAGCTTATTGACAGATTTTTATAATGATCTATCCTCTCGATCAATACATGGAGCTAGCAGATAAAGTTCATGGACGCCCGGTATGAAGGTCATGGTTGCCCGGTACATCAGTATTCTGAAAATTCTGGTTCCAGCTCCCAAAAAACATAAGACGATTTGAAGAAATCTTCTGTAGTAAGTATTTTGATGATTAAGGGGCTTCGATCTTTGGGTTCAAGGGCGAGCCTAGACTAAAATCCAGGCATATTAACAGATTAACTGGGACAATTGATGTTACAAGCAACTCTCCAACATTATGAACAATATAATGAAGTTCGATCATCATAGTGTGCAAAGTAGGAGCAACTCAAAGTCTCAAACCCAATATATGGTAATTTTAGAATCTAGATCATACATTATACAACTTGGAAGCTTTTTTGTTACATTGGCTGTGCTTGTTTCCCTGCAAAATTTGTAAAACAAAAATTTCAACGGTTTTACCTATTTTCTTTTTTACATACTTTTTACTTATTCAAAATTTCAGGTGCTTGTTCACCCCTAAAATAAAAAAGAAAAACAGAAAAGTAGAAGAGAGAGAAACCAGAAGAAAGAAGAGAGAGAAAGGATGAAAGAAGAGAGAGAAAGGACGAAGGAAAGAAGTTGGGAAAGTTTCACGGTTTCTTTGAAGCCGTATTAATTGCTGACGTGTTTTAATAGTTTTGAAAAACTTTTCGTGGTCCCCACTATTTTTGGTAAGCAACCAAGCACCGATAAAACTTTAAATCTCGGGAAAATCTGACGTGGATTTACTTTCTGTCAGTTTTCCTGGTTACCAAGCACGGCCATTGCATATTAGAGGTGGAAAACCCTGTATCACTATTTTTTTTCTTTTTTTTGTTGTTGTTGTAACTTGTATCACTATTTTAAGAAACTAGGGCTGTGCTTGTTTACATGGAAAAGTTGGGGAAAAAATCAGATGTGGAAAATTGCTCAAAAAAAGTTTTTAAAGATTTTCCATTTACTATGTAATAGGGTGCTTGTTTAGGTAGAATAATAATAGTGGAAACAGACACGTGGAGATATATAAAAAGCAGGGACCACATATTTTGACCAAACAATAGGAGAGAAAGAGTGGGGACCACAAGTTTCCAATGTATTCCCGGTATTCTGAAACCGGTATAAAACGCTGACGTGTTTTACTCTAAACAAAATTTTGCTGTGGTCCCCACAAGCAACCAAGCACCTGTAATAGCAAAAAATCTGGAAAGTCTGATGTGTCTTCTGTTTCCCTAAAGTTTCCTCGGAAACAAGCACAGCCTAGATAGCAACTCAAAACTGTAGGAGACCCAAAGAAAATACTTAATCTGCCATATGGTAATGATTTCATGAATTATCGAAATACCATCTTCTATCTACAATAAATTGGGTCATATGCATGACTGCATCACCATTTTTTCATCTAAACGAAATGTACACATCAATGAATTAATATACAAGAACTCCCCTGAGCAATCCACACCAATAGCTGGGCAGGAACTAATGACAATGTGGAGAGTCTGAACGTTCATCTTAATCAATTTCTGATATCTTATCATAGCATGGTTCATTTTTTGGCTTTGGAAAACCTAAGGCATCGATACTTCTCACCACTGACAGTAATCTCAAGAGCCCCGTCTTGATTATCTTGAGTTGATGCAGTGCCCATCAGAACACTCTTCTCTTTCTCTAGGTTCTCCTTCTCCATCTTCAATCTTGCCTCTTGTCGGGCAATCTCAGCCTGTGATGCACCATACAAGTTTAGAGATAACTAGTTACAAATGTTGGTACATGAAAATTTTCGAGAAACATCAAAGTCTCGGGCCGCAGTTCAATATTACTCCCTACATTAGGCAATACTGAAAACATGCAAGAGGGTCTCACTTTGAAAACATAGCCATGCAAAAATAGCAGGTATCGAAGTCCTTAAATGCAAAGCATGTCTGTCTCGATCGTTGTGGTTGGATATATTGCATTCTTGATAATCGAATGAGGCTAGCAGGATTCAGTGAATGCTTCCTAATCGAAAAAAACACACGAGTGCACCAATAATGAATGAGATGTCTAATCTTGATTTTTTTGCTTTCTATTCTTTTGGTGATTAAAAATGGTGCCTTTGGCCCAATTTTTTGGTGAGGGTGTATGTACATGATCTCTGAATCTCAAGGGCCAATTAGACCTTGGATAAACAGAAATTTTATTAAATTTTGGATGTTGATCATCTGTTTGTACGCTACAACTTGCTCATATATAATTGCAGCTCACCTAAAGGCTAAAACCAACAACACAGAACTCTAAACTTGGCCAAAGAAAGGAATCAATTTTACATGAAGTTAACACATTCATTACAAGTAATCAAAACATCCAGCTTCACCAACTAATGAAACACAAGAAAAGACACTTACTACATTGCTACAACACATAGTTTGCTTATTTGTACACCTTTAAGGCACGCGTTATCCTACTCGGTGAGGAAGAATATAAGAAGACAACCAAGAGACACGATTTTCTTCAATATTCTCAGTTTCTCACATACAAGAATGAAGACTAGTAGCTACGATCTATCTTCAGTTATGACTTATGATATTTCTGTATTATGTATAAAGAGAAGATCAGGAATTGCCTCTACGCTTTGAGCTGTAAGCCGCTTGAGTTTAATAATTAAGTTCCTTTTGGACCTTTCTCGAAAATAGAACCAAGGTAACTTAGCATCCTAATCCAAATTTCATGTAAATGTGGGTGGAAGAAGGTTCAATAGAACCAGTTCTTCCTTTTCCGGAGAATTGCCTTTGATTAGTGGTTTATATTCCGAATTCCACATCCGAATCAGATGTAAGAACTCAAGCGGCAAAGAAAATAGTTGCTTTCCTTACAGAAAGAAGACTGAACACCCTTCTTACCTTTAAAAAGTGCTTAGTCCAGTCCTTAGGTTTCACTCCCGATTGCTTCCCAGAGGGAGTAGGAAAAGTACAGGATCTCTTCTACTTCTAATATGCTAAAATGATTTCTACTTTGATTACCTATGCTTAACTCAAGGGATTCCTTTTTTTTTAACTCCTCCTGCTACGAGTTAATCGGAGAAGATTCAGATTTACTGCACTTAAAGCGCTTAGTAAAGGAAAGTGGTAGGGGTAAGGAGAGTCAAAGAACAAGCATTTAAAAACAAGAAGAAGCTACCCCTGCCTAGTAGTTTGTGGGATTGGGAAGATAAAATAATACAAGGATGGGAAGTTGAAATAGTAAGTTGTTTCCACTCTTCCCTATTCCTAAGGACAGGGAGTCGTGGAAGTGTTTCGAACCAAAATGGGTGGCCTGACGGACAAAGTCACCATACTAAATAAGGCCGTAAGCAGTGGCTCGACAGAGATGGTTCGAATCAAGCAAACCCCTAGAGATAATACTGTCTCTCCTATATGAAGTTTTGGACAAAAGGCATTATCACATTTCCCCTCAGCATTCTCAAGAGTTGGGATCCTACCGTCTCCCCTATATGAAGTTCCTGACACAAGGCACAACTCACATTTTCTCAAAATTTCATAGTTTGATTCAACTTAGAGCATTCCCAATGCAAGGTGGATTTTGGGGGTGGGGTGGATAAATCCACCTTGAAACCTAAAACAATGTCCCAAGGGGAGGTGGATTTTGAGATGTGGCTGCCCACAGGTGGATTTGAAGGTGGGAGAATCCACCTTCAAATCCACCTGTGGGTGGTAGAACCGGACGGCATGTTACATGCCGTCTGTTTTTTTTTTAAGTATTACGTAGTGTTTTAAAAGTTTTGGACTCTCGGACGGCATGTGACATGCCGTCCCGGTTTTTCTAAAAATCCACTTTCTCTTACCAAAGAGTCCACTCTGCGTTGGGAGACTACCACCCAAGTGCAAATACACCTCTCTCTTTGAGGTGGATTTTGCCTAGGTGGACCTACGTGGCACCTACGTGGAGGTGGATTTATCCACCCTGCATTGGGAATGCTCTTAGGCCATTAGAGTTTTATATCAATAAATGAAAAATAAAAAGGGTAACCAATCAAGTAAACAAAATGTCTAAAATTGCACAAAAAAGAACCAAACAAATAAATTTTAATTTAAAAAATTTAAATGAACATTATTATTAATAGAGATTACCTCTCGACGAGATAACTCAGCTTTCCAAGCAGCTTCTCTTTCAGCAACTTCTCTTTCTCTTTCTTCAATATAACTTTGCATCTCTCTTTCTTTCATGATTCTATCTTGAATATCTGCATCTAAAGCTTCTTTTAATTCCATCACAAACTTGTCTACCACTGCTTTTATTCTCAAAGACATCACTAAACTAAATCAATTTCTTTCAACTCAATCAATTCAAATTCTCAACAACGACATCATCATCATCATCATCAGTTTCGTGCGTTTTCTTCTGCAATATTTGTTCGCTTTCGAAGAGAAGTGAAGAAGAAGAGAAGAAGAAACGAAAGAAATTCGTTTTCGTGGGGTGAAGGTAACGAATCGAGTTTTGTGGTTTATTATTAATTCAACCGCAAAGGATATTTATTTTCACCCACAATCATCAAAGATTAATGGACTATGGATGTCTGTCTATGGGCCTGATCTGCTCTTAGACATGGAATGGGATGGTTTTTGGCTCAACTTTATCCCGTTTTGCCTAGGGGCAACCCCATTTTTTACTTTGAATTGGTTAAAATATTCAGAATTTTTTACTTTTCGTGGAGATTAGACCCCGTAACAGGGGTCATATGTATAACAGTATAGGACCAACTGGGGTATTGCTTTTAAAAGATAGTTTAAAGACTCATAAAAGTCCCTTTACTGGTCAACTCACAGTATTTTCCTAAAATGGTCTACGGACAAAGATTTATTTAGAGGTAGGAACTTCATGTAACTATATTGGTGTTTGGATTTTTTTTTTTTTTTTAAATACAACATTGTATGTTTAGTACTAGATTAGAATCAAGTTACACTACCATTTTTTTCTCCAATGTGAATGGAGATGGGGAAATCATATTTGGCAACTTCAACAATAGACACAGTTCCATCATTTTACACTTTCACTAACTATGAGTCATGAGTCTAGGATGTATCATATGTTGGAAATGTTTTGTAACTTTGTTAAATTATCCAATTATCTATTGAAATGGAATATAAACAAAGAAACTGATAGTCCTGACTATGAAACACATTACATCCAATGTCCCACCAAATCCAAGCGAACTCCACTTTTGACCTTGTGTCTATACTCATAGCATATATGCATACCTTTAAGCAAATGAGAACTACTAAAGAAGTAAACCATTGAAAAAAAGGGAAGATTCATGTCTTAACTCATAACTAAACATATGCAGGGGGACCAATCACCATACACAGATACACACAAGCCAAATACAACCAACTGGATTTTCTTCTCAAGTGAAGTTGAAAATCAGCTAATCAATTACAAAAAAAAAAAATATGAAACTGCTTCATCAAACATCATTAAAACCAACATAGACCTAGCTAAACAATAAGTCTTTGAAACATATTTCTTTCCCTTTTTCATATTCCCCTACAATGTGTTACTCGGTGATCACTTTAACGATGTAGCTAAGGAGATTCTTCCAATATCAGAGCTTCTGCCTCGCATCCTTCTTAGCTATACCACCCCACACCTTTGAAGCAACTTTGTTGATGGTTTTCACGATCTTCGCAACAATTTTGGCTTTGATCTTGCATCTCTTTAGGGGAAACAACATTTCTGTCTTGTGTGGGGATTTAGAAACTCCATTGGCTGTAGTACTTGTGACTTGATTAGGCATAATTGATGCTTAACAGTTGAAAGCAATACAAATGCCTAAAGAAGGAAAATTTTGAAGGAAATGATGTGAGGATGATTTGCTCGTAGGGCTATATATAGGGACGAGTATCATAAAGTCCATGGATTTCATTGGCCAATCAAAAGGTAAACTAAGGACAAAAAACAAAAGGAAAAGAGAAGTCAAGTACTCTTGAAAGTTTGAAACATAGCTCTCAATCTCTCATGTCCCAAAAATTGAAAGCATTTTTTCACCTATACAAAACAAAAAGGGCGAATTTGTCAAAACCCCAGGAAACCATCACTGAATTTGCATATACCCCAGACTTTTTTTTTTATTTGCGTGTACCCCAGTCCGTCAAATTTTCTGTTAGAAGTTTGTCTGCTGACCCCACTTATAACCTATATGATTTAATTATTATTAAAATATTTTTAATATACCAATTCTACCCCTTAATCCTAAGGGCACATATCTAACAAAAATAGCTCGGATCTATTTGAAATTAACAGTTAAAGTCGTCTTCTCCATTCGCCATTGTTTCAACAATGTTACCCAAATGTACCTTTAATTTGGGTATTTGATATCTCAGCAAATCAGATTGATTTGAAGCTTTGAAAATCAAAAGGGGTTGTCAAAATTTTGATTTTGAGAAGTGGGGGTGTTGATAGATCGGAGAAGAAAGTTGAAAGAAATAGGGGTTGATAGATCGGACAAGAAGTGGGGGTTTTGATTTGCACAATTCTAATGGTGGGCAAAGGAAAACCATAAAGGAAGGCTGGTACTTGTGAAGAAGGAAAACCCTAATTAGTCTATTTTTAAATTGGAAAGTTTATCTGAAGAAAGAAATCAAAGAATGCAATACAATTAAGTTGGGTTCTTCTTAAAGCTTATAAAGCTGTAGGATGTTTAACTTCGATTGTTTCAACAATGTTAGGCCTTGGTTCAATTATTTTCAATCTCGCAAGAATATTTTTATCACCACAATTTTAGGTTCAAAACATTTTTTATTATAAGTATTCTCTTTGGGTTTTGATTAGAGTGACTCATCTTGCCCCTCTTCTACAGTTTCTTACCAATACATGTATCATTTTGTTCTTCACTTTTCTCTTTATTTTTTTACTGAGAAAATTTTGTTCCTCGTTCAAAAATTCGATCAATTAATTCTTTGTCTTGGTTATTTTATCAAATTTACACATCAGATGGGCATTCTAGTCAAATAACATATCATCCTAGTCAGCAAACAGGCTGATAACAGAAAAGTTGACTACCTGGGGTAAACGCAAATAAAAAAAAAAAAGTCTAGGGTATATGCAAATTCAACTATGGTTTTCTGGGGTTTTGACAAATTCGCCCAAACAAAAATAAATGAAAATTTATCTTTTTATATTAGCTTAATCAAGTACAGTAGTATTTAATAAGGAATACATTTTGAGGATATATTACTTTATATGTTTCATCTAAATTAGTCTTACTCTTATGTGATTTGGCCCCTGATTAATACCTTAATTGAGTCTGTCAATGTATATACACATATATTCGAGCTCCTTAAAATGACCAACCTCGCCAAGCAATATTTTTACTCGACCTCACCCGACGTCAACAAATTTAACCTTAATAAGACATGGATTTTCATTCCATCCGACGTTACTCGATGTGAACCCCTTTTTACTCGACCTTACTTGAGTTGAACCTTATTTTGCTCGACCTCAATCGACTTCATTTAAATTTCATACGTTCAGATTCTCTTCAGTTACAATATTTTTTTAAGATACCCATAATATCTGCTCATTAACTTACCTCACCGTTGAACAATTAATGAGCTATTTCTTGTCTCTCATCTCTTATAAAAACAAACTACGTAGGCTTGATTCTGGGACTTGGTCAACCTCAGATACGTAGGCAACTATCTTTTAATAGTTCAGCCACTGCTCTATCCCAATTTTTTTTTTCTCCACTCTCCGATCATCTTCTTCAACTTACTTTTACTTAACATTTACATTGGCGCCGACTGATTCATGAACAAATAACAACCAGACACCGACCATGACAACAGTCACCTCTGACCAGTTTGAGCAACTCCAGAAGCAGATATCCAACCAACCACTTTATGAAGACCTCCTCGAACAAGAACCACCCCAGAATTTCATGCCACCCAAGTTTACTACCTACAATGGAAGTGGAGATCCCATGGACCACGTCCTCTAATTCAAGACCGGCATGGCCTTGTGGCCAAAATACAAAGATATATTTTGCAGACTGTTTCAAGCTTCACTTCGTGGAAGTGCAATTGACTGGTACCATCGACTTCCAGAAAGATCTATCACGTTGTACGATCAGCTCGAGTCTCCCTTCAGTCACTCAATATATCTATGTGTACCCTAGGTAAAAAATCCGACAGGTGTCACTGATGGCTGTATAAGAAGCTAAACCGGGAGCACCTGAGCAGTAGCCAGCCAAGCCTGGGCTATCGGGTAGGGCCCAACCCGGTTTCAAGAGATACGCATACACTCTGTGGACTTTGACTCACCGGATAGTCCACTATCAATGGGTGGAGCCCCGGTTACTGTATAAGAAGTTGAACTGTGGGTTCCCATACATCAACCAGGCCCACCTCAGTCAAGTAGCCTAGGTCCGGCCCAGTAAGGTCCAGCAGCGACACGGTCTCATCCGAAGGATTAGCACAGAAGTCCAGAGGACCTGGCCAGGGAGTATGCAGTGTAGATTGGGCCTCCGGCCAGAGGAGTCAAGCCCAAGTCTTTGCTTTCAGGCTTGGTCAATCCAAGTCCCAACCAACTGGATAAGTCCAGCGAGATTCCAGGCCAACAGAACCCATGGTTCTAGCCCGCTGGAGAAGATAAAGGAAACCCAGGTAGAACCAGGACCTATCAGAGGATGCCATGTGGCAGTCATCCTGGTCAAAGGGGATTCAAACCAAGGAGATAACCGCTCGGCAACATGCAAGCTATCTCCACGGAAAACATCTTCACAGTTGAACAACCCGAGTTCGTGGAGTCAAAACTAGATGGGTAGTTGAGCCAGCCTCCTCCGACCTACTACAAATACAGGAGTTCTAAACCTCCTGAACTACGAGTCTTTCACTGAGCAACTCCATTAGAGCTTAGTGGAAGGAGAGACTTGATTCCAAGTTCATCGTCTTGGATACGTAGGCAGCCTGATCCCGATCAGGTCCAGTCTCACTGTATACCCCCCCATCTTATCTCTGTCTATACAAGGCTTTCATTGTAACTGTACGATTAATATATACATATCTCGAGTTTGTGGATCATATTTTTGCACCCACACTCTTTGGTGCCCACCGTGGGGCTGAATCTCCCATCAGTTCCAGAGCCTTACAAGGAATCTCATTCCAGTCATACCGGAGTTACTGCAGCAATGGCTGGAAGTAAGAGATGCCCAACTTGTTCCAACAATGGAATGAGTCAAGTTACTGAAAGTCAGACAGAGAACCTTTCTCCCCTGTCTCCGGTTCTTGAAGCAACAGATCCGATGAATCAAGAATCTGTTCTCGGGAGTGAGGGCCACGATCAGGGCTCGCAACTCTCTGAAAGTGGATAGCCGGAGGCAGAGAACTTAGTGGTGCAAATCACTAACAATCCTGGTGATCGTAATGCGATCAACCGGACCGCCAGGATACCAGCTTCACAAGATCCTGAACCTTCCAGGGCAGCCGCTACAAGAAGAGTCCAGAGAATCTCTCCCCTGACAACGGGAGGAGGTTATACTGAGCAGCAGAAGGGAAAAGAACAAGCGGTCGAGTCCCCAACTGCAATCATCAAGCGACTGACCAGGGAAAATACAGAATTAAGGAGAAAGAATAGAACCAGGGCCCGAGATAGCTAGTCATCTTCAGGCCTGAGTCCATCTCTTCAGAAGAAGATAAGGCCACGGTCAAGCAGTGACCGGAGTCTTACCCTTCATAGCCATGGTCCCCGTCCTGTCTGGGACAGGCTAGCACCAGGGAGAGATAGGATGTCTATCTCTCCAGTTCAGAGACATCGTCGTGGACGCGTAAGAACACCCGGGCCGCGTGATGGCCGCAGGATTGCTCGCAGCAGATCTGTCGAAGAAGCCACTCCCCCAGGGAGACTGCGCCGGATAGGGGTGTTATTCGAGTCGAGTGAGCCGAGCTTTGAATGTTCATACTCGGCTCATTTTAATACGAGTCGAGCCCGAGCCGAGCCCAAATTATAAATCGAGCTTTGTTTTATGCTCAAGCTCTGCTCGCGAGCTATTTATCAAGATCGAGCTCGAGCTCGTTAGGCTCGAGCCTTCCGAGCTCGTTTTAACTCGTTTAGTTCGTTTTTAGCTCGTTTTCAGTATAAAATAGATAATTTGAAATAAATAAAAAATAGATAGATAATTCAGCCATTATAAACAAATAAAAAAAAAACCCAGCTATTGATTTGTATAACATAAACATAAAGAAGAATCAAATAGTGGTGAAATTTGATAATAAGGATTTCTTCAGAAAATTAAAGATCATTTGAAATTCAATTTATTTCTAGTTCTTCCACCAGGTTCATTATGCTTATTCAAAGCTCTGATTTTACAAAAAAAATTCGAATCAGTACTCCATTGCATAAATAACCAAAATAAGTATGATAAGATGTTACGAATAAACTTCCTCACAGTGAAACTTTCACTTTATTTCCCATATTTGCAATATGAATATGTTCTAGGTACAATGAATTGAACCAGAGACGAGCATACATTGAGTAATTGAGGAGAAATTCGATCGAATTCTCAGAAAAAAGAAAAAGAATGGAAGAGATCAAGAGAAGATAAAAATTACCTAGAAATTAAAAAAATTTAGCGAAATTATCTCAAGTGATTTGCAAGTGGAGAGTTATAAATTGAAGAATATGACTGCAATTTACAAATTGAAGAAGATGAGTGCAGAGAATAGAGAAGAAGAAGATGGAGACGGCTAGGTTAGTAGGTTTCTACTAACTTATGCTTATATATACAGTGGGGTATAATGGAAATAACTTATAAATAGTGGGGGTAGGGTGGGTAATATGATTGTTAATTGTATATAGACTCGAGCTACTCGGCTCGACTCGTATAGAGCTCGGGATCGGCTCGAGCTCGAGACGAGCCTAAAACCTGTTCAAACCCGGCTCGTTTAACTAAATGAGCGAGCCCGAACCGAGTTTTAAACGAGCCGAGCTCAAGCTGCTCGGCTCACATAACACCCCTAGCGCCGGAGGAGGCACCAGAGTACTCCCCCGGCACGCCACGGTCAGAGAACAAAGAGCCCTCAAAGGGTCCACATTCATCAGAGACAACCGGAGCTGAATGTGGAACAGATGAATCAACTCAAGCTGCAAGAGATGATCGATCTTGTTGTATCCAACAAAACCAACCGGGATGAGCGAGTCAGAAAGCTTAATCTTTCAAGGTTAGCCGTATCACCTTTAGCAGAAGAGGTCAGGAGTCATATGGTCCCAACCAGCTTCAAGCAACCGCCCTTCGAACAGTATGACGAGACAAATGGTTGTCCGGTTCAGCATGTTATGAACTACAAAAGCACCATGACCATCTGGGACCATGATGACAAGCTACTAGCAAAAATATTTGATGCTTCACTCAAAGGCGAGGCACAAACATGGTATCACAATCTGCCACCCACATCCGTCCGCACATTCGTACAACTGGCTGAGTTGTTCGAAGAGAAGTACCGATTCAATGTGAAGACCAAGAAAGGAGCTGAAGTCATGTTCTCCCTACAGATGGACCGGAGCGAAACACTCAGGAATTTCGCCCGGAGGTTCCGAACCCTACTATCTGAGGTACAGGACGCATCTGATAGCGTCGTTATTCAAGCTTTCAAGTATGCCTTGAATAACAACCATGAGGAATTGTATCGGTCACTGGCAAGGAAGCCACCCTCCTCTTTTTCAGGCTTGCTCGAGAAAGTGGGAAGGTATACTCAGGAGGAGGACGACCTGAAAGCTAGAAGAAAGAGACTTGCCGGAGGCCAAACCTCCGAGAAGCCGCAGAAGGCAAAGGAAGAAAGCTCCGACAGGGATCGCAAAAAAGTAAAAGCCCCTGACAAGAACACGGAGGGCAGAAGAGATAAGTCCAAGAAGTGTGATTATCACAACGACTACGGTCACGAGCTGAAGAACTGCAGGTCATTGAAGTATGAAATGCAACGCCTGGTCGACGCCGGCCTCATCCCAGACATGGTACAGACCGGAGCAGTTGAACAGGTGAAAACTGGAGATCGAATTGTATATGTCTGCCATGTGCAGACACCCGGTTCTTCTAAGACAGAAAAGAAGAATTGTGCGCGGGAAAAGCTCCGGTGGATAGGGCATGACCATGAAGTTGGACAGCTCAACTTCAACGAAGGGACGAACACTGAGTCATTATCCCCGGAGGTTTGACATTCACCAAAGAAGACGAGAGGGGTGTGCATTATCCGCACAATGAAACCTGGTCATCACAGCATGGATTGGAGTCTACCGGGTCCGACGAGTCATGGTCGATGCCGGCAGCACCTCCAGTGTTATAAAGCTATGGAACTATCTAAGGGTCTCATCGAATCTGATGAGACTCCTATCTATGGATTCAACGGGGAGCCAGCACAGTACTCCGGGCGAGTCCACCGACCAATCACGGTGGGGTTCAACACCGTCGGGATAGACTTCCTGCTACTCGACTCCCCCTCCTGCTTATTCTGGGAAGGGACTGGATTCATCAGATGAAAGCCATAGTGTCCACCAGAGCCTCAAATTCCCGACTCCCAACGGAGTCTGCGGGAGATCAAATGACGACATTCAAGTGCCATCTCGATGCTGTCAAAGGAAAGTCCATCTTCGAAACCAAGGGGAACACTATCTTCCTGACAGACTCTCATCAATAGCAACCAGCTCCCGGCAAATCTGTGAAGGGGAAGCCAGACACAAAAGCCGGGATATTACCAACGGTCAACGAGCTGGAGGAAGTTATTGTGGGATCGAAGTCCCACAAGACAACTTACATCTCTTCCGGTCTACCGGTGACAGAGAAGGATTCCATGATCACTCTACTCCGGCGGAATCACCACGTCTTCGCGTGAAGTGTCAATAAGATGCCAGGAATAGACCCTGCGGTTGCTTGCCATAAGCTAGACATTGATCCTCAGTACAAACCAGTCAAACAGAAACCAAGGCGAATGACACCGGATCAAAAACTGGCGGTCAACGAAGAAGTCGATCGGCTACTCTCAGTCAACTTCATCAAGCCGGTCATCTACCCTACCTGGGTTTCCAACATCGTGGCCGTCCCGAAAAAGAATGGTAAGATTCGAGTTTGCATCGATTTTACTAATCTTAACAAAGCATGTCCTGTGCACCCATATCCACTCCCTAGGATCACGAACATGGTAGACGCCACCGCCGACTATCAAAGATTGTCCTTCATGGACGCTTACTCCGGTTACAACCAGATTCCACTTCACGAAGGAGATCAGGAACATACCGCATTCATCACCGACCGGGGGCTTTACTGCTACCGGGTGATGCCATTCGGTCTAAAGAATGTCGGAGCGACATATTAGAAGTTGGTCAACACCATCTTCAACGAGCTCATAGGCCGGACCATGGAAGTCTACATAGACGACATGGTGGTCAAAACCAAGGAGAAAGACAATCATTTGCGAGATCTGCAGCAGACATTCGACATCCTGACGCGGTATAACATGAAGCTGAATCCAGCCAAATGTTCTTTTGGTCATTCTTCCGGCAAGTTCCTTGGCTTTCTCATGACCAACCGGGGCATAAAAGCCAATCCAGATTAGATCCGGGCAGTCCTGGAGATGCTCGCCCCAAAGAAAGTAAAAGAATTCCAGAGGCTAACCAGGAGGTTAGCCGCTCTAAAGAGGTTCATCTCCCGGTACTCGGACCGGTGCAAGCCATTCTTCAACCCAATCAAAGCTAATACGGAATGGAATCCTACTTGTCAACAAGTCTTTGATGAAATCAAAGCATATCTCACTTAGCCTCCGGTCCTCACAGCACCACAGACCGGGCAACCAGTCGGCATCTATCTGGCTGCATCTGATATAGCAGTCAGTGCGGTCATATTTGTGGAAGAACCAGGAGAGAAACCAGTCTACTTCATCAGCAAAATACTACAGGGAGTTGAGACAAGATATTCGAAAATTGAAAAGATAGCTCTGGCATTGGTACATCCAGCCAGGAGGCTAAAGCATTATTTCCAAGGAAGTGCGGTCAAAGTCTATACAGAGTTCCCGCTCAGGAAAGCTCTTGGGAAGCAGGAAGAGTCTAATCGACTAATCGAATGGTCCAGCTACATCAGCGCATACCACATCCGGTATGAACCTAGAACCGCGGAGAAAGGACATGCAATGGCCTCCTTGATGGCAGACTTTCCCATCGAGGATATCCCGGTCAATCCAGAACTAGACGAGGATACACTGGGGGCGAACGATACCCCCCGGTCACAGGAGTTTCCGGCCGAAGGAGACAGTGAAGCATGGATAATCTATACTGACGGATCCAGTAACTATACAGGGTCCGACATAGGTTGTCTCTTGATCAGCCCCGATGAACAGAAGACAGAAAAATCTGTCAGATTGGGATTCCCAGCTTCGAACAACGAAGCTGAGTACGAAGCTCTTATATATGGTCTCCGGACAACACTCCAACTGGGGGCGCGGAGAGTCATGATCAAGACAGATTCAAAGCTAGTGGCGAACCAATTCGCCGGATCCTTCCAGGCCAAGGACGATCGAATGGCAAAATATCTTCATATCATCCATTCCATGGCAGGGAAGTTCGAATTCATCACGGTCGAGCAGCGACCAAGGATAGACGTCAGACACGCAGATTCCCTGGCGTATCTTTCTTCTTCAATTAACACTACAGAGCCCCGACAGCTATCAATCGGATACCAGAAAGAGCCGAGTATCGGGCCCAAAGATCCAGATATGCCGCTACCGGAGGTTAACCACCTGGAGTGCGAATATTGGAAGAAAGTTCTCATGGTAACCACCAAAGGACAAAAAAAAAAAAAAAATGAAGAAGCTTCACAGTCCGGCAACAAGCCCAACATGCAGGGCGAACACGAGTTAACCATCACAGGGTCAGACACAAGACCCACCAGAATCGCAACTCGAAGACTGGAATCCTTGCCTTACCAGAGGCCGGATAGAAGCACAACCACCTTCAACGGGGCCAGATGAACCGGACCCGTCAGAGCCACCACTCTCTCATGTCCACATCGATTTGGAGCTCCCCCCGGAGGAACCAATTGAAGACAGAATTGACGCTGAGTTGCAGTCTATCAACAGTCAAGACTAGACGAAGCCATACATCAGCTTCCTTGTCCACCGTTTGCTCCCTGAAGATCCAAAGTTGTCAGCCAAAGTCAAGAGGGATGCATGGAAATTCACTGTCATACCGCACCGGGAGTCACACAGGCTATACATGGCTCCGGGTTTTGTTCAGGTGCCTTACTCCAGAGCAAGGCCAGGTCATATTGAAAGAGATCCATGCTAGGATCTGCGGCAACCATTCCGGGAGCAGAAATCTGGCGCAAAAGACAATGACCCAAGGATACTGGTGGCCGCACATGATGACAGACGCGAAAAGGTTCACACAGGCATGCCTCCCATGTTAGAAGCATGCCCCGGTCGATCATGCCCCGGCAAATGAACTACATCCAATCCTGAGTGCATGGCCCTTCGCCAAGTGGCGACTGAATATTGTGGGACCGCTTCCAAAAGCTCCATAATCAGTCAGATTCCTATTGGTCGCTACAGATTATTTCACCAAATGGGTTGAAGAAGTAGTATTGGTACAGGTACGTGCCTTAGATGTCAGAAGATTTTTGTGGAAAAATATAATTTGCAAATTCAGAATTCCTCAAGAGCTAGTGTCCGATAATGGAAAGCAGTTCGACTGCGACAACATCTGGTAGTTCTGCAAATCCTTGGGGATCAAGCACAACTTCTCAGCCCCATACTATCCTTAGGGGAACGGGCAGGCAGAGGCATCCAACCGGGTCCTCTTGGATACACTCAAAAAGCGGCTGGATAAAGCGAAAGGCAACTGGGTGATGTAACTCCCGGGGGTCTTATGGGAATACCGGACTACCCCAAGGAGGTCCACCGGTATGACACCCTTTCAACTTACCTTTGGAGCAGAAGCGGTAATGCCAACAGAACTGCTAGCTCCCACAACCCCCACTGATGCTGTCCTTACCGGGAAGAACGAAGGGATTCTGGCAAGGGAAAAAGCTGTTCTTGATCACAAGAGAGAACATGCCCTACAGCACCTCCTCCGGCACCAGGAGACCATCAAAAGGGGATATGACAAGCGAGTCGTAAAGAGGAAATTCAATCCGGGCGACTGGGTCATGAGAAAAGTCAAAGTTATGACTGAGGATACAACCGTTGGAAAGCTTGGAGAAAACTGGGAAGGACCTTACATCATAGACAGACATGCTGCGAAAGGCTCATACTTCCTCAGAACTCTGTCTGGCGACCTCTTCTCCAGCCCATGGAATGCTTTCCACCTCAAGAAATTCTACAAGTAATGTACTCCATTCGATGATTGCAATAAAGATTCTTTCCCGTAAGAATTTGAGTACTTGTATTATTTGCTGCTGAAAATCCTAAGTGCAAAATCAAGTCTCCACTGAGGTTCAGGATGCCCGGACCTAGTTTCCGATCTTGTCGAAGTCTTAAATGCAGAGTTATATATGCTCCTTTTAGGCCCAAGACGCCCGAACTTAGCTTCCGATCTTGGAACCAGAGATGTCAGGAATCAAACCCCATCCAACCCAGGATGCCCAGACCTAGTTTCCGATCATGTCTAAGTCCTAAATGCAGATTTATGCTCCTTTTAGGCCCAAGACGCCCGGACCTAGCTTTCGGTCTTGGAACCAGGGATGTCAGGGATCAAACCCCATCCAACCCAGGATGCCTGGACCTAGTTTCCGATCATGTCTAAGTCCTAAATGCAGAGTTATGATCCTTTTAGGCCCAAGACGCCCGGACCTAGCTTCCGGTCTTGGAACCAGGGATGTCAGGGATCAAACCCCATCCAACCCAGGATGCCCGGACCTAGTTTTCGATCCTGTCTAAGTCCTAAATGCAGAGTTATGCTCCTTTTAGGCCCAAGACGCCCGAACCTAGCTTTCGGTCTTGGAGCCAGGGATGTCAGGGATCAAACCCCATCCAACCCAGGATGCCCGGACCTCGTTTTCGATCTTGCCTAAGTCCTAAATGCAGATTTATACTCCTTTTAGGCCCAAGACGCCCGGACCTAGCTTATGGTCATGGAACCAGGGATGTCAGGGATCAAACCCCATCCAACCCAGGATGCCCAGACCTAATTTCTGATCCTGTCTAAGTCATAAATGCAGAGTTATGCTCCTTTTAGGCCTAAGACGCCTAGACCTAGCTTCCGGTCTTAGAACCAGGGATGTCAGGGATCAAACCCCATCCAACCCAGGATGCCCGGACCTAGTTTTCGATCCTATTTAAGTCCTGAATGCGGAGCTACACTTCTTTTATGCCCAAGACGCCCGGACCTAGCTTCCGGTCTTGGAAATCTATTTTAAGAGTGAGGCTATCCACTCTTAAAAATCAGGGCCGTTAGACGAGCTAGCCTTCTCCCGGTCGAAGCATGCAGCACAGGGACAAACCCCCTTTTCAGCAGCAGACCATGAATCGCCATGGAGTCAGCAAGAAAAAGAACTATTATCGTCCCAAGGAAAACTCCTTAAAACGATAAGGGGGCGAGGGAGATAGTCAGTTGTAATAAACGCTGTAAACAAGGTAAAAATATCTAACAAGATGTTTTTGCACTACCAAAATATTATTTTTATTTTCTCTTTCAGAAAAGAATATGTACAAGTGGAAGTCCCCCGGCAACCGGGACAGGAACCTTTCTACAAAATCTAAAAGAGCTAAGGTTGAGAAGAAGGACCGGGGCCATTACCGCCCTTCTTCGCCTTCTCCTTCTCCAGTTGGTTGAGGACCTGCTGATAGACAGACTTCGCCAACCGAAGCTCTTCAGCAGCCCGGTCGTACGCCGCCTCCTTGTGGATGAGACGCCGGTCCAGCTCCAGCTTCTCTCGTATCAGTTTCCCGCAAGTAGCCTCCAATTCTGCCAAGGAAGTTTTGGCTACCTACGTATGAAACTTGACCTGATAAGGATGAGAGGGTATACAATGAAACTTGACCTGATAAGGATCAGGCTACCTACGTATCCAAAACGATGAACTTGGAATCAAGTCTCTGCTTCTACTAAGTTCTAATGGAATTGCTCAGTGAAAGACTCGTAGTTCAGGAGGTTAAGAAATCCTGTATTTGTAGTAGCCCGGAAGAGGTTGGCTCAACCACCCCTCCGGTTTTGACTCCATGAACTCAGGTAGTTCAACTGTGAAAATGTTTTCCGTAGAGATAGTTTGCATGCTGCTGAGCGGTTATCCCTTTGGTTTGAATTCCCTTTGATTAAGATAACTGCCACATGGCATCCTCTGATAGGCTCTGGTTCAACCTGGGTCTTCCTTTATCTTCTCCAACAGGCTAGAACAATGGGTTCTGTTAGCCTGGAATCTTGCTAGACTTATCCAGTTGGTTGGGACTTGGATTTGACCAAGTCCAGAAGCAAAGACTTGGGCTTGACTCCTCTTACCGGAGGCCCAATCTACATTATATACACCCTGGCCAGGTCCTCTGGGCTTCTATGATAAGCCTTTGGACGAGCCTTTGTCGCTGTTGGACTTTATTTGGCCGAACCTGGCTTACTTGACTGAGGTGGGCCTGGCTGATCTATGTGAGCCCACAGTTCAACTTTTTATACAGTAACCGGGGCTCCACCCATCGATCATGGACCATCCGGTGGGTCAAGGTCCACAGAGCGTATGTGGACTCCTTGAGACCGGGTTGGACCCTACCCAATAGCCCAGACCTGGCTGGCTAATGCTCAGGTGCTCTCGGTTTAGCTTCTTATACAGCCACCGATGACACCTGTCGGGTTTTTTACCTAGGGTACACACAGCTAGGATCAAAAAGAATGTCTACGGGAGAACTCATGCCTCATGGCCTTCATCTCAGCTATTAATCCTAACACAACATTAGGAAAAAATATCATCCTCGATACCCCCATAACATTAAAAGATCTCTATGTGCGAGCTGACAAGTACATCAAACTCGAAGAAGCACTTACAAAGTCCAAGGAAAGAGTAGATGTGGTACAAACTACATAGCCTACTTATGCCAAACAAAAAACGACCAAGTCTGACTACAAAGGTAAACCAAAGTCGACTTCAAACTCTAAATTTCCAAACCCCTTCAAGTGCTCCTACAAACCAGCTATATGATTTAATCAAATATGAGCGTTACTTTCAACCTTGAGTCCATGACCTCGAACCCCTATTGTAAGCTACACAAATGCCGACATCATCTTACTGAAGATTATCGTGTCCTAGAGGGTCACCTTGATGATTTCCTCTCTGACAAAGAACTAGACCTTCTTAACAAGCTCAATGAGAAGAAACTAAAAACTTCAGAAGAGAAAGGTAACAAACCCAAAGGAACTATCAACATGATTATGGACGCTCGACCTCCAAAATGGTAGCCCGTTCCAAGAAACAAAAAATTCATCACATTCACCACACCTTCCAGCTCACTCACAAGGCAAAAGTGGTCAAACAGGTCGAGGGAAAGAATGCTCTCATATTTTTCGATTTCGACCTTAAAAATGTGTGTCTCCCACACAACGACACACTTGTGGTCCACATCAACATCGGTGGATGGCTTACCAAAAAAGTGCTCATCGATCCTGGCAGCTCGTGCAATATCCTTTTTAACTAGCCATTCAGTTAAAGGCAGATGTCTGACTCAGTCCTCCATAAGCCATAATTCAACCTTTTTGCATTCAACTCCACTGAAACAGAAGCAAAAGGTGAAATCTGCCTCCCAGTGAACTGGAGAAGATAAAGACCAAGTCACTGTTCAATGCACATTCTTTGTACTAGACGGTCCTACCCAATTCAATGCAATTTTGGGAAGGAATGGATCCACAGGATGCAAGTTATCCCATCAAATTATCATCAAATCATCAAGTTCCCTGACCCCCGAGGCATCATGGAATTACAAGGTGATCAAATTGAGGCATATGGGTGCCATGCAATACTTGAGGTCATTCCACTTCCCAATAAGTTGGAGACCACCAAGACAGCTGCGAGCTCACTTCAGCCCACTGTCAATGTGATCTCTGCAACTAGCAAGACAATCGCGAGCTCATCTAAGCCCACTGTCGATGAGATCCGACAAGCCGACAAAGGCAAGGCTATCATCAAGCAATCTGACCCACCAATCATCAAGAAGGGTGAAAGGGTCAATTTAGGGTCTGACGACAATCCAAAATATGTTTATGTAGGGGCTAACTTAGACCCCATTGTAAAAGAGCAACTTATTGCTACTCTTAAGATGAATAAGAATGTTTTTACTTTTGCTTATACTAATATGCCAGGGATAAATCCCAATATTGCATACCATAGGTTAAACATTGATCCCAACAGGAAACCTGTTAAACAAAAAGCTCGCAAACTTGCAGCTCATCTCGCTAAAGCAGTCAATGTTGAGATACAAAAACTCAAAAATGCAAAATTTATTCCTGAAGTCGAATACCTTGAGTGGCTCACAAATATCGTCGCAGTCCCCAAGCCAAATGGAAAAGTTAGGGTATGCATCAACTTCACGGACCTCAATAAAGCTTGCCCAAAAGACAGTTTCCCACTACCTAGAATAGACAAACCCGTCGACTCAACTGCAGGTCACAAGCTCATCTCTATGATGGATGGCTATTCAGGTTACAATAAGATCAAGCTCGTAGTAGAAGATCAAGAAAAAACCGCGTTCATTACTGAACAAGGTACTTTTTGCTATACAATCATGCCTTTCGGTCTAAGAAATACAGGGGCTACGTATCAGTGACTTGCAACAAAAATGTTCGAAGACATGATTGGCAACACAATGGAGGTATACGTCGACGACATGATTGTCAAAAGCAGATAAAAATCATCTCACGTATCCGACCTCGAGAAAATATTCCAGCGACTTCTCGCATACAGCATGAAGCTCAATCCAGAAAAATGTCTATTCGGCGTCGCTTCTAGAAAAATTTGGGGTACCTCGTCACACAACGAGGAATAGAGGCAAACCCAGAAAAAAAAAATCAAAGCTATACTGGAAATGCCAAGTCCAAAGACCAAAAAACAAGTTCAAAAGTTAAATGGCATGTTAGCAGCTTTGAACATAGCTCGGACATCAGACAAACAACGCCCTCTACTTCGAATATTGAAGAAATGATTAACATATAATTGGACTCCAGAATGCCAGCAAGAATTTGACGAGCTCAAATTATACCTCGCAACACCCCCAGTCATCACAGTGCTACTATAAGGCGACGTGCTGGGGCTTTACCTCAGAACTTCAGAACATGCAATTAGTTGAGTTCTATTTTGAGACGAAAACGGCATTGAAATACCAATATACTTCATCAGCAAAACACTGTTACATTCTAAAGCTCGATACATAAATCTCGAAAAAGTGGGTTTAGCCTTACGTTTCGCATCAAGGGAACTAAAACCTTATTTTCAATCGCACAAGATCAGGGTCATCACAGATGCACCACTTCGACAAGTGCTGGAGAATAAGAGCAAATCAAGCAGAATGGCAAAATGGGCCCAGGAACTCGGGGATCACGAACTCATTTTCACCCCGTGTGGCAGTAAAAAAGGTCAAATCGTGGCAGACCTTCTGGTCGACTACCCCATTGAAGACAGCATATGGATACCTGATAATGAGATAGCCGAACAACACTCGTCAAAACCCCGATGTGGAAACTCTATGTCGATCGTTCAAAGAATCTCAACGACGCAGATGTAGGAACAACACTCATCTCGCCAGAAGAGGTTATCTTAGAGAAATTCATTCGACTAAACTTCACCTCGTCCAGGGAGTGCCAGGTACTTGTCTCACTTGTCAGGGAACGTCGGAGATTTTGGGACTGTAATGAATGTACTGCTGCAGAGTCGAGGACGACTCTATTTCTAATGTGGTGAGATTGTAATACCAATGAGTTGGTGTTAGTCCCACATTGCCAATGAAGTGGTTGTATTAGTAGTATATAGAGCTTAACCATACTCTAACTAATGTCAAGGCCTTTTGGGGTAAACCACAAGGGTGGGCCCTGATCTAAAACCCTCTACCGCTGGATATCCGCAGTGACTAAAAGAGGACAATATTGACATTAGCGAGCGGTATGGTGCTCGACGCACCGGGATGAGGGGGGATAAAATCCCGGGGCATTACAATTAATTTTTCTGAAAATAATATCACACCTAAATTTCTAGTTTACCCAGATCACAACAAAGGGTGTACAGGTGATGGCTATGTTGGCCATCATAATTCAAAGAGGTCATGAATATTGTATCTTCTTGGAAGGATGTTTGTGTCTTGTTGATATACATCTGCCTCCATTTCCCAAAAGAAATAATTATTAGATGGTAAAAAATTGTACTCGCTAGCGATAAGTGGGTCATGAAGGGTATTGTCTTGCCTGCAGAGCGATGCAAGTTGAACTATGGTCTTCAGTACGGTTAACATCTTCACAAACCTGGTGGTATAGATAATGTGAAGAACACCAAAAGGTTTAAGATCAATAGCCTGGAGCATTCAAAATTCTCTGATTGATTATTTTTAGTAATAACTTGTAAAAAGATCTTTGACAGAACTCCGAAACACAATTTTCAACTCTTAACAAACGTAAAAATTGAACATTGGGCTTAAACCAACTGCTGCAACTAAATATGTAACAAATCAAAAATTCACCTGAGAGAGCAAAACCTCAGCTTCAGATAACAAATTTAATAAGGCGTTCTAGAAATTAAGATTTGTAAGATTTCTTAAACCTGAATTTGTTCATACAACCCAAATTAACAATTAACAAAACGAAACAAAAAAATTATTCATAGGCAAAATAAATTTTGACGGCATAAAGTTCTATTAATTTGGAGTATTGGAGATCAAATGAAAACTAACAAAAGAGGAAGGAACAGAGTTAGAGAGAAAGAACCACCAAAAAATTTTGTTCGTAAATCAAATACAAAAGATTTTCTCTCTCTTCGGCTACTCCGTTAGACTTTTATTTTTGATAAACTCTCAGTTAATGTTGACTTATCTCCATTAGTATATCTGCTACATGTCGACCAGATACTAGACAATGACGCAAGGAGCAAAAAATTTCTCAGGTTGAAGTGGGCATCAATAGTTTCAAATTTTAATAAAACATTTTAAACATACGTGGATGACATTTTACTTAAATACAATAAAATTTACTTAAATAATACCACGTGTTTTTACACGAACAACTACTATATCTCCTCTTTGTCAACTGTAATTCAAGTGGGGGTATTTTAGTTATTTTAAAATTTTATTTGGTTCAACTACCGGTTTGTGATTAAAACTTAATTAATCAAATTTAAGTGCTATTTTCCTAATTAGTATGTACATGTAGTGACTTAAACCTAAATACCCCTATAATGGACGGTGCGACAGAATCACAGAAAACAACACTTTATTTTGCTTTTAACTTTTTGTTAAGACTTCAAAAGTAGAACTTTCCCATCAGTCATCGATGTTCCTCAGTCCCCACAAGATTTGAAGGACGCGTGAAATTCTTTTGACTAAAATTGTCCAAACATCTTATATACTGTAGTTCTAGCTTAGTGTAACAAATAAGCTGATAGAAAATATGAGGTATGAAGCTTTTACTTTGATCCCCATCATCAGACCAAGAACATTTTTGATTTTTTTTTTCTTTCATATTATTGTAAATTATACATGTAAAATAATTAACTAGCGATTGGTATATAGCATTGTCAGTTTGTCATCACTCAACTCGATCTATAATAGTGTTGTCGTGTTGAGATGTGATGATCAACGTAACTGGCAGTGCCGTGAGCTAGCTAGTGATGTCTGAATTTTTACACAATTGATGACTTTCACATTCATGCCGTGAGTGAACACATAGAGATGTTTGTGCTGAATGCCCACTACTCAGCATGCATCTCAAGCATTTTAATCAACTTCGTACAACACTTATTGAGCATCAAGTTTGCTTAAAGCAGCCAGTCAGTGAGTCAGCCACTAGCCAGCAACTAAACAAACTGCAGAAGAGCATTGTTTAGTAAAACTTTGTAAACGGGCTAGTCCATTGTTTACATCCAGCCCATAAAATAAGATTTTAATGTTTTGATATCGGCCCATTCAAGCCCAACCCAATATCTCAATGTTTTTCTTCTGCAACTTTATAACTTCAAACTTTGCCATGGTAGGCTATGTACAATACGAGAGTACAAGTACAGGCCAACAAATATTGCATGCAAGTTTTGTTCAACGGTATTATCTGGAAGAAGGAAAAAAGGAATCACACTAGCTTCATAGTTCATAATACAACTCAAAGTCTCAAACCCAATAACCCATACAGTATACAAAGAATCATGCTAGCTTCATGTCTAGTTATTTTCTGAATCATACTAGCTTTATATTAGCATTGGATGAGTTATTCAAATTGACAGCCCCTGCCTTTTTACCTTGAATTTTTTTTTTTCAAAATCATTGGAAATGGAGCAAGAGAATATGATGCCTACAAAGAATTTCATGCACTCATTCCGTTAACAAGAGAATTTGAACATCAAGCAAGTAGCTAGCTGCAGCTACCATTTAGGTTATCGGCATTTGGGCATATTGATTTATTGATATGAATAATTAACCAACAAGGCAACAAGACTGCAAGAGCTTGGGCGATATATATGAAAAGTCCCTTGGCAGTTAGGCACTTGTTAAGCTAGTTGGCAGTAGAGTGTATAAGTGTACAACAGAATCAAATGTGAAGTAGTTGGGGTCAAGTTCTCTCTGAAAAAGCCTGAAACACTTCTGATTCTCTTTGAAAAAGCCTGAAACACTTCTGATTTTTGAGCAAAACAAAGACCCATTCATGAAGGATGGACAAAACAAACAAGGAGAGCAGGTCAGGTGCTGAGGAGCATATATAAATAGATCATTTGTTTGTTATTTTCTTCTCTCCCTCCTTCTAGTTAATTGTTCTAGCAACGAAATGGTGATCTATCTCAGCATATGTGATCCATATTCATTTTGATTTTGATGTTTTTCCATGTACGAGTATCATATTTTTTTTTTTTTTTTGGTTGGCAAGCGAGGTTGTGGGGACCCCTACCCCTTTTAAACTACGTGTGGAAACTTATATCAACAATCCGTTGTTGACGTGTTTCGAACCCATGACCTCTCCATTTTGTGAGAGGGGTGCTACCATTGAGCCATAGGCTCATTCGCTACAAGTATCATATTAATTTTTGTTTGTAGCGTATTGACAGATTTTTATAATGATCTATCCTCCCGATCAATACATGGAGCTAGCAGATAAAGTTCATGGACGCCCAGTATGAAGGTCATGGTTGCCCGGTACATCAGTATTCTGAAAATTCTGGTTCCAGCACCCAAAAAACATAAGACGATTTGAAGAAATCTTCTGTAGTAAGTATTTTGATGATTAAGGGGCTTCGATCTTTGGGTTCAAGGGCGAGCCTAGACTAAACTCCAGGCATATTAACAGATTAACTGGGACAATTGAGTTACAAGCAACTCTCCAACATTATGAACAATATAATGAAGTTCGATCATTATAGTGTGCAAAGTAGGAGCAACTCAAAGTCTCAAACCCAATATATGGTAAATTTAGAATCTAGATCATACATTATACAACTTGGAAGCTTTTTTGTTACATTGCATGTTAGAGGTGGAAAACCCTGTATCACTATTTTTTTTTTCTTTTTTTTTTGTTGTTGTTGTAACTTGTAACCTGTATCACTATTTTAAGAAACTAGATAGCAACTCAAAACTGTAGGAGACCCAAAGAAAATACTTAATCTGCCATATGGTAATGATTTCATGAATTATCGAAATACCATCTTCACATCTACAATAAATTGGGTCATATGCATGAATGCATCACCATTTTTTCATCTAAACGAAATGTACACATCAATGAATTAACATACAAGAACTCCCCTGAGCAATCCACACCAATACATGGGCAGGAACTAATGACAATGTGGAGAGTCCGAACGTTCATCTTAATCAATTTTCTGATATCTTATCATAGCATGGTTCATTTTTTGGCTTTGGAAAACCTAAGGCATCGATACTTCTCACCACTGACAGTAATCTCAAGAGCCCCGTCTTGATTATCTTGAGTTGATGCAGTACCCATCAGAACACTCTTCTCTTTCTCTAGGTTCTCCTTCTCCATCTTCAATCTTGCCTCTTGTCGGGCAATCTCAGCCTGTGATGCACCATACAAGTTTAGAGATAACTAGTTGCAAATGTTGGTACATGAAAATTTTCTAGAAACATCAAAGTCTCGAGCAGCAGTTCAATATTACTCCCTACATTAGGCAATACCTAAAACATGCAAGAGGGTCTCACTTTGAAAACATAGCCTTGCAAAAATAGCAGGTATCGAAGTCCTTAAATGCAAAGCATGTCTGTCTCAATCTTTGTGGTTGGATATATTGCATTCTTGATAATCGAATGAGGCTAGCAGGATTCAGTGAATGCTTCCTCATCGAAAAAAACACGCGAGTGCACCAATAATGAATGAGATGTCTAATCTTGAATTTTTTGCTTTCTATTCTTTTGGTGATTAAAAATGGTGCCTTTCGCCCAATTTTTTAGTGAGGGTATATGTACATGATCTCTGAATCTCAAGGGCTAATTAGACCTTTGATAACAGAAATTTTATTAAATTTTGGATGTTGATCATCTGTTTGTACGCTACAACTTTAAGGCACATGTTATCCTACTCGATGAGGAAGAATATAAGAAGACAACCAAGAGACACGATTCTCTACAATATTCTCAGTTTCTCACATACAAGAATGAAGACTAGTAGCTACGATCTATCTTCAGTTATGATATTTCTGTATTATATATAAAGAGAAGATCACGAATTGCCTCTACGCTTTGAGCTGTAAGCCGCTCGAGTTTCATACTGAAGTTCCTTTTGGACCTTTCTCGAAAATAGAACCAGGTAACTTATCATCCTAATCCAAATTTCTTGTAAATGTGGGTGGAAGAAGGTTCAATAGAACCAGTTCTTCCTTTTCCGGAGAATTGCCTTTGATTAGTGGTTTATATTCCGAATTCCACATCCGAATCAGATGTAAGAACTCAAGCGGCAAAGAAAATAGTTGCTTTCCTTACAGAAAGAAGACTGAACACCCTTCTTACCTTTAAAAAGTGCTTAGTCCAGTCCTTAGGTTTCACTCCCGATTGCTTCCCAGAGGGAGTAGGAAAAGTACAGGATCTCTTCTACTTCTAATATGCTAAAATGATTTCTACTTTGATTACCTATGCTCAACTCAAGGGATTCCTTTCTTTTTTAACTCCTCCTGCTACGAGTTAATCGGAGAAGATTCAGATTTACTGCACTTAAAGTGCTTAGTAAAGGAAAGTGGTAGGGGTAAGGAGAGTCAAAGAACAAGCATTTAAAAACAAGAAGAAGCTACCCCTGCATAGTAGTTTGTGGGATTGGGAAGATAAAATAATACAATGATGGGAAGTTGAAATAGTAAGTTGTTTTCGCTCTTCCCTATTCCAAAGGACAGGGGTCAGGGGGTTGTGGAAGTGTTTCGAACCAAAATAGGTGGCCTGACGGACGAGGTCACCATACTAAATAAGGCAGTAAGCAGTGGCTCAACAGAGATGGTTCGAATCAAGCAAACCCCTAGAGATAATACTGTCTCTCCTATATGAAGTTTTGGACATAAGGCATTATCACATTTCCTAAAATTGAGCAAATTTTAATAGCAAGAAATGAATCATCCATTAGTTTAAAGTTTTTTTAAAAAAAAAACTAACAATCAAGTAAACAAGATGTCTAAACACTAGTGAGTAAACAAAATGTCTAAAATTGCACAAAAAGAACAAAACAAATAAATTTTAATTTAAAAAATTTAAATGAACATTATTATTAATATTATTACCTATCGACGAGAATTCAGCTTTCCAAGCAACTTCTCTTTCTCTTTCTTCAATATAACTTTGCATCTCTCTTTCTTTCATGATTCTATCTTGAATATCTGCATGTAAAGCTTCTTTTAACTCCATCACAAACTTGTCTACCACTGCTTTTATTCTCAAAGACATCACTAAACTAAATCAATTTCTTTCAACTCAATCAATTCAAATTCTCAACAACGACTTCATCATCATCCGTTTAAATTGAACAAACTTATTTGATTTTAGATTAGGGTTTCTTCTTCAATATTTCTTCGCCTTTCGAAGAGAAGTGAAGAAGAAGAAGAAATGAAAGAATTTCGTTTTCGTGGGGGTGAAAGTAATGAATCGACTTTTGTGATTTATTATTAATTCAACCGCAAAGGATGTTTATTTTCACCCACAACCATCAAAGATTAATGGACTATGGATGTCTGATGAGGCCTTTTTAGGTGTTGGATGCATACCTTTGCGGCTTTGCCAATTGCCATGACCTTCTCTTAGACGGATGGGATCCAGTTTTGCCGAGGCCCGAGGGAGCAACCCCATTTTTCATCTTTTCGTGGAGGATTAGATCCCGGAACAGTGGGTCTATTGCAATTCTTTTTCTGATAGTTGGTCACATGTACAGGACTAACTGGGGCATTGGTCATGGTTAACCGGCAAAAGATTTAGAGGTAGGGACTTCGTGTATACATTGGACTATATTGGTGTTTGGATTTTTTTTTTTTTTTTTTTTTTTAAAATACAACATTGACACATTGTATGTTTAGTACTAGATTAGAATCAAGTTACACTAATGTTTATTGTTTTTGTGGTAAATATTTAGTACTAGATGTCTAGATTAGAATAAGTTACACTACCATTTTTTTCTCCAATGGGGAGATCATATTTGGCAACTTGCAACCATAGTTCCATCATTGATTCATTTCACACTTTCACTAATAGGCCCCATAACAGAAGTTGATGTATCATACGTTGGAAATGTTTTGTCTGATGAGTCATGACTATGATAACACATTACATCCAATGTCCCACCAAATCCAAGCGCAACTCCACTTTTGACCGTGTCATATCATATAAGCATAGTTTTGAGTCATGTTTCTCTCTTTCTTTTTTGTTCTTGTTTGTTGAGTTCCTCTCTCACTCACCTGTTGTTGTTCTTGTTTTTTCTTTTTCTATCAATAAGTATAAAAAAAAAAAAAAAACAAAAAAAGTAAGAAAGCAAGAAAACCATTTGAAAAAAGGGAAGATTCATGTCGATCTTAACTCTTAACTAAACATATGCAGGGAGACCAATCACCATACACAGATACACACAAACCAAATACAACCAACTGGATTTTCTTCTCAAGTGAAGTTGAAAATCAGCTATTCAATCACAAAAAAAAAAAAAAAAAATGAAACTGCTTCATCAAATATCATTAAAACCAACATAGACCTAGCTAAACAATAAGAGTCTTTGAAACATATTTTTTTCCCCTTTCATACTCCCCCTACAATGTGTCTTACTTAGTGATCACCTTAACGATGTAGCTAAGGAGATTCTTCCAATATCAGAGCTTCTACCTCTCATCCTTCATAGCTATACCCCCCACCACCACACACCTTTGAAGCAACTTTGATTATGGTTTTCACGATCTTCGCAACAATTTTGGCTTTGATCTTGCCTCTCTTTGGGAGAAAAAACATTTCTATCTTGTGTGGGGATTTAGAACCTCCATTGGCTGTAGTACTTGTGACTTGATTAGGCATAATTGATGCTTAACAGTTGAAAGCAATACAAATGCCTAAAGAAGGAAATGATGTCAGGATGATTTGCTGAAACCTGAAAGGGCTTTATATAGGGACTTAAAAAGAGTATGGTAAAGTCCATGGATTTCATTGGCCAATCAAAAGGGAAACTAAGGACAAAAAAAGGAAAAGAGGAGGCAAGTACTCTTGAAAGTATGAAACATAGCTCTCATATCTGATCCCCAAAATTGAAAGCATTTTTTCACCAACATTATCTTTTTATATTAGCTTAATCAAGTACAGTATTTAATAATAAGGAATATATTTTGATTTTTGAGGATATATTACTTTATGTGTTTCACCTAAATTAGTCTTATTTTTATGTGATTTGGTCCCTGATTAATACCTTAATTGAGTCTGTCAAGATAAAATATGTTTATCAAAGTCCTTCTCCGATTGCTCTGTCTTAGAGTGTGGGCGCTCGAACATTTTTGTTTAAAGGATAATATTTATTAAGATAAAAGTTTGTACAAGCTGTCTTTACCATCAGAAGACATATTCATAATGCATATTTAGCTTGTTCTAACTGCATCTAGGACAAGTAAGAAGGGCATGAGGAGATATTTCATTTTATAAGATATGATTTTTCTGTTATATAATATATAGTTTATTAGTAGGTAAACTGGGCGCTGTGCAAGCATAGTTTTATTCTATAAGGAATTTTTAGTCTCCAAATTAATAAGTTCAATATTTTTTTAGATATATAATGTTGTTTTTCATAGTTTAATTTTCTGAAAAAACAGATATATGCTGATTTTACTGAGATTTTTTTCATTGTTCTCTTCTGCATGTCCAAAAGAAACTACTATTATTAGAACTTTCATTTTGGATTTTAATTTTAAGATTTTTTTTTTTTTTTTATATATAGAAAAGTCAACCAAAGTATTGAGAAAGAACTGTTCTATTCCATTGTTCAGTGTTTTAATTAAACCAAAATCAACTACACGTACGTACATTGGATATGTTTAAGATCCATATGTTTTTTATATATATATATATATATATATATATATATATATATATATATATTAATTAGGAATCCAATAATCATCTCTAATTTATATTAGAAACTTATATTATAATGGACGGTTTGAACCTGACAGAAAACAACATTTTATTTTGCTTTAAACTTTTTGTTTAAGATTTCCAAAAGGTAGAATATCCCATCAGTCATGGGTGTTCCCCAGTCCCCACTAAGATTTGAAGGACACGTGAAATTCTTTTGACTAAAATTGTCCTAGCAAGTCGGATTTTACAATCTTCAATACCGAACATCTTTATATACAATAGTTCTAGCTTAGCGTAACAAATAAGCTGATAGAAAATATGAGGTATGAAGCTTTTACTTTTCCTCATCATCAGACCAAGAACATTTTTCATTTTTTTTTTTTTCATATTATTGTAAATTATACATGTAAAATAATTAACTAGCGATTGGTATATAGCATTGTCAGTTTGTCATCACTCAACTAGATCTATAGTGTTGTCGTGTTGAGATGTGATGATCAACTGGCAGTGCCGTGAGCTAGTGATGTCTGAATTTTTACACTATTGATGACTTTCACATTCATTGTGTGAGTGAACACATAGAGATGTTTGTGCTGAATGCCCACTACTCAGCATGCATCTCAACATGCATTTTACACCACCCCCCCACCCCAAAGCAGCCAGTCAGCCACTATTCAAGCCCAATATATCAATGTTTTTCTTCTACAACTTTATAAGTTCAAAGAGAAGTGAAGAAGGGAAAGAACTGAAGAACTTCGTTTTCATGGAGTGTGGAGGTAACGAATTGATATTTTGTGGTTTATGATTAATTCATCCACAAAGGATGTTTATTTTCACCCACGACCATCACCGAAAAATTTACGTGGGCCTTATAATATCCTTCTTCAAGGAGGTGTTGTATTCATAGTTCAAAACTTTGCCATGGCCCATAGCCTACCATAATTGACCTCTCTTCCCTCTACATTTTAAGGTCTGGAGAGGAGAAACCTCAAACCTATGTAATTGTTACTTACTCTTTTCAAAGACTTGGCTTCATATACCAAGGATATTGTTGATCTATGTTCGAATTCTAGAGGATCCAATTTATCGACCATTATATGGATGTTTTAGTATTAAGTGATATGGATTATGGAGTATCATTTTTTTTTTCCCAATGTGCAATTGTGCATGGCTATGGAAAATCATCCCAACCAATTTTTATTATATTTAGTAAAATGTCATCCAAAGTATCCAACTATCCTAATAAGTATGTTTGAAATGTTTTGTTAAAATTTGAAACTATTCATGCCCACTCGAAGACATTGCACACGTTTCAATTATATGTGAGGATGGATTAAGAAAGCAAGAAGCCCAACGAAAAAAAAAACACAAACAACTAGATTCCTTTCTCAGCCAATGATAATCATTTCTACAGTATATCAAACATCTAAATATTAATTCTAACACCATTATTAAAAGCCAACATAGACTTGAACAAGGTTTCCCTTCATGTGTGGCCTTGTACAATTAATGTGTAGCTTCCAATATATATCAGAAGTTCTGCCTCTCACCCTGCTTCCTAGCTCTAGCACCCCAGGCCATTGAAGTAACTTTGCTGATGGTTTTGACGAGGTTCGCAACAATTTTAGCTTTGATCTTGCCTCTCTTTTGGGGAAGCAACATTTTTGGAGATTTAAAGGCTCCATTATTGGCTGTAGAACTTGTGACTTGCTTAGGCATAATGGATGCTTAAAACAAAGTTGAAAGCAATGCAAATTGCCTAAACAAAGAAAAAACTTTAAGGAAATGATGTGAGGATTTGTTCAAAGGGCTAGTAGCTTTATATAGGTAGTTAGAAAAGTAATCAAAGTATCATGCAAGTACTTGAAAGACATGTCTCTGATGCCCTAAGCCTCATGCAATATTCCACTGAATCCAGCAATCCTATTTAATTTGTAAAGGTGATTGATGTGCATCTTACCGTGTGGGCTCTTGTCATTGAATCCCAGTCCCCTCATCAAGATTTGAAGGATGATACTGGACGCGTGAAATTCTTTTTGACTAAAAGTGTACCAAGAATATGGTCGGATATCTTCAATACAGAACATCTTCTAGTTCTTGTACTACACCGAACAAAGTTGTGCTGCAGATAAAAAATGCGAGTATCAAGTATTTTTTTTCAACTTAATTTACACACACACGAAAAAAAAAAAAAAAAAAAGCAGAAGCTTCTTTTTCAACCATAGTCAGAGCATGAGCATTTTTCAGTCTTATTGTAACCATTCTTTTATTTATAAAATTACCCTTTAGCAGTCTTATTGTAACTTAATATACATTTAGAATAATTAATTATCCACCTATAATTTGATAGCATCATAGAACTGTCAGCAGTCTGTCATCACTCAACTCTAGTCATTACATGCATGCATCTTAACCATTTTAATTCACTTCATATATAGTTCATACTTCATACCGTAGTTAAAATTGCTGATTTTGAGTGAAATTTCAAATTTTAGAAAAACGTTTTGTCAAGATTTTGACACCAAAAACCAATGTGAAATCTGAGTATTCATGAATATTCATAGATCCGATTCCAAGGTTATCCCAAATATTTTGAACTATGGTTCGTACCATAGTTTAAAATATCAGGGATATCCCATGAATTATGCCGATTTTAGAGAAATCGAATATATAAATATCTGTGAATATCCACAAATATTTAATTTTCAAATTCTTTTCTAGTGTCGAAATCTTGATAATTTCGCTGCCTTTCAAACTATGCTTCATACCACACTTCCTGAATCTTGAAGAAAGACTTCAAGGCTTCAATGCACTAAAGCAATCAACTTTGCAGAAAGTAGCCACTAGAGGAGTAAATTTTGTAAACGGGCTAGTCCATTGTTTAAGTCCAGCCCATAAAATAAGATCAAAATGTTTAGATATCGGCCCATCCAAGCCAAGCCCAACCCAAGATCTCAATCCTGCTTTATTTCTCTCTCTTCACCTTTCTCTTCTTCTTCTTCTTCTTCTGCTGTCCGAAGTTCCAACTTACAGAACCCCTAACCCTCGAAAACAACCAGAAGTTTCAAACATTTTGAAGATCAACGGCTAATATTCAACGCTTTTGAAGATCAAACAACGAATTCTGTCCGTTAATTTGACGACTTTACCAACCTTCTTCAAGGTAAGATTACTCTAATTACGAATCTCTATACTTATCTAATCAAGTTATTGAAGTGAGAAATTTCTCTTTTCAACTTTTTTTCACGTTTTATTTACTTATAATTAATCTTAATTCGTTCTTAGTTTAACCTTTTAAAGTGATTTTTCCCCCTAATACTGTATGTAGGTTTTTACGAAGTAGATGTTATTAATGAAATAATAAGCGTTAATTAATGTGTTGAAACTTTTATGAATTTAGAGATGGATCATCAAGAAGATGGTGAGCATCACGGTAAACAAGATGACGAGGTATGAGTTTTTAGTTTTAGTTTTAGTTCTAGTTCATTTGATAATTAATATTGTTATGTAATGTTTTTTTTTTTTGAATTTGATAAAATTAGGTATTGTTTTTATTATGTTTGAATGTGGTTTTGATTGGATATTTCAGCAGGAAAATGCTGCTCGACTTGAGGAATTTAAGAAGTCAGTTGAGGCAAAGATGGCTTTACGACAAAGTAATTTGAGTCCTGAAAGGCCAGGTGAGTTTGCAGTTTGATGTGTAGAGTATAGAATATTTTACTATTGGGCTTCTTAATATGTAGCAGAATTAGAACAGCATGTTAGAACATTGTATTCAAGCAGAATTAAGAGCATTTAAGAATAAACGTTCCAATACTACTCACTTATCTCAACTAGTGGTTAATATTGTGTTTTGCAAACTAAAAGTGTTGTCATGTTCTTGTATTTAGTATTTTATTATTTAATTTTTAAAGCAAATGCATATTGGTCTTAAATCTTAACCACCCCCACCTTAAGAATGTGAATGAACTTTTGTATAAATTTGAGATTGTTTCACCAAAGCTGATAAAAACATTTTTATTACCAGACTCAGGTTTTTTAAGGACATTGGATTCCAGCATAAAGCGCAATACAGCTGTTATTAAGAAGCTCAAACAGATAAATGAAGAACAGCGCGAAGGGATGATGGAAGAGTTAAAAAGTGTCAACCTAAGCAAATTTGTTAGTGAAGCCGTGACAGCTATCTGTGATGCCAAGCTCAAAACATCAGACATACAAGCAGCTGTTCAGGTGATTTTCTTGTTAGTTATCTGTTTGCATCACCACTTGATCTCATCTGTACTGAAGGTTAAAGTTTTAATAAGATATAAAAGCTTCAGTACTTCACACCAAGATTGCCTCACGAAACTCCCACTAAAGTACTATTCTGCTAGAGGATGTTATAACTTTATTATTTCTTAGGATATAGTTCCACTTCCTGATGATCTGTGTTGCAACCTCACAATTTTAAGGAATTAATCGGAGATCTATGTTGGACATCTACTTCTTTTTATATGCTGCACATGAATTGTGTTGTCTGAGTTGTAGGCTAAATAATAAAGGTGTGATATTGTGAAGACGTATCATTGAGGATATAATTGGGTGTTTGAGAACTGTGGTGTTCCACATATTGGTATCCCACCTTTTATTATCATAATTTCCAGATGGCATCAATCCTCCTGAAATTGCTCTGACTCCAGCTCATATGCGTTTGGATATGCCCCAGTTATTATTATTGGTACCAATGTGAAAACAATGTGTATGTTTTGCGAACTATAATTGGCACTATATATTTTAGATTGGATACTCCTGAATTTTAAATGTGATTTTGCATGGACTTTCAGTTTCACTAGCATGTCTGATATCCTATACGTTGGACTTATTGGCTATTGTGTCTTTTTGTATAGATATGCTCGTTGCTTCATCAAAGATACAAAGACTTTTCTCCAACCTTGATTCAGTGTTTCCTGAAAGTCTTCTTTCCTGGGAAATCCGGGGAGGACTTGGATTCAGATAGGAACTTGAAAGCCATGAAGAAGCGTAGCACTTTAAGACTTATGACGGAACTCTATTTTGTTGGAGTTATAGAAGATGCCAACATTTTTGTTAATGTTATCAAGGATCTCACTAGCTTGGAACACTTGAAGGATCGGGACACAAGTCAGATGAATTTGTCCCTTCTTACTAGTTTTGCTCGGCAGGGGAGAGTTTTCCTCGGTCTTTCTCAGTCAGGACAAGAAATTTTTGAAGAGGTAATTCTTTTTTAACATTGCTGGTTCATATGCCATACATCCAAGAAGTTTGATCTGCTTGACCGTATAGTTTCTGTCATTCAGTCATTTATCTTACACCTTCCAGCTGCTATCTTTATAATATTTTGGCTATGTTCGTAGTATTGATTTCCTACCTTATCTGATGAAGTAGCTGGTGCATTACTTGTTTGGAAAGTACATGAGATCCAAATAATGCTTGTAGTTTGTTTGTATATGCTTGTTAATATTTCCATCTATATGTATAACTAATGGTAATGCTCATACTTCTTTGGCAATGGAAATGTTTTTCTTCATTGAGGATAGCCAACCTTTTAACCAAACTGTTCACTGTATACTTTGCATCAACCACATTTGATGCACTTTGTTGTTTAATTATCTACGGTTATAAGAGTAGGTGCAGATATCATATGAAAGAGAATAATAGTCTTTTTTCATCTTTTCTTTATTAGTACTTTTTTTTGTTTTAAATCTCCAAGAGCAGTTTATTAACAATCAAAATCCACGATTTGTGTTTGCCTCAAATATCATCGGCTGATATGAAGGGTTCTTACTGAGTTGTCGTTTGAGTAGATCGTACCTTGGATATAGATTACTTGTTGCACCTTTGTGTAATAGTACAAATATCTGTGTGTGATGAAATTAGCTAAAGTGAAAGAGCATGCATTGTGGTGCATCCCAACATAGTGGAATAGTTTTTGTAATATGAGAACTATTTTATTGGCTAGGGTTGGTTAGCGAATTAGCTTCTGGTAATTCCTGGTTTTAGCACTTCTTATTGTAACTGAACTTTATATCACTAATCGCGTTTTATGTATCGTAATTTTTTAGTAAAAATTGAAGTTGTTGTATACTTTATATACATTATTGTCATCATTTAAGTATTTTTATTTTCTTTTTCAAGCTTTTGATGTATCTTAATACCTACTTGCAGTTTTTTAAAGGCCTAGGTATCACAGCAGATCAAAAGAAATCTCTTAGAAAGGCCTTCTTCACATACTATGATGCTGCTGCAGAACTCCTTCAGTCTGAGCATACAGTATGTGGCACTCCACCTCTTCATGCAGTTTTTTTTTTTTTTGGTTAGTTATAGTATTGGGTACTGCAACATCAGCTGGACATTACATAGTTTAGGCTGAATACTTTACTTTTTGTATTACATGTTAACTTACATACTTTATTGAATAGGCTCTTCGTCAGTTGGAACATGAAAATGCAAAGATTTTAAATGCTAAAGGGGAGCTCAGTGAGGAAAATGCAAATTCATATGAAAAGTTGCGAAAATCTTATGACCAATTATTCCGGGGCGTCACATCGTAAATTTCTTTCTTAATTTTCTTTGTCCTTTCTACTTCAGTTGATTATAAATATATAATTTATATTTTATTTGATATTATGACATAGTAATTATTCACCCAGTTGTTTTTACTGTGAATTTATTTTCTAAATTGTTGTTATATGTGTGGGTCCTGTCGACATGTAGCATAACTTACGGACGATGTCTTTTAGCAGTCAAACATTGGTCACTAGTTGGTCAAGGAGGTGTGGTGACTAGGCCTAGTCAGTTGGGGATCATTTGGCTAGTTCATCACACGCCAAAAGAAACTCGAGAAGGGACTTTCGGACCCCAACTACAACTGCTAGGGAAATCGGGATAAGTCTAAGCCAAATGGCCACAGAGGCTCAGAGAGTCAGAGGCACTAGAATTGAGGGCAGAGTGTATTGATAATTTGATAGAGATGAAAACCTCCCATTTTGGCCAATACTTTAGATATGACTATCACTGCATGGTCTTAAAAATTAAGTGGATAGCAAGACTCATAAATTAGTATTGTCACAAGTCACGACCTTCGAATCTTCCCAGGCTCTGCGTTTCTCGTTAAACCTCTATCTACCAGAAGAGTGATGTTGAATTCTTGCAACTGCAGTGCCTTATACCAAACTCAACCTTCTTAGACAAACAATTGCTTGTCATTCCAGAAGAAGGTATTCATGGTATCAACAAATTTCAAAATCCGTACTGTTAAGGTTTGTAAACCGGGCTCAAATTTGTGTAATGTCTACTCTAGATCTAACTTTGGAGATAAGATTGGAATATTTTAACAGTAGGAAGTGAAGCCCTACAATTTTTGTTCTTGTGAGATTTTTGCATACGCCAGTGTAGTTATATTCCCTTGGGAAGTAAGTTAGAAAACAAATTTGCAGAAAATTAATATGTTTGTGTGTCGTGGTTTTTCTTTATTTTTACTATTTTTCATTGCCTCCACCTTCATGTGGATTTCTTATTCCCGTAATTGTTTTGCAGTCTAGCAGAAGCACTTGATTTACAACCTCCTGTAATGCCGGATGATGGGCATACAACCAGAGTGACAACTGGAGAGGATGCATCATCTCCTGCCACTGGAAAAGAATCTTCTGCTCTCGAACCTATTTGGGATGATGAAGATACTAGGGCCTTCTATGAATGCTTACCCGATCTCAGGTGTGTTCTGGTAGAATAGTTGTTATTAAGTTCTCAATATCGATTTTGATGTAATACTATCGGCGGAAGCAAACAATAATAAGAACACCAATTAAATAAATGGTTTGAAAACCCAAAAACTAGGGTTCTTCACAAAAACGAATTTAATGTCTCAAGACATAAACAAATCTTCAATCTAACCTACTTAATAGGGTTTGCAATCCCCTATTTATAATAACCTAAACCTAATCTTAACTACACTAGAAAGCTAAGTAAATAGAAACTACTACTAGGGATGTTCTAATCCATATAGGAATCTGCAGGAACTATGAGGCATGTGCCTTGCACATGTTATCTTTATGCATATGCATCAAATCCCCCCAACTTGAAAAAAACTCGTCCTCGAGTTTGTGTACTAACATCCTCCAAAGTTCAAAACGACTCTTATACATCAACCTTAACCTTACGTTGGTGCAGAAAATCCGGCCATGAATCTTCCCCAGATAGTTGCTCGCAGAAAGAATGATGGGCATTAATGTCATAGGTGCATCATTAGGACAACCCAATTGATTGGAACAATATAACCGCATGTCAAGAAATAAGAATTGAAGGTGTTTGTCCCTCCATGGAGAAAATCCATTCTCATCTTGGAATAGATAAGGATCAACATAACCACCAAACAAATTACCAATAACTTTTATGGGACGGAATTTGTGGGGATGATAAAAATCATCAATTTGTCGGTCGGAATCAATGGAATTCATTGATTCATGGGAGTGATGAGCGAAATTCCGAGAACGTTCATCCTCTTTACCATTGTAATGGACAACAACCAGGTTTCCTTGCTTGTGCAACAAATAAAACTTCTTATTTATCTCCCTTGCAAATTTTTCAATCAAATCTTCTACTTGATCCACACATGCAACGTCTAACTCAAGAGACACAAAACTAGATGTATCATCACTATCATCACCAAAAACGGAAAAGAAATCAACAAGATTGTAACTTTGTAAACCACCAATTCGAGTACGAGTGACGTATTTTTCTTCTTCAAACATGTTGAGTAAGAAATTAATCTCCGCTTCTTTGTCATGTCGTTTCTCTTCTTCAACAAATTCTTCCTTAAAAGACGCAAATTGACTTTTTAATTTAGTAAAGCAATTTAAAAGTTCCCTCAAATCTTTTTGTATGCTTGGTGACGTCATGGAGACATCGCTCTTAGAATCGATTTCAGATTCAATATAGTGTGGGTATTCTCCATACGGAGTAACCTTAGAATTGCGACTACGAAGACCATCGTGATCATAAGTCTTTGGACGGTTTCCATGGGAATATTTAGCACCATAAGCAACATATTGTTGCTGAAAACCACATCGAGGAAGGTGCGTGTCCTGCTGGTGGTGGGAATAATATCCATTGTCATAATAACTATGACGTTGCCTACGTGGGGGTGAAGGGGAACGAGAGGAAGAGGGAGGTTCATACCTTCTAGAAAGAGGAAAGCGGCGGCTAGGATCAAAGTTGGGAGCTTTATATTCAGAATCGGTATAACGCTTCGATTCATGTAAACTCCAGCGATCTTGCGGCGACGAAAATTCTCTTTGACCTCTTCTACGATAACCCATCTTCAAATCACCAACATGAACGCGGCTCTTGTAATAAAAATCAGGTTTTTATCTTCTAAACCCAGAAAAAACAAGCTCTTGATACCAATTTTGATGTAATACTATCGGCGGAAGCAAACAATAATAAGAACACCAATTAAATAAATGGTTTGAACACCCAAAAACTAGGGTTCTTCACAAAAACGAATTTAATGTCTCAAGACATAAACAAATCTTCAATCTAACCTACTTAATAGGGTTTGCAATCCCCTATTTATAATAACCTAAACCTAATCTTAACTACACTAGAAAGCTAAGTAAATAGAAACTACTACTAGGGATGTTCTAATCCATATAGGAATCTGCAGGAACTATGAGGCATGTGCCTTGCACATGTTATCTTTATGCATATGCATCAGATTTATGTTGGTTTTTCATAAATGTTTTTACTGGAAGCTAACGCCCTTTAACAAACACTTTTGTTTAGACTGCCTGTACTTATCTTTATCTCCTATCCAGAGCATTTGTTCCTGCTGTATTATTGGGGGAATCAGAGGCTAAAAGTGCTGAACAGTCTGCCAAGGCACAGGAGCAACCATCTGTAAGAAAACAATATCTTTTATCTTCTTTTAATGATCCCACAGTTTGTTTCTTATATATTGTGTAGTTTCTGTTAGAAAGTAATTTCTCATGCAACAATAAGTTCTAAACATCTAGAACACCCTATGAGGTGCTACATGTTTGCGCTTACCATGGTTTCATTACCAATTATCCTTTGAGTTTTGCTATGAGAAGCAAAAGCCTTCAGGAACTTCTGCATAGTTCAATGGTGGCTTTTACAAAACTTATTATAGTGCTTTCATGCCTTATAGTTATAGGGTGTGATTTTGCAATCTGCGTAGGTGTCTGCTTTGGTAGTATATAAGTAAGACCATGCATTCTAATGTCAACAATTCAAGGAAATGAATGGAAGTATGCCTATGATATTAATGACAAAAAATAAAAAATTATGTTACCTACTCTCTGTTTATCATACTTCTGCTTGATTGATATTCATTGATGTTAGTCATCTCTGTTTGCCTACTTACTGAAGACTTATGGTTGCAAGGAATCTGCATCTGAGCCAGACCAAGGTATGGTGGAAGCGGGAGAGAGTTGTGTAGATTCTGAAGTCTCGCATGAGGGAAAAGCTGATGAGAAAATGAAAGAAAAGGAGGATAAAGAAAAAGCAAAAGATTCGGACAAGGAGAAAGGGAAAGAAAAAGATGTAGAAAGAAAAGGAGAAAATGAAAAAGAGAAAGTGAAGGGTCTCGAAGGGACAAATTTGGATGCTCTCCTACAAAGGCTTCCGGGCTGTGTCAGCCGTGACCTTATCGACCAGTTAACTGTAATCAATATTTCCCTTCTTTTTTTTCAGCTATATTTGTTACCCATTTTGATGTTCTTTCCTGGAAACTTACATCAATTCCTTTTTACAGGTAGAGTTTTGTTATTTAAATTCAAAATCAAATCGAAAAAGGCTTGTGCGTGCATTGTTCAATGTCCCCAGAACATCCCTTGAGTTACTGGCGTACTATTCTCGCATGGTAGCCACACTGTCAACATGTATGAAGGACATTTCTTCTATGCTTTTGCAGAACTTGGAGGAGGAGTTTAACTACTTGATAAATAAAAAGGTCTGTTTCGTTGAAATTTTCATGTCCCCAAAGATATCCTTACATTATCTTCTGTTCCATGTTCCAATATAATTTATCTCTATGATTCAGGACCAAATGAACATTGAAACAAAGATCAGAAACATAAGGTTTATTGGAGAACTTTGCAAGTTTAAAATTGCACCTCCTGGTCTTGTTTTTACTTGCTTGAAGGTAATATGCTACCTTTTTTAAGTATTTACTCGTCCTAATAAATTTGTTCTGATAGCTAGTGTTATGGAAGCTTCTTGGTTTCTCTTTTTAAAAGCTATTGCTAATATAGTAATATGTCAGGTCATACCCTGTGGCATGTGTTTAGGCCCTCAGTCTATATATATATCCCTGTTCATTGAAGAAAGGTGCTTAGCACAAATTACAATAATTTTCTTTGTTTGTGATCTAGTATCTAAACCATAAAAAAAATGAAGAAATAGAATATTTTTATAGGATCTTGGGTCCTGAATTTTGGTATATTTGACTTTTAATGTGGAAAACTACCATATAATTGGTGAAATTTACCTATGGCATGTGCTTAGGCCCTCGGCGTATTTATATCCTTACGCTCATTGAATAAAGGTGATTAACACACATTACAATAATTTTCTTGCCGACTGTCATCTAGTATTCCAACCATAAAAAATAAAGAAATAAAATATTTTAGTAGGAGTTTGGTCCTGAAGTTTGGTATCACATGTTTGGTGAAATGTATCCAATGAAATACCAATTAAAACGAAAAATTACCTACTGAAGGATTAACAACTATCTTTATCGCACAGGCTTGTCTTGATGATTTTACTCATCACAACATTGATGTTGCATGCAACCTTCTTGAGACTTGTGGACGCTTTCTATATCGATCTCCTGAAACTACAATCCGCATGGCGAATATGTTGGAGATATTGATGCGCTTGAAGAATGTAAAAAATCTGGATCCTCGTCACAGCACCCTTGTAGAAAATGCTTATTATCTGTGCAAACCACCTGAAAGATCTGCTCGAGTCTCTAAAACCCGTCCACCATTGCATCAGGTATAGAAAACATATGTTTACTTACCATGAATCATTTTTAAGTCTGACAATTTAGTTTGTAATTTGTTTCCTTTTGGAAGCGCCTGTCAAAATATTCACCGTAGTTTTTTAATTTGCTTATGCAGTATATCAGAAAGCTGCTTTTCACAGACCTTGATAAGTCCTCCATTGAGCATGTTCTGAGACAGCTGCGAAAACTACCCTGGAGTGAATGTGAAGCGTACCTCGTAAAGTGCTTTATGAAGGTTCACAGGGGAAAATATAGTCAAGTTCACCTGATTGCTTCACTTACAGCTGGTCTGAGTCGTTATCACGATGAATTTGCAGTGGCAGTTGTTGATGAGGTCAGTTTCAGTTCGATAATTGTATGATGTCGCTTCCAAGTCCCAATATTATGATTTTGATCCCAAAATAAGGTGCCAAAGACAATTTGTTTGCGCCTAATTGCAATCTCTCGGAGGATCAGATCCTAGTTCTTGCTATTTTCATGAGAAGCTGAACTTTTGGCATATGGAATAACCCGTCCTTGAGGACCTAAATGGATTACATGTTGTATAATGTATGTCATGTCATGGCCATTGGGTTTATTATTGCAGATATTCCTCAAAAATGGACTTCCGTGTGTGATTGAATAATATTTTTTTGATCATAACAGCTGGATGTTTGCTAATTTGGAGCTTGTATCTGTATAACTGCATTAGCAATTACCTTTGTCCCAACTTTTTAATACATTTTTTTTATGATTGTTTCAGGTCCTGGAGGAGATTAGATTGGGTTTGGAGTTGAATGACTATACTATGCAACAAAGGCGGATAGCACATATGCGTTTCTTAGGAGAGCTCTACAACTATGAACATATAGATTCCTCTGTTATTTTCGAAACACTTTATTTAATTCTCAGTTTTGGCCATGGGACACCAGAGGTATGAACTCCATTGCCTTTTGACTGTAACTTATTTAGTTTGCCTTCTGATTATAATATCTGCAGTTATTTGTTTCCTTTGGATTGGTGTACATATTTTGCTTGCGTTATTTTGCTTGAATGTACATATTTTGTACATTTTGCAGCTTTGGCTTTCAGTTTTTTTATGGGTTTCATATGAGAAGTGTATCACGAACCCCACCAGAATTCTCTTACAGAGGTGTTTACTTGTTGTATATACTGATAAATGCACCTAGCAGATGTTTTGGTTGTCTGTAACTCTGTATGCCATTTTGTCTAGCTTGGTCTTTTTCCTATATATAGTGGGATCTATATCACCCTTGTTATTCCTTTATATTCCATCTTGTTTTTCTTGAGAGTTGGCATCAACGTGGTGTGGCAGGATCATTGAAGGAGTTAAGGTTATGTACGTATGATCGAGTGTATTCATGATGTATATACACTTGTATATGATTATAAATGCTCTATAGCCCCACATGCTTAGTTTTTGTCTCTACACATCACTATCACTTTTCTTCTTGATTCCACTGGTCACATTATTATCTTTGGTAGTTGGCATCAATATGGCTTGTCTGCATAAGTGTCAAGTCAAATGGTTACTTGCCACATTAAGGCTGATTGACAATTTGACATTGAACAATAACGTATAGAAGTTTGAATCCCAATGAAAGATCAGCTCTATCATCTGAACATTTCATGTTTTATGATGCTTACAGTGTCATCTTAGCATTACAAAGATGGAAGTATCTTTGTATATAGCCTTCTAATCTGTCATTTGTTTTGTTTTCCTGTTATGAAGCAAGATGTGTTGGACCCACCGGAAGATTGTTTCCGCATCAGGATGGTTGTAACGCTTCTTCAGACTTGTGGACACTACTTTGACCGTGGTTCTTCCAAGCGGAAACTCGATAGATTCCTTATATATTTCCAGCGATCTATTCTCAGCAAAGGTTCAGTTCCTTTGGACATTGAGTTTGACCTGCAGGTTGGTTGTACTACATATCTATCATGGAAGCAATACTTTTGCTATCTCTTTTTGTTTTTCTTGCTTTTTATATATATATATAAATTCTGTAGATGCCCTTGTATACAAGCCAAAGCAACTAGGTGATAAATAGATGAAAATTCTTCACCATGATAAGGGGGAATCGTTCTCAGGACCTGTTACAACTAGGGGATCGGGTCAGAAAACTTTATACTGTCTTGATGGTCATAAGTACACACACTTAATATCACATCAAATTATATATGCAAAGTAGTAACATCAATTCATTTCGGTCCGTTGTTCGTATTTGATCTTTTTCAGAGATGACTTGATGGATTAATCATTTGTCTAGCAAATTTCTGGAGATAAATGGCTTGGGTGCAAACCCTAAAGCATTCTGGAAGCCCCTCTTTATAGTAGAGAACTTCTTGGACTGAAAGAGTCCTTGATAGAAATGGCAACTAAAACCAAATAAAACAAAAGTAGAAGTTAAAGAAAAATAAGAATGGTGAACTGAGTTTGGAAGTGATCCTACGCTCGTTATATGTTTTCTGTTTTTGGCCTTTCCCTTCATATTGTGTGTAGCCATGTACTGTCTCTACGTTACGTCACTTAATGAGTGTTGATCACAGTCCCACATGTTTGAGATATTGATCTCTGGACAGACCCAAAAGAAAATTTATCACTTTTATTTAAGTAAATGGAAGTTTATGCCTTGAGACTCGCCTTGGGGCGAGCCTATCTGAAAACAAGCTCTATATTAATTGAAATAAACATGGAAGAAGAATACACGGAGGAGACATCTGGCTACATATAATGAGAATATGGTGTTTCATTTATTTCAATTGTTTAGTATAATAGTGCAATTATCTATATAATTTTGTTGTAGGAAATTTAGAACTTGTACATAATCGTTGTTGTAGTTTAGGAGTTAATCTTTAATTAGTAGATATGAATGGCATGAGTATCCACATAACTGGTATGAGTACTTCAAGATGGGTTCCCAGATAATCCTTTTGATTAGCCAATATATGTTACTGACTCAGGTTTTCACCAAGTGGTGGGTGGACTTTATGTTTTTTTATTGATAAATTATGACTGCTATAAATTTTTTATATTTTTCTAGTAGTTAATTAAGCCTCTAAGTTCAACTCATTTGCAGGACTTGTTCTCTGATTTACGCCCAAACATGACGAGATATTCATCCATTGAGGAGGTCAACGGAGCACTTACAGAACTTGAAGAACATGATCGTACTAACATCACTGATAAAACTAGTAGCGAGAAGCAGTCCGACACGGAGACCGGTAAACCATCAGGCCGGAAAACCAATATTTCTTCATCAAATGGACCTGCCCGAGCAAATGGGGTTGAAGAGAATGGAAAACGGCATGAAGATGCTGTAGGAGACACTGAAAGTGATTCAGGAAGCGGAAGTATTAATGCAGATGGGCATGATGACGAAGATGATTTGTACCATTCAGAGAATCAAGACGATGAAAGTGCGAGTGACGTTGACGAAGATGACGGCGGTGGTCATGTTGCTTCTGATGAGGATGACGAAGTCCAGGTCAGACAAAAAGTGGTAGCAGTGGATCCTCAGGAAGAAGCAGACTTTGAACGAGATTTTAGGGCTCTAATGCAAGAGAGCTTGGATTCCCGCAAATTGGAGTTGCGTTCCAGGCCGACCATAAACATGATGATACCAATGAATGTGTTTGAGGGATCAACCAGGGATCATCATGGAAGGGGTGCTGAGGCAGAGAGTGGGGATGAAACATTGGATGAAGATGGGAGCGGAGGGAACAAGGATGTTCGTGTTAAGGTGCTTGTGAAACGAGGGAGCAAGCAGCAAACGAAACAGATGTTCATTCCCCGTGATTGCTCACTGGTGCAGAGCACAAAGCAGAAAGAGGCCGCTGAGCTTGAGGAGAAGCAGAACATTAAGAGACTTATCTTGGAATACAATGATAGAGAAGAGGAGGAGATCAATGGGGTTGGGCCACAACTGGCAACTTGGATACAAACTGGAGGAAGCAGACCAATTGGCCGTGGAAGCACATGGGAAGGAACTGGGGGAAGAGGAACTGGAACACGTTACCGGCAGCACCACCATGTTTCAGGTGGTGGTGGTCTCTATTACGGCAGGAGGAGGTAAATTGCATAAAATTGGATAGAAACTGGAGGAAACAGATCAACTTGCCATGGAGCTAAACTGCATTACCAGCAGCACTTACCAGCAGCACCACCTTTTTTGAGGTGATTATGTTCTCTAATACGACAAGAGGAATCAAAGTACCTCAAATAATACAAGTAAAGATGAAGTTGTGTCTTCTGTTTTGGTTGTACAAGAAGAGAACAATTGAGAGAAGATCGAGTAATGAAGGCAGGCAGCTGGTTGTTGTATACACGATCTGTACTAGGTGGTTCAGCATATTTTGGTTTGTAAAGAATTATAAGAAATTACTAACTTCTGTATATTTTACATTACCATGTATCTTTTGGTGGCATATCTATGCAATGAAAATGTTGTGTTAGTCATGATTGTCCTCTTCTGGTTTATGAAGTTCATGAAGATGCTATCTATGCTTTATTAGGTATATACTGTAATACAGTATATAGATTATACCGAAACTGATAATGAAGCAGTTCATAAATGCTGAGCATTTGTACTCCGACAGCCCATGAGGGCACACATATTGTTTGGTAAAAATCAGTGTCAGTTGGAATGGATTAAATGATTAACTGATCTTTAATGTGTTAGGGTTAATGGATGAGCTGATCATTTGTGTGTAAAGTACGGTCAAATTTCCAACTTATGCAACCAACAAAATTAGGTTTAAAATCATCAATAAATTTTTATGTTTTTTCAATTTATGCAATACCGTTAACAAACCGTTAGGGACGTTAAATTTTGCTGAATGTATATTTTTTTAATGCTGATTGTATAATAATTTTATTGTGTAAAGTAATAAACAAAAAGATTTTAAAAGCAAAACCGAGACAATAAATTCATGATAAAATAAATTACTTAACCCAAAAACACAATAATAAACTCATATTTTAAATTCGATTTGATGAATTCAAAGAGATTGAAAAGTAGAAAATTGAGGTTGAGAAACCCATGACTTAATTCTTTTGAGATAAAACCAATTTTTATTTTTATTTTTTCTGAAAAAAATAGTTTTTAATATTAAAAAACATCCGGTCAACATAAAAGTAACATCTGTTAGATTTTATTTGACGGCATTGTATAAATTGGAAAAACTTAAAAGTTGGCTGATAATTTTAAGCCTAATTTAGTTAGGTTGCATAAGTTGGGAATTCAACCTTCCATTGTTGCATACCTCGACAGTTTGTCCTATTATTATTATCACTTGAAAGTTGAAACTTGTTAAATATCCCGCCATCTTTGGTATTCAAATGTTATTTTTTCTCCAACGTTTCTAATGAAATCGCTTGTGAAAACCATAGCACGAAGGCCTTTATCTTCGTACTATTCTATCTATACTTTCACAACTCAAACACAAATCTCAACAATTCCACCTACTTTGATCGATGATTTCACTAACTTTTGCTATCAAAAAGACCTTCCTAGAGCAATGGAGGCAATGAACTCTCTCGAAAAACGTGGACTTCGAGCTGCTTCAGTCACTTATTCAGAATTAATTAAGTGTTGTATTGCCTGCGGCACTGTCGAACAAGGTAAGCGTGTTCACAAACATGTTTACTCAAATGGGTATAAGCCTAAAACTTTTTTAAACAACTTTCTGCTTAATATGTATATAAAGTTTGATCTTTTAAATGAAGCACTTAAGTTGTTTGATAAAATGCGTGAACGAAATGTTGTTTCATGGACGACGATCATTTCGGCTTATTGTAATTTAAAATTAAATGGGGAGGCTTTGGAGTGTTTAGTTCGCATGCAAAGGGAAGGTGTGCAGCCTAACATGTTTACTTTGTCGTCGATTTTGAGAGCTTCTGACTGTTTAGGGACCCTTCGGCAATTGCATTGTAGTATAATTAAGTATGGGTTGGAGTCTGATATATTTGTTCGGAGTGCACTTATTGATATTTATTCAAAATGGGGAGAGTTGGATAATGGGTTTCGTGTTTTTGATGAGATGCAGACAGGGGATTTGGTTGTTTGGAGTTCTATTATTGGGGGTTTTGCGCAAAATGGTAATGGTGATAAAGCTTTGGATCTTTTTATAAGTATGAAAAGATTAGGATTCGAAGCTAACCAGGGTACACTGACCAGTGTTTTGAGAGCTTGCACTGGTTTAGCACTACTTGAATTGGGCCGACAAGTACATACTCATGTGATAAAGACGCAGATTGATTTGATTCTCAATAATGCAATTTTGGATATGTATTGCAAGTGTGGGAGCTTGGAAGATGCGAGTTCTGCTTTTAAGTGGATGTCGGAGAAAGATGTGATCTCGTGGAGCACGATGATTTCGGGGTTGGCCCAGAATGGCTATAGTATTGAAGCATTGAAACTGTTTGAGTCAATGAAAGCTTCTGGGTCGAAACCAAACTATATTACAATAGTTGGGGTTTTGTTTGCTTGTAGCCATGCTGGTTTGCTTGATGATGGTTGGTCCTACTTTCGGTCTATGAAGAGACTTTACGGGGTAGAACCTGGAAGGGAACACTATGGTTGCATAGTGGATCTTCTTGGAAGAGCTGGAAAGTTTCCTGAAGCAGTTCAATTCATCCATGAAATGAAATGTGAGCCAGATGCGGTTATCTGGAGAACACTTCTTGGTGCATGCAAAGTTCATAAAAAAGTTGGTCTGGCAACATATGTGGCAAAGAAAATTATAGAACTAGAACCCCATCACGAGGGAACCTACATACTTCTATCTAATATTTATGCAGATGCTGAAAGATGGGAAGATGTTGAAGAGGTGAGGAAGAACTTTACTGGGAGAGGCTTCAAGAAAGAACCAGGGTGTAGCTGGATTGAAGTTAATAAGCAAGTCCATGCTTTTATTTTTAGAGATGAAGCACATCCTCAAATTAAATTTGTATATAGGGAGTTGAACTATTTGATCGAGAGAATAAGAAGAGTGGGTTATTCCCCTGACATGACTTTTGTGTTGCATGATCTTGAGGGTGAACAGAAGGAAGACTCACTCCGTTTCCATAGCGAGAAATTGGCTATTGTGTATGGTCTGATGAGCTTGCCAAAAGAAAAACCTGTCAGGATTATAAAGAACTTGAGGATCTGTGGCGACTGTCATACCTTTGCAAAACTTGTTAGCAAGACTGAGGATAGGTACATTGTAATCAGGGATCCAGTTCGTTACCATCATTTTAGAGACGGTACTTGCTCTTGTGGAGATTACTGGTAGGAAGCATAAAAGCTCGACTTTCCTTCCCCTTTATGTTGACAGTGTCTTGGATTCTAGCACTCAGTCAGCCAAGTTATTCTTATCTTGTGTGAGACCCAATCTGCTGTTAAGATGGATGGAAAGTAGATCTTATAGCAGATATTGTCTTTTTTCCTTTTGAGAGTGGAACTGTCAGATTGTTGTTAATAAGTTTGAATACAACAATTGCTCGGGCAAGGTGGATGTGTAAAATACGGGATTAGGCTGGACTGCTGGAGTTTATGGAGCGTTTGACAATCGTTTATCTGCAGCTTTCTGAATTTGCTCTTTATCACTGTTTACCAACCACCCTTCGAGTGGAAGAGAATTAAATTTGAAAAAGGAAAATTGCAAGTTTTGTTCGGATTTAACTTATTTCTGGTAATAATATCTAGAACTATGTGTATGATTTTGGTTTAATATGAAATAGTTTAGCCATGCGGCTGTATTTATAACCCTAGGGACTAACTATGCATGCATTTTGTATGTCTAGCGTGGATAAGGTGTTTTATTGTTGCTATCCTGATGAAGCCAAGTTTGAGTGCAGACTTTTTAATGCGAACTCAAATGTGAAGTGTTCCATAATCACCCAATCCCAACTATACTAATCAGTTATCTCTGACTCTTTCTTTGACAACAGTTGTTACCATTGTAACTGAAGCTATAGCTTAACGATTTCAGTCTTTACTCTTTACTCACATGCAAAATTTGAGAATGTTAATTTCATTTTCAACATGTTAAACATATGGGAATAAGTAACCTCTTTTTTTTATAGCTGCTACCACTAAAATGATTGATTGTATCATCTGATCTCCATATCCCTACAAAGAATAGGCACACCCCTAATCTCCAATATACATCAATCTGATTTTGTGCAAAAGCTTCCAAGTACAATCCCCTGGAAGAGGACTTCTTACGCTGGAAGCCAACTATGCATATGCTGGAAGACGACTTGATTCAGTTTATGACGTCACTATGGTTTTGTAATCATGAAAACTAACAAGTATCATTTCACTGGTTTCCTAGACAACTCTTTTAACTTCCCATCTATGTTTTCCATACTATATATAATGTTGGTTGTAGAACCACCTATGGAACGAGGACCATAGCCATCTTACTCTTAGTTTAACCCCACAGAGAAATGTCTAACAATGAGGAGCAGAGTTATGCTACAATTGCACGTAAACCAGAACAACAGATGCCACTGGCGAATAAAGATCAATAAAAATAGACAAAGCTTTGGTTTGAATACCAACTACAGTTTGCAAATTTCCACATTTGTTTCTATGAAGGCAAATTGGGCTGAAAAGATGACAGAAGCATATACAAATGTTTGGAGAACCAAGTGGATGGAACATCATAATAGACCTTGGTTCCAATGTCTACTATTGGCAATAAGCTGCATCTTCTCCTGCGCTATGATACAACAAAGAAATGCCGATGTCGACTGCTGGAGCTCACAACTCTTCTCTGCAAGCATCATCCATTGGTTTCCCATGGTAAGAAGCATAAGCTTTGATAACTGACTCATATATCTTAATTCCTTTCAAGTACTCCGATTCATTTAGAAACTGCAATAAAATCAAGGCAGCATTTGATATATTGTTTTTAAGGTTGTTTTATGCAAATAAGCCATCTCTATAAGAAGTGCTCACATTCTGGAGTAAAAAACTGTTAAAAGAGATGAGAACTTTCAAAGCCAACTAATGTTCTCATACATTTGCAGTTCGACCTGCGAATATTTTCCTACACCAGTTGTAAGATTGATTTGAAGCACAAAAAGAAGGGATAGGATTTACCTCGTTGTGGTCATGAAGCAGAACAGGAGTGTTTGCCATTGGAGAGAAGCCAATTGCTGGTAACCCAAGGTCTCGGAAATAGCGAGCATCAGTAGAAGCTGGAAAAATCTCTGGCCTTCCAACTTTCCCGCCGGCTTTCTTTATAGCTCCTTCTAACAGTGCCCACCATGGGTTGGATTCATCGGCAGCTGTGAGAACTGGTTTCCCAGACATATCAACCTTCTGCTTGAACTGTCCAAGCTATAACCATGATCAGCTTACTTAGAGAAATAGATGCTACTAATGGTTCTCTAAGGGCCACATTTTAGGTGCTTTAGCTTTAAAATTTAAATTATTTTCGATGTTAATCATCATCGTTCAATCTAATAACTAAAAAAGACTGTTCATTGTACGTAAATCAACAATAATAAAAACTAAAAACCCCAAAAAATCGACATAGAGTTTATCTGCACTTTGCCTAGGTGCAGGTGACATCAAACTGTATAACCTTCAGCATAGCCCTACCTATAGCGCCACCCTCTCTCCCCAACAAAACACACTCAGACAAACACACCAACAACTTCCACCTAGCGTTTCTATAAAATATCCCAAATTAAATTATTATGACCTAATTCTTAATTCAATGATTACGCTATGTTTTTATGCCGCGCGTATACCTTAGTCATCAATGTAACTATACGCTCTTTAAGGGACCAGAAAATCAGCTTTGTACAAAAAGTTGTGCAGATTACCATCACAGTATCACACCATGACTCATGCGGCCAATATGTGTGTGTGTGTGTGTCAAATGAAAGGGATTAGCATCTTCTACTTGCATCCATACCTCAAATGTCATATTGCGTGAAGAAGGTGCCCATTCTTCAGCAATCCGTTTCTCCAAGGATTTAGGATCAGCAGTTGGTGGCACCCGAATATCAAAACCGGCCTCAGCTTCAGATGGCTGCAGATTCATGACAAACCCCTGATGGAAAAAAAAGTCAAAAAACACGTTAATAGGAAACAAATCGCTGAAACATACAAAACATGAACACCAAATATATATACATTTTTTGAATCCTTGTGACCGAGGTGCTTGTATTTTTCCAAAAAATAAATAAATCTCAATGGTAATGTGAAGAACATATATCTACTATTATCTAATCAAGTCCTGAACTTTGTTGAGATGGCATGCGATATTATGTCAATGCTGATAGAAGTGAAAATATTGGTGGAGATTGGCAGTCACAATCAAATTCTGAGAATCTTCCTTAGGTAATGCTGATGAATATCTTCCACCCACCCAGGTTAATCAATCAATCCTTTAAGAGACATGTTAGTTGGGGAATGGGATGAAAGCTTTTAACTAACTATAAATCAGTAACAGATTGACCAAAATTTTCTCCACTTCTCGTAAATCTTTACAAAGAGCAATAGCTTAATCCTCTTTGTTAATTGTTATGCAGGAGAAACACTAAATTCAAAACCCAGGGCGATTCTCCCCATGGACCACCAAAAAAGAACCTAGCCGCAACTTTGGACAATGACAAAAATATCCTTTTTATCAAATACATAACTTTTCGATAAGAATGCAGTTTAATGCAAATTTCAACTCAAATGTTAAACACAACCTGCTGATTTGTACTTAAAATAATAGGTTGAACAAGCTGGTTGATTTTAAGATTTAACTTTGTTTCATTCTTCTGTTTAGATTAACCTTGTTGAGTCATGAGTGTTTTTGTTTTCGCCTTGTGTGTATACATGAGATTTTGAAAAACATTAAATTTAAAAATTTAACTACCTCTTTGTGGTGTAGGCCTTTTCTTCTGAAATTCTAAATAGCCAATTATGTTGTCTAGAATTGCAATCGTAAACTAAGTTCTTCAATCAATGTGTTCTACCGAGAGCTAAAATTGTCTATCTATTTGAAACTATCACAACAAAATGCATACATATTATGAACTTATCATGACAAATTGCAAAACCGATGATAACTTACAGTTGGAGATGGTGTTCCAGCTTTTAAGAAAGCCATATTCACCGAAATAACCTCCCCTTGAGCCTTCAGCCCAGCTTTCACCAAATCAAACTGTGAAGCTCTAAACCTCCTCACACTTTCAATGCTCTTCAACAAATTCTCCATAGCACTATTGTCGTAAAGCTTTGACCCATGACCAGGAGCTCCAGTAGCCTTAATTACAAGCCACCATGGACACCTCTCCGCATAAAAAAGCCTATAATTCTCATTCGGCGAAGCCAAACCTGTCCAATAATAATAATAATAACAATTACACCTTCTTTCTTAATAAGAAAAAAAAATATTGATGAAAGAGATAAAATGATGATACCTTCATCAAGAACAATTCCAACATTCAACTTTTCAAATTCCTCGGAAGCAGCAAACTTCTCGGCACCATCATGACCACCAATCTCTTCATCAGGAACAAAAGAAACATAAACAGTTCGAATAGGTTCAAACCCAGAACTCTTTAACTCACGAATTGCTTCAAGATACTGTAATCCAACACACTTCATATCTTGTGAACCTCTAGCATAAATATCACCAGATTCATCAATATGAGCTTTAAATGGTGGATAATTCCACTTATGATGTTCAGCAGCAACAACATCAGTATGTGAATTCAATAAAATCGAAGAAAGTTTCGGATTTTTTCCTACCCATTTTAATAATATTATTGGTTTCCCTTTAACAAATTCTATGATTTGAGATTCTAAATTTAGGGATTTTGATAAAGATATAAGGAATTTTGTTGATTCAGAGTAATTAGGGTTTGGTTGAGCTGTATTAATTTGAAGATATTCTTGAAATCTAGTTATTGGGTTTTGCTTAGTTGGAAGAATAAAGAAGAATAAAAGAGAGAGAAAGAACAAGTTTATCAAAGTTTTCTTCATTATTGCTTTAATGGTGTTCAGTGAATGAAACAGAGTGATAAGCAAGAAGCAAGATGACTTTTTTAAACTGAAAATCCTGATCATATACACCCGGTTGTATAGTTTTTGATAAAACTCTACTAAAATGAGTCAACTCACCGGGTTTCGATTTGACTCAATTATAAACCGAGTTTTAGAAACCCTTGATAAAACCCTAAACACTTAACTCATTCTCTCTCTTTCTCTCTCTCTCTCTCTCTCTCTCTCCTTCGCGCCTTGCAAAGCAGCAACATTTAAAGTTCAGATTTTTAGCTGCGAAGGTTTGAAATCTTCTTTCATAATCTTGAATTCACTTCTCGTTATGAAATTTTGTTTAATTTTAAGTTAATTAAACTGTTGTTAACAGTGATTATTCAAACTGTTTTTGAAATCAAAATTAGGGTTTTTTATTGTAATTATTGTATCTTATAAGCTTGAAAATAGTAGAAACTTGTTAATTCTAAGCTCAATTGTTCTTCAATTTTTTTATTTTTGATTTTTAATATGCAGGCCAGGAGTTATTGAGAGAGTGTTTTAGATTTGAATATAATGGGGATGGAGATTGAAAATAACAAGATGGAGGTTATTAAGGAAGAAGAAGACTCGGAAGTTACTGATTCGGAAATGGTGCGATTTCTTCGCAATGCACTTCAAGAAGTAGGAGAAACTGAGTTTGAGGTAAGTGCGGCGAATAAATGAATGTTTATTTCAGTTGAATGAGTTGAAAATTTTGAATGAAGTTTAGTTGTAGCAAATGGATGCTAATGAAAATAAAGTTCAATAGAGGCATTGGTTCATTGGTTGGTTTGTGCTATTTTCTGTAGAGTTATATCTGCCTGCCTTATGTATTGGATAGATACATTTTTAGTTAAAACTTTGCTATTATTCGAATTTGCTTCATAATGTTGTCACATAAGTATGATCTTTTCTCTTGGTATAAAGCAATGATTAAAGGTAATCAGTGATTGCATTTTATTAGAACAATATTTTAAGAGGTCACTTCCTTGTAGTAATCTCGCACCAGAGTCATGCCATAGAGGCCAAAGCCAATTAAAGTTTAAGTTTCGATTGAATACTACTGTACTCTTTTTTAATCTAAATTTGGCAGGGGGACCTTGTGGACACCAATGGCCTCATACCAAATTACTTCAGTTTTGATCTTTTACTTTTGCTTAGAGAATAACCTTTAGCTAAATGCTAAGTTCCCTATAATACCAAGATGGCCATTATGTTTGGGTTTATTTACTATTTTTGTACTAATATGTGTGAATGAATGAATCTTCTCAAGATTTATTATTTCTAAGACCTAATATTTTTTTTGAAACTTTGGGTGGTATGTAGAGTTCCACTCACCATTATAGCGACTTGGTCGCAGTTTTTGGCAATCAGGATGGCCGTGATACTGATCACGTGGCCTTGCTTGTGGTACGTTCTGCTCCTCGGTTCTGATGGATCTTAAATACCTTGTTGTGTTTGTTTTTGTATTGATTTATTTTTTGTGTTTATATATGTTTTCCACGTGCTTACCAGGCGAGTTCAAGAGCACTGTCACGGGCTGTCACTTACATTGACATTGATCGCCACAATAGTCTTCTCTCAAATGTAAGTTCATATTTTGGTAAATAGGAAAATGTTTGAGCTAGCAGCCTAGCCTTCATGATAATTTCTTATCAGCAGTTTTGCTTCAGATTTTTAGGATGAGCATCTGGAATTTTGGTGAAAATGTGATGGATGCCCTGATAGACCTAATCAAAGCATTGGTGTGTAGTTCTTGATCAATCATTTTAGATTTGAAAATTTAATTGAAAAATTCCAATATTAACTTCTGAATTGTTCTAGGCTGCTTCAAGTGGAAAATATGTTGAAGACTGTTTGGAGATGCTGGTCAGAAATTTTAAGCCACCCCAAAACCTCTTGAATTTTGTCAGTCAGCCACATGGTATTGCCAAAAAGGAAAAAGTTCAGGATCGGGTGCATAAAGCTCTTAAAGACATCGCTGAATTGATGCCTGTCTCTCTCCTCTACCTTAATGGTATAGTTGTGCAGAGGATGCCACGTATGAGTTCTAAGAATGTGAGTCTTGCTTTGTCTTTTTTCTGTTACATTCTTTTATCGACTCCCAATGAGAAGTTTCCAGGAAAAAGTTACATTTATGCATGAGTTCTGAATTGATCCATGAGCCACTTTGCTTTACATGAAAGCGGAGAGGAAATTCGTAACCTTGCATTTCCTCTTCTGCCGTTGAAATGACCCAAAGGGTCAGTCTCCAGGGCAGAAAAGGAATTCCTATCCAGCCTATTAGAAACAGCATTCATGCTAGCCTATCTCTATGACTCTATGTAACTGTTTTGTTTCTGGAAAGGGGGTCAATAAAATATAGAATATGCATATAAGGGCATCTTATGTTCTTATCTTCTTTCCCACAGCACTCACTGGGCTCACATACTCACTGACACACATGAGAATAATTTTAGAATATGTTTTTCTAATAAGCTAAATCAGAGCTGGTTTGCATGAGTAAAAAACATAGAAAGCAGTGTTAGTTATTTGGATGTAATTTATTGTTTGTTTTGTTTGAGAGAATTTTATTGAGAGGGGCAGTATCTGATACGATACTATTTGGCCACCATAAGTTGACCCCCACAACCCTGATAAACTGATCCTTTTAGATCTTTTAGTATGAGGGTGTCCTAGATGGGGAGTACAAGCTAGATGTGGGTATCTGTATATTGAGTATATGACAAGAATGATGTCTAAATACAAACAGTTACATCAAGCACGCACCACTAAATACCAATTGAATACAATGCTTTCAAATCTCAGACCTCTAACGGTAAGAAGATGAGAAAGCAAAGGCCATAGTATTGATTTGCAATCACATAAACGCCGCTGCATCTCTCTTGATTCAACTATCTAAGTCCCTTCAACAATTCATATGGACTAGGTAATAGCTTGTTCAATCACTTTGCCAAATAATATTCTAGTTGCAGAAGTTCTTCTTTGAAGCTGTCTATTGAACATGCTAATGATACCACCATATGTATCATTTTGGCAGTGAAGTGAAAGAGTGAAAAAACTTGCCAGATTTCCTTGGCAACGATACTCCAAAAACAGGTTTTGGATATTCTCTGTTGCCTGGATACACATCTCACGCCTATTCACAATAATCATCCTCTCCTCCTTAGGTTTTCTGTCGTTAGCATTCTGCCCTAAACTGGACCCCCAAAAAACATACTTTAGTGGGCACTTTTTTGTTTCAAACTCAACATTAACTCGACATCCACCAATTACATCGAGTTGCTCAGTTATCTGCCTAAGTTCCCTGTCAAAGAGGTTCCTTGTAAGCTGTAGGTTACAGCAGCTCCTTATCTCTCATGATTCCATGCCACAGACTGCAACAATAGGTACCAACCGTACAAGTGACTTTCTGTGTGACTTAACCATGATTCTCCATCCCATACTTGTCTTCTATCACCTCTTTCCACAACTTTTTTTTTTCTCACCTGCAAAACGCCAGATCCATTTGGAGAGTAGTGACAACTTTATTTCACCTATTTTTCTTATCCTAAAACCCCCTCTATCTTTTGGCATACAGACCCTCTTCCATGCCTTTAACTGGTAATGATGCAGATCACCTAAAGTTCCCCATAAAAACTCCTGGCTGATTCTCTCTGCATATCAACCACACTCATCAGCGCTACAAACAATGCTTAATACTTTAATAATAAATAGAAATGCTCTATAAAGTAGAGTTGATGAGGATTAGTCTGCCAGCTGACGTTTCCACACTGCCAATCATTCGATTGCAGGTGCCCAAACTGATTTAACTTTAAATTGTGCCGCTAATGGCATTCCAAGATACAAAAATGGCAGTGTACCAATCTTTCCCCCAGAAAATTTGCCAACTCAGACAAAGTTTGGATTGATGCCAACTTTTGCTGATATTAATGTGGACCTGAAACAAACTCAAACCACATCAGAGTTCCTCTCAAATTCAGGAGCAGGTTTGCATTTGCATCCACAAACGGGAAAACATCATCTGCATGTTGCAGAATGGGAATGTGTTTGCTTGTAGACTTGACACAGAAACCAGAAAATTAAATCTTTCTCTTGTGCTTTAATAACTATCATTATTAATGCTTCTTCCATCAGAACAAAGTGCAATGGGGATAATGGTTTATATACTATGTACATGAAACTTCGAAATATTTAATCAAATTCTCTGATATTTTTATACTTTTTCTTTTGAGGTGAAAACTTGGGAAATTAGTATGATTTACTAATTTTATCATTAATATAATGTTAGTTGTAACTTGTTGACTGGACAACCAATTATGTATAACTAAACAATTCATCGAGTATGTATATATTTACAGTAGAATTACCTGTTTAAACCATAAGTTTCACGTGACAAAAGACTATAGGTTTGATTAAACCTACTTACAACCTTTCTCTTTTCAAGTTTTGATTAATTGAGTTAGTCCACAATCCACATCATAAATTCCATTGTCATTGGAGATTTCTGAGTTTAAGTGTATGCTTCCTCTCTAGATTATGAATCTTCTTGAACACATTCAGGTGAAGTTATACGACATATAAGTTGGTACACATTTTTATCTATAATGTATAATGTCTTATGCATACACATCTATATGAGTTTGTTGCTATAAATGGAGATATCCGAAGACGTGTTTGTGTCAGATACTTCAGATACCCATGGAAGTGTCATAATTATTATTAGTATTCTCTAACTTGTAATAATATTGTTGTTTAATTAAAAAATCGTGGAAAGCAACATATTGACCTTTTTTAATTTTTGTGTTTTTATAACAGGATTTTCCGAGAAAGATAAAGGTAACAAGACTTTGAGCTCTACTATCAATTATTTACGATCCTTGAAGTCACCTTACGCATTTGTCCCCTCTTAGGATGACTTACAATTGAGTGAGATATATGTGGAGAGCATGCTAAAGCTGGAGAGGGGAGTACTTGGAAGATTTATGGGAAATGTAATGCTATCAGCAGTGGTATATAGGCTTGTAGAGCTAGATGTGAGTATGGGAAAAAAATTCTTGGCTCTTTTTAATTATTATATTGACCAAGTACATTGCCACTGGATACATTGTAACTAGAATGAATTGGTTGACTGTTTCTTTGCGCTGTTTCAGGTGGAGATAGAATGGGATGAAATACTACAAGATGATCCCAGCAAAGGTATATTTGACATGGAAATAGAGGACACCGATGAGGCTGCAGACTATAATGATGATGGCGAAGTGGTATCTTTTCCAGTTTTCCTACTTGAAATAATATGTTATACATATGCTTATTGGTTGCTAATATGTGGAAACTAATTAAAAGGAAAATCGAAATGCATATATTATGTTATACATTGATCCCAGTTTAGATAGTTTATATGAATGCACTTTGGGGACCATTCATGTGGTTGAATTGAAGATTAAGTAGAGACAGGGTGGAGGTCTTCTTAACAGCCAATTTCTGTGCTGAAGTGTGTCCTTACAGCCAATTTATATCTTCATGTGTCTCCTTGTAAAATTGATTGCTTATGTGCAAGGCTTTCCAGTGTCTAAAAGCAGGTTTTGGACTACAGAAGATGGGTGCCGATGCTTTTGCAGACAGACTAGATAGCTTAATGGTACTTACATGTGAGCATATTAAGTCACGTGCAGATGAGGGTCATCTACATGAGGTACTCTTCGCTGATGATGCCAATTACTTTATTTTAGCTTTCTTCAAATTTCGGGTTTTCTCTTAGACCCTGAGCATAGGGTAGCATATTTTCAATATAATTCACCTTCTCTTTTCCCAATTGTCAGGTTTTTGATACGCTTCTGCTGTCATTCAAAAAGTCAATTCTAGATACCCACAAGTCAAAGTTTGCCCAGGTAGGTTTTTACAAAGTCCTACTATTTGTAAGGTGTCAGTGGTTGGTTTGACTTGTGAATTGAATCAATTGATGAATTCATTTTAAGCTGAATGACTTGATTTATATGTAGATTCATCTTAATCTTGATAGCCTCTTGATTGCAGTTTGTGATGTTCTATGCCTGTTCCCTGGACCCTGAAAGGTGTGGTGTGCGATTTGCAGTGACGCTTGCAGATACTTTTGTGCGTGCTGGTGAATCCCCAACTACTCGGTAATCCCAGAACGTCTATATTTATTACCGTCTGGACATCCTTCCATTATATTTTTTCATTGTACATGATGGTCCTTGTCTAAATTTGGTTGGTTTATGATGTGCTAATTTATATTATGACCTCAGAAATCACCCTATCTCTTCATTTTTTTATTCACTTTTTATCTTCCTCTTATTTTTGGACTTAGCACAGCTAATGCCACATTTAGAAAGGACGGCATATCTAAAGTTTTAGGGTCAAATTATCGAAATTGACAACAACGTTTACAAAAAATTTCAATTATGACAATGTATTTCAAATATAACACCAACGTTTGTTATCGTATCAATTCATGACAACCAAGTTTAGCTCCGACGCTTTTTTTTGTGACCCATTTGATGTGGGTGTTAAACTTGGTTGTTATGAATTGATACGATATGAAACGTTGGTGTTATATTTGAAATACATTGTTATAATTGAAATTTTTTGTAAACGTTGTTGTCAATTTCGATAATTTGACCAAAGTTTTAGTAAGCACAACAGACCGGTGTTTCTAAAAAAAAACCCTGCAACATGGTGTATAGAAGCAGGATCTTACAACTCAAGACTGTCCCAGCACCAGCTAATCCAATTTTATATGTCACTAGAGAATACATTCTTCTAAGGCCTGACATGCTATAAAATTACTACAGAAACTATGATATGAAGTAGTTTTCGAATAATCAGGTTTTGTCCTTCAGAATCGAAACCAAGATGATGCGAAAGTTGAGCAGTACTGCAGTATTTTTAGCTATGACACTGCAAAGATGTATACTTTTTTATTTTTATTTTTATTTTTTAGAGGTAAACGAGCATAATATATTCATATATAAAAAAGTTGATTACAAACAAAGCCAAGGGATGAGATATCCCTGGTCAAGGAAACAAAAACAAAGCAAGGAAGAACAACTGTCAAACTGTTAAAGTACCATCATGCAGGATTTTTCGGATTAGAAGAGCTGTAGCTCTACTGCAGCTTTTAAGTTGTAATATAATCTTAATTACTCTACGGTAAAAATTATTTTTTAGAAAACAAAGTTGTACAAGAATAATTTTGATCTAACTTACAACATAATTTTATATAAACTTGTTTTTGCTGATTTTCTCAAGCTTAGCAAAATGTTCCTTGTTTGATCCATTGGCAAATTACTACCATATCCAGAAGTTGCTATTCTGTAATGTCTATATAATGTGGATTGCAAGTTCCATTGTAATGCTTTTATATGACATGACAACCGTTTTAGTGGTAATTAGTATTAAACTATTAATATTGAAGACCACCGTGTGAAAGAGAAGAAAACATTCTGGCTAAAATTGTTGGTGTCATTGTTGTATATGACCCCCAATTGTGCGTTCACAGCCTTGCATCATAATATATACGATCCTGACTACTCCACTCATACCCAATTGATTTTGAGTTGGATGCTCCAGAATTTTACATAGTATTTGAACAAGCTATAACTGTCTGGCTCAAAAGCCCATATGCTTCATTCTCCGCCAACAAAATTAATCACGTGTTTGGCTCAAGTCACACCATACGAAAGGAGGAAATGTTGAGAATTCTATTACAAATTGGGCAATTAAAGCCATCATAAAATACAAGATGCTGGGGCCACTTCATTCATCGTCATTTGATGCTTTTGCTCGTGCATGTCATATTTTAAGGAGTTGATTTTATGATTCATTGTTTCTATTTTGCTTTCTACAGGATGAGTGCGGTTGCTTATCTTGCTAGTTATTTGTCCCGAGCAAGATTTCTTCCATCCACATTGGTTGTTAGCATGTTAAAAAGGTAAGTGAGTAATTGAGCATGTCTGCGTTTTAGTAGAAGGAGATGATTAATTAATCCCTGTGTGACATATTCTTGAAAGATGAAGGGCTACGCTAACATTTCTTTTATTTGGTTTCAGACTGGTTGATTGGTGCGCCAAGTACTATTGTAAATTTCAGGATGTTGAAGAGGAAAACATCAACCCTCATGTTCACAGAGTCTTTTACTCTGGATGCCAGGTACATTCAACAAAAGTAGCTAGTGTCATGCTGTTAATGATTTTCATTTTTAACCCCTTGTTGAGCTGTCAGAGAGACATCAATTGAGTTTCAATCTTTAGTTTGTGTTCCTTAAAGTCAGAAATGTTTTAGTTCCCACATTCTGATCATCGACCCTATCTTCCCAATTAAATGGTGTGCCTTTTTGGGTGGATGGTGCTGGGGCAGGGATTATTATAGGCACCGTAAAAATCTCGTCTTGTGGTTGAGATCTGAATGTTTGTTGAGTATTCTGTGATATCTATTAACATCATAAATTTAAAAGACCAACTCTTGTAAGTGCAACTGTGGAAATAGATTCAAAATCCTTTTGGAGGAAATAAAAAAAATAGATAGACCTTTCGAAGGTAATATTAATTATCTCCGTTTTCACTGGATGTATCTAAATAGGCAGATGACAATAAACAAATAGGGAGTTTAACATTGAGGTATAGATTATGCATGGAACATATTGCAATTCAGCACCACGGTTTCATTCTTTTATGTTGTTGAGCTACTCAATTGTTCGTTAATCGTTGACAAGCAGTTGGTGAACGTTGACAATCATTCTTTTATCTCCATTTTCTCATTATTTTTGTCTGCCAATCTATCATCTTTATATTGAACTGTTGAGGATGGCAAGTTTGACGTTTAAGATAGAATATTCTTGGAATATAATGCAAGTCAACACCATTGTATCATTATATTATGTTATTGAGACATTCAGTCATCTTTAGGTCGAACTGTTGTCGAAACCACGTCACTTGAATCTTTATTCATTGTGTAGGCTTATGTTATTGATGTTGGCATACCAAGTGGTAGAGTGCTAATCAAATGGAGCACACCGTTGAGGTGAATGGTGATATCTGCTGTTTGATGATGTTCAATTACCTAGTGTGTTGGTAGCTGGGCTCACTTTTCTTCGTTTGAAAGAACCGACTTGGTTAGATGTATGAGATATTGGATAATCATGTTTTGGGATGTGAGAGATTCATGAGTTACAGGTTAAAATAAAATTGAGGGAAGCGAGGGGTATCCATCTTATTTTTGTTTATCCAAAAAGAGAAAACAATTATTGCTGATGACTTGGTCAGTTATGAGCGATCCATGAGTTGTATTTGTAAAACTGATTTGAGGGAAGAAACGGTAATTTCTGTTTTTTTCCCTTGTTTAAAACCACTCAAATCAAATTGCAGAATTACATTTGTATAGTAATATGAGGTTGAGGGCAATCCACTACAGCATGGGAAATCTTTATCAGTTTTAAACATTACAATATAGAGTTTTTTATTGTGTTTCTTTGGATGTGGTGCAGGCTGTGATGTATGTGCTCTGTTACCGAATGCGAATGATGGTGGATGTCCCTCATCTAAAATCGCTACTTCTGGATATGCCTCTGGAGTCCATCTTTCGGAATTCCTTGGATCCACTAAAGGTTCAAAATTTGTTTGTTGGTTGCCTAGTCATTTACTTAAGATCTGGAATCTCTCTACTTTTGAAGATATAGTTTGGGACTTTGGACATTCTATTAGACAAGTGCAATTATCTACTATGAGTTTCACTTGCATTACTACATACATTGAACCATCGATAAAAGAAAAGGAAAAAAATGTTTACTGCAAATTAGTTATCATTTTGATTAAATGCTTGCAGTCCTTCCTGATATTCTGTAGAATCCACTTAATTATATCTTTTAGAGACTCTTGATTTATTGGGTTATTTTATTTGTCATAATAGGTCTGCCTGCCTTCCATTGTGAATGAATTCCTTCGGCAGGCTAAAGCAGCTCGATTGTTTACAGTTTCCGAAAAATTCTTCTTTAATGATTTGCTGGAATCCGATTTATCCAAGACTTATGGTGGGATAGAAAGACTTGATACGTTCTTTCCATTTGATCCATGTCTATTAAGGAATTGTGACAGGTAGATTTTCCATTCTTGTACTCTTAATTAATACAAGACAGTACACGGTCCTTACTATGACTTGTGTAACTGTGTACAAGACATCCTCCTACACGGTCCTTACTATGACATGTGTAACTGTACACAGTCTTTATGATGACTTGTGTAACTGTCGTCCATAACTTTATGGGCCATTCATTCATTCTTGTTTTTTGATGGATGTGTGGTGTTGGGAGGATCTTGTTTCTTTTTTTTTTTCTAATGATATTTGATGAATCCTTGTAAATTTTTATTGACTTTATTTTCTTTTTCTTTGGAAGTTTTATCCGACCACACTTTCTGTACTGGTCGATTGTTAATAAGACGTATGATGATGACGGTGATGACAACGGCAACAGTGACGAAGATGTCAATGAGGATGAGGGTTTCGTAGATGGAGATGGTGAATGTTTCCATGACGGGGATAGGAATTTGGATGAGTTGGATTACGAAGTTGATCTCGATGAATTTGAAAACTCAATGAACAAAATGTCCATTACTCCCAGAAAATCCTTGAAACATATGATGCCTGCCAGAATAAGGCCCTCCACAAGTCCAGAGTCACTGTGATTGAATATGTTTCCATCTTCAACAATCAATGAAGGAAAATGGGACTCCCTGGTCGGATTGCCAATAACCAGTCTGTTTGAATTGCCTGACACTGGTAGAATTATGCTGAGTAATAGGTTGGTTTATGTATCTAATTTATTTTGGCCGCTTGTTGTGTTTTATGGCTTTTCTAAAGTTCCATAGTTTTTGAATTCATTGTATATTGAATGGGGAGTTTAGATGCATGAGGATCATGTTGATCACTTTATAAACAGAAAGGATCCCTACTGTAGCTAATTTGTATTACTGGACAATCCTTGTTTCTATAAATTATTTAAAGTAGTTACTCTGTTATACATTTGCAACTCAAAAGGTAGTTTTGTAAGTAATATTATGGTTCTCTGTAGTTTATTTTTTACATGCAAAATCATTCTCCACTTATTATAGTGAGGGTGTTTACACAGTACTCAGGAGGAAGTGGAGCTATGCACATAGGCATGGCTAATTTTGGTGTATAGTAGATATAATCCTCCTGAAAGCCAAAGATTTATGTAGAGTAGTGCCATGGACTCCTAAATTGTATGACCTACAAGTTTTGTATGAGCTTTTGATTCACAGTGTACTCTTATCTACTATTGGTAGAAGCCCCTTAGTGTATCAGTTTTATGTATTCTGTCATTTCATTGTCCAAACTGAAGGCATGTGTAGAATGTTGGGTAAATAGCAACTAGAAGAAGAAGAAGAAGAAGAAGAAGAAGAAGAAGAAGAAGAAGCAATGAAATTTCATGGCAATGGCAAGTGCGTCAAAGGTAAGACAAATGATACTCTCTCTCTCTTTCCGCAATGAAATACTACCACAAGAATTGTCTTTTCATCTTATTATTAGTGTACAATACAAATCATAATATCTATTCTACTATCTATAAAGCTGAATAAAATTCAGGGGTCTATTCTACTATCTATAAAGCTGAAGTCCCGGATAATGGATAAATTAGCTATTTTGGTCTACAAATTTTCACTTGAGTCCATAAAGTTGTATTTGGTCAATTTGGTCCGCAAAGTTTCATTCCGTTTGCAATTTGGTCTCAGGTTAAGTTTTCGTTTTGGATCACTTAACGTAGGGTGATTTGGCAATTAAAAATTCTATGTTAAATTTAAATTTTAAATTTTCTTTTATTGTTTTCTGTGATAGGTCAACATATGAGAAGCTCGTAGGATTTTAAATTTAGATTTAACTGAGCATATACGATTTTAACTGCCAAATCACCCTCTATGTTATGTGATTCAAAACAAAGACTTAACCTGAGACCAAATTGCAAACAAAACGAAACTTTGGAGACCAAATTGACCAGATCCAACTTTCTGGACTCAAATGAAAATTTGGTGAAAGTTTGTGGACCAAAATAGCTAATTTATCCCGGATAATGAGAATTGAGCTTTAGAATTTTGTCACCTAATTTTGATTGAAATATCTTTTTAGTCATGGCTTTTAGTAAATTTGCATAATACCCTTAAGTAATGGTTTTATTGTAATTTTTAACATATTTTTATTTATGGATTAGAGAAAAAAATAAAATAAAATTATAATAAGAACACATAAAAATGAAAATAAAACTAACCTCGTGCGTAGCATGAGCTAAGACACTAGTTATTATAAAAACTCAATAAAATTCAAGGGTATTTTCCAATCGACGAGAATTGAGTTTTAGAATTTTATAACATAAATATGACTATAATATCTTTTTAGTCATGGTTTTTTGGTAAATTTACATAATACTTTTTAAATAATAGTTTTAACGTAATTTTAACATATTTTTATTTATGAACAAGAGGCCTAATAATGAAAAAAATTAATTAAATTAACAAAATATTATAAGAATCAACAATTTTAACGGCAAACTCTTATAAAAATATTAAAAAAATATGAGAATTAATCATTTTTAACAATGAACTCCTAAAAAATATTAAAAAAAACTATCCAAATTTATTTCAAAAATAATTATTTTATAAAATTTAATAAATTAATCTGATTTATAATTTTTATTAACTTACAAGTATAATTAATAACTTAAAACTTGAAGACCGGTGTAACACCGGCTAACACACTAGTTAAGTTAATAATGAAAATGAAACTTTTTCTGGAGCCAACAGGGTACTCTATAGGATCACCAGTCACCACTTGGGTTAACATTCTCTGCTCATGATCACCGGTCACCAGTCACCAGTCACCAGTCACCAGTCACCAGTCACCAGTTGGGTTAACATTCTTTTTTTTTTTTTCGGTCAAACATCTAGGTGATTTTGACTTGACTGAAAAATAAAACTGATTTGACTTAGACATTCAACTTTGTACAGTAGTTGGTCTGGTCTACAGTCTACTTGGATTGGAATGGATTATGTTGAAGCCCATTGGGTCAGACAGAGTACCATGGGTCACGGGTCATTTTAAAAAACAAAGATCTCAACTGAATAAAAAAGACTGCTGTTGTGTTTTGTTGACTGTTTGGAGTTGTTGTTGTTTTTCTTCCAGAATGAAACAGAAACATTTCTAATGTTCTTCAAATCTAACATTGTCAGACTTCATTCTCAAACAAGAACAAATCCCAGAGAGAGAGAGAGAGAGAGAAATTGAACAAGAAGAAGAAGAAGATCAATCAAACAAATTAGATATATGGAGGAGTTTAAGAAGAAAGAAGAGTTGACTGATCAGAATAAGAGTACAAGGAGAAGAAGAAAATATATTCCAGAGTTTGGTTGTTTAAGATTAAAAGAAGAGAAAACAGCTGATGGTGCTTCTAATTTAGAAATGATGTGTTGCGATCAAACTAGTAACGGTGGTCATGATCGTTGTACCGTTCCAACTCACCTTGTTGTTATGGTCAATGGTATTATTGGCAGGTTAATTTCGTTCACTCTCTCTCTCTCTCTGTTTTCATATTATTACTTTTTATTGCAATGAAGAAGTTTATTGTTTGCCCATGAATATCTTAACTTAAAAAAGCTCATGTTGTGCCGTAATTATGTAGATGATATATTGGCCGAGGGCTAGATCATTTTAAGATGACTTCTCAACAATGGAATGAAAAACTTTGTGTATAAATCATGACTATACATGGAAATTGTGTGACCATTGACATATAAATGTTGTGGTCTTGCAGTCTTGCTAAGATATACAAATGAATCAATCAAGCAATGCTATAAATTACTTCCCTTGTTTTATGAGTATATCATTTTATTTTCGGTATGAGATTTTGGAGGGTATTGAATATCAAATAGAAAATGTTAGGCATGAAATTATGTTGACGATATGTAACAAAACAATTATTTAGTAAGAGGAGCGTACATGGATGAAACACAAATTTTGATCAAAAAAATGTCATCTAATTGTAATTCTTTAGAATTATTAGTTTTTAAAACATAATCAATTTAGCGGTACAGCAAGTTCTTGTTAGTTTTCGTGAGGTACATCATATATTCCAGTTTACATATTGACAATTTGCAATCAGATTGATTGAAAATGGACCATATTTATCCACTCGTAGTTGAAATGTTGAATGCAATATTTTAGTCCGTTTTGGTTAATAATACAGATTACTGGATGATCAAAAGTTGTGTAATAAGACAAATAGTATAGATTACTTGATGACATTATTGTAATTGTGTAAAGGGTAGAAATCCCTAACTATTTTTTTTTTTAAAAAAAAATATTAAAAAAGATCGAAATGCTAGCAGGTAAAGCTAAATTACAAAATTGTAACAAAAATTTGGAACACAAAATAAAATAGTGTGCTTTGTGATGGTTTCATATATGCAACTCAATGTACAGGAGTTGCCTGTCAAATACTCCCTTTAAGAGTTGCAGCTATGCAACACTCTTGTACGACGGTTTGCAACTTACTTCTTCACCTAATCAATAAAAACCACAAGACTGGGAGTGAGTCGTGAGTGCCCACATTGTTGTGAAGAGTGGAGCGGGGTTGTTTCTTTGGTTTGTTATAAATAGTAGCTTATTTTGATACTTTTAGAACGCGGTAAAAGCACACAACAAAGAGAGAAAAGAGAGAGAAACCAAGATTAGGGTTTTGGTTTTGTGTCTTGGTGTAACGAGAGAGATTAGCGATGGTTGTGGTCTTAGAATAAAAACTGCTTATTTGAATTAAGTATAAAAGTTACTTAGCTCTGAGGTACTACAAATTACTGGCTGGCCTACTTAGCACTTTGCAGATACAATAGGGATAGATTGTGCATTGTCGATAAAGTGGGTGGGTATATATAGCTTTAATGTTTGTTGATAAACTTTGTGATGGTGCAATGATCTAAAAGAAAACATAACTCTTTAAAAAAATTGGATCAGTAGACATATCCTATGGCTCTGACTTCTTATTTTTTGTAAATTGCATAGTTAAACTTTTACCTAATTCATGTCATCCATTTATATTTTTTTGTAGCGTCGATAAACTAGTATCAGTCAACTGCTAAAAGGTATAGTGTGTGATTTGTATATCATGACATTTATTTATCTTTTCTTTACTTCACTCATTCAGTGCTGGAAATTGGAAATTTGCTGCAAAGCAGTTCTTGACAAGATATCCCCAAGATGTTCTAGTACATTGTAAGTTTTTTTTTTTTTTTTGTCCACATCTTTCTCACTGATACACTTCACTTAGTCACTAGAAAGTTACTTTTTTACCATAAATATATGTTTTGTCTCCAGTCTATAGATATCTATAACTTTTGTGAATGTACTTTTTTTTTTCTGTGGTCTTGATGGACTATGACACCTGCATTAGAAATCATGTTTAGTGGATTCTTCTTCAAAACTGTAGTATTTGCAACAAGATTTCACATTTCTGTGCATCACTCTTTTATTATTCTTTCTTTATAGCATATCTGGCTTGCAATTTTGCAAGTTACAATCAACTCTTGTTTGTTACTTGCACGCATGCAGGCAGTAAACGTAATTACTCAGTGTTGACTCTAGATGGTGTTGACGTAATGGGAGAAAGATTGGCAGAAGAGGTACATAAGTTCCCCTCCCTGGTGTCAAAAGTGATTCTTTTGTTTTAAGCTAGACTGAAGTCTAAAGATTCCAATAACGTTCAATTTATCAGTTTAGAGCCATAGTCTTGAGACCATTCTTCTGAATCTGAAGTTCATTTCCCTTTCAGGTTAGAAAATAATAATTATATATATTTTCTCAGGTAATATCAATCATAAAACAAAGGCCAGAGCTTCAAAAAATATCTTTTGTGGGTCATTCATTAGGTGGGTTAATAGCAAGATATGCTGTTGGTAAGCTCTATGGACAAAGCATTGTGAGGGACCTTGACAAAATGAATGAAGATTGTACACCTGAAGGCCCTCTGTGTGAGGGGGGGAAAAGTAAAGGAAAAATTGCTGGATTAGAACCCATGAACTTCATTACATTTGCTACTCCACACCTTGGTGTAAGAGGACATAAGCAGGTGATATCCTTTACAATGTTTACCTATTGCTTTCATAGTTTCATTGCTGTTGTAAACTTAGTGTAGGCATCTTCTGCACTTTGCATTAGTGGTTTCTTCTATCCTTGACTATTCTCCTTACATGAGATTCTTCTTGGTATTCGAAAATTCTGCGATTTTAATTGTTTACTTTGTGCTCTTATTTGGTGCATCTATGGACTTTGGTTTCAGCAGCGACATAATCAGAGATTGATGTGCATGTCTATGAACTAGAAAAGAATGTCTCAGAATAGCTAAAAGATAGTATGAAATGAAAATCTGTCTACTTAGAACTTAGAAGTTAGAACAACCATGAGTTTCATCTTAAAATAGCAAGAGGAAGGTCCATCTGATCAGGGGAGAGGAGGAGAGGAGGAAAGAGTAGGTATAGGGAATATCCTGAAACATTCCTATGCAGCACACCTACATTGTTTCAGTGTTTGCAGAATGTAAAAGTTGGAAATTCTTGGACTAGGATGATATGTAACTCGGAATGCTTGTAAAAGGAACACGTCTGGTCTTGAGAGTTTTTGTTCTTGGGATTGCAAAATAAATCAGAATTGCAAAGCAAACAGTGTCTCTTTTTAAATGGCACGTATGGAACTCACTCGGAGTGCTGCCTACTAGCATTTCTGAGATGTAATTTAGAAGAAAGTAGCTTTTACTATATATCATTATATTACCTGTTGGTCTAATTACCTAACCTATACCTAAGAAGAGATGGAATTGTTGCGCTAGAGTACATGGAGTGACATAGTCTGATAAGACTCTAAAGAGTCTGCCCACTCCACATAGTAAGTGCTCATTACTTACTTGAGACAAACTCAAGTTAAATCTTCCCTCCCAAAGGGTGAATTTAGATGTTGGGAAAACCTGCTGAAAATTGGTTTTGTCCCTCACTGGTACACCTGATAACACCCTGCTGTGTCCCATGGATACTCTGATGGTCTTGGGGCCTCACTTGACTTTGGGGTGTTATTCCGCAAAACATCAAACATAGAACTTGTGGTCTCAAGAAAATGCTTTTAGACTGACCAAGGAAACATGTATCATTGGCTGTTTTTACTTATTTATATTAAATAATTTAATTTTATTATGGTGCTTGATTGTCTTAAGCCCATGTCTGTGGCAAAAACTCCCACAAACTTTATCAAATAGGTATCTGCAACTTCATAAAGAGTATCACAAGGAATGTATGTACAGTATTAGTAGTGAGGGTGAAAATGATTACAAAATAAAGAAATAAGTAAATGGTCAGATATTAGGCATAGCCTTTATGGTATGAAAGAAGGAAAGCTGGTTAAGATTTCAAGAGCGTGTACAAGAATTCTAGTCATGGCAGTTGTGGAAAGAAGTTGATTATCCGCTAGTATTTACAGATGCAACAAGTAAAAGAACTGAAGTGAATATATATCTACTGGCTACTACTGAAATATCGTCAAACTATGAACTAGGATTTTTTTTTTTTTTTTTTTACAATATCTAGGGGTAAAGCATAACTGGTGGCAATGCTGATGCTGATGAATTAAGTGTACTGCATTATGATGTGTGAATTGTAGTTTAATGTTCTTTGATTGTGGATTCCATATTTCCATTTAGTCTCTATCTGATTAGCAACCCTATAACTACAGGTCCCACTGTTTGGTAGCTTTCACATTCTTGAAAAAGCTGCACGTCATACATCCTGGATGCTTAGAAGAACTGGAAAACATCTTTTTCTCACTGATAATGAGAATGGAAAGCCGCCTCTTCTTCTTCAAATGGTCAATGACTCCGAAGATCTTAAATTTTTGTAAGGCCTCTTTTACTAAAAGCTTGTGTTATGAACATTTTCTAAAGGGCATGTCTGAACATAGTTGTGCATAAATCTAGCCATTAATATTTGTATTCTTCAATGCAGGTCAGCTTTGCATTCCTTCCGGCGTTGTGTCACTTATGCTAATGCACGCTTTGACTGTATCCTGATTTCCTATGCTGCGGTTTAAATAGTTGTTTTGCAATAAAGACTTAGGCCAGTTGTCCATATGTCTATACTGATCTCCGTAGTACATGAATCTTTATGGTTTTTCATGATTCGATGATTGGATTTAATCATATCAATGCATGAGATTTCTTTTGCTGCAAAACCTAGAGTGTTGAACCTCTTTTACTTAACTCTTATAAAAGTTATTGTTGGGTGGAGGACATCATCAATACGTCGTCAAAATGAGCTTCCAAAATTAAAGGTAGAATTTCACCATTTAGAGAAGTTAAATCTCACCTTTAGTTTGCTAACATCTCTCTTTTTCAGCATCAACCCACTTCAAAGAATGACAGATACCCACATGTTGTAAATGTAGAGTCCCCATCAATTGCTAGGTTCGAGCAAGAAGTTTTGATTGAAGGCAATACGAAGGAACTTAAGACAAGTGACATGGAAGGTTTGTTTCCATACCACCAATTTTCTTTTAATTGATTGTTACTTCCTCTTGAGGTCAAAGTACATCGCTGAGACCTTGTGAATTTTCAGATATTACTATTAACCATGGCTATCCCTTAAAAGAAAAAGTTGTTTATATACTAGGATTACCAATAGACATTCAGATAATTGTCTTCTCTGTACTGTCCCTTTTTTGGTTGACTGAAGCTAGGATTGGGTTGGAAGATGTCTGTGTCAATTTATGCTCCTTGTGTTGCTTGGCAACACAGGATTTCGTACATCTAGTTAGTTGGGTTGATAAGAATGACATATGATGTTATATATGTCATGCCAGATCGACTTTCAATAGTAGAATAGATGATAGACTTGTTTGGCTGTCAACTCCTCTATATAATTGGAGAATTTGTTGATCTTAGACGAATACCGTAGTAAAAGCTTATAATGATATGTTCAGTGCTTACAATGAGGAAAAGAATTAGATTAATCAAACACATCTTTAAATTTAAAATTCAACAGATTGATAATACTGATGTTTACATCAATTCAGTTGAGGTTTATTAGTAACACAAATGTTATATTATGGCCCCGGAAGCTATGCTCTAATCTGTTTGACCACAGCTCATGGGGCATGGATTTTCTTTATTTTTTTTATAATTGTTATTATTATTATTTTTTTTATAGAAGCAAGTTGTGAGTGAGCCTCCCAGCTAGATACATGTGAATCTTGATTTCATTATTTATTTATCTCTGGTCAGTCATATTGTCTTCGTACCTAGGAGGTGTTTTGCCTAGACAACAAGTGTTATATATGAAAAAAAGAAAACTGCTCCATTCATCTGCTGCAAGCGAAATTGATTACATGATTTTGTTTATGCAACTCATATTCCGAACAATTTCTAAAAAAAAAAGCCAGTTTATTTTTGTTTTATCTTATATATTGTGTTTTTCCTTACACGCACAGAATTAATGATCAGAGGTCTGACAAGAGTGAGTTGGGAGAGGATTGATGTTAACTTCCGGGGAAGTACGCAAAGGTTTTTGGCACATAGCACCATTCAGGCAAGGTTCTACTTTCTTATAATGTTGTGTATACTTGAACAACATAAGTACTTCATTTTGGTTCCCATTCTGCCTAAGATCAATTCGTTCAACCGTTGAGCCCGTGAGATTCCATTTCACTGTCATAATATGGATCCTTTTCAAGAGCAATAGTTTGCAAGAAATTCAACCCTTAAATCACTATATTTGATTCATTCTTATTTTCTTTGTCATGCTGCAAATTTGTACTAAGATTATATTCTTGTATTTGCTGGGGTTTTGCGGTTTTGGGCTCTTGGCACTCTGGAGTCTGGACACCTTGTCTATCAAGATGTGTGTTGCTCATCCCATTCATTTTGTATCTCTATGCACTAAAGTCTAAAACTCATCTCATCTGTACATATATGCTTTTGTGTCAAAAAGGGTTCCACCTGGTAAATTTGTGAGGTTTTACAGAAACAATCTGAACATCTCAAGTTCTCAACACTCTGATGCTGTTTTAGCTGCTAATGCTAATATAAATGTTTTTGTCATTGCATTAAAAGAAATTTGGCCTCTTATGGAGTTGCTTGAAATGTGGTTGGCTGACTCATTACTTTCTCGTTTGCCTTCAGGTAAAGACTTACAGTATCAATTCTGATGGTGCCGACGTGATTCTCCACTTGATCGACAATTTTGTCCTGTAACATACACCACAAAGGCACAAACTAACATAAATCACTACAATTTATTCTTCATAGATGAAGGTATCTCTTTATTTTGGTATAGTTAGTGTATCTAGGTATGTACTTTATATTCATTGTTATATATTAGTATTAAAATCAAAGCATCTAACATCTGAATGGGCATAGTCATAGTGCTGTAGTTTTTATTTATGAATTTTTGGGATAAATTGTTGAAGTGGTAAAGAACTTTATTTCTTCTTATGGTAAACTTTATATTAAACAATTAATCCAAACAAGGACATGATTTGGATGATTTTTATTACATGATGGATGTCTTAGGGCATCTCTAATGGTTCATCAAATCTATCATCAAATTCAAATTTGATGAAAAAGTGAAAAAAACTCCATCTAATGGACCATCAAAAGTTTTTCAAATTTGATATTTTAGCAAAAATCATCAAAAGTTCATCAAATTTGATGAAATTTTGATGAAAAGCTTAAGGTTTGATACTGGGTGAGGCGGGCAAGAGAAGACCGCTTCACTTAAAGCGGCTAATGAAGTGTCGCTTAAAGTGGCACTTCAAAGCCCGCTTTAACTAAGTGGCACTTGGACAACCCATTAACTAAGTGAAGCGGGTGTTGGGGGCCCGCTTTAGTGAAGCGGTCATCCATTAGCCGCTTTAACTAAGTGAAGCGGGTGTTGGGGGCCCGCTTTAGTGAAGCGGTCATCCATTAGCCGCTTTAGTTGATGAACCATTAGATAGAGCACATTTTCAAAGCAAAATTTTCATCAAACTATCATCAAATGTGTATACGTGGACCATCAAATTTGCCCAACCATTAGAGATGCCCTTAGTCTGACAGTTAATAGTAGGTAAGTATGAAGCTTTGTAAAATGCTAAACATTCCAAACTATCCCTGTGAATAATCAGTTCCATTGTACATTGTGCCTTGTTGTAATCTCTGAGTAGTAGATAGATACTAGATAAAGAGAATGACAGAGCAGGGAAGAGCAGAGCAGACTGCAGAGCATAGGGATTAGGTTATCACCTAAGATTTTGAGAATAGCTACCAGACCTTAAAAGAGTGAAAGCGTGTGAAAGACAAGTTTTGCTGCTTTCTTTACTCTTCTCCCTATTTTTAGAATTTTGAATATGAGAGAGAGAGAGATATTGAAAGAAAGACAAACAAAAAGATTGAATTTCATTTATCACAAACTCAAAAGAAATGTTAATTTATTTGTGAAAAATGTGAAAAAGTGGGAATTCTTGAACTGAATTCAGTAAAAACACCTAGGTGAAATTTGAGAACTTGAATCAGTAATATATTTTTTTTCTAAAGGAAGTGAAAAAATATATTCTTCTAAGATAAATAAATCCATTCATATAGTGACAAAGGAATTCAATAAAAGTGCATTTGTCGAATTTCAAACTAATTTCTGATCACAACAACTGAAGAATTGAATGCTGCTCTAATCAATTTGATTCTCACTGAATCACTGGTTACTCTTTCACAGAAAATAAATGAAGAGATCTCAAGTTTATTAACCAAACTAGCAAAAACATTTTGATAGTGACAGTTATTTAACATTATTCATTCATTTAATATATTTCCAAAACTTTTAATACATATACAACTATATTTCTCTATATGGAATGTTGGGGATAAACATCATATATCATATGATGTTCTTCAATATTAACAAAATTCTTATGTTCATCACACTGAAGAGATCATCTCCCTCACAAAAATCGGCAAGTTGCGAAAATTGTTGTACACACCATATATATCATCTAATTATATCTCTATGAATTATACAATTTTAAGAGTTTTATCAGATAGTAGTTTTGATCTTTGAAGATTCTGAAAGTACACATATTTATGGTGAGAATTGCAGACACCAAGTTTGGCTTAATTGTTGTATGTCTTCTTATACTCCTGAAGCTTAAAACAATGAAACCTAACCCCACACATCTGGAATTCATTTTGCTCCAGGTTTAAGTTGATTAAGACCCAACCAAATTCTGCCACATATACACATTTTAGTGGGCCTATAGATCAGAATTGTAGGCCCATTTTTTTTTTTCAGAGAGTAAAGAAGAGTAACCAAACAATACTACAAAGTCAGAGAGATCAGAATACAGTGAATATAATTAATAAAACAATACGAAAGAAAAAAGTTGATATATTTTGTTCTCAAAATTATAATTTGATTCACAGAATCGAGAGAGATACGTACCTAAGCCTACTCTACTCACTCTGTTTACTGCAACGTGCAACGTATATATTCTTTCAAATACAGAGGAAGAGAGAGAAGAGAAGTCTGGACTCTGGCGTGTTTATGTGGAAATGTTCAGACTAGCTTAACTAGCTTCACTACTTAACCACCACACAAAGAAAACATACAAACTCAGTAAAATATAAAAACCAAACCCAAAGAAAACGAAATCTTATATTATATTGCCCGGCCACCATAGCTTATTAGCTGTGTTTTCATGTCTCTTTCTATTCTTCTTCCATCTCTCTCTTTCTCAAGAACTGTTATATTTAGGCTTATTACTCAAACTTTTCTTTTTGTAATCTATGTATGACAATTAACACTTCACTCACTTACTCATCAACTGAACTACTCTGTTTTCTTCTTTTTCTTTGCTTACTTTTTACTCTGTTTTCAATTTCATCAAAGCAATAACAATCTTGCCTTTGGTTGTTTTGTTTTGATTGGCTCAAGAATCGAGAGTTTGTTCTTCCGTTTTCGGGTGCTTTTTTTCTTTTTGCTTCTTTTTCTGTAATACTTCTTGTCCTTTGAACGTTCCCATCATCAATATCAATATTAGAAAGAAAAGATTGATCATCACTCAATCACTCACTCACTTCTTTTATATATATTTATAATGCGTTATGGTGAGCATTAATTTACTGACTCTTATACTTTTCAGTTGATCAACACTACTTTTCTGATCTCCTTTTAAGCAAACTTCACCTCCACTCTTCTATATAAACCTCCTTTCTTTCTCTCTCACTTTCTAGTTTCTCCATCTGATTGAAAACACTTTCTAGGCTTCTTTTTCTTTCATTCATTCACTTATAGTTATCAGATCTAAGAAATGGGTTTTAGTCATAATAGTATAGGAAGCCAAAGATACCAATATTTCATCATTTCAGTGTTGTTTCTGTTGATTTCAAGCTCTGCCCATGTTAGATACATGGTTGAAGGTAAATGGGTTTTTGTTTAATTTTAGAAACAAGTTTTAAGTATTACTCTACGAATTTTTAAATTCAAGCTCACTGTTTTTGTCTATTTTCTTTGATGGTTTAGGTAGACCAGCTTTCAAACTCTTTGATCAGCCTTCTTCCCAAGTAAGTTCTTCTCTCTCTCTTCTTCTTTGATCTGTTGAGTTTAAAAAGTTCTCTTCTTTGTTAGATTTTTCTAAAGGAGTTCTTGTTTTTTGTGGATTATTATAGATTGGAGTAGATGAAGTGATGAAAGCAATTATGAGAAATCAAATTGGATCAAGACCACCAAGATGTGAAAGAAGGTGTAACACATGTGGACATTGTGAAGCAGTTCAAGTACCAGCAAATCCATCAATTAAAAGCAAGGGTAGTAGTCATTCTTTCTCTACTGCTTCAATGAGAGGTGATTATGGTTCAAACTACAAACCAATGAGTTGGAAATGCAAATGTGGGGATATGATCTTCAATCCTTGATTGAAGAAGAAGAAGCTGAAGTAGAACAAGTTATTCCAGATAAGATTAAAAAAGTACAAAACCCTCTCATTTGATCAGTCATTTGAATTGTGGATATCAATGATACTTCCAAATGAATATTCTTTTCTCCTTTTTGTTTGTTATCTCTGATCTCTCACTATCTCTTAGTTTGGAGCTATATGTATGTATTTTTGTAGGATCCTTTTTTAATTTTCTATTTGATTACCTTGTAATCTTAATCTTTTGCCTTATATATATATATATGAGTAATACACAAAGAAGTTCTTCTCTTCTTATTTAATCTTTTGTTCTAAATCCTTAATCATTCCTTACAGTGGTTTTCATAATTTCAAGCTAGCTAGCAAGAGTTGGTATATATCTGCTCCAAAGAGTACTAGAATAAGCTTGCTTGCAGGTAATGCAGGACTGTGCAGGTAGATAGACATGGTTGTGTATTTTAATGATCTTTGTGTGTCAAACGTGGGGGTTAAGACTTAAGACTTAAGACTTGAAGGCTAGAGAATCACTAGGGGTAGTAGCTGTAGGAGTGATGCATTGCCTTAATGCCTTGGCATATTTATTTGGCATTTGCACACGCCATCCTCTTCTATCAAGTGTCTTGTCACTATAATCTGCAAAACTGATTTTATCTTCTGAAACACAATTATGAATTATGAGTTATCTTTTATTGCAAACACAACAAGACTTGTTCAATTCCCATTATTGTCCTTTACAGTGGTCACTAAATAAGTCGGTGGGGTTGTTACAGAAAGGACATTGGGTAGTCATTTTGACTCATGAAGAGAGGCTAAAAGGGATGCTTTCAATCTCTCATGTGCTTGTTCTGTGGTTTGTGTTTGTTGAGCAATCATGATAAAGAGAAAAATGGTGTAGAGAAACATTTAATGCCTTTCTATGACACTGGAAGGTAATAACTACATAAGAAGAAGGAAATGATCACACTAAGGTGATCTCTTCTGTTCTTTCTTATGAAAACAAAACTATTTGATGGGATCTTTCATGGTATTATCATGATTATGTTTCATTAAGACGTGACTACAAGATCTCATAACTTGTGTGTGTGCTAATAAAATAACCACACTACAATGCACAAACTCCTCAAAAGTTGCCATTCAAGAATCAAGAGTAGCACTGTGCAAACCTGATAGAGTAGTATATTTTCTTAAGTATCAATTGATCACATATGGCTTCTATGTGTTGGCTTTTGTATTGTTTACATGCAAATAGATCAATGGACACAGTTTGGTATAATGAATGCATGATACAACTCTTTTGAGTTCTTCTTGTTGGAATTTTTTGGATGCAGGGAATTTTTTTGGTTCAGGAACGTACGTACGCAGTTAGGACGTTCGTACGTTCCATTCGACAGATGTTGGTTTTGTGGCTGAACGTACGAACGTCAATTCGACGTACGTACGTCCTATCTTGGTTTTGTGTATATGGGTCTGTTTAAGCCCATTTCGTGTGTGTTTGTATGGCTATGTTATAAAGCCAATTGAGAAGGTTGGAAAACCTAATCTTCATGTGAGAGAGAGATTGTGAGAAGCCATTGGTGAGTTTGAGAGAACTCTTGTGAGGAAGAACACTTTGGTTTCTTCGAGAGGGCTTGTATAATCGCCTCTATTTAGAAGATTGTTGTTTTGGTCGTGGACGTAGGCAATATTAGCCGAACCACGTAAATCTTGTGTTTTGTGTTTGTTTTGTTTTTGTTTTGTTTGATTCATACACTATATCAATCTTGGGTATTGGTGCATAAGCTTCCGCTGCGCACAACAAGTGGCATCATAGCTGCAGGCTAGATCTTGAGCGTCTTGAAGGTGTTTGAAGAAATTCCGTAGTGAGTTTCTTATTTGTGTTTCAAGCCAAAAGTTCTACCTTTTATCTGTGGGTTGTCAAGAAGGTGTTTGTTGAAATTCCTGTGTGAATTTTCAAATTTGTTTACCTTCGTTTGGTGATTGTTTGGTGTATGAAATTGATTGGTATCATGTCGGATCATATTTCGGATTCGAGTGAATTTGGAAAGGAGATTGATAGTTTGTTTGATCAAACCTTGTTGTTAGATGTTGACATTCATAAATTTGATGGTAACCTCGACTTTGCTATGTGGAAGATGGAGGTACAAGATTGGTTAGCCATTAATGGCTATGTGGATGTTCTTGATGATAAATCGAGAAATATGAATGATGATGAATGGTTAACTCTAAATTTAAAGGCTTGTGAATTTGTCCGGTATTGTTTGGTAGAAGATTTGTGGTACATTGTCAAATTGGAAACCATTGTAATAGCTATATTGTCCAAGTTGGAAGACAAGTACACTTTGAAAAATACAGAGGACCGGCTCTATGTGGTTGATGATAGTATTGGTAGATTGGTTGGTTCTCAATGTAAATTGAGAAGTCGAAGAACTCTGGCAAAGAATGAATGTGCCTATTGTCATTGTTGGGGACATTGGAAAATTAATTGTCCAAAGTTGCAGAAGAAGATTGTTCGTGTACATCGAAGAGATGAGGATTCATGTGTTGGTGTTTCGTTGTTGGCTTCATCTTTAGTTAGTCATTCTACTAATGAGTGGATTTTGGATTCGGGTTGTTCCTATCATATGTGTCCCAATAAGGAGTTGTTTGATAGCTTTCAGGAGCTAGATGCTTGTGTTTTGCTTGGTAATGATCATACTTGCAAAACTTTTGGGATAGGTACAATTCGATTGAAGTTGGAAGATGGATGCACTCGAAAGTTAGAAAATGTTTGGTATGTACCAGAGTTGACTACGAATCAAATCTCATTGGGTGTTTTAGAGTCCGATGGTATGAAAATTACATGTATTGGTGGAGCTCTAAAAGTTGTTGTAGGTGCACGAGTTGTTATGAAAGGCATTAGAAAGGGTAAGTTGTACTACTTGAAAGGAAGTGCAATTACATGTGGTTTGCATAGTTCAGTTGTTGATTTGTCTGTCGATTCTACCAAGGAATTGCATAGTAATATGGGGCATGCCGTTGATGGTACTATGCAAGTGAACACAGATTTGTTTGCGGGTGGCAAGGCATGCATAGTTGGTAGGCATTTTGTTGAAGCGTCATTTGTTCGGGTGGAGATTGATGTCGCTCCACATTTGATTGGTTTGTTAGGTGACACGACAAAGAAGAAAGTTGAAGCCACCATTGTTAGTAGCAAAGGTTATCGCCCAAGAACCTTATTGAAGCCGTGAAACTTTTGTTTGGGGGTTTTGTGTACGTACTTCCTATTGTTGGTAATCTCTCATGTGATGTTTGTTTGGCGCTTAGTAAGGAAGACGTATTTGGTAAATCTATGCATAGTGATTTGAATTTGTACCCCACTTGGTTGAACTTCATAGGAAAAAATCTTGAGAGGTTAGTTTTTCGGGGCATTGGATCATCTTCGATGGAGAACTTTGTTGAGGTGGAGATGGTATTTGGTAGCTTGGACCCCATTGTGTTGAAGTTGTTTGTTGGCCCTCTACGGGCATTGGTGGGCATTTGTCTTTGATTTGGCCCCGACATTGGTGGGCATTTGGTTTTGATTTGGCCCCGGCATTGGTGGGCATTTGGTTTTGATTTGGCCCCTTGTGAGAATTTGACCCTTCAGGGTATGGTGGGCATCGTATAGATGTCATTGGAGTGAACTACGGTGGTTTGATCCCTTAGAAGAAGGGTACGTAGGCAACCATGAGGTGGTGCAACCGCTTTGGTCCTTCGGGACATGTGTGGGAGTTTGTAACTTGGTATCGGCTTAGATTTATTGAATCTTCGCCGAGGTGGAGAATTGTTGGAATTTTTTGGATGCAGGGAATTTTTTGGTTCAGGAACGTATGTACGCAGTTAGGACGTTCGTACGTTCCATTCGACAGATGTTGGTTTTGTGGCTGAACGTACGAACGTCAATTCGACGTACGTACGTCCTATCTTGGTTTTGTGTATATGGGCATGTTTAAGCCCATTTCGTGTGTGTTTGTATGGCTATGTTATAAAGCCAATTGAGAAGGTTGGAAAACCTAATCTTCATGTGAGAGAGAGATTGTGAGAAGTCATTGGTGAGTTTGAGAGAACTCTTATGAGGAAGAACACTTTGGTTTCTTCGAGAGGGCTTGTATAATCGTCTCTATTTGGAAGATTGTTGTTTTGGTCGTGGACGTAGGCAATATTAGCCGAACCACGTAAATCTTGTGTTTTGTGTTTGTTTTGTTTTTGTTTTGTTTGATTCATACACTATATCAATCTTGGGTATTGGTGCATAAGCTTCCGCTGCGCACAACACTTCTGATACTATTAACATATGGATCTGATCCCAAAGACCCAAACACCTTGTAAAATGGCATAGACCTGAGTCTGATACTCTGATCTGATCACAAGTTCACACAACAATATTGGATAGTGTATAATGGAATCACAAGAGTACATATAAACAGAGATAAAGCTAGCTTGCTGTGTGCTATAAGTTAACGTAGTCTCCAATCTCCATAAATCCAAAAGCTGAAAAAGCTGAAAAAATATTGGAGTATTGATTGAAGAAGAGCAGCAGGGAAAGGGAGGGAATACCGTTTTAGGTGTGGATTTCAACACTTTAGTGCTGTCATCTTATTACAACAAAATCTTCATACACCTTTTTTAAGGATACCTTATATAAGTAATGCTGTTGATACCTATAGTACAAACTAATATGTATGTAAAGTCAAGTCAGTAACACAACTCATCACAAGTTGATATCAATTGAAATGAAAAGATCATACATAGCTTACAAGACATTTGATATGGTATGGTAATATGGTATGGTATATGGTACTATGGCAGATATATGCCCATCAAGCCATCTTATATATATCAAAATCAATCTTTAATTACAACATGCTTCTACATATCCTGTGTCTTCTAACAAAGGATGGTTGATTCGTACAACAGAAAACAGTGTCCTTTTGTAATTATATGTGTGCAGATCAGATCAGATCAGATCAGATCAGATCAGATGAAATAAAAACTGATTCATCAGATCAGACAGACAGGTTACAGTTACTGTGTGCTTGGTACATCAGTTTTTTTGAGGTGCTTTTGCTTTGGATTAGAATCACTTTTATGTCTAACTACTGGTAAAAGTGGATTAGAGGAAATTAAGGTTTTCTTTAGAGAGAGGTCAACTAATTCGTGTAGAAAGCTACTCCAACTTTGATCACAGATCAATGACACATGACGACTTCATTTTATCTATTTTAATACCTCAGGAGGTTTTAATGCTCCAATGTCTAAAATCTGAGTCACTCATAAATTATCCCTTAATCCAATTCGGGAGGGGTTCAGGGACTCAGGAAATGTTGGAAATATTTAACTTAATTTTGACTCAATTCTATTTAGGGTATTTGTACATATTGGATTGGTATAATTTTTGGTAGATATGATCTCTTTACTATAAAGATCTACTACATAAAAAATTAGCTCATTCGAATATATTTAGACTCATCAAATGTAATATTAAATTCAACGATAAAAATAAACGTTTCATAATATATTAACTTGTAATATGATTTTTGTAGGGTTAAAAAATTTAGATTATGATAAATTTTGGTAAAGATGTCGTACATAATGAGAACATTCATCCTAAAAAAATCATGCCAATTCAACATGTACAAGTACCTTAAATAGGATTGAGTCAAAATTGAGTCAAACATTTCCTCAGTCCCTTGTAATCCCTCCCAAATTCAAAATACGAAAAATAGAGTGAACATGAAAAGCAGTGTGACAAGTGACAACCCAATCCGGCCCAAGTAGATATCTACTCACAGATCTTGGTGTACTGGACGGAACCCCCAGTTTCATTTGTCCATATGGGTAATGTAGCCATCCAATTATTCAGGCCCAATCTTGTGGACACCAAATTACAAATCCGCCATAAAAGAGAACTAGAGAAGACATGGCTGCCAGAGTGCACAAACCATGATTATCAACACCGGAATTGTGTGTGACAGAGTATTAGCCTCTATATAAACAACAAAGGTGAAAAATGAATCCGTGCACTCTTTCAATGAATTTTTGCATTTTAGCTTTTGCTATATACCAAACAAAACCTTGGTTGTTTTGTTTTAGATTTAAGGTTTTGGAGGGAATTGAGATTCATATCGAATAGGCACAAGTCCAGAGTTTCGACTTGGAATAGAATCTATTTGTGGTTCGTTATAAGTTATAAAAAGAGTTAACACTAGTGTACTCAGAGCATCTTCGATACTTCCACAAAATTGGAGCCACATCAGCAGTGTTTATTGAATATTTAACCAAAAAATACAAACCAAAAAGCCCATCTTCAACCCTTCACTATAAATTCTATAAAAAAAAATAGAAATTAAAACTGTAGAGTTAATAATGTGGTGCAGAAGTGTCGACACGTGACGGGTAAACACAATTTTTAACTTTTTACTAACACCGTTATTTTCTTCCACGATTTTTAGGTACACCGTGCGATATTATCAATTTTGTACGAATTTTGTTGGAATGGATCCTTCGGACATATTTTCTTTTTTTTACTAACAGTGTCGCGCGGAAATCAGAGTTTTTCTTTTTTTAGCTTGTTCTCGTAATGATTTAAGTCTTGTTTCTGTAATCCCTTTAATGATCATTCTCTTGGGGATCATGTTTGTTTTCAATACAAAAAAAATTTAACACCCCCCCCCCCCCCCCAAAAAAAGGGCTACAGCTCAGTTTGTAGCGCGCTTGTCTTTGTATAATTTCTCAAATTTTTATTAATAAAATTTGTTTTGAAATAAATTTAAAAAAAAAAAGCCAGCGTAGCAGCAGTTCTTCCAGGTTTGTTCAGCATGTCCACACTATCGATAACATAGTCTACAAGATCAATCCAGATAGATTGGGAGACCACACAATGCATAAAGAGGTGGGGAATGGTCTCAGGATGGAGCTTGCATACAGAGTACAGACATTCTGCAGTTGCATTCCTCTGTGAATCAGGTGATCAAGTGTCTGGACAGATCCTATTTCATTTGTCCATTGGGTATGTGGCAATCCGATTATTCAGGCCCAATCAATTGTATTGTGGGCATCAAATTACAAATCCCCCTTCAAAGAGAAAATATGTGCAACCGAGTGCACAGACCATGAGATTATCGTCAACACCGGATTTGTGTGAGTATTTCAGTATTTGGCTATTAACCACTATATAGACACCCTTTTCAATGACTTGTTTGTTGCTATATACCAAATCAAAAGTTTGGTTATCTTTGTTTATGATCTAAGGTTTTGGAGGAAATTGAGATTTATATGGTATAAGGGTATGGGTATCTCAAGAATCTCATTCTTTGTTAATAAAATTTTGCTGGAATTTAAGTGAGTTAAAGTTAACATGTTTACTCGGAATGTACAAGGCAATTTTCAATGTAAACAAACTTACAAAGAAATAAAAGTTTAGTTTCTAGTTTCTAGAAAGAAAACCAACATTTCTTGTTCGCAAACAACCACACTAGCTCTTAACTGTTGGAATGTTAGTTCATGATCAGCATTTATACGGTAAAAAAAAAAAAAAAAACCCCACAGACCCAAACTGCCAAACTGGTGTGGTGAATGGTGACTGTTGACTTGGTAGAGTGGTGAGTGGGGCCCGAAATATCATTAAAACGTGGCAAATGAATGAGCAGTTGATCATACAGAAATATAGACGACAACAATGACTTGTGATGAAACAAAGTCCAACTCATCCTTTGTTTCGGTTTAATTCCACTTCACTTTGCTTCATTCAATACACACTTGATCAGCAAACTTCTTGAGATCTAATCCAACTGCAACCTACTTTTCTCTCTCTCTCTCTTTGGTCAATTCATGACCGACGCGTTAAGGTCGCAAGTCTACTACTACTACTACTTACACTTTACTACTCTCTTTCTCAAACTCAAGTAATCACCATTCACAAACAACACTACCCTTTTTCAATCTTCTTTTCTTTTCTTTCTATCACTTTCACGGATCTCTGCGCTTTCTTTCACCAGGTAATTTATTTAGCTGAGTACCTCTCTCTCTCTACAAACGCATTCGATCTACATTTTATAGTTGATAATGGGTAATCTTACTTAGATCTCTTCATCACTCTTGTTTTCTGTTTATTATTACTTGTGAAATATGAATAACATCTCTCTTCATATTGGTGTTTATATGAAATAACAAATGTCTATATATGAATTTGCTATCTTGTTAATGGTTTTGTTATGGATTTGTTATCTTGTTGGTTGGTTTATGAATTATATACATACACTCATCCAAGTGGACGACAAGTTTGAAATCTTAATGCAGGCAAGACATATCTCGTTGAATCAGTCTTTTTCGCCACAAAGGGGAAGACTAGCTTTAGATCTTGTGGGAAACTGCTTTCTAAACTAAATTGGGGTTATCACAATAGATTGAAGCAAGTTTTTTTTTATTAAATTCAGCTTTATTCGGTGTAAAATGATTCTGTAAATTTTGAGAAAAACAGTCTAGAATGGATTGATATTTTTAGATTGTCATTCTGTTGTAAATTCTTCATTTTGGATTTTAGATTATACACCTTCTTTGCCCCTTGCATAGGAAGTAGCTAAACACAAATCTTGCGCAGTTTCATCTTTCCAATTTATTGTGGCAATTGCAATTGAAGTGCATAGATTTTATGGATTGATATTGTTGAGGGAGCCAGTAGTCTTGGTCCATTAACCATAAGCTATATAAAGCACGGTTTAGTTGGATGCAATCTCAGCCCTTTCATCAGTTAAATAAGCGACACATCTCAATAAGATCTAAACCGTCTTTATGTACCCAAATTAAAAATAGAGCTATATACAGTAGCACTCAAATAAATAGATAATATGTTTTGGTAACCAACAACAAAGACATGAGTTGGTGTCAGTTGAAAGAAACTCTGCATTTTCTTCATGTTTCCTTTACAATTTTTTGTATACTGATGTTCAGTAAAATAGGGATTGTTTTGTATCTTTATTTAATTGATAATTGAATTAAAGGCTTTGTTTCATAGTGAAACGTCAATTAATCTTTATGTTATGGTTGCCAATCGCTAGTTGACTCATATACTTTCTTGGATGTCTACAGATTCATTCTACTCGATAATTAGGAGAAGATTTATTAGTGGAGATACCATGTTTAGGCAGTCACCACGGAATCAGAGATCTAAAGGGTTCAAGGTAAAGCACGTCTTACAGGTTAGCATTTTGCTAGCGGTATCAATTTGGTTGTTGTACCAAGTGAAACACTCTCATGATAAGAAGGCTTTAAATGAGAATAATCTCAAACTGTCAGAAAGGCTAGAGAGTGAGAATGGAAGCATAAAACTCGGAAGGAAAGGACTTAATCCTCGGGTTGAAGACACAACTACTAATGAAGAACAAGGTCAAGAAGAAAGTGTTGAAGAAGAAAGCAAGCATGGAGAGAACGAGGAGAAAACTGGAGGGGGCGGAGATGATGAGATAGACGAACACAATCAGTATAGGATAAAAGAGGAAGTTGAAACGAAACAGGATCTTGTAGATGGAGAGAAGGAAAATGAAAAAGAGAATGGAGATAATGAGAGCAAGGATACGGAGAATGACGAACGAGAGATTGAAGAGCAGGAGAAGATCGATGCTGTAGGATCATCTGAAGGTCAAGATCAGGATGAAAGTAATAAGAATGTTCAAGAGGCGAGGGAGGTTCATTACAAGGGAGATGATGCATCCAGTGCTGTGATTCGTGATACTCAAATTATAAACAATGAAACTGAAAATGAAGGTTCTGGAAACTCAGTTGAAGAAGAGACAGTAGAAAGGACAGAAAAGCATGATGTGGAGCAGGGTCAAACCACTGGTGAGGAAGTCACTAATGATCAAAATGATTCTGGCCCAAAGATAAATGAGGAAGAGCAAGAAGCGACAGAAAAGATTGAGGCGGAGCAGGAAAATGGATCCAATGGCGGGGAAGTCACTAAGGATCAAAATGACACCAGCACAAAGACAGATGAGGAAGAATCAGTGGAAAGAACAGAATCAGACGAGCAAGGGCAGGAACACAAAACCAATAGTGAGGAGGAAGTCAATAATGATCAAAATGATACCAATCCAAAGACGGTTGAGGAAGAGGCAGTGGAAAACACAGAAAAGAATGAACTAGAGACGGAGAGCAAAACAAATGGAGAGGAAACTAATGATAATGATGAGACCGGCCCTAAGACAGGTGACACTGAGCTGTTGGAAACAATGGCAAAGAATGAACTAGAGCAGGAAAACAAACCCTTGGGCGAGGAAGTCACAAATAATCAAGATGATTCCGGCCCAAAAACAGATGAGGAAATGAATGGAAAGACTGAGGTAGAACAGGAAAATGGAACCGACAGCACAAAAGCCACTGATAATCAAAATGATTCTGGTCTAAAGGCAGGCACTGAAGAGCCAGTGGAAGTAACACAAAAGGAAGAGCAAGAACAGGAAAACAAAACCAACGACAAGGAAGGCACGTTGGCAAATGTAACAGTTAGTGAAGAACACAGAACTGAGAATCCTGTATCTGAATTTGTGAATGAGTCTGATCGTAATTCAACAACAATTACAGAGTCTGATAATCAGCAAGAAATAAGCAGCGAATCAATGGCAAAGAACACCGAAGCCACTCATTCTTCTCCTCAGAGTGAAACAAATAGTAGCTCATCTTTGGGTACAGAAACTTCTAAAGGAAGTGACTCTTCTGAATCCCAAACAGTTGTACCAGAGCATACTAGGAGCTTTGACGATACAGCTTCTTTGACAGCGCATACGGATGGAGACTTAAACCTACAAATGGGTGTACCGAAGATGGAAACATCTAATGCAGGTGAGTCCAACCAACAAGCCGGTGCACTGGAGCAGCATCAGATCTCTACCCCTACTGCTGCAGAGGAGCAATTAGAATCCAACTCTACTCTTTCTACTGAGCCTGTGAATCACCAACCTCAGGAAGAATCTGTAGATTCTCTGAATAATAATGAGACTGTTGTGCCGGAAGAACAAATCATGAGATCAAATACTACAAGTTCTGAGGCGGAGGACAGCTCTATCTCTTCAGTTACAACTGAAAATGGAGATGCTACCCAAAGCAATAAGTCAGAGGTAACTGCTGAAAATTTGGAGGCACAGGATGATTCGGCATCTTCAGACATGAAAGGAGAGAACACCGACACAGCTCAGGTTGATTCTGTTACTTCATCTGAGTCTTCTTTGCCCGAAGAAGTAAAAGAGGCTCGTACAGATCTTGGAACCTTGCCAGATGCAGAAGCCGAAGTGAAGAATGTTGAAGAAGTAGCAGCAGAATGAATCTTAATGATAAATTGTAAGGCTCTCACACCATATGTTTGCCTGATGCTTTTTCATATTCTTTAGTTGGGAAACTTAGCTTACATAGCAGATGGTTGATAAATGAACTGTAGTAATGGTTATTTCCTGGTCAGTGTTAAGGAAACTGATGCTGGATTTTTTTTATTGCAGGCTCTTGCTCGGCCGAAATCAAAATTTGAAGCCAAGTTCAGATTGGCTTGCAACTTCATTGTGGTTCTTGTACAACATCCTCTGAATGGTGTGGCTTATCATGTAGAATATTCACCTGGTGATCGCATAAGTTAATTTTGCTTGTGAATCACACTACGTGTATGATTTATGTATCAACCTCAGACAGAAACACCCCCTTCTCTTAGCATGGTAAATAGGTTTGTCTTGTTACTTAATAATTCAAAACAAATGATGCACGCTGGAAATTTAATTGGTTTTTTTATAGCTTAAACTAGTGCCCACTGTTTTAATACTGTCAATTGATAATTTAGTGGCATTAAGTTGGGGATTTACTTCATCCAGACTTTTTATGAACCACTACTTAAATTTCATACTCCGATTGAGACATTCATCTTTTCGTTCGAGTTGTTTTCATAATATATTGTTGGTGTCTATCATTGGTTTTCTTGGCCACCTGATATGAATTAAGCTGGAGCTCGAAGGAATCATCTTAAGATTTGTCAACTCTAGCATTCTGGGCCATAATCTTTCAATTCTTAATAATCTGGTATATAAACATTAAAACTGTGCAAGGTGCAGACATATGTTCAAATATTATAGAACTGAGTATGGCTTAGTACATTAACAGAAGCAACCAAGGCGCTACGAAGGCTGGAATACACTATTATCTCCTCATACTGAGTAAAGCTCATTTGAACATGTACACCATTAATACTGATTCATCCAAGGTCTACTTCTATTTGAAAGTCAAACACATTGTAACAAGCAAAAATTCCAATGTAGGGGCAGGTCAATTGTTTTTAGGCTTCTCACATCAAAACACCACCCACACTAGTTCCAGTACCAGGAGCTAATATCATATCTACTCTGTATATGGCTAAAATTGACTTTCCTGGCCTTCTGATTGACCACGAATGATCAGGTTTTTCAAATGATCCACTACGCACTCAGATGGAACATCACTAACATTCTACATGCAAATTCATCCCCCCACTATCCTGTGCAAAGTGCAGCAAGGAAAACTACGAACAACCACCTCTCAAAGCTTCTGTTTGACATACACAATGAGCTGACACTACTAGAACTCCTTCCATGCCTCCTAGGATATATGCATAATGTAAATGCAAAACTTGTTCGCAATAAATCACTATCAATGATGGGTACAAAAAGAAACCCTTGAATATTTAATATAAGCAATCCACTCTTATTAGCTGCAAGCATAATTATAAGAAGCAATAACGACCACTTTTCCACAATGATGTTTTTAGGCCTACGTTCTCAGCAAAGTCTAAGGTGCCAAAACAAACACAATGCTCATAAAAAGGATCATTTCAAAAGTCTTACACTCTTATTAACAGCAAACAGAGTTATAAGAATACTTTGCCACAAATACTTTTTTAGGCTTGCAACCAGCCACACCTAGTGTGCTAAAACAAACACAATGCTCATATTGGTCTACAACTTGAAAACTAATGGCCATGGCCATGATCCTTCACTTCGAAGAGGCCATCTGGACCTGCATAGAGCCAGAAAAAAATATGTATTATAAACCAATGACATAAAGACGACATGATTAATTCTTGCATATTCAAATACTCAAATAGTCGCGATCTTCACCAAAAAAGAAAACAACTAAATTCCTAGCAAATAAAGCAAAGTTAAAGCCAAACTGTGTGTGCAATGTATAGGTGTTTCCCGAACTTCAAAGTAAACTGAGCAACTGACTATCGCAAGAATTAAATAACACAAAAATGATGAGGCTCAAACACTAATGCAATTGTAGTCAATGCTGATTCACATCACAAAAAGTATAACTAGGGGTGGAAATCGGACGGAATGGATCGGAAATGGCATGTTCGGAAAAAATAAATCGGAAATCGGAATCAAAAAATTTCTTCCAATTCCATTCCATGTTTTTTCGGAACAACAAAATTTATTCCAATTTCGGAATATCGGAAATATTCGAAATATCGGAAAAAATCGGAAAAAAATAAATTCGGATCAATCGGAATTCCAACATAAAAAATTCGGAATTCCAACTTGAAAATATATCGGAATTGATTGAAATTTCAAATCGAAAATAGTGGACGTGATCCATTTTGGAAACTTGAAAATCCACTCTTTTTACTAAGTTGATTTGCTTATTAGGGTGTTTTTATCTAACATAGTAACATACCACCCCAATATGATGGATCAAAGTTCTTGAGTATAGCACCTTATAAAACTCAATTATGCTATAAAATTTATATAATAATATAATTGTATGAACAAGAAAATAATTGATCCGAGTAATAAGCATGGACCTTCAATCGGAAGTATAAACTAACCAATAATTTACTATTACATTATTTTTTTTGTTGAACGATATATTGATATTTGATAACATTAAGATTTGAGACTAATTATAATTTGTTATTGAGTTGTCATGTGATTTTAAACTTGGTATATTATTTTTATGTCTATATGTACATATATTTTCAAAAATAAGAATAGTTAAATCTCTTAAATTATCGGAAATTTCGGAATATTTATCGGAAAAACAAATCGGATTAACAATCGGAAAAATCGGATCGGATCGGAATCACATAAGTAGTTCCAATTCCATTCCATCTTTTATCGGAGAAATCGGAAATCGGAAATTCGGAAATCGGAACTACAATAATCCATTCCAAATTCGGAAAAAATCAGATCAGAAATCGGAAAAATCGAAAAATCGGCAGAAATTCTCACCCCTAAGTATAACATTGTTTTAAACCTATATTACTACGCTTAACTTTATCACACCACCTTGATCAAACTTAAATTTGTGTATAGCATTAAAAGATGCTTAAATAGAAGGAATACATTGTATCACGGGAGTTTACTAGCACTTGTACAAAGCCATTGGAACAAATGTCAAGTAGACTATTTCAAGAAGGAAATTAATAGCATAGTTCAAACTCTAACAATATTTAGGGGCACTCTTCTATTTTTTTACTTATAGCTTCTTTGGTTCCCTTCTTCTTAAGAATAACACCCCAAGATTGATGGGTCAAATTTCAATGGGATATTAAGTTTTGATGACCAAATATGACAAGAACGATAATTATGCAAAGTTGCAAACGAGCTACTGGATAGTCGGTTTTCGAAGAAGTGGAAAGTGATGTTGAAGATTTCTTCAAAAACATAATCCTAAGTGACACGTTTTACAGACGGCGACTAAACATCTAACTCTTCTCAAAACCATCGGATGCAAAACAAGGACTGTGTTTCAAATAAACCATTGGGTGGTGCTAGTGAGAAACAGGTGAATCAGAATATTAGAGTATTAAACTATTTTGCTTTCTACCAGATCCACAAACATGAGGTCCAATACAAAATTATTCCCAAAAGCAATTAAAGGAACCGTTTGAGAAGACAGAGAAACTCACTATCTAAGAGTATTAAACGAGTCTCAGATCAATCCAAAGAGAAATGTCGAATCACGGAGATTTGATGAATCAGAATATGATCAAAATTCTTAGGAAAATCAGAAGATTAACAATGAGAATTTTTTTATAAATTAACTCAATGGAATCTTAACACAATTCCATTTGGGAAAAACATCAAACATGTACCTAACTTGAAGATTGTACACAATTATTACTGACACAAGTCAAGTTTCATCCAATCCAGGGCTAAAAAGAAGCAAAACTCTTGACATCTAGGCCTCGGGTCAGAGCCTAGAGTCAGGCTTTGTTAGCCAATCACCTAGATACAGGTGAACCTAAAAATTCCAGTGCCTAGTATAGTACATGTATTCGTGTCACCAGATTTTTTCCTAAATTGTTATCCACTCAGTGTTCATGTTACTTAATTTGATACCAATATCTGTCCTATAAATTTCTTTTAAGTCGGGGTGTGTGGTAAGCCAATCACCTTGTGTGTCATTACCCAACATTTCGATAGTTAGTTCAGAGTCAAGACTAACGATGAGACAAGGAATTCGTAATAGTGGAATTAAAAATGTCTATAAAAGAGAATCGTTTACTCAATTCTGACTCATTTTAAAACTACCCTAGTCTACAATTAGCTACAAAAAATCTTTGTTTATCAAAATCAGAAGCTATGATGTACTTTATAACAAAATATTAATCAAACAATAGCACTCTATTTAAAGCCCAAAAATTGATCAATAGAATCAAAGATAAACAAAACATACCCCATGGGAATTCCTTGTTGCGAATGTGCATATAAGAGTATGCCTGCAATCATAAAATTATATCAGATCCTTAGATAAAAAAAATACCCATATCTTGAATTAATTGAAATCAAACCAACACCAAAGTCTGAGTTTAGAAACTTACAGGAGGCTCATCAAAGTGAGGATGACCTTTTGATAAGGTATAAATAGCAAAAATAGTACAAGTAGCGATTCCCAGGTATGTTATCTTTTCCCATTTCGCAGTCTCATCTAATCAAATTAAATCGAAAGATTCAAATTCAAATTGATTGAAGAAAAACCCTAATTTGTGAAATTGAATTGAATAAATGAAAATTGATTGAATTGATTTACTTACAAGCATCATCGTGATGAGAAGAAGAAGATGAAGCGAAACCCCTTTTCGATGGAGCGGTTGGAGCAATGTTACGTCCGCCTCTTCGAAGAGCAGTTTGAATGCCAGATCTCATCATTGCCATCGCCATTTCTCTCTGGGTTTTTTTTTCTGATTGTTTTTCGTTCGGATTTTATAAGCTGAGTTGAAAGAAATCTTTGCTGTGTTGACAATGTAGAATGTTTTGATGTAAAGTTTAGTATTTACTTTCCACGTGGATTAATGAGTTGGACTATTTACCAATGGGCCAGGGTCCAAGCCTTCTTTCAAGAAAAAGCAGAAGTCAACATTGAGGAAATGTCTCAGCTAGTCAGCTGTCAGCTCAGGACATTTTAGAGAATTAGAGGAGAGCATAATTCACAAGTCTGTCAGATAGAGAAGCTAATCATGCGCCGCCGCGGACAGGTGATCCTGAGGTAGATAAATTATGATTTTTACTTATCTATTTTGATACCGGATGCGCAAAATTACTGCATTGGTTTTGTGGTACAGTGATAAGAACATGATAAAAATTTATTTTACTAATTTTAGGAACATCAGCTGAGCAGAGAAATCGTGGAGGCAGGCGAGACTGCCATAAGGGAGAATAAATACCAAGAACTTGGAGAATTTGAGGTGTAAATCTGACTATAATGAGTTGTCTGACTTGAGTTAAGCAGTTGTACTGGAAATCTGGAATTGGCTATTCAATCAGAACATATTGCCAGTCAAACTCAAAAGCAGGCACTTTGAATTGCTTCCGAACTTCATTTGCGCTCAGTCCTTGGCATTGGTGCATTCGGGTTGTTTTTTCAGTTTTATGTATTTTGCTTTAGCAAATGATTCTTGGAAGTTTGGATTATAAAAGTTTTAGCAGCCAGTCAGCAACAATAAATTACATGTCAACACAATTAAATATTTAAATACATGAGATACAGCAACTCTGTTAGGAATTTGATAAAAATTTGATACATTGCAAAGGTACAGATTAGTGAAGGAATTACAATATTCACTCACACACCTTTGGGTGAAACAGAACAATGAGTTACATAGGCAAGAATCATAAAAAGACAAAGCCCATAGCAAATATCTGTATGAACACCCCGCAATTTGGAGATTTCATTCCACTTTCAAATCATTCCTAGGCTGATGTGCATTCCATTGTAACAACATCCATACTATTGATGTTCCTGTCGAAACCAAAACCAAGTTTGATTAGTCCAGGAGAAAATACTTGTTGAGAAACACTGGCTGTCATGTAAAGAACAGAAAACAAGAAGCAACCGCACATCCTATATACGTGATTCTGCTCCCTAAAGGTACACCAAAGCGAATGAGCCTGTGGCTCAATGGTAGCACTCCTCTCACAAAGTGGAGAGGTCGTGGGTTCGAAACACGTCAACAGCGGATTGTTGATATAAGTTTCCACATGTAATTTAAAAGGGGGGTAGGGGTCCTCACAACCTCGCTTGCCAACCAAAAAAAAAAAAAAAATACACCAAACATCAACTTCACAACTATGATTGGAATCACCAATCAATGGAATAATAATATTTAGTTTATCAAGAGCTACAAAATAGTAGAAAGGTGTTAAACTACGACCTCTCATGCCGAAACTTGACCTTCTTGCTAGATCAAGTTTATAGATGATATACCTGTAAAGCTCAGGATCTGAGCCACGATGCCCTTTCAAATAGAGGAACCGTGTGGGATATTGGTTGATTGGGCCACCAATCAAACACAACAACACTGTACTGTTTTTCAACCCATTTTCCTTCTCTCAAAAAACTTCAATTGTTCACCAATTATCATTTAGAAAATATCCATTCACTAATTTTGGACAAAAGGTTTTTTCCTATACATTCAATTAGTTATTCACACACCTTTAGCAAAAGGCTGTTGACTCATTGCCAGGCAGTCTTTCATAATCGCGGATCAAGCCTGCTTCTCACATTTCGAGAAAAACTTCGGTCCATAGCGCTTAGGACCAAACCCTGTCCAAAGCATCTATCCACCACACTAACAAAGATCTATGCAAATCTTGAGGTTTATTATAATGATGGTCCTCGATATTTATATAGATAATTAAAATGAGTGGTGGATGAATGCTTTGGACAATATTTCGGTCCTAAGCGCTATGGACCGAAGTTTTTCTCTCACATTTCTCAAAGTTTTCACACAATTCAAAACGAGACTAGCAACATAAATACAAATTTAAGAAAATGAAAATAGGTTGGAGACTTAAATTGGTGAACAGTAGCAGTTTTTTGAGAAAATGAAAATGGGTTGTAGATGGTCTAAGTGACTCATTTTCCATGCTAAATTTAAAAGGCAGTTACTCACAAGTGTCTAGTTCATGTATAAAGAGTCGGATACGAAATCCACCTTCTCTCCTTGTTAAACAAACCCTACCTCGAGCTACAAAATGAATTTGCCTATTTTCATCCAAAGTTCACCAAATAATACTTCTAATAATCTTCTAAAGTTGCTTTGTCACATTCGAGATAATAAAGGGCGAGGGTCAGAACACTGTAAGGTTAGAGAGAATGTTGTTGACTATAGAAAAGCTCCACAAACACTTTCTCTTCCATCCAGTAAGACTTCTATAAAGTGAAGCACTAAAGGGAAGCATAGTGGGTGAACAGAAATATGTGTATCATGAGGAAGACTAAACTCTTGTCAAGGGCAATATCTCAACCATTTAGGTATACGGACTCTCCATCTTTACTAGTCCAATTAGCGTGGAAAAGCTACTGAAGAAAATACTGAAAAGGTCTATGCAAGGGTTTATTTATTAAAGAAACTTAAGCTTGGGAAAATGCACCTAGAGATGAGGAACTAAACATTTTGAATAGTCATAGGTTCTAACACACATGATTCTTAACGGTGGAGTTTGTCTTGCAAGGCCAGTACACAATGAAGTGCTTTACTAGGCTTGAGAGTTAAAATAGATTTAGGTACAATGTGGGGACGAGCAGATTCCCATTCAAGTCTTGGGAACCACCAAAACACTTGAAGGTCAAATTCTGAACATGCTGCTTTCTCAATGACAAGATACAGACAAAAAACCACCTTAGTTCGAGAGGTATGTACCTAGTGCTTGATTGGGCAATGTGCAGAGTGATGTGTAATTTTAATGGTTTCAAACTCGCCATCAACACTTATATTATTAACAAATCAAGTTAGTAAACAATTTCTTTCCCATGAGCTAGTTTGTTTAAACCCTATGCTAATGCTGTAATGAAAGTACAAAGAGAATTTACTCTGATCATAAGCAGTAACGAACAAGTATCACTGATTATGAGAACATGATAATTTATTAATTGGAGATATCACATATGTAACAGTTTCTCTCCCATGAGCTAGTTGCTTAAACCATATGCTAATGCTGTAATGAAAGTGCAAAGAGAATTTACTCTGATCGTAAGCAGTAACGAACAAGTATCACTGATTATGAGAACATGATAATTTATTAATTGGAGATATCACATATGTAACAGAAAATTAAATCCATCAAAATTTTACGTATGAATGCTCAAATTTGTATCGTCTAACTCTATGCGAGGAGATATATCAACCAAGTAAAATTCAATATGTCATGAAGTTGCGATGTTTGGGCATCATAAACATTCCAGTATCACTCTATGGTCATTTTTTTTTTATTCTTTTGAATCGTGCTTATTATGATATAACTTACACATATATAGTTCAAGAAGCAGAGCAACAAAGATACTAATGGACAATAATCCAAGTTCAAAGAATAACTCAGGTTCTAGAAGAAATGTAAATACCTGCAAAGATGCCAACTGTGGTTAAATTAGCAATGGCCATTGTATGATAGATGAAATATTCCGTCAAGAAGTGACCAAAGGCATAGATGAATGATAGGAAGGTCGCAGTGTAAAGTGGCTTGTTGTCAAGGTTGAATGCACAAAGGAAGCAAAGAGTGCAAGTCAGAAATGTCCAAACTCCAAATGTTCTTCCATGAACATCAGTCACTACAAGATTGAAAAATAAAAGGTCTTAGTACAAAATTAACACCACCAATCACATTATCAACAACAACACGTAGCAAACTAAAACTGCTACAATAGACGTCACTAGCATAACATGTTTAGCTAACTTTTCCAATGAATTAGTCCAACACTACTCCAACTCCAACAAGATCTCAATCTCTAGACTTCTTCTTATTAGATTAGTTGTTAAATGGTCCAAATTTTAATTGGTCAGATACGATCTTTGATTTGAGCACTAATTGAAGTGTGAAGAGAGAGACTGGTGGTCGTAGAGAAGACTGCGAGACGGAGAGCCCAAATGTCAAAGAATCCGAACCAAACAGAAGGAAGACGAAGCAAACTAACTAACATTAACCACCATCCTAAAGGTTTCATTCTTCTTAATGTTCTTTGTTTCTCTTTCTCTTTTGATTTGAGTTGAGAATGAAAATTCTATGGTTCCTAAAAGTTCAACGAGAGATTGATTGATCGCTGATGGTTAATACTTTTAAGTACGAAAAGTGATGAAGAACATATGTGCACAAGAATCTGAATCAGAAGACTATTTACAACTGATGACCTGACAGAACCGGTACAACCTCCAAATGGATTATTGTAATTTTTGATGAAGATTAGGCTAAGTATTAAGACTTTAAATAGTATACATCAAGAAGTCCAGCCAAATACACAGAATGCCCAACAAACATGTAAAGGAGAAAGTTCGTCTCAACAGAATCGGATACCTTTAATAAAAAAAAACACAAATCACTGTCATCCAACCCAAAAGAAATCCGGAAATTGGGTATCTAGATTAAATCCCATATAAAATAAAGTTCATGGTATGCCACTATCTTCAATCATTAACTTCAACAACCATATTATCAGTTCAGCTCAAAGTGTTTAATGCACTATATAATTGTATATTTGTATGATGTTATTAATGTTTTATATTATGTTGGTTTCCTCTAATACCCTATTACTAATATTTATGAAATTATCTAAATTATATTCAAAGTCTCTTTTGGTCTTTTTTTTAAGAAAAAAATGATAGACTATTGTATTGAAAGTTTAAAAGACCACTATATATGTATTGTAGATCAGTATATGTAAAACTGAAACAACTAACAAATTTCTACATCACAAGCATTACCTGCATGTATCATGAACATTACTTGAATCTTATGACATTCATGAGTATCGTATAACATGTGTTTGCATTCAAAAGTATCAAACTCAACTGAATTCACCAAAAAACAAAATATTCATGCTAATTTTTTCAAATGAATTAGTTCAACAAGATCTCAATCTTAAGATTTTTTTTTTCTTATTAGATTAGTTGTTAAATTGATCCAAATTTAAATAATTAGTTATATAAGATCTTAAGAATAGATCGATTGAAAATAAAAACACAGAAATAGAGAGATGACTAACTGGGGGTTTTAGAGAAAACGGCGAGACGAAGAGCCCAAATGTCGAAGAATCCGAACCAAACAGAAGCAAGACGAAGCAAACCTACTAACATTAACCACCATCCTAATGGTTTCATTTTCTTCTTCTTTCAATTGTTCTTCCTTCTTTTCTCTTTCTCAAGTCAATGGATTCTAAAGCTCAACGAAGAACAGTAGCAGAACACACGTGCACAAGAACTCAGAAACCTGACTGAAGTATGTGCACCTAAGATAGATACAAACGATTATATAGTAGTGTACATTAAGAAGTCCAGCCCAAAAGATACATTAAAGCCCAGATAATTGTGGTCGTAACTTGTAAATGAGAGAGTTCTTCTCTTAACAGAAACAGACTGTCATTATAAATAAAAATTATACATTAAGAATTCCAGACTGAGGGATATTTTGATTATAATGAAACAAATCTAACAGTTTAATATATGAATTTTTTCGCCGAATGACAGTGCCTTTTTGCAGTTCATTTTTTTGCAGTTTATACAACTTGCATAATTGTATGATGTCATTAATGTTTTATATTATGTCAGTTTCCTCCAATATCCTATTTATACGATCTTATCTGAATTAAACTCGTATATTCAAAGCCTCTTTCTGGAAAAAAAAAAGTACAAAAAAATGACTACCATCGTATTGAAAAGTTTAAAAGACACTACATATGTAATATATGTAAATAAAATTGAAACAACTAACAAATTTCTACAGCATAAGCATTACCTGCATGTAATCAACATGAAAATTACCTGAAGGTTGGTATGAGTATCATATTCAATTACTCATGGTGTGAAAATGTAATACCTCGGTCTAGAAATAATGATAAAAACAGCTTGAATTATGACACAAGTTCAACTACAAAGTTGATCCTCGAAAAGAATCATGGAATTTATGAAATTTAGTTTTTATTTTTCAATCTCCATATCACCATGGGCCATTCTGTGTATATCATCTAATAATTTCATCTTAACAATTATATCACCATGGACCATTCTGTGTATATCAGTACTTCAACCATTTTAGATGTTGAGTTACAATGTCATCAGATCTCCATCTACCCAAAGCAATTTGAGATGACTTTAGGTTTAGGAATAACATCATTACCAAACAATGAAACATATCAAATGGTTGCCGGGGTTAGGATACTTGGGACTTTTCCTGGTATACTTTTCAAACCCGTGTATGGTACAGGCAGGTTTTTGTGTCAACCTGACTAATGGTACAGTGGTACACATTCTAATAGTTAGCTGCCTTTCTCATATTGCTGTATCAGAATGCATTGGACATCTTATATTCTGAGTGAAGGTCATTATGATCGAAGTCCTTGAAGAATCAAGGTCAATGAAATTTTAACGCCGTGACTAAAGTCCCCCGGCTCCGGCCCCTTCACTCTTTGTCAATTCCTTTATGTGGTGGGACAAAATAGGTGCAAGACTACCCTTAGACCAGTACTGCTGTTGTGGGTCAATCTCAGTGTTCCCCTTTGCATTGTCTCGCAAATTGGCTACTTTGAGTCTTTGACGCGAATTGCGCGCAGACTATTTCAACTCAACATTCTATCATTTTGATTATCGATTAATATTGAACAATTTCTTTGAAAGACTTGTGTAGGTCCAATATTTGGGAATTGAAGGGAATGAAATTAGAGTGGCCCTTGCTGAGCTATATCATATCTCATATCTACATTATATTCTACATACCATTGTACAATATTTGGATCGTACGCATTGAACTTTTAATTCAAAATGTACATGTAAAATCTTGCAAATTCAATAGATAAATTTCCATTTCTTGCATTGCACAATAATGGTAATTGGTAATGCTTAAGAATTCCAGTCTTCTAGAGTATACAATTTGAGTCACTGAGAGCATCTCTAATGGGTCTGCTAAAATCCAAATTATAGGAATACCGAAAAAAAGCATTCCCTAACGCGTCGTCTATAATTTTAGCAGCCGGCTATCCACGTAGGATGTGGTGGGCCGGTCTGCTAAAACTTCGTCCAAAATTGAACCAAAGATAGAATTATTGGAATTGCTAAAATAAAATGTTCCACGCTGGTTCAACCAGCGTGGAACTTTTTTTTTATTATTATTTTAATTCCACGCTGGTTCAACCAGCGTGCAAAATTTTTTTTTTTTTTTTTTTTTATTCCACGCAGGTCAAACCGGCGTGGAACCTTTTTTTTTTTTTAATTAATTAAAATTATGATTAATTAGAGATGATTAACATGTTTAATGTTTAATTACCAAATCAACATTTTTTTTTTTTTTTTTTTAATTCCACGCAGGTCAAACCGGCGTGGAACCTTTTTTTTTTTTTTTAATTAATTAAAATTATGATTAATTAGAGATGATTAACATGTTTAATGTTTAATTACCAAATTAACATGTTTAATGTTTAATTACCAGCGTGGAAGATAAAAATTTGGCAAAAAAAATAGGAAACGCGTTAGGGATACCCCTGATATAGGTATGGAAGACCTGCTAAAAAAAGCGATAGAAAAGGAGGTGTCACCGACGTGGAGGCTAAATCGTCCCATGTGTAGGCTAAATATGGCAGACCCATTAGAGATGCTCTGAGAGAAACAAGAACTTATTCAATCCCAACAGCTGAAGACTGATATAAAACCATAATAACCGAAATAAAGTTATTTGACTCGCTCTTAGACAATGCTTGCGTCTTTATTTATTATATTGTAGTTTTCTCCCATAACTCATCTACACTCATACAAATTAGCATAATAGCATCAAAGTTTTCCTCCACTGAAAAACCTGAAAAAATCCCAATATTTAAGTTCATCCCTAAGTACTGTATTTTAATATCATAAAAATTACATGGGACATGAATATTGCTTCAAGCTAGTGAACTTGTGCCACATGAATTTTATTTCCAAAGTGTTGTCACGTAATACAACCAAACACAATTAGCATAAGAAAACTTTAAAATTCAGTTGTAAGGTTCAGATTAAATTCACTAAGTAGATTTGATATCTAGCTTCACTTTCAAATCATCCAAAAAGATCCCTAAATTTTTACCATTGACCATCAACTTGTGCACCTGGTAAGAAAGTATGTGAAGCATTTTGGAAGTTGATTATTGCAATGTTTTCTCTATGATTCTATTCCACATTTCCACCAAAAGCATTTCCACATAAAACTTTTCAAAACTGTATAGTATATGAATGTGTATGTAAACCTAACTTAGTGCTATAGATTCCAACTTTCAAAATAGTTTGCTATATGTAATGCATTGGACATATTCAAATATGAGTGAAGGTCGTTGAATTGTATTGTTCAGATTCTTTTGGTAGGTAAAGTTCCATGAAATTTAAATCCCGTGAAAGAAGTACCCCGACCCCTACTTCACTCTTATTCACTACCTTTTTGCGGTGGGACACTTAATAAGTTAATAGGTGCAAGACCCTTAAGATTGGTGCTACGGTGGGTCATGTGTTGTTCCCCTTTGCAGTTTTGTATTGTCCTGCAAATTGGCAACTTTGTCGCGAATTGCAGACTTTTCAACACAACATTTGATCATACTGATGAACCCAAATTTGATCGATACATTACTAGGTTAATCTATTGGCCATGATTTTGGAAGCACATTTCTTTTTGTTCTGTTCTTCCTCAGATGTTAGTGCTTTAATTAACATAGAACATATTGAACGTGAAGATGGAATATGACAGTGAGTATGACTCTAGGCCCCCACCAACGGCAACGGTCACGTCTCAGGTCACCTCTCAACGGAACTGACTGAAGGTCCAGTGTATATTTTAGCAAGCAAGTAGTAGATGTGTAGCTCTCATTAACCCTATCTCTAATGTAGACGTTTCAGAGCATCTCCAATGCTAGTCTAAATTCTTAAGTTTACACAAAAACAACTAAAAATCATCTTCAATGGTAGCCTAAATTTTAGAAAAGTTTAAATTCAGACTACAGTTTTGCCTAAATTTAGTCCAGCTCTTCGGTCTAAATTTCACAATGTGGCGAAATTGGTAACATCGCGCAGAATTGACAACTTCGTGCGGAATTGATAACATCACGCGAAGTTAGTAATCTCGCTTCATCAGCGCACTAATTTCGGCCAAAACTTGCCGGTTGTTTTGATTTCAAGTGTGTTTTCTGTGTATTTTTTTATTTCAAGTGTGTTGTTTGAGTTTTTTTTTTATTAATAAAATTTAAGTGATATAAAATAAAATTGCATTGCATTTTGCATTGTATGATTAATATAAAATAAAATTGTATTTAATGATCGATAAAATAAAGTGATCAATAAAATAAAATGGTCAATATATAAAAGTTTTACAAAATCCAATACGCATAAATGTATCTATGATCTCCCCCTGCTTCCGCTCCTTCTAGATCACCTCCCTCTACTCCCCTCTTCGAGCTCTGTCTCCGAGGTGGTGGGGGTGCAACAGCATCCTCAAACCTCATTTTCAACTTGTGGATTTGTGTTTAAAAGTATTTTCACTTGTTCATTGAAATTTTCTTTATCAAATTGTTGTTCTTGAGAGTTTAGAACATCTAAATGAAACCGGCACGAAGTGGTTTGACATCAATTTTGTGACAAAGTGTCCTTGGTTATTTCGCCTTGAGTTCATTGTTAAGAAAACCTGGTTGTACGCGCGTCGTTCCGTGTCCTTGTCTTCGCGTAGTATGTCACAAGTATGGTGTTTGGTTCAGGACGTACGTACTGCTTAAGGACGTACGTACGTATGGTATGTCAGCAAGATAATTTGTGGTCTGGACGTACGTACCTTGTTAGGACGTTCGTACGTCCAAGTAGGCAGCAGCTCGTTTCGTGTGGAAGACGTACGAACGTCATATCGACGTACGTACGTCCAAAGTGGGTTTTCACTATTTCGGCCCATTTTCCTAGGTTTTCAACCCTAAGTATAAATAGGGTTTCTCTTCCAAAGAAGAAGTTAGTTCTTTGGCCGTCCATTGTTCTTCTTGTTCTTGAGTTTTGGTTTAGGTTTTGGTGTTGAAAGTGTTTGTGGTCATTGAACTCAATTCCCTTCCTTCCTCCTTTTCTCAATTCATAAATTTGTGATCTTCCAAGTTTTATTGTGAATTCGGCTTCGAGTCTTCTTGTGTGTTCATCAAGAAGTCGGGTGTCTTGTGCGTACATCAATGTGCTCTGGTGAAGTCAAGGTGTTAGAGATAACCGGGAGTATCAACTCGCAGTGAGTGCAGGTAGTTGATAGGTTTGTACATCTCTTTTCATCTAGTGGATTATTTGTTGTCACGAGGACAACCGTGGACGTTTCCCTCATTGGGTTTTACCACGTTAAAAATTCCTGCGTGTTATTTACTTTCTGCTTATCGTTTGTTTTGTTTTTGAATATTAAACTGTGAGATTAGCACTATCTGTGTTTTTCAATTGGTATCAGTCGCTGGGGGCTGGTTAAGGAGCGTAAAGGCTCACGCTAACGATCAATAGTGCTATGAGTTACTCTGGTAAGACACATGTCTCGGTTGTTGCTCGATTGTCTGATGAACAATCAACTGCTAGTAAAGAATGCTCTAGTGACTGTGACAGGGATTTGATTCTGGTTGACAATAATGATTGGGCTACCCTATATCGGTTATCCAGAAAGGAATGTCTAAGGTTGGAGGCACAAAATAGTATTCTTCAGGATAGACTTGACTTACTCTCTTCTAGTTCCTTATCTATGTCAATCCTGGATAGGGAACCTGAATCTTGGCAGGTTGCTAAGGTGGCCTTATTGGGTAATCTTGCTGCTCTTGAGCACGACAAGGTCGAATGGGAAGCCCGGTGTAATATTTTGTCCACTGAACTAGACGAGGTCAAACAGGAACTGATTCGTTTTCAGTCGTTCGAAAATTGCAATGGGTTGTCATCTTCTGAACTACCTCCACTGTTGCCCCATCCTCCTACCAAAAAGTCCGACATTCGTCACTCGGTGGACACGGTTGGCATTCGGCGTAAATGGACACCGTTTAGGCGTGCTCCGCCTCAGGGAAGAAAACGTCAAATGCCTTGCTCACTATACGGACAGTTTGGACATTGGGCCTCGCAGTGTGTTGTGGCTGCTCATGTTCCACAACCATGGAAGCTGTTTTCACAGCCGTCGTATTTTTATCCATCTTATCCATATGCCTCTTACTCTTCTCCTTGTAACTTTGCAGGAAATGTTTCAAATGTGGCGATTACTGCCCTTCATGTCTCAAGCTCGGATAGTGAGTGGTTACTTGACAGTGGTGCTTCGAAACATATGTCAGGTAATGCCAAACTTTTCTCCTCCGTTACTGCTATAGATGGTGGAAGTGTTACTTTTGGTAATGGTAAGCGCTCTCCTGTGATTGGTAAGGGATTTGTTGCTGGTATTGGTTTATCTTCGAATGATGTTTGTTTGTTAGTTGATGGATTGCGTGTTAATTTGATCAGTATTAGCCAACTGTGTGATACTGACCATACTGTTAATTTTTCTAAAAATATATGTACTGTGTTTGATAGTTCGGGTAAGTGTATCATGACAGGTAAACGAACATTGGATAATTGCTATGCCATTCAGCCTGTTGCATCTGGCATAAACTGCTTACCTAGCAAACTAAATGAGGGTCTGTTGTGGCATCAACGACTAGGTCATGTCAACTTTGAACACCTGGACAATCTAACTCGGAATGAATATATCAAGGGAGTTCCTAGACTTGGAAGAAATCGTGACACTGTGTGTGGTGGGTGTCAACTAGGTAAACAGATACGCAGTCCACATTCCAAGAAAAAGTCCATAACCACATCCTCTCCTTTAGAACTCATACACATGGATCTGATGGGTCCTACTCGTACTCCTAGCTTAGGAGGCAAACGATACATCTTGGTTATGGTTGATGATTACACTCGCTTTACCTGGGTATCATTCTTGCGTGAAAAATCTGATGCGTTTCTTGAGTTTCAGGGGATATGTCTTCGTATTCAGAATGAGAAAGATACTCAAATTAAACATGTCAGAAGCGACAGAGGGGGTGAGTTCACAGACACATGTGTGATTTAGTATTGCATTGCAAATGGTACGTGGCAAGAATTTTCGGCCCCATACACTCCGCAACAAAACGGAGTCGCTGAAAGGAAAAACCGTGTTATTCAGGAAATGGCTCGTGCTATGTTGCATGCAAAGGATGTTCCTACCAAGTTCTGGGCGGAAGCGGTTCATACTGCTTGTTACATAATGAACCGTGTATATCTGAGATTTGGTACTACACAAACTGCTTATGAGCTATGGCAGTAAGAAACCGAATCTCAAATATATGCGAGTTTTTGGCAGTGTTTGCTATGTGTGCAAGGACAGACAAAGTCTGTCCAAGTTTGATAGTCGAGGTGATGTTGCTCTTTTACTTGGTTATTCCTCTAATAGTCGGGCCTTTCGAGTATTTAACTACACCACTCGCAAGGTCATGGAATCCTTTAATGTTGTTGTTGATGACACTATTACATCTGACTCTTCTGTTTCCACTGGTACACAGGATGTCACAGTTCTCTCACCCGTGTCAGACTCGGTTGACATGTCTCCCATGTCGTTATCATCACCTGATAATGGCAATGATGGTATTAAACCTTCTGTTGTTGCAGAGGACTTGCCTGGTAGGACCGGTGTTGTGCCCACATCGGATGATGTAGTTCCATCACCAGGGGTGATTGATGTGTCTCCAGATCTCTCCACTGTCCCTGCTGAACCTGAAGGAGTGTTTAATCAAGCATCACCTCGTGTTAAACAACATTACTCCTTAGGGGATATCATTGGGGATATTAATGATCAGCGTCTGACTCGTCGGAGGGCCAAGGAGACAAATTGTGTTAACTATGTTTGTTATCTCTCTTCTCTTGAACCTAAAAATGTTACTGATGCTCTTACTCATGATGATTGGCTAGTTGCTATGCAGGAAGAACTCGGTCAGTTTAAGCGTAGTGATGTCTGGACGTTAGTTCCTAGACCTACTCACACTAATGTGGTTGGCACCAAGTGGATCTTTAAAAACAAATTGGATGAGTTTGGGCAGATTGTGCGCAACAAGGCAAGGCTTGTAGCTCAGGGCTATAGTCAGATTGAAGGTATTGACTACGGAGAGACTTTTGCTCCTGTGGCTAGGTTGGAATCTGTCAGGCTTCTTCTTGCTATGGCATGCCACTTGAATTTCAAGTTGTACCAAATGGATGTCAAAAGTGCGTTTCTCAATGGTATTCTCAATGAGGAGGTCTATGTTGAACAACCTAAGGGGTTTGTGGATCACACTTTTTCGAATCATGTCTTCAAATTGCAAAAAGCACTGTATGGGTTAAAACAGGCTCCTCGAGCTTGGTATGAACGTCTGACTTCCTTCTTACTAGGGAAAGGATTTGTTCGTGGCAGTGTTGATCGGACTCTGTTTATACTGAGAAAGAATAATGATGTTCTTCTCGCCCAAGTCTATGTGGATGATATAGTGTTTGGATCGACGTGCCCAAGTCTTTCTGAATCTTTTTCTCGGTTAATGAGTTCTGAATTTGAAATGAGCTTAATGGGAGAACTAAATTTCTTTCTTGGCTTGCAGGTAAAGCAGTTTGATCATGGAGCTTTCATTTCTCAAACAAAGTATGCTAAAGAACTGGTTAAAAAGTTCGGTTTCGGCACTTCAAGTGGTCAAGATACTCCCATGGGTGAGAGGGTACGTCTTGGTAAGGATGTTATGGGTAAGTCTGTTGATACTCGTGAATATCAGAGTATGATTGGTAGTCTCTTGTATCTCACTGCTAGTCGTCCAGATATTTCTTATAGTGTTGGGGTATGTGCAAGGTTTCAGGCTAACCCTAAGGAATCTCATCTCACTGCTGTTAAGCGTATTATTCGGTATGTTGCTAGCACACTTGACTACGGTTTATAGTTCACCAGAGATACAAATAGTGTTGTGGCAGGTTATTGTGATGCTGATTGGGGTGGTAATCTTGATGATCGTCATAGTACCAGTGGTGGTTGTTTCTATGTTGGGAATAATCTTGTTTCCTGGCATAGCAAGAAACAATCATCTGTATCCATCTCCTCGTGTGAGGCTGAGTATATAGCTGCAGCTAGTGCATGTACACAACTTCTGTGGATGCGTCAGATGCTTCGGGACTATGGCATTCAACAGCAGGCGATGGACTTGTTCTGTGATAACACCAGTACCATTAGCATCTCCAAAAATCTTGTTCAACACTCACGCACAAAGCATATCGACATTCGTCACCATTTCCTTCGTGAGGCGGTCGAAAAGGGTGATATAGCAATGGAGTTCATTCCTACTGAACATCAACTAGCGGATATTCTTACAAAACCTCTTGATGCAGCCCGCTTCCATTCCTTGCGTAAGTCTATTGGGGTTGTATCTCTTCCCTAATTGTTTTGGTACTTTCTTTTTCTCTCTGTTCTTATATCACTGGTTATGTCTGTTCTTGTCATTATGGTTGGGTGTGTTGGTTCTTTCTTAATCAGTTGAGGGCAAAGGTAATTTTTCTGAGGATGGATCGCTCAATAGTCATGAGCTTCTTTTTGTTGGTATTGAGGACATACTACCTTCTTTATTGTGTGGATTCCATTTTACAGATTTTTCTAGTTTGGCATCTTCAACTGTGGTTCTCTGTTATGTATAGTTGTAGGGTTACATCATACTCTCTTCGTCTTGGTAGTTGTTACATGATGCATTTCCATGTAGTTGGATTGTCATTTTGAATACCTGTGCATCTCCAGTCTTATATGATTTTCCTTCATGGTCATCGTCTTCTTTTGTTTTTATATACCTCTTGTAAGTGGTCAATGACTCACAAAATCCCCAGCCATTTGAATGTCTTGAGAGCATACTCATTTGGCTAAGAACCCGTTGGGGCTGTGAGGGTCATGCTCTGACGGATGCACTCAGGAGATGTTAGTTCTTGTGTTGCACGTTACCATGGTATTGCCCTTCTTGAGTGTGTTTTGCCGAAAAGATGTAGGCTACACCCTACCCTCGTGTTCTGGTAAAAGATGGAGATATTTTATACTCCCACACGGGAATGGCATTTGTTTCAAATGGTTTTAAAAAAAAAAAAAAAAAAAAAAAAAAAAAAAATGGTAAGTGACTTCCACACTTGTCTAGTTGAAAGACAAGAAGAAAAACAAAGTTTTGTGTTTCCTTGATTTTGTTGTGATACGGTTCACTTTCACATTGGTCTCGTTGCAAGTGACTTTCAATATATTCAATGATCATGCTTTAGGCTGTTTCCGGGGGTTGGTATAGGTTCATCAGGTTCTTCTGAATGTTTGTATTATTCTAGTAACTACCATGGCTTGGTGTATGATGTAGTTCTTCCCTTTTGCATTTCCTTGTGGTTGAGGTTTGTTTAAATTGTATTCTGCTATAATTGGAATCCTTACAATAAGTAGAAATGGTTTCCTTGTGATGTCTCTCAATATTTGTTTTGGGGTGTTATTCGGTTTGTTTTCTGGCTGTTAGGGTGGTTCCTCATTGTTTTTTTTTTTTAAAAAAAAAAAAAAAAAAAAAGGGAGTACGAACGTTGTTATGACGTTCGTATGTTGAGTTGGTCAAACCTTTCTCTAACGTACAAACGTCTCTAGAACGTACGAACGTGTATTCTGACAGATGTTTTTTTTTTTTTTTTGGTCCAAACGTACGAACATCAATAGAACGTACGTACGTTCCTGTTACAGACTCGACCCATATGTACCTTTTAAGCTTATATGTTTAACAGGTTTTGGCCCATCTGTTACATTCAAAGCATGCCCCCTTCTTCCCTCTCGCACGAACATAAGGAATTTTTCTTGCTCTTCCCTTTCCTTTCTCTCTAATTGGTTTTTGTCGACCTTATTCGTGTTCTTCTTCTCTTCAATTGTTGCTGTTCTTCCATAGTTGTTCTTGTTCTGGTTTATTCTCTGTATTTCTTTTCTTACCATTACTCTTTTACTATCTAGTTTTTGTTTCTATACTTAGATGTTGAGCTGTTATTGGATATTGCTATTTTAATATCAGTTCTAGTTATTTTCTGTTTTGCAGTAAATTTCTGCTAATTAGGTAATGGACCTCCCTAATCGGGCCCAAGTTAGGTTTATTTGTTTTTGTTTTCTATATATATGGGAGTCTTCTATTCTCTTACTCCTATTGTGTCTTCTTACCTCTTTCTAGTTCTCTCTTTGTTCTTCAGAATTATTCAATGGCAGAATATGAACTTCATGGGGTTTTTGTTCCGGCTGTTGGGTATGTGTCGTTTATGATGATGGAGTACAAAAACAATGCAAAGGTTTGTCGTTTATGTCGTGTTCCCCATGGGTATGACTATATTCATCCACCTTACCTTCATCCATGCATGGTTCATGTCAATCATTGGGAGAGACTACCGGGACATCTTCAAAATCACATCTTGGAGTTGGTTGGATACCCGAAGGTTCCAGGACTTGCAGCTCCTCTTACCGACTGTGGCTTGGCCAGCAGAATTGAGGAGTTATTTTGTACGAGTGATGATGATCATGTGATAGCTCGGTGGAATAGACCTTCGGCTCGTGCGAAAGCTTTATGTCCTGTCTTAAGCTTTATGTTCATGTGATAGCTCAGTGGAATAGATCTTCCGGCTCTGGGTCATTGGGAGCGAGTTTTTCAAATTCGTTAACTTCAGCTTTATCTTTTGTCGTGTTGTCTCTTATGTTTTATGGATTCCTATGTTTGGTTATTAGTTGATTTCATGAACTTTTAACAGTTGGGATAGGTTTATCTTTTTATCTGTTTTGTCTTCATTGTTTGGTAATGATTTCTTTTCTTGGTTATTTATTTAGTTTGGTTATTTATCGTTCCTCTTGTTGATTGGTTATTTTGTTCACTTGTTGTGACAAAAAGGGGGAGATTTATGACTCTAATTCCTAACAATCGTCTCTTTGTTGTTAGGGCATTCTTGGGTCATGTTTCAGGTATGCTACATGTATGGGGGAGTGAACGTGTTGATGTTTTAGGCGGTATACAGCTATGGGGGAGCTCGAGTGTCAAAATTTTGGAGCTCATGAAGTATGGGGGAGTTGCTCGAAGGAGCTTCTGTTGATTCCTCGATTGCTTTGAAAATTCTTAGTTGCTTCCGTTCGGTCTCTGATGGTTAAAGCGTCTTGCTCAAGTTGGATAACAAGAATTGGTGACTCGGTATGTGTTTTACTTTGAGTGATTTTGTAGGCATGTTTTATAAATGCCATGGTTTGGGTTTGTAAGCACGTTTTATAAGTGCTATTAGAGTCATAGGTTTTTGTCACAAAATCAATGTCAAAGGGGGAGATTGAAACCGGCATGAAGTGGTTTGACATCAATTTTGTGACAAAGTGTCCTTGGTTATTTCGCCTTGAGTTCATTGTTAAGAAAACCTGGTTGTACGCGCGTCGTTCCGTGTCCTTGTCTTCGCGTAGTATGTCACAAGTATGGTGTTTGGTTCAGGACGTACGTACTGCTTAAGGACGTACGTACGTATGGTATGTCAGCAAGATAATTTGTGGTCTGGACGTACGTACCTTGTTAGGACGTTCGTACGTCCAAGTAGGCAGCAGCTCGTTTCGTGTGGAAGACGTACGAACGTCATATCGACGTACGTACGTCCAAAGTGGGTTTTCACTATTTCGGCCCATTTTCCTAGGTTTTCAACCCTAAGTATAAATAGGGTTTCTCTTCCAAAGAAGAAGTTAGTTCTTTGGCCGTCCATTGTTCTTCTTGTTCTTGAGTTTTGGTTTAGGTTTTGGTGTTGAAAGTGTTTGTGGTCATTGAACTCAATTCCCTTCCTTCCTCCTTTTCTCAATTCATAAATTTGTGATCTTCCAAGTTTTATTGTGAATTCGGCTTCGAGTCTTCTTGTGTGTTCATCAAGAAGTCGGGTGTCTTGTGCGTACATCAAGGTGCTCTAGTGAAGTCAAGGTGTTAGAGATAACCGGGAGTATCAACTCGCAGTGAGTGCAGGTAGTTGATAGGTTTGTACATCTCTTTTCATCTAGTGGATTATTTGTTGTCACGAGGACAACCGTGGACGTTTCCCTCATTGGGTTTTACCACGTTAAAAATTCCTGCGTGTTATTTACTTTCTGCTTATCGTTTGTTTTGTTTTTGAATATTAAACTGTGAGATTAGCACTATCTGTGTTTTTCACTAAATGCTCGAAATTGAGGTTAAAGGAATCGAAATTTAGGGCAAAAAAAAGGTCGAAATTGAAGTTGTGAAGCACTCAAAATCAAAGAATGGCGGCCGAAAAATGCAGTGAACATCGCGCGAAGTTATCAACGTCGCGTCTTTAGTATTTTCTTTACGCCAGCAATGAAGATCGATGCCTCTGTAAACCTTGGTTTAAATCCTGAAAAACTGCTTACGTGGCAGCTTAACTTTAGGCTAACATTGGAGATGCTCTATATTGAAATTGAATGCTCCACTCCACTTTTAGAAATGTTGATTCCAATCTTTGTTCCCATATGCTTGTGTTCATTACAATTGTGATAGATTTGACTTATGCCTAGAACTGGAATGGAAATAGAAGTGGAGCAAAAAGTGATAAAGGATAGTATTAGGTTTAGGCATTTAGGGTAACTTGGTTACTCATAACTCATAAGCAATCCTTTGTAGAAAGGTAGACACTTTTGAGCAATGTTGATAAATAATAATCTATTTTAGTCTTTTTCATGTTCAACTGTATTAAGGTTTCATTAGCTGGTACAGTATAAAGTTTTCGTAAGAAACTATTATAGATTACATGAGTAATTTTTCTTAACTACCCTAAAGTATGTTTTGTCAATTTAATGAGTGATAATAATATTTTGTTAACTTAGAAACTTAACACTATAATTTCATATGGCTCATTATCAAATTAAGATCATCATATATTTGAACAAATAATTTGTGTACATAGCATAGCAGCTCTTAAACTGAAAGCAATGCGCCCACATCTATCAATGGCATGCTCATAATAGTACACATGCTCTCAGGGAGTCAGGGATGTCCAACGCTTAACGAACACCATAGCTTGCTCTTATTCGGACATACTGCCTGTTAAGTACAGTAATCCAATACTCACAAACCACAAGCTTATCAAGGAGAGGAAAGCTAAGTACTTAACCTCTATAGGAACCTTACAGAAGACATCCTAAAGTTACCAAGGTTAAGAAAAATGAGATAGTAAGTGATGTACAGTTTAACAGCCAAACACTACTAGGAAGGAGACTTCACTATGAAGTATCAACCTGTATGACTGCCAAAAAAGAAATTGAATTTACAACTTGGATACAACAAACTAATGGCCAATCATAAATGATAAACAGATATGCTAAGTATTTATGAAACAACAGTTCAATCCACATGCTACCAATATAGCCTGATGTTGAAGTTTAGACTCCACTCAAGATTTTGATATCCAAAAGGGACCACAAAAATACCAACTTTCGCTTTTATTTTGCTTATACAAATGGCCCATCTGAAGCTTTTGCTAGCAATTAAGCCAACTTGTAGTACCAGTACCAGCACCAGCACCAGCAAGGCAAAGATAACAGTCCTGCATATGCCTAACTGTTTCATCACTATCAAAATCTATTTGTTTCCCCCTCTCCTTTAACATGTACAGTAAAATCTTGGTATAACTACCATATTGCATTATTTGGAAACATTACCCCTGTAAGATGATAGTAACCTAATCTTTACCCATAAAAAGTAACTGATCATGTGATTTCACCAGCTCAATATCTCCAAAAAAGAAGTCTTTGAAAATTGCTGATTAATTTCCACAATTTTGATTATTTCTGCATTATAGTATAGATTAAGCTAAGAGGGTCAAAGAGATAAGATATAAAAAGGTTCTAATCTATCTGTTACAGATTGATAATTGTGATTAAAAGAGTATTAATACAAAAACTTTTTGATGATAATAAAGTAAGATAATACAATACTGGAGCATACGTATGTCATTGCGTAGTTAGAGCAAAAAAGCACGAAATATACCAAAAAGTGAAACACAGGACAGAAGTAGAAATGCAGCAATATATGAGGAACACGTTCTTCCACAGTCCACAAGTTTTTTGCCACACTAGACTAGTTAACACTTAACAGTTTCTAGCAATATAATAACGCCAACAACGCTGGAACAAAGATAATCCTAATCAGCCACACGTGATATATGGACCATTTTTCAAAATAAAGAAATCAGCTTTACAGCTATCAACCATTATTAATTATATTTATAATCTTTAAAAATAAATCTAATCTTAATCAAGCAATGACGTGCTTCCACACCAAGGTTAACAACCAAACTCCAACCAACATTTTAATACTGTACTACTAGTACTAACTATCTTTTAACTATTAATTCACGCCATTCCATATAAGCAAAGGTAGAGAGAGAGAGATGATGATAGGTTCTCTTATTTGACCCCATCCATCTAATCCACCACACCCAACAACAACCAAAGCACTCCAATAATAATTAACAACAAATCTCCTTAATTCCAGCTAATAATTGATAATGACACCCAAAAGGTTTATATTATCACTAAAGAAAAAGAAAATTACACAAGTCTTCAAACACAAAATAAGCGTGCTATGATGTCTTGTAGTTCTTAGAAAAATTTTCCACTCTTCTTCTTGCAACTGTACAACTTTACATTGAAAAGAAAAATCAAACTCTCTCTAACCAAGTTAGTTAGCTAACTCTACTACTAATCAAAATCAAAACACAAATCAAACTCACTCAAGTCGACGAAACGGCTAACAAAAAACAAAACCCATCGTCAAAACCAACCAACTCAAACCCAAAAGATAAAAGAAAAAAAAAAAAAAATGTTAACTACCAAAAGGGAAAATGACAAAAGAAACACCAAATCAGCCAAACATATCTTGTTGTTGACAAAGCTCTTTTCGAAGCTTACTTGAGAATAGCCTGCAAGCATCCATACTAAGGTCCATAGCTGCAGCTAGAGCCACAAATGCAGCTGCATCTTCCGTGCAACTCACATGCTGCACACTAACTTCCACTACAGGTTTACTGCACTTTCCCTCTCCTTCAACTGTCGATGACATCACAAATCCTCTGTACAAACAATGTGGCCATAATCCATAACCATAATCACCACTACCTCTTGGACTACATCCCGGTGAACATGATACCGGTGTCGATCTTCCTCCTCCGTTGCCATTGCTAGTACCATTATTGCTACCATTGACGTGATTGTGATTGTGATTGTGATTGTGATTGTTATTATTATTCCCATTGCTGTTACTGGTAGAACTTCCATCAATCATGAATTTACCCCCTTTATTAGTACCAAGTGTTGATTCAGCAAGTAAAATTCCTGTAGAACTAGTTCCAGTCTCAAGAACAAGTTCGAATCGATACCCAAGTCCATCACTACTACCTCGTTCTCTCCACGCTTCAAGACGACCCCATGGTTTCCAAGTCCCATCACCAGGACGAAGAATAAGCCAAGCTCCTGGATTAGATCGACTGACACGATCTGAACCAGGTGAAGCAACAAAAGGAGTAACCATTGACGCAGCTGCAACAGGTGAACCAGAAAGATCATGAACAGTTATAGACCATCCTTTTCTTTCCTTCCCTGGTCTTTCTCTTTCACTTCCCAAAGAACTTAACCAACTTCTAGAACTGCTTACTTCCGATTGAGTTGCTCTGGAATAATTAAAAGTACACCAAATTTAATACTTCACAATTTATGTTCAACTTTAATAAAAATTGAAAAAATTCTTCTAATCAAACACTTTTGACTCTTTAATTCGTTAATTAAACCTTTAATCTTCCTTGTTCAAAACGAATTCAAAAGTTTTATCTTTTCCGTACACATTAAAAGCTAGAAATCAAACTTTACTACTGTTTAGTTTTAATTATTAGAAACAGTTTCAAGCAACTCTCTTATCTTCCTAATTACTCTTGTCTAAATCACTAATTAAAGCAAAATTAAACAAAAAGTAAGGAAAACTGACCTAGATCGTTGATTATTCCGGTCACCAGAGTTTCTGAAACTGAACTTGCAAGTGAAAACAGGTTGACGAATATTTCCTTGAATTTGAAAAACTTGAGGACTACATTCAGGTTCACCATCAAATTGAAAAACAAATCTCGGATCAGGTTCAGCTCTAACATTCAAATGCATCTGAGTAGTAGTAGAAGTGGTAGTTGTTCCTTTAATGGAAAAACCAGAAGAAGAAGAAGAATCTTTACCAACAGAAATCCAACCATTATGAAACACAGATGATTTCATTTCAGTTCCATTTAGATCTAAAGGAACAGAAACTCTACCAAGTAATCTACCTGAATTAACACCACAAGTAGTACCTCTTCTACCTGTATAAATCGAAATTTTCAAACAAGGTTTACTTCCAAATAATGATTTAGCAGCAAGTTTATCTAAATCAGCTTTACTTAAGTGAAAAGTAGCTGCTAATGTTTGAATTTGATGTTGTTGTTGAGAATTGGTATCAAGAGGAAATTGAGTTTCTGGTGGAATTAATGGAACTGTTGCTGTTTGTTGTGGAAAATACTTCAATCTAATCTTACAAAAACATGGTGAACTTGATGGATGTACACCTGAACGTGCTGGTTTTGATGCTACTGGAATTTTTAAAGCTAAATTTCCAATTAGAATTCGAACAAACGGACATGGATCCATTATTCTTAGGGTTTTGAGGTTTGAAGAACTTTGAACAAGCTACCTAGCTAGCTTTCTTCTTTCCTTCGATCTTGGAGAAGATAGAAGAAAGAAGTAGTAGTAGTTAAGAAGAAGAAGAAGAAGAAGAAGAAGAAGAAATAGAAAGAAGATGAGTTGTTATTGTTGCTAACGTGAACCAGGCTGGAGAAAGAGAAGAATAATCCATAAGAAAGCGTGCTGTGAAGGAAGAAGAGTTGGAGAAAGCTTTGAGCTTATGCTGAGCTGGTGCGCAATGCGCACGTACAACAAAACAAATTCTCTCTCTTTCTCTCTAGCCTATATTTTTCTGCTAGTTCTTCGCTTTTGATTACTCTTTCTTTTCTCTTCTCTTCTCTCCTTCTTCTTGCTGTCTTGTGGGTCAGATGTGGTTTTCCTTCTTTGTTAAAGAAAATATATAAATAATTTTTTTATTTATTTTTTCTCTTCGTTATCTATCTATTCTTCTATCAAATAGCTGTAGAGGAAGAGGAAAGAGAAAGAGAAGGCATTAATTGTTCATCACTAGTTGGGTTGGGCTACAGCTGTTAACAGGCTGTCGTCTTTCGTCAGACGGAGCTGAAGAAGATCTCTTATTTCTTTCTTAAGTTTTTATTATTATTATTATTATTATATTATTGTGTGCTGTTTGAGTTTATGATTCTATGGATTCCTTCACTACCAAACTATTGTTACTTCTTTTTGTTTATAAATGACATTTGGCAATTTTATATTGGGTATTATGACATTTTGGTTATGGATATTTTGAGAGAATCTTGTAAAATTTTTAGATTTTTATGGAAAATAGAAACATTGGTTTCTTTTAGATATTTAAGTGCCAATTGGCATTTTTGAATCACTAAAAATCCTCTCTTTTTCTTTCTTAAAAAAAAAAAAAAAAAAAATTTCTCTTCAATGAAAAAAAGGGAACACCACAATATACAAAACCTAAAAGAAAAAAGAAAATTATACTATGGAACATTAAAAAAATTCAAGAAGGAGCTGGAAGGTAGGAGTAAGACTAAATTTGCGCATATTGTGGTCGAAAATTTTGCATATTTTTCATTTTTGTTGTTGTTGTGGAGTTTAATAATAATTAATTTTTTATCATCATGTATATCAACAAACAAAGGACATTTATATGACAAGAAATTAAAGATTGACGTTTTAGAATGTTTTCTTCTTAGCTTAGCTTTTTGAAGGAAAGCACTTAATACAAAAGCTACCATCATCATCATCCAGCAACAAATGTTTTGTTTAGGAAAATATGGTGTAACACTGTAACACAAAATTAATATAACATCATACTAACATGTAGTAGCTGTAGCAAAACTATACAAACAGCTAGTTGTATAAAGAAGAAATAATACAGATTTTATGTTATTTTCTATTTAGTTTTTTCTAGTAGGTATGTTATAAATTATAAATTACAATGTATATACTAGTTGTTAAATACAATAAACAAGTTGACAACTACAATCGAATCTCCTCTCCCCACGTACATAATGTATTGTAGTGTATCTTGCTTGTATTTTTTTTTTTTTTTTCTGACAGAGTTGCTCTTGGTAGTATTTACACAGTTCTTTTTGTTTCATGGGTTTTGAATCTTTATCTAAGTTCAATCAATGTTCATTACAAATCAGTGGGCTGTTTGTTACCGACAGCTTTGTGCACGAATTGCTAACTGACCCACATTCAACATACAAGTATGGGCTTGATTGATGGTTGGTAGGATTCTTGCAGTTGCAGTTACAGGTGCAGTACCAAATTATTTCTATCCATGCTGGAACACTATGATTAAAATCTACATGAAATATAAATTTTACTGTTCAAGAGAATCAACTTTCAATTTTTCATGTACATTTGTTTATTTATATATATGTTCATCATTTGAAAATGTGTGACTTATGTGAGTGCCATATACATGCAAAAGGTGCAATCACAAAGTGCTTATGAAGATGTAATATTTAATTAAAGAGTGTATTATATTGAAATTCCCTTGTGCACAGTTTACTTCATTCTATTACAGGATATGAACTTGTTTGAAATGATTCAGTGTATGTGTATCTCCCTCTTTATCTAATTAAAATAAAATTTTCTCACTCATTCTATCAGGAATTGAGATTGAAATTGTAGAACATGCATGCTACAAACTGTTAAGTAATGTTAATTCAACATTTTTTAAAACTCTAAACCAGTTTATCTTGCAGTTTATGTGCTTTATGCTACCTACAACGTACCTATACATGATTTTTTGCAGTTTTTAATGAGACCAAGTTATCATTTACTGGTTTTTAATTTTTTGTCAATTGCTTATATGCAAATTCAAGACCATATACATCCTCTTACCAGAGAATGAATATAGGCAATGTCAAAGATATAGGCAAGAATGTAAGATTAACACTAGGTAATATAACAATAAATAAACAAATAGCAGGCAGTATTGGTCCTGCCATTATTAACAGACAAGAGGAAATGTACCCTATTGTATTGACAATTGCCTAACATTTGGTTTGCGTCACAAATTTGAGGAAACAACGACGACTTCAATAAATTTGATTAGATAAAATCTAATATGGTTTTGTAAATCTTTTATTGATATGTAGTCTTTCTGCACAGTATATATATAAAATTTATATAACCTGGCTGATCAATAACATGCCCACACTGATTAGAGAGGTTTTAGGTTTAAGAATGACTTGGGATTCTCTGACAAAAGAACCTGGAATTTTTTTTTCTGAAGCATGACAAAACATATACATTTTTCTAATTCTTGACCATATGAAATATTCCAGTTTTCACAATAACAAAGCTGGTGCAATTCAGTGACCTTTGTACACTGAGATAAATGAAACTTATCAAGCTAAGTTGATGATTTTAATATGCTTTGGCAATTGTTCATGTTGTGTTACCTTTCTCATTGAAGACTTACATCTCCTTGTTACCAATTGTACATGGGTGTAAAGGTAAATGGTTGATCTTGTTAATTAGTTTAGTAGGTTGGGACAGAGGACTGGATAAGCAAAGGAGATCTGGATTAGCGGAGAAACACTGGAAACGACGAGCTTGCATATACTGTCAGATGCAAGGTTCTTCGGTATCTATAGGAGTTGTTTGATTCGGTGCTAAATAATACTTCTGCCTTCGGCAATGCAAGTACGGACCAATGATCGAATGGCGCTTCGACATTAGTACATCGGCTACTTTGCATTTTGTAAGCTCAGACCAATTTCAAGGGTTTTATTTTAATGAAATATCTTTTACTGAAAAAAAAATTACAAAAAAGTCGCAAACAAAAAGAACAACAAAAATTACAGAGTTTCATGTTCGGTGATCAGGACATAATGTATGCAACAATGACAGTAATATCATCATTTTTTCCACCTTGATGCTTGACTCCTGCCTTTTGAGCTTCCAGGGCAAATGGCGACAAACTATATTTGTCAAATGAGTTATACAACGCTAGATCAGCTAGAGTGCAAGCCATTTCATGTGCTCCAAGTCCATTTTCAATTCCCTTCTTTAACTGCTCTTCAATCTCTGAGTCGAATATGTTGTCAAACAGCCCGTCTGTTCCTGCAACAACAATGTCTCCATCCTCAGTTGGAACCTCCAGTACTTCAGCTAAATTTGGCCTGTCGGACTTTGGAGCAATTCCCAATTGATATGGCCAGTTGAATCCCCGTTGCTGTACAGGGGAACGATATATACATTTTCCTCCCCTGTATATTCTAAATCCACTATCTCCTATGTTCACCGCATGCAATATCTGGAACATACACACACCATATAAGTTAATTGAGCAAATATAAGGTAAATACTTGCAAATTGCAACACGAGTGGAAAAACAATACGGATAGATTGGATGTAGAAACTTACTTTGTGTCTGAGTGTGATGATACAAGCAGTTGAAGATCCTTCAGCTTTAGTGTTCGAGTAGGCGATGTCCAATACATTTTTTGGATCAACAATAGCATGCGGCTGAGTCTTTACTGCAAGTACTGAGTTAAATATTAGTTCTCTTGAATACTCGCCAGAATCGATACCATCTTTAAGCCAACCACCAACACCATCTGCTATGCCAATAGTTTGCTCTTCTTCACAGATGAAATGAGAATCTTGTCCTTTGGGATGTGTTTTTCTATCTTTTGGTAGGTAAAATGAACCTGCTACTAATCTCAAAGATGTCTTGGAACCATCCCTGTGTAACGAAAATAGCGACCTTAATTAATAAAATGAAATTGATATATGCTAAAGAAATTTGTTTTAACCTAGTTTAGTAGTTCTTTAGGTAAATAAGTGTGCTTAGTGATGTAGGGCAGCGAGATAGTATATGTTACCGAATCAACAAGGATCGATCTGAATATATACCTTGTTGAAAGAGTATATGTTGTCGAATCTTCAAGACCACCATCCACTTTTTGCACTGAATCATTAAATATCTCTACGGATTTGGGAAAGTAAACTTCATGTTCACCATCATCTGGATAACTATCAAAAATCGGTGGATCTTCCCAATTCACAACCGGCAATATTTCTTGTTCTCCATGAATAAAAAAAGAATCTTTTTCAATCTCTGTAATAATATCATTGTATTGACAATCGAAGAATTTAGGGAAACTGTCTTTCAATCTCATGGAATCTTGAGATTTATTTGCAACTGGTTGTAATGTATCATCTCTAAGTTTTGAAAAAGGGCTTGCACCATTTACATTGTCTCCATCCTCCAACAAATGTGGGTTTGAGGAACAACAACACTCTTGTTGTTGTTGTTGTTGCAGACCAGCAAATTGTCGGGTTAGTGCTTCAATCTGCTGTGCTAATTCGGTCAATCTATTTCCCGTTATGCCATCTTTTAAATCATCACAAACAATACTTCCACAACCTTTTTCTCCAGAGGCCATATGATCCAGGAAGTTACGTGAATCCGATACCAACTAATGCAGGGAAGAAGGGCTCAAGAAATTATACAGAGATAAACTAATTACTCCCTTGTAAAAGAAGACACACTTCTTTCAAATAAAACTCCAAAAACTGTTTTCTCTATAGTATACCTAAAATTAATTACTAAAATCAACTAAAAATCTTACAATTGTATACACTTATATATAGCAATATAGCATACCTACAAAACCTAAAATTAATTACTAAAATCAACCAAAAATCTTACAATTGTATACACTTTTATATAGCAACATAGCATAACTACTAAAAATTTAAAATCAATTACTAAATTGCTCAAAACCCTAAATTAAACAAAATAAATAAATTTACAGATTTGGCCTTTTGAATATTCTGCTCATGTGATTCTTTCGTTTAAATTTTTTTTCAAATGTTCATAAAAAAAAATAAAAAGTGTGATTTTGGTGAATGCCATACACGCATGATACCAAAAGGTGCAATCACAAAGTGCTTATGAGGAGTAATATTTAATGAAATACCTATATATTGTGCTCTTCATAGTCTATTTCATGCTACAGCCTACATGATATGCATTTGTTTAATTGTTTGGATTTTTTACTGTTTGAGATGATTCAGTGCATCTCCTTTTTTTTTATATATAATTAAAACAAATTTTCTCACTCATTCTACCAGGGATTGAGATTTAATTTTTTTTTTTTTTTTTTTATAAGATTAAACTTTATTGTAATCTTAAACCGGATGATACAAGAAAGCACACTGAGAGAGGTGAGTAAGGATCTCACTCAAACAGAAGTACAAAAACAACCCCAAACACAAAAGAAAACCTCTAAAAAAAAACATAAGAAACAGAGTAAACACAACCTCTTAAAAGACTAAGGTTCTCATTTCTACAAACTGTGAGGATTGAGATTGAAAATTTGAAATTGTAGCACATGCATGCTACAAACTGTGAGGATAAGGTTCTTCAACTCTTAATAATGCTATTTTTGCCATTCTTACAAGCAAGTTCCTTAGAAGAATGTTGATTCTACATTGCTTAAAACTCTAAACCAATTTATCTTGCAGTTTCTTTGCTGTATGCTACCATAGGTAATCCATCCATAAACACATTGCAGGGAGGATTGGATCCTGCCATTATTTACCTACAAGAGGAAATATATATCCTGCCATTATTTTACAATTGCCTAACCACCGTTTGGTTTTAGAAAAAATAATTTATGTTAATCAAATAATTAACGTGGTCGGCAGGATTCGAACCTGCGCGGGCAAAGCCCACATGATTTCTAGTCATGCCCGATAACCACTCCGGCACGACCACTCTAATTTTGTAAATGTTCATACAAGAGAAACGTAATTTTATTGATTTGATCAAATTGAAGTTAATTACAAGAAGATTCGCACAATAGAAACGATATAACAAAAGTTACAAGGTATCATGTCCTCTGGATCAAGACACAATGTATGCAACAATGACAGTAATATCGTCAATTTTTCCACCTTTATGCTTGACTCCAGACTTTAAGTTTGAGCTTCCATTGCAAATGGTAACAAACTATATATCTATGGAATGAGTTACACAACGCTAGATTAGCTAGATTGCAAGCCCTTTCATGTGCTTCGAGCCTATCTTCAATTCCCTTCTTTAGCTGCTTTTCAATCTCAAGTCGAACATGTTGTCAAATAGCGCACTTGTTCCTACAACTATTGTGTATGTATATACATATCGAGCTACATCGACGTTAAGCTTATTTTCATCGAGTTCACCCGAGCTCAAGCATATTTCCAACGACTTAGCCCGTCCGACATACAATACAAGTCATAGTCCAACTTGGCCCAAATCAATGACTCATGAGCTCGTGTGGCGCTTACGTGGCAATGCATGTTAATGCCAATAATTACAAGATCAAGAGTAAATATTCTCTTTTATTATTTGTCTGTTATTTATCCGTTATTTTCCATTACAAAATGAATATGATTTATATCACATGTGTTCAATTGTAATTCCCTATCTATATAAAGGGACATAATTCATGTAAAAAGGGACAAACTCTCTCTAGCTCCTCTCATCTGTACTCACCTCACATCAATAAAAAAATATTCATCTCTCCTGTGGACGTAGGCACTGTGTGTACCCTAGGTAAAATACCCGACATGTGTCATCGGTGGCTGTATAAGAAGCCAAACTGAGAGCACCTAAGCATTAGCCAGCCAGGCCTGGGCTCGGGTAGGCCGACCATCGGAGACGCCCATGTAACATCAACACACGAATGTTTACCTTCAGACCAGAATATCAGCAGGACATAATGTCAATCTTCGTTCCTTAGGATCAGTAAGGAAGTTAATACGAGCCTCTTTCTTAACCTGTACTCCAGCCCGCCAGAACACATCACACAAGATATCTCTAACGTGGTCATGCTTGTATTTGAAGTCGGGGTAATGCTGGCTGCATGGTCCCCGAAAGCATCAAGTCTGCTCTTCTTGCACACTGGACAAAACTCACCATCTGAATATAGAGAGATCATCAATCGATAACGAAGAATGACACGATATTCGACAGGCGTCATGCGTTGTCTAAGCCCTTCCATCGGGATAACAATGAGGAAATCTTTGGCATGTTCTGACTACACACATCCAATCACGACCTTCTGTCTAGCTGACAACTCAAATTCCCAGACCAAAACTAATCTTGTTGTAGTATGCTTCCGCCAAGACATGTTGGGGTCTGAAGGGGACGGTAACAGTTGGAGCAAGATTACTGAGATCAAAATCAGACATAGAAAGATGTAAACTAGCAATGACAGTATCAAAAACATTACCCATAGTTACAGTCTCACAACCTCAAAGAATGTGGCTTGAAGATCCTTTGTTTTTTATACTAAGGTACCCAAACTTAATCAATGGGTTGAGGGTTTTAATGACAAAACAATTGTAGGTTACAATCTATGGGGTTTAAAGGGCTGCAGTCAAGGGAGTGTGGCCTGCAGTTTTCTCTTCTAGATCTATATTGTTTGTTGTTGTGTTTTATGGTATATTTTGATATTATTTTACAGTGGATTAAAACAAAGAAAATAAAATATAGAAAGAGAAAATATACGGGATAAATTAAAATAGCAAAACTGGAAGAAGCAGTTTCCAAGTTGAGCAGGGACGTGTGGCATGATATATTGACCACCTATTTAGGTGAAAGGCCTTTCAGGCTAGCACTTCTCCAAAATTAATAAAACTCTTTTTCAATCTTATTTTTCTCCTCATAAATAGAATAAAAGTTAAAAGGTAAGTGAAACTCACACTGTTATAGTACTTCTCTTCCATTTTTTTTTCCTTTTTTTCTTAAATCTTATTCAATGTGTTTGATAATATAGATTACAAGAAGAAAAAGATGGGTTAAAGAAGGTTTATTCTCCTTCTTCTTCACAGATTACAAAGCTTTAAGAGAGAGAGAGATATGAGAAGTGAAGGTGTGAGTAGGGTTTTTAAAAGGATTATCAGGCAAACGACAACATTAATGCTCGTGTGATTTGCTTTGGAATTTGAATTCAAAACGTTTAACTTCAACGACTTAGATTCGTTTCCTTCCAACGACTAGTTTATTAGGGTTTCAACTTCACATGATTTGGGATAAGATCCAAGGTTCCAAAATAATTAAGTTTTTAGTTCATCTATATTTTTTTATTTTTAATCCAAGGACAAATTTTGACCATAGTGGGTTGACCACTTGACTTTTTCTAGATGATCAGAGCAAAAACACAGTACACCCTGTAGCAACCAAATAAACATAACCCAACTCCCAAGTGCATTTTCACCTTCACACGTGTCACTCAATTAACAAATAATTATGGTCTAATTAAATAAATTAAATTAAATTAAATTGGATTCATGATAGAACTGAGTTGTAAATTAATACTAACTAGTAATACCCGTGGCGCTGCCACGATTGCCAATTAATTGTATACTGCATAGCAAAGTTTAATTTATATAAATAAATTTTGTTTGTTGGATTAAAAGTTGATGAGTATATTTAATATTTTTTATAAGATTAAATTTAGCCAATGGTTATATTTTGTTGTTTTATGTGAATTTGAGTGGTTTAATTCTTATCTACTATTCATAATTCTTGCCTACTGTTCTTGCTTTTTTAATCCAATAAAAGAAAATGGCGGTTAAACCTCTGAATTACTGTTCATAAGAGTTCTTGAATAGTTCTTAAAAAAATTGCAAACTTCAAATTTAACGGAATATTTAATTTGGTAGCTTTAGACTTTGGCAATAATAAAACGATAATAGCAATAGGAAAAGAAGTTTTGCAACAACTGAATACTAATCAAGAAAGTTTTGGAGTAATAAAATCTTAGTTATACTTTGTACGTCAAGGATAAAAGGTTTTCAAGTGCAATGTCAGATAAAGAGAGGAGGTGATAGTGCACTACCTTGGCCCAAGAGTACGTATTGGATTGGATGCCAACTTTTGTTCAGATTGGGTATGTATTTACTAAACTAATCTTGTAATATTCAGAAAATCAGGGTATACCCAAAATTTCCAAATAACACGCCTATGACAGTAGCATTGGTATAGTGAATTTTGATTAGAGGCATTTACCAGGAAGAAGCCACATGTTTTTCTCCTTCTGATGTTATTATTTCTGTAAATAGAGGCTCGAGAATTTTGGAGCCCTCGGTGTGATTAAATCCATGAACACAGCTGGATTTTTCATTGATCAGTTAGATGTCTCGTGCAAATGCTAAACAAATGCTTTAGAGTTCCGTAAGTGAACTGCATGATCAACTTGTAAAACTCTTCTCTAGAGTCCAGTTTTCGTTTAGAAAGTATGGCCCATGAACTTATATGGGTTTCTTAAAGGATATTTTAAGGATGTGTGCAGTGAATGGAAGGATCTGACATTCTACCCTGCATTTTTATTTTTTGTTTTAGTATGAGATGAAAATGTTTTTTTGCAAAGGTTATTAGTAATGTTGAGTGTACTCTGAGTTTGTACATGTTTAGGATATTGCTTGGAAAATAATTGCTATTTTTTGAGAATAGTGATTTTGCAGAGAATGACTTAGTAATAGTTAATGAAAGTATATTCTTGAAATTTTTGGACATACCCCCATTTGAAAGTCAAAATTTGAGATGCCCCCTTTAGTTGTAATTATACAACTCCTACCAAATAACAATGAGAATTATTCAATACATAAATTTTACGTTAGATGAAGCAATATTTGACCTCAATTAAGGGAGTGATTTACTTGAAACGTTTGAGCAGAGAGCTGAATTCTATTCTATTTTATTCAATTGAGAAAGAGACTTATGTTCGATATGGAAGAATTGGAGAAGTTGTGGTTTGCATTCATTAAGAGAATATGATTCCATAGAATAAGAAGATTAAATGAAGAGTTACCCGTGAAGAATAATCTTTCTCTTTTTATCGATCAATTATTGAAGAAAATAAGTTTTGGTAGAGAGAGGCTTTTGAGAGGAAGAGAAAATGTTTAACAAAATAAGAAAAAGGGTTTTCTAAAAGAAGGGAAAAATTAAGGTTTAGTAGAAAGAAAAACTATCCTAGTCAGACATTAGATATTAATCATAATCATACAAATCCATCCTAGTTCATACATCAATTACTTTGGGCTAGCAATTTTTCTTTGAAAAAACAACAAAAAGTTCAAATTCAGTCTGCAAATTGTTGGTATATCAATTTATTGCACTAAGTCTGCAAATTGTTAGCAAAGTTAGTTAGAGAAGAAAGAGATGTTAGAGGACAGCCTTATAAGAGAGAGAAGGACTCTTTAATTGAAGAAGATTGAAGATTGAACCTTAATTTGCAGAAATCTAAACTTAATTTGAACAAAATAAATAGTTTGTGATTTACCTTATGAAACCCAAAATCGTTTGTGATGAAGACGACGATGATGATTAGAGATGTGAAACTGTGATGGGATTCAAAGTAGACAGACTCGCCGTTTGTGATGAAGACGATGATGGTGAGAAAGAGATGATGATAAGAAGATGATGAAGATCGATCTTGGTTTAAGGTTTTAAAATGATGATGATGATGATAAGAAGATGATGAAGATCGTAATCATACTTTTATCAAATCTTAGTCCCACTAAAGGACCAGGACCATAGCTTGTCACCAGGACCAGGAATCGTGGGTTTGTCACCAGGACCAGGAATCACCTTAAAGGGCCATAGCTTCATGTCAGCCTGAACAGATGCATCACTAAATATATAGCTTCATGTCAGCTTGAACAGATGCATCACTAAATATCCTTCCAATTAATTGTTTAGCATCTGGTACAAAAAGAAATAACAATTCAGATAAGCTATTGAACCACACACATCTAGAGATCAAAACAAAAGAATAACAACAAACCAGTAATACTCTAGCCTAACATCAAAGAACCCCTAATAGCATGCCTGAACTTAAACAAATAGGGTATTCTTTCAAATAACTACACTAATACACACAAAAAACCCCAAATTTGATGCTACACATGTTTGAAAACTAATATCACCAGTCCCTAGATTTCCCAAATTTTTTATTTTTTTCCTAAACAAAGCTTACAGTTGAAGAATAGCTATTAAACACCTTAAACCCAACTTTATTATAAAAATCAAAAATAAAATCTCACAAATAAGCAACCCACAAATAAACTAAACAATGTTTTTATGAAATACTTACCAAAAACAGTGTTGATTGGATTCATAGCAACTTGATTCTTAGCAGCATCACCAATTAATCGAACGTTCAGTATCAGTAAAAGCAACATAAGAAGGAGAAATTGGGTTTTGAATTCTAGGTTAATTAGAGAGAAAGAAAATCTACAGTTGATGAGAGCAATGAAAGCAACACTTGAAAAACAGAGGAAGAGAAAGATGGGGACGGCCGGACGGGGAAGAAGATTGAGAAAGATGGAGACGGGGAAGAAGATTGGGGTTTTAATCCTAATCATACTATTAATCCTAGTCATACTAAATATTAATCCTAATCATACTATTAATCCTAGTCACACTAAATATTAATCCTAGTCATACTAAATTTTAGTCCTAGTTAAATTATGCACCCTTTGTAGATTATAATTTAGACTAGTAAAACCCATGGCGCTGCCACGACTATCATTAATAATTTGAAGATAGTTATATTAAAAATATTATTCTCACTCAATATGGATTTGTTAATTGAGATATTAAAAATTAATATATTAAAACTATTAAAAATATCTATTCTTCTAAAACAGATAATCATGTGTATTACAATAATAAAAATAAAAATCACATATTGTATGACGAAATCAACAACTAATTTCTTTAAGAAACCCTTTAATAAAAAAATTTGTGACAATAATTTACCTTGAAAAAATAATGACATATCAATAAATTGCAGTCTTCAGTGTTGTTCTATTGAAATACTACCTTACATAATAATATTTATGATTTTCTCGAAATAATAAAAATAAATTATATCATTGTTGTTGATCTTCCCATTGTTGTTGTAATTCTCTATTTTGACGTTTGACTTCTTTTATGTAGTATCTGTTTGTTCTTTCCAATGACTGTTTCTTTCTTAGTCTTTGTTCATATCTTTTTGTTTTTTCTTCGAAGAATAGCTCCATAATCTCATCTGCTTCTTTGGAGTCAATGACATACGTCAATTTTCTTTTTGACATTTTGAACCTACAAAAAAAAAAAAAATACTGGTAAGGGTTTGGTTAATTATGCTAACAGGTAGTTACAATGTTTAGTTTTTTCATATTCGGCTATGAGCAAGAGAGGGAGCAAGAAATAGGTAGGCTCATTCACAAAAAATGAGGTCGTGGAAACGAAGAAAGCATTCCCCAGTTTTTTCTTAAATGTGACAATTATCTGCCCAGTTATGGAATTAATGTATTGTTGATAAATTTAATCAGGTATGGGCAAATTTGCAGGACCTGAACTCTGGACAAATATAGTATTTCATTGACCACAAATATGATAGCATACAATTCTGATCAGCACCTACAAAATTTTGTATATCGTCAAGTGATACACCAAGGGGTACAAACTCCCATATTGGCAGACACATACAATAGTGCAACATCCCTCATCAAACCATATTAGGCCCAACAAAACAGAAAAAACCACCACCTAACCTGTCAGATCACTGCCACACAAACAACAGCAAGAATCATCAGTAGTTACCATTGCTCCTGCATGTTTGTTGTCCAACTTGTAAGATCCCAATAGCTCATAGACTATGTGAACAAACATGTAATATTTGTGCCTCTTAATATAGATTACAACCCTTGGAAGGGTTCCTGATGGAGAGGTGGGAAAGACCTATCAATAGGCCACCAAGGTGGCCAGCTAATGCTTCAGACGACACTACTAATGTCTTTCCAAAGCTAGAACTCCAAGTCCATCAATGCAGTAATTGAGATGATGAATGAATGATGGACTATTTGCATGGTTGGTAACACAATAACCATAAAACTAAATCTAATACACCAAGGTTTATTTATAACACACTGACAAATACTATTGTCCATGAGTCCTAAGCAGCAGTGGAAATCCTCAAAATTTGTTTTGAGGCAGACTTCGTACACACCCTAAATGTTTTAAGGTTGTGATGAGCAGCTGAGTTCTTTAACCAAATCTCTGCTACTATCAATTTGACCTAAAAACCTAAACCCTTTCAAGGTTTTTTTTTTTTTTTTCTTCAATAGCGAAAACAAAAAATAGATTCAAAAGATGATAGTGAGATGAAGAAGAAGAATAAAAAGACTTTATACCTCAGAGATTGCTGCTTTCAGTATTGTTGTAGCTTTGTTGTTTTGACGTTCTCAAACTTTGACGAATTTTTGTTAAGGAAGACAATAGAAACCTTAATGTTAAAAAAACAGTCGTATGCAATTAAATTTATAAATTTGTGAATTAAGTCGGTCCTAAATCAACCCACATCTTGAAGCCCAAGGCAACCCACACTTTAGGGTTTTGAGATTATTGGACTTATTGGTATGAAGTCCATTAATTTTTTTCAAAGTTAAATTAGGGTTTTTTTTCATATATTGTGTTTATTTTATATTAATTTCTTAAAAAGTTTTTCCTTAAAAATTAGGGTTTTGGTATTTTTTGGATAGTTTTTTTTGAATATGTCAGAAATTGAAGATGATTCTTATGTGGTTAAGAATTCAATGATTGATATTGATGAAACTTCCGTTGTGGAATATTGTTGCATAAATCGTAAGCAATTTAATTTGGTGGATCCGTGGATGTGGATGTAGTTTCGTCAGTAAGGGCAGTCAAATATATTCACAATTATATATACAAAAGCAAAGCGAAAAGCTCTTCAGTAATTAAGGTCGAAGATTTGAGATATAGTGATCTTATTGAATATTTTTTGTATTTTTGTTGGAGTTTAAATATTTATTTATATAAATTAATTTTTTTGAGATTTGAAGATTTGAGATATAGTTATCTACAGAATTGCATGTTTGGGTAATTTTGAACATCTAGCAACCAACGTGTGCTATAGTATAATCTATTACATGGTAGTTTCGACTAATTAAACAAAGCACCTGGCAGAGCTAAATAATCTGCTGTAAGCAATTCTATTATAAACCATTGCATGAATAGATGGAGTATCCCATCCCATACACACCAACCCCCAGACTATGATGCCTTCCAGTGTGCAAGAGAAGGAAAAGAAAAAAAATAAAAATAAAATGTCTGCAACACCAAATACATCAACTACCAGCTTTACTCGAGACAATAAGTAGAAGTAGGCACAGAGACCTCAAAATACATGTGGTGAAATTCGTAATACAATCCACATATGTCAGGTATCCAAAAGTCTTTTTGAAATATCTTTCTCTCCATTTACCCATTCCTTCTGGCTCCCTTAGCTTGCCCATATATCTGCATTACAAATCAAAAAATTAGGTATGCTTCTGGTTCAAAGATGAAAACAAATACCTGAAGTCTTGGGTTGTAAAGCTTCGAAAGGAAAACATCGTATCAAGTTTATAGTGCCCAAAAAAAATCTTAAAATGATAAGGGAATAGAAATCGAAGGTGCCGAACAATTAGAATAAAAAAGTACAATAGGATGATTAATAACACATATATGTAGGAAACAACAACTGAACCAAAACTTGGGCCACTCAATCAAATCATTCCACCAAACAACAACATAACACATGACAGTGAGAATAGTCTCCATTGCTAGCTGCCCTAGCCGGTTTACATCAAACTGTATATCCCTCGAGACATGTTAAGATCAACTGTGAGATACAAACAAAATAACCCTTAAACCCCTAGGTAGCTGCAGTCGGTCTTATGCACAGACTCTGCAACTGGTCTCTAATGTGTTATAATCAAACTCCGATCCAATGAGTCATCAAATCATCAAAGTGCTATACTCAATGTTCCGTAGATTACCACCAACACAATACCAAATCGTCGTTGCTTTGTTTAAGTCCATAATTACTCATTTAAAGCAGCTTGGTTTATGTAGATTCTGATTTCATAAGATAGTGAAAGAGATAGAGACCAAGATTTTCACTATTAGATCCGTTCCTAGAAAGGAAGGCCATTGCTCCAACAGTTCTTAGATCGAATTGCAGGCTGTGAGCATTGCATCCGAGTCAACTACATCCTCCAACAATTCACACCAATTCAATCTTAGATGAGCACACTTTTTTAAGGGACAGTATTCATGCCTCAACGTCGAAGATGTGAGCTGGTGTGAAGTCTCCCCTACAAAGAGCTCCACATAAAAAGATTGATCTCTTTTACCATATTTTACTAACGAACATTTACACAAAGACTATCCTATTATATGAAATGTCATGCTCATGAAGAGCAAAGAAAGCAAAAGAAAAAGTCATTGTTACCCATATATTAAAAATCTAAGAGCAAGAGCCCAAGAGTAAATGTTGAATAATGTATAAATTTATATATTAAATATACTATACAAAAAAAAAAAAAAAAAAAAAAAAAAACATGTTTTGATCAATAATCAAATTATTGTGTTACTGATGTTTCTAACCTACTTAAAAGAAAGTCATTGTTCAATCAAATCACTAAATCAATAATTCAGATAGGATAACTAAACAGTCCAGTCTATGCATCAACTATGTTAATCCTTCACATTACCAGCCCAAAGAGAATCACCACTTCCCCATATTCCAAAACTACTTTTACTTGTGCAATATCGCAAATCCATTGTCATGGTTCATAACCTTAAGTGTATAGTTACAAAAAAACTAAATACTTGAAATTCGTAGGTAAATTGGTAAGCTTAAGTGTATGATCAAAGAGAAGAGGTCCTTTCTCAGGTGATAAGGCGTACTTCAATCTTTTATTGAAGGTTATGTGTATCGATTGCGTTTTTTTGGCGTCAAAGTTTCTTTTACACACATCTCAGAAATACTGAACGCTCCTCTTTGACCCTATTATTTTCCAAGTGATGGTTTCCTCAAATGCTAGTCCTACTGTTCCAAATGTTCATAGAGATATTCCCATTATTCTTTCAACTTTTGTAAGTCATGGTTCAATATAACCTTCTCTTTCATGCAGATGATAATACATTACACTATTTGTATAAAATTACCTGTGAATAGCAACATTTCTGATAGGGTTTCAAAGTATAAAGTCTTCACCAACAGAGCTCAGAATAACAACAATTTATCTGTGTGTTGTCTCTGCATCTGAACATTGCTCCCATGTCCTATTGCCTTACCCCTGTTCATTCGGCCCATGTCCTGAAGATGGATTGCATCTGAACATTGCACCCATGTACTATTGCCTTACCTTGTCAGACCACCCAGATGTTCTGCAACACAAATCAAAATTAGTAAGTTATTGAACTTATTTAATGTTGATTCATGGTGTGTATATTAATTGAATTTACTTATATGATGTTGATTCACTGAGTTCGTCACCTTTTCTTTGTCGCTGTTTCTTTGTAACTGATGAACTGTCGTCAATAAAAAATAGTTGCTGTTTTTTTTAGACATTTGAATTGAAATTAAAAATTTTAAAAATATAAAATGAATCGAGCTTACTTGTTTAGGGCAGATATTTCATTTTCTCTTTCTCTTCATTTCCGCTGACTTTCAGAACGCTTGGATATTCCTTCATTTGCATTGCATATATGTTCCATTTGATTCTTTTGATTCATTTCTCTCTCTCATCTTTTTTGTTGAGCTTGTTTCCATTTACTTACTGGTATATCATTTAGAACATTTGTTATCAACGAAATATCAATGTCTTGAGCAATTTTATTGGAAGTGTTTGATGCCTGTAAAATATAAGATTTGAACATGTGAAAAGTGTTAAAATAGGAGGGAAACAAAAAATAAAAGTAGAGTTGAGGTTGCAAAGTCGTAATTAAGCAATCCTGACTTACTCCAGTTCTTGGCAATCCCCCAAAGTTTTCATGTTGGACTTGAAGTACCATAATATTTGAAGGTATTAAAAATACCCTTCGAGGACGCAATCTGCGTTCATTAACATAACACAATTTAAGTCAAATTACTCAAACAATTTTAGTAGCAAATCAAGCAATTTAATAGAAAATGAAGATTAACATAATGGTTGAATCTTCAAAGGTAATGACAAATATACTTTTACATTTACTTGCTATTGGTAAAAACACAATGCAAGATGCACGCGCAAGTATTATCTAAATTTATTCTAAAGAGAAATAAATTTAAAAATCGAAAACGAAAGATAAGATACTATGAATATCCAGTTCTTGAATTATCATTGATATTTCGATCTAGAGAATTATATGAATTTAAATATCCAGTTCTTAAATGGTGAGAATTTACTGGTTACGGCTCTAATGATGCAGTTGAGAGTATGCGAACAGTTATTTTACATAAATATAACATATTTATATACTTTGACAACAATTATTCAGTATGACTAATAATTTGATAAAATATATGAACCGTAAACACTGACAATAAAGGCTTACTATAATCGAGTTCAATAAAAAGGCTGGTTTCAATACGATACATCAATCCCCTTTCTACCATATACAACAATTTAAGATGATTATTATTATTTTTAGATAAATACATTTCCCATTATACGATGTATGGTTCCGAAAAGACTAAGCTCAAACTTAATTGTTTGACCTTACCATGAATACTTAAACTATTTATGGGTTTCTAACATTGCAGCCCCAAATTAAAAAGATGTCTACCAATATTTCAAAAGGTGAAGAAATCATACTTGTGGATAGAAGATACTCTGGAAGACTGGAACAACTTGATAAGAGTATCTTGGTTTGAACAGCTTTATTCCAGATTTTAAACCGACATTCTCGCAGTGAAACCTGTGAAACAAATCAATGAAGGAGTATCAGTTAAAACCATGATCAATTATCTTCTATTAAGAGATATGGAAAGAACATTTATTTATATTTTCAAAGTAAAAAAAAATATGCCCTGGAGGTAGCTGATAATTTAGAATAGCCTTAACTGTTTTTACTCCCACCATTATATTTACTTATAGACTTCTAAGTACATTATTGGATGTTACATTGTCCCACAACCTTTTCCTTTTACAATGTGGTGGTGGAATGGAATGAATGATCATTGTTCCTTGGGCACCTTGGCACCTTGGGGTTGAGACACTGAGAATGACTACACTCTGGATTGGATATTTTGATTGGCTTGGGGATTAGAATATTTACAGGCCCCGTGATGACAGCAGACATGAGCACGACGTCATCACCAAAACCCAAAGTTTTAAAGAGCACATGGGCATTTTACATGATCACGTTGATTCCAGGGGCATAGAACATGATCACGTTGATTCCAGGGGCATAGAACATGATCACGTTGATTCCTGTGGATTGTTGGAACATTGGAATGCAAATTGCCATGATGAGTTGAGGCCAATATTTAGGCTGTAGAATGTTTCTAAATGTAGGTTATTCCAATATAATCTTAGCCATTGAACGCTACTCAACTTCTCCCAACAAAATTAAGCAATAAGCTAGAAAATCCAACAATTAGAAACAAATTTTGAAAATCTAACTTATAACAGATATTGGATAACAACAGTAGTAACTATGTAATCAAACACAGTTAATAAGTAGTGATTTTAATTTCACAACACCATCTATAAAACTAATTGTATTTCATTGGGTTTTTTTTTTTTTTTTTTGGTAGTCTGATCATGAAATCTACCCCATTTTAGCTGTAAAGACTTGCATCTACTGCTACTACTATTATTTTTCATTACTACTATTGGCAGTGAGAATCCATTCATTTGCAAGCTATTTTCTATTTTCGAGGTAATCAAGAGCAAAATGTACACCTATTGTAGCAATATTATAAACTAAAACTCCAGAAAAGAGAGAACACTCATCAACTATATATTCAAGCCTTTCATAACAGATCAAACTGTTATTTAATTAGTCATAACAAATAGATCAAACTGTTATTTACTTTATGCAGAGGAAGAACTTATAATTTTGTCTACAAATTGAAGACCTATAATTGATTGATGCAAACTCACCTGTTGAAGCAGAAGCACAACAGATACTGGAGAATGAAAGAGAGATGATTGTGAAAATGAAAGAGACAATTGCTGGGTAGAAAAAAATAAAAATTTGGTTAGATAGGAAGATATAAAACAATAAGTTAAGACTGGTATCTATAGTGTAACAATACATTTAAATGACAGAAAATGTGAAGATTGCAAACAGAATTACCAGGATATTTAAAGGAATAGACTGTAGGAAAAAATGACAGAAATGATGATGATAAGAGATGATGATGTGGGGTTTTGGATGATGAAGATGATATCTGCAGGAACAAAATTTTATTATCTAAAGAAATTTATCAAACACCCACTATAAACATCAATTAATCATGACAATAAGACTGATAACAATTATATTGGAAGTGTTTTAATTCTTCTTCTAATGGAAAGTCAAATAAATGCTACTGAAGAAGAAGAAGAACCTGCTGCTGCTGTTGCCGCTAGTTAGATTGGAGATATTGGAGATTCTATATCAAAAACCCACAATCAAACAACAATTTGCAGAGATTAAAACAAAAGGCAGAAGCAATATAAAAAATGAATAACAGCAGCAATCAAAATTAATCTTAGATTAAATGCTACTGAAGAAGAAAAACCTAAAATTGCTACTGAAGAAGAAGAAGAACCTGCTGCTATTCGAATTCCTGCTAGTTAGACTAATCACCTACTGCTATTGGAGATGTGAATATGAGTTCGAATTGCTGCTATAGTTAGATTAGAGATGATATCGAAGATTTGCAGATAGAGAGAGGAATTAAGGTTTTGTTGAAGCAAAGGAAGAGAGAGGGGAGAAGAGAAGACAATGGAAAATAGGTTTTCTGATCTCAACCATCCAATGATATGATCTCAACCATCCAATAGAACTTAAGTTTGGACCCAATCTAATCCATGGATAATTTTCTTAGGTTAGTAAAGTCCTATTAGTCCATTGTCAATGTGAAGATATTTAGTATGATAATACTAAAAAATAATTTAAAATCCAATCAGAAAAATTGAAAAAAAAATTCAGCAGAATTTAGAACCAATCGTATTTGCTTCAAATACAGGGAAGATATTAAGACTACAAAAAAATTCCTAGATGGTAAATACACTGCCAAGGATGCAATATCTAATAGATTCAGGAGTGATGATTGTATATAAAAATTAAAGGAATATAATCAAGTGATTTCCCAATCAACATACGATCAAGTGATTTCCCAACGAATTTTGTGTTCAATCAAAAAGTACAATTACTTTGGAGAAAATCCAATTTCTAGATTTGTAAATAGATGGAAAAATGCATTGATGTCCTGAAGAGTGATGAAAACATTATGCCATGACTCTAGACAGTTAAAACCTAAACCCAGAATTCTAGAACATGTGGTCCTAACATAGAAATCTGGCAGCGGTATTTAGCAGTAGCCTATAAAAAACCACAGTATGAATGTTGTGTTTGGGTAAATTACCCTCAATACCACTAACTTGCAGCTAATGTCTACCTTTAACAAAAAATGTTCATCTTAATTGGGTGTTCGAATTAGAAAAGACTGCCAGTTTCTCTGGTAAGTCTGGCATGGGGTCGATTGTTGCTCAGGAGATAGAGATCTGACAAACATTGCCAATAACACATTTGTGTCTTTTCTATGGTATAATAGTTATTGACTTACCAGTTTCTCTGGTAAGTCGGGCAGCGATTAAGAGAGGTATTTCCCAGCAAAAAAAGAAAACCAGCTTCATGGCTTCCCGATTCACTCCTTCAGTTCCATGCACAAACAAAGAAACTGAAAAAGGAAAAAGATTTATTTCACAACTCTTTGCTTTGGTCAGAAAGCACCTGCTTTAAAATTTTGCACATCCAAAATGTTTGAACTGATAGTTTGAGACGATCTTAATTTGAGAATGTAGAACTCGTACGATCTGATTGTAAGACCGCGCAATTTTTAGAAAACACAGATAACATGAACAAAATCATTTGTTCTTCCAATTTAAATCCCAAATATTAGCAGGTCATTTTTTGTATTTTGAAGTATGTGCTGACCCAAAGTCGGTGCAGTTCTCTGTAGTCGTGATCCACCAGTCGGCTGCAGTGGTTAATTAGGTCACCAATATGTTAATTCAGACAATGTAGGTGGTGGTCCTGTCTGACAGAAAATTAGTAACCATGCTGCGAATTATTCATGGGTCTAGACACACTTCTTTATTCAGTTATGGTGTTCTAGCAATTTTTAACTCCAATATGTGAACCATGCATGAATTTATATTTAGATGCATGTGTTGGTAAGCTATTAAATGGGATGTTTATTTACATGTTTATGTTTCCATATAGTTTGTCTTTGTGGATAACAAGAAGGTGACATCAACACTGCTACAAGACATTGACGAGGATCAACTCCCAGAGGTTTATGGTGGAAAGTTGCCTTTAGTGCTGATTGAAGATAGTTAATTAAAATGTAAATTGGAAAAAAGATCGAAGAAGTTATATATATAATTCCTATGTGATGAACATTTTATCTACATTGTTTTTGTAAACATAATGTTAATGGTTTGTAACCTGCTGGCACGATACATTTAGGGATGAAGGTTTTAAATTGTGTTCATTTTAATTATACTGAAATCAACTGTAACTTTTCAAAACAATTTTGGGAAGTATTTGATTTGAAGTGTGGATGCAATTTGCAATACATGACTGAATTAATGAGTGCTGGTATAAATTTGCCATCTGCTTTTAGAAGAATGAATGGCTATATTCCAAAGGCAGATTCCAGAAATATTTCAGATTAGCTACCTAGACATGCATGCATGGGCAAGATTCATTGCTAAGAAAAATACATGTGAGGCATGGGTCTGAAGTTCAATGTGATACCACACTTATCTTCTGGGGGATACTATACTATACTGCATGCAACTCATTGTTTTATTATCAAGATTCATTGATAGGTAAAATCTATTTTATCTGCAGGAAAACATAACATATTTGTTCTAACTTCACACCCACCACCATGAACCATATTTTCCTAAGTTTAACATCTTTTGATGCTTTTCTATGTTGGAATATCTTCGAATGGGTGGAGTGCTTACCTCACTATAAACATACCTTACAACCTTCTTGGACTATGATTCATATCCTTACCCGCCAAAAACAATTCAAAACAGCTCAGTATTTGTTTCAAAAGATAGCCTTGAAGGATTTTCTTTAGTCCCATTCCGTTTTGAATGCACTTATAGTTCATCCTTAGTTAGTAGGGGTGTTTTGGTAGAATCATTAACATAAGATGCCTGCGATAGTGTGCTTGGAGGGTACCCTATTCCATGGCAGTTGTTGGGGAACATAAAAAAGACACTGCTAGCAATGACTCCAATGACTGGAAGTAATGCCATAATCAATGTTTTTTGTATTGATAAAAAAGATGGATAGAAACACCTGTTGCTGCTGCAGCAGTAAAATTAAGCAACAAACTTAATAAAAACAAATTAGACTTCACAATTAGACTTCACCAAGTGTTAATAAAAAAATTAGACACAATTAACTGTTGATAGATTCTTCTAATGGATTCTTCTGTGTCGGAGTAGTAACTCAAAATGAAATTCTTTCTATTAGTTTTGATTGGTCATTTGCAATGTTGGATTGCTTATTACATACATATAACACTGACATAAAACTAACATAAGAGATATGGTCTTCAATATATGTATGCAACTTCATTTGGTTTTGCTTTTTATGAACCAACTAGAGAATACAAGGTTGTTCGTACTTGGTACTATTGTGCCGTGAATTCTGGGTTTATATATACTAGAATTGAGATTTATACTGTTGGCTCTGCTGGTGGTGGGATATGTGAATATTGCAGTCCATACACAGAACCTGTATATCATGAATACCAAAATTAGTCCCTATTTTGCTATCTAAATAGATCACAAAATACCTCACAGTAGTTCTCTTGATTCCTTTCACCCATTGCAGACATATATTAGGTAAGTCTATTGACATGTTTGGTCATTACCTTTGAAGACATAATTACCTGTTAGCATAATTAACCAAACCCTTACCATTATTATTATTTTTTTTTTTTTGTAGGTTCAAAATGTCAAAAAGAAAATTGACATATGTCATTGACTACAAAGAAGCAGATGAGGATATGGAGCTATTCTTCGAAGAAAAAACAAAAAGAACAAAAAGATATGAACAAAGACTAAGAAAGAAACAGTCATTGGAAAGAACATACAGATACTACATAAGAGAAGTCAAACGTCAAAATAGAGAATTACAACAACAATGGGAAGATCAACAACAATGATATAATTTATTTTTATTATTTTGAGAAAATCATAAATATTATTATGTAAGGTACATGATTGTCTGTTTGATATTTTTAAGAGTTTTAATATATTCATTTTTAATATCTTAATATTGAGTTAGAATAATATTTTTAATATAACTATCTTCAAATTATTAATGGTAGTTGTGGCAGCGCCACGGGTTTTACTAGTATTTTTTATAATGGCAAACTGAATATATATTTTATAAATATTCATTGATTTATTATTGTGATGGCGAATGGCTGAATTGGTTCGGTTTAAGATTAGTTAAATTTGGATTTGGATTAGATTGGTTTTCGAATAATATAAATAAGACATTGGATCGGTTTGGAACATATATCGGTTCGGATTTGGATGGTAATAATTAGAAACCGAATTAGTCGGTTTGATTTTTGGTTCCCTCGAAATCCGATCCGTACACACGCCTGCTTCTTTCTTTAGTAGATGTACAGTAGTTTTCACAACCACGGAATCAACGCGATCTTTTTCCTAATTGAAGAAATCAATCAAGCAAAGAAGAGGAGGTAACAATCAAATTCGATTTGTCTTTGTTACTCTTACTCTGTAATCTGTATCTAAATTAGGTTTGGTCTATCGTTCTTAGTTTATTACTATAATTAAGATTTATATTTTGTGTGCTATTCATGTAACTTGTAATCATCTTTTTTTTTGTTGGTAATTGGTATTCAAACTTGCACAGCACATGACCGGCTATATCAATTCATTGATGCGTGGGTAACTATCACATTAGTATGAATGCTGAATATCACATTAGTATCTGTATGAGAAAAAGTAAAATAGATCTGATGATTGTACAAACAACAATACCAAACAATTTGTACAACAAAGACCACATGTACCCAGTACCACCTCAATCTCATATAATGAACTAGGAATTAGTTCTATACATCAAGTGATGAAACAGTAGGTATGTTGGCTGCTAGAGCATCAGCTAATTGGTTAGCTTCCCTGTAGACATGTTTGATAGAGAATGATTCAAACTTAGTCGCCATCTCTTTGATTCTTTTCGACATATGCTTTAGCTCCCATGGTTGTCCTTCCCTATTGTTCATAAATGAAACAACATTTGAAGAATCCTTCTGTGCTCTGAGTCTTGTAATTTGCTTCCCAAGTGCTAGTTTGATTCCTTCTTCAAGCCCTTGTAGTTCAGTAGCTGCAATACTTGTGTATACTGACCTGCCTTTTGCTGTTGTTATCCCTTCCCAATTGTGCTCTCTAACCACAACTGCCCATCCTCCTATGGCATTTGCTAAAGTCCCATCTGTGTTGAGCACATAATTATCTTCTTCTGGTGCTTACTATTGACAAAATATAGGCCGATTTCCAATTATGCACCCTTTGTAGATTATAATATAGATTTGTGTTAAATTAAGAAAACAAAGTTAAGTTCGTTTAGAAGACTTCAATCTCATCAGATCGAAGAAGTCAAGAAGAGATTATCTTTGAGGTACAATATCAATCTCTTTATCTCTGTCTTCTGTGACTTATCTCTCTCTCTCTCTCTCTCTTCAGCCTCTCCCTCATCTGCTCTCATCGCCTCAATCCTAAACTTTTACTTGGATTTGTCTTGGAGAATACTCAGGTAATTTTATTTTTAGATGAATTTCGATTAGTATGTGAATTAGATAATTGGATTGAATGTTTGATTCCAAAATTGTTTTTTGATTGGTTTCTCTTCTTGTGATTAATTTGTTGATTGAGTTTGTAAGTATAGTTAATTATCAAACTCTAGTTTTAGAAACATGATAGATTAGAATATAAAACAAAGAAAAACTCACAATTGCATAAGAAAAAATGAACCAAGTACTATATCCATACTAGATTGGGTATGATATTTGCTGCTAGTGTATCACCTAAACTAGTTCGAGGAAAACTCTTCTAGGTTATTGATTATTGAACGGGTAGGTATAATTCTCCGTAAGTTGTAGAAATATTTTGCAGGCTGCTAATCCCAATGAAAACTCTTCTAGGTTATATCCATACTAGATTGGGTAGGTATAATTCTCTGTAAGTTGCTTCTCACTTATGAGAAAGACAATATCTTTATGCACAGCATGCTCGTATCGACATACATTACTTCATCTGATTGGTAGTATTAGTTTCTTTGTTATCATGGTACTTAATTATGTAAGTTAACATTTAGAAGCAGTTTTACTAAATTGATCACTACTTGATAGTTGATGCAATTTGTAATCGAATTTAAGAAATTTGATTTATTGGTCGATTTACCGTTTGTAGTTGACAAATTTTATCGATTAATATTGAATCATGACGAAGAGTCGTCTTTAGTTGACAAAGAAGAAGTAGCAGAGATTTGGAATGAATTTCAGTCTTGCGTAGTCTGAAGTTCGTGGTCGGATGAAAGTCTTCCTGTTCTCCGATCGAGTTGAAATTTTTACAGTAGTTGCATAACGTCTAATTCAATAATATGTTAAAATATCGTGATCATCCAACGGTTGGATTGTCAGAAATAAATAAAACGGAGTTACTGTTCATCAGTGACAGTATTTCGAATTTTGAGTTAAACAAAAATTTGGTTACTCTGTAAGTTGGGGGTATAATTCTCTGTAAGTTGTAGAAATAGTTTTCATTCCATATCAGCCTGCAAAATATTTCTACAAATACCAGATACGCAGTCTTGTGTAACCCTTTTTATGTTATCAACAGCTTGCTTCAAGTCTGAACAGATGCGCAGTCTTGTGTAACCCTTTTTATGTTATTCTTTACATTGGGATTGTTAAACTGATTATTAGCCGTAACAATAAACCATATGATCACAACAGCAGTACTACAGCCTTTAAATACATTAAGGGTGTGTTTGATTACAACAGTTTAAGAAAGTTGTAATGACTGGTTTTGGATTCCAAGAGAATTATTACAGTATTCAAGTTAGATATGGAAGAACTCCAACCAGTCATTCAACTGCCTCATGGCATTGATTTAGGCTGTGAGAGATGTCAAATATGTCTTGTTGATGCAATAGATAATTAAACTGCTGCCTATATGGCGGGAAAATTGAAAAAAAAAAAACAATTCACGGGTCAATGGTTGTGCATTTATTCGAACCCAACCCAAAACTAATAATGGAACCCTCGGCCCACAACACCAACTGGGCCTTCATTTAGGGTTATATTTGTAGTTTCCTCTCTCTGGAAAAGGATAAAATTGTAAAAGGAATAACTTTTTGTTTCCATCCAGATTCCAAGAGACAAAACTAAATATATTTAATTCGATTGGTTGAAGAAATAATAATACTACAAATAAAAAATCTTTCGTTTTCATTCCTTCCTGCAAATTTCCTTCTACCTTTGAGTTCAGTAGAAGAAACCCAAACCCCAAAACCAAACCCCCTTTTAATCATCTTACTTTCTTTATCAATGGATATAGATAGATCTTTTTACAGATTCTAAAAAGACCATTTTGAATGTGAATCCAGATCTTGCTTTCTTTGTGTTCAAGCTATTCTGATTTTAGGTATGTAATGTAAAATTTTCTTTATTTATCTTATTATTACTTTCAAACCTCGATCTGTAATTCTCTCTGCAAATTTATTTATTTATCTATGTATGATGATGATTCTGGTAGCTTACACAATTTAATTGTATTCAACCAACACATTACACATACAGGTGAATATGAATATATGGTAGTGTACTACACTTGATTACCAACTCGATTCATTTTAATGATTATGTGCTTATCATATCATATTCAAAAGCATATTCATATCCATTTTTGAAATCATTTATAATAAATGCAGATTGTGTATTTTATATATATATATATATATATACAAATACTGGGAATGCCAATATGTATGCGATTTTTGTATATATTACTGCTCCCGCTCTAAACATGGGAGCACAACCTGTAAAGAGTTCCCTACATCTTTAATCATGTTGTGCCCTTTGAAAGGACCCTTTACCACACAAATAATCAGTCTAGATTCAAGATGTTCCAACCAGTAGAATGATTTTTGTTGTAGCTTTAGTTTCTTGTGTCAACACCTTCATTGTCTCCCTTACAATTTTATTTCTCGTTTTGGCTAGTGCATTTTTTCGTCAAATGTAATCTCTGAGGCTGTCAACCATGAAGAGTGTAGTTTTCTTTCTAACATTGATATTCGTTGTTTAGATGAGATTCGAAGGAAACTCAATGGACAAATGTCTGGCGATGGGAGAACGCATGTAGTGTGACTCATATAGTCATATCGTACCCTTTGCATTTAGTCGTTCGCATCATATTCTTATTATGCCAACGTATTATGGCCACAAGTAGCTGTGACACTCATAGCAAGTGAGGCCAGTCATGTCATGAAATTCCTAGACACTCATAGCAAGTAAGGCCAGTCATGTCATGAAATTCCTAGACACTCATAGCGAGAGAGTGATATGGTTGTGAAGGTTAGTCACATAACGAATAATGCCTGCTCTTGTTAAGAAAGTTGTGCATCAACTTGTATCATGGAAGAGGCTGAAACAGTCTGTAAATAGGCCAAAAAACCTCGAAAGACAAATGAGTAATGCTAGAATTTGTAGAGAAAGGATTGATAGACATCAATAGTTCATGATTCTCTTAATGTATTTAAAGGCTGTAGTACTGCTGTTGTGATCATATGGTTTATTGTTACGGCTAATAATCAGTTTAATTACTTTAGGTTATTGATATGGCTAATATTCAATTTGGATGAATTAAATTCCGATTACCAGGAATAAACATGGCAGATCGAGTAGCAACATCAGATAAGTCGAAATCAGTAAGAGAAGAAGCACTCACTTATGCCTACATCCTTCTCTACATCTTTCTTTCCAGCGCTCAAATTTTCTTCAATAAGGTTGGTCATTCGTCCTTGATCTTCTTTTTCGTTTCGAACTAATTTTAAGGTACAAATAAACAAATGTATTGTAATGCTTTTCTTTAATGGCAGTGGGTTTTATCATCAAAGCAAATCAACTTTCCGTATCCTCTTGGATTGACCCTTCTCCACATGATCTTCTCCTCTGTATTGTGTTTTCTTCTTACTAAAGTATTTAAGGTAATGACTTCATATCTATTATTATTTGCTTTTAACTTGCAATTCTAGCAAAGAGTATATTCAGTTCTTTTATTTTACTTGGGGGGATTTCTTTACAGATTTTGAAGGTTGAGGAAGGCATGACTGCAGAAATGTGAGCCCCCATCAATATGTTCCTTGATTCTGTTAAATCTTATATGGTGTTAGACATTAGTTCCATCTACTTAAATAGTTGTTGTGTTAAGAATTTTAGAATACATAAAGAGCATGTAGGATAATACCAAATAGAATCATTATATATATTATTATATATATTATACTGTGCGTGGACACACAAACTTGCCTAGACAAACATAACTACATAAAGACAGAGTATGGACTTAAGTTGATATATATGTCTATATATATATATCACAATGTTGTACAACGAGCTGTCCAACAAAAAGTTTCATCATGAGGTGCTTAAAACTCGATTGCTAGCTCAAAATGTAACATGGACAAACCATTTATTTTTTAATCCTTGTCGTATATACGGACACTTGACACGTGTCCGACACGTAGGGACACATGTCGAACACACACAAACTGATGCATACGATTTTGGGGTGAAATTTGTGATAAAATGCTAGAATATTAAGAAAGAGAACATTGGACAGAGATGAGCAAGAGTTCATCTCTTCATCCAACTACAACTAAAGAAAGGCTTAGAAGGAGAGATGTTATCTTCTATGTTTAGTTGTTTACAAAATGGATTATAAATAAATCACAGTCTGTGTCCTCATGTCCAACTGGTTTTCGGATCCCGTGTTGGACACTCCATACTTCATACCCATGTCTGACAGTGACAAATGTAATCATGTCAATGTTACATAAAACTTGATTTCTGGCGAGTCAAAATTTATAAACTTCGAGACTTCCATATCAATAATGATATTGTCTAATAGTTGCTTTAATGCATCCACTTTCAGTTTGTCTCGAGCCACATATTCATGCATGAATCAATTCTATTGCTCCCTCAGTCCACCTTATTTCTATAGATTTACTGCAAGTATAAAGGTCAATGATATCGATCTGTCAAATATAAAGGCCTTTATAAGGGCTTGCACTTGCATGGTGGTACATGATTACATTGTACAGATTTATTTCTAATCAACTTATGGTCAAGCTTTCTTACTGAAGTGTTTTTTTTCATGAAATGAAAGCTAATCAAGCCTGTGAACAGATATGTTACATCGGTTATTCCAATTGGTGCAATGTTTGCAATGACGTTATGGCTGGGGAACACTGCCTATATGTATATCTCTGTTTCATTTGCACAAATGTTGAAAGCTATCAGTAAGTTCTTTTGGAACTCGAATATCGGTATCCCTATATCTGTGCTATTATCTATAATAGTACACCACTTTATTTTATTTTATTTTATTTATGGAAATCTACTAGAAAGAGTCGACGAACTCTTATTAGTTCCCCCCGTTGTCTTTGTTTCCCCCACTTGCATCATGATAACTCACATAATCTAACCAGAGAGAACAGAGGCAGAGAACATAAACCAAATGGTTACATTGTATTCAGAGTTCATATTATATAGCTTACAATAAAATCTTGACTTATATACATACAGCCATACACTAAAGTTTAAAATTCTCACACTTATTTTATATATTCTTTTTACGTGTATGCAGCCATTTATCATGAAAATGTTTATGATAAAGTCTTTGAAATTTGCAGTGCCTGTTGCAGTCTTTATTCTTGGAGTGGCAGCAGGACTTGAAGTTATGAGCTGCAGAATGTTTTTAATAATGTCTGTGATCAGTTTTGGTGTTCTTGTTGCTTCATATGGGGAAATAGATGTGAACTGGATTGGAGTGGTTTACCAAATGGGTGGTGTTGTCGGAGAGGCGTTAAGGCTCATATTTATGGAGATTTTTGTGAAAAGGAAGGGTCTTAAACTAAATCCTATATCTGTAATGTACTATGTCAGTCCATGCAGGTATGTATTGCTTTTTTTCTCTAATTTCAAATAAATTGTAAGCTCTGTGTAGAAAACTGCTTTAAGTGACATTATTGTTTCTTTACAGTGCTCTGTGTCTCTTAATTCCATGGATATTTCTAGAGTTGCCAAAACTTGATGCAAGTGGACCATGGAGATTTCAACCTCTCGTGTTGACACTTAACTCCCTTTGCACTTTTGCACTGAATCTATCAGTCTTCCTTGTCATCTCACATACAAGCGCATTGACTATTCGTGTTGCTGGAGTTGTCAAGGATTGGGTGGTTGTTCTGTTGTCAGCCCTTTTATTTGCAGATACAAAGCTGACAGTTCTAAACCTTTTTGGTTATGGCATTGGTATGTAACTGCAAAACCTACTTTGTGATACTGTCATATAGAAGAAGATGTATGTTTTGTGGTTAAGGCTTATATATAACCAAAACATTCATTTGCATCTGGTACACATTCATCTCAGTATTTTATACCATTCATTTTAGCCAACCATTCAGACAGCTTTGACCCGGAGTTTTATCATTTGGATAAGGGATGTTCCTTTTCCAGTTCTTGTTCATGACCATTAACCTGCTTAGAAGTCCATTTTGAGTGATCTATTTGATGACATTTCAGTCTATGGCATGCATGTAAATTGCTCCTAGATGCAAGTGGGAATTCCTTGTTTGTTGTTTATACTTATGGTCGTTTCCCTTCCATCTTCCCGGTACCTTTTACAAGACAAACACCAACGGAGACTTTCAGTTTCATTGTAATTCTGTTCTTCATTTTTATTGTTTGGTTGTCTGTAAATATTCTGCTGTTTGTTCTGTGCATCTCTCATGTGTATAATCAAGTTCACCTCAGGGAGCTATAAAAAATATGTTCCAGCCTCTTTGACGGATGAAGGCTTTCAGGTTTAGCAAAGAAGGAACAAAGGGTTATAATCTGGAACTTAATGGAGTGTATATATGTGTAAAAGTTTTTTTGGAAGATAACCTAATAGCTATATCCCTTTAAAATATAAAAATGTGTGTTTTTTTTCTGTAGCGATTGCTGGTGTAGCTGCCTACAATAACCACAAGTTGAAAAGGGAAGCTTCAAAGACGAGCTCAGATGAAAGCCAAGAGGCTGAGAAAGTACCGTTAGTCGCATCCACATCAATGCTTCATTCCAAAATCGGTGTATAGACAGATGGCCTGGAACCCGATTTTGAGGTATGTAATTCACATTGTAATAAATAATCACAAACGTTTACATGCCTTGCTATCCTTTAATCAGTTATATTCTCTGGTGGTGTTGTTCAAAGGCTGCTTCACTTGAGAAGCACAGCAGCAGCATTATGTGTCTACTTGATTGTTGAAATTAGATAGAGGCTGCACAACTTATTATTTATAATTTTCATGCCTCTCAATGACGTATGATCAAGCATAGTCTTCTGCATTGGAAATTCATAGGAGGGGAGATGCACGAATTGGGTTTTTTAAGTTCAGAGGAAGTAACTACTGTAAATTCCGGCACTGCCTGCATTTTGATTTGAGGAAGTTGAAGTTGGTAGTTGGTAGTTTGTTGGTGTGTTGTTGTACACTGTTATATAAATGATTTTTTGTTGTAATCTAAATGTTGTTATTTTGTTATACATACAAATCCAAACACACGAAAAGAGAAAAATAAGAATCTCAGTTATGTGCAGTCTTATTTTCTCTGTTTGTTCTGGATGTATTCATATGTGATTTTTACAATGTTAATATGCTGTGTTGTATGGTCAGTTGGTCACAACTTCTAGTGAGCGAGTAGTATGAAAGGCCAAACATGTGGGGTTAAATGTTTAATGCATGTCATTTGAGCAAATCCATGAATTTTCTGTCACAACAAATAAATGTTACTATTCTCTTATTTATTCATCTTTCCTGTGATGTGAGACCCTATAAGCCTACAGTGTAGACATTATAGCTGTTCTAGTCACATCTGATCAGTAGTAATAAGTGGTATTAGCCATTTATAGGTGCAAGATCTAAGTATCCAACTCTGCTGTAGTCAGTTTCAAGTACTACTCTGCTACAATGGAACCATTACCAATTTACCATAACTAGGAAAAAATATCAAGTCCAGATTTACTAAATGCAGTTGTACTTGAACCTAATCCTATCTCTGTATCCTGCATTCCTGCCTGCAACAACAACTACTCTGATTTGAATCCTCAAGTCAAGATGTGCAACAATTCATTCTCATTGTGGAAACTTCAATCTTTACTAATATTGGCTTGCTTCCAAGCTCCAATTCCAGTTCCACAAGACCACGCACAATCAATCTTGAAGATTTAACTAAGACTTGATGAACCCATACTAGAAAAAAAAAAAAAAAAAGTGCATCAAGTTCAAAATATTTTTTTTCTTTAGAAAATAACTTGTATATGTTTTGAATCTAAATGAAAAATCCACTTCATCATCTTCCATGTGGCCGACCCAAACCATTCACACAGTCATATCAGAGAAACAAGAATTGGGAAGCATGGAAACCACATTGTCATTATTCTCAATCTGATTGTGGACATATCTTATCATTTGAACTTTTATAAATTAGGTACTGGCCTCCCCTGTATTTTTTTTCTTATTGAAAAACCACATACACTATTTCCCTTGTAGATATTTCATCTTCTATTTGATTTCTGGATGAGGATAAGGCCAGTCATTAGGGGTCCAATTTATAGGTAGGTTTAGACTTGTCGAAATCTCGAGGAATTCGAGACTCCCAGTTCAATTCTTCTCATAAGTACTACCACAATTACATGGCCCCCACCTGATCCAGTAACACGCTTACCTTTTTTGTTTTGTAAGGACCTACTTGATAGTAACTTATTGACAATATTGTAGTCATACTGATCTATATATTCAAGAAAAATATGACAGATTCTGTAATGGTGTGACTTTGAATAATAAAGATTTATGGGCATATTAAGTATATACATCTCCCCTTGTGCCTTGTTCTTGTGTGCTAATGGTTTGATGGCCACTGGTTTTCTCTGTTTCTCTGTTATTAGGTACCACTAGATGGGATTTTTTACTGATGCATATGATCTTTTCTGCATCTCGCTTGTGACCAAATTGCTCGGTCGCATATACTATCATGTTGAAGGTTCAAGTAAACCTGGTACATTACCACCCAATGTATCTGCAGCAGTTAATGGTGTTGCATTATGTGGTACACTTGCTGGCCAACTCTTTTTTGGATGGCTTGGTGATAAGATGGGACGTAAGAAGGTTTATGGTCTGACTCTTATGATTATGGTTATATGTTCAATTGCTTCTGGGCGCGCAAAGGGTGTAATGACCACTCTCTGCCTTTTCCGTTTCCTGCTTGGTTTTGGTATTGGTGGTGACTACCCACTTTCCGCAACTATTATGTCTGAGTATGCAAATAAGAAGAGCCGTGGTGCATTTATAGCTGTTGTCTTCGCAATGCAAGGTTTTGGAATTTTAACTGGTGGAGGATTTGCAATGATGGTATCCAGTATATTCAACAAAATGTACAAGGCTGCTCCATATCAAATCGATCCAATTGGCTCAACTGTTCCAGAAGCTGATTATGTGTGGCGCATAATTCTAATGTTCGGTGCACTGCCAGCAGCTTTAACATATATACTATTCTCGCGTGAAGATGCCTGAAACTGCGCGTTATACTGCTCTTGTGGCGAAAAATGCAGAACAGGCTGCTTCTGATATGTCAAAGGTCTTGCAGGTTGAAGTTCAAGCAGAACAGGAACAGGTTAAACAGTTGACACAAAAGAGTTCTGCGTCCTTTGGATTATTCACTAAGGAATTTGCTCGCCGCCATGGGCTTCACTTGCTTGGAACCGCCAGTACATGGTTCTTGCTTGATATTGCCTATTACAGTCAAAATTTATTCCAGAAGGACATCTTCACTTCAGTTGGATGGATTCCCCCTGCAAAGACAATGAATGCAATTGAATAGGTCTTTAAAATTTCTCTAGCTCAGTTTCTTCTCGCGCTTTGCAGTACTGTGCCTGGATATTGGTTTACAGTGGGTTTGATCGACATCATGGGAAGGTATGCTATACAGTTGATGGGTTTTCTCTTTATGACAGTCTTTATGTTGGTTCTAGCAATCCCATATCACCACTGGACCCAACCGGCGAACAACATTTGGTTTGTTGTTTTGTATGGACTTACCTTCTTCTTTGCCAATTTTGGTCCGAATGCTACGACTTTTATAGTGCCAGCAGAGATATTTCCAGCTAGGTTGCGTGCAACATGCCATGGAATATCAGCAGCTGCAGGAAAGGCTGGTGCAATCGTGGGTGCCTTTGGATTCTTGTATTTAGCTCAGAACCAAGATAAATCAAAGGCAGATGCTGGATATCCAGCTGGTATTGGAGTAAAGAACTCGCTAATCTTGCTTGCAGCTGTCAACTTTCTCTGATTGTTATGCACATATTTTTTGGTACCCGAGCCAAATGGAAAATCCCTTGAGGATTTGTCACGCGAAAATGAGGATGACAATAACTTAGAGGCAGAGGAAGAGGGAGGAAAGCACATAACTCTTCCTGTTTAGTTAGGATGTAATGTTTTTATATTTCTATAGCATGCATGTATCCGTAGTCGTCATTCTTTGTTCTTGTAGGCTACAACATTCACTTTATAAGATTTGTAGTTTTATTTCTGCTTACAAACTCTTATTTCATCAGTTCTTGCATCAACAGTACAGCTAGGTTCTTCTATCTTAAATTGTTTTATTTTTCCTGAGTAAATAGCCAGGTTTTATCAATCAGTTGTGTCCAAGTTTATGTTTGAACATGGTTTCAACATATATGTAACTAAGTCTAAAGTTGAGCCCTTTATTAAAAAAAAAAAGTCTAAAGTTGAGCCAGAAAGTTTCACATATTGAACCAGCTAAACCGTCGATCTCTTTCTTCACATGAAATTTATATATCCAAAAGATGTTACTAAAGTATATACATACAATATACTAATGCCTTAGCCGGTGCTACGCAACTCTTAATTTCCATGTCTGATTAGCATTCGAGTTTTAAGTTATTAATTTTATTAAATATTACAAATTACACTAATTTATTAAATTGTATGAAATAATTATTTTTCCAGTAACTTCATTATTCTCATTGTATTTTGTTAATTTAATTATTTTTTTAATTATTGGACCTTTTGCTCATAAATAAAAATTCAGCCCATGAATAATAAGATGTTAAATTACAATAAAACCATTATTTAAAGGGTATTATGTAAATTTACCAAAAAATCATGACTAAAAGGGTATTTTAGTCAGAATTAGGTAACAAAATTCAATTCTCATTAACCGGGACTTACCCCTGAATTTTATTCAGGTTTATAATATTAAAGATTATAAATTACACTAATTTATTAAATTGTATGAAATAATTATTTCTTAAGTAACTTTTTTTTTTTTACTCGATAAGCATTAGAATTTTATTGAATGTCCTTCTACAGGTTTAGAATTCTCTTGGTCCAACAATCAGCATGGTGAAAAGAGAATTTACTCAAGAATAGATAGAATCTTTTATAATGCCTCCTGGGAGCAAGCTTTTGGTAACTGGAGGTATAAAGTTCTTGGAAGAGGACAGTCATATCATGCCCCTCTCACTGGTGCTAGCTACTCAATTCCAAGACCATCCAATGTACCATTCAGATTCAATGTAGCTTGGATTTCACATGAAGATTTCATGAACTGTGTGATATCAAGCTGGAACGCGCCACTGACAGGAGCTCCTATCTTTGTGGTACAACAAAAACTTAAAAGATTGAAAGAAGAACTGAAGTGGTGGAACCGAAATATCTTTGGTGACATAGAAAAGTGTGTTACAGAGGCAGAAATTGAGCTAACAGATTGGCAACATAAAGCAGAAGAGGACTGGGATAATGCAATGATACAGGGTAAGGTCTCAGAAAAACAACATAGTCTGGAACATGCCTTGCAAAGACAAGAAGACTTTTGGAAGCAGAAAAATGGCTCTCAGTGGATGCACTGCAGTGAAAGGAATACTTCTTACTTTCAAAAGCTTTGTAAAGTTCATGCAGCCCACAGCTTCATTGTTGAAATGTGTACTGAGGACGGAAGAACACTTACTGCTCAATCAGAGATTCAGGAGCACATAGTAAATTACTTCAAAGAGAAATTTACTGATAAGGGTGTAGTGATATTGGATTCAGAGTTGTTGAATTACATCCCAAGTATGGTGAATGAAGAGGAGAACATTGAGCTAATCAAAATGCCGATTGAAGAAGAGATAACCTATGCATTTTTTTCACTAAATGCAGATAGTTGTCCTGGTCCGGATGGTTTTCAAGGCTGCTTCTACAGGTCATGCTGGAATGTAATTAAGAAGGATGTGGTGAGAGCTATCCAATCTTTCTTTGCAGAAGCAGTACTCCCTAAAGGCATGAACTCCAGTTTGGTGGCCCTCATCCCCAAGAAAAAGGTGCCAATCAAATCTCAAAGTATAGGCCAATTACTATGAGTAATTTTCTTGTAAAGATTATTACTAAGATTATGACTGCTAGAATTACTCCTATTGGTAACAGAATTGTTTCAGTTGAGCAAAGTGGCTTTCTACAGGGTAGATCAATTCAGTCATGTATCGGTCTTGCTACAGAAATGATTAACGAACTACAGGTGAACAGAAAAGGCGGCAATGTGGCACTAAAAGTCGACATTACCCAGGCTTTTGATACATTGGACTGGGGCTTTATCCAGGCCGTGTTTCTCAAGTTTGGTTTTCATGCTACTTGGTGTCACTGGATCATGGTGATTATAAGAAGTGCTCATTTGTCTATTATGATCAATGGCTCCCCATGTGGTTTCTTTCAACCTTCGAGGGGCTTGCGACAAGGGGATCCAATGTCCCCAATTCTTTTTGCTTTGGCTGAAGAGGTTTTGAGTCGAGGGCTGAAACAATTGAGGAACAGTAGAATTGTAAAGGCTATGTGTGAGATAAAGAGGGTGTCTGGGCCTACACATTTCTTATTTGCAGACGACGTCTTCATTTTTGCAAATGGGGAGACAAAAGGTTTGAAGAAGCTGGCAGAGTTCCTCGGCAAGTACCAAGCTACTTCAGGCCAGTGTGTCAACGCAGCTAAGAGTAAGCTCTTCATGGGAGGTCTTACAGGGAGAAGACAACATAATATTGAAAGGATCTTTGGTATGCACTAGGGCACCTTACCAGACAAGTATTTGGGAGTGCCCTTATGCAAGGAAGGGTGAAGAGATTCCATTTTCTGCCCCTCATTGATACAATCAGACAGAAAGTTAACAATTGGGCTGGCAAACTCTTGTCTTTTCAAGGTAGGGTGGTGCTCGCAAAGTCAGTTTTGGCAAGTATACCTATCTACAATATGAGTATCTATCAATGGCCAGCTTTAGTTATAAAGGAGTGTGAAACAATCATCCGTAACTTTATATGGATTGGTAGCTCTACAACAAGGAAGTCAGTGACAGTGAAATGGGACTCAGTTTGTAGACCAGTTGCAGAAGGTGGACTAGGGATCAGAAAATTGAAGGACATTAATGATGCTCTACTGATGAAACTTGCATGGGGAGTACTGACACAGAAGGATGAGCTCTCCAAGTATTTGAAGCTGAAATTCATGAACAAAGGGGGTGTTATAACAAAGCAGTACAAGCACACCTCTATATGGTAGGGAATTAAGAGGCAAATGACAAGTGTTAAGAATAATACCAGTTGGCTTATTGGTGATGGAAGTAAAATAGATTTTTGGAGGGACAGATGGTGTGGAGACTCTCTAGCACAAAGGTTGAATCTTCAAGAAGTTGACATCAGATTTTGCAAGTCCAAGCTAAGTAGCATCATACTCAATGGTCAATGGAATGTGGGTCAACATGTTGCAGATATCTTGCAGCTTGCTGGCATCTTTCATTTACCAGAACTGATAGAGGGGGAACATGACACTCTGATATGGGAGCACAACAACTCAGGTGACTTCACTACTGCTTCTGCAGTGGAAGCTATTAGAAGCAAGTGTGAAAAACCTAACTGGCTGAGGCATGTTTACAGCAACGATGTGCATCCTAAGCTTTCAGGTATTGCATGGAAACTTTGTCATAACAAGGTCGCAGTGGACAATACATTCAAATCTAAGGGTATTTCTATGGCCTCTAGATGTGTACTATGCAGAAATGAAGAAGAGACTCTGGACCACTTGCTTTGGCATTGTCTAGAGTCAAGGAAGATATGGAAATGGGTAGCTGACAGCTTTCACACCAATGATAATTTTAATTTCTTGGAGGAAGCTGTGAGAAAATGGGAGCATGGTAGTTCATTGACCAGTGAATTGTGGGGAGCTACAATTGTAGCTACAATGGTGGAGATTTGGAAAACAAGAAATGAGATCATTTTTTTATGAAGGGAAGTTGAATTCAGAAGCACTAAAGAGAAGAATCCACAGCTGGATGAAGGTTGCAGGTAAACTCACTAAAGGAAGTGTAAGCAGTGGTAGTAGTGAAATCCCAATGTTAGAAAATCTCAAAATGATGGTGAGGTTACCAAGAGCTCCAACAATAAGGCCTTGTAGATGGATTGCTCCTCTTGAAGGTTTTATGAAGATGAATACAGATGGAAGTTACAAACAAGAAAGCAACAAAGCTGGAATTGGGGTGGTCTTCAGAGACCACAATGGCCAAGTGCAAGGAGGGCTGAGCAAAGTAGTGAGACCTTCTAACAGTTTCCTGGCAGAATGTCAAGCAGCAGTGGACGGCCTGGTATATGCAGCACAACAAGGATGGAAGAAGTTGTGGATTGAATCAGACTCAACTGCTATGGTGCATGTCTTGGGCAGAGGACAGGTGCCATGTGTATTCAAGAGTAAATGGAACAGTGCAATGACTAAAATGGAGTATGTTTACATCACGTCTACATGGAGGGAGGTCAACTTCACAACTAATTTCCTAGCCAACCATGGTGCATCACTAGACTTGGGAGACTCACTTCAATTTGTAGGGCGATCACCACTCATCACTAGAGTGGAAGACCCGCAAGCTGTCTACTTTAGATTTAACAATCCTTCTTAGTTAAGTCTTCCAATCTATAAGGAGGACCTGAACGGGTGTAATTCTTTTCATTTCTAAAGTAACGTCATTATTCTCATTGTATTTTTTTAATTATTGGACCTTTTGCTCATAAATAAAAATTCAGCCCATAAATAATAATACATACAACTATATGTTAAATTACTATAAAATCATTATTAACAGGGTATTATGTAAATTTACCAAAATTAGATAACAAAATTCTAAAGCTCAATTCTCCTTAACCGGGACTTACCCTTTTAGTCAGAATTAGATAACAAAATTCTAAAGCTCCAATTCTCCTTAACCGGGACTTACCCCTGAATTTTATTCAGGTATATAATAGTAGTATAGATTTCCCAAAAAATAAAATTGGCTTCATACTAATTTTATTTTTGTATGTACAAACCAATTTTGGATGACAAGTTCAATCTACATGTTATGATGTTATAGTGATAACTTCATGTGCACATATAAGGTTTAGCAATGCTTACTTATTAACCAACTTTTAAAGAGTTTTATATCATTCCATACCCCACCCCAGAAGCTTCCGGTACAAAAGCCAAGGAGTTTGATGTTTTTTTTTTTTTTTTTTTTTTTTTAATAATATCCACTTTACCAATACTCATATGTAAGATATGGGAAAATCGGTCAAAACCCCTTATGTTTTAATCGGTTTTGGCGTAAACCCCCTATTGTTGTCCAACCTTGGCGTTAACCCCCTTCCGTTAAGTAACCTCCCAAGTTTCCGTTCATTCAAAGTTTGCTTACCCATTATACCCCTAATTCAAACGATTTGTCAAAACCCCTCAAAAGTTTGCTTACCTATTATACCCCCAAATTCAAATTCAAATTAGTGAAGTTAGTTTTGATAACCAAATTTGGGGGGGGGGGGGGGGGGGGGGGGGGGTTTAGACAAATCATTTAAATTAAGTGTATAATGGGTAGTCAAACTTTGAATGGATGGAAAGTTAGGGGGTGCTTAACGGAAGGGGGTTAACGCCAATGTTGAACAACACTGGGGGGGGGGGGGGGTCACGCCAAAACCGGTCAAAACTTGGGGGGTTATGACCGTAAGGTATTGGAGTAAACTGAACTTTGATATAAGGGTAGGAGTAACTCTGAAATTACAATGTTGTAGTCTTGATGGGTATTGCCGTATTGGGTAACATTAATGCGGACTGTGGACTCCAATTTGGGTTGCATGCTCAATTGGATCCATCACTCCAGCATTACAAGCCAAAGAAGCAGGGAAATACGTTCAAAGAGTTGTGGGGTTTTTGCCCGAACTTGATTTGGCACTGCTTAGCGTTGAAGTAAGTTCTTACTTTAGTTTATATTATGAATGAACTTATAAGTGGTTTGATAACAACGGTGTGAAACTGTTTTGTACTCAGTGTTCTAAATATCGACCAAAGGGGTCTGTAAACCCCCTCTTTTATATTTTATGCTAATTTTAAATTGGAATTAAGAGTAATTGGGTGCGAGTCCCTGGACCAAGGGTTTAAGTATAATTACTATAAAGTGGGAGGACTATGGTTTAAATAAACCAAACTTGATGAAAGATAACCCACGAAGTCATTGGTTTTCCATAAGTTTCGGATCACGATCGACTAGCTTAGGTTCCCTTTCTCTATATATAGGAAGTAGTGATTAGATTCTTTGCGGTAACAAAGAAAAGAAAGAGAAAAGAGTGGCGGCGATCAGAATTTTTGGAAGAAGAAGAAGTGGGAAAAAGAAAGAAGAAACAGTAGTAGGAGAGAAGAAGCAGTGGTTGCAGACCAGCCACCAGTTGAGAGGAGGAAGAAGAACAGTAACTGTGAGTGGACTTAATTTACTCTAAGCTAAATTGTTATGAAATTCTTATTTTAAAAGATTCAGAAGTTTTGATTCTCTGTTTGATGTCTACTTGAGATGAAAATGAATGAAATTCACATTACTGACGCATTCTTCTTATCATTGATATATGTATTTCTCTTGAAAACTAAATTCTTGGTTTAATTTGTATACATGGACAAAGAGACTCTTGATGGATAAAACAGTTTTTTAAAAAAAAAGTTATGCTACTGTATACATCAGATCTGTCGCACTGCTAGTGTTCGTTTCTAGGTTGATTGCATTAATTTTTATTTGGTTATTATTATTAATAGTAATAATATATATAAAAAAAGAGGTATATATTTTCATAGGTGATAGATTGAAATTTTGAAGTACAGTACATAAAGTATATTAGGTGTCGGGTTGCCGAGTTTTATTTGAACTTGATGGTATACAGTATATGTGTATTAACTGTGATCAATATGTGTTAATGTTTGATTTTCAAATGTAATTGGAACTGTAACAGTTTGGAATTATAAGATAGTATAGTATGTACATAATTTTTGCCACGCCGAATGTGTTTTTTTTGTGGTTGTACAGTAGATAAAATTCTTGTTTCGGATTAAAGTCGAGTAGTTTGTTAAGGAATGCCTTGGAATGGCTTTATATACCATGGACGGTACTTGATTAATTTGGAAAATGCGAAAGGAATACAAAATGGATTTGATGTGAAGTTGATGTGAAATTTTATTGTCGTGTGTTACTTGAGTGATGATAGTTTAGATGTTTTGGTAGTCGCCCAAGCATTAGTACATTTGCCGCACCTGTGGAATTAGGATTAAGAAATTAGATATCACCCTAGACGGCTTAGCCTGCGGGTTGACACTTGGAATATGTTTTTGTTGGGTATTTCCTAGACGGCTTAGCCTGCGGAACTGACCCTTCAGACCTTCATAGCCTTCGGGGTTGGTCTGGGCGCCACATTAGAAAGCTCAAGGGAGCTAGTAGAGGCCATGAGTTAGGCATACGTCGAGGCTAGCCAAAGCTTGCAGGTGAGCACCCACTTGGGTTTTGGTTTCCGCGTAGAGGGTCTTAACCATGGTCAAGGCACACTGGTGCAGTGTGGGTATGACAAATGTGTGGAGTGCATCCTGTGGGAGGTGTACTAGTGATTGGGTATAGGTTGTGAAATGTTGTTTGGGTGAAATGATTGATTTGTAGTGATTGAGATATAGTGTCGAGACTTGAGATGCCATGAATTATATATTATTGTACTAACACAGTTTTGCAGGAGGATAGGTCAACTAACATTTCTTGCAGGGCTCGACCTATCCTAATAGGAGGTGCAACTCAGGTAAAGTATTATTATTATATATAGTATTTATTTAGTAAACGAGATAAATATAGAAAGACCGCGGAGTCTGTTATTTTATTGTTTTTGGGAATGGAGTTCCCTACCCTTGTCCACTCATACCAGCATAATTTGCTGACCCATGTTGCTTGTTTTGCACGTGGGTACGTATCCTTATGGAGCGTAGGCGGAGGAGAGGAGCCAGTTGAGTACGCTCAGGAGCAACACCCGGAGGCTCGTGTAGATCCAGTTGTTCAGGAGGGAGTTTGAGATTTGCAGGAGTTATCATTTCAGAGTAGGTTTAGTTCTTTGATTTGTCATTAGCTGATTACTCAAGTTCATTATTTCATTTATTGGATTATTATTGATGGGGAAGACAATACCTCAGTAGAAGCTGTTGAATTTTATTATTGGAGTTGTGTAATTCAATATTTGGAGTTTTTGGATTATATATGGAATTTATTGGGAGTTCAAATTATGTGTGTTGAAGTATTTGTGTTTAATGGTTATGGATTTTACCTTGTGCAAAATGTTTATTTAGATTACTGTCCCGAACCTTTGTCCTTTTATTGGCTTATCGAAGGTAATTTTGTAAATTCTCTCTTTTTGCCAATTTTTGGGTATTAGGGTCGTGACAGGGTCAATGGTATGCCACTGAATGATAACGTTTGTATGTATAACAGAAACGATTACTTGGTTACATGGCGCCATGGTTAACAGGTTCATTGAAGGTAGAGTATATATTGTCAACAAACCAAAATTCCAAATCTCTCTCGTCTTTTTCTAAGTCTACACCAAGTAAATAAAATTTTCTGAAGCCAAAATAACCATAACGGTGAAACAACATTTCAACTACAATCACGGTGGCATGGTTCTACAACTCATTCAGATAATCAAGCCTTCCTGGCAGTCACATTAATTGCTTGCTGCAAAAGCACACTTCGCTTTCTTTCCACCACCACCAGAAGATCCAGCAGGAATAACCTTCAACACATTGAACCTGACTGTCTTGGACAAAGTTCTAAATCCAGAACAAGTTAGAAATAGCAAAAATATATGAAGTAGAAATAAATGTTTGGTTAAAAACAATCTACAGTATAGACCTGCAGTGGCCTATAGTATGGAGATAAATCATAAATAAGCTGGAATATTGGAGCGTCTTTTCTGGTGTCTGAGAACCAGAATAATATACAGTAGTTTAAAATCCAAGCTATTTTAAGAAATAAGTTGAAATTAAAATAGCCAGGATGTATAGTTCACGAAATGAAAATAGATACTGCGGGACAATGTAACGCCCCTGAAATCCGATCCTAGCTGGCCAGGCCAAAATCGGGTAACAGAGTCATAATGATCTCCATATGTCCTCCATGGACCGTAAGGTCACACTACTGTCACGTGATATCACACCTCTAGACCACAGAAGAACATAATAAAATAAACAACAAATACTAAATTAACAGCGGAAGACTAAACAAAATACAAACTATATAAATATAAATATACATCAGAGTCATGCCCAAAGGTTACAACTCATCAAACTCCAACTAGACATATGAGCAACTCAAGACAACCTCCACCAAGCTCTTATTGAATACTTCATCTCTAAAATACTTGTATCCTGAAAAGGGAAAAGGGAAGACGTTAAACGCCAGCAAGTTACAGAACTTGAGGTTCGATCTTAATTCCCAGAAAAGGAATCCGCGCATCCTAAAGATAAACAATTATAAATAATAATTAATTTATTTTAACATTTAACACAATGATAAATAAATCAACACGATCATTCTCTGGTAATCCGCAATGTCAATCATATTTCCAGTTCCAATAATCGAATAATCAAAATCTATTTCAATTAATCAATCAATCAATTAATCAATTGATCAGTATGCAATATCAGATCAAGTCCTAATCTAGTAATTCCAATCCATCCTATTACATCAATCCAAATCCATGCATCAAGTGCCAAGTTGTGCAGTAGCACCGAGTCGTACGCATCACAGCCATACACTCATCAAGTTATGTCATTTGACGTAACTTAGGGACGTGTTCCAACGGGTCCTGTGTTATAATAATTAACACGCCCAAAATCCACGGGTCCTGTGTTAGTATAACTAACACGCCCAAATCAATCTAATCAATCAAATCTATCAATTTCAATCTCAAACCAAATCATCAAACCATCCAAATCCATCAATTTCAATCCATGAAATTCATATATAAAGTTGTGCAGTAGCACCGAGTCGTACGCATCATCGCCATACACTCACATGAAATTCATATATAAAGTTGTGCAGTAGCACCGAGTCGTACGCATCATCGCCATACACTCATTGAGTTATGTCATGTGACAACACTCCGGGACGTCTCCCCATCATACGGGTCCTGTGTTAATTTGTTTAACACGCCCAAATCTAATCCAACACATGGTTCAATCCAACCATTCTATTCCAATCATTGTCCATATAAATATATATGACGAACAACATAAACGTGTATGATGTCAAGTTCGGGAATTTCTAAAGTAAGAAAGTCCATAACCAATGGGTTCAATCAAACATTACAATACCAAGTCAAATATTCAAATCCAATAATAACATATTTTAAAATATAAATTTCAGCAATATTAATAACTAAATATTAACAAGTTTGCATATTTATCAAATTCTAATTATTAAAACATGTATTTTCATGAGAATCAATTATTATTCTACTATCCCAAACTTAATAACCAAACTAACACTTCAACCTAATCTGAAAATTAAGAGAAAACATCAAGTAATATAACTTGCCTCATAAGAAGACCACCAAACACCAAATATACGAAGAACACAACTCAAAACCACCATACTGCAATCCAGTCACAGATTTTCTGACCTCCAAAGAATTAGTTATACAGGTCACGTCCGGAAGATTCACATACTCTACTTTATATGCTCAGATGCGTATTTTCAATAGGGTTCTAATGACTTAAGATTCATGTCATTCCGAGTTCTGTAGAGAGAGTTATGGCCGAAATACTAACAGAGTGTTATCAAAAACGGGAATCCATATATTTCTCTTCAAGTTTAAGATCTAGGGTTTTTCTTTTTGATTTAATAACTAAGAATATTATATATACTAATATTTATTTATGTGGACCTAAAGATGAGTTTAAAATAAAGCCCAAAGGCATGATACTAATCCCATTTATAAAACATATTTATATAGTCAAAGAAGTCCAAATTGAAATCCAATTTCTATTAAGCACAATGATAGCTAGTTCTCACAATCTTTGCGCTATGACAGGTTCCAAACAAGATATGGCCCCTGATTGAAACATCTATCACCAGTGAAGGGGCACTACTTTTTATCAATATATGTTCCTGCAAACATAAATGTCACCCTACTTACATTACAAGAATGTGATTAGTGAGCTATTTGATAGTACTTTAGATATTTCTAAACTCTACTCTATTTGTGAGCTAAATGATACTTATTATTAAGCTGAATTGATGATTTTATATTTACTCTGGCAAATGTTCATGTTAATAAACATGGTCGGCAGGATTTGAACCTGCGCGGGCAAAGCCCACATGATTTCTAGTCATGCCCGATAACCACTCTGGCACAACCACTCTTTAGCTTTTGCAAATGTTCATGTTGTATTGCATAAAAAATAAAAAAGGTAATTTTATTAATTTGATCAAATTGAAGTTAATTACAAGAAGATTCGCACAATAGAAACAACAAAACAAAAACTACAAGGTTTCATGTCCTCTCGATCAGGACACAATGTATGCGACAATGACAGTAATATCGTCAATTTTTCCACCTTGATGCTTGACTCCTGCCTTTTGAGCTTCCATTGCAAATGGCGACAAAGTATATCTATCGAATGAGTTATACAACGCTAGATCCGCTAGATTGCAAGCCATTTGATGTGCTTCGAGTCCATCTTCAATTCCCTTCTTTAGTTGTTCTTCAATCTCTGAGTCGAACATGTTGTCAAATAGCCCGTCTGTACCAGCAACTACAATGTCTCCATCCTCAGTTGGAACCTCCAGTACCTCAGCTAAATTTGGACTGTCGCACTTTGTAGCATTTCCCAACTGATAAGGGCAGTTGAATCCCCGTTGCTGTACAGGGGAGCGATATATACATTTTCCTCCCCTGTATATTCTAAATCCACTATCTCCAATGTTCACCGCATGCAACACCTAGAACATACACCATATAAGTTAATTTAGAAAATATTAGGCAAATACTTATAAAATGCAACATGAGTGGAAAAATGATACATATAGATTGAATATATATGGAAACTTACTTGGTGTCTGAGTGTGATTATACAAGCAGTTGAAGCTCCTTCAGCTTTAGTGTTCAAGTAAGCGGAGTTTAATACATTTTCTGGATCAACAATAGCATGTGGCTGAGTCTTTACTGCAAGGACTGAATTAAACATTAGCTCCCTTGAATATTCGCCAGAATCGATACCATGTTTAATCCAACCTCCTACTCCATCAGCTACTCCAATAGTTTGCTCTTCTTCACAGATGAAATGAGAATCTTGTCCTTTGGGATGTGTTTTGCTTTCCTTTGGCAAGTAAAATGAACCTGATACCAATCTCAAAGATCTCTCAGAAATATCCCTGTGTAAAAAAATTAGCAACCTTGGTTAATAATATGAAGATGATTAAAGCCAAAGCAAAGCAATTTTGTTATAGACTAGCTGCACTACAGTACTTCTACTGGTAATAAAGAGGGCGAGGGATTTGCATATTCTAGTTTTTATCGTTGCCAACAGGAGATTATAAAGTCATAAGGAAGCTGCATGTAAATGTGCCTTTTGCTCAATGTATGTGCAGCCCTCTGTAATTAAGTTTAACTACTGCATGTATATGGTGATAAGGCCTTTTTTATGATGAGCCGTCAGACTTTTCATGTTGGACTGTATGACTTATGTAGCCGTAAGAGAGTGGGGCATGGTTCTATGGAGGCAGGCCACTATGTTTTCTGGCCGCATCGCTAGGTCAAGCGTGGACCGAGCTCTGAATTGGTTAAATAGCCCTTCCTGTCCTGGAAGCCTGGGAGGGATAGTGGCCAGGCTTTGTTGTCAGAGTTGCAACATTTTATTTACATTTATCACTATATTTTTGCGAATTGGTTGTAAGAGATTTCCTTAAAGTAATATTTGGAATTTTTTGCAAATTTCAGTATTTATGTTTCAAGATTGAATATAAGTAAATGTAAAGACAACAACATATACTAGAAGAACTACTGTAGTAACTTTGCTATACATGCTAGGGATATAGAATGCAACGGAGACATGCAGTCCCTAAGGCTTCCTTCTGAGGAGAACAAATTTCTTTTTGGTTTCTGAGTCTCATGTAACAAAGCAATAATCTCATACAAACAGATATGCCATATGGTTTATAATTATGTACCATTGACTAATTACAAAAGAAAACAAATATAATTCTAAGTATGGTCGAAATCCAAAACCGCAAAGCTTAATATTAACTGCTTGAAAAGCTTCCGGTTTCAACAAGACCAAATCTTGTTGTTTTCTCAACTCTTGGTACGTAATTAATCATGCCTACACTGAGAAGAACTCCTTTTTAACATCATCCCAACTAGTTCACGGTGTTTTTTGGATGCGCGATGTATTAATGCATTAAGAACATTGATTCCAGACTCGAAAAATAAATAAATAAATAAATTTGCCCTTAGGCAGGCATATTAATTAAGCCAAAAGCTACAAGAAAAAAAAATCCAAACTTCGTTAGCACATATTACAACAATAACTACAAGAAAACTAAGATAACAGCAATACAAAGATCAAAGAAAACTAACTTAAGGATGTTATTTTACCTCAAGATCGGTCTTGATGATGAACAATATTGAAGAGATGAACTTATAACTTGTAGATGATGATTATAAGTTTCAGAGCTCCAAACATGTGGAATGTACGCCACTGACATCTCTGAATCCAGAACTCAAACGCAGATGTGATCTTTCTTTCTATTCTGCTTGTTTTGTTTGTTGGAGAGAATCAGAAAATTGTTGGCTATATATACTGATATACACTAATATAAGTTATTTAGTTTAACATGTTTAGGATTTCTATTTCCTAACATGCTTAGGATTTCTATTTCCTAATAATATGTTTGGGGATTAGTGTTCTATTAGTATTGGGTACGGTTATGGATTATAGTCTTAATTTAAATTTTAGACAAATTTTTTGCGCCATGCATGATTAAAACCCATAACTGGCCTCAATGCCTCCTACCAATTTTTTTGGAAAATAAGTGGCAGCACCTCTTACACAGCTTTTCCATTATCCATAATAATATAGAACCGTGATACGGTGGAGACCGACGTTAGGGGAAGAAAGAGGAAGAGAAAAGAAGAGAGATTTTTTTTTTAAAAAAAAAAGACAAAAACTAAAATGGAAAAAAAGAGGACAGACACGAGTTTGAGTTCCACTCGACTCTAAATGAACCTCCTAATGTCGGTCGATTAACAATTTATCAAAAAAAAAAAAAAAAAAGTAAAACTGGGTTTTCGATTTTTAAACTTTTTTCCATACTAACTGTTTGGACATGAACATTCATGCCCAAACCATAGCGTAATTTGCTTAAATATAGATCAATCTTGCAATAAGTATGTGTGAAACATGGTTTTAATGAAAAAATGAAATTATACTAAATAAAAGAAATAAATAAACTTAGATAAATCAAATATGTCCAGGATCGAATATGCACGAGGCTTTGGTCACATAATAAAATAATATAAATAAGTCATACCTTTATATATATATCTTCTAATTCATACAACTTAGACCATACCTTGACTTCTTTCAATTTCTCCTTAAATCTACCTAGGTGATGGTCCTTATAATTGTAGAGATTGAGTATAAGAGGGGGAGCTATGGAGTATAGTACTTATATAGTCTTCCATCAAGACCTTTGAGTTCTTCGTAATAAAGAACACTACTAATAATACTACTTAAATTATTACAACTTACATTGTAATGTGGAAAGCCAAAATATTATATCAACTTAATTTAGACGTAAACAAATGATTATTGGGCAACAATTCTAACATTCTCCCACTTGAACCGATAACCATTTGGGCCATAACTTTAACAATCTCCCACTTGGCCCAAAATGGGTGTTAACCAAAATTTGATAAAAAAAAAACAATAAAAGTTTTGAATCACATCAAAATTGTGATAGCGCTATAATTCGAAATTATTAAATTCTTAATTGAATCAAATTCATGATATGAGTCATGGCGGTCACATGTTCTATTTGACACAATTCCTTCCATGTACTACAATATCAAGTAAATTCAATCCAACCAAGGCTTGAATTTGCTCCAACTAAAATGCTCCAACTGAAATTTTTGTCTTGTCATTGACAAAATGTACTTTTATGCAATAAAATTTGTGCACTAATTATATTAAAGGTATACAGATAGCAAAATCAATACTAATGTGATTATATTGGACCCCTCTATCGGGCTAATACACTAAAGCCCAACACCATAATCCCATATCCATAACCCATATTTATTACCCATCTACACCCCATATGGTTATTCAACTTGAAGCACAAGTCTTCTCCAACAAGGAAACCTCAATTAGGGTTTTCCACATCTACAAATACACAAATCTCTGCACATCATGAACTACGGAAAAAGAGACTTGATCCCTAGCTTCTTCAAGAACTAGGGTACGTAGGCAACCTTCAACAAGAGAGGTCCAGTCTCGTCCATCAATCACAAACAATCTTCTCTTTCATCATCTCTTTCATCAATCGAGGGTGTTCGGTCAAATTCTACAGGAAAGCTGTCATCTTGTTGAATTTGGTCGAAACATTCTTTGGCGCCGACTGAGGGGATCGACACAGACTCTCGAATATGATATATTCTTCACTTCAATGATGAAACCTGACAAGAGAATCATAATTGTTTTCTCGTTCATGAAGTTGAAGATTATACTACAAAACAAAGCTTTGATGAAATCATACACAAACACATTCAAAATTGTTCGCAACAATCTTACTACTTCCAAGTTTATTTTTTCAGATTTAGGGGAAGTCATGATCATGTCTCTTCTTGTTGGACTCACGACATGTGCTCTTCCTTTTGAGTTAATGATCACGGGGATGTGGTCATTACTTTGCTTTGTCAATTTCAAAATCTCAAGCGCCGTATTATTTATCTCAAATAAAATTTGAAGATTCCATGAAGTTTTAATCATAGCCACACGGTTTGGAAACGCATTAGTGATTCCCTTGTTCTATCTCAAATAGAAACCGATATTGGGTATTGACGCGGTGGATGATATTCAATATATTCTTCAACCAATGAAGTCTCATAATCAAATACTCATTTTGGATGCATAATGTCAAGATGATATTTTTATGTTGCTTTTAATTCAAACTCGTTTATGAGAAACCACACATACAAGCCTTATATACGAACTTTCCATCTTCCTTCTAATGGGAATCATGCAGTATATGTCAAGACGATCATTTTGACATATCGTACACCCCAAACGGAGTTACGGTTCTAAAGATATGCACGTTTGATCTTGATAATGACATTGCGGCTATCCACAAGCTGCTGCTAGTTCGTGTTTTCCATTCTGTTGCCTTAGCCCCTTGTTTGGGCATCATGTACTACACGTCGAGGCGATCGTTTTGATATATCATATGCCCAAAACGGAGTTACGGTTCCCAAGATATGACGTTCGTTCTTGATGATGGCATTATGGCTGCTGCCTTGGTTGCTGGCACGCCTGCTGCCCTATCCGCTGGCACCGCTGCTGCCTTGTCCGCTGCCCATGCTGCTGCCTTGCCGCTGGCACAGCTGCTGCCTTGCCCGCTGGCACAACTGCTGCCTTGGCCGCTGGCAATGCTGCTGCCCTAGCCGCTGGCACTGCTGTTGCCTTGGCCGCTGGCTTAGTTGCTGCCCAATCCGCTGGCATGACTGCTGCTGCCCATCCGCTGGCACTGTTGTTGCCCCATCCGCTGGCACTACTGCTGCCCATCCGCTGGCCTAGCTGCTGCCTTGGCCGCTGACAATGTTGTTGCCTTAGCCGCTAGCTTGGCTGCTGGCACGGCTGCTGCCCCATCCGCTGGCACTACTGCTGCTGCCCATCCGCTGGCACTGCTGCTGGCATAGCTGCTGCCCCATCCGCTGGCACTGCTGCTGCCTTGGCTAAAAGTTTCAAACTTCATCCATATTGGAAACATCATACGAAAATATGTGTATCTCTCTACTCAAACCTTGGATTTTTGCATCGTTTTTTTTGTGTTCGGAAGAAGACAAAGATATCTTTCTAACAAAGCATAGATCGGAAAAAGATGACATCTTCTTACTTAAAGATGTATATGGAATTGTCCTAATTACTACCAAATTCTTCAACTCGAAAGAAAGTCATGATCTTGATACCTCAAATACAAGAGCCACTTAATGCGCTCATACTCTTAAGGTATTAATCATGTTGGGATAGAAATACAAATAGTCTATCGTTTCACAAAATCAATTTGTGACAAGTTCTCCAATTTCGGAAGCCCGACGTTGCTTATCCACACTTGGGGGCGTGAGCATGAGCAAAAGAATTGTCTTAGCTTCCATATAAACTATTATCTATGAATGGATGACATTAAGGAGACTCGTGACATCCAAATTGCTTACATATTTCACTGGTCGTACTTAAGACAATGAGGATTGTCGTTCTCTACATGTCAAAGTCCAACTCTTCTTTGATAATGGTTTATTGGATATGCATTAACTCGCTTATATTCAAGAAATTATAGATATCACCACTCATTCAGTTTACATCAAATGGCTATATATCGAACACTCAAGATCAATTCAACGAAGATGGATACATACTCTCCCTAATTTGGTATCACCATTGGGGGCGCGATTCTCGACCACCATTAGCATCGGTCATCCTTCTGGATTACTGTAATGAAGCCATATATGCAGCTATTTCAACTTTCCTCACAATTGGGGGCGATAAGGAGTTCGATTCTCACACTATCCATTTCATGATAGTATTCTCATTGCACATATACTATGCATACACATTCATTATATCTCTACATCTACATATATATATACATTTACATTCATATATACATATACATACATTTACATGCATTCATTCATACATATATATATATATATATATTCATACATTTATACATACATACATTTATACATATACAATCTCAAATCGACTCGCAGAGTTCACATATTCAAGACTCCTGACGAGAAGATCAGTCATTCAACAAGTACATATATTGTTTAAATATATTTATTCAATATCCAATTATCAAACTCAGATCACAGTTTCACACAACGCCTTACGTACTTGGGGGGCGACATTCAACAAGTACACATTGAATAAAAATACTTATTCAATATTATCATTAATTACAAGATGCTTTACGTACTTGGGGGCGACATTCAAGACTCCTGTCTAGGAGCGCACATATTCAAAACTTCTTACGAGGAGTCATGTATCAACGAACTCCACTCAAAAGAGGTCATATATTCAAAACATCGATTAAAGAGGACACAAATTCATATCTCCGCTCAAGTGCTCATACATCCAACACTCCGCCCATGGAGGTCACATATTCTACAGTGTTCTTGAGGCCCGATCACGAAGTTTACATATTCCCTCAACAATATCTCTCATTTCTTGTCACTCTATCATCACTTGGGGGCAACGTACTCCAATCAATCGTTTCAATTCCGACTTAACTGCTTCCACAAAAGGCTTACTTACCTGCCTATTTTCACTTACCCATTTTCAATCACTTCATACATCAATTTCTTTTTTCTTTCTTCTTTGCCCCATGGCCATACCCATGGGACAAAGAGGGAGCGATGTATTGGACCCCCTATCGGGCTAATACACTAAAGCCCAACACCATAATCTCATATCCATAACCCATATTTATTACCCATCTACACCCCATATGGCTATTCAACTTGAAGCACAAGTCTTCTCCAACAAGTAAACCTCAATTAGGGTTTTCCACATCTACAAATACACAAATCTCTTCGCATAATAATAACTTATATCATGATCGAAGAAAATTGATCATATTTTGAATCAAATTAATATTTAATTAAGATAAATTACCTTAATGAGTTATCGAGTGCAACACCAAAACCTACCTTTGGGTCCGGGAATTAGCTTGCTATTGATTCACTCTACAAATAAATCTTAAAAATGAATAAGAATGATAATTTTCTCTTAACTAGATCGATTCCATGCCTTTGGGCTAATGGTTTCAAGCTAATTAAAATTAATATTTATCACTTTATTCCACCTCCAAATAATTATACAAATAATCTTTGGGTTAAAGACAATCATATATATGAAATGAGATGTTAAACAATTGATATCAAATAATTTACCAAATTAACTCAAATTTATATTAAATGTATAGGCCACTTTGGCGACTAACAATACATCCAATATACTTTAAAAATCTGGTAAACTTAGATGTAAGACTAATGATAGTCTCTATATATCTACTAATATGGTTTGTTATGAAAATATAATCAAACCTTATGTTAATTTTTCAAATAAAATATCCAAAACTATCTAAATAAAAACTAAGATCACAATTCTAAAATTTAAGTCATCATTATGCATCCCACAAAAAATATAATAAACATTATGTGATCCAATAACTAAAATTAAAAATGAGCATAGGCCGCTTTGGCAACTAACAATGCTCGAAAAATATAGAATTGAAAATGTATATATATGATATGAGATGCCAAATATTGATGCCTAGCTTGGATTGTATTGAGAATAGAAAAGAAATTATGCTACAAAAACAACAAAGATTTAATAACGAAAAAATGTCTAAAACATCTCAATAGAACAAAAATTAGAAGAATATTAAATCACATATATCGAAATTAAACCCAGGATAGAACTAAAATGAGGAATTAAATAAAATTGGTGCATGTATTTTCTTGATTAAGAATTGAGCATAATATGAAAATTACATCAAACGACTTATGAAATAGGACCAAATTACCATCATGCATTTTTAGGCGACTGATACCAAATGAAGAATATTATAATAAAACTATATGTATGAATTGAGAATAATGCATGAGATCTTGATCACTTACCTTGAGTAGCCATGGTAATGATCACAACTCAAACCTTTTTTCTCTCTATTTCTCCATAAAACCCACCAGTTGATGGATAACTATAAAGTGGTAAAATTGAGCATAGAGAGGGGCATTGAGTCCTCTTCTTATATAGGATTTGTCTCCATCAACAAACCTTATAAATTCCAAAATAGTTACATAATAACTTATCTAATTATTATCCAATAATGATCTTTAATAGATATTAAGAGACTTTTCATGTGAACCTAAAGGGTCACATTACTTATTAAACAAGGTCTCTTCAAATATCTTAAATAGGCCTCCAAATAACAAATAGTTATTGGGCCATTAATTCAACATTCTCCCACTTGGTCCTATAACCATTTGGGCCATAAAATAATTCTCCCACTTGGCCCTAATGGGGTAGGCAATTGAGAATTTAAAATTGGATAAAGATCATAAAATGCTAAAACATAATGCATGCTCAAATTTTAATACTAAAATCATTATAAAAACTTGATCAAACCAAATTTGTAATGCGAACATTTGTTGGGCCCATGGTCCACCACTATTCCGTCGATATTGTCCCCACCTTAGTCACCACTAAGCCCAAGGCCATATCCATGGTGTGGGGTTTTTCTTATGGGTTTCACTTAACCAAAAGGCCTCGACTATAGTGGATACTAGAACATTACTTATAAACCCCTTAGAGATCTGCTATGACTCGGATGTGGGACTATTTAGTCCACACACCTAACAATCTCCACCTTGGACCAAATCTTGGCCCAAGCCCGCCCAATCAACCGTGGGCTCTGATATTAAATGAAGGAATGAAATTATACCAAATAAAATAAATAAATAAACTTAGATAAATCAAATATGTCCAGGATCGAATATGCACAAGGCTTTGGTCACATAATAAAATAATATAAATAAGTCATACTTTTGTATATCTTCTAATTCATACAAATTAGACCATAGCTTGACTTCTTTCAATTTCTCCTTAAATCTACCTAGGTGATGGTTCCTATAATTGTAGAGATTCATACAAGTTATTGTTGTAAGAAAAAAAAACAATTTAGTATGAGGTCTGATCCACATGTTGTTGATGAGTTTATTGTTTGTATAAAAACTACTGTCAAAAGTTTAACCAAAGCTCACTTAATTATTAGCTTCGAAGTTCGAAGTGTTTATGTGCATTTTATACCTCAGTTTTCAGGGCCGAGGAGATTGATGCATATATGCACTGTCTCTAATCTGAAAAGTGTTGGGTTAACAGTACTCATTACATATCAAGATATTAGAGTAAATTGATGTTAAGTTTTAATTTACAAATGACCGGAATGGAGCATATTTGAAATTTGCGTTTCACTGGACTATAACTTATAATAACTTTTGTAGTTTAATGGATGCAAAGTTATTTAGTTTGACTTGTATTGGATTTCTTTTGGTGATAAACCTTTGTTATTAGTTTAATGATACTAACATGTTTAGGATTTCTATTTTCTAATAACATGTTTGGGATTAATGTTCTATTGGGTTATGGATTATGGTCTTAATTTAAATTTTAGACAAATTTTGTGCGCATTATAGCCCATAATTGGCCTCAGTGCCTCATACCAATTTTTTGTAGAAAATAAGTGACAGCATCTCTTACACAACTTTTCCATGATTCATAATACTAATTAACAATTTATCTTAAAAAAAATCAATGGGTTTTCAAAATTTCATACTTTTTTTCCTTACCAAGTGTTTGGACATGAACATTCATGCCCAAACCATAGCGAAATTTGCTTAAATATCGATCAATCTTGCAATAAGTATGTGTGAAATGTGAGTAATTATGGTACTTGTGAAGATTATTGAATTTATGATTATTTGTACATATTGTTATATGTAAACTAATATGATTGAAACATATAGACTTAGTGATATGTTAAGCTTTGCCAAACGTTCAAAGTTACAAAAAAAAAAAAAAAAAAAGATTTTTTCTAGAAAATCAGTTTTCCTAATCTAGCAGACCATTAGCTTTTGTTTAAGTCAAATTTAATCAAGGAAAGCAAATGACAAACTTTCAACAGAGCCATTCTTCATATATAAGTTATTGTTGTAAGAAAAAAAGCAATTTAGTATGAGAAGTCTGATCCACATGTTGTTGATGACTATATTTATTGTTTGTATAAAAACACTGTAAAAGTTTCACCAAACCTCACTTATATTAGCTTCGAAGTGTTTTTGTGTATTTTATACCTGAGTTTTCAAAGCCGAGGAGATTGATGCACACATGCACTGGCTCTAATCTGAAAAATACTGGCTTGACAGTACTCATTACAAATAAGATATTAGAGTAAATTGAAATTAAGTTTTAATTTACAAATTACCTGATTGGAGTATATTTGTAATTGCGCTTCACTGGACCTATAACTTATTTAGGATAATACCACATCATAATTCATAGTCAATGAAGAAAAGTGAACATTCATCCTCAAACCCTAGCTGAAGTTGCTTAACAAAGTGGATTAGTGAAGATAATATCACAATAAAAGACTATGAGCAAGAGTGAATGTAATTATGGTATTTATGGTTATTTTCATACTAATGTTATCTACATTGTAATTAGACAGACCTATAATTAATCTTGGCCAAATCTTCAATAAGATTGTTTTTTAGATAAGTTTGGATTTTATTAATATCTAAAAAAACAACATTGATCGATCAGCCCACACCAAAGTGTGTCGTCAGGTGGGTGAGAGACTGGTGAAACCGAATTTCACCAATAAGTTAAAAATACACCACTGCCAAGCAACGATACATTGCAGAACCAGACAGTAATTAAACTTGGGGTCTTTAGTGAGCTTCAAGGTAAGAGCAGAATATTCCAGTTGTGTAGAAGATCGATCTAGGAAGCTATACCCATTGTTGGGTGCATTTCCACCAATCCACAACCAGAGTAAACCCTTAATTTCAAGGCATATCCTGTCAAGTCTTGGGGTAGTGTTCCTGAATATTATTAGATTGTTCCTCGTTCTCCAAAGAACCCAGCAAATGGCATAAGGGAGTGTTCCTCAATAAGATTGTTGTTTGATTAGTGACCCTTCGCTCACTAATTAATCAGCTGTTAAAGGGTCTATGTCTCAATTTACAAAGCCAAGGAGAGTGATGCACCGTTATCTAAAACATATAGATCCATTTACCAGTACTCATAAGTCATAAGTCCTAGCATATCAAGATATTAGAGTAAATTATTAAATTTAATTTAATTTCAATAACCTCTATATAGTGATACTCTATATAGGAATAACCTCTATATAATCATAAAAAAATTCGGTCCCAACTTGGGCCAGTTATAAATAGGAATAACATTCATATTGTCATAAGTTATAAATTTTTTAGGTCCCATCTAGAAGAAAATTGCCCTTACATAGTTATAATTAAGTATATATTAACAATAAAATATATTACATATTGAGAAAAATATTAAAGAAAATATAAATTTTTAGACATTTAATATATTTTTTTATTTTCTCTAACACTTCCCATCACTAAGTTAGTATATGTGCACTATATTTTGAAGCTATATTATTTTTTTGAAATTATACCATTATTGAAATTATACGATAATTTTCTTAAGTAAAACTCTATTAAGTTATAACCTCTCTATAGTAATAATTTATTTTGGTCCCAAGAGTATGACTATAGAGAGGTTTTACTGTATTTGAATGATATTTCAAAAAAAAGGAATTAGTACATGAACCTCAACTTTTGTCAATCAGCAAAAGCTACCTGGAATACTACGGACCTAGAGATCTACTCCATCCCAGTAACGTCTTCAGTTATTTTGCCAATGACTAAAAAGAATAATGTTTTAAACCTGTTGCACGCCTGCACTACACCTCTTTAGTTTAGAATATGGTATAATTTATACTCTCTATTAAAGTTGGACTTGCCCTTAAGAAAAATTTCTCTTTCCAAATTAGATCAATTTTTATGCTTCAATTGAAGAGAATTTAACAAAGATTGAAATTTAAAGGGTTATTATTGTAAATTTGTATCTAATATGGCTTAAATAGCTAGATGGCTACATTTAATAGCACTATGGGCATACTTGTCTTTTTTCACAAATATATTAATGGCTAATCAATGGTTTAATGGCAATTTGGCTATATTTATCTTATTAGTCAAAAAATAAAAAATAAATAAATAAATAAAATATAATTCCGTACTTTACCTTCTTCTTTCCTCAATATTTACCCATGTTCCTCATACATCAAATTCAATCTATCCTCTATTCATTCTCCAAATAATGGTTGGAAAAAAAAAAGCACACACACAACTAGGGCTGGGCATGGTTCTGTTCGGTTCGGTTTTGGCCAAAACTGGCAACCGAACACCTAGTAGGTGTTTTGTAAAAACTAAAACCGAAACCGAACTGTTTCATTTTTGAAACCGAACCGAACCGAACCGAAAAAAATTTACTAAAACCGAAACATAACCGAACATGTGATTCGGTTCGGTTAACCGAATAAAACCGAACCGAACACCTAGTAGATGGGTTGGACTGTTGGAGTGTTGGACAAATGGGCTGGACTGCTGGAGAGATGGGCTGGACTGTATACAAAATTACATTGGGCTGGACTATATACAAAATTACATGTTCGGTTCGGTTTTGGGTGTTCCAAAATTTTCGAAACTGCAACCGAACACCCAAAGTAGGTGTTTTACAAAATTAGAAACTGCAACCGAACATGTAAACACCTTATTTTCGGTTCGGATCGGTTCGGTTCGGTTCGGTTTGCATGTTTCGGATCGGTTTTGCCCAGCCCTACACACAACGTTCATTACAATAGACAATGTGAATATATGCATGCAATAGTACAAATTATGATACTGTGCGTCTTCAACTTTCCTTTTAGTACAGGTTAGAAATAAAATTATATAGGCTTTATAACCATATAACATGATTATGTTGCGTAATTATACCGTGATTTTTGAGATTAGTTAATCTTATTTATTAATTATACTCAAAAATTATTTGAAAAACTTGCCTTTGACCAAAGATGGAAACTGGTCGGATTCGGATCGGATGTAAATAAATCCAAAGCTGGATCCGAATTCGATTCAAGTTTAAATAATTAATCTGAATCCGAGATTAACTAAATCCGAAAATTTCCAATATAAAATCTTGAAAAAACAGATTAAAATCTGAATCTGGATCTGAATAGGTCTCTTATTAATTATAAATCTGAATCCGAATTTTAATTCAAGTGTATTCTTATATCTGAATCCGACATATTCGGATTCGGTTTATTCAGATAAATCTGCATCCACTTCCAGCCCTACCTTCGGCCAAAGGTTACCCCAGGATATAAATTCAATAGTATTTTTCAAAACAAATTTTATTGATTTTTTTTTTTTTTGTTAAAGAAAAACTATTTTATTGATAAGCTCAAAGAATTACACAAAAGTAGAGGACAAACGCGCTACAAACTGCACTGCAAGTCCTTTCTTTGGGGATTACGAAACATTAGGGATACACCTAAATATAAATTTTGAGGTTTTTTCTTGATTTTTTTTTTTTTGTGAAAGTAGGGACTGGGAGAATCAGAAGATATAATTTATATATAGGTCCCACCATTTTTTTTTACTAAAACTAAAAACCGAAGTCCAACAATTTTTTTTTATTAGCCAGTAGGTGGGTTTTCATTGTAGCTTATTACATGCCTCTTTATACTAAGTAAAGATTTGTGTAGATGAAATACTTATTATAGCAAATCTATACATTGATTTGTCGATAATCATGTGGCTCAAAGGTAGCATCCCTCTCACTAAGTAGAGTTGTTGTGGGTTCGAAACACGTCAGTAGCTGATTGTTTGATTAAAAGTTTTCCCACATAAATTTAAAAGGGGTAGGGTTCCCCTCAACCTCGCTTACCAATAATAATAATAAGAAAAAAAAAATGTACGTTATCTACTATAATAAATTTCAATAAGCACATATATTTTATAATCTAAAATTTTATCTTATGCTTCAACTTGATCTTTCAGTAGTTTTGTTGGGTGCATTAGTTATGAAAGGTTATTTTACTACTGTAAGTTACTATATACTTATGTTCTTGCTAAACCCCTTTTTATATTCAAAACATAAGCCTAGACTCTAAATAAAAAATGAATAAAATCATATGATCAATCTAATTCATGGTTTGAACATTCATAAGATTAATCATATCATGGTTTATTGTCACAATGAAGTAAAAACATAATGAAAAATTCAATAATTGTTATACATTATATTTAGCTTAAAATCTCAGTCAAACATTCAAACAACGAGTATTTGACGAGAAATCATTTCAAATATTTTAATCAATAGTATTTACGAAAATAAAAATAAAAATTAGTGTTGTAATAAAACTGTAAAAATGACAATTAAACCAATGACATACATTAACAAAATCTTTCCAAAAGACTACACCTAATTTACACTATTTAATAACATCCGTGCATCGCATGGGCTTTATAACTAGTAGTACATACAGTAAAACCCTACATACTAACATACGTAAATGGAGTCCCAGTCCCTTGGTATTTGGTAAGGTTTCCTTATGTCCATTGTGTTAATTAGTAAATTGTAATTGCGCCCTGCGACATAACTGGCCTGATTATTAGTAGGTTAGTAATTCAGGTCATTTGATGGTTCGATCAATGGGCATTCTGTTGGAGTTCAATGGTATCAAATTAATTTGTACTTTGGCCACATGAACAATAAATCAATAATGCCTAAATCTTAGCCAAAGTCACATATACAAACTCCACTCAAAGTACATGAACAAAAATAGATTTTTTTTTTTTTTTTTTTTTCACTTCTTATTTTATGAAAAAGATGCTACTAATATTCTACCTCATAAAATTATTTTTCCGAAAATCAGATTCCCAAGCAGTCCCATACTTTTTTGTTTATAAGTCAATTGGTCAAGGGTACCAAATGATATAAGTTGTACTTCTACAGAGCCATCCTTCATACTAATTTCTTTTGTACAAAACCAATTTTGTATGACAAATTTGACCTTCATGTTATTGATAAATGATAACTATATATGTCTATGTGTACAAAAAGGGTTAGTAATGCTCACTTACCAGCTTCCAAGAGTTTTGGGAGCGATTATTAAAAAAAAAAAAGAGTTTTGGGAGATTGATGGATTTTTATTTGATAATACGGTATCCATGATATTTGATTTAATTGACATTTTATTTAGTAAAAAGATCTCAGATGACTTCAAATCTTATGGTCTGCAAAATAATTGTAATGGAACAGATTCTGTACTTTAGTTATGGTCTGCAAAAATAATTGTAATGGAACACATACTGTACTTTAGTTTTTGATTGATACATTCTTAAAAGTCACAACATATTAAGATATGCTGATAAACTTGCTGTATCCACTTGCCATAGGAAATTTTAAGGGGTGTCTTCACACCAAGGGGAATCTTCTTCATCAAAAAAGAACTTAACTATTGAGCTTAAGGTCCAAACATGGTCAGACGGGGTGGGGAAGGGAGAATGGGTCATATACGTTGTGCTGTGTTTTTTTACCATATCTTCAGCAACAAATCTAAACAAAATTTCTCCAATATAGGCCCAGCCGTCTACCATGAGTTAGGACAATGTTGACAGTGAGCAAACTTATTATTGACGATTGGGTAGAGATCAACAACAACTAAATCTATGCGCCATTGCTAAAAAAATTAATATTACATGAAAATGAACAGAAATGACCACCCCCATAAAGCATTGACTACTAATGGTAATCCAATAAGAATCAACTGTAAAGGGAATATAACTCAAGTAAAGCAACAATATAGTTGAAAACTTGAAACAGTATAGTAATCCAGAATTGCAGGTCTATCTCATATTTTCATGTCAACAAAATAAAGAGAACTTTCTGAAACCAAAATGACCATAACAATGGTTCAAACTACAATTTTGGTGATTTAATCATCTATAACTTGTTTGGATAATTTGACCTTCTTGCCAGTCACAGCAGTTAGATTGCTGCAAAAGCCTTCTTTCCACCACCACCAGAGGATCCAGCTGGAATAACCTTCAACACATTGAATCTGACAGTCTTCGACAAAGGCCTACATCAAGAGCAAGTTATAAACAGCAAAATTATATAAAGCATGGAATAACATCCCAATCATTCACATGGGATTTACCTGCACTGGCCTATAGTCACATGGTCACCTTCTTTCACACGGAAGCATGGAGATACATGAGCTGGAATATTGGAGTGCCTTTTCTCATATCTAAGAATCAGAACAGTAGCAGTTTAGAATCTAAACTAACTCAAGGGATAAGTTGAAATGAAAACAGTTAGGAAAAGACCTCTGATATTTTTTCACGAAATGAAGATAGTTCCTGCGAACAATGATGGTTCTTACCATCTTCGCACTATGGCAGGTTCCAGACAGGATACGTCCCCTGATTGAAACATCACCAGTGAAGGGGCACTTTTTATCAATATATGTTCCTGCAAACATAAAACATCACCCCGCTTATCAATTACCAATGTCATATCATTGAGCCAAATGCTTCTATGATTAACAAGATCTACTCCAATAGTTTACAAAACAAGTTCCTTAAAAAGGTGATTTGTCAGAAAAGTAAAATTAAACTAACTCCAAAAACAAGGGTTATTGGTCCATTAAAGTTAAAAGCAGATATATGGATATACAATGAAGCACGACCAGTTATAACATGTGAATTATTGATTCCATCGATCCGCATCAGGAAGATATTCATAATAACAATCTACAACTCCAAATCACAACAGAAAGGATCAAAGGAACTGCTATGACTTGCCCAAAGGACGATATGGTATTCATGCTCATAAATCATAATGATGGATGAATAGTCAGAAAATTAATGACAAACAGAAAAATAGCATGTCTCTAAAAGCCAAGTATGACAGATTAACGATGTTATTTCTTGAATCGCAATTTTATGAATCATTCACGTATCAAACACACACACACACACTAACATGTGTAAGTGCTTACACATAAAGATGCATCGCAGTGCTGAACGACAGTTAGCTACCAATCTACCACCCACATCGTAAAAGAAACTAAGAAAGAATCACACTCCTTACTAATAAACAAACAAAATTTAATAATCTAAAAACATTCAAGTGTGAATGGTGCGATTATAACATGACCCTAGTCAGCAATTTTAGACACAGCTCAAGAAATTTTATGTCAACTGATTATATAGCTATAATAATTTTAAGCACCAAAAACTCGTATTTCTATGGTATATTTTAATATACGACCACTTAAATGTCATTGCACACTAATATAGAAGCAATTTTGTTTATAGCAGAATCGATATATGTTGTAATATTATCGCAAGAATTATGACCCAATAAACACAAGGAAGCTGAGATAAATGAAACTGTGCATCCATGGTAGTAAAAGTCTCCCTATCCTCAAGTTCTTTTGCTTATTTACACTATACCCCTTTTAATAAAATGCACCTCAATCAACTACAAACTTAGCTTGGACTAACACATAACCGTAGTAAATCTTCTGTCTAAACCACGGCATCAATACAATAACATAAATATTATCCAGCATTTTACTCAGTTTAAGATTAATAACATAATTATATCCACTTTATACAAATTTTTCAATATGTATAACAAACAGATAAAAAAAAACTCGAAGAACAAACCTTCAATAGCTTCTCTAGGTGTCTTAAAACCCAAACCAATGCTCTTATAAAAACGATTTCCTCCTTTCCCAGGTCTCTTTCCTTTTCCAGATTTCTTCGAACTACATCATCAATTTCAAAAACCAAACTCAATACAATATAAAAAATAAATAATAAATATTATTAAATAAAAAAAAATTGAATCTTTACCTAAGAAAAACCTTGGGTTGCTTCAAAAAAGCCTTCTCTGTCTGTATTTAACAAGAAACAAAGCAATAATCTTAAAAAAGATATAAACTTTAAAATAAACTGATTCAAATGTAGTCAAAAGTGAGTTGAATCGGACCTGTTCAGCCATGGTTACTAAAGCTTTGAAGCGAAACGACTAACGAGTGTGAAGAAGAAGGAGAAAGAGAGTGGCAAATGGCTTGGAGAAGAAAACCCCTATTCTGAAACGGACTATTTTTATTCTAAATTTCTAACTGGGCTTTCGACAGACCATTGGACTTAGGATTAATGATCTCAACTCGGCCCATTTATTTGATTGAAGCCCAACCGTCCTTATCCATTTGTTTAGCAGGGTGGTGCAAATGTGCAATTCAGCTCAGCGCCTATTCTGTATGAAGTTATTCTATTCATTCATTTGTTATTTTAAAATACAGATTTGTATTTTGGCCATAAAACGCGTTTATAATTTTCTCGTTATGTAACATTTCATATCGATAACGGAAAGATATTGATAACGGACTTTTACATAGGTTAAGTAGACCCTTGTTAGACCCTTGTCAGTTCTTGTTGTATCACCTAGCTGGTTGTCCCTTGAGTCCACCCTTAACTACATCTATTAATAATGGAGATTGTTTAACATTCAAAACTAGATATATGTTTATGTGAAATTGGATAGAAGGTGAAACAGTAGTTAAATTAGCAAACCAAATCTCATAAAATTAACAGTTTAATGTGAAACCATGAATCATTCACTCATCCTTTTGTTTGTCTCAAGGGTGATAGGTTTCACTGTAAGTGCACATCGGCTACTCAAATTAACTTAAGTTATTTATATTTTTCTACAATTAGATGAAATCATAATCATTAATTTTAGATGCAGGTTCGAACGAATATGTATTTAGGAGAATCGGGTTTGCTATCCAAAAAGGACTTGCCGCACAGTTTGTAGCGCGTTTGTCCTCTACTTTTGTATAATTGTTGAGCTTATCAATAAAATTTTAGTTTACAATAAAAAAAAATATATATATATAAAATTAAAAAAAGAATTGACAAAATATTTTGGTAGCTTTTGTCAAAATATTTATACCTTTGAAGACTTTTTTTGCAATACGACATAAGAATTTCACTCCCAAGATGATCGACATTCTATCGCGCACAGTTTGATAAGTCATTAAGAAATGTTCACTGCCAGACAACTGTTGAGTTAAAAGGCAAGAACTGAGCCAGATTATATGTTACATGGAATTTTATTACGTACTTATGACTCTAGGTAATATATTAATAATTACAAATCTATGTAACCATTATTCACAATGATTTAATTCACTTTTTTTATTTTTTATTTTTTTGGGTAATACGTTTAATCCACAATTGACAGTTTGTCATTGCAGTGTGCATTCACTGCATTCTCTGGAGAAAAGACACCTTTAATTTATAAAATAAACCATGTAAACCACCCTTGGATAAGTGAAGTTACACACATCTTAATCTTTCAACTAAATCCAATTGATCATATTTACAGGCATTTCCCCATTTTTATCACATTTTCTAACCTTGCTAATCAAGAATTAATTTAATTACAGAGGTGTTTTAAATTTGCCAATCTAGCAAATTGGATATTCATTGCATTCATGTACTAAGAGATAAGACTTTAAAATCTTTACTAGGCAATATCAGTTAAACTAAGAAAGAAAATATAATTATTATTGGAGAATCAATTTAGACAACTTGACATAGTTGTTCTACCCAGGCATAAACCCTTTATATATCCATGTTACTTCCCTTCTCAGACCACACCAAAAATAACACAACCATCCATTTCTGCTCTTTCTGCTTCATTTGGTTTTTTCTTTCAAGTTTGGTATGGTGAGGAAACCAAGCATGGGTCGTCAAAAGATAGAAATCAAGCGAATTGAGCAAGAAGATTCTCGCCAAGTTACCTTCTCTAAACGTAGAGCAGGTCTTTTTAAGAAAGCTAGTGAACTGTGCATCCTTTGTGGTGCTCATGCATCTATAATTGTTTTCTCACCTGCAGGGAAGGTTTTTTCTTTTGTCCATCCTAGTGTTGAAGCTGTTGTGGATCGATATCTTTCTGGAAGTCCTGCTACAGATGTTGTTAGTGGTGGTACTGTTTCTCTTCTTGATGCACATCGTGGGGTCAATCAACGTGAACTTACTCGACAACATACTGAGTTAGTTTACCAATTTGAGGCTGAGAAGAAGAAAGGTGAACAACAACAACAATTGAAGAAGGCTAACCAGCAGAACGTACCCTGGTGGGAAGGCCCGATTGAGAATCTAGGCTTGCATGAATTAGAACGTATACAATACCATATGGGTCAACTTAAGTCAAGAGTTGCTAACGGAATCAGTCAGGCTGCTTTTTTTCCTCAAATGAGTATTATGAACTCAATCGAAATGCCTGATCACTATGAAACTAAACCAAATCCAAATAATCCTGCCATGGTTCCTAGGGCTTATGGCTTTGCTTATGGAGGATATGGCGGTTTTGATCGTGGCATGACTGGTGGTTTCTATTGAAGGCTTCTTTCCCAAATGTACTTGGATCTTTGATCAATTTGTATTTTTTTTTTCCCTGTTATTGATGTACTAGTAGTATAGACTAGTAGTGAATAAGACTTTATGTTTCATTATGTTTTGCGGCAATTGTTTCTGACTTCATAAACAGATTACTGGATTTAGTAATGCAATGTTTACCTTCTTGGTCAAATTTTTTTCTTTAAACCAATTGAATTGCTTAGTTTGATGATCATAACAATCATTTTTTAACAGCACTACACAAATTTTTCTCTAATAGTGTATTTTAATCGAGATAATCAATTCCGAAAAGAAAAAAAAAACGTTTATCATTCATGTTAATGGGAATTATGAGAATGATTAATATGTAAAAAGTCAATTTTAAGAATGATTAATGATGGAGGTAATGCAAAACTCAATTGACTTATTGAGAAGATTTACAGAGATCTCAGATTAATGTCAGGAGAGGATCTAGTTGTATACTTATGTTAAGCCAACTAAGGGGTTTAAACATGCCAACCAATTGCAATACAGATTAATTAACACATTTTATTACACCTTCTTTTATTGGTTATTATTAATTGATTAAGATTTTAAATCTTAAACCATTAAATGCATTAAAACCAAAATGTAAAAGGATTATCTCCAACATGCTCACAGTATGTGTGGATCAATCACCAACAGTTCATGAAAGTGCTCATCAAACCTCAACCAAAATAGGCTTCATCATTTTCCTACTAATTATCTTACATAAACAAAATATATCGCTTCTTCAAAGATTTCCATACTGAAAATTAACACTCCTGTCCTTAAACATTAACACTCTTGTCCATGTCAAAAGTCTACAAATAACACTCCTCTCCATATCAAACTTTTCAATTCTTGCGAGTTTAACTTCAATAGCTTTGTTCCTAACCAATCAATCTTTGCTAGTATATTTTTACCACTACATGAATACAATGCAGTTATGTAAGCATATTTTCTTTCACTGGTAGAATTCGCCGCTGGTAAAATGGTGAAGGGTCCTCTATTGGAATGATAGACATCGCACAGCACAGAATTACGCAGTCTGGGTCAAGGAACGCAATGTTTTGTCTAAAGAATGATCCGAATAATAACTTTGATATCTGTCAAATGTTTCTCATAAAAAATAAAATAAGTGAACGGATTATATATAAAAATTTCTAAATACTGAAAAAAAACACATCAAGATTAACCAAGAACAGAATGAGGAATGCATTGAAAGTTTTAATACAGCCTGACAAATCATATGTTCTACAAATAATGTCTTACAGTCCCACAACCAGTTAATCCCAGAACCCATCAAGATGTATGTAGATTGCAACATTAAGATCATTGAATTGAATTATCCACTTCTTTTATGACTAAAAACAGAAAGAAAACACAATTATGCACAACTCGCTATTTCAACTACATAATAAGCTGTACAACTATGCATAAAAACTTCATTAGCCCTAATTGCATATTTCCATCACTATATCTCCAGTTCTCCACCTATAATAACTCTAACAGATCGAGTATATTCTTAACCTTAAGCATTCCTATACCTTCCTACTGTATTCCCTGTACTTTTCTACTTGCAAGGATGGTTGCATACACAGCTGCTCCTTTCAACACTCTACCTCCCAGTACTTATTCGACTGCTCCAAACATGTTTGTTGACTACACAATGTTTCCAACTCGTTTCCCAATCACATCAAAATTCTTGAAAATAGTTTCTAACACCACTTTTAGGTACAGACCTCATTCCCATTTGATAATGAAAACATGTGCCAGCTCTATGACTACTACTAAGGAACTCAATGTGACCACTACTAAGGAACTCAATGTGACCATCCATAGGTCCTCGCTTGTCACCCCAGTGACGGAAACTGAGACAAGGTGTATGTTCCCTTCAAATATTGATCAGACTCTAAATTTTAAGATTGGTACATTGTTTTTCTTCTCTAAAAAACTAGATTTCCGTCCAGAAGCTGTCGTCAAGATGCTGGAAACTGCATATAGGCGAAGACTTTTGCCTTTGATTTTGTGGCAGGAAGGTTGAAATATGATCAGCAAGGTAGGCTAGAGATAGATTGTAACTCGGCAGGGACAGGCTTTGTGGTCGCTTCAAGTAACTTGTCACTGGAAGAATTGGGCGACTTGGTATCCCCTAATCCAGAATATAAAAAGTTAGCGGTCAGAAAGTTAATTGGGTACTATAAAAGGAACCAGCCTCTTCTTATCCTTCAGTTGATGCAAACTATTTTTTTGAAAGATAAAAACATTTGGAACAGATCATTTGTTATGTAGAAAGGACTGCGAGACGTAGTTTAGGTTTTACTTCTGCTCAAAGAATAAATGCAGAAGTCATGCATAAATACTAGATAAAGAAGCTAATTAATAGCAATGCCAAATAAATGCATCACAATTTCAATCATATGTCTTTTTTACCCACATCGCGTAGGAGTTACAATTCACTTACAAGTCCTCAGTAGTCAATGGAGTATCAATCAGGTCATTTAGGGTGCACGATTTTTAACTCTTTTATATATATAATGTCCTAGATTTTTAACTCTTTTCTTGTTTTCGACCAACAAAATCAATCAGTCTATAATATCTTTTTCCACAGTCCCAAATGCATGCCTCTAAATCTCAAACTTATCCATGCATTTCCACCTTACGATTGACTGTTTATTTATTATTTTTCTGCCGATAACTTCATTCAGGTGTGGTGGATTTGCAGGGGTGTCGTTCAATTTTTGATGGCACCGGCTACAAAATTTTCTTAGAAAACCTAGCACAACTTGCAAAAAACAAGCCTCTAATTTTTGTTCCTCGAATTAAGTAACTGTCAGTGCCTATCTGCTAGATCTCCACCAGAAGTAAATTTTACCCACCCTGAACTCTTCCAGCTTGATAGTCCATTAGACAGGAGATAAGTCAAAATTAGCACCACTCTCATGTTCATTCAAGAAAATTTAATCTAAGGTTTTTCATCTAAGATCCGACGATATTATCAATCTAAAAGAAATAGCAAAGATGGGTCTTGAAGGGAATAACAAACAGACAAAGGTCACAGACTTCAAGGCTGTCGTGGCTCATATATGGCGATGCATGGCTCTTGCAAAAAACACAAGAAATGAAGAACATAAGGCATCCACCATCTTGTTTGAAATTAATTTTCGGTCAAGACTTCAACCTCGACTACCAAGCTTCCACACAGGAAATGCGTTATATAATGCCTATTGTACTACCACTAATAATGAACTACAGATAGGGCATTTTCCTCGCATAGCTAGGGCAAATGATAACACAAGCAGAAAAACAAATTACAGACAAGTACATTAGGTCTGCCATTGATTGGGGATAAGTGCACAAGGGGTTTGTGTATGGTGACATCCTTGTTTGATCATGGTGGAAGTTAGGTTATACTGATACGACATACCCCTGGGGAAAACCAAAGTGGAATTCACCAGTGTTACGTTGCAGAACCATGGCAACAACGCTGTCTTATTATTTACTGCCAGACATAGAAGGAACTAAGCGACAATGGGACTAACATTATTGTATCTCTTCAACCCAACAAGATGGAAAAATTCCGAATTCTGTTCAATAGATCTCTCAAAAAGATATAGTTTCCGGAAAATTCTCCTTAAGCATAACTTGCTTTGCTTTGGAAACAGATGGTATAGTAGCAGTTGTGTGGTTCAGGGTGCATTGTGCGTACAGAATGTTTTCGTTTGTTCTTACTGGTTTTGTTTTCTACACTCCTGTACGTAAGAGGTCAGTCATTGTTTGTATTTCTATTTTTATGGTAATCACCTGATGGGGTCATTAGAGCACGCTGATCAGGTTGTAATCTGATTTGGAAGATTTATAAAATTATAACTCGTATAAAAAATTAAAAAAAAAAAAAAATGTTTCTTACCTGCGTGGTAGTTAACTAATCTATAGTGCCACTCTTCATAACTCTTAACAAGCTCCTACATCCTCTGAGGACTCTAGAAAGCCAAATTTTCATCAAAATGGTCTTTGTCGAAGAAAAATTACCACCCATCCTTTAAATGAATCACAGTTCAAATTTGGACAGCTCTTTATGTCCTAATAAAACCCATTAGATCCAAGGCTGCAAATGAAAAGTGTATTAAGAGTTTAGGAGATTGCACCTCTCACAAGCATTTCATCAAACACAAATAAAACATGGCAACCAAAATTTTTTAGAATTACCAGTTACCACTTACCACATATGCATTTCCCTTGACCTGGCAAATGCCTTCTAGTTTATGTGGCCCCTTTGACCACCATACCAAAAGAGCCCAAAAAACATAGGAACATGAGTCATTGCAATCCCATGTAAAGCTAACAACTGCATTCTAGTATGAAGCATGAATACTGCCTTAGAGTCTCCACATAAAATTATTTGCATGTCTGTTGCAAAGGGATTGTGTGTGCATGCTCCACTAGCTATAGTATATTAGCATTACTACTAATTCACAGAATCACAGTATCTCATGTTTACAGTGAAACCTATCTGAATCACTGAATGCACAGCTAGATATACATAAGTATAACAAAGAGATAAATAAACAAAGGCCTGAAGGCACCATCCTCATCAAAGTCTTGCATAAATTAACCATTTCTTCCATAAATTATGTTCTAAGAAATTATGTGACTGTCCCATTCCATATGTGATTAATCAAATGACCATACAAAAGCATAACATTATAGGGCATTTTTTTTTCGTTTTTCTGATAACAGGGTGTCTGGGCCTGTTTACATGCACATCGACTAATCTCGCGGGTGATTAGCACATACCATTAGTTATTGTGAATAGCTGGCTCAGTTTTCTTAGTAGAGCACATTTTTGACATTTTGTTACTCATGGACAGCAATTTTACTATACACTAGCACAATGATAACGTCGATTTTTTTTTTTTACAGTACAGTAAAACCTCTATAAATGAATACCTACTGACCCAAAAAGTGAACGACGTTATTCATTTATTAATAACACTAATTTAGTACAAATGCTTGAATTGGGACAAAAAAATTTATTACTTACGCGAGGTTATTCATTTATCGAGATTGAGATTGTAATGTACTAATGTATGCATGTTAAAATTAATTTTTTTATTAATTTTCAATTGACGAATGCATTTCTTTATGTATTATTCTCTCAAGTAAACTTGGAATTTATTCAATTTGGAACAATAGTTGTAAATCATAAATTACATACAAAGTCGAAGCTCCTACATAAATTTTTTTTTAAGCATTATAAATACTTGACATTATTACGTGCTTCTTAAATTGATTCGATCTACAGAAGCTGTTAAAAGTGATTTATACTTTTTAACTTGCTAATAGTTGATTTTAAAATAAGTTTTAAAAACTAAAGTTTCATTTTTCCCAAAACCATGGTGGGTGTATAGAATTTTCATTTTTTTTTAAGCATTATAAATACTTGACATTATTACGTGCTTCTTAAATTGATTCGATCTACAGAAGCTGTTAAAAGTGATTTATACTTTTTAACTTGCTAATAGTTGATTTTAAAATAAGTTTTAAAAACTAAAGTTTCATTTTTCCCAAAACCATGGTGGGTGTATAGAATATGATAAAAGTATTTTGCTTGAAAAGTGTGTTAAAACCAGTGTTATCAAACCCGGCCCGATGGGTTGACCCGGGAAACCGATGACCCAGTGCTTTACCCGGCCCGATGGGTTGACCCGGGAAACCGATGACCCAGTGCTTTACCCGGGCTAGGTTACTCAATGGATCGTTTTTGCATATGACCCAGTTGTGAACCACTAAAACCGGGTTTTACCGGTTTTGTCAAACCCAGTGGCCTAAAAAACTAGAAAACCAGTTCAAATTAATGTTTTTTAATTAAAAAAGATTTAGTTGGACCCGAACCCACAACCTAAAGCACACAAACATGTGTGTATACCAATGTACTCATAATATTTTACGATAAATTATGTTTATATTTAATACAAAAATATTACAAAAATTTAAGCATTAGGATTTAACAATATATTTAACCCTACTAATATTGGACTGGTCCGACCAGTGACCCAGTGGTCAAACCACTAACCCAGTGACCCAGTGCCTTCACCGGGTTGGTGTCCGGGTTGGTTCTGATAACATTGGTTAAAACCAATCATTGCCAAGATTTTTTTACTAATTCTAAAAGTGTTTTAAAACCTACCATTGGGAATGCTCTAAGGTGATCATACAAGGATTACAAGCACTTTCATGTATAGTTGGAGTGTTGGTGATTGATCCACACATACTGTGAGGAGCATTACTTTGAAGGAACCCGCCTCCATCAACGGTTTGATAGAACACCCTTTTCCACCACATATTTTTTTCTCTTAGGGCTGGCAATGGTACGGGTTAGACCCGAAACCCGGTCCGATCCTTACCGATAAGAACGGGTTTGGTATTGCATTTTTATATATTGGTACGGGTCCGGTTCTTAAAATTAAGACCCGATTGTTATCGGATCGGGTTTGGAATTAGTAGATACCAAACCGATATGGACCCGATATAAATTATTTTGAGGTTTTTAATATTTTAGATTCACTACCATTATTAACATACCATAAAAATCTTAAATTTTAGAAATTTGATTTTTGTAAATAAATTTTTTAATACTAATTACCTTATAAGTATATGCAATTACATTAAAAACATAGAAATAAATAAAATCATATACTATATTTGTATACTTGATTATATATATTTATTAAATATATCTAGATTCCTAAAAAGTAATTCATTTTTTTTAATTTGTATACATAATTTTGACATATCAATTTATGGTCAAAATACCCGAATCCAACCCGGATCTGATCCGATAAGATTTGGTACGGGTATGGTTCCTTACTTTCGGACCCGATAGGGTCTGGTTCCGGGTTCGGGATTATTAGTTTTCTTATTGGTTCGGGTATGATATTTCTAATATCCGGTCCGAACCGGTCCATTGCCAGCCCTGTTTTCTCTTAAACTTTTTAATAATTAATACATGACTCACATATTTAATAGTATAAAAAAATTATTAAATAACTGATATAGAACCCACAGATTTGAGACAAAAGAAAATAAAAATAAATAAAACAAACACTCTAATCCTCTAATTTTAATTTCAAATTAATACACTTTTCTCAAATAAAAATTAACTCCTTGAATTTTCAAATTATAAAAATAAAAAATAAAATATATTTAATAGATAAACAACTCATTAAACTTTTTAATTCCTCAAATCTTTAGCTTTGTGTGTGTGTATTTTTTTTATTTTTTTTTTTTGTGATCAAGTTAAAGTATTTCATTCATCTTGATTCCTTAAAACCCGAAAATCAAAATTAAAAAGTAGGAGTTTAAGATGAAAGAGGAGTACAAAATTTTCAAAAGAAACTATATGGTTTTAGAGAAAAAAAATTATAGATGAACATTTTGAAGGGAAAAAGAGCATTGGGTTTCACAAATTTGTTTAAGAATTTATTTATTAAATTGAAGTAGTTGAAAAACAACTCATTTAATATGTGTTTTCTATCCCCAAAAACTCATTTAATGCACGAACACATGCCAAACACTTAAGAAGGTTCTATCAATTCTTGGATGGAAGTAGGTTCCTTCAAAGTATTTTCCTACTGTGAGCATGTTGGAGATAATCTTTCTACATTTTGGTTTTAATGCATTTAATGGTTTAAGATTTAAAATCTTAATCAATTAATAATAACCAGTAAAGAAGGAGTAAAGAAATGTGTTAATTAATCTGTAATTGCAATTGGTTGGCATGTTTAAACCCCTTAGTTGGTTTAACATAAGTATACAACTAGATCCTTCTATGAGATCTCTGTAAATCTTCTCAATAAGTCAATTGAGTTTGGCATTACCTCCATCATTAATCATTCTTAAAATTGACTTTGTACATATTAATCATTGTCATAATTCTCATTAACATGAATGATAAACGTTTTTCTTTTTTCTTTTCCAAATTAATTATCTCGTTAAAAAAAAACACTATTAGAGAAACAATTGTGTAGTGCTACTAAAAAATGATTGTTATGATCATTAAACTAAGCAATTCAACTGATTCAATGAAAAAAAATTGACAAAGAAAGTAAACATTTTACATTACTAAATCCAGTAATCTTATTATGAAGGCAGAAACAATTGCCGCAAAACATAATGAAACATAAAATCTTATTCACTACTAGTCTATACTACTAGTACATCAATAACAGGGAAAAAAAATACAAATAGATCAAAGATCCAAGCACATTTGGGAAAGAAGCCTTCAATAGAAACCACCAGTCAAACCACGACCAAAACCGCCATATCCTCCATAAGCAAAGCCATAAGCCCTAGGAACCATTGCAGAATTATTTGGATTTGGTTTAGTTTCATACTGATCAGGCATTTCGATTGAGTTCATAGCACTCATTTGAGGAAAAAAAACAGCCTGATTGATTCCGTTGGCAACTTTTGACTTAAGTTGACCCATATGGTATTGTATACATTGTAATTCATGCAAGCCTAGATTCTCAACTGGGCCTTCCCACCAGGGTACATTCTGCTGGTTAGCCTTCTTCAATTGTTGTTGTTGTTCACCTTTCTTCTTCTCAACCTCAAATTGGTGAACTAACTCAGTATGTTGTCGAGTAAGTTCACGTTGATTGACCCCACGATGTGCATCAAGAAGAGAAACAGTACCACCACTAACAACATCTGTAGCAGGACTTCCAGAAAGATATCGATCCACAACAGCTTCAACACTAGGATGGACAAAAGAAAAAACCTTCCCTGCAGGTGAGAAAACAATTATAGATGCATGAGCACCACAAAGGATGCACAGTTCACTAGCTTTCTTAAAAAGACCTGCTCTACGTTTAGAGAAGGTAACTTGGCGAGAATCTTCTTGCTCAATTCGCTTGATTTCTATCTTTTGACGACCCATACTTGGTTTCCTCACCATACCAAACTTGAAAGAAAAAACCAAATGAAGCAGAAAGAGCAGAAATGGATGGTTGTGTTATTTTTGGTGTGGTCTGAGAAAGGAAGTAGCATGGATATATAAAGGGTTTATGCCTTGGTAGAACAACTATGTTAAGTTGTCTAATTGATTCTCCAATAATAATTATATTTTCTTTCTTAGTTTAACCTATATGGCCTAGTAAAGATTTTGAAAATCTTATATCTTAGTACATGAATACAATGAATATCCAATGTGCTAGATTGGCGTCTTAAACACCTATGTAATTCCAGAGAATTTTATATGTGTAGCTTACTTGTATGTGGGTGTGTACACCCAATCACAAAATGCCATGTGGCAATAATAATATAACCTAGTATGGGTTTAGTTAACCCTAGTGGGCTTGATCAGTTTTTCAACCATTTTATAGACACGTGGCATCATATGATTGGGTGTACACACCCACATACAAGTTGGCTACACATATAAAATTTTTTGATGTAATTCAATTAATTCTTGATTAGCAAGGTTAGAAAATGTGATCCGTTGGATTTAGTTGAAAGATTAAGATGTGTATAACTTTATTTATCCAAGGGTGGTTTACATGGTTTATGTTATAAAGGTGTCTTCTCTCCAGAGACAATGCTGGAGACAATGCACACTACAATGACAAACTGTCGATTATGGATTAAATGTATTACCAAAAAAAATGTGAATTAAATCATTGTGAATAATGGTTACATAGATTTGTAATTATTTATCAATATTACCCAGAATCACAAGTACTTAATAAAATTCCATGTAAGATATAATCTGGCTCAGTTGGCAGTAAACATTTCTTAATGACTTATCAAAGTGTGTGCAGTAGGTAGAATGTAGATCATCTTGGGAGTGAAAATCTTATGTTGCTTCGTATCGCAAAATTTTAATTTTCTTCAATTTTAGGTATAAATATTTTGACAAAAGCTACCAAAATATTTTTTCAATTCTGTTTATTTGTATTTTATTCTTTTTGGTAACTCAATTTTGTTTAAGTATCTAAAATAAAGATTATAATTTCTATCGAATAATTGTGTAATAGGTATTTTTTCCAATAAACTGGTAGGGGTCTATACCAACCCCCACCCCGCGCTTGTTTTCTGGAACAAAAAAAAAAAAAGAGTATGTAGCTGATATGCATGTACAGTGAAACCTATCTAAATAAACACCTTTGAGACAATAAAAAATGTGCATTTGTATAGGGTGTGCGTTTATAAAGTAAAATTTTACATGTATTATTCCTACCGTGAGACCAATATTTTATGTGCGTTTAAAGGTGGGTGTGTGTCTATAAGTTGTGCATTTAGCCCCAGGTTTCACTGTAATCTTTATCAAATTTTGAACATTCTTCTGAAATTTAATCATTTTCCTTTCCTTTACCAAAAAAAAAAAATTTCATTTTCCCTTCAAATGGTGATAAAGCTCTGCATAATGTGACTAAAAAAGATTGGGTCTGCTCCTTGGACCGAACATTTTAATAGACATTTGGACCTTTTATTGGACTTTTGAAACTTTGTCAGCCCATTCTGGGGGCCTTTTATCTCAAAAATTAATTAATAGGCCTATGAATATTTACGGTTTTACCATCCCGAAATGTTTCACTGTTTCAGGAATACATTATAATTTTATTTTAATTTTTTATAAAATGGATACCTTAAAAAGTTCAAGGTTTCGCCGGCTGAGGGGATCGAACCCTCGACCACGGGATTAAAAGTCACGCGCTCTACCACTGAGCTAAGTCGGCTTTGTTCTTTTTATACACATATAATAGTATAATCTCTTTCCCTAAGTGGATGACTTGGTTTTTGGTATCCTTCTAAATATTACCATTTGATTAAAACCTCAACCAATCCAGATGAAACAGTACAGTATATAACTATATACCCTTGCATCCAACCTTGAGTTCACTTAATGAGGACTCACCAGTTAATCGACTCGATTTTATTTTAATTCCATCTAAGAGGTGACTTTTATTTTAACCGACTTCACTCGAGCTCACTTGACACCTCCAATGTTTAATGTGATCATTCATTCTCATCGAGCCAAAGCGACATGACATCATTTTCTATCTGAGCTCACTCGAGAGCTGAACTTTTAAATAAATAACCTTTTTTGATTTTTTTTTTTTTTTTATTAAATATAAAAATTTTATTGATAAGCTCAACAAATTACACAAAAGTAGAGGACAAACGCGCTACAAACTGTGCGGCAAGTCTATGGGGATCCGTACCCCTATTAAATTATATGAAAAAACATTTTATCAAACAATCGGTTGCTGACGTGTTTTGAACCCACAACCTCCTTTGCTTTTGAGTATGGTTATTACCAAATTTTTCCCATTTAATTTATAACGCTTAGCTCATTAATTAATCCTATAATTAGCTTATTAATTGTCATTATCCCTAATTTTCTTTAAATATAAACTTAGGTTTGATTCTAGGACCTGGTCACTCTCTAACCTAATTAGTTCCACTGCTCTTCTAAAAAATTATTCCTCTCTAATCATATTCAACATCACTTTGTTCACTAAAAAAAAAATTGGTCATAACCCCCAAAGTTTTGACCGGCTTTGGCATGAACCCCCAATGTTGTCCAACATTGGCGTTAACATCCTTCCGTTGAGAACCACCCTAACTTTCCATTCATTCAAAATTTAACTACCCATTATACCCCTAATTCAAATGATTTGTCCGAAGTCCAAACCCCCTAAAAATCGGTTATCGCAACTAACTTCACTAATTTGAATTTGGGGTGTAATGGGTAAGCAAACTTTTGTGGGGTTAGACAAACCATTTAAATTAGGGTTATTATGGATAAGCAAACTTTGAATGGACGAAAACTTGGTGGTTACTTAACAGACGGGGGTTAACGCCAAGGTTGGACAATATTAGGAGTTCAGGTCAAAGCCAGTCAAAATATAGGAGGTTTTGACCAATTTTTCCTTACCTAAAATTAAACTTCTTCTATATTTACACAGTACAAGGAAATGCAAGACAATATTGCCCTTCCAATAAAACTCTCTGTAATTATACTTTCATGTTTCATCATTTCATGTTGGCTCGCTTTCTGCATGGAGACTAACTCTCTGTAATTATACTTTCATCATTTCATGTTGGCTCGCTTTCTGCATGGAGACTACACTACCAAACAGAGACTATGATCTTATATGCTGGTAGATATAAGTCGGCCTTAGATAGTTTTATATCTCATCAGATGACATATGGATATCAACAATATAATCAAATTTTCATTACTATAATCATTGGACGGCATGGAAGAAAGGTACAAATATATACTGACATATATCCAAACAAATAGATTATTCCCAATTCTATGTTTTGTACTCATATAGTCATATGTATATGAACATGACGTTTCTGGTTGTATATTTCTACTCTGAAATGTTTCTTAAATCACAATTCAGGTCGGTGGTCGAAATGGATAACGACCTGAGTGAGTTGAGAAGCATAGAATGCTGATTCACTGGTGCTAAATTGTTTATTCATTTGCTTTGGATATTCTTATAAAATTTAACTTTACAAGTTTGCAACCAATAAATAAAATTATTTTTTATCTTTGTACCAATAATTTTCTCAGAAATTTGGAACGTTCGCCATTTTTAATTGGAAATAGATCACTCTAATTTTCGAATTTTGACAGTGCTAAATGTTTTGCTAATAATAATATACAATGCAACCAAAAAACAGAAAAAATAAATTTGTGTAATCGCTGGAATTCTATAGGCAGATTACCACCAAAAGATCAAAAAAATACAATGAACCAATGGCGCTTTATTACCAATATATGGCTGGTATAAATTCAACCAAAAACTCTATAATGTACAATAATCAATAAAAAAAATGGAGGAACTATTTACCAAAATTGACGAGATTTTGTTAACAAAAATTGAAACCCTATGATGAAGAGATCTTCTTATTAAGGTGGCAACAGCATCAAATGAGCCTGCAAAGAATTACTATTAGTATCTTGAACATTCATTAGAGAAGAATTATTATTAACATCAGGAAGAACAACACCATCATCTTCAAATCCAAATGAATAAACAACATCTTCTTTACTCCAACCAGCACGTAATAAACTCAATGATAAAAACTTAACATGCCAAGCAACACTTTCTTTATCTTTCAAACAAACTACTCTTTTCTTTGCTTCATTATTTTCTTCAGTTACCATCATTTCTTTTACTTCTTCATCATTCCAACCTCCATCTTTCAATTTCCAACTTATTTCTTCAAAATAATCTCCCAAAACCCTTCTCCATTTCCCATGTACACCATTACTATTATTTCCACACGTACCAAATTCTACCATATCTGACCAAAACTCTATTCTTCTTGCTGTTTTTGCTGCCCAAGCTGGTGCTTTGATTGAAGATGGATGATTGGAAGTTGTTGTTTTCACTCTAACAGGTCGAATAACAACATTTTTTGATCGAAATTCTATTTGTTGAAAAAAACCAGCAACATCAAAACCTAAATATCTTAAATCACCTTTATGAATGTAAAAAACAGGATTTCCAGCTAAATTCGGAACAGAACAAATATAACAATATTTATAAATTGGAACTAAGATTGGTGCTTTATTCAAAAACTTTTTCGCTATACCTAATGCTTCATTTCGATCTTCAGGTTCATTTCCCCAAGAATCACACCAGAAATTTCTTTTAGAAATTTCTTTTAAAATTCCCCAAACTGGTAGATTAATTAAAATCTCAATTTGTTGTAAAGAAGATGATCGCCAATTTGGAAAACCTGGTCCAACTGGTAATCCTTCAAATAGAATTGATTTTAAATCTGGTGGAAATGTGAAATGGAATGAAGATTCAATTGATTTGAATTCTTCTGATGATAAACCTTCAATTACTGGTACTTTACAAGACTTCAAATGATCAATAACGTTTTTTGCATATGCTGCAAATGAAAAACAAACTTTTCGAATTGGTTTTGGTTTATTTGATTCTAATGAAGAAGTAGAAGAAGATCTTGATGAAGATGAAGAAGAAGAAGAAGAAGTTGTTATTGTTGATGATGTTGTTGTTGTTGAAGCCATTAAAGAAGAGAAAAAAAACAGAGGAGTTTTTTTTTTAATTGCTGATGAGATTCGTTGATGTAGTTGTTTGTTTGACGAAGAAAGCGTGATGAAAATCCGGGATTATATTTATTTAAGACCGTTAGATCTTGGATGATATAGACTAAATAAATAAGACTAAAAAAAGGTTTGATTTAGCATAGTTTGTTATGGGGTCTATAGAGATCTATTTAAATGTTTGGGGTGTTTATTTGATGGACCTACACGTGGGGTTTTTAAGGTGAAATATGTCAAATGAATTGGAGTTTTTTTCTTGTTGGACTTTGGGAACACCATTTGGAAGTAGCTTTAAGTCTTTAACAAGGAAAATTTGGTTCAGGGGGATATTTTTGTATTAAGTGGACCCAAAGCGTGTAGATAATCAAGATTTACAGTAGTTCTTACGTGAGTATGACAAGAGCTGAGTCCCTAAGTGCTTATAATTTAGTCCTATAATGATAGACTTAAGCAACAAAATTAGAGCAGATTACCAAAACAAAAAACAAAATTTATATTAATTAATGAGAAGGAATATGTACAAAAGATTTGATGCTCTTGTAGTCTTGACTCTTGTTCAAGACTTGAATATCCAATCATTATGAAACTTTAGGAGAAAAGAATATATGAATTTAATGCAAATCATTTCTTACTTGAGTAATTTTTATCTTGGCCTCATTATTTCTGTACCATAGTACCCTGGCACTTAGTTGTTACAACACATTTTCTATTTACTCAAGATGCTACCAGTAGTCCAGTACAATGTTTAATGGTTTTTTCAGTTTTGCTACTTTGGCTCAAGTAGCTTCAATGTAGACAGTGCTTTGTTTTTGTATTATTTCTGTGACATGGTTTTAGATCTTTTCAGATGATGATCTCTGAACATTTGGAGTGTGATATCTATAAGTCTATAACACGCAATGTTTTAGATCGAAGGAGGTGGCAGAGCCACAACAATGGACTATAGTGGGTCATAAATCAAATACAAACTCCAAGTCTTTCAATTTCTTTATGGACTTTTGGAATAAACATTTATTAGGCACCAATGATACAGACATGCCAATCCAAAAGTAAAGGTCCTTTGGAAGCCTGGTTTCTTTCCAAGCTTACTACTATTAGTACTATGCGTCTGGACCCTAGAGGTTGTGATTCATGTTGTTTCCTGTGGCATGACGCAGATTCGGTGTATTTGGAAGCTTCTCCAATGTGCAGTAGCTAAACAATTTGCAACAAGTCTGAAGAAATTTCAAGCTTCACCGGAAAACCACATTTGCGACCAAGGCAGAATGACACTCCTAACAGACTAGTAGCACTACAAAACCAATTTCAAACAGAATGAATTATTGAGCTTGACTACAGTAGAAACATTTCAAGCTTGAGTTGGGCTAAAACATTTTCATTTTGGGTATTCTTCAGAGCTTTTGAGTCAAGCAATTTTAATGGGGGCCCAATTGTAAAGGCCAATAAGCCCATCAAATAAAGATGAAATTCAAACTGTTTGACTGAAATTACCTTTAACGGCTACCATTGATTACATTTCCTTAAACAAAATCCCTAACGGTCATAAAGAAACCCTTTAAATTTTTGAACAAATTCAACCTCATGATCAAAACTAGCCGTTGCACTCTATTGCACTAGAGAAAGAGAAAGAGAAAAAAAACATATCTCTGTTTCCTTATTCTCTTCAATCTTTTGTTACTAAATCAAAGATATATTTCTTTCTATCTAAGAAAAACAAACCCATCAACATTTCCAGATTTTCTTGAAGAAAAACATGGCAATTTCTTCAAACAGATCTCCTTCTCCAATTTCTAGCAAAACAAATTCTGATTCAAGAACTCCAGAAAGCAGTAATACTTTCATAAGAAAGAGTTTCAATGGAAACCCTTTAACAAGACCATCAATTGTTGCGAATTCAAGAAGCTTTAATCCTGTTACTCCTGCTAATAGTCCTGCAGGTTTGTTCACAAACCCCAGTTTAAATCAAGTTTCAATTTTTTTATTTTTTATTTTTTCTTAAATTGAAAGTTTTGGTTTTTGATGTGATTTTGTTCTTTTATGCAGAATCTTTGCGGAGAAATTTAGGTTCTAAAGAAGGGTTTTCGACATTGCGAGGTTTGAATGAGTATAAAGAGAATGAGAAAGATCAGAAGAAAGTGAAAGAAGGGTTTGTTAGTAAAGGTGCTAATAAGAGTTTCATGGCTCCTACCATCTCTGCAATTTCCAAGATTTCACCTTCACCAAGAAAGAAAGTGTTGACTGATAGAAACGAAACAGTTAGATCTTCTGTTGCAGATTCTGAAGGGAAATCTTTAATGGATGAAGATCTATCTGAGTTAACAGAAGAGATTGGTTCTCAGGTACTTTCAGAATCACAAAACCTTTCTTTTAAACCCAAAGTTGATTCAATTGCTTCTTTAATTCCTGAATCTTTGAATGTTACTGCAACCCCTTTGATTCCCACGTCGAATTCACTCGAATTCAAAGCCATTGAAGAGACTAATTTGAAATCTGAAATCATACATAAGCCACCTGCTTCACCCTCTCCTGTTGTGGATCTTGTTGATAGTGATCCATTGTTTCCACATTATGAGTTTAAAGCTAACAATGTTAGTTCCAATTCAAAGACGAAAACCCCTTCGTCGCCTATTGCTCCCCTGGATAGTGATCCACATCTTCCACCTTATGATCCTAAAACTAACTATCTGTCACCAAGACCTAGGTTTCTTCACTATAAACCGAAACCTCGAATTGAGCTTTGTTTGAATAATGAGAATGAGTCTGATTCAAGTGAAGGAAGAAAGCTTGAGGATAGCTTCACTTCTGAAAGTTGTTCAGATACTGAGAATACTGAAGAGAGTCAATCTTCGGGCTCTCTTATGGAATCAGAAAATGTTTGTTCTTCTGAGTTGATATCTAAGGAAGAGACTCATGTTACTGAAACTGAACCTGAGTACACACAATTGAAGGAGGTTTCGATAAGGTCGAAGTCTAGCTCTTTTGTGAGATCGAAAATTGCCCCTTTGCTTTTGGTGTTTGTAATTGCTTGTGTGTTCATTCCAGTTATTGATACTCCTGTTCTCTCACCATCTTCTTATAAAGGTCAGAGTTTTAAATTTGATGGATCAGCTAAACTAGCTGAATTTGCCAAAGCAAATGTTGATGAGTTAGCTTTGAATGTCAAGCTTTGGTCAGCTAAAACCTTCTCTTATGTGTCTACACTGATTTCCACTCCTAGAGGAGCAGTTGAACTCCATCCCTTGTATTTTAGTAACTCGACAGTGTCCAGTGAGGAGCCTTTGTCGAATCGTGACTACCAGTTTAAGGAATATGTCAGTATAGAAACAGAAGATAAGCTTGATCAGATTGATTTGGACTTTGAAATGTGGGGAGGAAGTGAAGAAATGCAGAATGAAGAGGAGCTTGAAGTAGAAGAAGCCGATATAGAGTTTGAAGAACAACCCCCTTTGATGCATGCTGCTACAGAAGTCGAATCTGAAAATGTCGAAGGGTTCGAGTTCCACGAACAAGACAATATTGATTTTCATACAAACCCTGAGCCCATCATCAACCAGGTTACTCTTCAAGGTGCAGAATTGGATGCTTCGACTCCAACACAGAGTCCAGAATTGGATGTTCTTCCTCCAAAATCTGATTTGGATTCTTATGCTCCAGTTGAAGGTTCAGAGCTAGATGTTATTGCCCAGAGTGCAGAGATTGATACTCCAATTCAAAGTTCAGAGCTAGATGTTATTGCCCAGAGTGCAGAGATTGATACTCCAATTCAAAGTTTAGAGCTGGATGTTCCTTCTCAAAGTATTGAAATTGCAGCTTATATCACGGAGAATTTGTCGTCAGTACAATATGTAGTGGGAATTGTGTCAGCTGTTCTTATCATGGTGGCTACTACAGCTTATGTTTATCTAAAACAGAAGAAGGCTACAACCCTAGTGGTTGATGATCAAGTCCAGCAATTGCTGCCGAAGAAGATGGCTTCTAGTTCAATATCTGGTAGTGGTGACAGTGAACACCAAGACCGAATTTCTTATCGGCCAACACAAGTAGAGATGGTAGGCGAGTCGGGTCCATCAGAGATGAGCAGCAGTTTCAAAAGAAGGTTATCTTATGGTCTGAGAGAGTCAGAAAGAGTAAGTGAGGTCCAAAGTCAGGAAAAGAGACAGAGATATTCTAAGAAAGAATCTTTGGCTGCTTCAGATTACTCTGCTGGTTCACCTTCGTATGGAAGCTTCACCACCTATGAGAAAATTCATAGTAAACATGTAAGTATATTAAGTTATTAACTTGTTAATGCAGTAGAAATATACATTATCGGAAAGTAGTATAAAATTTATCTTTGGCTTCTCACACTTTGATTTTAATCTGTTTCAAGGGATGCGGAGAGGAAGAAGTGGTGACACCAGTCAGACGGTCGAGCAGAATCAGAAAAATCACTTCACCTTGAGCTTCAAGAATCTCAATGACTTTTTCTAGCTTTGTTCATTGGTCTGACTTTCTAGTGTTAGGTACTTTGTTCATTCATAGTTTGATGTAATTTGAATTGCTTGTTTCTGAATGAATGCAAAACAGCTCTCTGCTGTTTTTATTCTTATTATTCATGTGTGAATCGTGATTTGCATTTTTAACCAGAAAAGTATATTGCATTCATATTGAGTGCTGTCCACTGTTGGTCCATTAGTTTGCAAGGAGGCCTTCAAGAATGGTTTGGGTCATTCAAAACAATCTGTTTAACCAGTGCCACACATTCTGTCCTCATTAGGTTACTGATGCTAGGTTACTAAATTTTGATTGTAATGCCCAAGTGGTGCTTCTGATTGTTAATCAATTTATTTTTGATGATTCTAATTATTAGTTATCCACAACAGTAATTTAATGTAGATGATACGCAATATGTTTGCTTCAAGTACTGTAGATGTATAGCTGATTACCACGAGGGATGAAATGCTAAATGTATACTCATTACGTAGAACTAATTTTAATTTATTGAAACAGATATAATGTGTTTTTCTCTTACTTGCGAACAATGGATAATTGGGAGCTTTACAATGAAATTTCTATACCTCCAAAACCTATTGTTGAGATATGTTACTTGTTAGGTCAATATATATAAATGTGCTGCATGCAAAATGTATTAACCTATTTCTAGATTAATGCATCAACAGGGTCAGGTCGTTATGGAGACTTGACCAAATGGGGGTGTTTGAGATCGGGGTGGCTGCACCTCGTTGAGATCGAGATTGCCTACGTACTCTAGCTCGGGGGAATTGAACTTAGAGATCAAGCCATCGTAGTTCTGTTTATATAGAAGATAGAAGGGCGTGGATCGTGGATCTTGCAGATTCTCCGCCATCATAATGAAGAATAAATTAGTAACGCGCGCGGATCATCCCTGTGAATTAATTATGTAACTGATGAGAATATTTTGTGCATTGAATGAGAGCACGTGTGTATAGCAGGTCGCTGCTCGTTGTGTGGTCTGGTCGCTTCGGTCGAGCTGCTAGCAGGTAGAGACCGTGGCGACCTGATGGATGGATGACTGTGCCACGTGGCTGCTTTTGATTGGTCGAAGTATGTAGTACCCCTACATAAGCCCCCTCTTTTTAGGTCGGCTGAAAAGACTAAGAACTCTGATCGATGCTGATTTGTAGTTTGCTTTTTTGAATCCGCGGATGTGGCAGTCATGCAGGCCTGTCTGTACTAATCATGGCGCTTTTACGGGGAAGTGGATGATTTTCCTCGAGCAGTTATCCGTGTAGTTATGGCAACTGACGCACGTATTGCTTCATTTAATATCTGTCTTGCACGTGGACTGATCCAACGGTGGATACAAACCGTTTTGTGAGTGGAGAATAATTGCAATGCATATTGATCCTTTGGTCGATCTCAGCCGTTCGTTTGTTTTGAACCGATGGCTGGAAATGCTTGAGCTACAGTATATAAACTGTAGTTACCTTGAGAAGGGTTTACCTATCTTGCCTTTACTTGAATTGCTGCCGCTTTTCAGTTGCGATCTGAAGAACTTTGAGGGTTCATGAGGTTTGTTTTATCTTCTTGTTATTTCTTTGATCTTCTGTTTTGTTTTCTTTCACCTTCTGCTTTCTTGTATATTGGTTGAGAGAAATGTCTGACGCTAGTGACTCTCAAAATGATCACTTGAGTGGTGGTGGTGATGAGGAGATTGAGTCTGAGGGTACTCGATCTGACACTCTGTCTCCCGTTCGTGATGAAGAGGTAGATAGTCCTCAGAGTAGTGGTTCTCATGGGGCAGACTCATCTGATGATGAATTGGTGGAGGGAGACGGTGGTGTAATGTGTAGGGTTGTAAATATGAGTTATGTAAATAGGCATATTGTAGTTAAGAAAATGTATGGGTTTAGGTCGATTAGGCATTTCGAGATTAGATTTCTAGGAGATCGTTTACTTTCCCCTGAGTATCGACCTAATAACCCTTTCTCAACTGTTTTTACTTTGCCCCAATTCCGTGCTGGGTTGAGGTTGCCTTTGTCTCGATTGGTGGTCGACCTGTTGAATGCCATTAGTCGAGCCCCCTGCCAGATGAATGGTAATTTCTGGCGGAATATGAGGGTAATTGACGACCTCAACAAGTTGCATAGGTGGAACATTACAGTGAAAGATGTACTGAACCACTTTAGCTTCAAACGCTCCTCGAAGGTTGAACTCTCGGGCTATAACATGCAAGTTAGGCTAGACCGTTTGCCATTAATCTATCCAGTAAGTAGCGAGCCATGGTGGAAAGATCCCATGCTGCTTACTGGGTCGATTGTTGAAGGGGATATCCAGTTGCGTCATACGATTAGGAATGACGCTCGTAAGTTTGTTGTCTGTAGTACTAGGATTGTTGATTTGTCTTCTTGTTTCTGAACTTGACGTCTTTGTATTTTTTGTTGCAGCGATCCGGGACGACCATTTGATTAGGAAAAACGATCTGAAATCTGCTCTGAACAGCTTTGGTAAGTTGAGCGACGAGCGGAAGATCTCGTTTCTACCCCACCTAAATGAGCATTTTATTCCTAAAGGTGGTCCAAAAACTGTTTGGGACGAGCTCGAGAGGAGGAAAGCTTTGAAGAAAGCATATATGTCTTCTGTTCACAAATCTGCATGTGGGCGATCTGGTAGTAGCTCGCGAGCTGATGACAGCGAACGGGCTAGTGGTGGCTCGAGGCAGGGGGAGAGAGAGCGTTCTGTTGGTGCTCATCGAAGATCGGAAAAGAGTCGACCTGTTGAGAAGGATCGACCTCTGGTGCAGGAACGATCTGTGGAGAGGGAGCTACCTGTGGAAAGGGAGCGCTCTGCTGGTAGCTCTCGCCAGGTTGAAGCAATGGCGAGCCCTCCAGTCTCCGGTCCTCCCGCCTCACTTCCTAAAGTAGGTGCCTTGGCTGGGAAGAAGAGGTCCTTCGGAGGGAACCTTAAGCTGATGGAGTTCCCAGCTATGCCAGCCCCTGTTTCTTCAATGCCTTTGGCGTCTCCTGGGATGTCGGCTTTGTCTAGGAAGACTGCTCCTTGGCCTTTGCAGAAAGGCAAAGGTACTTTGTCTGAATTCCGCCCCGGGCCATTCGATTATTTGGATGGTCAAGGAGAGAAGCATGTCGTTTATGATAACGACAGTGCTATCGATGACCCTTGCGTTGCCCGGGCTGTGAATGAGGGTATCGTCCTGGAAGCTGATGCCCGAGCAGTGAAGGCGCAGCCTTTGTTGGTGACCTGCTCGAAGATAAATGCGGCGCTGTCTTTGGTGAGTGTGAGCATAAGTCGCATTTGTCTTGTTTATGCTTTGGCATTTGGTCTAAATTCTGTTGTTGGTTGCAGCTCAATGCCAGCTTCCAGGAGGTGCGTCTGGTTGCTGAGATTGGTGCTCAAGCTGAAATTGAGTTGAAGACGCTCAACGAGAAGCTCGAGCAGGCGAAAAACATTGCTGTCGTTGCTAAGTGCAAGGTTAAGGACAGGGATGCCCAGGTCGCTTCGCTGAAGGAGACGGTGGAGCAATTAAAGGAGCGTAATGCTGCCTCTCAATCTTCTGCTGAGTACTGGCAGAGGGTATGTCAGGAAAATGAAGCGGCGTGGAAGACCTACTGCGACCAACTGGTGAAAGCTATGACGGGGTCGCCCGAAGGAGAGGAGACGCGAGGTGGTATTGAGGGTACCTTGGCGCCAGCTCAGGATGCCTCGATGGGCCCTAGTGACCAGGTCGCTGGAGTCCTTGTTGAAGTTGATGCTTCAGGCGACCAGTCTACGCAGCAGTAAGCTGGCCTTTGTGTCCCTTTTCTTGTATTGGGTAACCTTGTGCAAAGCTTGCTTCTTGCACTCCTTGTTCTTGCAGTATGTCTTCTTGTACTCCTTGTACTTGGCATAGCTTCCAGAGCGCATTCTTGAGAGCCCCCTTGTAATTTTGAGAGCTTGAGTGGATAATTCTTTGACTTTTGTACTTTACCATCAGTAGTCAGTTTTTAGTTTAACGAGCTTGAAGTTCTTCTGAGCAGCTAGTTTCCAGGGAGTCCTGGTAGCTCGTTCAGAAGGCAGGTAGACGAGATGAATGGCTGCAAGCAGGACGTACTGAAACAGTTCCTCTTGTATGCCTTAATTCTATTTTGGTTGTACCTGTAATTGTTAAAATCTCATAAAGTAAAAGGTTAATTCAACGATTTACCTTGCATTGTTGTCCATGTCGTTTTCTCTGCTTGAATGGGATTTGCAAACAATAAGTAACATTTGCTCGACCTGCTGGGGTTTGAGGTCGCATGCAATATAGTTGTGCTTGGGTCGTGGGAAGAGAATGACCAATGCACCAAGTTAAGTTGCTAGTGATTTAACTTAACAAACTTTTAAATTATCAAAGGGACTAGAGTTTTGATAATTTGTAGGTCGAGGGATTGGACCTTTAGTAGCCATTCATGTTTGAGCAGAGATGAAGGCAAAAGTGAATTTATACATTGAAATGCAATGAATGGATGCTTACATTTCATTGATAAAATTTCTTTAAGTGAAAAGCATTCCATGGGTTCTTAACGATCTCCCCTTCTGGTGTTTGAAGACGATAAGAACCGTTGCTCTGGACCTTTGTGATCATGTAAGGACCTTCCCAATTGGCGTTCAGTTTGCCAATCATGTCCTTTCTTTTGTTGTGGAACATTTTCCTTAAGACTAGTTCCCCTGGCTGGAAAGTTCTTGGTCGCACGCCTTTATTATAAGCTCACTTGAGTCTCTGTTGGTATTGCTCGAGCTTTATGGCGGCGTGGTTACGTCGTTCTTCGAGGAGGTCGACTCCAAACGACCAGGCTTGATTGTTGAGCTCAGTGTCGACCAGAAGTGATTTGGTCGTTCCAAATGTTAGCTCGGTGGGAATAACTGCCTCAACTCCGTAGCATAGGCTGGAAGGTGACATCCCAGTGGACGTACGAGGAGTTGTTCTATAGGCCCACAGGATGTTTTCCAATTGTTGTGGCCATTGGTCATGCTGGTCTTCGAGCTTTTCTTCAAATTGTTTAGAATCTGTCGATTTGCATCTTCGACCTGGCCGTTGGCTTGTGGGTATCTACGAGTTGACCTTGAATGCTCGATTTTCCACAGGTCGTAGAATTTTTTTATATTCTTGCCAACGAACTGAGTGCCATTATCTGTGACTACTCGTTTTGGTAGTCCAAACCTTGTGATGATGTTTTCCCACATGAATCTTTGGACATCTGCTTGTGTTACGTTGGTTAGCGCAACAACTTCTACCCATTTAGTGAAATAGTCGACAGCCACTAGAACGAACCTCTTCTCAGATTTCTTTTCTTTGATTAGGGGCCCCATGATATCGAGCCCCCACATGTGGAATGGCCATGGTGCAGTGATGTTAATGAGATCATTCGGATGCTGGTGTTGCTTATCAGCAAATCGCTGGCATTCTTTGCACTTCAAAACAAATTTCTTTGCATCTTCCTTCATTCTTGGCCAGAAGTATCCCTGAGAGATTGCTTTATGGGCTAAGGTACGCCCACCGGAATGGTTTCCACATTCACCTTCATGGATTCCAAAGAATCAGGCATCGTAATAACAATCCAGTTGCAGATTTTCTGAAAAGTTTGCCTTCATGGATTTTGTACATCGTGACTTTATGCAGCAATCGACTGGCTTCCTTTTTGTCGGATGGCAGGACACCAGTTTGAAGGTAAACCATGAAAGGCTCCATCCAGGTCCCCTGGATGTCTGCTGGAGTTGTTTCTAGTAGGTCAGAGATTTGATGAACATCCTCTTCCTTGAAGAGATATGCGGGCTGTGAGTTGATTGCTATAGTTAGGGCCCGTGGTCTGTCTGACTCGATCTTAGACGCTAGAAATGCCAATGAATCAGCATGTCTGTTGTCGTCTCTAGGTATGTGCTCAATTGTGAAATAGCTGAGCTTGCTGATGAGCTCATTTGCTTTGCTAGCATACCTGATTAGGTTGACCCCATTGATCTGGTAGTTGTTAGTGATCTGATTGACTACCAGTTGGGAATCGCTGTACACCTTGAGACGAATTGCTTGTAGCTCGACAGCCATCTGTAGGCCCTGGATGAGTGCTTCATACTCAGCCTCGTTGTTGGAGGTCGAGAAGTCTAGACGAGCTGATCTCTCGAGTTGTGAACCTTCAGGAGAGATTAACACAGCACCTATACCACTTCCATTGGAATTGTGGGAACCATCTACATACAGCTGCCATGTGTCTGGAGGATTGTCTTGGATTTGCCTTGTTTCAGGTTCTGGTTCCCAATTGACATCCTCTGCTGGATAGTCTACTAAGAAGTCTGCGACGACCTGGCCCTTGACGGCCTGCCGTGATACGAACTCAAATGTGTAATCACCCAGTTCTGCTACCCATCGAGCCAAACGACCTGTTTTGTTTTTCTTTTCTAGTATGTGGCGTAATGGCTGATCGGTGATTACTTTTACAGTGTGGGCTTGAAAATAAGGTTTGAACTTGCATGCAGCGTAAAGTAAAGCCAATGGTAACTTCTCTAGAGGTGTGTACCTTATTTCGGCCTGCTGTAAGACTTTGCTTGTGAAATAGATAGGTCGCTCGACCTGGTTCTCTTCTTTAAAGAGTACTGCACTGATCGCGAAATCTGATGTTGCGAGGTAAACGCCGAGTACATCTCCATCGTTGGGCCTTGTGAGAACTGGTGGAGTAGACAGATATGCCTTGAGATCATTGAAAGCCTTCTCGCATTCTTCTGTCCACTCATATGTAGCCCCCTTCTTTAAGATATGAAGCATTGGTCTGCACTTATCTGATGCTCTTGAGATGAACCTGTTCAGAGCTGACACCATGCCGTTGAGTTTTTGGATTTGTTTCTTTGTTTTTGGGCTTGGCATGTCGATCAGGGCTCTGATCTGGTCGGGATTTGCTTCAATGCCTCGTCTGGTGACTAGGTAGCAGAGGAATTTTCCTGAGGCAACCCCGAACAGACACTTTTCTGGATTAAGACGCATTCTGTATTGCCTTAATCTTTGGAATGCCTGGTCGAGATTGTACAAATGATCTCGTTCTTTGTCACTCTTTACTAGCATGTCGTCAATGTAGACTTCCATTGTTCGACCTAGGAGGTCGTCGAACATTCTGGTGACCAGTCTTTGATAGGTCGCACCTGCATTCCTTAACCCAAATGGCATAACCTTGTAGCAGAAGATACCTTGCTCTGTTGTGAAAGAGGTCTTCTCTTGGTCAGGCTCGTACATTGGGATCTGGTTATACCCTGAGTATGCGTCCATGAATGACAGTAGCTCAAAACCGCATGTCTGATCGACTAGCCTATCGATTCGTGGCAGTGGGAATGAATCTTTAGGACAAGCTTTGTTCAAACTTGTAAAGTCGATGCAAACTCTTGTTTTTCCATTTTTCTTTAAGACTGGTACTATGTTTGCTAGCCAGTCTGGAGTATCGACTTCTCTGATGAAGCCGACCTGTTTGAGTCTATTGATCTCTTCATTGACAGCTTCATGGAATTTTGGAGCAAGTCTCCTTGGTTTCTGCTTGACAGGTCGATAATTGGGATTGACCCGTAGCTTATGGCATGCAATTGATGGATCTATTCCGGGCATATCGATATACGACCAAGCAAAAACATCTTTATTATTTGAAAGAAAATTTACAAAGTTGACGAACTTATCTTCTTCCAATTCTGAACCTACATAGACATATCTTGGGTCCTCATCTGACCCAATGTTCACACGCACGCCTGGATCGGTGCTTCCGAGACTAAGCTTGGGGGAGCTTGTTTGCTCCTTCTGTAATTGCTATTTAGCAGGTTCAGCCTTTTCCTTGGATGGGCTCTTTGACTTGTTGTTGCCCTCCTGAGCCTCTATTGTGATCGGGCTCTTTCCTTTGTTGTCAGCATCCTTGCTTCCAGAGGTGGATGGCTTTGACGATGGAACAGCTTCAATAATGCCGTGGCATTCCTGTGCGGTGTTCTGATTGCCGCGAAGTTCCATTATCCCATAAGGGCCGGGATAGCGGAATACTTGATGATAAGTTGACGGCACACCTCTCATACATGGATCCACTTTCGACCCAGAATCGCATTGTACTTGCTTGCGATATTGAGGACGCTGAACTTGCTGGTTACAACGACCTTGTCTTCCCTTCTGCCTACAGTGACGGGCAAAAGAATTTCACCCTTAGGGTCTTCCCTTGAACTATTGAAGCCAAGGATGGGTGTGAAATCTGGGATGAGCACTGAGTCGGGCAGCCTCATGTCCTTGAAGGTCCTGTACATGAGAATGTTGCATGATGCTCCAGGATCAATGAATACCCTCTTGATAGTATAATCTGCAATCCGCAGCTCAACGACAAGGGCGTCATTGTGAGGAGTAACGACTTTGTTGAGATCGTCCTCAGTAAAAGTGATATTGGACTCTTGGCGGGCAGGGATGTTAAAACGAGCTGCTCGGCCCGTAATGGAGTAAACATGATGGAGATGCTCTACTCGTCTCTTCTTATCTCGTGGGACAGGGGTGTGGTGGGATTCATCGATCATGTAGACTACATGACTGTCCGACTCGCTGTCGCTATCAACTTTGTTTGCGACCTTCTTGTTGATATGGTCGCGTAGGTCGCCTGTTGGACCTAAGCGTTGGGAGAGGCTACGCCCTCTGCTGCGTGCTGGGCTTGCGGAGGCCGCTCTGGCCTTGCTGTGACCCCGCTTTGGTGAACGAGGAGGGGTTCTGGATCCCTTCCTCATCCGCTTGTTTGCAGAATCCTCCTGTTTGTCGAGGATCCAATTGTTGAGCCTTTTCTCGTCGGCCCAAGTCTGAAGTGCGCGTTTCAGAACGCGACAGTCATCAGTCTGATGACACCGTACTTTATGGACTTTGCAGTACGGGCGACCAGATGTATCCTCCAACTGTGTGAAGGCAGGAATCTTGCACCAATGGTTGTGCTTGATCCTCTCATAGATATAACCGGCTGGTCGCGTAAACCGGTGATACTCCCGCTGCTCGGTAGGCAGCGACTTAGCTTTGAACCTCTTTCCATCTGATCGAGGTCGCTTGCTTGAGCCAGACTCAATGTTGCTGACTACGTGGTTCTTCTCCCTCCCAGTGAGGGCTTCTTCAAGCTTTATGTAACGATCTACCTTCAGGTAGAGCTCGTCAAGCGATGAAGGTCTCTTCATTGCTAAAGACTTGTGGAGGTCGGACCCTTGGATCAGACTGTGAGAGAAAGCAATAGTTGCAAAGGCCTCATGCTCCTTTGCGAAATCCTGAATTGAATGTAATTCAGATTTAAAGCGAGCAAAGAAAACGCTTAGTGACTCACCATCTCGCTGCTTGACTTTGAAGATGGAGTCAATGGTAACAGGGCGCTTCTTGTTGTGGATGTAGAAGATGACGAATTGTTTCTCGAGCTCTGCAAACGAGGTGATGGATCCTGATTTCAAACGGTGAAACCAGTCGAGAGCAGGTCCAGTGAGGCTGGACTGGAACAGCAAACATAGAAGATGATCTTCTTTGATGAGGGGAAGGGATTTCCGAAATCCCTTGATGTGGTCGGTTGGATCTCCGACTCCGGCATACTGGTCAAATTTGGGAGCATTCAGCTTGCTCGGTAGATCATGGTCAAGGATCTCCTTGGAGAAGGGAGATTCCTGGAACTGCTGGAGAGACTGTACGGCAAGCTGCTCTGCAGTGTGGCTCTTGGAATGGTGAAGAAGAGCCTGGGAGGCTTTGAACTCCGTCAGTTGTTGGCTGAGTTGTTCGTACTTCTGGTTGGAATCGTCAGCAGGAACGACTCCATGTCCGCTATTTTCACCTTGCTGGGGGTTGGTTTGTGCAGCTTTCAGGCGTGCATTTTCTTCCTGCAAAAGAGTGATTTGAGCATGCAGATCTTGAATGGTTAGTTCTTGGTTAGCCATTTAAACGAGTGATTTCTGAGTTTGGGGTGGGAGGGTTTGGGTTTTTTCGATTAAATCGAATTCCTTGCAGTCGGCGCCAAATGTATTAACCTATTTCTAGATTAATGCATCAACAGGGTCAGGTCGTTATGGAGACTTGACCAAATGGGGGTGTTTGAGATCGGGGTGGCTGCACCTCGTTGAGATCGAGATTGCCTACGTACTCTAGCTCGGGGGAATTGAACTTAGAGATCAAGCCATCGTAGTTCTGTTTATATAGAAGATAGAAGGGCGTGGATCGTGGATCTTGCAGATTCTCCGCCATCATAATGAAGAATAAATGAGTAACGCGCGCGGATCATCCCTGTGAATTAATTATGTAACTGATGAGAATATTTTGTGCATTGAATGAGAGCACGTGTGTATAGCAGGTCGTTGTTCGTTGTGTGGTCAGGTCGCTTCGGTCGAGCTGCTAGCAGGTAGAGACCGTGGCGACCTGATGGATGGATGACTGTGCCACGTGGCTGCTTTTGATTGGTCGAATTATGTAGTACCCCTACACAAAACATCTTTGCAGAAAAGAAAGTTGACCTGATCACCACATTAAGCTTCTTTTTTAGGTAAGAATAGAGCGAGAATACTGCAAATTGAAATCTGGCCCTCCCGCTTTGGAAAATGAAATACAGAACTTAATGGAAAATGTTGTTCTTGCGGCATTCACAACCCTTCAATAATGGCGTATGGCTCCGTGAACAGAATTTGAAATGCGAGGGTTAGTGCTTTTTGCAAAAGTCACACCCTTAATGGTGGAAATGGATTCACAATCTCAAAAATATTGTAAAAAAAATAAAAAAAATTTGAGGTCCCAATCAAAGTTGAGCCCTAGAGCATATTTACCAGGACATTGTGGAACTCCTGGAGCAATTACAGGTGCAAGGCAAAAGATGGAACTATAGGAAGTTGAACGCAACAGCTAAGCTCTCCTCATGGGCAGCAAAGATGGCAGAACAACCAAAATAGAGGCAAGAACAACAGATTTTCAAGAGCAACATAGATGATGTAGATATGTCACTTCCACCTTCAAAGTCTTTGTTTAATACTATTCTAGCTGATAATATGATTGTAAGCATAGGTGAAAAAATCGAATTTGCCGCCCGGATATTCACGAAATATTCCGGTTTTTGGCTATTCGGATCGGTACGGCATACGACATATAAACGGAATTTAAAACACCCCATGCCGTTCGGAATTTATCGGATATTCACGAAATATTCGGCAAAAACCGAAATTTACGAAATTTTCGATTATGAAATTAACACATTTATTTTTAATCCCCCCGAACTAGAATTTTCGGTGAGATTATAAAAAAAAGGTCCAAAATGCACCGGGCATTTGAAAACTTTCTATTGGGATGGGGTTCAGTTGTGCATAGTAGCTACAACTTCATTGTTGTCTCTTTGTATAATATAAAGAAAGTTAAATTTCATTAATCATTTTCCCGCTCAATTGAAAGTAACAATTAATGCTTCTAAGGTTATTGCAAGTCAAAATGTAGAAAGGAATGCACGTGTCATAAGATTATTGAATGAGTAGTTTCCACAGAGAAGTCACACTTCTTGCATTTCACTTTTCGCCTATGAGTAAAACTATCTTGTGTAATAGTTCCGTCTTAGCTTCCTTGTATGATTTGTCGCGTGTTTAATTTGTAATGTATGTTTTTCTTTTAATTATAAGTTTATACTGAAATCAAAAGAAAAAACACGAAAAGTGCAGAAAACCTCCCAATTTTTCGAATTTTTCGCGGATATTCGCGAATATTCGCGAAAAATTCCGGTACATTGAATTTACCAAACCTCCCATATCCGACATGGGAGGTCGGATATTCACGGAATATACCGGTTTTTGAGAGGTCGGATATCCGGATTTAAACGACATTTTCACCTATGATTGTAAGTACCTAATCCGGCTCAGCCATGTGTCAACAAAATATAGTCTAGTTCCAATAGAATTAAAATGCATTCTGGAGCACCTGGTCCATTGATACGATAGAGTTTGTGGATCACGTGAGAAGCCGTCAATCATCTTCACCGTCCATCCACACCTCCTAATCTAACGGTGTTGTCCTAGTCGACTTATTTGTCTATAAATAGGGGATTAACATCATTTCACCAAGTATGTTCTTTCCATCTCATCAATCACTTCAGCTCTTTTATTCTCTTTACTGACTTGATCGTTGGAGTGCCAACATCGGTGCAAACCGGTGGTCTCTCTATTTGAAGGTTATTTCGTTCATCTCCGGCGAGCAGCTTCGCTGATCTCACGGAACTCAAGGTGTAACCCTAAAATGGTTCACAGTGATATGATAATTATCAAAATAATAATCTCCCTTCTTTCGGTGTCCACTAGCTCTTTACCATACTTTTGCTTTAACATCATTGATTGCCTTGTCGAAATCCAATATCTTCCCTTCAGACACTGCCATATTGTTGTGAGTCCATTCACACCACTGTGAAGCAGATGGTTAATTAGTTATCCATAACTTTGCTCCAAGTCCTACGTAAATTATACAGTTTAAGCCCATTAGCCCATAATATAACTTCATTTCGAGCCCAATAACTATTCAAAGACCAACTTAGTCCAATAACACATATAGCCCACTCTTTTATTTTATTTTGTTCAGTGTAAAGGAGGAAAACTGTGTCACAGTGTTGGTGTTCTTCACAGCCATAGTCAGGCAGTTCACAAATTCGCTAAAAACCCTTGCTCTAGGTGTGAGAATAGGTTCAGAAACAAGGATAAGCTCGATCAAAGGAACCTACCTCCATCAAAAGATTGATGGAACCTTCTTTTGTGTTTTACATGTGTCCATATATTAAAGGGCTATTTTGTATTTGGTCCCTCTAGAAGATGGTTAATTAGCATGTGGTGTAGAGTTTTTCGTTAACTAGTAAGAGCATCTCTAATGGGTCTCCCAAATATTGCCGACACATGGGACGATTTAGCATACACGTAGGTGCCACCTACTTTCCCATCACTTTTTTTTTCACGTCTTTTATACCTATATCAGGGGTAACCGTAACGCAAAACCTTTTTTTTTTTTTCTAAATTTTATCTTCCACGCTGGTTGAACCAGCGTGGATATTTTTTTCCGAATCTTTCTGTTCCACGCTGGTGGAACCAGCGTGGAACATTGAAGGTTTGTTTTTTTTCGCGACCAGTAAACAAAAACCACCATCTTCTCCAATTTTCGCCGCCATTCTTCTTCTTCTTCCGCCATTTTCAAATAAATTCTGCTTGATTTTGCTGCTTCAACTTCTTCATACTCAATAATTACCTAGCCCTTTTAATATCTTTTGTTATTTTTCATATTTAGCCCCTTTTTTTATCAATTTTAACTCAAAAATTTAATTTTTTTCTAAATCACAAATTATGGCTCCAAAAAGAAGATTGTGTGGTAAAATCATTCAAAAGGTGTATCAAGGAACTAGTAGTACTATGGAAGATCAATCTTTAGACAATATGGAAATGGAAGTTGCTGAAATTGATTTTTCACATTTTCGCGAAGTTCGAGATTATACACCAAGAGAGCTCGCTCCATGTACGGGATCGCATATTAGTGATAACCAGTATTCCGTCGATGTAAGTGTTTGATTTGATTTTTAATATATTTAACTTTTAATTAATATTTAATTATTTTTTAATTAATTTTATTAGTTTTTTAATTAATTTTTTATTAGTTTGTAATTGGTAAATTGCTCGTTTAATGTAGAGGATAAAAAATTTGACATATAGAGGCAAAATGAATAACGTAATGACTTGGTGGTCATATATGGTGGAGAGAGGAAATGATTTCGCTCATGTACGAGACCGAATACAAGCGGCGCCATTTGGGCCTCTCGTTTCTTTGACACCATTTCGAACTGATCGTCAACTTATATTCGCGTTGCTTGAGCGATGGTGGCCGACGACACATACATTTCATTTGCCTCTCGGTGAGCTTGCTTTTACTCCTCATGATTTTACTATGTTTACGGGTTTGCGTGTCGGGGTGGGAGAGATTGTGCCATATATTTCATCTTATGATAATAATGAGTGTGAGGCTACTATATTATTCCCAACTCTAAGTGAATATGAAGAGGCTTGGAAGGATGAGGACAAACAAACAGGTTTACAGTATGGTTTTTTTGAGAATATATATATGATGCGTACTGCTGCTGATGATGATTGGGTGTTAGAGCCCAATTCAGTTGAAGAGGATGAGTATGTGTTAGACGAGGTATGTTTATTTTTTTTATTTACAATTGTATTTATAATTTTATATTTGTTAGTTAAATCTTTTATATTTATTACTAAGGGAATTCTTGTGAATACAGGCTGCTCTCCGGTCACGCTTAGCAGATGCTGTAATGCTTGGTCAAGGGATGCGGCATGCAGCATTTGATTTTTCTGGGAGATATTATGGTTGGTTGCAAGAGCAAAGGACTGCCACAACAAGGGCTGAAGAAGAACTTGCAATAAGTGCTTCTAGGGTTGCTGAGCTGATAAGCACATTAGAGGCCTTGCTAAGTAATTATTAATTACTATTACAGTTAAACCCTAAAATTTATTAATTTTAGTTATTAAGTTTTAATTGTATTTATATTTGATTGTAGGAGTTGCAAGGGCACACTAGACGTGGTGGACGGGGAAGAGGTGGACGGGGCCGAAGTGGACGAGACCGAAGTGGGGAGAGTAGTTAGGGGAGTGCACCTTGAGTGTTTTGAGTGCTTGATATTGCTTGATATTAGGGTTGTTTTGAGTGTTTGTTAACTGTATACTATTGCTTGATATTAGGGTTGTTTCTGTTGAACCACCATAGAAGATAAATGTATGGTTATTTCTTAATGATTTATTTATTATTCGTTTAAAATAGTAATAAAAATATATTAATCAAAATAGTAATACATTAATCAAATTAAATTCGAAATTCAATACATAATTAGATAAAATATTTTAACCTTCGATACATTTTAACTTTCATACTCTTCACCACAAGTTGAACAAAACATTTTACCCAATGCATAATCAAACTCAAAAATACATCTACATAAAGCAAAATAAAGTTAGCATGAGCTATAACTAACTCAGAGCTAGAACCTCCTAAACAGAAATATTTGATAAGTAATACCTTACGTTTAGTATAAGTTTTATCTTAGAAAACATAGAGCTTATTTAAGGTGGCTTTAACGTACTTATACGTAAATCCAAAAAATCAAAAAAACATGTGTGTAATTGTTGTGGCTGCCCCTTCTCATAAACTCGAGTTAAATAAAAGTATCGGTCATAATAGGCTCTTTAAAAGTATCGGTCATAATATGTGTATTAAAAAATAATGTGTATTAAAAAATTAACAAAGAAAAACAAGTCGTATTAGAAAATCATGTGTATTATAAAATCATGGAAAATAAAAGTTATAATAAGGCCTTTGAGGAAGGAGTTATTAGGATTTATAGGAAAAAGGTAAGAATAGGCCTTATTATAACTTTTATTTTCCATGATTTTCTTATACGACTTGTTTTTCTTTGTTAATTTTTTAATACACATTATTTTTTAATACACATATTATGACCGATACTTTTAAAGAGCCTATTATGACCGATACTTTTATTTAACTCGAGTTTATGAGAAGAGGCAACCACAACAATTACACACATGTTTTTTTGATTTTTTGGATTTACGTATAAGTACATTTAAGCCACCTTAAATAAGCTCTATGTTTTCTAAGATAAAACTTATACTAAACGTAAGGTATTACTTATCAAATATTTCTGTTTAGGAGGTTCTAGCTCTGAGTTAGTTATAGCTCATGCTAACTTTATTTTGCTTTATGTAGATGTATTTTTTGACAGAATTTCATCTTCATACTCGTCAATAAGTCGATTAAATTCATCAACGATACGCTTTTGTTCTTCGGGTGTTAATGGTTTTTCTTCTTCGATGATTTCTTTCTCCATTTCTTCACGTTTTTCATCTTTCGGATCTTCAATGCTGAATGAAAAGTGTTTGACAGAACCATCTCCCATAATTATATAAAGAAAAGCGTCACAAATGAAGAATGAAGAAGCAGAAATGAAGTAGATATTGAAACGAAGAACATGTATATATAGATGTGATTTCTAGTCGTTTAGAAATTTGCGGAAATTTAGCCGTTCGAAAAATATGGCCGTTCGGATGTAGCCATTGGAAATTTAGGGTTCTACGCTGGTTAAACTGGCGTGGAATTAAAAAAAAAAAAAAAAAAAAGTTACACGTTGGTTCAACCAGCGTGGAAGATGTTATTTTTGCCATTTCCTATAATCCTATCTCTAGTTCGATTTTGGACGAAGTTTTAGCAGACCGACCCACCACATCCTACGTGGATGGTCGGCTGCTATAATTTTAGCAGACGCGTTAGGGTTTGGTTTTTTTAGGAATTCCTATAATTTAGGTTTTAGGAGACCCATTAGAGATGTTCTAAGTAGTCCCAAAATCGTTACTTGACTGTCAGTCAACGCAGTTGACTCGAGTCAAGCCATTCATATTTTTTTAATGCCCATACTGCCCTTTCACGTGTTTTTCATGTGACACAACTTAAAACTCAAAAAACTGGATTTTTACTCCCCACATGTCAATGCATCATTGGTTGACTGAATCCAAAGTTACATATTGTGCCGCATGGTTTAATACGTCAATCGAGGATCTTGATTTGATCAAAGGAACTAAGTAACAAAACCCTAACTTCATTTACTTTATCTTCCAACTTAAACACCATCATCATCGGATCTCATACTTCACCTCTTTCATATTGTTTTGGTATTGTGTTTCAATTTCTATTGCTTGACAAGAACAATGGGTATTGGTTTTCAAATTGTTAGAAAAGAACAATGGGTATTGGGTTTTCAATTGCTTGGCAAAAATAATGGTATTAGATTTTTAAATTACTAAAAAAGAACAATAGGCTTTGGGTTTTCAACTTCAATTGCTTGACAAGAAGAATGAATTTTCAATTTCAATTGCTTGATAAGAATAATGACTTTTTAGTTTCAATTGCTTGACATGAAAATGGGTTTCAATCTTGATGATTTTGGGGGTGGATTTTGTATCGAGGATTTGATTCAACTTGTTCTTTTAGGTGATGTATAGATTGGTAATGGTGATGGTACAAATGGGATGTTAAGATCTTGTTATTTTTTTTCTATTACTATCTTTTAATTTTATTATTTTGTTTAATTTATTTTAATTTTATATGTTTTATTAATTTAATTTTTGGACTATTGGATCAAGCATGAGATGATGATAAATCTAGTGGTTGTTTCATAAAAATTCATGTCAGGGTATTATAGGTATTTGAAAAAATTGGATGGTTTGACCTCAGTCAACCTGATTGACTAACAGTCAACTGACAGAAATATGATCAAATACTAATAAACGAAAAATTCTATACCACATGTTAATTAACCATCTTCTAGGGGAATCAAATATAAAATAACCCTATATTAAATGAGTTCTTTGGGAGAAACAACACATTTAATGATTTGGTTTTCATTTACGAGTATTAAATAAATTCTTAAACATCCATTAAATAAGAACTTTTTTTTTGTTGAACATTAAATGAGGCCTAAGATAAGCTTTTTTCACATTCTGTAAAAATAAAAAATACAAATATTTTAGATAAATTTTGTTTTTGTTAAAAACCAAAAATTATCTCAATACAATATATATACATACCAATACATTGCCGTGTGTCTCTAAAATTATTAACAAAAACTTGTTCATGTCCCACTAGGGTTAACAACACCCCATACGTGGAGTTTTTTTAGAAATCAAAATATAAGAAATAAATTTTATACTCTAAAAATATTTTTATCAAAAATAATGTTGGGTTTCACAATTTGGTTTTAGGGATTTAATTAATAATACAAATAGTTGAAATCAACTCATTTAATGTGTGCTTTGTTTTCTCCCAAAAAGTTAATTAATGTAGGGGTATTTTGTATTTGGTCCCTCTAGAAGATAGTTAATTAGCATTTAATCTAATTTTTATCGTTCATTAGTAAATGTTCTCTTTCCATCACTTGACTGTTAGTCAACCCGGTTGACCAGAGTCAAGGCATCCATATTTTTTTAATGACCAAACTATATTTTTCATGTGACTAGCACGTGACAAAACTCAAAACCCCAACATTAGTTGTTTGTACACTTGTAAAATTAGTTTATGGTCCTCTTTTCTCATATTTCATTTCAAATATAGTCTTTGTAAACAGTAGTAGAAATAACCATGGAAGCTCTCTTACCTTTACTGGAGTTAAGAAGACAATCAAGTGAAGAACATTGATTTAAATAAACTTCTAGAGGTTCCATGGGTGGTGGTTACATGTTTAAGTTCAATCCGGTAGGATAAATTTTATGGTTATTTCCTTTATTATTTACATGGACTATATTTGAAACGAAATATGAGAAATGAGGACCATAAACTAATTTTACAGGTCTACAAACAAACAAATTTCTAGTTTTCGAGTTTGAAAATTTGAAAATTTGTCATATGCTAATCACGTGAAAGGGTAATTTGGTCATTAAAAAAATATGGATGTTGTTTCAACTAGATTTCACACCATTGTGATGTAAGATCAAGTAGAAACCCCTAATGTTAAGATGTAAGTTATTGGAGAAGATAAATATGAAGGAATGAGGTTTTGGTGATTGATAATGGCTGCACTAAGTTGTTTCTTAGTTGCCTACGTATCCATAAGAGAAATGGAATCAAACATTTTATAACGTAGTTCAAATGTAGAGTTTGATTGGGATTAGGATGTGATCCAACGATCCCTAATGTATTGTAGTGTTGTAGTCCCGTGTATTTGAACTATATAATGACAAGATAATGTAGAGTTGTACTTGGATTAGGAGTGGAGTTGTACTTGGATTAGGAGTTGTAGAGATATTGGAGTTGTAGTTAGATTAGGAGTTGTAAAGATATTGGAGGTAGTTAGATTAGGAGTTGTAAAGATATTGGAGTTATAGTTGGATTAGGTTAAGGAAATCTCTACAAGGATGTAGAAGTACCATATTAACCTTATTGAATATAATGGACTTAAATAGATAAAGCCCATGATTGATATTGAATGTAGTAACGAGCCTAAACTTTATTACTAATTGAATTGGGCTTAAGCCCTTATTGACTAAAGTCTTGGGCTTTGACTTGGGCTTGAGCCCGTTAAGGGGGGTCAACACAGATGTCTTGACTCTAGTCAACTGGGTTGACTGACAGTCAAGTGACGAAAAATAGACCATTTACTAATAAACGATAAAAATTTCACCATATGCTAATTACCCATCTTCTAAAGGGACCAAATACAAAATAACCCTTAACTCTTCTTGTTGTATCATGTCAGAGTCTGGACATTACTTTTATCAATACCTATCTTCATGACTAAAATTGATTAGGGTCCGGTTATTTTACTCATAGACTCACTATTTATAACTTAATATCATGTATTAAGGTAAAATAGTCACTATTACAAATTAACTAATGAAAACCAAACCCGAACAAGGACGTTTCGTTGATTTCTCTCTAGGTACTCTGTTTCATGTAAACATGGATGTTGTATTCCTGTATATTACGGAGTTTACAAATCATACATTTTTAGGGGACTGAGAATTTCCCTAACAATGGTAATAGAACATTGACATGAAAATCATGACTTGGGGAGATTGAAAGCATGTAACAAAGAAGACCATTTTGTATGGGAGATAATAATCAGAGCACCACTGAGAAGTAGATCTCCGTATCTTACAATAAATCTAACTTTATGGTGTCCAAACTTTAGACTTTGATATTACCATGGAAAATTCAGATAGCCCCAAATTCTTAAGTCCTGGTATTCTATTAATACGATGTTAAAAGCATTATACCAGAAAGGGTTTTTCTAATAACTAGTTTTTTGGAAGTTAAATGGCATTATACCTGGGAAAGTTTGAAGTTATCATTTGAAACATTATATGTGATGTGATTAACATACTTATTATGCGATCCATATAGATTGATATTGTAAAACTGTGCCCATTTGAATTTGATTGTTTATGTTCTATATATTGTATGTGTTTGCATTGTTTGTCTAAACTCATATCTAAACATTTAAGTGTCACTTGCCTTTGCCGTTAAGACACTACTACTACTCCCTATGTGGTCTTTCAAACATACACAAAGTTAAATAATTGTGGAAATACTCGTGCATTTGAGTATTTGAGGCGCAGGATGACACATAAATACCTGAAAGTTTTGTTTATGCATAAATATGGTTTGCTTCTGCCTTGGTCTCTAATATATTTCTAAATGAAGGAATCAAAATTGGTTCACATGCAAGCAACAACTTGCGACCTTCCCTAACAAGAAAGATGACTAACAATATAGGCAAATGTTTAATACATTAAACGGTCACGAACCCTAGTGATGACCCTATGAACCCCAGGTTTGAGACATCTAAGATATGGAGCAAATAAATTCTAGGGAAAGGTATGGAACTATGGATCACATTCCAAATGAACATGCATATCGAGCTTCAGCACAAACGTAAGCAATTTCACCACCATTAAATTATTGATGGTCGAGGTGCTAATGTTCACATAGAAAATGGAGCCGACTTCTTGCTTAATTAGGTAACATACCAATCCCATGCACATTAAATTAATGGCTGTCACTTTTTTTTATTAAAGTTACACTCTACTCATTTGCATAACCTTACATGGCCAAATGCACAATGTGATCGAGCTGGCTATCATAGATTAACACGTGGCTAAAACTGAGAAAGAAATTGCAAATCACAAATGGTCGGGAAGACTGCTACTGGTTGATCAGGGCAGTGATGGGTCACAACTTCAACTGTTGTTTGAAGCAGAACATGTGGAATGCTAACTGTTCTTTTTGTAGCTCTAGAGCATGTAGTGTGGGGTTAAGGATCTCCCTCACCATAGTCTAATACCATGACTCGTTATAGTTTAACGTTGACCAAAGTGATTAACCTCAAGTCCCATCAAAGTGCCTGAGTGGTCGGAATGATGTGGCATATACTGGGGATGATGGGGATTCCGACATTAACTGGGGAAGGGTCTTGGATAACACTTTGTACAGTTTATATGTTCTGTAGCTACATAGTTACCACTTGTAATCCCTTTTGCAATATTTAATGAGATAAGTTTATCAAAAAAGTAGATGCATTAGCTAACAAGCTCTCCTCATGGAGTCATGGGAAACAAAAGTAGCAGAACAAGCAAACTGGACGCAAGAACAATATTTTTTCAAGAGCAACATAGATGATGTAGATGTGTAGCTTCCAACTTCATGTTGTCTTTGTTAGAGGAAATGTCCTAGCTAGTTTCTTGTTTAATACTATTATAGCTGATAATTTGACAAATTTTAATCTCTTTTCTATAGTTGTCCACCAGCTCATTTCCATATTCTTTCTTTAACATCATTAATTGCGTTGTTCAAATCCACCGTTTTCCTAGAATTTCATCTACTGTAGTATGAATAATTTCACGTTTACAAACTTTACCCACGAATAACTTCTACAAACTAACGTGGCTAGTCCACATCATCAAATAATTCTCCTTCTCCTTTCCTCTGTTGTTCTCTTCTCTCTCCACTCCTCCATTTAAACTGGGTATTTAGTTTCGTCCTTGATTTAGAATTCAAAATAAATAAGTTATTGATTGAATTTAAAATTTATGCGCACCAATTTTGAATCTTTCATCTGTATGAATAAATATGAGTCTGCTTTACTTGAATGACTCTGTTTTTACTTGAATCAAATGATTCAAAATTCAATTTTTGTTATACAATTTGAGTTTTTTTTTTCTTGATTTTTTTTTTTTAATTTTTTTTTTAAAAAAATAAATTTTATTGATAATCACAACGAATTACACAAAAGTTGAAGACAAACGCGCTACAAACTGTGCGGCAAGTCCTTTCTGGATAACAAATCCGATTCTTCTAAATACATATTCGTTCGAACCCGCAGTCATCACGTTGCTATCCATTACCTTCTGCACTCTCCTGAGGAGCTCAACTGCTTCTGAGCCTAGCAATCCAAATGTGTCAAATGCAAAGGGGTTGAAACTATGTTGGTTAACCCTACAAGCTCCGTCATGTTTCTCCACTTTTGTTGCTGTTGCATTGCTAGCTGCTAGCCCCACCTCAAAAATCCCAGCACCCAGTCCAACCATCGGAGACGCCCTACAAGCTCCGTAATTTTATTTTATTTATTTATTTTTTTTAAAAAAAAATAAATTATATTGATAAGCTCAACGAATTACACAAAAGTAGAGGACAAACGCGCTACAAACAAAATTTTTTGTATGTCATTTTATTTCTTTAGGTAGAAGGATGAATTAGATTTGCAAATTTAAACAACTTTAATTTTGTTTTTTCTATAAATTAGAGAAAAAGAAGACGAAGAAAAAAAATATTAAAAAAAAAAGAGAAAAAATTTAAACTAGTCAATTTATGCTGAAGACAACACATCATCTGCCACTTCAATTTGTTGGTGGGGTTTGTGGGGAAATTCTCCCTCACTTCTCGCTAGGCTTGTAAAATGGGCCGAATAGGGCTAGCCCGGCCCTTGAACTCTCGAGCTCTCACACTTTAAGGGTCGGGCCAACCCTACTCTAAAAGATGATGAGGGTCGGGTTAGGGCGGGCCAACACAAAAATTGTGAAAACCTCACCCGACCCTTAGCCCTTTATTTTAAAGGGTTGAGGGCTGGGCTAACGGGCCCGGTTGATAGGGTCGATACATAGAATTATGTTTTACTTGAAAAAAAATATGCGATCATATTTTTATTAATATCATTTTAATATTTTTAAAAATACGTATAATATGTTTCAATTCTTAAATGTACAAATATATTTTTTTCACCATAAAATTTGTTATAGTATATAATATTATTTTATCCAAGAGCATTACAATTAATAAATACAAAGAACTCGTAGTTAGATGTTATCTTATTACTAAAATTTCAAACTTTAGAAATATAATCCTAAATTTATAAAATTCTAGCATAATAAGTATAAAATACACATTTAAAATAATAATCTAATTACTGTTTATTGCATGCTCAATAATGAAATAGATGGTTAAGAAAAAAATATTCTATTGAGAATCAATTTCTTTTAGTTATATAATAGTTTTTTAACAACTAGTTCGGGAAATATTCGATAAACATCTGATAAATATCATATAACTTAAACAAAAGTGACATCTATATCTAATTGGAAAAAACTTTACGATTAAAACTCTAAAACAATGTTCAAATTTTGATATATAGAGAAATATATTAAAAATTATACATATATTTATGAGGGCCGTAAGAGGGCTTTGAGAGAGTTAATTAGGGTCGCGCTAAGGGTAGGGTCTAAGATTTTCAAAGCTAAACCCTAACCCGACCCTTAAAAGTAGAGGGTCGGGCCGACCCTACCCTAAAAATCATAAGAGTCAAGCTTTAAGGTTTTTTTTTTCATTGGGCCGGGCGGGCTGGGCTGGGTTTAGGGTCAAAGGGCCATTTTTACAGGCCTAGTTCTCGCCAGATTATTCTTGCTTTACAGACACACATTTTTATCTGGGCCGGATAGATCCGTCAAACTCCAGGCCCAACAAGGGGTGTTGTTCTGCTTTTTCGGTTTTTGATAGTATGATGAGCTGGCTATCATAGATTAGCACGTGACCAAAACTGAGAAAAGAAAATGCAAAATAACCCCAATTTTTTTATTTTCTGTCTTAACTTAAAAAGAAAAAAAAAAAACAAAAAACGCCGCGATGTCTTGTTTACTCGTCACTCACCAAATCTTCTTCATTCGATGCTTGCGAGACTGTCGTTATTGTTAGTGAGTTAGGAATTCCGATTCATGGCCACCACCGGTTCAACTATCCGATTTGGTGGTGTTGTTTCTATTGGTGGTGGTGGTGGTGCCGGTAGTGCAGATGCTCTTAGTCGTATTCTTGCTGATTTATGTACTCGTGGAAACCCTAAGGTTTGTTTCAATTTCTTCAATTTGTTAGTTTAAATTATGTTTTCAGCTCTTTTAGAACTTTTTTTTTTAGTTTGAAGAATTAAATTGTTTTTGTTTAATTTTAGGTTTTCTATAGAGAGTTTAAGTAATGAAGAAAGCTTAGTTATATCTGTTTATATTTATTGTTTTTGATACAGGATGGTTCAGTATTAGCTTTACGAAAACATGTTGAGGAAGAAGCTAGGGATCTTAGTGGAGAAGCTTTTTCTCGTTTTATGGATCAGTTGTATGATCGTATTTCTGGACTTTTAGAAAGTAATGATGTTGCTGAAAATTTAGGGGCATTAAGAGCTATTGATGAGTTGATAGATGTGGCACTTGGTGAAAGTGCGTCTAAGGTTTCAAGATTCTCCAATTATATGCGTAATGTATTTGAGGTGAAACGTGATCCAGAAGTATTGATACTTGCTAGTCGGGTGTTAGGCCATTTAGCTAGAGCAGGTGGTGCAATGACTGCAGATGAGGTGGAGCGTCAGGTTTGTTGCTTATCCTATATTCCTTTGGATGGTGGTATGTAGGAAATGACTAAAAGCTAAGTAACTACATTTTTTTTTTTTTTCAGGTCACGAAAGCATTGGGTTGGCTTCGTGGGGACAGAGTGGAGTATCGTCGTTTTGCAGCCGTCTTGATTTTGAAAGTAATTTCACTCTGTTTATGTTCAGATTAGTTTCCAATATTATTCCATCCTGTTTCCGCACAACATGTTTTTTGGTTGCTCGACAGTTCCTCAGTGGCTTCATGTTGTGCCCACACATTTTTCTTGTCAATGTAGGAAATGGCAGAGAATGCATCAACGGTTTTCAATGTCCATGTGCCTGAATTTGTAGAGGCCATATGGGTTGCACTAAGAGATCCGACGTTGGCAGTTCGTGAGCGGGCGGTAGAAGCATTGCGTGCTTGTCTTCGTGTCATCGAGAAGAGGGAGACACGTTGGCGCGTGCAATGGTGCGTATAAAGTTATAACTTTTTTAGATAATTGTATTTTATCCAATTGAAAATATATTTTATTATTATTATTATTATTATTATTATTATTATCATTCAATAGGTTATCCAATTTTATAATGACCAACAAAGAAAAATTCAGTGGATCTGCTCTATATATTTAAGATTATAAGGAACTTTGACTTTTGGGTCCATTTACGATGCAGAACATCATTGAAAATCATAATCATGTCAGACTGAGATGTTAATAGCTAATAGTGGTGTTCAACACAAAATATACTTTTTTTCAACAAAGAGAGCTTTAATTGATTTCAAGGGTATCAAGCAAAAAAAAAAATTGATTTCAAGGGTAATGTAGAAATAATAGGTAGAAGAGAGGTTCACACAACTCCATTGCCCACATTACAAGCAATAAAAACTAAAAGAAAAAGAAGTCTGACAGCCCACAATCAAATGGCATCAGTTACAATAGTTATGTATATACTGATCTTGGTAAATATAATCTTTATTGATTGTAATTAAAACAGTAGTTATATGTTACCCCCTTGAAATACAAGGGACTCATATCTCATTCTCCAGTTCTTCCTGTCACTCTTTAGTGACCACCTAAAACTATGCAATGATGGCTTATATTGGACAGAAATGATTCAAGCTTTGAGTTGTTACAAGGATTATTTCAATGGCATGAAGATCATGATACCCAACATTCATTTCGTTTTGGTTATGGCTTATAGCGGACAAACAATATTGAATCCAGTTCTGATTTCTTACAAGGATGGTCCCGATGTTGAAGCTCATGATACCAAACATGTAGCTTGTTTCAAAATTTCTATCACTGTCTTAGACTATGTAATATAAATGACCAGGGAACTCTTAAGTTCTATGAAATTTACTGTTGGAGTTAGAAATTGTGTTTTGAATTGCATTTTTGATATTTTGATCGTTGAGATGTCAAGATCATTGTCTCCCATCTTGGGAATTTATGTCAACGACGTTTGTTCAATGGAAGCCATTTATTAAATACTTAAAATTGTATGTTTAGTTGTGAGAAGAATAAGGAGGAGAGAGATGTATTCACATATAATAGTCATGTTTACACAGCTCCACAAAATTTTGGGTGGGGGAGTCGCCTTGAGCGCCCAAAACTTTGAGCATACCCTTCGATGCTTTGACCGCTCAAGGGGAAATTGGCCACCTATAAACGTAAACATAAAAAAATTTTTACAACCTTGTTGGACATTTAAAGCAAGCATGAGGGAAGCCTAAACTTTATGCCTGTTACTATTCTATTGTTGGTTTGATACATCAGCTTTGTCGTGGTAGTTGTGGTCTATTATTAATTAAGCTTATTTGATTTGTACTGAAGTAGGATTTGAAGGTGTACGAAGGGGATTCGAAGGGAAGATGTTTACTTAAGGGAAAGTTGATTTAATCTAACTTTTTTTTTTTTTTAATTTAATTTAACTTAATAGTTTGTGGAAGGGGATGTGAAGAATGATCTTTAAGATTACACAGGGTGTAGGGGTCAATGTGATGAGGACAAGGGTGCAATCGATAAAATGATTGTGGAGATGGAAGAAAGACGATGTAAGGGGTATGAGCCTTCAGCACCATCGCTGAACTTTGAAAGCATGGAAGACGAAAAGGATGAGGAAGAGGCATATTAGGGCTCGTGAGGTTTTGAGAGTGTTGTCTTCTTTGCTTTGTGGTGGGTGTCTGTTTTGTTTTGGGGTGGGGTACTGGTAGCTAGTTTTCTTATTTTACCTACTGTATCTTCACCCATGGGGCTGGTCACTATGTAAGTGCCAGTATACTCTTCATCACTTAATAATGATAAAAAAAGTTGAAAAAAAACTTCGAATGGTTAAAATATTTCTATTGCTTCTTCATTATGTATTCCGAGCATGTAGTATTACTATTCTATATATATATTTGCCTTCTGTAGTTATAAAAAGTTATTTGTAGCAAATTGCTGGTTCTGAAGAAGCTTGCTTCATTTGTAAACTCAAACATTTCTCATTTTCGTATATCTAGGTATTATAAAATGTTTGAGGCTACACAAGATGGATTGGGTAGAAATGCTCCTGTTCACAGCATACATGGTTCACTTCTTGCAGTTGGAGAGCTTCTAAGGTTGGTGGGATGCTTCGATTTTCTTTACATGCATTTTGTCTGCTGTGAATATACTAGGTTCTGTATATAGTGATTAATAACTCAAAGGAAAATGTGTATTGAATACTACCATTCAAAAGACAATGTGTAAAGACTGCTGGCACTTAAAAAGACAATATGTTGAGAATGCTGTACACCATGCGTATTGTGCTAAGCATGCAGATTGTTAATTTTTGATGGCTTGGGTCTAACATATATCAGACCTTGGTTACTTATGTGTCAACTTCCATGAAGTCATGAAGATGGGTTTGAGTATGTCATGGACTAGTGCCTTATCTTATGGGTCTAGGGTCGTAAAATTTATGTTAACAATTGTATCTTTGTGAGTTTGTGTAAGTGTACAAATGATGCAAGCTCTCTATCCTAGAGCTACTTCTTGATGGTATGGGGCGAAGACAACATCTTGGGGGGGTGGGGGGGGATAGAGGACTGATGATGTTAGGAGGCGCATCTCAAGTTAAATGCCTTTGCTGCAGAAAGAGGGAAATTTTGGTGGGTGACTAGGTACAAATTGGTGCCACGGGTAGTAATGGCTTGGATAATAATATTGTGCAAACATAGGAAATTTGAGTCCAATTCTTTCCTGAGAACCATGTAGACCACTTAGGTGAAAGGTGGGCAGCATGGACAGCCTAGAAATAGAGTTTTCTTCAGTGTGTATTGGGCTATTGGCTGTTAAGTGGTTACTTGGTTAGTAATCCAGAATGGTTGCTATTATCTGGCAGAGCCAGAGAATCATATATTATAAGTGTTCTTTCAACAAAATTTGTTCAGTCTTTTTGGGTATCCTTTATTGTGGGTGGAGGGTTTGCGTGGAAATTAAATTCAATGTTAGCACGGTGTTGTAATAGTACATTTTTAACAACTGCACTATGCTCGTGAGCCAAAGAAGTGAAGCTGGACATCAAAGCATACTGTAGGTATTGGCTATTGGGTGATAGAACTAGCAGAAATCACAAATTTGAAAATCTTATTTCAGATTGGGACAGCTTGTTGAAAGGATTGAAGTCTAAAATAGCTCAGATTCTTTTTACTAGTTGGACTGAGACACCTGTATGTTTGATTTATTATCTTGTATATCGATTTTGATGAGGTCTTTTCTCTCCATTAATCCTATTTTTAGCTATTTATAACTTGCAGGTGCCAGTTATTCTCAATTGGTAAAACCTTTGGGTGATGATACCAAAGGTCTGGGGTTTGAATCCCGCCAGCATTACCGAGTTACTGATCTCATAAAAAACAGGCTTACCTCCAGATTTTTGCCAATCCCCAAAAAATCTTATTGGACTTTCATCTTAATAATTGTTTAGAGTTTGTTTAAATGCACAAAGGAATTTTCACCAGCATTCATACGTTAATGGAAGTAATCATGGGAAAAACAAGCACCAGTGGTCTAGTGGTAGAATTGTACCCTGCCACGGTACAGACCCGGGTTCGATTCCCGGCTGGTGCAATTGGTGTGTATCCAAAATCACTCTCTTGATTTTAACTTTAACTCGGTTTGGGAAAGAAGACAACTCATTCTGGGAGGAAGTTACCGTATCTAACTTAGAGGCTGAGGAGTGTCGGTGTTTGACAAAAAGGACAACCTCTTTATATGCTTTCTTGGTGTTCCCTATGGAGAAGCATCATGAACCATCTTGAAGATTCTGTCAAGCAGGTGAAATTCAGAGTTGATAACAGGAAGCTAATAAAATAACTGTATAACAAAACCACGTATAGTCTTTTCTGAAATGTATATGTAACGAATTTGTAAAAATATATTTAGAAATGTAAATTTATGTTCGTAAAAAGTATTACCCAATCATGGGATGTTCATCACCTTGCCTCTTACTCATGTTTGACCTGAAGTATGGTAAAGCAATTATTTAATTATTATTGTTTTAATATTCTAGGCAAGTGCCAGAATATCTAACCATTGTCTGAAAGCGCAATGCAGTTCAGCCGTGCTATGTTTTCCTTGTATCTAATTAGGCTCTGTGTGGATGTGCTGTATGTATGTATTAATTTGTAACTTTTGTGGGGGTAGATAGTGTGTGTGTGTGTGTATCATTGTGGAAATTACCTAAGAGTTTGACAGCCTAGGCGGTTGCCCAAGGTGGGTAAAACTTTTATATTGATTGTTAACTAAGTACTCACGTGGAATTCTTTCTTTTATATTGGTTGTATCTCCATGTGCCTTGGATCTCATCCAAGGTGGACTGAAAGCTTTATCAAAACGGGAAATTGTCTTTGGATGATATACGAAAATTGGAGTTTTCATGATCTTTTTCAAATGTAACATTCTGATAATCTATGATAATAGAGAATGACTTCAAGTCTTCTTTTTCAAATAGGAGGTATTCATTGATATAAAGCTAAGCTATTACATCAAGAACAAAATATAAAGAAGATTTAGCTAGACACCATTTCTATATGTTTGCCATATTTGTTGCTTAACATTCATAACGAACAATTCCTCCACAACGCCATGAACTATATGTTCGCCATTTTTACACAATTCTCACGCAAAACCAGAAAAGAACTTAAGGTTCTAGGCCTTTCACTAACCACAAGTGGCCATTCCTCCATCATCATCCTCTTTGTTTTCCTCAGTTCTTTGATATCAGGTCATAATGATTTTATGGACTTGATGCTTTACTGGTCTACTCCTGACTTTGATGGAAACAGATGCTGTTAATTATCTCATGTCTGTCAATGGAATGATGCTATTCGGCATGTAAAGTAGTATTGACACCTAAAGATCTTTCTTGAATGATTTATGTCCATATCTTGTTATCCCGATCTGTTTCTTAGTAATATCAACTCATACCTGATTGCCTAAAATTAAATTGCATTACTATTTTCAGAAACACCGGTGAGTTCATGATGTCGAGATACAGAGAAGTTGCGGACATTGTTCTTAGATACCTGGAGCATCGCGATCGTCTTGTTCGTCTCAGCATAACATCATTACTGCCTCGCATCGCTCACTTCTTGCGTGACCGTTTTGTTACAAACTACTTGACGGTATGTATGCTTAATTTATGTCCATGTTCTAAATGATTTGATGAAGACAAATGCTGTTTTAACGTGTCAGTACTTGGCTAACCAATCCTCATGCTTACCTTTTTTTTTTTTTTTTTTTATCATGTCTAGATTTGCATGGATCACATTCTCGCAGTTCTCAAAATACCTGCTGAACGAGCCAGTGGATTCATCGCTCTGGGGGAAATGGCTGGTGCTCTAGATGGGGAACTTATCCACTATTTGCCGACAATTATTTCTCACTTGCGTGATGCGGTAAGAAATTGGGTCTATTATTTAATATTGGTTTATCAATATTTGTACAGCTAGTCACCCAGTTTCCTAAATTTATGTTTTGTATCTTATGTCCATCAGTGCGTTTCATATTTTTGTTGAATTTCATATGCTAAGTTCTGATATGCTTTGACTCTGTAGATTGCTCCTCCACGTAAAGGTAGACCTTCGCTTGAAGCTTTGGCTTGTGTGGGAAGCTTTGCAAAAGCTATGGGGCCTACTATGGAACCTCATATTCGTTTTCTCTTGGATGCTATGTTTTCTGCTGGTCTTTCTCCAACTCTTGTCGAAACTCTTGAGCAAGTAACTATCAGGTACACTACTATCTTACAAGCTATGGTTTCTGTCTGATTTGTTATTAAGTTGCCATTTACTTTCCTTTGAAGATTTTAACCTTTAGCATTTGTTGTTTTTATTTTCAGTATCCCATCTTTGTTGCCTAACATTCAAGATCGCTTGCTTGACACCATTTCCTTAGTTCTTTCAAAGTCTCCCTACCCTCATTCAAGGACAGGTGTCACAGTTGGTCGTGTGAATATGATAAACAATGTACAGCAAATACCAGAGCTGAGTGGTTCTGTTCTTGTACAAGTTGCTTTGCAAACTCTTTCTTGTTTTAATTTCAAGGTCAGTTTGCATTGTCTTATTGAATTATGCTTCACGGTATTTGTCTTTTCTTGTCATTTTGTCATAAACTTATTCTTTGATGTAGGGTCATGAACTTCTTGAGTTTGCCAGTGAATCTGTTGTTGGGTATCTGGAAGACGAGGATGGTGCTACACGAAGAGATGCAGCCCTTTGTTGTTGCAGATTAGTTGCGAATTCCTTTTCTGAAGTAGCTTCTACACAATTTGCTTCAAGTAGGCCAAATCGAACTGGAGGAAAGAGGCGTCGTTTTGTCGAGGAGGTCAGTTGGATACTATTCTTTGCATCAACTTATTTATATGTTTCTCATGATGTTTCTATGATTTGCTTGCTATTGCATAAACTTTCTACCTGCCAATATTCATTGTTCTTTCATTAATTTTCCATATGGTTTGTCTTGGTAAAAACTGGAATATTTTTTAATAAAATGGAGGTAGGCGGCTTTAGTAGCAATGGTGACTAACTTTTGACTTGAGATTCTGCTTCAAGATTTTGCTTGTCACCATCAACTTGAATTAACCAACTTCCCTGTGGAACACAAAAACTTGTTTTGAGAGTAATTTTTTTTATTTCTAATGTGTAATTTAACGTGCCAGGTTGGGGTCACATTTTCTTGAGATTATATTAATGCATAATAATTTACTTGAAAATTTGAGCTGTTGTGCATCTGTTGTTTATGTCAAAGGTTTTAATCAAGATAGAGGACTTATGAACATCTGAGTGTTTGGGATAAACATTCTGTTTATGATGAAAGAGGGTGTGTGAGGCCTCACCGAGAAATGAAGTAAAAGAGAAGACCACATACAAATTAAACACAAAGAATCCAAACTACAAAAACACAGCCTTACTTTTGCTTGGCAAAAGTAGTTCATTACTTAAACAGGTTTGTTGAGGTAATTTACTAATGTAGTAATACTACATGTAAATAGAAGCATTACAGCCAAACCCTCATCCTGGATTAAACTACAGCAAGCTGCCCTGCGACAAAATGCCAGTACAAATTCTCTGAATCCATTGAAGAATTTAGTCTAATAATAGGGAGACCCTTGAAAAGGAAAGGGCAACCTTCTCATGTGTGGATAAGGGCGTTGGTATCTCTGTTGCCATAAACCCAACATCACTGCAAGGAGCTCCGGAGACGATTACCAGATTTAGAGAAAAGACGTGTTCCAAGAAATGAGTAAATCCACTCCAACCTGGAGACACCCACTTACATTTGTTATTTGACCCCAACGAAACTTTCCTTCCGCACGCCTTGCAAAGGACAACAAAGTAACTCATGGTTCACTGACCTCCCCATCACTTTGACAAAGGTGACTATAGTTATGCAGGGCTTTTCGAGGAGATGTGAATAGTGAGGAACTGGCCCCCAGACAACACAAGAAGGAAATTTTAGACAGAATTTTGGACCCCAATTTTATACCAAGTGAAGGCAGAGTTGGGCAGATTAAAAAGGATACACCACCAGACAACAGACCAAGAAAAGAAGGAAATTGTAGACAGAGTATTGAACACCAATTTCATATCAATGGAAGACAGGGTTAGGCAGATTAAAAATGAGAATCTTAGATTGAGATCGAATAGATAAACGGAAAGATGGAGTTGGGAAAGCACCTTGGAGCAGATATGCTATGACATCAAGACGCTGGCTTGGAATTGGGTATTTTATAGATTTTCTGGGAATCAGAACACTTGTTAAGATGGGATTCAGTGTGTAATCAGCTGTACAATGGGAGTCAGTGTGTTCCTCATACGCTGTTATTGATACAAAGTTTGTTTTATCGGCCGAAAAAACAAAAATAGAGTTGAGAAAGCAGTGTTTGTGTTGTGGCACCACACCCTGGTATCATTGTCTTGATCTGCAGATGGTCATTCACCAAGCCTGGCCATAAAGGATGCTAGTAAAATGATCTCCAGTCGTTAAATGCCCTGCGCCAACCAATTCAAAATATTCCTGTCACCTCCAACCATGCACTTCTGAATGGGTCAGACAAACAAACAAACCACGAAACTTACCGTAATCCAATGGTCTGAATAAGATTATATACCGTTATGGTTTACCTTTTTGGAAGTGTTTGCACGCAAACATTGATGTTTTTATTTTTATATCTCTGAATGCTTGTATCATATATTTGTCATGCCTGTTATAATTTACTACTTTCTTGTTTTGTCTTGCCGCAGATTGTTGAAAAGCTTCTTATTGCAGCTGTTGCAGATGCTGATGTTACCGTTCGACTATCAATCTTTTCATCTCTGCATGGAAATGGAGGATTTGATGATTTTTTAGCTCAGGCTGATAGTTTGAGTGCTGTCTTTGTTGCTCTGAATGATGAGGTGTGTTTTGTTTTTTGTTTCATTTGCGCTTATTGGTTATGATTTTATCGTCTTATGTGGTGCGGTGGTGCTTGTCTAATGTCAGCATCCTATTCTTATTATGGTCATTCCATCTGTTTTTCAAAACAGCCACACTGTAGTTGCAGGCATAACCGTATATATATTTTTGGTTACAAGCCTACAAGTAAAACAACAAAAGGCACCCGGAAGAAGAAGAATCAATAAAAGATAGCTACAATAGTTTCTAAAACAATTAGAAATCAACTAAACTCTCCACTGGAATATCAGTTCCTCTAAGTGATGTTTTTCCCTTCTTCCAAGCTTAAATTGCAAAACCTGAATGTGGCTTTCATTTTCATAGCTATCCCAGTTGATATATATCAACGATAATAAAGTTTACACATTAATCGCATCAATGTAGAACAAATATCATATTGTCCCAAGGGCACATAAACTAGTCGAAGTGAACTCATTTCATTGTTGGAAGGTAGAATATGAGGTTAGTGATAAGCATAGAATATTCTTGATGTAAAATAGGTGCTGTTCAAGGGGAAAGAAAAAAAAAATCTGTCATTCAAAGGATTGGGTTTCCAAGACTGTGTGTAATAGGGATTTTTTGGTTTTGTACCTTGAGCGGGAGTCTTTTTTTGTTAGTTTGTTTGTTGATTTCTCTCTTCATTAGTGTCTTGCAAATGGAATGGGAATCAGATATTGGTTGTATTGTTATTCTTGGAATCAATAAAATTATTGACTGATGAGGAAAATAAATTATAACATTAAAGTTAGAGTTTATACATTTGTATGTATATTTTTCGCTAAATAGAGCTTTAATTTATCAAGAAGTTCAGTGGTGCATTACGGGTGTACATGGACCTTCAGTTTTACAAAGGCAGTGTGGGCATCCTTAGAAAGAGCAAGAGCAGCAGCAGTGCAGAACCTATTGAGTGACACACATAGGGATCAAGGAGTCTTTTGGAGCTCAGTTGTGGAAATTAATTCCTGCAACTGTATGGTGGAGTATCAAGGAGGTAAACCATAGGTAGAAAAGGTAGTGCACTTTGCCAAAGCTCATTACTGGTATTGGGTTACTACTTACTAGGGGCTGAAGACAGGAAGAATCATAGATTTGAGGAATTAATTACGAACTGGGATGGACTGTTTCTGTCCTATCTGTCTGGGATGCCTTTGGGGCTTGTCTTTTTTTTTTTCTTCTTTGGTCGTGAGGAGCTTCCTTACTTAACCTCTTTTTAGCTGTTTTGTAAACTTCTTACCATAATCAATAAAAGTTTTATTCAGCTAAATTTGTTTTTTTATCAAGAAGTCAAAACAGCCAAAGAAGAGGCATAGGGAGGGAGTGACTCACTCAAAACCTTAGAACACAATCCCTTAAATCATAGCGAAAACATACAAAAGAAGAAAATAGTCAAAATACATTCCCACATATTATGATAATGTCGATCTCAACTTCTTTTTTTAAATACGAGATATTCTATATTTCTATTATAAATACATTCCCTCGTACTATAGACCCAAACCCACTTTTTATATTTTGGTTTAGTAAGAGTACTCATCCATATATAGCAAAAAGCTTAATACATAAATAAAAAAAAAAAAAAAGAGGATTAGATAGAGGCTAATTCTTGCTACCTTACTTAACCTCTTTTTAGCTGTTTTGTAAACTTCTTACCATAATCAATAAAAGTTTTATTCAGCTAAATTTGTTTTTTTATCACGAAGTCAAAACAGCCAAAGAAGAGGCATAGGGAGGGAGTGACTCACTCAAAACCTTAGTAACACAATCCCTTAAATCATAGCGAAAACATACAAAAGAAGAAAATAGTCAAAATACATTCCCACATACTATGATAATGTCGATCTCAACTTCTTTTTTTATATACGAGATATTCTATATTTCTATTATAAATACATTTCCTCGTACTATAGACCCAAACCCACCTTTTATATTTTGGTTAAGTAAGAGTACTCATCCATATATAGCAAAAAGCTTAATACATAAATAAAAAAAAAAACAGGATTAGATAGAGGCTAATTCTTGCTACCTACAACACACTTACATCCAAAAGGACCCCTTACAAAATTTACGCCATCTTTGCCACAGTTCTCAAAACCAGCCCCGTATCTAAGCTAACCACGCTATCACCTTGTTAGACCCAAAGTCACCTGTGACAGAGCTCTAGTTTGGTTGGGATCCCCCAATTTATGACCTAATCATCCCAAAGAAAGTTTGCATTTGCTGAGGCTTATGCTTAAGTGGAGCCTGACCATAGCCTCACAATACTTTCTCAACTCAGCTTTCATGTTCTGTATCCTTTTGGTTGTTTACAAGTTACAATACAGAGGCTCTTGAATGCCAAGATATGGTCCTGATGGTTTAGATTACAATCTTTGGTTTGATATGATCACAAATTTAATTTAAAGTTTTTTTTGGGGTGAGCATATATTGTAACCATTATAATTTTGTAGTATCCCCATACTTTGCCTTTTCTAGTCTTTTCTTTTATTTCCATTATCTTGAATCCTGGAGATGAATTATCCTCTTTATTAGGAGTGAGGGAGGGCTGCATAATTTATAGCTTGCCGACATGCATATATATTTCTAGATTTTTACAATATGCAAGTAATCTTCAGCACTGGCGTTTGCATTCTGGTGTGTTAAAGGCATTATCTCTGATGATTTCTGTTCAACAAGCTTACCAGTATATTGTGCCTTTTGCATTGGTGTATCAGGATTTTGATGTTCGAGAATTTGCAATCTCATTGGCTGGTAGATTATCTGAACGAAACCCAGCATATGTTCTTCCTGCGCTCCGTCGGCACCTCATACAGTTGATAACATACCTAGAGCAAAGGTAAGCTTGGTATTTCGTATACTTATTGAGCTAAGTTCTGTTTCCATCCAATTTAATGATCTTATGATTGTCACTTCTCCTTCTGCTCTTCTTATTCTTACCGTTTGAGCATCAGTTTATTGACTTGTATTTTGTCAGCAGTGCAGATAGCAAATGCAGAGAAGAAAGTGCCAAATTATTGGGTTGCTTAATTCGCAATTGCGAGCGACTAATACTTCCATATATTGCTCCGATACACAAGGTTGAGCTCATAAATGCTTCCTTAGTTTAAAATAAGTGAACTTTACCTTAATTTTTAATCTCTTGATCTTGCAGGCTCTTGTGGCCAAGCTATGTGAAGGAAGTGGTGTAAATACTAATAATGTTTTTGTGAATGGAATTCTTGTTACTGTCGGGGAGCTCGCTAAAGTGGTGTGTTAATTTTCTAATCTTCATTTTTGTGTATATTTTTGTTTACTTGCTTGTTTTATTCTTCAAAGACCAAACTTGATAGAAGACTACAATCACTCGATTGCGTAAACTCTTTTCCCCAAAGTTTTAAGAATCACTCTTTTCCCCTTCCTAAACCCTAGGAGAAAGAGCAACATGTTAACATTGATATGAAGCGTAAACTTGTTAAGCATGGGTGTTTTTAAGAGTCATGATGCTCTGATGTGTTCTTGAGATTTTTTTAGATATCGCAATTCCAATGACAGGATATGTCCCGAATCATGGTCTGGTGGACGCATTACATATGCAGATTTACACCTGTCCTTATGTGTTGTGGGTTACCCTGGTGCAAGATGAATTAATGAGGAATCTTCACATTATTGTTTGAAACAAGGACTACATATATTAGAAAAGGCAATGAAAAAGTAATAATAAAACTGTGTCAACTACAAAATATGAGGGGCCCAGTCGGCTGTGCTAGAAACTCTTGTCCTGGTTGTTGAGACAAGTTCACATAGAATATCCGAAAGTGTTTTTAAGATTTAAGGGATCAACATTGTGTCAGGGATGGTGAAATAAGTCGTTCATCTTTGTAGTGGGCTTTAACCTTTGCAGCCTTGATCCCTTTATGGACACCAATTGTTCATTGGTTTGAATTTCTTAGGTCTTCTTTGTTCTGCAGAAGAGTGCTCATGTCTGCTCTTGGTTGGAGTGAGGGATATTGTGGAAGAAGGTTGAACTGTGTCAACAAATAGTCCTGTAGGCTGTAGCTGTACAATTCTGTTTTTAAAATGTAAACATCTAAAAAGTGTGGTTTGGCGCAACGGTAAGATTGCTCCATTGTGACCTTGGCGTCATGGGCTTGAACCACAGAAACAGCCCCTCTGCATATGGCGGTAAGGATGCCTTCATCTTATCTTCCCCAAACCCCGCTATAGTCCTTGTGGGCCACCCCTCTTTAATAACATCGATTCGGTTTATTGGATTTCATGTTTATATTTTTGCGCTACAGCATTTGCAGTCTTACAACTAGTGTGGGTTTTGCTGTTTGAACCTTTCCTGATTTGTTTAAGATAATATTGACTAACAAACTGTCACTGGTTTTGGTATAGGGCGGGTTTGCAATGAGGCAATATCTTCCTGAGCTAATGCCAATAATTGTCGAAGCTCTGTTGGATGGAGCTTCTGTTACCAAGCGTGAAGTAGCTGTAGCCACTCTTGGCCAAGTTGTACAGAGCACAGGGTACTATACTTATCACCTGGTGATGCTTTATGCTGATTTTAGAGAGCTTAGTTAAGAACTTGCATTAGTTATACTCTGGAGATGAAATTGTCTGCTTGACTGCTTTCTTTTGCTTCCAAGTTAGATGTTTACGTAGTTTACTATTTTGGCTCTTTATGAGCTTCATCTGCTTGTCTTTGAATCAAACTTGATTTATCTAATATAATATAATAAATATTTACTCTTCATTGAGGATCAGGTTTATTTCCTTTGAAAGAATTTTCTAGTGTTCACTTTAGTATGCGTAAATCGAAGATACGACCTTGAAACAAATGTCCACAGTTAAGACCTGTTTTGAAACATCAAGAGAGATATCCCCATACTTTTTTGTTTGGAGCAGGTCAAAAGCCGTTTTCACTGGGTCCAAAGTTTGTCTCAAATCCGTCCACGTCCATGGCTTAGATTTTTGACTGTAATATGGCAATTAGATTTCCAGTGGTCTTCTCTGTTATCATACTATATGGGTTCCGTGCTTCTAAGATTTCCATTCTCCAGAAAGTTTCTTATTGTTGTTTTTGTGAGTGCTTTAAGTACTTGCTTGAATTTCACCAACAGTTTGAATAAGTGTTTTCCATGGTTCTATGAAAGTAATGTAATATTCACTTTGGTCAAGTATATCTATGAACATTTGCATTCTTCTGCTGATCAAAGGGCCATTGGGATTGAATATGAGAGCACTGTCTTTTTTTGTTGATTGGATTTGAAAAGTTAGATCTGCAGTAAAAGATCACGTTGTATTCTATTATATAAAATTTACCGACCTATGCCAGATAATGTATTGAAATACTTCTTTGATTGATTTTGGCAGTTATGTCATTGCTCCTTATAATGAGTATCCAATGCTGCTTGGCTTACTCTTGAAATTGTTGAATGGTGAATTGGCCTGGTCGACCCGACGAGAAGTATTAAAGGTAGTTATTTGTCATTTGTATTTTCATCAAGAGTTTGATAATTTCATTATACAAGTAACAGTACTGATAGTAATTGTATCTATGCCCCTAGGACATCCCCAGTAGCTTGGCACCCTGTAATTGTAAGACCACTTATCATGTGCTTGTGACTTAAATCTATGTGTGTGAGGGGCAAAGGCTGTAGAATCTGCAACAAAGATGCCTGGAATTGTAATATGTCCAGTTCCTCAAAGATGCTTGCAACACAGAGTTCCTCAAAACCATTATCTTTTTTAATTAGATCCCTAATCCATTCAAAAGATATCTTTGACTGAAATCATCATATTGTCAGAATGCGCGTCTTGGGTTTTAAAGAATGTTTTACAGGTATTCTGTATCTTCCAACAAACTGTGTTTGAGATTAACCCCACACCTGAAAGCATGAGCCAGTGTCAGTACCATTGTTTTTGGGTCACTCCTTTATAACCGTAGCAACGAATTGCTTGACAGCAGCACCTGCAACTCATTTCACCTGGGCCACACCAACCGATCCCACCCCTACATTGATATTGGAAAAGCGAGCATAAGGTGTGCGTAATTCTTGATCTTCATTAGGAAAAGTGGACAGTTTGTTGTATCCAAACCCCATACCCATGATGATCAAAAGTCTGAATCTTGCCTCGAACAAAAGACCACATGAAGATTGTGACTTTGTATGAGATTTTAAATCTCTGAAGATCTCTCGGGGGATAAAGGACTCTCTTTATAGGTTGCCTATTGGTTGACAATAATTGATTTTCGAAGAATGTAGTTGTAAACTTTGCATCTCATCCATCTAAACGTCCGTAGCTAAAGTTGCCATCGTCCAAATCCCTGTCGTGAATCCTTTCGTAAGATGACGTTCGATGTGATTGTGTGAACTTATGATTCAATGTTTGGCATCTCTTACATTCTTGTTGTTTCGTTGTAAATCGGAAATAATCAATCTTTGGCACGAGATGACCAAGTCATTTCGAATGCCATCAATTTACTCGGATGCCTTGGCTGAATTTAAAAGGAATCTTGTGGATAAGGGATGCACCACCCTTGACATCAAAGAACTCTTGTGGCTTTGGTGCAAGTGATGGCCGGAATATGAGGAGATTCCTTATGCTTCCTTTGCTTTCTCGTGGGAGTCTTTAGTGGACCATGATGTAGTTTTGTTGTCGTATTGATTTCTGTAGTTTTGTTGCTTGTTTACCTCTCTCTTAACTCTTTGGAGTCTTCACCTTTTTTCCCCCTCATAATCCACCATACTATTGTGTGGCTATTTAGAGATGTGGCCCTCTCCCTGGTACCCATGGTGACTCAAGTCACTGAGAGCTGTTGCCAAACCTCCATATCAATTTCCCATAGGCAGACTTTACTACATATTTTGAGTTTATAGTCTCTATGTTCATTCTAATACTTTTAGATTCTAAATTTGTGCTGGTTCTGTCCAGGTCCTAGGGATTATGGGTGCGTTGGATCCACATGTACAAAAGCGCAACCAACTTAGCTTGCCAGGATCTCACGGTGAAGGTGCTCGGGCAGCAAGTGATTCCGGTCAACACATTCAGTCAATGGATGAGCTACCTATGGACCTATGGCCATCTTTTGCAACGTCAGAAGATTATTACTCGACGGTAAATATTAAGCTTATGTTCAGGAACATGAGTATTCTTTATTTATGTCAGTATATCCTTCTTTTAATCCTGATCCATCATCACTAGGTTGCCATTAATTCTCTTATGCGAATTCTTCGAGATCCGTCACTTTCAAGTTACCACCAAAAGGTGGTTGGGTCTCTTTTGTTCATCTTTAAGGTATGATCTATATGCGCAAAAATAGTTTTACTTAATGGGTTAGCTTTTTATCTTCTTCTGATAAATAAGTGCTGGCTAACTTCACTTTTTTACTTTTCTATGATCAGTCGATGGGCCTTGCATGCGTTCCATTTTTACCAAAGGTGAGTTCATCAAATGCACAGTGAAATTTATGCTTCAGAGATACCAATAATTTGAGTATTTGATGTATTTGTGTTGTTTCTTTTCCCTTTCAGGGCCTGGGTGAGGCACTTTCTCACCCAGTTTGTATGTCTAAGTATCTACTTTCAAATCTTCAATAAGAAGTCCTATTCATATAAATAACAATCTTTATTAATTCTTCAATTATTTCATGGTTTTGAACGCAATAAGTTACCTTTATAAAAAGATGCAACACGACTAGAATTTTTTCTTTTGTTTCATCCAAAGAAAGAAAAATTCTTCTTCAATAGACTTTTCCTTAAGGATCCTTGCATTTTTGTTCTACAATCCTATGCTAGGGTAGTTACATTTTTTCACCACAGCTAATCCGATTTCCTGTGCCGAGATTAAACCCCTTACGAATTAAGATCTTGCGCACCTCCTACAGTTAGTCGGCATGAAAAAATGGCCGGTTTCATAATAACAAGACTTGCTATATGCTAATCGTATTACATTTCTTTTGCAGGTTTTGCCAGATCTTTTTCACATTGTTCGTACTTGTGAAGATGGACTGAAGGAGTTTATAACGTGGAAGCTTGGAACTTTGGTATCCATTGTGCGCCAGGTATGAATAAACTTTGATTCATGATTCTCTGCACGTATTTTAATTATCTCGAAGTTCTGTAGCAAATGTTAACGCACTTTAAATATTTATCTGTGCAGCATGTGCGCAAATATTTACCCGAGTTGCTTTCTCTTGTGTCTGAGCTTTGGTCTTCCTTTAGTTTGCCGGCAGCTAACCGTATTGTGCATGGCTCACCTGTAAGTCTGTCTTCTAAAATGAAAATCTAAATGCCAGATTTTGTTATATGTAATGTAGATTCAATTCTGTGTTTGAGTTGAACCTTTTTTCCCCATTTTATAGCTAAATTTCTCTCAAACAGATTCTGCATCTTATTGAACAACTTTGCTTGGCACTGAATGACGAATTCAGGATGTATCTTCCTATCATTCTCCCATCTTGTATTCAAGTTTTGAGTGATGCAGAACGGTGTAATGATTATACCTATGTTCTCGACATTCTGCATACCATTGAAGTGTTTGGTGGTTTGTTCTTAAACAATGACTTATTATTATTATGTCTATCATTATAATGATTGAATATTATTGAGAATTGGGTCTTCATGGAAGTATTCACAAGATTCCATATTTTAGGGACTTTGGATGAACAGATGCATTTACTACTTCCTGCGCTAATTCGCTTGTTTAAAGTTGAGGCTTCAGTTGATGTAAGACGCGCGGCCATTAGGACTCTTACAAGATTGATCCCTCGTGTGCAGGTAAAGACTATACTATCATTAGCATGCCAGATTGGTTAACAAATGAACCAAATTAAATTTTTTGCTGTTTAAATATCTTCTGTGTTTCTTTTCTTTTTCCAGGTTACTGGTCATGTATCAGCTCTAGTGCATCATTTAAAACTAGTCTTGGACGGGTCAGTTTAACCTTTTTTATACATTTCTTCTCTTAAATTGTTCTTTGAAATTAGATTTTCCTATGGCATGTATGTTTTAAATGATGTGTTCTCTTCATTCGCATATAGCGTCTGAACATCTATATAATGGACAATCTAATCCATCTTTTAGATGATTACCGTAAAGCCTTGTGCGCATAGAACTGTCATGAACACATGTTTTGACAAATGGTTGGCTCCACTTTGTCAAATGAAGATAGTGAAGATGAGTCCATATATCTTTGTAGTTTCTAATGGATCAAAGAGGACAATGTGAATATGCTAATTTTATGAGATATGTGAATGCTATTATGTTTGATAATCATTAGATTGCTTCGACTGAGTAACTGTTTGAATTTTCAGAAAGAACAATGACCTTCGAAAAGATTCTCTTGATTGCCTTTGCTGTCTAGCACATGCTCTTGGTGAAGACTTTGCCATTTTTGTTCCCTCTATCAAGAAACTTCTGCCGAAACACCATTTGCGAGTATGCTTTCAAATCATTTCAAAATTAAATTCTTTATAGATACTCTACATTGGTGCATGTGGGGTTTCTAATATAAAATTATTGATTTTTTAGCACAAGGAATTTGAAGAAATAGAAGGCCGTTTAATGAGACACGAGCCATTAATATCAGGAAGCTCTGTACAAAAAACGAGTAGAGGACCTCCTGTTGAGCGTATAAGTGACCCTCGAAATGATGTTGACAACAATCCTTATGAAGAAGGAACTGAAGTACAGAGGCACCATAAAAGCCATCAGGTAATTGCATTCATGACTTGACGCATGCTGTGGTATGATAATATGGAAAATTTGATGCCTTTTATCTCATGCATGCTGTGGTATGATAATATGGTGTTCCTTTCCCTTTAAAGGTGGACGATGGCCGATTACGGACTGCTGGAGAGGCATCTCAGCGCAGTACTAAAGAAGATTGGGCAGAATGGATGAGACATTTTAGCATTGAACTTCTGAAGGAATCGCCATCCCCAGCTCTACGAACATGTGCGAGGCTTGCACAGTTGCAGGTTTGGAAAATTGCTTTAAGTTCTTTTAACCATTATTTTAGCTTGGGTTTTGACTTGAGAAAATACAGCCTTTTGTAGGACGGGAGTTGTTTGCTGCTGGCTTTGTAAGTTGTTGGGCACAGTTAAATGAAACGTCTCAGCAACAGTTAGTACGGAGTCTTGAAATGGCATTTTCATCTCAAAATATCCCCCCTGAAATTTTAGCTACACTTCTTAATTTGGTATGTTTCCCCCCCTTACTTTTATCTTTAAGCAAGGTGAAGTTATTCATAGCAGGTGTCAATTAGCTTACTTTGTCTTGTTATTTCTTCCTAGACTTAGGTTCAGAACCTGCTAGAACTGTTACCCTTGCACCAATTATTTTTCCCTTTGTTATATTACATTCTCTATAGCAGTTGCGATTGTCAATGCTTTCCTGACAAGCCACTATCATATAACTTTCTTTCCCAGTTAGAGTAGGAAGAATCAAGAACATTACACCACTTTGGATGAGCCACTTAGCATAGAAACAAAACATTCATATAGTGTTTGTCCCAATAATAACCTTGGATTGTTGGTGACAAATTTTTGTATATAAAATCGAATGACACACAATCTCAATTGGATTATTAAGTTATAACTTAGCTATTTTTGGTCAATAATGTTGATGTATTCATCGTGTAGAGAATGGGTTATAACTTATAATGTTGTATTCTCAATGAGATATTCCACTTGTATATATAATGAAAAGCATTACACAGGTTTGGCCCAAAACTGGATCCACAATAATATACATAATCAAAGACAATACAATACTTCCCCTCAAGCTGGTGTGAAGGTATCCAAAGGACCCAGCGTTGTCAACAATGTGTGCCTTTGTCCCAACAGTGAGAGTATCAACAATGTGTGCCTTTGTCCCAGCAATGGATGGAGACAATTCTAGACTGAACCGCTCGAAGCAGTTCTCTGATTATGTTTGTTATTGTAGGTCCAGTTTAGGACCCAACCTGTGTAATACTTTTCCTGATATATACAAGTCGCATCTCACATTGAGATTACAACAATACAACTTCTTCTCAACATGCTATCAGAGCGCTTCGGTCTATGGAGGTCATGGGTTTGGGTCTTTGCAGCAATATTTTATTTGAAAATAAATATGTTGTGGAGGAGTTTGGGTGAGTCCACCTAGGTGGTGGCCTAACCATGTGTGCCGCCTGTGACATCCCTGAGTGTGAGTGGCTACTAAGTGGGGCCACTTCCGTGTTTGGTTTGGAGACATATGCCTACAATTTGATTGGGTTCTGGTAGCCTTTCTCTAAAAGTTCAAGCTTATGGACTGAATGGTTTACAATAGCCACACATTGTAACTAGTCTTTCTTTGTTGAACACCAATGCAGCTTAAATATGGATAGAACTTTGAAGCAGAAGAAAATGATCCTAAACCAAGACATTATAGTTATGATAATGATAGAAGTATAGAACGTTTTTCATGCAAATGATTTATCTTGTTCTTGGTTCAAAATTATTCATATTATGTAAAATTGCCTGTGCCAATTTGTCTTTGGTCTGCATAGTAAGGTTTTCTGTATCTCCATATATATTTTCAGGCAGAGTTTATGGAACATGATGAGAAGCCTCTTCCCATAGATATCCGACTTCTAGGTGCCCTTGCGGAAAAGGTAAGTTTCCATCTCAAATAGTGCTTCTATTTTAGCGTTTTTCTTACATCTTTAAAGTTGTGGCTCTTATTGAGGCGCTATTCACATCAGTGTCGAGCATTTGCAAAGGCTCTGCATTACAAAGAAATGGAGTTTGAAGGTGCACGCTCCAAAAAGATGGATGCAAACCCAGTTGCAGTAGTTGAAGCTCTAATTCATATAAATAATCAGTTACACCAGCATGAGGTATATTACTAATTCATATGAAGAAATTATGTTTCATTTAGTGAACCAGTTGACAAAGTTTCTGTCAAGATATTTTTCTTTATAAATTTAACTTTCTTTTCCTCAGGCTGCTGTTGGAATGCTGACGTATGCTCAGCAAAATTTAGATGTTCAACTAAAGGAATCCTGGTACGCCATAGGTTTTGTACAATTAAATTGTGTACTTTTCATATCTTTTCTTTCCTTCTATTGAAATTGAAGGGGTTCTCTGGTTGGTAATGAAGAATAGGGCAACATCTCATATTGTATAAGTATGTAGGTATGAAAAATTGCAGCGATGGGATGATGCACTCAAAGCATACACTGTCAGAGCACCAAAGACTGTCAGTCCACATCTCCATTTGGATGCCACATTAGGTTTGTAGAGATTTTACAAGATTCTTTATTTTGTCATACTTTTGTTTATGATCTGATGTGATAACCAATAAATGTAACCATCATCATAGAAAGTAGGCGCTGGGAGACACTTTGAGGCATAAGATCATAAAATACCATCTATAACTATTGGGATCGAAGGAATACTTCATCTAAGTTGCAAGCAATAGGTTACGTACAAGGATGTCATTTTGAAATCCAATTTTGCCACCTTGTGGGGGATATCAGATATGTAATTCGTTACAAATGTCTGGTAAGGTAGGCACGATGATTGAAGGCTAAAACGTTGGGTCCAAGGTAAGGATCATGAACCTTCAAGTGGATCCCTCAATTCCGATGATTTCAAGAGGATGAATAGGAGGAAAAGGAGCTGGATCATGGATATTCCAATGATGAGGGGTGGGAAGGGAAGTAGGTAGGTATTTCAAACTTCAAACAGGTTGGGTCTCTGGTTATCATGGCAAACCTTTGGAATGTAGAACCTGACAGTGAAGACTGACATTAGGTTGAACCTCAGCAACAATTGCTCTTCAGATGAAAGAGTTTAGAGAGAAGAGAATAAAAAAGTGGACCGATTGGCACGTTTTTATTCCCACCTGACTCATAAAGGACATCTCGCCGATTATATAACTTAATTGTTGCTTATCTAAACTGCACTCTCTTTTCGGGTTTGATGTAAGTGCTGTTTTCATCAATCTACCATATTCATAAGAAAAGAAGAAAAGGGATATAATCCCTCCTACTTCTCTGATGTAATTTTTTTTCATTAGGATATATATCCTTTCCAAGAGACTCCTCTTGATTATAAGCCATTCCAAGATATCGGATCGGTTTGTAAGATATGTCGGTTCGGTTTTGGATTGTAATAAACAGAAACTGAATTGATCAGTTTGGTTTTTGGTTTCCCCCAAATCCGATCCAATCCGATCCGTGCACACCCCTAATGCCTACAATAAAAAAGAAGAAGAACCCTGCATCTATATTGATCTAGTGGTTTCAGCAAGGAACCCACAGTTACATCCCATCAGTGTTTGTTTTGATGGTTTTAGCTGTAATTTTATTCCAGCGCATGCCTTTGGAACATCTTATTTTCTTAGGACACCTTATGAAGCGCTTAGAATATAGTTACATATCACTGCTATTCTCTATCTGTGGTAGTCTTTTTGTTAAGTTTCTGTATTTTGTCATCTTTGTCATCTTTATTACTGTAGTAGGTACTGGTGTTCTCCCCTTTATGCTCTCTTGATCTCCCGTTACATGTCTGTCATCCATATTTTCAACTGTTTATGTATGATAGTTTCAAGTTGGCATCATTTAGTATTATTGGAGAATTAGTTCCTCATTTTCATGGTGTGTCATAATATCTCTAATCTATATTATGCCTTCTGCAGGAAGAATGCGATGTCTTGCTGCTTTGGCTCGCTGGGAGGAGCTTAATAATCTCTGCAAGGAATATTGGACCCCATCTGAACCAGCAGCGCGGCTAGAAATGGCACCAATGGTCTGCTACATTGCCTTTTTATTTTCCCTCATTTTGCTTGCAGTCCTTATAGAAGCCTTGCTGATTTTGTATTATTTTAGGCTGCCAGTGCTGCTTGGAACATGGGGGAGTGGGATCAGATGGCAGAATATGTTTCCCGACTGGATGATGGAGATGAAACCAAACTTCGTGTTTTAGGGAATACTGCGGCTACTGGTGATGGAAGTAGCAATGGTACCTTTTTTCGGGCTGTTCTATTGGTTCGTCGTGGAAAGGTGTGTTTTTGATGTTTGTCATGATTATTTTGTTGTTAGGGCATAAGTTTCATGTATGGTTCTAACGATTTTATTGCTCAGTATGATGAAGCACACGATTATGTGGAGAGAGCAAGGAAATGTTTGGCTACAGAGCTTGCAGCACTGGTAAGTTCCTCCGTCCCTTTCTGATGCCTTAGCAAATAGGTCCAATTAGTGCATCCCTCATTAAGTGGTAATAATTTTTCTTCACCTTAAATTTTTATGAAATACCTCCATAACTAGTTTGTGATCTCACAAGTAATGAACATGTGTTTTAAACTTGTATTTGGGTTTTAGATTTGTTAAAGCTGATTTATATCCAATTCTGCTTATTCTGACCATGTATTGGTATATCCAGTATAAATGTTTGTTACGTTTATCTTATTCTTGCATTAAAGCATCCCTGAAAAAATTAAACTTGGACGAATTGATAATATGTGAGTAGCTCTCAGCTTAGTCAAGCTTGTTCATGGTCATCTTACTGATCACAATTCAATACAGAAATGCTCACTCTTTCTTTAGCTGATATCTGGTTGTTTCTTGTCCAAAGTTAAGCAATTGACCTGGTTTTCAAATGACATTAGTACAGTCCTTTCCGTTCTAATCAAGACACCATATTTCTGATATTTTTTTTTATTTTATTTTTATTTGATCAGCAAAACAATAATTTTATTAATGATAAAAGGAGATGTGAATGAGGTAATCACATTCCTTCCCAACAAAAGACACTAATACGTCAATTTGAATACACATAATGCTTTCCCACTCACCCCTAAGACCAGACAACTGTATACTATGCATAATAGCTAGGTAGTAGGTCCATTTCCTAAGACTTGATAATGGAGACGACTCTTGGGGCAGCTGCAGTACACAGGCCCAGTACTTGGGCCGCCAGGGTGCTGATTAGCAGACCCAGAATTGCCCACTTTGTTAATATCAGGGGATAGCGTGTGTAGAATTCAGTCAAAAGTATCTCCAAATCTCCAATGTATAATATGTTTTCAGCGTTTCCCTCATGTTCATATGATATGAGAAAATCGATATAATTACCCCTGATTGGAGAAGAGATGTTTTGTAAGGAATGCACTTTACCGAAGCATATGCTTTTGTAATGTGTTGTACTTTTTTTGGCATTTTTTTTTTAAGTACTAAGAACATATGTTGTATGAGACTGATGGTGCTGGGTAGCAGAACACTGTTATTTGGTGGTCTAGGTATTAGCTTATCCATTGGTGGTAAGCTTATCGGCTTATCCACTGATTTAATATCCTGATTGTATTTCAACAGCTAAGTTTGTAAGGTTGCGTGCTGCATGAGGTGTTAACAAAAGCCATAGAATTCACTCGTGCTTGCTTTGCTCATAAAAGATTTTATTTCCTAGCCTGACTCTACATTTTAGAAATTGCAGAGTATTGACTTGCTTGTCTTTCTTAGGTTCTTGAGAGCTATGATCGTGCCTACAGTAACATGGTTCGAGTTCAACAACTTTCAGAACTAGAGGAGGTATAATCTTTCGAGTCAAGTCATTATCTGTTAAACAGGAAACCAAATAATATTACTAATATTGGCCCTTTTTTAATATGAACCTTTGTTTTGATTTGTTACAGGTGATTGATTATTGTACTCTTCCAGTTGGGAACCCTGTTACCGAAGGGCGCAGGGCTCTTATACGTAATATGTGGACTGAACGGATAAAAGGAACGAAGCGTAATGTTGAGGTGAATAGGCTCATAAGATCCTACTAAATTTAAACATTTATGCATGCTTGTATCCTAATTTGACACTGAAAACAAATTTCCTATATAAAAAAAAAGGGAAAGCTGGATCCTACATAGTTACTCGTGCCTTCTCTCTTTGGAAAAAGTGTGGCACCTTCCAATTATTTCCCTATTTCTTGATAAGTGGATCAATATGATGAATTGACTCTAGATGCATTGAATCTTAGTTTGGTCCAGTTACAATATTAAATACGACAGGCGGACTTCCTTTCCATTAATACCATTTGGGCTGAATTGTCCGAAGGTAGACCAACAGAATGAATTAGGGCTGATTTGGGGGAAGATGATCTACCCATCATGGGTATTATCCATACTTAAACATCAGCTCATATGGACTTTGCTCTTGTCAAATAATGTTTTCTGAGGTTATGATTTATCAAAGGATCTAGAAATCCACAGGTTTGCAACATTCTTCTTAGGTTAGACATATTGAAGGGGTTGTGTTTTCAGTTTTTGTGAGGATCTCTCTACACAACAATCATCTCTCGAGTCATTGTATGGGCTTAATTTGGGGAAAAGAGTCTACGGAAATATATATTTATCTGCGTGCATGTGCATGTTGGGAGTAGTTGTGGTGAGCTTACATTACTTCAGAAAATGTAGTAATCACTAATCAGTATTGAGAAGATGTTGGTTATTTGCCCATATCCTGTTGGTAATTCTATGGGCTATTTTGAACGAATGGATTGAAAGAGTTAATGGGCTTGATCATGAGGATTATGCCAACGTTATTGTCTTAGTCTATTGGTGTAGGGGGATGTAATGGATTCACAAACTACATCTTTACAAAATTTAACATCAGTTAAGATGCGTCTCTTATGATTTGCATTTGTATGGTCCGTCTTGTAATCAGGGAAACAATGGTCTATCCACCTGACTAAGTGTCTCACTAATGTGGTATGTTATTGGTGAGGCTTCCCATTTCAAATGTTAGTGACAATCTCCTTTTCCAATTAAAGGAAGTACACATTGCGTATTTTGTATATGTTATTGTTAGCTTGATATAGGCTTCAAAGAAATAAACTGAAACCTACTATTTGTATATGTGATGTTTACTTTAGTGTTCTCTATTTTTATTTTGGAATTTTCAGTTGTAAACCACTTTGAGTGAAATCTTTATCGCACAGATATAACATAGTTTTTAAAAACGACTTTCTTTCTACTATGTAAATATTTTGCTTTGTTTTTCTGTTTCTTCGACAGAAGGGGGAAACCAGCAATGGATGTGCATGTGAGCCATAAAATATTGCTATTATTCAGCAACAAGAATATACTATTATTGAAAAAATATAAAAATATAAGAAAATTACATATTGTAGAATGTAGATGTTGATTGTTCTTTCCAGAAATCTTTGTATAAATATGGCTATATTTTCTGGATTCTTCTGAATATAATTTGTATCACAGTATCAGCAAACAATTTTTACTTAAACCCTTACTGTCCTTTATATGTACAGGTTTGGCAAGCTCTTCTGGTTGTTCGAGCACTTGTGCTCCCTCCTACTGAAGATGTAGATACTTGGCTCAAGTTTGCTTCTCTATGTCGCAAAAGTGGTAGAATTAGTCAGGCTCGATCTACATTAATTAAGCTCTTACAGGTCAATTGTGCACACCTATTTGCCCAAATAAATTTCAGTATATGAACTATCAGACCTATATTTATATGTAAGACTCATTTTTCTTAGCTGCACTCATTTGCAGTATGACCCAGATTCTTCTCTTGAAATTCTACCGTACCATGGGCCTCCTCAAGTTATGTTGGCTTACTTAAAGTACCAATGGTCTCTTGGGGAGGATCTTAAGAGGAAGGAAGCATTCATCAGGTTGCAGGTCTGCAATGTTCTCTTCTTTATTATTAGTGTATACATTTGTATCTCATTATTATCTAATATATATCTTATTTTCATTTAATTAATAACATTTGCTTATATTAATTTCTAAAACATATGTGCTCTATAGGATTTGGCTATAGAGCTTTCTAGCACTGCTTCACCAGGAAATCTAACTGGATCATTTAGCTCTTCAAGTCCATGTGCATCCCTTCTTGCCCGTGTGTACCTGAAACTTGGAACTTGGCAATGGGCTCTTTCTCCTGGGTTGGATGATGATTCTATACAAGGTAGGGAAATTACATTTGTGTTCATCTTCTGAAATTTTCTTATACTACAGATGTATTTTTTTTATTTGTATTTTTATTATGGTTTACAGAAATCTTAATGGCATTTCGAAATGCCACTCAATGTACAACTGATTGGGCGAAAGCATGGCATACATGGGCACTGTTTAACACAGCAGTGATGTCTCATTACACCTTGAGAGGCCTCCCTGCGGTAGCTGGACAGTACGTTGTTGCAGCAGTTACGGGGTATTTTCACTCGATTGCATGTGCAGCGACTGCGAAAGGAGCAGATGATAGTTTGCAGGTATTGTTTTTCATGAAACAGTGAACTTATTTTAACTGAGATTTTATTTCTAGATTTAATAATGCTTAAGAAGCTTACATGGATAGTGGTTAACACTTGACCGACACCCTAAAATTACTAAGTCATAAAATTCTAAACTAAGAAACAGTTCTGGAAATGTCGATCAATATTATTTGTTGTTCCACAATGCTAATAGATTTGCTTACATTTTTATTTGGTGGGAAACCTACATTAGGGTTTGGCTGGAAACCGATTTTAGAATTGTGATTGAAAATAGATCTCTGCAACTTTCAATTTTTGAAACTTGATTCCTAAGTGTAGACTGAGGCATTTCTTTGTAGTTTGTATGGGGATGTGAAATAATTTCCTAATAAATGAACACATTCCAACTTTCCACTATTTGAAGCATAAGGGAATTACAGTTGTCTACCGTTTACGGTCTAGTAAGTAGTAACTATGTTTTCTTTAGAGACATACTTCATCAATCTCACAATATGTACAAGGTTTTGATGCATTTTATGATTCCAGGATATTCTCCGTCTGCTGACATTATGGTTCAACCATGGAGCTACAACAGAGGTTCAAATGGCACTTGAGAAAGGTTTCGCACATGTTAACATTGACACGTGGCTCGTAGTTTTACCTCAAATAATTGCCAGGATACATTCAAATAACCGTGCTGTTAGAGAATTGATACAATCACTTTTGGTGCGGATTGGACAAGGACATCCACAGGTATTGTTTAGTTTATCCTTCAAAATGTACTTTTAGGTTACTAAGTAATGCGTTGATCTAGTGAAATGGGTGGATGCGGAATAATGGATTTGTGTCCGTTATTTGCAAATCCCATGTGAGGGAGGGGTAAAGATTGGTTTATCTGGTTCTCTCCCAAGACATGAAAGAGCCACATAGACATCTTAAAGGCATATGCTGAATCAATCATGGTGTAAGTCTCGTGATACGTTGATATCTCGAAGTTCAAAAAATGAGATATACCGTTGATACATCGAATCATGTGTTGATATTTTGCGTTTTTTTAGGTTACCATAGACATTGAGTTAAGATAATGTAAGCTCAAATAGACTCTAAATATGCAATATAAATTCTAATACCTTAAATTAACACAAGTGATCACATGTTGTTGTACAAAGTTACATCTTATAATATAAATAACATAATACATTGAAACAAAAACAATATCATAAATAATTGAAACTACAAACTAATCAAGTCTATTGCCAAAAGATCTATGTTTTCCTTCAAGCACTATAAGTAGGTTGATTATATTGAACTAAGAGAAAGATTCCAATCAAAAGGCATACAAGTCGCTTACGTGCCAGAGGAAGCTCAATAAACATCGCTTATCCTGGTTGAGAAACATATGATTCATTATCATTAGAAATTTGCATCTGAAAAGAATTAAAAGAAGATGGGGGAATAGTTGAACAATTCCCCAAATTGCTCTTCCAATGATTGTGGTTGGTTGTGTGGATATATTCCGCTTTACGTAGTGTCATGACGCAAGTTAGGATGGCTAGAGCTCGCGTACATTGTGTTAGTTTATTTGATTGTCTTCTAATGTTTTGAAGATAAAGGACGAAGAGTTCAATGGAACTTACGATGCATAGCCAATGTGGGGGTATATTTTATTAATTTTTCATAGAGTTAGCATTACCATTTGTAGATTAAGATCCTACAAAAACTATGCTTGATACAATAACTGGAAAAATTTAATAAAAGGTGGAAGGGAAAATTTTAGGACTGCTTTTCTATCAGTTTAAGTTACATTGCACCATAATAGATTATTAAGTTGAATTAATAGTTGTGAATCAACTTTCTGGCAGGCGCTAATGTACCCACTTCTGGTGGCCTGTAAATCAATAAGCAATTTGCGCAGAGCTGCAGCACAAGAAGTGGTTGACAAGGTTCGCCAGCATAGTGGAGCACTTGTGGATCAGGTAGACATTGACACTATCATTTTTTTTTTGTGGTTAGTTCTGGCCCAGTTGTCTTACGTTAAGATATACAGGCACAACTTGTGTCGAAGGAGTTGATTAGGGTTGCAATCCTTTGGCATGAAATGTGGCATGAAGCGCTGGAAGAAGCGAGCCGTCTTTACTTTGGTGAACATAACATCGAGGGGATGCTAAAAGTTTTGGAACCATTACATGAAATGCTCGAGGAAGGGGCACACACCATAAAAGAAGAGACTTTCATTCAGGTAGTTTAGAACTTATTTTCCATTTGATTTTTTTTTTTTGTTTTAGTCATTTTCTCTAGGACTTGTGGAAATTGTTTAGTTAGACTAAATCTATCAATTGGTATGGTTTATAGTTTGTTACATGTCGCTAATCACATAGATCTTTTGGAGTTGTTTCATAGAACAGTAACTTTTACTTCTGTTCATTGGGGTTCTTTGGTTCGATTCAAAATACCAAAAACGTAAAGAGAAAAAACAATGAAATGGAAAAGAAAGAAGATCTTCAAAAACACAAACGGACTGTATATAAATTGCCAAACCAGCAAAATGAAAATTTTACTCGTATTTATTTATTTTTTGGCCGTTAAAACACAAATTTCATGAGAAAGTGTTAGAGGATCACACTAGCCCAGATTACAACATAATTCACTCAATTTACATGAAAGATTATATTCTCCCATCTCATCATAAAATCATCTAGTCTGATGCCACTCATACAAGGCCTGAAGATGATCCAATTCACACAATCATTTTGATGTCATTGGTGGTCTTCCCCAGATCTCTGTTAACTTCTCAAAGACTCTTCTGTTCTTCTCTTTCCAAATATCCCAACACACAGCATGGAACAGACCCTTCCGGGTCATCCTTCCTACCCTTGACAGATTAGCACTCGTCTGATTGCAGAACGTATGTGTGAGGCCCTCCTCAGTATTCACCTCCCCTTTGAAGTCATGGATAAAGAAATTCCACACTGCCCTACTCATACTACAGGTCCTGAAAAGATGATCGATAGATTCAGTATTAGTGCATCACAAGAAGCATCTGTTAACCATAGGTATGTCCCCTTTTTTGTGAGTTATCAGTCAAGACTTTTCCCCAGGTCAGCACCCACATAAAGAAGCACACCTTTGCTGGAATCTTAGGGTTTTAAACTTTTGAATTTGGAAAGCCAATTGGTTTTGATGCACCCTTTTGTCTTCCAATCTTGCATACATAGAATTCCCAGCGTGAGGTTTATCTTTGCCCATCCAAAGGATCTTGTGAGCTTCAGCATTGTCAAACTGATGCGAGAGCAAGTCAATTAGCTGTGAAGCTTGGTCTAACTGTCTCCTTGTCTGACATGTTGCTCCACTGTGCCATTCTTTAAATTGAAAATATGGTAGATATCAGGGAACAAGAATTTGAGAGGTCTTCTACTGCAGCACAAGTCATCCCAAATTCTAGTTATTGCACCATCTCCCAATCTGAAAGAGAATCAGCTTTAAACACCTCTTGCTATTGCATAATACCCCTCCACAAAGAGCAGCCATAGGTGTTGACTTTCCCCTTAGTTTACCAGCCCAAGGCCTCCATTGTGTATTTATCTCTTATCATAAACTTCCATAGACCATCTTCCCCATCAGCAAGCCTCCACAGCCACTTGCCCAATAGTGAGACGTTTACGTCCTTTATCTTCCTTATGCCGAAGCCCCCCAACTATTTAGGAAGACATTCTTTCTCCCAGGAAGTCAGATGATAGTCCTGAATATTGCCATGGGATCCCCTTAAAAATTGTCTCATGCACTGTTCAATTTCTTTTGCCACACTTGAAGGAACAATCAGCAAGGGTAGGAAGTATATGGCAAGACTTGAAATTGTTGACTTAACTAGGATAATAATTTTAAGAGGAAACTTAACTAGTTTTAAAGCTTGTAATTTAACACTCCCCAGTTCGTTAGTTTCCATTTCGTGGAAATATATATTTCAAACTTTTAACCTATATTAGAACTACCCAAAAGAAAGAATCTTGCCGTATTTTAAACCACTCTTATCTTGTAGATCTGATCGGGAATTCGGGTGTGGGTCCTTATTTGGATCTACTAGTTTTCTTAACACATTCTATATAAGCCTTGTACAATTAATCTTGCCAGACCTACTCAAGCTGAGGTACATTCATTTACGCAAGGCACACATGGTTTTGCCAGCTCAGATTAATATGGGAAGCTGGTCTGCCTGATCCATTTTTAATGAGTTTCTGTTTCTCCTTTTTTTTATATAACTTTTTAAGGTACTGCATGACCCAACCGGTGAATTTACATGGTGAATCACGTGCTGATACATGGTGAAGATTACCCCCTAATAGTAGAGATCATCCCCACAGAAATTGAACTCATTTGATCTGTCTAACCCTGTGAAGAGTGTTTGCAATATTAAATATTCAGTGCTGCTTGATCAATCCAAAAGTTGAAAACAATTTTGACATTAGAAATTTTGAAATGAACTATTTTGTTGAAATGATCGACATGATGGGAAGATTGTTTCCAATGCCTTTTGTCTTGGAAGTGCCATGTGTTTTGGCTCCTTACATTTTAGGTCATTCCCATAAAAAATCAGTTCAGTAAAATTGTTTTTTCATTTTCTGAGTTGATCTAACAGTCCAGAACTTTTGCACTATTTAACCTTCTCCTGATAAAGTTGAAAAATTCAATAAATCAAGTTTTAAGGATAATATTATGGGGAGAAAGAAATGGAGTAAGGTTCACTTTAAGAAAATAGGAAGTGTGAAATAAACAATAAATCCTTCAAAGCATGTGGTTCACACGTCAAGGAAGTACGGTAGTAGTTTTTGCACTACCAAATTTCCTGGATGAACGAACTAAATACAAATTGATTGTTTTGTTATTGAGTCTAAGGAAGATCATAAGCTATTCATGGAAGTCAAGGAGCTACTTTATGAATGGGCAAGGGCGAGTGCAGCGTTTTTGGGAGTCCGGTATCAAGATTTTATTTGTAGATGGGATGAATTTGTAGAGAAGTAGTGGTTTATAGGGTGTAAGGGGTCATGTTGCTCTCTAAAGTGTGTATGTGGTGGTTAGTAACTTGCTAAGCCCACATCGTATGATGGGAGGGGTTGTAATCTCTTTCATTTTTAATGGAACACCTTTTATCGATAAAAAAACTTATTGAACATAATAACATGTCCTATTCATCCAAAAAAGTGAATTTTAAGTGATCTATCTCAAATAAGAAGTGGATTGAGAATTTGAGACAAAACTATGTAGCCTTTGTGCTTAATGTCTAGGTCACAAGGTGGAAGTCTCTTTACCTATAGACTATTCTTCTGGACATTGTTTCCAAAGATCAGAATACTCTTTAAGCATTCCGAATAATAAGAACATTGTAGGAAACTGTTTTGACCAATTGGGGGACCGGCCGGCTTGAATGCAGAGACAAGGCCATTAGAAATTTGTCCTTGTCTGGTCTTGTATGCTATATAAATTATGGTTATGAATTTTTTTATGTGGTTTTCACAAGGCTTGTTTTGTATCTTTGACCTTTTAATCGATTTTGCCCACAAGGAATTTAGTTTCAAAGCTTTGTCATCTGGTTAATTCTAAACAGTATTTTGGTGTAGCGTCCCTGTTGACTTGTTTTCATTTATAAGATTCTTTTATGAAAATCAGGCATATGGTCGTGAACTACTGGAGGCTTATGATTGCTGCATGAAATATAAGAGAACGGGAAAGGATGCTGAGCTTACTCAGGTTTTGAGAAACTTTTCATTTTTATACGTGTTTGTTTATATTCTGTTTTTCCTTTTACTCTTTTGGTTTTGTCATTCAAACCTTGGATGTTTTGTTAGAAGGATACAAATATATGTTGCGATGACGAAAACACAACGCCTTTAAGGAAGTCAAGTCTTGTCTCCCTTTATTAAAGTCGGTATTGTAGTAGATAAAATGTGAATCTGTCTTTCTATTCATTATGTTGTTAGGACCACTAGAGGGATTCACGTTGGTAATCCAATTGGACAAATTGCCCATACCATAGAGACAACAACTACTATAAGATTTTTTTCTGCAATCCAAATTCTAGCTGCACAGGCCTTACTTGGGCCAAAAGGAACTGATATATCCAAGAGAACCTTAGAGTAAAAAATATATTTTTTTCTTGTCTTCCAACTAATGGGAAATTTTTTTTGCCATATTTTAAGTTCAGTTTTTCAGGAACCAAATTTCCAAACAAACGAGAGGTAGTGTCATGGTCCATTCTGTTGTGGGTATAAAATAAGAATGCGGGTCATGGAAGCTGATTGCATTTGTTCTTATCATATTTTTTCTCTTCTTTCTTCCATTCTTTCTTCGATCTTTGTTACGTTTTCCAAAATTCTTTTTGTCTTTGTGGGAATCCACAAAGCATGGCATGATAAATTCAAGTACTCTTAGAAGCCTCTACTGGGTGTTTTTTAAAATTTATTTTGTAAAAGACTTGGATAATGATTTAACAATCTGCCCCTTTAGCCTTGTGCTCCTCCTCACTGGCCAAACACATTTCTTGTCAGCATTATAGATAAGCAGTAATTGTTTTGAAATTTTTATTTGATCGTAATTTTTTTCTCTTCAGAAATTAATGGCGTTGTGTAACTACTCAAAGTTTTGTTGATAAATTGACAATATTGATGCTATTTGTTTGTATTGCCAGGCTTGGGATCTTTATTACCATGTTTTCAGACGCATAGATAAGCAGCTTCCCAGTCTTACTACCCTAGATTTGCAGGCATGAATTGTTTATTTTATCTCTACAGTAGATTCACTCTCTTCAAACTCACTGCTGATTCTTCTCACCGTTTTGTAAAAACTGCAGTCTGTTTCCCCAGAGTTGCTAAAGTGTCGTGATCTGGAGCTTGCTGTGCCTGGTACATACCGTGCAGGTGAAAAGCAGTCTGAAATTACTATCAAATGTATATTTAAAATAGTTGTACCTTGCCCTGTGGCACTAAAGTTTGCCCTTAACCTTGGTTTTCAGGATTACCTGTAGTTACTATAGCTTCGTTTGCACCACAACTTGTTGTGATAACATCTAAACAGAGGCCCCGGAAACTGACAATTCATGGAAGTGATGGGGAGGACTATGCTTTTTTGCTGAAAGGACATGAAGATTTGCGGCAAGATGAGCGCGTCATGCAGGTCTGGTCCCCATTCAATATAATTTTGCCTTGTAATATTTCCATGAACAAAAAATCATATACCCTTAGAGCATGGGACTGATGATCCAGATAATGCTATCGCATGAGAAAATGATGGGAAACTTCTTTATTTGTCGAATTTTCTTGTGATTGAGTTAATTATTTTCTTTTCAGCTCTTTGGTTTGGTGAATACTCTGCTAGAGAACTCACGAAAAACTGCAGAGAAGGATCTTTCCATTCAACGTTATTCGGTCATTCCTTTGTCACCTAACAGTGGATTAATAGGATGGGTTCCAAATTGTGATACTCTACACCAGCTCATTCGAGAATACAGAGAGGCCAGAAAGGTTTGATCCTCTTCAGTGAATCTTTCCTTTGTTATGAATATTATCAAGTTTGATCTCATTGCTCCATATTCATCACAGATTACTTTGAATCAAGAGCATAAATTTATGCTAGCGTTTGCTCCTGATTATGATCATCTACCACTCATAGCCAAAGTGGAAGTGTTTGAACATGCCCTCCAGAATACTGAAGGGAACGACTTGGCAAGAGTATGTCTAATTTTTTCGCGATCATTATATATTTTATTTAGAAAAAACTTCCATATCACAGACTCCATCTTGTTATGTAGGCTCAGAGTTTAGCTATATGTTCTCTTCACGTTTAATTAAAATTGTGGTCATCTAGTCATCTTATAGTCTTGACTGCTTTTAGGTTCTTTGGTTAAAAAGCCGCACTTCTGAAGTCTGGTTGGACCGAAGGACAAACTATACAAGAAGCTTGGCTGTTATGAGTATGGTATGAGTCCCTCTCCATTGTAGATGTAGTCTAACTATCATGTCTTTACTTATTCAGATGGTGTTAAACTGTATGTTTATTCAGGTAGGTTACCTTCTTGGATTGGGTGACCGACATCCAAGTAATCTTATGCTGCACCGTTATAGGTAACTTTGTCATTCTTCTCTTTCTAGAAAAAGAAAATGACTTGGTATATTGTTGGTTAGAACTCACCATAAATAAGAATTATATTGATTTGCAGCGGGAAGATTTTGCATATTGATTTTGGAGATTGCTTCGAAGCTTCAATGAATCGGGAGAAATTTCCTGAAAAGGTAGAACTCTCTTTCATTTATGTATTTGTCCTGCATTTGGTTTTTCAACATTTTTGTTTGTGTTTTTTGGTCGGTAAAACAAAATTTTATTAAAGGTGTGATTAAGACAACAACCTACACTATCAATGGTTACAGCAGTTAAGTTCATCAAGCCGACTATTCTGCATAATGGGCCAATACATTTTTGATTCTGTTATTCAGTTTATATTTTTCTTTTCTTATATGGCGTGTTTCTGAAATTATCGACAGGTTCCCTTTCGATTGACTAGAATGCTTGTGAAGGCTATGGAGGTCAGTGGCATTGAGGGTAACTTTCGATCAACTTGTGAGAACGTGATGCAAGTCCTGCGAACGAATAAGGATAGTGTCATGGCTATGATGGAGGTATAGAATTGTAGATTTCTTTGTCATGCATTTCCTATAAAACATGACATTTGTGAAACTTCTATGTAGTTATATTGTATTCAAAAACCAACACTTTCGATCCTAGGCAGATGCCAGCTGAGCTCAGTTAGTAATACCTCTGGGCGACGATATTAGAGGTCTGGGGTTCAATCCCAGGCAGTGCATCTTTGGGTTACTGATCTCGTTAAAAACAGGCTTGCCTTTCAAAAATAAAATAAAACGCCTACACGTTCAAGTTATTGTGGAGTATGGTGAAAGCTGTAAGTGAGATTTCAGATTACATTTTAATCCCCCACCAGCAACGTATGGCCTTCATATAGGAGTTGCGCCCCTCTACCATTTCAATAGTTAATAAATACAATAAGCAATGTGGAAAATAGTAAAAAACCAATTACTACTGTAATGAAATTCGGGGCAAGAGATGAATTTTCTTTCTGTTCTGGTGCTATTGGATTCGCCTAGTCACCACTGGATCACATGGCAACTCAATTACTAAGATAAGCAAGGGAGTTGCGGAAAGATCTATTTTATAAAGAGTTGGTGAAGATTGATTTCTATAAATTCCAAAATTTTGATGTATATTCTCAGTTTTTCTTTTACTTTTATATTCTATAGAAATTGCTGGAAAGCATTTGTTAAGTCATTTAGATTGACTTGTCCAAATTTAACCAAAAATACATTGGGTCACTGGTCAATGCCTGAAGTCCTGAACTTGAAAGAGATTTTTAAAAACATTTGTTAGTTCTAGTTTTCCAAGAAATGAAGCTGGGCAGGGTGTGCCTCAAGCGCGTGTGAGGCAAACTGTATTGAAGGCAAACAAACATGTTTGGCAAATGAATTCGACTAGGAGTGTAACAGGCAGAAGTAATAATATACTAGTAATAAAAGATGGCAGTGAAAACCCTTAGTATAACCAGGGTTATACTGCCTTATGTTTTACTGTTGTTTTGAAAAGTTTGACATAGTTATTTCATATAAAATTTTCAGGCATTTGTACACGATCCTCTGATAAATTGGCGGCTGTTCAATTTCAATGAAGTCCCTCAAATGTCAAATCTTACAAATGCCCAAGCCCCGCCAGTTGTAAATAGCGAAGAATCGGCAGCTAATAGAGAACTTCCCCACCCTCAACGTGGCGCCAGAGAAAGAGAAATTCTTCAGGTACTCCAAGTTTTATCTATGAGATATGGAATTTTATCAAGAGTGTGTTGGTTCAGTTCAATTATGAATTCTTATGATTGGGTTTCTGTAGGCTGTCAATCAACTTGGTGATGCCAACGAAGTTTTAAATGAGCGTGCTGTAGTAGTTATGGCACGAATGAGTAATAAGCTTACTGGACGTGATTTTTCCACGGGATCTTCAATTCCTGGAACTACCAGCTCTCTTCAACATGCGGTAGACCACAATAATTTGATGTCTAATGATAGTCGAGAAGTGGATCCCGGTCTTTCTGTTAAACTACAAGTTCAGAAATTGATTTTACAAGCTAGATCTCATGAAAATCTGTGTCAGAATTATGTCGGGTAATGCATCTATTTTCTTTTTCTTGTTCTTTCTTATATTACGTGTTTAGTATCAATCTTATAGGCTTCGACGATTCTGGAATTGGTACTTTATTCATTTCTTACAAAACTTGGAGAACAAATCAGACATTTGTGGATCAACCCCATTGAAATCCTTAAATGATCCTATTCATTGAAGGAAAATTTATCTCTTATTAAGAAGTCACGAGTGATGTTTAGGGGACTCCTTTTATCTTATTATTCTTTTATCCTTCTCTTGTAATAGGCTGGGGTATTTGCGATTTTGCGGCCACTCAGTTTACTCTTCATGATCTCTAATTTAGAGTTGACCACATATCATTAGAGGACAACACTTCATTGAGTGATGGTTTGCTGAGATGATATTTTCAGCTGATTTAGTTAACAAATTTAACTACATGGCTATTCTATTTTGTTTGGAGATTAAAAAAGATGTGGCTACAAATAACCAGACCCCCATGCCAAGTTTATTGCCAGCTGGATGTCCTGATATCTAATCCCTACTGTTTTCTTGTTTCAGGTGGTGTCCTTTCTGGTGACAGACAGAATCAATTTGCTTATTGTGTATATAGAATGTACATACGAACCTCACACAAGGCTCTCTTGCGGTAACTGGTGTGCATTGTTATAATGTGAATAGGTGTGTATATACTAACTAAAGCTGGAATGTGTTTATATATATGTATATTGGTTGTGAAATGTAAATAAAATTTACTAAATCAATCAATCGTATTTTTCTTTATTTGAAATGTCATACTCTTGAATACCCTTTTTTTTTTTTTAAACATTCCTTTGCGACACCGGCACCACCCCAGCAAGTCATCTTCTATTCTTGCTGGCCAGTTCTTGTTTTGAGTAACCCAAAATAAATATTAACTTTAAAATCATAGTTAGCCATGTGTCCTGCAAGTTGTTATTGGAAGTATGTCCTTTGCATAACACTTGAACCTAAACATGGATGTAACCACAGCACAAAATGTAGTTGCACTACAAATATTGTGTTTTGAGTAAAACTCAGGGTATAAGGCTACTGAATGAATGTAGTAACTAGTAAGAACTTTTCATCTCATCAACATTAAGTGATTTATTGATAAAGTACTCAAGTTTTCTCCAAAATATGCCTTACTCCTTATGTATGAAAAACTCCTCTGAAGAAATTCAAAGGAAAGAACTGCTTCAGTGTTTCTACATTTCTACATTAAGATGCAGTAATCATTAGTTGCAAACAATTTTAGCAACAATCTCTTCAATGTTTCTATCAGAAGTTCCTCCACCATCTGATGCCTCTTTAGCTAATTCCTTCCATTTACTGGCATTTCTCCTAATCTTTTCGCCTCGTTCTCCCTGCATCACTTGCCTAATACATTCCTTCATTTCCCCCCTTGTAACCAGACCTGAGTTGCCAACCTTGGGTCTCACTCCTATGTCCCATACTTCCTCAATATACTTAGCATCACTGAACTGATCAAGAAACTGTGGCATTGGTATCATTGGAACACCTAAGCTCACTCCTTCAACTGTGGAATTCCATCCACAATGAGTGACGAAACAGCCGACTGCTTCGTGTGTTAACACCTCCAACTGTGGAGACCATGTAACCATTAACCCTTTATCTGACATCTGTTCTTTGAATGAGCTAGGAAGCTTGTTGTCTTCAGATGCTCTAACTACCCACAGAAAGTTGGTATCGCATTGGTTTAGGGCCCATGCCAGTTCTACCATCTGTTCTGCACTAAGTCCCGCAACGCTGCCAAATGAAACATACACAACTGATCCTCTGTCCTTTGTGTTGAGCCAGTTGACGCAGATATCCCCTGTTGATTTGTAAAGGTTGAAGCCATAGTCTGTGTCATCTTCAATTCTTTTATCAAGATACATTGATGGTATAGTTGGCCCTATGGTCCTTATTGGGTACAGCTTCACCAGATCTTTCACCACCTAATGTCAAACCAAAAAACATATAATTTGATAACCTATGATCATGGGTTGAAATTATCATTTTTCAATATTTCTCTAAATAAACCAAGGAATATCTTATGAATGCAAAGCAAAAGAGTGCAAGACTTGAAACTTACCTGTTCCTCCAACTTATCAAATGAGTTGAACAGAACCCAATCAGCTTTATCAAGGTTGTAAAATTGGCTCAAGATGAAACTCATGAGAGATGGGTACCGACCTGTACTGGTACCCATATCAGGCAAGTTAGCAAGCCCAAGTTCCTCCAACGATCTGAGTGGCTTTGTTGACTCAAGTGAGTTCTCTACAACCATATCAAGATAGGTAGCAATAGTAGCACAAGACTGAGTGAAAAACCCTGCAGCCATTACGCCAAGTTCTTTAGCTACATCAAGGGACCAGGGTAGATTAGCATCATACACTAAACACTTAATTGGGTTCTTGGAACTTTGATGATTTGTAATCAGATCCCTTAGATTCCTAGACCCAACTTCTTGAAATCTATCAAAAAATCCCCTTAGACCACCACTTCCTTGGAATCCACCATCTGCGAAATCGTCGTAAATTGATTTAAGAGTAGTGGATGATCCAACTTGGGGTGGCATGTTTTTAAGAGAAGATACAGTGGCAACTAGTGTAATTTTGATTTTTTTGGAGGCTAAACGTTTGGCAAATTGAAGCATAGGGTTCATATGACCTTGGCCATGAAAGGGTAGTATTAAGACATGAGCTTTGTATGAAGCTGCTTCTTCCATCTCCATTTCTTCTCTGAGTCTAAAGTCTGAACTTCTTTGCTGTCAATTAAGTGTCAACTTTCAAGGTTTTGACTACATATATATATATATACTTGAATATTCCCATATCTTTCAAAATCAATTACTTGTGGAAGTTTGGGCATTTTACTTTCAAGGTTTTGACTATATTGCTTGATGATGTATAGGTATAGGTGTTATTTGTGGAAGCACTTAGGGACTTAGGGCAGAGGCAGACTATATTTGTATTATTGAATATTGATGGCCGGATGGGTAGGTGACTAACTGACTATATTTGTATTCTTGACAAGTTTCTTATCAACATGCATGCAAAAGATGCATTTCACACCTTGTACTTTTTTTTTGCTCAAGGGTGATTAAATTAAAATAAGAATAAAATAGTTACAAAAAGAGTTAGGAATTTATATCTACATTCCTGACTCATGACTCAGAAAATTAACAAAATCTATAATAGACAGAATTGTGGTTCTCTAAAGGTAATTGAAATGGAGGTGTTTTCTATCTCAATCTTTGTCTAGCCTGTAAATGTGTCCCTTTCCTTGCACATGTGTCTGCTGCGAAATTAGCCTCTCTCTTATTTGCAGTGATCAACAAGTTTAATTTCAAAAGCCTTACTTCTTCCCATTGATGCTTTAACTTCCAGTGAGGCTTGTTGTCTCTTAGAGCTACAACTGCAGCCTCTGAATCAGCCTCCACCCAAATATCCTGCCATCCCATCTCAGCTGCCATGAGGATACCTTCTACGATGGTTGTTGTCTCTGCAATTAAGCATGTTTCAACCCCCAATCCACCGATAGAAACCCCTTCTAGTGCTCCATCATCTCTTCTTAGCACAGCCCCCCACCCAGCTACCCCATGATTTCCTTTAGACGCACCATCCGTGTTCACCTTAAGCCATCCCTTTGGTGGTAAGCTCCAATAGCATTCTATGACTTTAGGAGGGGCTTTGGTTCTTGTTTGTAGCCCAAGATGTTTCATGGTTTCCAAGTCTTTGGTGTTGTTATCCATGTGTTTTTTGGTCATTGAATAGGCCCTTGCTGCTGCTCGCTTCGCTTCATGAATTATAGAGCTTGTGTGTATCACCACATTTTCATATAGCATCTTGTTTCTCTTCTTCCATAGCTGCACAATAGTTGTAATGTTACAAGCCTGCCATAATTGTTGTACCAGTGGACTGTGGCTATCTTTTACTGTCAGAATGTCTTCCACCTTCTCCGGCAATACATGATGTCCAAACCATCCAGTTACAATCTTCCATACCTTTATTGCTTCCCTGCAGCTGAAAAAAATATGCTCTTTAGTCTCCATTTCTTCCTTGCATACAGAGCATCTAGATGCCAACTTGAAACTTTTATTTTTCAAGTTGTCATCTGTGTTCACTGCACTGTGAAGTATCTTCCATGCTAGGGTCATGGTTCTAGGATGCACTAATGAGCTTCTCAAGAACTTGTTCCATCTTGGTGTCGTTTGCTTATTTCTAATGGCTTCCATAGCTGATCTAGCTGTCATTCTTCCTTGATCTTCATATGGCCAGTATGCTTCATCCTCCCTATCCACGTTAGGATTACTCACTTCATCGATATTCAACCCCTATATATGATCTCCACAATCTGTGTTGGCCACGACATTGACCATTCTCTATACAACAACTCAATGTTGCATGAAATTCATTCCACACACCACTTCTAGGATTAATATAGTCACATAATGGTTGTTCTCCAATCCAGTGATCCTTCCACAAATTAATAGACTTTCCGTTACCGATGAACCATGCTTGCTTCCTTCTGATCTCCTTCAATGCATATTTCATGCCATTCCAAACAGTAGAGTGCTTACTTCCAGACCATTCCTGATTTTTATTAAGATATTTGCCCCTCATGAACCTTCCCCAGTCAGAGTCTTCATGTTGAAGAGCCCAAGCCATCTGCATAAGCATTGCTAGATTGATATCCTTAAGAAATCTGATCCCAATTCCCCCTTCCTGTATTGGTGCACAGACTTTATGCCAAGCCACTGTTGTGAACTTCTACTTCTCAGGGTTACCTGTCCATATGAAATTTCTGAGGTGTAGCTCTAGCTCCTTCATAGTACTCCTTGGCCAATTGTAGACTGTCATTGTGTGAATGGGAATACTAGCTACAAAGCACATGTTTCACTAATAGAATTCTACTTTGTAAGGATAGTGCTCTACCAGCCCAACTTGATATTTTATTTCTTATCCTTTCAATAAGAGTAGAAACAAGAGTTCTAGTGACCCTCCCTTGTGCTAAGGGTACTCCCAAATACTTTTCAGGCAGTTGCCCCTCTTCAATGCCAAACATTTCTGTTATCCTTGCCTTCCTTGTTGCTGTTATTTGCCCCATCAATAGCTTGTTTTTGCTCTTACTTATTTCCAGCCCTGAAGAAGTTTGATATCTGTCCAGCAGCTCTATGAGTGGTCTTAAGAACTTAGTATTCCCATTACAAAACAAGAAAATATCGTCCGCGAAGACATTCTTCGAGTTTGATATCTGTCCAGCTGCTATACTTTGAGTTACTTATCATCCTTTTCATCTTCCTGTGTTGCAGTAGCCATTCAATTCTTTGAGTTACTTATCATCCTTTTCATCTTCCTGTGTTGCAGTAGCCATTCAATTCTTTTGCCAAGACATTCTTCGGCTAGTGCAAAAAGAAGAGGTGAGAAAGGATCACCCTGCCGCAACCCTCTCTCAGCTTTGAACAGTCCTTGTGGTCCTCCATTAATCATAACTGAAATTAAATTGTTGGTGATAGCCCCTTGAAGCCATTTTATCCATTGCTCCCTGAAGCCAAATCTCCTTAGAATCTCCCAAAGAAAGTTCCAGTTTAGGGTGTCGAAAGCTTGTGTTATGTCAAGCTTTATTGCTACATTTCCACCATGTCTTTTATGCTCAAGTTCATTGATCAATTCTGAAGCCATGCCAATGTGCTGATGTATGTTTCGTTTTTTCATGAATCCATATTGTTCTTTTGATATAAGCTTGGGTGCCAGCATGGAGAGCCTAGATGCAAGAATCTTAGTAATAACCTTATATACAAAGTTAGATAGACAAAGAGGCCTAAATTTACATATACATGATGCATTCTTTTCCTTAGGTACTATGACTATAAAACATGAATCAAAAGTTGGCGAAAAATTAGAAGTTTTAAAGAAATGTAAAATAGCTAAGATTAAGTCCATACCAACTATGTGCCAGCAGAACCTGAAAAAGAATCCACCAAAGCCATCAGGTCCTGGCGAACTGTCAGTATTTAGAGTGATGGCATTGAGCTGAGCATCATATTATCCTCATCATTTACAAGCTTAGGAATCAGTCCTGTCAGATCATTATCAATCACAACATCTCTAGATTTGAATTTTTCAACGAAGTGATTGACAATGAAGTCTCCAATCTGTTTTGGATCCCTTATAATTTCTCCACTGTAGCCTTTTATATCCTTTATTATTGTCTTGCTCTGTCTAATTTTATTCATGAGAAAGAAATAACTTGTGCATCTTTCCCCATGTGGTCCCATTTCAGCCTTGCTTTCTGTCTCCATATCATGTCATCTTGTTCCAAAAGTTTTTCAATCTGATCCTCCTGTTCATATGCTTGCTTCTGAATTCTTTCGTCAGTAATATCAGCTTCCAATTGTTGTTGGATCAGTGCTAAGGTCTCTGTTTCCTGAGCAATCTTTGTAGTCAAGTTCCCAAAAACATTTTTATTCCATAGTTTGAGATGCTGTTTTAGTCTTCTAAGCTTTTGTGTGAGAATGAATATAGGATTTCCAGTAATTCTTTCATTCCAACTGTTCTCCACCAACTCCAAGAAACTATCATCAGTTGTCCATGCTTTAAAAAATCTAAAAGGCGCGTTTTTAGGTTTAGGAATATATACATTCCATCCTACTAAAGGAGAGTGGTCAGAACCCACTCTACTTAGTATTTTGTACGACCATCCGTCATATTTCTGCATCCATTCCTGGTTTACCAAAATTCTATCAATTTTACTCAAAATCTTCCTTATTCCTTTCTGTCGATTTGTCCAAGTGTAGCACAGCCCTGTAGAATCAGCTTCATTCAGATAATTCCCATCCACAAACCCCCTAAAGTCTTGTATAGCTGCATTCAATGGAATTCTACCTCCTTTTCTTTCATCTACATATAGGTGGGCATTGAAATCTCCAACTACAATCCAGGGAATTCCATGTATATTCAAGTTTGACAGTTGTCTCCATAGTTCTCTTCTAGGGACATGGAGAGAGCAAGCATGAACTACAGAAGCAACATGCCCTTCAATTTCTATCGTAATATGTTGTCTATCCACTAATAGAACGTTAGGTGTAGCTAAATTATTTCTCCACATTAGCCAAAGATTTGCTTTGTGTTGCATGCTACCATTGTGAAGAACAGTCATATTCATACCCAAAGCATTTAACCAATTACTAGAAACATTACTAGTTCTAACCTTTGGTTCTGCAATGCCCACAATATCAGGTTGATATTTTTGCATCAATCTATGAAACCTTTTCTTTGCCTTGCTTTTTTTCATTCCTCTCACATTCCAATAAAGAGTCCTCATAATTAACAATTTTTGAATGTTGAAAAGCTCGCTCTATGGCGAGCTTTAGATGGCACCCCTATCTTTTTGCCAGATCTGATCCTCATTGGAGACAGTTGCACATTCTGTATTGGCACCACCCCCTTCTTGGTTTTGAGGTACCAAGTACCTCCCTCAGGTTCTACAATTTCATCATCCTCTTCCATTTCCTCTTCAGCAACTAACTTAGCCCAATTCTCACTAGATTGCATCATCTCTAATACAACATTGGCTTCCTCAATTGCTTTGCCTTTTTCTGTGCTACCATGTGAATTTGCAGGTGAAATATCTCTCTCTGAACTTTCAGGTGTTGCACTTACTCTTTCTATGCTTCCAGGAATATCAATTTCCTTCTCGGCATCCCCAATTTGTTCTTGTGTATCATGTACAATCTCTGGGTTGCTTTCTGTTCCGCTACTCAGAATTGTGATATGCATGGGGCTAACCACCTCTTTTTCTTGCCTGTCTTGTATTGGACTTTGTGATTCATGCTTCATCTCTCCAAAATCTACTGCGTGTGCGCTTACCTCCCCAACATGATCACTTTTTTCCACCTGTACTTCATTCTCTATTTCTTCATTTAAATCTTCTTCGTCTGAGTAGCCTTCTATAGCTGCTAGTGCTTGAAATTTGTTGCGTTGATACTCATTTACACTTTCCATTCTATTAGCTTCATTTGGACCTGTTCTTTGTTGTATAAGATCGAAGCTCATGTTTGTAACAAACGTGTTAGCCACAGAAGTTGTTGCTATGCTACTCCCCACTTTTACCTGTTCTTTCTTTTTCCATATTGCTTGATCCTGATGTGCCTTGCCTTTTCTTTGCTCCTTGTCAGTACCCTTAGCTGCACCTTTCTTTACCAATATCTCCTTACCTTTATTTCCACCAATTTCTGTTCTAACCCTTTTACATTCAACAACAAGATGGCCAACCATCTTGCAATGTGAGCAAAATTTTGGTAATTTAGTTATTTGCACATCTTGCCAAAATTCCCCATCATCATGCTCAACAAGGACCTGGTCAGGAATTGTTTTAGTAAGATCTATATCTACCAAGACATGAGCATAATACCCAAATTTTTTCTTTTCAGTAGCTTCATCAAGCTTAATGGGATATCCTACCCCTCTTGCGATGGACATGATGGATTCAGCATCCCAAAATTCCAGCGGTAGTCTCGGAAATTTCACCCATATCAGAGCATTAGTTTGCTTTTGCGAATCTGGTTTGAAGTTCTTTTGCCATTCACTTAGTCGCATCAGCTGTCCAGCAAACTTCCAGGGTCCACCCGACCAAACTCTGTCGAAATCGACTCCATTATCAAACTTAATATGCAGAAATATGGCCATGCATGCATCTGGGACAATTAAATGTTGCATGTTCATGTCCTTAATATGATCATCACCCTGAGGAAAAAAACTTCAAACATATAAAAAGTTCAGTTTGTTGATGCCTATATCCATCAAACTAAAAAGGAGTTCAATGTGAAGAAGTGAAGAACAGGTACCTAGGACCAGAACAGTTGTTAGATGGTTCCCTCCTCCTCAACGCTGGGTGATGTTAAATACTGATGGTTCACTAACAGCGGAGAAGGCAGGATATGGTGGAGTTTTGAGAAATAACTATGGAGAGGTTATTTTAGCCTACTGTGCAGAAAGCAAGATGAGATCTATACTCTTATCTGGAGATGGCAGCAATAGAAAAAGGTGTGGAACTAGCTTTGCAATGAGGAGTTCAAAGATCAGACTCAAAACTGGCTGTGGATATCATCTTGAACAAGACACCCCCAACATGGAGGGTGAAGATAATGGCTGAAGAGCTAAAGTTGAAATTGCAAGAGCTACAGGAAGTCAACATAGAGCATACTTTCCGGCAAGGTAACCAAGTGGCAGACACAATGGCAATCATGGGATCCAAAATGGAAGATTCAATTATTTTTTGTAACCCATCACAAAAAGAAATTCTGCAACTTTTTTGCAAAGATGCTTCTGTCTCCCTGTACACTAGAATTAGTTGATACTTCGTCGCCTCTGGCACGTTGTAATTTTTGGTTCAATAAAATCCGGTAGGGGTCTGCCTAACCCCCGCTTGCAATTTGCCAAAAAAAAAATGAAAAAGAGAGGAATAGATATCAACAAAGTACATGACATGATATGAATACCAGTATATGACTGTAATATCTCGACCGAGTAAGTCACACACTCAGCACTGCAGGGTTAAATGCATGGTTTGTCACGGTAAGTTGCACTATTGCAGTGCATGGAACTTTACATGATGATTGACGAGTGTTGTGAACTTGTGGTTTTCAAGGCTGGCAATACAGCTATTTAAGGTTTTTCTTCCGTACCATATTTAAGGTCTTTGTATCCTATCTTGTTCTCTGTTTTGCTTGTCACCCAGAGGCCAGAGTTGTGAACAACTACAAGTGAACTCCTCAATCGCTCTGTAGTCTGTTTCTGAAACTCTTTGTAATTTTCTTTTTTGATATCAATAAAATTTCTGATTTATCTAAAAAAAAACCATACTGAAGAAAAGATTACTATTGAATATTGATGCAGTCGATCTACCATTAACTTACATATTGCTGATGTATGTGGCCATGTTTTCCTATATGTGACAAGTTTTATGTGCAATCTTTGCTCTCAAGTCATGTTCTGTGCCAATGTTTGCTCACTATTCTGCTCTTAACCTTCCACATTTCAGCGTTTCCGATCCGTTCATGCTGAAATAGACACAAAGGTACCCTGCCAAAACCCTGCTTTCTCACCAAAAAAAAAGAAAAGAAATAGACACAAAGGTTTTTTTTTTTTTTCTTGTATGATTCAGAGGAAAATGATGTGAATTCAACATTGGGAACTTGGTTTTCTAATTTCTGAAAACAAACAAGTTAATTCTAATAAAATAGAAGTAACCATTAGTTGCTAAAGATTTTAGCGACAATTTCTTCAATGTTTCTATCTGAACTTCCACCTTCCTCTAATGCCTCTCTAGCTAATTGTTTCCATTTACTGGCATTTTTCTTTATCTTTTCGACTCGTTCTCCTTGCATCACTTGCTTAATACATTCAGCAATTGTTGTCCTTGTAACCAGACCTGTGTCATCACTCTTAGGTCTCACAGCTACTTCCCATATTTCCTCAACAAACTTAGCATCACTGAACTGATCAAGAAACTGTGGCATTGCCACCATTGGAACTCCTAAGCTCACTCCTTCAATCGTCGAGTTCCATCCACAATGAGTGATAAAACAGCCAACTGCTTCGTGTGATAACACCTCTAACTGTGGAGACCATGTAACCATTAACCCTTTCTCCGAAATCTGTTCTTTGAATGAGCTAGGAAGTTTGTTCTCTTCAGATGCTCTAACTACCCATAGGAAGTTAGTGTCGCTTTGCTTTAAACCCCATGCCATTTCTTCCATCTGCTCTTCAATGAGTCTTGCAGCACTTCCAAATGAAATGTACACCACTGATCCCTTAACCTTTGTGTTGAGCCATTTGATGCAGGTATCCCCAGTTGATTTGTAAAGGTTGAATCCATAGTCTTTGTCATCTTCAAGTCTTTTGTCAAGATACAAAGATGGCAAAGTTGGTCCTATGGTTTTTACTGGGTACAACTTCAAAAGATACTTCAGCACCTATGATACAAAATATGAATTGATATGCTATGCCAAAGTGACATGTACCTCATGTCCTCATGGGTCGTAAACTCTGGCAAGATCTGCTGTTGCCAACAATAAAATTGCCTACATTTCTGTATGGTTACATTACAAATTACAAAAGTAGTTGCTCTAGAACGTACACAAAACTCTTTGAATGAGTATCTTATGAGCAATTGCCTTAGAAGGATATTTCGTTTAAAGTTTAAACCAACCAATATACTATTTTAGCCTAAATTGTGTTATTCATGCAACTCATTCAATGTGTTGTTATCTAGATAGCATTATTCTCTATTAATTTGAAATCATGAAAACATATATTCAAAAGAAAATGAATGAAAATATAGATTGTGAATGTGCATGGCTTATTACCTCTTCTTCCAACTTATCAAATGAGTTGAACAAAACCCATTCTGCTTTACCAATGTTATAAAATTGGTCCAAGAGAAAACTCATCAGAGATGGGTATCGACCGGAACTTGTACCCATATTGATATCAGGCAGGTTAGCAAACCCAAGTTCCTCCAACGATCTGAGTGCCTTTGTTGATTCAAGTGAGTTCTCTTCAATCATATCAACATAAGTAGCAATAGTAGCACAAGACTGAGTGAAAAACCCTGCAGCCATTACGCCAAGTTCTTTAGCTACATCAAGGGACCAGGGTAGATTAGCATCATACACTAAACACTTAATTGGGTACTTTGAACTTTGATATTTTGTAATCAAATCCATTAGATTTCTGGACCCAATTTCTTGAAATCTATCTAAAAAACCTTTTAAACCATCACTTCCATCTATTCCACCATGAATAAAATCGTCATAAATCGGTTCAAGAGATATGAATCCAACTTGGGGTGGCATGTTTTTGGTAGCAGAAAGAGTGACAGCTACTGTAATTTTGATACCTTTGGAAGCTAAACGTTTGGAGAACTGGAGCATAGGGTTCATATGACCTTGGCCATGAAAGGGTAGTACCAAGACATGAGGTCTGCATGAAGAAGCTTGAGCTTCTTCCATCTCTTGTGAAGAAGAATGGAATGCTATGCATTCTTCTCAGTGTAGAGATATATATATAGAGGTATGTAAAATACATTTGCCTTGCACACTAAGTTTCTTTTTTGGTAAGGATACTGGTTTATTTAGTTACTTGCAATGCGAGATACAGATAGACCTTGTAGATCCTAAAAAATATATTATATGGTTCTTTTTCGACAATTTGCAGTATTTATGTGTTTTGTCTGTTGGCAGTATTTGTATGTGTTAATGCAAAGCAAGAATGCATGCGACAGTGATTGTCACTGATTGCAGTTAGGGTCATACACTCACACTGACTGCATGCGGTCAGGACTCAGGACTGGCTCAGTGGCTGTGGTGGTGGTGGACTGGTGGTTATTGCCCCTTGTATATTTTGCATGCAGTCATACAAAGCTGTGAAGTAATCCAAAACGATAAAATGTTCATTTCAATCATTGTACTTTACGCATTTTTGCAGTTTGGTCATAAAAGTTATTTTCTCTCGACTGAACTGATAACAAAATGTAACTTTCATAACCAAACTCAAAAAAAAAGTGTTGTTACCAAACTGCAAAAACGTGCAAAGTACAATGACCAAAATGAACATTTTATCGATCCAGAAAACATATGGAGTATGGAGCTTATGTCGATAAAAGCAAACATATTGTATATTTCCCTGCAACATTAAAAGCTGTGAATTATTGATTTCTGATCTGACCCATTGTGAGTGAGACCACATCTTCCCACATTGATACCTAATAACACGGGTTCCATCAGCCCCCACGCACTTGCTTCTGTCGTGGCCTAGCTTCATACATATCTAGTACATACAATTTTTATGCAAAAAGAACCAAGAATAACTCCTATATGTAAAAGTATACAATACATGTCTGAAATCTGAAGTCTGAACCAGTCTCAAGAACTGTGGAGTAAAGATGGCAATGTGCCGCAAAGGTATGAGGCTACTGAAAGAAGAGCAGTTGCATCTAGTACATATAACAGGCTCCACAATTGATGATCTATGTATGCTATACTAATATACATCAACATGGTGGTGAAAAATAGCACATGTTTATAGAACTCAAAATGGACTTCTCTGCTATAAGTTCGAAAGGCAGCTCAAAATCATTTTGCGTCTGAAGTCTGAACTAACAATGCAACTACACTTTTATATGAAAAGTCAATGGATCCATAGATTTCGGCTAACCAACAATTCCATATTTCTATTGCTAACAAGTTACAACCGTTCCACTCTTACTAATGTCAGTCACGTCACCTTCTAGCACTACCCAGTACCTATGAACCCTAAATTTATTCTTTCTTCATCTTCAGCAATATATTGATAGCTTCCTGCAGCTTTGCTTTCCTATTTTCCCTAAAATTCCAAAGTTCATCCACAGGACACCGCCCACTTGCATTATATTCATTAATTTCCATCAGAGCTCGACAAACAGCATCATATACTTCACTCCCTAAATCTAGTTTCAATTCTTTTAACTGTTCATCCTCTTCCAGTTCCTAGAAAACCATGTTGTTTCAATATATTAACCACATGGTTATGAAAAATTGCGTTTCGACGTTGATAATATAATTAAAACAAGTTAGTTCTGCTCATTATTAGTTCATACCTCTGTTACTCCATAAGGATGCCAAGAAGGGTCTGCCAATTTACTTTGCCAGAAAGAGCAAATTTGCAAAGCTTTTTCGTCAGCAACATGAGGGCTTTGATATTTTCGATAACAAGCAGCTTTAAATGGTTTAATATCAAGCTCTCCCATTTGTTTGATTCCAATGACATACAAATTATCCGAAAAACCTTTCCAACCCTGCAAAGAGATGTATGAAAGGATGAATTTTGTATCAATAGAGAAGATGAATAGAATCAAAAGTACAAGATTGTTCAAAAGTTGACATACACAATTGGATGAATGGAGTTCACTTTTCATGTTTTGCCATTTTAACTTTTTAAGAATGAAAAGAATCATAAACACAATTGCTCTTCATAAATAATTCAATCAATGTCGAAAATAGTTTTTCCCAATTCAAACATGATACTTACACTAATCAACTCCTTTCGAGATTCGATCAACTCATCACTGTCCACATGTTGTCTCACTATCAAAGCATTATTTGTATCCACATCTTCCAATTCTTTGGTCAGAACAGTTCTTTTCCCCTCATCTACTGTCATGGTAAGTCTTTCCCCCTCATCCATGGTTGGTATTTCATAAGTCGCTTCGGAGATGGACCTCTTCCTAGCCAGGGACTGGCACATGAGACATAAACAAAAAACGCTTCTGAGTACACTGCCATGTAACTTTATTATACTAAATGGGTAAACATGAATAACTTTCAACACAAAAAGAATTTTACACATTAAAAAGAGTACGCTCAAAATTATGAACTGAGGTAACAACATCAGGATTTACAATTCATAATGCATTTCTGGAGGTCAAAAGATAAATACTTACATTACTCAATTCTTTCCGAGCTCTTTTTAACTGAAAATTATCGTCACATTGCTTCACAATTACAAGATTATGTAAACCCTTGGTATCATCCAATTCGGCCAAGTCTATCAAAGTCTACACATATTCACGATAAATTGTTAAGGGTTCAGCTGAGTCAATAGTGGTCATTTATAAAGTTCTAAAAGTGATTATACTTATACAAGAAAAACGACAAAATTTTAAAAATGATCATATATAAGAGAAGACAAATAAATGAAATAATATACCAGTGCATTTTTCTTCTTCTTTGAGGCAGACTGATCCAAAATCTCCCGGTATAAATCACTAACTTCTTTCTCAACCTTCTTGCAACTCTCTACATTAGGATCACCACCAGCAAGATGTTTCTTAAATCTTGAAATTCCACCACCTCTTATAATCTTATCACAAAATTTGCATTGTGTTCCTGATGGGTATCCTTCCACTTGTAATGCATGAGCCCATGCAGCATCTTTCCCCTTAACCATTCTGTAACTCACCCGCAAAATTTTGTTACTATTACTTCACTATAAACAATTTGCAATCAGATTCAACAAATAAATCACTACTTTCACACTTACATGTCGAAATGTCTACTAATGTTGTAATTGTTTCGATTTCAAGTAAACATGTCTATGGTATTATATGTCGCTATCATTAAATTTGAAAATGTTTCTTGATGGGGGTAAATAAATTTGTCTAATTCAAACGATTAAAACAATATTTCGAGCAAAAAAAAACAAACAAACAATTTTAATTTTTATTTTACAAATTTTGTATCAATTTAAGACTCCGCAAGATCTAAAATTAAAACTAATAGAATTCTTATTTTGAACAAAAAAAAAAAAAAACATTTTTAAACTAATAATTTAATCAAAATACTTACTTCTTTGAAGAAAAACAACAGAAACCGGCAAAAACCTAACAAAATTTCTCCCTCGATATCGTCGAAATTTTCAACAAATTTCTTAGAACAAGAAGTTTTGAAGTTCAAATTAGTGTGAGAAGGAGGGAATTTGTGTTGTTGAAATTGCGAGATTTAAGATCGAAATTGGGAAATTTTGATGGAATCGGAATGAGGGGTTTTTGAGATCTCGGTCGAAAACAAGGTAAAGAGAATGGAAGAGAAGAAGGCGTTAGTTGACACGTTGTCGAAGGAATAAAAATGTGACGGGAATATTCGACAGATGTCGATGAGTAAATCACGAAAATTTCAACGGTCCACGTAAGAGAGAATCTCGACTTCCGATCTCTCAAAATATCACGATTATTTGGAACAATGCGATGTTGGGTCTAGCCCACTTAAGTTAATAAGCCTGGCCCAATTGAAGGCAGCAGAAATTCCCTCTTCACACAAATTTGAAATTTTCAAGAAAGTTTGAGTGGGTTTTTGGTGTGAATTGTGAAATATTTTTATTGAATCCATGGAGTTTTGCGTAGTGTAATTGTAAAATGTCGCCTTGGCTGTGAGTAATCTGATTAAACTAAACTGTGACAGTAATGGTAGACTTTGCAGTTTGGATAAGCTCGACGTAACGAAACAAATTTATCATCTGGAGATAATAATATTGGTAGACCACATATCAGAAAGCAGTAATACTAAGATATGGTTATCAATAAGAACTTCAAGTGGTAACTGAAACAAATTTTATAAGTGACAAAGTAATGTAAAGTTGTAAACCACATCACCTTCTACTGCATATATAAACAAATTCACATCATATCAATGATGACATTTCCTAAAAACAAGATCATCTCTACTAAATTGCACAACTTAAGTGTCAATAGAAGTGGCATGGAACTATAAATACAGAGTTGATCGATGATCAAATATTGGATATAATTCAGAAACTTTGGTTTTAGTTTTAGACATTTAGTTTGACATCATATGCAAAATTTGGAAATTGTTAAAATTCTACTAGTAATATACTTTCCAGTGTGTGTCTAAAATGTAAATAATATAAGCAAGTGGACATGAAATGAATATCATTTCTTCAAACTTACTTCAGACAAATAAAGAAGGGGAAGAACACCAATATGGCCAACTGTTTGAAGTTGAATATGTACACCACTATTCTATACAAGTGAAGCCCCTAAACAATAAACCATTCTCCCTATTGTACTTTTCTTTTTGATTTTAACATAAATTCGATCCAGTTACTGTCTTCGAATATAGAGAATGACACCCATCACATACATACTACTTGCAATTCTATAACCTAAGAAAGCATCATCTCATCTTCAGTACGTAGTATATGTCGATAGCTTTCTTCAACGTTGCTCTTTTAATTTAGAACAAAATATTGTTTTTGACAATGAAGTTACCTGATTTTGACAATAATAACAGCTAGTAACTATTCATGACAATGAAGAGCTTTAAATGTGACAACGTTGCAATTCTGACATTGGAAGTCCATGTTGGATCGTCTTCATGGGTTATATGGAGTTTGTGCAGACATGATTGGTGAAGGAACTCCGATCCACAAAAACAAGTTGAATTTGGTGTAATATAATCAAAAGACATTATTTGTTCTTGAGTTATAGTTTTATAAAGCTAGGGTTTTTTAAATTGAATTGGGGAAGAAGACAATAAAGAGAAGAAGAAGAGTTTACAAAGTCAAATAGGATAATTTAATTGCTTATGTGGGTACTCAGCCAATCAGCGTGGACTTCCGGTGTTGGAATTTTCAACGTTGTAATATATAATTGCCATAGTTCAACTCTCTATTGTCATGAATAGTTACTACATGTTATATTTGTCAAAATCAGATAAGTTCGTTGTCAAAAACAATATTTTATTCTTTAATTTATTTTCTCTATCTTAAATAGAGTAAACCAACATTACGGTATAATGTTTACCCTTCTTGAGAAGGCCTTTGGATATATAACAATTATTTAATACACAAGAACATCTCTACTAATTATGCCCAACTTAATTAAGTGTCGACATAATGGCATGGATATATAACTAAACAGTTGAAATACAAAACTCATACTCGATTAACCAGTCATAACTCATAATTCACACATTTTGAATATTAGATTCATTTTGCAGAATATTTTCTTATTAATCATTATGTAAATTGGATACTATTAAACAGACCATGTCCGATGTTTGTGTTTTAGTGTTTACATCATTAAAGAACGACAAAATGAATATCATCTTCTCAAACTTACTGCAGGCAAATATAGAATAAAGAACACCATATATATAACAACTAATTAAAATCCACGACTCCATTTTACTTTTTCTAATGATTATTTTGTACAATATTGTCTTTTCTTTATAAACATAATTAAAACATATTAATTAAGACCATCACCACAGTACAATATGTACATAACTCAACAAACTTGTATTTCCATGCATCAGAACACAAGAAGGCACTATCTTCATTTTCAGTAATATATCGATAGCTTCTTTCAACGTCGCTCTTTTATTTTCTTTGTAATTCCACATGACACCAACATGATAACTTTCACTTGGGTTATGCTCATTTACTTCTTTAAGATCTTGACAAACATAAACATATACTGCACTTCCATATTCATGCTTCAACTATTCTAGTTGTTCATTGTCTTTGTCTATAATTTCCTGCATCTAAACATTATTATCAGAAAATCAAAAGTAGGACTTGATAATATAATATATATATTCTAATTACTACAATCATGCATGACTTTCACACCTTAGCTTCTCCATTGTCATTTTTTACTATCTTGAAAGGGTGCCATGAAAGGTTTGTCAACTTACTCTGCCACAAAGAGCAAAGGCGTGCAAAGCCTTTTCTTATGTTACAACAACTATTGGTAAAATAGTTAAAATATGCAATATACTTTTCGAAATTCTCACTTAATATAATACAATGTAAAAATTTTGTGTCCTAGTTATGCATGTACTTCTTAAAATCTCACGTTATACAATCTGTCCAGTTTCATGCTAACGGTTGCTGATATGTCAAGTCAGTTTCCTACGTGGCTCCAATACATTTTTTTTTATTTAAAGATTTTCAACATAGCAAGACCATACGTGTGCTCCTCACGTGCTTTAATAAATTTTAATTTTTTATTTTTTGATAAATTTTAAATAATAATGATAAGTACCACGTGTCCTTGGATTTACGTACCACATGTTGTAATCCTCACCCTCCATCTATTCCCATTCATTATTCCAGTCATAGTCATTGATGACAACAAAAATACCTAATTTCACCATGAAACCCTAACTACAAAAAGAACCTAATTTCACCACAATGAAATCCTAAATTGTTCAAATTACTTCACATGCAAATTACTTATTGAAAATATATTACTTCAACAAGGAGGAATCTTGCTGCTGGATCTGCATAAAAGAATATTCTTTGAAAAAGTAAGTTGGTGATTAGTCGTTTAGTACGGTCAAATTAGGATATTTTTTCTAAAGATTTAGGGGTTTGTGATTAAATTATGAATTAACTTGTTTATTGTTACAAATTTAGGGATATGTGATTAAATTATGAATAAACTTATTTGTATAAATAAATTTTAGGTGTTTGTGATTAAATACTTGTTTGTATAAATATACTTGTAGATTGCAGATAGAGGAAGATAAAAATTAGGGACTTTATCTTGCACGTGAGAAGCACATGTATCAGATGTTGTGTTGGAAATTTGAGATTATATTTAATTAGAAATAATAAAGCCACGTAGAAAAATAACTTGACATATCAGCAACCGTTAGCATGAAACTGGACGGATTATATAACGTGAGAATTTTAAAAAGTACATGCATAACTAGGATAAAATTTTAACATTGCATTAAGTGAGAATTTGCTACATTACATATTTTATCCATTTTTACTGCAGTTATTTGATATTTTTCATAACAAACATCCCTAAATGGCTTAGGATCAAGCTCTCCCATCCACTTCATTCCAATAGCATAAATCCTATTCGAAAAAGCTTTCCAACCCTATGAATGACCAAAATACAACTATTTGTCACTAAATTAAAGAAGATTCAAAAATTACTCAATGTTTGATCTATTTTCATACATGAATAATGATTTTTTGAGCTTCCACGAGCTCATCATTGTTTGTCCACTCCTTCATCAACAGAATTTGATTCAAAACTTTCAAGTGTTCCAGTTCTTTAACTATCTCTTTCAAACTATTGACAAAGGCATTCACTTCATCTGTCTATTCATTTGAATTGACCGCCGAGTCTGGATCATAACTAGCACCGCCACCAAACATGTGGTAACCATAACAATACTCAATAATATAAATAAAACAACATAACAAAATTATTTTCTTTATCACTCTTGTTGTCACTGCAATCTTGTCCCAAGCTTATCTTTTCCTGGCCGTAGGCTAAACGAATATAGGATTAAACCAAGTTAGTACATATAACATTGACACCAAAATGCAAAACACAAACAAAAAAAATGTTGCCTGTGGAAGATTTTATTTTTCATCACAAAACAAATATAGTCCTACTTGAGACATAATTTGCTATGGAATATAATGGAAAGTGTAGGAGAAGCATACACAACGTATTTTCATAAATTTTTCATTTTATACAATATACTAAAAATCACGCTAAAACATTAATGTACTTTGAAAAAAAAATTCACGTTATGCAATCTGTCTAAAACTTACTAACGGGCTGCTTACATGGCTAATAATTATCTATGTGTATTTTTTTTTAGAAAAAAAAAATGCTGGCTTGTAAAACTAAAAGGTAAAATGATCAAAAAAATACAATGTACTTTCACAAATTTTTCACTTTATACAATGTACTAAAAATCACGCCAAAATATCAATGTACTTTGAAAAAAAAATTCACATTATGCAATCTGTCTAAAACTGGCTAACGGACTGCTTACGTGGCTAATAATTATCTACGTGTATTTTAAAAAAAAAAATTAAACAATATTTCCCACACATAAAAAATGAGGCACATGTTTGTCACGTGATTAACCTCATTCTTTCTTATTTTAACAATTCGATTCAACAAATATAAAAATCCCCAAATTTGTAAATCCCCAATTCAATTTTAAACCCTAGTTTCTATGTCTTCATCTTCTAATGTTAAACTAACTATTAGTTAGTTACTTCAAAGAAGATTCTTCTTTTACACACACAACAAGATTGTTCCACGCCGATTCTTTCTTGAGATTCACCAATTCACCATAGATTAGTGTTTGATTGAAAGTAAGGGTTTTGGCGAAAAAATAGTTAATTAAAATAGGGTTTGAAGAATTAGAAAGAGAAGATTTAGGGTTCAATGTTGCTATAAGAGAGAGAGAGAGAGAGAGAGAGAGAGAGAGAGAGAGAGAGAGAGAGAGAGAGAGAGAGAGAGAGAAGAATGTTGATTCAGGGTTTCGATATTTCCTATGAGAGAGATAACAACTAAAAAAAATAATACATCTATATCTCTAACATCTTGGCGGGAAATTTGGGTGGGATTAATCGACGGTTTAGATGTAAACATTTGTTGACATGATTTGATAAGTAGATGTGTTGGTTTTAATTTTACAACTCAACATTTAAAAAAAAAAAAAATTACACGTAGATAACTATTAGCCACATAAGCAGTCCGTTAGCCAGTTGTAGACAGATTGGATCATGTTGTTGAAATGGTTTTTAATAACAAATCCAGAACAAAAAAAAAAAAAAAAAAAAGAATATTTTTTGTAGCTTGGAATCTTCATCTGCTTCAATAGTCTTTTGCATCATTTTATTTAACGTTTTGGTAAAATTGATAAAAATACAACGCACTTTACACTATTTTCCACTTAATACAACGTACAAAAAAACTGACCAAATGATGCTTGAACTTTCAAAAAAGTTCCACGTTATACAATCTGTTAAATTCTTGCCAATGATTGATTGAAGTGGACAATTTTTATCTATGTGGCATGTGAGAAAAATAAAAATTAAAAATTAAAAATCCAACACAATAATTGAACGTATGTGCTTCTCAGATGACCTTCATCTTCTTTTCATTGTAAGACTAATCCTCAAATGAAACAAAAACCCCCAATTTCAAACTTAAAAATCCTAAATTGAAAATTCCTCAAATTTAACTCAATATCTTTATCTTCTAATATTAATTATTGTTATTCACATAAATTTGGATCTTCTTCTTCATTGAAATATATTAGATGTACTTTTTATTTGTCAATATGAAGTTAATTGAGCAAATCAAAGACCAATTGAAATAAGATAACTTCTTTAAACTATCAACTATTGGTTTTGTTCATAATTCAAAATTTAGAAATGGTTACAATAATAACAACAATCTTTTTTGGATTGAAAAAAAATTGGGTTGAAAAAATTGATTTTTTTTTTTTTTGTGGTTTTAAGAAAATTGAAAAATTTTCAACGATTGAAGTACGTAATAATGAAGTTGTTAGAACCAACACTTTTCTATGAACAATAAATAATAATAGAGAACTAAAGAGAGAAGAAATTAAGTAGTTTGTCATTTTTGAATTTTTTTAAAAATATTTTGTAAGAATATATTTGTAAATTGAGAAGATAGTAATTGTCACATAAGACATACGTGCAGTTTTTTTTTTGTGTTGAAAATTATTTTTAAGTTTTTTTTAATTAAATAAAACCATGTAAATAAATTTTTGACAACTAAGCAGTCTGTTAGCATAAAATTAACAGATTGTATAACGTGAAAACTTTTTCAAAGTTCAAGCATCAATTGGTTAGTTTTTTTGTACATTGTATTAAGTGAAAAATAGTGTAAAGTACATTGTATTTTTTTATCAATTTTACGTAACTTTTTCATCTCTCTCATTGTATTCTCAAGATCTGAAGTGGAAGATGAAGACATAAAAGTTAGGGTTTGAAATTGAATTGGGGATTTGGAGGCTAGGATTACAGATTTGGGGATTTTTACATGAATCGTACTGTTAAAATAAGGAAAAAAGGGGTCAATCATGTGAGAAACATGTGCCTCACTTTTGATGTGTTGAAAATTTTGTTTAAGTTTTTTTTTTTTTTTAAAAAATACACGTATATAATCATTAGCCATGTAAGCAGTCCTTTAGCCAATTTTAGATAGATTGCATAACGTGATTTTGTTTTCAAAGTATATTGATATTTTTGTGTGATTTTTAGTACATTGTATAAAGTGGAAAATTTGTAAAAGTACATTGTATTTTTTTATCATTTTACCTTTGTTCTTCAATATTTTACCTTGAAATCTTGAATACAATACATGTAAACTCGTTGATTTTATAAATGCATTCGGGTTGACTGAAGTTGACTCTTTCAAAATGCAATGAAAACAGTAGTGTTAGTGCCAGAAACCATTGTGGGTTGGGTTTCAGTAGTGGGGTTGGCCATGCAATTTGTAGTTGGGCCTAATATAATAACCAACTTGTTGCAAGACCAGCTTAAATGTTGCAGGCAACTACATATAAACATACTACACAATGAAGGCAGTGGTGCTAAGAAATCCTAATCATAGGTGAAAATATCGTGCGTGCCGGGCGGATATTCGCGATATTTTCCGTTTTTCCAGAGATCGGCACGGTACGGCACACGGAATATATTCGGATATTAAGACACCCCATGCCGGTCGGCATAAATCGGATATTCGCGGCATAAATCGGCAAAAACCGATATTTATCAAAATTTTGGAAATTTTCAATTTTAAAATTAACACATTTATTTTTAATCCCCCCGAAGTAGAATTTTCGATGAGATTATCAAAAAAAGGTCCAAAAAGCCCTAGACGTTTGGAAACTTTCGCGACGAACTTGATGGCCCTCCAAGAGCAATATATCAGAAAGAAACGAAAAAAAAGCACGCCCATGCCAAAGTGAAGTTCTCTCTCACTTTTGGCAAACCAGTATACTGTTTGTATCCAAGGTTTGTTTTTGTGTAATGAATAATTGGTATCCAAGGTCGTACGAGCAAACAATGTCATGGGAATATTATTGTACTGAGTTCGTCCCCACACGTATGCGACTCGAAGCTCATCGGTTTGACAACGGGCGTCTATCATTCTGGGGTTAGCATGTCTTTTATTTTGATTATTAAAATAAAACTATGGGTTGAGTTGTAATGAGGTTGTTTGTGTTTAGTTCTTGTATTGTAAACATATAAAATTTCTATGAATATCCGCCCGATATTTACGATTTTTTCACGTATGAGTAAAACTATCTTGTGTAATACTTCCGTCTTAGCTTCCTTGTATGATTTGTCGTGTGTTTAATTTGTAATGTATGTTTTTCTTTTAATTATATGTTTATATATCGAAAAATTCAAAAAATCACGGAAAGTGCAGAAAACCTCCCAATTTGCCGAATTTTTCGCGAATATTCGCGAATATCCGCGATATTTTCCGGTTTTTTGAATTTGCCAAACCTTTATAATCCGACACATGAGGTCGGATATCCGCGGAATTTTCCGTTTTTTTGAGGATCGGATATCCACCCTTTACTGATATTTTCACCTATGATCCTAATCCCTTGTAAGAAGATAAACACAAGAAAAATGATTTGGTGCAAGGCAGTAGTGATGAGAAAAAAACAATAGAAACTCAAATAGACAACTATCCATACATAAAACATCAATGACGTCAACAATTTATGCAATCCTGTCAATATCTTACCCATACCCAGAACAAAATTAAGCAACTAAGTAGCCGCCACGTAGGTACTGACGTATTTATAAGCGAGTTCAAAACTCGTTTTGATCAAAGAGCTAGGAGAGTATCTCATGACTATTAGTTTTAGGTAGTCTTAACCTTTGTATTCAACTCGCTGCAGATTTAAGAAAGACAATACAGGTTAAGGTAATTACGAGTACTAGGATCCCATGACATGAACGACAACTCAAATCTTTGACTTTGTGTGGTACGGAAAATATCTTATCCATTTAGGAGATTCGAGCAAGTTGTGATGAACAACATGCTCAAACATTTGCAGGTCTGTACCATCATGACATATAAAATTAAGCATTTGATGAACTATATCGAGACTGCCATTTGATGTAGACTTCTTTTGTATGAACTGTCGTTGATCAAACTCCAGATTGGGAAGAGATGAACATATATATAGATCTCCATAGCTGTGAAAGTATGCTCGTTCTGCTTCTTCCATTGGACCAAAGGAAAAAATATTGTGGCTCTGAAGTGGGTCTCAATTATTACCGATTATGTCCTTCATGCTGCATTCAATTGAAGAACACCATCTCTCACATTGGCACTTGCAATAGAGTAAAACCAGCTTTCTAATTCTTGTAAGCAACCCTCAATATAGGAATAATAACGTTATGGACTAGGAAAGCAGATTTCTAAACAAAGCTCAATGGAATCCTAAAACTAAGAAAAAAAACCTTGACAAAATAATGCATACTATAGCAAAGATATTACAAAGGTTTCGGATTGTTGGCCTCTATTTCAAAAACAACGGTCTTGCATCAGATACATATACTTGTTTAGATCACAGAAGAAATAGAGAAGGCGCACTTCATGCATAGGTTCTTTCGATATCATAAATTCATAGAAGAGCAATTGAGCAGTTAAATATCAGAATTATTATAGCATTGGCAAAAGAAGAGTACAATTTTAATTAAAAGACAGTTTAAACTAGTTTGCATCAGAGCTAACAAAAGTAATGACCACAAAAGACCTAGTTCTTTATAGCATTGACCACAAAAGACCTAGTTCCATTTCTCAAACAAAGTCACCCTGACCCCTTCAACCTTTTTATAACATCAACCACATCAACTGCTGTTTTCTGAGCAAAGTTGCCTTGAAATTAAGTCAAAGATAAAAACAAACTTGCAATACATTGGAAATTAATCTTAGCGTATCCTCACCAGGATACCTATAGCCTCCTTCAGTGATGTTTTTCTCCTTTTACAATAATTCCAGAGTTCCTCCTCCCCAAATCCATATTCCTTAATTTCCGTCAGAGCTCGACAAACAGACTCATATACTTCTTTCCCTAAATCATGTTTCAGTTCTTTTAGTTGTTCATCTCCCTTGAAGAGGATCTCCTACAAAACCAAGTTGTTACAATATTTTTAACTTCATATTTTTAAGAAAGATATACAATTAATCTTCATCTATCAGACCTCGAAAAGATACATGCATTAGGACAAGTGTGCTTCTTACCTGTGCTCCTCCATTTTTTTTTACCACCTGAAAAGGATGCCATGAAGGGTCTGCCAATTTACTTTGCCACAAAGTGCGAAGTTGCAATGCTTTTTCTTCCGGGTCATGAGTGCTTTGATATTTACGATAACAAGCATCTCTAAATGGCTTGCGATCAAGCACTCCCATTCGCTTGATTCCGATTCCAAATATCAATTTCGGAAACCTCTTTTTCCACCCCTGCAAGAGAGACGGAGGAGGGTGAAAGGGGTGTTAGGGTAATATATATCAGTTAAAGAAGAGTCACAACCATGATAGTAATTTAACAACACCCTGGACAAAATAACAGAATGAATTTCTAATATATACAAGAGTTTAAAAATGTCAAAAAGAAAAAGCCATGCATGTAGTCATGTAGACTTACACTAATCGTTCGAATAAATCATGCATGTAGACTTACACTAATCAATACCTTTCGAGTTTCAATCAGTTCTTCTGATTCTTTAGTCAGTGTAGCTAGTTTCCTCTTTTCTTCTCTTGGTGTTTCTTTGGTTGCATCAGAGATGGACCTCTTCCTACCAACGGACTAGTATATGAAGATAAACAAGCTAGTTATTAAAAAAGGGAAAGAACAAAAACTGATACATGTACATTATATTGTCTACACCTCATTGCATCACTAAATAAAGAAAAGTAACATATGAACGCTCTAACCTGTAAAAGAGATGATATAGATAGAGAGCTAGTAATACCTTTTAGTTATGATAGAAGGTAATATACACCAAAAACCCCTCTATAGTACTCTATAAAGGAATACATTCTCCGTCCCAGCATGGGCCAGTTCTAAATAGGAATAATATTCATATGTTATCATTTTTTTAGGTCCCATCTTAAACAAAATTGTCTCCACATAGTAATAATAACCTATTTATTAACAAAAAAAAAAATCTATTGCATCATCTTAGTTGTGATAAAAGGTATAATATCACCAACAACATACCATTATGATTTGGAATGGTCACCAGCCAGAGTAAAACTTCAATATTCATTTTTGAAATTAAATATCTGCATGTATATATTTATACTTATACACTATCCTCGCAGTGTTTCACTCTCACGCCATTATGTAAGCCTCAGTAGCAGGGACAGAGCCAGGTATCTGAGTCTGGGGTGGCGAAAATATATATAACCTATATGCAAAAAATATTACGGGGGAAAATGCTTATATTTTTAACAAAAGCATAACTATTTAATAGTATATTATAGAAAAAATTTGAGCTTTTGGGGCGACTCCCCCCACCTCCCCCTAGATCCATCCCTGCTCAGTAGTCTCCAATTCTTCAGTCAAATCTATCCTTGTCTGTGTATATACCATACACAGTAACTTATAACTTAAAGATTCGGCTAAGTACAATGGTATTCAAGTATAAAGTAAAGACGACGATCATATCAGTATATCACACTCTAGAAAATATACAGTATTCATTGAGTATATACGTTAATTGGAATCAATATGTAGTTTATAAAAAATGATTACCTATGCAGTTCTTTCCCCATTAGTAACTTGTGGTTTTCCCGAAGTCCCTCCTTCAGAAGTTGAGCTCTTGCTAGCCATTGACTGATACTTGAAATTAAATTGATTCAGTGCATACACGAGACATATATTTTCTAGCTATTCACAAAGAAGCTACTGCCTACTAGTTCCATTAAAAAGTGAGTTAACTTTGATGTGCCTTTAGGTTTCTATTTTTTCATCAATGGTGATATGTTACACACTGTCCATGGCCCTTATTTTTTTTAATAAGGACGGTATTCAATCGTCCCATGGCATAAATTAAATATATAGTAAATGTATTTTTAAGACGTAAAAAATAAATACTAAGATTATTGAATGCAAACATTTGTTTGCCTTGTAGGAAAAAAGGCTTATTGGTTGCCCCATTGTTCCCAAACTGTCACATATATTCTGTTAGTGTATTAATGGAGTGTATAAACTTGGAAATCAATGGAGTGCAGTGCAAATTCATTTTCTCTTCTTTTTTACTATTGAAAGTTGAAACCATAGTTGAAAATATCGATGGTATTCGTTAATATTCAACGAACATATCTGCTTTTCTAGAAATTGGATATTAGAATATTCGCAAATAATCGATGATTACCGACATATAGTTTGTTTCTAGTATCTAAATTTCGGATAATATCTTTTTTTTCATAAATCGGATATTCGTAGGGCTAAAAATCAGACAGATCAGATCGGAAATGGCATGTTTGGAAATAAAAAATTTCTATCAAATTGGTTCCAATTTTTTTTTTCAGAACTCTATAATTTTTTCCGAGTTTGGAATTTCAGAATTTCGGAAAAATCGGAACTTACTAGTATCAGAATTGGAAAAGAAACCTAAAAATATAACCAAAAGATAAATTTTATATCATGAGTTAATATATCAATCTAACAAATTTTGTCAACACTAAATTTTAATAGTTTTTTCTCTAAAAAATTTATTACAACCCTCATTAAATACAAATATATACTATAGTATGATTTACATCTACACAATTATGACAAAAATGTCTTAGTAAGATAGTTCTTATTTATTGTAGGCCAATTTACTACTTAAAACTTATCTCTTAAATCTAATCACATTGAGAATATTCTTATATATGCTTTTGAGGACAAGATTATAAAACTGCCACTACATAAATTTTAATAAAAAAAATAATTTTAATTTTTTTCACAAATAGAATCGGATCAATTGTAAAACTAGTTCCAATTCCATTCCAATATTTTTCGGAAGAATCGGAAATCAGAACTAACATATTATGTTTTAAATTTAGAAAAAAATCGAATGAAAAAATGGAATTTCGAAAGAAATCTCCACTCCTAGATATTCACATAAAATCGGCATTTCAAGTATGATTGAAATTATCATTCTATCAACCCAAAGTCATATCTTTTAACTCATAACACAACTATTAAGATTTGTATGTGTGTGTAAATCTAATAACAAACATTTTGTTATACATCTGATGACCATTTTATTACTCTAGGTCAAGAATCATGATTTTTACAAGATGATATGTGTTTACATATTACATCCATAATACAAATTTGTAGATTACAAATCGATTCATGTGCTTGCAAGTATAGAACAAAGAAAATTTACAGACAAAAAATTTACCTGAGATGGGAATTGGTGGTGGGTTGAGAGAGGCTTTGTGAGACTAGTTTTGCTTAGAGGGTAAGTATTGAACTCTCTGGTTGTATATGTAATGTTTTTGTGTGGTACAGTAGTGTGTGATGGATTCAGTCTTCTTTTGGCCAAATGGATTTTAGTCAGTAGAAGTTACTATACATGTTTGCCAAGTGTACGTGCTAAAGGTGATGTACAGCTTCCTCTCAAATTATTAATTAGAAATAAAACTTATGGTATTAAATTTTAATTTTAATTCTAATTAATGTATTTGTACTAAAAGAGTAAAAGGTTTTGGCTATCTTCAGTGAATTTATTCAATGCAGTTGATGTGTAATTTGACCAGTATCTTTCAAAAACTTGATGTAGAAAATGAGTACTCATAAGTAAACATTCCTTAATTTATTTTATAAACTTATGCGGGTTCATTTTGGTGAGGGAGGGAGGTGAGGAAGATGCACCAATTGAAATAATGCTGCTCATAGCTGAACCAGTACTGTAACCTTTTAAGTTGTAATAAGTGGCACGGCTACAGATCAGATATAAATAGAAAAATCTGAAAGATAACAGTAATTCCCTCCTCGGACCTATTTAAAATTTTATTTTCAAGAATTTGAGTGGTACCTAGCTAGGTTTTGGTGTGAAATATTTTTATTGAATCCATGGTCTTTTACATAGTAGTTTTAAAAATCGCTTTCGTGAGTAATCTGATTAAACAAACTGCTTCAGGTAATGTTATATCCATCTTAGCTTACTAGAAGCCTACCTAGTTTGTGTATACTCTTTTAGTAGTAGTAGCATAGCTAGTATGTACGTACCCCGATAAGAACATTTCTACTAGAATGCACAACTTAAGTGCCCGAGATAATGGTCTAGAACTATAAATAGACAGTTGATCAAAGTATTCACGAAAACCCGTCATAACTTATAATTCACACATTATGAATATTAGATTTGAAAGCACTTTTTCTATTCAATAAGATATTGATCAGGTTAATTTGGAGACCATTGAACAGACAATTGTTTGTGATTTAGTGTTTGCATGCATCATTACTAACCAACAAAACCGCACAATAAATGTCATTTCCTCAAACTTCTTGCCCATTTCAAAACCCTAGTTTCAACTCCAAGGGGAAGTGAAATCGTGGAATAGCTCTAAGGTCTAACAATGAGTAAGCTTCAGAGTGATGTGTTGAGAGAAGCAATTACCCAGGTTACTAGAGAAGCCAACGAAAAGAAGCGTAATTACTTTATTGAGACAGTTGAGTTCCAGATTGGTCTTAATAAGAACTATGACCCCCAAAAGGATAAGAGATTCAGTGGTTCCGTTAAGTTGCCACACATCCCCCGTCCTAAGATGAAGATCTGCATGCTTGGAGATACTCAGAACGTTGAAGGGGCAGAGAAAATTGGCTTGGATGTGGAGGATTTAAATAATTGAAGCTGAACAAAAACAAGAAACTGGTGAAAAAGCTAGCAAAGATATACCATGCTTTTCTAGCATCAAAAGGGCGCTGTCATTAAGCAGATTCCCAGATGAAGGCCCTGGTCTTAACAAGGCAGGAAAATTCCCGTGACCCATCAAGAATGATTGGAATCAAAAGTAAACGAATCCAAGGCTATGGTGAAGTTTCAACTGAAAAGGGTCTTTGCATGGGGGTTGTTGCGGGTAATCTTGGAATGGATGAGAAGCAGATCTTCCAGAATGTTCAACTCAGTGTCAACTTTCTTGTCTCACTATTGAAAAGGAACTGGCAAAATGTGATGTGCTTGTACCCGAAGAGTTCAATGGGGAAGCCATTCCAGATCTTCAAAACATTATAATTTCTTTAGATTGAGTACTGTGTACGAAAGTAGTGAGTTGGATTATAAAATTATTTTAGAAATGCTCATATTTGTCATGGTTGTAGTATTAAGATCTTTAGTTCAATGCCGTTGGAATTTGAAAACTCAATATGTGCAATATAACAATAGTAAAGCAAACAATAAAGCGATAAACAAGTAAAGAACACACGATATTTTTAACGTGGTAAAACCCAATATAGGAAACGTCTACGGTTGTCCTCGCGACAACAAATAAATCCACTAGATGAAAAGAGATGTACAAACCTATCAAGTACATGCAATCACTGCGAGTTGACACTACTGGTTATCTCTAACACCTTGACTTCACCAGAGTACCTTGATGTACGCACAAGACACTCGACTTCTTGATGAAAAAATGAACACACAAGAAGACTCGAAGCCGACTATGAAGCAAGCTTACACCAGAGTTCCTTGATGAACACACAAGGATACTCGACTTCTTGATGAACACACAAGAAGACTCGAAGCTGATCTCAATATTCAATAAGGAAGAAGAAGATGAATGGGGAAGAAGAGAATGAGTTCAATCACCAAAACAACCTAAACCAAAACCTAAACAAACTCCAAGACCAGAGATGAATTAGACGACCAAAGAACTACTTTGTTCTTTGGTTGAAAACCCTATTTATACTTAGGGTTTGAAAAAGAGAGAAAATGGGCTGAAAACAAGAAAACCATACAACGACGTACGTACGCCCTAACTAGGTACGTACGTCCCTGAACGAGAAAGTGATATGTCGAACAGGACGTACGTACGTCCTAACTAGGTACGTACGTCCAAACCAAAAATAAAAGATCTGCCTAACCCAACGTACGTACGTCCTAACTAGGTACGTACGTACTGTACCAAACAACAACCTGACAGACTGAACGAGAGTAAGAAGACACGGGACGACGCTCACACATCAAGGTACTTCCTAATAATGACGTCAAGGCGAGATAACTAGGGGTGGGCACGGTCCGGTCCTAAAATGTAATAGGACCGGGACCAAACCGACTTGAAAGTATCGGTTCGGTTTCGGTTCCATGGACCGAAATTATTTGAATGTAACCGGACCGAACCGGACCAAATACAATCGGTCCGGTTTCGGTCCGAAACTCGGTCCTGGGCTTTTTTATTGGGCCTTTAGTCCACTACAATATTAATGATTATTCTTAAGTTTTGGGCTTTAAACAAAATAAGACATACACCAAATCAAGTACTAAATAGAAAAAAGGTCCAAAACCAATGAACCAACCATGGATCCACCATAAGTCCACAACCAATTACAAGGAATGAAGTTAGGTTTCTCTACTTTCCTATGTCTAGTTTAGTAATTTCCTAATAAAAAAATGTTTTTTATTTATTTCGGTTCGGTTCGGTTCTCTCGGTTCTATAAAAACAAGAACCGAGACCGGACCAATAGCTATATAGTTCGGTTCGGTTTCGGTCCGGTCTTGACCGGTTTTTAGTCAACTCGATTTTGACCGGTTTTGACTCGATTTTTTCGGTTCGGTTTTCGGTTTCTCGGTTTTTTTGCCCACCTCTAGAGATAACCTTGGACACTCCTAACTTAGTCACAAAATGATGTCAAACAACCGAATGCCGGTTTCAGAATTTTGAAACAAAAAAATAAAATAAAATAAAATACAACACAGAATGAAACACCAAATAACAACTAATTAAAATCCACGACTCCATTTTACTTTTCTAATGATTATTTTGCACCACTTACTGCCTTTCTTGAAAAATAACAAGACCACCACCAAATGCGTGTAACTCATCAAACTTGCATTTCTATCAGAACCTAAGAAGGGACCATCTTTATCTTCAGTAATACGTCAATAGCTTCCTTCAATGTTGCTCTTCTATTTTCTTTATAATCCCACAGAACACCAATGGGATACTTTCCACTTGGGTTATGCTCATTTACTTCATTAAGAGCTTGACATACGCCGCACTTCCATATTTACACTCAGGGCAGGCTCAAGAGATATGGGGGCCTTAGGCAAATCAAAATTTGAGGCATGTCCTTAAAGTAAAGATCAGAAATTATCTTGAACAAAAACAGTAGGATAGTTGTATTTATTTTTTTTTGTATTAAATACAATTTAATTTGATTTTAGTTTTATTGTAGAAGAGTTATACTAATTGTATTGGAATTTGAACAAAATAACATAGCCCCAAAATTTCAAGAGTATTTTTCTAGAGAACTCTTCAATAATTAGAGTTTTATTTAAGAAAAAAAAAACACTTAAAATGAAGAAATAAATGCCTAAATAAAAAATAGGGTCATTTTGTCAATACACCCCTTTTTTTGTCACGTTTGGCCAATACACCCTATAAGTCTGAAAATTAGGTTTTCCATCCCATTTAACAGATTGACCCAGTTAAAGGAAAAAGTCAAGCAATGTTGACTTGTCAAACCCCTAAAGTGACCTAACTACCCTTAAAAAGGAAATAACGAAATTACCCCTAACTAAATCTAAACCACAAATTTGCAACATTTTCCAGATTAAATCTAAAGTCTAAACCATTAATTAGTTAATTACAAAGATCTTTGCTTTATCTAAATTTCATCAAAACGCCTCAATCAATTATCGAATGAAAACACTCTTTGGTCTTCTTTACTAAGCCTAGATTATCCCCAAACCCTTCAAATTCAATCAACAACAACAACCCTTTTACTCAAAAACCTCTACAAATCAAAATTCGAAAGACAAAAACAACAAAAGCTTGCTTCCCATCGACGAGCAATTCTTCGAATTGAAAGTCAAATACATATTCATTAAGCAAAGATGAGAGAATTTGAGCTTCAATTGATTGAAGAGAATGAGAAATTGAAGTTAACAATTGATGAATTAAAGAATTTAGAAAGAGTTAGAAGTTCTTCAATTGCTTTGAATAATGTTTGGCAACCAGAAATTGTTAGAGGAATGGAGAAGAAAGTTGTTGAGCAATGTGGGGTTTCGTTTGGGAGTCGGTGTTTCAACTGTTGAGATGGAAATTAGAGTTTGTAAACGACAGATTCAAGTTTTGGATAAGAGGTATAGAGATGAAAAACAAAGACTTAATTTAGCTAAGAAAGAATTGAGAGTATCAGGTGTTTTGTAAGTAAAGGGTTACAATAGTCTATTCATACATTAGAGTCGACGACTAAGATTAGATCTGGGAAATATAATTCGATTAACGGTTTAGATTAATTCGGGGCAACTTAGATATTTAGAAATTTAGGGGTAGTTAGGTCACTTTAGGGGTTTGACAGGTCAACATTTGTTGATTGTTTCTTTTAACTGGGTCAATCTGTTAAATGGGGTGGAAAACCTAATTTTCAGACTTATAGGGTGTATTGGCCAAACGTGACAAAAAAGGGGGTGTATTGACAAAATGACCCTAAAAAATATGTGGCCCAACAATTAAGTGGGGCCTTAGGCACTTGCCTAATTTGCTATACAGTAGACCCGCCATGTTTACACTTCAACTCTTCTAGTTGTTCATGGTTTTTGTCAATAATTTCTTGCATCCAAACATTATTATCAGAAAATCAAAATGAGACCTTGACAATATAATATTCATGGCCACATATAAAATGGGGCCACAACCTAAATTTTTCGCTTTGGAAATACCAAAAATTTAAACTATAGGGATATGTGTGATTCACGGTAAAAATTTGGATAGTGATTTATTTTTTGTGGGATTTGTGGGACAAATAAAACATTTGGTTGAGTTAACCTCAGTGGGATTTGAACAAGTAACCCAACTGATTTTGTATACATATGGCAATTTTTCATTAAACCTACACCAAAAATCCAAAATATCACAACAGATTGAATTTTCTGAAACAGTAAATATGAGTTTCATGGGATTAATGGGCTTCCTTTTTGGGTTTTAATCAGAGAATATTTTTATAAAGTCCAAACCCATAACAATAAAGTCCAGCCCGGCCCATTCCAGGGAAGATTGAGAGGTTGAGAACATAAAGATAAGACGATAAATCCTCCACAAAGAACAGAGTAATAAGAAGAAAAACCATAAAGAAGAAAAAGAAGAAGAAGAAGATGTCGATTTCAGCATTATTTGGAACAAGAGTCATATTGATTCCAAAATCATCTTTCAATTCATCATCATCACCATTACCAAAGGGAAAGTATGGAGGAGGAACAGCAATGATAGAATGTTCATCTCGACCACAAAAGAAAGCAACAGCACATCACAGGAAGACAAGACCAAAGAAGTCTCAACCTTGGGATATAAAACGTCGTCCAACTGTTTATGAACCTCTTCCTCCTCTTCCTTCTGAATGGAGTTTTGTAACAAATGATGAATCCACCACTTCTGAAGAAACTGCTACTGCTCAAGCACAACCACTGGTAGAAACTTAAAAATGGTTTGAACTTTGAAGTTGATTTAATGTTGTCGTCGTTATTATTATGTAATCTTGATTGTAATGTGTTATGTATTTGATTTCTGTTATTGGGTTTTGGTTTAATGATGGACGATTTGAATGAGTTTATTATATTGGCTTTTGTTATATGTAGCTAAGTGTTTGAGATATGTTCTCAAAGAATATGTTCTTTGTTTGTTATTTGTTGTGGACTAAACCACTTCATGCATTGATTTTGGTACTTTGATTTGAATTGTTATTCATTTTCCAACTTTAGTAAGTTTAAACCAGCTAAAAACCTGCACAAACACTTTGTTATGAAATTGAAATTCCCATCTTCCAAACTATCTGTGGAATGAGATTAGATCTCATGTCCACCAAAATTGGGGCTTTGATATTCTAGTTATCAAGGAGTCTGGCTTGATCCTCCACATGCAAATTGCTCACTTTAGGGCCATCATGGTGATTGCCTGATTGGGTAAAATTTATGAAGACCATAAGTTGAGAGCTTTGGTACATCGAATAAGGTTGTGGGCAATTCACCCCGCTAGAAATCGCTGAATGTGGTTTGCAGCAACAATTACCTGAACTGATTGACCTCATTTCTTTTAATCAAGCTCTTCGATTCTCCCCTTTCACTGGTATGCCTTGTAACAAGTTTCTTCGTAGAATTTCAAAGGCGTTTGTTTTTTTGGCTTGTTTGTTGTTTTCCAAAAACTCAAGGTGCAAGTGTATCTCTTTATTTGTGCAACCAACCCACAGGCTCACAGGACAAGGGTGCCTTCCATTCTAAGGCTGTGCCACTTTATTAGTTTGTTGTGGTCTTACAAGTTCTACTCCCAGAAAATTATTGTAGATGGGTTGGTTATATTTTGGATTTAGAAAATGACCGAATAAGGAATTGTCAAAGAGATCCAATTCAGTTTCAGCTGCATGGCATATTGGCATTGTCACAAGAAACCCGATCGGCACAACTGCACAAGTTTAACAATCTGAATTGACTCATGGTTTTTTCAAACAATTAGTATGGAATGTTAGAGGGGTTACTAAGAGAGCCATTTGCAAGGTCTTCATAAAGTTTATAAAATTGTTATGTATGTACTTGCTTGAACCTTTTGTCGACAATTTACAGGATTGTAGTTTTGCTAAGAGTCAAAACACGAGATTAAAAGCATCAAAAGTAAATGATGGTTATATCTAGGGAAACTTGGGCTTGGGAAGCTTGGGAAACAGAAGCCGGTCCCTTACAACAACATTCATTAGGAATAAAGTTAAGAATAGAACATCGGTACTTATGAGTCCATGAGCTAAATAATTACCTTAAACATGATAAGCATTGAACACCTTTTTTCAAATATAAGATTTATATATTGATTTGGCAGGAGCTTATGTGTAATCATGAAGTTGCAGGGGAAATTTTTGAAAGCTGGACTTCTCTAAAGCATTGTATATATAGAACTATGGTCGATTCTGAATGTGGGTGACAGATGATGTGGAGTATATTACCATACTCAGTGGTTTGGTGTATATGGACCCTAAGAAATAACGCAATATTAGGGAGCAATATCTAAAGGTGGACAGGAGGTTCAGCGCATTTAAGGCACAATTTAGGGGTGGTCAAAATGTCAATAGTGGACAAGAGAGCCATGGAGTTGAAGATAAACATAAGGTTTTCTGATGTAATCCTGGACTGACAGAATCTGATGGCAATGAAAGCAGATGTTGCAACAGCAAATGGAAGCAGCTGATCTGATGGCAATGAAAGCAGATGTTGCAACAGCAAATGGAAGCAGCTGAAGGTTGTTCTGACTGGACCAGGCAACCTTGATCAACAGTGTTTCATGACGCATAGGGAGAAATGTCTCCGCAACAACTGGCTAGTAGTAACATATAGTGCAGCAACTGGGCAGTAAGGGGAGCTATTTATTGAAATGTAAAAGTGGGGCACATCTCCATAGGTAGGACTGCAACTTGACGTACTTTTTGTATGTTGTTCGTACCCCATTGTTGAATTCTATTGCATCTCTCTTTGTTTACTTACCCCATGTTTTATGCATAAGCAAAACATAAGTATCTTTTTTTAGTTTTAACCCACCAGTAGATTTAATTATTGAATTTGAATTTGTTCCACACTCTGGAACAACACTCTCCACCAGATCTTGCGACGTACTACAACTTTTTTTTTTTTTTTTAATTTAGCTGGTCCCACTAGGGTTAATAGCACCATCTTAGTGTTTTAGTTTTGTTAATTAATCTTACTTAATATTAAAAAAAAAATCAAAATTTTTATTTTTTAATATAGCCACGTGGCAAGATCTGGGGGAGAGTATTGTTCCGCACTCTTAAAGAGTGTGGAACAGATTCGCACTCTTAATTATTGCAGTGAAAATAGCCAAAAACAAAGTTTATTAAACATGTGTCTATATAAGACTGGCCAGACCGCAGTCGATCGACAGTCTCTCTTGACCAATAGAAGTCCGCCACACACCCCCTTTCACTGTTTCTCCCCTCACCTCTCTTCGGTAAAGATATATGGACTCTCTTTAAAGTCGGCTGTGCCTGTTGTTATAAGTGTTTGAGATATGTTCTTAAAAGAACATGTTCTTTGTTTGTTATTTGTGTTTGTTTTTTTTTTTTTTTGATAGAAGTAAGAATTTATTTAAAAGCAAAACAATACATCGTGAACAGCCTGCCATAGCAGTGTCAGGTAAAGCATCAATAGATGCCAGTCCAAGAACTACAGAAATGAAACAACAGACCCTTTAACCTATGCCTTCAGCCTCACAAAGAGCAAGCATATCCCTAAAATATAATTCCTATGGCCTTTCCAGATGCCCAGCCAGAACCAGATAAGTGCCCTCATCTTCATACAAATGTCATCAATTGTAAACGCCGTATCCTTGAAGATGAATTCGTTCCTTGTAGTCCAAATTACCCAGATTGCTACATACGGTAGTAACTCCCAGGCACAACCTTCTAGAGTGTTGTTAACTCTTTTGGGCCACTCTCTTAGCACCTCAGTCATTGTGTAGGACCGTAACAACACACTGAAACCTTCTCTTCTTGATACAGTCATCCTCTTCCAGACCTGCAAAGCTAGAAAGGGTTTCTTTTGTTGATGTTCTGCCGAGTAGCAGTGACCAAACCACTTCATGTATTGATTTTGGTACTCTGATTTGAATTGAATTGAATTGTGCACCATATTCATTTCCTTGCCGGTTCTTGTAGTTTCTATATTATGTGTTACAGGATTTTTGCCATGAACATGATTAGCATTTTCCTCAATGACAATGCCAACTTTTGATTATTGTACTTCCCTTTCCAAAAGATATTTGTTCTTTGCTACCGCAACATTTTGAATTATATAGCAACAAACTTCAGTCCCATCATTACTCGCGGCAAGGCCGATTTTAGCTTCCAACAGTCCAATATAAAAATGACATGAGGCTTATCAGACCATTCCTTATATGTCAGTTTATATACCTTTCTTCTATGATCATATATTATAGCTGCAATATCCTTAAGCTTTTCGTTTTGTCCTGACAAAGACTTGATATCTTGCTTTGTGAATTTAACATGCATAGTAAAGTCTATAATCTATATTAAGCTTGGCTTGTTTATTCGTTCGCTTTCTGCCAAAGTCTTCTGAAAACATTGCGAAAAAGTGCAGTCATGTAACTCCTTAATTGGTGAAAGTTTCCTTTGATATATTTGCTTGTTTTCTAGAACTTAGCTAACAGACATGCTGATGAAGATACCAACATGGTAAAGTTGTTTTAGCATTAAGAAGAGAGAACAATGAGGACAACTTAAATGCTTCACTCCCGAAACCCGATTGCCTATAACGAACTCGAATGTTTCTTTTTAGAATAAGAGTAACTAGCACTTTTAAATGTTACGCGCATTTGAGCCTAGTAATTCTAGTGTTCTCCAAAAGATGATCAATATAGCCATATTGAGATTGGATTGAGAATTGTACATCTTAGTTTAGTAATATCTGAAGAAGGACATTTCAAATTGGATGATCCCTCAGGTCTTGATGAATTACTGGCATGGGATTTTGCCCAGAATTGATATGTACGAACATTTGACTGATGGTTTGATATACTCATATACGAGCGTTATTGTTTGGTTATAACTTATAAGAGATTGAATAATGGTGTTCCTTGGCTTCTTATGGAGATCTGTCTACTCTCCTTATCCTTTCTAAAACTTTATGTTTTGTATTTTGTTTGAAAATCGATATATACTAGGTTGATTACATTGGATTACACTATCAACACATAGTAATATCCAAATAATAGGGAACTAATTGATACGGACAAAGTCTTTTGCGCGTTTACGTACTATAAGAAACTGGAGCTCATCTTGTTTACCCCAACACAAAGAAGGGATTCCTTTTGAGGCGAACGAAAACAATGTCTAACCATGGATGCCACAATGGAAGTCTGGATGAAACCAAGTATTCATCTCCTATACCTGTTATCGGTTTATACATAGCAATAGCATCTTTGGTAAGTATGCTACTAATGCTTTATGATATTGTAGCTGGATTGCATAGTAGGAAGCGATGGTTACCCTGCAGATTGTTTACACTAAATTCAGTCACATTAACTTTGCTTTCAATAGCAACAAAACTCCCTGTAGATCTCACCACGCCAATGCCTGGTGCTCAGGACCAATTGTCCAAACTTAGTGGGACTGCCCTGTTATGCATTTCTATCGGCTTTCTTATGCCTTCTCTTGGAACCAATAAGCATTCAGAAAGTTTGACAAACATAGCCGCCTTGAGCATCTTTGTGATCACTGTGGCTGTTAATATCTGTTTGCAGATATACAGTGGTGTGATCTTTATGTTCATTGCAGAGCACATTGCATTACTATGTTTCGTGTTGATCTTAGTTATTATAGCGTGGTTTTCTGCTTTGGAAATTAACAGTCTAAAGGAAGTGTCTCTAGATCTTCGTCAAGATCTTCTTAGAAAGGGTGAAAATAGTATGATACGACGATTGAAGATGTGCCATGTATATGGTTATAGTTCTAATCCTCAATTCGTAATGTGTAAGCATCCGGCTTGTACTACTGTAGGCGGGTTATGCCTATTGTGTTCAGTCATTCTACTGCACGCTGCGTATAAATCTCTGATTTCAAGGCAGTTAAAGTTTTGTCCAGGAGTTTCAGATTATGATTGGTCCATATGGATAATACTAGCGACCCAGATCCTCACCGTCATGGTAGGAAGTTTTGGTACTAGTTTTAGATGGATCACTATGTTTCACCATGTGAACCTAAACTGGATTTTCCCAAATGATGCAGGAGAATCATATTCGAGATCTAAACTAGGAATTGATTTCAGGGGACGGTTTATCAAATACATTAAATTTCCGATTTCCATTATGATTTTCGTAGTATTATATCTCTCTATGCAAGTTTATAATGTTTTCAGATTTTTCAGTCCAACGTGCTTTGGCATCTTCAAGCACAAGTATGGAGATAATAGAGAGATAGAAGAATATAAAGATCTGGTTCACGTAGGTAATGTCGAACTAAACGAATACTCAGTGTGGAAAAGTGTTGAGGATATGAAAGTATGGATGGGGGTGAGTGAACGTAAGTATCCTAACTATCTATCCCTACTACTGCATTCAAGAACTCTTCGTTTGCAGCAGTTACCTATGATGGAACATATTGATCTAATTTCGTTTAATCAAGAAGGTCTTAAAGTCTCATCTCTTTCACTGGTATGCCTTGTAAGAATTGCCCAAGTTTCTTTACCAGATACTCTTGGTGGATCTCTAATAGAAACATTCAATGAAGCCTATGACATTGTTCATTACATCGACCAGAGCATAAACTCGTCTGGTTTCAAGAATGCTTCAAAAACGGTGCTTGCAAAGGCTTTGTGGATGGGTAGGGACTTTTCTTGTCTCATTTCCAAACGTTTTGATGCCGATGATGGGACATCCCAATCTCAATCTGACATATTAAACCATGCAGTTGCCATCATTGCAAAATTGAAAGGTAAATTGCCAATAAAAGATCTTGTATGGCGTGAATTGGATGTCATCGTGGACTTTATAAATCGTAGAACTTATACATCCATTGAAGATCTACATCGATTTATTGAGCAAATGTTTGTTGACATGTTGCATATATTATTTGCACAACTCCCAGAGGCAATATTCAAAAATGTTATCGAGAGTCCCATTGAAGAGTATGAAGAGAGAGTAAGAATTGCCTTGCAGTGCGTCAAAAATATTGGAAGTTTGGAGGCTCACATCAATTGGTCATTTCCTGTAGGATGTAATCTGACGAGTTTGATAACAACTCAAGATGATGATCCTGCTGTAAGAAATGAACTTCAGCTAACCAAAGATGTTCAATTTGGTGATCCTCACACTATAAATGATATGTTTTTGTTAAATAGATAAAGTTGTATGTATCTGTATATTATTATTTTTTTATGTATTGTTAGCCTATTGTGACTAAACGGCTTGGAAATCAGACTTACATAACACAATCGTACCATTGTAAAGGCAAACAAAAAATAATCTGTTGTGATTTTTCAGTGTGGGTTTGTGAGACTAATGAAAAATTAACATGTGGCAATGTTTTATTTGTATCTCAAATCCCACATAATAAAAAAATCACAACAGACTAATTCCTTCCGTCAAAAAGGTTATAATTTTGTTATCTCATCAAAATCAAAATCTTACATTTCCTCCCGATGTTTAAACTTGCAGGCACAATAACACGATCAAATACATGAGTCGCTTCGTATTACAGCTGTGCTTGTTTCCCAGAAAAATCAAATGCAGAAGGCAGGACATCCCAATCTCAATCTGACATAGATCATGCAATTACGATTATTATAAAATTGAAAGGTATCTATACTCCTATTAAAGTTGGGCATGCCCTTAAGAAAAATTTCCCTCACCAAATTAGAGAAAATTAGATGCTCTAATTGAAGAGAATTTAACAAAGATTAAAATTAGAAGGGTTAGTAATGTATTTTTATATTCAATGATGGCTTAAATAGCTATATGGCTAGCTCTGAATTTAATGCTAATAAATTTATTAATTGGCTATATAGCTAATGAATTTAATGTAAATATGGCCAAAATTAGGCTTTGGAGCTTTCTTCTTAAGAAGAACATAAGTAGAAAAGGGAAATCGAAGAGTTGAAAATCTGATTGACTAGGGTTTGATTTTTGATTTAGTTGTTGCACGTTGATGGAGCAGAACAAGCTGTGATGAGATCTACGTAGATGGTAGGTTGGATGAACGGATTTCAACGAAATAGTTCTAGCTGTCAAATGAGTGCCACGTGTCTTCGTCATGTTGAGAAAATAGAACTCATTTGTTTCACGTGATATTTTTAATAGGGGTATTTCAGCATTTTTGAAATATTGTTTGGTTCAGGTTGCAGTTGATAGCCAAAGTCTAATTTCCAAAGAAAAAAACTCTAAAACCTAATTAGTATCAACTTGTAGGGGCCAAAACCTAAATCACCCATATTTTTTAAACACAAAAATAAATGTATTTAAAATTTTGCAACTTACTTTCTTCCTCCTTAACATCTACCCATCTTCCCCATACAATAAATTCAGTCTATCTTCTCTTCATTTTACAAATAGCAATTTTAAGAAAAAACACAATGTTGATTACAATAGATTTATATACTAAAGTTCGAAAATACTACACAGAACATTTTACTTCTTTATATAAAAACCCAACACAAATTTTGTTCGTAGCATAAACTAATAAACTTCACGTCAACGAACACAATACCTTATTGAAGCCTACCAAAAAATAATTAAAATAAATAATTATTGAATATTACCCTACCAACAAACAAGTGAATCGAAGATATTAATACCTTAGGGAAAAAAAAATACCTGGTAATAGTTACATGTTCACATATAAATACCCTACCAAGATATCACTATAAAAAAATGCTCTACCAACAAACAAGTGAATCGAAGAATAGCCAAAGGTACAATGCCTTATAGACTAATCTACCAACAAAATTATCCTACACATTTTAGATACTAACTACACATCTCCCCAACAATGCTAGAATGAAAGTTCATCTCCCAGCGGTCAATATCCAACATTTTTAGTTGTTTTCCAAATGCAAAAAAACAGCTTCTTTTTCTTTCGTTTGCTCTAATATTTTTCTTTTCTATTTTTTTTTCTATCCAATTAATTTATTTCATTAATTTGGTTAAATTCAATTTCGTAACAATATCATACTTTAAGACTTCCATATAGAAATATACTTCATTAGCCAAAAAATATATATCGATATATACTTCCAAATAATGCAAACTTATAAATGGAATCAAAGTTCTTCTTACCAATTCTTATTACTAAAGCTAAAAACGACTCAAAACAAGTCTTGAAGAATATATATTAACACCTAAAATCAATCACATTGCAATAAAAAAATAAAAAAAAATAATAATATGAAATCGATTACAATAGGTGGAGATGTTGCATTCCCATATAGGTTGAGAACTTCTTTTTGCTTTAATGGATTCAACACTATTAACAAAATTAAAATATTAAAATAAAGAAAATATCATAAAGTTTAACTTTGTTCAATTTACATTGCAAAAAAAAAAAAAAAAAAATGTTACATCAATCACATTCAACATTAAAATTGAAATATAGTCAAACGCCAGTTGATCTTCCACACAAAAGAATGTATATCCATACATCCAACAACCTTCAGATTTTCAACCAATTTGCCCACACTATATTTTCAGCTTTGGTTTCCAAGTTTTAAGAGAAAAAAAAATTAAGCTTCGATATTAAGTTTTATAAAAATAAAACACTTATTTATATTATGATACTTACAGTCACCTAAATTAACATATGTTAAGAGAACACCCATTTTGAAAATTGAAATCAACCATATTTTGAATAATTAAAATTAACTAATATAATATGGACTTACAGCTAAAAACGGTAATCAAACCAACGAAAAACTTAAACAAAATATTTTTAAAAAACTACATCTAATTTACAATTTTTTTTTAATAAGACCCGTGAATTGGATGTCATCCTGGACTTTATAAATCGTAGAACTTATCCATCCTAATCTCCCACTCCCACACTTACTCTCATTCTCACTCCTACTTGATGATCAACTTTTTGTTAAATTCAAAACGATCCTATGGGGAATATTAAATTGTGGTCTTTAGAAGAAAATCTAATATGCATGCTACATTGCTACTAAGAGATAACTTAGAAAAATCAGCCTTGGATGCCTAAATCTCAAAAATAAAGAACACTTTTTTTATAATCATCTTCAGTATATATCTAAAATGATATATTGGATTTCGTCCTGCTGTCATCAACTTAAAAAAACAGAATTCATTCCTCTACAACAAATCATATAACCTCAAAAAACCAACCTTTAACCAAATTTCATTGTCATTGTAGTCTACATAGACGAATTGGGCTAAATTGGGGATCCAAGCAGTGTTGTTATATAAAAGATGATAGTAATGGATAAATGGTTGAGAAACAGATTGTTTAAAGATGTGTTCTGCCAACTCTACTTGATCATTGTTAGATAAAGTTGATCTTTGTTTTCTTTCAATTTCTCTATAACTAACCTCAAACTTTAGATTGGGTGGTGGATCATTTGACCAAAAATCACGGCTCATCTTGGTTGTTGATTTTTGGAGGGGGGAGACAGAAAGAGTTGTGGAAGCAAAAGGTTTTTTTTTTTTTTTTAAGCGGGGTTGAGGGGACCCCTACCCCTTTTTAAATTACGTATGGAAACATATATCAACAATCAACTGTTGACGTGTTTCGAACCCACAACCTCTCCACTTTGTGAGACAGGTGCTACCATTGAGCCACATGCCCATTCGCGGAAAGAAAGGGTTGAGAGAAAGAGATGAGAAAAAAAAAGGGTAGAGAAAAAGAAAGTTTGTTGACCAAGCCAGTAGAGTTATTAGTTTGGTTGGGAGTTGGTGTAGTAGTGTAGCGTAGTTAGTTAGTACACTATAGTACACATTTTATTTTTCTGTTCCCATAATTTTGTATTGGTGTAAGAGTTAGAAACTTAAAAATTAGAATGATAGTACTATGTTATTATGAAACAAACAATGTTTGTTTAGCTGCAGATACACAAAAATTTAGCCGGAAAATCCACTATTGAATCACAGTTCAAAATTTGATTTAAGGTCTCAAAACAAAAAAGTAGCGTTTAGAAAACATTAGTCCACTATGAACATAATTTGCTTTTTTTTTTAAGGATTATGATATAGTACCTGCTTGGTGGTTTGGACCTAAGATATTAATCTCAATTTAAAGGATAGTATGCAAACTTCTTTAAGTTATGCTTCATATTTGTGGAAACAATTCATAAAAATTTCTATGTATTCAATATAGAAACTGTTTTTTTGTAATGAAAGTAAAACTATATTCCTTAACTGGCGGCTAAAAAATAGATACGCTGGAATATCTTTTCTCATTTAAATAAGAAAAAAATGAGTATCTTACCAGTCATTGTATCGAAAACCATTAATAAAATTTTATTCTGCTTGGTTCAGATGAATATACTTTATATTTATAATGCTCTGATTGATAATATGAAACATAGGTTTTTTTTTCTTCTTCTTTCTTTGTTGTTGATGATGAACTCCCACTAGCTAATTTCCCAAAAGAAAATTTGATATGCATGCTACATTGCTACTAAGAGATAACTTAGAAAAATCATCTTCAGAAATCTCAAAAATAAACAACATTTTTTTTTTATAATCATGGTGATTGTGTAAAATTTTATGAAGACCATTGTTGCGCCTCACGGAAACGTAATCACATAAACACTGTTGATAATCGAATAGAAAATAACACACACACGACAATTGAGAATAATAAACAATGCAAATAACAAAACACAAGAAAATTACGTGGTTCGGCGTTTGCCTACGTCCACGGAACAAAGTGAGAATAACTTTATTGATGTTTGAGAAAACGAAGAACAATTAAACACGAAAACCGTAATATCGGTTTTCCACCACACAGATCTGAATCTCACACATATAAATCTCTTTTTCTGTGTATGTTCTCCCACTCTCACTCCCACTCCGACTCTCACTCCCACTCCCACTCTCACTCCCACTCCACTCTCACTCCCACTCCCACTCCCACTTGATCCACTTAAATTCAAAACTACCCTAGGGAATATTAAAGTTGAGTCTTCGGAGGAAAATCTGATATGCATGCTACTAAGAGATAACTTAGAAAAATCAGCTTTAGATGCCAAAATCTCGAAAATAAACAACACTTTTTTTTATAATAATCTTGAGTTTGTATTTAAAATGATATACTGGATTTCGTTCCCGCTGTCATCAACTTAAAAAAACGCAACTCATTATTCTGTAACAAATCATATAACCTCAAAAGACCAGCTCTTAACCAAATTTCATTGTCATTGTAATCTACATAGACAAATTGGGCTAAACTAGGGATCCAAGCAGTGTTTTTATATAAAATATGATAGTCATGAATAAATAGTTGAGAAACAGGTTGTTTGAAAATGTGTTCTGCCAACTCTACTTGTTCATTGTTAGATAAAATAGCTTTTCTTTCAATCTCTTGATAACTAACCTCAAACTTTCGATTTGGTGGTGGATTATTTGACCATAAATCACGGTTCATTTTGGTCGTTGATTTTTGGAGAGGGAGACAGAAAGACCCGCTTCCGAAGATAGGATTGAGAAGATAGGAGTTTGCGAGGAGAGATAGATTTCCCTCGAGAAGCTGATGCCAGAACTGAGTATTTGCTGTTCACGAATCGCCAGAACAGCTTCAGTTGGAAACGAAGGGAAAGTGGGTTGACCAGCGAGTAGAGTTAATGGTTTTGGTTGGTAGTTGATGACTAGTGTATTGTACTTAGAATGATACTTGAAATTAGAATGATACTTATCTATGTTATCTATATTATAACCAACACTTATAAACTTGATAAAAAGACAAACAAGAGTCAAGATTTGCACATGAGATTATAGAGATTGAGTTTAATGAGATTATAGAGATTAGGTTATTTAACCTGTGCAAAGCACGGATGTTATTTTATATGTAACTTTTACATGTTATAATTTGATAGTGTTTACTTCTTTTGATTTTTGAACATATTTTGGATAAATTTTAGTTATGTGATTTTAATAAATAATTTTTAATTCTAAAATGACCTTTCAATTCTAAATTTTAATCAAATTATCTTCAATTAGAGCATCAATTTTTCTATAATTTAGAGAGAGAATATTTGCTTAAGGGCATGCCTAACTTTAATAGAGAGTATAGATTCTATCATACAACTCTATCCGTCTCATACGTCTCTCCTTGTTATCAATCAGTTATAGCTTATCATCAAACCTCTATCACCTCTCTACTCATATTTTCATCAATGAATATTTTTTTTTCTCTCTTTTTCAACAAAGAAAAATTTGAAATTAAAGTTTTTTTGTGTAATTTTATTTTTATTTTCAGTATCAAATTATATAGAGATTAGGTTATTTAACCTGTGCAATGCACGGATGTTATTTTATATGTAACTTTTACATGTTATAATTTGATAGTGTTTACTTCTTTTGATTTTTGAACATATTTTGGATAAATTTTAGTTATGTGATTTTAATAAATAATTTTTAATTCTAAAATGACCTTTCAATTCTAAATTTTAATCAAATTATCTTCAATTAGAGCATCAATTTTTTTATAATTTAGAGAGAGAATATTTGCTTAAGGGCATGCCTAACTTTAATAGAGAGTATAGATTCTATCATACAACTCTATCCATCTCATACGTCTCTCCCTGTTATCAATCAGTTATAGCTTATCATCAAACCTCTATCACCTCTCTACTCATATTTTCATCAATGAACATTTTTTTTTTCTCTCTTTTTCAACAAAGAAAAATTTGAAATTAAAGTTTTTTTGTGTAATTTTATTTTTATTTTCAGTATCAAATTATACAAATAATACATACAACCCATCCTTAAACCTAGACTAAATGAGTTTTATACAATTAATTAATATTTTTATTTTTAATTTGATATTTGACTAACGATTCTATTAGTGATTTCAACTTAATACTATCGTTGTTGCTTTCATGTCAACGCTTGAAATTTTATTTATAAGTGAATAGTTTTAATTTCATCTATACATTTTCAGAAAAATCAAAATTTTCGCAAACAACAAATTTTGTTTTATGGATATAATGGTGTGTTGAGATGATAACAATGACTATTACTAATGTAAGTACTTACTTTTCAACAATATTTTTTGTGTTGAATTGCTCGAAATTCAAGGACGAAACTATTGTGGAACTCGATGTTTCCATCGAAGAAAAGCTACTATGGATTATCACCTAACAAAGCCAAGTTTCAATTTAAAAATTATGTCTTCACCAATGGTAAATGTTGATTGATTACTTAGATATATTTTTTCTTTATATACAAATGGTTGAATGAATGACGTAACTTCTTTGTTGCAGCCACACAAAATCAGGAAGTAATAAAACCGATATTTAAGAATTCAAAAGAGCTTATGAGATCAGCAGAACAACTATTCTGAATGATAAATGAACCATCAGATTCACCAAGCAATCTTTCAAGCTCTTTGAAAGCGGCCTTCGAAATTTCTGACTATAGCTATGAATCTAATAAACAATGAAGCACAAAGGTCAGTCAGTTCACTTTTGCCCATAGTATAAATAGTCTTTCACAACCTCTACAAAGTTTTATCAGAATATGATTAATTGAATACTTTCAGTGCCACAGGTTGGTTGGGTCTGCATGCAAAGATGTTCTTATAGGATAAATAATTCATGCAAAGGGTTGGTTGACAAATTTTTGCACGCCACACATTTCCATTCTTAGGTTGTGCGATGTCTGCAAGGCTTATCATTAATATTCAAATTGGCCTTCTGGAATAAAAATTTATCAAAAATAAACAATTTTCGTCACCGTGTTTGGTGATTTGTGGTTCAGGCAATGTTTAGTTACACTTAAATTTGTATGTTGGGCCTTGGATACATTCATGAATTAATCTACTGCATCTTACCAGCCTATTTTATCCCCAACAACACATCATTCTTGCCCAAGGTTAATTGTGCATGATAACTTCTATTGAACTAATTTTAGGGCAAATATGTGTACATTTAATAAGCAAGAATTTCACCTGAACATTATATCTGATTAAAGGCCTCACTGGTTGTTCATCTTAACTGCACAATTATTAGTTTCAATTTTCTAAATTTATTATTTTGTAAGCGGGATTAAATCTATCAGGTTACCATGTAGCCTTTTATACTACTATCAAACCTCAGAAACTTTCGAGTTCCAGTATTTGAGTAACTGAACTCTTTGAAAACAGGCTTGCCAATCAAAGGAAAAAAAATGCTAACTTTTAATACTCGCGCTTCATAAGACATGATATCTGTCAAGTTTGGTCAATGTATCCACAAGGTATGAGTTGTGGAACCAGAATGAAGTCGTATTATGGATGCGGAAGGTAACATATCATCTTTTACAAGAATCAGTGATAAAATTATGAGTTCATTCCTCAGAACTTGTACTTACCAGGAAAGTAGTTGATGTCTATGACATAATATTTGTCTCTAGTCCCATGCTCTTGAATTATGTCTATGTTGAATGGAGTCCCTAAACATAAAAAAGATAATTTATTAAGAATTATGTTATAGCACAGTAATATATGGACATATGTAGATAATAACAAAGGAACAAAGCAGTGGAGAACTGACCGAAGATCTGGTCCACGTAGATAATGTCGAACTAAACGAATATTCAGTGTGGAAAAGTGTTGAGGAAATGAACACATGGATGGGGGCTAAGTGAACATCAGTCTCCTAGCCATCTGACCCTATTACTACATTCCAGAACTTTTCGTTTGCAATTACCTACAATTGAACATATTCTAATGTCTTTTAATCAAGGAGGTCTTCATGTCTCTTTTCTTTCACTGGTACTTGTTAACAAGAGCATAAACTCGTCTGGTTTCAAGAATACTTCAAAAACGAGGCTTGAAAAGGCTTTGTGGATGGGTATGTAAGTATATTTGTCTCATTTTCAAACGTTCTCTGTCAAATGCAGATGGCCGGACATCCCAATCTCAATCTGACATCTGACCTTCCTGATAATGACTGTCGACACCTTGCAGCTTTAAGTGCCATCGCCCATGGATCATTTCCATCATTATGTTCTAATGCTTTCAGGAAGATATCCTTCATTCCTAAATTCATACTAGCTCCTGTATTCCCAAGAGAACATGGCTGACTGAAAGTTTTAGAACACACAGTTACATCAGATGAGCCCTTCTGAAGAGATTGATCTTTATTTTGAGGTAAGAGCACATCTTTCTAATTTTTACTTTCCTCTTTAGTGCCATCTACACCTTTGGATTGAGCAGAATAAGCAGATGCTCATTGGCCTTTTAATGCATCAGAACCATGCTTCTTAGAAAATAAAGCAGCATTCTGTGTAACGGGTACAGACTGGATAGCGTCTGGTATGTTCTTTACATTTTTGATGGAAGACTCAGACTTACTCACATTATCATTGCTTTTATCATCAGAAGGATCCAATGTAATCTCATTCAAACAAACAACTGTCACTAGTCTCATTACACAATATAACACTCATGTCTGCCAATAACTTCTCTTCTGCCTCATCATCGGAAAGAACAATTACTTTATCTTTGCTCTTGTTCTTAACAACTAGAGGAGAACCTACTACCCGCATTTCTACATCCCCAAACGAAGGTTCTGTATCTACAGCTAGACAAATTTTATAGTACGGTTCCAAAATGGAGTGACCCACCATTGAAGTGGAAATGCTAACTTGACTTATTAATGAAACAGATAGGCATGACACTTGCTCATTTAGTTCATCGACATCAAGATCATCTGAAACATATAAGAATACATCACCTAGTGTTTCTACAATTAACAGAAAATTTGCACTTGATATTATGCACTTTTAAAACCTGAACTCAGGGGAAAAAATGAACTTGGAAATGTAAAGATAAAGGAAGACTCACCACAGGATATAAGTGTTTGAGCGGCCCTTACAATACTTGCAGCATCATGATGGCATATAATTTTGAGTAAATCCAGCACCACAGACAAAGACTGTAACCAGTATCTGGAAATAGTAGCATTTGATGATTTTCCCCAATCCACCAGATCATGAAGCCACCTTAATTCAAAAGCACTAGTTCCAGTCCCAGACAGCTTCTGGAAAGATGAGCAGAGCCTCTCAAAAACACAGGGAAGATCTCAAGTAAACCGATACATGTCATCTGAAAGGTAACAGAAGAATAGGGTTTAATGAAAAGAGAACAGATAATTTGGATATCACATATATAGTATACCAAAACACACAGAAAGATGGCATACAGGGCACACCTACAGGGTTTATTGAAAAGAGAACGGATCATTCGGATTTCGCATATAGTATACCAAAAAACACAGAAAGATGGCATACAGGAAAAACCTGTGTCCCCACTAACAAGTACCAAAAGAAGTAAAATAATGTGTGATTACTCTAGACCTTTCAATCAGAGAATGATATCTTTCTTAGACATAATTGATAATGTCAAACAACCCTTTGTTCCACCCTTACAATTCAGATGCAATGGCTATGACCAACCAGTCTGTCTTTAGCTTTCCAACCAAAGAGGCCACCCATATTGTGAATTCAACTTAAGTTATATTTCAGGTACGTGAGTATTTTGATGTGTATTATTCCAGATAGTCTAACAGTTCCCTCAAACATCAGTCAATTGATGGTAATTCCATAGATTCTTCCGAAAAAATTAAAAATCTACATAAGTGTATGAATTAGGTAAATCTCAACCCTTATGTGTATCTAAGCACGCTTTGCTACCAATATCAGTCCAAATGTAAGCATATGGGAGTAAGTATAACTATATAACATATGTATCAACGATAACCCATTATCAAGTATGCTTAGATGCCAGCCTAAAAATGCAAAGACACCCTTGGGAACAGGCACTTGGGAGCTACTGCCTGCAGCAGTATCATACTATCATGGACTATTTGAAAAGAAAGGAATTTATAGAGGATGACATGGCCACTCCTGTTAGGTCCCACTTTTGATCTTGGTTGTTAGAAGCAACAGTCAAAAAAGATCATCATGTTTAAGAAAATTAAATCTAAGTGGGAGGACTTTGTGGGAGCTTAATTTATTTTCTTTGGTTTCTTGTTTTTCTGTAATCGTTTGTTCGTATTTTATCCTGGTCTAGTGACGCTCTTCCTCAGACCCTCACTGAACCATTTTTATCTGTTGTAAACTTCTTTGACACATAAAAAGTTTTGTCCAGCTAAAAACCAAAACGCCAACCCATTTCTTAGGAACTTGTTGCATCAGTCATGGTAGCATTTGTGATTCAAGTTTCAAACACAGGTCGCAACACTTTGGTAGGATTTCCAGAACTATAGGTCAGTGTCTTTAACATAAGAATGCGTGGTTGGACATTTACACATCATTTTTTATCATTGGCATGTAACCGTTGAGATAGAGATCGAGCTCAACAGATTTCATAACAAATATTTATTGCTCAACACTCCACCCAAAAAATCCCCAATGTTGGAACACAAGCTAATTGATATATTTACAGGATAGTATTCCATAATCCATATCACTATATACCAAGCTACTAGAAACAACTCAGATCCAAAAGGAAAGAACAGCTCATCCCCAAGCGCCATAAGCACCTCAAAAATCAATGACAAGAACTAGCAGGGAATTAAAAAAGTGGTACTAGCATGAACTATAGGAATACGAAAGGTTTTAAAGGTACCTGGAAGCTTCTGTACGTTATTAATAAATCCCTTCCCTTCGACCAGACATTTCCTTAAAGAAGGCCATGAAAGTTCAGACATTGACTGATTGAATCGTTCCCACGATTTTGGGTCTACCACACTTGGTGAATCAGTAAGATCAATCACGGAAGCATCAAAGACTGGCTGCCATAAGAACCTCCCTTGTGATGACAGTTGTGAGCTATCAAATTGACTGCCTGGTGCTTTTTAAGAAGATGCAACCATTTCTTGTAAAGATTGCTTAAAACAAAGAAGAAATGGTGCAGCTTGTGAAAATTTGACAAAACACAAGCCTGTAGGAGCTGGACAAAAGAAAACAGAAAAAGTAAGATTATGCTGGTTTAATTCATATAAACCAAAAGCAAGCTAATGTTTACTTCATTTTTAAACCTAAACTATTCTCAATCCAAGAGAAAAAGTAAAAACACAAGTTACCAGTCTTAGCAGATGTCTCAAGCCCAAATATAGAGCAGATAGAGAAGATCCACTCGAGCAAAGAAACTGCAGTCCATTAGCAAGCCCTCTTGTTTTCGAAACATGCTCCAGGATAAGCCTATCCACTTGCCTCAATTTCTACATCAACGAGAAACTCTTTAGGTTTAACACATGGCTGGAGGTCAATCCAGATGAAGAAAGATACCAAAATGCATTCTGATCGCTAGCAAAATCGACACTTACATCATTTGGATCCACATGCAGGAGAATCAAACTCTCAGTGGTTCCCATGTCAACTTCTTCCAAAGTTCTCTGTGCCCCATTTGGATGACAAAGTGAGCAGTTAACCTGAAACAGAGACCCTCCCCAGAAATGACAATCACATACCCATTAATAACATGTATGTAAACACAGTTCAGATAAAAGAATTCAACTTGAAATTCCAATATTTACAATGTAAGTAGGAAATGTCATTATAAATTTGCAAACCTCCTGAATGTTTTGACTAGAGCGGTACTCAGCCCTAGAGGTGCATGGGATGATATCCAGTCTCTAACAGAGAGTTCCAGTTCCATACTAATCTCAAACTCTACAATGGAGAAACGAGATAAAGCCCACAGAACAGCCTTGAAAAACGATATGTGAAAAACTAAAAGATCAGTTTCCACTAAAACATCCAACCATAACATGTGAATACAAATCCACCCAATAAATTCCCGAGCGGAAAGTTTGCTCTGAACACTAAACTCACTTCAACAACTACAATCCTTCTCTTCGACATCGTGAGAAAATGTAAGCTCGTCTTCTTCATCATTAAAATCAGCAGTGATGCTATTATCAACCTTTTGATGTTTGCAGAACCTCAACAATGAAGTTACCAAAGCACCACTATCCGAGACTATAATTGTGTGAATAAGATCCAAAGACAGTTGTCCCAGAGAATCATGAAGAGATGAATCCGCCAATGAGCAAAGTCAAAGAAGGACCCCTGGCAAAAAAGATACAACCTTAGATGATTCCTATACAATTCTTTCGTGTTTGATATGCATCTAGTTTAAACGCGTGTGCACTTCAATACAATAACTCTACAAAATAAAATAGCTGTACAGATATATTGTTTTCGCATGACGTACAAAATACATTTATTTGTCTTTCAAAATTACAGTGTAAACAACTTTTGCAAAGGCCTACTCATCTTTACTCGATGGAGGAGAAAATACAGGAATGCATGCTGCTTTTCATGCTCCCCATCTTGCAAAGCTTCAAATGACTGTATAGAAAGGTTAATGAACGTCGTAAATTACCCATACAACACACTGACACAGGGAATCGGAATAAGAGTCGGAATTTCAAGTTGAATTGCATGACAGGGGCACGAGATCTCAAGTTTTTTATCATTAAATCACTTTCAATTCTGGGCATTATCATATGACAATTTGCTGTATACCCATTCCCAAATCAATCTATGGTAACAACACCAGATCCACGCGTTGCCGTGTACCCATCTATAAAACAATGCAATTTAATACATGCGACCTATCGTTGTTTTATTATCTTTCAAAATGATGGTACAATTGCAACGGAAAAAAAAAATTAACACATGAATATGCATCATAAGATCAGAATGATTATGACATGCCTGCAAAAATGCCTGGAAAAGATCAAAAATGTCTTTCTGATTTTTCTCGTTTCGAGTGTGAAAACACTGACCCAGTAGAGTGTTTCGCATGATACTTGGGGACAATATGGTCCTCAACCAAAGCTTTCATCCTAGAATCATTGCCAAATTTAAAAACACGTAAATAGTGGGTAGAATGTAATTCTTACCTACAAGTGGAGGACAAAGGAAAACCCACCAAGCATTTCAAAGAGTAGCCTCAGGCAATTGACAGCATAAGTGAATCATCACTGACATGATTGAGTACAATACTGAGAAAAATGGGATGTCTCTCCAATATCCCCTCTTCAAATGCTGGAGGCTCTAGAAGCCCAAGCCAAGAAGTATAAAAACGTTGAGACTACTATTGGGGGGAAAGGGAAGACACATAAACCTGACAAAAAATCTCAAAGAATTGTGGGCTTGAAGCAAACTTTTTCTAATAAAGCTTTGATTCCAAACCAAACATTTATCCGCTCAAGCTGCACTCTTGTCGTTAAAGTCTCCAAGGACTTCTGTCTCCAAATAACCAATGCAATTTTTAAGAAAGGGCTGCAAGAGTTCCAAATCACCTGCTCTCCTAGAAGAAGTATAGTGTTAAAGAAAAGGCAAATAGTATGAAACTCTTTAAATATCTGACAGTTACAAGCATAATCATCAAGAAACTTGTCAGAATATGTTTTCAAGTGCAGATAAACTATTCGAAAAAAGCAAATTAGATACTTGCAGAAAAACAATCAGATTGAGCAAACAAAAATGTATCGAATGTCTAACAGGTTATGTTAACTGAGGTTCTCTTTTCCTCATTGGTGCACAAAATGAGGTCTCCCAGTTACTGCCCATTTCCAGTTTTCTACAGCTACTTGCACACACACAGCAATCAGGTCTATTTCAAATGTTTTTGTAGACTATATGGTAAAGCACTTGTTACAGTAACCACTTCCTCTTCTTATAAAATGTGCTTTCAGGTTAGCCTAATGCATCCAACAAGCGTTACTGACCATTTTGTTTACTACAGAACTTGAGATAATAACTAGTACTATGTCAACTACATCATTTCCATGAGCCCTTTAATGGCATTAACAATGTGTTTTCTTCATTAAAAAAATGCCAAACCTAGCCTCCAATTTTCTGCCACCTTCTATTTAATATGGCAGACTGGCAGAGTCATCTTGACTCAGTTGGGGAGATACAATATACAGTAGGTGCTAAGACTTGGCTCTTCCATAATAATAATAATAATGTAATAATCGATTGAAGATAAACAAATTTAAGTTGACATAAGTAGACTTGATTGGGTCTATAGTTGAAGTACAATGACATTTAACTATCAACATATTTTCCACAAATAGCAATTAGTTCATATTCAAAGGTTTCAGCAAATCGACCTAGCTAACAACCAATTCTGTTGTTGAGCTAATTTCATATAACATTGATTAAAGAAAACAAACATACAAACAAACAAACAAACAAACATAGAAGCTAGAAAGAATCAGAGAAGCTAAAAAGGGGAAGAGAAGAAGAAGAGAAATCAGCTTACATGGGTTGATCATCTTCGTCAGAAAAAGAGAGATCAGCTTCATCAACTTGTTCAATTTGTTCTTCCAGATCAATCTCTTTTATCTCTCCCATTCCTACATTATTCTCTCTTCTTCATCTTCCCTCATCTCTCTGGCCCTCTCCAAGTTGAAAATTTACCAACTCGCAGTAAAAAGGTTTTGATTTTTGAGCAACTTTTACTGAGTACTGACGAAAAACATGGGTACATTATGCTCTGATTGCCAATAGCCGGATAAAAGAAGGTTGCAGTAGGTGGAAAATCCATTATTGAATCACAGTTCTAAATTTGATTTAATGTCTCAGGAAAAAAAACAGTAGCCCTAGAAATCATTAGTTCCATTGTGAACATCATGATTTGCTTACTAAGTCTTCAACAACATAAGCACACTTTCAAAGACTTTATCGAACACTGGGATGACACCATTTCAGGCAATAAAACATAATATAATCTGGTCTCGTTGTAATGTCCTTAACTGGACTCTCCCATCTGACGCTGCTTTAATGCAGGCTGATCAGATATGTATTATTTGGTTCTTTACTAATGATGTCTTTATCGGAAACAAAAAACAAAAAAAAAAACAGGAATGCTATCAGTTATAAAAATCAAAAGCTTTCATTTTCTAGCTTGAATACAGACAGAGATTGTACATCACTATACACTGGAATTGGGAACACGATTTTGAGTATTTATTCTAATGGTTACAAGTCCGAAAATAATTTCTTGAGTTAGACATGGTTATTCCAGATCTGTTCAGGAGCTCTTAGCTGGATGAGTTATGAACTTGCTCTGCACAAGGCTCAGGAGAAAATCTGTGAAAATGTGCTCGTATTCTGGCACTTTTGCCAACCCTGAAAGAGTGCCAAAAGCTGTATAAGAACCAAAATTCATGGGTCTTGGAACGCATCAAGGAACACACAAACAGTTAAATCAGTAACTATCTATTCAGATAACTTTACACATAACTAACATTCATACAATAAAAAAGACCGATGACATGATTGTTATTAGCAATTGTGGCATTATATTATCTAAGTTAATCAAGCTATTCACAGGTCTGAACCCTGCCAGCAATACCAACTTGCTGATCTCGTTAACAACATGATTACCTTCTAAATTTCGTAGGCGTCCAACAGCCTAGTTGGTCAGGCTCTTCATGGTTGTAAAGAGGTCGTGGGTACATTGGGGTTCGGTAGGTTGAGTTACCAATCTCTTTGAAAACAGGCTTGTCAATCAGGAAAAGGAGAAAATGCTAACTTTTTATACTCGCGCTTTATAAGACATTAAAATTGGTCAAGTTTGGTCAAAGTATCCACAAGGTATGAGTTGTGGAATAAAAATCGAGTCATATTATTCATGCAGAAGATCATATATGGTCGTTTACAAGAATCAATGATAAAATAATGAGTTCATTGCTCATATAACTTTTACTTACCAGGAAAGTAGTTGATGTCTATGACATAATATTTGTCTCTAGTCCCATGCTCTCGAATTATGTCTATGTTGAATAAACGGAGTCCCTAAACATAAGAAGACCAATTTAAATTTACAATTATGATATAGCACAGTAATATATCAAGAACATATGTAGATAACAACAAAGGACAAATCAGTGGAGAACTGAAAGTCACCAGGCGGCGTCGAAGTTCCCTTGAAAGCTTCTCTAATAAAGGACGTGGAGGAAGCTCTGCAAGATCAATAAATACTTTTTTAAGAGAAACAGATTAGGTATAACATACTTTGACTTACGGCGAAACACCAATTAAACTAATAAGAATCAGGGGAATGCTCAACTATAGAACCTGAAGAACCTCACCAGCAACAGCAGGGTCCAGATCTGCATTGTCTGCAGAGGCTGCAGCACAAGAAACCCTTGGAAAAGGGAGGACACCAGTATTACTTAACATCTCACGCTTACTGACATCGGGCAGAGAGAAACGTCGCACAACTTTTATAGCATCACCAACAATATATACCTTAAAGAGAACACCTCCTAAAAGATGTACAAATTGGAACATATATTAACAGATGCATTGTAATTAACATTACAAAAGAGCGGCAACTATATAGAGAAATGATCCCAACAATATACCATGGTTGACAAACTCCTGTAAAACCAAAGGAGGATCAAGCTTCGACAATGAACATTTATCAAAAGCTAGAGACAATTCATGGGACTTCGCACTTCCATCAACAACCAGAGGCTTCGCAACTGAACACAGAACAGCCAGAAATATTAATAAATATCGCTGATTCTGAAACAAAAATAAAAGACAGATTTCCTATCTAAAGGAAGTAATAAAGTTTTATCCTAATACATTTTCAGAAGACCAACATATGGATATTCCAACAAATCTCAAGATACAGCGAGTCATTTGGCTTCCTTTTAAGCTGGATATCGGATGCTTGATTAAAAACAGAATATTTCAAGCGAGAATCAAGTTTGTATCTTGTTCGACTTTTTTCTTGGTTTACTATCAGCAGGAATTTACTTTCCAATATCATTAAACTCTCCCACAGTCACCCCTATGTAAATGTCCCACAGGAACCAGCTGCTTTTGAGACATTTTAGAGATTGTTAGAAAACCTATTCACAGCCTAGGCTTTTCACTAAGTAATAATTCCCATGTTAATCAAACAGATAATGTCTCCACGACTCCACTTGCACTTCATTATCTCTAATTGCTATGAAATTTTATATCCTTTTAAGCACAGTTCATAGCAGAGAATATACCATACTACAGAAATGTTTGAACTGGGCAATGGATACAAACCATGGTTCAAAATTCCGAATCCGGGCGAAATTTCAAATTTCAAAAAAAAACGGCATAATCCGACATTCCGACACTCGAAACAAAAAAGTCATTTGAATATATCAAGAACATTCTCGATTATTCCGGATTTTAAAATGCCTATTCTCTAAAATACCAGCATATTCCGCCGAAATTTCGCGAAATATGTCAGCATTTTTAACTATGATACAAACATACCAAGGGGTAGCGTGAGCCTAGCTTTAGCAACTGCATCAGGAATTGCTGATGGATCTTTCATAATAAATAGCTGCCTTGGAACACCAACTATGCCTGGACCCATGACCAAATAAAGTTTTAAGGAATCTCAAAATAAAAACAAATGCATAAACATATAACTTAAGATACAACATGTAACAATATTGGCACACAAGGATCACTGTTTCCAGAAAATAATTATTTGCAACAAGCTGCAATCTCTTCCAAAACTATTGAACAACTTACCATAGTTGTCCGACAAGTTTAGATCAGCTACATCCTGAAGCATAGATTGTCGATTATACACATGTTGTATGGCATCTGGAGGGTCGAGGACAGTAACTTCCGGATGTTTTTGTCTGTAATCCTTCAGGAAAGAATCATAAAAACTCAAAAAGAAAAAAAAAAGCTAGAAAACAACTTCTGTTGAATAGACATTCTGTTTCAAAAATAAAGAGATAAACTATGAAGATAGCTTGGTACTAAAAACTAAACGAACCATTAGCAGCAGATGACTGTTTAATGTTTAAAAAGAAGGAAAAAGAAATAAAACTCTAAAACTCTCCTTTCTTTAACATACATTCTCTCATGCACCAGATTTCGAAAAGTAATACCAACTGATGGATATACCTACGAAGAGCCAATATGTTTTACAAACTTATAATTTAACTTTATGAAAGTAATTTTCAATTTCCCTTGTCCCTGTTGGATGTATAATATTTCTTTTCTTCATTTGACATTGAAAGAATATAATAACATCCACGAAAAGGTATGAGAAAGAAAATGACAGAGGTTGTATTTTTAGAATGATAATCTATGGCTTCCTGCTCCTGCACATTACATTATTATATTTATATATATATATATATATATATATCATGATTGTAGACATGTTTTGCGGCAATAAAAAACAAAACACATGATAGAATGCTATGAAGGCACAAAAAAGGCCAAAGCGGAATCAAACATGAAATATCCACTCACGAAATTGTACACTACAATAAATAAATTAAAACAAATTCTTTTTCAATCCAAAATCATGATTACAAATTATGAAGTAAACAGTTAGAACAAGTTTAATGAGAAGGAAAAGTTTATACGAACAGACTAACCTCAAGAATTCGGCGCCATTCCTTTCCTGATAACTGAAAAAAAAAAAGAAGGGGTCAAAACATATTCTTCAAGGCTGTGTAAACATTTTGTAAGGGTTTCAGTACATGCATGTGTTAAAAAGTAAACAAAAAACACGTTTACACAGAAAAAAGGAGCACATACATTTATAGTCTAGGCATGAATCACCAAAGTGGAAAGGACTGAGATCTAAACTACTAAGGTAGTTCCTATCCAACAACAAGCATGCTTTAAAATATGTGAAGGATGCAAAAACAAACATTCAAGGAGAAAACCACCTTCAACTGACCTTATGTAAAACAATATCAAAGGGGCCTTGATCTGAAAGCGGCTTGTTTTGGTCAATTGCAACAAATGAGATCCCCTTATTCCTGCACCACTCCTAGAGCATTAGTACATTTCACACAGGGACCAGAAGGGGCAGGTGCCCCTCTGAACTTTTGAACATGTACTAGTACACTTGTAATTAGACGTCTAATTATAAAATTACAAGTGGCACAAGTTCAAATTAATTGCCACACTACTTATAAATGTGAGTTGATTAACTTGTGCTTGTGTTAATATAAAACAAAATATTGCAAGATTGCTCTTAAACAAATCAGAAAACCACTCTTGTAGATACAGTATCATGGTTGTTATGTTGGTTTTTTGGGTTTCATTTAAGCATGTGGTGCGACAAAAGTAATGGTTGTTGTAACTTCCTAGCTTGGCCTCCTGGATGACTACTGATTACACATATAAATAATGAAACATGGAACTACAAAGTAAGAATAAGGTATACAATTTTTTTGATTTTTTTTTTTTTATTTTTATTGGCAAGCGGGGTTGAGGGGACCCTATCCCTTTAAATTACGTGTGAAAACTTATATCAACAATCATTGATCAACGTGTTTTAAGCCCACAACCTCTCCACTTTGTGAGAGGGGTGCTACCATTGAGCCACACGCTCATTCGCAAGATATACAATTTTAGCAATAACTATATCATTAAAATCATATTTGAATTTATATTTTTAACACAACCTTTGAATATCAAAATATTATTAGTTAACTAACTATAAGTATCATTATTTAAGTGTTAAAATCCATTTTTGGAGCACAGGATCTACATATGCATTATGCACTGCATAGTTTAAATATTATAGCCTTTCTCGTGTTTTTTTTACTAAGTAGAAATTTGGAGGTAAGCTTATTTTTAGTGAGAACAGTAACTTGGTAATGCTGGAGGGGATCGACCCCAGACCTTTGGATCATCACCCAAAGATTTTACCAGCTGAGGGCAAATCTACAAAGTAAGTTCCATCTACAAAGTAAGTTCCAGTTCAGAAAAGAGGGTACACCTATATGGTAAGCACTAGGTAGTGTCGCAATATGGTTGTGACAGTTTTTTTGTTCTTAAACACTCTGGTCCTCGTACTAAATCAGTAAAACGTCTACCTATGTTTCTATACATGCATACTCAGAACTTTAAGAAACTCTGGTTACCGAACCATATAATACTGGTGTTCTAATTTGCCGACATATTATTAGTGAAATGGTCCACATAGACTAGTTTCTTAAAGTGAATATACTTTGTCTGCACACAAACCTGCATCTGAACTGAACCATTACTCATACAAGCCTAAATCATGGGATGTAAATGTGTAGAATACTAGAATGTTTCCCCCCTAAAAAAAATCATGAAATACATCACAAAATCTGCAAATAATACATTTGGGTGTGGAGGGATCTACAGTATTTTGTTTCTTATACTATTCAATTACCTCAATATTTAGCTTTCCGTTCTACACCGAGTACACATCTTACTTATGATCTATGAGATAAGGCAAGTCATTTACACTGGTGTAAATGATTGATTTACTTATTCATCGTTGGATATAAATAGTACAGGTAGTATTAATAGTAGAATATTCTAATTTTTGAGAAAGAAATGTAGATTCCAGATATCAACAGTTACATCAAATGTGACAAATAGATGACATGCTGATCTGCACAAGTGTCTTCATGTACACAAAAATTCCTCAATTGCCATAAATAAACAAACCATTGAAGAAGAACAAAAGCAACACAACAAACAAAATCTTGATAAGAACAAAACAAAATTTGAATCGAGAAATACAAATATCACTTTTTTCCAATAAATCAAAGTGAAAATGGAATCTTCAAAAGAATGTAATGAGATATGAAGATTACAGATCAGATAACAAATCAAAACAATGTTTTTACCTCGCTAAACCTTCAAGTTTTGGTTGTAAGAAGCTTTTAGTCTTCTTAGATGTTAAAGCATATCCAACAACAAGTTCTTTTTGTTGTGAAATGTCAGCACCAATTGAACATGAGAGTGAAGAATCCCTCTCATTCTTCATCTCTTCATCTTCATCATTTCTATATGAAATTTCTCCGTTCAACCTCATAACCTTAAAAAAAAAACTAATCTTCTAATCTCAAATCAATATCCAATCTAAAAACTTCTAAATGATGAATTTGAATATTAACAAGTTCTTCAAAAACAAGAATTATAACTGAATTATATTCAAATGAAAATCTTAACTACGCAATTCAAGAAGAACAGAAGAGAGAGAGAGAGAGAGAGAGAGAGAGAGAGAGAGAGAGATATTGATAGTTGTGAAGAGAAGAGAAGATAACGAAGCAGATACGATGAGGTTTTAATTTTATTTTTTTTCTGTGTGGAGAGTGAGCAAGAGTAACAGATAAATACGAATGAGAAGGTTCACTGAAACCATTTTTCTTTCCTAAATTACCCTTAATAAATGGTAGAATAACAAATATACCATCATTGGTTAATATCTACTACATGATCTTTCATTTTCTGTCGCACTCCTTGTCTTCCACTCATGCACACAATGACACAAACACAGTTAATCAACTGTATAGACAAATAACATTAGATACTAATCATTTGTTTAAGAAAATTAATTATGTGTTAGGTGAATTAATCATTTTTTTCTAAGGTTAAGATTAAGATATTAAGGATTTTTAATGTGTTAATGACCTATAAAAATGAGTGGTTCATAAAGTATAGAGTAAGACATTTTTTAAACGTGGGGTGTGGTGAAGACTTTTGTACGAATTGACTTGAAATCAGTCTTTTTGTGAAACATATAGGTCCTTGTGGGGCTCTAGCATGAAAAAATGTCTTTATTTTATTTCCACTATTAGTGTGAAATTAGATTCCAATATCAAGTGTGCTAAAAATATTGATTTTTATTACATGGTAGATGGTACATTCACGATGCAAAATTTAATGAAACTTATACTGTTCTCTCATGCATTGTATTCCATTGTTTTGGGAGAAAACTGAAAACATAACTACATAAGTACAAATAGGATCCTGTATATAGTTAAAAAATGAAGTAAGAACGATTTGTTTCACCTGGTTTTCTTTACAAATGTTTTTAGAAGAATTGGTGGAAGTGGATATACCTAAGATAAAGAAGGAATATATTGAAGGAATATCAATTACTGTATCCTAGAGTGAAGTTTAAGTATGCTTGGAAATAGTTTAGTGAGGCTAGAAGTTTAAGTATGCTTGGAAATAGTTTAGTGAGGCTAGTTATTGGATGAAAATGATTATGGAATGCACTAGGAATGAAGACCATGAACAATTAATTGGTGGGCCTTTGGAGAATATTCTGTGGACAACAATGAAGGATCTCTTTAGTGAGTCTTGACTTGTTCAAGCAACATCCAAAATCAAGGAGAAACTAGGCCACATGTAAGAAGATTGTACAAAATCTATCAGATTTGGTATTTGGCCATTTGGTCACAATCTTTTCAAGCCAAACTATATGCCTGGGGCCTGGGCCAGTATATCAACAGTTTGTAAATCCACACTAACTGGAATATAATTTTTGGGAGTAGCAAAAATTATATCAATCTTTAGCTGCAGTAAAAACTCAGGATTGTTAATGTAGCATAAGGATAATTTATAATTTTATATGACTTTTTTTTGGGAAATTAATTTATATGACTTGTTTTGGCTAAAGTTATCCAGACTAAAATTAGATAGGTTCTAAAAGTTTATTTAAACATAAGATATGATCAACAAATAGTTTATGACTTTAATATTTAAGTAGACAGATAGTCAGATATAATCTATTGCAAGATAATCTTCTAGAATCTAGATGATAAGACAATAAGTACATAGGATGATAAACACAATGCAACAAGTACATTTTCAAAATCTTGTGAACTTGTATGATTCTTATCTTCTAATTTAATTAATATTCATTACTTAGCAAAGATTAGTTTATTTGTTTTGTTTTTTTTTTAAATAAATGTATTAGTGATTACTTCTTTTTTAGTCAAGAATCAAACAAAAATTTGTACGGCAAATATTAATTTATTTTGAAAATTAAATTTTAAATAAATAAATTAATAAAAAAAATGAAGAAAGAAGCCCCCAAAGTAAGCCTACAAAAATGGTCCTTCAACCCTAAACACGCCCCTACCCCGCTCGGCCCATTTGTGATGAAGGCGCCCTCACAGATTAAGCATAAAGGACGGTTTCTTGTCAAACTTTATCCTTGTGTCCTAAATACTTAAACAAAAAATATTGTACTCTAATTCATTCATCCATCATATGATATACACATACAAACTATTTCATACATACAAACTATTTCATACAATGTATTATATACCGTTCTGACCTCTTAATGCTATAAGTTGTATACGAATTTATTAAATAGTAGTGGATATTAATTTGTAGAACATAATACCAAGAAATTTGGTTCATGAAAAGACGTACATCATTTCTTCTATAGGTAATTCAAAAACTTTTATTTGTTCTCTGCGATTTACCAATGAGCTTGGGAGATGACATGCGATATTTTGAGGTATATAAAGATAAATCAAGTGTTATTCACTCGTGTATTTCTCTTCTTGACCTTTCGAATGTAGACTCGCACTTCATCAGGTACTTCCTCGAAATTGAAAGCTAGGGAGGAGTTTCAGATATGGCATTTTAGTACTTTGTCTCCTTGTATAGCAACGGAAACAAGATCATTGCTTTTATACTCGCAACAATAAGATTGCTGTTACAACAGTCAACAGATAACATAATAATCAATTTAAAGTTTTGAACAATGAAAATGGTCTTTTCCAAGTTCCACTAGATCAGTTGACTTCAAAGGTCCTACCAATTTCTGTGTGTTTATGTTCAGTAAACTTCCACACTGGTAAAAATCTGCAACATTCTCTACAACCACATAACTTCTGTAAACAACAGTGTACGGATACGGAATAAAACAGAACACACACGACACACTGACATTATCTAATAATTCGGCTAAAAACTGAAAAAATCGTTAAAATAAAATAAACGAATACTTATTGAATTATTTCCCCGCCAACAAAACGATTTTTTCAAGTTTTTAACCCTACCACTACCACCAGTCTCCATTTTCAAATATTTAAAGCTGCAAATAGTAGTAGTTCCAACTAACTTAGGTTTCTTCTTCTTTCTCTCTCTTAAATGGAATATTCTTTCTTTCTTTCTTTCTTTCTTTCTTTCCAATAGGCAATAACTCTCTTTGTAAATAACGTAGAATAATAACAACAATGGCGGAGATTTCAATACAAAAGGCGCCAAATTCATCGGTTTTAACTCCCTTTTAACACTCAATTTCATCTCTTCTAAATCTCTATCTATAGCATTTCAAATCAAGAAAAGTTTAAACAAATCTATGGCGATTGTGAGTGATACTAGTAAGGTTTTTATCAATAATAAGATTAGTTGTAGTGTTTTGTCAAAGAAACAATTTTTTGGTGTTTCAGTTTGTGTTCCAAAGATTGTTCCTGATGTTAGGATTAGGTCTAGGGCTAAGGCTAGATTTGTTGAAGTTAAGTCAACGTTACAAATTAATTTGGATGAGAAGAATGTTTCGGTAAATGGGAATTTGGGATTTGATGTGGTAACAGAGAAAGAATTGAAAGAAAAGGGGTTTTTAGGATTGAGGAAGACGAAACTTATTTGTACTATTGGTCCAGCTTGTAGTTCTTTGGAAGATTTAGAGAGACTTGCTTTGGGTGGAATGAATGTTGCGAGGTTGAATATGTGTCATAATACTAGGGAGTGGCATAGTGATGTGATTAGAAATATTAAAAAGTTGAATGAGGAAAAGGGGTTTTGTATTTCTTTGATGATTGATACTGAAGGTAGTCAAATGTATATGGTTGATCATGGAGTTGGTTCATCTGTCAAGGCTGAGGTAAGTTTGAGTACACGAAATCTCGCTTTTGTTTCTGTTGATTATCAAATGCTTTTGAATTTGAAGAATAGATTGCTTCTGGTTTGATATTTTGAATGTTGATAGATAACTTCTGTTTTTACATTATCTTACGAATCGATATCTTATATGAATACAACAGGATGGCTCGATCTGGTTGTTTACCATTGAAAGGTTTGAGGGTTCTCGGCCATTCACAGTTCAAGCATATTACGAAGGCTTTTCTGAAGGTATGTGTTAGTGTAGTTTGAGGAGTATGTTTTATAGTGGTGGCCTCTACCTTTGTACATTATTTTTACTAGTTAAATTTGTTGCAGGTATTAAAGTGGGTGATGAACTGGTTATTGATGGTGGAATGGCAACCTTTGAGGTTATTGAAAAGGTTGGAAATGATTTGCGTTGTAAATGCACAGATCCTGGTCTGCTCTTACCTCGAGCCAAGATAAGCTTTTGGAGAAATGGGAAGCTCGTTGAGAAGATTTTTGAATTGCCTACTTTATCAACAAAGGTACATGTTCTATGCAGGTCATACCATTTTCTATTTTGAGCTTGATGGTGAATTGAATAACCTGCATGATATCCAATCATATTTCCATGGCATGGAAATCATTTGTAAGTGAGGAACACTAGCGTGTTGTTCCTCCAAAGCATGGGCATGGTGATGTGTCATTAACAAACAAAAGAGGTTACATAATGATGAATTCATCCAGTTTTATTAAGAGAGAAGAAAAGAGATAGGGCTCTTCTTGATTATGATTTATGAATGAAGGGATCTTCTTCCCTCTGCCACTTCCTTGTTCTTTTCTCGAACATGTTCTTTTATTAGCTATAATTTTCTTCAAATTAGTGAAGTACACTATTGAGGTAAATGGTCAAGAACGGTGGGTGTGAAAGAAAATGCATCCGTCCAGGAGTCTGAGTTTGAAGGGCGGGGAGGCCGGGAGGGTACATATAACCGACATCCAAAAAGTTTAGTGTGGTGAATCCTGATAGGCTCATAATATTTGTTTTTAAAATAGTAGCAGAGTAAGGGAACTGGAGTGGGGTTTGGCGGGGGGTGGGGGCAGACGTAGTTTATAGATCCAAAACTTTTAGCATGGCGAATGCTGATAAGATAATACATGTTCTTTAATGATAGCAAAGTAAGGGAACTGTTAGTGTGTGTGTGTGTTTATTGTGGGTGGGGTGCCTGGAGAAGGAATGACCTGCTAGAAGCCTACAAATACAATCTTGAGAGGAGATAAATTTTTATAATCGTTATCAACATGATTGAATGCGACATCAAAAACTAAGGAACTTGTTGGAAGTAAGGGCATTGAGCCTACAATACCCTTACTTCCAACAGAACCCTTCTCAATATTTCCAGCTCCGTCATCTTCAGTAAACCCGAATTATGTCCATGCACAAACCTCAATTCAAGACATTAAAATCAAATATACCAAATGCACAATGTAACAACTGACAAAACCCACATCCTCAACAGAGCATGCTTAAAAGGTGAAACCAAAGTTGTCAGAATTCCTTGTAAATATGTAATAGATGTCTAATCCCAACTCCTCTAGTACTTGTGTCTCTATAGTAATACTTTTTCTAAGGTCAATTTGGTTTCGATCAATGCACCATTAGAAGGTTTCTTGACATGGTGTTCGACATGACTCAGTTTTATCCTTTGATTTTTTTTATTTTTTTTTGTATTTATATAAGTTTGTTGTCATTGTTCATATGGGGAAAATGATCAAGAGAGGCAAATGGGTGATGAAGAAGGGATATATGTTCCCTATCCCCTTCTTTGTTCCATTCTCTCTTTATTTTTCTCCTGTTTATTTACTTTTTCTTACCTCTCAAATTGAAAGCCTGGTTTAGCGGCCAATAAATACCATGTCATGTATTTTTGTTTTTAGTGGCGCGTCATGCTCCCTAGGCTTTAGAGTAGCAGTTCACTAAGCGGTCCTCTTTATAATTAACTTCATTGTTCTTTTGTTGGATGGATTCAGTTGTTGTTATTTTTGCAATTAAAATCTTCATTAAGTTAATAAAAAATGAAAAATATGTTAATTGAGAAAAAAGATGCAGTCCAATTTCTTTGGATTCAATTGTCAAAAATATGGTGAAATTTCTAGTCGCTTTCTTTCTATATAGGAGATAGTTTTGTGAGTTTCATGCTAGTCAGTGTATTAAAACAAAGAAGAGGAAGCATGCTAATGGATAGATTTGAAAAACGTACTATTGAAAAAAAATCATCTATTCCCCATTACTAATATGTCCCTCTGTAAAAGTCATTTGGCAATTTGTTTTCGGGTACTGCGTTTGTCTTACATATTTATTTAATCTCTTTATAAAATGTACATTTTCAATCAAACAGTTGATTTTTCGCCGATTGCATAGTACAGAGCACGTACTACTTTATTAGCCCTGGGGTCTGGGTCGTCAAGCTGGAGCGAAAAATTGAAGTTATTTGCTTGACATATTTTTTCCAGTTTCATTGTTGACCTTAACTTGCATGGGCATTACAGGACTGGACAGACATCGACTTTGGCATTTCCGAAGGAGTTGATTTTATTGCTGTTTCATTTGTAAACGAGGCTAGTGATATCAAGCTTCTAAAGAACTACCTTTCCACAAAATCATCAGAGTAAGAGATTATATTTCTGGTTCATGTTTTCGTTATATTTGCTTGTGCAGAATCTGACAACTGAAGATATGAAAAATATTCTTTTGATTTGAAGAGTGAACACTAGCGCAACTGTGCATGTTTTGTCTCCCAAAGTCTATTGAAAATTATACTTTCTGTTAAAATGATTCTACATTTATACATATTACAATCTCTACATATTTAATGCATCTCTCTCTCTCTCTCTCTCTCTCTCTCTCTCTCTCTCTCTCTCTCTCTCTCTCACACACACACACACACACGGGTGTATATGCATGTCAACTTAATTATCTTTCCTCTTCGCTCACCATCTACATACTTCTGTTTATTGTTCTGTGATTTGTTTAGACAATTGAATTGATGACTGCAATATATAGGATTAATCAAGTCTGCTACTTATTTGTCATTGTATATGAGAAAAAAGAGGACTTTGATCATTTCTTATGTGTCACTCTTTCCGAAAATTATTTTCGAAAATCAAATGCAGTGTAGAAATGGATGAACATTTAGTGCTTGTTTCTACCATTTGAGCTTTGGAAAGTTCTTATATAATTTTTTTCTTCCAGATTTATAAAAGTGTTGGCTAAGGTTGAGAGCTTGGAATCTCTCAAAAACTTGGAAGATATTGTGGAGGCTTCTGATGGAATTATGGTGGCTCGTGGAGATTTAGGAGTGCAAATTCCACTGGAACAGATTCCAACAGTCCAGGAAGAGATTATTCACATATGCAGGCAATTAAACAAGCCAGTGATTGTAGCTTCTCAACTTCTTGAGTCAATGGTCGAATATCCTACCCCTACGCGTGCTGAGGTATTTCTAGATATGACACTATCAAGATACATTTATACATATTTCTTGTACAGATCCATTTTAGTTTTCTTATGGCAGTTAGGAAATTACGATGTGTGTTAGTTTTTGAAATGGCTTGCATTATGAAGATCATATCCTTGTCCTTTTGGCCTTTATAACATTCCAAGCATTTTTCATGGTGTATCATTTCTTTCCAATCATCTTAATCACACTAACTGTTTAATGGAAAATATTCCACTACCACTCAGAGCCGAATTCCTAACCATCATATTCCAATTGCTAGGGTCGCTGACATGACTCATATTCCCTGTCATCCTTACATGTTAAAATATAAGTTCTGTTTTCCATTCTATTTTGTCTCTGCAACCAGTCTAAACAATAAACATGTGTCATCGTAATAGCCTTTGCTCGCTTATATACATGTAGTCTGCAGTTTTTCTCTTGCGCTTTTCAAACTTCATATCTAAGCAATAAATCTTTCTTATTTCCCTTTTCTTCCTTCCATTTACGTATAAAATTGTCAAATTAGTAATGATATACCAATACCTATAAAATTGGCTTTGGATGTGTAACACAATTTATATTACTATGTTTACATGTCTCCAAAGCCAATTATATATGTCAGATACTCAGATGGAATCATCCACAGTGACAGAGATATCAGATAATCAATGACATACCAATACAGAAAGGAAGTATACATGCAACAATCACAAAACTGCTTGTTTCATTGACATTAAATGCTCAAGTAGCATCAATCTTGAATCTATTCTCAAGTTTTCCATTCTAGAAGTTGTAGGTTTAACATTACTTACCCTTGCTAAATTCCCTAAGCTGATTGATCCATTAGAGTTATTTATGCCCTTTCTACAACTTCTAGAATGGAGAAACCTTCCACGCTTCTCATCTGCTTGTTGAGCATACTATCTACCTGATTGGAATGTACTTTGGGGTCTAGAGGTTGCTAAGGATTCACCCCAGTTTATAAGGGACTCTTCTTATAGGTTAAAGGAGTTTCTTGGGACAGTTTTTGGAGTTCCACTGTTAAACTAAGAAATAAAACTACGAATTTTTTATATTTGCGTTGACCAGGATCACCTGAGACCAATACAGAATTGATCTAGACAAGGTCTTGATTGCTTAAACCTAGCAAGAGTTTTCTGCATCAAACAAATGCGCAGAGGACTCAACCTGAGCAAAGTTTGTCTGGACCTGGACCTACCCACTTAATCTCATCTCATGTGCTCCTGTTGTCCAAAGCACTCTTGGTTGTTGTTCGATCCAAATGCTGTGGAAAACTTCATATAATGACCAACTTTAATATTTTTACACGTGTGATACTGTCAGACGTGTGATACACGTCTAATCGCACTTAAACTTAGCTTTGAAGTTGGAGTTAATGTCAACTTGCTTTGGTGTAATGGTAGGTTGCAGATGTTTCTGAGGCAGTTCGACAGTATGCAGATGCCTTGATGTTATCTGGCGAGTCAGCTATTGGATTGTTTGGAGACAAGGCTCTTTCTGTACTGCGGATGGTTAGTAATCGTTTGGAACTATGGAGCCGTGAAGAAAACAAGCAAATTCTTCTTTCCCAGCGTCAGCTTGGAGTGTCTTTGCCTGAACGGATTGCTGAGCAGATCTGCAACTGTGCAGTGGAAATGGGTATGTCTCTTCTCTTTGCACTTTTTTTATTAGGTAGTGAACTAGTTCATTAGATGTTAATTCTATTTCATGAAAAATAACAGAATGGGTAGTAGTAAAATGAAACGTCCAGTATGTTATTTAGATTCATTAAAGTCCTATCCTCACGAACAATGTTATCAGACCCAACATGGCCTAGGTGCCTAAACTGAGATAGGTTAATAATTATATTATATCGCTTCTGCAATCAACTCAGTTTAAGTGGATATCCCAGGTGATTCTATAAAGCCTGGTAACCCATGTGGTGTTGTTTAACCTGGGGAGTTGTGATAGGTTTTTATTGTCACCCATTTAAGTGCCGCACTGTAACATTAAACAGAAGGGCACCGTTAATGTTTGTTTCTTGTTGTGAGAGGGTATAATATTACTTGCTGAGGAAACTTGACAACAAAAATTGATTAATAAGCATTTAACTTGTGTGAGTAATGTGGTTTTCGTCAACAGTGTTTATAAATAATGGAGAAAGATAACCTGTTTCTCTTGCAGTCTTGATGTCTTTCAACAAAATGCTGGGTGTTTTCTTATAACTGCATTGTATTTTCTACTTGCAGCTAACAATCTTGGCGTGGATGCCATCTTTGTATACACAAGACATGGTAACATGGCATCACTTCTGTCACGTAACCGTCCAAACCCTCCCATTTTCGCATTCACTGACAGAAGCTGCACTGTGAAGACCTTGAATTTGCAGTGGGGGATTGTCCCTCTTCTCGTGGAGTTGTCTGAAGACATGGAACATAACATCCGCAAAACCTTTGAGCTTGTTAAAACAAGTGGAATGGTAAAAAATGGAGATGTGGTTTTGGTTGTCTCAGATGTCATTCCATCCAGTTCAACACATTCTTATTTCCAATCGATCAAGGTGAAAACCATAGCTTAATGTCCTGATGCACTTCACTTACTGGTGCAGACGTGTAGTAACATGTAATCGAGTGTTACAAGTGCTAGTACCAGAGCATTGCCCAAGCTATGCTTGACTGCTTGTGATTATCAACCATTTTGAGTGTAGTGTGTAATATTAAACAAAGATTTTAGTATTGGATCCTTATTGTTGCAGTGAATGTAGAGCTACTCAATGTAACGATTGGTGGTTCCTTTTTATGTACTAGAAAGTAAACAGTAGAACAACGACGATTCTATTCTAATGACATTTGTGGTATTGGACTTTTCTGGTGTACATTGACTGATCTTGCCGAACTGACAACTTTTTATGTTTAGTATTTAGTAAACCATCAATCAATCACTTACAGCCTACAGGGGTTAAGAAAATTTATAAGCGACGATAATGTAATTAGTCCTTTTGAAGGGATTGCATTATGATTAAGAATCCAATTCAGTCTTTATTCTGCCAGTTTAGTGCTTGTTAAAGCAATGATGAACTGATGAGTAAATTCTTTGTTCTTTGTGGGTTGTGTTGTGCTGTGAAAGTGAAACATCCAAATTTTAAACATTTGGATCCACAATGTTACTGTATTTATCCGGCCCATGAAAAGGTTCGGATCCAGATGGTTAGAGTGGAACCCGTTTGACAGAACTCCTATATAAACCTCTTTAATCAAACACCAAGCAGAACTTAGAAGAAGAAGTTTTAATTTTTAAAGCGCCATTTTTCTCACTTTCGCTCCGAAACATCAATTCCAAACTCCAAAGGTTCGTTTCTTCTTTCTTCTTCTCGTAAACCCTAATTTTTATCAATTCAGATCATAGAAGATTTCAATTTCTGTAAGAAATCGACGATCTAAACTCAATCTAGCTTCTGTGATCTGAATTGAATCCATTTTGTTGTGTTTTTCAAAGTTTTCGCTCTGGATCTTGAATCTTGATGTTGACATTTAGGTATTATCTTGAATTGAATCCATTACTGTGTTGTTTGAAATCTGGACTTCATTTCAATCAATCTGAAATGAAATTATCATAATAAAATGTTCACCAAATCAACTCAGATCTGATCTCTCATCGAACAGATTATCATGAGTTCATTATGTATGAACTGGTTTTCTTAATACTGCTTTCTATTTGTGCAAAAAGAAGGATCTTAGTTGAATAACTACTTATCATAAGCATATTAGATTAGTTGTTAGTTGTTACTAATAGAAATGCAAATGTTCTAGAATTGTTAAGATTTTGGAATCATTCATGTATATTATTATGTATTTGAGTGAGCTGCTTAGCTTCTTGGCCGGTGCATATAACTTACTGCCTTGACAGGATCACAACTTTTGCAGATGATTTTGAAGAAAGTAGATAAAGACCTTACTGGGAAATGCCAAACAAATAATAGTTTGGTTAGGAATTCATTATCATCTTTAAAGACAAGACATGATGTTCAATTATCGAAATCGAAAGGTGTAAGAGTAAGACTAGGACCTTCAGGTGCAAAAAGGTTGGTGTTGTTTATGATATTGGTGTTTACCCTGCAAAGTTGTGTACTTACTTAATGGACTAATTGGATTGTTTGTCTTCAACTTAATAGTGCTATAAAAGTAAAGGAAACGGTCACATCACCAGATTTTGCACAAGAGCATCAAGTAGCTAAGCGCCAGAAGCTGGAATGTGGAAACTCTGGAGAGGTACTGTCTGGTTTTTTGTGTTGAATATTAGTACCATTGTGAATTTTTTGTTGTATTACTTAAGTTTTGTCTTTCTTAAAAATATATATTTCAATTTATGTTTTCTAGTAACAACAACAACTTGGACATAGGGGTCACTGATTTGTGTAATATTTTCCTATACTACTATGCTTTTTGTTTAGGAAGCTTCTGCGACTTTCATATCTACAGCAGATATAGTGAAAAAGTTTCAGTCAAGTACTAGAACTTTAGAGCTACCTAATAAAAACAGATGTGTTTTGCATGTAAAGATCAAATTCCCTCTCCATTCTTTGTTTCTTTTTTTACTATGCGTATATATTCAGTTCTTCACTTGTGCCTTCATTTCAATGTTATCTTCAACAAGTATGAATTTCTTGTTCTATTTAAGAAAGTACCACTTCTCCTATTCAGAGGAAGGCAAAACTCTCGTTCACCAGACCGAAGGGACCTCAGTTTGAATTCTCCCGCCGGGGTCATTCTGTTAGGATGAAGAGCTTTGTCGAGATTGAGGAAGATATGATGGCTAATATCCCTAAGTTCAAGGCCAGACCACTAAACAAAAAGGTAAGAGATTATGGTGATTCACTAATAACATAATAAGCTTATTTTTTACTTAATAAAACAGTCAGATCTACTATTACCATAGTTCACTTATGTTAAGTAACAGTGACAATCAGGACAACTTAATGAGCTAAACTCTTGTCTTGCAGATTCTTCAAAGCAAAGGGGACCTGGGACTATTTTCTAAACCAAAACGCCAAGTCACAAGACCTCGGGAATTTCATTTTGCCACAGATGAAAGGAACCCTCCAGAAAAATCAGTTATTGATCTTTTTGATAAGGTATAGGTAGTTAGCAACTGGAAGAAGTTTCAAGTTCATTAACTAGAATTTTATAGAGCATTATTTTTTAATTGTAAATCCTATTTTTATAGCTCTCTTTAAACTCTGAACCTCGCCACCTCCATCAAATCAAGAGAATTACAACGCCAAATCCATTCCATCTCAACACAGAGGTAAAGTGGGATGAACGATGATGCAGTCACCAATTCCATTCATTTCAGGATTGTGCAATTAATTTTATTGTTCATTACTGCTTTAGGAGAGGGGTGCAGAGAAAAAGCGGAAATTCTTGGTGGATGTTAGGAAGAGCCGGCTAGAAGAAGAGCGAGCTAGTATTCCTAGAGCCACTCCATATCCGTATACTACTGATTACCCAGTGGTAAGCTAGGAGTACCACTTTGGCATTACTTTGTATTTTCTCACATTAATATTTACTTGAGAAAAACTTCTCTAAATTTGTTCTTTTGCAGATACCACCAAAACCGGAACCAAAGCAATGCACCAAGCCAGAGCCTTTCCAATTGGAGAGTTTAGTGAGACATGAAGAGGAGTTACAGAAGAAAATAAACGAGAGGAAAAAACTGGATGAAGAAGCGGCTCAAATGAGAATTTTTCAAGCACAGACAATATTGAAAGAGTAAGCTTTGAAATGATACATATAATCCATATATACGTAGAAAAGATCGTACGAGTTACTTGTTTTGAAGAATTAAATATGTAGTATGTTATTTTATTGTGGTTTGCAGTGACCCACTTCCAGTTTCTGAAAAGAAACGAAAGCCCCTTACACAGGTAAAGGAGTTTGCATTATATGCTGATAATCGAGCCATTGAAAGAGCAGAATTCGATGAGAAGGTAGCTACCCCTTTTTTCTTTTTTCTTTTTTTTTTTTAAATTGAAAATACATGCTAGTAGTTTTTTGTGTGATAAATATATTCTAAGTGTAATTGTACGGATTGTTAATAGTGTTGCATACATAATCTGGCAACCCTGTTTGCGACAGTAGATTCATTGGAAGCTTAGACAAGTTCATCAAGTATGCTGTATGCACCCAATATTTATTTGTTTTTTAGGGGGGTAGACATGTTGATATATGGTTGAGAATTGAATACTTGTGTATGAATGCAGTAACCATATAAGATGTGTTGCACATAAACTTTTCCTCCTGACTGTTATTATACTTAGGTTTGTCCGCACTTACATTTGTACATGGGTGTGTATTTTTCTAGGCACATCGATGATTGGAGGAGTTGAAAATGTGATTTACTTGTCTATGAGTGCAGTAGATACATGGATAGTATTTCCTACTGGTTCTGAACTTCAATAGCATGATCCGTTCAAATTGGTTTGTGCAGGTGAAGGAGAAAGATATGATGCATAAGAGGTATAAGGAGGAACTTGAGTTTGCCATAATGGTAGGTTCACACCAAAGTAATAGCCACAGTTTTCCTGTATTAGTTGAATATTTGAATCTGATGCTAATTTTCTCTTAACCATTACAGATGGAAGAAGAGAAGGCGCTAAAACAATTGAGGAAGACATTGGTCTCACAAGCAAGACCAATACCAAACTTTGATAAACCCTTTCGTCCCCGGAAGTAAACGTTGCATTGAACTTCATCTTATTTATAAAAACACATAGTTCCTTGAAGATGATAAATTAGATTGATTAGTGGTTGTCACATGCAGGTCTCCAAAGGAACCCACAAAGGCTAAGTCACCAAAACTGCGGGTGGCGCAGAGAAAACAAAAGTGGACAAGGACTGCTGCTTCTGAATTGAGATGACGTGTGATTAAAGTTGCCAGGTGTTAAGATTGTAAGTATATACTAGTGTACCTTGTGTCATGTAAGAGTCTGAATATTACTTTTATCAATAGCTATTTTCATCACTAAAATTGATTAGCGTCCGGTTATTTTACTCATAGGCTCACTGTTTATAACTTACTTAATATTAGGTATTAATGTAAAACAGTCACTATTACAAATTAACTAATGAGAACCAAACCCAAACAAGGACGTTTTGTTGATTCTCTCTAGCTAGTCTGTTTCATATAAACATGGATACTGCATTGCTATACAACAAACTACCCTTTCTGTTATTATGGAGTTTACAAATCATACATTTTCAGGGGAATGAGTATTTCCATAAAATGGTAATAGAACATTGACATGAAAATCATGACGTGGGGGGATTGAAAGCATGCAACAGAGAGGACCATTTTGTATGGGAGATAATAATCAGAGCCTGAGAAGCAGGTCTCTTACATTAAATCTAACTCTATGATGTCCAAACTTTAGACCTTGATATTACCATGGAAAATTCAGATAGCCCCAATCTTAAGTCCTAGTATTCTATCAATACGATGTTAAAAGCATTATACCAGAAAGGGCTATTCTAAAATATAGTTCTTTGGAAGTTTAATGGCATTATACCTGGGAAAGTTTGAAGTTATCATTTGAAACATTATATGTGATGCGATGAACACACATATTATGTGATCCATTAGATTGATATTGTAAAACTGTGCCCATCTGAATTTGATTGTTTATGTTCTATATATTGTACGTGTTTGCATTGTTTGTCTAAACTCATATCTAAACATTCAAGTGTCGCTTGCCTTTGCCGTTAAGACACTAACTACTACTCCCTATGAGGTCTTTCAAACATACACAAAGTTAAATAATTGCTACATTCTAAACCAAAGTGAGCTCTTTTGTCCTTGTGGAAATACTCGTACATTTGAGGCGCAGGATGACACATCAATTCCTGAAAGTTTTGTTTATGCAGAAATATGGTTTGCTTCTGCCTTGGTCTCTAATATATTTCTAAATGAACCTAGTTTTTCTGTTTGCTTCAATTTTGCTATCTTGAAAACCCTGCTAATGATAAAGAGAATGGTGTTTTTTGTTTAGGTCAATGCCGACGCCGCAAATGTATTTTGTTAATAATGAAGATGGTGATAATCTACGTCTGAAGTCTCTAGTGTAGTGAGGCTGAAGATCTCGGGAACATTGGTTGAAGGTTTGGACTTGGGACAGATAGATGAAATGTACAAATCCTGTTTGTTTTGATGCCATTGCTAATGATGTAACTTGGACGGGGTTTTCCTTTTCGGATACTGTATAGATTACCAACGAAAGATACTAAATCAATACTGTTGTACGGTGTAAAGATACAGATAGTCTTAAAAGAGTTGAAACGTTGGTTTCACTTCTATTTAACTACTACTATGTAGTATGTATTTGCATGCAAATATACCAGACCTCAGTTGGGGAGGAACTTAAACAAATGATGTGTTTAGTTATTGCCCAAACCCATAAGACAGAAAATAACAACTTTTCACTCTGCAGTCTTCCCATCCCCTCACTTTCTGTTCTCTGAAGATCTATATTTAGTTGGAAACAAAGCTATTATCTCTCCAACATTTCAAACAAACTTAGACAACACAAAACGCTAAAACCTCAACCAAATCTTGTTTTGGTATATAATTATATAAATCTCCTTTCACTCAGCTCCATTTCTAAAAACAAACACAGTTCTTCTATCATGGTCTTCTCGCCCAACCGCATCCTCTACATCATTGTTCTCTCTATTTTCCTATTTTCCCTTGCAACTCCATCTCTTGCCAAGAGACCTAGAAGAAGAACAAGCTTGAACACAATAGATCGATGTTGGCAAAGAAATCGAAATTGGTCCAAAAACAGGCAACAACTTGCGACCTGCTCAGTAGGGTTTGCAGGAAAGATGACCAACAATATAGGGAAAGGCTTAATACACTACACGGTCACAGATCCAAGTGACGACCCAATGAACCCCAGGTTTGGGACATTGAGATTTGGAGCAACTAAACTTGGCGGGAAGGTATGGATCACATTCCAAAGGGACATGCATATCAAGCTTGAGCGGAAACTTTTTGTAAGCAGTTTCACCACCATTGATGGTCGAGGTGCTAAAGTTCACATAGCTGATGGAGCGGGCTTCTTTCTTAATCAGGTGACATCTCAATTCCATGCACATTTAATGATGTACACCACTCCTTATTAAAGTTATGTACGTTCTGCCCATTCACGTAATGGCCTTGCATGACCAGGTGCACGATGTGATCATCCATGGTCTTCATTTCCACCACTTGCGTTCACGTGCTCCAGGTTTAGTAATTGCTCCAGGTTCAACAGTTGCACAACTACCAAAGACAGACGGCGATGCAATTCGCCTGGTGGGAGCTTCAAAGGTATGGATTGATCACAACACCCTCAATAGATGCCAAGATGGTCTTGTCGATGTCACAGTTGGATCTACCGACATCACAATCTCAAACAACCGTTTCAATGACCATGACAAGGTCATGCTACTAGGCCACGATGATGGGTTTGTTCAGGATAGGAACATGAGGGTGACAATTGTCTTTAATCGATTTGGTCGTAAATGTGATCAAAGAATGCCAAGGTGATTATATATATTCTTCAACTTACTGTATATTTCCGTAAACCTAAAAACTAAACCTGTCCATTGGCTGATATTGGCAATAACATCTGCAGGATTCGACATGGTTATGCACATATAGCGAATAATTACTACCAAGGGTGGGGGGATTATGCTATTGGTGGAACCATGAACCCAACGGTTAGAAGTGAAGCCAATATCTTCAAAGCACCTAAAAGAAACAAAGAGGTACTGAGTACTGACTAAATCTTAAAACTTCATTTTAACCGGTTTGATCTGTGGGAACACTAATGTATGAAAGTATGGAACCTTTCGGTTTTGAGCGTACTGTATGCATTTTGATCTGTGTTGTCTAAAACAAATTTAAACAGGTGACGTGGAAAGCGGGGAATTCAAGGTCATGGAATTGGAGGTCTGTGAATGACATATTCCTTAATGGAGCACATTTTAGTCAATCAGGCAAGGATTCAGCGCAGCCACATTACAACCGTGGACAAAGGTTTCAAGTAGCAAGAGCAAGAGATGTGAAGTCAGTGACAAAATCAGCAGGTGCTCTTCGTTGCTCAACTAGATCAAGATGTTGATTCAAGTACAAGAAGAATAAACAGGCCACAACCATGGTTCAATGTGTAGAGCTAGCTAGAATATTACTGTAGCTGTGTTGTAACTTGTAACGACATTTTGTACGCTTTTTTCGATCCATACAGATAGAAAGATGTTTATACAGTATCTCAATATGCCGAGTACACTGTGGATATGGACAATAGCGCATTCAATATGTAAATATCATGGGAAATGTTTTCAATTGCTTTATGCACTGAAGTGACTGAACCATGGTGTGAATTGGTACATTATATTAACTGGTGCAAATTGAAATAGCCATGAAATAAAGTCAGAGAATTCTACGAAGCAATTGTGGGCACTTGTTCAATTGCCCACATCAACTAAGCATATTTCTCCTTGAAATAGCCATGAAAAAAAAAGAGAGAACATCAACTCTCTGTGAGATAAGACTGTGCTTTTGTGAGCACTTTCCACAAAGTGTTTGATGAATTTACATGCATTTTTGCACTGTAAGCACTTTTTGGGGAGTTGAAATTTGGTCAAAGGAAATGCCCAACAAAAATATATGGACTGGGCTTATGTAAGCCCGTGCGCCCAATCCATACAACCTGCAAAACATTCCATACTCATTACTCAGTTTTCTTCTATAAGTGCTAACTCGAATCTTTGCTTCATTCAAAACGGTTTCCGGTTTCCCTTTTTCTCACAAAACCCTAAACAGAGTCTCGTAGTAGCAGAAGACTAATCATTTGTGCAAGAACGAACATCTCTTGGTGTTTTCTGCAGGTTTGATATCAAATAGCATCACATTATTTAGTCTCTCGTTTCCGACTTTCCGGGTAACACGTAATGCACACAACTTGTTTGATGAAATTCTAAAGTGATCGAGCAACTCAAACTTTACTTCGTCTCTGTTAATCTCTTTTCAGGCATTTTGAAAGATCTTTTAAGAGAAGTAATTAAGAAGTAATGAATATTTCTAGGAGTAGTGTTGATAGAATTAGTGGTTTGCCTGATGCTATCCTTCATCAAATTCTCTCATTGCTTCCAACAAAACAAGTGGTTCAAACTTGTATTTTTTCGAAAAGATGGATTTCATTATGGCGTTTTGTTACATCACTAGACTTCGACCAAGAAATGTTTCTTGTACCGGATCGGTGGCATTCTAAGAAAGAGGGGCCTATTGATTTTGTCAAGTTCATTGATTCTGTAATGTTTTTACGTGATCAGTCTTCCAATATACAGAGTTTTTGTCTTTCGTTTGATGAAGAACAAAGAAATGAAGATATGTCTATGATTAATACATGGTTAGCGGTTGCAGTAAGTCGTAATATTGAAGTTCTTGATATTCAATTGTATGACTCACTGAAGTTTATCCCACACTTATTTACTTGTTCGTCATTGAGAGTGCTCAAAATAAAATCGTATGAACCGAAGCTTAATCTGCCCAGTGCAATTTGCCTGCCTAGTCTTAAAACGCTGGATCTTACACACATTTCCATTGAAGCCGAAGCATTAACTAAGTTGATTTTGTCTTGTCCTATTCTTGGTACTTTGATTATAGATTACTGTGAAATTTCATCGCCAAACAATCTCTTCATCATATCTAGTCCTCAACTTGAGACTTTGATTATTAAAGGCTACGTTCCTTGCATTGAAATCTCTGCACCCGGTCTTGTTAACTTTAAAATCAAAGTCGGAGATAACAAAATGTCAACATGCCTTATTAAGTCCATCAGTAACTTTGGCTCTCTAGTTGATGCAAACATCAGCATAGGAGTGAATTCTTCAAGACCAACAAAACAGTTTCTCAGAGCTCTTAGCAATGCAAAATCTTTAACATTCCATTGGTTGTTCATTGTGGTACAGTTCTCAATCTCTGCCCTTTTCTCTAAGAAAATGTTTTTATTTTAATATTTGTTGTCATTATTATTGGCTATTTATTGTGTTAACATTGCAGAACTTTGGAAACGAAGTTTTTGAAAGAGATACTCTACAATGGATTGAAAGTGCAGATGCTATGCTAGAATGGATTCAACTTCCTTTTAAGAATTTGAAATTTTTGAAGCTCGAGACCTGGTTCACAGATGGCGAAGTTCCGGTAATTAACAGATTATTGAAGTTTTCTCCTATACTTGAAACACTTGTCATAAAAAATGATGGGGTAGAAGAGCTCTGGAAGGAAAAGTCGTTGGTGGAAAATGTTTCGTTCGGGTACAAACTGTCTCAGCTCAAGTCAGTCACATTCCTAAAGTTTCAAGGAGCTGAAAACGAAGTGAAGTTTGTGAAATATTTTATGAACAATGCAGTGAAGTTGGAAAAGTTGATTATCAAGTCTCCAAAGAGAGGTTTGGCAAAGAAGAAAGTGCTTACGGAGATCAGAAATATCGGCAAATTACTACTTACACATCCACGACTTGGTAATCTCAGTTACGATGCAACTAGCGATGATTGTACCTTGGTTACCTGTTCTTTTGTCTAATTAGAGGATCTCCATTATATGTGGTTTGTTTTTCAACAAGAAAATGCCGATCATCTTCCTTTCAGTGAGTATACGTTTTTTTGTTACGAAAAATTTCTTTCTGTTGGGGGATTATAGTTTGTCAAATTTATGAATCCTTTTCAAACCTCTTTACGAGGAGCTCAGCCATTTGGATAAGCACGTTTATGTACTTGCACCAATTGTGTGATTTCTTCTGTTGAATTATCTTCAGTTCTGAATTATGTACTTGCACGTTTATGTACTCTTACGTTTATATTCCATGATATAAACCTACCTTCATAATGCTACAATTTTAAAGTAGGCCTATGTACTGTGGCATGTGAACTCTGTTTATAGCACCGCTACGTAGAGTGTGCATCAGATGCCATAAAAGGTTGATACAGGAGGCAAGAAATTGGTGTTTCTCTCTGAAAGATTAGGTTTGTTTGTGTTCTGTGTATTGAAAGGGACATGATTGTTTTGTTTGAATCTTTTATGCAACTTTAGCAATTTGTTATGATTTGACTGAACTCTTGATTCCATTTTTGGTTTTGCATGGTCTGGGTCTGAGTCTTAGTGAGCAACTAGAGTTTTTCCACAACCCTGAAAACAGTCCCAAATCTGAAGCTCACTAGCTACTCCTGAAATTCCCCCAACCTTACTGAACTTTATGATCTGAAACTTCTGTATCATTACTTTATGACATTACCAGGCTACCGCTATTGTTATTTACAACTGAAGAAACATACCAGTATATATATACTTCTATCTACTCATGATCTCCCAGATACAAAATTGTGAACACTCATCTCCATTACATCTGGTGTAATGAGCAAGGTGTATCAGTTATTGTTGCATTCTTATCAATTAAGACTACTATAACAAAAATGCAGAGCTCGAATGTAAACAACTTTATAATTTTCATTCTAGATGATACCACAAATCTTCAATCCTGGAAGAAGCACATAATAAAACTTTGACTCTTTAGCTATTATTAATAACACTATCAAACATAGGTGAAAAAATCGAAAATGCCGGGCGGATATTCACGAAATATTCCAGTTTTTTGGAATTCGGAGCGGTACGGCATACGAATAATAAACGAAATATAAACCTCCCCATGCCGCTCGGATTTTTACTAATATTCGCGAAATATTCGGCAAAATATAAAATTTACGAAATTTTCGATTCTGAAATTAACACATTTATTTTTAATTCCCACCAAACTAGAACTTTCGATGAGGTTATCAAAAAAGGGTCCAAAGATTAGCAATATGAATATTTCTCGTTAATGAAACCTTGGATTTGTTAAAACTAAACAAATAAATTGGCACTGGTTGTCTAAACTAAGAGCATCTCTAATGGGTCTCCCATATTTAGCCTACACATGGGACGATTTAGCCTCCACGTCGGTGCCACCTCCTTTTCTATCACTTTTTTTAGCAGGTCTTCCATACCTATATAGGGGTATCCCTAACGCGTTTCCTTTTTTTTTTTCCAAATTTTTATCTTCCACGCTGGTTGAACCAGCGTGGAAATGTTTTTCTGTTCCACGCTGGTCCAACCAGCGTGGAAGACTTGGGCTCGTGTGGTTGGGCTTGGGGGCAGTAGCTGGGCTGGGCTTGGGGGCAGTGGACAGTAGCTGGGCTGGGCTTATCTGAAGTGGGCTGATCTGTAAGATGTTCCACGCTGGTTCAACCAGCGTGGAACTTTAATGAAATTTCGACCTTAAACGAACAGCAAACAGCAACCTTCTTCTCCATCTTTCCGCCGCCGCCATTCTTCTTCCTCTTCCGCCATTTTCAACTTCTTCCATCTCGATTTTGCTACTTCTACTTCTTCCTATTGCCAAATTACCCAATATCTTTTGTTATTTTCTATATTTAGCCCTCTTTTTATTAGTTTTAACTCAAAAATTTAAATTTTTGGTAAATCACAAATTATGGCTCCAAAAAGAATATTGTGCGGTAAAATCGTTCAAAAGGTGTATCAAGGAACTAGTAGTACTATGGAAGATCAATCTTTAGATAATATGGAAGTCGAAGTTGTCGACATTGATTTTCCACATTTTCGCGAAGTTCGAGATTATACACCGAGAGAGCTCGCTCCATGTACTGGATCGCATCTTAGTGATAACCAGTATTCCGTCGATGTAAGTATTTGATTTAATTTTTAATATATTTAATTTTTAATTAATATTTCATTATTTTTTAATTAATTTTATTAGTTTTTTAATTAATTTTTTATTAGTTTTTAAATTAAATTTTTTTTAGTTTTTAATTGGTAAATTGTTCGTTTAATGTAGAGGATGAAAATTTTGACATATAGAGGCAAAATGAATAACGTAATGACTTGGTGGTCATATATGGTGGAGAGAAGAAATGATTTTGCTCATGTACGAGACCGAATACAAGCGACGCCATTTGGGCCTCTCGTTTCTTTGACACCATTTCGAACTGATCGTCAACTTATATTCGCGTTGCTCGATCGATGGTGGCCGACGACACATACATTTCATTTGCCTCTCGGTGAGCTTGCTTTTACTCCTCATGATTTTACTATGCTTACGGGTTTGCGTGTCGGGGTGGGAGAGATTGTGCCATATATTTCATTTTATGATAATAATGAGTGTGAGGCTACTATATTATTCCCAACTCTAAGTGAATATGAGGAGGCTTGGAAGGATGATGACAAACAAACAGGTTTACAGTATGGTTTTTTTGAGAATATATACATGCTGCGTACTGTTGCTGATGATAATTGGGTGTTAGAGCCCAATTCAGTTGAAGAGGATGAGTATGTTTTAGCTTTTCTGTTATACTTTGTGTCCGGGGTTTTGTTTTCTATTGGACACAATTGTGTGAAGTTGGGTTGGTGTGGAGCGTTGCTTGATACAAGCAAGATTGGAGACTACGATTGGGGCGGTGCAGTGATGGCACACATGTATTATCAGATGGATTATTTTTCTATGAGTGGCAAGAAATTACACAACATCGGTGGGTTCATTTGGATTCTACAGGTTAGTTATGGTTTTTATATTATTTTTAATTTTTAATTAATCTAAAGCATAAAAGCATGAATGAATTTTTTATTTTTGTATATAATTTTTTTAATTACGAAATTTTTATTATGTAGTTTTGGTGGTATGAGTATCTGGGCACGTGTAATCCGATTTTGTTAGACTGTAGACCACAAGTGTTCCCTCGTATTATTATTTGGGCCCTTGAAAACCGAGCTGAAATGATGGGACTTGTAACGAATAACTTTAAACAAGCAAGGGCCTCGATCGAACAGAAAACTTGGGATAGTATTAGGTGGATGCCTTGGGCTGGGTTACCATCGAACAATAATCCACATATTGACGAGGCTAGAATCATATCTCAGACGAGAGTGGTTTTAGTTTCTCCAGAGATTAGTGTGTGGTTTTTAGGGGATAGATGTTTACGACAGACGACTGGGCTGATAGCTATTCCTCATCCTCCACCACCTGATATGGCTCCAGTGAGTCTTCCTTTGGAGCAGATCCGTGCTCGTAGATCATCCTTTAACTAGCCAATTAGTTCAGCTTTTTGTACGTTTGTTACGGCTATGGAGTACCAGTTATATTGGAACACTGTTTCTCGGGGCTCATTAGCTATTTCCCCCGTCTCTCGTGAGGGTAACGTAGATTATGTGTCATGGCGAGGCATACGACCAGAGTATCAGATTTCTTTCCCAGCAGCCCCTACTACTACTCAGCAAGATTACCCTTTGAGACAAATACAGTATGCAGAACAGGCTGGTGAACATAGCCTTAGGTTGATGGGATCACAAGGTATGACATGGACTGTACCGGTTCCCTTTCTCGACCGTGACTTAGTTACACAGCATGTACCTGATTTTGATACCTTAGACGAGGTATGTTTATTTTTTTTATTTACAATTGTATTTATAATTTTATATTTGTTAGTTAAATATTGTATATTTATAACTAAGGGAACTCTTGTGAATATAGGCTGCTCTCTGGTCACGCTTAGCAGATGCTGTAATGCTTGGTCAAGGGATGCGGCATGCAGCATTTGATTCTTCTGCGAGATATTATGGTTGGATGCAAGAGCAAATGACTACTCTAACAAGGGCTGAAGAAGAAATCGAAGCAAGTGTTTCTAGGGTTGCTGAGCTGACAAGCACATTAGAGGCCTTGGTAAGTAATTATTAATTACTATTACAGTTAAACCCTAAAATTTATTAATTTTAGTTATTAAATTTTAATTGTATTTATATTTGATTATAGGAGTTGCAAGGGCACACTAGACGCGGTGGACGGGGACGAGGTGGACGGGGCCAAAGTGGGGAGAGTAGTCAGGGGAGTGCACCTTGAGTGTTTTGAGTGCTTGATATTAGAGTAGGTTTGAGTGTTTGTTAACTGTATACTATTGCTTGATATTAGGGTTGTCTCTGTTGAACCACCATAGAAGATAAATTTATGGTTATTTCGTAATGATTTATTTATTATTCGTTTAAAATAGTAATAAAAATATATTAATCAAAATAGTAATACATTAATCAAATTAAATTTAAAATTCAATACATAATTAAATAAAACATTTTAACCTTCGATATATTTTAATTTTCATACTCTTCACCACAAGTTGAACAAACATTTTACCCAATACATAATCAAAATCAAACGAATCATGATTACAATTTTCGGGAAGCACATGAATTTCATCTTCATACTCGTCAATAAGTCGATTAAATTCATCATCGATACGCTTTTGTTCTTCGGGTGTTAATGGTTTTTCTTCTTCGATGATTTCTTTCTCCATTTCTTCACGTTTTTCATCTTTCGAATCTTCAATGCGCGCCGAAAAGTGTTTGACAGAACCATCTCCCATAATTATATAAAAAAAGTATCAAACTCAAATGAAAAAAATGAAGAATGAAGAAGTAGAAATGAAGAATGAAGAAGTAGAAACGCAGAACATGTATATATAGGTTGATTTATAGCCGTTTGGAAAATATAGCCGTTCGGAAAATATGGCCGTTAGAAATTTAGGGTTCCACGCCGGTTTGACCTGCGTGGAATAAAAAAAAAAAAAAAAATGTTCAACCAGCGTGGAATTAAAATAATAATAAAAAAAAAGTTCCACGCTGGTTCAACCAGCGTGGAACATTTTATTTTAGCAATTCCTATAATCCTATCTTTGGTTCAATTTTGGACGAAGTTTTAGCAGACCGGCCCACCACATCCTACGTGGATAGCCGGCTGCTAAAATTATAGATGACGAGTTAGGGAATGGTTTTTTTCGGAATTCCTATAATTAAGATTATAGGAGACCCATTAGAGATGCTCTAAACAAACTAAACCCAACCAGATTCCAGTGGTTCTTGGTTTCCTAATATAGGGAGTTGGTTGGCCTCAATGACAAGTGGGTCGGACGTGCACTCAGCCGATACATTAATGCCGGTTCAACAATACTCGGGATTTCCTATCTTTGAATCATTTGCTCCGTATTGTATGGATCAAGATGCATATGATATGCATATTGACCAATTTAGGTCGTACGAGCAAACAATGTCATGGGAATATTACTGTACTGAGTTCGTCCCCACACGTATGCGACTCGAAAGCTCATCGGTTTGACTTGTGGCATCTATCATTCTGGAGTTAGCATGTCTTTTATTTTGATTATTAAGATAAAACTATGGGTTAAGTTGTTATGAGGTTGTTTGTGTTTAGTTCTTATATTAGAAACAAATAAAAGTTCTGTGAATATCTGCCTGATATTTACGATTTTTTCACCTATGAAATGCAACTATCTTGTGTAATAGTTCCGTCATAGCTTCTTTGTATGATTTGTCGCGTGTTTAATTTGCAATGTATGTTTTTCTTTTAATTATAAGTTTATACATTGAAACCAAAAGAAAACATGATAATAGTAGAAAACCTCCTAATTTTTCGAATTTTTCACGAATATTCGCAAAATAGTTCGTGAGAACCATTTTTGCCAAACCTCCCATATCCGACATTGGGGTCCGGATATTCGCGAAATATTCCGATTTTTCCAAGGTCGGATATTCGGATATATTCGAAATTTTCACCTATGCTATCAAGTATCAATCATGGATTCTTTTGTTTTTCTCTTGAATATTTGAAATACATATTCTTTGCTTCTTCCAGGTCTTTGCGCAGTTTTGCTTGTCAAATGTACATATGCATCTTTGGTTTTTTTTTTTTCCAAAAGCCCAAAAAATTCTCTTACTTCACCAAAATGCCCAAACGATTATGGATTGGGCCTAAGCAAGCCTATTGTATATACCTACAGCAAAGAGCACCTCCTCAGATCATTGCGTCTGATCAATCGGTTTGCCTTTTCCCTTTCTTTGGCATCACACTCCACACTTTCTCACAAAACCCTAACTCACAACCACACTCTAAAAATCTAGAGATTTTTCATCGATTAAGTGTTTGATGAAAGGCTAAAGTAAGCAATTGAACTTTTACTTGGTGTCAAACCTCTTGAGGTATTTTCAAAATCGAAGTATTGTACTAAGAACATGTCTAGGAATAATAATGTTGATAGAATTAGTGGTTTGCATAATTCCATACTTTGTCATATTCTTTCTTTTCTTCCAACAAAACAAGTTGTTCAAACTTGTATTTTGTCGAAAAGATGGATTTCATTATGGCGTTTTGTTACATCACTAGACTTCGATCAAGACTTGTTTCTTGTAGAAAATCCAAATGCTTATATGTGGAATTCTAAAAAAGAAGGACCTATTGATTTTGTCAAGTTTGTGGATTCTGTAATGTTTTTACGCGATCAGTCTTCCAATATACAGAGTTTTCGTCTTTGGTTTGATGAGAAACAACAAAATGAAGATATGTCTATGATTAATACATGGTTAGCAGTTGCAATAAGTCGTAATATTGAAGTTCTTGATATGGTATTGTATGAGTCACTGAAGTTTATTCCGCGTTTATTTACATGTTTGTCATTGCAAGTGCTCAAACTGAAATCCCAAGAACGAAAGCTTAATCTTCCTAGTGAAATTTGCCTGCCTAGTCTTAAAACGCTGGATCTTACACATATTTACATTGAAGCCGAAGCATTAACTAAGTTGATTTCGTCTTGTCCTATTCTCAGTACTTTGATTATAGACTGTGACATTTCATCGCCAAATGATCTCTTCATCATATCTAATCCTCAACTTGAGACATTGATTATCAAAGGCTTCATTCCTTGCATTGAAATCTCTGCCCCGCGTATTGTTTACTTCAAAATTGAGGTTGGGGATAATCAAATGACGACATCTCTTATAAGGTCCATCGATAACTTTGGCTCTCTGGTTGATGCAAATATTAGCATTGGAGTGAATTCATCAAAACCAACGAAACAATTTCTCAGAGCTATTAGCAATGCCAAATCTCTAACATTGCATTGGTTGTTCATTGTGGTATAGTCCTCAATCTTTTCTCTTTTCCTTTGTGAAAATGCTGTGTTTTTTCAATATTAGTTGTTTTTATTGTTAACTATTTATTGTAATAACGTTGCAGAACTTTGGGAACGAAATTATTGTAGAAAATGACGAAATTGTTGACATAGATCCAGAAAAATGGATTCAAACTCCATTTGAAAATTTGAAATTTTTGAAGCTTGGGACATGGTTCACTGATGGTGAAGTTCCAGTAATTAACAGATTGTTGAAGATTTCTCCTACACTTGAAACACTTGTCCTAGAAAATGAAGGGGTAGAAGAGCTCTGGGAGGAAAAATCGTCGGTGGAGAATGTTTCTTTCGAGTACAAGCTGTCTCAGCTCAAGTCAGTCAAATTCCTAAACTTCCAAGGATCTGAGAACGAAATGAAGTTTGTGAAATTCTTTATGAATAATGCAGTGAAGTTGGAGAAATTGATTATCAAGTCTCCAAACAGAAGTGTGGCAAAGGAGAAAGTGCTCGCGGAGATCAGAAATATCGGCAAATTGCTATTAATACATCCACGAGTTGGTAATCTCAGTTTTGATGCAACTAGTGATGAATGTGCCTCGGTTACCTGTTCTCTTTTCTAATTACAAGATCTCCAGAATATTTGTGGTTTTAGTTTGAACAAGGAAATGTCATTCATGTCATTTTCAGTGAGTTTACCTTTTTGTTATGAGATATTTCTGCTGTTCGATTATAATTGGGCAGATTTACAAATGCATTTTTAGTGTTTATGTACTTGCTTAATTACTTTGAGTGTGTGGTTTATGTTTTACGCTTTTGCTTACGTACTTTAGCTAGATGTTCTCAAGATAAGTTTTCTCGGCAAGGAATGATGATACAATTTTGAGGTAGGCACACCCAAATTGGGGGTTTGTGAATTCTGTTTTAGCACTGCCAAGGACTCAAAAGATTTTATAGTGAACATACAGGAGGCAAGAAATTTATATATCAGCCCTGAAGATTTTGTTCATGTGTGTTCTCATATGTTGAAGTTGACATGATTGTTGTTTGAATATTTTACTGCATTCTTGATTCAGTTTTTGGTTTTGTATGGTCTGCGTCTAACTCTGACCATCTATTTGTTACATCCCTGAAAACAGTCCAATATTCGTTGCTACTCTCGAAATACCCTCCTTTACTGGTCTTTCTGGTCTAAAACTTCTGTTTGCATCACTGAAATAAAATAATTTGATTTGTATAAGATGTGTGAATTACTTTTGAATGGATTAGTTACTACTGTTACGTCACTGAGAATAAACCAATTTGATTTGTATAAAATGCATGGAATACTGTTGAATGGATTAGTAGTTTAGTACACTACATGTCTATCGCGGTTGTTATTTACAACTGAAGAAGCACGCCATTACTGTACTATTATCTGTTTCTGAGGAACACTCATTCCCATTCCATCAGCTGCAATGGGGATCACTAGTCACTATCATATTTTATTTTATTCTACTTTTTGACAGGCAAGCGGGGTTGTTACAGGGTCTCCCAAGTCCTACCCTGTTTCATAAATAAAATTTAGTGCCAAAGCACACATTACAAATTGATCCTCCCTGGTACAAAATGTTATGGTAGGCTCTGACTCATTAAGGGCTATTAAGGCTATTAATAAGCAAGAAGATCCTCCATGGTATTGTAGTAATCTCGTTGCCCAGATACAGTGGAGAGCTCTTAAGTTCAGTTCAGTAGAGTTCAACTATATCTTCAGAGTGTGTAACAGAGCTGCAGACTATCTTGCAGGCAAACTAGGAAATGATAGTCATTGTAATTTATTAATGACTTCTCAAAAGTTACTTCTTTATTTATTGGTCCTCCTGATGAGTCTCTATGTAATCCTAAAGGAGGATACGGATGGTAAATTGTATAAAAGATTTTAATTAATAGAGAGAAAAGGGGGGGGGGGGGGGGGGAGTCGGCCTAACCCCAGCTTACCATTGAAAAAAAATAGAGCATTTCCATCTCTTTATACACGTTTCTAATATCACGAGAGAAGGAACTAAGAATAAAGAAAATAAACCTAGTTCTAGGACAATTAAACATTAAAACCAATACTAGATTAACTATATAAAAAACCCAATAGCTCTTCCAGTCCTCATGGGTTGGGGTCTTCTTGAAGTAAGCTCCACAAACATGCACTCTTCTGATTCTAAAAGCTTCCATAAGTATACTTGCACTCCTAAGACATGCAAGTTCTAATTGTATATCTTCTCAGGGTACTATCACTATCATATTACTATTTGTTTCAACTGAAGTAAGGTGTATTAGTTATTGTTGCCTTCTTATCAGTAAAGTTTAATATGGTGTACTATTTTGTGAGTATTATGGTACTGTATTAGATTTTCAAGAAATATGTTGGAGTTCCAAAGGCAAAACCAAACTCTTGTTTCATTTCCACTAAAAAAATAAAAGTCTAAAACGCGAACAAGCCTGCAGGTTGCTTCTCATTCTAGATGAAACATATCCTAAGAAAAATGATACATAACTAATTATTTATCATGAATCACTTATAGGAACTTTGAGTCCTCAGCTATTCATAAAACTGCCAAACATTAACCAAATTCATATTGGTCATTTGGTTTTTCTCTTGAAATCCATCTGTACATACTTTTTGACAAATAGAAAACTTTTCTTGCTTTTCATCAAAACTAACAGTACAAACACATATACTTGCTTAGTGTTCTTCCATAACTTGGAAAGGCTTATACGTCTTAAGAGCCTTGGCCAACCCCTGAATTGATCCAGCACCAGCCAGAAGAGATACTATCAAACATGCCCAAGTTAGAATTTTCAGCCAAATATACGTTGCAGAGGATTTGCGCAGTTTAGCTTGTGCAATGTACATCTCTACAGGGAAATACACTGTCAATGGCCAGAACGAAGCAGCACCTATCAGACCCACAAAATCGTTGAAGAAGGGTAAGATCATTGCAATGACAGCCGTGATTATCACATATATTGTTCTCCACGTCATACGGAACAAGTTCAGTGGGTATGCACCAGCTAATGGGACATTTATAATGTGGTCTGTCGTTATGAATCCATTTTCGGGCCATCGGTTGGCACTCCACTTCTCCACAAAACCAAATATCGGTTGGCAGAAAACCTGGTGCAATAATTTCAAGAATTACATGAGTGACAAATTGGACTATTTACTATGTTCTTATAGCTTACCACAATGTTTGAACCCTTCTTACCTGGTAGGCACCAATGAGATGGACCGCAATGCAAGCATTGGCGAAATCGATAAGCCAAAATGGTTCATAGAACCCAAACCCAGTCAGGAAATTGCCAGGTGCTTTGTTACCAAAGGCAGCATAACCTATTATACCACATAGCATATAGAACATGGTTGTGGTAAACACTCCGATTGTCGCTGCCTTTTTCATTACTTTGTTTTCTGGAGGGCTTGATTTTAGTGTATCCTGAAAAATTATTATCACAATAATACAACTTAATTAGCTGCAAAACTTACTAGAATTTTTATTTCAACATTCTGCCAAAACAATTTAGAAAGTGAAACACTGGATTGTGACTTTCAGTTCTGTCATCTATGCCTTTATGAATAGTTCCAAGGTTGACAAAGACCTTAGAAGCTGTTGGCAATGGCTTTGGCTACACACACTGAGGTTGACATAAGGTGGGCCAGACCAATTTGTCTTTACTTCTGGACTCAAACTGTCCACAAACTTATTAGCCCAATATGGGCCCACATTGACTATATTATGGGCCTAACTATACTAGGTGTTAAAAGATATATTCTACTTTTAGGTTTACATACGAATCATGGCCCACATATAGATAGGTCCAGTACAGGTACTATGGACACATTATGGACCACCAAAAAGACGTGGAAACACGTTTTGATGGGCTTCTGTCATTAAATAATTGGCCCACTATAATAAATCGAAATGGTCCTAAGGAATCAAGTATGGGGTTCTCATGCAGTGTGTATCCTAAAGGTGAGAAAGCTTTGATCTCTTCCCTTATGTATGCACATAAGTACCACTTTTTCCTTTTGGACAATGGCTTTGTCTTGAGAATCCAAAAAGTTAAAAATCAATTTCTCAACCAAAAGGCGAGTTGTCGTCAATAATTTATTAATCGAAAATCACAAAAAAAATAAAAATATATAAGTATTTATCTATAATGAAACTGTATTTTTGTTGGCATATCATTTGAATTTATGGCACTCCAACTCTATCTATTTGGATCACATATATAATAGAGGTCAGGTCATACTGTAAGGATAAAAGCCCTTAACTAGGTGACATACTTGTGTATTTAATTATGCTTCAGTGTCTGCCTATGCTATAAATGGGAAAGAATTCATCATGCTATAAATGGTGAGAGGATTGAACACACCAAGTACCCAAGCATTCATATTTTATGATCTCGCAGAATCCCACCGCCTAAACAAAAGTCCATGCATTATTGAATGCACAGAAATGTGTCATGTAATGCCACATACAAGTGGTGGTGACAGCAGTGTACATTTGTTGTGATAGTGATTAAGGACAAAGACAATGGTTTAGTACCTATGTCTGGGATAACAGCCCCCACAAACTTTTAAATGGTTTATCCATGAACGGCGAGAATCTGCATTTATTTTTTGATAGGTGCAGAATCTCGCTGTTTTGTACCTAGTTGAAAGAAAAAAATAGTACAGAATGCATTAACATTGAATAAAGCGATTACCTGAATCTCGATGAGAACAGTGGAGAAAGCATAGGCAAAGGCAATATCTCCAATGGATTGAAAAGTTTTCCAGACCTTTTCTGATCCAGATACATCAATTCCAACTGCAGTTCCTGTTAAGCTTGTCTTGACATTATGCCCATCTTCTACAAATTATCAAACATGGACCACAGTATTAAGATAAATCAAAACAACTAGATCAAATTAAAAATCAATTGAACTTCTAAAAGAGTTGAATAGATACAGCTCACCCAAAAAAACATACCATGTTTGTTTTGGGAACCTAAATTACCTGTTAATCTGGCTATGGACAGACCAAGGCCTATGGTAGAGTAAGCAAAAGACATGACAGCAGCAACAATTGAAAGCCATGAAAGCTTGTGGAAATTAGGTATTTGAGATAAAATTATCTGAAAAATTGCAAATATTATCATGAAGGGGTTGTTTGATACTGTGCATTTCGCATCATGCCCATGCTTGTGGAAACAATTCGATCTTTTTATTGCCCTGAATAAAATCAAAATGAAGAAACAATTATAATTCGCCAAAAATCAAAATAAAATAAATTCTTTGACCATTTGACATTTGTACGTGAATGATGGACAACCCTGATCGTCCACCCATCCTGCGCAATAATTTGTCAATACTGTGTTGTTCAATGTGTTACTTTTCATGTGCCATATTAGTATGACACACAAAGCAAAACACACACACACACACACAAGTTACCTATAAATCCTATAATAATATACTGATATTCAAGACTAAAGGTGTTTAATTAAGTTCTTACGCCATGCTAATTGATGCAGTGATGGTGTATCCAATAGTAACCCCAACAAGATTCCCATACTGAGCTATTCCACAAAGTTTATTTTTCATTCCACCTGGGAAAATTAAGTAGACAAATAATATACATGAATCAGTGAAGAATAAAAAATATTAATTCACAAAAGATTCTACATTCTGGAGATCCCTTTTATCATTTCTCTTATGGTAGTTTAGATTTTGTAATCTTCAAAATCCCTTTTAATTATAAAAGAAAGGAAATAATATATTCTGGGAATAATGTCAAGGTTAATTACCTAAGTTGGATTTCACAACATCACTGTAAGTGTAGTTTCTCTTCCCAGTAACAGGGTCTGGAGTTCTATAACAATCAGCAAGTAGTGTAGAAGTGAACCAAGTGATGAAAGAAAAAGCCAATAGAATTGCTGGACCAGCAATCCAACCTAACTGAGCAGTAGCCCAAGCTAAAGATAGCACTCCAGAACCAATTACAGCAGTTATTATGTGAGCACTTGCAGTTGTCAATGTCCCTTGAAAATCATAAACAAAAATCCAATCAATACAATTAGGAACTGCAAAAAAAAAAAAATCTTGAAGAGAAAGATTATTTGATTGATAGATAAAGAGTATACCAGTTCTTTTTTCTCGACCATCATCATCAAAGTTCTTAAGAACATCACCATTTTCCATTGTGGATGGTTGATGTTCCATGTAGTAAGTATTCTTTTGCATCTCTAAAGCCATATCTTCTTCTTCTTCTTCTTCTACTACTGTGAACTCTTTTTAAGTTTTGAGTTCTGGACAAGAGAGTTATGTTTTAGACACAACTATATATAATACTCAAAAGATATAGGTGGAGTTAATATAAAGAAAGAAAACATAATCAAGGAAAAATTATTACACCAGTACCATTTTAGTGCAAATTTTATCTTGTCGAATCCATTTGTTAGCACTTAACACCTCCAAGTGTGGAATATGATTGCAAGCTGGTGATGAGAATCACTAAAGACAGGTGCACCCCCCTAGAGCCATTTATTTACTAGTAAACAAACAAAATATGGTCTTAGGCTTAGCTCTTAGGTGTATATCTTAGATTGGTAATTAATGATTAGGGAAGTGTGGATTACAGTGTTGGGTACCATGCAACCACTGATGGTGCTGGTATATAGTCTTCTTGGACCTACTTTTGAATTTGATTCTACACCATCAATCTCTCAAAAAGTGAAAGACCACCAGAATTGACTAAATTTTACTGAATTTTTGTCCAAAAACCTACCATGGTATGACCAGTGGGCCAACATTAAAAATTTCCACATAGAATCACAGTTCAGTGATTCAGTGAAAATGTTTTGATACATTTCCTTATTAATGGCTATAGCATTCAGTTCGAGTACATCTGCACTAAGCCACCAAGGCTTACAAGTTTGAGTAGTATTGAGTTCATTGTACCTGAATTATCTTAAAAGGGAGTAAATAATAAATGGGTCACAAACTCATTATTACTCATATCCTTTTTTTTTTTGGGAGAAATTATTATTACTCATATCCTTAATCTTAAAAAATAAATTCTATCATTCTTATTCATTGAACACGAGCACGGAGTAATTGTTTTTCTAAGCTTATTTTTTTTATTTTTATTTTTTTGTGTTTTGATAATTATTATGTTTTGATACAAATAGTAATTTCTTGAGTAAGTATATATTATGTTTTGGTGATACTTCTTGAATCTTGAATAAGCACAATTTAGGAAGATACAGTATTCCCATACAGGCATTGATTAGGATAGAGTTTTTACTTATTTTTACATTTTTCCAATTTGTCCAATGATGCATATCCTTTGAGCCAATGACTCGTAGAAAAAATAAAAATAAAAATAAAAATAATTGTAATTGTAAATCTATTTTTAATAACTACTTATAATATGTGTGGGGGGGAATGGGTTCAAACCCTGGTTCTAGACCTCTGGTGTATCATCACCCAAGAAAGCTCAACTAGTATCTACACTTTCTTTAGTCTTTCAACATCAATTTTTTTTTTTTTACTAAGTAATAGAATATTCGCTTGATGTGGTTCGTATGTCAAGTATTCTTAATCCCTAATCGTTGATTGCCCTTGATTAAAATTACATATTTACATTAAATCTGGCCGTTGAATTTTCACCATAATACAATAGTGTTGATTCATGTATCAAAGGTTTGTCCTCTAAATACTAGTGCTTAGGCCCGTGCAATGCATGGGCTGAATTTGATTAGGTTTGGGATTGCGTCCATTTTAAGTTGTATTGAACTGGGTTTAATTATACCCGTGATTGGGTCCAATCGGGCTTGATTATATCCATGATAGGTGGTCCACTTTTGCGTAATTACAAATATACCCATACTTAATCAAAATTCTCTTTAATTGAGCTATCAATTACTCAATTAGATTGAAATTGATAGCCTAATTGAAGAGATATTTTTTTAGGGGTATTTTCTGCTTTAATAGAGTATAATAGATTAGGCTGTGTTTGGTTCGAAGGAATTCAAATTCCTGGAAAACATGACTAAAATCCCTAAAGGTGAGGAGAAGAGGTCGAAAAACAGATTCCGACGTATAAGCAAGTTATAGAATTTGGTCTCCATTTTTTAAAAAAGGTAACCAGTTTCCATAAGTGATCAAGAAAATTATGGTAAGTGACTATCTATTATCAGAATCGCTTCTAAGTTTGACTCTTTTTCTCTCCTTTTTTAGCTCTCCTCCGACTCTCTCTCTCCTACTATTGTCTATTCTACCTTCAGTTTTCCCGGAATTTAGATTCCACGAACCAAATGTTATATCAATAGTTTAATTTTTTTTTTTTTTAAAAAAAAACCCAATATTATATTTTATAAATATAGTTTTGTTGTTCAGTTTTCATTATGTTTAGTTTTGATACCGCATAGTACAACAAGCATAATTATCAATTTTCCGAACAAGTTTGAACTAGAAATCTAGAATCTATACTACTATTATAAACCTAAATAAATTTCAGGAGTAAGTCCCGGTTAATGAGAATTGAGCTTTAGAATTTTGTCACCTATTTCTGACTATAATAAATTTTTAATCATGGTTTTTTGGTAAATTTATATAACACCCTTTAAATAATGGTCTTATTGTAATTTAACATATTCTTATTTATGTGCTAAATTTTTATTTATGAGCAAAAGGTTTAATAATAAAAAAAATAATTAAATTAACAAAACACAATAAGAATAATAAATTTATTTAAAAAATAATTATTTCATACGATTTAATAAATTAGTGTAATTTATAGTATTTAATAAATTAATAACTTAAAACTCGAATGCTAATTAGACACGGATAAATTAAAATTAACCGGTCCGTAGCACCGGCTCAGGCACTAGTATATAAGTATTTGGAAATTTGATAGATTTGACTTTAATCATAAATAATTCAATGGTCTAGATTATATTGAGGATATTAACATGTATATGTTATACTTTCTAAAATGTTATACTAAAGTGGTACAATTGGTTATACTTTATTTGCTAATGGTTACCATCTAAGGGAGCTTCTTCAAAAGACATGGAGAACAAATGAACAATAATATGTCATAATAACAACTATCTTTGATGGTTCGTGGAGAACGATATATGTGATATTAAGTATTAACGTTGCAATGATCTTACCTTTTTTTGAATGATTTTGTGGGTCTGATAGGCGTTGTTTCGTTCTGGCCGTTGACAGTATTTCCCTATAACAAGCAAACTGGTGCTGGATCAATTCAGAGTTGGCCAAGGCTCTTCAGAGGTATAAGCTTTTCCAAGTCATGGAAGAACACTAAACAAGTATAATATATTTGTATGGTTACTTTTTATGAAAAACAAGATAAGTTTTTTCGTATCTTTTATTTTATTTTTTGAGTTCATAATAGGATATTGTTGGATAAAAGACCTTGTGGAGATCATGGTTGTATTTGGGTTTACCGTTATTAATAATAATTTACGTATACTTTATACAAAACAACAAAAAATTGCTTGAAGAATATGTTGTAAAATGAAGTCATGTTTTTTTACCAATATTTTTTTTTATTGGTAGCATGTAAATATTTTGAATTCTTTTACGTAAAAAAATAAATAAATAAATAATTTACATGACCACAAAACATTTTTAATAATGTAATTCTAAACTGAATGAATTGATGAAAAGGAACAAGTTTTTTTTTTTTTGTTAAAATGGAAAGTTTCAAGTGGGCATAAAAATGACAAGCTACATTAAATGAAAAACAATATCTATGTCTTGGTGACTTGAAGCAGCAATTTAAGGGTTTGGTGATGAATTTTTTTTTTTCAAAGTGAGTCTTATCGACACACAATTATAGACCTTATGAAGACAAAATGAAGGAGAGAGGTCTCAGTCTTTCTTAGACAATAATGTGTGGTTTATATGTCAGTGAGTGTATACAACTTGACTCCAGCCCGAATTCAACCAGACACCCTTCCAATGTTTTCTTAAGTTTTTCTTTCCAACCACTATGTGAGTAGGACCTTTTGTCTATTTTAGAATTTTTGGTGTATTCTGTTTGAAATACTATTACAAAATCAATTCACTAGTCACTCCTACTTGAAGTATTTTTCATTTTCTCAACTCTGTTGAATAAAAAAAATACCATTGAAAGAATGTTATGAGATTCTGTTTAGAAAAGAATTCAAGAGTTCTGAGGTATAGGATTGGGACTTTGCAATGTTGCATGCTTTATGATTTCTTTATTATGTCTGGTTGCTATACTGGAAACTCTAAAAGTTAATTGTGAAAATTAGTCAGAACTAAAAAGCTACATGTCAAGTAGCTAGTATTCCTCAACCAAGATCTTTACCTCTATTGATAGTCATAAATAGTCTGCTTGACTATTAACTTGTGCAATTGATCTTTGCATCCAATCAAATAGAATCAAAACACTAGTCATCCATTTAGACTTCAGGAGTTCAGCAAGCTAAGGGCTCCACTGTCAAAAGTTACATACAAGTTTTATATGTTCATATAGGGATTTTTAGACTTAACCCCCCCTTTTAGGATGATTTAGGTTTTGGTCACCACTTTTTAGTATAAATTAGGTTTTGGAGCCGGTTTTTATCTTTATTAGGGTTTAGAGCTCATTTTCGAACCAACAACTAAAAAAACCCGGTTGAACCGAAAATATTTTCAAAATACCTAATTTTACCCCTGAAACTCACGTGATCTGCACGTGATCACTAACCCTAATATAGTTTTGATCAGGGGTATTTTGGCCATTATAAACAATTACTTGAGTCAATTGTCGGTTCAACTCTAAACCCTAATAAAGATAAAAACCGGCTCCAAAACCTAATTTATACTAAAAAGTGGTGACCAAAACCTAAATCACCCCCCCTTTTATAGTCATGTTTTGAGTAAACCCCCCATTTGTCCAAGTTTGGACTTTACCCCCTCTCCGCTTGTTTCTGTCAAATTTAACTTCAATTTTGTTTGTAAATTCCAAAAATATCCTCGATTGTTGCTTTAGACTTAACCCCTTAAAAAATATGAGAGAGGGGTATTTTAAGAAAAATAAAATAAAAATAGACGTTACATTTGACAGAAGTAGACGAAGAGGGGGTAAAGTCCAAACTTGGACAAATAGAGAGGTTTACTCAAAACGTGACCATAAAAGGGGGAGGGGTTAAGTCTAAAAATCCCGTTTCATATATATGATCAAATAAATTTATGGACTTCAGAGCCTTAATTATTATAGATTTAATGTGTTCCCGGTACAGTTGGATATGATATGCTAATTTGTGTGAAAATTAGAGAAAGGATGAAGTTCTGGCAAAGTGTACATAATGTGAACACATTGATAAGATTAGGTTGCCATATGATAGGGTGTACATATGTGGATTGCGTAGTATTCAGATGTTGTTTTGAAAGCAATGTTGATATATATCATGAGTTTGGTTAGGATGTTACTAGTGACCCCCACTTTTGTATATATATTTGGATCAGTAAGAGTAACGTCCCACTTTGATCAATTGGTGTCCTTCACTCCTTCAGTGCGTGTGATTCTGAACCTAAATCACTAACAATGGAATGTAGCTGTTTAAGAGTCATTTTTGTGCCTAAATGAAAGTTGACTTCATTTTCCTTATCAGTTATTATCAGTATCACCTTTCTGCCTTACTCCGAAGTCTTATCACTTTATTGAAGGAAAGTATATATGGTTGTTAGGTGTTACCATCTTACCAAGGAACTGTGAGTTAGACTTTTACTATTCTTGGCTTGTGTCAATGCATTCAAATGGAGAAAACTTTTTTATGTGCAAGAACTGTTGGAAACCGGTTCTCTAAGGAATTCGTTTCATATTTAGATTTCTAAGTCCATATTAAGGATTTAGAATTTGGTATTGGAATAGGATTTTCAATTTGATTAGGTTTGGTATTCTTTTTAGGAATTTTTTTTGTACACCCTAAATGCTATAAATATAAGGTCTTCTTGGGAGAGATTTTGAAGTAAAGAGTTGGAGAAGCCACATTAAACAAAAGTCTAAGGAAGTTTTGAAAGATTCAAAACTTGGAGATTTAAGGTTTGGAGGCTTGTGAAACTTGGGAGCAATCTTTATTGGGGGATTTCTAGGTTTGTGTTCTTCTTGTAAATAGTGTGAGAGTCAGTTGTGTGAGATCTCATCTTGTAATCCTTTTGGTGGAAGATAATAAAGTTCTTTGTTTTGCTTGTGGTGGTTTATTCCCCGTGAGGGTTCCACCACGTATATCTTGTGTATTGGATTCGTTTTTCTTATTATTATTACTTATTTCTTCTAGATCTTGGGTTATTCTGCATTAGGGTTTATTGATTTATTTTCGATTTTCCCAACAATTGGCATCAAGAGCTTTAGGTTGTAGAAGATGTCGGAAATAAAGTTTTCGAAGTATGATATTGAGAAGTTCGATGGAGTCATGAACTTTGGTTTATGAAAAATTCAAGTTCGAGATTACTTGGTGATGCTCGAATTGGATGATGCACTTGATGGTCCTCCTCTTGTACCGAAAAAATGTCAAGAGAGTTTAGGAGACAATGCAGAGATGGAAGAAAAGATCGATGATGCATGGAAGAAGAAAGATCGGAAGGCAGCAAGTCAAATTCGATTGTGTCTGGCGAAGAACATCCTAGCAAACGTTACTTTAAAGGGAGTTTCTACGGCAAAAGAACTCTGGGAAAAGTTGGAGAGTTTGTACATGGCAAAGATGCTCACAAATCGGCTTCATCTAAAGGAGCAGTTGCATCTTTTGCACATGGAGGAAGGTACTTTGGTTTCTGATCACTTGTCAACTTTCAATTCGATTGTTTCTGGGGAGAAGAGATTAAGGACGAGGATAAAGCTTTGCAGTTGGTATGGTCACTTCCGCAGTCATATAAGCACTTGGCAACAACGCTACTTTATGGTAAATCAAAGGTTACTCTTTCAGAAGTTACAGGTGCCTTGATTTCTTGAGAAACACGCTTAAAGAATGGTACAGGTACAAGTAGTGATTCTGGTGGAGCTTTGGTAGCACATGGGAAGAAGACAAAGGGGGGAAAATCATCGTTTCCCGGTAATTGCTATAAGTGTGGTTGTCCTGGTCACTTGAGGAAAGATTGTTTGGCAGAAGGTGATAGAACTAATTCGGCAAACGGTTGCCATCATGCTAATCTAGCGGGTGCCCCCAGCGATGATGAGGGAGGGTTTTGTTTTGTGATGTTTACGTCGATTACACAAAACGAATGATTGCTAGGTAGCGGTACCACGGAGAATCACTCATATTTTAGTCGGTATGAGGATTGTCGTGGGAAAGTGTTTACAGGAGATGGCTCGGGTATACGACTAAAGGGAGCCGGTGATGTTCACTTAAGGATGTTTGATGGTAATGTTCATTCAATCCAGCCTGTAAAACACGTGTCGAGGTTAAAGTGAAATATAATTAGTCTATCTAAGTTAGATTCTACTGGTTATAATTACTCTTGTTATGGTGGAGTAATGAAGGTATACCGGAGGAAACACTTTGGTCATGGAGGAAGCCAACGTAGAGGCTTGTACGTACTGTTGGGAGAAGCAGTAACCGGTCGGACCTTAGAATCATCTAAGTTGAAGATTGAGAATGCACATTCTCATGGAGATTCTGTATTAGGTGGCGTTCAAAGAGTTCGTATGACAAATAAGTGGGTTCCAAAGGTGGGTAAGTCCAAGGAAAACTTGGACTTGCATGATCATTGTTCATCGGTACCCGAAAGGGTAGAGTAAAGCAAAGAACTTTGTTTATGACCTAGAAGATCCGGCTGAACTCATACAATGGTGGCGCATTGGTAATTAAATTTGGGTTTATGGAGATTGACGTTTTCTCAAGGTAACGACTCAGATTGAAGAGTCTTCGTCGTGGTGGAGAATTGTTGGAAACCGGTTCTCTAAGGAATCCGTTTCATATTTAGATTTCTAAGTCCATATTAAGGATTTAGAATTTGGTATTGGAATAAGATTTTTAATTTGATTAGGTTTGGTATTCCTATAGGAATTTGTTTTGTACACCCTAAAAGCTATAAATATAAGGTCTTCTTGAGAGAGATTTTGAAGTAAAGAGTTGGAGAAGCCACATTAAACAAAAGTTTAAGGAAGTTTTGAAAGATTCAAAACTTGGAGATTTAAGGTTTGGAGGCTTGTAAAACTTGAGAGTAATCTTTATTGGGGGATTTCTAGATTTGTGTTCTTCTTGTAAATGATGTGAGAGTGAGTTGTGTGAGATCTCATCTTGTAATCCTTTTGGTGAAAGATAATAAAGTTCTTTGTTTTGTTTGTGGTGGTTTATTCCCCGTGAGGGTTCCATCACGTATATCTTGTGTATTGGATTCGTTTTTCTAGATCTTGTAAATGATGTGAGAGTGAGTTGTGTAAGATCTCATCTTGTAATCCTTTTGGTGGAAGATAATAAAGTTCTTTATTTTGCTTGTGGTGGTTTATTTCCCGTGAGGGTTCCACCACGTATATCTTGTGTATTGGATTCGTTTTTCTTATTATCATTACTTGTTTCTTCTAGATCTTGGGTTATTCCTCACTAGGATTTATTGATTTATTTTCGATTTTCCCAACAAGACCAACCTTAGTAGCCAGTTTAACATATTCATTTGGCTTAATATCTCACGTATTGTCATTTATCTGCCACTGACAAGATCCTTTCCGCTACCTCCACTGGCAGATCCATACAAGATACAGAGAGTATGTATATAGTAGATTTGCACCGGGGGTTCAACAGCTCCATTAATCAAATACCACTTGGTCGAGAATCTGTTTCTTAACCACAAGAACACCAGGCCTAATATTAAATATATTTGGTAGAATGATTAGGAGTGTTCTTATTGGTTATCAAATGTGTATCAATAATCGGCAGGGATTATAGAGAATATTACATTGCAAAACAACTCCCATGACCCATGGTACAAAACAGAAAAATTCCAAGTTTACAAACTAGACTGGGCTAATAAGAAGTGGGAAGAGGTGAACAATTTAGGGGATTATTGTTTGTTTTTGGGGATGAATAAGATAGCCGGGTTGTTATTTGGTAGTTTGTGAATCCTAACATCTTTGGGATCATTTGGAGTTGCATGCTGCCCGTTTCATGTATTTTTTTTCTGCACTGTTTAGCTGGGGTTTATGTCAAACTCCCCACCTGGTTATATCCTAAGAAAACTCTTCAATAATAAACTAATTTGTAATCATTTTTTATTGATGATTTCTTTTCAAAAGTTCTCGAGTTTTGTCAAAGGTATTGATTTTTTCGGGATGTGTCGATATTTTATGACGGATTCTATACTCCGCAGCAACTAACTGACTGCAGCAGCAGTGCTGTGACATATAGAGCAAAATTTCATACTCCGCAGCAGTTTCTGAAGCACTGGCCAAGACTGAACAAGGCTGGGATACCTGGGAAGTTATGGGCAATCTTGCCATACGCCGTAATGTGGGTAGTCTGGACTGCGAGAAACAACATATTGTTCAGGGATGGGGACTTTCAGGTGGATAGGATAACAAAGAAAGTGAAGGGTGTGGTCTGGGCGTGGTTGAACATGGAAAAGACCAGCATTACTCTGAAGGAAGGTCACAACTTTGGGGAGCTTATACACAGGTGGAACGAACTGCTGAGTGATCCATAAAGAGGGGCAGATGAGCGAAGATGCAAGTACAAAGCATTTCTGTTGCAGGTACAAGCTTGGCAAGGGTGGAGGAGCAAGCAGTACAGGACAGGTTATTCTAAGAAATTAGATTTTTGTTTTTTGTATTTTGTTTGCTGTTTCTGTGATTGACCTGACGGTGCGTAGGCACGCTGATCAGGAGTGTATTAAGAGTATTGTGGTGTTCAATAATATTTGTTCAGAAAGGACTTGCAGCGCAGTTTGTAGCGCGTCTGTCCTCTAATTTTGTGTAATTCTTTGAGTTTATCTAATACTCCGTATAAAAATTAATTAAAAAAAAAAAATCTATATATTGAATGTTTTTTTGAACGCTAGAATCATACATAAGTTTTGTTATGGGTGGTGTTCATCCTCTTTACTTGGCTCTATTTATGCATTTGCTCTGTTCTTTAAGCTTGCCGAAGAGTGATCATTATATTTAAGCAAGATCTGCTTCAAGAACAATGCTCTGGTGCAATGATCTTTGTATCTAATAAAATAGAATCAAACACTAGTCGACAATTTAGAATTCAGTATTCACCAAGGGCTCCTCCGCCAAAAGTTTTATATGTACTATATGACCACGTAAGTTTATGGACTGAATTTACACATTCTAGTTTTGTTTTCTCAGTAATTTGGTTTGATATTGCTAATCTGTGTGAATATGACAGAAGGATGAGGTTCTAGCAACACAGTAGTAAATTTAGGTTGTGTTATAGGATAGAAATCGGAAAATGAAAAATTTCAGTTCAATTAGATTATACATCTAAGTTGTACATGTAGAGCATTGTTGATGTATATGAGTTTGGTTTGGTTTGGTTTGGGACTTCATGTAACTGCCTAACTGGTAACCCCAATTTTTGTATATTTTGACCAGTAAGTAATGTGCCACTTTGGTCAGTTTGTATGCTTCAGTACATGTGATTTGGGACCTGAATCACTAACAAGTACTACCAATGGAATTTTCCAGTATAAGTCATTTTTATGCCTAAATGAAAGTTGAATTCATTTCCCTTATCAAGTTATCAGTTATCACCTTTCAGCCTTACCCCTCTCTTTAGTCTTTACCGATGGAAGTATGGTTGTTAATCTGTCCGGAGAAATTATGAGTTAGGTTTCCGATTGGCCTTCAAGTAAAATAGTAAATGGGTTTTCTCTAGTAGTGATAACTGCATGTAAATGAAAGAAGAGAATCGAAATCTTTTTTTTTTGGGGGGTGGAAGACCAAAATGAACTTACAGATTGATCTCGAAAACCGACATACATAGAGTCACAGCATGTAATATGTCGCCTACAATCTATATAACCAAATAAGGAAAAAAAATATCATCCAATTATAATGGTGGGCAGTGAGCTTGTCAAAATAACAAAATCTGTCCTCGGCTTTGATCAAAAGGGTATTTAGCCATCGTCCCCAATTTCTCGAGGTACATATCTGGTTCTGACAACTGACAAGATCCATTCCACAACCTCCACTGGCAGCACAAATTTGGCAATTGCTAGACCAGGTGATTCCTCTTGGACAACAGTAGATACCCCAACTAACCACTTTGATGATATCGTTTACATTTACTACAAGGACATATTTTATGGTGTTACTTTTGAGGGCATGGCTATGGTTTGCGACATTGCTGGCAATTATGGTCTGCATACTCCTAAATCATCAGTGCTCACTGAGCATTGGTTACAACAAAACTCATACTAGAAAAAATATTTAGTAGAATGGTTGGGAGAGCTCTCCGTTGTTATCAAATTTGTATCAAAACCTTTTTTTTTTTTTTTTTTTTTTTTTTGATTAAGTAAATATTTATGTATGAAAAGGAAAATTACATCCTGATCATCCTCTTCAACAGTGTACAGGTATCGTCAGGTTTGTTAGTCAAGAATTAACTAACATAGGATACACAACATCAGTATAAGAAGAAAACCCTCTATAAAGTTGTTGTCTCTAGCCAGTGACGAGCACCTCCCATCTGTCAAGCAGATCCTTGAACCGATAGTTCCTTCTCCCTTTCCAGATGCCACACCAGTACCATATGAGTCCTTTGACTTCCTTTGGCAGGGCTGATAAAGAATATTACATTGCAAAACAGCTCCCATTATACAAAAAACCGAGATATTCGAAGTTTATAAACTAGACTTCACTAATAAGAAGTGGGAAGAGGTGAACAATTTAGGGGATTAATGTTTGTTTTTGGGGATGAATACTCCAGTCTCTGTCTTGGCTCTTAACTATTCGAGGTCTTGGAACTAAGACACCGGGCGGTCATGACATGGGAGTGTTTGATTTGGAGAATTAAGAGTATTCAACTCTATTACAAAGGTGTTTCTACTTGTTACTACTCACCTCCTCTTTGGATTATCCCAAATCCACACCATCGATGATGAATACAGGATACAAAGGATGAATCACGTGGTCTGCGTCAGAAGGAGTTGGATTGCAACATGTAAAAGAAAAACTGGTGTGGTCTCAATGCTCAACATTTATTTCAATAGATATTCAATTTGAAACAAGGCATGAAGTGTATGAAAAAACAAGAGGGTGCAACCATAGAAGCTTATTAGTTATTACATGGTCTTACTGAAGAAAAAAATTGCTTACACTATCATTTTATCATATTTTAATTAAAAACCCCTTCAGTATTTGTATATTTTATTTGTTTTTTTTTTAGTTGACGATGCAATTATGTTTTCGAAAGTTGTTTTCTTCCTTCCATTCTCTGGATAGCTAGGGATAGTTGAGGGAAGAGAGCAAAGGTGAGTTGGGAGTTAGATGTCTGAGATGGAAAAGAAAAAATCGAACTTTGGGATGTCTGAGATAGTTAAGGGCAAGGAGGCTGAGATGCAAATGCCAAAAGGTCTACTCATAGTTGAGTTATCCTGTCTGCGAGACTAGCACCCGCTTTGGCCATCCAGATAAAAATTCTGGGGACTTTGACACTTGCCTATTACTGACATATTAATTGGCGAGCATAGCGCTACTTACCAAGAGCTGCCCGAGCCTCTTCTTTGACAAGTTACATTAACAACCTAAAGTCTTCGTTGAACCTTGTTGCAACATTGTTTTGAGTCACCACAAACGCACGAGGCTTCATTGAACTCCCCTCTTCCATCCCTTCACCAACATACCTGTCTGCAGTGCACAGAAGCACACTTTGGAATCTCCGAAACACCAGTTTAGATGGATTGAGATCATACAGACAGCTCTTAAGACCTTACTGGTCGGACAATAATATGTTGCTGGTAGCTGTTAGTTGATATATACCATACTTGAAGCCAGTAGGACACCAGTCAGCAAATTGAATAGCAGGCATTTTCATCCTTGGGCACAACATCACCTATATATCAGACAGCAGGCCATGTCATTTCCAGTGGGGATCACATTTGGCCATTGGAACCGTGAGAAATCACTATGGGGAGGGTAACCAATGGAATCTTCATCTTAGGAGATCTCTATACCGATGAGGGGAAGTTCAAGAGCTTGAGAATATCAAAAATGAACTTGAGGAAGAGCTCACCGACGAAGATACACTTGGGAGTGGATTTGGTCAAAAGGGAAGAAATTCACGGTCAAATCATGCTATTATCACTTGTGGTTAGAGAATCAAAGTGAGGAGAGACTTGCCGCCCTTTCCCCCATAAGCTTGTATGGGAACCAAAAATTCCAATTTCCAACAAACGTCAAATTCTTTTTTTGGTTTTTATCTTGGAATCGGGTGCTTACGGTTGATGTTCTTCAAAGAACGGGGATCTCAATCCCAAATAGATGCTCTTTATGCCGTGATGATGAAGAGAGCATTAGACATTTGTTTTTAAATGTTCTAAAGTGATGGAGGTATGGCACTGGCTCTTTGGCAACATAAGGCCAATATGGGACCTGTTTCAGAGAACTGAGAATGCTGAATCTCTTCTTATTGGATGGCCAAGACTGGGTAACAATGATTTCATTACTGGGATGGGTGCAGTGGCCTCTTATGCACTCTTGACAGTTGCACAGTTGCAATGAGAGTAAGAGCTACTACTTGGGCGTGGATGGAGGTTGATCGGGACAATGCATGACATAGGAAGTTTCACAGCTTCAGTGAGCTTCGACAGGGATAGGACCACCTTTTCAGGTGACAACAGGCCAGTGATATAGAAATCTGTGGCGCAGGGAAGATTAGTAAATAATGAAGGGAAACAGAACAGCAGCAGTGTTTGCCAGTGGTGCAGCAATAAGGAGAATCAGAGTCACAGTCACAGCCTCAGGGAGATTGGACAAAGATAGGAATGCAGGCAGATTGCAGCAGCAGTTGGACTAAAGGTTCTTAGATATTTATGTAGCTTTTTCCTGTTTACAATCTGAATGTGTAGGAATCAGATTTTTTAACCCTGAAAACCTGACGGGGTTTACACTTGCTGATCAGGAATGTAATGGTATTGGTTGCGCAGAGATAATAAAATTTCTATTCTATAACAAAAAAAAAAAAAAACATGGTAGGACTTCTCTGCTGAGATGACGGGAGCATATGTAGAAATCATGAAGCAGATCCTAGCTAGGGTATGGACCTAGTTGGTCGGACAGTAAGAAGAATGTACGATGTATAATTTTCGAAGCAGTGTTGATATTGTTTTGGTTTGGATACGTATAGTACTAGTGTTTTTTTTTTCGGTATGGAATGTACGTCCCACTTTGGTGTGCTCCATTACATGTGTTGCTGGTCGCAAATAGCACAATGAAGGGGATAAAAATATATACGAATCACACAAAGAGTCCACGTGTATGTTGACATAGTAGTGTGTGTGTGTCACAGATTAATTCACATGAGTTGCCAAAGAGTGTGATGCTGTAACCTGAGCAAGTGAGCATTCTCCCCTCCCTCCCCAAAACCCCAACACACACACAACCAATAAAAAATCGATTCTTCATTCTTGTTATAAATGTCTAAGATGCAGGAAGGGTTGAGACGTTGAGTTACATTCTCCATTCTACATAGTCAATTATTTATTATTGTATATAGTGTCCCCTATTGAAATTATTTTTCAGTTGTGCTCCTAAATTACAACATTTATGCATGGTGAACTAGTTGTAGATATTAATCTGCTGCCAGCATGACTGCATATATGTGACTGAACACTTTTTTCAAGTCTTCCGTATGTGTTGTGTTTTACTTTATGGGGAACGCAGCAAGGGGATAGTGATAGTTTCCTTTTTAACTCGAAATGGTAATCCTGACAGACTTCTGACACATAAGAGGTAAATTCGTAATTTTACATTCAAAGTACAGTTTTGGAAATCTAAGAAGAAATCGAACTGCAAAGATAAGAAATAGGAAATCTTTATTTAGATGAAATCGAATCCAAAAACCTAGATGATTTCGAACATTGACATTATAAAAGCAAAGCAGGTCAAAGAAGAGAGCACAGCAGATTGATTTTAATTTTTAATCTGATCTAAAAGATGTATTTTTCTTGGTCCCAACTTCCAAATGATATTTGGTTATTGATCAGTAAGAAACTTGATGTTGAGACCGATCGATGTAGCTTCCGTTTAGTCTCAAAATCATTCAGGTCTTATCTTCCTCCTTTGCCTCAACCCCCATGGCTCCTGCTTTCAGAAAAACACCAACAACCATTATTGGAAACATCTGAATCTGATGAAGAAGGGGAGGTGAATGTTGTTAATGAGGAGAATCATAAACCATCTCCACCACCTCCTCTTCGTGGCTTAGTTGGTATTGGTGGTGGTGGTGGTGGTGGTGAACATGTTGGGGATTATGAAATTGATTTTCCAGAGGCTCATCAGATGCGGTGCATTGGGTCTACAGGTAATTGGCTTATCACAGTAGACAAATTTGATGGAATTTATTTGTTAAATTTATTTTCTAGAGTTCAAATCGATCTTCCATCACAATCCACTTTCAAGTATAATTTTCTTCCCGACGAAGATGTCACACCAGAACAACATCGAGACCTTTTATTAAAAAAGGTAATTATGTCTTCAACTCCATCATCATCTACTAGTACCAACAAAGATTGCATAGTAATGGCTATTCACCATTATCTTCACAAATTGGCAATTGCTAGACCAGGTGATACATCTTGGACTACAGTTGATACTCCATATCACCACTTTGAAGATATCATTTTCTATAAGGAACAATTTTATGGTGTTAATCTTTATGGTATGGTTATGGTTTGCGACATTACTCATCTACATACTCCTAAAGCTACAGTTGTTACGGAAAATTGGTTAAAACAAGACAAACATGACTACTACCGAAAAAAGTACTTACTAGAATGGTTGGGAGAACTCTTACTAGTAATCAAAGTTGTATCAAGACTCTGTGACAGGGATGATAGACAAGAATACATTGAAAAAAGACAACCATTGTACAAAACAGAGAAATTTGAAGTTTACAAACTTGACTTCACTACTAAGAAGTGGGAAGAGGTGAACAGTTTGGGAGATTATTGTTTGTTTGTGGGGTTTAATAGTTCTGTCTCTGTATCGGCCGTTAACTATTTAGGATCTCTTAAAAAGAATTGTATTTATTTCACGGATGATTTCACATTTGGATATCGGGCAACTCGGACCCCAGGAGGTCATGACATGGGAGTGTTTGATATGGAGGATAAGAGTATCCGACCCTATTACAAAGGTGTTTCTACTTGTTATTATTCACCTCCCATTTGGATTATCCCTAATCCAACAGTGATGAATACAGAGAAGGAATCAGATTCTATGTGCCAAGGGAAGATGGACTGCAACTTGTAATAGAAAAGCTCGTGTGTTTTCAGTGCTCAACACTCAACCCAATTGAACACTTAATTCAATTTGGAACGAGCATTGAAATAGAGCACAGAGAAAAAGAAAAGAGGTGCAGCCTAGCCTTACAATACAAGCCCGTCCTTACGAAGAATTGGTTTGCTAGGTATATTTCTTTTATCATAAGTTATTTGGTTCTTCTTATAGACTCTTGTGTGGGATCGAGTTCTTACAAGGGACAAACTGTTTGATCGCACAATTGTTGATAATAACAAATATGCTCTCTGTGACTTGCATATGGAAACTGCCAGCCATTTGTTTTTCGCATGCCCGGTCACCCTGCAGGTATGGGAACTCCTAATTGGACACTTAAACTGTGCAGAAGATATTCTACAGGTGACTGAAGCAAAGATCTTGCTGCTGACATGGCCAGACTTGACCACAGGGGGTATTGGTGGGAATTAATATGGATTATTTTACAGTATTATGGTTCTTGTGGTGCAGCAGGAATGAAGTGATATTTAAGAACCAAAGCTTTGATTTGCTTAAGGTGGTGCCGCGAATAAAGTGTACAATTTGGGTCTGGATCGAGATCAGTTGGAGGTGGAATATCAAGAGGGACCACAGTTTGGCTGAACTGCTTCTGGGGTGGGATCATCTGATTAAGGGAGTCTGGTGATCACAAGAGTCAAGGCAGGTTTTGCTGAAGGAGATCAAGGAGATGCTGTTATGTCGTCTCTTCAGAGACTTGGGCTGTTGGCTGCTGAATTTAGATTGGTAGTTCTGAGTCTCTGGGTTCTTGGGTATAGAGTTATTTTGGGAAGTGGCTCAAGCCAGTAGTGGGCTTTGCTGACGTAAATGATAGGCCCAGCATAGTCCATCACCCTTGGTTGGGCAGGCAGCATGCTAGGCCAATAGGGTGTGATGGGGGGATTGCATTGCTCCAGGGAAGGGGTCCAGAATCCAGATCATTTCTGTACACTTTTTACTCTCAATGTACCTATTCTATACAATTGTTTCTGTACCCACTTTTGCTGCATAATCAATATTAATTGTCTTGTTTAATACGTTTGCTCCTTTGTAACTTTGTTAGTTGTTACTCATTCCCAAATAAACATGAAAACAGCCCACTATGCCACTATGGTGCCAAGCTATATTGCTAGTTTAGGACTTTAGGCATATGCTTCCATGACCTTATGTTATATAGGAAGTTCCTCTCTACATGTGTATCTTTCTTAGATCTTTTAACCCAAATGTTGTTTGTTTCTGTTTCAAGAATGACTTCACAATTCACATTGCCTAATTTGCCTTTCATAGTAGCATTATTTCGTTATTTGTGTGTCAAATATAAGAAAAACCATTCCACGGAAACCAGTTCTGAGAAATGTAATTCTAATCCAAGTTTTGTATTTTTGGGGTCTGCCAGATATAGGAAACGGCTGTTTCTTATGTGTGTCGAAGCCAGAGGCTGTTTGTTTTCTTTAACTACTAGCATTTTTAGCTATATGGGATTTAATTAACAGACATCAAATATAAAAACTTTAGATTACCACAGCCATATTAATCAAAGGGTTTCACAACCTAGGAGGTAAAGTTAGTTCAAACTGGGAAATTTTGGTGATTCATCCTTAGGGAAGGTTGATACTCACTCACCAATCACATATCCTAACAAATTTCAGGGGTCAGTTCCAGCAGGGCTGGGTTTAGAGATACACATGAATCATTGTTAGAAATTTTGGTGATTCATTCGTGAGGTAGTCCTAAGAACTATATGAAATCTTTGGAGTTCCAACTTCAGATATAACTAAGAAACCAGTCAAATCTTTTACAAACAACAGCTAAATCTATATACCCCCATTATTCCATCAAACAGCAAAAAGAACATACCAACTCAGTTACAGAGGTCTTTTAAAAGACAACAAGGAGGTTTTTTCAGATATACTATCTGAACAGGTGTTTAGAATATCTATGACTCATGAGTATCACACATGCAAAGCAGGTCAAACAATGAAGCTATGGTTGCCATATGGTCAGAGGTAGAGAAAATGGTACACCGCTAGGTGCCCACAGCAACTGTGCTATGCTGGAAACTTGGACGAATAGAGGATCCTGCACACCCAGCAAAAAAAAAAAAAAAATTGGTTAACTATCGATAAGCAAGCAAAGTATTTGAACACAAAACTTAGAAGATGAGACATAAAGAAGAAGAAAAAAAAAACTTGCCTCATCTCAAGGCACCTAAGCTTATGCTGTGTGCGCTTGGAAGCAGTGCTGAACTTGTTCGTGTTGGGCAATATGTTAGTAATGCATAAGAATAATTCTAAGTAAAAACAGAATAAATAAAGTATGCAAACCAGAACACTGATTAAGGACAGTATGATGTGATCGAGTCGAGAAAAAACTCTGTCCTTAAGACATAATTTGCCCCAACAGGTGCTGTATGGGTGTAATGCAAACTGTCTCCCAGGATACAACGATCAATACCTTCGTTGTGTAGCAGCACTTCAAACAAAACGAAGACGGCGAACCAGTTCAGTGATGAAACTCTCTCAAGGACACAAACACAGACAATGAATGATAATGAATATGATGTTTTCGAATGAATCAACAATGCAGACACTGACAAGGTATTTATAGCAAGAGAAAATTAAATGAACAGACACTTGTGCCGAAACAGTTCATTGAACAGGCACACCTAATGGGCCGAAACAGTTCATTGAACAGACACACCCATTTAGGCTGAACTGACACTTTGGGCTTGAAACAGTTTCATCAAGGGACACAACTTTTGGGCCCGAAACAGTTTCATGAAAGGTTGCACCTATCTGGGCCGAACCAGTAGCAAACTGGTTCGGAATAGGTATGCACCTATTGGGATTTATTCCAATGGACCTTTCTACCAAAAAGATTATGTTGGATCACCAAGACCCAAACCCAAACGAGCCGGGTCGGGTCGGTCGGTCGGTCGGTCGGACGGACGGACGGCGCGCGCGCGCGCGCGTGTGTGTGTTTTTCAAGCCCAAGCCCATGTAAGGTTACGCCCAACGCGCGAAAACATTGTAACCCCAAGGGCCACACCCTTATTGTACATGAGGGGTTTTTCTAGACAAAACCTTATCTACATGGGTCAAATGTGGGACTATCACATTTTCCTTGCTTTGTCTCAAGTTGTTTGGAACTTGGGACACCAATTTCTCATTCAATATGGAACAGTTTTAGACGTATGAATGTTCTGTGAGCATCTACTCGGAACGAGGATTCCATGCGTACCAAGATCTAGCTCAACAGAGCTCTAGAACATATCGAAATGTCCAGCCAAAGACCTTGTCAGATTTCTGACAGAATCTGTTCAAACTGTTTCCAACAATCCCCCGCATGAATGGAAATTACGGAGTTATGCAAATGCAATGCAACTGAGAGAGTACAAGCAGAAAGTAGCTGCATCGGTATAGGTAGCAATTTTTCAGCCTTGGACCTACCCTAATGGATAACCATCGGATTTACTGGCTAATCAGTGAACATGATGTCTTGAACTGTTCAGCCGTTTGTGTAAACCAAGACAATGGCTACCACACAGTTTCCCTTCCTCAAAGAACTTGGTTCTATGGTTGTGTTCATTTTGGCCTTGAACTTCCTGGTATTCATGAGTGCTCTTAAAGAATGCAACCTTCAACATTCTCACAGAAAACGGCCCCTTTTTCTCACTCATAAGGTGATTGCCCATGAAGAGTATCCTGCTATACTCCACTTGTTTTACAAGCTATGGGAATCATTAAAAGCAAAAGCTTATCCTAGTCCATCAATGCAGGCAGCACTGGTCTCATCATCATAGGAATGGATTAGAGATGTTTAATCTCACAGTGCTATCGTCGAGTCATGCGAGATTCGGTTGTCCCTTTGAACCTAGATCTTGGGATCTCCAGTCAGCTAGGTAGGGTTGCCATCAGGCCTACTCTTTCATCTTAGGTTTTACACCCATTCCTCTCGATGAAGTTTGAACTTGCTCTCGGGCCAAACCTTTAATAAATGGATCCGCTAGGTTTTCAGCCGACTTAATATACTCTATAGAGATTATTCCAGTTGAGAGCAGTTTCCTAACGGTTTTGTGTCTTCGTCTGATATGTCGAGACTTACCGTTGTACATACTACTCAGTGCCCTGCCTATAGCAGATTGACTATCGCAGTTTATACGAATAGCTGGCACTGGTTGTTCCCACATGGGGATATCCTCTAAGAAATTTCGAAGCCATTCTGCTTCTTCTCCCGCTTTATCTAAAGCAATGAATTCAGCCTCCATAGTGGATCTAGCAATGCATGTTTGCTTAGAGGATTTCCAAGATATCGCTGCACCACCTAGAGTAAAAACATAGCCACTCGTGGCTTTTGAGTTTTTAGTATCTGATATCCAATTAGCATCACAGTATCCTTCCACTACTGGTGGATATCTAGTGTAGTGCAGATTATAACTTGACGTATATTTCAGATAATTCAATACCCTAGTTATTGCCTTCCAGTGATTCTTCCCTGGATTACTCGTGTATCGACTTAGGACATTTACAGCGTGAGCCATGTCTGGTCTAGTGCAATTTGTGATATACATCAAGCTGCCAATGACACGAGCATATTCTATTTGTGATATGCTAGCCCCAGTATTCTTAGTTAAATGAAGATTGGGATCTTCTGGAGTTTTGGCAATTCCAGTGGAGTGTTTCTTGAACTTGTCGAGAACCTTCTCAATGTAGTGGGATTGCGATAGTGCAATTCCATCTGATGTTCTAGTGATTTTAATCCCTAGTATAACATCAGCAATTCCCATATCCTTCATATCAAACTTACTGCGAAGCATGTTCTTAGTAGCATTAATGATGTCATTGTTGCTACCAAAAATCAGCATGTCATCTACATAGAGACATACAATAGCATATCCAGTTTGAGTGGACTTAGTGTAAACACATTTGTCACATTCGTTTATTTTGAAACCACTTGACAACATTACATTATCAAATTTTTCATGCCATTGCTTCGGGGCTTGTTTTAAACCATATAATGATTTTACAAGTCTACACACCTTATTCTCCTGTCCAGGAGCAGTAAAACCTTCAGGTTGTTGCATATAGATTTCTTCCTCTAAATCGCCATTTAGGAAAGCGGTTTTTACATCCATTTGATGTATTTCAAGGTTGTGTATAGCAGCAATCGCAAGAAGCGTTCGAATAGACGTTATTCTCGTTACTGGAGAGTAAGTGTCAAAGAAATCCAAACCTTGTTTCTGCCTGTAACCTTTGACTACAAGTCTGGCCTTGTATTTGTCTATTGAACCATCTGTTCTCATCTTCTTTTTGAAGATCCATTTGGATCCTAAACATTTCGTTCCAGGAGGAAGTGTGGTTAACTCTCATGTGTGGTTTTGCATTATAGAATAAATTTCGCTTTTAATTGCTTCCTTCCACTGGGGAGCATCTTGAGTAGACATGGCCTCTTTAAAAGTTAATGGATCATTGTCCACTAAGAAAGTCATGAATTGAGGACCATATGTCTCCACAAGATATGTTAGAAAATCAGGACCATATGCCTTTGTTTTTCTAGCTCGTTTACTTCGCCTAGGTTCATCCTCATTCTGATGTTCATCCCTTAGCACAGTATTATCTGTAGTTTCTTGCTCAACTCTTGGAGAGTTTTCACGTGTTCTCTTTCGATGCTTAGCATCTTGACAAGGAAACACAGTTTCAAAGAAATATGCATTTCTAGATTCCATAATAGTATTGACCTGGACATCAGGAATATCAGATTTGTGAACTAAAAATCGATAAGCACTACTATTATGAGCATAGCCTATAAAAATGCAATCAACAGTTTTAGGTCCAATCTTCACTTGTTTAGGAGATGGGACCGCAACCTTGGCTAAACACCCCCACACTTTCATGAATTTATAAGAAGGTGTTTGTCCTTTCCATAATTCATATGGTGTCTTGCCGGTTTTCTTATGAGGTATCTTATTGAGAATATAATTCGCAGTAAGAATGGCTTCCCCCCACATGTTCTGGGGTAACCCTGAATTTAACAACAAAGCATTCATCATTTCTTTCAATGTTCGGTTCTTGCGTTCAGCAGTACCATTAGATTCAGGAGAGTATGGAGCCGTAGTTTGGTGTATGATTCCATTTTCAGCACAAAAGTCATTAAATGGTTTATCATATTCACCTCCTCGATCGCTCCTTACAATCTTGATTTTCTTGCCAAGTTGATTTTCAACCTCAAGTTTATACTGTTGAAACTTTTCTATAGCTTCATCTTTGCTTGTTAACAAGTAAACATAGCAAAATTTTGTACAGTCGTCAATAAAAGTAACAAAATACTTTTTACCACCTCTAGTTTGCACAAATTTTAAATCACACAAGTCAGTGTGAATTAAATCTAGAGGTTCGGTACTTCTTTGGACCGAATGATGTGGGGTTTTGGTAAGTTTAGCTTCCACACAAATTTCGCATTTATCACATGCTTTTGGATTGCAATGTGGAATCATATCCATGTTAATTAATCTACGCAAAGTATTATAATTAACATGTCCTAGACGTTCATGCCAAACATTAAAAGACTCAACGATATAAATAGAAGAATTATTCTTATTAATCTTTGGAATAACAGTCATTACATTGAGCTTGAATAGCCCATCGCTAACATACCCTTTACCCACATACATCTTCCCATGTTCCACAACATTGGCTTTGGCATCTTCAGAAACAACGACAGTATTCTTTTCAGAAGTACGGTTGTCTTCTTCTATGCGAAGCCGGAGAATCAGGTCTTCCAAGCCCATCTCCTTACGTTTGTGTTTAAGATAATTCTTAAAATCCTTCCATGAAGGGGGTAACTTCTCAATAACAGAAGCCACCTGAAAGGGTTCACATAAAGTAAGGTTTTCTGCATGAATTTCGTGCAGAATAAGTTTGGAGTTCTTGGACCTGACTGATCACAGTCTTGGAGTCCACCATCTTAAAATCAAGGAACCTGCCGACCACAAACTTCTTTGAACCAGCATCCTCGGCTTTGTACTTCTTATCCAAAGATTCCCAGAGTTCTTTGGATGTTTTGAATGGACTGTACACATTGTAGAGTGTGTTGTCCAGTCCGTTTAGGATATAGTTTCGGCAAAGGAAATCTCCATGTTTCCAAGCATCTATCGCAGCAACAGTTTGGCGATCAGATTCGCCTCCATCTTGCTTTGGAAGTAGTTCGTACAGGAACTTAGTGAGATTCAGAGTTGTAAGGTAAAACAGCATTTTCTGCTGCCACCTCTTAAAGTCTGTTCCGTTGAATCTCTCGGGCCTTTCCCCAACAGTAACATGGGTAGGAACTGTTGGAAGGGCAGTAGGAACAGCAACAGTAGGAACAGTATTGGTAGCTGAACTTCCATTGATAGTTCCATTGTTCGCGGGGATATGAGTTTGTGACTCTTCCATTTGTCTGAAACGAAATATTCAGACAAGTTAAACAACCAGAAAATTTTATTTCCTGTACTAGTGTCTGCAATACGAAAATTATAAAAATTTTCGAACTGTATCGAAAATTAACCTCAATCTGCAAATAAATTTGTTAAACAGTAACAAAATTCCGAAAAACAAAAAATTTCGGATATAAACAGTAAAAAAATAGAACAAAGGGTTCAAATTTCTGAAAATATAATAATTTTCGAAATCTGACTAATACTTAATATATCCTGTTTGAAGATATTAGAACAGTAAACCAAAATACTAACATATAATTATGTCTTAAGATTGTTGGGCAATATGTTAGTAATGCATAAGAATAATTCTAAGTAAAAACAGAATAAATAAAGTATGCAAACCAGAACACTGATTAAGGACAGTATGATGTGATCGAGTCGAGAAAAAACTCTGTCCTTAAGACATAATTTGCCCCAACAGGTGCTGTATGGGTGTAATGCAAACTGTCTCCCAGGATACAACGATCAATACCTTCGTCGTGTAGCAGCACTTCAAACAAAACGAAGACAGCGAACTAGTTCAGTGATGAAACTCTCTCAAGGACACAAACACAGACAATGAATATGATGTTTTCGAATGAATCAACAATGCAGACACTGACAAGGTATTTATAGCAAGAGAAAATTAAATGAACAGACACTTAGGCCGAAACAGTTCATTGAACAGGCACACCCATTTAGGCTGAACTGACACTTTGGGCTTGAAACAGTTTCATCAAGGGACACAACTTTTGGGCCCGAAACAGTTTCATGAAAGGTTGCACCTATCTGGGCCGAACCAGTAGCAAACTGGTTCGGAATAGGTATGCACCTATTGGGATTTATTCCAATGGACCTTTTGACCAAAAAGATTATGTTGGATCACCAAGACCCAAACCGAACCGAGCCGGGTCGGTCGGACGGACGGACGGCGCGCGCGCGCACGTGTGTGTGTTTTTCAAGCCCAAGCCCATGTAAGGTTACGCCCAACGCGCGAAAACATTGTAACCCCAAGGGCCACACCCTTATTGTACATGAGGGGTTTTTCTAGACAAAACCTTATCTACATGGGTCAAATGTGGGACTATCACATTTTCCTTGCTTTGTCTCAAGTTGTTTGGAACTTGGGACACCAATTTCTCATTCAATATAGAACAGTTTTAGACGTATGAATGTTCTGCGAGCATCTACTCGGAACGAGGATTCCATGCGTACCAAGATCTAGCTCAACGGAGCTCTAGAACATATCGAAATGTCCAGCCAAAGACCTTGTCAGATTTCTGATAGAATCTGTTCAAACTGTTTCCAACAGTTCGAACAGTCCTTGCATAAAAATTCTGAAACCCTGTGAACATCGGAACTATGCTGATGGAGGGCATCAATTGTGTAAAACATTTTCCCACCAGGGCAGTGACAGCAAAAATACCTCTCTACATCTTCTTTTAAACCCTGTATCATAGTTGTTACACATTCTCAGTCCCAATATATAACAAACAAAGTTGAAGCAGCAATGACAATCATAAAGAAGTACACATATGGTTGTGTTTGGTTCGAAGGAATTCAGATTCCTGGAAAACATGACTAAAATCCCTAAAAGTTAGGAGAGGAGATCGGAAAGCAGATTCTGGCATATAAGGAAGTTATAGAATTTGGTTTCCATTTTTTTAAAATGGTAACCAGTTTTCATTGGTGATCGGGACAAATATGGTAAGTAAGGATCTCCAATCAGAATCCCTTCTAAGTTGGACTTTTTTTCTCTCCTTTTCGATCACTCTTCCGACTCTCTCTCCTACTATTGTCTGTTCTACCCTCAACTTTCCTGGAATTTAGATTCCGCGAACCAAACACAGCCATAAAGAACTTATGCTACATACTGTATAGAATATATGAGGTAAGAAATAAGAATAAAACAAGTTAACTCACTTACATGCCTCATTTGATGTACCTGCAGTTGTTTCCTAGAGTTATAGACATTGTGACAGTACAAGCAATAATTCTTATAGCTGGGATGACACAGTTCATTGTGATACAAAAGACTCTTCAAATCCATAGGAACATCACAATGCTCACATTTGTACAGATGTGGATCCATAACCAACAATCACTGAAACAACAAAAACAAATCCCGTTAAGATCTCTCAAGTCTCAATAGCCAATTCCTTAGCCCTTAGTGTGTGGTGTATTTTACAACCATAGAAAGTAGGCACAACTCAAAATTTAGTTGGGATTTTAAAGATAAATGGTATGATGAAATTCCTGTATGTGCCTACTCTTGAGTTAGAATTTGGACTCCGAGTCATTGCAGTATAATGTTTAACTACAAATGTATATGTAAAGGAGACAATTCATGAACGTCTGGACAATTATATGCAAGCAACTTTAGTGTAGTGGTTTTCATATGTTTGATGCTACATGCTAGGACCATAATCAACCCATTCCCAAAATCCAAATTTTAAGTTGGTAATGCATGCTTATGGTAGTACAAAGTCACTAAAAGTACATAACCTAGCTTAGTCTATCCACTCTATCCTCAGAATTCAGACCAAACTTATACTTCTTCACAATTCCTTGTAAACTCAATAATTACAACCTTTTTCAATTGAAAATGATGTATCACATTAAGCAAAGATGTATCAATGACATAATTACATAAAGCATAGATTTATGTCTATCCTCTATCTTTGATAGACACGTGTACCCTCGAATAATTTTGGTTTAATGGACCAGATTCTTGGTCCTGATTTGGTCAAATAGGTGTGCCAGTGTGAAAATCGTCTTCTTGATAAGAAAGATCTGAGCATGTGGAATGAGATAAGATGAGATGAGATGCAATTAACCATTGATTGTGATGAAATAGAGTCGTTCAAAATTCATATCTTTACATTCTAACCAAAATCAAATATTCTTACAGTTATATGAATTCAACATAGAAATATTCATAGTATTATAAAGTAAAATCTATACCTGAAATCTGATAACAGCTTGATTGATTGTCTCGAGTGAAAGAAATAATTGACGATCTGAAATTTAATAGTAAACCCTAGAAATCAATTTACATGAAACCACACATAAACCAATTGAAGAAAATAATTACTCAAAAACTCTTTCGTGATTAAAGATAAACTCACCAAAGTTGAGATCGATATGTAAAGATTACTCAAGATCGAATTAACAATCTTTAACCTTCAAGAACCAGTAATAAGAACGAGAGAGTTCGAATTGAATGTGAGAGTTCGAAATAATGCGAGAGAGAAATCTTGAAGGGGTTTGTGATCGTGAAGTGATATGTGATTTTAGTTTTGTAAGAAAATTTTACAGGGGAGGTCGGTTAAAGACTCGATTCTTGTTTTGGCGGGAAAAACAGGGCTTTGTTTTGTGCAATTTGATTGAGACTACAATGGAAATAACATTTTGAACTTGTTTCTTGGTTAGGGCTCAAAAATAACTTTTGGGCCTGAAATGGGCTTCTTACTTATGTAGTAATAGCTAGAATAATTGGTTAATTGTATGAATTTTACAACAAATTACTTTGAAAACTACCGAACTTCCACCGTATAAGTCTTGTAATCTTGTAATGAATTATTCCTGTTTGCAAATTTACTAACTATGACTCCAAGCTAGGGGTGGCAATCGCGTCGGGTCGTGTCAGATTCGTGTCGGGTCTTAACGGGTTGATGTGTTTTTTCTTTAAACCCGAACCTGACCTGTTAACCTGTTTAGTATTGTTTTTTAAACCCGAACCCGACCTGTTTAATAAACAGGTCGGGTTCGAGTTAACCTGTTTAAACCCGCTTCAGATTTATTTAATATAAATTAATCAACTTAATTTCATCAAAAATTAAAACTACTAGTAAAAAACAAAATTAAAAAAAATATTTTTGAAAAAACAAGGGGACGGTGAAATAAACAATTACTATAAAGAGCATAGAGATGAAAAGTGTTAACATTAAAGCCAATTATAAACATAATTAGGAGCATCAAACTTGAGTTTTAAAAATAAAAAAACACCGATCTGGTTTCAATTGATTAATTAAACCATCATGCTCCTTAAACCCAAAACAAATCAATTGAAAAATAAGAAAAATATTCACACAATCTCTAACTTTGATATAGAAAAATAAGAACCACCAACAAACAAGTTTTTAATAATCAATTCATTACTACTATATATTTCTACATAGTTAAAGAAGAAGAAAGAAAACGATTGTTGAAAAGAGATGAAAAATGAGGGATGGAGAGATGATTTTAAAACTTGAAATAAAAAATATTAATTTTTAACGGGTTTCGGGTTGACCCGACCTGTTAGTTGTCAAACCCGAACCTGACCTATTTATAAACGGGTCTAACAGGTTCGGGTCAAAATGACCCAAAAACCCGATAAGACTAAACCCAAACCTGTTTATCTCAGGTCGGGTTCGTGTCGGGTTAACGGGTTGCGGGTCATTTTGCCACCCCTACTCCAAGCTAATGAACCTGGCACGCCTTTTCGATAATTGGCATGCCTTTTTAGCGGTTACTAATATATAAATTTATTAAATATCATATATTATTTTTTTTATTACTTTTTATAATGAAATAAATTTATATTGAACATATAGTTTAGGTAATTATTTTTAAATTTTAGTCCATTTTTTATGTGTTTTATAAACATAAATTGTAAATATTTAATAAAAATAATCTCAATTTCACAAAATATACGTAAATGCTCTTCTACGCCTTTATCCATATAAGAAATGTCATTTATACCGAATGTTACATAAACTGAACTCTATATATACGGTACATGGCAAAAATAGGCTATATATATATATATATATATATATATATATATATATATAACGTAGGGCAAAACGACATGCCATTTAGCTTTGGCATGCCATGAAGGCATGCTAACAAAAATACCCCATGCTAGGAACCTACTCCAAACTCTTCTCTGATCTACAGGTTGCAGAGGAGAAATCGTTGAAGATTCTAAGTTGGAAAAGATGATGCAACTAAGTGATGATTACGAGAAGGAAGCTACAACAATCTTGTACAAATTGGCCTTGTGATATAGCCTATTCAAATTCAAAGGCCCAAGAAAAACTTAAAGGAAAATTTTAAACTCGAAGGATAGTAGTAGCTGCTACTGTAGGACTGTGGTCTTCTAACTCATTCTTAGTAGAAAGTTCAAGTGACTTGGTCTATAAATTGTGCTACATCCAAATTAACAACCATAGTTTAATTTTTTCATAACGCAATTTTTTTTATATATATATAAACTATGGTTGTTAATGTTATCGGTTACTATGGTTTCGCTTTTTTTTTTCCTTATGAAAAATTGATTTTCTTTTGTAACAATAACTAACTACCGATATGTTTGATTGGAATCCAAGAAATCTCTCTTTCCCATATTTGATTACATGAAAAATGAACTGCAAAATTTTAAAACAAGGAGTTTTATGGATGCCATGTAGAAGTGAAGGAGAAGGTTTTAGAATATGGTTAATATTAAAAATTTGATCCTCTAACTTTGCTCAAATTTTCAGTTGAGTCCTAAGTTTAAACTGCTCAATTTGGTCCCAAATCTTTCAAAACGTTTGTCAAATGGTCTGCCCGTTTTCAAGCATTTAACAGAGTTGCTGAGTGTAATTTATGTGCATTTTGAAGTTAATTTTGCGCATTTTCAGCACTTGTGAATGGGCAACTCTGTTAAATGCTTAGTCTTCAGGTTCAGTTGTACATAAATTCAATGTTTTATAGAAGCCTGACCAAAATAAGATCATAAAGATCTTTACAATAACATATCTAGAATTTATTAAAAAAAAAATAACGGATGACCATTTTGCAAACGTTTCGAAAGATTTGGGACCAAATTGACCAATATAAACTTTGGGGACTCAACTGAAAATTTCGACAAAGTTAGGGGACCAAAATAGCTATTTGTTCCAGCAGAACAACATCGAGATTGTTTATTTCAAAAGGTAATATGTTTTCTTAAACTACATCGTCTACTAGTAACAAGCAGATGATTTGGATTGTGGACCAAATTGACCAAAAAAAAGAAGTTGGATTGTGGAACTTTACAAGCAGATGATTTGGTCTTTCTTACAAAATGGAATGGATTGTTACTTGTAGAAGAAAAACTGTGTTTTCAATGCTTAAAAACACAAACATTGTTGATTTGTTTATGTATGAAAAGACAAGAGGTGTTATCTGGTCTTAAAGCAATGCCAAGGCTGAAAGTGGACATCTAGACTTTTAGTAGAAAACTGAGGTGTCGCCTCAACAATTTTAGAAGGTTTAAGCTAAAAGTTTTTTTTGGTAGTTTTAAAGGAGCTAATGCAATTGTGTTTCAGTCAGTGACCCGCCACAGTTTGTTACTTGATCTGCCACAATTTGTGAAGGATAGCAGGTAAGTTTATCAGCCACAGTTTGTGAGGGATAGAGTGATTCGCCACAATTGGTGGAGGATAACAGTTTGTGGAGGATAAAGTGATCCGCCACAGTTTCTGGTGGTTTGTTCTGATGATAAGTATAACTTGTCAATTTTAAATCGAAATGTACAGCCTAAAACCTTTCCACTTTACTGTATTGGCTAGACACAATTGCTAAAAATCTTTAAGACCCGGTTAAAACCATTGTATCGACAATGCTCTTACTATATTTATTAGTTTTTTTTTTTTAGGTAAAGACATTTATTAGTTTTGGGTTCTTTTTGCATTTATGTTTTCCAAAGTTACTTATCGGAGAGTTTTAGGAGGGAACCTAGGGCTCACATTGTCAGGATATTGTAATTAGAGTGAATATTAGTAAAAAATAATAGAAGGGTAGAAAAGTAAATGTCGTAAGGGACATGTGTTGGATAAAAGCATGAGAGTTGTACTGATGTGAATTATGAATGAAATGAATTAGTTTTCCTCTATCTCATGTTCTTCCCTTTTTTCTCTAATTCTTCTTAATCTCTTCTTAATTTCTATCAAATCAAGTAAATCAGGATTCAAGATCCTGACAATTCCTCCTAAAATTGAAGATACCTTCCCTTCTGGATACTTAGGGTAGTTGAGGAAAAAGTTAAAACTTAAAAGACTTAAAAGATGAGTAGAGAATTAGAAGTCTCTACGGAAAGAAAATTAGCACATTCTCCGCCAAATACGTAGATAAAAGGTATAACGACCGAAATTTCAATGAACTTTGGAATGACTTCCATATACCACTTGAAGGCATAACACTACAAATTATCTGGATTTTGTTTTCTCAGTAAGCAAAGTTTGCTAATTTTCACACATTAAAACTTCATCAAAAATATAATGAGCAAGATTGAAAGTACAAACTCAGGAAACAACTCAACCATCCCATACTTGGGTCATGACTCATGAATGGACAACAATTTAAATTTAGTCTAGGTTTAAAAATGGCTCAACACAACAATTATACACATGGTTTTACCAACCGGGTTTTTCAAGTGAATAGGGTAGCACCGATTCCGATTCAAAAGTCTGATTCTTAAAAAAATCAACCGATTCTTAGTGACCGGTTGGAATCACCCGAGTCCGAGTGAAAGCACCGGTTCCGATTGGAACCACGATTCTTTGTGTCATTTTTTACAATTTTATGTTTTTTTATAAATTATTATATTAAAAAAAAAATTCCTACAACAAATGAAAAATAAAACATACAATTGAAGATTTCATTATAGAATATAGAACTTCAATTCTTAACTTTTTGAAAAACAAATACAATTTTTCAAAAAGTATAAACCGTGAAGAACTAAAAATACAAATTACTTCATTTAAAACTGATGATTAAACTGGTTTAATCAAATAAATCGCCAATTCCAACCAAATAACTTATCGATTTTTAGACGAGCCGAGTCAACCTTGACTCTTTGACCCGGATAACATCGAGTCCGAGTTAAACCGGTCGATTTTTTCAAAATCTCACCAGTTGGTAAAACCATGATTATACATTTAGATTATCTAAGAAGAAAAACAACAGTAGGAAATTTTTGATATTACTACTTAAACACATAGTTTAAGATTCCAATTCGTCGAATATCCGAGAACCCCAAAATTGGATTATGCTGTAGAATTTCTACAGCCTCTATGGGAATTCTACAGCCTCTATGGGAATTATGAGGTTCAGCACAAATCAAATCCGTAATTTTAAGCGAAATTTCATGAATATCCGATTTATTCGGAAATATCAGGAAGACATAGAAAAGGAAGAAAGGTATATGCCATCATGATGAAAAGGCCATTAATATAGAATAATATTGAATCACAAATTGAAGATGAATCTTTGGAAATATTCTTCTCTTAACCATGGAATCCGAAACGGCCATTAATATTGAATCACAAAATAAGATGAATATTTGGGAATATTCTTCTCCTAACCATTGAATTCGAAACAATTCGTGGAATCCATACAAAATCCGACAATTCGAAGAATATCCAATTATTATATCGAACCAAATGGTGAGTTCTCTATACTTCCATATATCCCCGGAAATTTAAAGTATGCTTAAAACTATGCTTAAACACTAAATACCAGTTTAACAAAGTTCATGAAACCAATCAGCTGGAAATCAGTAAATATATGCAGGTTTTAAATCAACTAACCAAACAGACCAACCAACTACCAAGGGTATCACTCCGACCAACAAGACTTCCATCAAACATCTAATCAGAAAACATTAGCTTGAATTAGCTTGAATTCTTGAAACATATCCACCCAACTTCAAGCAATAGTTTTCAGCAAATCAGACTTCCTAACAACCATACTTCCCATGCTTTTCAAATATGGATGCGGTTCCAAATTAAACTTTAAACTTCGAAACTAGAAAAAATGCAGTCAAAGAGAAAAAAACAAGAAAAAACAGAAAAAAAAAAAAAGAGGAAACAAGTAGGATAGAAAATATACTACTACCAAAACATGTACTTTAAAATCATATAAGTATATAACATCAATTCACGCAAGAGACACATAAAAGATCCAAATAGAAGAACAGCATCACAAAAGGACCAAATTATCATACATCACATAAGATGGACACAAACCAGAACACACCTAACACAATATAGAAGAAAGCCAGGACTGTCTCAGTACTCATCTCCTTCTTCACCATCCTCACCCTCTGCAGACTCAGCGCCAACCTCTTCATAATCTTTCTCCAGAGCTGCAAGATCCTCGCGGGCTTCAGAGAACTCTCCCTCTTCCATTCCCTCACCAACATACCAATGCACAAAAGCACGCTTTGCATACATAAGATCAAACTTATGGTCAATGCGAGAGAACACCTCTGCAACACTGGTTGAGTTGGAGATCATACAGACAGCTCTTTGCACCTTGGCAAGGTCACCACCTGGCACAACAGTAGGTGGCTGGTAGTTGATACCACACTTGAATCCAGTAGGACACCAGTCAACAAACTGAATAGTACGCTTGGTCTTGATGGTAGCAACAGCTGCATTCACATCCTTGGGCACAACATCACCTCGATACATCAGACAACAGGCCATGTACTTTCCATGGCGGGGATCACATTTGGCCATCATAGATGAGGGCTCAAAGGCACTGTTAGTAATCTCAGCTACCGAAAGCTGCTCATGGTAGGCTTTCTCAGCAGAGATGACAGGAGCATATGAAGAAAGCATGAAGTGGATCCTAGGGTAAGGAACCAAATTGGTCTGGAATTCGGTCACATCCACATTTAGTGCGCCATCAAATCGCAATGAGGCAGTCAAGGAAGAGATAACCTGAATCATACATGAAACCAGGTCAACAACATATTTATGTAGCACTCTATAATCAAAATATCAAAATAGGTAAAATGCAAAACACAAAAAAAAAAAAAAAAAAAACATAAAGTAAATTACCTGTGATACCAATCGGTTGAGATTGGTGTATGTGGGACGCTCAATGTCAAGTGAGCGTCGGCAGATATCATAGATGGCCTCATTGTCAAGAAGAACAGCAACATCAGTATGCTCCAGAAGGGAGTGAGTAGATAGAACACTGTTGTATGGTTCCACAACAGAGGTAGACACTTGAGGAGAGGGGTAAACAGTGAACCCAAGCTTTGATTTCTTGCCATAATCAACAGATAGCCTCTCCAAGAGAAGGGAGCCAAGACCAGAACCAGTGCCTCCACCAACAGCATTGAAAACAAGGAAACCCTGAAGACCAGTGCAGTTGTCGGCTAGCTTTCTAATACGGTCCAAGCAGAGATCAACAATCTCTTTACCAACTGAAACCAAAATAAATAGCATGAATTATATGAAAACAACACATAAAAGTAAAATGGAAGTCATAGGAGAGGAAAGAAAATTACTGGTATAGTGGCCACGGGCAAAGTTGTTGGCAGCATCCTCCTTGCCACTTATGAGTTGTTCGGGGTGAAAGAGTTGGCGGTATGTTCCAGTTCTTACTTCATCAATGACAGTGGGCTCAAGATCAACAAAGACAGCACGTGGGACATGCTTTCCAGCACCAGTTTCACTGAAAAAGGTGTTGAAGGCATCATCTCCTCCGCCAACAGTTTTGTCACTTGGCATTTGGCCATCAGGCTGCAAAACAATACACAAAACTAAGAAAAATCCAAGAAGTACAAGTAGCCAAAAACTAAAGTAACTGACAAACAATAAACACAAGACATCAAAACAAGCTCTAGGATATGATGACCAATCTTAAGCAAAATCTAATCACCAAATTACCAGCATATATCTCACCTAATTCTCAAGAGCAGCAAATTAAACTAAAGTAACATAGCGCATACGAAAAACTGTAATGTAGAATTCACAATCTTCAATGTTAAACAAAAAAAGAATATCAACAATTCAAAAAAGTTTAATTGCAAAATCAACATTCTAAAACCAAAACAAAAATTCTGCAAATGAAATGAAACAATGCATACTTGATACTCCCATCTATATAACTTAAAATGTGAGATATCATTGAAATAAACTATTTCCAATCAAACAATACAAAATTTCTAAACTAATCTAACATGTTTATGTTTCAATATATACGATAATCAATAAGCATCTCAATACCTCAAATCTAACATATATATGAATAAATTTAATAAAACAACAAAAAAATGATCACCGATCTAATCAACACTAACAGATTTCAATACATAACCTAATCAAAACGAATCAATCACATATATAAGTTTATGATTCAATTGTTATTTCAATTAGATCTACAAGAATCAAGATGAAAGAACCCTAGATCTAATGAAAATGAATATATACCTGAATGCCATGCTCGAGGCAGTAAAGTTCCCAGCACGCATTTCCAACCTGAATACCAGCTTGACCAATGTGAATTGAAATGCATTCTCTCATTTTCGCTAAAGTAGAAGAAGAAGAAGAAGAAAACGAAGAAGATCGGAGAAGAGAACGACGATCGGAAAAAAAAAACGATGATCGGAGAAACTGATGAAGAAAGACGTTTATTAAGACGCCTTTCGATTTCAGATCTGATGAAAAGCCTTTGGGGGATTTGTTTGTGTTTATATAGGGAATGAAAGAAGAGAGAGAAAGAGATGGTTTTTTATTTTAATTTTTAACTATGGTTAAGTTTAAACCCGGGTTAAGGTTGAGTGCTAGCAAAGATATGTGATAGACTGATGATGATTGGCCAACCTAACTAGCAATTTTTAGTAAAAATGATTACATGTTCTCGTGGGGAATCAAAGAGCAGATCATTCTTGTGAAAATCAGTTGAAGATCGTGCAATTGGTCTCAATGTTTCAATGTGACAACAAATTAAGAAACTAATCGATAAAAAGCCCTAAAATGGCCCATACTCAGCCCAACCCAGCGGCCCATACTTAGTCTGAACAATATGGTTTCCATTTTTCATAAAAGGAAATCTTATTCCTTGATTTCCTTCCATCAATAAGGCCAAACTTCTATATACTCTAATACTCTATACTAATAATGGAAAATTCCAAACAATATAATTCCTTAAAAATGAAGAAAACTTCTCTATAAATTAGGTTTAATTATTTTACTTTTTCCCATCTCTTCCTTCAAGCAAAGACGTCTTGACTCTTGAGCAGCTTGAGGATCATGGTTTGTCTTAGAGTTGCTTTTCTAGTTAGTTTACTGCTTCTGGTTTCAACTGGTACGTACATATTCTCGTGTTTTGCAGTTTGCTTGTATACTTCTTTTTATCTTATGAACATCAAGATACTGATCATGATCTCTATACATTATTTGTTTGTAGGTTTAGTGCACAGTACTAAAGTTGATCGTTCGACTTCGTCTATTGTTGAAGGAAAGCATGCACAAGTACGACTCACTCACTATCGCAAACTTCTTAACGGTATATACGACATCTTTCAAGCCCTTTTACTGTTTTACTTCAATTTTAGTTAATTATTGGTCAAGTTCAAGTAGCTAGATTGTTACATGATAAATCACTGTTCTTTTGAATTGAAGAGTCTTCCCCCTGAGGGACATAAGTACGTATTGCTGTGATCTTTTCTCGCCTTGTCATTGTGCATGTTATTTGACATCTGATATTTTGCACGATATCTTAACTATTTTCACTTCAATAACAATTTGTATTATTTTATATACAACAGATGGTATCGATCCTGGAGCATCAAACAGAATAGGACGAGCGGGTAGGTGTTCAATAGATTCCATAAGCTTGTACCAAGGTCAAACAGATCCATTACCAAGTGGCATACCAACATATACAGTTCGCATTATGAACACATGCTACTCGCGCTGTAATATATCAGACATACACCTTCGTTGTGGTGATTTCAGTTCTACTGTTCTAATTGACCCCACCATATTCAGGCGGATTGAGCCTGGTAATTGTTTGGTTAAAGATGGAGGTATACTTGGTCCCGATGAAATAGTCACCTTCAGATACGCTAACTCCTTCATGTACCCTTTATCTGTCTGGTGGGTCAAATGCTAGCCGAAGAACCTGCAACTCGATCTTCTGTTGAAAGTTTACTTCTCATGTTTGAGTTACCTAGGAGTTATTTTTCAATTTATTTTTTACAACAGTTTTATGCTTTGAGTTGATGTATAAATCAACATGGCATATGATTTATTTGATTTCTATCCAATTAAAATAGTTAATTTGATAATTTGATTTATCGTTCAATGCTTCAACACCAAATTCAGCACAGAAATTAGCCATTAATGGGAAAATAGGGTACTATTTATCAATTGTACATGACTGTTCAAGTTACACAAATCAAAAACATTAATGTAGTTCGACGTCAAATTTATTTTTGACACTTCCGTATACATGGACATATAGCTACTTTATATATGAAGCATAGTACAAAAAGTCGATAAATAGGAATCTATCGTATCCTTAGATATCCGATATATCCAGATATATCGAAATATATCCACGATATATTACAAAATATTTATTTAAAATTAGTTATATTTTTAGAACAGATTTGCAGATTTTATTATAAATTAACGGAATTATTTCCCTAAAAACTCTCATTCACCCCTTCCTTATTGATTTCATTTGACAGATCTTCCTTTACCAAAAAAAAAAACTTTGACAGATCTTCTTCTTTATTAAACTTTTTGAAAGATCTCTTTCCTTATTAAACAAAATAATTTCATAAAATCATCTACGAAATCAATGGCTCTCTAAATGTCTTTTACAGAAGACAAATTATCCAAATCAATGGCTATCATAACCTTACATCGTTCGACTCTTCGAGATCTGGGCTCTTCTTCTTCTCCGAAAAGTAAGATGGATGATACTTGCAGATCTTGTTCTTCCTTAGTTCCTTCTTCGTATTAAGAGTTTGAATTTCGCAAATAAAGAGAGAGAGATACCTGTTAGTTCATATGAGAGAGAGATACATGTTACTAACAGGCTGTTAGTTCGGAGAAGAAGGTAGATCTGAATGAGTTTAACACAAATCTTTCACAAATTCGAGAGATCGGGGAGAAATTGGATCTCACTTCTGAGTTTAACACACCGGGGAGAGAGGAGAGAGAAGAAACTAAGAGAGAAGGAGAGATTAATATTTATCTATCGATATTTTTAATATATCTACATATATCGCGATATATCGAATTCTATCGCCCGATATTTGACAGAAACATTATATCCGAAAGTATCACAAAATATCGTATCGTTGGCGATATTTTGTAATACGAAGACAATCTCTCCAGCATCATATTGTCATTTCTATCATCTGAGCAAATCACAATGTACAATAAGATGCTCGAATTCAAAGTTACTACTACTAGATTCTGTAGTCTGTTAGCAACTAAACACCACCAAAAGTTTGACATTGGGAACAGAAGTATGTCTCTTTACTTCAATGCTTCATGCCCTAACATAAAGGTGCATGTGATGATACATGTATCATCATTCAAAACAGGCGATTAGCCTATTACAGGGAAATTAACATGTACCTCTGCTGTCCTTGAGTAATTCAACTACCTTTTTCATTGAGCTAGGGTCGGCTCAAAGGCAAAACTGAAGTACACAGCAAAGCAACGTTCAACACTTCCTTCATCTCTTTGTAATCACAACAAGATGAATTCAACCTCGGGTCCATGAGATGAGTCAAATTTGAACTTTGGCCTTCATTTTCACGATGTTGAGAGCCTACGGCAGCATCAGTCACCCACTCGCCCACTTCACAATATCCTTACTATCTCCAGACAAGGGATCGATCGGTCTCTTACCAGTCACCAGTTCAACTAAGACCAATCCAAAGCTGTATACATCACTCTTCTCAGTAACTTCAATGTGTAGGCATATTCTGCAAGTTCCAAGTACTTATGCAGAATTGACATGGATCGAGAAAGAGACATTGAACATTAACAATCAGTGGTGTGAACTGTGAACATGACTTGACATTTTCCCAACTATATTAGAGAGTCAGAAGTGACTCCTCTTGTTGAGGCAGAAACACCCAATATTCTCATCAATCATTTACTTATTTTTATAGAGTTATACATGTATGGCAGGAAGCAGGGCTTGGCTACTTTTCAACTACTTCTGACTAATATGGTGGTATTAACTATCTTATTAATGAATAATGTAACAATCAGGCTCGTATAAACAATATCGCTAACTACAACACCATTTAAGAGGATGTGAAATTGTGCTGCTATGACGTAAAACAAATCAACCAAATGGCAAATTCAACTAGACCAGTTCAAGTAATGGCCATTCGCTTAAGAAACATGGTTAGCGCAGAGCCATAAAAAACATACAAACTAGAAAAACTAATTGGCTGCCTCTGATGTACTAATCAACATCAAGTATTCTGTTGTGATTTCATTCAGCATACTTTCAGCTAAAGATATTTCAAGGAAACAAACAGGGCAGTTCATTTAAAAGTAGATTCATGCTGTAACGATAATTCAATTAGTCATAATGTCGAGGTGGCTAAGAACACTTCGAAACAAAAATATTAGTAGTACTGTACTACGTACTGGTTGTTTATTTATCCTTAATTAAGAAAAGTTAAGAATAATGACCTCAAGAGTCAAGAGTAATAGCCAATTCCATGATAAGTACTACCCAAGGAATATAACCAAACTAAGGTAGATCATAAGCAATTTCAGCAAGAACAGTCATTGCGATACTAATGTTGCGGAGAGTAAAATAAAGTTGACTGGCGAGCAGACTATCCAGTATCCACAAACATCCAGAAATCAAACACAAACAAGTGATGCTTGTAAAATAAGTTCAAAGAACCAGAAAGTCAGAACACAATGAATGACAATTAAGAGGAAGAGTTATGAATGGAAATACTAGACTGTTATCAAATAACACTGGATGCAGTAAAGATGAAAAATTCTGAGTGGTACGGTGGAGGCAACAACCAATGCTTTTTAGCAAAACATGACGATTCAAACATGTACGTCGGAATGATCATTAAAAATCCATGTTAACTAGGTAAACAAGTACCAAAAACAATAGCAAGTGCAAGAACAGATCCACATATGCAATTGTTCAATCATATCACCAGCAACAATCCAAGGTCTAACTTCGTTTGTTGATGACAAGTCCAACAAAGCTCCCCACATAGGTGAGGGTTTAACCCAACGTGAGCATCAAAACATCAATATATCACATCTTCTAAATTTCTGGAATTGGAGTCCGGTGGATTTATACAGTGGTAGCTGAGGTACCGAGGGTGAGGGATACCCGGGATACACTACCATTGTACCATGCTCTCCTATTTCAGATGACTTCACATTTTTCCGGCGGTGTGGTGTTCTTGGCGGGCAGGGTATATTTATCTTCACAGATCTAGTGGTAGTGCTACTACCAGATTGGGTTTCTAGCTGTAAGCTATGACGGGGAGAGAGAGTCATCAGGGGAGTCTAACTGTGAGAGTGGAAGGGAAGACTTTCACAATCTCTCGAAACAACTCGATCAACTGCTTTCGATTGGGTGGTGGGATTGAAGGAAAAAACCACTAGTAAAGGTACTTTCTCTGGTTCGTGCTCCTTGGATGCAGGCAGATGGATGGGGAAACTGTTCTCTTAACTTTCGAAAGAGAGGACTGACTTGGGGTCTTCTTTCAAGCACCCTCAACCAAATGGGCATGTGTTGGCGACTTTGAAACAAAATGGAAGGGGCCAATTTCTGCAAGTTACTATCTTTAGACGCAATGCTAAAAGGAAATTCTCATCCCTTCGTTTCCCAGCAGGAGATCGAGCAAAAGGTTGGGAAACAATGGGTCTACAGATGAAGAAATTTCTGGAAATTATTGAGGAACCACCAGTACGAATCGCTCATAGACCTGGTCTTCTCAATCATGCTTCACCTCTTGCTGAAGCTATGGGCATCCCAAGACCGGCACCAGAAGGTGACCGGTATAACACTGTTAAGGAGGTCTTTATCAGTTCGGGAAAAGGAAGGTCTAATGATTCATGGTGGAAACCAATTGCTATCTGCAGAACCAACTGCACTATTCCAGACTGGCAATGGTTTGAATCAAAAGCAAAGGAAGTGTTTCCCATGGCCACCGTCAAAGTAGCAAAGGAGCAGGAAGCCTTGTGTGCTTTCAGTCGGAGGAGGAAGCAACTCGTTTGCTAGCTATGCCACCTTTAGTAAACTGGGAAGGTTCTTTCTTCTTCACTAAATGGTCTCCTGACTCTGGCAGTATTTCACCCGACGAGATGGGAACTTGGTTTAAGGAAAGCAAAATCAGATTCTATGGTATCCCCTACCACTTGAGAAACAAAGCTATTGTAGAAGATCTAGCCAAAGCTTGTGGCTCTTTTTGGAAGGTTGACGAAGAAACTCTCCTCCCAACCAACGTCTTTTGTTCGGTGACGATGTAAGGAATTGATTTTTCGAAAATTCCGAGAATCATTCAGCTGACGGAAAGAGGTTTCCGATCACCGGTTGTTGTTGAAGTTGTTGACTGCTTTCCAAAAAGTCTCAGTAACGTAGCTGTCTCTGTTGATCACATGATGCCTCAGTGGGGCCTACAACCTTTGGTTCAGCTAAATGAGGGGAGTACTAGCCATCTGGATATGAGGGGTCAATCACATACTGTGTCACAGCCACCTGGGTTTGTGGACTCATTTTATCAACCGGAAAGGAGGGAATTTCAAATTTTAAATTCTGCTGATGTCAGTGTTGGATGTGGTGAATGGTGATAACTTTGCGAGCCAGAACCCGTTTGCTGCTCTAGCACTTCAAGATGACCAGCCAGGAAGCCATCTCATGGATTCAGCAGAATGCTCAGCCCAAGCACAACTGACTGAAGGAGGTAATAATGAAAGCCCAACTGCTCTTCACTCAGAAGGAGAACTTTTGATCTTTGTTAACAAGCACAGGCGACAAAAGAAGAACAAAGGCCCATATAGAAAGCAAACCCCATTCAGAAATTCTATGTTTGCGAACAGGCTTTGGTTATTGAATACACCTAGAGGTAGAAGTGTGTCAAGAGGCCCACGTTCTAGAATTGGGCCAAGCAGATCCGGAGCAGGAACGAATGACCAGGCCTATTCTGTAGAGATTGCACCACTTCAGCCCCTCCTACCACGCTTTAACGAGGAAGGGGATGACTCACAACATAATAGAGTCCCAAATACTGCTGTTTCTGGAGCCCAATCTCCTGAGGAAGAACCAAGGTTAACAAATCCAGAGATTGCAGATTTTATTCTACGATGCAGGCAAAACGGAGATGCTGAAAAACTTATCAAATGGGTGGTTGTGCCCCTAGCCAAGAACTTTGGGATGACATCTCCTCTCGATAATGAAGGTTTGGTGAAACTTTTTACTGAACTTAACAAAGGCAAGGAGCTTCTAATCCAGAACAACAACGAAGAATCAGAAGATGAGGAAGTGGATGAAAGGGAAGAAGAGGTTGATCATGTCGATTAGCCTTTTATCGTGGAACGCTCGTGGATTGGGTAATAACGCTACTTGTGCTAGCGTTCGAAATTTAATGGAGAAAAGGGAGCCTAATATAGTTATGATTCAAGAAACTAAACTTGTTGATGCAACAGATCCCACTTTCGATTGGCTATGGCGTCATCCATGGAATTACTGTAGTAGTCCATCTATTGGGTTGTCTGGGGGTATAGTCATGGCATGGAATTCAGATATAATAGAGGTTGAGGAAATTCGTACAGATGTATACACTTTGTCCATTAAGTGTAAGGTGAAGAGAAGCAACTTTGAGTGCCTTGTCTCAACGGTCTATGGTCCATGCACCGACAATTGTAGAATTGAGTTTCTAGAGGAATTGCAACAAGTAAGAGAATGGACATCTTGGCCATGGGTATTAGGCTGTGACTTTAACTTACCGCGCTTTACATTTGAAAGAAAGGGTGGCTGTAGAATGGATAGATATATGAAGGATTTTGAAGCCTTTATGGATCGTAATGGTTTGATCGATTACCCTCTGAAAGGGGCTCTTTATACATGGTCTAACTCGCGCAGCGCCAGTCGAATCGATCGGTTCTTGTCAACACTTGATTGGGATGAAGAATTTCCTCAAGCAAATGAATTTGCGCTTGAAAATTTTGGATCGGATCACAGGGTAATCATGCTTGAATGCAACATAAAGCCAAGGGGTCCTTCGCCATTCCGGTTCGAACTCATGTGGTTCGAAAGCTCCGATTTGATTCAGTTGATTAATGAGTGGTGGTTGTCCTTCCCAAACGAAGGAAACCCGAGCTATAGTTGGTGGAAAAAGATGAAAAGTTTGAAAGCTAAACTTAAGGAATGGAACCGCGCCACTTTCGGAAGGGTTGATCGTCTGATTGAAGAGAAATTAAAGGAAGTGGACGAGTTAGATAAGAAGGAGGAGGTCTCTGCTTTGTCTGATGAGGAAGAAAGTTATCGAGTTCTACTCAAAGAAGAACTTAATAACTTGCTAAAAAAAGCAGATATATCGTGGCGACAAAAAGCAAGAATCAAATGGAGAGTTGAAGGAGAATGTAACACTGCTTATTATCATCGATATGCAAGCTTGAGAAACCGAGTTAATGGGATTAGTTTGCTGCAGATTGATGGAGAAACTGTGACAGAGGGAGAACAGATAGAAGAACACATAGTGGACTTCTATGAAAATTTGTATGATGAGGAGGTGGTGTCCAGGCCACTTCTGGATGGGCTCAATTTTGTAGAATTAAGCCCAACCGAAGCTGATACTTTAGAATTGGGCTTCACGGAAGAAGAGGTTCTAAGCGCTATTAGGGAGTTCAGTGGTGATCGGGCCCCCGGCCCAGATGGATTTCAAATGGAGGTGTTTTCTAAATGCTGGCCCATTTTTAAGACTGATCTTATGGCGATTTTCAGAGGCCTTGAAACTAATCCCTTCCTCGACTGGAGATTGAATACGACTTTCTTAACCCTAATTCCCAAAAAGCAAGGTGTGGTTACCATCACAGATTTTAGGCCGATTAGCCTGGTAGGGGGAGCATACAAGTGGTGTCCAAGGTCCTTGCAAATCGGTTGAGAGTTTGCCTTCCAAATCTCATTTCTCATGAGCAGAGTGTGTTCGTGGGGAAACGACAAATCACAGATGGGATTCTTATAGCTAATGAATGCCTTGATTCGAAGAGAAAACAAGGTGAAAATGGGATTCTTATCAAAGTCGATATCGCCAAAGCTTATGACTGCGTGAGTTGGGGATTCCTCAATTATCTATTGCAGAGGATGGGTTTCAAAGCTAAATGGCGGAAATGGATCTCAATTTGTGTGTCTACAGCTTCTTTTTCGATTCTTATCAATGGAAGCCCAAAGGGGCACTTCAAAAACAAACGGGGTTTGCGGCAAGGAGATCCGATCTCGCCTTTTCTATTCAATATTGTTATGGAGGCCTTGAACAGGTTAGTCTCAAAAGCAATGGATGAAGGCTTGTTGAAAGGTTTCAAGGTAAAGCATAATGCCCCTGAAGTGTCCCTTCTGCAGTTCGCAGATGATACACTGGTTCTTTGTGATGCTGATCTCAGTCAGGTGATGGTGGTCAAGTCTTTGTTTCTTATTTTCGAAGCTGTATCGGGTCTGCGAGCGAACATGAATAAAACAACTGTGATGGCAGTGGGCGAAGTTGAAAATCTACAACTGTACGCAGATATTTTGGGGTGTCATACTTCAACACTACCTTGTAAGTATCTCGGCATACCACTCGGTGCAGGGTATAAAAGTAAGGTTGTGTGGGATTCAGTTGTGGAAAGAACACAGAACCGTATTGGTGGGTGGCAACAACGATTACTATCACAAGGTGGGCGACTGGTGTTGTTACAGAATGTTTTAGCAAACCTACCAATCTATCAAATGTCGTTGCTTACAATCCCCTTGAGTGTATGTTCCAAGATTGAATCCAAAATGAGGGCATTTCTATGGGGCTCCATAGAGAACAAAAGGAAATACCACTTAATCAGTTGGGATGTCGTGTGCTCTCCTAAACAGCTGGGTGGTCTGGGCCTTAGAAGACTGAAAACCATGAACAATGCCCTTTTGTTAAAGTGGATTTGGCGATATAATAAAGAAGAAGAAGCTCTATGGCGAAGGATTATCTGCACAAAGTATGGTGGGGAAAACAGTTGGTGGCCAAAGAATACAACGCAACCGTATGGATGTAGTTTATGGCGTGGAATTTTGGCTAAGCTTTCCCAATTCAAAGAAGGTATTCAATGCAGATTAGGAACTGGGACAAAAATCTAATTCTGGAAAGATGTTTGGCTCGGAAATGAACCATTGAGTCAGCAATTCCCTGTGGTTTATAGAATGTCAAGAAGAAAGAGGGGTATGGTGTCCGAACTTGGCCAACAATCTGCAAATGCTATTGTTTGGAATCTGTATTTGAACAGAAATGGAAATACAGAAGAGTCGCAGCAGGTGGCTGCATTGAAGGTCCTCCTAAATAGTGCAACTTTTGATGAAGATGGAGAGGACTACTGGCATTGGTTATGGGAGAAGTCAGGTGAGTACACTGTCAAGTCCATGTACACCCATTTACTAGTGGCTGAGCAGGACCCCACAAGGGAAATCATTCAATTCCCAACCAAGCTAGTCTGGAAAGCTCAATTACCTCTCAAAGTTAAGTTGTTTTTTTGGGCTGCTCTTATGGGAAGGACCCTTACTAAGGACAACCTAAATTGTAGAGGCCAATCCCTTCATCCTATGTATGATGTGTGGGCAACTGAATGAGACGATAAACCATCTCTTCCTTCACTGCTCAATTGTTTTACAAGTCTGGCATGGTCTTCTTTTAACGGAATATGGGGTATACGCCTCAATTTTCATGAGGGAGACTATGAAAGAATGGCTGGTGACCTGGCCAAAAAGAAATGGACAAGAATTCTCTCGGCTGATCTGGTCTCTACTGCCGTACGCCACCATTTGGAGCCTTTGGAAAAACAGGAACGCGGAGATCTTTAGAAATAAAGCAGTTTCAGTAGGAAGGATAATTGGAGAAGCCAAAGCTATTGTGTGGTATTGGTGTGGCATCTGGGTGGGGAGACGACAGTTCACCTATCAAGAGATGCTGGAGCATTGGGGAGCTTTACTTGCAGGCAACTACAACTCTTAGCCTTGCTATGATGAGTTGGAAATGGAGCAGTGAATGCTTGTTTCTGTTCAATATTATAGGGGACTCAATCTGACAGTACAATTGTATACTGTTTCAGTTTTGTATATTCTTTGGTTACTCAAATCAATAAATTTTACCTATCAAAAAAAAAAAAAAAACAACCAAGTCAGAGAACCATATTCATCAAAACTGTCGAATTCCATAAGCATATTCATCAAACCAGTGGCCCAATCCCTTGGATTACTTGTCCGAACAATATGGAATCTAGTCCAAGGTTACATTTGAAATGGAAAATCTAAAAAATCCCTTGAACAAATCTTGTTTATAAATAAGCAGATTTGGTTTGATTTTCTTTTCTCTATAAATAAAGACTTATTGAGCAGCTTTTTTTTGTTCCAAGTCTAAATTAAGATATGGAGAAGAAGAGTTTGAGGCTCATGGTTTGTCTTAGAGTTGCTTTTTTTGTTAGCTTAATGCTTGTAGTTTCTACTGGTACGTACATATTGTCGTGTTTTTCATCTTCCTTATGAACATCAACAATAAATTAAAGATACTGATCATGATTCCTATACATTATTTGCTTGTAGGTTTTGTACACAGTACTGAAGTTCATCGGTCAACTTCGACTATTGTTGAAGGAAACCATGCATAAGCACACAAACTTCTTAACGCTATAGTACGACATCTTTTAGACCCCTTCAATGTTTTATAATAAATTTTAGTTAATTGGTCAAGTAGCTAGACTGTTGCATGATAATTCAAGCATCCTTTGAACTGAAGAGTCTTCCCCATGAGCAGTACTGCTGTGATCTTTTCTCACCTTATCATTGTGCATGTAATTTTGCGTTCTTTTCTAACTATTTCCACTTCATAACAATTTGTGTCATTTGATATGCAACAGATACCAATGACTCCCGAAGGTTGGACAGAATAGGACGACGGGGTAGGTGTTCATCAGATTCCATAAGCTTGTACCAAGCTCAAACAGATCCATTACCAAGTGGCATACCAACATATACAGTTCACATTACGAATACATGCTCCTCGCGTTGTAGTATATCAGACATACACCTTCGTTGTGGTGATTTCAGTTCTACTGTTCTTATTAACCCTGCCATATTCAAGCGGATTAAGCCTGGTAATTGTTTGGTTAAAAATGGAGGTACACTTGGTCCCAACGAAATAATCACCTTCAAATACGCTAACTCCTTCATGTACCCTTTATCTGTCTGGTGGGTCAAATGTTAGCCGGAGAACCTGCAACTCTGTTAAAAGTTCACTTCATGTGGACTAGGAGTTATTGTTCAATTTATATATTTTGCAAGTTTGAGTTGAATAAAGAAGGCAAATAATTTATTTTATTTCTATCCAACTAAAAGTTATATTGATAAATAAATTTATTTATAGTTCAATTTCACTTCAACACCAATTCAGTAAAGAAAAATTTACATGACTTTTAAAGTTACACAAATGAATTTTGCTTCTTAACTGTTGGATACTTGGATATACAGTTTAAGGGGTTGATTCATGACTATAAAAAGTTACACAGATCAAAAAATTAATGTAGTTCGTCAAAGATTTCCTTTTAATTTATTGTTGACACATCCTGCAATCTTTATATATCAAGTCAATCTTTCCATTATACAAAAAAAAAAAGAGTCTGTTAGCAACTAAACAAATCACAATCTACAATAAGATGCTCGAATTCGAAGTTACTACCACTAGATTCTAAAAAGTCTGTTAGCAACTAAACACTACCAAAAAGTTGACATTTGTAAGTATGTCTCTTTACTTCAAGCCCTAGCATAAAGGTGTGATTGCCCTTGCATCATTTAAAATAGGCAATTTAGCCTATTATAGGTAAACTAACACCTATGCGGTCCTTGAGTAATTCAACTACCTTTTTCATTGAGGGTCGGCTCAAAGGTAAAACAGAAGTACACAGCAAAGCAACATTCAACACTTTCTCCATCTCTTTGTAATCGCAAGAAGATGAATTCAACCTCGGGTCCATAAGATGAGTCAAATTTGAACTTTGGCCTTCATTTTCACGATGTTGAAAACTTACTGCAGCATCAGTCACCCACTTCACAATGTCCTTACTATCTCCAAACGAGGGATCTATCGGTCTCTTACCAGTCACCAGTTCCATCAAGACCACTCCAAAGCTGTATACATCACTCTTCTCAGTGACTTTCAATGTGTAGGCATATTCTGCAGGTTCCAATACAATGGGATTAGCAGGTTAGAGCCTATAGTTTTTATAATCATTATAAAGATTATATGCATTCAATCAATAATTATATGTAATGGAGAAAGCAACATATTGATTCGATCACTTAAAAGGCTGCTAGTACTTATGTAGAATTGACTTGGACAAAGAGTCGCCGAACAAAAATAGCTACTACAAGAACTTTTACATCCATACTGAGATCATCGAAACAATAAATCTCATCCTTTACTGATGGCAGTCACCTGTTAGAGGACATGGTGGTCTATTACCATTTAAATTTGGGGGTACAGATAGCAAATAAGATGATATGAATGCTAGAACAGAGATTTGGGAAAGAAACTCTATTCAATGAATTCTAGAGGAATTTCTGACTAAATTCCCATCAACCAAGTATGGACTTGTATTTACAGAGCGTGAATATGTGTTTGGTGTGATGCATGGCTTGACATTTTCTCAACTATAATAGAGCTATACATGTATAGCAGGAAGCATGGTTTGGCTACTTTTCAACTAGTTCTGACTAATATGGCGGTGTTAACTATCTTATTGATGAATACTGAAACAATCAAGATCGTATAAACAATATTTCTAACTACAACACCATTTAAGAGAATGTGAAATTGTGCTGCTATGACATAAAACAAATCAACCAAATGGCAAATTCAACTAGACCAGTTCAAGTAATGGCCATTCGCTCATGAAAAATGATTAGCACAGAACCATAAAAAACATACAAACTAGAAAATCTAATTGGCTGTCTTTGATGTACAAATCAACTTCAAGTGGTCTTGTGATTTCATTCAGCATACTTTGAGCTAAAAGTATTTCAAAGGAAACAAACAGAGCACTTCATTTAATAGTGGATTCATGCCATAAAGATTTAGTCATAATGTCGAGGTGGCCCTATGAGACCACTAATGAAGAACACTCGAAATAAACACATAAGTACCGTACTACTGGTTGTTTATTTTAAACTTAACAAAAGTCAAGAAAACTCACCAGGCGCAATATAGCCATAAGAACCAGCAACCCTTGACATGGCATTTTCAGCATCTTCTCCATCATGCTTAAATGTCCTAGCTAGTCCAAAATCTGCAATACGAGGACGATACTCATCATCCAGCAGAATGTTATTGGATTTGACATCTCTGTGCACAATAGCTGGCACACAATCGTGGTGGAGATATGCTAGTCCCTGAGCAGCTCCAACCGCTATATTGAACCTCTTAGACCAATTCAGCAAAATTCCACCTCTCTCTCCATGCAAAACATCTCCCAAGCTTCCATTCTCCATGTACTCATAAACCAGAATTCTACAACCTTCCCCCACACAACTGAATAACAGTTTAACAATATTGCTGTGGCGAATTGTTCCCAGTGTCTCCACCTCTGACTTGAAAGCACCTTCACTTTCAAGTTCCCTATGATCAACCCAGAGCTTCTTAACCGCAACAGCCTCACCCGACTTGAGCCTAACCCTGTAAACATTACCCGATCCTCCAGACCCAATTAAATTCTTTCCTGTCAATGAAGAATATATCTCCTCCTCATCAAGACCCAATCTATGGAATGATGTCAGCTTCCATGGAAACTTTCGTTTCCCACCAATAGTCTTTGCTTTGTTCTTAAAAAACCAGAAAACCGAAAGAAGAACTAGTGAAGATAAACTAATGATTAGAGAAACTAGAAACCAAGTGCTAGTTCCTGTTTTCGAACATGGAGGGAAGGCTTTTAGATATGAACTACAAAGATTAGGGTTCCCAATCAAGCTTGAAACATACCAACTATTGCTAAAACCACTAGGAATTCTCCCTTCGAGTTTGTTAACAGAAAGATTGAATTTGTTCAATTTCAAGTTCGTCAATTCCACTGGAATCTCACCAGAAAGTAAATTGTCAGAAAGGTCAAGATAGTTCAACACAGGCAGCTTCCCAAGTTCCCTCGGAATTTTGCCAGAAAATCTATTCCCTGCAAGATTCAACTCTGTTAAAGCAGTCCACGAGCTCACTCTTTTCGGAATCTCACCAGAAAACATGTTCTCTTGAAGCTTCAAAGATTGCAAGTTCTTCATTTCTGTCATACATTCAGGTAACTTACCCAAAAGTCTATTTCTACTGGCATCTAAAGCCACCAACAATGGTAATTGACACATTTCCACAGGAAGCTCCCCGGATAAATTATTACCAGATATGAACAACTTTGATAAATTTCGAGCACTAGATATCGATGCATGAATCAACCCTTCAAATCTATTGTTCCTAATTTCAAATAGAGAAATCCCTGCATGACTCCATAAACTAACCGGCACTTCTCCAGTAAACTCATTGTCAGAAATTCTCACATAATAAAGACTTCTACAATTTCCATAATTTTCCGAAAGATTTCCAGTAAATCCATTACCAAATGCAATCAAACGAGTGAGTTTCTTTCCATTACACAAAAACGAAGGAAACTTACCAACAAACTTGTTATTTGAAACATCAAAATGATCCACATTTGAATTCACACCTAAATTCCCCGGCAAATTACCGGAAAATTTATTGTTGAAGAGCTTCAATTCTTCAAGATTTCGATTCAAAACAATGCTAACTGGAATCTCACCTTCAAGCTGATTATCATTAAGATTTAGTGAAATGAGTTGCAATCCAGCTAACTTTTCTGACAATTTTCCACTAAGATTGTTCAATGAAGCATCCAAATACCGCAAATTGATCAAATCACCGAGACTTTCCGGCAATTCACCGGATAATTTGTTATCATAGATAAAAAGTTTTGTCAGATTCTTCAAGTTTCCAATACTCACCGGAATTTCACCGGAAAGTGAATTTACCGAAAGATCAAGATTCTCTATTGATAAAAGCCGACCAATGGAATTCGGAATTTGTCCAATAAGATTTGCTTGTGAAAGCAACAAATACTGAAGTTTACTCATGTTTCCGATTTCTGAAAACAGAGTACTTGGAGTGAAAGGATTGTAACCGAGTTTTAAACTAGTTAACTCAGTAAGATTTCCTAAAAAAGCCGGAATTTCCCCATTAAGCAAGTTGTTCACAAGATTCAATTCTCGAAGTTTCGGAAATCGACCGAAACTTATCGGAATATCTCCTGTAAAATTATTAGCCGAGAGATCTAATACAATCAAGTTTCCAAACTCAGGAGTAAATTCAGGTAAATTTTCGATGAAAAGATTTGAAGAAAGATTCAAGAAATGAAGATGAGAACAAAGAGAGAGTTGTTTTGAAGAAAGTGTTCCTTCAAGGAAATTATCACCAACAGAAAGGTTTTCAAGTGTGGAAATTTTGCAAAAATTTACAGGGAATTTACCTGAAATGCCGAAACTATTGAGATTTATAGACATTATTTCAAGTGAATGAGGATTACAAGTAATGCCATTCCAATCACAAAATGAACTATTAACATTCCAATTACTGAGTTGACTAGGTGAGTTGAGTTGATCTTTGATATCTAATAAGAGTTTGGTGGTGTTTATGAGAGAAGAAGAAGAAGTCGTTTGAGAAAGAAAGAAAAGAAGAAAAGACAATAAAAAGAAGAAAAACTTCATGTTCTCCATGTTTTAGTGTTTTCAGGTGAAATGTTTTGAATGGAAATGGCGAGATATACTACAAGTTGTTGTTCTATCCATCCATGCATGAACTTGGTTAAAGTTGGCTCCCACATGCTTTTTAGCTTTTCTGGGGAATCTGAGTTGTTTGACTTGTTTTTTTCTTGGGAGTGAAATACGTGTTTAATAGAGTCACTGAGTCAGGTGTTTTAAACCAAATGTAGTATTCCGTAATTTTCTTTGTTCCAAAGTTCACCAAAACCAACCAATCTTCTACCTAGTGTATTTGTAAGTTTTTAGGGAATCTCAATAGCGTGGCGTGGAGATTAAGCTGTTTTAACTTTTAATGATCAAGTGGGTATTACTAGAGACCTAGAGTAGTAGACAGACTCTTATCTGTTTAACTCTCTATTTCAACCAGAATTTTTTTGATTGATTTGCTATATAATATCAAGCAAGCATGTTCTTCTAGAATAGTTCATGTCATAATCTTAGTGGAATAATAACCTTTTCGGTGACATGACTTTTAAACCAACCCAACATTGAAAGTCTTTGGTCCATACATAATAATAGAGGAGTTTACTTGATAATTACAAAGTTTGTAACTTGTGTTGTTTACTGTTTATGCTGAGATATTCTTAACAATAACAAAGACTTAAACATCAGAATATCAGAATATTATTAACTAGACTATTGACAGGGTACTATGAGATTAGTAGTATATACAAATACAATCCAATCCCAACTACATGAAATGTGGTGGATATAAAACTGACCACAAGATTCATCTCCTGCTGGGTTAACAGTCTTAGAACCTTTCTAAGGCAAGCCACGTCTTTTATGAGCTTATTTCGACTTCTTGCACTCAAGGTAAGTTTGTTTTAGGAGCTTAAGGTAGATTCAGATCATTTATGCATAGCAAAGTAATTAAATTGTAGATCATTTATGCATAGCAAAGTAATTAAATTGTAGATACTATATATATATATATATATATATATATATATAAAATAGAAATATCACCAGTGATCAGCGTCTTTAAAAAGACTGTCAGATAATCAACACCAGACTCTAACTGTCTTACACGTATATACAAATACCAGAAACATGTGGCTCACAATTTGTTCATCTTTGTAAGCCCCAGAGTGAGCCCAACATATTTTCCCCTCCAATCTCCATGAAGTGTAGTAGTGTAACAAAATCATTTCCTACTATGAGAGTATGAAACAAAAAGGCACTGAAGGAGGACACTCTAAATCCCTTTTACACCATTATCAATGAAATCTCTAAGGGTGTGAAATATAGAGCAATATGTACGACTGAAATCACAATTCCACTGTATAAGTCACTATATCAGCCCCTAAGATTGTGAATACTTAGTTTGTTACATACCAGTGATCTTTAGGTACAACCTACAGCGCTATTTGTTTGCATATGCTAGCGCTAGGAGAAACCAGCCCTTTGCGTTCATAGATGACTCTGCCGCATTCTGTATGGGAGTTATGCTTCCCTGTCTACTTACCATGGAAAGCCACGCCTGTAATAAAAGTATGACTCATAAATAACAATTTATGATTAAAGAAGGATACTTCTTGCAGGTAAATACATTGCTATCAGGTAAACCGAAAGAATGGCCAGAATGCATAACAAAACAATAAAGTAAATATGCTGGTGGTGACCCCTTGAGACCCATGACCTGGGGATCCTCTTTAGATAAATCTTTTTAAGTTTTTTCAGAGAACCGCCCCAACCAACAATCTTTCACTTAATGCATAACAGTTAAAAAAAAAATCTCAGGGGATTTATAATTATTTAGGGTATTAAGAGCATAATGAAATCTTCATCAAAAAATTCTGTTTCTCTATTAATGAAAAAGAAAGAAAGATAAAAACTCAAGTACATAAATGAACCAGATATTAATCATATATACATTGGGCAGATGCATGGCAAGGGCAAGAAGATGTCTTTGCTTTTCTATATGAACTATAATCGGGTTTTTCTTATAACACATTGTTTGCATTTGTTTAGGAGATTACGAAGTTCAAACATTTCTGGGGTATGCGTAATTTCCTTTTGTGAATAAAGAACCCAATTGGAGCTCGAGCCTATGTTCTGGTTCGACTTGTTTGTGACATTATTGATTATTCTCATGGTTTCTTGCTTCTATGAGCAACTTCATGTCTTAAGGTATTGAAATAAAGCTTTGCAAGCATGGCAGATACCAAGTTAAGAAATACCACAACATGCATCAATGTCTACAAATCTTATAAGGCACATGCACACCCAAGTCGGCCCAACCACATACATAAGTAGGGAAAAACTATACAGTCAAAGTGAAGAAAAATACCTACAGAAGTCAACCAAATTCTCTTATCTACACCAACTATTATCGACCATATGTCAAGCTATGTAATTATCGAACAACAATTGGGCTCTAGAGGCTAATCAGAAAACTACAGATGTTGACTACCCGTCTACACGCAATGAGGAAAAACAGAGGATCAACTAGAAAATCGTTTAAAAGTGCAATGATTTTTTCATGCACTCTCATCTGTTCCCCCTTGTAGTTTTGAACTTAGTTAAATGTAGTCTAATACAGTAGAACCTTTTTAAATTACTACTCGATGGGTTAATAATCTCTCTAAGTTAATAAAATTCTCTGGTCCTGATGTACATAGCTAAATCAACACTCGGTAAGTTAATAAATTTTAATAAAATTGCATAGGTCCCGACACTATTAATTTAAAGAGGTTCTACTTACTATTATTACTATCTATGAACATGCTTTTGAATGGATATCAAAGTAGTGAAAATTATAACATGAATCAGTGACCAAGCAGAGTTTACTCTCGATATATGTACACCCAGATTATGCCGAACGCCATAGCTTTTAAAATTTAAAGAATATAATTAGACTATGGTTTAATGGTGCACAATCTTTATCAGAAGAACCACAACACACATTAGTTATTAGTATATTCTGGTACACTTCTTAGCAAATTGGCTTTTCACTTTTTACATTAAGATGTTGCTGTTGAAAACCGCAATAAGAACACTCGTGACTTTCAGTAAGAAGGTTCCCTAAAGATTATAGTCGTATATTCTTCCATTGATAAGTGTTCAAAACCAAAAGATTTAACTGAGCGACTCTCTCTAACAGAACAATGATAACACCAACAATGCCCACGGGACTTACAGGGAGACATTGAAATGTGAAAATACAATATTTATTAGAGATTAAATCAATATTACTTTATGAAGAAGAAAATATTGTATATATACCCCAAAAAGAACACTTAGGGATCATGAGATATGATTGGCTTAAAAGCATGAAAACTGAAAATTACCTCAATAACTCAATAAGCACATAGTAATGTAAACGTTCTTCAACTTACTCACCTCAGGTGAAACTCAGCAATGAAGCAATAACTCCAGTTAGTTTTCCAATCCAATCCATCTGCTCTATTGCTCTATCTGCTCTGTTAACAAGAAGTACATTAGGATTAGGATGTACTTATTTGACCATCTGTTATATATGTAAAATCTTAAGTGCATATGCTTACCCTTAATGTGGTACCTGCAAAGTGTAGGTCTTCGATGGATAATTTATCCTGAAGCAAAACCTCAAATCTGACTGATCTAATGAACTTTTTGTTTTGGAAGTCAGAAGGTTTAAAGTCTGACCAGCAAGAGACTACTCATTACGAACACCACTATAATGAGTAGGATGCCAAAGGCTCAAGAGCCCAGGGTTTTGGAGGAATGATACCACGATGACGACTTTCATTGATCCAACAACTTACCAATAGTCCCCACAGGAACAGCGTCCATCACTGAAATGATGGAACCTGCTTGAATCCCTAACAGTAATTTTTCTCCCAACAATCTTTGAAATCATTTTGATCGCACTATGACAGTCTACGCAAGCACGTAGATTCTTCATCACCACTATTGGGGAACCTGGTGGTGTCGTAATCAATGCATAAGCGATAGCCAGTCGTTCGCTATGATACATTAGAGACTCGACTTTGATATCCTCTTCTACATTTTGAAGAGCACAAGTAGTGTCAGGCATATAGCCTTCCTTTTCCATCTGCTCCGCCAGTATTTTAAGCTTTCTCTGGATCTCATCATTTTGTGGGTGTTTTGTATCATTGGAAACAAATTTGTGAATCTTATGCTTAACCTCCACCCAACTATAAGCTGGCACTTTCTTAACTCCTCGATCACGCATGGACTTTTTAACTTTTCCTACATCATCCCATTTACCAGCTGCTGCATAGATATTCGACATCATAACATAAGGACCTGCATCTTTGAGCTCCATCTTGAATAGAAGATCTGCAGTCTTTCTAGCCAGTTCTTGTTTTCCATAGATTTTGCAAGAATTCAAAACTGATAACAACATTACTTCATCGGGCTCCAATGGCATCTGAAAAATAAACCTTTCCAATTCACTGAATCGTCCACCGCGACCCAGGATGTCAATCATACATGCATAGTGTTTTCTGCCAGGATCAAGGTTATAAGTTTGAGTCATAGCATCAAAGTAACGCAAACCTTCTTCGACAAGGCCACAGTGGCTGCAGGCAGATAAAATACTAAGAAAAGTTACTGAATCTGGTTGAAGATTCAAATGAGCCATCTCCTTGAATGACCTAAATGTGGCATCAGCATCCCCATCCCGAGCATAAGCGGCTATCATGGCGTTCCAAGAGACTGTATTACGATCTGGCATCTCATTGAAAGTTTGAATTGCATCTTGTATAGATCCACAATTCGCATACACATCTACAAGTGCACTCCCAGCAAACACATTTGAGATGAAGCCTGATCTGATTATGAAAGAGTGCAATTGCTTCCCTAAACCTATAGAAGCCAAGTTTGCTGAAGCTCGTAAGATGCAGGCAAAAGTTGCCTGGTCCATACTAACATCAGCTTTGCACATCTCCAAGAAGAGTTTGAGAGAATCCTCATATAGCCCGTTATGAACATAGCATGAGATCATGGTTGTCCAAGAAACTGTGTCCCTGTGTACCTGACTTGAAAAGATTGTATTGGCTTCCTCTAAGCTATTACATTTAGCATACATGTCAATCAATGAATTCTCCACTTGAATTTCTGATAGGGCGGATGATACAATGGCTTGTGAGTGGACTTGTTTGCCCATCTTCAAATGTGGTAGAGCTGCAGCTACGCTCAAAATGGTGGCAAAAGGATACTGCTTTCTATCAAATCTAGTAAACTGTAATTCCCAGAAAAGATCAAAACATTCTTTATATTGACCATTCCAAGCGTACGCTGTGATTATCACATTGTAAGAAACACCATCTAGTTCTGGCATCTCATAGAAAAGCTTGGCGGCATCAGTTACTTGGTCATGCTTGGAATAGAAGTCAAGCAGAGCATTACTCACAAAAACATTCTGCACAAAATTCATCTTGACCACAAAACCATGAATCTGTTCCCCAAAATTCAAGTCATCTAATCTAATACCGGCAGATAGAATTGCCGCAAAAGTAAAATCGGAAGGCTTTAACCCTGAAACTTGCATCTTTAAAAACAACTTTACAGCTTCTTCATTCCACCCAACCTTCGAATATCCTGCTATCATTGCAGTATACGTAACACAATCTCTATGTGGAATCTCATTAAAAAACCTATGAGCAAATTCAATGTAATGACACTTACAATAAGTATCCACCAAAGTATTACAAACACGAAGAGTAAATCCATAACCATATTTAAGCACAAGGGCATGAATTTGAATAGCTTGATTAAACCTACTAAACTCATTACAAACACATAAAACAGTAGTAAAAGTCACATGATCAGGTTCCAAACCCGATTGTCTCATATCCGAAAACAAACCAAATGTTTGATAAACTTGATTATTCTGAACATACCCACCTATAATAATAGTCCAAGTAACAACATTCCTTTCAACTGTTTGATCAAAGAGTTGCTGTGCTTTAGAAAGATTTCCTGCTTTAACATGACCAGAAATCAAAGTGTTTGTAGAAATTAAATTTGTTTGAGGCATTTGATCAAACAGTTTCTGTGCATGAGAAAGTTGACCATTTTTGACTAAATCATTCATGAGATAGTTTGAACGGCAAGTATTGGGATTGAAACCTGTTTTGATCATTTGAGCATCGAGAGATGAAGTGGTGAGATATGTTCTTAGAGAAGAAGAAGAAGAAGAAAGAAGAGTTGTTCGCAGAACAAAAGCATTTGGTTTAAATCGTTTCATCAGGGTTTGAAACTTTGCCGCCACTAATGTGTGAAGCTGTGACCTCGCGGCAACATATCATTAATACTACTTGTTGGGCCTTAAAGCGGCCCATTTCGTGTTGACATTTTTGCACCTCTACTCAACAGTCAACATGGCAACATTGCTATTCTGGTATTTTGATCAAGAGCAGCAATTTATACATTCTGTCAATCTGTCATTCTATGTTGCCTGTTGGAAGCACTGTAGAACCCGTAAATTTTTATAGACTGGCATGCAATATTACTACGTTAGTGAACGATGAAGCCTCAAAGGTATATAGATATAACGATGTCGATTGCAACAGTATCTTGTAAGGATCATATCGAGATTGAAAACTGCAACAGAGTTATGTAACTTGGAGCTGATATAATTTCAATTCTATTGAGAAAAATGAGAGCAGTATTGAAAACTATCAATCATATGTATATTGCGTATATGAAATGGACAGATCCATATATATCAGACATTCATTGTGGGCATAGAAAGTCACCAATTTGGGTATTCAATCTGGAAAGAGTTTTTCACATAAGCAACGTTAGCAGAAATGTGTGACAACCAGGATGGTGTTGGCCTGAATAACACAAATGCAGGGTAGGTGAATGAAATACTCTGTGAGACCTAACTGAAGGACCACTCCCTTCCAGTTCCAGCCCTCTTCTGTACATGGAACCTTTGTTTCTTATGCTCAACATTAAATTTTCTGGATGTTTGGCTAAAAATGAAAACAAAGGCAACCTGTCTAAGAGGCAGAAAGAAACCGAAATGTGAGTGATAGGAAACACAAAGGAGCTGGTCCATACTCCATACTACTATTACAAATATATCAGAATAGGCACATTGCTGCAAGTCACTAATATTGCCTGTATAGTACTACTAAGCTGTCAGAAGCCTGTACACTCTACGATGAACTTACTGCAAGGGTAACAACAGATGGAAGATTAAAAAAAACTACCCTATATGTTTCAGCCTATTTGCATTGGCATATAATTCATCATGTGACTGCAAAACCACATATGATTGGCCGTCCTAGTCATTGCTTTGATGATGGTATTGACTATTGCGGAACAGAACATTTCTAACAAGATCTCAGTTCAGTTCCACCAGCAAAAATGTGCAAGTTAAATGTCTGAAAGAAAATTTGGCTGCCTGTTGGTAACGTCCCACAGACATCTTATGAAGAAACAATACCAGATGCAAGTATGCAACTGTGATACAGACTCTACTCTTTAATGAACTATCAAGTATCAAAGTTCAAATAAGACTGTTTGGTGATGAAGATGGGAGTCATAACTCAAGTACTAAAGAACTTGTAAAAACGTCAAGATAAATCAGATAAGAACTACTGAAAAGACCATGTTATTCAGTAGATATTGCCGATACAACTAACAAAAAAATCACAGGACTCAAAGCCATATCTGAGCATTTTGTCTGAACAGAACCTTTTAAAGAGGGTAAGTTCGATTCCTATGAAGGAAGAACATGAAGCAAATGGCCATATGCTATGTTATCAGCAACACAAGATCCTCGATCATCACAAATAAGCATTGATACATATTATATTTACTTCAAAATCCATTAACAAATAAGAATTCCAATGTTGATATAGGAAAATTTCACTTTAAGCTGATTAAAACAACAAAATTTATAGATCTTCACAGTAGATGAAATTCAATACATAAATCAATATTCCCAAAGTGGCAATGGATCATACACAGAACACAAAACACACAGACAAGTAGCTCAGAGAGAAAATCAAGTGAAGACAACTTATTTCAATAAATGAACAAAACATATAGAAACTGAATAGTGTTCCCTCTTCATAATAAAAACAAAAATAAGAAGAAAAGAACATCCATAGTGGTCTGAACACAGAGAAACCAGTGACTATCTCAAAATATCCAGATACATTCATTCATATATCCATATTCGAACCGACACATCAAAGATGCAACCTTTCCACCTTCACAAGCAACCAATTAACATTTCATCTCAATAATATTGGGGAAAAAATGAAAAAAAAAAAAAAAAAAAAGCAACAACAAGAAGAATATCACATTAGGGAAAAGTACTAAACTATGTATTAGCATAATAATATAACAAATTGCAAATCTATAGAAAATAAAAATGGAGGTAAACATACATCATCATCATCATCCCCATCTTTTTTACATTAAACATCATCAAAATTCAAAACACTTTTTCTTCTGCAGCTAAGGCTAAGATGAATAGATGGTGATGACAAAAGTACTATTGATTGAAAAACATTCTCCTCCTTCTTCAGAGAAAAACAAAAATAAAAGATGGGTTTTTTTTGTTGCTCTTGGTGTTTGTATTAAGAACTCTAAATAAAAAACTTCTATACTGCCTGGCTCCAACCTGTTTGCCTTTTCTACTCTATTTGATGTCAATGTACAGAACTACATTGTACCCATCATTTGAAAATGAATGAAAACTGCTTTTGGCTTTGAGTTTTCTCAGAAAATACCTCAAAGACAAATGGGTCATCGTTGAAGATGACATTTTCTTGAGAAGCCATTACAACAACAACAACAACAACAGAAACAGATTGATAAGAATGAAGAGTTTGTTGAGTAGTAATCAAACCAAGCAAACCCCACATTTTTTTCTGCTTTTGGGTTTGTTTTTTATCTTTTTTCTAGTTTTCTAGACCTCTTTAATGTCTGTATTGCTTGACAATTTGATTGGTTTTTGAGAAAAGAGAGAGAGAAAGAGAGAAACTGTAGAAGAAAGGGGTTTTAAAGAGAAAGAAGAGGGTTTTTTTGGGAAGTTGTGTTTGGCAATGTTTTGGGGTTTTTGGCCGGTGAAAAGCCTTTTTCAACTTTCTTTTTGTTCCGTTTTCTGGTAAGACATACCACCCCATACCCAATTAGCATTTATTCCAAACTTTTTATTAATTTTTTGTGTATTTTTGTTTCTGTCCTTTTTCAAGTCTTTCTCATGAATACTTAATTAGTAATTTTAATTAACAGATAAACATGTTTAATCTTAAATTAAGTGAAATTTAGTAGAAATTATTGGAGAATTTTCAACTTTATATATATGATGGGATTTAAACATTTAATTGTCCAAGACCTATCTTATCAAAAGATATGTTAAAATTCCCCACCGACATTCTCTTCGGCAAAATATTTGGATTATGCAAATGGTGACAAATACTACTTTAACAGATGATAATTAGCAAATTATTTGCTTAATTATCTACTTAATCTTCAAAAAGGGTTTGGTTAATTCAAATGATTAGATAAGAAGTCACAATGGTCCATCTTTCATGTCCATATCAAGGTCACAAAATCATTGTCGGAAGAAGCATGAATTTTATCTAACCAATTATACATTTACTTTAAATGTACTATATATTATGTAAATAAATGTGTGACAAATGTAGTTGTCCTATCAATGTATATAGGTAAGATGTTTATGTAGGATTATTATAGTTTAATATTAATAACAGCTAATAGATAGAAAAAATCAAAAAAATATCAAACAAGGGTATGTTTTGTCAAACATGTTATTTAAAAATTATTTCTTGACACCCTCTTTGTTTGACAAGGGAGCCTTAATGTGCCTTAAACGTTACTAGTTCTTTTACATTCAAACAAGCTAATCAAATGGTCTCCCAATCAACTGAAAAAGGTGACATACCCTATTCTAGAATCTTTAAAACAAGTAGATGTAGGTTCATGTTTATCACCTACCCTATACAAAGTTAATTGAAGGGTACCCTTTTGCTGACCTTAAGAATTGTAAACATCCCAATATACTAACCATATACTAACCATATTGTCCTTGTAGTTCTTTACAAAATTCTTTTGACATATTTGTTTTACAACGACATTTTGACATATAATCTCACTGACTATCAGAATTCAGAACAGACTCTCCGCACATGAGACAACATGTGAACCTTGATAATGACTTTCCCTTTTGATGACCTTATGTTTGGTTTTTCCTGCATTAGGAAAAATGGGACCTTTGGGACTGGAGGGACCTTTCTATTGATGATGATGATGATGATGATGATGATGATGATGATGATGATGATGATGATGATGATGATGATGATGATGATGATGATGATAATGATCAAATGTTTCTATCCCACCATTTAATTATGGTATTATGACTATATAACAACCATCATTTGGGTCTGAAATTATATAAGTTTATTGTTTATCTTGAGCTCAACTTAATAATCGGTGCCCCGGCCATTATTCTAAAAAAATCATGGCTTAATAAAAAACTTGTACTTTAAGTCTTGAACCTCTACTAAGATCAATCCTAGTGCATGGTAGCAACGCAAATTTGCGAATGTCCGTTTGAAGAGATATTCATTAGGTGGAGTTTATATGGCACCTATGTAGAGGTGGATAAAATAAAAGTTTTTAATCTTGGTATAAAAATATGGGAAATTGGAAATTAAAAAAAGAAACATACTATAGAAGAAAAAAAAAGTTAACGGAAAGAACACTCATAGCTCGTGCAATCAATATATTCATGATTTACAGACCAAAGAACATGTCTCTAGTCATGTTATCACTTATCACTAGTGAAGTACTGGAGATGTGAAAAGATCATCATCATCATATACAAATTATTATTAAGAAAATGCACATTGCATCTCACAAGTCTATAGGACCCCATTTAGAAATCATCATGCATCACACTTGGTTTTGGAATACATCCTGGAAAGAAAGTGTGATCTCCACAATGTGTATGTATTGGAAACCTTGTGTCCATGTGTTTGTTGAACAATAATTTTCCCATGATGATGTACTGTTTGGAGTAGGGGAAACTGCACTGTTTAGACTTTGGAGTAGTAAATTGTGTCACTATTGTTGTGAGAATGTAATGTAACTTGACTAGTCATAAGGTTTGCAAGAATTTAGAACAATTTTTGTTTGGTTCTGCAGGGAAAAAGATCATAAACGACTGGTTCTGCATAGAAAAGATCATCATAACGACATAGATGTATAGAATAGTTTTATAGTTTGGATTCAAGACTACAGGTCATCTGATCATTACCTTTCACATAATAATACATATACATGTTTGACTTTATTGTTTATACTATGCTTGTCCACACATTGTCACTCCTGCATTGTTTGGTTGAGTGAGTGGTAGGTTTTCCACAGTTCAGATGAAGTGGACCTTTTCATCACTTATGTCTGGTGGAAATCAGTCAGGCCCAAACCTATTTTGTTGACATGATAAATGCCACAAAAAAAATATAAAAAAAAAATCAAAAAAATTCAGAAACAAAATCATATGTTGAAATGAAGTTTCAACCAATCCTATTTTGAAATGCACTCAAATCTCAACATTTAAAATGGTGCTAAAGTGTTAATAATGGCATTTTACGGGCTCGAACTTAATTCTAAAATGCCGGTGGCTAGAATTTTTTTTTAGGTATTGGAGTACTGGACCAACTACTATTGCTTTGATGAATAAATAAATTCATCTGGCCAAGAATCTGCAACTTGTATACAAATAGTGTTTTGTCGGGCACCAAGGTAAAAAATAAATGTAAGAAGCAACCTTTTTTTAAAAAAAACAGAGAATTGCTCAGATGTTTTAATTATATAACCATAAGTGAGTCTATTTTGATCCACATCTTATTCAAAAGGACACCTTAGCTTCAACTTTTTCATGTAAGAATTTCAGACTAATTAACCAGTCTTTCTGAGAGTCTGACGATTTGATATTTCACTAAAAATTATTTTTAGTTACTTTGGGACTGTTTTTAATGGACCTGTGTTGTGAGGTACAGAAACTAGCACTAATATCTGGTTTCACTAGACACTAGGCTATTGTGCAGGAGGCAAAAAGGCAGAGAGGAAACAGAGTAGAATAGAATAGAATAGATTGTATTTAATGAGCTAGCTGCTAGTCTTTGTGCAGTGTTCAGTTTTGGACCAAGCTAGACATAGCTAGGGGTAAAGGCTATTCAGGGATGTTAAATTCTGCTATTATAGTGGACTTATTGCTGGGCTGCTGCTCAGTCTGGTCAGTATAGATGCAAATTCTGCTAGTACTATACCGTGTTCCCACTTCCCAGTTCCCACTCTTGGCCGCATTTGTTAACTTTTTACAAGTTTTTCCATATATTGGGGAAAAATTATGTGAAAATTTAACTAAACAATAAACACAGCTACATAATCCAAAATATAATCTCCATTAGATCCCAGATAAAATGTTCATTTTGGTCATTGTAGGATGTTTTTGCAGTTTTGTCACAACACTATTTTTCTGTCAGTTTGGTCATGAAAGTTACATTCCGTTATCAGTTCAATCAGTTTGGTCAAAAGAGTTGTTCTTAACGATGACTTAACTTATGACCGAGGATAACAAAATGTAAGTTTTATGACCAAACTGACAGAAAATAACTTTTATGACCAAACTGCAAAAACGTACAAAGTACAGTGACCAAAATGAACATTTTATGTTAGGTCCCAGGGCGAAATGAGCAGTAGGCACAATTTGCTAAATCATGATTCATGAGATTGTTCGTTACAATTACCCGCAAGCCATTTCAAAGTAAATGAAATTAAAATCTTTACTGTATAGTCTGCATTACCGCTCAAAAGCAATGTTGCATACTTGCATGATCCAACCAACCTCAGTCTGTTTTTGGCCAAAGCATGCACAATTTTCTGACAATGTGTTCTCTCTTGGTTGGGAACTTGGGATATGGTGTCCAAAGGCCATAATTGATAATACCCTGTTCTAAACTTTGGGCTTGGACTGGATAAATTAGGAAAAATTTGGGCTCGGGTTAGTTTTCGCGCATGTTGTGAATAAAGAACAAGTGATCGGCATTCGGCAATCAGAAAGATCGGAAAATGAGATTCTCATGTTTCGTTTAGTTTCGTTGTTTTCCGTCAGAATCTCATATTTCGATGAACTGTTAATGAATATTTCGATAAGAAAACGTGAGTGTGGTTTTGCCATCTTCAACATGATGTAGTTATATTGTTATTATTAATTTATTATCACTAACTATCTTCATAATCATATCGTAGTTGTTGTTTTATAATGGGTTCATGTGTATCATTGTATATAGTATAAAGTTGCACATCAGTTGTTTGTAATATTGTTTACTTCATCCATGTACTTAAACTGTACTCACTAATCATATAATTCATATTCCATTGTTTTCTATGTTAGCATAGTTGACACAATGCATTGTATAGTAAACTGAACATGTTAATGATTTTTGGATTATAGGCTTAGCGTGCGTAAAATTATTTTTAAGTGACGCTTTAATAAGTTTATTAGTGATGCTAATAATTTAATGAAATGTTTGTTACAGGTATGAAGAACATTTTGAAGTTTTTCATTGTTGCCAATGATCATTCAACCACGGTGGGTAATAGCAAGGTACATTATATCTCTTGTATGTGCATAATGCTATCATCTGCTACAAGTTTTCACTTTCATTATTAGTCCCAAGATTTATCGCTAACTACCTCTGATGCATAAATGGAATTTATTCGTCTTTGTTTGTTACGACATGAATACGTCATGCAGCATAAGCACAAATACACTTATACATACTTTGCTTTCGTTTATTCTTTGGCAGTCCCTTAGCTTAAGTTTGTTATTAGAGGTGGCAAAACTATAATTTCGATATAAACTATTTAATGTAAGCTTTTCATCAATGGAACAAGTCTATGTATCACTTTGCATAAAATATCATCAATAAATAAATCATTGTTTAATATCTGCAAGTGGAGTTAATTTAATTTATGGAACACTATGTACGGTGATTAAGGTTAGTGCTAGTTTGCTTACCTTCCTTTTCCTTTCAACAAATATATCAGCACTCATAAAGAAAAGAACATTCTGCTTTCTCTTTTGTTCCTAACTTGGATGTAGACATAGATGCTCATCACTCAATCATACCCCCTTCATATTTTCAACTAATAGATGATCTTGAGTAGACCCTCTTCCACAATGATTCTTGCCTAACTTTCGAATTATAAAATGTTCAACGCAAACAAGCTCAAATACAAATGACAACCTTCAACCTTTCCGTAACACCCCCCTGCCTTTTAAGCTTAACTTTCTTGGCCCACTCTTATGAAGTAAAGATGTAAAAGAAGAGGAAGGAAACAAAATTTTGCTAAAGCAAGAGAATGATTTCCTTTGTGGATCTATGAAGTGTAGATGCTGTGCGTAGCTATAAAGCAGTTATAATGTCCAAATACTATTAGTTATTAAATCCTTCCAAGAGCTAAAACAATAAGTAGAATAAGAAACAGAATCTTCTTACTATACTTTTGTCTACAAAACAAAAAAGAAAAGAAGAACTGTATAATATACTGTAAGAGACAGTTACTACTCAATAAGTCCTAACTTCTAATCGCCCTTAGAGTCCTAAATGACAGTTATGATGGGTCCATTATCTTGGTGTCCTCCAGTGGTTCATTTACTTTATTTGATAACTTGCAACATTCGAACCTACATGGGTCTGCCTCAATCAGCAACTGAACAACCTCCTTCATGGTTGGACGAAGGGCTGGAGTATTACACGTGCATCGGACTGCAATTCGAAGCACCTTTCTCATTTCATCTTTAAATGAGCCTGATAATCGTTTGTCTAACACGTCTAGAATCCCTTCCTTTGTCACCCCCTTGCATGATACCCAATATATGATGTTCTTGCTTTCTCCAAACTCTGCCTCCACAGGCTTCTTCCCAGTTATCAATTCCATCAGGACTACTCCGTAGCTATAAACATCACACTTTGTTGTTGCCTTTGATGTATATGCATATTCTGTTTTAAACATTAAAAGCAAATAGCTATAAATAACCAAGTTGAGATGATAAATGTTTACCGAATAAATAATGGATTAAATGATAGGTAAAAATTAATGAGGAGATATCATTAATATTAATGTAAATACTTCAACATAACATGATCAAGTATATAAAACAAATAAATGAAGCGCTTGATTGAACTTAGAGATAAAATTTAATTACCTGGGGCAAGATAACCATAAGTTCCTGCAACAACCGTGGTACTTGAGTCCATTCCCTTTGCTAGCAAGACCTTTGCAACACCAAAGTCTGCAACCTTAGGCTGGTAATCAGCATTTAGCAGAATGTTGGTCGACTTGATATCTCTGTGAATGATAGATGGAGATAGGTCATGGTGGAGATAGGCCAAACCCTGTGCGATACCTAGTGCAATACTATGTCGTGTAGGCCAATCCAAAAGGAGGGTCTTTCTTCCATGAAGAGCATCCCAGAGGTTTCCGTTTGGCATGTATTCATAAACTAACAGATTCAGATCCCAACTTGAGTAGTAGCTGTACAACTTGACTATGTTCTTATGCCTGATGCTCCCAAGAGTCTGGACTTCAGTTTTGAGTTCGTTATCTAAGAATAACTGATCCTCTGCAGTTGGGTCCTTTGTCTTTCGAGTCCAAAGCTTTTTTACTGCAACTGCTTGTCCATTGCTCAACTCAATTTTGTACACTGTCCCAGACCCTCCATGTCCCACAATATTCTTATCAACTAGAGCCTCAAGTATCTCACGCTGGTCGAAGGTGATCTTATGGAAGCTCTTGATGTCGTAGGAGAAGGACGCCGAAGATAAGGTTTCATCTTGTTCTGTTGATGATCTCTCTTTAGCAAACCATCTTCTAAGGAACAACAAAAGTCCGACAATCACAACTACAACTGAAATTCCAATCAGCCAAATGCTGTTTAGCTTCTTTCGGTGACAAACCTTTGAGCAGACTGGGAAATTTGAATTTGTTGAATTAAGATAAACTGAGACACAGAGACCAGGGTTGCCTGAAAGACTCTCTATGAGTCCTACTTGAATCAATGAGCGAGGAATTGAACCTGTGAGACGATTGTTTGAAAAGTTAATTGAGTTGGGAAGCAATTTGCCGATGCTTTCAGGGATATCTCCTGTTAAGAGATTGTTGGAGAGATCAAGAACGTTTAAATACTTCAAAGAAGAAAGAGACTGGGGGATTGATGAATTCAGCTTGTTGTCTTGCAGTAACAATAAATTGAGCTTTCTCAGGTTGCCAATTTCCGAAGGAATAGGACCAGATAGGAGATTGTTGCTAAGATCAATCTTCACCAGATTGCCTGCTCGAGAAATTTCAGGTGGTATAACACCTGAAACCTTGTTACTCTGAATTAACAACTCTGATAAGTTCGTAGCATCCCCTATGGTTATTGGGATTGGACCATCAAGGCGGTTGTAAGCCAAATCAATGATTGAAGCATGCGGAAGCGCCAAAACGCCACTGGGTATTAATCCCTGCAGACGGTTATAACTAACTCGAAACCGAAGTAGAGACTTGCATTGTCCATAATTGTCAGGCAATTCACCAGAAAATAGGTTTTGTAACACACAGAAGTACAACAATTTACCTCCTCTGCAGATGTCTTTAGGCAACTTCCCAGAGAGACGATTTTCTGACAAGTCCACAGCAATCATCTCCGATATCTCTCCAAGATTTTGTGGCACGTTTCCTGTCAGGAAATTGCTGTAGAGTGATAATATGTTTAACGTCTTTGAATTTCCAAGTATGCTGGGGATTTCTCCACTGAGACTGTTGTTATAAAGTTGCAACACCCGCAGCTTCGGAAGCTTACATAAAGACTCTGGTATATTTCCTGTCAAATGATTTACAGACATGTCCAAATCAGTGAGCTCTGTCAGGTTTCCGAGCTCATCAGGTATTTCGCCGCTAAGATGCTGGTTATAGTAAAGTTCCAGCTGCTGTAAGTTTTTCAACTTGCCAATCTCCCTTGGAATCTCACCCACAAGGAAATTCCCTGACAATTCAAGGTCGATGAGGGAAGTCATGTTTCCAATTGATGCTGGAATCTGACCATGCATCATGCAAGTCGACAAAACCATATATTTCAGCTTTGACAAACGTGCAATCTCCTCTGGAAGCTTCCATAAATTGAAGTCAGCGTTTTCATTAAAATTCAGATCCTCTAGGTTGGTGAGGTTAATGATGGATATTGGAAAATTGCCAATGAAGCTGTTGTAGGACAAGTCAAGCACGTGAAGTGATTTCAATGGTGAGAAATTTGGTAGTGTTCCAGTAAGAGACAAGGATGTTAGATTAAGCTCTTCTAAGAAAGTGCAATTGGTGATACCAACCGGAAAATTTCCATGAAGATTGTTATGGCCTAATCGAAGGATTCGCAGTTCTGGCAGATAGGAGCAGATGTCATCTGGGAATTGGCCAGTGACTGACCATGCAGAAAGATCGATCTTCACAACATACCCGTGACTATCACAGGCAATTCCAGTGTAATTACAGTAAGGATTCTCACCAGCTATGACAACCTTCCAACGGGACAAAGAGTCACCTGAGAGCGATTTTTTCATGAGGGTGAAGAAATGAGATTGATTATTCACAGTATCCTGGGAGGAGAGATTAAAGAAAGAAAGATATAACATGCTTAAAAAGAAGAAGTAACGGAGACCCATAGGAAAGGAGCTCATGGAGGTGTTGTGTTTGGTAGGAATCAGAGCTTAGATGTTTACTGCGGTTGTTATAGAAGTAAAGGTGAGGAAGAGAGGATGCTTATAAATGCCATGGTTAAGGAATCATTGAAGGCAGTAGTACTGCAGACTGATGGTGAACAAAAGGAAGTGCATGGATGAGAAAAGGGTGTAAGACACAGATAGGGCTATGCATATCTTTGCATAAAGAGGCTTTATGTTTATACCCACTAATGCAGGTATAGGGAATAACATCAATGATCCCTTTATACAGATAAGATGTTTGAATATAAGTACGTGTACCACGAAAACTACCACTACTCAACAATTAGAACCTTACGATCTCTTTGGTTGCTCGCCTGGGATCATACAGGTTACATACCATCGAAGAGAAGTACCACCTGATGGACGGTCTAGATTTGTATCCCATCCCAATGGGCATGGGGTTAAGCTCATATTAATACTATCTTGCTTGTATACAACTTACACATGAACTCAGATTTTGGTAGCATAACATTTAGCATATGGATACCCAACAAAAATTGTAAATATATCTATGATGCTTTTATCTTTATCAAGTAAAAGACCCTACAGGTGCTTTTCTTTGCATGAAACCTCTTATATCCTACTTGATGTACGTGCATAAGACATGCTTTTGAGTTGAGTCCTTAGTTACTTTTTTCCGAATGCAATAAGCATTTTTCTTGAGGGACTTGCGCATCAGATCTACTCATAACTCTGATTAGTCAAGGAAGGTTGTACTTAGCCCATTACTCCCAAAGTCCCAATACCGAGACCTTGGATGAGTTTCATGTGTGTGGTATATATTACACATCCATTGAAGCAGAAGCAAGATGAGACTTGAATACTGTGTAATCAAGTACAGATCCAGAGGTACAGAAGATTAGGATATATGGACTTATAGAAGTCCTCGCACAGAGAACAATTACATTGAAAAGAGCTTCACTGTCAGGAAAAAGTAGAACAGATCCCTATCTATCTGAGGTCACAAACCATACAAGTTCTTGGTGTGGTTCAAACAAGATTGTGAAATTATTGATTGGAACATTGCATGTACTAGGATATATTGTGCATAATGATCCTGTTTAAAAAATGATCAAGGAGAGATCAACTATTTGTCCTCATCTAGTCATCTTCATTTGCTTGGTTTTATATTCAGTTTTGAGGTGTAAAAGATTAGTTTAATGAAAAGATAAGCTAATTATATAGAATGCTCTGATTGTCCAAACTATCTATATATGTTTTGGTGCTTAACTGAGATCATAAAATAAAGCTGACGATCTCGGTCCAGTGATTTTGGTCGCTCATGAGTGATGAATTGTTATATTCCTCAGGTATATAGTGCGTAAAAGATAGCGGTGAATTGGTGAGCTGGACTGGTTTGTGGAAGTTGGAACAGATACTCACCTACACTTGCTTAAACATGCATGGAACACGTGTGGATTCGTTCATCAAAGGTGAGTCCATATCTCTCTGATATTATATGTATATATACTGTGAGCTTATATTAATTTTATTAGATTCAAGAATTCGGAACTAATTCATATGTACATTTTTAACATATACATAATCAAAAGGAAGTACACAAACACTGCTTGACATTTATATTGAATGTTTAATAATCAACTACATGATTATAAACTAAAGCATATGTATTTTATAAACAATAATGCAAAACTTAAAGATTATTTACACTGCTGATACATCTTGCACTGGAGAGATTGTATGCTATATACAATTAACCAATAGTGCAATACCACACGTGCTAGAAACTGGAGTCTTCTTCCCTATAATCAGGTTCATACTTTGTTTTCTGAAGAGTCTAGGAACAACAATGCTTCGTAAACAATAAACAAAAGACAATGCAATTCGATCTAGGCAGGCATTAGGCTTAAGTTGGCCCCAGATTCTCAGAATGCCCAATTGGATGCTTTAATTATCTAGCCTACGAAAGAGAATCCATGTATTGGATAAGGCACTTCATAAAATGATTCATGATTGAAGTAACACAAAGCAAAAGATGCTACCACTTTCTATACTTATTTAAAAGAGCCCAGACCTACACCAACCTCTTTTGCTGAGGCTACTATCAGCATCAACCTCCAATTATTTCAGTCCACCTGTGGCGCATTCGATGCACATATGGCCATCATATCTTCCGGTGTTAATCTACGTAGAAAGGACATCGATATTTAGTAATGTAGATTCATGTTTTCTTACTGTTTTTAACGTCATTTTAGTGGTTGAAATTGTCTGATCTTAAGGTCAAAATTTTAGGTTCAGTTCTCTCTTTACAACTTTTGCATGTAATAATATCAACTTAGAACAGTCAGCGAGGTTTTGGAGGCAGGGTGGTGTTTCAAAGAGCCAGAACTCAGACTTTATAATATTAACAAGATGATCAATTAGGTTTCAGTATCAAACAACTGTTGCTATAGAGATTCCTTTAAAATGTTGTTACCAATCAAAGCAGAACACAGATAAATACATGTTGCGGCAAGCCACATCCAGCTCAGAATAGCAAGTCATCTACTTTATTCTTATGCGTTCAGCACTAAAAATTTCTTTACAAAATGGAGAAGATGTGCCATAGAGAGAGTCAATTCGAAATCATCATATCATGTATAGGTAATAGGGAATATATAAGCTATAAAAATCACACTTATTGTTTTGCCTTAGGACTAGACCATTTTCTTTTGAGTGCGGTTCCTGTATTCAGGTAAGTACTCGAAACACTCATCGTACCCAGCTCCTTTATGTTTTTAGTGTTCTTTTCAGCTAAATGCATCTATACACTTTTGCAATAAGGTTGTTAGTGACAAATGAATGAAGAAAACAACTAGATAATTGCAGATTAACAACCATTTGAATCTTTAAATTTGTCGTATTCGAAGTTCCACAAAACGTCATTTCCAACAACCCTGTTACATTTGTATCCTGACTGCAATTTTGGATTAAGCTTCTCAATAAACTGCAATAATTCAAATTTTCGATAATTTTGCACAATGGTAAAATTGTCAAATAATACCAGACTGAGTATAATGTGTTTACAATGTGTACCAATTTAGTTGACTTTCCGTCAAAAGTAATAAACCATGCTGCAGAATGTCTTGAAGGGCAGGATGCTTGCTCTCCTTGCCACATTTTTTTGGTTCATTCGAGTCGAGTTCGATTGTGTATTATTTTGCAATATATGGTTGAAGGCTTGGAGGCTTGGAGCATTTAAAAAACCCAAGAAAAAGCCCAAAAAACAAAAAAAACTTTATTACCCATGGACTGGGCTTAAATCAGCACTGTTTTGCAAATTTAAACCAAGCCTGATCTTGTTTTCGGCTTCTATGTTGGGCTTTATGTACATTCATTCATTGATACATTCGTTCTATTTCCATCTGAAGCCAACACTACAACCAGGAAAATGCATTTTCTCTATGGTTTTAACTTTTAATTCATCATGAGCAGCACAGAGAAAACACATGTAAAATTTCACTGTGGATCAAAGTCATATTTCAAAACATTTGTATTTGTATTTTGAATCAAAATCTGTCACAACATATCCATAGCACAACTAGTGCTATGGAAAAGCAAAATTAATGGGCAGCTAGGGTACATGGAATATTCAGAAGATAGAGGTTTATCAGTCTATCTACTTAAAAGTATTGAAACAACACAACTTTTCTTCTTGATATTGCTAATCAACAAAGAGAAAAAGAAAATCTTTATTCAAGTAAAGTAAAGGTAAAACTTTCTTATAAGAGAATCTTGATCACTACTACATGATTGATTGAGAGCTTTCTTCTTTTGTGGAATACATGATCGATAAGGCTATTATCAGAATTCAGGATATGTCTCATGATTCATCATTCATGATGAAATGATGTAACTGGTACAGTATTTGTAACAATCCTTAATCAATAAATCACTTGCGTTGCGAATGAGCATGTGGCTCAATGGTAGCACCCCTCTCACAAAGTGGAGAGGTTGTGGGTTCTAAACACGTCAACACCTGATTGTTTTTTTTGATAAGAAAAATATTATTGATTGGAGTATAACTTTACAAGCCTAAATAGACACAAAAGTGTAAGCTCAGGCACAGAGTTTGCAACAGCAAACACTACCCAAAAACTCAAGCGCATAAGATTATAAAATGTAATTGCCTAAAATAATGTTGTCCCAGTGAAGGATGAAGTCTTGAAACTTTACTTTCCTCCGCCCTTCCCATGCACCCATCCAGTACCATACTGTGCTTTGAATATCTCTTCCAATCTGCCGTTGAGATTTCTTTGTACTTGAAAATCTTTGCATTTCAATTCTTCCAAATCATCCAAACAACAGCATACGGTAAAATCCTCCACACCCTTTCGGTAATCTGACTCCCCCTCTTTCTAGGCCAAGCCAACAACCATTCCTTGAGAGAATCAACAGTAAAGAGCGAAAGAAAGATCTCAGGAAATGCTGCAGTCAACTCCTTCCAAACCTGTAAAGCAATAGGACAATGCAAAAAGAGATGCCCAATAGATTCATTGATCAGACCACAGACTTCACACCTGATTGTTGATATTAGTTTTCAGACTTAATTTAAGGGTAGGGGTCTCCTCAACCCCGCTTGCCAATAAAAAAAAAATCACTTGCTTTCGAGGAAAAAAATAATTCTCTCCAAAGCTCACAAAGTGTAAATAAATCACTTTAATAAATAATACCAAATGATTGTTCTTAATGCTCTTGCAGATTAACTGAGTATTTAAGCAGTTTTACCAAAAATATTATAATTTATCCCATGCATTTTGCATTTTTGCAATAAAATTATGTATTTCGGCAGGTCGGCAGTCAACACCATGCATGGTTGATGGTGGTCCAAAGGTGACGGCAACAACATGGGACAAGATCAGTTGTATTCTAGTTATGTTTATCAACCCATCAGCATTGACTTATTTTGATAGGATTTTCGATTTTTCGAAATTCCTTTTTCCAGGTCATATTCAATTAATGATTGTTTCAAAATTAATTAATTATTTAATTAAATATAAAGAATTTCAGCTATTTGGCTGTGCTGTAATTTCAAATAACTAAATGCTTAATTTTTTTTTCTTTATTTGTGTTGTATTAAATGAATCATTTGAGCTCTCACTCTCATTCAGAGATTTGAGTTGCACATACCAAGAGAAGAAAAGCCTTGAAGTGAAGGTATGTAAGCTTGTTCATCTCATTTCTTCTTTGTGAATTGGAATCTGTATTACATAAGAACTATGTCAATGATTTGAAGGTATGTAAGCTTGTCCATTACATCATTTGAACTTATAGAGTTGTATTGTAGAAGACCCAAAATTCTAATATCACTCTTTTCATGCTTGAATCAATCTACATGGGCAACTCTTTGGTTTGCATTAAATGGTTGACAGAATCCTTTATGCTTATTTCTCGATTTGTCTTCGGCTAAAAATTATGCCAATTTTCGGCTTTTAGATAAAACTTTGTTCTGTTTCAGATGAAGAGCCACTTTATCTTGCATTGTAGCTATCTATAGAAACATATAATAGTTGGTTGATATGTTTGTGAAGGAAAAAAGTTTGGTTCATTTAACAGGTAAATAAAGCTAGATTCTGCTTTTATGGTGGCTCAGTGCCTCAGTGAGACTTGAGAAAGCATCCATGTTGATACCCGAGGAAAATGATACTACAGTTGAGCTTAAGGTGTGTGCCTAAATGTTTGAGATACTCTGTTCTGTCCTTTTGGTTTGCTATGAGTGAATGAAATAAAAGGTAGCCAGTTATTTAAGTATGAGATCTTATTTGGATTCCTCAACTGGATTGAAATTAAGTCACCTGTCGAACATTTGGTCTAAATTAAACTATATGGTTTTTGTGTTCATGATGCATTTGTTATGTAGGAAGTAAAGTAACAAACATTTTAATCTTGTTTCTGATGAATATAGGGAAAGAATGCTGCAATGGTTGTATGTTGGCTTCTAGGAGTTGGATGCCTCTTGGCATGGAGCAGTATGTTGACTGCAGAAGATTATTATTTGACTTTGTATCCGGTAAATAATCTCGATTTTACCTTTTATAACTTAGTTGTTAAAGATACCTAACATCGTATTTACACAAATTCCGATTAAGTTTCCTGCAAAAAAATACATGTTGTTAACAATTGTACGATAAGTGGTATACTTGTAAGTAATGTATTGATCTTCTCCTATGCAGACCTATCACCCTACAAGGGTACTTACACTTGTTTATCAACCATTTGCACTTGGAACGCTTGCAATACTAGCATACAACGAAGCAAATATAAATACCAGAAGAAGGAACTTGATTGGTTATATTGCTTTCTTTATAAGTTCACTTTTTGTTCTAGTTGTAAGATTTCTAAACTTGTATGTTAAATCTCCATTCCGGGCACTGTTTGGTTGTAGAAAATATTTTAATAATTACTATTCTTGGATCCGGAGGATATTATTAGAGGTTTACCCACCAATTCTTATTTGTTGTAGTTGGACTTAGCTACATCTGGTAAAGGAGGAATCTGGACATTCATTGGTGTTTGCTTTGCTAGTGCAGCTTTTGGAGTTGCAGATGCCCATGTTCAAGGTGGCATGGTTGGAGATCTCTCGTTTATGCGCCCTGAGTTTGTACAGGTATGGATTCTTCATATAATTTCAACAGGTGATCTTGTAGCTGCTGACCTGGAATCAGATTACTGCACTTGTAAAATCTCTGTTTCATTGGAATCCCGCAGTCTTTCTTAGCTGGTATGGCTGCATCAGGGGCTCTAACCTCTTGTTTGAGATTTGTGACCAAAGCAGCCTTTGAGGGTTCTAATGATGGTCTTCGTAAGGGGGCTTGTACGTAACACAACTCTCATTCATATCTATTGTGTCATTTAGTGGTGCCCGAAGAGTGAAAACTCGCACTAATATTTGAAGATAGGTCCTACTTAACAAATAGTTTCAGTTATTCTTTTAAAGTATAGCAATGATTAAGAACCAGTGGAGTGTCGAATAACAATGAATGATCCTATTCCGAAAGCCTGAGCTGATGGAGTGACGTAGAATAATGTATGTATATTAGATAGACTGTGGATCTAGCTTACCAAATGGAAAACACACAAGATACTCTTTCAGCAATTTCATTTGATATATGTTGTGACCACAGCATTCCAAATGCCCGGGAGAAAGGAGAGAAGCAACAATGGGTAAAGCTCACAAAAAAACACCACGACACACCTTTTCAACAATCTCTCTCTGATACTACATTAATTAACATTTTAGTCTAAGAAGTCTGTGCTGAGGACAGAAGCACAACTGTTTTCAGTATATCATTATTCTCCTTGAATATTTGGAATTTGTTCATTTATGCCCCTTGTGTTTTCTGCAGTGATGTTCCTTGCAATCTCCACTTTCTTTGAGTTTCTATGTGTGCTTTTATATGCATATATGTTTGCAAAGCTTCCAATTGTTAAGTACTATCGCTCAAAGGCAGCCTCTGAAGGATCCAAAACTGTTTCAGCCGATCTTGCTGCTGGTGGAATCCAGACAGAACCAAGCAAAGTGGTATTTATCATTTACTATCTAGTGACTAAAACTTCGTGAATAATACTAGTGAATCAAACTTCGCGGCTTTTGGTTGTCCTAATTGAATACTTACCAAACTTATATATATGTTTTTGTTAATTTTCAGGATGAGGAGGATGCCCTAAAGACAAAGCGTTTGAGCAGCAAAGAATTGCTTTTACAGAATTGGGACTATGCAGTTGACTTGTTTCTGATATATGTACTGACATTATCAATTTTTCCTGGGTTCTTATCCGAAGATACTGGGTCACACAGCTTGGGTTCATGGTTAGTGCCTACATCTCAAAACTAGATTCCAACTTTTATCCTTAAACAATCTAAAACGCTAGAATAGGGCCGACTTTATACCTCTGATTTATCTTAATGATCTGATTAATGGTGTGTAATCAGGTATGCATTAGTTCTGATTGCAGCATACAATGTGTTGGACCTAGCTGGAAGATACATCCCACTCATTAAAAGTCTGAAGTTGGAATCAAGAAAGGGGCTAATGGTTGCAATCATCTCTCGTTTCGTACTAATTCCAGCCTTTTATTTCACAGCCAAGTACGGAGACCAAGGATGGATGATCATGTTAACGGCAATATTAGGACTAAGTAATGGTTACCTTACTATTTGCATTTTCACGGCGGCGCCAAAAGGTTACAAGGTTGGTAATTAGTTACTACTCAGAAATCTCTGAATTATGAATTTGGGATCCACTATTGTGTAAAAGTAATTGATGACCACTTATGTGCAGGGGCCTGAACAAAATGCACTGGGAAATTTGCTTGTACTGTGTGTTCTTGTTGGTTTATTTTCAGGGGTACTACTTGATTGGTTGTGGCTCATTGGTAAAGGCTGGTAAAGTTTTGTTTCTAAAGCAATAACACGGAAACTTAAGTGCTTTTTTTCTTGATAAGGCTAGGGTTTAGGCAGACCCCAACCTGTATTAAGAGTATGCAAACTATTACAACCCTCCCATTAGATCTTTAAAACAATATTAGTGGGAGGGACCAATATTGAATGAGTTCAAAGCCTGGATTGTTTTACTATTACTATTATTTGTTCTGCATTATTCAAAAGCAAACAAAAATTCCCATAAGTCTCACAGTGAATGATTCATGATTATGGTGATAGTCTAATTCTTTACAGTCCTCTGTTGAAGCATTGTAACATAACACAAATATTGATTAATTGATCATTTAACAGGTTATATACGTTTGTTACTGTTAATTAGTTGAACGACCAAGATGTATAATGGATGATAATTGCAGTCATTCATTGTCAAGGTCTTCAGTTCATATTCGATGTATTATGTGAAAATAAGCACAATGATAGATAATCTGAATGCAAACTCATAAGAGAATTACAGACCTTAGTGATTCTTTGTAGTAGAATGATAAGACCTTATTGTTTCTTCGCGGTGGAGAGGGATTTGACAACCCCAATAACTTCCTTACGTTCAATTTTCTTTGCTACCAGCTGGGTATGGAGGTTGTCAAATATAGTGGTATGATCAAGCATATGGTACAAGTTCTTGGGGTTGCTCGTCCTAGTCGATCATATGGTACAGGTTATTAGGGTTGATCTGACTGGGGACTTATCACACTGGATTCAGGGCTGATTAACCTGATCAGAATTAGTTTTGAGATAACAAGTTTTGGTATGGAAAGCTGCTCTGCTGAGAGAGATGTATGCTAAATTGCTAATTAATAAGTGTGAGAGAATGGAATTTTCTGCTTGATGCTCATTTAAATTGCACAGACATACAGCCTTAAATTCACTGGTGCAAATACATATAGTATAGGTAAACCTTTACAGTTTACACACATAGCTAGGCACACAAAAGGTACATCAACGAAAATCACAAAAGTGCATAGAAAAGCCCTTCAAATTTCTTCATCTCCTTATGCGGAAGAGATACTAGTGTTGGGTTTTATATGCAGAAAAGGGAGAAGGGGAAGTTTTTTGGTTCAGGAACGTACGAATGTCTTTAGGGCGTTCGTATGTCCAATGTGGCAGACAACTTTTTCGGGACAGAACGTACGAACGTTGTTAGGGCGTTCGAACGTCCCGTATGCCAGATGACGAAAACGTGCTGCAACGTACGTACGTGATTTCGACGTACGTACGTCCTCCTCTTATTTTGTGCTATATGGGCCTGTTTTGAGCCCAATTCGTGGCTATTGTAAGGCTATACTATAAAGCCAAATAGTAGTGATACAAAACCCTAACTTTTCTAAGAGAGAGATTGTGAGAAGCCATTAGAGAGTTTGAGAGAACTTTTGTGAGGAAGAAGACTTCGGTTTCTTCGTGAGGGCTTGAACAATTGTCTTGTGAAAGAAAAACATCATCCTTTCTCCCCGTGGACGTAGGCATATTGCCGAACCACGTATATCTTGTGTCTTGTGTGTGATTGCTTGTTTACTTTTGTCGTTGTCGTTTTCGTTTTACTTTCATATATTAGTTCAATCATCATATTTGTGCATTAGTCCGCTGCGCACAACAAGTGGTATCAAAGCTTAGGTTAGAACTTGAGCGTCTACAAGGTGTGTGTTGAAATTCCGGTGTGAATTTCAGATTCGTTTGGTGATTGTTTAGTACATGAAAGTTGGTGGAAAGATGGCAAAAGAATCGAGTTCGAAGGATTCGAAGGGGGAAACCAAGACAGTTGTTTACCATCAAGCAAAGATTGATGTAGAGAAGTTTACCGGCACCAATAACTTTGGCATGTGGAGGTGTGAGGTAATGGATGCTCTATGTCAACAAGACCTAGAAGATGTTTTGGAGGATAAGCCAGAAGGTGTGGAAGAGAAGGATTGGAAAAAGATAAACAAACGAGCTTGTGGAATCATAAGATCGTGTTTGGCACAAGACGTTAAATATCTTGTGATGAATGATGTGTCTGCAAAGGAGATATGGCGAAAATTGGAGGAGAAGTACATGACAAAGACTATCCACAATAAAAACTATCTACTTCGAAAGTTTTATCGAATAGATATGAGAAGAGGTATTTCCATGGCGGAGCATCTTAATGATTTTACCAAGGTAATTGCCGACTTGGTGAATCTTGGAGCAGATGTAAGTGATGAAAGCAAGGCAGTGTGTCTCCTCAATTCGTTACCGGACGAATATGAACACTTGGCTATCACACTTACATATGGAAAAGACAAGTTGGTGTATAGTGAGATTTCTGCAGCATTGTTAAATCATGCGTGTATGAAGAAGGACAAAGAAGAGTCCAAAAGCTCAACACCAGAGGTCTTAGTGGCAAGGGGAAGCTACAATAGTAGGGGTGAGTCTCGTAGGGAGCCGAAGAGGGGGTTTCTAGCAAAAGATGAATGTTCCTTTTGTCATGAGAAAGGGCATTGGAAGAAAGATTGTCTTCAAGCCAAGGCAAAGGACAAGAAGAATAACTCTGAGGTAAATATTGCACGTAATATTAGAGATGAAGATGATGGTTCTGATTACTCTTTATTTGTTTCATGCATCGATTGTTCCACTAATGTTAATGAGTGGATATTAGATTCGGCTGGTACTTATCATGTGTGTCCCATAAGGGAATGGTTTTCTAGTTTTGAAAGGCTAGATAATGGTGCAGTAGTGATGGAGAATGATCAACCTTGTCATGTATTGGGGATAGGTACTATTCGATTGAAGATGTTTGATGGAAAGATAAGAGAGTTGAGGAATGTAAGATATGTTCCTGATTTGAAGAAGAACCTTATTTCACTTGCTACTTTAGAAGCCAAAGGTTACAAGGTAGTAGCTCAGAATGGTGTTCTAAAGGTTATGGTTGGTGCAATGGTATTACTAAAGGGTACTCGACGAAGTAACCTGTACTTCTTACAGGGTAGTACAGTTACATGTGATGTGGCCATGTCAGAGGCTACAACGAAGTTTGCTAAAGAGACTACCAAATTGTGGCATATGCGGTTGACGCATAAATGTGAAAAATCTTTGCAGACAATGACGGAGCAAAGGTTTTTTATGGGTGCTATCGCCTGCAAGTTAGAGTTCGGTGAGCATTGTGATCTGGGCAAGCAGATAAGAGCAAAGTTTGGCACAACTATCCATTGTATGAGTGGAGTTCTTGATTATGTTCACATGAATGTCTGGAGACCTACCAAGTACACAGCTTGGGGAGGTAAGTCTTATTTTGTGTCTTTAGTTGATGAATTTTCTAGGCGTGCGTGGGTGTACACCATGAAACATAAGGATGAAGTCCTAGAAATATTGAAGTGGAAGAAGCTAGTTGAGGCCCGAATTGACAGAAAGATCATGGTATTGTGCTTAGATAATAGCATAGAGTACAAAGATGATCCGGTCTTGCAAGTATGTCAGACTGAGGGTATTGAGCGTTACTTCACTGTGAGAAAGACACTGCAACAGAATAGGGTGGCAGAACACATGTTGTCTATGGCTGGATTAGGCAAAGTGTTTCGGGTTGAGACATGTCATCTTATTAACAGGTTGCATTTGATTGTGATAAGTGGTAAAACTCTTATGGAGGTTTCTATGTTGGAGCCTGAGAGTTCTCAGCAGGTGGAGAACAAGACCAAAGAGGTTTTGCAGTGGGTGGAGATTGGTATATCTTCATATGTTCCAGTGGGTTCTGTATCTAATGTGGAAACTCTTGTAAGGGTTTTGGGTGTTTCAAATTCTGATGACATGACAGATGATGAGACGATTGGAGATGCAGAAAATGGTGATCCTATTGATGAGGGTCCAATTGCAACTAGATTACCTAAGAAGGAAGAAGAATCTCCAGGTAAAGATGTGCACTTGAAGGTAAACGTTTGCATCCTTATGGCCTTGGTAGTGCGATCTGATTGTGTATTAGCTCTGTTTGATGTGAAAACTGTTGTTTTACATGGTGAGCTAGATGAGGAGATATATATGTCTCAGCCTAGTGGTTTTGGAGTTGCAAAGTATGATGAGTTGGTGTGTTTCAAACCATATATTTCACGAGCAGTGGGCATTGTAGGTAGATACATGCATGATCCTGATGTGAGACATTGGGAAGCTGTGAAATGGATGTTCCACTACATTCAAGGTAGTGTGGAGGTTGGTTTGTTAGTTCAACATGGAAGGACTTTGAGTCTGCGGTGTGGTGGTTATGTGGATGTTGAGTATGATTGTCACTTTGATAGACGTTAGTCTACTCTTGGATATGTGTTTACATTGGCAGTGAGATCTATCAGCAGATTATCCACATTACATTCTATGGTTGCTTTGTCTCCGACAGAAGCTTGGAATATTACCGTGACTAAAGTGGTGTATGGGACTAAGTTCTATTGGTTAGAATTGGTCCATATCATTCCTTCGAGTTGATAGTATATCTTGATGTGAACTACGGTGGCTTGATCCCTTAGAAGGAGGGTACGTAGGCAGCCATGAGGTGGTGCAGCCGAGGTGGTCTTTCGAGACATGTGTGGGAGTTTGTGACTTGTGTTTGTCGGCTTAGATTTATTGAATCTTCGCCGAGGTGGAGAATTGTTGGGTTTTATATGCAGAAAAGGGAGAAGGGGAAGTTTTTTGGTTCAGGAACGTACGAATGTCTTTAGGGCGTTCGTACGTCCAATGTGGCAGACAACTTTTTCGGGACAGAACGTACGAACGTTGTTAGGGCGTTCGAACGTCCCGTATGCCAGATGACGAAAATGTGCTGCAACGTACGTACGTGATTTCGACGTACGTACGTCCTCCTCTTATTTTGTGCTATATGGGCCTATTTTGAGCCCAATTCGTGGCTATTGTAAGGCTATACTATAAAGCCAAATAGTAGTGATACAAAACCCTAACTTTTCTAAGAGAGAGATTGTGAGAAGCCATTAGAGAGTTTGAGAGAACTTTTGTGAGGAAGAAGACTTCGGTTTCTTCGTGAGGGCTTGTACAATTGTCTTGTGAAAGAAAAGCATCATCCTTTCTCCCCGTGGACGTAGGCATATTGCCGAACCACGTATATCTTGTGTCTTGTGTGTGATTGCTTGTTTACTTTTGTCGTTTTCGTTTTACTTTCATATATTAGTTCAATCATCATATTTGTGCATTAGTCCGCTGCGCACAACAACTAGAACATGCAAACCTTTAAACCGTTTGCCTTCAAACTCTGGGATTAATGTGATAGCATTGTTCCATGGTTTGGTACCACATGACAACTCCATTCAGGCTTGGATGATGCAAAGGAGGCGAGCCTATCAGCACAAGTATTTACTTCCCTCAAGTTCCATAGTATGTGGTGATTAATTAATAGTATTCCTTTGTAGAATATGACATTTTCTTTGTACTCTGACATAGTGGTACTGATGTTCATGGACTTCATGGCAGTGACAAAGTCTTGCAGAACCATAGATTGTTAGGTGTCGTTTGTTTTTCATTCAGCAGTCTGAATGACTGAATGACTGAATGTATTAAGTGATATTCAGAACTTAATGAGTATTCAGTGCTTAATTCTAGAAAAAACAAACGACACCTTAGTTACATCGACTCTGGCATAGTGATCACTGAGGTTAGTTGAGGTTGAAGTGGGTTGTGGAATGATAGATTGTTAGTACATTTTATTGTAACAGTTGGTCTAGTAAAAAAACTCTGTATATCTACTGAACGATCTGCAGAAGTGCTTCAAATACACCAAGAAACTAACCTGAATATAGGGTCAATTGGCCAATACACCCCCTTTTTGTGTCAGGTTTGGCCAATACATCCCATTAGTCTAAAATTTGCTTTTACCACCTGTTTAACTATTTGACTCTGTTACAACAAACAATCAACTGGGTTTGACTCGGTCAAACCTTCTAATTGACCTAATTACCCCTAAATTTTAAAATACCCAAATTGCCCGAAAATGATCTCAACCATCAATCCAATATGTATACTAAGATCTAATCTAAGCAGTCGATACTTCAGTAGGAATATACTAAGTTGCCCTTTTGTTACAAACTCAACAATACACCTTCTTTTTCATTGAGTCTGCCAAAAACTTCCCTCCAATTCTCTAGTATTTCTCGCCATGAAACCCTAGAAATCTAGGGCTTTGACAATTTTCTTTTAGGCTTGAACAAATTAGAGTTGATCTTTATAGTTTGGAATCTCCATTGCTTAAGAATTGCGAAATCACGAAATCGTGAAAGAAAATTCATTTTTTTTTTCTCGTTTCAAGGTAACACACTTCCTCTTACTAATTTCAATTTTATACCTTGATGAATGTTTAGATCATGATACTTAATAGTGATTTGATTTTAGTGATCCCTAATTCATATATCCATCAGTTAATATGAAAAAAAATTGAATTTTTTTTTTTTTTTTCCAGTTTTGATGTTTAATGGGTTTTCTACTGAATGTTGATAGTTTGTGATAGTTTGAACTTGAATAATGTTAGGGTTTTTGGATTTTGATCACTGGAAGGGTAATCAAATGTAGAGATCTTGAGTTTGTAATTTTTGGGTATTCAAATGCTGAAATGCAGAGTAATAAGTGTTGGTGAATTTTCGAACTTGCAAATATATCAAACTTTGTAAATAGCTAAACTTGAATGGAGTGCACTTTGTTTTGTTGTTCTTTACTACTACTACCAATCTACCACTGAACTACCAATAGTCCAATACAAAATCATATGTATACATTTTTCTTACTATCCTTTGTATACTTTGTTTTTTTTCTGTGCTTGTATATTGTTGTGGTGATATCAACTGAAAGCTGATATATATATTGTGCTATGTTGTTGTAGTATGTTCTGAATGTAAGTGTGCTTTGTTTTTGTTTGTAGAGTCGAAAAATGAGTGAGGTTAAAATTAGAAATTTAAGGTTCCATTATAAGGGAACATGGAGTGAGTTGGGAGAAAGGAATGGCTTTTTGTTGATGAAGTACATTGGTGGGAGGGTAAAGGATGCTTTAGATTGGGATGGGGATTTTGTTTCTTTGATGGAGTTAGTTAACTGGATTAAGGACAACATTCCATGAACTAAAGATGTTAAACTTGCTTTGTATGTTATCTTTGAAGGGAGGGAAGGGGTTCAGATAGAACTTGAAACTGATGACGATGTGATGTAAATGTGGGATGAAGCAATAGAAGATGGTGAAGGTTTCACAGATTTGTATGTGGATATTATTCCTGAAGCTTCTTTGATTGCCTTCAAAGAACTACAACAGTATAAAGAGTCAATTCTGAATAAAACTAAGTCCCCACCACCTACCCATTCTCCCATTTAAAAACAATAGTCACCTTATCCAACAAGACAAGGAAATCACAAGCTATGGAGGGGACCACCATGATTTTAATAATGCTAATGGACTACAGACTTCAAGCCCTTACAGATTCAAATTTGTGATAAATACAAGTCTTGAACAGAGTGGTAAGACTGTATTCTGATGCATTCTAGGGTTTAAAACCCCTAATTTGTGCTAAGATTGCTACTATATGTTTTTAGAATTATTGGGGATATTTAAGTTTATGTTTAATTGGTGTTTTTAGGTGTTTTAGGATATTTCTATTTTAGGGTTATTTTAATTTCGAATTATGTTTTCTATTTTCATTAGAATTGGTCTAGGTTTAGGTTTCTTTGTTTTCCAAGGATTGTTTTTCCTATTTAAAGAGTTGTAGGCCATTGGCCAAGTAGGTGTTGATTCCCACTTCCCGATCTTGCTTCACGAGTTGGTGGTTCCATTCGCTGTTGTGGGGGTGAAAGAGATGGGTCTTGGTTAATTGAATTGTGTGTTTTGAGAAGAGTCTTCTCTTTGTGTGAGTTCTAGGTTAAGAACATTGGTTATCGAATCCCGAAAATCGTCGTAGTTCTTTGAATTCGGTTCAAAGTACATATCTTTATGCACGACTGCATCAAATTGGTAATCAGAGCAAGGTTTTGAGGCTTCTAAGTTCTCAAAAATCCTGAATGTTTTTCATCTTCATCGTTGTTTCAAGTGCCACCGCTCTTTTCAAAGTCTTCCGCTGCTTTGTTTAAGGTATTTTAAAAAAAAAAAAAAAAAAAAAAAGCGAGTTACTGTTCATTGTTTATTGTTTATCGCAGAAAAAAATTCAAATTTTTTTTTCCTTGGTCATGTTCGTTGGTATTAGTTTACATTAAATGGAGAATTGGTATAAAGATTGGATTCAGGATCATGCTTTTCGTTCTTTGTGTACTATTGGAGGCAAGTTGTGTTCTTTTGTGATCGACCCTAAACATAATGTTAATTTTATTTCAAAACTAGCGGTTGAGAAATTACAATTGGAAGTAATTGAAACAATTGTTTGGTTGAGTTTTCCATTGGAGATATTGTTGATCGGGTGTGGTGTAATATATTCGACACGGATGCTTGTCATCTTTTGTTGGGAAATCCATGGACATTAGAAACAGATGTTAGATTTAATGTGCAACATAATGGTTATAGTATTCTATGGAAAGGCAAGAAATTTGTTCTTCTTTCAACTAGGCCTTGCAATCACAAGAAGAATTTGAAGCTACATGTCATGCGCGCCAGGTTTACAAAGAATCCATAGAAGAGTTTACAAAACAAGGATGTCGATATTTAAGTGATTTTTTTGATATCTTTGCCGAGAAAGAGGAGGTTACAAGAACCAAGTTCCATAGTTCAAAAACATTCGAATTGAATGAATTTTTCTCGTTCTTTGCGGAAGAATCCCTAGATGTTGTTGAAGATGTGTTTTTTAAAGAATTTGGCGTATGTGTTGATCCGATTTGGGAAACTTTTGTAGCCAATTTTCAACGACTTGTTCCTTGTTTTCATGAAAAACAATTGGGGATTTTGTGTTTCAAGTATCATTGTTTTGTAAGGTTCCTAAAATTTGATTTTTATGCAAGTAAAGTTCGTGGAAGAATTCAACTTTTTGTGCTATTGCTTCTTATGAGAGTGAGCAGATTTTTGGGAAGAATTCGAGGTAGACTCCTTGATTTACATAGGCCAAATTCAAGCTTGCAGCACCAACGTGCAACTACTACTTGTTTTGGTGAATTTGAAAGATTCAAGTTCGTGGACGAACTTTTTCGAACCCGGGGAGAGCTGATGCATTCTAGGGTTTAAAACCCCTAATTTGTGCAACGATTGCTACTATATATTTTTAGAATTATTGGGGATATTTAAGTTTATGTTTAATTGGTGTTTTTAGGTGTTTTAGGATATTTCTATTTTAGGGTTATTTTAATTTCGAATTATGTTTTCTATTTTCATTAGAATTGGTCTAGGTTTAGGTTTCCTTGTTTTCCAAGGATTGTTTTTCCTATTTAAAGAGTTGTAGGCCATTGGCCAAGTAGGTGTTGATTGGTTAATTGAATTGTGTGTTTTGAGAAGAGTCTTCTCTTTGTGTGAGTTCTTGGTTAAGAACATTGGTTGTCGAAGCCCAAAAATCGTCGTAGTTCTTTGAATTCGGTTCAAAGTACATATCTTTATGCATGACTGCATCATATTCATTCTCATTTTCTCATTTTCTTTGGCTTATATTCATTCTTCAAATCTGTTGAATACACATATATTTCTTGTTTCGCAAAATTTGTTAACTTGCCAGTTGAGGAGCAGATTGGGGATTTAAGGGTTGAGGAAGTGAGTCTGAAAATGATGTTGATGTTTCATTAGATGGAGAGGTTGTTAGTGATGGAAGGGCTGAGAATGAGGCTAATGCTCCTGAATCTAACAATGTAGAAGTTGGTCTTCATGAAAGGCATGTCATTACACCTGAGTGGGACAAAGACTTCATTAAAAAAACTGCAAGAATTGAAGAACACTGTGAATATGATGCTGAGAATGCTAAGGATAAAGAATTTGAGCTTTTTGAAGGACAAAGATGGGAAAATATTCAATTATGCAGGGAATACCTTAGAGATCATGCAATAACTAAGAAGTTTGCCATCATTTTGCCAAAGAACAATAGTGATAAGATTGTAGCAGTATGCAAGGCAGAAAATTGCAAGTGGAGAGCTACTATTAGAAGGATGAATGACGAGCATTCAATGAGATTGAGAAAATTGGAGGATGCACATAGTTGTGTAGGTAGAACTGTAACAAAAATCCTACTGCAAAAGCTCCATGGATTGCCAAGCAGATTGTTGAGGAAATGAGAATGCATCATAAGACTTTTACACCAAGGGACATTGTTAAGGATATATGGAAATATAAGAATTTGGATATTACTTATTGGCAGGCTTGGAATGCAAGAGTATTGGCACTGGAGCAGGTTCATGGTAATTTTGAAGCTAGTTATGCTAGACTTCTGGAGTTATGTAGACAGGTGCACGTTACAAACCCTGGTAGCATTGCATCATGTGCTAGAGATGACAACACACTCAGTTTTACTTCATTTTTGTTGATGTTCAAAGGGTCTATTGAAGGGTTTCACAAAGGTTGTAGGCCTTTTATAGGACTTGATGGTTGTCATTTGAAGGGTAAATATGGAGGTCATTGTTTAGCTGTAGTAGCTATGGATGGTGATAATGGGTTGTTTCCTATAGCAATTTACATATGTGTCAGGGAAAATTTAGAAAACTGGAGTGACTTCTGAGAAACTACAAATAGTGCTAATATGACAGTTGAATATTCAAGCAGATCAAACAATATGCAGAAAGTAAATAACACACAGAAATTTTTAACGTGGTAAAACCCAATATGGGAAACGTCCACGGTTGTCCTCGCGACAACAAATAAATCCACTAGATGAAAAGAGATGTACAAACCTATCAACTACCTGCACTCACTGCGAGTTGATACTCCTGGTTATCTCTAACACCTTGACTTCACCAGAGCACCTTGATGTACGCACAAGACACTCGACTTCTTGATGAACACACAAGAAGACTCGAAGCCGAACTATGAAACAAGCTTACACCAGAGTTCCTTGATGAACACACAAGGAAACTCGACTTCTTGATGAACACACAAGAAGACTCGAAGCCGAACTATGAAACAAGCTTACACCAGAGTTCCTTGATGAACACACAAGGAAACTCGACTTCTTGATGAACACACAAGAAGACTCGAAGCTAAATCACTATTCAATAATGAAGGAGAAGATGAATGGGGAAGAAGAAAGAAGAAGATGAATGGGGAAGAAGAAGATGAGTTCAATCACCGAAAAAACAACCTCAAACCAAAACCTAAACAAACTCCAATCCTAGATGAATTGGACGGCCAAAGAACTGTCTTGTTCTGTAGAAGAGAAACCCTATTTATACTTAGGGTTGAAAACCTAGGAAAATGGGCCGAAACTGTGCAAACCGACTTTGGACGTTCGTACGTCGATATGACGTTCGAACGTCGCCACACAAAAATAAGCCTGCTGCCTAACATGACGTACGAACGCTCTAAACCGGTACGTACGTCTCCATACGAAAACACGTCTGCTGACTACCTGGACGTACGAACGTCCTAACTGAGTACGTACGTCCTGACCAAAAGAAGTTCTCTGCTTCAGTGAACGTACGTACGTCCTAACTCGGTACGTACGTCCAGAACCCAATAACTTTCCCTAGACAGACCTAAGAGACACAAGGACACGAGACGACCATGCGTACATCTTGGTTTTCCTAACAATGAATTCAAGGCGAGATAACCAAAGACACTTTGTCACAAAATTGATGTCAAACCACTTCGTGCCAGTTTCAATCTCCCCCTTTGACATTGATTTTGTGACAAAAACCTATGACTCTAATAGCACTTATAAAACGTGCTTACAATCCCAAACCATGGCATTTATAAAACATGCCTACAAAAACACTCAAAATAGAAACACATAACAAGTCACCAATTCTTGTTATCCAGCTTTAGGAAGATGCTTTAACCATCAGAGATCGAACGGAAGCAATCAAAGATTCAACAGAAGTTCCTTCGAGCAACTCCCCCATACTTCATGAGCTCCAAACTTCATGAGCAACTCCCCCATACGTGTAGCATACCTGAAACATGACCCAAAAATAACCTAACAACAAGAAGACGATTGTTAGTAATTAGAGTCATAAATCTCCCCCTTTTTGTCACAACAAGTGATCAAAATAACCAACCACCAATAATAAACCAATAACCACGAAAAAGAAATCAAAACCAAACAAAGAATACAAGACAGATAAAAATATAAAACTAATCCAACTATTAAAAATTCAGAAAGTCAACTAATAACCAAACAGAGAAATCCATAAACATAAGAAAAACAAAAACGACAAAAACATAAGGCTTGAGTTAACGAATTCGAAAAACCCGTTCCTCAATTCTGCTGTCCAAGCCACAGTCGGTAAGCGGAGCAGCAAGTCCTGGAACCTTCGGATAACCAACCAACTCCAAGATGTGATTTTGAAGATGTCCCGGTAATCTCTCCCAATGATTGACACGAACCAAACAAGGATTAAGAAAAGGACGATGAATATAGTCATATCCATGGGGAACGCGACATAACCGACAAACCTTAGCATTGTTCTTGTACTCCATTACCATGAATGACACATAACCAACAGTCGGAACAAAAATTCCATGAAGTTCATATTCTGCCATAGAAGATTCTGAAGAACAAAGAGTGAATTAGCAAGAGATAAGAAGATACAATAGGAGTGAAGGAGAAAAAGGACTCCCTATTTATAAGAAACATAGGAGTAAACATATCATGGGCCCAAAAAGGAAGGTCCATTACCCCAGAAAATTTTACTGCAAAACAAGGAAACCAACTTGAACTAACAAGAAAATAGCAATATCCAAGAACAAGTACAAAAAAAGATAGAAACAAACCAATATAGCAGTTAAATACAAAAATGGGAAGAGGAAACCAGAAAAACCAACTACTCGGATTCTGAGGCACCATCACTCGGTTCACCATCACCCTCATCCTCACTCTCGGAGTCATCACCATCACTCTCACCAGGAACAGGAGGCACCTCTTCCGGAAACGGAGGCAAGTCTGTGGGAGTGAAGTCCAGCTGTAGATGCCGCATCTGAGCAACATTCATCGCATGAATATCACGGATCATGACATCATGACGAGAGAGGATGACCCCAAAACGATCTAACCGAGCGTCCATATGATCCTGATGACGTCGGAGAGAGGAAACCCGAGCATCAATGGCTGCAACAGCCCGATTTCCCCTAGCAGAAGCAGGGATGGGGCGTCCAGTGGTCAAGGCCCGATCAAAATCATCATTACGATCAAGAGCCCGGCCTCCCCAGATAAGGTGATGCGTCAAACGAGCACCCACAGACTCAAAGGCAACCTTCCGAGATTGACAGCCTTTCTTAATGGCGTTGACCCAGTCATGGCCAACGAACCTTGGAGGGCTCACCTCCGTGTACTGTCCCTGAAAACCCAAGTGCCTGAGAATTGTCATAATAAAGCTAGGGAAAGGAAGAGTACCCTTAGCTGCATCAATTTGAAGCATCCGATTGTAGATGACCTCAGAGAGATGAATATGGTGCACCGACATACAAACCACCAATTTGACCATGTCGTCGGTCATAATTATCTTGTTGCCCTTGGTGGGGTAGATGTTGGAGTGAGCAACCATGTGCAGGAGGATGGCGCTGTAGTGCTTGGCATGATACCTTTCCGTGACACCATCAATAAACATCTGCTGAACTTGATTGACAAAGTCAATTTGAATTGTCTCCGGAACGGGCCATCTGACAGAAACAGCATCTTCAGGAATAAAGTCACCATCAATACCCAACGCCTCGCGTATCACCTTAGGAGAAATGGTGTATCGCCGACCTTCAATCAAGACCGAAAAACTCGATCGATTTTGCGAGGATGTCTTTGTCTCATAGAAGGCTATCGTATGCTCAACCGAGTACTTGGTGATTGGTTGAGCCACCCTTAGCCAATTCCGAGTCTCAAAGAAGAGGGATATGTTGCCAAGTTGAGAAGTCCCAAGAGGAGTAGCAGCGATGTCTGCCAAGTCAAAGAATCGCTCAGGAACAATGGCTTTTGCTCGAGGATGAGCACCAAGAGATGTGAAGTGAGGTGACAAGGCCGGAGTGGAACCTCTACCCCTAGGAGCGCGAGAAGAGGATGCCACGTTGGAGGGAGTGGTGCGTGCGCGCTTGGAAGCCATTGTCTACACAATCACAAAACAAAAATGTAAGAGAATTGACAGAAAAACCAATAAAAAGTCATTGAGGCATTTCAACAAACACTTGATGTGCAGAAACGTGATATATGCTAATGACAACAATGTAGCAGTGGCAAGCATCCAAACACAAGACAAGAAACATGAATAACAAGAGAGAAGAGAGAAATAATCCTCGAGGTCGTTCACAACCAAAAGCAAGGCGAATCGAGTGTCGAAACACCGAGTTCCATGACGACAAAATGTAATCAAACAACCTTAAGTAACAAAACTATAAAGCAAGCCAAATAACCAACAAATCATTACAGTAGAGAAGAGGGAAAGAACACAAGAAACACTTACAAGTGATAGTGAATGAGGATACCCAACAACTTAGCCGACAAACACACTGGAACAAACACGATGACAAGAGAAAGAGAACAAATGCAAAGCAAGAGAAGAAGATCTTCTAAGACAATCAGGGAATCCCAAAATATTAACTGCTTGTAGTGTGCCAAAAATGAAGGAACACGATTGATAAAACAGTTGCTTTGTGTTTAACAAAAGAAAATTTTTGAATTTAAACAGCAAATGGACCGGACTGTATCAGGGACGTTCGTACGTCTTAAGTACGGTCGAACGTCGGGACCCAAAAAAAACATCTGTCAAACAACACGTTCGTACGTCCTAGGAACGTTCGTACGTTGCAAAAAGATCTGTCCCCCTCCACGTACGAACGTCTTGAAAGCGTACGTACGAACCTTTTTTTTTTTTTTTTTTTTTTTTTTTTAAAAAAAAAAATTATAGAGAATTAACCTTAACAACAGAAAACCAAACCAAATAACTAACAACACAAACCATAATAAGAAGATAAAAGGGAAAGAACCGATGTACCATAGAAGTGAAGAGGAATACATCATGAACTTCCAAAAACAGTAGCCAATCCCAATCCGTACAAAAATAAGGGGCAATATGATGGGATAAACAAAAGATTGAACAATTAAGAGAATTGAAATGCATCATAAACTAAACCTCGGTGTGTAGATGCAATGCAATGCATAAAGAGAGATAAAGTTCACCACTAGAACACACCCTTGAAGACCTAGAATATAGAACCATCAACAAGAGACATACGATTAGTAAGTGAGCATAGAAGAAACAAACTTCAACCCCCTTTGAAACAAACGTTATGAGTAGAAGGCAAACGAATATAAATATAGAAATATGATCTTCCAAATGAAAACCAAGACATTAAAAAGGCAAAGGAATATAATTTTGTATGCCTTACATAAAAAACAATGAATATGCGCTTGGATTTTTATTTTGCCGCATGTGGTGGAGTTTAGTCTACTTCACTCTAATGTCATTCCCGCGTGGGAGGGATTTTTGCCTCCATCTTTTCAAATACACGAGGGTAGGGTGTAGCCTACATCTTTTTGACAAACACAAACTCAAGAAGTGCAATACCATGATAACGTGCAACACAAGAACTAACATCTCTTGAGTGCATCCGTCAGAGCATGACCCTCACAACCCCAACGGGTTCTTAGCCAACTGATATTGCTTCAAAGACAATCAAATGGCTGGGGATAAAGTGAGTCATTGACCACTAACAAGAGTTGTAACAGGAAGATAAGAATGCTCAATAACACGAACAACAAGATGAACATTAACCAAAACAAATGAGAGATAGCTCAAGATCACATAAATACTCGAGAGATAGAGAAGTTCTATGAGCTAAAAGAATATGTAAGTGGTTTCCAAAAACTCCCATCATGCAAGCATGCCGTGCACTGTGCAAACAAGCGAGGAAAAATGCATGATACATACCAAAACATACTTAAGAGTTCAGAAAGAGAAAACACCCAAACATATTGCAACTTATTTAAGACAATTGAATTAAACCAATATCTCAAAAGAGATGCATCCAACAACACATATATGGAATAAATAAAGAAAAACAGAAGGAATAACCAACAATGTATTCAGACATGCAACATCATCGGCAAGCTAAACAAACAAAGTAGAAAAAGTAGAAACACCAAACAAATAGCCTATGTGGTTAGAGAAATATGCAACTCAAATAACACAAGGCTAGAAACAACCTACATCATCCCAAATATGGGACACCACCAGACCTTTGCAAGTCTAGAAAAACCTTCAACTTATCCTTTCTTACCCATACTTGTTTAACACTAGGCGTGCACACCTGGGAAGTTGAAAAGATATGAGATTTCTCCTTAACAAATTTTTCAATAGACTTGTCCTTAACTAATTCCACCTTAGTCTTTGACTTCCTTTTGTTGGAATACCTGTTTTTCTTAAACCTGTGACGAACACCACCATAATTCCAAGGTCTAGAAAATGCACACGAAGAAACATTAGAAACAACATGATTATAATGATTAGGAACACGAGAATAGGATGCATCATGTTGATTAAAATCCCAACAAAAAATATCCAAATGACCAACCCTACCACAATAAGAACAATGCAAAACATTAGACTTACTCAACGAATTCTTATAAGAAGATGTGGTAGTGGTGGATAAACCATGTAGGTCTCTATTTGGTTTATGACATTGTCCCTTAACAAAACCCATACCACCCCTATTAGAACAAGATGGCTCATTAGCAAAAACAACCTTAGTATTAAGTCTAGTCTCAATAGGCGGGGTAGGCAAAAGAGCAGGCAAACTAGTAGATTTTACAGGAGTAATCACACTAGATGAACTAGTAGAACTATCAATAGGAGAATCAAATCTAGTTTTGTCCACAACCTGCAATTTGAGTTGAGTAGACGTTAAATCGTTCTTTGTTACCTCATACTCCACCAATAGAGATTTGTATTTCTCATCGACCTCCTGATTGGCCTTCTCTAAAGCTGCAATTCTACATAACAATTCAAGTTTTTCTTTGTCAAATAATTGAGAAATAGAAATTGTATCATCTGCAGTACAAGAACTCTGTTTTTCAAGAATCTCAATTTTATCCTGCAAAGAAAGATTAGCCTTTTCCAAATTTTCAATTTTGGATTCATAAACTTCCCCTTGAAGCATATAGTCCTCTGCACAATGTCTGAGTCGTTGTTCTAGAGAATCAACCTTAGTCCGCAAAACACCATTATCTTCAAAACAACCATTATCAGAAATAGTAGACACATTACAATTAGCTTTATTAAATTTTTCCTGCAAATCAATATTAGCTTTTTGTAATCTTTCACATTCTTTTGTAGAAAGTCTGTAAAGAAGAGCCCAATCACTATTGCTAACAACATACAAATTATCATCCTTTTCAAAATCAGATTTTGATTTTGTAGATTTAGACGATTTAGCAATAAAATTATTATGACCAGACTCATTAACCATCATTGCACTCATAGGATCGTTAGCGTGAGCCATGACGCTCCTTAACCAGCCCCCAGCGACTGATACCAATTGAGAAACTACAAATAGTGCTAATATGACAGTTGAATATTCAAGCAGATCAAACAATATGCAGAAAGTAAATAACACACAGAAATTTTTAACGTGGTAAAACCCAATATGGGAAACGTCCACGGTTGTCCTCGCGACAACAAATAAATCCACTAGATGAAAAGAGATGTACAAACCTATCAACTACCTGCACTCACTGCGAGTTGATACTCCTGGTTATCTCTAACACCTTGACTTCACCAGAGCACCTTGATGTACGCACAAGACACTCGACTTCTTGATGAACACACAAGAAGACTCGAAGCCGAACTATGAAACAAGCTTACACCAGAGTTCCTTGATGAACACACAAGGAAACTCGACTTCTTGATGAACACACAAGAAGACTCGAAGCCGAACTATGAAACAAGCTTACACCAGAGTTCCTTGATGAACACACAAGGAAACTCGACTTCTTGATGAACACACAAGAAGACTCGAAGCTAAATCACTATTCAATAATGAAGGAGAAGATGAATGGGGAAGAAGAAAGAAGAAGATGAATGGGGAAGAAGAAGATGAGTTCAATCACCGAAAAAACAACCTCAAACCAAAACCTAAACAAACTCCAATCCTAGATGAATTGGACGGCCAAAGAACTGTCTTGTTCTGTAGAAGAGAAACCCTATTTATACTTAGGGTTGAAAACCTAGGAAAATGGGCCGAAACTGTGCAAACCGACTTTGGACGTTCGTACGTCGATATGACGTTCGAACGTCGCCACACAAAAATAAGCCTGCTGCCTAACATGACGTACGAACGCTCTAAACCGGTACGTACGTCTCCATACGAAAACACGTCTGCTGACTACCTGGACGTACGAACGTCCTAACTGAGTACGTACGTCCTGACCAAAAGAAGTTCTCTGCTTCAGTGAACGTACGTACGTCCTAACTCGGTACGTACGTCCAGAACCCAATAACTTTCCCTAGACAGACCTAAGAGACACAAGGACACGAGACGACCATGCGTACATCTTGGTTTTCCTAACAATGAATTCAAGGCGAGATAACCAAAGACACTTTGTCACAAAATTGATGTCAAACCACTTCGTGCCAGTTTCAACTTCTTACACAAGATTGCACCTCATTTATATGGTAGGAAATTGACAATCACGTCAGACAAACATAAGAGTTTAGATGCAGCTGTGAATATAGTATTTCCTGGAGGCATTCAAAGGTTTTGTATGAGGCACATATCTGCAAATATGAGACAATATCATAGGGGTGTTGAAAGATTTACATGGGGTGCATCTAAAGTTTACAAGGATGTTGATTTCTGGAAGTTTATGAACACCATAAAGAGAAAACATTGGTGCATGGAACTATTTGATGAACATCCCCAAAAATGTGTGTGCAAGGTCAGGTTTTGATGAGACATGCAAGGTTGATCATGTGACAAACAACATTAGTGAAAGTTTCAATGCATTTATTCTGGCTGCTAGAGACAAGCCTATAGTTGCCTTTGCCCTCAAGTTACAAACCTTATTGATGAAACAAATGTGGGATAGGAAATGTGAAAGTGCAACGTGGGATGCAGTAAAGCTACAAGGACTTGTTCCTAGGGCTAAAGAGATATATGATGAGAGGTGTAAAAACATATTTGACTATACAGTTACAGGTTGTGATGGTCATGAATGGCAGGTGACACATTTCTTTGGAAAACATTTTAAAGTGGACTTGGATAGTAAAAAATACAGCTGTAATGAGTGGCAAAAGAGTGGCATGCCATGTGTTCATGCAGTGGCCATAATTGAGCCTAGGAGGTTAAATCTCACTGAGTAAGTTTCTTGGAAGTTAATTATGTTAGAACTCTCAAATTATTTTATTTTTTATTTTACTCTAATTGTAAGATATATATTTTGCAGGTACTTTAGTCCCTTTTTCACCATTGACACTTACAAGCAAACTTACAGTAGTTGTATCTATCCAATTCTTGGGGAAGATGACTGGGCTGAGGTTGGTTATAAAAAGACATTTGCATGTTCTTATAGAATGATACAAATGAGATGATATATATATATTTATTTATTTATTTTTTGTTTGTTTGTAGAATGATGAGCAAATATACCCACCTTTGAGACCAAGGGCACCAGGCAGACCCAAAGTCAACAGGATTAGAGGTGCAAATGAGGGTAAACCTATTAATGAACAAGTCCATAATAGGTATAGTGGTTGTGGGGGTTACAACCATAATATATATATATTATTAATATTAGAGTATAATTACTAAATTGTCAATGTTTATTAGGTGGGACTCCAAATGATCCTCCAAGAAGAAGAAAGAGAAAGCCTAGAAATAGGGGGGGGGGGGGGGGGGGAGGCCCAGACTTCATCCAAGAGCAAGACCTCCACCTACAGAAGTTAATCAAGTTGTAAATGATGGTATTGCTCATGTTACCACTCCACCAAGACCAGTTAGAAGAGGTAATAACTCAAGATATAGGGCAAGGAGAATTGTTGATTCTGCAGATAATGTTGCACCTCCACAAAATGTAGGACCACCTCCAGAAGGCAGCACTCCACCTAGAACAGAAAAAAGTGTAAGGTACAACTCAAAGAAAAGTACAAAAACTAATGTTGTACCACTTGTTTTACCACCAGTAACTAGTTCAATGTCTAGAGATACAACAAGAGTGAACAGGTCAAGTTCCAAAGGAAAACTGCCTGCGACAAGTCTTAATGGACCAAGTACAATTGGAAACAGGGGAACACAGAGCCAAGGTACCAATTCTACATGCATTGGTGGAAGAAAGAGACCAAGTGCAACTTCAGACCAAGTGCAACAGACTGTTCCTTCAATAGTCAATGTGCCATTCAAGAAAACAAGGGCAAGTGGAGCAGCACAAAGAACACAAACTGCACCAACAAAAAAAGAATTTAAGCCTCCAAGTGTGTTCCCGTTCAGAGGTACAGGTAACTCAAGAATTCCTTAGTCAAGAGTAGCTACATTACTTGGCATTTCTTCTGGTCAGTCATCATCTCAACATAGCAGCCAAGCTTCATCATCAATTCCTTTATGGAAACCATGATTATATTTATGCCCTTTATATTTTGCTGTTGGAAAAGATTGATAAATGTTGTGTTGTTGATCTAATGTATTTGGATTGATAAATGTTGTGTTGTTAGAACAAGGCTGAAAAATGTTATGTTGATGTTACTGATGTAATGGATTCAGATCTCAGACATTGTGTAAGCCGGTTTTTTTAATTAATGCAAGAATGTATTTTGTTATTGATCTAATAGATTACAAATGCTAATGAAGAGATTTGAATATTTTGCAAACCAACTTTTTTCCATTAATTTTTTTCATACAGGTTCCACAAAACACACACTACATCATACTGGTTGCAAAACACATACATTACATCTTTTGTAATTGCTTGATCAAAGCTACCATATCTTCTGCAGACCCTTCAGCTGTCATTCCAAGCTTGCCTTCAATTCTTAGTTTTATAACACTGCCTTCATTCTTTGTAATCTTCTCTTGGTCATCTGATTTGATTTTCTCTTGTTCTTCCTTCTTCTTTTTTGTTGCACTAAACCATTCAAATCCATTACATAATGGTTGAGACTCACACCTAAAAAATTTATCCCCTTTGGTGTTCTCTTGATTGCTTGTGAAAAGCTTTATAGGATGATTTTTACAGAGAACACACAAGTAATCCTTCCAATCACAGTCATTCTTCCAATGACCTAGCTCCCCACAATAATAACACCTCTTTGAATTCACCTGAGAAATCAGAAAATTGAATAACCAATTTTTCGAATTTAGTTTCAGAAATTTCAGAAATTAACCATCAATTGACCTTACAAGAACGAATTACCTTGAGTTTTGACGAAGAAGCTTCGACATCATCCATTACTAGGTTCAATTTGTTGTTGTGGGATAAGAATTTGTTGTTGTGGAATAAGCCTCCAAGTGATGTTAATGTTTTATAACGAGGAAGAAGACTTAAATTGATGGCTATGATTAGATCTATCAAAAACTAAATTGATGGCTTAGATTGTAAGAGAATAGCAACTTAAATCGACGGCTTAGATTAGATCTTAGTATACATATTGGATTGATGGTTGAGATCATTTCGGGGTAATTTGGGTATTTTAAAATTTAAAGGTAATTAGGTCAATTAGAAGGTTTGACAGGGTCAAACCCAGTCGACTGTTTGTTGTAACAGAGTCAAACAGTTAAACAGGTGGTAAAAGCAAATTTTAGACTAATGGGATGTATTGGCCAAACGTGACACAAAAAGGGGGTGTATTGGCCAATTGACCCCTGAATATATTAATTTGGAGGACTACTATAGTGGCAATGTGACATTTTCATCTCATCTTGGGAAAAGGTATATAATGCAAGTTCTGGCAGATAGTAAGGGATTCATCCGAATGGCGACGAAAAGGCATGCGTCAGGTAAGTGGTCCGGATGTTGGATTGTCCATGTGAGCAGTTCACATGTGTGATGTGTCAAATAATTTACACTACAAGTGACTGAGTGAGCTCAATGTTTGGATGTAGCTCTTACAGAGATCATGCTATAAGGAAGTTGAATGGCCTTGGGGTCTAATCATGTTGTATGGTGAGGATATGATCAGAAGGCCTTGAACCATATCAAAATCAATAGCAGAGAAACATCATTCTTTTCTTTTTTCTAGCAACTACATTAACCAGTAAGTCAAATAGAAACACACATATGACTAAGAAAGAGATTCAAATACCTACAAATTAACATAAATAAGATTTAGATCGAAAAAAATGAAAATTTCAACTCATTACTCTCATAATATCTTCTTCTGGCTACACGATTGCAGTACTGATCAAGATGGTAGCAAGAATATCAACCATCAAAACAAATAACTTTGCAACACAAGTAATCAAAGAAGTCCTCTACGCAATGGTAAAAGCAGGAACAACTGCAAAAAACCAAACATTATTAACTAATTAAGAGATTAAAATTAAGTACAGAACTTATAAAGACAGATATATAGAAAGAAAACAAGTTTAAGATGAGTACCATTTATTGATGACCATGTATTGTTCACGATCTTCTATCCGAAAGTTCTTAGTACTATTCTGAATTTCTTGAGTTGAAGGTGGTTCCATTGTTTTTCCTCTGTGTTTCTGAGTTCTAGGCTACTTAAAAGTTGATAGATACGAATATAATGGTGCATTGTTAGCTTGTTTTAAATTAGGGTAATTTCCACAAGATTATGGTGGCATGCCCTAACAAGAAATGGGCAAATATACCGCATGGAGTTGTACTTTTCAGATTTTTTTGTTCCTATAATACATTTTTTTTTTTACATATATTATTTTGTTGAAATTTATAAATTCCATAATTTTTTATTTAAAAGTCAGATTTAAATTTTTCTGAAGATCTATTTAACAAAATCCTACATTACTACTAAATTTTAAATTTTAAGAAAATCATAATTTCGTAATTTTTCACAAGTATGTACGAGTCAGAAATTGGAATGTAGAGGTCCATTTATTGCTATAAAATGGTCCATTATAATGAGTGTAAAAGAAATACATACTTGAGGTCCCCAGATAAAGGTTAATTGAACAATCAAATAGTAGAGGTCCCTAAACCAAATATATAGAGGTCACAAAAATAAATAAAAGAGGTCCACACAAAACCACTAAAGGTCTTAGAAAACATAAAGGACATCTTAGCAATCCCTCCACATTCACAAGTTTTTCCACTTCAACATAAGTTTCTCTTTGATGTTTCACAAGAGGAACTACAACTACCCTTTGTTGCTTGAGAGTGTACGAAGTGAAGCACCAAAGATAACGTATGTTGAAGTGGAGAAACTTAAAAGTGTCTTAGAGGGACTGGTAAGATGTCATTTATATTTTCCTTGAAGACCTCCAATGGTTTTATGTTAACCTCTTTAATTTATATCTTTTGATGACCTTTATATTTGGTTTGGGGATCTAGTGTGTTTGATTGTTCAGTTGGTTTTTATTTGAGAACCGCAACTACGTATTTTGGGACCTCTATCGGGATTTTTGGGACCTCAAGTATATTTATTTGACTCTATAGTTTATATATAACAGAATGTTTCCCCTCGTTATTATGGACCATTGTAAAATATTAAATGGACCTCTACATTCCAATTTTTGGCTTATACCTTCTTGTGAAAAAAATACGAAATTACGTTTTTTTTAAATTTAGAATTTAATAGTTATGTGGGATCTTGTTGAATAGATCTTCTTTACATCTTTCCAACCATGCATATAAAACAATGGCCCTCTTTTTAATTAAATATATGTTTTGCTTTATGTAATCTATTATCGTGTTTGAATAACGATGATGACACTTTCCCCACCCATAATACACCAACTTTATTTCTATGTATGTAATGGCCCCCTTTTCAATTAATAATTTTATATCTATTTCACTTTTGTTATAATAGTATTTCATAACATTCTTTTATAATGTAGACAATGGAACAAGGTGGCCCAAGTAACGCCAATGACTACTATGTTTTAAAACGATGGAACGTGGGTAAGAACAGGAAGGGTTCATGTAGGAAGGTAAATACTTTACCATTTTTTTTATTATATTTGTTGGTCATTGTCATGATATCATGTGAGACCACATGTTGGTACTTTTACTTTATTTGCTTTAACAAAAAATTCAATGGATCACATGTGGGTGTTTTTATTTTGATAGATCACATGTTGGTGCTTTTATTTTGATGGACGACATGTTAGTACTTTAATTTTGATGGACTATATGTTGGTACTTGTAACGCCCCAAAAACATAATATGAATCCCCATAACTCAATGTCAGATCTCGAGGCATTAGAACAACCCAACCCATGATAATCATATAATAATACAAGATTTCGAATGATATTAATATATATAATTAGCATTAAAATTACATAACTTAATACAATACAGAATAATACAAACTGCGATCACCTCCATACAAAAGAAAATAAGTACATCTATCACACGAATACTTATACCAATACCCTCTGTAACCTCTGCACAACCAAATCTGTTGAGTCGATCTATCCTCGAACAACTGTTTAATTGAAAATGGATTAATGATAGGGTGAGCATTTCCACTTGCTCAGGAGTGACTCGCATTTCCAAAATACTATCTAATCATGCATGACGATTAACCATACTAAACATTTGAAATAATGTAAGTTTTATTAATTGAAACTAACCTTTTAATGTAAATTATAAATAATATATGTACCATCCATTATACAATAAGTCAGGTAGCTGCATCCTATTAGAGTGGTGAGAATACGACTGGAACTCAGCCCCAGTCACAGGCAATTAATATCTTGGTTCATTACTTACCAGTGTGAATCTGCACCGTTATTCCTGATTCACGGTTGGGTGATTATCGCTTTGTGCACTAACCCTCTTTTAAGGCTCAGGTGGGCCCTTTGACCACGATGCTCCAGAGGGAAAATCACCTATCATGGTGGTCAACCGTTTGACGACTGCAAACTACACAGGATCCTGACACACGTCCAGGAGTGGACTAACTCTCACCCCTCGCGTCTTAACCTCCTCGAGGTAACATGTATCCCTATAACACACTAAGCACCAACAACGTACCACTAAAAACATGGTAATCCAGAAAGGTAGAAGAGGAATTTCCGGAAACATCCAACAGTGTTCACCTTTAGAAAGTGCCCATTCACCGTCTAAAGGTGAAGAACGTTTATGTAATCGTATAAAGAACTGTCGTCTCCGGAATATGACAACATTTCCTTCTTTGTAGGAATTCACAGATCCCTTGCCAGACCGCCTCGTGATACAATATATAATATATAGGGTGTCTTTTAATAATAATTAATTAATCTGGCATGTGTGACGAGTGCCTGAATTTATCAACCATCATACCAGTTCCCTATTCACGGCTACCAGACACGGGCACTAGCCGAAGGAACTATCCCCTATTCACGGCTACCAGACACGTGCACTAGCCGAAGAGATTGTAATCCGATCTGTAATAATATGTTCGTGTAAGCACCCAGATCATATTCCCAATTCAGGAACCTCACACCATACCCACATACAACTGGGATCCCACATTCCACATACAAAATCCATCTCCCTTTTCCCATCCGGAAAAGAGAGGCAATAAAAACTTCAATAGTTTTTTCGTTTATAAAACCATTTCAATATACATATACTGTTTTAATAACTCCAGTATAAAACATTATATCTGTAACTAATCACTTTAATAGAAGCTACAATCGATAAACCACGAGTAATCTATATATACAAAACAAAATCAGACATGCATTTTATCATCAATAATATATCAAATGGTTTTCAATATTTAAAATATGACACATGAAAAGACAGTATAAAAGAAATGTAAGTCCCTACCTCTTGCTTGCTAGCTCCTTATTTCTTTTTAAGTTATTTGTACCCAACACTTGAACACAGACATCCTAAAATCGCATATGTCCACATAAGTGTATGAATTAATAACGAACATCCAATTCAATACCATTCACAAGTTAAGGTAAAATGTTTACCGGTTCCGCACTAGTGTAGCACTCATGTTGCTCACAAACAATCCTTGTTATAATCAGTTGGCTTGAATCAACCATTTAGTTGCTACGTAAACTTAACAATAACCGAGCTTCATGAACCCTCGCCCCATCTTTGTGCCGTTTAGTTTCTCCAAGTTGCCACTTCCAAATCAATACAACCAATATTCAATTTCATGTCCCAAATATCCGTGTAATAGTTAGCCATAACCAATTTTCCACAAAATAGATCCTTTTGTACCAAATATCTTAAAAATCCATAATTTTTATCCTAGTTCTTGGCTATGCCAGGCCATTGTATTAACCCAACTCATTTGGTAATTCAAAACAATTTCATGCTACTTCAACTGGTACTAAGAAAATTGATTGAACTAAATAGCACAAAACATTCAATTGGTCCTTCCTTGCGACAATTTGTGAACTTAAGTGTAGGAAACTTTGCCTAACATCCAATAGCTAAATTCAGAATATAGGAGGGGTACTTACCAACTAATTATTCATGGTTACTTCCTTTTGATTTCTTTCTGTTTTAGGATTTGTCTTCTTCATTATCAAAACTGAATTTTTGAGTTGCCAAAGAATGAACCCGTAATCCACTACAAGGTTAGAATATTCAAAGTCTTAATCCATGTTAAACTAGAAGAAACAGATCATGGTTCTTGCTTCTCATCACCGTCCAAACTGGTTCTCTTCCTACCTTTCTCTTCTTTTGTTTTTGCCTCAAGGTAGTTCAAGTAATTAAGATGAGTACACATGTTTAATCCCCAAATAAGTGCAATCTAATAATAAAAAATAAACAAACAAACAATAAAGTAAAATGGAGACAAGAGATTTAACGTGGTAAAACCCTAAATCGGAAAACATCCACGACCGTCCTTAGGCGATAATCAATCCACTATATCAATAAAAGAATTACACTCACAGTTACAAACTCCGGTTAACTCAATCCCTGATATTAACACCTGTAACTACACTCCGGGTAGCCTTCTACTTGATATAACCGTGGTAAATACTTCGCAGATTCACTCTCTGGAAGCAACACTCAAATCTCTGTTATCGTTGTTGATGATGACTTGGGATGATGAAGAATAGTAGAAGAAGGAAGATGAAGGATTCTTACACAGAGAAACAATCTCTCTAATGGTAGAAGGAGGCTAGAGAGTTGTTGAATCCTTAGGATTTTCTGTTGTAGAGAAAACCCTTATATATTCCACATTGGGCCTCATATCCATGTCGGCCCATTCCACACTTGGGCTTGTGGCTTCAGCTCCAATCCACGAATTGTGTCAACCTTGTAACCTGGGGGTTACAATCTCCCCCTTGACACATTTCGTGACAAAACCCTATGACTCTAATCTCTCACTACAAAAGCATCCCAAACTCAAGTAATAAAATATTATGGTCATAAAGCCATTACATACACACATACTCACTCTCATCTAAACATATTTGAAGAACCCGAAGAACACAACGGAAACAAATGCAATAAGGTCTTCAAGAAAAACTCCCCCTCAATTATTGACTTGTGGAATCCTCGAACTTTTTCTCCCCCTCAATTGTTGCATACCTGAAACATACACAACCAAGAAAGAATACTTGGAGAAAAAGGTTGGATTAGAGTCAATATACATCTCCCCCTTTTTGTCACAAATGGACAACAGTAGGAACCAACACGGAAGTATAACCAAGATAGAGAGCGAAAGAGATAACACACAGTAAACAAAATGATAACAATAACCATCAACAATACTATAAAAGGTAAGCATGAGAGATTATCATTAAACTTAAAACAACTGAAAAAACAATAAACATACAAAGCAAAACCTTTGTAACCACACAGAGAATTGACCGAGTACTGAAAGCTCACAAAGAGAAAGAAGAACAAATTATTAGAAGAAGAGATAAAAGAATATCAAAGATGTTTCTAACTAATAAAAAATCAGAAATTCTACCACACAGGAAGAATAACAAACTAATAACTAAACAAACATTAAAAAAAAATAACCGAAGAACAACGGAGAACACACAATATACTTACAACCCATGTAAGCAATAACCTGGAAGAATCAAAGAAATCAAAAGATAACCATATATCCTTCACAAAACCACTTTCATCAACAATGACCAAACTATGCTAACACCAAGATATGTGCATAACCAAAGCTCAAGAACCTAATCAAAACATAGAAGAGTACGATATAGGAATAACATAAACATGAGCATAAGACGGACCAAAAACTTCTAAAACATGAACATGGAATGTCAATTCAAATGCATATCAATCTTTCAATGATGCATCAACGGCCAAGTAAGCACTAAAGTCAAACCAAGCATGGACCCATCGGTCGAGCTGTCATCCGGAATATGTCCCTAGTTTCTTACCAAAAACTAGTCAAAAGGATCACAAATAGAGCAAAGACAAGGAAGAGAGAGTACGATGGCCCTGCAATACAAAACTCGACATAAAAGAATTAGACAAAGAAAAAAAAACAATAAAAGAAAATAGAGAAATTAAATTCTCTGACATCCACACAGGAGATAAACCTACAATAGTCAAGACACCAACAATAAACATTATATGTCTCAAAAGGATGAAACATGTGATAGACATGAATTATACCAAAGAGAGAAACCAAGACCAAGAGAAACCAAACACTCACACAGAGTGAACACCAACTCACAAGAAAACAAGAAAAATATGAGTATCAACGTGATTAGACATGTAAAGAAGAAGTACATCTAATCATTCCACCACTCTTGAAAGAGCCATAACCAAGATAAACAAAAAAATATGGAGAAACAATTACAAGACATGCAAAATTATATATAAGGCATGAATGTAATATTAAAATAAACTTGGCTCAAACTACTCAATGATCAGGAATGCCTACCACCAAAAGAGAAACATATTTCGGAAGGCACCGAAAGACCTGAAAGTATGCTCTGTCAGCAACATACACCGTTACCATCATCCATGAATTGGAAAAAAAAAATTTCACCAACACACGAACGAATCACCTTTGGGTCTAAGAAACGAAAAACCCGACAACCTCTCATTCAATTGCCCCCATTGACAATGAAAGAGAAACCTATAGCTCGTAACAAGAACCAACAACTTATATATGCTCCTGAAACAAGTCAACACTCATTCAAACACAAAGAATTGTTAGAGATACTTATAACCAAGGAGAATACAAGGATATCTCAAACACAATTAATGAAAGACATGAAATACAACCCAGAAGCATGTGGCTTAATAGAAACACAAAATGATGGTAACATATAGCAAACAAGTGAAGTAATAACCAATTACACAGAAGAATTCCTTATCTGGGTAAGCGCCATCACCCGAACACATCTCATCATAAGAACTGCGAAGTAGCAAGAGCAGAGGTCTTGTTCAGAATACTAAATCACTGAATACGTGCCATACACCATTGACAAAGGGCACCGAAAAACCATGGGACATGTTTAAATTTGCTTGCCAAATGATAGAAGGCCAAACAAACATTCAGCATCACCAAACGGGCCAAGGAGATCAAAGTGTGCCGCCGTGGCTACTAAACAGACAACCTGACAACCTACAAGCATCAACAGTTAATCCTTCTAAACAAGAAAAACACAAGACGAATGTGCAATCAACAACTATTACTCTCATTCAAATATCCAACACATAGAGAAACCCCTCGTCAATATGTGAATGTAAGAACACAAGAGTTAGAAAATCAACATATAAAATCAAATGGAAGGAATAACCGCAGCTTATAGAATAACCAGAACCAAGGAAAAAGAAGAAAGGTCCAGTTACTAGAGACAAAGGCATTATCAAACCATTATGATATACCCTAACTACAAAGCAGCAGTCCAACTTCCGAGATCATTTCCCGCTAGAATACTGGGAGTATAAAGACTTTCCATACACCAATGGAAATATGAGTAAGTCTTCTTTCCAACACAGAAGGCGGATCAACATTCCAATCATCCAGGAGAAAGTTATGGCTGTTCCGCTACAGACTGTCCAATAGGAAATCAGATTCGATACCCTTTGGTAAAACGATCATATCTCCTTCTTCTGAATTCCAAATTGCGCACGATTAAATTGGGTTAGACAGAGGACGCTCCAAGCTTTCCAACAAGCTACAGCACGCAAACAATGGATTAGTACTCTGTTCTCTACAAGTCCGCAACGTTCTGACAGAAATCTGGAAAATTGGACGTTCGAACCAAGAAAACAAACGTTCGAACCAAATGGTTACAGAAGACCACATTAAACGGTCGAACCAAAGAAAAACCGTCCGAACCAAATGAGTACAGAAGACCATATAAAAACGGTTTGAACCAAAGAAAAACCGACAGAACCAAAAAGACAAATTGTTTTTTTTTTTTTTTTTTTTTTTTTGTTTAAAACAAAAGAAGATTTTAACTTGGAAAAAAAAAACAAATTGACAAAAACACAAAGAGCAAATAGAGGAAGAAAATAATAGCACGTTCGAACCAAAGCGATAAACGTTCGAATAGAATGAGTACAGAAAACACATTTCAAAACACATTCGAACCAGATTGAAACACATTCGAACGAAGAGACGACGTATTAAACACTACTGTTCGGCCGAAAAAATCGTCACAAATAATACGCAACTTATACGTGAATTATTCAGACAAGCGCCGAATTATTGACGTACTCCAGTGATGAACGTTCGAACCAATTCCAAATGCGTTCGAACCAAAATGAGTACAAAACATGCCTTTTAAACCTTTCAAACGAAAACGAAGATAGTTCAAACCTTTTACAGAAAACCGTTCGAACCTCAAGAAAAAACGTTCGAACCAATCGAGTACAAAACACACAATAAAAAGCGTTCAAACCAATGGGGAAGTGGTTCAAACCAACTCGAAGAAAACGTTCGAACCACACAGAAATCACGTTCGAACCAAAAGACCAAAAAATGATTTTTTTGTAGAAAAAACTAATTTTTCTAAAAAAATCAAAGAGAAGAAAATAAAAATATGAACAAGAAGAAATCCTCACACACATCCAAGAATGAGAGACACACCATAAATCTACATGTAGACATCACAAAGATTGTCAATAACAAGAATAATGGAGTCGAAGCAAAGAAAAAAAAATCCAACACATTTGACATGTATCATAAACTCAATTTTGGTGAGTGAAGTATGCGAGACTAATCAAGAACAAGAGAGTGCACCATATGCATGACGGTATTGTGCAATAAGAGCAACATACAAAACACCAAGAGAAGAGTAAGTTAGATAAACCATGCCTCATCTTAAGAATCACATATGTTTTGATAAAAAACAAGGTAACCACCACCTTCATAATTAGAAAAAATAATACCTTACATAACTTGGTATTGATGACACTTTCTTCATATATTAAAAGACATGTGCATCTTCACCTAAATTCGTTTTGCCACATGTGGTAGGGATTTTTACCTACATCTTCTTGTCATTCTCATGTGAGGGGGATATTTACCTCCATCTTTTCATAAACATGAGGTAGGGTGTAGCCTACATCTTTTGACACTTCTCCCACACCTAGTAGTACAACACCATGGTAATATGCAACACAAGAATTAACATCTCTTGAGTGCATCCATTAGAGCATGACCCTCACAACCCCAACGGGCTTTCCACCAAATGCATATGCTCACAAGACAAGCATAAGGCTGGGGATATAGTGAGTTGTTGATTGCTACCGAACAAGAAAAAAAAAAGGAACAATAGAAGGAATAGTCTAACAACTCAATCAACTCAAGAGAAGACATGATTCTCTTACAAGACCAATACACACATGAATGGTACCCACACAGACTAACAAGTAAGTATACCGTGTATTGTGCAAGAATTCAAAAATGAAGAGCATGATACATATCAAATTAACATGGAAGTCTACTAGATGCTATCCAATGTATTACACCTTGTGAAAGACAATATAAAAGATGGACCATAAGAGATATGATATGTAATCACACACGAATGACAGTAGAAAACTTCTCTCGAACACTCCTTAACTCTTTTTTTTTTTTTTTTTTTTTGAATTAACAAAGAAAAGACAAACAAATCGGACAAAAGAGATGAAGGAACCACATGCACACAGCATAACAAGAGAGACCAAAAAACAAAAATAAGAAAAAATTGACAAGATAACAAGAACCCAAACAAATAGCATATGTGAGAAAAAATAAAACAAGGAATATAACACATAGCTAAAAAGACACCACCATCATCCTGCAGATGGAATACCATTAGACTTTCTCAAGTCTAAAACACCCTTCAACTCATCTTTTCTTACCCATACTTGTTTGACAGTGGGCTTACACATTTTTGGTGTAGAAAAGAGATGCGACTTCACCTTGATAGTTTTTCCAATAGACTTGTCATTAATTAACTCCACCTTTTTCTTTGTCTTCTTTTTGGTGAAGTACCTGTTTTTCTGAAACCGAGGAGAAGACACATTAGAAGTCCAAGGTATAGAAAAAACACAAGAAGGAGTATAAGAATCAACATGATTATAATTATAAAGAACATGAGAATAACTTTGAACATGTTGATTATAATCCCAACAAAAAGTAGACAAATTGCCAGCTCTACCAGAATAAGAACAATGAGAAACATTAGACTTTTCTAAAGAAGTCTTAGAAGAAGATGTGATAGTAGTGTGATCGAGAAACATGTTTGTTACCCTTATGTTTGTGACATTTGCCCCCATTCCTAGAATAAGAAGAATTATTAGTAAAACCACTTTTGTGATTAGCCTTAAACTGTTTACGATAAACAAGAGCAAAAGTATTAGTCTTAAGTCTATTATCAATGGATGGAGTAGGCAAAAGTGCAGGCAAGGTAGAAACAACACTATTACTATCCTTGAGAGAGCCCTGCAAAACTAAAGAAGAAGAAGTCAAATCCTTTTTACTTGACTCATATTCAACCAAAAGAGAGTTGTATTTTTCTTCATCATCACGATGGACCTTCTCTAGGGTTGCAATTCCACACAACAATTCCAACTTTTCTTTTTCAAATACCTCAGAACGAGTATTTATATAGCACAAAGAAATTGTTGTTCTAAAATCTGAATTTTATCCTGCAAAACAAGATTATCCTTTTCTAATTTGTTGATTTTGGATTCATAATCTTCCTCCTGATACATAAATTCTTCAGCAGAAGATTTAACTTGTTGGATTAGATAAGAAATTTGCTCCTGCAAAACACCATTATCTTCAAGACAAACTTTGTCAGAATTAATAGTCAAATTAGAACTAGTTTTATCTAATTGTGCCTGCAAAGCAATATTAGCTTGTTCCAACCTTTCACATTCTTGAACAAAAAGCCTGTAAAGAAGAGCCCAATCATTATTGCTAACAAAATACAATTCATCATCATCATTATGAACATAAACATTAGCAATAGACATTTTTGCACTTAAGGATCTACGTTTCGAGCGGTTAAACTCTTAAACAAAGCGCCCTGCGACTGATACCACTTGTAATCCCCAAATAAGTGCAATCTAATAATAAATAATAAACAAACACAAATAATAAAGTAAAATGGAGACAAGAGATTTAACGTGGTAAAACCCTAAATCGGAAAACATCCACGACCGTCCTCAGACGATAATCAATCCACTATATTAATAAAAGAATTACACTCACAGTTACAAACTCCGGTTAACTCAATCCCTGATATTAACACCTGCAACTGCACTCCGGGTAGCCTTCTACTTGATATAACCTTGGTAAACACTTCGCAGATTCACTCTCTGGAAACAGCACTCAAATCTCTGTTATCGTTGTTGATGATGACTTAGGATGATGAAGAATAGTAGAAGAAGGAAGATGAAGGATTCTCACACAGAGAAACAATCTCTCTAATGGTAGAAGGAGGCTAGAGAGTTGTTGAATCCTTAGGATTTTCTGTTGTAGAGAAAACCCTTATATATTCCACATTGGGCCTCATATCCATGTCGGCCCATTCCACACTTGGGCTTGTGGCTTCAGCTCCAATCCACGAATTATGTCAACCTTGTAACCTGGGGGTTACAACATGCACCTAGTTTATGGTGGAGGTGGACATGTTTGATCTCTGCCACCTCATTTTTTTGTTTTTCTTTCTTATCCCTCATCTAACTATAGAGCATTAAACCATATAAGTATATAACTATATAAGGTGCACTGGTGACTGGACAGCTCCTAAACCATATAAGTATATAACTATATAAGATGCACTGGTGACTGGACAGCTCCTATTTAAACAAGCATGAGGTGTAAAGCTCAGTGAACTGATCCATTCAAAAGAAAATTGAATCTAATGGTAATAGATGCAACATATTAAGTTGGGAGGGGTTCCAGGGACTCAGGAAATGTTTGACTCAATCCTATTTAGGGTACTTGTACATGTTGGTTGGCATGATATTTTGTAGATATGATCTCCTTACTATAAAGATCTACTACACAAAAAATCAGCTCATTTGAATATATTTAGACCCATAAAATATAATATTAAATTCAACGGTAAAAATGAACGTTCCACAATACATTAACTTGTAATATAATTTTTCTAGGGTTAGAAAATTCAGATTATGATAAATTTTGGTGAAGATGTCATACATAATGAGAAAATTCATCCTACAAAAAATCATTCCAATCCAACATATAGAAGTACCTTAAATAGGATTGAGTCAAAATTGAGTCAAACATTTCCTGAGTCCCTGGAACCCCTCCCTAGTAAGTTAACGCCACTAATAAAATCCCAATTCAACATATGTAGGTCCATTTAAATCTATTCGACTCACTCGCACGCTCGATCCTAAAGCCAATGACTAGATGTTAGTAAAAATTAGGTTCGTAATGAAATCTTACACGTACGCCGATCTAGCAAGAAATGGTTTATGTGCGTTTTAAATTTCACAGTCTATATTTTTTTTTTAATTTTTTTTTTATAATATTCTAATTCAATCCAATCAATTATTTTAACACCAATCAATCAAAATTATATAAAATATAATAATAACCAAAGATTATAAATAAAAGTATTAAAATACCCTTAAGTTAAGTACGGGTCGTTACGGTACTTTAGTTTTGATGGACTATACAGTATGTGGGTTAAAAATTTTATGGACCACATGTTGTCGCGACTTAACACGTTGTATAATGATTTCTATGTACACATTTTTTTTGCAATGAAATTTCTACTATGAAATTTCTATATGGTTTACGAATACCACCACAATGAAAATGCTCCCTGGTTGTTAATTACATGCGGCCGATTCCGGCCGCGCTTACCAGTGGCCTCCGACACAACCAACCTGTTGAGTTTCTTGTTGATTTGAATGTGTGTACAATGAATTGGAGATAAATGTGGATACATATGAACACTTTTCTTTCAAGGCTGCAGGTTGGAGGTCTGTCGTTCGAGGGAAAAACTTGGACCTAGGCGATCAGGTGTTGTTGAAGATTGAACATCTCAGCAGCGGGAGATACTCTGGTGTTACCTTCAACATGCTTATCAGGAGGAAAAAAACTCGCAACCAGCAGCGTAGGACTTCAGCAACACCAGGCCCTTCAGCAACCACTGCTCCCTTTGTCGGCCGATCACGCCAGCAACGCAGTACTTCAGCACCACCATTCATCAGCAACATGCCCTTCATCAGCATGCACTCCCTCCAGCGTCCGCTGCACCACCAATTAGAAGAATTTAGCACCACCTGCGCCTTCTTCCTCATCTTCAGACAGTACTTCAGAATTCTCTACAAATACTGGTGGTAGTCTCTCCTCAAGTTCCCCTCTCAATACTGATGACATCGTTGAAGTTAATAAACAAGGCAACATCATCGATTATGACGACAGTGATTATGACCCGATCGAGACAAAAGTAGAAAGGACTGCGTCTGATCCAATCATTATTTCTGATGATGATGAGTGAAGATGTCTGGGTAACAATGTTTTCATGACTTTGACAGTTTCATCTCTACTTTTAAACTGTGAACAATTATTTGCCTAGTAGGAGATTGTGGATTATGAAGTATGTATGGATATGTTAATTTTTTGGGGAGGTAAAGTATGGATATTATGGATATTTTTATGTTGCTTGTTATGATATGTTTTTATGTTTGATATATCATGACTGCCCATGTTAAGGTATATATGACCATGTTAAGGTATATATCATGTTACATAAAAATGTTACCATTTTACAAGTGATATTTTTCAATTTTATCACGCAAAATTGTTTACAATTTGTTAAATATTTATCAAGTTATAAATTTATGGCGAATTTTTTTTTGAAAAAAATAAAACAAGTTTGTTTGAAATTTTTTATTTATGGCCAATTGGGGTTCAAACTTCTATAAAAGATATCAAATAAGTTCAGCCGTCATAGATTATTTTCATAGAATGATATTATCCAATTTTGCCAATGAGAAATGCTAGCATCACAGACCTTTTATGTTCAAAGATCACAGAGTTTATGAAAAACTGCCACGTAAAGAGGTAAGGAAGAGCTAAGGTTTTAGCCGGTTTGAACTCAGTTTAACTTTGTTTTCAAAAACCGCCGTCCACGGTACTACAACTGCCACCATCGTCACCATCAATATCACATTTGTCATTTTGTCTTATCTTGTTCAAATGTTCATCCTATGTTCTTAATTCTTAATCTTTCCTTCTAATTCTATGAATGGATTTTGATTGATAAATTTGTGTGAATGGTGTTTGATTGATACATCACAATTTTGGTACCCACCATAAAATCCGAAAACTGCAAATCAAAGCACGAAGAACAGAGAAGAAAAGAAAATATAAAGATAGAAAGTGGAAAAAGAAAAGGAAGAAGAAGAGGTGTTGGTTGTAGAAAACTAGAAAGTAGAAATCATGATGTAGTGGTGGTGGTGGTGGTGGTGGTGGTGCTCGTTGTCATATCTACCCCCAAGTTGATCAGCAAGCTTGCCTCTATGATTTCCGTTTTTCCTCTTTATTTAAGATTCTGTTGTTATAAACCGGCTGAAACCTTAGCCCTTCATTAACTCTCCACGCGACAGTTTTTCAATAAACTCTGTAAAATCGGCGAATCCTGCTACCTAACTTTTACCCAAAATGTTATCAACACGGGTGAATGTGGTAAATTATATTCCCCCTAGTTGACCATTCACCAAAATTGTTTTTACCCGGTTGACCACATTTGCTTCGCCCAGTTATCAAACACACCCTAAAATTCCCACTAGATCCCACCAAACTGTCCACTCTGACTCTATGCTAGAAAACATGCAACTATGAAAAAGTTAGTAATCCTCGTTTAAAGCAATTTAGCAAGTCATTTATTCCCAACTTTGTCAATTTGGAACCAAAACACTAAAACAGGCCAACAAGAACTGATAGATGGACAATGGATGATTTTACTTAAGTAAGTTTATAACAGATTAACAGATGGTTGCGATTATTTGCAGGCTTGCAGCCGCATTCTTAGCATTACATCAACGGCATGTCACATGTGGCGTACAGTTTGCTGACTTTGTTATAGACTGTCCATGAGATGTAATTGATGATTGTAAGCAATACCTGATTGGCAGTTCTCATGGCAGAAATGCACAATGCACAGACAATTTGACTACATATACGTTTGATTCGATGCAACATGCAACGGAATATCAATCTTTCTTCCAATGTTTTTTTTTTTTTGGCATTAGTGTGGCGATAAGGCATAACATAGCATGAAGTAATATGTAGAAACACTAGAAGGAAATTTTGCTTTAGCCTGTAAATTTATAGGCCTCTGCTCTCAGTTCTAGATTACATTGTCAATAATACTCATTTATACATGTATAATACAAGGAAGACTAAATCTACATTTCTCCAAAAAGGGGGTGCTGTAAGTAACTACTTAAGGTGTTTTCTATATGCTAACCCAGTTAGCCCCATGACATTGATACCTCTAATGTTGCATGCAGCATTGTTTCTGAGTTCTGACTATCCATAAGCAGAGTTTAAGCAGCCCAATGGTAACTTGAAACAATATTTTTGAGTTTTTGGAATCAACAAAGGCCACCAAGAGCTGACAGATGGACCAATGGATGATTTTCCACAATGAAGATGTAAAGGCCGGTTGTGACTATTTGCAGCCGCATTCTTCGCGTATTAGGACTGGTTATGGAATTGTTTGTAGATTTTGTTGTAACAGTTGGTCTAGTAAGAAACTCTGCATATCTACTGAACGATCTGCAGAAGTGCTTCAAATACACCAAGAAACTAACCTGAATATATTAATTTGGAAGACTACTATAGTGGCAATGTGACATTTTCATCTCATCTTAGGAAAAGGTATATAATGCAAGTTCTGGCAGATAGTAAGGGATTCATCCGAATGGCGACGAAAAGGCATGCGTCAGGTAAGTGGTCCGGATGTTGGATTGTCCATGTGAGCAGTTCACATGTGTCAATAATTTACTCTACAAGTGACTGAGTGAGCTCAATGTTTGGATGTAGCTCTTACAAAGATCATGCTGCGCTATAAGGAAGTTGAATGGCCTTGGGTCTAATAATGTTGTATGGTGAGGATATGATCAGAAGGCCTTAAACCATATCAAAATCAATAGCAGAGAACACCAGTAAGTCAAATAGAAACACAGATATGTGATATGACTAAGAAAGAGATTCAAATATCTATAAATTAACATAAATAAGTGTGTTTTAGATTGAAGAAAACGAAAATTTCAACCAAGTACTCTCATAATATCTTCTTCTGGCAACACAATCGCAGTACTGATCAAGATGGTAGCAAGAATATCAATCATCACAACAACTAACGTTGCAACACAAGTAATCAAAGAAGTCCTCTAAGCAATTGTAAAAGCAGGAACAACTGCATCAATAATACCAAACATTATTAACTAATTAAGAGATTAAAATTAAGTACAAAACTTATAAAGACAGATGTATAGAAAGAAAACAAGTTTAAGATGAGTACCTTTCATTGATGACCTTGTCTTGTTCATCTTCTATCTGAAAATTCTGAATTTGTTGAGTTGAAGGTGGTTCCATCTTTTTCCTCTATTTTTCTGAGTTGTAGAAGTAGAACAAAGAGAAAGAAAGATATGAATGGTGCCTTGTTAGAGTGCTTCTTTAAATTAAGAAACATCCACATATATTCACGTGATGCACTTTCTTTAACTGAAAAACAAACCAAATCTGTCTCTTTTAAGAGAAAGAATTGTTTAAAATACATTTAAGGCTATGTTTACAACACATTGGTTCCACTTCAATCCACCAACCACAAATCCATTATCATCCTATGTGTTCCCCACTCTAAAACTCCCACTAGGTTCCACCAAACTGTCCACTCTATACTAGAAAACATGCAACTATTAAAAAAGTTTGTAATCCTTGTTTTAAGGCAATTTACCAAGTTACTTATTCCCTAACTTAGGGGGCCAAAATATGCAAACCGAACTGAACCGAACCGAAAATAAGGTGTTTACATGTTCGGTTGCAGTTTTTAATTTTCCAAAACACCTGCTTTGGGTGTTCAGTTGCAGTTTCAAAAAATTTCAAACACCCAAAATCGAACCGAAATGTAATTATGTATACAGTCCACTAGTCCAGCCCATCTCTCCAGAGTCCAATCCATCTGTCCAAGAGTCCATTTCAGATTTTTGGTTTTTCAGATTTTTCGTTTGGTTCGATTTTATTCGGTTAACCGAACCGAATAACATGTTCGGATATATTTTGGTTTTAGTAAAAAAAATTCGGTTCGGTTCGGTTTGATTTTAAAAATAAAACAGTTCGATTTCGGTTTTAATTTTTACAAAACACCTACTAGGTGTTCGGTTTCCAGTTTTATCCAAAACCGAACCGAACCGAACCGTGCCCAGCCCTACCCTAACTTTGTCAATTTGGAATCAATACAGGCCACCAAGAACTGATATATATATAGATGGACCATGGATGATTTTCCGTAAGTAAGTTTATAACAGATGGTTGCGATTATTTGCAGCCACATTCTTAGCATAACATCAACGGCATGTCACATGTGGTGTACAGGTTGCTGACTTTGTTATAGACTGTCTATGAGATGTAATTGATGATTGCAAGCAATACCTGGTTGGCAGTTCTCATGGCAGAAATGCACAATGCACGTACAGACAATGTGACTGCATATATGTTCGATTCGATGCAAAGTGCAACGGAATATCAATCTTTCTTCCAATGTAGTGTGTGCCGATAAGGCATAACATAGCATGAAGTCATATGTAGAAACACTAGAAGGAAATTTTGCTTTAGCCTGTAAATTTATAGGCCTCTGCCCTCACTTCTAGATTACATTTATACATGTATAATACAAGGAAGACTAAATCTACATTTCTCCAAGAAGGGGGGGTGCTGTAAGTAACTACTCAAGGTGTTTTTTGTATGCTAACCCGGCCAGTTAGTCCCATGACATTGATACCTCTAATGTCGCACGTAGCATTGTTTCTGACTATCCATAAGCAGAGTTTAAGCACCCCAATGGTAACTTGAAACAATATTTTTGAGTTTTTGGAATCAACGAAGGCCTCCAAGAGCTGATAGATGGACCAATGGATGATTTTCGACAATGAAGATGTAAAGGCCGGTTGTGACTATTTGCAGCCGCATTCTTCGCGTATTAGGACTGGTGCAACTGTAACGCCTCGGGATTTCGTCCTCGCTCATCCCGGTGCGTCGAGCACCATACCGCTCGCTAATGTCAATATTGTCCCCCTTTAGTCACTGCGGATATCCAGCAGTAGAGGGTTTTGGATCAGGGCCCACCCATGTGGCTTACCCCAAAAGGCCTTGACATTAGTTAGAGTATGGTTAAGCACCACTTCCTTGGCAATGTGGGACTAACACCAACTCATGGGTGTTACAATCTCACCACCTTAGAAATAGAGCCGATGTGGGACTAACACCAACTCATGGGTGTTACAATCTCACCACCTTAGAAATAGAGCCGTCCTCGGCTCTGCAGTACACTCAGTACAGTCCCAAAATCTCCGACGTTCCCTGCCAAGTGAGACAAGTACCTGGCGCTCCTCCGGCCCTTCCAGCGTACTTCCCACCTGCAACAGGCGACCCGTCGTCGGCTCTGATACCAACTGTAACGCCCCGGGATTTCGTCCTCGCTCATCCCGGTGCGTCGAGCACCATACCGCTCGCTAATGTCAATATTGTCCCCCTTTAGTCACTGCGGATATCCAGCAGTAGAGGGTTTTGGATCAGGGCCCACCCATGTGGCTTACCCCAAAAGGCCTTGACATTAGTTAGAGTATGGTTAAGCTCTACATACTACCAATACAACCACTTCCTTGGCAATGTGGGACTAACACCAACTCATGGGTGTTACAGCAACGGAACTTCAACCTTTTCTACAACGTTAACGATTGCATTAGTCTGATGACAAGGCATAACATAACATGAAGTCATTGGTAGAATGACTAGAAGGAGATTCTTTATTAAAATTTTGCTGTAGCCTGTAAGTTTATAGGTCTCAACCCTCACTTTTAGATTGCACTGTCATTATACATTTATGTAAGAGAACGAAGACAGTTATCATTTCTCCACAAAGGGGGTCCTGTAATTAACTACTTGAGGTGTTTCCTATATGCTGACTCCATTTGTGTCCCACGGCCCTCTACTGTCGCATTATAGCATTGTTTCTGACGATCCATAAACAGAATTTAAGCCGCCGAATTGTAACATTATACAATATTTTTGAGTTTTTTGTCACTGACCATGACCTCCTTCTTACTACAATCATCTTGGCAAATGATGTTGATCAATCTGCAAGGTTCGGCATCCAAGAGCATTTGAACCACAGTTCTCATGGAGGGTCTTAGTGCAGGAAGCCTTGCTGTGCAGATAACTCCAATTCTCAACACCTTCACAGCATATTCCTTGAATTCCTCTGGTATGCTGCTGTCCACCAATTCTACAATGTTCTCCCCTCGCGCCATGCTTCTACAGACCCAGTTCACTATGTCCTTATTCTCTCCAAACTCTGCTTCGATTGGCTTTTTCCCAGTCACTAGCTCCATCAATACCACTCCAAAGCTGTACACATCACTCTTCTCATTTACCTTGCATGTGTAAGCATATTCTACAAACAAGAACACACAAAAGTGATTAATTTCTCATTCTCTACAATAGAGAAAATTGATAAACTAATTACAGATGTCCGAAACAAAATAAAGAACAGAATACTAGCTAACAAAATGTTGTCAGTTTATAAGCGAAAACTATCAAAATGTACGCTGTTGCTGGGGACCAAACCTTGGTCACCCACATGCAGGCGAGAATACTTGTCAGTTACCACAAAACTACAACAATAAATTCTATAACCATTTCTTATGAATATATAATCCTAACTTTGCAAATGTACAAAACTCACCAGGAGCAATGTAGCCATGAGTTCCAGTGATGAGATGTGTGGAAGGATTTGAACTGTTCGATTGCACGATCTTTGCTAGCCCGAAATCTGCAATTCGAGGTTTGAAGAACTCATCCAACAAAATGTTACTGGACTTCACATCATGATGTATCACAGGTCTGTCACACCCATGATGCAGATACTCTAACCCTTTGGCTGCACCCACTGCAATCTCATATCTTGTTTCCCAATCAAGCTTGTCATCACCACAACTAATATGCAATCGGTCCCATAAGCTCCCATTAGGCAAATACTCATAGACCAACAAACTCGAATCCTCACTAGTTACACTACAATACAACTTTACAACATTCACATGTCGTATTGAACTCAATGTGGCCACTTCTGCTTCAAATTCTGACAAGTTTCCAGATCTTTTCATCAACATTGCTGTACTGCTCCGGTTACCATCGGAAGTTAAGGTGTTCCATATATGTTTCACCGCGAGTTCAACTCCGCTTCCAAGAACAACTCGATAGACATTTCCTGAACCTCCTTTACCAATCAAATTCTCTTGTTTGATCAAATTCAAAATTTCCTTCTCACAAAAGCTCAATCTGGTAAAAGACTTAATTTGCCAGGAATCGGATTTGAATGATTTCACTTGCTCATTGTGCTTCTTTTTGATGAAAATGAAGCCAGCAAATGAAATGAGAAGTAAAATTGTCCCAGTAAGGAAGCACGAGATAAGTATTCGAATGTGAGATGATTTGTTAGAACATAATCGAAAATGCCGATTACTCTGACTACATAACCCGGGATTTCCAATAAAACTACCATTGCTAGCTTGATTGGATAGAGACTCTGGCACAGCACCTGTTAGCATGTTGTTTGATAAATCAAGAAGGCTAAGCTTAAGGTAGGACAGACTTGAAGGAATTTGGCCAGAAAGTTGATTTGTAGATAAGTTCAATGAATTAAGACCCGATAATAAACCTAAAGTGTCTGGAATTTTACCGGAAAGGGAGTTTTTGGCAAGATTAATGATGTTTAATGAGGTGCACTCGCCTAAAGGACTCGGTATGGTGCCAGAAAACATGTTTTCATGAAGATAGAGACTATTAAGCTTCTTAAGTTCCGCTATATCTACTGGAATTATGCCCGAAAACTGATTAAAGCTCAAATCAACTGAAACTAGAGATGAAGATTTTGATATCTCCATTGGAAGGTTACCTGAAAACCGATTGTTTTGTACACGAAGTTGTGTAAGTGCTCGCGCATCTCCAATATCTGATGTCATTGGACCTTCAAATTGATTCATAGCCAGATCAAGGAAATCAAGGTTAGGTAAACCCCAAATTCCAGCAGGAACATTACCGGCAAGTGAATTATTGCTAACTCGTAAACGAGTTAAAGACCAACAAGTAGAGTAACTCTCTGGAATTCCTCCGGTGAACTGATTATTAACCATGAGAATTTCAGTCATTTTTCCGTTCTTGCACATATTCGGTGGAATCGGGCCTGTTAAAAAATTCTCGGAGACTTCAATGAAATCAAAATCCGACCAAGAACCAATACTTTGAGGCAGAGTACCGGTAAGCTTGTTCTTGTACAGCGAGAGACCTACAAGATTCTTGAAATCACCAAACTCATGTGGAATACTTCCAGAGAAATGGTTTTCAAACAATTGCAAACTTTTTAACCGCTCCAACGATTTCAACTCAGACAAATCACCTTCAAGACTATTGTTCGAAGTATCTAAGTACACGAGCTGAGTCAAGTTTCGGAATCCCACTGGAAATTTTCCATAGAGATCATTATCATAAAGCTGAAGCTGCCAAAGCTTTGTAAGTTTCACAATATCCTCTGGAATCTCACCAGTTAGATGATTTGCCGAGAGCTCAAGATTCGCCATCTCCGTTAAATTTCCAATTCCTGTTGGAATTCTTCCTTTTAAACTGCAATTTGTAAAATAAAGATGGCTCAGCTTCTTCAGTTTCAGAATCTCCATAGGAAAAGAACTGATATCAAATGGATTATCTCCAAGAGTCAATTCGGTAAGATTCATCAGACTTTCAAGAGATTTCCAAGGAAATTGACCTGTAAATCCATTCGTGTCTAACAGCAAGTTTTCTAATTCACGAAGCGATGACAAATCAGGTACTGCACCATTGAAATTATTTGAAGATATATCTAAGAATCGCAACTTGGTACAATTCTTCAAATCATCTGTAATGATTCCACTTAATGAATTGATTCCAAAATCAAGCTTCTCAAGAGATTGAAGTTGACATATGGATTCAAATTCAAGTTTTCCAATTAAACCCTTCTCTCGAAGCTCAATTCGAGTAACAAACTGATCAGAATTACAGAAAACACCAGAGAAGTTGCATGGTGAAACACTAAATCTCCAAGAATCAAACTCAATTACATTAGATTCTTTCAAAGATTCTTTTAACTTCATCAAAACTTCAACATCATCTGATCTAGTAAAAATAAACAAACTGAAAAAACAGAGAAGAAACAGAGGAAGATAATCTCCCAATGTAACCTTTTCCCGCCAAAACATTTTTTGTTTCAAGAAAACTGAAACAATCTTGTTAAGTTCAACAACTTAAGAGAATGGTAGCATGTTTGATAACATTATTATGTTACTCCAATGATCAAACTATTTTCTTCTTGAGAGTTTCTTTAGTCAGAATCAAGAATCAAGATAGTGAGTGGTGCCAGTAGTCTGTTAGTGGATTGTTACGTACACAAGTTGGACTGCCGCCCAAAAGTCTAATTGAAAATGTTGGTCTGTTTTTTTGTTTGTAAAGGTAGTGTGAAATGTGTGAAGTGCACCTTCTAAGAAGTCTGTCTAGGTACAAAAAAAACAAGTGTGCTGGTGCTGCCTTATTTGACTACTTTCATTTTAATTTTAGTCAACAAGTTTTGGAAGAACGTGGGATAATTGGAGAAAAAAGTGTTATAAAAGAACTCCAAGTCAACAACAAGAGTTGCATGCATGCATTGCAAACTTTTAAGTCTTAATCACATGAATATCTCTCCAAAATTGACCATCTAGGTTCTAGACGTACACATTATTTCTCTAAACAGACAATTAGACTACATCACAGATAAAATTCTTTCTTAGTTGGTAACGGTGAAATAAGTAATGAATTTTCTGTTGTGATTCTTTGGTGTGGGATTCGTGGGATCAATAAATAAATTAAAACATTATTTACATTAATTTTATTGGGATTTATCTGTTAATAATCTTCATGGAACCAATTCTCACTTCACTCGATCGGTGAATTAATAGTTGTTCAGATTGAGTTGTTTAATAACTCTTTATCTCATGAATTACCTTTGTTTAGATCAATTAACCTCAGTTGTGATTTGTGAAGCAAGAAGTGAAACCGGTGGTACTAAGTATTCACAAATATGTCAAAAAGAATTCTGCAAAATGGATCATTTGGACGGACACGCTATGTTTTATGTATCCTATGTTATCACTTTATGCTCTTTTGAAGAGAGAATTTTTTTATGGGTGTTTTGTATAATTTTGAGACCTGTCACAAATTTTATTAATGATATTTGTAGAAAGAGATTTTATACGAGTATTTTCTTACATAATTTTTAGACCTGTAACTAAAAATATTAGTACTTTTGTACAAAAAAATCAATGATGTTTTGAAAAATAAAATTTAATTAATAATCTTGTTAACTATGTTATCAAATGTCTCTTTTGAAAAAAGAACCTTTTGATTATTTATTTTTATATTTTATTTTTTATATTTTTTTTCGTAGAAAAAAACTATTTTATTGATAAACTCAAAAAATTACACAAACGTAAAGGACAAGCACGCTAAAATTACGCTGCAAGTCCTTTCTGAATAGCAAACCCGACCGATTCTTCTAAATACATATTCGTTTGAACCAACAGTCATCACGTTGTTATCCATTAACTTTTGCACTCTCTTGAGGAACTCAGTTGTTAACTATGTTGTCAAGTGTCTCTTTTGAAAGGAAAATCTTTTGATTATTTTTATTTTTTTTCTAAGATTCGTCACAAATTTTTTTGTTGAAAATATTTGATTAGTAATTAAGAAGTGGATGCTGCTCTTCTAAAGGAAGAGATTTTTTATGGGTGTTTATATATAATATTTTAGGCCCGTCACAAAATTTTGTTGTTTTTTCACAAGAAAAATTGTTATTAATTATTATAATCACTTTATCTTATTTTGGAGAAAAAAAAATTTAATTATAGACATTTTCTTGTATCATTTTGAGATCTATCACAAAAAATATAAAAGACTTTAGACAAAAAAAAACTAATGATATTTTACAGAATAAAATTAAACTACTAATCTTGTGAACTATAGATTGTCAGTTTATACTTTTTTTTAAGAGAGAACCTTTCGATGGGTGTTTATCTTTATTTTGAGACCTGTTATAAAAATTTTTGAAATCCGTCAAAAAAAATAAATATTTTTTCAAGGGAAGAAGTTTTTTATGGGTGTTCTTGTGTATAATTTTTGAGATCCAACACAAAAAAAAAAATATATTTTTTTTTTTACCAAATAAATTGTTATTATCACTTGCTTTAATTTTGGAGAATGATACTTTATGAACATTCTCTTGTATAATTTTAAGACCCGTATGATTTTGTACAAAAATTAATAATATATTAAAAACTAAAACTGAATTGCTAATTTCGTGAACTATTTTATCAATTTATGTTATTCTGAATAGAAAAAATTGAATTGTAATACATGTAAATTAGGCTATCAACCTATGCTATTCTAGAGAGTACAATTCTTGTTCTCTATAATTTATGTTATTTTAGAAATAACATTTAAATTATACTTCTCATAGATTATAATATCTATTTTTTTATTATTCCAGAGAGAATCTTAAATGTGCTTTGTTATATAGTAAAAAAAATTATTTAAAATTCGTTTAAAAATTATTCAAATTGAATAACAATATTTATAAATTTAACAATTAGTTTATATTATTTAAAAAAAATAAAAATCAAATTACAAATTTTTACGAACTGGGCTATTAATTATGCAATTGTAAAGAGAAAAATTAAATTACAAATCTTGTAAAAACTTGTTACTGGCTATTGTATTAACCATATTTGTGAGGTTGGTCAATACATTAATGAATGATGATGAGTAAATGATATGAACAATAATAATAAAGTAGAGACATGAACACCATTGTATACGTGGTTCGGCAATTGTGCCTACATCCACGGAGAGAGAGAATGATCTTTATTATAGTAGTGGTGATACAAAATGGGAGCTCGATAATGGAGAGAGCTCAAGAGAGAGAATAGACCTGAGAGGTGAGGTCTCATCATGAGAGATTGGGGAGGTCGTTGATATTGAGACCTCACCATGAGGTCGTGTTGGGAGCATTAGGCCATCAGACCATCTGAGCAGAGATGAGAACCCCCCAGAATGAGTAACTTGCCTTCATATTTATAGGCTTACAATGTAACTCCATTCCTAGCATTTAATGAGGTAATGATGAGAGAATATCTTTGTAGTAATTGGCTTTAACTTTGTAACTTGTGCCATCAAGAGAGAGTCCATTAGATGATGACATGTGGCACCATGATGTACGGTAGAGATGGTGCCACATGTATGTTGTATGTAGTACCCCTACATAAGCCCCCTCTTTTTAGGTTGAACGAAGTTCGGGCTGAAAAGAAGTAATCGAACCGATCCAGCCCCCAAGATGAATGAAATGTGGGGGTCTTTAACGAAGTCGATCCGCCCCAAATTTTGATGAGCTTGATCATTGAGATTTGCAGGACGCGATGAAGGTCCCTTGTGGTAATGGCAACTCGATCATAACTTTGTGTGTAGCGAGCTAGTTAGTTCCAGGGAGACCTGGTAGCTCGTTCAGAAGGCATGTAGACGAGATGGACAGCTGCAAGCAGGTCGTACTGAAGTGGGTCTTCTTGTATGCATGGGTTGTTGGTCTCAGTCATGCTTTAAGGTGGTCGCCTTTTTGTGGTCGAGTTGCATAGACCTGATAATGTTAGCATGTGAAACATTATAAAATTCAATAAAAGACTTACATGGAATTGTACGTCTTCCTTATGACTTGTATGTACTATCTTTGTCGCCTTGTGACTGGACACTTCGATAGATATGGCACTTTGGAGTGCAATGTAGCTCGTTTGAGAAAGAACATTGGTTGACCAAGTGTTTTGAGAGTTACTTGGAACCTTTTGGTGCCCGATCTAGTGAATGGTCGCAGCGTGGAGACCTGTTTGACAATTCTCGGGCATGTGGCCTTTGTGGGTCTGCATTGCGTTGAGAGTGAATGCGTTCGACCAGGCGTGTGGCTAGAGAATTGTGTTTGAGGTCGTCCCGCATACGAGTGACTCACTAGTCAATGAGGGTGGCCGTATTGTATATCAAGCATTTCACTTGTAGAGAGTTCAGTGAAAGCAATGTAGCACATTTGTGCAAAAATAGCTCATGGGAAGTGAGGTCGTGTTCATGTGACCTGCACATAGAGAGAGCTACAAAAAATATCATTAATAGCTAATTGTGCTAATAATAAGTTAATTTCATTAGATAAAGTAAGAATAGCCCCCTGTATGGCATAAATATTCTTTAGGTCGTTGAAAGACCTGTAAGTTGGGGAGGTCGTTGATAGACCTGATGAGGTCGCGATGAAGGACCTGGCATGAAGGTGAGGTCGCGACGAGACCTGAGAGGTCGTTGGCTTGGAGACCTGGATATGAGGTGAGGTCGCGATGAGACTTGAGCTTGCTAGTTTAGAGACCTGAATGTATGAGGAGTTTTCTGCAAGACCTAAGAACTCCATTAGTGGGCTTGATGAGAACTGAGCCATAGTCAACATCATTAAAGTGGTTTAATGTTGAAAATATATAACAAAATTGATTGTGGGTTACTGGTGGCCACAAAAAATGTAACTGATGTGAGAATGTAACTCTTATATATGTCAGCATAAAGCATGTTATTGATTATGCATGTGATAGTAATCAATTGATGTGGCTCATGAATGAGAGGAGATAATCATGGATGAGTTATGAGAATAAATTGCTACATAAATGCACATGTAATGGAAAAATGTTGAATGACCAGTAATAGAATGGAGGTCGATTTTGCCTTTCAGTAGCTCGCTGGTTCATCTCAATGACCAGTAACAATAAACAGAGACAAATGAGGTCGCTCTTTGGTAGCCCGTTGCCTCATCTCAATGACCAAAAAATATTAAAGTGATACATATCTTTGCTTCTGCCGAGCCCAGTAATTGTGTAGACAATTTGCTCCAAGCCCCCAAATATGAGTTGCAATTCTTTCATTTCAAATTCGATGAATTTCTTGAAGTCACCACTTATGAAACAATGGTGTAATGGTGGGGTTGGTGGGTGGAATTCGCTTGAGAAAATCCCAAGTCCCTGTAGTCGGCGCCAAATGTATTAACCATATTTGTGAGGTTAGTCAATACATTAATGAAAGATGATGTATAATAACATGAATAATAATAAGATAAAGAGAACATGAACACCATTGTATACGTGGTTCGGCAATTGCGCCTACATCCACGGAGAGAGAGAATGATCTTTATTATAGTAGTGGTGATACAAAATGGGAGCTCGATAATGGAGAGAGCTCAAGAGAGAGATGAGACCTGAGAGGTGAGGTCTCATCATGAGAGATTGGGGAGGTCGTTGATATTGAGACCTCACCATGAGGTCGTGTTGGGAGCATTAGGCCATCAGACCATCTGAGCAGAGATGAGAACCCCCCAGAATGAGTAGCTTGCCTTCATATTTATAGGCTTACAATGTAACTCCATTCCTAGCATTTAATGAGGTAATGATGAGAGAATATCTTTGTAGTAATTGGCTTTAACTTTGTAACTTGTGCCATCAAGAGAGAGTCCATTAGATGATGACATGTGGCACCATGATGTACGGTAGAGATGGTGCCACATGTATGTTGTATGTAGTACCCCTACAGCTATTAAAAATAGTTAAAAATTATCTTAATTAGATAAAAATATTTGTAAAAAATATATATTTAAATCATTTTAGAGATACACAAATCGATTGCTTATTCGTATTAATTAGACTACTAAATTAAAATTATAATATTTTAAATTATTATTCTTACATATTATATTATCAATTTATATTATTTTAGAGAAAAAATATTTTAAAAATATTTTTCTATAGGTAAAAAAAAAAATAGTTGATACCTAAAACTCTTGAAACAGATTATAAAAAATTTAATTGATTTAATTTTAACGATCGAGTTTAACAATGATATATATTTTTAATAAAAAAATATGAAACAATATAATTTATATGTATTTTTTTTTAATTTATAAATTATTTTACATATAACCAAAATATTTAATTAAAAATAAATAATAATAACAACAATAATATATAAAATAATTATATTAAAATATAAAATTACATTAAAAACCCACTTAAATTGAATAAACTCGTAGAATTATTAATCTATTAATCTATCCAAACTGAATTAAAATTCTTGTCAATTAGACTATCAATTTTAACCAATTAAGAAAAAAAATAGTTAAGTGAAAGAATAATTTCTTATAGGTCAATTCTTGTATAGAAAGAAGATTTCTAAGGAAAGAAAGGGCGTTATGCTGCAGGAAAGGGCATATGAGGAAACCACTCAACTTTCATTTTAATGTTATATACTCCTGTAGGCATTTCTGAAGAGAAAAAAACATAAGATGGTAATCATGACACCAAACTCCAGTATTACTCTCGTCATAATGCTCATTTACCGCATTAGCAAACATTCAATTTGCTTTTCTATATGCATCATCAAATTCGGACTGAAAACTACAGGTTGTTGGAAAGTGATCCTCATGTGGAAGCCCAAGATAATGAAACAAAGGCCACAGAACGTTACTGTAGTAGCCGGCCATTATAATATTATTGCATCATCTCTTCGTCAAAGGAATACAGGAATGCACAGTGAACATTATAACATCTACAGGTAATCAAGATGTACATACATGAATATCAGAAGAGCTAGATGAACATTATAACATCTGCAGGTAATCAAGTGGTAAGTACATGAATATCAAAAGAGGTATGATCACGTAATAAATTTTTTTTTATTCGACCACTCATCTTACCAAGTAATTACTCATCTTTGTAGGGATCACTCATCTTGTGTGATTACTAATAAATTGTTAGTAAAGAACCCCACTCTTATTGTTAATAAAGAACCCAATAAGAGTTGTATGCATGCATATGTGCAAATGGGTTGCGATAAATGTTAAAATGTTATCATAAAAAAAAATGTTATAAAGAACCTCACCAAGAGTTGTATGCATGTAAACTGTAAATAAAGAGTCATAAAAGTCACATGAACGTCTTTTCTCCAAAATTGACAATCAAGACGTACAAATAAATAAGTGCTATATGCTTAATTTTGTAGGTAGAGGGAAAAATCACGTTAAACCATACACAATTAGAGCAGCTTACGAAATTAATACCAGCACAATTTCTTTGAGAATACGTAAACGACCACAACACTCAATAATTTGTTAAGATTTAAATTAGCATAGGAGATAGTTTTTGCAAAAAAAAAAAAAAAAAAAGCTTAAATTTGAGATATTTAAGTCAATATTGGAGATGCTCTAAGAGCAAAAGAAGTAAAAATATTAATAGTCACTAGATATATTATTCTGGGAAATTACCATCCTTTCCACCTGTTTGCCAACATTCTTAACTGGTGTAGGCATCAAATGCATTGCTCTTGTCTTGTTAATTGCAAGTGCAGGATTGAGGCTCTTGGGGCAGGTTGCTGTACAGTTTTTTATTGTTCTGCATCTATAGAGCCTCTTTTCATCTTCAGTCAGAGCTTGCAACCTCTCCTCCGCGAAATCAGCACGACTGGACAATATACATATAATCAAATGGTCAATTCAATTGCTCAATACATGTCACAACTAGGGGTGTTAAACGAGCCGAACGAGCCGAGCTTTGGTATTTCAATTGCTCATTACTTGTCACAACTAGGGGGCTTTGGTATATATGTTCAAGCTCGGTTCGTTTATAAACAAGCCGAGCTCGAGCCGAGCCCAAATTTTATACGAGTTTTATTTTATGTTCAAGCTCGACTTGTTTAGCTATACGAATGAGTTCGAGCCGAGCTTTTAACAGTCGAACCCGAGCCGAGCTCGAGCTACTCGATTAAATTACAAATAAAAGTAGGATTTTATCTGAACGAGCCGAGCTTTGGTATGTTCGAGCTCGGTTCGTTTATAAACGAGCCGAGCCAAATTTTATACGAGCTTTATTTTATGTTCAAGCTCGGCTCGTTTAGCTATACGAACGAGCTCGAGCCGACCTTTTAACGAGCCGAGCTCGAGCAGTTCGTTCAAGCTCGGCTCGTTTAGTTATACGAACGAGCTCGAGCCGAGCTCGAGCGGTTCGGTTTGTTTAACAGCCCTAGTCACAACTACAAATGTGAATATGAATTTGTTTATTCAGGGGCCCATCAGTATGTGACATATTTACGAATAATCCCAAACTAATTTATTGCTTGAATTGCAATGGTTGCATATAACCCAGAATTCAAACTGGAAAAACATAGACTAGAGTGCTGCAATATTTACCTGTCAGAGATCCATCTGTAAGAATGTAGCAATGCAGCTGGTCCAAGGAACTCTTCAGGGTTCCACCAATACGAAGGGCATGAGGTACTACAACAAGCGCACAATATGAATTCATACAACCCATTTAGCTTCTTTCTATCAGCAGGAGACTGTCTGTATTCTCTCCCATCCTCTGGTGGCTTCCTTGTCTTAAGCCACGGCTCAATCGACCTACAACACAATATAAGATAATCTAAGAGTACGGTAAACAAAGGAAAAATCAAATGGCATGGTCTTGCCTAGCCAATACAACCTCCTCCTATCAACTGATTAATTCTCAAGTGTGCATACTGTCATACTGAGCATTTGAGTGTATCATTCCTCTTTGCCGTTGGTAGGTAGAAAAGCACATAAGCCATGCAGAATACTTTGTTAGGGCTTAAAAACTCAACATAAGCCCATAAACTGCCACAAACCCATGACTTTTTTGGGTTAAAAAACTCAACCCAAACCCAACAAAATACCCACGAATCCTTTTTTAAGGCCCCAAACTACAACCCAACACCCAAGCCCAATACATCACCACAAAACCAAAACATTTTTTTCCTAATTAATCACTTGACAAAAAGTGAAATTAGTGTCAACTGATTTTCATTTGCACAATTGAACATTATCAAAATAGACTAATAATCATACTAATAAAAATATAAAATTAATAATTAAAGCAAGAAAATGAGGTTAAAGAGTTGTTAATCTTACTTATATTGCTGATAGAAATTAGTGAGATCAACAACAAGATCCTTGATAACAAACATGTGAGGCAGAGGAGTAATAGTAGAAGCCTTAGAAAGATTTGTATCAATAGGCTTAAGACAAGCCACAGTATTAATCCCATCAATATTCATAGCACAAGATCCACAAATTCCTTCTCTACATGATCTTCTATAACTTAAACTTGAATCATCTTCAGCTTTAATCTTTTCTAGTACATCTAACACCATTGGACCACAAGTATTGAGATCCACATAGTAAGAATGCAAATATGGTTTTTGTAGCTTATCAGGATTCCATCTATATATCTTGAACTCCTTCAAAAGAGTATTATCTGCCTTTTGCTTCAAAACTGTTTCATGACTTTCTACTGCTTGTTCTGCATGTTCTTGGCCTATAGGGTGACCTTTCAAGATTGGGAAGTTCTTATCTTTAGGGTCTTTTCTACTTGTAAAACTAACTAATTTGCTATAGCTACGACTAAACCACCTCTTTGTAATCATTCCTTGTTTCCACGTCTTTCTTCTCTTTGTGTATGAAAGAAGATGAGAACTATCAAGGTTTTGGGAAAACTATGCAAGTGAAGTGTTGTCTACTTGTGCATGTGCATCATTTGGTGATGACAAGTGTTTGCATGGAGGATACTTGGTGGTGAGTCATAGAAGCTTTCAGACTTTGGATTTTTGGGCTTATACAATTGTGGGCTGAACTGTACTGGACCTATTAATCTGTCTGCAAGACTACAACAGTGCTATCTATGTAATCACATGGAAAGGGACATAGGAGCAAAGCTACAACATCTCCCATGCAGCTAGCTATGAAAGGTGAACAAATAAGAGTTGGTGGCACCTATTTCCTTCCTAACATTCCCTGTAGAGTTAGGGATAGGTGGCGTGTGAGCTCAAATTATAGGGAGGGGAGAGAGGTTAGGGTTCTAAATTGGTACAAAAAGAACAACACAATTATGGTCACATTGGTTATCTACTACTACTATGTTCCCTTTATTTTTGTCTACCATTCATTTAATATCCAATACTTTTCATACTTTTCTCACTTTTCCATTGCTCTTCAATTTCATCACCACCTCTTCCCTTTTTTTTCAAGTTGCTCGAGTTAAGCAAAGAAAACATTAATTCATGGGCTTGAAAACCTTTGCTTTTTCAAGAAATAAATTGAAGCATGGATCAATTAAAAAGTCCATTAAGTTTGGGCCAGAATGTTATGTGATGTGGGGTTGGTCATTGGTGTGTCCTTATTCCTTCAGACTTCAGTCCTTATCATTCAACAACAAGAAATGCCATCACAAGTCACTTCATTTGACATAATAATGTGTCACACCAAGCTACTAAAGATTGGCTTGGCTCTGTGCCTCTGTCTTTTGGCTCACTCAAGCTTGTGTTAGCCGAGCGTGAGCAGACATATAGAATCTGGTTCGATCGACTCGAGTTGAACTTATTGAACCTGAACACATTATTGAAGCTAGCTAGAACAAGCTCATTTCAATACCAGTTCCATAAGGAAAAACACATACCAACAATGTTCCATAACAGGGAGGACAAATACAGCAAACATGGATACATGTAGTCATGTACTGCTGACCAACTTGATATAACAAATTGATTTTTATTTTATCCATATAAAGCTAAAAACTAACAGCAGATTACAATAGTTTTGGTGCAGATGGTTGAAACGAACTTTGGTTATGGTTGAGCTGACCTATCCATCCATCCATTAATAACTTTTTCAAACAATTTAAAGTTGGTACACATAAATGTTCAGAAGTCCAAACAAGAACTCCTCCTCAAGGTTACTAAAGCTACAAGTCTACAACTATACATGTGGAACAGAATCCAAAACTTTCAATCACATAAGTACAAGTGCAAGAAATTAACATACTATTCAAAGTTGAAAGTTAAAATTTCAGAGATAGTAGTGATCAGATTATATAAAAGATTCTGATCTTGTTCAATTATAGCTTATAGATTTTCTTTTCTTACAAAGCTTACTGATTTGGTCAAAGGCTGTATGTTGTAGAATTTTCTTTTGTTTTTTTATCATTGTTATTTTCTTACTAAAGATAAAATTTAAAATTTAGACAAACAACTACAAATTCTACAATTAATGTTTATGGTTAGTTTAGTTTTGATGTATTTGATAACTAAATTTAACTATTTCAATTTTAAAAATTCTAAAAGTAATGGAACAAAGACTTACAAAATCCTAATATGTAAGGGACCCTGAGGGAGTAAAGGGTAACGGATTGCGACAATGCAACATACCACATGTTTAATAATTGATATTATCTCCACTTAAATTATCCAACAACAACGGTAAGGTTATCTTAACTAGCATAGGCTTTATATTGACATTTTGTATATGAAAATAAAAAAATAAATAAAAAATCTCATTTATAAATTACATGAGCTAGGTGCCTTTCCAACATATTCTCTCGGGCCATACCTTTTTATGGTCAACTAAACCCCCCTATTTTGTCCACGTTTTGAATAAACCCCTTCATTTGTCTAAGTTTGGACTTACCCCCTTCATGTCCAAGTTAACATCTATTTATATTTTCTTTCGAAAATACCCTTCCCTAGTTCTTTTGGAGGGGTTAAGTCTAAAAAAAGAATGAGGGGTATTTTAAGAAGAAAAAATACAAATAAACGGTTAACTTGGATGGGAGCTTACAGAGAGCGGGTAAAGTAGAGGGGGTAAAATCTAAACTTGGACAAAATAAGAGGTTAAGTCAAAATTTTCCTTTAATTTTGTTAAATATATATAATTTCATTTTAAATTATAATTAACCTTATAATATAGATATCTAACCTTCACACACGCACACAGAATACTACAGTACAATCTTTCTTTTTAGAAGAAGAGAAGAAGGTATTTTTATCTGAAAACGTGAGCTGAAGCCGCCTCTCTCTTTTAGAGAAGGAAAAAGGTTAAAAAGAAGAATAAAGAAGAACCTATCTTTCTTTCTTCTTTCTCTCTCTCTCACCTTTCTTTCTCTGTCTTCAAAAAAACCCTACTTGAAAAACAACTGCAAAACTTTGTTTTCTAGATAGAATGAAGAAAGAATCAACCATATGAGCTATAAACTTATCATCATCTCTATCAAACCTTTCTCTTCAAGATCTGCAGCTTTCTTTCCTTTTTCAATATAAACAAAAGATCAGTTAACTTCATTGTAGATCAAAGGCTTGCTTTTAAAGATATTATTGTGGATATATATGTGTACTTTTTAAAAGCTGTTATAGAAGATCTCACTTCATTTACTAAGATATGGATTCTTCTGTTGCTACTACTACTACTACTGCAGATGTCTTTTATTAATTGAAGGTAATTGAAAAAATCTCACTTCAAACTCTTTGTCTTTTGTTTTGTCTTTTTCTTCTTCATTTTCTTTTTCAAGATTCTTCTTCTTTCTTCTTCTTCTTCTTCCTCTTCTTCTTCTTCTCTTTTGAGTTATGGATTCTGGTAACAGTGGTAGTCTTCAGTCTTCAAGTGGTGGTGATGAAGAATATGAATATGACTCAACAGCTTTTCTTAATAATAATTCATCATCATTATCATCTAGTACTACTCATTTAGGTGCTCTTATTACAAACTCTCATCAACTACTACCCCCACCTTCTTCTTCTTCTTCTTCATCTTCTCATCAACATCAACACCACCACTATCACCACCAACATCAAAACCCCAACCACCCAACATCTTTGTTTGATCCACTTTCCAACTATTTTGATGTATTCACAAGGTCTACCCCACCAACACCACCAAACCCAAATTCTCCACTAAATCGTGATATGGTTTGGTCTAGATCAGAAGCCAACTTAAGATCTGAGCAACCAAATTACAGTACTGATCCTCATGTGGGTGCTCTTATGGGAACATCTTCTTCAAATCAGTCGTCAATCATGGGTAATGCTCATCAAGATTTTAATAGACTAGTACTTCCTGTACAGAAACCTTCATCATCCATGTCATTGCCTGATAATAGTAGTGCTGTAAGGCCTTCATCAGTTTCAGCTTCTGATCAAACTAATGTTGTTCGGCAATCGAAGAAAAGGTCTAGAGCATCGAGGCGTGCCCCCACTACTGTTCTTACCACGGACACATCAAATTTTCGAGCCATGGTTCAAGAATTCACTGGTATCCCAGCTCCACCATTTTCTGCGTCTCCATTCCCTCGTAGTAGATTTGATCTTTTTAACACTGCAGCTTCCACAATGAGAGTTAGTCATTTCGAACCAACTAGGCCTCCTCCTTACCTTTTACGCCCTTTTGCGCAGAAGGCGGTTCAGCCACCCCCTTTTGCAGTATCTTCAACTCCTGGTACTACTAGTAATGTCAACAATATGAATACCACCTCTAATTCAACTTCTAGTACTAACTACCAACTACTTTCTGAATTAGGCCTTTCTAAACAATCTCAAAATCTTGCAAACATGCAAAACCCACTTCTTACATTCCAGTCTCTCCTACAGTCTACTATCAATAATCCACAAAAATTCCAATTACCCAATTCATCAAACTTCTGCGAAAACTCTCAACAAGGAATATCATCATCAAATACAAGAATGGGGGGTTTGGAAGAATTCAATGTGAATCATGGACAAGTTAGGAATAGTCATCTTAGTGAGCTCCCAAATTTTGTAACATCATCGGATATACCGCTACTCAGAAATGATCACAACATTGCAGCAGCAAACCATGGAGACGGTGTGGGATCGAACAATGCATCAGAACAAGGACAATTACAATCTTTCAATGAGAATTACAGTAACAATTCATCACAACGCGTTAATAACAACTGCAAGATGAACTACACAGATTCTTCATCACAGGCAAAGGGGTCTGAGAATAATGTTATTACTTCAAGAGGTGGTGAAGGTATGGTGGATTCATGGATTTGTTCTTCAGATTAATATCATATGTACTGTATAGCTAGGAATACTATTATGAATAGAGAAGCAAATCATATATAGTATGAACAAGACAGAAGGAGAAGTTTGTTATTCTCCATTCTAATTATTCCCATCATCTACAAAACACTCCACAACACATTCCATTAGTTCCATCTAATCCTTTTATATATATGTACATTAAGTCTTCCTTCTTTCCTTGACTTTGAACTCTTCTAATTAAACTTCTGATTATATACATCATGATCATGAATATTTTACTTTACATTAGTACTAATTCTTGTTAGTTGATCAAAGTCATCAAACTACTAATTGAACATTGATCTAATAATCTTCTCCCCCTCTCGTACCTTTTTGTTATCTGCAGCATAACATGTTCTTCATTTTCTTCATTTTTCCATTGTTTTTGTTTTGGTGTTAGATGATAGTTTGGAGTGATTGGTGGCGAGATTTGGGGAATCGATACCCGCCGCAATCTCCATTTTAAATAAAAATTATTATAAAGTTTTTTATGTGAATACCATAGGCTAAATTATATATTCTTTATTTATTGTTTAAGCTTTCGTGAATTAAAATACTATATACTTTTTATACACATGGTTACGTTACACTTGTTTGTTTATATAATTTTTGATCATTCCATTTTAAAAAATTCCAATTATCCATTAGAACATAGAACTATAGAAGACACCACATGGTCTTCAACTGCTCCCACATTTTATGGTCTTCCCTAGAAAGACTTGTTTTAATGTTTAAAGGGTCTTGATCATCTGCACCAAAGACTTCTAGAGTGGTGATATATACTGATATCTAAAACCATTTTACCATACAATCATACCACATGTACAATTTTTTTCTTCATCATTTTGGGCACACAAGACACATAGATCTATAGCTGGCTTGAGAGTTGAGACATGGGCAACACTAGTTTCCTATCAATTTTTCATACATGTAGCATGTAGGTAGTTTGGGAAGCTCATTCAAGACATATCTTGTCATATCATTATACGGAGAACAAAATCATATATGGTGAATCAAAATCTTAATCTGCTTTTAACTATATGTGATGTATCAATTATTTTATTTGATAATTGAGCAATAATGTTGATAATTATTTTTTCTTTCAACTGAGATAATCAAATTATTTGCATTGTGTTGTGTCATTAGAAATAATTATTTCTTCACCATGAGTCCATTTCTGGCAGGTAGAATTTTTTGAAATAAGTGAATTCTCATCAATCTCTGCTCAATCACCTAAAACCATCAGGCTAATGATCAACCTTTCAAACAAACTTCCCCCCTTTCCTTGCTTCTATCCCTCTCATATACACACAATCTCATGTGGATTTGAATGGAAATAGAGTAATGATACCAAAGGATATGATGATTATTCATGAGATTGCAAAAGATTTAGTGCCTTTTGTGAGGTGAGAACATGTGACATCTATCTATTGTAATCATGATAGCCCATACCAGTAAAAAAAATTCTGATATTTTGTAATGATGGTCTCTCTTATTGCAAAGATGTATGATGGGTTTTTGTTTTTTTTTTTTTTCAAAAAAAACTCCAAAGCAACTACTGATTTCAAGCAAAGCCCAAAAGACAGAAAGCTTTTTGTATCTAGCTATAAAAGCTTGTCCACAATAAAGTGCATGTTTATAGTTTTCAGATCCAAATACACATATTTTACTGCTTGTACAAGTTATATATATGTTAGACCCATAACTAAAAATAAGGTTTTTGTCACATATGTAATGGAAATATTATAGTTTAGATTATTATTAGATAAACCATTTATGTTTGGAGAAAGCCATACAGGAACAAAGTCAGCTTAATTTGGGTCTTGTTTTGAATATTGCAAGGAATATATGCTGTTGATTTAGATGTAATTTTGATGCTATTTGGAAGTTATACGTAAGCTATGATGATGGAACAATATCCAAACTTATAGCAAGTGGTCCTAAGAGGACTTGATGTATTCAAGTCTACAAGTTCAATTTTGAGACTTAGACCACAATTTGCATGCCATGGATTTGTAGCCTTGTATGTTTTGGTGGACTTTCAAGGATCTTGCCAAAAAATCCCTATTGATTTAGACCTCCAGTTCTGAATTTGTAGTCACTGCAAAACACTAGAAACTTGCACACATGTGAGATGAGTTTTAGAGACTTGTTGTTGTCAAAGATTCACAAGAGAAGTTTCAAGCTGTAGAGTAGGCCCAGTATACTGCTTGGGAGAATTGCTAAGAACCTCTTCTTCTCTCTATTGAATGTGACGATTTGGGGTACATGGACCTCCCTATCAAAGTTGTGATTTAGGGGGCAAAACTCCATTGACTATCTTATAATCAACTTAGCTACTATGATTTGAACTTTGGTTTCTTCCAAGATATGCAAGTGTTGGAACACAAGTAACAAAAGAGTGGCAAAATGTCTGTGGAACGAGTCGAACGAGCCGGGCTTTAGTATTATGGGCTTATCTTTGGATTAACAGTGGCTATCAGGTTCACCTTTTCACTGCAGTACAGCACTGGATGTCTGCTACAGCTCAAGAAATAGCTAGAACTAGAAGTCAGAATGTAATAATCTTAAAAGGGAATTCAAAGAAAGTGAGGTAACTATAAAGAGAGAAGAGACAATAAGATTGTTGAGAAGCCATGATCAAACTCAAACCATCCTTCTCTCTTTCATCATTCTTGTCCTTGTTTTGCCTCCTATAAATATACATACAATCATGTCATATGAGTCACCTTAGATGTTATGTTCCATCTTTTTACACCAACATACAAATCAATCACTTCGCACCGGCCATATTTTCTTTTATCAAAAGAGAGTAAAAAGTATCATAATAACCATAAGATTGTGTATCATGGGGTGGATTCATTGAGTAGGATCTGATAAGATGGAACAGCGACACGCTTTCGGCGAGTATGATTGAATCAAGCCATTATCAAGTTACATTATTCATGAATTATGACCACTTGATCATAGTTACGCGATTTTTTTTAAATGATGTTGATCATTTAAACCTACATTATTGATGAATTATGACCCTGAGATCAAGCCATTTAAACTTCCATTTCTTATGCTTATGATGGCTGGGGTCAACAGTATACCAACTGTTACCGAGCAATTTTAGCAAATACACATAGGATTTTATGCTGCCACGTAGGCATTTTTAGAGGCATGTCAGACATTTAGTCCCTACCAGTTTCACCTGCTATGTATTTGGACTGTAAAGACTGACCCAAGCCAGTAGGGGACTGTGCTTACCCAAATAATAAGTCCAGTCGAAATAGCCCATTCTGTGAGCCCATCATCCTCTGTTATTCAGCAATCAATCAATCAGAGATTCAGAGGTACTTGTACAATGAGAAATGCTAGAATCATAGATCTGTGATGCTTCAAAGTCACAGATTTGCGAAAACACTGCCACATAGAGAGGTGAGGAAGGGAGAAGGTTTTAGCCCATTTCAATATTCAACAAAGGTGGTATAAACCGGCTAAAACCTTCTCCCTTCCCTCATAGGGTTTGGGTCAGCCTTAACCCTAGCTTAATTTATTATTTAAAAAGAAAAAAAAGAATTCTCCACTAGAAAGAACCAGATAATGTGTCTTTGATTTGGGAAGAAGATGAAGATACAAGAATGGTTCAAAATGTCAAGAATATCCGCAAAATTTCGGCTGCAGATGTCGGTTTTTAGGCATTCGGATCGGTACGGCAGGTCAAATCTGGTTTGGTCCAGAACCCTACCCATGCCGACCCGAATTTTCGAATTAATCACGGATATCCGAACTGTTGCCGGAAATCACAGATATTCTTTCTGACAACAATGGTGGAATGATTATTTCTCTTCACTTTTCGACTTTTTTCGGCTATAAATTCAGCCCATTTTCATCCTAAATTTCGCCAATTCTCTCTCTCTCTCTCTCTCTCTCTCTCTCTCTCTCTCTCTCTCTTTGATTCGACGGAAATCGTGAAATCAAAACTCTCTTATTTAGCCGGAATTTTGTTGTTTTCGCCGGAATTTGTATGTTTTTAAATATCTCTCTTTAATCTGAAATTTCAATTTCAAATTTGAATTTTAAAATTCATTGATACTGCCAGAATTGTTAAGAGATTTTAATTGTTGAATTGTTGATGATTTAAAATTTGAAATTGTTTGAATTTGTTTATACTGCCGGAATCTATTGCCGGAATCTATATTGTCGGAATTGTTAAATTTTTTTTTTTTTTATATCATATAACTTATATAGTGTTGAACTGATGATGATTTAAATTTGTATTTGTTAATTGTTATACTGCCGCAATTAATCTATACTGTCGGATTTGTTATTGCTGAAATTGTTTGTTAGTAAAAATTTTGGGAAAAAAACTAATATATTAGTGTGTTAGTTTGTTTTGGTCATTTGATGAAAGAAAGTGGGGTTTGTCTTGTTACTTAGTGCGTTGGTTTGTTTTGGTCATTTGTGTGTTGGTTTGTCCTGTCAGATTACAAGTTGCACAAAGGTACTTCCTGATGTCAAATTACATATTTAAGGTAATTTACAAAAACTTGCTGCATGACAAGTTGCTTCTTAGCATACAGGACGAGGAAGACCACATCGACGAGTTGAGGAGGTGTGACGACAAGAGCAGGAGGTGGGACGACAATATATTTGGGCATCAAGTTGTGAAAAGAAATTGGGTTGGTAAAACTTGCTATGCAGATCAAAGAAGGGTAATTTCCCGAATAAGTACAACATTAGGCACAACATTCCCAAATAAGCAACAAGTCTAAAGTTTTTCCCAAACAAGCACAAAGACTTTTTTGTTTCCTTTTCTACCCTTCTTACACATTCTCTCTCTTAAGTACATAACTTTTAAACATCACCATCATTCTCTCTCTTAAGTACTTCAACATTAAACATGATAATGACATGCAAACAAACACTATCCCTTAGATCTCATTTTTTCATCTCAACCGTCCATCTCTTTTGCAAACCTTAAACCTTAAACAAGGTTTTCCTTCTTCTTCTTCTTCACTGATTTTTCTGTTGTTCCATATCTGCTATTATATAAAAAAGGTTTTTCTATTTCAAGGTTTTAATCTATCACTTAGTTGTTAGGTTGTTGTGTTATTATCACCTACAATTTCGATTTTTCCGTGGTACCATCACCGACATAAAGATACTTTGGTACTGTTTTAATGGGGAAACAAAAGACAACCAAGAAGAAAGTTAATATTCTCGAGGAAATACCCATACCTGGTAAGCATTTAAACCCTTAATGTAATGACTGATATTTAAGAGGGCTTGCTATTCAATTTCATACTGTTTTCGAATTAAATTCGCATTAAATTCCTAATGGTTTGGTAACCCTTGGTATTGTTTAAGTTAGTTTGTATTTGTTCATTTTGAAAGGTTTGATTTTGAAATATTTGAAGATGAAAGCTTTGATTTTGAAAGATTTTGAAAGATTTTAATTGATTTTTAAAGTTGGCCGGGCCAAGATGCAAGATGCAAATTTTGCTGTTGAATTGATTTGATTTCTAAGTTTGTTATAGATGCAAGCTTTGTTGTTGAAGATGCAATTTGGTTTAAAGATGCAAACTTTCATTTTTAAAGATTTTAAGATTTCAGTTTGTAGGTAGCAGATAGATTGTCTATGTAAAGCAACAGTTCTTGCCAGTAGCAAATACACTACAAGAATGTAGCAGATACATTTTAGAATGCATGAAACACTTTGAATAACTACTATAACACTGTGATACTAATCAACATTATTAACATGTGGATACTTTCAGCGAATACTTTCAATGTAATTTATCGATTTGGTGGTCTGTTGGAGGTCACAACTGAGGGGGAAGAGGTTGGATATGTGGATGGAGAGTCAAGAATAAGGATTGTTGATATTCAGACGACCTATACAGACTTCCTCAAACATGTATCTTCCTTATGCAATCCTCCAAAAGGAACATGGTCACTTCGAGCAGTAGTCAACCCCAGGGTATCCAAACTTGAATGTGAAGATCATTATAAGGCAATGCTAGCTTCCATATCCAATTCAGCTACAATGTGCATATCTGTTTGGATTGTTGATCATAGAAAACCACCTATACTGAAGATTGTACCTGAAATAGCAAGGAGTGAAAAGAGGGAAATATCATTTGTTTTACAAAATGAGGCTCCCAAAAGCAAAGGGAAAAGAAAGCTTTTTCGTGAAGCTATTCCTTCTTATACACCTTTGAGTAAAGAGAGGGAGATACCACCAATGCAGTTACAAAAGAAGGATTCTAAAAGTAAACCCGATTACTCTACTTATCATCATCCGATTGTGTTTTTCTTGCTTCAAGTGCCCTTTTCTTCCTTGCCTCATTTCTTCTTCTAATATCTCTCCTCCATGTCAGTTCTTCTGCTTCATGCTTAACCTTCCTATTAGGTTGTAGCCTTGAAGGAGGAACTCCAACTTCTGTTTTCTTCCTCTTTCTTTGTTTCACCTCCATTTCTGGAATCTTTGTTCCATCTCCATCATTATCATTATCTTCTTGTTCTTCTTGCTCATACCAGTCAAGTAGAAGGACTTTAGGGGGCTTGAAGAATTCCATGTCTATCATTTCTTCACTCACATAAACACCACCCTCCTTCACTTCATCATCACCACTTTTTCCCTTATTTTTTCCCTTCTTACCCTCCCTTTTACCCTTCTGAACTTCTTCAACTTTATCCCCCACTTTCACCTTCTTGGTTTCCTTCTTATCTTCTTTATCTGATCTTTTCCTCTTCTTAACTTCAGGAGCTTTTGGTTCTGTTGGTTCCCTTCTTCTTAACTCATATTTACCAACTGTTGTAACATTATCCTCCAAGGATTTCCTTCTGGTAGTTCTAACTGAAGTTGGTGATGTTGTTGGCTTTGGAATATTCTTTTGGGATTTAAGCTGTGATGAATCACTATTAGATTTTGAATCCTTGTTAGGGTTGCTCGTAGGGGGTTTCTTCTTAGGTGGAAGTTTCACTCTCCCAACTGGTTTGGGTGATACACTAGCTTTTGGGGTTGGAACAATGAGTTTCTTGGCTGCAGCCTTTTTCTTAGGTGAAGGCTTGTGAGGTGAAGGTTTGTGAGGTGAAGGTCTGTGACTTGAAGGTTTGTGAGAACCAGGTTTTTTGGTTTTAACTGGCAAGTTAGTCTTAGGTTTGGCTTTTGGTGTTGCCTTTGATGAGGTACTTGACTTCTTTTTTGTTGTTGCCTTAGATTTGGATGCCCCCTTTCCAATTTGACCTAAGGCATCACTCACAAATTATTTTGCATCAAGTTGCTGACCACTCTGCAAAAATGAGGACAAAACATTGTAGCCGATAACATTATAGAGGTAACAGATATAACACAAAATATGTTAACAAAGGCCAAGTTTCTAGCAGATAGTAATTGACAAACACATTTAATTACTTTTCTAGCAGATATGTTAACAATATATTGTAGTCGATATCACAGTTTAACAATACAATTCATCAATATAACAAGTGGCAGATATAATACAACAAGTATCATACAAATGGAAGATATCATTTTGAAAGGTTTGATTTTGAAAGATTTGAAGATGAAAGTGTTGTTGTTGAAGATGCAATTTGGTTTAAAGATGCAAACTTTCCTTTTTAATGATTTTAAGATTTCAGTTTGTAGGTAGCAGATAGATTGTCTATGTAAAGTAACAGGTCTTGCCAGTAGCAGATATGATAGAATCATATAGCAGATACATAAAAATGGAAAATTTTGTTGTAACAAACAACATACCTTCTGAGTCATGCATGCCTTCACTACTCCACTCAGAATTGTCTCAAGAAAATCCTTGTTAATTGTAAGCAAATCTGAACCTCCACCACTTCTTGTTGAAGATGTTGGATAAGACGAAATGGTAGGCATAGATGGCCTAGAGGAAGCAGACTCTTCATGTTCTGCTTTGTATTGAGCTTCAAACTTCAAATAAAATGTAGCAGATAAGAGTTGTATTCTAGAAAATAGATAGTACAATATAACAAATCAACTTAACACAGAAAGGGGATTCATTGTTTTGTAGAAGATAAAAACAAAATTCAAGGGGATTTACCTCTGCAACCTGTTGTAGATTAGCAAGATCTCTTTCTTCTTGGGTGACATCTAATGGATATGCCACAGTACATTTACCTTTCTTGGGAAACAGCTTCAAAGAAATTTTATTCCTAGTTTTGTTCCTGTTGAGCAACTCAGACCATCCAAGCATCCATGCAAATCCAACACTTCTATCTCTCCTAGGACCCAAATCAGGGAAGTGCAAGTATGCCCAAATCATAAAAGCTAACATACATCCATTGATGCAATAACTAGGATTATCCTCAATGACTTTGGGATAAATTTCTTCAAGAGAAGTCTCAAGCAATTGAAAAGTAACAGTACCCCATGGAAAATTATCAAATGCATTCAAATCTTCGGCTAAATCAATGTACTTTACACTCAAATTTTTTGATGACTCGGCAAGAAGAAAAATGCACAGAAAATACAACCTGTTCAAACGATGAACATCGTTTGGATCAGCTTCTCCCTTAGCAATAAATCCCCTTGCTTCAGTAATTGCACTTGAAATGTGATCATCCCTTATGTGAAGGTTTGTACCGAAGTACTTGCTTCTGAATGTAGTGTAGTCTTTCGGCTTCCTCATCAGAAAATCAACTAGAACATTTTCAAACTTTAAAGGGCCTAAGATCATGGCCACATCTGACATTTTGAACTCGACAACTCTTCCTCCTATACCATACTTTAACCTACCTACTCTACATCTCACAATTTCTGTGATAACGGATGTTATCATGTGAACATGTTCGGAATTGAAATCGAGAAATTGACCGAAGGGCGAAGTTCTAAATGATTCTAACTCTTCCGGTGGAATTTTATCACTTGGATGTTGAAAGTGTTCAAAAAATTTAGTTGTTGAACACCTAACTGTGAGAGTAAATCGCTTACCTTTTTCGATTTCATCATTTCTAGTTTGCTGCTGCTTCTTCTTAATTTCCTTCATGTTTTGTCGAATTAGAACTTTGAGAACTTTGGGTTATAAATTGAGGTTATGACGGTTGGGGAAGAAGAAGATGAGAGGAAGAGTGGCGACGGTTGAGGAAGAAGAAGATGAGAGGGAAGCGTTTGCTGTGCGAAATTAAAATTGAAATCCCTAATTTTCGTTTTCCCCAACTAAAAGCCCGCCTCTTTGTTACCTAAACAACTTCTGCCACGTGTAGCAGATTAGCAGATAATTTCGGTTTTCTTACAGATTAGCCCAACTAAACTCTACATCCAACGGTCACAGTTCATCATACAAATCCAATGGTCCTTATTTAAAGAAGAATCTTTTTCTCACATGTCACATCGGTCATTCAAACAAAAAAAATAAACAAAAAGTATTATTTAAGTACTAAGGGTAATATAGGAAGAAAAATTAGCTAAAAGACAAAAACAAAATTTTAAAGAGAATTTTTGTGCTTGTTTGGGAAAAACTTTAGACTTGTTGCTTATTTGGTAATGTTGTGCCTAATGTTGTACTTATTCGGGAAATTACCCATCAAAGAATTCACTCAGTTATGTTGTGATAATTAATATGAGGTGTTGAAAAACAGGGAGGCTTTGGTGGGATAGTGGGAATATGGTTGTGACTTGTGAGTAACAAAAGAAAGACCTAACAAAACTATATCTGGCAGTGTAGTAAACTACGTCGTATTAATTGGTGCAACCCCAATGTGCCTTAGGACCTTGTGTAGCCTTCTTACCTTCACTTTCATTCCCCCAACATTCTGAGCAACAAAAGAAGATGGATAGAAACTCAGAGGAACTCCAGACACTTGGCTTCATTGGCATTGTTAAAGAAACCTACAAGACCATCTTTACATGGAAGAAAATCTTCACACAATTCGATCACTCTTGCTTTCATCTTCCCCATATCTGCCTTACTGCTCTCTTTCTTCCATTTATCGGAATTTCTGGTCAGGAAGATCCATAACAACTTATATTTTTATGACTATGCCGCATCAAGAACTAAATGGATCATCCTTGGCTTCTCTACTGGTGCATATACCTGCTTGTTATTATCACTCTCCCTTCTATCAACTTCTGCCGTGGACTTGTGGTGTACATTATAGGATGCATCTATATTCTATACTGCCACACAATTTTCATTTAAGACGGTCATCATTGCAGTTCCTAATGTTTTTAAGAGAATTTTGGGTCCTCATATATGGACAATGGTAGTAATTTCCATTCAAGGTCCATATTTGAAAATGACAACTTCATACATAATGGATTTTTCTTCTTGTATCCTATCTCAAAGCATGCATATACAAGAACCTAGCTAGTGGAAATTTGAATCTCGAGTAGCTAGAAATTGCCCAACAGTACTACTCCCTTGCTTTGACTCCAGATCACTCAGACTCATAAATTAAACTTCATATCTGCTTCACTTTCTTCCTTGAGTTGAGAAGTCATCAATCAAATGAACAAGTAAGAACTAGTATTACTGTAAAACATATATACAAATGAGACTACTAGACACAGTTGATGTTACTATATATAAACAAAGAAGATTGTTAGTAAGGAAGGGTAAATCTGTTCAAGTTATGGGTGTAAAGGAGAAACCCCTGCTATCCAATGCACCACAAGAATCAGCTTCCTATGCCATGATCCTTGACAACGGTAATCTTGTTATATACAACACCAATTCTCAAATCATTTGGGAAAGTTTTGACTATCCAACAGATACTATTCTCCCTGGTCAGACACTCATCTCAAACTTGTTTCGAGTAGTTCTACATCTTATTATTCAAGCGGAGTGTATGAATTGACAATGGAAGATACTGGAGACATCAATATCTACTATGGCGTTGAACGGATATATATCTCCACTATCTACTCACCCAAAGGTAGATCACAACATATTATGATGAATCTCAACACAAATGGTGGTCTCTATCTGGTCGATTGGGATGGTTTGGTGATCAAGACCTTGTTCAAGGAAAAAGAGCACACCAGTAATGGTAGCGTACCAGTACTGTACAGGGCGACATTAGACCCGGATGGCATTTTCGGTTTGTACATGGAGCAAATTGGTTTTGATCAGAATGTCAAATCCTGGGAACTAAGTGCTAATTGGTGGGTGCTGCATGCAGAGGAAAGAAGGCTTATTTGGGTTAACATGCTTAACAATATTTGCCATACATAGGTTGTGTTGTTTTCCCAGTCAGGAGGTTTAAAGCTCAACGTGCCAGGGATGAATCTACACCGTCTACTACTATCGGAGCAAGTAGTAGTAGTACTATACTAATCCTGGCCCTGTCTTCCAAACAACTACTACTCAGCTTCATGTGGAGATGTAGAAACAAGAATTTGGTTACATATATAGCAAAAAAAATTTATGTTTTCTTTAGTTTCTTCAATCTTTCTTAACACATATTCTACTGATGTTAGCAAGAGCTAGATGTATGGTTTCTAAAGTAGTTACTTTAATGTTGTAGCATCTCATTAGAATGTTGGTCAATGTTGCAAAATATAATCAGCATCAAAATATAAGTTTAGTTACTTATATTCAACACCATTGTTCCCACTGAACCACAGCGATCGTGTGTGACGGTATGATGTTTTAACAGGGCAATATTGGTGTGGATCCATTGAGTAGTGGGGTTGGGATGGTTATCAAGATAAGAGTATTCCCAATGGTAGGTTTTAGCACACTTTTAGTAAACTTTTAGTGTAAACACTTGCCAATAGTAGCTTTTAACACACTTTTCAAACAAAACACTTTTAACTCCTTGGCAAAAGAGTTAAAAATGTCACGTAGGAATCCATCCACCATAATTAGTGCCGTATGGATCCATCCGCCACAATGAGTGCGGTATGGATCCATACCCCACAATGAGTGCGGTTTCAATAATCCACCATTGGAAATACTAAAACCTTTTTTTTGCTAAAACCATTGGAAACACCAAAATTCCTTAAAATCATCCTATGTGGCACCACTAAAAGTGTTTTACCATTGGGAATGCTCTAAGAGCATTCCCAATGGTAGGTTTTAGCACACTTTTAGTTAACTTTTAGTGAAAACACTTGCCAATGGTAGCTTTTAACACACTTTTCAAGCAAAACACTTTTAACTCATTGGCAAATTTGCCAAGGAGTTAAAAGTGCCACGTAGGAATCCATCCGCCACAATTAGTGCGGTATGGATCCATACCCCACAATAAGTGCGGTATGGACTCATCTAAAAAAAGATCCATCCGCCACAATGAGTGCGGTATGGATCCATACCCCACATAGATTGCGGTTTCAATAATCCACCATTGGAAACACTAAAACCCTTTTTTCGCTAAAACCATTGAAAACCCCAAAATTCTTTAAAACCATCCTATGTGGCACCACTAAAAGTGTTTTACCATTGGGAATGCTCTAATGACTAAAGGTGGACATCAGAATATTATTATTATTTTAAAAAACTGCCCCATCCATTTCAAAGAAAATTTGAGCTGTAATTAACATAAGTACATAAAATTATAGTGTATTACAGCACTTGATCTACTAATCTAGAATCTGCAATTCTGTGTCATCTAGTGAATAGCATGGTTGCAATAACTAAATAGACTTCTTAGAGCATCTCTAATGGGTCTGCTATATTTGGCCTACACATGGGACGATTTAGCCTCCACGTCGGTGCCACCTCCTTTTCTATCGGTTTTTTTAGCAGGTCTTCCATACCTATATCAGGGGTATCCCTAACGCGTTTTCTATTTTTTTTTCCAAATTTTTATCTTCCACGCTGGTTGTACCAGCGTGGAAATGTTTTTCTGTTCCACGCTGGTCCAACCAGCGTGGAAGACTTGGGCTTCGCGTGTTGGCTGGGCTTGGGGCAGGCTGGGCTGGGCTTGGGGCAGGATGGGTAGGCTGGGCTGGGATTGAGCTGGGCTTGGGCAGGCTGGGCTTGGTGAACAGGATCTGTTATATGTTCCTTAATGAATTGTTTTTTTTAACAAACACCAAACAGCAAACAGCAACCATCGTCTTCAACCTCTTGCCGCCGCCATTCTTCTTCCTCTTCCGCCATTTTCAACTTCTTCTACTCGATTTTGCTACTTCTACTTCTTCCTACTGCCAAATTACCCAACATCTTTTGTTATTTTCTATATTTAGTCATCTTTTTATTAGTTTTAACTCAAAAATCCCAATTTTTGGTAAATCACAAATTATGGCTCCAAAAAGAAGATTGTGCGGTAAAATCGTTCAAAAGGTGTATCAAGGAACTAGTAGTACTATGGAAGATCAATCTTTAGATAATATGGAAGTCGAAGTTGTCGACATTGATTTTCCACATTTTCGCGAAGTTCGAGATTATACACCGAGAGAGCTCGCTCCATGTACTGGATCGCATCTTAGTGATAACCAGTATTCCGTCGATGTAAGTATTTGATTCAATTTTTAATATATTTATTTTTTAATTAATATTATTAATTTTTTAATTAATTTTTTATTAGTTTTTAAATTAATAATTTTTTTTAGTTTTTAATTGGTAAATTGTTCGTTTAATGTAGAGGATGAAAAATTTGACATATAGAGGCAAAATGAATAACGTAATGACTTGGTGGTCATATATGGTGGAGAGAGGAAATGATTTTGCTCATGTACGAGACCGAATACAAGCGACGCCATTTGGGCCTCTCGTTTCTTTGACACCATTTCGAACCGATCGTCAACTTATATTCGCGTTGCTCGAGCGATGGTGGCCGACGACACATACATTTCATTTGCCTCTCGGTGAGCTTGCTTTTACTCCTCATGATTTTACTATGCTTACGGGTTTGCGTGTCGGGGTGGGAGAGATTGTGCCATATATTTCATCTTATGATGATAATGAGTGTGAGGCTACTATATTATTCCCAACTCTAAGTGAATATGAGGAGGCTTGGAAGGATGATGACAAACAAACAGGTTTACAGTATGGGTTTTTTGAGAATATATATATGCTGCGTACTGTTGCTGATGATGATTGGGTCTTAGAGCCCAATTCAGTTGAAGAGGATGAGTATGTTTTAGCTTTTCTGTTATACTTTGTGTCTGGGGTTTTGTTTTCTACTGGACACAGTTGTGTGAAGTTGGGTTGGTGTGGAGCGTTGCTTGATACAAGCAAGATTGGAGACTACGATTGGGGCGGTGCAGTGATGGCACACATGTATTATCAGATGGATTATTTTTCTATGAGTGGCAAGAAATTACACAACATCGGTGGGTTCATTTGGATTCTACAGGTTAGTTATGGTTTTTAGGTTATTTTTAATTTTTAATTAATCTAAAGCATAAAAGCATGAATGATTTTTTTATTTTTGTATATAATTTTTTTAATTACGAAATTTTTATTATGTAGTTTTGGTGGTATGAGTATCTGGGCACGTGTAATCCGATTTTGTTAGACTGTAGACCACAAGTGTTCCCTCGTATTCTTATTTGGGCCCTTGAAAACCGAGCTGAATTGATGGGACTTGTAACGAATAACTTTAAACAAGCAAGGGCCTCGATCGAACAGAGAACTTGGGATAGTATTAGGTGGATGCCTTGGGCTAGGTTACCATCGAACAATAACCCACATATTGACGAGGCTAGAATCATATCTCAGACGAGAGTGGTTTTAGTTTCTCCAGAGATTAGTGTGTGGTTTTTAGGGGATAGATGTTTACGACAGACGACTGGGCTGATAGCTATTCCTCATCCTCCACCACCTGATATGGCTCCAGTGAGTCTTCCTTTGGAGCAGATCCGTGCTCGTAGATCATCCTTTAACTGGCCAATTAGTTCAGCTTTTTGTACGTTTGTTACGGCTATGGAGTACCAGTTATATTGGAATACTGTTTCTCGGGGCTCATTAGCTATTTCCCCCGTCTCTCGTGAGGGTAACGTAGATTACGTGTCATGGCGAGGCATACGACCAGAGTATCAGATTCCTTTCCCAGCAGCCCCTACTACTACTCAGCAAGATTACCCTTTGAGACAAATACAGTATGCAGAACAGGCTGGTGAACATAGTCTTAGGTTGATGGGATCACAAGGTATGACATGGACTGTACCGGTTCCCTTTCTCGACCGTGACTTAGTTACACAGCATGTACCTGATTTTGATACCTTAGACGAGGTATGTTTATTTTTTTTATTTACAATTGTATTTATAATTTTATATTTGTTAGTTAAATCTTGTATATTTATAACTAAGGGAAATCTTGTGAATACAGGCTGCTCTCCGGTCACGCTTAGCAGATTCTGTAATGCTTGGTCAAGGGATGCGGCATGCAGCATTTGATTCTTCTGCGAGATACTATGGTTGGATGCAAGAGCAAAGGACTGCTCTAACAAGGGCTGAAGAAGAAATCGCAGCAAGTGCTTCTAGGGTTGCTGAGCTGACAAGCACATTAGAGGCCTTGGTAAGTAATTATTAATTACTATTACAGTTAAACCCTAAAATTTATTAATTTTAGTTATTAAATTTTAATTGTATTTATATTTGATTATAGGAGTTGCAAGGGCACACTAGACGCGGTGGACGGGGACGAGGTGGACGGGGCCGAAGTGGACGAGGCCGAAGTGGGGAGAGTAGTCAGGGGAGTGCACCTTAAGTGTGTTTGAGTGCTTGATATTAGAGTGGGTTTGAGTGTTTGTTAACTGTATACTATTGCTTGATATTAGGGTTGTCTCAGTTGAACCAGCGTGGAAGATAAATTTATGGTTATTTCGTAATGATTTATTTATTATTCGTTTAAAATAGTAATAACAATATATTAATCAAAATAGTAATACATTAATCAAATTAAATTTAAAATTCAATACATAATTAAATCAAACATTTTAACCTTCGATATATTTTAATTTTCATACTCTTCACCACAAGTTGAACAAAACATTTTACCCAATACATAATCAAAATCAAACGAATCATGATTACAATTTTCGGGAAGCACATGAATTTCATCTTCATACTCGTCAATAAGTCGATTAAATTCATCATCGATACGCTTCTGTTCTTCGGGTGTTAATGGTTTTTCTTCTTTGATGATTTCTTTCTCAATTTCTTCACGTTTTTCATCTTTCGAATCTTCAATGTGCGCCGAAAAATGTTTGACAGAACCATCTCCCATAATTATATAAAAAAAGTATCAAACTAAAATGAAAAAAATGAAGAATGAAGAAGTAGAAATGAAGAATGAAGAAGTAGAAACGCAGACCATGTATATATAGGTTGATTTATAGCCGTTCGGAAAAATATAGCCGTTCGGAAAATATGGCCGTTAGAAATTTAGGCTTCCACGCTGGTTTGACCTGCGTGGAATAAAAAAAAAAAAAAAAAATATGTTCCACGCTGGTTCAACCAGCGTGGAATTAAAATAATAATAAAAAAAAAGTTCCACGCTGGTTGAACCAGCGTGGAACATTTTATTTTAGCAATTTCTATAATCCTATCTTTGGTTCGATTTTGGACGAAGTTTTAGCAGACCGGCCCACCACATCCTACGTGGATGGCCGGCTGCTAAAATTATGGACGACGCGTTAGGGAATGCTTTTTGACGATATTTCTATAATTTGGATTATAGCAGACCCATTAGAGATGCTCTTATGGATGAGACCTTGGAACTCTGCCCAACTCAAAAGTTCTTATTGACAACACATTATATATATCATGTTAATATCTATCACAATCAAACCTGCATTTGGCATTGCTAATACTGTAAACTTCTTCAACAATTAGCAAATGAGAACAGGTCTTCCTATGCCTGGCCAAGGGTTAGCAGCCAAGCCAGTTTAATCTAAACAAGAACTCAAAAAGATTCTATCACGGTTCAATGTAATGCGTATGTTCGCAACTTAGTCTATAATTGAACTGGTTGACACATGGATATCTATGATGTCTATGTCAAAGTGAGGAAATATGTGCAAAACAGTATCAGCAAAGGACATTTCAAATTCAATTAAAGTGTTTAAGCTGAAGATCAAGTAATTAGTAATCCCCATTTTAGCATGAGAGAAAGTGATACATGCACAGAAAGGAACCTTCATATATTGTAATCCACATCTAAAGGTGGCTTTAAATCAGATTGGTGGAATAGTGGAATGAGTGACTTTACTAGGAAATATGTGAATAAGATCACCATATATGTGATGCATAAGATTTCGGTATATAAGATTTTTATTTTGAATTCTTGAAGAAACGGATGTAAATTAAACTAATACTGAAGATCTATAATGAGCCTACAACACACTCAAAACATGCATTGCAGTTTGTATATATGCCCAAAATGAGCCTCGATCAGTTTGCCTTCGGAAAAGGTTTAATAGACACACTGTTGGATTGATTGAGGTATGAGTGTCGAGACTAACACACATTTTTTATATTTCGACGTCAGACTACAATGCGTTTGTGTGAATAAGGTACGTTTGTGTAGAGCGCTGCACTCTAGTACTAAGCTTCAGAGGCTTTAGCTAGCCGCAGGGATCAAAATCCCAGGTACCTAGATTTTGAATTTATTTTTTTTGTTGGAGGTTATTGAAAATGTTCATGAACCAAAGTAATTTTACACAAGATTAATTCTAGTGAAAACGCGTAGTAATAATGTAGCAAGTATTCAAAAGAGTATTACCACTTCTGGTGATTGTGACAGATAGAGCTAGTATTGGAATTACCTTCTATATACATGCACATATCTTCGAACTAACTATTCTTGTATAAATCTGTGGTAACTTAAAATAATTTCTTGTAATTTTGATTTTGTTTTGTGAAAACCTTTTCGTAAAAAGTTAATGGGTTGATTCCCTTTTTGGAATTAACATTGGAATAATTGTATTGAAAATATTCTGATAAATTTTCATGTAAAAGAAAGTGTTTGTGAAACCTCAATGGCTCAATGTGCCTAAATCCCCTTTGTGACTCTCAGTCTTATTTCCCAACCAAAACAATATTCGAAGTTTTTCCTATATGTGGAAGTCATAAAAACTTTGAAGATTAGTTGCAAGTGGATGATGTGTTTATTTGACGCGTAAAGTTAATTTTGCAGTATACGAAATTATTATTTCACATATACATTGTACATGATACTAATAAGTTATCTATTTTGAGGAATAAGATGATAATGACGCCAAGGAAATTTCTATAAAACGTTGTTTTTTTTATGTATTTTTTGAGGTATAAGAATTTGGAACAGTAGAGTATGTTTATGTGTCACTAATGAGTTATGACTTAGTGATTATGTTGTTGTTCAGATAGAAACCTTTACGTGTGCTGCTATGGTCTGAGCATGCCATATATATTCTCTTTTCTAGTTCCTCTTCCTTTACCTTACTATCACAATTAACACCAAGACACTATGGATAGCCAGCAGCAAGAAAAGTTTAAAACTCTTGGCTTTTTCTGCATATTCAAAGAAGCCTTCAAGATAGTCTTCTCAGCAAAGAAAATCTTCACACTCATCACCCTTGCCATGATCTTCCCTTTGTCACTCTCAATGTTTTCCCACTTGCATATATTGCAATTTATGTTTAATAGGATCCATTACAACTACATGAACTTATATTACACAGCTTCTGGTAGTTCTGAACATAAGGGGCTTGTTCATCGCTTAGTTGTCCTATGGACCATCTTCTCCCTAGCAAATGCTGCATACCTTGTCTTAGTTTTCATCCTCTATCTTTTATGTAATGCCTCTGTTGTGTACACATTGGTGAGTATCTATGCTGGTAATAAAGCCTTAACATTCAGGGAGCTACTTAATGTTTTAGTGAAGGTCTCAAAAAAGTTTATGATCCGTCGTGTCTGGTTGATGCTATCCTACCAGATTGCCACTCTCATGTTCTTGAATTGTATGTGTTTGTTGAACCCGATAGAGCGACCAAGATGGGTCTCCGGCCCCATGGTAGCTCTTTTGTTAACTGCGGTGAATGCTATTTTATTTGGTTCCATCAATCTTGATTGGCATATGGCTTGTGTATTATCAATATTTGAAGATTCCACTTATAGTACTGATCTAGGGAAGGATAAATTCTGTACATTGAACAAGGGTAAGTCGCGGTTTGTTGATACCATTGTTGTTGTTATTCATCTCGCTGCAGTCATAACACTGGGATCATTTAATCTGCTGGTTGTGCGAGAAAATTCGTTTAGGATCATAACTTTAAGTAAGGTCAGTTATTGGATCATATTTATTTTATTGCTCTCCATCACATTTCTGCTTGGTTTTGTTATCCAAACCATCTCTGCTCTTCATCACTTCGTCTGCAAGGCCTGTCATGGTAAAACCATTATTGATGAACCATCTCTGCTCCTAGTTCGACTGCAGATAGAGTTTCGTTCTGAGAAAGATGCTACTGTTTTCAATTCCATTCCAGCCACCATAAATTAGTAGTACCATGTATTATTGTTAACCATACTAATATTGATCTACCTTAAGTATCAATGTTCCATATAATAATCATTACGAGTATTAAGTAAATAAACTCTCCATCTTATATTTTGAATTTTGATTTGAAGCCAAACTTTACTCATCAGATCTATTATTTCAGACTGCAACTTTGCAATTCATACCCATATGCTTGTATCTATAAGTAGACCAATATATAAGATGCAAATAACAGTTCATAGCTTTCTTATAAATTTCAACTTTCAAGCAATTTGGCCATGAAAGCTTGGAAATATTTGACATTTTTTTTTTTTTGGATAATGGGGAATATTTGACATTGAAATTTTATCCTGCATTAAAAAAAATGTGGGTAATAAGACAAAAATTACAATCTAAAATTCTGAAAACTATTTGCCATGCCTGCATTAAAACATCAAACATATTCTAAATCATCATGTCTTAAGGATTGAGCCTCTTCATGCCAATATCACTAAACTTTAAACTTTTTCCTTGAAAAAAATCGATCTGAACTCATCATCACGAAATCCTTTAGATCAGATCTTTCACCAAGTACAAATTAAAAACCATCTTGTTCCTGAATCCTGAAAATCATGTATTTAGTTTAATCTTTTATCCATATTTGGAGTATCACTCATACATTCATATTTGATATTTCATACCCCCCACATGTAACATGTTCTAGCTTAAAGGTCAATTCCACCAAGGATATATAGAAGCAAAGCAAAACATAACATAGGCCCAACAGATCATGATAGATGGAGATCTATGATGTCTTTGTCAAAGTCTAACTAAGGAAATATATGTGTAAGACAGTTCTCAGCAAAAGACATATTTCAAACAAAATTAAATAGCATGCCCCCACAGTCACTATGCCATTTACCATAGATTGAGTGTTGCAGTAGAGAAATCAGATTCAGACTCAGACACATCTATCAAGTTTACAGTTTAGGAAAACTAAATATCACCTCTATCTGACTACATTACCCTTTTACATTTAAAATAGTGAAAAGAACAACAACTAGAGAACAAAGGGTTCAAAGAAAACTCTTGTGATATGCAGCATAAATCTAGACTAGGTTTACCAATGTTCAAATTTCCAAATTACAGAGTTTTGGAGCAGATGTACTTCATAGTTTTACCCTACCTTGTAATGACAGGTGGTGAAAATCAACTTATCATTCTGTGAAGCTAAGGTGAACCATCAAACTGGACAATGTAGTCACTTCTATTGATCAAACTAAATCAGACCACTCATTATGCATTTGACCAATTGAAAGTTTTTGGTTGGTTCATGAATTTTATTTTATTTTTTTTTAACAAAGAAGAAGTAAAACAAACCTAGCTAACTATAGCTAGATGCTTCAATAATTCTTCCTCAATTCATCATGGTTGTGGAAAAAATGCTGTAGTGCTCTACATTGGTCTAAACATTTTAGTTTATCAGAACATAGATTTGAAAACTGTAGCACAATTCAACTCAAGAAAAACAGTAAGCAAAAAGTTAAGCCAAATAAAATGTTAGAGAACATACTTGTCTTAAGGGATTATGAAAGCTAGTCCAAGCTTGAAGTATACAACACAATGGGGTTTTTTTCTTCTTCTTCTTCTTCTTCTTCATCATCTTCATTGCTCTCTAAACTAGCTAACTAGTCTGCAAAACTTTGCTACTTTTCTCTGGTGGTTTTATTGAAAGAAGCTAGAGCTATATAGGTAGCAAAGTAGAGAAGGCCAATTTGCACATGGCGGCCTAAAAGAAATATAACTTTAATTTAGTTTTCCAGTCACATTAACTATACACAGCAAGTACACACTGTACACTACATTTGTGAGTTGTGACTACTCAGCAGTCACCACCTCTTCCTCCTTCCCAGGTGAAAAAACTTAAATAACTAAGGACCACTTTTCTGTTTTCTTTCTCTCCAACCAACAAAACCATTGATCTTGAATTCTTGATCACTGTTGTAAAAAGTATTATTCAGTGTTGAACAGTAGACTCAACTCTCAAGATAACTGTGCTCAAAATTGGCAATTTGTCATAAAAATGTTCAACAAAAAATACTTGTTAAGTTTGTGTAACAAAAAAAATAAGTTGGGGTGAGAGAGGCTCGAACTCTCGACCTCAGGATTACTCAGATAGCTATGAGACCTACGCGCTAGCCAACTGCGCCACCACCCCTTTCTGATGTTTATGTTGGAAAGTTATATCATAACTTGGTTTATTCTGTTTGTTGGTAAACTTTTCTCCAGGTTTGGTATCAGCCATGGTTGTCAAGACTCAAGACCACCATGCTAAGATATCATTTGATAAAACCATATTGTGACTGACATTATGTCAAGCTCAAGCAGTGTTAAGAGACTAGAATTGTCCTTAAAATGAGGATAAACATGTTGTGTTTCCAAGAACATGCTTGTTCTTAAATGCATCTTATTCAAAATTCTCATAATGGATACAATATAATTGGATCTAGCAAAACCCAGACGTGGGCATTGTTGTTCACACTCTCAGTGGTTTGTCAGTATTAGTTCTTATATACAACAAATAACGAATGAGCTCATGATGGTTTTATGCACTACCAAAGGGCGGGCAGGCAAAGCCGAAGGATAGTGCAGCTTTCTTTGTTCTCGTGGCAGAGTGAAGGGAGCTATCCAGCTTTTAGTGAAGATCTTTCGGTTGTAGCATATATAAGAATATCCCACCAGCAACAGAAACATTCAGTGACTCGTAGTCTCCTGCCATTGGTATATTAATGAGCTCACAGACCTCTTCAGATTGCTTTGAAATACCATATCCTTCACTACCCAATACCAAGCACACATGATCATCTACTAATGAATCTGCAAGCTTTTGAGAGAGTGAAGAAGACCTCTTTCCTTCAGAATTACTCTCTGGGTGGCCTGCCAGCATCTTCATTTGAAATCCCTTTCTAAGAGTTTCTAACTGATCCCAATTGCCAGAAACAATGGGAAGCTGAAAAGCAGAACCACGACTTGCTCGAAGTGCTTTATCATTGAAAGGATCACAGCAACCAGGAAGCAAAAATACACCATCCTATTATCATATGAATTATAATCAGTTACTGCCCGAGGCAACTTAATGAGACACCACTAGAATGATATAGAAAACATTTTGCAATAAAACATGGTGCGCAAATGTAAACTAATCCACATGTATATTTATTTAAGTTGTCGTCTGGGCGGAAATTATAATATAGAACCGTGAGACGGTGGAGACCGACTTCAGAGAGAAGGGGTTGGAAAGAGGAGCCGAGCAGTGCTTGAGAGAGAGATGAGAAGAATAATATGAGAAGGAAGAAAAGAGTTCGAACACACACAAGAGGGAGAAGAGGAGAATCGGAGAAGAGAAATTATTATTTTTTCATTTTCTCTTGTTTGACTGTTTGTGAAATTTTTCTTCTTGTTTGTGAAAGTGGACGGACAGACACTGTTTTTATTCCCACCCGAAGTATTAATGGAACACCTAAAGTCAGTCGATTAAAATTCAAAAACAATCTGAAATTGGATGGGTTGAAAGTTGAAACATGTCTAGTTCAAACTTCACAACAAGAAATTATGGAAGAACATAGGCATCACCAATTCACCATATAAAGGAAAAGCATGGTGGATATTCTATAGGACCACAACATATAACAATAGGCTTCCTGACAATCAATTGCACAGACTCGGATATATCGATGGAAACCTGGCTATCAGAGGCATTTAACAGAAACAATTTGGACAAGAAGTGAAGAACCCATTATTTACAAGAAGTGAACTGAAAGATGGTCTGCATGGTTAAGCATTTCAGCATATTAACGGCATTCATCTTATATCAAGGTTTTTCGTTTTTCCTTTTTGGATAAAGGTAATTTATCATATGCCTTGAAATATAATCTAAACAAGTAAATTAGTGAACCAAAGGTTGATTATGCATCATCATGAAAGGATAAAGGCACACACATCAAAGACACAAGAAAAATCATAGTAAAGAAATAATACCCATCTAAAGGCCACAGCAGATCTCAGTAATGTACCAAGGTTGCCCGGGTCCTGCGGTAAGCGAAAGTCGGGATTTAGTAACAAGAACAGTTCGGAAAAATCCCTAAATGAACAATGGGGTGCTGATCTTAAATAACCCAAATATTAAGCAATGCATGCCATTCTTGACTAAATGAGAAAAGAAATTATAAGTTATCCAAATCCATTTCAACTTAATACTTTTCTTTTATCTCCAAAGACAGTTTCCCATGTTTTAAATTTGGAGAAGCATTTCAGATCTAAGGGTTTATAGATGTTTGTCTGGCAAGAACATACATTAGGCAATAATGTTTTTTGATATAAAACTCCACGGATAGAAGTCAAACATGTCCCTTAAAGGAGAAAATTTAGACCCTGTCTTGGAAGGAAAGAATCAAGGGAAGACATAATGTGCAAAAGTACAAAAAGAGAAGGAATCCCACTAGGTATTGACAGATTAAGAATGTGAACTGTACCTGGATCCCATCAAGGACTAGAACTCTATGTGGAAAAGGGAACCAACTCCTGAAATCTTCTTCTCTGTGGTTGCCATCCACACGACAAAAGCTATTAGGAATTTTCAGCAAAGCAACTGCCTCAATGGAATCGATTGATTGCATCCCACAAAGTTTTTTCATAACCACAGAGCTCACACGGACAATACGATCAGAGAATTCACACATTTCTTTCGGAACTTCAGCACCATCATGTAAAAGCAAACAATGGATTACACTGGATTTTTCTTCAATTGTGTCTTGGTATTTGGTTATTTCCCTGATGGATTGTCATATCAGAAATAAAATTGTCTGCAAATGTATTGTTGTAACTTGTTTACCATTAATTAGAAGTTTTAGGGGTCAAAGAATGCCAGAGAAAGTAAAATATTTTCACCAGAGCAAGCTTATAAGTTATAACATAAACATGTGCTAAGAAAGGCCAGCCCTGCAAAGAATATTCGATATTTCTACTTCATGCAAAGTTTAGCTAAATGTTCGGTCAAAACAGATTAACTTTGAAAACCAGGCTTCACATTAACTAAACGTCCTCTGTATTCAAGAATCAAGATCACAATTCTATCAACAGGCTAAGAAGTGTAGTGATAGCAAAACTGAGACTGTACAGTTGAGGATTCTTACCGAATATTTTCAATTAAATTATGGGCAAAGTTAGGACACTAAGAGTCTAAGAGTCATCAGAAAATTTATCTACAAATCATACTCAACTAAAACTATATGATTTTAAATATACAAGTACAATGATTATTAATACGTTAATTGACAACCCAACCTCAGGCGATTAGACAAGAAGACCATCAAACAAGAGATGCATAGTGTTCAATCAATGAGCAAACTTGATAAGAACCTTCTGGAAATTCCAGGCAGTTTCAAGGAGTGCAAGTACATTCACCGACACCTTCCCTCAATTCGAGAAAGGAAGACTCGTAATGAAATGAGATCTCCCCTATAGGAGCTAATGTCAATCGGCCAAGCTGTCTCATACACGTATTCAGGTATCCGGGAATGTAATAAAAGTGATTCTGCTATGATTGTCTTGATCCTTTGCCACTCAAGTGTACGGCATCTGGTGCAGTTCTGCTCACCCTACTCCTCTCAAAAGTGTTGTTGCTATGTGTTACATCGCAGCTTCGGCCCTAACTTTTTCTCATTACGTGTAGTCAGCATCCGTAGTTTGCTAGGTTAAGTCGTCTTTCTTTCCAGGCGCCATACGGTTCGACCCTCATTACGAACAAAAAACTGGGGCTGCGCCCCAGTTGTACACAAGGGTTTTGAAATACTTTGTACATCTAGCAAATAATAACAATTTATATACCACACAACACTTATTTTAAGGAAGCACATTGGGCATACTTGATGGTGCTGATGCTTCATGTTATATAACTCAAGTATGAACCAAAACCTAAATGAGGGAATAGAGCCTAGATGATGATCTCACCCTGTATTGACTCACACGCTATCTATCCATGTACAAATCTAGAAATGGTGAGATGACGGTCATAATCATTTCAATTATGGATGAAAGAATGGATGGGGTTGGAAGAAAACTTGCAATGGAAATCTGTGTTAGATAAAGGAGCAGAGATTTGGGCAGAACTTCGCAGACTAATATGATCATGTATTCATGTTTGGAGAGGTGGCACAAAATATAGATCACAGACCATTTACAGCTTTATGGGTAGTTCTGGAACCTCAGTTGTCCTGTCTTCTGATATCTATTAGCATAAATAAAAGTGGCAGAGGTTTGAATGTTTGATGGCTTATATATCCGTCAGAGCTGTCAGGATTCATTGCACAAGTTAGAGTCTCCATACAATCGTGACAAAACCACGCTGGTTACACGTAAACAATAGTAAGACACCTGGATTTTCTAGTACCTATCCAGTGTTTCTTAATCCATGGCATGCCTGTAATATTAATTCGTTATCTTTAGATGTATGTCTTGTCCTTACCGTCTTTCTGGGGGTAGCACATGTACTATCATTTTGTGCTTGTGGTCATATACCACTTCCATAAATGCATGTATGATACTGCATTCTGACAGATTCAGCGACACATATTACAAAATGTTGGGTGATTAGAGAATGGTTGATATAGGTTAACTTAGGTCTAGTTCCAACCTGAACACTATTCCTAATAGTGTTACTAGATTTGGCATATAAAGTTATAAACCAACGAGGAAGAGAAAAGGCACAGCTTTAGCTCAACCACTTATATGTAGTATCTACATTCCACCAAGGAAGTGATCCATTTTTGAACTAAATCAAGAATCCATTACAAAGTGGCAATTGGGTTATTAACATAATATAGATCCTGATTTGCCCCAACCAAAGTTAAGGAGATTGAGAAGGGAATACATAAGATATCGAGATAATCCTGACAGAGTATTTCTTTGTGAACAATATTTCTATCGTAAGCTATGACTATGTCCAGCACCAAATTTCAAATAAAATTCACTCTATGACTATGTCTTAAAATCAACACGAATACCCTTATGGAAGTTTTACCATAATTTATCCCTTGTTCTGTACCTAATCGATTTGATTATTTGCCTAGAAGTAAACTCAGCTCAATTCACTTTTAAAAATTGCAATAATCAAACTCAATAACTTGTTCAAAAGTATGAAAATTTAAACATTTAAATTTAAAATGGAAAAGAATAAAACAATTAAAGTAAAAACAACAACTTGATGATGATGATGAAAAGTATTAAGTAGTAGTACCTTATAGGAGTAGTTCCAAGTAGAAGAACAGAAGCATGAGAATGACGATAAAAAGAGCTTTGACGAAGTTTAACACAATGTTTAACAAATGGGTTTGATGGATTTGTTATGAATTTAACATTATTAGGTAATAATGTAGTTCCAACATTTGATTCTAAACTATGAATATCAACATTACACTTACACACAACAACTAATGATGATAAAGATGATGACAATGTTTGCATTTCTCCTTTGATTGATTAAACAATAAACAGTGTGTTTTTTGCTTCATATGAATTTGGTTAACTGGGATTGGACCTTATCTTTACCTTGGGCTCCAGATAAAGCACATTGGGCTGACAATTGTAGAATCATGTCAAAACAAAACGAAGGGGACCTTAGAGCGTCTCTAATGGGTCTCCCAAATATTGCCGACACATGGGACGATTTAGCATACACGTAGGTGCCACCTACTTTCCCATCATTTTTTTTTCACGTCTCCTATACCTATATCAGGGGTAACCCTAACGCAAAACCTTTTTTTTTCTAAATTTTATCTTCCACAACCAGCGTGGAATATTTTTTCCCCTATCTTCCTGTTTTGATGGCGGACTAGGCTGGACTGGACTTGGTCTGTTTTTTTTCCGCCATTCTTTCCCGCCACTTCTCATTCCCTCCCACTCTTTCCCGCCACTTCTCATTTCCCTCCCATTCTTTCCCTCCATTTCTCTTTTCCCTCCCATTTTTTCCCCATTTCTCATTTCCCTCCCATTTTTTCCCTCCACTTCTCTATTCCCTCCCATTTTTTCCCTCCACTTCTTTATTCCTTTAAATACGTTTCCCCTCCATTCCATTCATTCACTCAAATAATAAAACTCTTTTCATCACAAATTTTTGTGCACTCCTTCTCTCCAATGAATTCTTACGACCGACATCTTGAAATTCTGAACCAACAACGCCAATTGCTTATGGACTCATCTGATGATGAGGATCTTAGCACAAGGCATACCATTCGTCTGCTTCCAGCTATTTCAGTTTCTTTGGAAGAAGAAGAAGAAAATGTAGAAAACATACCAAGATGGGGAGGTTCTAAATTTGGTCGAGCAGCTAACAGGCGTGACCATGTTCAATCACACAACATGCTTATCAACCATTATTTTGCAGCCCAACCTGTTTTTGGTGCAAAGCTTTTTCGACGTCGTTATCGTATGAGGCAGAATATTTTTTTGAGGCTGTATAACGCAATTGTTGAAAAGAATGATTATTTTCACCAGAAATACGATGCTCTAGGTGTTCCTGGACCTTCTGGCCTAATTAAAGCGACATGTGCACTTCGCCTTCTCTGTTATGGGTGTCCAGTTGATTATCTTGATGAGTCAATCAAAATAGGTGAGTAAACTGCACTCAATTCTCTGAAGCATTTTTCTCAAACTGTTATCGACATTTTTGAGAACGAGTATTTAAGGACACCCACTCCAGCTGATGTTGAACGTCTGTTTGCTAAAGGAGCTCAACGAGGGTTTCCAGGTATGTTGGGATCCATTGATTGTATTCATTGGATTTGGAAGAACTGTCCTACAACAGAACATGGGCAACATATGGGACACCATAAGAAAGCTACTGTTATTTGGAAGCTGTTGTAGATCATGAGCTTTGGATATGGCACGCCTTTTTTGGAACGGCAGGTAGTTGCAACGATCTCAATGTCTTAGAAAACTCTCATGTTTTTGATGATATGGTAAATGGCAGATCGCCTCCTTGCAACTACCAGGTGAATGGGAATCATTATAATATGGGATACTATCTTTCTGATGGTATCTACCCACAGTGGGCTACTTTTATTCAAACAGAGAGATTTCCAGGGACACAAAAGAAGAAAGTGTTTGCAAAAGCCCAAGAAGCTGTCAGAAAAGATGCTGAGCGTGCATTTGGTGTTTTGCAGGCTAGATTTGCCATGGTTGCAAGACCAGCACGTACCTGGAACAAGGCACAACTTGGTATATTTATGAAGGCATGTTTGATAATGCATAACATGATTATTGAAAATGAGAGGGATATTGTTCTTCCAAAGTGGAAGCCCCCTCCTGATGAGCCTCCATTACCTGTAATAGTGGAGTTACAATCAAACGATGTGGATGAGGTTAGAGACACGCTTCATCGCATTTGTGCTGTAAGAAGTGGTCCTGCACATGACTTATTGAACAATGATCTGATCGAGCATATATGGCATCGTCATGGAGGCAATGAAGATTTGGACTGAATTGCTGTAGTAGTTTGTGTTTGAGTTTGTGTTTGATTTTGAGTTTGTGTTTGAGTTTTTGTTTGAGTCCATGTTAGTTTCTGTTTTCTTGTGTTGTGTTTGAAAAGATGATCTCAATGTTATATTAAGAAATTTCATGTTTTATAATTGCTAATAGTACAAAACATATAAAACTAAGGCCCATACTAGTACAAAACATATAAAAGTAAGGCCCATAATAGTACAAAACAAATAAAACTAAGGCCCATAAGCTCCACTAGGCCTATAACCTCCACTAGGCCCATAAGCTCCATTAGGCCCATTACCTCCACTAGGCCCATAACCTCCACTAGGCCAAAAATCATCTGGTGCAGAAGGCCTATAACCAAAAGGTACAAAACCAGTAGGCCTACTAGAAATAGCTTGCTGAAAACTAGTAGGAGCAAATGGAGTACCCGTAAAATCATTTTGTGATGAAGGCCCATTTGGATCGTCTGGGGATGCAGTCCACGTAGGAGAGAAGTCATTGATCTGTTTGTGATGCCTATCAAAGATTGCTTTCTGCATCTCTTCAAAGTATTGTTTGCAGATAGGGTTAGCAATTTTTTCTGTGTCTATCATCATGATATTGGATTCTCTTTCTACTCTTCTTTCTTCATTTAGTCGTGCCTTTTCTTCTTCCATCTGCTGGTACATTTTCATCTTCAACTCCCAATTGAGTTGTTTTAGAGCCAACTTTGCATTCGTTGTTTCATTTACCTTTGTCAGTTGAGCTGCGTACTCGGCCCTAGAAGAACTAACCTCTCCCCCTGAAGTAGATGATTGTTGTGCTAGCTTTCTTTTTTCTTTGGCAGCTTTTCTTCCAGTTGGTCGCGCTGGTGGTGGTACTGGACCATCCCCAATGTTGAGAAAAACATTTGGTGTAACCCCAACATTAGTTGTACCTTCTGGAAATTCATTTGAGGAGTCATCATCACTGAGATGGATGTTCTGTTGGCTACGAGCATTTGAAGCTAGAGTATCATCGCCCAGATTGATGTTTTGCATGTTCCAAACATTTGAAGTTGGAGTGTCGTTTGAAGCACCAGTAAACTCCGAGTCTGTGTTTGATTTCTGCTTCTTAGATGCATTCTCTCTTTGAATAGTCGTAGGGGTTCTTGCTGAAGCATAATCCATCCACTTTGCAGAAGTATGCAAATATTCATAGCAATGCCCAAATTTAAATGGTTCCCCTTCCACAGTTTGGTAGACTGAACGAGCAGTTGTCCACTAAAAAAATATAATTCAAAAAAAATAATTAAGAAATAAACTATTTATGAATTAAAAATATTAGAATTAAAAACATAGAACCCTAAAAATTAAAGTTAAAAATATACCTTGTCTTCCTTACTGGTTCCAGATCTATTAATTTATGCGGACTTCTCGATTAATATGACACAAAAATTTGGTACAATCAGGACTTATTTTCGCCCATTTCGACATAATTGAATCGAGCAACCTTTTCTTCGGATTTCCATTAGAGAGTAGAAGAAATTCTTCCCAAACTTTGTCCCAAAATGTCTGTTTGGGTTGACCAGCGCCGACGACAGCATCTTCAGAAATTTTCACCCAAGCTTTACATAAAGCAATATCTTCTACCTTACTAAAATTAGACGTTCGTGGCGCCATGTTTGAGAAAAGAGTTTTGATGAAGTTTGAAGAAGAGTTTGGACAAAGTTTTAAGTCTTCTGATGAAGAGTTTATATAGATGTCGAAATTATATCCGTTCGAGATTATAGGCATTGTGGATATAGTCGTTCTTTCCACACTGGTTAAACTGGCGTGGAACAAAAAAATTTGTTGGAAATAGTTCCACGTTGGTTAGACCTGCGTGGAACAAAAAAAAAAAAAAAAAATGTTCCACGCCGGTTTGACCTGCGTGGAACCATAAAAAAAAAAAAAAAAAGTTCCACGCTGGTAGAACCAGCGTGGAACATTTTATTTTAGACGCGTTAGGGTCGTGATTTTTTGGGATTTCCTAAATTTTAGAAAATAGGAGACCCTATGATGCTCTTACCCCCTTTTAAATTACATGTAAAAACTTATATCAACAATAAGTTGTTGACGTGTTTCGAACCCACAACCTCTCCAATTTATGAGAGGGGTGTTACCACTTACCATTGAGCAACACAGGCTCATTCGCAATAAAACTTGGTTGGTGTTTGAATTTTGAAGCTATTTTTTCTGTGCCAAAACTGCATTTACTTTACTAGTGTAACCTAGATAAATAATACTCGATTACTTAATTAACTTTTTTGACATAATAGTTTTGACAAGTTTTAACTTGGGGCTAACGGCAAAATAAATAAGAGGTTCTTCTTCCTCTTCATAAGGTGTCGTTTGTTTTTCATTCAGCAATTTGAATGACTGAACTTAAGTGGGTGGACCACCGTATGTTTGTTTTCTACTAACCATTAAGTACTTAATCTATTTTATCAACTAAAAATTCAGTTAAGTCATTCAGACTTAAAATTTGGCAGAATGGATCACTTAATGACTGAATGTATTAAGTGATCTTCAGAACTTAATGAGTATTCAGTACTTAATTCTAGAAAAAATAAACGATACCTAACTGCACAAAACCACATGCTGGTGCAATATAAAAAAAATATTTTTTTTTCAACACGAAATAAAGGCAATGCAATGAATTAACACTGTGCTTCACATTGCCTGGCACCCAAAAATACATGGCCGTGGACAGCCCAGTACAACTATAGAGAGTTCTATGCTATTATCTAGAAAAATTTATCTTGCTGAAATAAGATAAAGGTTTTCAAAAAAAAAAGTCAAAAGTGTTGGGGTGAGAGAGGCTCGAACTCTCGACCTCAGGATTACTCAGATAGCTATGAGACCTACGCGCTAGCCAACTGCGCCACCACCCCATTTGGTATACATATTGGAAACCTATGTTATATCATTAAAATCCAGCCTCTACCCTGGTCAACAATTTAATATATTAATTCATGAAAAATCGACAACTATCCATTGACAGTTGACACAGGATACAATCATAATCGCAGCTATCCCATCCCATGGATTATGCCTTTTTTTTTTAAATCGAATATATAAATATTTACAAATATCTGTAGGAAAATATACACCGATATATTACTGTTCTAAAATAAATAAAAGAGAATGGATGATGCAAACCAGAATAAATGGATGAAGGACAAGATTTAGATCGAGTCGAGATAAAAATCTCTCTCCTTAAGACATTATTCGCCCCGTACATGTGCCGAACGGTTTATCAATGGCGGACTGTCTCCCAGGATACAACGATCTATTCTTCTTAGCGTAGCAGCACTTCAAACGCATAGAAGACGGCGAACCAATTCTTTGTTATACTCTCTCATGGCAAGACACAAACACTAGAAGAAGGAAAATCAATTTTAATTTTTAAAAAGTGATTTGAAGACAAACACAAGATACACTTATATAGTAGGAAGACACCTTTTTGAAAAGGCACATGTCTATTCAATGTATATTTGAATAGACACCTGACCCAATACAATGTACATATCTGTTGGGACAGACACACCCATTGGGAATGAGTGTCTACAAAGTATGTGTCTATTGGGAAAGACACACCCATTGGGATGGGTTGGGCCAAATACAATGTATGTGAATACATACCCATTCATCTACTATAACACAAGTTAGCCATGGCCAGTGGTTAACTTAGGACTTAAATTTCTCATTCATATACAAATGTTTTGACCACTTGAAAACATTTCCAACAATATCCGTGAATACTCGGTTTTTAAATTTTTTTTTTAATGTCAAAATCTCAGTATATACCGTTTTTCCAAGATTCGAAATTTCGCTCGAAATCATTATTTTAAACTAGGATTCATAACCCAGTAGTAATTTTTCCAATAGCCTAAAACTAAATTAAAATAATACGATTAGTATATGAACAAAAAAACATCAATAAACACATCGACGAACAAACGGGTCAGATAAGATCCAAATGTGTTTTGGGCTTAGTTACAAATCTAGATCTTTGGATACATAGACTGACCCTACTCACCTAGTCACCTATTCCTTTTCCCTCATTTTCTTTCTTCAAATAAAAGCTAAATCAAATCCGTCCCTACACATTACACAATTATAGATAACGGTCAGTTTTCAGTTCTTCTTATCAACACTTCAAACGGTCACTTAAATTTGAATTTTGAAGTTCACTCGTTCGTTCGTTCGTTCATTCGTTAATCGAAAACATTCCTAAACAAGAAAAACTAATAAAGAAGAAACAAGTCAACTTTCTTAGCTTTCTTGCTTCATTTGCACTAAAAACCTTAAACTTTCAATCTACCAACATTCAAGATTTTGTCAAAGAAGATTGAATTTGATTCAATTCAATTCAATGGAAGATAAACAAATGACCAATTCTCAGAATAATTTTGATGAAACCATGATTTCTGAGTCTCCATGTTCTAAGGTTTATGAATTTGACAAAAAATTTATTACCCCAATTCTTAATCAAGATCGATTTTTGAGAAATTCAACTGAAATTGATGAAGAACCAGGTTCAGTAGATACGATGTTATTATGTGTTTCTGGTTCGAGATTAGTTACTTCTGGTTTTACACACAAGGATTGCTCAGGTTAGTTGTAGTAATTTTGTTAATTTTAAATTAGGGTTCTTTACATCTTGGATTTCTTGTGTTAGGGTTTTAGAAATGTTCAATTTTTCTTCTTGATGAGTCAAATTTTGATTAATTGAAGATTATTAAATCAATTGGGTCTCTTTTAATCTATACCTACATCGAGGATTCATGTATTTGAGCTAGAATTTGAAGAAATGTTGAATTTGTTTTTATTGATTCATGTCAAGTTTAGGGGTTTTTGCAATTCCTCTACTTTAAATTCTATTTAATTAAAAGCTTGTTTTTTTTTGTTTTTTTTTTTTTACATAATCTTTTGATCTGAGCTCAGTATTACAGTCTTAAATCGTAATACTAGTCTTAAATTGTTCGAATCCTCCTTGCATTTGATTTGCATGTGATTTGGAAATAGCTGCATAGGTTCGAACATCAAACCTCCATGTTAAAAAGGCAAAATACACACACCCATTTGATCGTATGAGGCGTTTGAAAACATAACTTTTACAGCCATTTGATCGTATGATATTGTGATATTTTTTGGGTTGGACGTAAGAACATGCAGTGGCATTTTTGGTAGATTGCATAGTATATTGAGGGTGTTATCTTAGTATTTCTGCGTTTTTGCTTTTATTCCAGATGACTTTGTGATGTTTGTGAATGCTGGAAGTGGGAACTTATGTGAAGGGGATTTCGGCATGAAATTTAAGCCTGATATATGTTACCAAGGAGGAAATATGTTCAAAACAGAAGACGATATAACTGATGCTGGTGACTATCCATCAATTTATCAGTCAGCTAGATGTGGAAACTTTTGTTATGAGTTTAAGGATCTTCTTCCTGGAGATTATTTTGTAGATCTTCATTTTGTGGAGATTATATGTACAAATGGACCCAAAGGAATGAGGGTGTTTAATGTGTTCATGCAAGAAGAAAAGGCAAGACAGATTTTAGCAAATTCAAATTTGTTAGTTTTTCTTCTGCGAATGTGTGATGAATTCATAGTAATGTATTTATCGGGGAATACTGGCAGGTTCTGTCTGAGCTAGATATCTACTCCATTGTTGGCGCAAATAAACCGTTGCAGCTTGTTGATGCTAGAGTTTCTGTGGGAGAGAATGGAACACTCGTGTTAAGATTCGAAGGAGTTTGTGGAAGTCCAGTTGTTAGTGGGATCTGCATTAGAAGGGCATCAAAGTTAGGTATGTTTTCTTGTTTTACTACTTATCAAATGTGATCCAACAGTTTCAGATGAGACATAACTAACAGCTTGTATGTATTCATATGCAGCTTTAAAGACGAAAGCAGAATATGTTGTCTGTAACAACTGTGCTGCTGAAATTGAGGTTCCTCAGGTAAAAATTTCACTTTTGAAGTAGATCAGAAATTGCATACACTTGGGTGTTTATGTTAGGTTTGAAATGCATTGCAGATTAAACTCCTGAAGTCAAAAGCCGCTTCCAGATATGAGAAGAAGATACAGGACTTGACTCACCAATGCCAACTTAAGACAAACGAGTGCTACGAAGCCTGGATGTCTCTCACAGCTGCAAATGAGCAATTAGATAAGATTAGAATGGAGCTTGGTGATAAGCTATGCCAAGTACACTCTCTCGGTAAGATAAGATGTTTTACAACACCTGCCTATGCTTAGTCCATGGTTTTGCATCTATGTGTTTTAACATATTATGTCTGTTTCTGGATCACACTATGGCTTGTGCTGTGAGCATGTAATCACCCATTTTTGGTCACATATTTCTACATTGCTAGACTATGTAGTATTAACATATTTTATGTATTTCTAGATCAAGCTATGGAAAAACAAACAGAAAAGCTTAAGGATGTTTCTGATAAGTATGAGAGGGATCAAAGGACCTGGGTTGCAGCAATTGATAATCTGGACAAAAAGATAAATGTATAGATATATTATTTTTTGGTAACAAAAAAGAATGGGTTTTATTTAGGGTTTTCTTGGATCCTTATCTATCTCATTTGCAGATTATGAAGAGAGAGCAAACTCAACTCTCCTTTGAAGCACATGAATGTGCTGATTCAGTTCCAGAGTTGAATAAAATGGTTTTTGCAGTTCAGGGGTTGGGTAAGTTTGAGTGATTTGTGTAATGTTAACTGCTGTTGATATTAATCCATATTGCTTTTCTAATTTAATCTTTGTATAGTGTCGCAATGTGAGGATCTCAAACTGAAGTACAGTGAAGAGCAAGCAAAGAGAAAGAAGCTCCATAACCAAATCCAGGAAGCAAAAGGTTGGCTTAATTTTGAAATTGTGAATTGAGGAAACATTTGTAGCTTGTAAAATCGTGCCTTTTTCAACCCTTATATTTGGAATTGTTATTTTCAGGGAATATTAGGGTTTTTTGTAGGTGTCGTCCATTAAGCAAAGAAGAGATCTCAGCAAGGTATTCTACGGTAGTGGATTTTGACGCAGCTAAGGATGGAGATCTTGGGGTACTTACTGGTGGCTCCACTAAGAAACATTTCAAATTTGATAGAGTGTTTACTCCAAAGGATGATCAAGGTATGATTTGATTTTATTCTGGGATGCTGATACACATTAGGAAATTGTTAGTTGAGATGATTTTTTCTTTGTTCTGGAACAGTTGACGTGTTTGTGGATGCTTCACCGATGGTGGTTTCAGTGTTAGATGGTTACAACGTCTGTATTTTTGCATATGGGCAGACAGGAACTGGAAAGACATTCACAATGGAAGGCACTGAGCATAACCGAGGGGTCAATTATAGGACTGTAGAGGAATTGTTTAAAGTTGCAAATGAAAGGAGTGAGACCTTTTCCTATAGCATATCCGTCAGTGTGCTTGAAGTGTACAACGAACAGATCAGGGATTTGCTAGCAACCTCACAGACATCAAAGAAGTAAATAATAGCATCATTATTTTCTTACAGAAATCACAAGTACAGAAGTAGTCATTGATTTAATGTGTTAAGTTGCTAGCAACGTCTGTATTTATGCGATTACTGTTTTTCAACTGTTTGTATTTTAATGTAGGTTGGAAGTAAAGCAAGCTTCTGAAGGGGTTCATCATGTTCCAGGAGTTGTGGAAGCTAAAGTTGAGAACTTAAAGCAGGTCTGGGATGTTTTGCAAGCTGGAAGTAATTCTAGGGCTGTTGGATCAAATAATGTGAATGAACACAGTAGCCGATCTCACTGGTCTGGAAACTAAACTTCCTTTTTGACTTTTTTACTAGATTTCTTATTCTCTTAACAAAAGAAACTGATTGATGTTATTATTATTTTTAGCATGCTATGCATCATGGTTAAATCAAAGAATCTGATAACTGGCGAGTGCACGAACAGCAAGCTTTGGCTTGTAGATTTGGCTGGAAGTGAAAGGCTTGCAAAGACTGACGTGCAAGGAGAACGGCTGAAGGAAGCTCAAAACATAAACAGATCACTTTCGGCTCTTGGTGATGTCATATCTGCTTTAGCAAACAAAAGCAGCCACATCCCATATAGGTGGTTTACCGATCTTGCTCAGCTATAATTTAATCTATAGACTTCATTCTGATACAAGTTGTTGGTCTTCTGCAGGAACTCCAAGCTGACACATATCCTTCAGGATTCATTGGGTAAGGCCAAATTAATGAATTTTCTTTATTTGACCCTATCACCAAACAGTAGCACTAGTATTTTGTATTGCTTTTTATATTTGTCCAGTAATGTTTTGTTTATGCTTTGATTACAGGGGGAGACTCAAAAACATTAATGTTTGTGCAAATCAGCCCCTCAGAGAATGACCTGGGTGAGACACTCAGCTCATTAAATTTTGCTACTCGAGTTAGAGGTGTTGAGTTGGGTCCTGCAAAAAAGCAAATTGATACGGGTGAGCTTCAAAAGATGAAAACAATGGTAAGTTTAAATGTTTAATTCTTGGCTTGGAGTGCTGTTCAATTTTAAAATTTCCTTTTTAACTATCATTGTCTTATTTATGCCAATGAGCTAAATTTGTCATTATCTGACTTGATTTTTTTACTTTTTATTTCTTTTTTTTCTGATTCCCGAAGCTTGATAAAGCAAGGCAGGAATCCAGATTGAAAGATGAGGCCCTGCGCAAGTTAGAAGAGAATTTGCAGAACCTGGAAAGCAAGGCCAGATCTAAAGACCAGGTTTGCAAAAACCAACAGGATAAAGTTAAAGATCTGGAAGGACAGCTTGGTTCAAATATAGAATTGCACAACCAGATGGAAAAGCAACTGTGGCAGACTATGGAGAAGTTAAAGGGGAAGGAAGAAGCTTATGTGCGCTTACAAAACAAGGTGAAGGAGCTCGAGAATAAGATCAGAGAGCGAGAGCACTCTGAGTCTATGGCTCTTCAGCAGAAGGTTATTATTTTAATGTTGTAAAAGAATAAAAAAAAAGTCTAAGCTATGGGCTGCACTGGATTGAGGTTGTGACTTTTGAGCATTTGCAGTTGAACCTTAATCTAGTTGTCAGGACTCTTACTGGCTGACATAAGATGCAAACACTAATTTGCAAAACTAGTATTGAGTAATGGACAAGGAAACTATGTTGGGATGGCTAACTTTGTTCAATGTTCCAAACAGGTGAAAGAGCTTGAGAACAAGTTAAAAGAGCGAGATCAACATCAGTCTGAATGTTTGTTTCTTCAACAAAAGGTTATTGCACCTTTAGCCTGGTTTTACTATGTTATCACAAGTATGTTGCAGAAACTGAATTTTGTTCTCTTGTGACATAAAGGTTAAGGAGCTTGAAAACAGGTTGAGAGAACGCGATCAAAACCCAGAGTCCATTATCCTTCATCAAAAGGTTCATGACTTAGTCTATGTTTTTATAATTTACAGCTTAGAGATAAAAGTGATTCCCTTTAGTATGTGACCTGCGACTGTTAACTGTTTCAGAAAGAAAAAGCTGTTGAAAGTTCTGACTTCTGTTCCATTCATTATGGCAGGTGAAGGAGCTTGAAGATAGACTCAAAGAGCGTGAACGATATCTAGAGGCTTCATTAATACTACATTCTGCTGAGAAATCAAGGTTTACTCCATACGAAGGAAAAGTTCAACTATATGACGAATCAATGTGCGAAAGTGATCATCAAATTTTAAGGAGTTCAAACTCCGTCAACCGTCCACCGATTCATGAGTCAAATCTATTAAGAGGAATTGACCCCTTAAGAGATATAAGAAGAAAGAGGGCAAGTAGAAGTGGCGAGCCTGAGAACATTTATGGAGTATCAAATTCTTTGCACGAGAAGAAAGTAATCCAAGCTGAACCGAAAAAAGCTAAACAGATGCCAAAGGAATTGGACAAAGCTAGGAATGTTGGTCCATCAAAGGCATTGGCAAGATTTACAAGAACAACGAAAACTAGTACTTCACAGAGGCTTTCCTCTCACAACAGAGTTGACAGAGATCAGGTTGTTTCAATTAAAGAAAAGGATAAAACAAGGGGGTGGTCAAGATAGTATACTGTTTTGTTTTCTTCTTCTTTCTAATGTTACATACATGGTCATTCTTTTTTATTGAGTGATATTGTACTATAGCCTGTCTGAAGGTGATATAGAACATGCTTTTGTAAGTACCAGATCATTATCAAATGATATATTGATTGATGGTTTTTTAGTTCGTCTGATTGATTGTTTGCTACTGACTGGTTTATCAATTATTTCATTGATGCATCTGCTGGTTGATACAGTTGTATACATGAATTTTATTGTTTTAAGGATGTATATACGATAAACCACAAACGTCTTCATAATACTGTCAGTTTGAACTGAAGGATTTAGAGTAAATATTGTTGCAGTAGAAACCACTGAAACAAGGGTGGAGGACAATTAAAACATACTTAGCTACATCATTCGTATACAGTTGTAATTGAAACTTTTGTGCTTTGCATTGTAAATATTGCAGAACGAACTTCCTTATTTTCTTCTCAGATGGGGATTTTGCATATCATTCGATACCATGGATTTAAATATTTGAAATCTATATTTGGTTTTGTTTTCTTTTATAGGATTGGCAAGTCTGTTTCTAACGAGATCAGTAACTCAAAGACGCACTGCTTGGTTTGAAACCCAGACCTCTGGTATCATCGCCCAGAGGTATTACCAACTGAGCTCAGCTAGCATCTATCTATATTTGGTTTGTTGAATGCGCGATAATGTATATACCATAATATTATTTTAAGAATGTATATACAATGGTCTATACTCTATACAATAGTACAATACTGTGCATCATTGATGGAATCTACATACAAAATTGCATGCTGTGTAATCTTGCAGAACTGAAATTTCTACATTTGATCTTCTTAGACAAGTAGATAAGGGATTTTGCATTGCACATCACTCAATAGTCAATAGTCAGTATCCACAACCATGGATAATGGTTCGTGTCAGAATTGTCTTTACCAGGCCCGTTCGGCCCGGCCCACAATAAACAGGGCTTTACTATGGGCTTGTGCTATCTGATTTTCAACTCAGCCCATAAAAAAGCCCGAGTATCTTCCAAATCGAAGAAAAAAAGTCAATATGTTTATCAAAATCTTTTTCCAAATTTTATTTTAAAATATTTGAAAATTATAAATGAGCAATTTTTTTTTATTTTTTTATTTTTTTATTTGCAAGCGGGGTTGAGGGACCTTACCCCTTTAAATTACCTGTAGAAACTTATATCAACAATCAGCTGTCGATGTGTTTCAAACCCACAGTGTCTCCACTTTGTAAGAGGGGTGTTGAGCCATAGGCTCATTCCCAAAATCAAATGGCTTTAGGCCTTTAGTTCTCTTTGTGAAGGTGTGTTCTTAACTTGCAGGACTTAGTTTATTTGTTCACATTAAGAATTTTCTTGTCCTTTTCTTTCTAGGATGAACTAGCTGCTAGAAATGCTCAAATGACAAATGAAGGTTAAAACACAATGCACTGATGGTATTTAGCTATTTGCTATTGTTGTGGTGGTAAACAGGTGATCCAGATTGATGGTTTATAGATCCATCCATGATGATTGATGATATATATGTATATCCATACATACATGGTAAAACAAGCAAATGTATACATATATATATATAATCTGCCATTGATGGATTGATTTGGTGGTCTATACTGAACTATATTATAAGTAGGGACTAGGGACCCACATAATATGAAGAAGACAAGAGACGTTTTGGGAGCAAAACATGGTTGATATGGTGGGGGTTAGCTAAGTTAGCAATGAGATGATGGAAGGTGTGGTGGGGAGGTGGGTGTGTTGTTAGAACTTGAAAGAAGAAGCTAGGGATCCAAACAAAACTATGACAACATACTACGCGTTTTCCTCGTTTAAAGACTACTACTCTTCTCTTCTCTACTACTCACTCGACCGTTAAATTTCTCTCTTTCTCTTTCTTATCACATACCAACGTAACACCACAAAACAAAAAACCAAAAACCAAATTGAAACTGAAACTGAAACTGAAACTAAACCAGTATGATATGATTTCTTCCTATCTTTCTAGTATTTGATTTCATTCATTTTTCATCAAGTATATAGCTAAGATGATGATATCATATTCATATTCATATTCATATTGGTATGTTTGATTACATACATATAGATAGAAATAAAGAGAAAAAACATATATAACGGTTTCTATTTTAAGGCCCCCCACTAATAAAAATGTTAAAATTCAATTACATGTAATGTTAACTATTTAATTCTATGTCAATTTGTAGCATTTATAACCGTCTGTTTTTGGACTAACACCGATAATAGACTAGGTTTTGAAACCGGCACTCGGTTATTTGACATTAATTTTGTGACATTGATTGTCTCGGTTATCTCGCCTTGACTTCATTGTTAGGAAAACCAAGTTGTATGCGCATCGTCCCGAGTCTCTGTCCTCGCGTCCTTTTGTCAAAAGTAAGTTTTTGGGTTTATGACGTACGTACCTAGTTAGGGCGTTCGTACGTCCAAGTAGGCAGCGAACTATTTACGTCTCAGGACGTACGTACGCTGTTTCGACGTACGTACGTCCAATATGAAATCTGTCAATTTTGGCCCATTTTCTCTTGTTTCAAACCCTAACTATATATAGGGTTTTCTACCAAAGAACAGACGAGTTCTTTGGCCGTCCAATTCATCTCTAGTCTTGGAGTTTGTTTAGGTTTTGGTTTAGGTTGTTTTGGTGATTGAACTCATCTTCTTCTTCCCCATTCATCTTCTTCTTCCTTATTGAATAGTAATTTAGCTTCGAGTCTTCTTGTGTGTTCATCAAGAAGTCGAGTATCCTTGTGTGTTCATCAAGGAACTCTGGTGTAAGCTTGTTACATAGATCGGCTTCGAGTCTTCTTGTGTATTCATCAAGAAGTCGAGTGTCTTGTGCGTACATCAAGGTGCTCCGGTGAAGTCAAGGTGTTAGAGATAACCAGTAGTGTCAACTCGCAGTGATTGCAGGTAGTTGATAGGTTTGTACATCTCTTTTCATCTAGTGGATTTATTTGTTGTCGCAAGGACAACCATGGACGTTTCCCATATTGGGTTTTACCACGTTAAAAATATCGTGTGTTCTTTATTTGTTTATTGTTTTATTGTTTGCTTTACTATTGTTATATTGCATATATATTGGGTTATCAGGTTTCAGATCCCGCGTAATGTGTCCTAGTCGTTTAATGGAATCTGCATTGCAGTGGAGGCCGTTACAAAATGTTGTCTCATGTAATGTAGGTTCCACACACAAAGTTAGCTAGGAATGTTTGAAGGATGTTTAAAGCGTTAACAATTAAGATACTTTTCTTAGAAGTTAAAAAATGTAGGCATACAGAACAGCTTCTCCACGGAAGAAATGTATGCGTTTAGGGTTTACGCCTTTTGCAGTCCATTTCATGCCGATCTTGCACATGAAAAATAAGATTTCTATCTTTCCTGAATCATCAAAGCATAGGTACACTGTATATTGTTATTGATGGGACCAAAAACAAAACGACGGTAGTGACCAATTGCTAAGCAAATGGTGCTTGTTTGCCATTCTTATCAACTGAATATATATGTCATCATATAGCATTCTTGGTTATATTCAGATCCATTCAAACACGCGCTTAAAAATACCGTTATATTCAGTGGTGACGCTGTTTAATTACTTCAACACCTTAAAAGGCTGCGTAATAAACTCCTATGCTTGGTTATCCAGAGAAATAATCCTGCCATTGAGTATTCCACACTGTGTAGTAAAAAGTGAATGCAATGCAAATTCTCTTGACCATTTGTCCCCCACACCTTTAATATATCCCCTTTGTCATGAAAGTGAGTTATGGAGAGAATAGCTTGGGCACAAAAGCTTTGTCTTTTGGGGTTAGCTTAGTGCTTCTTTCAAAGAGTAACTCATGAACATTTCTCTTTTAGTGTACAATGATTCATATTTCATTCTACCATGCAGAATCATCATGAAGAAAGAAAATGGACCAGCATATGTCTATATATATATATACCTCCACAAGACCAAAATAAAGAGTCCTTTGACTACCTAAATCATCAAAATTAACATTTGGACTGAACTAAACTATGATCATTAGTTGGTTTGATTCCAAAATCATCAAAATATTGCAGTTTGGAATTTTACATATATTGATGATGATCCAAAGTATATTTGTACAGTATTCTTCACTGTACAGCTTTACACCAACTCATAAGCAAATGTTTGGCTGGATTCATATAATCCAATGGGAGAGTACCATGTCCTACTATAGAAGGTATAACACTTAATATATTAAGCAGACCATTAGAATATAAAAGAATACAATGTGTCTAAGGAAAAAAAGAGAGAGAATCTGATTGTTTAGCTGTAAATGTACAGTATAGAACCTTAAGCTTTTTGTAAAATTTGCAGTAGTATGTGTACAAGGGTGAAGGGATAGATAGATACATTGGACTTATTATAGCTACTAGTCCTTTGCTCCGTACTACAGCTAGTAAAGCAATTGCTCTGAAAGCTAAATAGAGTAATAGAAACACTGTTATATGAAATTGCAGGAGATTTCTTAGACTAAACTAGTGAAAAGCCAAACAAATCAAATCAGAAGAGAAGAAATTTCATCAAGAAGAGCAAACATAGACTTTTGATTCATTAACTTATTTTGAACAAGAATACAAGTATACAACAAACACAAGTACTTGAAAACAAAACAAAATAAGAGAGAAGTACCATAAAGAAAAAAAAAAAGAGCTTGTGTTCAAAATTTTAGAATGAGATCATCAGATGCTTTGTATCAAAGAAGGCTCATACTTCAATACCCTAAAAAAGCTAAGGAAGAAGATGAACATATCATCCACAAAAGTCCTTGATGTAAGATACCATTTTATCACATTCATTCAAAATGTTGACAGTTACACATACCATGCATTCAATCACACCTTCACACAGAACAACATTTTTTTCAAACCACCCCCACCATATCATGCTACCCTGCTCCTAATAATTACAAAAAGCCCTGGCAGAGAGAGAGAGAGAAAGAGAGCTAGATAGAAGGTATGCTTCTCATGTCAGGAGGTAGGGGCAGCTTAGGCCGGTTTCTCCTGAGAAGTGAAGTTCTGAGAAAGATAGTGAGAGTTCTGAAAACTGACTGAACATAAAACAAATCAAAGATATGCTCTCTTTCTCTCTCTCACAACTCTTAAGTCTATTCAATATAACTCACAAATCCATAACAGATCCCCAAGGTATTAAAAATGGAGAATAAGAACATAAAGACAAAAAAAGACTGTAAGAAGACTCATTTCCTATTAATATATACTCAAAAAGATTCTATTCCTTTATGCTTCAATTCTCTCAGAATTTTAATAAACAACTTCACCATTGAAAGATAAACATCACAAGGATTAAAGAAACATCCAAAGATCTAAGTAAGATACATCTTTATAGAAAAATATAAATAAAAAAGAGTACTAGCATAAATTCCATAATAACGTCTAGGATCTTTTTGATGAACAGAAGAACAACATCAAAAGAAAAAGGGAAAAAAAAAAAAAAAAACAGCTTTTGATCAAGACTTCAAAGTACATATATCACCTCTGTCTTGTTGAGAAGCTAGCTCCCCAAAGCACTAAAAGATCAGAAAATAAAAACCTCCACAATGGAATTATCTTCCAAGTAGGCTAGCTAGAAAGACCAGAAATGTTAAAAAAAAGGTTGTTTTCTTCTATTGAGGCAAACCATTGTAACGATGCATATCAGACCAAACTTGAACTCCATTATTCCAGTTGTTTATACCATCATTTCCATTGCTATTGCTGCTTGTAGTGGTAGTAGTAGCTGGTGTGTAAGAATTCTCAAAAAGCCATTCAGTAGTGTTATTATTAGTACCATTGTTATTAGTACCAAGAATACCACTTTTCATTAATGGATTATTACCAACAACACTAGCCTCTGGTTTTGAGATTTCAAGATTCTGAAATAAAAGGGGTTGTGGGTTTTGTGCCATTTGGTTATCATGTATACCACCTTGAGTAGTAGCAGTAGTATTGTTGTTGCCTTCCTTATGATTTTCTCCAACATAAAGCATAGCTAATCTTTGTTGTTGTAACTTCCAGTGCAAGTCTTGATTTATAGAACTCAAAGACTCAATTGAAGAAGCAAGATTACTATGAGCATTCATAGAAAGATTATCTTGATGAATCCCCCAATTAAAATTACCAGTTTGATGATGATCTCCTTGTCTGATTGGATAATTGTTAAATCCCATCAAAGAACCAGAAGTATGTGGAGTAGGAGTTTCGATGTCGAAAGGGTGATTCATAGTTCCAGCATTAAGAGGAGCTGATGAAGTAGTTGTAGGAGTAGTAGAAGCAGATGACAAGTCTCCAAATGATAACAAGTGATTATAAACATTAATACTTGATGAAGGAGAATTTAGTCTAGAGAAAGGAAGTCTACCATAATGAAATTCCATAGCTGGAGAAACTGCTCCATGATGATGAAAGAACTTAAATCCAGTTGAATCATATGATCCACCACCAGAGTCTTTAGAATCATCTGAAAGTCGAGAAGACGATTTAATCTTCTTGTTCTTTCGACAACCACCACCAACTGGAACATTGCGTAAAGCACCGCCTTTAGTCCAATACCTTCTACAAGTTTTGCAGAAGTGTCTTGGTTGAGAAAGATTGTAATTGTTGTAGTAACAAAATTTAGTATTGGGAGAATCACAACGTGGGCATTTGAGTGCTGGTTCTGGTGGTCTTGGTGATGATCCAGTCTTTCTATGGTTATCTTTGTTGGCTGGTTTTGCTGGAATATTATCTGAAGACATCATTTTTTGAAGTGAATGAGTAATTGAAGGTCTAATGAAGAAGAAATAATGGGTGGTGTTTAATTAGTTTCTTGGTGAAGAGGGAAAGACAACTAGTAAATCAAAGGTTTCATGCATGGATTTGATGATAAAGAGATGTTGATAGGTGCTTGTGATGTTAATAAAGAAGAGAGAGTGATGAAAATGAAAATAGATTGTGTTTTTAGACAAAAGAATCATGAGAGAGAGAGAGAGAGAGAGAGAGAGAGAGAGGAAGAAGAAGGAGAAGGAGGAGGAAAGTGAGAGAGATGAAGGAATCATATTATCACTGGAAGAGATGATATATATACAGAGAGAGAGAGAGAGAGAGAGAGAGAGAGAGAGAGAGGATCTCATCCAGATTTACTACAAAACAAAATAACAATTGAATGAAAGGGATGGGATGGATGATGATGGTTAATGGGGTCTACATATACATACATGTTTGGAGCTTTGGCAAGGGTTATTTGAGCTCAAAAAGCTTGGTCACAGTTCTTTTTTTTTTTTTTTTTTTTTTTGATAGAATGGTCACAGTTCTTTTTCAATTAATCATCTAGTCCACAGAAATATATGTTCAATATTTGGTGAATTCATGTCACTAAAAACTAATATAAGAATATATACATGAAATGAATCATATATAAAGTTATAAATCAATGTTGATAGTTTGATACACATTATATATATATACCAATAGGAGTGGATGCATTGCTCAAATTGCAGTCTATAACATTATCCCATGTGGTGTGGTACTATTATGATAACATAAAGAGTATTTGGTTCAAAGACACACAAAAAATATCCTAACAACATTTGAGTGTATAGCTTGAATTGCACAAAGGAATACTGTAGGCATGAGGTTATGGAGAATATAATTTTACAATGAAAATTATTTCTACATTGTTTTTTCAATGGATAAATAAACATGAGTATATAGGAGAATATAATTTTATTTACAGAACAAGCTAGTAAAGCTAGCTCCATTTGGCATTCCTAGCTTGATGATTTAAGTTGGATTTAGATTTTGTTCATCAAAATTCAAACTCATTGTAAAGGACACATTGAGGAAGTAATTACCAGAAGCAATGAATACAATTGAATTTCAGGAAGTATGAAACCTTGCTTTGATGGTGGACAGATGCATGGATGTATGACTATCTGCAGATCATGTACAAGAGGAATAGGACTATATAGGAGTATAGGAGCCTAGGAGGTGCATGAGCCATGAGGCTTAGCAAGAAGAGACAGAGAACCAGGATAGTAGTAGACTAGTAGTATTACTAGTAGGTGTGGAAGAAGAGTTCAGTGAGAGACAACAGTAGCAGTGAAAGGCAGCTGCCAGAGGTACACAGAGCAGCCTTGTCTACTCCTTCCCATGTTAAGTCCCTTTTAAACACACAGTCCATCACCTTCATTTAACAACACCCACAAAAACCTATATGGCTATATTAAATGCATATCTTTGTTCCTAATTATATACAAATTAAAAACACTCCTTAATAACTTCATCAGACAAGTCTACACTCTTAACACTTAAACATCTAAACATACATCTACAGCTATGTTTTATAGGTTCTGTTATAGTCTGTACACTATCTTGTATATATGACACATAGTCCAAGATATGACACCTGTCAGGTGATGAATACCCCCAACCAAGTGATAAGAAAACTAGAGATGTGTTTATTTCCTTTTGTATCATTCAGATGAAGCTAGTAATGTAAAAAAGATGAGTTAATGGAAGTAGGTTAAGAGTGAGATACTTAGTGCAGTATATATGGTATATTAGAGTCAGATATACAGAAAGAGGTACATTCTGATAAGAACTCTATAAACTGCAAAAGATACCCATATCCATCAGTTCTAAAATTAGAGTTCAATGGTTCTGATCAACTAGATTTTCTTTTCTTCTTTTTTATCATTTTGGTGAAATTTTTGGAACCATGAGATGATATGAAAAAAGCCAACTGTTGGAGACAACAGAGAGTGATGAAGTACTTCTTATTGAAGACAGATTTCACAAAAAATAATAAAGGGCATGCAAACAAAAGAGAAAAGTCATACAAAGTGATATAACTAACATATCAGTGATATGATGAAGCATATAGCATGAATATGTTGTTTCAGAGTACACTGTTAGCCATTCCACATGTATACGGTTTACATATTGCTTTGGGAATTCTCTTTACATCGTCCAGCTAAACTGATGATACAGCAGGCAAATTTTGAAAACTGTTTGATCTTGTGAAGTGTGAAAATACAACAGGACTCCACATTCCTCATCAGTTTGTGATTTTCTGGACGAATTATTGGGTGTGATCTGGCCCAATATATCCTATAAGCCCAATCCAAATCTGTTTTAATTAGCACGAGCGGGGCTAAATGCAACCCCAACAATATCTATTCACAACCCAAAATGTAATGGACACTGCAGTAGTTCACTTGTCAGTGCTTGCAATGAATTTTGCTCTCGACGATTGATCGGCAGTAGTTTATGATTGATATAAATTATTAAATGATAAATATCTTCATTTATTGTGAGGCTGTATGCTGTAAATTTTGTTGAGGCTGCATTTAGCTGCAATCAAGGAATTTGGACCACATATGGTTTTAAGATCTTTGATAACCAAGCGAAATATGGTTTTGAATTTGTATCTAATTCCTACTTCAAACAAAATTCTACATGGTTGATTTTTTTGTATTTTTAGCATAGGTGAAAAAATCGAGAAAATTTATGAATATTCAACGAATATATCTGTTTTTCTCGATATTGTTATATTCGTGAATAACATATGGTTTGTGGTCTAGTGTTGAATTTTTTTGGAAATCGGACTTCCTCATAAAATGGACATTTTTAACTATGATTTTTAGAATTCAATATTCATAAAATGTTCAAAATGCAGTCTAGTTTGATCCAACACAATCTAAATTACGCGACTAGCATCTTACAACTGTATGTAGTGAGATTACGTTGGTTATAAGTAAGAAAGTGAACTCGTGAGAAGAGAGCTAGGCTGCAGGATACTCGTGAATGAAGCTGATATGGTCGATCTTAATATAACATAACAATTACTGCATTCATACCCATGTTGATTCACGTTTTACATACTTGCATCTCACGAGCACTCTACAGATATACTACCAACTTACAACCAGCTTGGTCATTATATTTACAATAATCCATGTCATTTCTTATTTACATATTAACTGTTCTGATAGCTAGGTTTCACAAGTGTAAAGAAGAAAAGTATAATTCAAAGAGTTCAATACCATGCACTTTGAGGAAGAATGTCTTATAGAGTTTGATGTTCTACATTATTGCCACTTTATCAAGTGTTGGAAAGTGGAAATAAATGCTACATGCCAGAAAATTTACATGATTCGATCTATATATAGCAAACTACAAAACCAATGTAAATGATCTCATTGTTAATCTGCAAACAACCAAAATATACATTGGTAATTAGTGAATGTTGTCAACTTAAGAGATTGGTTTATATATAGAGCTGCTTGTAGAGTTGTAGAGCAAATCAGCAGCTAATCTAGCTAGGACTGCTACTTATCCATAGTGCAATAATCTCAATGTTGGATGTTCCATCACTTTCTCAATTTGTAGAAGCAAGACTCAAACTAAAAGTCAGATCTTGCTGATACTTAAGTATACTTAAGACAAAGATAATATATGTAAGTTGTTTGCTTCTGGAGCTCTTCTTACCTAGAAGATTGATCAATATAGCTAAGGCTAGTTGCTGCTAGTACGGCTAAGCATGGTGTACGAAATGTTTACCTGGTCAGAGAGTAGTGTGGATCTACATAAAGTTATGTCAGCCCAAATTAAGTGCCACCCATTTCTGACAAAAAAATGTTATAGAGGTGTCACTTTCTCTCTACAACAAATCAAATCTACTTCACTAGAATCATATACCCAAATCCACAATTTTAATTTTCTGTCAAAAACTTTTCTTAAATAAAGGATTAGCTAATATTGACACTAATAAGCATGTTACATAGATGCCAGTTGAGTTGAGCACAGTTGGTACTTGGTAATATCTATAGGCGATGACACCAAAGAATCTGGGGTTCGTTCGATCCCAAGCAGTGCATCTTTGAGTTATTGATCTCGTGAGAACAGGTTTCCTAATAATAAAAAATAAAAAAAAAAGTCTGATATGATTGGTGATGCTATAGGCACATCTTGAAGGAACAATATAATCTTATTGATTGACTAAATATAATGAAACTAAAAATAGAAATAGTATTGATGAACTGGTTATTCAAACTTGGTGATTTTTCTCATGGAAGGTAGGAGTGTTATGTAGATATAATATATATCAGAGAATTTTATATGTGTAGCTTACTTGTATGTGGGTGTGTACACCCAATCACAAAATGCCATGTGGCAATAATAATATAACCTAGTATGGGTTTAGTTAACCCTAGTGGGCTTGATCAGTTTTTCAACCATTTTATAGACACGTGGCATCATATGATTGGGTGTACACACCCACATACAAGTTGGCTACACATATAAAATTTTTTGTAATATATATCGTGGTTAACTTTCCACTAATGAGGATTTGATTCAGTCCAAGCTCATCCATAACCAAAGTGTTTATCTTATTCTTGACTTAGTCAAGTACTCCATGGGATATTAAACTTTGATGTATTTTATTCCACATTTGTTCTATGCACTCAAGCCAAGGACCCATGTATCCTAACATGGCAACATCTAATTAATTTCATAAAATTACATGGTGTCACAATAATCCAATGCATATGCATATGTATTAAATCAATTAAAACATTATGGTAAATATATATAATAAATACATAATAAATAAATAAATAAATGCAAGTGATGTGTGTGTGATGATCGATGTGATTATATGTGACAACTTATCCAACAGTGTGAGGTTTATATTATGTGCCGGCATGTACCATCACCCGTGGATCTTAACCGTTCAAAAGGATCGATTGACCACACGGTCTAACATCTCCCACTTGGCCATTCAGCCATATTGTTGAGAAACAATTATTTTGTCTGAAAATGGTCAGGGTTTTTATACCTCCTACTTGACCATTGAGTTAGTCTTCATTAAGACCCATCAATCTTGCATGCTTCTTAAATTATTCTTCACATATTCCTTTCGTCAAAGGATCTGCAATCATATTCTTTGTAGATATGTATTCGACGTCGAGTTTTTCTTTCTGCATAACATCAAAAACATAAAAATATTGTCTTTCAATGTGCTTTGTTCTTGCACTTATCTCACCATTTTTAATGGTTGATATCGCAAACTGATTATCATAATAAATTTTAACAAACTCATCATGCATATAAATATAAGAAATCTAACCAGCTTTATTTTTAATGAAACGGGGTAAGGGGACATCCGTAACAACCCCGCTTATCGATTAGAAAAAAAAAACTATAAGATGGACTTCATGGTGGGCCTAGTCCAATTTGGACTAGATCTAAATCATCTTATGGATAACACTTGTAGACACCTACCAGGCTACCACTTGTTTAAGGACCCTATGAACAACTTTTAGAATTTATAGGTTAAGATTTAGGGTTAAGATTTAGAATTTAAGATTTAATTTTCCATTTATAATTTATAGATTATTCCTGTACAGTTTACATTTCTTTATGATTTTCTTCATGATAGGTTATAGGTTAGAAATCTAGTTGGTGTACAATTGTACGTAGATCAATTTATAAAATTTAAGACTTTTCATTAAGGGCCCGTTCGGAAAGAAAGAAGAAGTTCTGAAGGAATTTCTGTAGAAGTAGGCAGCGAGAGAGGAGAAAGGAGAAAGTTAAGATTTAAAACTTCAGCGAAAATGTATTTTCTTTTTTGTTTCGGAAATTTCTTTTTTATTTTTAATGGTCAGTTACCGAACAAACTTCTCACTTTCCTACTTCCAAAAAGACAAGAAATGCATTATTGGGCCCTTGCCGAACGGGCCCTAAGTATAGATGTACAAATCATTTATGCTCAGGAGTGAAAAAAAAAAAAGGAAAAATTATGTAGTTTGGTAGGAAATATATATATGCTTTTCAAATTATTATTTTTTTTTAAACATTATATATCTTAATATTATGATGGTCTTCTCGCTTAAGTGAGTGTTATACCTTAATATTTATTATTATTTGTTCGTTGTTACAGGATTTGAACCCAACTTATAGTTTTGATCACTTTTTCGAGAAAGAAAACTGTGATTATAAGTTTTTTTTTTTAATGATCGATTCATCCATATGAATCGATTCTACATGATCAATCATGTGAATAAGACACATCAGCTGTATGAAGCTTCTCTCTATCTTTGAGTGGCTAAATTTAAAAGTTACTTAACAAAAAAAAAAAAAAAAAAAAAAAAAGTTAAAAATCCCTTTGGTATGTTATTTGATTATGATAACTAGGTTTTTAAAATACACATCGAGAGACAATAAGAGACAATAGGGGAACTAAAACCTAATACACACATTAAGCTCATTTTTTTTTTTGCCAACATAATTCTATATATAGGAAAAAAAACTTTACACGAGAGATACTTTGGTTGACCTATATACAGTGAGTCGTGATACTAAAGTCCTAAACTCTAGACCAATTAAGCTATAATATCCAACTTATTTCTAAGGAGTAGATTTAATTATTTATTTTAATATTGTTTCAATTTGAATGAAGTACCTGAATTAAAGAGATCAGTTATGATAGAGGTTTAACTGAACTAGATTTTTTGAATCGATTACTACATGGGTTTGGTGTTTTGTTTACTCAAGACTAGTCTTCAAGAATGTGAATGTTATACTAGGATTCCCTTGGGACGGATTCCATGTTTATCGTTACCAGAAGTAAGAAAGTTCTGGTTGGCGACATATCCATTTGGTCGTCGATAAATTTCTCATGCTTGCCTTGGTTACACTCTCCGCCTATTACAATAATAACTAATCACATTTTTTTTTTAATATCATTAGATAAAAACAGGTCAAATAACTGAAAATAACAACAACGTTTGCAACAATTTTCACTTTTAACAATGTATTGCAGATCATGACAACCAAGTGAATTTTTATTACACCCGATAACAACCATGTTTTGCTCCGGTAGCTGAAGCCGATGATAACCTGTCCACGTGGCAATTGTAGAATTGACCTATCAATAAGAAAAAAACACACATATAATCAATAATATGATTTAGGTTATAAACTTGTATAATGATTTATTATTGTACTTCAGAGAATCAATTTCGTTAATATATTACTATAATTAAAAATCCCTAAATTTACATAAAAAATTTACATACTTTAGTCACAAACCCTAATTTGATAATAATATATAATGCTATATTATTGTCCTTGATATAATACTTTTTATTTGATTAAGTGTATTTTTTTAAATTTTTTATTGACATATCAGCTTATACAATTACCATGTGGACCGATCACCAGCTTCCGGTACCGGAAGAAAACATAGTTGTTATCGAGTGTAATGAAAATTCACTTCGTTGTTATGATTTGCAATACATTGTTAAAAGTGAAAATTGTTGCAAACGTTGTTGTCATTTTTAGTTATTTGACCGATAAAAACAAAATTAGGAGTTCAACAAGTTATATAACAAGTTATCCAACTCCAACTGGTTTATAAGCCATGGAGGAGGATGATAGAAGATGACCCATTAAGCTTTTATCCATTTTGGTAGCCAGGATATTAGCTGCTAGGTTCCCTGATTTATTACAAAAATTAAAGGACAAAGATTCAAAATTATTAAATAAAGTCTTAACTTCTTCTTGAATATCACTTAAGTTGGTGCAAGATGACTAGGTTTTAATAAAGTCAATTATCATTAAATCATACCCAACCTCAACATTTTGTTGTTAGAAATAAGATGGAAATTCCACTTGAAGAAATACCATGCCAAACAATACTTATCATTATTATATGACTAAAGACTCTTCCTAACAAAAGTGATACGTGTGTGGTAATATTAATTTTTGATTCATCGCAATGAAAGTAATATGATTTTCTCAAAAATATGTTGCATCCCCCAATTTAATATTGCTAGTTGCATTCATAACATCATGATTTCCAAAGCAGTAAGAAAATCGTTTGTCAATTGTTTGCCCAATAAAAGATAGAGGTTATTTATTCATATCAATTATTCCAGAAAACTTATAGCTTCTACATGAGGAGAGACAAACTTAAACCTGCCTCGATTACTGTAATAATATGTGTAATTTGTTTTGCATTTTAAAAATCTATTTTGGACTCGATTCATGTTATTTTTATCCCATATTTTTTTTGATAAATTTTAAGACAAAATAATATGAAATCTATTTATGAATGGAACCTTAAAAAATCATCCTTGGATAGAGAGATATAGCCGACCAAAATATGTCCAAAAAAATTAAAGGGGTAACCAATTTTTGTAATTATAAGAAAAGTAAATTTTGTCTTTGAATCAATTTTCCAAATTTATTAAAAAAAATATATATATTTTTTTAAACAACTAAACCTGATTATATCATTCTCTCATTTGTTGTTTTTTAGGCTACTAAATGCTCATGTGACAGAGATTTTATTTTTATTAGACGAGATATCCTCATTGATTGATTGGGATTTTCTCATGAAATTGAAGATGAGGGTAATTTTGTAATTGAAGATATTTGGTATTCGTATTATCAAATCATCTTACTAGGGCATCCCTAATGGGTTTTTTTTGTTTTGGTGGTCCACCTAAGCACATTTGATACTCATTTGGTGTTTTATTTGCTACTAAAATATATTTTCTCTAATGGTTTATCAAACTTGAGTGAACAACAGACAACCGTTTTGTTTAAGCGGTTTTTTAAAACCCGCTTATTTCAGGCGGACCTTTATAGGCCTGTCCAAATCGGGTACCCGACCCGAGCTCGAGCCCAACATGTCGGGTACGGTCGGGTATCGGGTTACCCTATTCGGGTTGATATAAAATCGGGTCGGTTTCGGTCTCGGGTAATATGAAAAATAGGTGCTCAAACCCAGTATGGTACCAGATTTTATCGGGTAATTATCGGGCTCGGGTCGGGTTTTAAGCTCGACATAATTTAATTAATTTTATATTAGATAAAGAAAAAGAGAAAATCAAGGAAGAAGAGATTTATTAATTTCTATATTAGATAAAGTGAAGAGAAAATTAAGGAAGTATAAATTTTTGATAAGGAAAAAGAAGATCTGTGATGATTTTTTTTTGTATTATTACCATTAATGAAAAATATGTTAATGGAAGAAGAGAAGCATAGTCTTTGTTAATGGAGGAAATTTTTTTTTTTTTAAAGAAAAATAGTTTGTATTTAAATTTAATTTGTGTCGGGCTTGGACTAAACGGGCTTAATTATATGTCGGGTTTTGGGTAAAAAAATCGGGTCGGTCTCGGTTTTGGGTCGGTCTTAGATGGAATGTCCAAACCCTATATAAAAAATTCAGTCCCGAGTCGGTCTCGGGTACCAAACGGGTTTTTTTGTCGGATTTTCGATCGGGTTCGGGTTTTCGGTTTAGATGGCCAGGCCGCCTTTAACATCCGCTGGCATGTTATATAGGGTGGGCAAAGGAGAGTCGCCCATATTCTTTTTATATGCTTTTACAGAGGGGCGGGCATAGAGAACCCGTTTACAAAAACGATCAAAATGTTAGGCGGGCAATGGGGTGCCGCCCAACTTAACTAATGGGTGGACGTTCGGTTAAGCGGGCAACTTCTCTTGAACGGTTAATAAATGACCGCTTAAAGCAGGTGTTCAAAAGCCACTCAACTTGAGCGGTTCTCTTTTGCCCATCCAAGTGTGGTATCGAATTTGATCAAAAACACCAAATTTGGTGAAGATTTGATGAAACTTTGTTACCAACTCAAATTTGGTCGCCCATTAGGGATGAGTTTTTTTGTTTTTTCACCAAATTTGAGTTTGATACCATGTTTGGTGGTCCATTAGTAGGGCTGGTAAAATGACCCGAGACCCGTTAACCCGACACGAACCCGACTTGAGATAAACAGGTTTAATTTGGGTTTAATCTTATCGGGTTTTCGGGTCACTTGACCCGAACTTACTAAACCTGTTTATTATACAGGTCAGGTCCAGGTACGACTACTAATAGGTCGGGTCGACCTGTTAACCTGTTAATAATTTTATGTTTGTATTTTAATTAGGACAGGGAAGAGTTTATTGGCTAATCTCTTGGAATTGAATATAACTGAACCCTAAATTCTAATTTCTTTCTTATCATAGCATTTCTCTCTCTCTGCATCTTCTTCTTCACCTCTTACCAATGTATCATTTCACCTCTTCTCCTTCCATTTTAAATTAATCCCACAACACCATCAAGTGCTCATAGTGTTTTTATAAGTTCATCACCACTTTCAACTATTCTGTATTCCATATACAAGCTAGGTTCAATCTATTCCTATTCGCCAAGACGGTGAGAAGTTTATCAACCACAAATGGATTGTGTAAATTGATAGAATTACTAGATTAGTTTTATGGATCGTGCAAACAAACAATTATCTATAGTTAGTTTTAAGATAGATTGTTAATCCCATAACACCATCAAGTGCTCATATGTGTTCTTATAAATACTTTGTTTGAGAATTTTTGATTTTGGTTTGTTATGCAATTTGATCAAGATAATGAAGGTTGAACAGGTTATAGGTTTATGGGTTTTGAGAGCATTCCCAATGGTAAAAGGCTTTTAGGGGTGCCACATAAGAGAGAGGGAGAAGGTTTTAAGATAAACTCAGTGGCGGATCCAGGATTTCAAAATAGGGTGGGCTTGGATGAACTAAAAAAAAAAAAAAAAAATACCACAAACCAAAAGAAATGAAAATTTAGATTAAAATCGACAAAGTAATTAAGGTTCTCATAATTCAATATAGACTAAAAAAACCTATAATTTGAGAGAATAATAAAAACAAGAAAAACAACTAATAAAAACAACAACAAAATTTAATACAAAAACCTAAACTAATCTTAATTTATAAATTATAAAAACAATTAAAAAATACAATAAAAAAAAAATTGTGTAAAATAAAATTACATTCGAAAATAGATGGGAAGAATAAAAAAGTGGTAGGTTAGCAATCCAAAGTCGAAACGACCAGCAGTCACGTAGTATTAAGAGCTTTGTTGTATTTATTTTTTTTAAGAAGAAAGTAGAATAAGTTAGAGAAAGAGAGAGCAAAGAATCTCGTTGCCTTTTTTATTTTTTTCTATATCTATCTTAATATTTCCTAATATCAAGAAATCAGGGATTGTGGGATTGTGTATTGACTTTTGTGGTAATTAGTTACTGGGATTAGGAAAGAATACATATATTAATAATAATTACTAAATATACCCCGCCCCTGCTATATAAATCATCCCGGGCTCCAGCCCTATTGAGCCCACACTATCATCCGCCCCTGGATAGACTTGATGTTAAAAGTAATTTATGGTTTTAGAGTTGCCAATGGTTGAGTGTTAAAAACTTAAAATTTCACTTTCCCAAAGACATGATGTATAAAATTTAACTTTGAATTAATTAACTAATCATATGTGGCACTTTTAACTCCTTGGCAAATTTGCCAAGGAGTTAAAAGTATTTTGTTTGAAAAGTGTGTTAACATCAACCATTGGCAAGAGTTTTTTTACTAAAAGTTCTTAAAAGGGATTTAAAACTTACCATTGGGAATGCTCTGACAGGTCTAGATATGACTTATTTTAAAAGTGGGTTTAAACAGGTCGACCTGAACCCGACCTGTTTAATTAGCAAGTCAGGTTTAGGTCTAGAAGATTAAATTATACAGGTCAATAGGTCAGGTTTGGGTCAAGGTGAAAAACGCATCAACCTGTTAAGACCCGACATGATTGCCACCCCTAGACCATTAGGGATGCCTTAAGGAAAAACATAAAAAAGGTTAACACTTAAAAACTACAACTTACTTGGATAATCGTTGGCATCATTCTTTTCCTTTCTATTCTCTGCTTATTTAGCTTTCTCTATCAATATTCCATCAAGATCAGATCATCATGACTTGTTTCAACATCCTAGCAAGTAGCAATGAATACTCTCTCTCTCACACACACACACACGGAGTAGCATCAGTAAGAGATCTCCAACACACGACGTGGATCATGTTCTCTGGAAAAATCTTCCTAACCATCTGTTAAACAACATCTTCCTTCACATCTTACTCCTTCTTCAGTTCTTATCAGTGACTAATAGTTAGTAATTAAGCAAAATTTAATTAATACAAACAATAAGTGTTAAATGAATGTATGCTTATTAGTAAGTGGACTGATCAGGCCTAAATAAATGACGGCTAGCATTGCTATCCTAGCTAGCTACTTTTTGCAGTGAATTAGTTGTCCCATGGTTCAAGAATTTCATCTAGTTCTAGTTATTAAGAAAATATAGGGTAATATCCCAAAAAAGCCCCATGTTTAGGTGCCTCTTCCCCAATAGGCCCTGACATGGGGCTATTTTCTCAAACAAGCCCCCTGACCCACCACATTACCTTTTACCAATTTTTTTGAGACCTTAATACCCCTCAAGTACAACAGTGATGCCGTCTACATCGAATCAGACTTTTAGTCAGTTTCAGCAAGCATTAATGACTGCGACAATGACTTCAAAGCTATTTCTAATCGTTGGATTAATCTATGACACGTGTATGATAATGAACAATGCTTTATCCTCTAAACATAACAAAACAGTCATCAAATCTGCATAAAACATGTAAACAGCTGTGATGGTCTGACGTCTGAACCATCTTCATCGTCCCAAACATCTTATTCTCTCTGAAACCTTAACAATCTTCATCTTCTTTAACCAACCCATTGTTTTACAACCAAGATGACAAAGAAAAAAGGGAAATCAAAAGCGGTGGATGAGCAAATCTTTATGATCAACAAGAAATCAGGTAATGTAGTAGGTATTTTTAGGATTTTAAGGTTTAATCACCATAAAGATAGTATTTTTCTCACCATAAAGACGACATCCATAAAGACAACACCATTAATCATAAAGACAGAATCTTTATGATCATAAAGATGGTATCTTTGAAGCCATTAAGATGGTAACTTTCTCATCATAAAGATGGTATCTTTGAACTTTGAAGTCATTAAGATGGCATCTTTCTCATCATAAAAATGGTATCTTTCACTATTGTTGTGGTGGTATGAAACATTAGAGATCCATATGTCACAGTTTAAATTTTATATTTTTTTAGAGGATACACTACAACTATATTTTACTGATTAGAGGATATATCCTTATTGTTTCAGGTAGAACAATCAATGTTGTGTTTCGATTTGGTGGTGAGTTGGAGATTAATGCAGATGGATTATCCTCATATAAGAATGGAGACACAAAAATAACAGTTTGTGACTTGAAAATGCCGTACAAAGAATTTATGGAGATGGTTGAAGGTATCATCAATGTAAAGAGAGACAAATTTTCAATTCAATGTGTTGTGAATGAGTCTCCAATTAGCATCCAATGTGAAGATGATTATGATCAATTGGTGATGGCAATTATAAATGCGAAGAATTTATATGTCATGTGTGTTTGGATACTAGGAGATTTACAACCAGTGAATGGGGAAGCAACTTTGACAATAAAAAAGAATGGGAAAGGAAAAGAGAAAGTAGATGAAAAAGGGAAAGGAAAAGCTGGCTTGAGAAGAAAGTTTTTTCCAGATGATTTTTCTCCAACCAGTTGGGGTAATCAACCTGATTATTCAGATTTTTGCACACCTAAAAAGCAAGGTGATGTTCCTTTCAAATATTTGATAGACCCTGCATCAGCACAGAAGAAGAACCATGTTATTTTTCCAAAAGGGGGTGGTAATGAGCAACATCCTTTAGTTTTGGATACCCCACCTGGGACTCATAGTTTTGTTGTGTTAGAAACTCCCCCTTCTGGTCCGGCAATCGACCCAGGAGATTATCAAACTCCCTTGGAAAATGTTATGCGATTTGCAGATAATAATGTCTACAAACCTGAGCCAATATCCTCTAAATTGCCTAGCGCATCCGCTAATATGCAGTCCGGATCCTCTAACATTGATGCAGCAGCAGAAGTTCTTTCACAAATGTATAACAATGATGGATTTTGGGATGGATTCTCCCATGAACTTGAAGAATATGGTGGAATACAAACACAACTAAAAGATCAATGTGCAGCTCAAGGTGAAGGCCAACCAACAAATGAAGATGATGAAGGTTGTTCAATAGAAGAGGATAGCGATGCAACTCAGTATGATTCTGATGTGGAAGTGCATGATTCACCAGTGATATCGACCACAGAAGATGGACTTGAAGATCATATAACTGATGATACACCAAATTCAGTTCTTAGGCATGATATGGAAGTATTGGAAGATCAGATGTATGATGATTCCCAACCAATGTTCCCTCCTGATGATGATCATATTTCGCAAAATGATCATCCTTCCCAACCAATATTGGATGATGATTCTCCAACAGAAGATCAGATGAAGGGTTTTTATAGTACTAGCACCAACTTAGAGGATACAGGAAGTCATTTAGAGGATCTGAGGTGCAATTTAGAGGATAGATTCAGAGATGCAGCTGGCCCCAGCAATGTTCCAGTCGATGAGACCAATCTCCCAAGACATGACAATGTTCCTCAACAACATAACAATTTTCAGAGCCCTGAAAATGTCCCACAACAGCAAGCTAATATCAATGTACCAGTTGGAGGAAATGTAAGAAATGAAAGGCATTACCCATCTGAGAACAATCGTGATTGGGATGATGAAGTCAAACAGGAACTTAACTTTATCTACACAAATCTGCATAGACCCAATTTTGGTTGCGCTCCACACACTGAACCTTTACACAATGAGTATGTGATCCCTGAGATTGGACATGTATATTTGTCCAAGGCTCATTTTATTAGAAACATAAAGCAATATGCAATTCAAAATGAGTTTGACTTCAGCAAGAGTAGCACAAACAGTGAAAGGGTCCTTTGGAAATGTAAAGTTGGTGGATGCCCATGGAGGATTCGTGCAACACCAAATGTAGATGCTACTTGGACCATAAGAACCTTTAATAATCATCACACATGTGGAAATTTCAGACTTGGAGCAACAAATCGTCAAGCAGATGCAGAATGGGTTGCCTCTAAATGTATAAGAAGGCTAAGGAATAATGAAAACCTCACACCAATTCAATTGAAAGCTGACATCGAACATGAATTCAAAATTAATGTTTCCTACAAGGTAGGCTGGAGAGCTAGGGAATTGGCCATGAAACAGGTATTTATCCTCTACCAAACTCTTTATAAGTCATATAGTTTGTAAGTTGATATCCTCAAGATTATTGCTACTTCTCCTCTAAATAATTTCTTTATATCTGCTAAATATATAACCCATATCCCCTACGTGTTTGCATTATTAACTATATCATTATTTGCTGCAGTTAAGAGGTAGTTTTAGTCAGTCATATCAGCTCATCCAAACATATTGTAATGAACTTAAGTTAGTCGATCCGAATGCTGTTACTGAAATTGTGACAGGCCAAGGTGATCAATTCGAATGTTTATTTTGGACATATGGCATAACTGTGAGAGCTTATAGAAACACAATGAGACCAATAATCATGGTGGATGGAACTTTTCTTAAAGGTCGATATCCAGGAGTAGTTATGACAGCAATTACTATTGAGGGAAACAATCATGTGTACCCAATTGCTTTTGCACTTGTGTGTAAAGAAAACAACGAGTATTGGGAATAGTTTTTCAAAAAACTTAAGGATCATGTGGTTGGGCATGATCACCAGTTTGTGCTCTTGTGTGATAGGCACAAAAGTATTATTCAAGCTGTACCAAAGATTCTCCCAAACGCTTGTCATATGTATTGTGCACAATACATGTCCCTCAAATATGGGAATGCAAAAGTAAGGTGGTTGTTTAAGGAAGCTGCAAATACTCTTAATCAAAATGAGTTTTGGGGTTTTATGCTACAAATATGAGCAATTTTTGAGAAGGCATACAACAACTTAATGCAAATTGGACCATTAAATAAGTGGGCAAGTGCTTTTCAGGAGAAATCAAGGTTTGTGTTCTAATGACTAGCTTGTATTCTCTAATTAAACGGCTATATCCGCTAACATTGTTTTCTCTAACTTGCAGATTTGGAATTATTTACACCAATTCATGTGGAATCATGGAACAGAATGATTATACCCGAAAGGCAGATGCATGTTACTTCTCTTCTTAAAGGAATTCACGCCAACATCATAAGGCATCACCGTGACTATCGTGTCGATGGTGAGAAGTTCAAGACACCTGTAACAAAGTGGTGCCACGAACTAATATTGCATAATGCTTGGAGGGGGGGGGTACATTCACTCGTGAGAAGTCGTCTCCAACTCTTTGGACAGTTTATGGTGAGAATAAGGCATGTATCGTTGACTTGAACACGCGATCTTGTACTTGCAAATGGTGGGAAACAATGGGAATACCTTGTGAGCATGCAATGTCTGTGATTAGAGAAACCAAAAATGATCCATATGCCTTTTGTGTTGTCTACTACAAAAGGGAAACATATGCAAAGACATACAAGGAACAATGGAGACCCACAAGAGGCAAGGATGAATAGCCGCAGGACAGAGCATCAAGAAGGATTCTTCCACCAGTACCTTTTAAACAGGCAGGTCGTCTAAAGAAAAAGAGAAAAAGAGGCAAACTTGAAGGTGTCCCAATTCAACTTAGAAGATGCTCAAGGTGTAAAGCTCCAGGACACAACAAGTCAACATGTATTGAAGTCATACCAGACTACGACTATTTCTTTCAACCTTTACCTGGAGAAGGACCACCACCCTAATGTTAAGTGTGTTAACAATACTTTTTGTGAGCTGAATTGTATTTTATCCCTTTTGTATCCGTCAGAACAATACTAGATATCCTCTAAATGTGTTGATGTTATCCTCGAAATAGACATAGTATATTTTGGCTTAAGATCTAATATGATAACCTTTGAATGGATTTTTATTAAGTACCAAAGTGTTGATAACTTTAGATTATTAGTATTTTAGGTTGTTGTAACGTGTTTATTATGTGCATCTCTCAAAGGGTACCATTTCACATTATTTAAACTATATACAGTCTATCCTCTAAAATAAATAGTTTGTATCCTCTAAATGACATATCATGTATCCTCTAAAATATAGTTTCAGTATCCTCTAACTAACTGCATCAAAGGCAAACATAGCTATGCTACCAAATTAAAGAGAAACTACATCTAACTCCAAAAGCTAATATATTAACCCCAGACATGTTTGCAACAACATAAACATGTTCAACACAAGACACATTAAATATGTTCAAAATAAGTCATGATGTTTTACAACTTTCCAACAACGAAATAAACAAGTTTAACAGAATACATCCAACAAAATAAAAGATCTACTTCTTGTTTGGTTTGAATCCACATTCAACAAGGTCCATGGCAATGCGCTTTCTCATCAGAGTTAGTATCCTCTCAAATAATGGTGGCTCACCTCTGAGAACACAGTCAAGATATGCAAGTAAAAAGACTCCACTACTGCAGCCATCATCCTGAGGTGTACAATTAACATATTCGCGTTCTCATGCTCTTTCAAGGTCAATGTCTTCTTCAGTAGGGTCAGCAGCAAACACCACATAGGGCAACATCTCTTCGACCCCCAACTGTTGTGAAGATGGTTTCTTATAACCCAAAGAGTCATATATCTTGACCTTCCACTCCCTAAAGTTAAAGGCAAGCAGTATCCAGTGATTCCTATTAACCTATATATTAGAGGATACAACATAAATCTTTTGGGGATGTGAAAACATAACTTAGAGGATAATAAGCTTTTGATGATGTGAGATAACATATGTAAACATAATTAACAACTTACTTGTAAGGGAACAAGGAGTGCCTTTGCAAGTCTTGCAGGAACTTGACCTTTCAAATACCTAGATGGGCTAACAATGTTAAAAGCACCTTGGTGTATTTTAAACATGCCACTCCTAATTCTTTCTAATGGTGAAAGTGCAGCAACAGATTTGTCCTTCATGCGCCTTCTATATGTCTTCTGAACTATCTCATGCAGCATATTCTAAACATAATAGCAAAAACCAAAAGTTAACATAGTTAGAGTGCCAACAAATCATTCCATAATACCAAATACACTAACAAAAAAATGTATACTTACAGCAAAATATACAATGTTAACCACAGCAAACTGGTCCTCAGGTTGAAGGTGCTTCCTTAATATGCCATACCACTTAGTGAGCAATAGTACATATGCATCAACAATATCTCCATGCAGCCAATTATTCTTATACAAAGTGTAGAATTGCTTGACAATTATATCAGGAGCATCCTTATATTCCCTTATAACTGCATGCTCATACTTTGGATCATTTGCCAACCACCATAAATAGTTAAGAACATCTGTTTCATTTTTGGTGGTAGTCCTTTCTAGAAATGACTTACCCATGATGTTCATAACAATATCAATATCCAATTGGTGGTCCATACTACTTTCTTCCAACCCCTTAGCTTTTTTCTTCAACTTCTTCTGACTTGTTTTATAAGCTTGAATAACCTGACTATCTTCAATGACTACACCATCATTTGTTTCATCAAGCTCATCTGCCTCACCCTCTTCATCCATCTCACCAACATTGTAGCCATCTATATCCATTAGATACTCTTTAGGAATATTATTGGGCTCTGGGATGGCATCAAGAAAGTCATCATCCTCATCCACCCCCTCCTCCACATCTTTACTTTCCTCCTCCTCCTTCACCACCTCCTCATTTTGATCAACCATATCCTCCAAAACTATAATGTCATCTTCCTCCTTCACCTTAATGTCCCCTTCCTCCTGCCTAACCATATCATCAACATTACCTGGTACAACAACATCATTAGGGGATATACCTTCAATATTAGCAGCTGGCAAAACAAACATGGGTTTCATAGTAGCATCATATGATATCATTGTCAAGCTATCAATAGCAACACCTTCTCTCTCTTGCCAATCATGATTATCATTATCATCCCCATCACAGAACAACCTCCTACTTGCTGTTTCTATTGGATTCTCCGTATCCGTATCAGGATTCAATCCTATTTTGTTTTTCTTGTTTTCCCTTTCTTTTGCTTCTTTCCACCATGTTCTATCTTGTGCCACATGTTTGCTAGCCCTAAGTTTTTAAAATAAAAAAAAGAGGATATAAGTTTGAAATCTAGAAGAGTTTAATCAAATAGTCTGAGGATAATAAAGAACAAATTAGAGGATATAAGATCTAGAAGAGTTTAATCAGATAGTCTGAGGATAATAAAGAACATATTAGAGGATATAAGTTTCAAATCTAGAAGAGTTTAATCAGATAGTCTGAGGATAATAAAGAACAAATTAGAGGATATAAGTTTCAAATCTAACCTTGAAGGTTGTTTTCTGGTTGGAAGCTTGGGTTCTTTGTTTTTCCTCTTCTTCGCAACTTCTTTAGCAGGATGCTCCACATCAAAATCAGGTTGTTGAGGCTTTTCAGGACTTCTCATTTTGAACATGAAATCCTCAGTTCCTTTGCTTCTCATACCACCTATGATGATTTCAGGCAACTTTGTACTCCTTTGTTTTTTGGGTGATGGTTCAGTACAAATCTCTTTCCCCTTTCTCTTTCCCAAGGTAGTTGGAGTAGTAGCAGCTTCAAATTGGCTTTGGCTCCTTGTTTTTACAGAGGCTCTTGAGAGTTGTGTGGGTGATGGACTTGGCTTGGGTAGATCTGCAAGGGGTGGCAGTTTCTTCTGTTTAGGTGGGAGTTTGATCCTACCAACAATCTTCTTTGTGGCACTTGTTTTCTTTGGTACTTCCTTGGTGGGAGTGGGTTTATTCTTGACACTTGTCTTGGTTGGTACTTCCTTGGTGGGAGTGGGTTTATTCTTGACACTTGTCTTGGTTGGTACTTCCTTGGTGGGAGTGGGTTTCTTCTTGACACTTGTCTTGGTTGGTACTTCCTTGGTGGGAATGGGTTTCTTCTTGTCACTTGTCTTGGAGGGGGCTTCCTTGGTGGGAATGGCCTTTTTTGCTGCTCCCTTGCTGACACTTGTTTTTTTTTCTGTTTCCTTGGGTGCAATTTTCTTCCTAGGTGAACTCCTAGTGGCAATTGGCTTGTTCTGCTTGGTGGCACCCAACTTTTGTGATGATGGTGTCTTCTTTTTGGTGGCAGCTTGCTTAGATGATGATCCAGCTTGTACTTGTAAAGGTTTCAGTATTTTTTTCACTCCTTGAACAACATTCTTTTCAAACTGTTAAAGCTTTTTTGTAACACCTTTGTCTAAGACTTGTTTTAGTTCTCTGTGAAACTGCAATTAGAGGATATGTATGCAAATTTAGCAGATATATATTAGACAAATAGAGGATACTACTTAAATAATTAAAGGATATCTATTTAAACAAACTTACCACTCCTCGCACAATCCCTTCTAGATCATCAACAACTCATTTTTTAGCTTCATCAAGTGTTTTTTGATACTAAAACATTGTACAGGAAAAAAAAACCTATTATCAAAATTGCAACTTAAAAGAACTATGTTATAAAACACATTATTAACAATTAGAGGATAGGAATACAATAATTTAGAGGATAAGAACACAATAATTAGAGGATAAGAACACATTAACTAGTTCTTCAGCAAACTCCGATGGTGTGATGAAAGGGGGCACAACTTCAACTTCTTTTCCTCTTTTTGGATAAAGTTTTTTATCAATGGTATTCCTTCCAGTGGTCTTGCCAGGTAAATCTGTCCAAGTAAGCATCCTTGGGAATGGGGCATTAGGCAACCTTTTAGGACCTAAGCATGGGAGGTGTATGTATGCCCAGATAATAAAACCAAGCACACAACCATCAAGAGCATAGTCTAGCTTCTTTTCTGATTCATTGATTGCAGATTTCTCTAATGAATTTTTCAATAATTTGAAAACAACCGACCCCCATGGAAATTTATCAAAAGCAACAAGTTCTTCGGCAAAATCAACATATTTGACATCAATAGTTTATCCTGAATCAGGAAGTAAGCAAAGATGCAATAATAACAACCGATTCAGGCGATGAACGTCGTCGCCAGAATCTGGGTCACCTCTTGCTCTTACAATTGTTGCTTCTATGTGTTTTTCCTTAATGCTCTTAGAATCACCAAAATATTTTTGCCTAAATGCACTAACTACTTCTCTATTCATCAACAAGAATTCACTTGGAACATCACCAATTTTCAAACCTAAAACTACTGTGATATCTAGAGGTCTAAATGTAAGATCACTATCCCCAATGACATATTTCAGTTTTGAAACCCTAGACTTAACAATTTGGGTGACAACAGAAGTACAGATGTGGATTTTATCATATTGAACATCTAAGAAATACTAAAACATGAATTCATTAAATTTTTCTTTTCTAAATCGGGTAAAGTATCAACAAAATGAGTTTTTACCTTTCTCATCGAGCATCTCACAGTTACACTAAAGTTCCTCCCATACTTCTTCTTCTCTTTCATCTGCACTTCGCTTGTACCACCTTCTTCCGAATTACTGTCTTCAAGTTCTTTACCATGTAAACTGATTTCATCAGCCATTTCCTCTAATTTGATAAGAAACAAGTTTGATTTCGAAAGGGGGTTGTTTGATTTCGAACATGGAAGTTATTGTTGTTTGATTTCGAAGAATTTGATGAAGAGGGAAGCTAGGGTTTCAAATGTGTTGCAACTGTTTGGATGTTTTTCCTTATTTATCCGTTAATTGTTCCCACTTTAAAATCAAAACTGAATGTAATACGTGGCAAGCAATTAGAACAACAACACATGCAATGGTTGGATCTTTAAAACCAAAACCAATTTGTTTTAGAGGATACAAGATCTTGGTTTGATGATAATGCTAAATCAAGCTAAATCAACGGTAAATGGGTTTCATCGGTATCAAGCTAAATCAACGGTTAGGATTAAATTGTTTGTCTATGTTGGAAACGTCGCAATCAAATCACTTTATGTTTAATACATCCAAAAAGTAGATTTGCTGTTGAAAATGTACAAAGGGTATAATGATCCCAAAAAAATTGGTAAAAGGTAATGTGGTGGGTCAGGGGCTTGTTTGAGAAAATAGCCCCATGTCAGGGCCTATTGGGGAAGAGGCACCTAAACATGGGGCTTTTTGGGGATATTACCCGAAAATATATGATGAATCAAGGAATGACAACGCCACCCACATATATTAATATGATTGCAATATTTGACACTTTTCTAATATGTGATGTGTGAAGAATTGATCGAGGACGACCATTCTCGAAGTACTAGCTAACTAGCTAGGAGATCGATGAATAAGTTGCTTTCCTTGATGGATTAAATGGTGGGTATTGCAGGGAGGATTGCGATTGCAAGATCTATATATGTCCAATACTATTATGTCATGCTCAATCATATATCTTAACGTTACATTGTTTCCAAACAATCACCAAAAATTTAGCAATAGACATACTGTAATATCAGTTTCCTACAGGCAGCATTTTGAAAAGTTCACTAATTAGATAAAAAGGTAGTTACAAAGTTCATTAGAAAAACAATTAGGCTTCATGAGTTAACTTAATTCTGGAAACCGAGGCTTCATGATTTAAGTCTGGAAACCGTGAACTCCATTACGATCTTCGTCTCAGAACCCTTTGAAACCAGCTTAAATGTACATACATCTCCTACCTTCAACTTGTTCCCATCAACAAACCTAGGCCAACCGCGACCAAGGCAGGCTTGACCATAACGTCCCTTGTGCCTCAGACCTACCTCCCATGACTTTCCCATCTTCGAATCTTTCAGAGTAATCATGCATGGCTTTATTGAGTTTTTGTCAAGACCGTTTCTTCTTCCAAAATCAGTTGGAATGAGCTGCACTCAAAGACACCATTCTAATTGCTATATTTACCATCTTTCAAGAAAAATGTATCTTTACATGAAGTACATATTTAACAAAGTATTAACTCACCAAAGAATTCCAATCAATGTGTGACGATTGAATAACAACGGTCAAACAAGTGCGATCTTTAGCTCGCTCAATCCTACCAGCAGTCCCCTCCAAACCTGCAAAAATACATCACATATCCATGGCCAAATTAACTATCACAGAAAAATAGCTGCCAATGTTTACATTTTGGGTACATTTTTATGCTGGGACACAAATGTCCTCATTGCCATTTCTTTAGCAAAAAAAGAAAGTGGCACATCCGCACATATATACTCCACTAAAAAGGAAAATCAAGAAGAGTTTTATATACGCGCGTTACTTGTAAACTCATTGGCAAATTTCTTCTCTGTTTTTTCTGCTACTCTAGCTTTCTTCATCAATATCTGATCATCCTTTGGATACTCTCTTTCACACATAGTAGCATCAAACACAATAACTTCAAATCTAAAACCACCTTCATGTTTGAATACTAAGAGATCTCCAACATCTACACTATGTTCTTTGGCAAAATCTTCCCAACCATCTGTAAAACAATACCCTTTGGTGCTAACACTCCAAGACTTGCCACTTTTTGTAGTCCTTAATGTAGCTTTTTTTCCTTGATACTTTTCTCCATCTAAGTAGTCCATTATGAATGCTTTGGGTATTGACTACAAAACAACAAAAATACAAAATGGTAAGAAGAAATAAAACTAAGTGTACATGTGAGAGAGAGACACACAGAGAGTGAGAGAGAGAGATTTACAAGATTTCCTTTAGCAGACATGATGAACTTAAAGAAATGGGGATTGCTTGGCCGAACTGTTGTCTTAGCCATGATAGATATTGATCCACAGAAACTATTCACTAGATATATATATATATATATATATACCAAGTTACTACCAACTAGTTAGTGGTTTCTACTTTCTAGTTAGAATTTAATGAATAAGCAATAAAAGTTTAGGACATTTTATTAGTGATTAATCGATCTTAATTACTCATGCATAGCTCTAGCTAGGCTTTATTCTACTTTTTGCAGTACATTAACTTAAAAGCCGAAATCCCAAAGCTCAAAGTCCAAGTAATGCTCAATGAATTAAGGGCAGGCCACATTACTGTACTCAAAGTTCATTGTCCAGTGCCCATTAACTGAAAGCTTTTGAAGCTGTCAAATTCTTCTTCTTTTATGAGACAGAAATACCCTTTTAGTTATTTCATTGTAAATTGAAAGTGAGGGTAATTTGGTCATCAAGGAATCAGCATAAGTAGCTATAAAACAAATAAAACAAATAAGCTCCTTGATAATTTCTTCAAAGCTTTCTTCATTTCCTTCTCCACCTTTTTCCATCTTCTGATCATCTTTGGAACATTCATCAAGGGAATGAGGGATACTCTTTCACTAGCATCAAACACAAACACAGTACCAAAAAACTTGAAACCATACCTTCATGTTTGAAAACTAGAAAATCTCCGGCTTGTATATATGTTCTCTACCAAAATATTCCCAACCATCTTTAAAACAAGGGTACCTTTAAAACAAAGTCCCTTTAGGCTTACTTTCCAAGATTTTTCCACTTTTTTTAGTCCTCAAAGTATCCTTCCTTTGTGCTTTTCTTTTTTTTTTCCCTCCATTCAATATTTCAAGTACATGAAAGACTTAGACTATGAAACTCAGGACGGAATGGTACTCGCAACATTTTCTTCAAGCATGAAGGTCAGGAAGAAATAGGTTTCGTTTTGTCGTATTGCTTTGGAATTGATAAAATATGATGGTCTCCTTTGCATCTATTTCGTGTTAATACAATATATAAGGCCAAGGGCCACTACTTGGCTACTGCAAGCAGTACAACACATTTGATCGTGAAATATCTATCGCTTGTTGAACCCTGTGAATTGCGTGAAAGTTACGATACTCCAGGATTGGGTGTCAAAGAATTTCATAAAACATTTTTGGTGGAAGCGTGTTAGGTTAGGGTCGGGCAAAATGACGGCTTCGACAGCTCAATGGGATTGGGTTTGTGGATATGATGGTGCAATCAAAGGTCCCAATTTTTTTTTTTTTACAATATGTATTTAGGAGAATCGGGTTTAGGCCTGTTAAAACGGCCCTCAGGCCCTTGGCCCGACCCTGTTCGGCTCGACCTTTTCGATGAACAAGCCCTCTCAATTTTAAGGGCCGGGCCGACCCGGCCCTGATGTATATAAGGGTAGGGCCAGGGCCAATATTTAAAATGTGTAACCCGGCCCTAAGCCCGACCCTTATATGACCCTTATTAAGCCCTAACTAAGCCCTTTCATATTTTATAGTTAAATTCATTACTACCCTTAGTTCACACCCAATTTTAATGAAACCCTTATTAAGGATATCCAAATCTTGTGCTTTCAAATGATGATGTACCCCATTTTTTTTATTGTAATTACATATATGGAAAGGATAATGTAATGTTGATCTTGTTTATGTAGATGTGATGATATTGTTTATGTAATAATTGTAGACATTTATTTTGGGAATGTACTTGTAGTTATCTACTTAATATATTCTAATTTTAGTTAAATTTTTTTTTATTAAAATTACATTGTAAATTCATTTATATTTAGTAAAATACACCGTTAAAAATTATCGGACCTTAAGGCCCAACCCTGAGCCCGACCCTCAACCCTTTAGAAAAGGGTAAGGGTAGGGTAAGGGCTTCAATATTTTGATGTCAACCCGGCCCTATCCCGGCCCTCATGAATAGTAAGGGTAGGGCTGACCCGGCCCTTAATGCTATAGGGCTTAAGTGTTGAAGGGCCGGGCTATTTCACAGGCCTAATCGGGTTTGCTATCTGGAAAGAACTTGCCGTGCAATTTGTAGCGCGTTTGTCCTTGTGTAATTGATTGAGCTGGTCAATAAAATTTGTTTTTATAAAAAAAAAAAATCCCAAATTCAGACTCCAAACCCTTCTTCAGCAATATAGTATTATAGACCACCCCTTTCCTCTCTGACAAGCCCAATATGGCAATATGAAAGTTCATTAAGCCTCTCATTTTCACAGTTGTTCAGCCACCAGTTAAGTGATAACCATATTTACTATTGATATTTGATACTGACATACATACAACTTGTTCGGGATTCTGATCACTCACAATAATAATGTTTAAATGGGTAGCAGAAATAGAGCTATGACATGCTTGATTTCTAGATTATACTTGGTTTCCAACTATATCTCCTCTTCCTTCTCAATCCCACCCTCATTCCATCAATTTCCCTTGATACCCTCTTCTTCTCTACACTTCACTACATCTTATTCTTCCAATAAACAGAGTTTTTCTAATCTGGGTTTGGGGTTTTCTTCTTCTTTTACTAGTACAATTCGTGGGTTTTGTTCAAGAGAAATAATGAGTAATAAGGTTGCTTCATCTTTGGAGAATTTGCAGATTTCTGATTCTTCTTCTGTGACTTATCTTTCTGCAAAAGAAGCAGCAGAAATTGATGAAATTCTTATGGGGCCACTTGGGTTTAGTGTTGATCAGTTGATGGTCTCTCTTTCTTTCCCTTCCTTCTTTGCTTCCAAGTTTGTCGATTTTTTTTCTTCCTTTTATTGATATTTTAATTACATTGATTTATATTTTTCAGGAATTAGCTGGTTTGAGTGTTGCAACATCAATTGCTGAGGTATTTCAACTTCCCCTTTTGGCAATTAGTATATTTTTACGACAAGGGTCGCAAAAAGTTTTGAATTTGAATTAGACATGTTAGGTGCTATTTCAAATTTGATAAAATAGTTTATCATTTCAATGACAAAATTTAGATAAGACACGAGAGGAAAGACTACATTTGTGTAATTTAGTGATATGGTATTCTGTTGTATTGTAATGGTTCAACTTACATATTATACATGCTCAAAAAAGAGATTTATTTGTTGGATATTAGTTCTTTAATGCAAAATGTCTAAATTAGTCTGAGTTAGTCATTGATTGTTAATCCGACTGCAATATAACATTGTGTGTTTGGGATAAATAATTGTAACATTGAGGGTACACTAATTTATATAAGTAATCTGAGAGGACAGTAAGGAATGGCCATCAAATGTGACTTCTCCAACCTTATGTAGTGTTTTGGACTTTGTGAAGAACACACTATGTATCATATTCATGAAAGAGGAGGCATCAATTGAGAAACTCCCGCTCGAATATCTATGCATATGTGTGATACTATTTTATATTGAATATTTACCAATTAATGTGATCTTTAGTACATGATATATAAAAAGAAACTTCAACTATTTATTTGCAGTAAAAGATGATGATTATAATTCTCTTTTCTCTTTTCTCTCGAGAAGATAACTAACTGTGAATATATGAAATTAACAGGTTTATAAACCCAGTGAATACAGCCGTGTTCTTGTCATATGCGGTCCAGGAAACAATGGTGGAGATGGCCTTGTGGCTGCTCGACATCTACATCACTTTGGATATAGACCATATATTTGTTATCCTAAGCGTACTTCCAAGGCTCTTTATACTGGTCTAGTTACTCAGGTATGGTGGTTGATCCAAATCTTTTGTCAATCGTACTCTTATTATCTTCTTGAGATATTTATACGATGTAGTTTTGTAGCTGGAATCACTATCAGTTCCTTTCTTGTCATTGGAAGACTTGCCTCAGGACTTGTCAAATGACTTCGACGTTGTAATAGATGCGATGTTCGGGTTCTCATTCCACGGTAATAATTCACTTTCATATTCTTTCAAGTTTGTTGCCTCCTTATACATGCATTTTTTTTTCTTAAGCATGCCTGCAAGATGACACACATGCATAGTCTGATCTTTAGGAGGATATCAACTAGTTAAGATGTCAAATCTTAAATAACAACATCGGGTTGTTAGTCAACAATTTACTTTGATGCGTGAACTCTTAAACGAAAATGGCATGATTGAATCAACTTTCTCAGTCATCTTCATGGTATGGTAGATATTTATCAGATACTATGAGGCATTAGGCTATGACCATTATTTCCTTCTTGCAAGTTTTGTTGAAAATGTTTTTTACTGATAAAAGAACTCCATTATTTGTATATGTAGCATCTCAATATAGCTCAACGAATTTTCAGGTACTCCAAGACCACCTTTTGATGATCTCATCCAGAGGTTGGTTTCTCTGCATAGATATGATCATGCCCACCAGAGATCCGCCGTTATTGCATCTGTAGATATTCCCTCTGGTTGGCATGTTGAAGAAGGAGACATTGGTGGTGAAGGGATTAAACCTGACATGCTGGTATGTATACTATGTATTCTTACATTGTTTTACTTATCACTCAACATTCCAACAGATTGCAAGTTTTTCTTTATTTCGGGATATTTGTCCCATCTAAATTATCATATAAATGCCTTTGGAACTTTCTGTAGGTTTCATTAACTGCTCCAAAGTTGTGCGCCAAGAAATTTTGTGGTCCGCATCATTTTCTTGGGGGTAGATTTGTTCCACAACCTATTGCAGAGAAGTATACGCTTAATCTTCCATCGTATCCTGGCACATCCATGTGTGTCCGAATTGGAAAGCCTCCACAAGTTGACATTTCAGCCCTAAGAGAGAACTATATTTCTCCAGAATTTGACAAGGATCAACTAGAGGCCAATCCTATAGATCAGGTACAAGAATGTATGATGTTTGTTAATCTATATTTGTATTATTTTACTTATATTAGAAGCAAAAAATTTACCTGATGAGTAAGAAACCGGCAAATTAGGATGATAGTTGCTTGCTGGATTTTTTTATCATAATGACGTGGATCTAAGATCGAAGTCTATGATGTCATGCAGTTCAAGAAATGGTTTGATGATTCACTGACTGCTGGCTTGCATGAACCAAATGCGATGACCTTGTCAACTGCTGGCAAGGATGGAAAACCGTATGTTTAATTTTTCTTTTGCATGCACTTTTGTTTAAACTTTGAACTAGCTCAGAATGGTTTTTTAAAAAGAAAAAATACACCCCTTATAATCTAGTATTGTCGATGTGATCAAGTGAACCATCATTCTCTCTGTGGTAAATTTTGTCAATTGGTCAATGACTTACAACTGACTTTCTTAATATATCTATGCAGTTCGTCACGAATGGTCTTGCTAAAGGGGTTTGATAAGGAAGGTTTTGTTTGGTAAGTATTGTTCTACATCTACCCATTACATAACAACAAAACCTAACTAAGTTAGAATTAGCAACTTGCCCGTGATTAAATGGACTTGTATTGGTTAGAGTTAGAGGTTTGTATAGTTTTCAGACTGATATTTGATTACATGTTTGACTGCCATGCTTTTTATTTCTTAGGTACACAAATTATGAAAGCCATAAGGGACACCAATTATCAGAAAATCCTCATGCAGCACTTCTTTTTTATTGGGATGGTCTTAATCGCCAGGTGAGGATATAGCTTTTCATATTGTCTAGACTAGTAAAGTGAAATCTTTGCTTTACCTGTTTCTTTTAATAATGAAGTATCTCTACATTATTCAGGTACCATCATTAGAAGCTAATGTCTGATCGGGTAAACATCAGATATTGTTACTTTAAAACCAATATATGGGCATCATCTATAATCTTGTCCCCCAAATTTCATATGAGATCCAACATAAAAAATAAGAAAGTTCATCATATTATTTTTAACTTGCTAAAGTGCACAATATAAGAGTTTATGAACTTTGTGTTTGTGTTTAGTGGTTATGTGTACAGCTTGTGTTGTTTCTCATGTGCATGTACAAAGTGATGATCTCATTCGTGACCATGTTTCTCTCCTACAATTCTCTTCCATGTTTGAGTCCATTATTTCCTTATTTCTATTCACAGTAAACGAGAGAAACTGGTGTACAAACCCATTAATTTAAACAACTTAGGTGTCTCAGTCTCTTATGTGTCCGAAACTGGAATTGACTTTTTGCATCTTTGTCTGTAACATCAGTCAAATAACATATTATTTTCACTGTGTATTTTGTTAGTAAAGAAATCGAATTGCAGGTGAGAATTGAAGGACCCGTGAAGAAAGTTTCTGACACAGAATCGGAAAATTATTTCCATAGTCGTCCTCATGGAAGTCAGATTGGAGCAATTGTTAGCAAGCAGGTTGGCATGGTTAAAGTTCACTAAATTTAGAAAAACTGCTTAAATTTCCCATTTCTTTTCATAATGATCAGTAGCGATTTTATTGCTGGTTTCAGAGTACTGTGGTTCCTAGAAGAGACGTGCTTCACCAAGAATACAAAGAGTTGGAAGCCAAGTTTCCTGAAGGGTGAGTTTGATCAAGTCTATATATATCTCTATTTAAGTATTTTGAAACTTTGGTTCTCAAACTTCAATTTGATGCATTGCTCATATGGAAGTAAAAGTATACTCTTTTATTTTATCCATTTCTTCTTTTTGGTGGAGTATCAAGTAATGAAGAAACACAGTAAGATGCGAAAACCTTTTTGTTCAATTGGTATCCAGCCCAAAGTTGCAAGAGCCTCTGCTTTCTTTGGATTTGACTTCAATATTTACTTCTCGAGTGTTAGCTTTCGAAAGTGGAACAATCTTTACTCCATTGTTGGTAGGAGATAGATATTCATATGATCATATCTTATAAATCACTGACAAGTTCGCTATACCAATAAACATGTGGCAAAAAGGTAAGAGTTAACTATAGTGAAGTGAATTACTACTGTTTAAGTTACAATAGAGTGACAAGCTTCACCACCTTTAAGTTTGAGAAACTTTGCGAAAGTTGCTTAAGTATGCCAATTGGTTAGAACACAAATGTTTCTTATTTTAGGAACTGGGGATACTATAGAGTATAGACACGTATTAAGAATGCTAAAAAATGTTTGCAAACTTCAATAAGTAGCAGTACAAAGAATCAAATTTTATTAGGAATTCAGGTTTGTGTTGATCTAAAAATTATTAAGGTCTGAGTTATGAGAATCATTTATTTGACGCATCCAAATATCACAATCATGCTATTCAAGTGCTTTAAACAAAATAACGCAAACAAATTGCAACTCTATTTGATGTTGTTACCATGTGTAAACTCCCTATTCCTTCCTTCAAATCTACAAACATACATTGTACATTCATTTATATATGTGGGTTTGTATATGCGATCGAATCGGCATGATTCATTCATTTATTGAATTACGATTTTGTAAATTGAGAGTTGAATTCATATTTTTGTATGATATACCATCACTAGAGTTAGCATGCATTTTGTTTTGCTAGTCATCTCCTGGATAAATACTGTATTACTCCCTCAGTTGCCACTTTCAGCTTTCGACCAACATGCTTAGAAGCAATCACATCTAGGTATTATTTGGTGTAAATCACATAGTTCAATGTGTGAACTGCATCTCATGGCAAATTCTCAAGTTATATTTGTTAATTATTGGAAAAATGTAGTTAACAAACTTGGTCAAGTTGTACTGGGCACTCTGAGTCTGTTTGTTGTTTGGCCAGCAGTCATACTTAGATACGAATATATTGTTAATTGCTCCGTGTGTGATAATTATCTCCTTACTAAATGGTGATAAGTTCTGTCGTCGGTGAGAAACTGAATTGGAATTAAATCTGTGAACTTGCAGAAGCTTGATTCCGAAACCCAAACACTGGGGAGGATACAGACTCACACCCGAGATGTTTGAGTTTTGGCAGGGACAGAAGTCACGCTTACATGATCGGTGGGTTCTGAATTTTCGGAAACGTTCTAATAATTACTGAAGCGTTTACATTTTTGACAGATGTTACTAATGTTGTTTTCTCTTCTTCCAGGTTGCAATATTCTCTCAAAGAAGTGGATGGAAAGGAAGCATGGGAGATAGTTCGCTTGGCCCCATGACTAGTATATTCACTTTCTTCATTATAAGGTTTGAACTTTACAGAAAAAAAAAAAAAAAAAAATCTTTTTGTGTGGCTGGGCGCACTGTGTTTTCCTTCATAGTTTTTAGATAGGATCACCTAGAAAACTCTCCCCTATATGATCAATATGTGGTGGCTTGTATGACACATTGACACTCATATCACCACCCAAATTTATACCTGTAACATGTACAATTTTATGAGTTTGAAAATTCTGGGAATAAATAACAAGTCTGGTAGCAATGTAGCATAGCAGAGAAGGTTGCTTTAAGATATGGTGATGCTATGTGGTAAACAATACGACTCTTTGATTTATTTTGATCTATGTGGACTTGTTGAATTGCCTGTTCAAAGTTTTTTTTGTCGATAACATAGGATTGTAGACATATGGCCATATCCTGTTAACAGTTTACTTGAAAGGGAGAACTAGTGAATAGGGTACCGGTAACCTTTCCTACAATATGCAACGGAAACCATTCTACTGGTGTTCATTCTCCCCTACTGGTCTCTCATTGGCAACATTTTTCCCACTCTCTCGTAAGCTTCCTACTGCACAACCTTCTCTACTGAAAACTGAAATACCCAGCCCAGAAATTCTTGGTTCCATCAAGTCTACTAAGGATCATTATTAAGAAAGGAAATGCTAAAGTGGCAACATCATCCTCACTAGTGTTTGTGTTCCTTACTTCCTTATACATCTCGACCCACTGGATGGTGTGCATTGGCATGATCCCTAGATTTCAGAAGGTGGCAGTCACCTTAGCATCTCTGAATATGGACTTGTACTAAGATAGTAATGTAGTATCAGCCCAAATGCCCATTTTAAATACCTTGCACTATGCACACAGCAACTTCCCTTTGGTAAATGCTGTTGTTGTTGTTGTTTGCAGTGGCCCCAGTAGCCACTGTAAAGGACAGCATCAGGGAATATAGGGGGTATCAAGTTTGCTTTTGACCTTTGAAGAAATGAAGTTGATACATCTATGTCTACTTTTACCAAAGGCTATTTCTTCTGTTGAGAGAATGACAACACTAGTTATTGTTTGATGGAGGTTCTTCTCAAAGAGTAGATATGGATTTTGTTTTGTTAGTTTGAAGATGTCTTTCAAACATACTGTCTGTACTATACTACTATATTGCATGATCATTTAAAAGACCAAAATAAGAGGTTGGGGTTTCAACTTCAAAAGAGAAACAATGCAAACAAGATTCCCTCCACTTTAAACTCCATCCATAAAATTTAAATAATAACACTTGGAAAATTTTCCTCAGATAGTACTGTACATCAAGTTTTGTCAGATGATCATCTTGGTGGGCTTGAGTGATCACTGATCAACTGGCCATTACATTTGAATATTTGATTTACCTAGTGACAAACATACATAAATGTGGCAGAAATATTTCCCTAACTTTTTTTTCATAGAAAATGATAATTAGAGACAATGAGATGATTCAACAATGAAAGAATTGGAGACAAGAAAACTGTTCACATATGCAATATGACTCAAGTGGATTCAAAATTATTGCAAAAATATGAACATGCAGGAAGAGATGAGAGGTCCCCCTCCCTTCTCACCTACATCTGGTGTGACTTTAATTAAGCATAGGTCTATGAACCAAGTGGATTAGGTTCACATGGCTTATGTGTAGGGTGGTAGGACCTTTTATGCAAGACAAGGTAGCTCTTTCTCTTCTTGGATTTGAACTATATAGAATCATCATGATTCCTATTGTGAAGAATATAATCTTGTGATACTCATCACCTGGGTACTTGCTTTTGCTAAAGTGTGCTCAACATGTTAAGCCATCATTTGAAGTTACTACACTATTGTGTATGTTTCAAAAACAATGCCATGGATAAGAATAGGATTGTTGATATCATTTCTGTGCACAGTCTGATATATGACCCTATACCTTCCAAGTTAAAAGACTTTATAATAGAGTAAATCTCCTGCAAGTTGAACTGTAAATATGAAATCTGAACATAAAAGTTGGGATGAATAGAAGTTGGCCTACAGCATAGAACACTAAAAGATCCCACCACTAAAGGTGCTCTTACCTCTAATCAGAATACATGGAGAACTATATGAGTAGCTTCAAGTGAACTGTGAATGAGAAACCACCATAGTTTGAGAACCAGTGAAAAGGTATAAAGGAAGGTCAAAAATTGCAACTAAAAGCATTATATTAAGGGATAGATCACAAGAATAAATCATTCATATGTACATAAAGAATCAGAATGAGAATTATGAACTTATTCACGGCAACAAGCTTACTTGATCCCATCATCACTTTCAAAGTATCATCATCAATCACTAAGTGGACATACATATATATGAATAAGCTTTCATAAAGAAATAATGGAAATGGCTTTTAAACCAATTAGCTATCTTACGTCAAAGAAGCAACAAAAGAAAAAAAAAAACAAATCATGGAAAAATGTGGCACATAATTGCATAGTTTATTTCATTTAAGCCAAGCCATGCCAGATATAAATTACCATCAATAGGACTTCAGATTATATTGCTGTCAATTAAGGTTAACAACAATTCAATTAAGATATCTTCCACCAAAACCACCCCATATAAACACATGGTTAATGCTTTCGATCAGGAAATTGTGCTCTATGACTAACTATATGTAGTGACAAACAACCAAACAGACCCACAATATAGCCGGCCAAACTATACTTTCTTCTGTGGTTCTTAAGCTTCTCGACTTAATTAATTAATAAACAAAGACTATATTAATAAATTATTAAGGCCTTCGGCCCTCCCTGTAACCCATATTCCATACCAGTACCACACATATGCCCACCAACTCATTGTGTCACTTGTTGCTCAATCAGTGACATTTAACATAAACAACGACATGCAGCCATATTTCGCATTACTAACAGAATTCAAATCCCAACTTGAGAACTACTTTAGTGCCATTTCGAAAAAAATAAGAGACATTGGAGTCGATATATAAATAAAAGATATAAAGCAGTTAGGGTTTGGATCAGATTATGTAAGGTAAAATTAAAAAGAACCCAATTGTGACTTCCAGTAAGAAGCTCCTCTTTGTTAGCTAATTGACAACTAATGTTCCCATCCTGACAAGGAATTTAAGGGGAGACTCATGAGAACCCAATATATGTGCAATATAACAATAATAAGGCAAACAATAAAGCAGTAAACAAATAAAGAACACACAAGAATTTTTAACGTGGTAAAACCCAATATGGGAAACGTCCACGGTTGTCCTCGCGACAACAAATAAATCCACTAGATGAAAAGAGATTTACAAACCTATCAACTACCTGCAATCACTACGAGTTGACACTCCTGGTTATCTCTAACACCTTGACTTCACCAGAGTACCTTGATGTACGCACAAGACACTCGACTTCTTGATGAATACACAAGAAGACTCGAAGTCGATCTATGTAGCAAGCTTACACCAGAGTTCCTTGATGAACACACAAGGATACTCGACTTCTTGATGAACACACAAGAAGACTCGAAGCTAAATCAATATAAACAATGATAGGAAGATGAATTAGGGAAGGATAGAAGATAGAAGTACACAAAGATCAATTGAGGAAGAAGATGATCTTTGTGGAAGAGCCAACAAACAAACTAGGGTTCTATGGAGGCTAGGTTGGAACTCTTGCCTTTCACATAACACCAACGACCTATTTATAACCTAGGGTTTGAAACAAGAGAAAATGGGTCGAAATAGACAAAACACATATTGGACGTACGTACGTCGAAACAGCGTGCGTACGTCCTGAGACGTAAATAGTTCGCTGCCTACTTGGACGTACGAACGCCCTAACTAGGTACGTACGTCCTGACCAAAACATGTTTGCTGCCTAACATGACGTACGTACGCCCTAACTAGGTACGTACGTCCTAAACCCAAAAACAGACTTTTGATACACTTGACGCGAAGACAAAGACTCGGGATGACGCGCGTACAACGAGGTTTTCCTAACAATAAACTCAAGGCGAGATAACCATGGACATCCAATATCACAAAATTAATGTCAAACAACCGAGTGCCGGTTTCAATCTCCCCATTTGACATTGATTTTGTGATAAAAACCTATGACTCTAATAGCACTTATAAAACGTGCTTACAAACCCAAACCATGGCATTTATAAAACATGCCTACAAAAACACTCAAGGTAGAATACATACCGAGTCACCAACACATGATATCCAGCTTGAGTAAGACGCTTTAACCATCAGAGACCGAACGGAAGCAACAAGAATTTCTGAAACAATCATAGAGCCAACGAACAAGAAATTCTGAAACAATCAAAGAGCCAACGGAAGTTCCTCGAATAACTCCCCCATACTTCATGAGCTCCAAGGTTTAATACTCGAGCTTACCCAAAACTGTACATGCATTTTGTGATCATCATCACTTTCACTCCCCCATACATGTAGTATACCTGAAACATGACCCAAAAATACACTAACAAAGAAGAAGAAGGTGTTCGTATTAGAGTCATAAATCTCCCCCTTTTTGTCACAAATGAAGCAAGGTAACAAAAGAAAGAGAAAAGAAAAATTCCAAACCATAACAAATAAGATTATAGAAGAAAAGAAAGAGAACAATCATGTTAACAACAAAAAAGATATGCAACGGAAGCCATAAAATAAACACTTGTTAACACGATGTCAATACAAAGAATTCTCCCCCTAAACAAAAGCTCCACCTAAATGCAATGCATATTAGAAAGATGCACCTAGAACAAACAAACCAAATAAGGATATTTGAAACACACAAAGAACCATGCATACAAGGGTAGAAGAGAGTATATGCAAACTCAATTAAAACAAGATACTTAGTAAAGATGAATAAACTTGGTTTCATTAAACAAAGTACGCACCAATCAAAGATTAAGATATGAAACCAAACATCTACTAGAAATGCATCCTACAAACATCCTTGGTGTGTGGGAAAGCTAAAGAAAACACAAAGAGAGTCATTTTCACACCTCACTCACAAACCATAAGAACACTCAAAACAACTAGTATTCACCATTAGAAGGATTTCACTGCACAAACGCCTAAACAGACACGGGGAAATGCACTTATAACCTTTTTATTTTATTATTATTATTTTTTATTGTGCATAAATTAACATGTGAAAGGGATTTTTACCTTCATCTTTTGCAACATGTGGTAGGGTGTAGCCTACATCTTTTCAAATTACTTCCCCTTTAAGAACAAACTGAAAGTAGTGCAACATCATGGTAACGTGCAACACAAGAACTAACATCTCTTGAGTACATCCGTCATTGCATGACCCTCACGGCCCCAACGGGAAAATATACCAAATGATTTCTCTCTCAAGAAGATCAAAAGGCTGGGGATTTTGTGAATTGTTGACCACTACCACACCGCATTCATACTAATAATCAAGATAACATAAGAAGACATGCATACGTATATTTCCAACTAATGATTATCCTAGAAGTTCATCATGTTCAAAGATGAAAAAAAAAATATGCAAACAAAGTCTCAAAGTGCCACCTAGCTGTGCATAGTGTAATCAAACAAGGATATATGCATGAGACACAACTAGATAAACGTTGGTCTAAAATCTAAACATGAAAGCACAAGCGTATGCTAAGTGTAATAAAATAGTTATATTCATGACCACTAAGCATACAAGTATGATTGAAAGCAATAGACCAATCTAACCACATATACAAAGTATGTGTATCCCAAACACCCATAACAAAGTAAACCACAAAATATTTTTTTTTTTTTTTTTTAATAACTTTTCTCTTTTTTTTTAAAAAAAAAAAAATATAGTAAATACTTCCCAACATTCAACATGATATGCAACCTTAAACAAATAAACTACAAACACCAGAAACCACTAAAATGCAATCAACATGATTAAATACCAAAACCCTAACAAATAGCCATATGTAAAAAAATAATTCAATTAATCATACCATAAGGCTACGAAAACATACTCAATCATCCCAAACCTGCAAAAATCGATTATCTCTAAAATAAAATATATCAAAACCATGAAATAATTGATCTGCAAACACAAAAGAATTAGCTTTATTCATCATAATTGCACCAAAAGGATCTACGCGTGAGCCATTACGCTCCATAACAAGCGCCCTGCGACTGATACCAATTGAGAACCCAATATATGTGCAATATAACAATAACAAGGCAAACAATAAAGCAGTAAACAAATAAAGAACACACAAGAATTTTTAACGTGGTAAAACCCAATATGGGAAACGTCCACGGTTGTCCTCGCGACAACAAATAAATCCACTAGATGAAAAGAGATTTACAAACCTATCAACTACCTACAATCACTACGAGTTGACACTCCTGGTTATCTCTAACACCTTGACTTCACCAGAGTACCTTGATGTACGCACAAGACACTCGACTTCTTGATGAACACACAAGAAGACTCGAAGCCGATCTACGTAGCAAGCTTACATCAGAGTTCCTTGATGAACACACAAGGATACTCGACTTCTTGATGAACACACAAGAAGACTCGAAGCTAAATCAATATAAACAATGATAGGAAGATGAATTAGGGAAGGATAGAAGATAGAAGTACACAAAGATCAATTGAGGAAGAAGATGATCTTTGTGGAAGAGCCAACAAACAAACTAGGGTTCTATGGAGGCTAGGTTGGAACTCTTGCCTTTCACATAACACCAACGACCTATTTATAACCTAGGGTTTGAAACAAGAGAAAATGGGCCGAAATAGACAAAACACATATTGGACGTACGTACGTCGAAACAGCGTACGTACGTCCTGAGACGTAAATAGTTCGTTGCCTACTTGGACGTACGAACGCCCTAACTAGGTACGTACGTCCTGACCAAAACATGTTTGCTGCCTAACATGACGTACGTACGCCCTAACTAGGTACGTACATCCTAAACCCAAAAACAGACTTTTGATACACTTGACATGAAGACAAAGACTCGGAATGACGCGCGTACAACGAGGTTTTCCTAACAATGAACTCAAGGCGAGATAACCATGGACATCCAATATCACAAAATTAATGTCAAACAACCGAGTGCCGGTTTCAACTCAAGATCTGAAAACCAACGTTCCATCTATCTGTTCGGTGAATCTAGATTTGCAAATAGGATGGCTATAAGAATTGCTACGATATATGTAAGAGCCATGTCAAGTAAGATGCTCATCCTTTATCTATTTATTGTTGTGATGTATGCAACTACAGGCATATGAGACCAAACTTTGGTTCTGATGCATACCTAATGGTAATTGGTGGAATGTGTGACATACAACAGATTGCTTTTATGATCTTGGACAATTAATTGCAGACATTTGTTCTAATTTACAAAATAATTAGCACCAACAACTCTTCAAAGGAAAATATTTACTTACATGGCATGGAAGAAATCTCCAATCCCACCTAATGAACTCTGACAATCCCACAAGCAGTCTCCATTTTACAAGACAATGTAACCGCCATTTACCACAATTGGCATTTCAGGTATTCCTTGGGAATATAACAAATCTACCAGATTATAACAATGAACCAGGCCCAAGATTGCCGAGCTGTCTTTCTCCGATAATGGAAGAAGGGACATATATGTGTGCTTACTAAGATACAATAAATGATCTCTCATCATTTCTTAAAAATAATTACTAGAGCAGTTTCTTTCATCAATTTTGACATGGAGAGTTCGCAGTTATTTTGTTCCTAATGTAGAACTTAGAAGAAAGAGATAAGAATCTCTCAAAGAAGATGAGAAGATAGGGTTAGGAACTTAGACGAACGTGAAGCTTGGAATCCACCAAGTAAAAAGAAGGAAAAGATGAATAATCTAGCAAAAAAACAAGGATAACTCAAGAAGCAATTCTTCTATTCAATTCAATAATAATTAACCTCTATCTATTACAATAATCTGGAGCTTCTTTTATAGAGCAAGAAGTTTGTTTGTCAAGTAAAGGACTTCTAAATTAAACGACTTCTAAAAACATAATGATTCCTAATATAATATACTTAGACCTAAAACAATATATTCTGGAACCTATTTCATACTTAGAATTAAAATAGTAATTCCTAACATGTCCTACATTAGTCTCCTCTTCTTTAAAATAACTCGCCCTCGAGTTATGCATTGGAATCACAAGGGAGTCACTTCCTAAAGACGAGAGTATAATACTTCCGTGATCCTCCCACTTCTTCTTTTGGCTTCGAGAAGGGAAATAAATCCAAGGATAGCATATCAATTTGAAGTGTGTGTCGCCAAACAAAGGTTTAACATTCCCTTTATAATTAATGGATATCGAACAAAAATATTCAAAAGGGTCTTCATAAGTAGGACAGGTAGAACATGCAATAAACTCCTCTTCTTTAAAGAAGTCGGTGAGGTTAAAATCAACACTCTCCTCTTGAGAAAAAGAGGAAATTGGTTGGATGGTGGAGGGAACCATAGGTGTAGAGGAGAGAGAGATGATGGCGGCTGGAATATTGGATGTAGATACGGGAATCTCTTCATCTATCTTGTCTTTACCTTGAAGAAATTGAGAAATTTGGCGGGTGAGTTGATCAATAGAATCTTTCAATGAATCATGCGAAGTTTTCAACTATGTTTTCATGGTAGCTTGCATCAAAGTCTGACTTTCTTTAAGGGAATTGATGGCTGCATCAAAATCTTTCCTTGAAACAAAATCTTGTTGATTAGGTGCCATTAGATCTTAAGAAAAGTGTTGTTGCAGGAAAAAAAAAAACTGATTCGACACCTTTTAGTAGAACGTGTGTATTTCCCTTATCATAATTCTGAATTGCAAACCGTTGATTGGGTTAGAAAGAATACTCACAGATCTTTCCAACAAGCTATAGCACGTACACTGGTTCAAAGTATTCTGTCTTGGACAAGCCTGCAAAGATGACGAATTTCCTGAATCTGGATGGACGAAAACTGCTTGAACGGAAGGTGACGACGGACCGCTTTCTAGATAAGGATCTAGAAAGTGAGGCTCTTGATACCACTTAATGTAGAACTTAGAAGAAAGAGATAAGAATCTCTCAAAGAAGATGAGAAGATAGGGTTAAGAACCTAGACGAACGTGAAGCTTGGAATCCACCAAATAAAAAGAAGGAAAAGATGAATAATCTAGCAAGAAAACAAGGATAACTCAAGAAACAATTCTTCTATTCAATTCAATAATAATTAACTTCTAACTATTACAATAATCTGAAGCTTCTTTTATAGAGCAAAAAGCTTGTTTGTCAAGTAAAGGACTTCTAAATTAAACGACTTCTAAAAACATAATGATTCCTAATATAATATACTTAGACCTAAAACAATATATTCTTGAACCTATTTCATACTTAGAATTAAAATAGTAATTCCTAACATGTCCTACATCAGTTCCTAAAAGCTGAATGGTAAGCACTTGTCACTTAAAGAACTACCGAAGGTATTCATCACTCACATAACACTGCAGTTCCTAAAAGCTGAATGGTAAGCACTTGTCACTTAAAGAACTACCGAAGGTATTCATCACTCACATAACACTGAATTGTGGTTGCAAGCTCTCCAATTGTAATAAGTAATTTTAAAGGATTGACACAAACTCTGGTGTGTCAGTCCTCTGCCCGTCAAGAGATCGGTACATGTACAATTTGTCAACAGCTTCCGTGATGTTCTCAGCAGAGGGCTCCATAATAACTTCAACTACTAGTTGAGGCATTCTTCGAGCTACTTCTTTGCAACCTTCAAGAGTTAGTCTACATGAAGACATCCAAACAAACCTCATTTTGTAATAATGATGTAGACCAGAGAACAAAGCTGCATCCCCAAATGGACTGTCCCTGATCTCAAGTTTCTCCAATTTTGGGCATTCCTCAAGCACATATCTCAAACCTCTGTCACTGTCCCCTGCGAAAGCGACGGACAGAGTTCTCAACAATTTCCCATACTTCCCAATGTAACTAAAGGCCTTATCTGTGAGTAGACCAGATACAGCAAGTCTGGTAAGCTTTTTACAGTTCATGACAATGGCCCCAAAACCTTCATCCATGGGTTCTCCGGTTAAATGGTCAGGTAGATGGCGGCCCATCATGCAGAGACGAAAAACCTTAAGCTCGAGACAGTTTCTTGACATGGCCACAACAGCTGCATTTGTCATACGTTGGCAAAAATATAAAATTGATTGCAGTTTTCTACAGCCCTCTGAAATTGAAAGGAGACCCTCCTCTGAGACAGGTGCTTCACCATCCTCACGAACATCAAAGGGGAAAACACGAAGCTCACGAAGTTCTGTGCAGGTTGTTGCAACATCTTGAAGCCCTTCATCACCTATAGTGTCCAGAACCTGCAGAGAAAATAACCTGATAAAGAATCCTACTGGGCTAAATAGTTGTTAACGACAGCAATGGAAACTAAAACACGCACCCAAAGATTCTGGAGATTATGGCAATGCTGGATAAGTGATTTGAATTGCCCTCCATTGATGCTAGTATAGCTGAAATTGAGTGAGAGCAGATTAGCACAGACAGGATATACTGTGTGTAGATAGTCAGGTACAATGTCACTGAATCCTGAAAGAGAAACTAAGGATCTGCTGTTGGCAAAAGCTGTCGAAAGATCACGTTCTAGATCAACTTGTGCCACAGGGCCAGTGGAGATAAAAGACCCTGTTCCAAGATCCATGATCTGTGGTGCTCGAACCATCAGACGATGGAGCTGCTCAATAGTAATGAGCTGATTCAGCCTAAGCTTCTTCAAAGAAGGAGACCGTGCTACTAGCTGCTCCAATGCTTCAAAGTTAACAGGAGTTTTAATGCAATCAAAGTTGAGACATTCAAGACATGTTTCAGCTTCTGGGAAACACGATATCCAGTCACAACCATCTTCCAGAACTACGTCTTCAATCAAATCAAGTACTCGAAGTTGTCTGAAAAATAATATTTAAAACCAATCTAGAGTTCAGAACATTTAAGTATTTAACAAATCATGTCGACTAAATGCACAAACAAAGCAAACCCCAGATCAATCTTCAACAAATTGAACACATTAACAGCTAATTACAATCATTTTGTTAAAAAAACAAACAGAATGATTTCCAAGCACAAATTTGCTACACATTTTCAACAAATTAAGCATTTTTTCAACAAAATCAAAGTAAAATACCTGCAATTAGTTGCAATAGCAGCAAGACCATTAGTTCCAAATCCTTCACAGAAATCAAGAACAAGGTCCTTAAATCCCAATAACAATTGAGAAAGAAGAATTAAATCTGAATCCGAAACACACATCCGTTTCAAATAAATCTTCTCTAAACAAGGATAAGCTAAAGCCATAGAATTAATCCATGGTTTAAAATAAGCACCCCAATTAACTGGAACCAAATTAAAATCAGCAAATCTTGGTTTACCCTTTAATACTAAAGATTTGATTTTTCCAAATCTTTGTATTGCTCTGTTTGGTGAAACAGAATAACAGTTACCGATAAATAATTCATATCGGGTTAAAGCTTCAGCTTTATACCATGTTTTGCAAACAAGTGAGAAGTTGTTTCTGTCTTGACGAGATGTTAAGAAAACAAGTACGTTATCAACAACTTCTTCAGGAAAACAAGTTAAACCTGAAGATGAAGAAGATGATGATGATGATGATGATGATGATGGGTTTTCTTCATGGGTAGTGGTAGTTGGAAAAGTAGTGAGGTTCATTAGTGATTCTTCTTCTTCTTCTTCAGACATTTTTTTTTTAGTTGGATCTCAAGTAATACTACACTGGTTTGTTTACTCTGGTAATGGAAATGGAATTTATTCTTTTTTAAAAAGTTGTTAAGGAGTTAATTTGGGTAAAAACGTTGGGCATCCAATGAAACCCATGAGGCCCACGCTGGGAAGGACCTTAATAATCCTTATCTTTAACAACAGGCCTGTCTGTTGTCTTATTTCTAAGAGGACCCTCCTGTGTCTGTTTTTTTTGATAAATAATTCAATCTTATATTAAATCAAACAAATAGGTTCTACAAAAGAATTACAAATACTTGGTGCTGCCATACTACTATTGAGAAACTACAAATAGTGCTAATATAACAATTGAATATTCAAACAAATCAAACAATATGCAGAAAGTAAATAACACACAAAGAAATTTTTAACGTGGTAAAACCCAATATGGGAAACGTCCACGGTTGCCTTGATGACAACAAATAATCCACTAGATGAAAAGAGATGTACAAACCTATCAACTACCTACACTCACTGCGAGTTGATACTCCTGGTTATCTCTAACACCTTGACTTCACCAGAGCACTTTGATGTACGCACAAGACACTCGACTTCTTGATGAACACACAAGAAGACTCGAAGCCGAATCCACAATGAAACTTGGAAGATAACAAATTTATGAATTGAGAGAAGGAGGAAGGAAGGGAATTGAGTTCAATAACCACAAACACTTTCAACACCAAAACCTAAACCAAAACTCCAGAACAAGAGGAATACTAGACGGCCAAAGAACTAACTTATTCTTTGGAAGAGAAACCCTATTTATACTTAGGGTTAAAGAACACAGAAAATGGGCCGAAATAGAAGAAATCCACATTGGACGTACGTACGTCGATATGACGTTCGTACGTCTCCATCCAAAAACTATCTCGCTGACTAATCATACGTACGTACGCCCTAACATGGTACGTACGTTTAACACAATGAAAGTTTTGCTGCCTAACCTGACGTACGTACGTCCTAACAAGGTACGTACGTCATGAACCAAAAACCATACTTGTGACACAAGACGCGAAGACAAAGACATTGGATGACACGCGTACAACAAGGTTTTCTTAACAATGAACTCAAAGCGAAATAACCATGGACGACCAATGTCACAAAATTGATGTCAAACAACTTAGAGCCGGTTTCAACTATTACATAAAGTTCTTTGCCCATTTAGCAATATCATGAGCATCACAATTATTTTTTTCTAAAGCACCAAACAAAATTACAAAAATTAAAAGACTCTAACTGACTCAAAACATTCAAAATAAAGACTTTTGCAGCCCAGCAGACTTTGTCCCCATCTTTGGCATTAATCGCTTCAACAATAGTTTTGCAATCTCCTTGAACAATAACCTCCTTGACTTGGTATTTTATAGCTAACATGACATCACACTCCGCAACAATAGCCTCTACAACCTCAGGATCTTTTTCTTTAACAATATGATATCCACAAGCTATCATCTTAAATCTCTAAGTAAAGTACCTACCGCAGCCATTCTTGTATTCATGTTAATACCACCATCAAAGTTAATCTTATAAACACCAACAGGAGGGGCGATCCATTGTTTCATATTCTGTATGCTATAATCAACAATAAGTAGAGGATTCTATGACCATCTTGTGTAAAATAAAATGTTACTTGTGTGAAAAATAAAATTTTTTGGTAAACATTGGTGAATTTTTTAGAGTAAATCCACCCTTGGTTAACCGTGGATTTACTCTCAAAAGTACTAGCTATGCCTCTCTCCTAAATTCGCCAAAAAATACTACTTGAGACATCTTTATAACTATAGTTATTTTGTGGATTGACATAATATCTTTAGATTAATAATTTCATTGGAATTTAACATATTATTATTTATGGATACAAAATAATTATATATTTTATTGATCAGTTCAAACAATTGCTCTCTGAATAGCAAAACCAATCTTTCTAAAAAGGGTCAATTTGAGAATACACCCCCTATGTTCCTCACGTTTGGCCAATACATCCCATTAGTTAAAAATTTGTCTTTTCCACCCATTTCACAGTTTGACTCTTTTGAAGAAACAGTCAACACCCATTGACTCAGTCAGACCCCTAAAATACCCAAATTATCCTTATATTTGAAAATACCAAAATTACCCCGATTTGATTTATACCGTCAGATCAAATTTTTTTTAGATCTAATCCGTAGTCGTTGATTTACTAGCCGTTGTTCTTCTTCCTCATTATAAAACTAAACCAAAAAGCTTATCTCTCCACTGCAACAAATTCAAGTCGGGGTTGTAATGGCTGGTGGCGATGCTTCTTCGCCCAGATTTAAGGTAATTCGTTGTTGAGATTTAGTTTTCAAAAGTTAATTGAGTTTAATTTTTGAAATATAATTGGAAATTGAGAATTTATTTTTTTGTTAGGTCAATTCAAGATGTTATACATGTGGGGAGCTCGATCATTGGAAGAATGATTGTTACTGGAAAGAATACTTGTGTGTGAAGTGTAAAATTCATCCTATGAAGCTCTTCACAATCAATAAAGAAGGCACTAAAGGCGACAGATTTTTTAGGTGTACAACGCAACCAATTTGCAACGGATTTGAATGGTTTGATGCAGCAAAGAAGAAGAAGGAAGAAGAAGAGAAGATTAAAGGAAAAAAAGAAGAGAAGATTGAAGTAGAAAAGACTATTGCAAAGAATGAAAGGAAGAGTTCAAGTTTAAAACTCAAATTTAAAAGCAAGGTACCTATGATAGCTGAAGAGAATGCCGAAGATATGGCTGCTCTGATAAAAGAATTAAAAAATTTGTATGCCGAAGATATATAGTTTGTGATGTAATCTCTCTATGCGTGTGCAACCTGTATCGAAAAATATTAATGTAAGAACATGTGAAACTTTTATTGTCCATGTCCATGTTCTCACGTCTTGTGTCTAAGTCAAGTTTTGGGTTCAGGACGTACGTACCTAGTTAGGACGTACGTACGTCCATCGAGGCAGCAAACTTTTATTGTATTGGACGTACGCACTGAGTTAGGGCGTACGTACGTCATTGGAGGCAGCAAACTTGTTTTGGTCAGGACGTACGTACGCTGTTAGGACGTTCGTACATCCAAGCAGACAGATGACTTTATACGTATGAGGACGTACATACGGTATTTCGACGTACGTACGTCCAATGTGAGTTTTGTCCATTTCGTCCCATAACATTTTCCATGAATACACAAGTCTGAGATCCTTTACATGAACATAAGTAGCACAGCAAAATAACAAAATAACTTATCTGTTGTCTGAATCCAAACAATAAACAACAAAATACTGAATTTCTGAATCCATTACATCAACACACATGTATTCATGGTTTCCATGGAGGGATTGGGGATGAAGCTTGACTACTCTGTTGAGAAGATGATTGACTAGAAGAAAAACCAAGTAAAGTAGCTATCCTTGATTGAGGAATGTATGAGTTGTTTGTACCTCTGAAAAGGAATATAGTTGGAGGCTTGGAAATTTTCTTTTGTTGCACTGCAGGTTTTGGAAGAGGTGGTAGCATAGTTGTAGGTGATGTTTGTGCTGCTTCACTTGGTCTTGGAAGAGGTGGCACCTTCATTAGTGGAGGAAGAACCTGTTGCATTTCTTCTGTTTCATTTCTTGGTCTCTTTCTTCCATTATTACCTGTAGAACTAGTACCATGGCATGTAGGTCCCTTGTTTCCATTATTAGCAGTTCTCTTTGGCTTAGCCCTTACACTTCTTCCTGTTCTGGTGGAGTGCTACCTTCTGGAGCTGGTGGAGGTGGACCATATTGAGTTGGAGTGATACCTTGTGGAGCTGGTGGAGGTGCACCATTATTTGCATCAACAACAATTCTTTTTGCTCTACTTCTTGAGTTGGAACCTCTTCTAACTGGTCTTGGTGGAGTGGCAGCATGAGCAACACCCTCATTAACTGTTTGATTTGCTGGTCTGGGCCTCCCACCCTTGTTTCTAGGCTCTCCCCTTCTTCTTCTTGGAGGATCATTTAGGGTGTGTTTGATTGGTGGGAATAACTACTTGTGGGAATTTTTATAGTTGAAAATATTCCCACCTAAAATAATTCCCACTAATGGGTCGTTTGATTGGACATAAAAACACAAGGAAAATTTTATGTGGAAAAGATTTTAGTTATTTGATTAGACATAAAAACATGAGGAAAATTTTATGTGGGAAAGATTTTAGTTGTTTGATTAGACAAAAAAATATTCCCTTACAAGTTTGGGAATTTTTTTTAGGGGTGGGTCAAGGAAAGATTCATGAGAAATATTTTTATCATGGAATTTTTACATGACCCAACTTTACCAATCAAACAGGCATCTGGGAATTTCTGGGGTAATGTTTGATGTGGGAATTTTTCCCACGACCAATCAAACAGACCCTTAGAGTTCCACCTTGACACAGTAAAATACAGAATGTAAGAATATATATGTACACCTATGGTACATCAACATTTACATATAAATCTATGAAACCCTCACCTTGACAAGTTCTTCTATTGTGGTTGTAACCCCCACAACCACTACACCTATGGTGGACTTGTTCATTCAAAGGTCTATTCTCATTTGCACCTCTAATTCTGTTGACTCTAGGTCTGCCTGGTGCTCTTGGTCTTAGAGGTGGGTATATTTCTTCATCATTCTGCACAAACACCCAAAAAAAAAAAAGTGAATTTTTTTTTTTCAAGTAATAGTGAAAAACAATAGAGGTGATATATTTATAACCAACCTCAGGCCAATCATCTTCCCCTAGAAGTGGATAGATGCAACCACTGTAAGCTTGCTTGTAAGTATTAATAGTGAAAAAATGACTGAAGTACCTGCAAAGTTATATATCTTACAATTAGAACAACTACATTGCATTTCCTCAAGTTCTAACATAAATGAATTTCAGGAAACTTACTCAGTGAGATTTAACCTCCTAGGCTCAATGATTGCCACTGCATGAACACATGGCATGCCAGTCACTTGCCACTCATTACAGCTACATTCTTTACTCTCCAAATTCACTTTGAAAGGTTTTCCAAGGAAGTGTGTCACCTGCCATTCACGACCATCACAACCTGCAACTGTGTAGTCAAATATTTTTGTACACCTCTCATCATATATCTCTTTAGCTCTAGGAACAAGTCTTTGTAGCTTCCTTGCATCCCACTTTGCACTTTCACACTTCCTATCCCACATTTGTTTCATCAACAATACTTGTAACTTGACGGCAAAAGCAACTAAGGGTTTGTCTCTTGCCGCAAGAATAAATGCATTAAAACTTTCACTAATGTTGTTTGTCACATGATCAACCTTACAGTCTTCATCAAATTTTGACCTTGCCCATACACTTCTTTGAATTTTAGTCAAATAATCCCATGCACCAATGTCATTTTTCTTTATGATATTCAGGAACTTCCAAAAATCAATATCCTTATAAGCTTTAGCTACACTCCATGTATACCTTTCAACACCCCTATGATATTGTCTCATATTAGCAGAAATATGTCTCATACAGAACCTTTGGTGGCATCCAGGAAACACAATATTTACAGCTGCATCTAAACCTTTTTGTCTGTCTGATATAATTGTCAACTTCCTACCATTTATATATGGTGAAATTTTTTTCAAAAAGTCACTCCAATTTTCCAGGTTCTCCCTCACACATATATAAATTGCTATAGGAAACAACCCATTATAACCATCCATACCTACTATAGCTAAACAATGACCTCCATACTTACCCTTTAAATGACAACCATTAAGACCTATGAAAGGTCTGCAACCTGTGTTAAACCCATCAATGCAGCCTTTGAACATCAATAAGAATGAAGTAAAACTGAGTGTGTTGTCATCTCTAGCATATGATGCAATACTTCCAGGGTTTGTAATGAGCACTTGCCTACATAATTCGGGAAGTCTAGCATAACTAGCTTCAAAATTACCATGTACTTGCTCCAGTGCCAATGTTCTTGCATTCCAAGCCTGCCAATAACTAATATCCAAATTCTTCTTTCTCCAAATATGCTCAATAATATCTTGTGGTGTCCAACTTTTGTGGTGTAATTTCATTTCCTCGACAATCTGCTTGGCAATCCATGGAGCATTTGCAGTTGGATTTTTTGTTACTGTTCTTCCTACACAACTATGTTCATCCTCTAATTTCCTCAATCTCATTGAATGACCATCATTCATCCTTCTAATATTAACTCTCCAAGTGCAATTGACAGCCTTACACACTGCTACAATCTTATCACTGTTGTTTTTGGGCAAAATGATTGCAAACTTCTTAGCTATTGCATGTTCCCTGAGGTATTCCCTACATAAATGAATATTTTCCCATCTCTGTCCTTCAGTGAGCTTATATTTTATATCCTTGCCATCATTATCATACTCACAATGTTCTTCAATTCTTGATATCTTCTTTATGAATTCTCTATCCCAATCAGGTGTAATGGCAATTTTGTCTTGAAAATTAACTTGTACATTTTCAGATTCAGGAACATTGGCCTCACTTACAACTTCATTTTCAACATTTCCATCATTTACAACTTCATTCTCAACTCTACCATCAGATTCAACTCTACTATCAGATTCAACTTCATTTTAAGAATCAAAACCATTGTGTTCATCTTCTTCCTCATCACTTTGAAAAAAAGGATCTTCAAAGTCATTTCCATCTGATACTCTATCAATATTAAATACCCTTTGCCCTCACTTTGAATGCATATAGTCTTACTGTAGAAGACTTGTATTTATCAAGACCTATAGTCTTACCACTATGTAGAAAGCTTGAAGTATGTAGTCCACTGCCCTTATTAAAATCATGGTGGTCCCCTCCATAGCTTGTATTGTCCTTGTCTTGTTGGATGGGGTGACTGTTCTTTTTTTTTTATTGGGAGAATGGGACTTACTTCTATTCAAAATAGACTCTTTATACTATTGTAGTTCTTTGAAGGCATTCAATGAAGCTTCATGCATTATGTCCACATACAAATGTGTGAAACCTTCATCCACTTCTGCTTCATCCCACATTTGCATCACATCATTATCAGTTTCAAGTTCTATTTGAACACCTTCTCTCCCTTCATATATAGCATACAAAGCAAGCTTAGCCTCTTTGGTTCATGGAATGTTGTCTTTAATCCAGTTCTTTAATTCTATCAGAGACACGAAATCCCCATCCCAATCTAAAGCATCATTTACCCTCCCACCAATGTACTTCATCAACATAAAGCCATCCCTTTCTCCCAACTCAGTCCAGGTTCCTTTATAATGGAACCTTAAATTTCTAATTTTAACTTCACTCATTTTGACTCTGTAAAGAAAAACATAATACAATAACATTCAGAACATGTACAACATTATATTCCAAGATTACATCATGAAATCTCATTCATAGTTACATCATCCTTATAATTTTGTAACCCATAAATCACCACATCACAACAACATTGCATCTGCAAAAACACTACCACTAACTCTGCATTTGAAAACCCCCAATATCACTACCACTAACTCTGCATTGTAACCCAGTCACAAAAATTCCAAAGAAACTAACTTTATTAAAGTTCATGCTATTAACATTCAGTAGAAAACCCTTTCTCTAACAAAAATCAGAAAAAATAAATAAATAAATAAATAAATAAATTCAATTTGTTGTCATCATAAGTTCATAACTGAAGAATTAGAGGATCACTTCAACCAAATCACTATTACTTTCTAAGATTAAATATCATGATCTAAACATGCAAGTAGGTATAAAATAGTGCAAGTGTATTACCTTGATTAGACTATAACTTGACTTTTACATTCACAATTTCGCAATTCTGAAACACTGAGGAATCAAACATTCAAAGATTATCGAAAAATTGTTGAAACCCACAAGAAAATCGTAAAAACCCTAAATTTCTAGGGTTCTAATAGCGGGAAAGTACAGAGCTTTGGGAGGGAAAAATTGGGTGGATTTAGTGAAGAAGAAGATGAATATAAAGGTGTATTGTTGATTTTATAACAAAAGGATAATATAGTCTATTCCAATTCTACGATCAACGGCTGGGATTAGATGTACAATAACAAATTTGATCTGACGGTATGAATCAAATCGGGGTAATTTTGGTATTTTCAAATATAAGGGTAATTTGGGTAGTTTAGGGGTCTGACTGAGTCAATGGGTGTTGACTGTTTCTTCTAACAGAGTCAAACTGTGAAATGGGTGGAAAAGGCAAATTTTTAACTAATGGGATGTATTGGCCAAACGTGAGGAACATAGGGGGTGTATTCTCAAATTGACCCTTCTAAAAACATATTCATTTGAGCCAACAGTGATGACACTGTTATCCATTACTTTATGTACCCTCATAAGAAGCTCAACTGCTTCTGATGCGCTAGAAACCCGAACATGTCGAAAGTATTTTTTTTTTTTTTGGTTCGTTTAAAATGTATAACAGGAGTATAAGATTTACAAGGGGTTGAGGAGAGTTTTAATAGTCTACCCCTCACCTCATCAGAAACCAAAAAACACTATTTTTACCCAAAAAACATCATGAAAAACGATAATAAATCTGGTCAGGGGATTCCCAACGCGTTAGCCATTGTGGTTTCCCTTGACATATAAATAAATTCTAATTATCCCCTTTAATCCCTTCTTTCGAGGCTTTGTTTGCTGCAAAATTGGCTTCCCTCCAAATTGATGATAACAAAATCGAGGAGAAACCCAAAATCCCTTTCATCCATCGTTAACGTAGCTGCCATCGTGGGCAGCCATTCCTGAAAGAAGTCAGATATGCTTCGGAGTCACACTCTATCCACAATTCAGACCACCCTTGTTGTTTAGCCAATTCCACTGCCACCACTATTGTTGTGCATTCTGCCATATAACTGTCCACCAGTCCTATATTTTGCTATGCCACCATTTGGAATCCATTTTCATGATCCTTGAAAGTAATTCTGATCCCAGCTGAAGTCGAGCTCGCAGCTCTATTTGTGTTTGCTTTGATTTGACCATGTTGGTTTGCCTTACACGCTCCACTATGCTTCTCCTCTTTTGTTGTTGTTGTTGCATTATTAATTAGTTGCATGACCTACCTCAAAGATCCCATTCCCGAACCCTACCATCGTTGATGTCCTTGTAATGTCAACACAAGTATATCTGACTTCAGACCAATTGTAAAACAAAATATATGTTGGATGCAGTGTTGATTTACCTTCCTTAAGATCAGTAAGGAAGTTGTCCGAAACTTCATTTTTACCCGCACCCCTGACCCACTAGAATACATCGTACAAAATATCCCGCACATGATCAAGTTTGAATTCGAAACTCTGGTAATGTTTGTACTGAGTTACATGATCTCTATAAAATTAAGTCTGCTCTTCTTACACAGAAGACAACGCTATCTATATGACTGTATATAATAAAATCGTTAGACGGTAGCGAAGGATGGCTCTGTATTCCATTGACATAAATTCAAGAAACCTAATAGATTAAAAGAAAAAACAAGTAGTAGAAATACTCTTGTTCTTGTTAGATGATACCTTGGCAGAGGGGCGAAGTTGGAGCATGCAGTGATTACATCAACATGAAAGGAAGTTAACTTTGCTGCAAATACCCTAGCTAACTATGTAGTCTCTCTTAGACCCCCGGATAATATATAAGGAGATTTTTGTTGGCAAGCCCCCATTTTTTCCAACAAGTGGATGACCCCCATACAACATAGTTTAGGTTTAGAGATGGCTAATGGCGTCTTAGTTTTCTTGTGTTTTTTTTTCTTCTTCTTTGTTTCTTGTTATTCTTTTTTCTCAGTCATTAATAAAAGAGAGATTTTTGGACATACCCCCATTTGAAAGTCGAAATTTGAGATACCCCATTTGAAAAAAATTTGAGATACCCCCAATTCAAGATGTGGTGTTATCTTAGCCGTCCATCATAAAACTCACCTACGGCTGTAAAGCTCTTCTGTCTTGAAATGGGGGTATCTCAAATTTCGACTTTCAAATGGGGTATCTCAAATTTCGACTTTCAAATGAGGTTATGTCCAAAAATCTCAAAAAAAAATTCTAATGTAGACTGAAAAATACCGGTGTTTGGTGCTAAATGTTGGATGCTAGATGGTAGCTTAAATAGAGTCGTTTTGTTTCAACACCCCTTCTTCCGGGCCATTCCAATGGACACACCCGCTACAAAGTTGTAGACTTGTTAAGTTTTGAGTCATGTAGTCAAATTATGTCTGCATGATTGGTCAGAAGAATATCTAAAAGTCAACATCGTTGAAACAACATTTTGTCCAATCAGATAAACCTCGAGATTAACGAATTCAACGCAGTTGTTTGAATCTTTTTTACATACTCTTCTCCATCTTCAAGTTACTTGAATTGAAAACAAAACGACACACAGAAGAAGAAGAAGAAAGAAGGAAGAAAACACTCATAACAAATCAATCAATCTGAGATTTCTAGGGTTTTTTTTTTTTTTTTTTCAATGGATCAACTCATCGATCGACCCGAAGTAAAGAAAGTAGTAAACGAATCACAATCATCTTCAGATTTCGCTCCATACCCGAAACTTGACCCGAAAGACGTTTCTTCTTCTACTTCACCACCACCACCTGTTTCTCCTTTTTCTTCTTCTTCTTCAACTTCATTTGTAATGGAACCACAATATGATCCATTGAAATCTACTAGTTCTAACAAATCACATTTGAAATCAGTGAGTTGGAGTTCCGATTTAACTACTGAAGCTCCTCCTTCTTCAACTTTTCACAACAACAATAACTCCAACTCAGCTACAGCTACTACTATGCCTATTGATTACAATAATCCTTATGTTTCTGCTTCTTCAACTTCTCAATCTCAATCTTTTAAAAGTAAGTTTTAATCATTTTCCATCTTCAATTCATTAATTAGGGTTTTTAAGTGTTTACTATTGTTGAGATTGAAAGAGGTTTTTGATTTGAATTGTGTTTTTGTTTTATATCAGATACGGTTTCTACAGTAAAGGGTGTTCTTGGTAAATGGGGAAAAAAAGTAGGAGAGACAACTAAGAAGGGTCAGGATCTTGCCGGAAATGTTTGGCAACACTGTAAGTTACTTTCCTTTTTTTTTTTTTTATTTATTATTATGATACAAATTGTGATTCCATTATGCAGATAATGTTGGGAGTAATTCAACACGCATTATAATAACTTTAGAAGTTGAGTAGATGATAAATCTTGCAGACTACCCATTGTAGGTTACTACTAGCCACTAGGTTTATTTTTATAAATATGTTGTTGTATGTGTTCTTTACTATCAATGCTTGATTTTGCGGTTTAGGTTGTTTTGTGCATTGGGCACGGAATTTGCTTAGCAGTTACGTAAATATATTAGAATAAGAATTTCTTTGCAAAATATCCTTCACGGAAAATATTACATTACAATTTCATTAGTGTCATCTGATTAACTGATGAAATTCAAATTGGGATAGTGGTTTCCCTTTTCTTTTTTTTGCATTAGTCTCTCTTTTATTTCTTGATGATCCTTTCACACACGTAAGTAGTTCCAATCCAGTATAGTATATGCAACTAATGCTACTCTTAAGGCTTTAGTTATGTTTCGTTTTTACCAACATACATCTTCAAAACTTGGTAATTTTTTGTTTTATTCAGAATGCTGAGAATACATACAAGTTTACCATAGCAAAACAACTTTAGAAAAATCAGATGTAGATTGTTTTCGTTCTTCACATTGTAAATTAATCAGTAAAGACACCACAAGTTAGAAAGGATGGGTAAGTTGTTTTAAAAGTTTGGCTTATCAGATTGTTTCTCAATAAATGTTTTTATAGACTGTCAATCTTTTTTATCTAACTTCAAACTTAGTTTCTTTCACTTAGGATTTATTCTTTGGTGCTATTTCTGTGAATGATTATGCATTACTAATTATATTGTTGAAATTCATTTCAGTGAAAACAGGTCCTAGTTTTGCTGATGCTGCAATGGGACGGATTGCTCAGGGGACAAAAGTTCTAGCAGAAGGTGGGTATGAGAAAATATTTCAACAAACTTTTGATTTAGTTCCCGAGGAGCAGCTTCAAAGGACATATGCTTGCTATCTGTCAACCTCAGCTGGCCCAGTTATGGGAATTTTATACCTATCCACAGCAAAGCTTGCGTTCTGTAGTGATAATCCGCTTCCCTACAAAGTTGGAGAACAAACTGAATGGAGCTATTACAAGGTATGACACTGAATTATTTACTTGTGCCCTATTGGTATTAACACTCATAAGCTTGCTAAACTGAAGTTTGAATAAAATTTTATAAGTAAAAAAAAAAATGTATAGTGGAAAAGTTTTGGTAGATCAATATCTTAGAAATTTACATGAGGACTATAATACATTCAGGAAGCTGTAAGGACCTAGCATCTATGTGACCTTATATCCGAACTAGGTTAGCACCCCTTTATTTAATTTGTATGTACTGCCTTACCCAATGAAAAATCCAACAAAGAAGAGACACCTTAATGATGGAGTAAGGATCTCACCAAATTCAGAATCCAGCAAATATTGGCCCAATTTCAACACTCCAAATTTCCTCCCTAATCACTTTAGCCTAAGATTCACCCAGTTCCACAAAAACAAATGTGTTCCTCTTAAATTAGCAAATAACTTACCCTGAAGCTGAAATTGGTGCGAGCAGAGATCTGAATTCCCCCCCCCCCCCCCCCCCCCCTCCCCCCTACCCCACCCCCCAACACAATCACACACACTGATCTCTATATCCAAAGATCCACCCAGTTCCAAAAGAATACCTTGACTTCTAACAAATGCCTCCCCGTAAATTAGCAAATAGCTTAACCCTGAATATGAGACTGGTGCGAACAGAGATATGTTCACATATGGAGTTACCCTAAAAGTTCATTTCCACGTCTGTCAGTCACTAGATTGTCTGAGATGTTTCATATCATATGCATTACACGAGAGTTTATTTCTTTTGCACATGAAATTCTGAATTAATTACATCATTTATGATCTGCTGTGATGGTTCTGTATAAATAGATCCTGGGAGTATTGTATATTGGTTTGAGGATGATACCACTGATAAATGGTACCAATTTTCTGCAAGTAGCTTTCTTTTAGCAAAATGTTTATGATGTTAGTAATTATTTATCTTCGATGTACGTGTAGATAACTCAAATTCAATATATTGATGTTTATATGTGAGACGAAGATTGTAGTTTACATCTGTGTTTGTTTGGAATTGTATCTAAACTTCATAGGGAATCCATATGACCAGGATGACAGTAGATTGCTTCTAAAAGCACTTTTAGGGTAGATACGTTTGGACAAGGAAAATAAAAGAGTCTGATAATATAGTTCTACTGTCAACCTTTTGATGGACAATGTCAGAATGTCATTTATGTTACTATTGTGGAGGGCTTATATTTTCTACTTCAAATTGGCGTATGGCCTTTCATTGCTTCTCTTACTGTGTATTCAGATAAGATGTCTGAAACTTTAACTAGCAGCCATTTATAGAATTAGAAGAAACTAGTAACTCAGGAAAGATTTGTCTCATGATACTGTGATAGATACATCACCATCTTGTGAATCGTCTTTCTAGAAAACATGGAATTCCTTTCCCTAATCTTTCAAATTTATCGCGGTAATGCCGTAGTGCATTTATGAGTTGTTGATAAGCGGATGTTTGCTCCTTAATTATAAAAGTATTTTCCTAAGGCTTTTTTGGCATTGCTTAGGCGGTCACCAATCAGTACCTTTTGAAATCATAGAAAAATACTTGTTGCCTCTTTCCTTGATTTGGTATTTGAAATCAATTTGATATTTTGATACCCCTTTCCTTGAAATGGTTGATACATACTACTGATAAGTACACCACAGAGTGGTTATGGAGGTTAAAGTTTAATAGTGTCCCTTATCTTATATCTCAATTAGCTGAATACTGACAACATTTCCATCGTATGAAGCTTGAGGATACTTATAATTGAAAATGTCTTTGAGGCACACCACATACACAAAATTGCTCTGTTTTCATGATATTGGTGAGTCAAAGATGATACAAGTGCCATTCAGGTGTTGGCCCCCCTCAAGTGTTGCCTGAATGAATACTAATAGGCACCTGGCATTTTCAAAGCATTCATAGACAAAACTGTTAGAGACAATGAAAGGTGTGTCAAAATATTGTGTGGAGGTTACATGGCAGTCCAAGAAACTTGGGTGCATGCTACATACCTCCGCCGAGACCCTCTGCTGTAACTAGCAGACTCTAAGAAACATAATGATAAATTTCCCAAATCCTTCTTTGTCCTTCCTCTCATTGGCACCAAGTCGCTTTCTCTGAGTAACCAGCTCTTTACCATGTCACTGAATTCGTCGTGCCCACTTCACCTTTTATAAAGGATGATGTCCCCTACAGATTTATAAAGTTGTGGTCATCAACAATATCTAGTTTATTAAAGTTGTGACTGTAGATTTTGTGCTAAACTTATGAAGTACTATAGTAGTCCACTCAGGAGAGCTGATACCATATGCGCCCCACCCCACAAATTGTACTGAGTCAACATCTAGGTTTGACATGTCTTTCTACAGCACATTCAGTGGTTGCTAGAATGCTAGAGTAGCTCCTGAGTAAGTGGACTTTCTCTTTTAAAGGTGATAGATAGGGGTGTCTTCTGATGCAAGCTGGTGTCACTTATTTTATATGAAGTCTTGGTTTAATTGCTCCATAGTCCGTATATATATATGTATATTGCATAGGCTTTTGAGTAAAACTCTTGTTTCCTGCTTTTTTTCCTTGCAAGTCTTTCTCCTTCTTTAAACCCCCAACCCCCCCCCCCGCGCGCACACACACCCCTCTTTTCGGGAAACAGGTTATGAAGTTCTTCTGTGTGCTTATATTTTTGTTTGTCTTTTGTTTTTAATAATATAATAGGTGGTGATCCCATTACACCAGCTTAAGGCAGTTAATCCATCTATCAGCAAAGCTAACCGTGCTGAAAAGTACATTCAGATCATCTCTGTTGACAACCATGAGTTTTGGTTCATGGGCTTTGTTAACTATGACAGTGCTGTAAAGTGCTTACAGGATGCTTTGCAAGGTCGAGTCCTACAGTCAGGCTGAGTCCTACAGTCAGGCTGATATACAGATTATATGAAGTAATTCTCCACCTTGTCACAACTCGTGCTTCATTGCCTTGAATTTGATTATTGATGATGTATTTCTTCTGAAGCCAGAGAATCTAAACCCATTGTTCTGCTGCTCTGTATTGTGTAGTCTATCAAATTGTTATGCTTGTATTGATGAACCTTTAGTGGTTTTGGACAAAGTATTTTGTGATACATAGTTAGTTACATACCCTGAAATACTGCTGGAGTTTGCCCCCCTTGCTCCTCAATTGAAATTTAGTTGACAATTAAATGAATCATGGTTGTACTACACCAAGGTGTTATGTGTGATACTATTTCATCACAATTTTCGACTGCAACCTGAAAGGTATATTTATTGAATAATTATTGGATAATGGATTGAAGTACTTATTATTTGTTGCTCCCTCCTAAAGGTTTCGAATGAATGAATTAGTGGTCTTACTAGTAGAAGAATAAACATGGGCAGGCTTTCTGGACGTGTTTCAGGCCTTATGTGTGGTGGTTTTTCCTTCTTAAAAGCAAGTCAATGGTACAATTCTGATTTAAAAGCCACACTTGACAGTTGACACAGACTTAATGAAAATGAATGACATGGACCTGAAAATGATAAAAAGGAAAATAATGACATTATGGCCACTAGAAGCAGACCTCAAAGCCCATTAGGTCAAACTGTTACTGTCAGAGTGTCTGTGATGCATGGAAATCAAATGAGCAATCTTTAAAACTTGACTTCTTCTTGCCCATAGCAGTGGACTTCTTTCGCTATGAAACACCCTGAATGAATCGTTTTCGACATTTCACAACATTCGTACGCTTTGGCTGAAACACAGAATTCGAATCCTAGGCATTAAAAATGTACAACCATGATCCCTTATCAGGAATCTTGGACATAAGACATTGCTTCATGAGTTCTTTGAACATGATTCAGTAACAATTCCTAATCCTGGAAATTGGTACAAGTGCAATATGACCAACCCATTGAAACCCCTAAAGGCAGGAAGTGATGAGAAATGTGACAAGGGTAGACTCCCTTTCAATAGAGGCCGTTCAAAGTACCCCCATGATATTGATCAACTCCATTTACATCCTTATAAATTATGGGTCAAACTGTAGTAGGACCCATGTACACATGCATATACTCTATAACAAATTTTTTTTTCTCAAATATGTAATTGTAAGGATGAGATATAGATTCTTGTTATGAATTCCTGGAAGGAAAAAAGGAAATGTTTTCTGGCTTCCACAACCTTATTCTAAGTAGTAATTGAAAGATTGAATAGTCTCTCTCTCCATCTATCTTTTCTCTCCCTCCTCCATTATTAGTATCATGTGAAGTCATTGCAAACTAAAACTTCATCACCTGTCAATGAAAAAGAAAAGAAAAAAGATCAGTATCAAGTATCAACTCTGTTTTGATGATAAAAGGGCTTTAGTACTTAGTGGAGGTGTCATTTAAGTTTGTCCGCCCAAACTTGGAAGTTTGATTGATAGGTAGCTATAAGGCCCAGATTAAAATGCATGAGAGGTACCCCTTTATAGCTAGGAGGAGCTACCTTTATTCCCAATTCCAAGCAACCATTCTTCCTTGCTCCCTAGTACCCTCACATGACATGTATATGTTATATGTACAAATTTACTATATCAACTTTTTTCATTTTTTTGAATTTTGTTGCATGCAATCAAATTTATTTTATTTTGAGAAAACCTTTTAGGTCTATAGAAACACTATATAACTAGATCAATCTTGTCAAAAGAAAAAGTAAGAAAATTTGAACAAATATAATGATGAAGAGATAGAGTAGTATTAATAAGTGACAAAGTAAAATAACTTTTATTATCTTTGCTAGTTTGGTTAGATATCTTCAACCAAACCAATGGTGGTGGGATTGTCAGGCACTCCTATCTCTCTCTCTCTCTCTCTCTGTTCAACTAAAAACAGTTTCAGAATCAACCAAATATCCTTTTTAATTATTCATATGATGTGGTCCTCAGTTTTATCATTATCTTTCTTGTAAGAGAATTTCAAATAAATTGACAATGATAATAATTATATTACTTAATAAAATCACATAAAGAATCCAATATGTCATTTCAAATTTTGTTTCTTTTCTTTTTATGAATTAGCTAGTGGTCCAAAATAATTTTTCATTTTTTCTTAATTAATATGTGAAAGAGATATGTAATAATTAATAATCAGTAATGTGTAGTAGTAGTATGGGGTGTGGTAAATGGTCCAAGATAAAGAAAATTTCCATTTTAAGAAAGAAATTAATATAGTTGTATAAAATGTTTGAAACTTTCTTTTCATGAAAATAACAACCTGCAAAAAAACATGTGTACTACTGATCATCTAATTATATATATAATGGTAATGTAAATTTAATAGACTAGTGTGTGTGAGGTGTGGTAGTTTATATATTTTGGTGTTTGTTTGTTGGTAAAGAACGATGCTAGAAGCAAATGGTGAATGAATAATATATATTAGTATATATATATAAAGGGTATGGGACCCTTATGTTAGCTAAAAAGCAGGGAAGAAGGACTGAACCAGATTCAAAGCCTGTCAAAGAATAGAAATGGAAATCACGGTCGACCCACTCTTTTTTGGTCTTGTCAACATCCTTGTTCCCTTTTCTCCGCAATACTCTGTTTCTCTCTCTTCATCCCCATTATTCCAACAACAATCCTAATATCCTATCCTATATAACGTAACGGAACGGAAAAAGAGTCACGAGAATACGAGATGATCATAGAAAAGAAAAGAAAGAAAGAAGAAGAAGGTGGACTACTATATATACTGGTGGTGCATAGCACAGTACCAGATCAACCACACTGCTTGCACAGTGAAAGCGTGTGACAGACAGACAGACAGACAGACTGTTTGCTTCACAATTCACATAATACATTTTCTCTTTCTATATAGATATCTCTCTCTACTTCTTGAAACTTTTTGAAATTTTCTCTTTCTCTTTCTATCTCTAGAAATAGAAAAAAAAAAGGAGGGAAGTGGTTTCCCGCCAGCTGACAGATAGAGAAAGAGAGAAAGACTGACGTACGGTGTCAGAACGTCGCGTCGTCAGACGTGGCTTAGTTGGCTTTTTTATTAGAGCTTCTTTCTAAAGGTCACATGACTTTTCGGTAGTGTTCCTTATATTAAGGACTACCGTCCTCCATCTTCTTCTTCTTCTTCTTCTTCTCCCTTTCTTTCTTTCTTTCAGACTCCAGTGGTGTGTTTTTTAACTTGTTGTTGCCATTTGATGAAACTCAACTCAACTACTGAACTGATAAACAAACTTAGCTTGTTTTTTAGTTAATTTCTTCAAGTCCCGAGGACCTTAGATGTAACGCTTCTTTTTAATAGTATTTTAACTCCAATCCTAATCTTATCAAATTTAAATTATTAAACTAATATCATTTTGTTACAATGATGATGATAGATAGATATGATAAATCCAAAATAATTAGCTAGTGTCATTGTTAGCAAAAAATTAGTGTCCTTTGTGAAACAAACATCTACTTAAATTAATTAATTAATAAACTTGCTGTGACAATAGTTTGACAATCATTTTGTTAGGGTATGGTATGATGATAAGATAAATATCAAAATATGCATGATTAAAAAGAAATATATATTTTTGGTCATATAGTTGCTATATATGAAGGACTAATAGGAGCTGGGGATGGAACTGACATGTGAGATTGTGTAAGAGTGTAGGATTGGAGTGCAATGCAATATAATGTGGAGCAATGAATTTGTAGGAATAGAGCATGCAAGACCATTGGATATTAGGCAGACAAAATATTCCTGTGTGATAAATAAGAAAAAAAGATTCTGATGATTCTGATTAATTGATTTATCAAATCGATGCAATCATGGAGATGTGATCACAATCATTCACACAAGAGGATAAGTAGGGTGGTCAAACTTAATCAAGCAAGCTAGCTAGCTAGCTCTACGTATGCCACGACAAGTTTCAGCAGATAAGCAAAGCTCTAGCTAGCAGCATTGCTGCAAGCCTGCAAGCAGGTTTGATAATTGCGTATTGGTTGCAGACTTGCACACTTGCAACAAAGAAATGGATAGCAGAGATAGATTAAAGGGAGTGTGGTGCATCGATTTGAGTTAAGGTGTGATGATGACGATGATTGATGATCTCAATTCTCAACACTCCAAAGTCCCTCTTTCTAATTATGGACAAAAACATGCAGATATATACACAAATTACGGAGTGTGTACTGTACCATCACTCTACTCTACTCTGTTTAGGGATCGAAGTAAATGTTCACTGTTACCAAGATTATGCATGTCTGTCCTTGAAGATTGCCTTCGGTCATATATATCTATCGTTTGCAAAGCTTTATGGTTGGCCACTGCCCTTCTTCTAGTCTTCTACGATATGAATGGATTGAGTACTGTGAATGTATATTGTTATCTTGTATGCATGTCTAGATGCACTGTAAATAATAAGTTGATGCACAATTCCTACATGGCTAGCTACTTCGAATTTACATTTTGATTGCACCAATAAACTGATTCTATCTTGATGAATTAATGCTGTAAAAAACAAAATTACTGTTGGTGTACGTTATATTGCACAAAACATAAAATAAAACAAATGAATAATAATTTATGGGACACACACATACTGTATAGGTTACTGTATATGAGTGTGACATATAAAACCGGTTAGAGAATTGCTATAGGAAATGGTTGTCTAAATTTTGTTGTTGCTTGCTAGCTTTCTGATAGTAACCATGAGAATGTGACTTTAAGAATGTCCTTTTCCACCAACTCAACTCCCAAGGTAGCTAGCTAGTATTTCACCTTATTGAGTTACTATAACTTTTTTGAATTAATATACACTATACATCAGTATCTGAATTCTGAATTCTGAATTCTGAATTCTGAATTCTGAAATCCTGAATATATATACATAGAAACATGTAAGTAACTTGTACAAGTGTACATAATCTGCATTCTGCCTGCAGGTTAATAAATAAAAGTAACAAAGGTTAAACCAAATTACTGTAGTACTTCATTTCATCATCATCATCATCATCGTAGGTTAAAAATAAAAATGAATTGAATGTAGCAGATGAATATTACGTTGAAATGTCGTCATATAAAAATGTCGGATAACCACGTAGGCAGAAAAAGAAGTCTTAAATGCCGACAATTTATTTTTTTCGTGTCTCAGTACCACTGGTCCTTATCCCTTGTTTTGCAGATGTTGAAGCAGCTAACCAAGCAACCATCTCTCTCTCTCTCTTCCACACCTCATCATCCCCAGCCTGTCAACTCTATGGAACTCAGTCATGAAATGACCCACTCTAATCAATCTTTTCAAACATTAAATTTTTTTTACCATTTTTATGTCAGAATTATGACATAAGCTTAGTTGAAAAAAATTCTTTAAATTTTTTTACCTTAATTAAAAAAAAAAAAAAAAAAGTGAAAGTTGTTCCATCATAAACAGTACCTACTATATCCAGTTAACTAGCTCGGAAGTGACCGGCAGAAGAGATAGATGGATGGGGTGTTTGGGTTATGGATCCTTTGGCTTAATATATGATGATGAAAGCCTCACTTGACTCACTCACTCACTCTTTAACTAAGCTAGCAATTCATTTTTATTATTACACACAAGGGAATTGTTGTCCACACTCTTCAATTCTTATCTTCTAAACAGCTTTGAGAAAAAAAAAAAAAAAAAAAACATTTTAAATTAGAGCATTATATATATAAAGCAAAACTTATTGCTTCTTTCTAGTGTTAAATTAGATTAGCTAGAAATCTTGTTTTTTTTTTTTTTGTTTTTTTTTTTTCAATCTAGCTAGCTAGCTAATTATGGATTTTGATGATGATCATGAAGAACAAGATGAAGAAATTGGTATGCCAGTTTCTGCAAGTTATGGTAACTCATCTGCTGCAACAGCTAAAATGGTTATTAGTAGTAGTGGTGGTGGTGGAAGTGGGGATGGTGGATTAGGAGGAAGAAAATCATTAGTTGTTGTTGGTCAGAAATATAGAGAGTGTTTAAAGAATCATGCTGTGGGTATTGGTGGACATGCTGTTGATGGTTGTGGTGAGTTTATGCCTGCAGGTGAAGAAGGTAGTCTAGATGCTTTAAAATGTGCAGCTTGTAATTGTCATCGCAACTTTCATCGCAAAGAAACACCTGAAGGAGTTGATGGAGTATATAATCATCATCAATTTTCTCAATATTATCGTGCACCAACTGGTTATTTGCAAGTTGCTCAACATAGGCAGCCAACATTAGCTTTACCATCAACTTCAGGTGGTGGTGCTGCTGGTTCTGGTGATCAAGATGAAGATATGTCAGGTCCAAGTGGTGGTGGTGGAATGGGTGGTGGATCATCTTCAAAGAAAAGGTTTAGGACTAAGTTTACACAAGAACAGAAAGATAAGATGTTAGCTTTTGCTGAGAAGCTTGGATGGAGAATTCAGAAACATGATGAAGCTGCTGTGCAACAGTTTTGTACGGAGACTTGTGTTAAGAGGCACGTACTTAAGGTATGGATGCATAACAACAAGCACACTCTTGGTAAGAAACCTTAATTAATAACTTTCTTCTTCTTCTGATCATCATCAAATGGCATATGGTTCATCAATTCATCATCCATCAACAATCAACAATCAATCAAGCAGTACTACTGAGAATGAAATTTAGGAATTAGTACTACTAGTAGTGATGACTACTGATCGATCAACATTGAATCGTACTACTAAGAATTATTGGGATTAATTCCTAGCTAAGCTAATTAAGCTAGCTCATCAGCTCTTTGGCTTTTCTATTCTATATCTTGAGTAGAGATGGTATTAGCTAGGTATATTAGTTAGGTTTCTAGCTAGCTAAGTCTATCTATGTAGTCTTCTTCTTCTTTTGTTAGCTTCTTCTTCTTATTTGGTAATGGTGGTGTTGGGAATATTGGGGATGAAATCTTGTTGGTTTGGGTGGTGTTGTTGGTTAGTACATTATTGTTAATGGGCCATTGCTCATATGCCAGTAGTGGAACTTTTTTTTTTTTTTTTTATGTGTGATGTTGTATGTTATTGTTGTAGCACTTCTAGTTGACAAAATAGAGAACTAGCAGTTTTCAATCTTCTCTTTATCTAGCTAGTATAGCTAGGGTTTAATTGAGGTTTTACATATGTTTCTTTATTATGTTCTACATTTCTACAACTCATGCAACAATGCAGCAAACTGTTCATTCATTAAGTTAATTAGTTGATCATATCTTAAAAAGTCTTTCAAGTTAATTAAATTTTAGTCCCAAAGATAATTAAAGAATGTATGGAGTATATACAAAGCTGCATTTCTAGCTTGTTCTGAAATAATCTTAAATTTTTAGGTCTGTTTCTTTTGGAGTTTTTCTTGCAAGTTACAACAACCTAGCTATCAGCTATAGCTTTTGGATTGATGAACACTTTGAACCTGAAACTGGTAAAACTGAGACAAATGTGAGAGTACAAGAGGGGAGAGAGAAAGATCAATGAGAATGTTAAGTATTGGTGTGGGTGCATGTGTTTGGAATTAAATGATAAAAAGCACTTTCTCCTTTTTCCACGCTGATCCTTCTCTCTTTCTCACTCTCTCTCGTCCTCTCTCTATTCAGTGCCTGTTCATTTACAGCCTTTTCTTGCTTCACTACTTGTGTTTCAGATGACTTTTTCTTCTTCTTCTTCATCATCTTTATTAATTTTTTTTTTTATATTTTTTTGGGATTTTAAACAAAGTATTTGGGAACTTTAAATGTTGAACAACTGAAGACAAATGTAACTCTATTCAACAATATTTGGGTTTGTTACCGTTGCTTCCTCAGGTCCTTGCTTCTTCTTGGGATTGCATTTATTTTTGTTATTTGCACCTTGCAGTATTAGTTATTATGATTGCTACACTCACAAGTAACAATATACTACTACTACAAGTCTACAAGCTTTGTTCATTTATTGATTTCTGCCTGAATGCATATTGATTAATATTAGATGGAGATCGAAGAGTATGATATTTGATATTGCAATAATAAGTTTAGATGTGAAATGCAATAGTTTTCATATCAAGTTGCAAAAAGTGCAGAGATGGTTTCATGTTCTGTTTCTATAAGAATTGGGAACATGTGGGCACTCAAGAAGCAAAAAATAATAGGAGAGAGAGGGAGGGATATATATAGCTATTATTAGGTATTTGGTTAAGATTGCCCCCAATGTTGGAAGTTCAGATTTCAATTTAGACAGGGGGTGTACGGTTGATGTGGTATTTAATATGATTCTGTATGCCTTTTAAGATAAACATGGAGTCCATAATGTTCAAACATGTTTACTTCCATTTTGATTGATTCATTTGGATATAGTTTTGTTTGTGTGTTTCCCTTTATATATTAGCTTGTGAATGAATTTCTATTACTTAGCAATCTTGCAAAACCCTTACCAAGTAAATTAAAAGGTGTATTTCCTATCTAGGAAATTTGTGTGTGGTTGCCTCTCTTTGGGTGACAGTGGAATTTACCTAGTTAGATTGTGGATAACATGAGTTGCCCTGGACCAAATGGCTATAGTTAGGTAGTGGTGGCATGGGTGTGTCGTCAATGCAACGGAAAGGTGGGAAATTTACACTAATGTTGTAACCTGCTAGGTGAATGAAATGCGTGCGCTCTATAAGTTAAATACAAAATGCTAATCGTTCTGTGTGATTCGTGAAAAGTTTTCACTGCAAATGTATGGGGATTTTGGTGATAAAGGTGGTAGTGTTTCGTTGATCATAGTCGAAATTTTTACCCTGGCCCTAAAAGACTAAAATGGTTCACAGAATGAGTCTTTTTCCAGGGTGAAAGATTTCAGTAATTAATCAAGGAGGCCCCAATTACTTTTGATTAATTACCAGAAAGTTATTGTTTCTCAGTTTATTTGAATGTATCAATTTACAGATAGAGCTACAATATATATGTCTCTCTAGATATGTTTGAGATTGACTTACATGCCTTGCTCTTCACTGAATGAAGTCACACTCTTCCTGAACATAATGTCACCATCATCTTCTTCCAAAAAATTAATGTTTTCAATAATGTATAAACATCTCTTATCAAATTTGGAGAATTCTACTGATACATGAATGCAACGGCACCTACAAATCTGACAAATCTGACAATGTAAGCAGTTTTAAGAATTAAATGTTTAAGACATTTTTAGCAAATATATCGGCTGTGCTTGTTTCCCCGTAAAGTTTGTAAAGCAAAATAGGAAGGTAGAGATTAGGGAAAATAGACTACTCAAATAGGAAGGTTTTCCGGATTCTCCGAACCCGTATAATCTGTGTGACGTGTTTTATCATTTTGATAAAACTTTACGTGGTCCCTACTTTCTAAAACAGTTAACCAAGCACCCGTTTAGGAATCTAAAGGAAAAGCTGACGTGGATTTCCTTTCCGGCCAATTTCCGTGTGAACAAGCACGGCCATCATGTAAACTTTAGGTAAATCCAATGGAAATCCAACTGTTTTTGTACGTAGGCTTTGTGTAAATAATTAGCGGCCAGAACTATCTTGAGCTATATATAGCATTGCATTAATTGTTTTGGCATTATGTCTGACAACTTAATTAAACCATAAGGCTCCACCCCAGCATGTATAACTCTCTATAAGGATAATTACGGATATGGTGCACTAGGGCCACAGCACAGCCCCAGATATTGTGTGTAGGGATACCATTATACTAACATGAAATGAAGTGGGTACACTTTTTGAATCTCTAACTACAGGTAGCAGTATGAGTTTGTGGCTCAACCGTTGTATCCCTCTCGTCAACAGCGGATTCTTGATATAAGTTTCAACACGTAATTTAAAAGGGGTAGGGTTCCCTCAACCCCATTTGCCATCTAAAAAATAAATAAATAATTCAACTCCTTAACGGCTAGTTAACTGTCTCTAGCTTGAGGTGAATCGATTTTATAGGTAACTCTCCTAACTTTGAATTTATTAACTTAATTTTACGAATTGTAACTTGTTATATGATGAGCAGCTTGCTATACCAGGAATAAACATTAGCTCTCATCCATACTCAAGCTCATCCCAACTCAATTCAATAACTCAAATCATGATCAGCAGATGAAAACAAGAGCTCACCATATGACCCCCTTATATAACTCGCATTTATTGCAGGCGTTTGTTACAGAATCTCATTAAAATCTCTATACAATATATAACAACTATCAACTCAACTGATAGTCATAAACAGCCAAATCAATATTCTTCAGACTTCAGTTACAAACATCCTTTCCCCACTTAGCTTTTCTGAACTCGATCACTTGTACGTACGTTCTGTTCTCCGATCAGAACTGTCGTAGGTATTAAAATTTACTTCATAGCATAGTTGCTTGCCTGCTCTATTGTTCTAAACTTCTTCTAGCTTGCATGAATGTTCAGAAGTACAAATGACATGGTAGTTAATAGATTATTGAAATATATATACATAGTAAAGTTAGGTTTGATTTGTATTTAAAATGGAGAGTAGATAATTTGAGACATTCTTAATTAGTAGATGGTTTGCTCCCTCATTTCCAACAAGATCTAGCTTGCTAAGGTAGTAATTTAAACTAAAAAGGTTCCCGACATGTCTCTCCCACCTACCTCCAATACTTATTTAGTTTAGTCATGATAATGCATGTTACTCTATATAATAGGTTTTCACTATCCAAGCATATGTAATTAGTACCATATTATGCCCTTAAAACAATAGTTATTTCTTTGTTAATTTGAGTTTTGTTTTTGACCAAGACCAACTAGATGGCTGCTTCATGCCTACTTTGCATGGGTTAACAAAGGCTATAGCAGGTGTCAGTTGGGCTCAACTGGTAAAACCTCTGGGTGATGATACCAGAGGTCTAGGGTTCGAATCTCGCCAGCATTACCGAGTTACTGATCTCATTAAAAACAGGCTTACCAAACCATTTTAAGGCCTATCAAAAAAAAAAAACAAAGGCTATAGGAAAAATGGGCTACCAACCATGGGTTTGGACATTGCAAGTAACTAATCCTGGATCTACAAGTATAACTTCATCTTATGTTTACACCTCCAAAGTCCAGTCCTCCTTGCAATGTTTGCGCCTTTTTTTTTAGCGTATGATAGTAAACAAAATGTATTCAAGCTAGTCAAGAGGCATGGTTGGTTGCAGAGCAAAAATTTGATTTCCTGGGAAATTGATTTTCTTTATGTTTGATATCTTAAAATGAGTCTTTTTTAGGAAAAAAATGGTACAGAAAACTTGGAAGCAGGAAATCCATAAGTGAAATTTTATTAAAATGTACAGGTAATTTGTGAAAATCTTGATTTTTTTTTACATTTTGTACATGTACCTTTTTTTAAAAAATAACCAACCAAACACACTAATATCTGGATTTTTTTTTTTGTTGTTTTCAACAGTGTAAAAAAACTAAAAATTATGATAAAACTATGCTTTATTTCATTATTTGTATGCAATTTGGGATAAAAATAAAATAAAAGAGGGCTGGGTAGTAACAGTAACAAAGGTCTTCATTAGTTTCCATGTTCCTTTCTGATTCTTTGCTGAGGTAGTACAGAGACTACAGAGTACACAGACTGCAAAGAATTTGGTTGGGCTGGAAAACCTGCTGGCTCTGATAGAGAATCTATGGGTACTAATTCCACTGCAGGTGTTAGCTTTAACTCACTCTGCCACTGTCCACACCAAACACTGAGGCCCAGGTCTGCAAGCTGTACAAATTTGTTTCTAACTAAAAGTTAAAACAACAAAACTGAACAATATTCAGATTCCAACTTTAACTTCTATAACATTTTCTTCATTTTGAGGCTCCTTTTGGCTTTGGGAACACAACTCTTAATTTGTCTTAGTATGGTAATGGAGATCAGTCAATTTGTTATAACAAGTTGCTTTGATGAGATCAATTATCTTCTTTCACATGAGGGTGACAATGTCAGCTAATGTGTTCCATTTCCATCTTCAATGACAGGTTCAAACCCACAAGCATGTTAGCCATAACAACAAGGGAATTCCTTTCTGGGCTCCCATTTCTCTGTATCGCTGCATTTTGACCCAATGGATAATTTAAGCGTCTGACGGCCCATTTATTTTTCACACAAAACTTCCAAACTGACAAACACTTCTACATTTAACATTTCCATCACACATGAAATGTTTTCATGCATTTATCATTTTTCGTGTACTTAGCATATGAATACATTTCATATTTTCAACTATTTCTATTTATATAGGCTTTAAATCCATCAAAGTGGAATGGGCAGAACGATCTCTTCACAGCCTCATACATCTGGTTTTCTACTTGCGCTGCCAACACATTGTAGCTAGATTCAGAGGAAGGAGAAGAGGAGGAGGACATGTTCTTACTTGCTTAGCAGATGGGAAAGTAAAGTGGAAGGTGGAATTCTTGGAACCAAGGAGTTCCCTTTATGTTCCTCAATACCTCCCCAACCACGCATTCAAAGCTTCTCAGCTTTTGGCGCGACAATCTCTAGGAGCTGACTTAGAAGTTGGTATACTGAAGATTGTTGCAAACCATGGTTTTGGGCCTTTACCCACTAGATTTTGTAAGTTCTTGTTGTTCTGGCTGGTTAAGCCCATGATGTATCCCCTACTTGTAAGAGGTAAGGCCCTATGTCCCCCTCCACTTTTATTGTTCATCTATAATCAACAGGTAGGGTCTGCCAAACCCCACCCCCGTATTTCGGGAAAAAAAACAAAAACTATTTCTATTTATATGAGAGGTTGATGATCATGACTTGTATGATTTCAAGGAAGGAAAAAGATCAAAATCCACAACATAACTTCAATTCTTTCATTTGTACTGTTCAAGTCATTTATAAAATCTCTCAATAGACGTGAACATGGAGTTAGTACAAATATACAATAGATATTGGAGAAAATTGAGAGTGAACTTTATACTTACTACCGTTGTTCAAAATCTCGTGAGATCTTGCGAGATATCTCGAAAATTGAAGTATTCGTGAGCTCTCAACCGATATGATTTCTATACTAACCTTGTCGATGATCTCAGATAAATGATGAGATCTCGCGAGAAATGGTGAGATCTTGTGAGAAATCATATTTCTAGTGTCGAGATGCTCGAGATATAATTATTTAAAACTAAATTAATGATTTTTTTGATTTTTTTTTTAAGCTAAATTAAAGGATTGCTATTAATTGTAAATATTAGTTTGTTCTAAATGTAAGTTTGAACTTGAAATTGTGAAATTCGTAGAATTCAACTAACATATCCTGTTAAAATTGACTTAATAAACTCAAAATTGGTTGCTTTGGGGTTATTGCTAATAACTTGTTTTAATCAAGAAGAAATCTAGTGAAAATTGAATTTAGGAATCTTAATTAAGCATAAATGTATGTCGAAATTTGTTCCAAAAACTTGTTCATCTCGACAAAGACATCCGAGATCTCAAACGAGATCTCGAATTTTGGACTTGTCGAGATCTCTAATTTTAGACCTGATAGGTACCAGTTGGCTTTGTATGGCTTTAGGTAGGTAATCTTTTTATATAGACAAGTGACAAAGAAACATCATACAATGTGCACCAGCGCGGAGATATATTGGTCTTTTGTTGGGTCAGGCTATAGGACTTGGCCTCCCAACAAATATTAGACAACACCTGAACCCTGTTCACAGATTAAGTCATTGAACATATTGAACCAAACTTTATTTTTGCAATGTATTCTTTGGCAGTTGCATTACTAAAGTTGCAATTCTTCTCATCTGCAGCACCTAAATGGTGTAAATTTTGGGCCAGGACCATCGTCACATTGTGGGCAGATATATGTAGGTGTTGACCAATGCATCTTCTGTAATCTGTATTCTGGTTTATTTGTTTTGTTTGAGGATTTGCCTCATTTTGCCCTACAAGTCACAGCTTCATCTTGTACGCATGGTTCAAAATTCCGAATCCGGGCGAAATTTTGAATTTCAAAAAAACGGCATACTTCGATATTCCGACACTCGAAACAAAAAAGTCATCTGAATATATCAGGAATATTCTCGATTATTCCCGGATTTTAAAATGCCGATTCTCTAAAAACCGACATATTCAGCCGAAATTTTGCGAAATATGTCGGTATTTTTAACTATGCTTGTACGTATTCTTGAAGTTTCAATAGGTTTCAAGGGATAATAAACTGTTTGTTAGCCCATACTAGGTACCTCCTGGCATCCTTCTCTGCATACTTGGTTTTTGTTTGTGCAACTGTGTGTGTGTGAAATTCTCCAGGAAATGACCTTATTTTAAGACTTAGGGGTTGTTTGTTTTTTGGGTCCCTCTTGTAAGAGGTTACCTCTTTTAAGAGGTATGTCTTGTAAGAGGTTGCCTCTTATAAGAGGTACATGGAAATCGTTTGTTTTTGCCTCTTGCAAGAGCTTATAAGATGTAAGGTATTTGTTTTTAAAACCTCTTATAAGAGGTAAACTTTACAATTATATCCTTTTCTAAAAAAATATTTTTTAATTTCATAAATGTATAAAAAAATTTAAAAAAAAAAATTAATTTTTTAGCTTAAGAAAAAGAAAATTTCATAAATATAAGAGAGATAAGAAAAATATGTGAAAAAAGAGAAATTAATAAAGGATTTAATGTATTTTATATTTAAGGACTAGGGGTAGGAAAAAGTTATAAAGATAATGGGTAGGATAGGTATTTTAAAAATGTCTACCTCTTATAAGAGGCTAAGGGCATCTCTAATGGTTCATCAAATCTGTCACCAAACTCAAATTTGATGAGAAAGTGAGAAAAACTCCATCTAATGGATCATCAAAAGTTCATCAAATTTGATATTTCACCAAAAATCATCAAAAATTCATCAAATTTGGTGAAAATTTGATGAAAAACATCAAATTTGATACTGGGTTGAGGCGGGCAAGAGAAGGCCGCTTCACTTAAAGCGGGTAATGAAGTGCCGCTTCAAGTGGCACTCCAAAGCCCACTTTAATTAAGTGGCACTTGGATGTCCGCCTCAACTGAATTCTTATTTAGCTTTTTCTTAAAGCGGCACTTCATTGCCCGCCTCAACTAACTGTTGGGTTAAGTGGCACTTGGATGTCCGCCTCAACTAAAATTTTCGTTTAAGTGGCTCTTCAAAGCCCGCCCAACTCAAGTGGCACTTCATTACCCGCCTCAATTTGGTGAACCACTAGAAACTGAAGTTTTTTTCATCAAATGGTCCATCAAATAGGTACCAAATCTGCTGAGGTGGCCCATCAAATTTGGTGAACCATTAGAGATGCCCTAATAGCAAGGTCATTGCCACTACCAAAAATCAGCCTCTTATAAGAGGCAAACCTCTAGTAACCTCTTATAAGAGGTGAAAAACAAACACCTCACTTTAGTGGTCCACCTTTTAATAAAGCCTCTAGTAAATCCAACCTCTTATAAGAGGTAAAAACAAACAACACCTTACTTTCATTAGCATGCCTCCAACAAAAAGAGCTAGGCAGCCCGCGCTTAAAAGCCTTTCTAATATAACAAGACAGGGAATAGGTTTCATTACAGGTAGGAGTTTGCAAGCATGCGACTCGGAAACTGCAAAACTGCAGTTTGAGTGGTCATTTAAAAAAACCAACCTTACATTGCAGAAACTGCTCATAGATGTATATTCGTCAAATTAAAATCGACAACTCTGCATTTTGGCTTGTAAGAACTATGCTTTTTATATTTTCTTCAATAAAAGTTCTACTTTGACTAAGCTGCTAGTCAGTCTTAGGTGCTGTTTGTTTTTTCAGTTATACTAGTTCTGATAGCTTATAAGCTATTAGAAAACCCAAATGTATGTTTGTTTTTACTTCTAGTTAGGGTCTTATAAGTTTTTCTAGTAGAAATTGGCTAAAAAGATGACGGTTACTATAAGCTCCATCCCCAAGCTTATAGCTAGTAGCTTATAAGCTATAAGCTACTAGACAAAAAAACAAACAACACCTTAAGCTATTAGTTTGGAAGGTATGAGAATAATATATATGTATTGATTAAATATAATTATGTGATTTACCGGTGAACTTTTGAATTTCTGATAATTGAATCCAATCTATTATACTCTATTAAAGCAAAAATACCCCTAAGAAAACATCTCTTCAATTAGGCATTCAATTAGATTGAAATTGATAGCTTAATTGAATAGAATTTTAATTAAATTTGGGTATATTTGTAATTACGTAAAAGTGGACCACCATCACAGATATAATTAAGCCCAATAAAAAAAATTAAAAGTACTCAATCCCAAGTATAATCAAATCCAGCCCGTATCCAGTTGGACCAAATCACAAGCATAATTAAGCCCGGTAAAAAAAATTAAAAGTATACCCAATCCCAAGTAGAATAAAATACAGTAAAACCTCGATAAATTAATAGTCTTGGGACTAGAGAAAGTATTAATTAAATGAGATATTAATTCATCGATTAATTAATAAACTATTATTTTACATAAACAATATATTTTCATGTATATCTTTCTTTTTGGGGGGCTAACATGATGAAGTTGGACAATCATTTTATTCTAGAACCCGTTCCACGAAAAGATGCACTAAAATCGATAATGATATTGGAATAATTTCTTCTTGCAATACAAAATACAACACCAGATCAACTTATCACACTACAAAAATTCAGAGACGAGGTTCAAACCAAAATCAATTTTGAGAAAAAACAAGCAACAATTGACTTTTATTATAAAAAATATATTTGTATATCAAAAAAATATTAATTTATATATTAGTTGGGCCTTCAAGGATTTTTCTAAAATGTATTATCTAATAAATTTAGCGAAATATTAATTTATCAACCTATGCCCAAGTTGGGACCAACCAAAAGTATTATTTAAAGGAGATAATTAATATATCGAGTATAATCTTATCGACGTTTTACTGTATCTCTTCAATTAGGCTGAAATTGATAACCTACTTGAAGAGAAATTCATTCAATTTTGGATATTTTTGTAACTACACAAAATAAATAAAATGGGTCAATATGTAATTTCACATCTTAAATACAACCATTTTCATAAGTAACCCTAACTCGAATTCTTTATAGGCAATAAACCAATTTATCACCACTATATCTAATACCAGTAATTGACTACCATTGATAAAATTCCCTTACTCGAATTTCTTTCAATTCAACAATTTTAACTTCAATAAGTTTACTAGTAATCTTTTTTTAATAAGTAGCTAAATAATTATCTGGTGGAAGTAGTGGTTTACAAGTAACTCCAAGATTTACATTGAAATCACCAGATGATTTACTACATTTATACAACTTCTCCATCTTCCTCTTCACTCAAAGTCTATGTCTGCTTATATGCTTATATTTGATCCATGTATATTTTATGTTTGCTGAAGATCTCTCGACGACACAGAAATCAAAACTCACCAGTATTCTAAGTCAAATAGGCAGGTATCCAAGTTTATTAATAAGATCATTAATAATATTAATATGATATTATTGTGGACACACATCAAACATGTTTGTGATGGTCATTTTCAAGTACATTCTCAACTTGACAAAAAGTATATTTTGCAGGAATATGGAGAATCAATAATTTATTTCATTTTCTTGCACTTAGTAGATATTGACAAAAAGTAAATGAAAATTATAAATAGACTCCAATAAAGCTGATGATATAATCTTCAATACATTTCAATGGTGGGGATATGAAAGGAGACCCAAGTAGCAGTAAGACATATTTACTGCAATTTCATGAAATTTGAGTTTCCCTTAATTTGTGATCTAATGTATGTGAATGTATTGTAGATGGGACTATATCAAAAAAGGTCGCAAGAGATTCACATAGACATGGATCGTATGGTTGTCTTCCGAAAAGGCTTTACTACATGGGCCTAAAGCAATCTCTCCGTCACATTATAAGTAAGTCATCTTTATCATCATAATAGTTTGCTAAATATTTTGAATTTTCAAGATATTAACTGTTACAAGCCAATTAAGAGACGCTCGGCTGCTAATGGACTACCGTGAAAAGATTGTTTCCTAAAGTGATGAAGCCTCAACAACTGAGCCATGCCAAATTCTAATTGAGACTTTGAGAATTGAGAGTGCTACAAAATTCCACTCTCTTGATATCTTCAACTGCTTTGGGTTTAATTTCCATGTACATATAATAATCATTCAATTTGAATACTCAGAGATTTATAATAATTCTAAATGAAATCATACCAGATCATAGACTTTTGAAACGGACCAAATAAATATTACAAGTTACAAACCAAAAGCAACATAAAATCCCAAAAAAAAGCTCTAAAGCAATCAGATCTGCCCGTGCATTGCATGGGCCTAAGTATTGACAACACCCAATCGATGTACCAAACGTAAATAAAGCAAAAGCACCACTTGGTTATTGTTACATTTGGAGCTCTTCTGCTTAATATCAACAGAAGTCATTTTCTGTATTGATCCAATTAATTGATACATTGGGAACACGACTCTGGTACATGTAGACAGCATTTCACTAGTCCCAGGTTGGATCTCACCTAACAATACAATATTTATCTTCTCCAAATGTTTTGCATTCTGAAGCAGAAATCCCAGGAGCTCTAGTTCACCCTCACTTCCCATGAAACAATTGACTCAACTGTTCTGAGGCAAGGCCAATATGTCTGCCCGAAGGCAACTCTTTAAATTCCAAATATTCTTGCTTCTTGTCTATCTTCCAATAGTTTGGTTTTCCCTAATCAACAGATAATCGTAAGTTAAACACTAGAATATTTTCACAAAGAATAACAAGTATTCAAAAAAAAAGGAATTTGGTGAAAGATTTTAATAGTACCGGAGGATACCGAACATTTACACACAGAGATTGCAGGTTAGTGAAACTCCTTAATAATAATTGAAACTCTACAAATAGTGCTATTATCACAATCACAACTAATCAAACAAGCAAATTAATGAATAAAAAGTAAATGAACACGCAATATTTTTAACGTGGTAAAACCCAATATGGTAAACATCAACGGTTGTCCTCGCGACAACAAATAAATCCACTAGATGAAAAGAGATGTACAAACCTATCAACTACCTGCAATCACTGTGAGTTGACACTACTGGTTATCTCTAACACCTTGACTTCGCCAGAGTACCTTGATGTACGCACAAGACACTCGACTTCTTGATGAACACACAAGAAGACTCAAAGCCGATCTCAATAATCAATAAAGAAGAAGAAGATGAATGGAGAGGAAAGAACCAGTTCGATCACCTAAACACAACCCTAAATAAACTCCAGAAGAACACCTCAATTGGACGACCAAAGAACTTGTTTGTTCTTTGGTTGAAAAACCATATATAGTTAGTCTCATAAAAAAAAATATATATATAGTTAGGGTTTTGGAAGAGAGAGAAAATGGGTTGAAATAAGAAAATCACACGACGACGTACGTACGCCCTAACTAGGTACGTACGTCCCTGAAGGAAAAAGTAGTCTGTCGAACTCAAGGTACCTACGTTCTAACTACGTACGTCCTAACACCAAGGAAAAGTTCTGTCTAACCCAACGTACGTACGTCCTAACTAGGTACGTACGTACTGTACCAAACAACATACTGACAAACACAAATGAAAGAAAGGGTACTCGCGACGACGCTCACACATCAAGGTATTCCTAATAATGAGATCAAGGCGAGATAACCACGGACACACTAAGTCACAAAATAATGTCAAACAACCGAATGCCGGTTTCAATAATCTGATCACTTGAGAATTGACGTTGGTAGGATACATTACAAGATGCAAGTGTTTTAGACTGCAACCTGAGGAAGGCAAATGTGTAACAAGATCTGGATCCCTAGAGAGCAACTGAACACCATAGTTCACATGTAAGCATTTATGAACAAATAAGAGTTGAACATAAGATATATAGAATAATTGAACAAAGAATAGTACCTCAATAAAGTTGGTGTATAAACCCAGTTCTTGGACATTTGGCAACGCCTTCACAATTTTACGATTGAGAATTAGAAAATCATTGGCTGCTTCATCTTTGAGACTGCACTTAAAGTCATAAACAGCATCGACAAGGTACACGAGGGTCTCAGAAGTCAGAACTTATAGTTGGTGCTCTGTAGATACAACAATTTAATGTTCGAAGATTTGGAACAGACGTTTACCACAATGCCACACAATTAAGTAGCCTCAAGTACTTAAGGCCTGGATTGGAGATAGAAAGAGACTCGGTTTTATCTAGTTCGCAGAAACTGCATGATATCCAAATCTTCAAGCATAGGACAAGAAGAACTTGAGAGTTGAGACTAGTTTGTTAATCATGTTTTTTCCGTAAAAACGAAGACTCTCAAGATGAAAAGTTTTGAGCATAGGGAAATGAACATATGAAGGAACTATTATAGGGATAGAGACCAAATGCAGAACTGTTAAGCTACGACAACTATAGAAACTGAGAGGAAGCTTTAGAAAATCTACGCTTTTGTGACGAATTTCTAAATGTTTGACATTGTGTCGCAGAGCAAAGGAAATCCATAAATTGACACGGGATGGAATTACCCAGACATCATCAACCTCAGTTTTCAGACTAAATCTTCTTACATCTGACTACCTAACCTATATTTAAATCTAAAAAAAACAAAAAAAATAGTAAATCAATTACATGAGCTCTAAATAAGTAAATAGTAACTAAATCTTATTTTAATAGTTTTGAATTAAAATATACATAACAAGACCAAATACATACACTATTCATTGGGTCCTATAGGCAAGTTTTTTTTTTCACTGTTACCCTTGGAAATGGTCTAAATGAATGAAAAGAGCCCTGTAAAGGGGATTAATTAACATGTAAATTTGAAATTAATGTACAATTCTTAATTAAGGTAGAGGAAGAATTAGCTTTGTTAAAAAATTAATACTACTACAGTTAAACCTTGATAAATGAATGTTCGATAACTAAATAACCTCGCTTAACTAATAATGTTTTTCTATCAAAAAAAAAAAAAACTAATAATGTTTTCCGGTCCCAGTTCAAGCTTTTGTACTAAAATAGTGTTCAATAAATGAATAAGAATAACCTCGCTTATATCTTTCCGGTTCCAAGGGTATTCATTTATTGAGGCTTTAATTAATGTAGTTGTTCTGTGTGATTCCCTGGAAAAATGTTTGAAAGATCTCAGTCGACCCTAGCCCCAAAATGGCTCACAAGAATGAGTCTTTTACCAGGGTGAAATATCTCAGCAATCAAGGAGGGCCCAATTACTTTTGATTAATTACCAGAAAATTATTGCTTATCAGTTTGAATGTATGAATTTACAGTTGGAGCTACAATATATTTGTCTTTCTAGATATGTTTGAGAATGCCTTGCCTGCCTTGCACTTCACTGAAGTCACACTCTTCCTGAACATAATAAGGTCACCATCATCTTCTTCCAAAAAATTAATGTTTTCAATAATGTACAAACATAATTTTGTGTGATGCAGTAGAAGTGTAGGACTATAAACCCGATAATAAAAGCAGTTTTAAGACATTTTTAGAAAATAGATTATGTAAAATCATACGATCCAATGAAAGCCAACTGATCATTTTGTATGTAGGCTTTGTGTTGAATCTGATCAAAAGCAAGAAAACATTCTAAGTTGGGAACTTCGGCTCTCTTATACAAACTCCAGTCTACCAACATTTTCAGTATCCCTAATTATGACCTTGTCATAGTAAGACTTACTTTCATTGCCATGCTTCCAACAAAAGCGCCAGGCCAGGCCGCCTGTGCTTGAAAGTCTTCTAATATAACATGAGAGGGAATCAGCTTCTTTAAAGGTAGTAGTTTCCAAGCATGAGTCTGAAACTGCACTTAGCGCAGTTTGAGTGATCATTAGAAAAATCAACCTTTTCATCCTTATTGTATCAAACTGCAAAAGTGCTCAAAGATAGTCATTTCATGAGGAGAAACTGTCCTAAACTTGCTTCTTGTTTCTTTTGATAAAAGCATTTTACAACACATTTAAGAAGAAGCACTACTAGATTCCGAATTGGTCAGGGTAGCTTCTGATACTATGAGTTAAATAAACATAATTGAAGGAGTTGGACATTTCTTAGAACCAACAAGCTCCACCAGCACTCTTTTGAAATCATAATGTTATTTGGACTTTACGAGTTCCTGATAGCCAGATACAATTACAATATTTTCATTTTAATTTTAAGAATAAATATCTGTCTCGGATATGTGAACGACACGATAACGTTAGGTAAACCTAACACAATGCTTCATACTTGCTTGCCGTCGCTAAGAACAGCCAACAGGCTCACTACCATGAGATAAGAAATCACTAATCTGAAGTAAGAACATTAGAAGCCACTAGCCAGTAAACATACCCCCAAAAGAATAAGTGCAACAACATATACAATGAACACTAAAGTTTCGCTGCTCAACGAAGATAAAAGAAGGGAGGCAGGGGATTACAGGATCTCTGTTATGTCCATGAGGAGAAAGCCAGGAGAAAAGACTTATTAATGAACTCTAAATATAAACTATCAGCTCTTAAGAACTTTGGCTGCCGATGACATGATTAGGCACAAAAGGGTTTTGTATTCTGAAAAATCAGCTTCATTAACCCTTTCCTTTCGCCTTCTTGCTTTCTATATTTGAATAGCCCCATAAGGACCCAGTCGAAGTTCCTATTTATGAAAAGAGCAGTGAAGTCGTTCTCCATTGACATGTCTGCCCGCAGATAGCTACCATTACAGGTAGAATAGTCCTAATAAACTTTTAATTATATGGTAAGATCATGTTCAATGACAGCTATGCTTAAGACTTCTTAGAAACTTATCAGCATTTATCGCAACTCCTACCAAGATTTTCTTGATTTGAAGGGTTTGAAACATATTGTTCTAGTATGAATGATTAATAACTGTTTTCGAGGATACATTTTCTTGATTAAAATTTCATATTCTGATTGGATAACAAAGATATAGACATGCTAAAACTTCCTCAGTTATGAGAGACACAGATATGTAACAAAGCATTTCCTCAACTCCAACGAAATTTACTTAATAGAGATGGTATTCAAAGGCAAATGAAATGAATGAGTATAACAATAAAGCAGTAGCAACAATCTGTTATACAAAAAATACAATACATATTGCACAATTAATTAATGTTACATGTAGTAAGTACAAGAAAACTGAATTACCGGATCTGCCGCGAATATCCAATGTAAAATGCCAAGATGCATACTCCTCTTTCCAATAATGTTAAGTGGATTGCTTCGGTTTAATAATGTTAGTCTCAAGCGCTTCATCTACACTTATTACCAATCTTGATAGATCTAATCCTTTAAGCTTGGGGCTTTTCACCAGTTGAAGCACAAAACCTCTTTCACTACTATGCTCTAAGCATGTGCTTCGCAACACGCCCAGTGACCTTGATTTGTATAATTTAACATAAGGCATTTTTACAGCAACTGTGGATCTTCTGCGAACGCGAGCAAGAGCAAGCTGATTATTAACCAAACCAGCATCAGACCCAAGTTTGATCTCACTAGAGGACCCAATTGAATTTGACCGACCAACACGAACACCAACTCTCTTAGTAGTAATCTCCTTGCCAAAATCGACACTGAGACTAAGTTGAATGCTGGAGACTTTTCTGTTTCTAATTGATCCTGTTCTATAACCTTGTTTTTCTGTCTTAACAACCTCTTCACCAGCATCAAACATTTCTTCTTCAATCGACAAAGACGATTCTTCCACAGGCTGTTTCCTGAAACTATTCCACAATGGGGAAGACATGCTCTTATTAACAATTCTAAGACAATCCACCACCTCTGCCATTGAGGGTCTTTTCTCAGCCATGGACCTAACACACTTAGCAGCCAACATTGCCAATTGTTGTATAACCAATAAATCATCAGGAGGATCAATTCGAGGATCACAAAGCGCAACAAATTCCCCGTGTTTGATGAGTGGTAATGCCCAATCAACAACAGAAGGTGGACTATAATTCATATCAATAGCATTTCTCCCACTAACAATCTCTAACAAAAGAATTCCAAAACTAAAAACATCATTCTTTGCACTAAGATCCTCTGGCGCAATGTAACCAGGATCAAGGTACCCTAATGTACCTGCAGGAGGCGTACATTTTATTCTAACATCTTCAACATATCCTCTTAATGCCAAACCAAAATCACCCAACCTAGCATTCCAATTTCCATCAATAAGAACATTTGAAGACTTTATATCTCTATGAATAACGGGTGGATTTGCCGAATGCAGAGCATCTACTGCTCTAGCAATCTGCAAGGCGAATCGAACTCGCTTCGCCCAATGAAGTGGGCGAAGTGAGTTGGAATGAAGAATTTCATATAGTGACCCATTAGGCATATACTCAACTACAATCAATTTATTCTCATTATAATCAAAACTATATCCTAATAAATTAACAAAACGTGGGTTTTGAATCCTAGAAAGAATTTCTACTTCATTCTCTCCTGGAGCAACAACAGTACAAGAATTATTCTTGTCCTTGTTGTTGTTGTTGTTATCTTCTTGAGATGAAGTTGTTATTGTTGATCTTTTAACAGCTACAATGAGTTTACCATTGTTAAGAACTGCTTTATAAACACTACCATGACTACCTTTGCCGAGAAAACATTTTGGAGAAAACCCATCCGTTGCTGTCTCCAGATCAGTGTAAGAAAATTGTCTAATCTTGTAAGATGCTGATGACTTTTTCTTCTTGTTAATAACTGTTTTGGTTGCTGAAGAAGAAGAACAGTTATAAGGATCACAAGCAATAATAGATGATTCTGAGTTACAAGACAAAAAACCCATTTGGGTTATTCTATTTGAAGAAGAAGAAGAAGTAGTGATGAAGGTGGTGATGACTGATGAATGAAGAGAAAAAAGAAAGGTGTGAGAGCCATTAAAAATGTGTGAGAGAGAGAATAAATTGGGTGTTGTTGCAGTTTTTTTTTTCCAACTATTTTTACAGCTTTTTTAGCAAAAAAAGAGAGAACTGAGAAGATATATTATGATAAACCAACTTATAATCTGAAAATAATCAAATATTCAAACTTTGGATTATAATCCCATTTTTAAGTAATTTAGTTAGTTTGAAAATTCAAAAAACAGTGGTATCAGTGGAGGGATTTCTTGAAGGTTGGGGAATTTATTTTTTAGAAAGTGGGACCATTTATTCAAACATCTTTGCTTTGCCTTTGAATCTTTGATAATGAAAAGCATGTTTTCTTTTTCTTTTTCTTCTAGATTACCTTATTCTTTATTCTTTCTTCCATCTTTATCTAAATTTTAGAATAAGAATCAGCATAAAAGAAACATTCATGATTCATCCAAGCTTTTTTTATCAGTTTATCACTTTATCTCCACTATGGCACCATAGAAATAATGAAGTTTTTGCTAATCTCTTATGGTGAAGTAATAAGCAGGCATGTGGTACCCAAGACATTTTACAGATATAGGAACCTAACTAGGGAAGTGGACATTTAAGAATGTTGTCGTCTAGACTTTAGAGAAAGGTACAAATCTTATTGATATCACAAGGGGGTACCTTTACCTAACATGAAGGAGATGAGATAGGTAAAGATATAGAATCCAACTATTTCATTTGTTTTTTTATCAAATTCAATTCTTTCTCCTACCAATAATTCTCCTCATCCGATCCTTTTTTGTTGTTGTTATGATAAGGACACTTGACATTTTGCAGGCTCAACACCTATCTATCTATTTCTTGTGGTTGGAGTGTATATTGTCTTTAAAAGTTGTTTCTGGTTGGCTTCTTGCTAACTAAAGTTAGCAAGTAATTTACAAGATTGCATATTTAACCATATTTTATTTGACCTTTTGGGAATTGAGTGTTGAATTAGTCAGGTTATGAACTTGTGATAGGAACATGAGTCTACATAACTCTCTCTCTCTCTCTCTCTCTCATGTAGCATTGTAGCCCAAAGGTGTGGTTAAGTGAATTAATTACGGTAATGAATAGATGATGATCATTGTACAGTAAGATATCCGTGATAATAGGGCCTGCATTTGGTATGATAATAGGGCATTTCTTCTTTGTTTTCTTCTGTTTCCCAATAGGCTAGTTTTTGACTTGTTGGTGCTATTCAGTTTCTACCTTGAATGAAGACAAATCAGTTAGAATTATTGTCTTTGAGTCTGTTCCATCAGAAAGTAACTACAAACAGTTTGAATACAATCATAAGATCACCATAGTTATTTTGAGTAATTGAATACCTTTGATATGATGAGTATATACAGGCCAGAGGCAATTAAGTTATGGATCATTTGTTCACTAAGTGTGTTAGGTAATTAGGTTGTGTATGCACTTTGCAGTAGCATGGTAGATACTTAGATGAAAAAAAGTTGATGACTAGTTCTTTGGGTTGAAGCATTATACATGTAGGTAGGTGGGTAGTTAGTTAGTTAGTTAGTTGAGTAGAAGTGTGGTCGACTCATGGAGTCATGGATATGGTTGTTCTACTATGTCTATGATTTTAATTAATGTTATTGGAACTGTTTTACTTTATTGCAACTAATCAAGAATTCTCACTATTTATCTGACAAGATTGCGGGCAGAATGTCGAGAAACCTACAAACTTACAAAGAACAGACAGCTGAATAGCAAATAGCTTTAGTCCCACCTCGCCCAGAAAGAGGGAGGAACCACACTTGAGTGGGCTCCCTACAATGACGCAACTAGATTGGGCTTCAAAGGTCCAAAACTCAACAGTTATGGATAATTGAGTCGTGGGCTTCACAAATTGAACCCAAATAAGTCTGTGAAGCCCATAATACTTTTAATGGGCTTAGCTTGCTATTGATGTCCATTAAGAGGGTTGTCAAAATGAGGTTCACATTGTCCAGACTCCAGACCTGCAGATAACATGTCGAATGACTTTCTGTCAGAAAATTGTTCAGAGACCAGGGAATTGCTGATCTTATTGTTGCCATCCACGGAACTCATTTTACTGGTATTCATTACAGTAGTGAAACCTAGCTAAATGCACACATTATAAATGCATACCCTCCGTTTACCTACCTATGCACAAAAAAGATTGGTCTTATAGTAGCAATAATGAAACCGGCACTAAGTTGTTTGACATCAATTTTGTGACATTGGATGTCCATGGTTATCTCGCCTTGAGTTCATTGTTAGAAAAACCTCGTTGTACGCGCGTCATCTCGAGTCTTTGTCTTCGCGTCAAGTGTATCAAAAGTCTGTTTTTGGGTTTAGGACGTACGTACCTAGTTAGGGCGTACGTATGTCATGTTAGGCAGCAAACATGTTTTGGTCAGGACGTACGTACCTAGTTAGGGCGTTTGTACGTCCAAGTAGGCAGCGAACTATTTACGTCTCAGGACGTACGTACGTTGTTTCGACGTACGTACGTCCAATATGTGTTTTGTCTATTTCGGCCCATTTTCTCTTGTTTCAAACCCTAGGTTATAAATAGATCGTTGGTGTTATGTGAAAGGCAAGAGTTCCAACCTAGCCTCCATAGAACCCTAGTTTGTTTGTTGGCTCTTCCACAAAGATCATCTTCTTCTTCAATTGATCTTTGTGTACTTCCATCTTCTATCCTTCCCCAATTCATCTTCCTATCATTGTTTATATTGATTTAGCTTCGAGTCTTCTTGTGTGTTCATCAAGAAGTCGAGTATCCTTGTGTGTTCATCAAGAAGTCGAGTATCCTTGTGTGTTCATCAAGGAACTCTGGTGTAAGCTTGTTTCATAGTTCGGCTTCAAGTCTTCTTGTGTGTTCATCAAGAAGTCGAGTGTCTTGTGCGTACATCAAGGTGCTCCGGTGAAGTCAAGGTGTTAGAGATAACCAGTAGTGTCAACTCGCAGTGATTGCAGGTAGTTGATAGGTTTGTACATCTCTTTTCATCTAGTGGATTTATTTGTTGTCGCGAGGACAACCGTGGACGTTTCCCATATTGGGTTTTACCACGTTAAAAATATCGTGTGTTCTTTATTTGTTTATTGCTTTATTGTTTGCTTTACTATTGTTATATTGCACATATATTGGGTTATCAAATAATACACATATATTTCTACTTTATAAGTGCCACACACTACACAACGCACATTTCTTCTTGGTCCCAAGGATGTGCATTTAGGTAGGTTTCACTGTAGTATGATTATGGCAAGATGATATGCCAGGATGAAAAATGGCAGAGCGCGTTAGGATATTAGTGTCTTAATCTAGTTGTTCTTATAAAATATATGATTTACTAGAGTGTAGATGTCATTGTTTACCTAAATGTTTTGATTACCTTTAATAGATTATGTTGATTACCTACTAGTACTTAGTCAGACTAGCAAAATCTTGATCATGTTGTATTAAACTAAGAATTAGCTTGACCATAATAAGTGCTTAGTGCTATTGCTAATGCCTTTTAATTAATCACATTCTAGGCAAAACATAACCAAACTTTGGTACTCTTTCTTTACCCCATTGTAGAAAGATTCATAAAAAATGTGCTCTAGACCTGAAAGTTTTGTTATCTCTAAGGAATATTTTTTCTTTACAAGGGATAGATTCTAAACTTAAAGTGAGATCTTTCAAATCTACAAAAAAGTAGATCGAGTAATCTATATCTATACTATAAGAACACCTGTATTTGAAGTTCATTAAAAGCTTCTTGCTACATAATTAAACACCTTTTCATGACTCCACATTACAACATTTCAAGGTCATAATAATAACATGAAAACACAGGCGGAATCAATCTTTATTGAATACAAACTTCTTCTAACAGCTTATACCTCTGAACCTTACCTCTAAACACTTCTGATTTTGTCCTTCTTAATGATCCTTCAGATCGAAAAACGATCTTTTTCTTCCCAATTGATTGATCTGAATGTGCACTTTGTTTCTTTATTGATGAGTTTTTCTTCACATGCAATTGATCATTAGAAATAGTACTACTACTACTAGTCTCTCCTCTCCGTACCTTCATCGAACTTATTATACGATTACTAATATGGTTGTTCCCATGATCATTTCTCTTAATTTTCTTCTTCTTGTCCTCCTCCTCCTCCCGTTTTGTGTTATTATTGCTCCTATAAGTAAAAGAAAGAGACGCGAAACTTCGAGTTCTTTCTAGCTTAGTTCCTCCTCCAGCTTCTAACTTAGTTCCTTCTTTGTTCAAACACCAATTACAAACTCTATATATTTCAGCTTTCGGATATAGATTACTACAATATCTGCACCACACCATTAGTTCCAATTCAATCAAATTAAACTCTCATATTAAACCATATATAGGTTATAACAAGTTATATATATATGTATGAAAAAGAAATTGAAGGGTCTTATATGTTTGCTTACCTGTGTTGAAATCTGGAGAGACAAACCCTGCATCTAAAGAGTTGTTGAGATAAACCATAATCACCACACATGCAGCATTCAAGTTTAGCTATAGTAGTGGGTAGAGTTGAAGATGAAACATCATGATCATGGGCATCTTTGGTTGTCATCTCTGCCTTATAATTTTTGTTCTTTGTGAGTGAATAAAAGAGAGAAAGAGAGGGATGGAAAGATGGGCATGAACACAACCACGCAACTACACACCACAACAAACAATGGGGTGTTTTTTCTCTTGCTTGTTTTCCTTACTTTAAATTTCAATATATATATTTAGTTGAATTTCATTTTCAGAGTGGGCCAATTATGATGTGCAATCTAACCATTTTTTCTTTTCATTACAGATTTAGAGTACTTGTATGTGTATATATGTAGGACCAAATGAGAAGACAAATTTCATCAAACAAATATGTTTTTGGCCTTTCTGCCTTCCTTTAACGTGTGATACTTAAATAAAAATGAAAATAAATAGTACTCACACCGTGTGAATCACGAAAGTAGAATTAGGCCTTTTCTATATAGGAAGGAGTGGTGGTTCAACCAAAAGCATATCAATAATGGGCCACCCTTTTGTTTCTACCCTAAGTACTGTACTACTTATATGTCTCTTGGCCACTAGGGGTGTTATTCGAGCCGAGATGAGCTGAGCTTTGATAGGTTCAAGCTTAACAAAGAATATTGGCTAATGTTGAATAGTTGTTTATGCTTTATTATATTGGATTAAAGAGACAAGCTAGAATGAGTGGGATATAATCTAATAATGGTTAGGAACCTAGGATTACATTACAGATGGGATTGGGATTGGGATTGTGACTTAATTAAATTGCTGTTGAATGACATCTGCTAACCGTGTTAGCACAGCTAAATTTATAGAAAAACAAAACCTGATTTGGCCCACATGATTGAATCATGATAACCTCAATGAATGGATCAATTAAGATATGGTTAAGAGGATGGAAGGCATTAAGATCCAGGAAAAGGCTAAGAGCATTCCCAATGGTAGGTTTTAGCACACTTTTAGTAAATTTTTAGTGAAAACACTTGTCAATAGTAGCTTTTAACACACTTTTCAAGCAAAACACTTTTAACTCCTTGACAAATTTGCCAAGGAATTAAAAGAGTTTTAGAGGTGCCACATAAGATTGTTTAATAATTAAAAATTAAATTGTATTAAATGAATTTGTGTTATTTTTATCTTTCACCATTGACAACTCTAAAAGTAAAAAACACTTTTAGCATAGTTTAATCCCAAAACCTTTACCCTCTCTCCTAAGTGGCACCTCTAAAACCATTTTACCATTGGGAATACTCTAAGTAAGGTCAAATGCAACATTATTATTACACATGCAGTGTGACACACACAACTCTTTTTAAAAGGATAAGTTAGGGAAAATCAAAGATGACCTAATTTGATCAACATATGGGTGGACATGTTCTTGTCGCTTGAAGCAGTTTTCATCTGGTATGAACTTGTGTCATGAAGTTTATTGATGATGGAAGCTTACAAACTAATTTTAGCACTCTTACAATATGTCAACATTACAAGCAAACAACTGTTTCTTTGTGATTTATAGAATCACATTATTCTCCAAAACAATATGACAGACATCTCAGAGTTGGTGTAGGATGATCTGAGCTCCATGTTGTGGTTGAAGAGTTATGACAGTATAAGGAGCATGAGTATAAGATGGTGATAGTTCGAATGAGAAATGTTGCAGAATGGTAGCCAAAGCTATCTTTGCTTCTATTAATGCAAAGTTTTGGCCAATACAAAGCCTCGAACCCCAACCAAATGGAAAGAATGCAAGGCGATTATTCTTAGAGGCGTTTAATACTCCTTCCGCGAATCTCTCAGGTTTGAATTCCTCTGCATCACTACCCCATAGTTCTTGATCATGATGGATAAGAAGTATTGGTAGTGTAAGGTCTACACCGGGTGCGAGGGAGATGTTGCTCACTTTAGTTGCCTTGTATGTGTGTCGATATATCTCAACCACTGGTGGATATAGCCTCAAGACTTCATATAAAACCATGGTTACCTGCAGAGTATGTTCATAAGCTAAAAAATCGTGAAAAACACATAATACTATATGAAAATGAACACCAAAATGCTTACGTACAATTTTGAGATGATTGATAGATTCATAGTTGGGAGGATTTTCCCCGCAAACACGCATGACTTCTTCTCTAGCCTTTTCCTGCCAGCTTCGATGCATAGCCAACACTACCATTGCCCATGTCAGCAAGGAGGACGTTGTTTCTTGGCCAGCAAAGTAGAACTGCTTGCATTCCTCTATTACTTCATCAATTGTCAACCCCTTACTCACATCATCTTCTAACTTGGTCTGATGATTTGATTGCAGTAGCAAGCTCAGTAAGTCATCAGAACTTGATTCTTCAGTTTTCATTACACATTCTTTTCTATGTATCAAGTCTCTTAACATTGATTTGATCTCTTTATCCAAATGTTTTCTTCTTTGATTCTTCTTTGTTGGTATAAATCTGGAACAAATAAAACGACGAATTAAGACATGTAGGTTATCAACTTTTACATAGGACTAAACATTGCTGTGTAATATACATCAACGAATCCAGGTAGGTTATCCACACAAATAAATTCAAAATAGAGACATGCATGGCAAGCACCTGAATCCAGGTATGTAAAAGGTTAGCATGGCTTCAATAACTAAAGTAGCTTGTTCTTTTTGAAGTTGGAAGATCCTCTTGCCTTCCTTAAAACTGCTTCCGAAAGCTGTTCTTGTGATTATGTCTCCAGTAAGATTCTCAAACTCAGACCATATATCCACTTCACAGAAACCTTGAGCACCAACCAAGGTGTTCCAATGCTGGACCAACTCATAACAACTAGTAGAAATTGCGGGCACCATCCCCTGCATTGAATTTTAGTTCTCATAAGCCGTAAAAAGAACAGAGGAAACAGGGGAGGGATACATATCATATACAAAGTGAATAAGTGATCTTCTCCTTTGTGCAAAAGCATTTGAAAAACTGCCATTCTACATGCATGATGAAATTTAGATAATCTGAGTGAAATCTATGTCACATATGTATAGTTATAATAAGAAGAGAACCTTCAACTTCTCCATTTGAAAAGCAGGATTGATTATCTTTCTGTGTTTGGCCCATTTCTCCCCTTCCAAGCTTGCAAGCCCCCTGGTTAGAATTAGAATAAGCGCGTTTACTGGTGGCTTTTGAAAATGACCATATTTGTCTGCTAGGATTTCCTGCATCAACTCTGGGACCAATATAATCAGCCTAGGTGTTTTCCCAGTCCATATGAGAGATACCCTTCCTGTTAATCATGCATCAATGCCAAAAGATAAGCCAATCACTTGAAATTCACTAAAGATATATACCTAGCAACATATATACTGTAATTTCTATATAACAACACTTTCCTGTGCTAGAGCTTGTAATTAAAATATTTTCACATCATTTAGCACAAAACCACAAACTGTTCCCAAGTCAGAAGAAGATTAAGTCATAAGTACCATAGAGTTGCACAGCGTTATTGACAAACGGAACAACACGTGGCGCAATATGGTGTGTTAGATTCATAGGTTTGGCCCATGCATCTTTCATCAGCTTAACATACTGTTTCATGTCACCATACAGAAATTTATAAGAATTCCCTTTCACCCCTTGTTGCTTGATATGTTTATCAAGTCTTTTAGGTACCCATACAAGAGAATATAAAGTTTTCACCACACCAACCAAAAGTAGCAAAACTATCAAAGAAATGAGCAGTTTTATGAACAAAGATTCTTCCATATCTTTTCTCTCTAGGCAGTAGGAACAAATATTATTCTTCAAAGGTTTTAACTGATTACTGATATAAAAGACTCATGGATTGAATTATATATATATATATATATAAGCATTTTTTGTACTTATTTCGTATCAAAATGGATGATTTCAACTCAAAACCTTTACTAAAAGTCTTCTTTTATAACTTGGAGAGAAAGATATACACATAGTGCTTCTATAACAAAAATAAAATAGTTTATAATTAGTAGTATCCAATGACCTGGAAGTAAAATTCCAACTCTGAGCTTGAGCTTGATTACATAAGAAAACTTCTCAAGTGTTTGCTTGAGGTTCAAGTACAAAAAAGATTAGGATAACTTTGGGCTGTTCTTAATTATTAAATTCCATGCATGAAGAATTAGTCTACCACTTGGGCTGTTCTTAAATGACAAAGCACAATGGGCTGGGGCTCTTATTTCGAATAGTCAAGGACTTTGATAGTCAATTGATCCAATATAAAAGAGTTCACAGTTTTTTCGATGATTTCTTTCCTATGTTTTTCATGTATTTGCTATTTCAAAGTTCACAGTTCGGATGATTTCTTTCCTATGGGATTTTGCATCGACTGGATTGTAGTAGTGTGTTCTTCAATACCAAGCCTTGGTTGTTACATACGATTTCTGTAGCAATCAGCAGCAACTTGGCAAGGAGCTAGGCTTGAAGGTTTATGTTCAATTCGACCCAATCAGTTGGCGGAAAACTTCTCATGTACTTGTTGCAAGTATAGTACTACTACTTGTATGCCGGGCATTTTATGGATATTGTCATTTCCTCTTGACTTTAAAATCATTGTTTTCAATGAGCCAGGTCACATGAGCCCATTAGCGTAGGGGTGTTGAACGAGCGGAGCTTTGTATGTTCAAGCTCGGTTCGTTTATAAACGAGTCGAGCTCGAGCTCAAGCCCAAATTTTATACGAGCTTTATTTTATGTTCAAGCTCGGCTCGTTTAGCTATACGAACGAGCCCAAGCCGAGCTTTTAACGAGTCGAGCTCGAGCTACTCAATTAAATTACACATAAAAGTAGGATTTTATCTAAACGAGCCGAGTTTTGGTACGTTCGAGCTCGGTTCGTTTATAAACTAGCCGAGCTCGAGCCGAGCCCAAATTTTATACGAGCTTTACTTTATGTTAAGCTCAGCTCGTTTAACTATACAAACGAACTCGAGCCGAGCCCGAGCTGTTCAGTTCGTTTAACAACCCTACATTAGTGGTCAGTTCTTTTTTGGGCACCTAGATCATCATAGTATTAAAGAAAGGCCAGCAATATCAGATTGGTGTCTTTTTTTTCAGAAACAGAGGTGGGTAAAGTTGGTAAGGATGTTAAGGATGATCGGATGGAAAATCCTCAGGTATGTAAAAGGGAAGGTGACAAAAATGTAGACCTTTAAAGGTACATTTGGCCTGTTTAAAAAAAAATCCCCGCTGGAATATGCTACTGTTATGTTTGCTTTGGCCTAAAAATAATGAGTCGATTTGTAAATCTTTTAAAAGGGGAGATTAGTAAATGCATAGTAAAGTAAGTATTAGGTGTGTGTGGACCAAATAGTCCCACTTCCGAGCCATAACAGATCTCTAAAGGGTTTATAAGTAATGGTTTGGTATCCACTATTGTCGAGGTCTTTTGGGTAAGTGAAACCCATAGGGAAAAACCCCACACCATGGATATGAACTTAGACCTAGCGGTGGCTAAGGTGGGGACAATATCGACGTAATAATAGTGGATTATGGGCCCAACAAATGGTATCAGATCCCACAGTTGATTGGGCGGGCTTGGGCCGGGATTTGGTCCAAGGTGGAGATTGTTAGGTGTATGGACCAAGTAGTTCCACATCCGAGCCATAGCAGATCTCTAAGGGATTTATAAGTAATGGTCTGATATCCACTATTGTCGAGGCTTTTGAGTAAGTGAAACCCATAGAGAAAAACCCCACACCATGGATATGGCCTTGGGCTTAGTGGTGACTAAGAGCATTCCCAATGCAAGGTGGATTTTGGGGGTGGGGTGGATAAATCCACCTTGAAACCTAAAACAATGTCCCAAGGGGAGGTGGATTTTGAAAAGTGGCTGCCCACAGGTGGATTTGAAGGTGGGAGAATCCACCTTGAAATCCACCTGTGGGTGGTAGAATCGGACGGCATGTGACATGCCGTCCGTTTTCACATGCCGTCCGTTTTTTTTTAAAGTTTAAGTAGTGTTTTAAAGCTTTTGGACTCTCGGACGGCATGTGACATGCCGTCTGCCTATTTTTTTGCAAAAAAAATGGGACGGCACATGCCGTCCGGATTTTTAAAAAAATTCACTTTCTATACCAAAGAGTCCACTCTGCGTTGGGAGACTACCACCCAGGTGCAAATACACCTCTCTCTTTGAGGTGGATTTTGTCTAAGTGGACCTACGTGGAGGTGGATTTATCCACCCTGCATTGGGAATGCTCTAAGGTGGGGACAATATCGACGGAATAGTGGTGGACCATGGGCCCAACAGTAAGAACAAATCTAACTTCTCCGTTTAAACTCTCTTTTACTTTGTGTCTTTTTCTCCAAACTAAAATTTTTAATTCCATCCTGTATCCTCTATTTTCACCGGTAAATTAATTTACCGCTCGAATCAAACAGGCCCTAAGGTTTAGATTGAGATTGTCTGAATTTGTATCAAACATTTCGAAGTAAAACCGTAAAAGCGACTCCCATGAGGATCTAGTTATCACACCAAGCTTTGATGATGCAATGGATATTGGTTAGTTCACATGAGGTGCAAATGGTGATTCTCCTTATTGGTTAGTTCACATGAGGTGCAAATGGTGATTCTCCTTTTTGTCGCAGATAACTATAGGAAAAATAAATTGTGCCAACGATTAAAAAATGCTAGCATGTATGATTGTTAGATTATGAAAATATTCAGTCAAAAATATTTTGTAATCTTCTTAGTTCCTAATATGTAGCCTAACATTACGTTGTAAATGATGTATATTAACCTATTGAATGAATGAGAAGGATACGGCAAATACTATCTTTCATGGTATCAGACTAGGTCTCTCCAACCCTAGCAGCCGCCCACCTCTTATCTTCCTCGTCCCTTCCTTCTTCTAATCTCCATGGCTGACGCATCCAAGTTGCATCCTGCATCCTGCAACCACAGTCACCAATATCAAATCCTGCATTCCTATTGTTCTTGACTATGACGGAAGCCAATACAACAACTGGGCTACCCTCTTCAAGCTCCATTGCCGAGCGAATTTGGTAATTGATCACATCTTACCTCCTGCCTCCACCACCGTCTCATCCACCACAACCGAAGCCAAGCAAATTGCTGCAAAGGCTCTATGGGAACGGTTAGATGATATCGTACGGCAATGGATATATGGTACGATATCCACTGATCTTCTCAACACAATCATTGATCAAGAGGACACAGCAGCTGAGGCATGGAATCGCCTTGTTCATCTCTTCCAAGACAACAAATCAGCTAGGGCTCTTGCCCTTGATGCAAAATTCACGAACACCAAATTGGTGGATTTCCCAAACGTGAAAGCATACTGTACCAGGCTCAAGGTTCTTGCAGACAACCTCGCCAATGTCGGCCACAAAGTCTCTGACGAACGTCTGGTGCTCCGTCTTCTGCGTGGGTTATCAGAAGAATACAAGCATTTTCGAACAACGGTGCAGCACCGTACTCCTCTCCCATCCTTTGAAGTTGTGCGGTCAATGCTCGATCTTGAGGCAGACAGCATTGGCGAGGACGCCATTCCCGAGTCAGGTTCGAATGCCACTCTCATCTCCCACAATATTAATCCTCATAATTTCTCTGTTAATGGGCAGCCCAACAATTCTGAAAATAACTACAATCATCGAGGAACTTCCCACAATCGTGGAAAGAAGAACAACCGTGGTCGTGGCGGTGGGAACCGCAACAACAACCGCGGTGGTGCTGGGAATGGCCATAACAGTGGCGGGGGCAACCGGTACACCCACCAAAACAGTCTGCTCGCCGCGTCACAACAACAAGGAGCTCCTGCCCAGCCTTGGTTTTTCCCTCCCTGGGCTTCTTGGGGGCCACAGCCATGGGCCACCCCACCGTGTCCCTACCCTACCACAGGGTGGCAGCAGCCACGCCCAGCTCAGTCACAACAAGGCATTCTCGGAGCTCGCTCTCCCCAGTCTTTCTATTCGGCAGCCCCGCCACCGCAGCAGGGTGGGTATGTGCCCACAGATATTGATCAGGCTATGCACACAATGTCCTTGCATCCATCTGATGACAAAAATTGGTACATGGACACCGCGGCCACATCCCACATGACCAACTCCAAAGGTACTCTCTCGTCTTACTTTCAATTGAGCAAAAATAATGGTATTACTGTTGGTAATGGTAACATGATTCCAATTCATGGTTGTGGTCATACTTCCCTTCAAGTCAATCCCTCCCTAAACCTTAAAAATGTTTTACATGCACCTAAACTCATCAAAAACCTTATTTCCGTTCGTAAATTTACTATTGATAATATGGTTTCTGTTGAGTTTGATCCTTTTGGGTTTTCTGTGAAGGATTTACGGACGGGGACCAACCTGATGCGATGTGAGAGTTCGGGTGATCTTTATCCATTCTCCAAAAATTATCGAGCCTTTCCCTCATCCGCATCATCTGCCTTTACTGTCATCTCTCCTCATATTTGGCACTCCCGTTTGGGTCATCCAGGGGATGTAATTCTTAGTTCTTTACGTAGTAGTAATTTGATTGAATGTACTAAGGCTCGAAACAGTGTTTGTCATTCTTGTCCTTTGGGGAAATTAATTAAAATGCCTTTTTATGATTCTCTTTCAACTACTACTATGCCCTTTGACATTGTTCACAGTGATTTATGGACTTCACCCGTTCTTAGCTCTTCCGGTCACAAATACTATGTTTTCTTTGTTGACAATTATACTAATTTTCTTTGGACTTTTCCCATCAAAACAAAGTCCCAAGTTTATGGTATCTTCTTGTCTTTCCGAACTTTCATTCGCACTCAATTTGAAAAAGAAATCAAAACTTTTCAATGTGACAATGGATGTGAATTTGATAATGGTCCTTTTCATAAATTTTGTGAACAAAACGGGATGCTTTTTCGATTTTCGTGTCCGCACACCTCACCCCAAAATGGTAAGGCGGAACGGAAAATCAAATCCATAAACAATATTGTTCGTACACTCCTTGCCCATGCATCTATGTCGGCCTCCTATTGGCATCATGCCTTGGTCATGGCCACGTACCTACACAATATTCTCCCTTCTAAAATCTTGGCATATAAAACACCCACTCATATTCTTTATCAAAAGAATCCGTCCTACTCTCATCTCCGGGTTTTTGGGTGTCTGTGTTTTCCTCTTTTCCCTTCCACACAAATCCATAAGCTACAATCTAGGTCCACTCCCTGTGTTTTCCTAGGGTATCCTTCCAATCATCGGGGGTACACATGCTATGATGTATCGAGCCGAAAAATAATCATAGCCCGACATGTGTGGTTTGATGAACACTCTTTTCCATTTTCAAAAATAAATAATCCAACTCCTACCTCATATGAGTTTTTGGATGATGACAATTCTCCATTAAGAATACAATTGTTGCATGACCAGGCTAATGCTACTCCACCTAATGGACCAGCCCCACACATGCAGCCATTAAGGCCCACTTCCCCTCATGCAACCCAACAACTACATTCACCCATTTCCTCTCCTCCCTTGTTATCTGTCCAGCAGGCCACTCCCACCAGCAGCCCCGTCCCTGCCAGCCCCATCTCACCTACATTGCCACCAGTTCCTCGCATGACCACGCGTAGTCAACATGGGATATTTAAGCCGAACTTGAAATACAAAAATCATGCCTTAAGTGCCACCATCACCTCAATCTCTCCTATTCCCCGGAATCCAGTTGGTGCACTTAATGACCCGAATTGGAAAAATGCTATGCAGGATGAATATAATGCTCTTATTGATAGTAAGACTTGGGAGTTGGTCCCTCGTCCTTCAAATGCTAATATTATTCGTTCTTTGTGGATTTTTTGGCATAAAAAGAAATCTGATGGTTCTTTTGAGAGGCATAAAGCCCGTCTTGTAGGTGATGGCAGGTCTCAGCGGGAAGGTGTTGATTGTGACGAGACTTTCAGTCCTGTTGTCAAACCGGCCACTATCCGTGTGGTTCTTACTATTGCTTTATCTCACTCTTGGCCAATCCACCAACTTGATGTAAAGAATGCTTTCTTACATGGCAACTTGAATGAGACCGTCTATATGTATCAGCCTTTGGGATTCCGGGATCCGACTCTTCCTGATCATGTGTGTCTCTTGCGTAAATCTCTCTATGGGTTGAAACAGGCACCACGGGCGTGGTATCAGCGTTTTGCTGAATATGTGGCAACCATTGGTTTCTCACATAGTACATCTGATAACTCTCTCTTCATTTACTGTCATGGAAAAGATACTGCTTACATTTTGCTATATGTGGATGATATTATTCTAACTGCATCTTCAGATTCTCTCAGACTCAGTATTATGTCCAAGTTAGCTACAGAATTTGCAATGAAAGATTTGGGTTCGTTGAGCTATTTTTTAGGGATCGCCGTCTCCCGGGACAAAAATAGCCTATTCATGTCTCAGAGTTCTTATGCAGAGGATATTCTTGATAGGGCAGGCATGTCACAATGTAATCCTTGCCCCACACCAGTTGATACAAAGGGCAAACTCAGCGCTGCTTCGAGCGCCCCATATGAGGATCCTACGAAGTATCGCCGTCTGGCAGGTGCTTTGCAATACTTGACATTTACTCGGCCAGACATATCGTACGCAGTACAACAAGTTTGCTTGTTTATGCACGATCCCAAAGTCGAGCATATGGAAGCATTAAAACGCATTTTGCGCTACATTCGAGGTACGATTGATTTTGGTACACATTTATACAAAACCTCTCTACAGTCACTACTATCATATACAGATGCGGATTGGGGAGGATGTCCAGACACTCGACGCTCCACATCGGGTTATTGTGTATATTTTGGGGATAACTTGATTTCTTGGTCTTCAAAGCGCCAACTTACTCTCTCTAAATCTAGTGCTGGAGCAGAGTATAGAGGGGTTGCAAATGTAGTCTCTGAATCTTGTTGGATTCGTAATCTGTTGCTTGAACTCAATTGCCCTATTCATAAAGCAACTTTGGTCTATTGTGACAATGTCAGTGCCATTTATTTATCTGGAAATCCGGTACAACATCAACGTACCAAGCATATTGAAATGGACATTCATTTTGTTCGTGAAAAGGTTAGACGTGGAGAGGTTCGTGTTCTACATGTTCCGTCCCGTTTTCAGATTGCCGACATTTTCACCAAAGGTCTTCCGCGCGTACTATTTGATGATTTTCGGGACAGTCTAACGGTTCGTAAACCTACCGCTTCGACTACGGGGGTGTGTTAGATTATGAAAATATTCAGTCAAAAATATTTTGTAATCTTCTTAGTTCCTAATATGTAGCCTAACATTACGTTGTAAATGATGTATATTAACCTATTGAATGAATGAGAAGGATACGGCAAATACTATCTTTCAATGATCACTATAAGATCATGTCTTACTGTCTTAGCATGTATTTGTCATTCAATGAACACTTAACTTTAGTATGATACCTAGCTAACCAAATATAAACTTGTTCATGTGCATTCCAACTATAAATGACTTGGTTTGATTATCAACAAGGCTGTGTCCAACCAAAAAAACTGTCTGAGATTAGAAGAAAGTGACTTTTATGTTAAGTGGTTTGAAGGCACAAAAGAGAAACACAAGAATATAAAGAACAAACTATGCACGTACACAAACTTGTGCCAACTGTTCTTCACACAATCACGAACTCTTCGATCACTTAACATAACTCCGTATTTGTTATTTGAATTTTAAATGAATGACATTCAAGTTTTTTTTTTTTTTTTTTTTTTTACAAAAAGCAAGCGGGGGGTTATTACACTCTACTGTATATTGTACCAGCAGCATCTTGATGTACAATGTTTTCCAATTCTCTATGTAATGGATTACAAAACACATAGGTTTGTTCATCAGACTGGTTTAGCTTAGTTAACCAATCTGCAGCCCTATTAACTTCCCTGAAGATATGCTTTATTTCAAAGTTCTCCATAGCTCTTGTCATTGCCTGGATACTCTTAACAACATCCCTGTTCCTCCAAGTCGGTTTTATCTTGTCTGAAATGCAATTAACATTCAAGTATTCAACTAATGTACTATTACTATAAATGCTCCAGTTTGATCACCAACAAGCAAATGTTACTCCTTCCGTCCAAGCATCTTGATGAAAGGGAACGTCTCAATTACGCAACTTGTAATGTGATGTGCCAGGGAACTGAAGTTATAGATGTGTAAAGTTGTCTCATGGAATGCTAGAGGACTTTGCAATGAAGCGGCTCAAGGTAGTGTAAAGTTACTTTTGAATTTCACTAAGGCGGACGTCATTTTAATTCAAGAAACCAAGATACAGAATAAAGAAGTAATTGAGGGAGCCCGTATGTGGCCAGTTGACTGGCAATGGCTTTTTGTGGCATCAGTTGGCCTCTCGGGTGGGATGGTTGTGGCTTGGAACCCAAGTACCATTGTTGTGAATGATTCGTTATTGGGAGCGTATTCTATTTCCTTGTGTTGTTCTTTAACAAAGGAAAGTTTGGATTGCATGATCACGGGAGTGTATGGTCCTAGCGATAAAAGTTATCTAAATCACTTTTGGGAGGAGCTTGAGGATGTACGGGCGTGGAATGACTTACCTTGGTGCTTGGGGGGTGATTTCAACGTGATTAGATACTCTCACGAGAAGAGAGGGGGGTGTCGAATTTCCAAAGCAATGAGGCAATTTGCCGAGTTCGAAGATAAATTTGAACTTGTAGAACATAATCTTGAGGGAGCAAGTTATACATGGTCTGATAATCGAGACAACCCGGTAATGACAAAACTTGATAGATTCCTTACTTCGGTGGAGTGGGAGTTGTTCTTTGGGAATGCTAAGCAAATAGCACTCCCAAAGTGTACATCGGACCATAGAGCGATTCTTTACGACTCACATGCCATAAAAAGAAAATCGAGACCATTTCGATTTGAATTGATGTGGTTAGAAGATAAATCCCTTGGGGGGTTGATTCAAGAATGGTGGGGTAGTTTTCACTTCAACGGGTCACCTAGCTATGTATGGTGGAGAAAGGTGAAAGAACTCAAAAAGAAGCTCAAAACTTGGAATGTAGAAGTGTTCGGGAGGGTGGACCGGAAAGTAGAAGAGAGAAATGCAAGGATCAATGTCCTTGACTCGAAAGAAGAATCTTTTGGCCTTAGCGATGATGAATTGGTGGAACGAGCTATTCTAAGGGATGATCTCCATCATCTTCTTAGAATGGACGTGATTAGTTGGAAACAAAAGTCAAGGTCCAAACACTACCAAGAAGGCCAAACTAACTCCAAATATTTTCATGCGATGGCAAATATGAGGAGGAGGGTAAATAGTTTATCTTGCATTTCGATCGATGGGAATGTCTTTAGAGATGGGGAGATCATAAAGAAACATGTGACTAGTTTCTATGAGAACCTATTCAAAGAAGAGTTTAAACAAAGGCCCAAGCTAGATGGGATGCATTTTGACACTCTTGATGAAGCAAGTAGTGGGGATATGGAGAAAGATTTTGATATGGAAGAGGTAGTACAAGCTCTAAATTCCATGGATGGGGAGAAAGCGCTGGGGCCGGACGGATTTCCAATGTCGTTTTACAAAACTTTTTGGAATATTTTTAAGGACGACATTATGGAAGTGGTGAGGGAGTTTCAAGGGACCGGTTTTCTTGATTGGAGGAATAATACGACTCACATTACTTTGGTGCCTAAAAGAGAAGGTACACTTTCCCTCAATGATTATAGGCCTATAAGTCTTATAGGTGGGGTGTACAAGATTATATCAAAGATGATGGCTTCAAGATTGAAGAAAGTTCTACATTGTGTGGTGTCGTGCAACCAAGGAGCCTTCATGGAGGACAAACAAATCCTCGATAGTGTGCTTATTCTAATGAGTGCATTGACTCGAGGATTAGACAAGGAAATTCGGGGATTGTGTGTAAGGTGGACATTTCGAAAGCGTATGATCATGTTAATTGGGGATTCCTTGACTACATCCTAGGAAGGATGGGATTTGGTCTAAAGTGGAGGAAGTGGGTGCACAAATGTATCTCGACACCTAGGTTTTCTATCATGATAGATGGGATCCCCGAGGGGAATTTCAAATCACAAAAGGGTTTGAGGCAAGGTGACCCGATTTCACCATTCCTTTTCATCTTAGTAATGGAGGCTCTAACTCGGCTCACACTCAAATGCATGCGGAATGGTTGTTTAGAAGGTTTCTATGTTGGAAATGGAGAGGTCCAAGTGGGAGTAATCCAATTTGCGGATGATACCATTTTTCTTGTTGAAGCCACAACTCAAGCAATGCTCACCATCAAAGCAATTTTAATTATTTTTGAAGGAATTTCGGGTTTGAAGCTCAATTATTCTAAATCATCGTTGTTCGAGGTGGGTGAGGTTCCTAATGTGATTGGTTTGGCAAATTTGCTTGGGTGCGGAGTCAGGAAACTTCCCACTAAATACTTAGGACTACCACTTGGGGCTAAGTATAAAAGTGTGGAAGTGTGGACCCCGGTAATTGAATCGTTCCAAAGGCGGCTCAATGGATGGGATAGGAAGCTATTATCCAAGGGAGATAGACTTATTCTTGCTAAAAGTACATTGGCGAGCCTTGCAATTTATCATCTATCCCTCCTCACTATCCCGAAGAGTATTGGTAAGAAAATTGATAAAATTGTTAGAGACTTTCTTTGGGGAACTAAGGAAGAGAAAAGAAAAATCCATCTTGTGGCTTGGGATGTAGTTTGCTCCCCGATGAATGAAGGGGGACTTGGCATTCGAAAGACGAGTTTCATGAATCAAGCTCTACTCTCTAAATGGATATGGAGATATGGCAAAGAGAAGGACGCCTTATGGAGGAAAGTGATTGATGCAAAATATGGCCATTGTGACAATGGCGGAGAACCGAGGAAAGCCACACAACCACACGGATGTAGCTTATGGCGAGGCATTCAAGTAGCTCAAGAAGAGTTTTTTGAAGGGATTACCAAAGTTGTGAAAAGGGGTGACCGAATAAGGTTTTGGCAAGATACATGGTTAGGCGAGGAACCGTTCAATAGGAAGTTTCCTAGAATCTATAGATATGCATCTATGAAGGAGGGCACCATAAAAGATCATAAGGGTGATGATGGTGTTTGGCATCTCCACCTTAGAACGTTTTTTCGTCAAAGTGAGCAAGCTCAACTCGATTCACTTATGCAATTGATGGGAGAGGTGGTTCTAGTGGATGAGGAGGATGAATGGGAGTGGAAATGGAAGAAGAACAAACTGTTCACGGTGAAATCTTGCTATCGCTACTTGGTGTCGAGGGTGTGCTCTAGGGATGTGGAAGCAATATCGTTTCCATATAAATACACTTGGGAGCCACGTATTCCGACAAATGTCAAGTTCTTTGTATGGAGCTTACATTGGGATAGAATACTTACGGTGGATAAACTACAAAGGAGAGGTCTTATATTGGCAAATAGGTGTGCTTTGTGCAAATGTGCGGAAGAGAACATTGAACATCTACTTTTCAAGTGTAGGGTGGCGAATCAAGTATGGACTGAGCTGACAGGCTTCAACTAGCAGTGAACAGTAGGATTCCAGCCTGGTCTTCTCTGAAACTAGCCATGACACAATGGCCCGCCAAGCAGGGGGATAACATCCAGGCAAGGATGTGGGCTGTATTACCTTATGCAGTGGTCTGGTGCATTTGGAATCTTCGAAATAATGTAATTTTCAGAGATATGGATGTTGTGGTGGATAAGGAAATTAAAAAAAATTAAGGGGACTATGTGGCTGTGGATGAACATGGACAAGAAAGCTCTTGAACTCAGGGAACAGATTAATTTTGCAGAACTGTTATTCAACTGGCAGGAAACTATGGTTAATGGAGGAGGAAACCCTTTTCAGAACTGATGTACTTATGTGCTGAAATAGAACCTAGCATCTGAGGTCAAGAGGGAAGGACTGCGAGCAGGAGGAAACATGAACCACCAGCAGTTAACAATGGGTTACATATGGGAGTGGCAAGGGTAGGAATGAAGTCATCCTTCAGGAATGGAAGTTTGACATGGATAAAACTGTTATGCGCATCAAAGCGACACTATGGCCATGGCTTAATGGGGACAAAACTAGTCAGAACCTGAGGAAAGATATCCAATTCAAGGAACTGCTTAATGGCTGGACTACATGCAGTAATGGTGGAACAGGGGTAAAGGGGAAAAGCAGGTCTATGGAAATGCAGAAAGGGAGCTGGACTGTGAATGGGTGCTATATGTGTATTGTATGTCATAGCTCAGTGAATCCATTTGCTGTTGTCAATTTTACCTTACGATGTACATTGGTACAGGCTGATCAGGCTTGTATACGTTTATGGTTTGGTTGATATATAAAATTTTAACTTTTATCAAAAAAAAATAAATAAAACCAAACCAGTACAAACACCCACTGGCCAGTCTGCCTTACAGATCACTACCTAGTTAAACCAGAGGACATATCCTTTTTTTTACAAAGAGCCTAAAATTCCCTACCCTCTATTTCAGCACATAAGCATAACAGTTCTGAAGTGGGTATCATCCTCCATTAGCCATAGTTTCCTGCCAGTTGAATAACAGTTCTGCAAATCTAATTTGTTCTCTGAGTTCAAGAGCTTTCTTAAGAAATCATAGATTAAGAAATCATAATTAATGATACAAAAGTAATAAATTTTTTACCAACATTTCTAGTTTTGTCCTTGATTTAATACTCCACTTCAAACTTCAAGATATTCAAACTTAGAAAATTGGAATAAGACTTTAAAATGGTTGATAACCATGCAAAATTAATAAGGGTAATTTAGTAATTTGAATTATTTTTTTACCTTGAGAATGATAAAATGGACAAGATTTTGGGAATAAAAAAAAGCTAAAAAGCGCCTATAAAAGTTGGATGAAGGGAGTAAGAAAGAAAAAATCGTTGTGAAATTTAACAACATGCATTAATATATGGTTTCATGTTAAGTTTTAGTAATTCCAATTCTAAGGGTTCGGATATTGAAGGGAATTGATTTGAAAAATAATTTTTTTAGATGGCTGGATTCAAGAAGGTTTACCAAAACAGAAAGTTCGATTCAATTCTCTGTTACAAAAATTCCAATTCTTTGTTTGAAGTTTTTGTTTTCACATTAACTAAAATATTAAGAGAAAATAAAACAAAATATTAAATATAATCGGATAATCCTTTTATTAGTTAGTTTTTATTTTTAAAAAAAAAATTAGAGATTTTTGGACATATCCCCCATTTGAAAGTCGAAATTTGAGATACCCCATTTTAAAAAAAAATTGAGATAACCCCCAATTCAAGACAGAAGAGCTTTACAGCGGTAGGTGAGTTTTATGATGGATTATGATGGACGGCTAAGATAACACCACATCTTGAATTGGGGGTATCTCAAAAAAAATTTCAAATGGGGGTATCTCAAATTTCGACTTTCAAATGGGGGTATGTCCAAAAATCTCAAAAAATTATTTATCAAGTTTAAAAAGTTATATTACATGCAGAAGATGAGCAATTACATAAAGATTCCTGCTTTACTCCCATCCTGGATGGGAGATATGAACATAGTCCAAAGCCCATACAAATACATAAAGAACAAAGATAGATATCTGTCCCTGAGCAGCAGGCCAGCAGCACTTCCATCTTGCTAGTTGAATGATTGATCATTGAATCACCACTACACTTTGCACTATAACTTCCTTGTTCCTCCGAATGTTGAATAATTCCTCTAGTCTTTGTCGCCATTATGCTATGTGTCTATCACAGTAACATCAAGCCAATATACCATGCCCATGGCATAGAAAGGTTTTAATATTGCAAACAACATATAATCTGGTCATGTCATGGCGCAGAATCCCCTTGAACGATGACCTAGTTCTTCCGTTCCAAATCAGCCATACAATACAACAATATATAAAATCCACATGTTATATAGGATCACAAGTAGCGTTGGGACAACAGACTTGCTTGATGATTACAATTAACTGAAATTTTCATGTCACAAGGAAAATCAAGTGGGGAAATATTTGCCTATTGATTCTTTTGATGTATCAAATCAGTTCCTTTTGGGAAAATTGTGATGAGGAAATCATTTCTCCTAGTACTTGATGAACGATAATGTCTACTCTATTTCTAGTGGAAATGAGGGACCTCAAGCTTCTAACATTTGCACTCTTACATTCCCAAATAAGAAAAAAATAGGATGCACACATGTTAAATAATTGAGTCTGATCGAGCATGGTTGGATCGAAATGTCCTTCTAAATATGACAGATTTTGTTCTACTCCATTTTTTACTCATATAATACAATCTTCTCACAAAGCTAACTAAACAAATTACACCACCTTTTTCAGAAATCTAAGTCTAGCTACAAAAATATCTGCACTATTATAGTTGCACCGCTGTCGTGATTTAGCCATTTGATCATGTTGGGATTATATAATTCATGTTTTCCTGTCACAAATTTCAAACCATTAACATGTCTAAAAACTTTATCTGAATTATTTAGGGGCTACCTTTGCGCAAGGTAAATTCCGCAAGTATCCAATAATACATTGTTATATGCTAAGGTCCAAGGATATAAAAGTTCGCATTCAAATGCTGAAAGATAGTCTGCACTCTGCAGATCGATTTCGGAAGTCTGACAAGCACAGCAGAGTACCAAAGAGTGGTTCAATCCGTTGGGCTGTTGTATAGCTTCACAGTTGACAGTACAGCACCAATGGGCAGTTCAGAAATTCAAGTAACTGTACTGATCTCGCTGATTCTGAACAAACCTTTCTGTTGAAACCTCACCCGTACAGGAGCTATGTATTTGCAAATACTTCAATTTCTTCACGTGTAATAAATAATTTGTGCTAAAATTGTGCAATAAATAGTTTGAAGCGACGATTGTGACGAGGGTTAGAAAGTCACCTTTCTTAGACAATCCCAAATGGCCAACTGCATTAGATGGGTGACGCGAAAAAGGGCCAGGATGCAGTTGGAAAATTGGACTACATTTCTATTGCTTTAATATATATATATATATATATATTTTTTTTTTTGGTATAGCACTACACCAATTTTGTCGTTCAAACCCCGGTTGGTGGCCACCCTACCATGGGAGAAAGTATTCCGAGCAAAAAATATGTTGTCAACAAACAAATCTTGCTGCCCGACCAAAAAAATCCAATCATTGTACTAAAGTGAAGAGAGCCAGTGTGAATGAAGGTGCGCTCTAATTATCAGAAACGGACGCAAAGAAATAAGCCAGCAAGGCCTTTTCATCCACTTCCTGTATTGCTGTCAGCACATAACCCAGCAGATTAGCATGAGATAGCAATGTGGCAATGCTCCCACCACCCATAATCCCATACCACTTTAATTTATAAGTAATGGCACACCAAATATGTCAGCACTTTCTGCAAATTGATCTTCTGAACTTAATGAATTTGAACTTTGATTAATTAATTTATCAGTAAGTATATAAGCAATATTTATGGTGAAATTGAGGACAGAGAGCCGACAAAGCTTCAGATGCCGAGGCGGGCAAACACCATACCATCACGGCATTACATGACAGTAAATGCTTCTCAATAATTGGATGTTCAGTAACAATTATTTCTACTGATGTTTACCAATAAAACTTGATGCCTGCCAAACACACTGGATGACTGGAAGTTGCTCCATATGTTCTAATAATGACAGGCTATTACACATCATTATCAATATCTTGTTAATCTTGTCTATATAGGTAAAGATAAAATTTGAACAGCTTCTCACTTTGTTGCTATGTTTAAAGTAGGAAAAAAAGAAGAACAAGCATATGTGATTGTCGTGCAATCCATCAGATCTACATCATATGCAAATTCTCAACATTGACTGAAACATGGCTGGCATGTTAGCTCTAATGACTAAGTGATAGAAGTATTACCTATCCTTATTCCACGTAAGGTACACCCGGCCGCTATCACTGAAACCTCCGACTGGAGTCCTGCTGTAATTTAACTGTTGCATGTAAAAAAAATTGTTGTGAGAACTGAGAATAACCATTGTAGTGTTCTAAGTTTGATATCTAAAACAGAACATTTATGACAGAAATGGATGTAGGGTAGCATCATAAAATCTCTCAATATTCAGTCATCTTCTAAATATGCTCGACAAAAGCCATCAAGAAGTGACCACACACAAAGAAGATAACCAGTCTAACCTAACTAATCAGGATAATAACTCATGAAGGGTTCTCACCCATACAACACACTGCTTGAGCTTTCTTGAACTAAGACATACACATCCACTAGTATACCATTTTGGGTCCCAGGTCCGTGGAACAGTAACTCCATTGAATCCATTTCTAGATAGTAGTCTTTACAGTTAACTACCTATCACCAAGACAGAATCAGTACCATTAGATTCTATCCATGCAAATGTCGAAAAAAAAAAATCTACGGTCCTAATGACTTTACATGATTGAAGTCTGTTTATTCTGCTGGTAAATGAAGGAATGTTTATTGGGATTGCAAGAACTGTAGCACTTTTGCAAGCAAAGCAAGAGCCAAGAGATGGGGTTTTAGGGATAAAGTTGTATATCAAATCAAATACTCCATAATAATTAATCAGGTCTTTATATGAAAAAAAAGTATAATGGAAATGTAGTTGAGAAAGAATTCCAAACTAGGGAAGCCCATGACTCCACAGCCTGTAAGACTTCTAGGAAATCACAATATTCCGACAGTTTTAAGGATAATTCCAAGCCACCCCATGTGAGGTTTAGCTTATTCTTATTCTTCATGTTCATCAATTACCATCTTTTGCTGTTGTTGCTGTGTTCTGCTCTTCTTTGTTCCAGTGGCTATACTATACACTGACAACTTGCTCAATTTTCTACATTCTTGGTTTTCAACATGTGGGAATCCGAGAGTGAGTCAGTCAGGGGAAGAGATCAAGGGAATGGTGTACTTGGTTTGAACAAGCACGGTGTCTCGAACGATGGATTTGAGAGGAGAGACCAATCATGGTAAGTATCTTGGACTTCTTTTGATCTAATTTCCTGAACACAAATCTTAGTTTCCAGTTTTTCTTATTGTTTTTGTTTAACTATATCAGTAGAGCTAATGATGCACTTGTTCTTCAAATAGGTTTGTCACTACGGATATTCCGAGTGACGTTCTAGTCCAAGTTAGAGATGTTAGTTTCCATCTACACAAGGTAGCTACCCTTCTCTTTTGAGATTATAACTATTAAGCAAAATGAATGATTAATTTTTTTTTTTTTTTCTGGATAAAGGAATTATTTAAATTTACTGAAATTTTTTTCTTGAAACTTTGTTGTGGAAGTATCCTCTGCTATCTCGATGTGGAAAAATGAACAGAATCATCTATGACTCGCGCGATGCAGACCTGAATGAAATAGAATTGGACGACCTTCCAGGTGGACCGGATGCATTTGAACTTGCAGCCAAATTCTGCTATGGAATAGCAGTTGATCTGACAGCTGCCAACATCTCTGGATTAAGATGTGCCGCAGAATATCTTGAGATGACAGAGGACTTAGAGGAAGGCAACCTTATATTCAAGACAGAAGCTTTTTTAAGCTATGTAGTGTTATCTTCATGGAGGGACTCTATTCTAGTATTGAAAAGCTGTGAACATCTCTCCCCATGGGCAGAGAATCTGCAGATCGTTCGTAGGTGTAGCGAGTCCATTGCTTGGAAGGCCTGCACAAACCCCAGGAGTATCAGATGGACTTATACTGGTAAACCACCAACAAGTGTGTCTAGTCCTAAATGGAATGAGATGAAGGAATCTAGTCCAAATAGAAATCACCAGGTCCCGCCAGATTGGTGGTTTGAAGATGCTTCAATTCTCAGGATTGATCATTTTGTCAGAGTCATCACTGCAATCAAAGTGAAGGGAATGCGATTTGAGCTGATCGGAGCTGTAATCATGCACTATGCAGCCAAATGGCTCCCAGATTTGGTAAAAGAAGGACCAGGAGATGAAGGGAGTCATAGCAGTAATAGTAGTGTTTACAGTTGGAAAGGTGGTCTCCACCTTGTTATTGCAGGCAATAAAGAAGATCCACCAAATGTTCTGATCAGAGAGCAAAGAACGATCATCGAGAGCCTTATCAGTATAATCCCTCCACAGAAGGACTCTGTCTCTTGTAGCTTCCTTCTACGGCTTCTGCGGATGGCAAATATGTTAAAAGTATCCCCTGCTTTGGTCACCGAGCTAGAGAAACGGGTGGGAATGCAGTTAGAACAGGCTAATTTGGCAGACCTTCTTATTCCCTCCTACAACAAAAGTGAAACCTTATACGATGTAGATCTCATTCATAGACTCTTGGAGCATTTTCTTGTTCAAGAGCAGACAGAAGCTTCAAGTCCAAGCAGGCAATCTTTCTCTGAGAAACTTGGTTATGAAGCACCTCAGAGGGGTAATATTCCCAGTGCCAAGATGAGAGTAGCAAAACTTGTTGACAGTTATTTAACAGAGGTATCAAGAGATCCAAAACTTTCCCTGACTAAGTTTCAAGTCTTGGCAGAGGCCTTGCCAGAATCAGTGAGAACCTGTGATGACGGGTTGTATCGGGCAGTAGATTCCTATCTCAAGGTAAATTCGATCTAATATTGTTATGCTATATTACCTTTATACACACACATACAGAACAACATGGCACGCAGCATCTGTAAAACCAATAAATATGACAACCTCTTCGAATTATCTAGGTGACAGAGCTACCAGATTACTAGTTTTCGCAGATGTCCTTATGATAAGAACTTCAGAGAGTGATTTTGACACACATACAGTATATTAATGCACATGTCTCTAAATATAGATATACGGCACACTTGTTTGTCATACTTCAATTCATGCAATATTCTTTTAGCGAACGAACATGTTATATAATGCAACATACTGTACTTACATACCTATGCTTACTGTTTGCACAGATCGAATACAACAACAGGTACTTCAGATAACAAAAGAAATAAGCAACCATCAAACTTTCCCACAACCATAACAGAAACTTCATTTCTTATCAACTAGCAACAAAAGTTGCCCATATAAATCTATTTCAATAAACACAAACCATGCAAGGATGGAAAAGTTTCAGAACTTAGGCATGCATATTTGAAAAGACTTTCTCTCAAAAGAATTAAGGGTTTAGCGCAACACTGAGCTGTTTCTTTCTCCAAGCTTAATATATACCGACTTAGAAAGTGAGGAAAATCTAGAATAAAGCAGGAATTTGAAAAAAATTCAATGCAGTAGACACCTGTACCAGTGTGTACAGTTATTTTAAATTCCAGTAGATGTTTTTATTATGAATATCATGTGTCTGAGTAACTACAGCTTTTTCTAATCGTTTATTCAGGCCCACCCAACACTTCCTGAGCACGAACGGAAGCGGCTCTGCCGTGTGATGGACTGCCAAAAGCTTTCAATTGATGCCTGCATGCATGCTGCCCAAAATGAACGTCTCCCGTTAAGAGTGGTTGTGCAAGTTCTCTTTTCTGAACAAGTGAAAATTAGCAATGCCATTTCTAACAACACTCTTAAAGAAACTGCGGCATCTCAATACCAACCCATGGTTACAACCCGAAAAGCTCTTCTTGAAGGGACCCCACAGTCATTCCAGGAGGGTTGGAGCACAGCAAAAAAGGATATTAATACACTTAAGTTTGAACTAGAGAGTATGAAGGCCAAGTACCAAGAGCTCCAACATGACATGGAAACCTTACAGAGACAGTTTGATAAGATGTCAAAGCATAAAAATTCCTCGGCATGGAGCAGTGGTTGGAAAAAACTAAGCAAATTAACAAAGATGAACAATTTCGAAAATGTGGATATTGGGAACCAGGCTCCTGGAGAACAAGTACAACCGCGGAAAGCTCCCAGGAGGTGGAGGAATTCAATTTCCTGAACATTTACATCTCATATTTTTCTCTCCTGATATATTTTTTTTTTTGTTGGTTTCATTTGTTTCATTTCTTTTTTGAAAGAAAGTGGACCTCTGTCGTACAATAGTCATATACTACTTATGGCTCAGTACCAAGCTTTTGGTTTGTGTTCATTTAGTCAAATAAGTGTTTTTTCTCTACTTCCTCGTCATTGTTTAAGTGTACATGGTTTGAAGAGGGAGAAGCTAGAGGTAGTAAGTGGAATCACATGACTGAAATCGACAAAATAATGTCGCAGATTCGCAGTTAATTTCGTCAAAGATTCTCTGCTTTCAATCAAACAAAATCTTGAAAATGAACATATTCCCTGTCATGAGTTTATATAGTAATTGAACGCAGCCTAAAATCTCTTGAAGGGTTTGAAGAGATGTCATATTTGATAATAGTAATTTGTCTTTCAGTCAAATTATTATCAATTATATTGCAGCAGTACACTTACGGTTTTGCTGAAATTCAAAGCAGATATATGTTATAGTGAGAGGGGAAGGGGAAGAGTCAGGACAATTATATATGTATTCTAGTACTGTGAAATGTGAATCATCTTCCAACGACAAAAGATGTCATATTTGTCTTTGTTACTTCTACAGCGTTCATCGTGAGCCCAGGGCATCTCTTTATTGTAGTTCCTATGTCTTTATCATGTAAACTTTTTTATCAAGATTATCTCTCTATAGTCTATGGTTATCCTCAATTACATGACAGATTGACAACAAACGTAACTTTGTGCAGTGGATCCTCCATTTTTGTTTACCGCTATGTTATGTTGCAAACTTGCAATCAACTTGTCTATTATTGTCTGTCATACTCTAATGAATAGGCATTTCAAGAAGACATGAATTAATAATTGGAATTAGTTTAGACCATACAGAGTCTAGATGCTTTGTTAGTTTGTAGTGGCCGAGTGGCCTACAATATTAAATTGACTGTTGTTACTCCAATGTCGATTTCTGAAATGTTGGTGATTTATAACCAATTTACCTACCACAAAAATTTCCGTTTCAAGGTCATGTGTCTTTCTCAAGTGCTCATTTCCAATATATGAAGAATGTACCCGTCTTCTTACGAGTCTTTCTACACAATTTAATAAATGGACAAACTAAAGATATATAAATTAGAAGAAAGGAGCGAAGTTTCATACGCAATCAAGTACCATAGAAATAGCATGCCCAATCAGCAGGCCTCCTAATACAATAACCTATAGCTTACTTCACTCAACATTCTCAGAAAACAATTACTAGCAGATTAGTCATAGGAATGCCAGGCATATATATTTTCATTACAAAATGATCTGCAGGTCCAGAGAACATACTATTTTGTTCCAAGACCTATTTTCTTCAGGAAGTTGTCTGAATGAGTTGTACAGACCTTAAGACCTACGTAGTACGTACGTTCTAAGTTTGCAGCCTGCAATCTCTTGAAGGGTCTGAAGTTTGAATAGGGATTTTTACTATATATTTTCTTTTCTTTTCCTTTTTTTTTTTTTTTTTTTTGGTTTAGTTTAAAGCCAACTATTGTTTTCCAAAGAGGTGTACTAAATTTTAACAAAAAAGTGCATACTTTGAATTGTATGGAAGATGGTAGACACTAGCCTCGCTTGAGACTGGAGGGAGAGATCTCTATAAGTGATGACTGACTTGAGCAAACAAGGGTTACAACTTACAACTTACAATCGCACTCCCAAAATGGACAGTTGATCATAATATGAATGGGTTCAAAGAGGTCTCCAGTTCCTTCTAGGCTCCTCCAGGTAGTCTGATGTCACGCAGCATTAGTTTTGGACAGGCAGGCATTGGTGCCTAACCTCCAGTTTGAGGTTTCTCTTTCATTTACATTAAGATCTTAATATAATGGAGTTCAGTATTCCATTATAATGGAGACTAAAGTCTTTGTTTTATCATACTAAATCCGATTTAGGCTTTTAATCCACTTTTGTCATAAGACTAAACAGTTTCCACTATCAATGTGATGTTGATTTTTACCAACTGTTAGAATTGATATCTACATCCCCATGGATCCATGAAAAATTATGTTCATAAACTATCAGCCACCGAATCAATAAATTTACGAATTTCAGTACATATATTTCGGAAATTATTAAAAGAAAAAATTAACAATTAAACAAGCAGCCAAAAGCCCAAAACCCAAGCAATTCATCTTGCACATAAAACAAAATTACTACACTATAGATAGAAACAGAAGGAAAGGAACCCACACACATGATGAAACAACAGAAGGAACAGCACACACAAGCTCATAACTAGGTGTCTAGAATATTACAAGGTAGAGTCATTAACAAAATACAAACATGCAGAACCTTTAGCCTCTGGCTTTCACATGGAAGAAAAATAATACAACCAGACCCAAAGCAAAAGACAAACATTGACATTGATAACACTCGTGACTATAGCTGATTGGAATGAATAGGACCCCAAGGCCACCCCAGCACAATAAACACCACATTAACAAACAGCTTCCATCTTCTCACGTGATTACAGTCAAGTTTCAATCAGTGTTTTCTAAGTGGCCCCTGCAATTCTACCCACCCAACAAAAGATCCCTCATCAGAAGTCCCAACCCTCTGTCTATCTTTCAAAGGGCGTGTGAGTCTCAAACCCCACACTTATCTTAAAAGGTTCTGCTTCCTTCACCCAGATTTCCATCCCTTGGTTTCACAAGTCTAAGAAAGAGACACTAGACTAATTTTTTTTCTTTTGAACAAAAGAAAAAAAAAATGAAAATGACAATCACAATTCACAAAAGGCATGAGATTTTGTTTCAGTAGGTCCCAAATTCACCAAACGCGCATGCACTTCATCCCACCCACAACCCAACCAACTAATAAGCAAGCTTTTTTCTTCTTAAAGTTTCAACCACATCAAGTACACTTTCATGAACTGTAACATGAAAAGATAATAGTTCTGAGTCAACAAACAACACCATTTTTGGATCCTATTCAGTATTCAAACCATTGAACTCCCTTTGGCTGAAAATTACAGCATTCTAAACCCAATCATAATTGTAAGAAGACACCTCCAGGTCAGCTTCTAAACTACTTTTCTTCTTTTTTATATCTCTCAGGTTAAAGAGACCTTTAATCCATCAAGACTAAATCAGTCCCCACAATTCATCTTATTCAGGGAAAACCTATAGACAAGCACACTCCTAATCTAGATACTGATATGAAGTTATAAAGTATCCCAATACTACTGTTACTACTAGTACTTGTACTTGGGATGCTGCTTAGTCTAAACTTTCTCCGAAAGATTTGGCTTTGAGTTTAAGGGACCTCAAATATTGGATTGCTTCATCCAACACATAAATCGCATCCATGTCCTTTCCACCTGGAATGATGTCTTGCAATATGTTAACAGTCTCACGGATTTTTTCCCTTTTCAAACGTTTGTTGACTGGTAATGAATCAAATCTGCTCCCCCCACAACTAGATTCTGCATCATCCTCAGACTCCGATGATCCACTAGGTTTCCCTGAACTTGCAGTGTCCACAAGTGAGGATGCACTATACTCTTCATCATGTAATCTCTTCCTTTTAGGATGGCAGCCACCAGAGCTAGCAACTTCTTCAGCACTTGCATTTTTTTCTAGCTTAATGTGGCTGGTCATTTTGCTGGGGGAATGACCTGTGCTAACTTCTTCATCACATTCACAATCCCATTCATCTTCTTCATCAGAATACAGTAGTGCATTTAGCTCCTCAGTATCTTCATGCATTTCACTTTCCTCCACAGTTTCAATATACTCCCTCTTCTCATCAATTCCATTGAAAGAAACGGGGCTGCCTCCATACAAAAGGCCATTCTTAGTCCTCCATTCCCCTATTTGGAGGCTGTGATTGTCGAATGCTTTTGGGTTCTGAACAACAGGGCACTGATTGGGATAATCAGTGCCAGGACTATAAATCAATCTTGTTTGATTTCCAGAGTGATCAAAAACAATAAATTTCTTTTCAGGTGGCCTTGATGCTGCTTCTGAAGTGATATCCCCATTGTATCCTTCTGGATGAGCATTGAGCTCCTTGGGAGCACAGTCAGGAATGTGTGTTAAGGCCTGGCGATAACGGGGTAAGCCATAGAACCACCCTTGAGGTCCATTTGCCAGGCCAGTCTTTGAATGAGATGACTTGGACCCTGCATACCCAGGTATAGATTCAGTTGAAACCAAACCTGTTGGATTGGCACAATCAGGCAAAACCTTTGGCCACGTCGAATCTGGCACAACGTTTGTGCAGTTCAAGCTGGGTGCTTGATGGGGTGGGCATTGCTGGTGAAACCAAGAAGCAGTGTCCTTTCCCATCCAACCACAAGAATAACCTAAGGAAGAAAGACCCAAAGTTCATCACTAACTGATAAATTGTCTGTTAAGCATTAATATCAACTTTAGTTAAGGGTAGAGATTACGAAGGATACCCGAAAATTGACGGTATATGAGTTGAGCTATAAGATTACTAGCTGCCTTCTTCAATGAAATGAGGAGAAAAAAAACCTATAGATTTCAACTTGGTTTGTACAAGGACACAATTCTTAAACACCTACGTTACAGGTTTAAGCAAATGGCGGAAGTATTCAGCCTGGCATACAACAAAACAAAAATATGAATTAAGTTTCAACACATTCAACATAAAGAACATAAAGACAATTATGATTTCAACAAAAGACAATAACCAGAACATAGTAGAACAATAAATCAATTTGGCAAATGGCATTACAGTATACACAAAAAGAATTACAAAACTAAGCAGCAATATTTACCTGGCAATCTTGTAATGGTTGAAAACATGCTATAACTCTAACTACAATTGTCGCACTTCCCGCAATCCCACTCTCGTGTTTCAATGCCCGGAATTTTGTCTGGCTGGCTGCTTGGCTTACCATAACTTCTTTTTAAACCCTTTCAAAAAACCCTCAGAAACTACCGGAAGACAAGTATTCAAGCAAGAACAACACAAAGACTCAGAACAATTGAATATACCCAACCTAAATCAAACAATCAATACAGAATGGAATCTTCTCAGATAAAATTAATGAGTTTTGTCGAATAATTCAGCTAATTCTACGAACGCAGAAAGGCAGGAAAACTAAAATGTTGGATCCCATTGTTTAATTAGAAGATAAACTCCGTACTAAAGAAAACCAACAAAGAATGTGGACTTGAAAGACAGATTTACAAAATAACTCTGCAATACAAATTTAAAGAGACAACTTTCCGGTATACATCAACTGAAAGACTCAACCACAGCATGCTGTTCTTTCTCTAAAATTGAACAAACAAAGCCAATCCAATCCAATAAGATTTCTTATTTCTTCTGCTTCAATTCGAAGACCTGCAACAATTTAACAAACTTTATTCATTAGAAATAACAAAATCACATCAAATTTCTACAGAAAACCAAACTTTAAAGCAAAGATAATAAAGGTGTGTAAATGTTTCAAATATGTTCAAATAAAGCAGATCTTTTAACAAAGTTTCACCGAAATCTGAACTAAAAAAACACAAAGTGTTCATTGAAAAGGTAAGATCTATAATTGCAATTTCAAACCAAAACAAAGCTGTAACAATTGATTTCTATTAAAAGTCCTTCAAATCGCAATGAAATCAAAAGAAAACAACACAGATTCTTGTTGAAGATCAATCAACTTACAGCGAATCAGAGATAATCGAAAGAAAAACGACGAGATCGAGAGATCGAGAGAGAAAATCGAGCAAAGAGAAGAAGAAGAAGAACGAAGTTGTGAGAGAGAGGGAGAGAGAAAGAGAGAGTTGTGAGAAATAACGGAAACAGAGTGAAAAAGTAGAGAGATTTAAGTGATTATATAAAGATTAAAAAGACAATAGTACCCTTATTTTGGGAACAGCGTTCGTGTACACAATTATAATACTTGAGTGTAATAATGGCTAAAATGAAATAAAATGCTAACTTAACCATGGTTAGTGAGTGGTTAAATAATGACTCTTCTCTCGTGTTGACTGTTTTGTAACTATGCTTAAAAGAGTACTGGAGCAGACTAGACTGGAGTGTGTTTGATGACAATCGAATCTTCCTCCCTGGAATATAATCATGGTTTCAGATTGTTTGACATAAATACCCTTGATGATCTGTACTAATTTACATTACAAACCACGTCACCTTTTGTTTGATGCATATGGCTCTATATAGGCTATTGGCTATTTCAAGGAATATGATTGTTGCAAGCAATTTGGGCACCAATGAATTATTGTATTTTGAATCTATTTTCAAAAATAATTTAAATGGTGATGATGCATGAATTTTTTTATTTTTTTTTTTCTTTCATAAATGCATGAAGTTTGATGTCTTGGTATCCATTTAGAGGAAAATGGCATTTTCTAATTTACAATTTGATTTTAGAGTGTAAAAATATATATTGTCCAAGCAAAGCTTTAAAATCGTGAAAATGTTATGCTATAGATTGTTATTTTTTTTCTTATTTCATCAGATAAGCTATGAAATCTCAGGTAGAATCATTAATGTGTGCCGCAGGTATAGATGGTTTAAGGTTTGAAGCTTATATTATGAATGCTGTTTGAATGCTGTTGAGTAAAATGTTAGACATCATTTCCATTCTCTTTAATTATTCTTGTTAACACATCTGCAAGCTAGTTGTAGCAGCTAGATATCCACAATTTTGTTCAATAGAACTCTTTGTATTGATATATAATGCATTCATGAAGGAATCGGCATGATATGTGGAGATGCTTTTACAGTTCATGGGTGCACCTTATAGACAGAACAAACTATTTGCACATGATACTTATTCTCATGCTTATAATCATAACTCATATATACTACTTCTACTGTTTCAATTAAATACAATCTTGAAAAGTTTCATTTTGTTAGAGCCAATGTCCATTTTCAATAGTAAACTCCACTAGATTTCTTCAAAAGACATTGCCACAAACAATTTTTCTATACAAAAGTAAAAATGAACAAATTAACAAACCAACACTTCCATATCCTGCGGGATCTTATGTACAGTATGAAGATCTACTAAATTTGTATATGTATTTATTATTTTTTAGTATATAACTATATTAAATCACATCCACTCTTGTTTAAGGTCTAGGGAACAAAGACCACGCCCAATCAAGTTTCTTCTTATTTAAACTACAGTATGTACACTTTTGCAGACACTTAGACTTATCAACTTTTGCTTAAATAAATATAATCCAATGTATATCCATAACTTACAATATATCTAGGTATTCATTTAGTCATTTTAAATCCAATATATATCTTTATCAAAAAAAAAAAAAAAAATCCAATATATATGTATTATGAATGATCGGGAAAAAAATATATGAATGATCATGTTCGAGGCACTATCTACAGTGGTAAAATGAGTCCCAAGGCTTATTGCACTATGCTGTGTAAGCCACCATATATCTTAAATGGGTGCTTTTAAATGATTGAGAATATCATTCCACTCTTGCACAACAAAATGCAGCTTGGTACACATTATGGATTGAAGATCATAACCGACCAATTGATCAATCATGTAAGCCATTCAAAGTTATCACGAAAGATATGTTGCGATCTTAATCTTTTTATGTGGCCTATGTTGTATTATATAAATATATTTTTTCTTACCAAACTAGCTAATTGTTTGGTTGGGACATTTGTCAATGGTGATGCACCATAAAAAATTATTGGATTAAATTAAATTCATTAATCATGGTCTTAATTAACTCTTAATTAATTAGAACGTGTGAGAGCGTAAAACATGAGACCATGGAGCCATATGGTTGTGGAATCTCCAACAAAGACATGCACGCTTTCAAAGCCAAACACAATACACACTTCAATCTTCATCACTCTTCAGTCCACCAGCCGCACTAAAAAGATTAGACCTTGTGCTCCTTTTAAAATACCCTAAAGAAAACCAAATAAAAGGGAACCAATCCATGCTCTTGAATATTTTATCTTACAATCACCCACTTTCTTAGACTTTAATCTTAATTTTTCCAACTTTATACTATACACATTTCTATAAAATAAACAAAAGTTATATAAAGCATAGTAGAAAGTGTCAACCCTCCCACTCACTTTTTCCCTCTTTCTTTCTCTTCTATCTGGAAGATAGTTCATTATAGTGGCTTGTGTTGAACAACAGACTAATCCATATACTATCTATAATTCTATATCATCATAACACTCGTGTGATATGCACGCTTATAGTGCACTAGCAATGTACATTGTAATCAAATGTTATGAATTGAAACATTGTATAGTTGATGAAAAATCATGTAGAAATAGTTGTTGCACGTTAGATATCATATTGGAGTGTAAGAAACTAAACAATGAAGTGTTTTAGCTAGAAATGTGATTTCAAAGTTAATTTCATCATTTTATTTTTTATATTGATGGGGAATAATTAAGCTGTGCAACATATTACTCATTGTTAATTAATTAAAGCTGATCAATTTACAGATATTAATTAAGCTAAATGTGCAATCGAAATTATATGTAGCGAGGTAGACCCAAAGCATAGTAACACAATCGAATGCCATATAACTTTTTCACGTGTTACTACCGGCCATCTTTCACCAGAATTCAAATTACTAAGAAAAAGAGGTGTGATTCTAAAAGCTAAAGATAGAACACCCCAACCTTTTTATGATGTTGAACCCATACTGATTCCAAGTCTTTATTAAGATTAAAGATTCCAAATCATTGTAAGTTTCAGGTGCCATCTGATCAAGGATATATATATATATATATAGTACAGTATATTTTATGATCTTAAAAAATTCAATTTTTTTTCGAAAAATCACCAATAACATCATTTTTTTCCCCGAGTTGATTTTCGGAACTGGAATATTTTGGTGACCACAATATCACATTGTTATGCAGGGTCATATTTTGTGAAAAATATCAAGGAAAAAGGCAGTTTAGTAAGTTGATGTGTGAATTATACATTGTTGGTAATTTTTTAAGAAAATAGGAGGTAAATCTTTTGATCCCCGACAAGAAAATCTGGTTAACAGAAAAGAAAACTGCAGACTACCTAAACTTTGGAAAAAGGCATTTTCACCACCCCTTCACGCGGCTCATGGCTCATGCTCTGGTACTCTGGTCTCTCTTCAGTCTTCACACACGCCCCCGATTTTACCTCCCACGCCGTTGCTCTATAAATCTTATCGAAAGACACAAAAAATAAAGTCAGAGCAGAGCAAAGTTTGGCAGTGAAATAGACAAAAGACTCGTGACTATCCAATCAGTCAATCAAATCTTCAATTTTGACTCTATATATATATGTATCTATATCTAGCTAGAGTACCAATGCACCATACCATGCATGAAGCAAGTAGCAAGCACGCGGTGTTGATATGTAAATGTCATCGAGATTTGGAGTAGAAGAAGATGAAACAATGATGAGTGTGAAAAGAGAGATTTGGATTTGGATTTGGATTTAAGTCTAAAGAAATAAAGTAAAGAAAAACTTTAAAAAGTGCATAAAACTGATGGCTACTGATGGGGGTATGTTATGTATTATGTATATTGTATATTGTATATTGTATATTACTATATTACATTTACATAGGAAGAAGAAACAAGGTAGCTATAGTTGTTTGTAGCTCTGATTTCATAGTTGGCGCATGCGTGGCTCGAGCAACGATGTGTTGAGTTTCAGTCAAACTGTTTTTAATTGCTATCATGAGCACGCGAAAGGGGATAGAGGTCTTCATTTTCATCAACAACATAGCTGGAACGTAGTACGTACTTGAAATGACACGTGTTTATTAGTGATTGTGGTTTGGTTTGTTTGTTTTTCGTGGGGTTTATAGTTTCAGATTTCAGAGAAGCCCGCCGGCCCGTCACTTAAAGCGCGTTACTATATGTGTGTTGCACGCGAGAATCGCTTGTCGTCTTTCTCTTGTTACGTTGTTGAGCAGATTTTTTTTTTATAGGCTTAAATGTTACTGTTAAACCTGTTGTTAACGAGATCAGTAACTCGATAATGTTGGTGGGATTCGAACTCCAAATTTCTAGTATTATCATCCAAAGATTTTACCAATTAAGCTCAATTGGCACCTGCGTTAAGCAAATTTTATTAGGAGAGTTTGCAACATCGAGTAGAAGTTGACTTGGATATATTTTCAAATTCCAATATTGCCTTATTGTAATAGAGTTTTACATTTGATTCAAATGGTCGAATTGTGGATGTCTGCATGATGTTTTAAGAAATCAACAATATGGTTGTCCAAAAATATCTACTCTAATAGTTTTTAGACGAACTATGATCGAGGGGTCTGATGTTTTTAAGGAGACTTATTCAAAAGGACAGAAAGAGATTGTTTCTTATTGAAAAGGGCTTTAAAGTCAACAAATTATGGACTAAAATATCCACCCTAATCATAGTATGATCATAGGTCAAATTATATATAACAATTTTTTTTTAACAAAACACTATAACCTAGCTAGGGAGTGATTAACCCTAGTGAAAAAGGGCAAATTCGAAATTGCACAAAATGTTAACACTATGATTCGACATAAAATCAGAAGTCTTTGTTATTTTCAACAAGTCGACAAAAACTGCATATCTTTTTTAATAAGGACTTTTCATAAGATTGTCCTTGGGTTGACTCAAAAGAGATTGTCCTTCTCACCAAGAAAATCATGATTGGTGTCCTTCTCAAAAGTTACTTGGATTAAAATTCAAAGATCTAGAGAACTAAGTGCGTTGCATGCGTGATACATTTTACTTTCATATTAGTTGTAAATGTTGAAAATAGTTTAGGTCGTAGGAGAGATAAGGAATATGATCGGAAGTGGGGGAGGAGGAGTTTGAAGAGGTGGAAATGGTTGAGCTATCTAGAGATAATTGTCTACGTATCTGAGATTGACCAAGTCTTAGAATCAAGCCTACGCAATTCCTTTTATATAGGTGATTAGGCAGGGGTGGAAATTGGACCGAAGAGATCGGAAATGACATGTTCGGAAAAAATAAATCGAAAATTGGAATCAAAAAATTTCTTCCAATTTCATTCCAATTTTTTTCAGAACAACAACATTTATTTCAAGTTCGTAATATCGGAAAAAAATAAATTTGGATCAATCAGAATTCCAACATAAAAAAATCGGAATTCAAAATTAAAAATATATCGAAATTGATTGGGATTCTAAATAAAAAATGGTGGACGTGATCCGTTTTAGAAACTTGAAAATCCTACACTCTTTATACTGAGTTGAGATATTATATTTGCTTGTTGGGGTGTTTTTATCTAACATATTCCCACCCCCAAGTTCTTGAGTATAACACCTTATAAAACACAATTATACTGCAAAATTTATATAATAATAAAATTGCATGAACAAGAAAAAACTTAATCTGACTAATAAGCACAGATCTTCAATCAGAAATATAAACTAACAAATAATTTACTATTATATTATTATTTTTTTGTTGAATTATACATTGATATTTGATTACATTAAGATTTGAGAGTAAGTATAATTTGTTATTGAGTCCTCGTGTAATTTTAAACTTGGTATATCATTTTTATGTCTAAATGTACGTATAGTTTCAAAAATAAGAATAATTAAATCTCTTTAAATTATCGAAAATTTTAGAATATTTATTGAAATCAAATCGAATTAACAATCGAAAAAATCTGATCGAAAATTGGATCGGATCGGATTCACAGGAGTAGTTCCAATTCCATTCCATCTTTTATCGAAAAAATTGAAAATCGGAACTACAAAAATTCATTCCAAATTCAAAAAAAATTGGACTAAAAATCGAAAAAAATCGAAAGGTACACCCTATGATTGGGACAACAGTTGAGTCAATTAATGAATATAGGGGGATTTAGAGATACCCCCAAAATAATATGAACTCTTTGAGATACCCCCCAGATTTAGAAACTCTTAGAGATACCCCCCATTTTTCCATTTGAAGCCGGTCAACCAAGCCTTTGACCATGGTCTGACCAGTCTTCATATTTTCTAGACAATTTTACCCTCCCACAATTTAAACCCACATCCTAGTCATTTTGCCCAGTCAACAAGTATGCCATGTCAGCAAACAACTTAAAGTTACCACTTGTTATTCACACCCAGAAAACCCTATCCTAGCCCACCTAGTTTTTACTTGATCTAATCACAACCGTCCATATATAATCTAACCAAACTTAAAAAAAAAAAACCCAAGTATTCAAATTTCATCTTTCCACCATTAAGAAACAGAACCGAGCGGGAAAGTGCAACTCAAACTTAGGGTTTGTGATCTACTCTTGATTTCAAACAAAAATTGTTGTTTCTTCTTCAAAATTCTTTCATTTTCTTCGAAATCAATTCCATGCTTTAGATCTGTTGCTGAAAATTGTTTTAAACTCAAATGATGGCGGCTCCACCACCAATTTATGACATATCTTCTGATTCTAGTGATGAATCCATGTTCAACTATGAGAATTCAAGTGCAGAAAACGAAAAAATCTATTATTTTGGTGTCGAGAATACTTTTCATTAGAGATACCCCCCAAAATACAAGTTTCATTTGAGATACCCCCCAAAATTGCAGAGAAAGGTAATTTGAGGAAGATGATGAACCAAATTTCAAAAACTACTAAAATATACAATACAAACTACACAAAAGTGACAAAACCACCAAAACTATCATTTACCTTCATCTCAACTTTTCAACTAAGTAGACAAAATGTGTTAATTTGAAATTTGCCTTTCTTTAGATCTTCTTCAAGATATGTTAATGGGGTATCATCTTTTCACTAGATGTAGTAAATGAGTGATAAAAGAATGGAAACAAGAGACGATAATGGCCAGATCTGTAATGAAGAAGGAAGATAAAGGGATGGGGATAATGAAAATTGAAGGTGAAGAATGGTTGGATGAAGAAAAAACAAGATAGGATGGAGAAGAAGGAAGAAGGAACAAAAATGATGGTGAAGAAGAAAGGGTGAAGAAGAAAAAGTAAGAGATGGAGTTTGGGTTAAGTGAAGGAGGAAGAAGAAGAAGGAGGAGGAGTTTGATGATGATAATGGTCACATAACAATTAGTTAATTCTACCCGTAGGATTAGATCTAGATCTAGATCTAAGTTGAACGGTTAGGATCAAAGTGGTAGCTTTAAATTGTTTGCTGACATGGCATACTTGTTGACTGGGCAAAATGACTAGGATGTGGGTTTAAATGGTGGGAGGGTAAAATTGTCTAGAAAATATGAAGACTGGTCAGACCATGGTCAAAGGCTTGGTTGACCGGCTTCAAATGGGAAAATGGGGGGTATTTCTAAGAGTTTTCAAATCTGGGGGGTATCTCAAAGAGTTCATATTTTTTGGGGGTATCTCTAAATCCCCCATGAATATATGTTACGAATATTTTAGAAAGATATTTTAACTGAAGAGAATATTTGTAGAGAATAAACATGTGGAAACTAGTCTTATTTTAAACTAGCTTTTGAGCCCGTCCGTTGGACGGGTAGCTTGAAAGAATATTTTGATAGAGTAATAGTCATGATGGTTGAAATTTTTTGTTTAAGTTTCGAATGAAAACTGATTTTGTGTTAGTAATTTTTTTTTTGTATAAACATGCGTGAAATAAAACTATCACTCTATTGTATAATAATAAAAATAATAATTTTTTTTTTTTTTTTTTTTTTTTTTTTGCAAAACAGTATATTTGCGAGTAAAACATATCTGCATTAAAAGGAGAATTTGACAACCAATTACCTTTTATCTTTAAGAAAAATCTCTTGGAGCGTTCCAGATTCCACATTTTTGACATTCGTAAACCCTGTTAGTTGTCCATACACATCTGCATTGAAATGATGGTAAACTTAAGCAATGTTTAACATTTTAGATATGATAAATATGTAAAATAATTTAAAGGCATAAACAATATCAATTCTGACCTGTCAAATAGGTTTTGTCTTTGAGCCTTAGCTTAATATCACCATATTCAACAAAATCGAACTTAAATTTGGGGAAAGTGGGGCGTATGTTAGTTGTCGGTTTAATCATTGTGTCCCACTTCAAAAAGACTCTATACGGATGACGAACAGGACGATAATTGCTCTTAACTGGAGACACGCCGAATTTATGCAGAAAATAAACATCCCCCTCGTGTAGAATGGTAGAGAACTTCATTATCTGTCTCTTGGGAATTGTAGCGTGCACCTGATCCCCCTGCAAGAATTATAATTGTTAGTTAATACCATAAAATTAAATTCCCCTATAACATTACGTCGAAGTTGTACTTTTATAAGAACTGCTTACCTTCTCGTCCAGAAGGACCATATCAATTCGCAAGGTGTCTTCCTGACTCTCAAAGTCAATAACATTCCATTTTCTTGAAATACGGACTTTAACCTTCCATTGCTCTGAACTATCATTGACTTCAGGTAGATAGTGATAGTCGGTGCAAGCCATTTTCTATTGACAATTGTCTGCAATAACAGAATTTTATCGAAACAGTTTATCAAAGGCATTGAAATTTGAAATAGAAATTTGTATGATAGAGATTAGCATTACTGTAATTTTTAGATAATAACATCTAGTTTTCAAAAATTAAAAATACCAAAAATGAGTTCCCAAACTCTGAATAAGGATGATTTAAAATCATAATAGAAAAACAATTTTGCCAATTGAAACAGATTCATTTAGGTAAAAACAAAATTTAAAAAACAGATGCAACCATGTAATTTGTAATGAATACAAAATTATTCAATCTTCTCTTAGTATAAACCGAACCAAAACTATAAGTAATTGAAAATGTAGTGAATGTGAATCATGCCAATAAAGAAACCAAGAATTAGAAAGGCAACCACGGATTTGTACTGAATAGAAAATAATTGATGTAATATTTTGTTAGTATAAATAGCAACAAATTAGAATGAACCCAAATTACAGTGAATCAAGCCAAAAAGGAAACTTCTCTATGTATAAATCAATCAATGATTGATGTCAAAATTAGAATGAACCCAAATTGCAGTGAATCAAGCCAGCAAGGAAACATCTCTATGTATAAATCAATCAATGCTGTAATTTTGGAACATAAAAAAGAAGAAGATGTACTCCATATATATCTACTAAAAATTCAAACACACAAAAAGAGAAATAAAGAAACAATTGAGAATCTAACCTTCCCAAAATGATTTGTTTCTTGTTTAGCAGCAGAGGCACATGCGTTGAAGAGGAGAAGCAGAAAAGAAAAACGACGAATTTCATTGCTATTAATTCCTTTTATAATTCAAAAAATAGCGACGAATCGTTGTGTCTTTTGGTTAAAACATGCTTGGTAAGTGGTAACACATGCCGGTTAGTGAAGATTTTCTCGGATAGTTGCGAAGTAGAGAGAAATCCGGCGTTTGGATACACTTAACCAAACGATGAAACGATTGGTAAAGTAGAGAAAGTGATTTAGTAATTTTACAAATTTATAGGGTTAAATTAGTAAATCTACTCTAATTTTGCTGATGTGGTTAGAGGATTATGTGCTATCTTTTGAGAATTTTTTGCCACTGGGGGCTGTGCTTTATTATAAAAGGAGAATGAGGTCGAGTGGGGTAAACCCCATCTCCGGTGAGCTCGAGGGAAAAGGGGTTCACGTCAGTAATGACGAGTGTGATCTTTGGTAACGTCGAATGGATGAGATGATTACTCAGCTCGGTAAACTCGAGTGAAAATGGGTGCACATCGGACAGATGATAACGGTCAACGAAGGTTGGTTGCGAGGTGGTCAATAATTGAGCTAGATGGAGCTCGATTATGTGGGATAGATTTTCATAGATATATCAACACCTCCAACACAAAAGTGTAGTGTGAACATACAAAAAGGTCACATGTGAAGCTTAAAACAGCTATGGATGACAGAATGAGTTCAAATAAGCCCATAATCATAAGGCCCAACAAGGAACATTAACGATCCAACAGGAATGAGTGAGTGAAGTAATGTTGGGCTTACGTAAGTCTACAATTGATTTAAAGCCCAAGACCTTGGATTAAAGCGAAAAGTAAGCCCACGAATCTAAATCGGCCCTAAGACGGTACAAACTACAAACGACACAAACAATGGGCCTCCAAATCCAATGAAGAAAACAGAGGTTGCAGTGTATACAACTATACAAGACATAATAGAATCACTAGCTTGTCAGAACAAGCAAATGCTAACACACAGCTTAAGATGCTTTGATCAGTTAATATGAATGTATTCACAATGTTCAGATTAACATTTTTCTATGTGATTTAATGATTTATGATGAAGAAGTTTATAATACCGAAAAACTGCTGAATAGAAGGACAGATCAGATTCAAGTAAACCATAATATGCTATCTTCCCTACAAAACAATAGAATGAAGTCATAACACAATCCCGCCTTCCCTCAAGAGATTTTGGATGAATGCAGATTTCTGATATCGAGTTATACTTGCTACACATGAGTTGAAAAATTCTACGCCACTAATACAGAATTTTGATATATTTCGTTAAGACCAGAACTGAGACTTATATACAAGAAATGAAGTCAGGAACAGAGAAACCTCCCCATGTATCATTACCAACCTTTAATTTTGTTTCTCTTTTCCTATTATTAGCATGCTGCACATCTAAAGTGTCCTTCCTATTGTCTGTTTGCTTAATACCAGCAACCAAATGTAATACACACAGATTCAAGGCATACATATAAGCACAAGGTGCCACCTTACATACAAATTGAAGTGAAATGACGCAAGAACTTTCCAAAAAAGTATATAATTATCCTTCATTAATATTGTGTTTGCCTAAACTCTCAAATTGGGCAATCTCTATCCTTCTCCGATTGTCTAATACAAAAAGCAATGAATATCTTTCAATGTTTCTTTCCTCCATTAAAATATAACCAACCCAGTCTATTCATTAAAGTAGCAAACGCTCTCCCTCCCACCTTAGTCCCCTTTCTTCCCGACAACCCTCCTCTTCCTACCAATGCTGTTGACAATTATGCAGCTAACAGACTGGCTACTGTTTAATATACTAATTGCATGTAACATAACTATTTCATTTTGTAACACCAGTAATTCTCTGAAGTTGTTTTGTATTATCTTTATATATAAGCTTCCCACATCCTTTCATCGAGTCTAAAACTTACATGCTATTAGCCAGAACTAAGGTGTAAGGCGAGAAGTCCGCATAAATGACTACTTCAAGTCCACTTCGGATATTTTGTTCAGCTTCCTCCTCTTTGTAACTGGACTTGCGCAAGAAACATCCAAGCCAGACCCAGCAGTCAATTCATCGGTTTTATAGCTCAAGCATGATACATCTAGCACTCCAATTGGGCTCTGAGGGGTAGATGGATGTGAAGCACTTGGCACGTTAACAGACTTACTTATCGATGAGGAGCCTTTGATTAAGTTTAAGCACTTCAATACCCTCTCCTGCAGAGCAAAGACAGTAACCTTTTGTAACTTGATCCATATAGTTGACAAATGACAATCTAATTGAAAAATGTTTGAAGGCAATGACAGTAAACTCAGTTTGTAACTTGCTCCATATAGTTGACAATCAAATAATTTTAGAAAGATTGAAAAGTCATCCTTTTCAGCTATCATATTTACCTTTTGTACAAGCTGGATAAAACAAGACGCGGCGATATCAAAATTCACCATTTGTTTTTCTCCTAATACTGATATTGCCACTGCTGCTGCAACCTCGGATGGCTTAAACTCCAGAGATTCAATCCCTGCATTCAAAACACACCTATCAACACTCTCGTCCATTTCGTCTCATAATATCTAAGTCGAACAATGGGAACAAAAGGACATACCATTAGTTACAGTCAAAATTAATTCAACAGATTGAGAGATGAACAATGCCGAAGGAGTTTGATTAGCATTGATCTTGTGAAGGAAGTAGTCAATGAAGGAGAAAGGAGTCACAGCCTGCATTCGCCACTTTAATGTACTCAACACCAAAAGCTCCATTCTGTGTATAGTACTAGCTTCAAATACAAATCTCGGTTCACCAACCTGGTAGTGATCCCAATCAGGAAAAACTATATCCATATACAAACAATATTCTACACTTCCATACTAGTTAATAGTTATCAACTGACCAGTATACATGTAACATGCATTACCTGTAAATCTAAAAAAAAATGCATTACCTGTAAATCTAAAGACTGAGGAACTTCACTCTCTTCCATTTTGGCTGCCAAAGATATACACGCTAGTGCTAACAATTGTGCTGCCCAAGCTTTACCATTCTATAAATCAACAACCCCAACAATTACCAAGAGATATGACAAATAATTGTCAAGGTGTAAAACAAACTGGGTCTATCATAGTATTGTTTTCGAACACTTACAGGGAGCTTATAATTGGAGAGAAATCGATCAAAATAATTAATCGATAAGTAGGCACTCAAAGGTCCAAAGCTGTAATAAGAATGAACCTGTAATAACCAAGGAAACAACATATATTAACCCCTACTACATGACAGAAACAAAAGCTTGTATACCATTTCTTTCATCCTCAGTTGCATATCAACAAATACTACAGTTACAACAAAAGGAACACTTTAACCAACAAAAGAACCAGCATTAATAAGAATAAATAAATAAATATATATGAAAGATATATTATATTTCTATCTAAATTAAATCAATTTCCAAAATAATAGGTAAAATCAAGATGCCTCTTTTATTAAAAAAAAAAAAAAAAAAAAAATGGACTTTGAAGAACAAACCACTCACCTTATTCATCCAATCAATAGCATCCCTTCTAACCATTATATCCAAGTCCCCATTTCGCAATCTATTCAAGTAATCTTTTCTAGGCAAATGATCATATTCCTTATCAACCATTAAACTCATACACTCTTCACTTGGCAATGGTATTCCAATAAAGAAATCCCCATTACCATTAAAAATGTTTTGATTTTGATTCAGTCTTCCAATCCCTTCATCATTATCATCATCTATACTATCATCTTGAAAACATATATTACTGTTTTCTGAACAAAGAAGGCTTGGAGACATTAAAGGATTTCAAGAGGTCTCCTTCTCCTTCACTGCCTTGTTCTGAAAAGAATCTCATAAATGAGAGAAGTAATGAAGACACAGATATGTTCTACAGATTGTAAAGAAAACAGTTAATGGAAAATCAATTAAAATAAATTAAAATGTTTCTCAAACAACAAAATTATATACAGATTTTTTTGTTTTGTTTATATAGTTAAAAAGTTTTTGCCAGTTTTGTGTTCTGTCACCAATTACCATAAATTTGGTACCCAATTAAAACATGCCACGTGGAGTGTTCACATTGGAATTCTCAGACAGAAAGTCTTTACTCTCTCAAGTCTAATGGAGGTTTGGATTTATGGCATAGAATATTATTATTATTGAGATGTAAAATTTTCCAGATTTATACTTAAATGTATATGTATCTCGAGAAATCACAAAAAGCTTCATGTCATCATCACATGTGATTCTTTCTGATTTAACCGTTGGATATACACGTGAACAGTACATTCTTTAGGCGTTACACTGTTACAGTCTCCACACCCCACTCGCGGTTGTGACATGCTTGCTCACAGATGATAACTTTGACCATTACCATGGAAATTATTCTCTGGCCTACGGTTTCCTGAACTAAAACAGTCTGCCAATCGAGTGGTATATTGGAATTTCAAAGGCGTGAAACCACCCTTCATGGCGCATTGTCAACAGGTTAGCTAGGAATCCAGCTTTGATCAAGAGTCTGAGACTACTACTCCTCCAAAGAATGTAAATGGCCATTTTTTTTAGTAGATCAGTCTTTACAAACTGATCAGCCTTTTAAAGTTTGGATAAATGTTAACATCTATTCATTCTTAAAAAGATATCCAGTATGCACAAGAAGATGATAAACCAAAAATCCAGAATTACCATTACAATGAAAAAGTCCTTAATCAGTCCAGACTCCAGAGCACCAACAAAACCCTTCACATTATCCATTCAGCTAGATAGGAATGTGAAACAGGAAGGCTAAAATGGATCAACTAGTTCTTTCTTCCATATCAAATTTGTATCAGCATCAGTTGTGCAAATTTTGTACTAATAGTCTAATAGTGCACCAAAACCGACCAGAATTTGGGAAGGCAATGCCGTAACGGCAGAAGGGTGCATAGAGCTCAAATGCAGATGCTGGACAAGCATGTATACCAATATGAAATACTGCAATGCATTCTGCATATAGCACCTGAAGCTACAAATTAGGGACATTCATATAAATGAATCCATATGCACCATTTATGTACACAAAGCCTGTGTCTAGCTCGAAATTTTACCAGGATGTTTTAAAGTGTTTTTCTTTAGAAAATATATATCCAAACACACCATATGTCTCATCTGACAGATGTTTCTAACTAATCAACATTAAAATTCAAAGCACCTACGAGTTTGAAACATTCTGAAAAATATGAAACAAGGTACATTTTGAACCATAAAACAGCACAGCTAATACTCTCTGCAGGGAGCAAACCAATGAAATTGCATTCATGCGGAATACGAATGGAGACCGACACTTCCCTCCTAGAGAATGATAGCCGTCAGCATATACCACCATCACTACACCTCGTCCAATTGATCCTGCATAATTTCCAAGATATTCTGTTAGCACTCAAATCCAGCTAAGTAGTAGTACTAAATAACAAAGCCAAAGAACTTTCCAAGATGCAGTTGATTAATATGAGAGCAATTCTGCAACGAAAAAAGGAAGTTGTACTCACCTGCATATCAGAAGTCCAGAGAGTGAGGTTGTCCCTCAAGAGTTGCATGATGAGAGTGCTGTCCTTGTAGGACTCTTCCCCCAAAGTGTCAAGCTCAGCTATGGCTTCCTCAAATGCCTGCACGCATTATGATATTATTAAAGAATGAAGAAAAAGCAAAAATCAATTATTTACTTGAGAAACTAATCCAAATAATGTGGTTATAAATTGTACAACCAGCTATTCTCAATAAAATGCTAATTTATATACAAACACACAAGCCATCGAGGACATTTCCAGTGGGTACCAATTCGTTGGTGAGCATGTGAGGCTGCACATGTTCCAGAACTAATGCCTCGCGGAAGAGAAAACCAGGCCTGTTGGTCACGAATCCAATAAGAGAATGTAATAAACCCTACAATTCCGGTCACCCCACTGTATATGGACCATCAAGTCAATTAACTTGTGCCCACCCCTTGAATTGTACAACTCATGCTATTCTAATTTTCACCCAAAATATTTTAACACTGCAGTTTGAATAGGAGCGTGATTCAATTTGAATAGCACAATTTAACAGAGCCTATATTTGCAATTAATTTGGAATACATTAATTTTGGAACCTTACATAAATAGACGTTATCAACTTAACAACTTGATTTCTTTTAATTTTAATAGAGCCCAACTCCCTCTAAGCTGATCGATAGTTCTCATAAATGTTTCCAGATTGACATGCATACAACAAACATTAATGTAAAGGAGGATCTACTAAATCTACTCATATGCCTTGTATAGAGCCATGAAAATGGTTAAAAGGAAGGTATTGAACATATTCGTTAACCTCAATTTCGTATTTGTCTAAATTTTCCTGTCTATCATTTACATAGATAATAGTTACTTAGGTCTTTCAGTTCTTCTCCATGCCAGTTACCATTTAATGCATTCCATCAAGAGCCCATCTATATTTACTATATTTTTCGGGTATAGTTGAAATCAACCAGACAAGCACCAATGAATCCAGTTATACGGTTCCTAACACCCTCAACTCTAGAAACTCATATATATGAACTTACTAATGAGATGTAAAACTCAAATTTTTATTTTATTTTATTTTTGATTGGCGAGACTGTTTTTTTAACGAGATCAGTAACTCAAAGATGCACTGCCTGGGAACGAACCCCAGACCTCTGGTATCATCGCCCAGAGGTACTACCAACTGAGCTCAGCTGGCATCCGCTAAAACTAAATTTTTTGTCTTCTGATATCTTCTAGAAGTAGAAAGAGAAAAAGACTATTTTTCGTGAGCTGTAAATTAGCTTTTTTCCTCCCTCCCAACAAATGAGAGTTATTGGAGAAAGAAAAAGACAGAACAACTGGGCATACTATGCGATTAAAGACTTGCCACAAGTTGGACAGGTTGGAAACCAATGCATCGTCCAAGGGTCAAAGTCGGACCTAGAATACGATGTCAGGCCACATTGTCAGTTGGTGTAACTGGTCTCATACATCGATAAGTGATGCACTAGAAAAGCCTATTCACTGACAATTTCCTGAATACCATAAATTTAAAAACATGATTACAATAACTACAACAGTTATTAAAAATAAATATAATCCTGAGTATATTAAGACAAATGCTGAACACAGATACAATAAATAAAATTTTCGTTGTATGTATGGCAATTATCCACATTAATTGTGTCTAAGCATTAACAATTCATCAGTATTGAATGGCACAAAACAACAATCTATATAAATAGCAAAATTACAAAAGCAAGAATACCACAGTGTAAATGTGTTGAATCAGCAGGTAAATAACCAAACCTGCTTAGCCATGCTGCACGCCTTCTCAGATGAATTGAGAATCTCATAGTAGAACACAGAGTAATTGAGTGCTAGCCCCAAACGAATAGGATGAGTTGGAGCCAGATCAGCAAGCGCAACATCCTTCAAAAGAGAAGCTGAAATTAGATAAGAATTGAGCATTCATTCAACTAATACTGACATTAGTAGGTATTTATTTTTCACCGGTAAAGCCTAAAATGGAGTTATAAGACATAATCAGTAAATTCTATGCTTGTAAACTTCTTGAAAACTCGTTTTCTTTAATGTGCAAATTACATTCTAAACGCTTCTAGACATGACGCAATGATGCGACTGGTTTCTTTTTCTTCTCTTTCTTATGAGTAAAACCATTCTATGGTCCCAAGGAATCAAAATTGGAAATAATACAAGATGGGGTAAGAACATGGAACTAAGACATCTCAAGTCTCAACTAGGCTGGCACCAATTAACAAACATAACCTTTTCCATCCAACCTCAATAAAGCTAAGAATGAAAGAGACATAAGGAAACGAAAGAAAAAATCCAAGGAGAGACTGAACAAACATCATAACCCACAAGTCGAATTTTAGTCCCTTCGTTTCCTCACAAACAACTTTTCAATGACATATGCAAGAGCTGACCATTGTGACATCATTGTTATTATCTATCCATGTTATTTGAACTTGTATGTCCTCAAAACTAAGTTTCTAAGTACATAGCCTAACCACAACAAAATTCAAGCTTTCAATACATGTTTTGAACCATGGCTAGGTAAAGAAGATGACCAAGAATTAAATTAATGTGGCCCACAATAGTGACATGAGACTAATGAAGGAGATACATGTATGACAGTTTTTTCGCATACCAGTTAAGTACATCAAACTCTGTTTTGATTCTCAATCGTCATTTTATTTGGCGCAGTAATTCTCATCTTGTACTTCTTTACTTGCTTAAATAAGATCTAACGCTCACACACAATAAATTCGAGTAAATCCTTTGTGATAACAACTAACAGGATAAGATCCAGAAATGAATTTTACAAGCATTTAAAACATAATGCGTAATTTCGTTCATTATATTATTTACCCGGCAAAAGAAAAAACACGTGACTGATTAAAATGAATATGTCTAATCGTCCTCTTAGAAAAACTAAAGTACGACTTTTATTAAACACGTGTATAACTTAAAGAGGACATTTCACTTCGCATAAAATCAACAGATGCCAACCTTATTTTAATTTAACTGAGACAATCACTTTGTAACACAAAAACAGTTAGATTAGCGCCAAAGTAGCATTGGAATTCAAAAGTGCAAACACAAGGACTATAAAAATCCAATTATAGTTTCCAATATCCAAAGACTCCTCTAATTACCAATAAACATAACAAATAACTAGGTACCAGTTAGTATCAAGGAGCTACAACGTAAATTTTGCAGTAGATGAGAACAAATGCAGATGAGATTATTGAGGAAATTTCAAATCAGATTCAACTGAAATTTAAAAGTTACTACTAACTACTACAAATCCAATCATTATAAATAAACCCTAATTACAATTTCTCAACAGTTGTAAACCCTAAAGTAATCCAAACAACACAATAAAAGAAGAAAAAAACCCTAGAAAAATATACCTGAGCAGCCTTGTAAGAAAGCATAGTATCTTCAGCAGCATCTTTCCTTTCAGCACCAGTTTTAAACTCAGCAAGATAACGATGATAATCCCCTTTCATCTTATAATAAAACACTTTAGATTCACTTGTAGTAGCAGAAGGAATCAAATGAGCATCTAACAACTTCAAAACACCAGCACAAACATTAGTGAGTTCCGATTCAACTTTAGATCTATAATCCTTAACCAAAACCACATGTTCATCATTCTTTCTTCCTTCTTCTTTCTGTTCAATCGATGAAACAATACGCCAAGCAGCACGAAGAGATCCAATAACATTCTTATAAGCAACAGAAAGTAAATTTCTTTCTTCAACAGATAGTTCATTCACAGATGCTGATCCAACAACAAGTTTTTCCATAAAACTCACCATTTCTTCATATCGCTCTGCTTGTTCAGCAAGTTTTGCTAAGTAAACATATTGTTCTCTGCTTAGATTTCCTTCTGTTATCGACGCCATTAGAAGAAAAGTTGAGTTGCAGAGAAAACGAGAGAGAAAAAGAAAAAGAAGAGAGAGAAAGAAAGAAAAGATTGAAGGGGTGTGTGAAGTGTGAACTGTGAAAGAAAGGTTATGAACTGTCAACCTCAACAATTTAAACCGTTGGATTAAATTTCAATTGAATATCTCAAGAAATAAATAATGAATAAGATTTTATATCTATAGTCAACAAAGTTAGTAAGATTTTCCTTTGACTTTGAAAACAGTCAGCAAAATCGGAATGAAATCTTATCCCTACATTTTAGGTCAATTCTCATTCCGGAATTAATTTTGTCAATTGTTGGCAAGGGTTTGTGAACTTGTTTCTTCTTCTACAGTTCAGCAGTTCTACTTCTTCTTCTTCTTGCTTGTTCAGGTGAAAGAGCTATCAACCTTGGATTTGCAGTTATGGAGCTTTGCCTCAGCACTTCTCAAACCATTTCTTGTCGGAGATTCTTTTGGTCAAATACCCATTTTCAATCTTCAAGACCCTTTGCCGCAATCTCCTTTAGAAAAGAAGGTTTGTTTGTTTATTTACTCTCATTTCTTCTCTTTTATAAATATATTGGTTAGTAACTTAGTATTCAGTTCATCAAGTAGAAAATGGGTTTTAATTACTAAAACCATTTTTAATAAGACCTAACCAAAAATCTTAGAATTATTTTTGGAGGGGGTTGAAAATTTTGTTCTGGATTGCTTTGTAATGAAATATTTAGGCATTTTATATTATGAAATGAAATCTAATCATATTAGGGGTTTTGATTGATTGCGTTTACAGATTCTTTGAGATTAAACTTATTTGTTGGTTTATATAGGAGTTTATACTATATTTCTGGAATATTACTTATAAACAAATTGTCATACTGGGGTATAGTTTTGTTCCTTTAATTTCACCACAGTAAGAAGGTTTCTTCCACACACACACACACACCCCCTGCGCGCGCTAAGATCACATCCACTAGCATACGAAATGTAGTAAATATTATTGCTGATTGTTGGTAGAAGTGTCGAAACTTTGGAATTATTATTCCCACAAGTTCTATGTAAGCGATTACTTGATTGGACCTGGTTATGCTCCTGATTGAATAATCTAGCAACAGTGTCCTTTCAGTTGTGCAGTGTATTATGAAAATGTTTCCTATTCCCAAAAGTGTGTCTCAGCTAATCAATTATAATGCCTCGGTCTTCAGTATATCTTTGGTTTTATTTTTGCACTTTTTGGTGGCTCTCTCCTTGTGGGTGGGAGAGCAGGCCAATACAAATTCCTAATCTCTATGGCATGTAAAGAGGTAGTGTTATGAATGTTCTTCCCATGCTCAAAAGATGTACAGTATTAGCTATAAGGTAAAGAAAGGTAACCATATTTGTTTTGGGATGACCACCTGTGGCTAGGGAGAGACCTTTCAAACACGAATATGAAATATTGTTCAATATTTCTGACTTTAACGAGCAAACAATTAGCTTATCCATAGTTCACTTTAAAAGAATTAGTTCTTAGAATGTTGGTTTTTACAGGGTTTTTAATGTTTAAGGCATACATGTTTTAGCCTCATGGCTAGGCTTGATGATTTAGATTTTAGATCCAAATAGACGTAGCTCCCATAAGATGGCTTGGTACCTTGGAGGAAATGGATATTTTTCACTTGGTCTATCATATGTTTTTCTATTAGATTCAACAAATTAGAGGTATAGCCACCATTCTTATCCTGGTGCTAGGATTTTGTATTTAGTTCCCCAATTTAAAATCTTTTTTAATAGCTTTAGTTCATTGTCTGTATCATTGCTTTTATTATGTCCTTTCCTGTACAATGCATGATTCTGAAAGCTGGAACAATTCCTAATTTATTCACAAAAGTTGGGGACAAACGCTAATTAACCCAAATTAATGTAAATAATTTATGCTACCACTTTCTACAATGCTGTACAGACACAAGAAATTAGCATGCTTCTACAAGTTTCTGCTCTCGAATTTGCTTTATGCCACTAAGGCCCAACAGCTACATCGTCTTCAATATGTTCATAATTACTGATAGTTAAACCAAAATGATAAAGTGGTCCATTAGAGTCTTGGTGATTGTTTATATGTACTATCATTGCCTTTACAGTCATTTTTATAAATTTATACTCTGTTCTTATCAGACTTGTTTCATATACCCGTACTCTTGGTCATCAAGATGACACCAGATTCCTTATTACTTAAATCCCCACGGAAGGCATAATAAATGATGATCAAGATGACACCAGATTCCTTATTACTTAAATCCCCACGGAAGGCATGTATCCTCTTATTATTGAATGTAGAATTTCATTATGTACGTTAAGATTATTTGGTAATTATTTCTTTGGAAACCATAAGACTCTTCCAAAAAATTGAAACATCTTATTTCTATTTAAATAGTTTCTAGTCTATTTTAACTCCAGAATATGGTGAATTTTGTTCTTACTAACCTCTGAAATGGTAATCTTCAGGACTGTTAAAACTTTCTACCTCTCTGTTGAGAGCAACAAGTTCTGAAGAAGGCTCCACTGGAATAAATAGGCAATATGATAGTACAACTAGGGTAGTAGCAACTATGGAAGAACCCTCTGATGAACAAATGGCACTAGTTGACAGTGACACAACATCTGTAGAAGTACCAAAAGAAGAATCTCCTGTGGGTGAATTATTCCAGCTCTCCGAATTTTTGGACTGGGTCAATCTAAAGGTAACCAAATTATGAATCCTCATCCTACCCAAAAGCATTTAGGAATTACGATACGTAGTTGCTTTGCCGATGTTTAAACTGGTCATCAATGAGATTAATCGCATGATTATAAAGTTCATTGTTGTGTATACGAATGAATTGTAAGTAAAGAACTAAAGACTATACAAGTATCCAATGTTGTGTCCAATCCACACTTGATCTTGAATTTTCAATACCTATGTTGAACTGGAATAATCTTGATGATATTGATCTAGTCTTTTACTTATTCTTAAATAAAATCGAATTTCATCAATTCCAGTAATCCAATCCACAGTTGAGCTTAAATTGAAAAATACATTGACATTGAGCATGCTTATATAAATGTTGTGAGCTAGGTCTTTGTGGTAATGTCTGAAATTTTAGTTTCCAAACATTAGATGAGAAAATGAACATCATATTCTGCTAAAATTTAAAGCTTATCAACATATATTTCTACTAAGTACATATTAGACTTATCCACAGCTTTGGTAGGTTAAGTTTTGATTGCTCATATATTGATATCTGTTAGTTACTATTTGCAGTTGGACATAGAAGATAAATATTCAGTTCTTGTCTATGGAAGTGGTGCTCTCGTTGCTCTATGGCTAGCATCAGCTGTTGTAGGCTCCATTGATTCCATTCCAGTGGTAAGATATTTGATTTTAATCGCAAGAATTGACCTCTGTTTTAACATATGCGAAGTGTACAAGTATTCTTTGCTGACAACATGTGGCTTTGAATTTCTAACCAGTTCCCAAAGGTGTTGGAACTCGTGGGCCTATCATATACAGTTTGGTTTAGCTCTCGTTATTTGATATTCAAGGTACATTCTTCAGACATCAACTTCTCAAACCATGTATCTTCTAACTTAAGATGTGAGGAGGTTGTATTAACTTAGTTCATATACGCTTGAATTTTGTAGAAAAATAGGGATGAGTTATCAGCCAAAATTGAGGAGCTGAAGCAGCAGGTTATTGGATCAAGTGATGAGTGATATCGAGGAAATAATATGGTTTACATAGTATTTATCTTTCTACCAGACGTAAACTATCCAAAGCTTATCTTGTCTACAGAAACGTTTTTGTTGGATTCCAGTTATTTATTTTAATCATCTTGCACCTCTTGTTTGGGTCTCTGTGCAACCTCTGCTTTTGCCCTATCATGAGTATTTTAAAATGTCTATCCACTCACAGACTCACTGCCTTGAGAATGATGTTCTATACTTGGCAGAGGAGCGAGCATATACACATTGCGCGCTCTTTATCTTGGCTTACAAGTCAGCCTAGTAATGGATCTTATAAGTGGCTTTGTAATGTTATATCATCACCATTCTATTTTCATCACGAGGACGTTTAACTGTTTAAGTGGGATGTATTCATACAATATTAGTGCAAGTAAATAATTTGTTGAAGTGTTGTGTAACCTGGTTTTCACATTTAAGTAACTATACTTTTAGAATGGAACTTAATGCTTGCCACACTGTTCAGCATTAAACATCATTTCTGAAATTTGTTCCATATTCTTATCAATGGTCATGTATGTAGATATTGTGGAACGAGTTTGTTTTTGAGAAAAAAGAAACACAATTGTCGTTTTAAGATTTGTTTGTAGCAGGTGTTAATGAGCCGTGTGATATCTGAATTAAGACTTATAAAAGAATTTGTTTAACACTCGGTTTGAATTATTTTTGCTTACGGAGGGCACAATCTCGCTCCATATATGTACACCAACTCATTAAGGTGGTACCAGACTACCAGGCTAGTTTAGATTGGAAGTGGAATCCGGAAGTGGAGTCGATGAATACGTTAAGATTGTAGGAATGATATGGTGAAATCTTTTTACAGTTTCTCCCATCTTATTTTCTATATAACTAGCAGGTTAGGCCTGGGCTGTATCTAGGAGAATCATATCGAAGCTCAGAGATGACTCAAATGATCTGGTGGATGATATCATGATATTGATATGGTTTGTGAACGAATGAGCATAAAAAAGATTTAATTGGACAATTAAAACAAATTTGGGAAAGAATGAGCATAACAATTTGAAAGGCTGAAAGACCTGAAACTTGCACATAAGATAAGCTGGCCTATGCAGTTTTTGTAGTTAACCTCTTATTTGTATCTGTCCTCAATCACTAAAGCTTCACCTTCACTGAGGCTTTCTTCATTCTTAGCAGCTTGGTTTTCACCTATTTGAATTCACCATAATTCTAACTTAGTTGCATGCATGTTCTTCAAGTTACTCAACTTTGGTATTTGTAATTTAACCTAACTCAACTCTCTTATTTTATTTGATTATAGATAATCACTCAACTCTTGTATTTTGTTCTTATCTATTTTACGTTTTTACTTGAGATGCATTCATGCATAGGCGCATAGCTGCTTTGCCACGATGCATAGAAAGATATACTGAGAACTTATAAAGAAAGCTTGTCACTGCATGGATCATAAATTTATATAAGATCTTCACTGAGAACTTGCTGTTTTGAACTGGTTTCCATTGCCAATCTTCTCTGTCTGAAAATTATGGTGTTGAATAGAATCTGGTAGTGAATAGAAAAATTCATGGATGTTAATAGCAATCACGAAACAGACCCGTTTGTAATCCTAGCTTAAAAAGTAGTAAACGGAATGGGAAGATTTGAGTTTGAACGTGAATTGATCTACCATATCAATAAGGTGCAAGATTACTCTTTTTAATTCTTTCTAAAGTTGATATTTATGATTTTTATTTTGTTAACTCTTTTTAATCCTATGATTTGTTGTTTCTTCTAGTGATTAGGTTTAATTTAAATAATAAGTTTGGATTTGTGTGGGATTTTTTTTTTTAAAGTAATTTATCAAAATATTAATCGAGTTGGTGTGGTGTAGGAAATTTTCCTGTATTTGCGTTGAAAAGATTTGATTTTTATTCTATATTTTTGATAAATTAATTTAAAAAAAAAAATCCTTAAGCCTCTGTTGGTTTGTTGGATTTTGTTTGCAGCCGTTAACCTGTTTCCCGACCACTAGGAGACCTTATGAGGGATAGATTTCAGTCTGTTTTAGGTTTTAGCATTGGTTAAAACCTCCACACTCACAAAACTTTGAGACTCACACTTACGTTGTTGTTGCAAGTATGAAGAGGTGTCTTCTAGGCAGAGAGGAAGGTGGACGTAGGTGCTTGGATATGGTGCTTGCCATATCCAAAAGAGTGTCGTCTACTTATAGAGAACGATAGACTTAGCTACTTGCCAGATCCAATTTGAGACCACATTGTTTCCTTTCTTCCAATGAAAGATGCAGTCAGAACAAGCATTCTTTCAAAGAGATGGGTAAATGTGTGTTCTTCTCTTTCTAATATGGAATTTGAGGAATTTGGTTTCGTGCAGAAAACTCACACAGTAGATTATTTTAAAAATGTCGTTGACAGGTTGTTATTTTGTCACGATGGATCAGATATAAAAAGTTTTAGTCTCAAAACTAGTCTTGATGATGTCTTTGTAACTTCGTCCCATGTCAATGCATGGATTTTCTTTGCTGTACAACACAATGTCAAACATGTAGAACTTTGGAACTGCTGCAAAGATTTTCAAAAGTTTCCTCGCAGTTTCTATAGTTGTCGTAGCTTAACAGAACTGAGTTTGGTCTCTATCAATTTAATATTTCCCCCATTTGTTCATTTTCCTACGCTCAAATCTTTTCATCTTGAAAATATTTGTTTTTACGGGGAAAACCAATTAACAAACTAGTCTCAAGTTGTACTTGTCCTATGCTTGAAAATTTGGAAATCCATTTTTGCTACCTAGAAACAATCAAGTCTCTATCCATCTCCAATCGAAGCCTTAAGTGTTTGAATCTACGTGTTAATGACATTGCGGTTAACGTGTCTGTCCCAAATCTTCAAAAATTAGATTGTTCTTTCAGCAGAGCACCAACTATTAGTTCTGAGACCCTCATGTCCCTTGTCAGTGCTCATTTTGACTTTAATTGTAGTCTCAAAGGTGAAGCAGGTAATGAGTTTCTAATTATCAATCGTAAAATTTTGGAGGGATTGCCCAATGTCCAAGAACTGTGTTTATCCAATAACTGTATTGAGGTATGTACTATTCTTTGTTCAAATATTCTATATATCTTGTGTTAGTTCTTATTTGTTTATAAATGCTTACATGTGAGCTTTGGTGTTCAGTTGCTCTCTAGAGATCGAGATCTTGTTGCACATATGCCATCCTCGTGTCGCAGTCTAAAACACTTGCGTCTTGAAATGTTTCCTACCAACGTCAATTCTCAAGTGATCAGATTATTATTAAGGGGTTTTACCAACCTGCAATCTCTGCGTGTATATGTTGAGACTGCTAGGACTTCTAGGGTACTATTAAACCCTTTCACCAAATTGCTTTTTTTCGAAATACTTCTTATCTATGATCAAATGTTTAACTTGGATTGTTTTATCTGTTCATTAGGTAAAACCATATTTGAACAGAAACAAGAAGGAAGAATATTTAGAATTCAAAGAGTTGCCTTCGGCGGACAAATTGACCTGCCTCAGAACAGTTGAGATCATTTATTTTATCGGAAGTGAGGGTGAACTAGACCTCCTAAGATATCTGCTTCAGAATGCAAATCATTTGGATAAGATAAATATTTCCAAGTCATTTGAATTGCAGGATGATGTTGAGATCGAATTAAGGGCCACTGAAATGCTGTCTACATTTACCAGAGTTGCTTCCAATGTTGTAGCAATTAATTGGATCGAGCGTTTAAAAGACGATGACTTCTATTGACTAATGTAAGCCGAGAAGCTCCAAATGTAACAATAATTGCATTAAATTATCTTGTTTCCAACAAAGTGGTGCTTTTGCGCGCAACATTGAAATTGATCAATTTCAATATGACTAAATCTTTCTGTTCTTGATTGGGCATATGTTAGCCAATTTAATGTATCCATATATTTGTAGATAGAATTGATTTTAGTGAGTCCGGTAAATTTGACTGGCAAATTTGGCCAACAGGTTTCACTATTGTCCACTATGTTATCAAGCAGCAGTGTCTTAGACGGCTTGATACCCCGCTAGTTTTCAGTTTCACAGCACTGGTTTAAACTTCTTTGGTTCGAGCATTTCATCAAATAGTTTGCGCGCAACATAAACGACCAACGACTTTTTACTTCCAAATGAAACTTTTTCTCAATCTTCACCGTCGATTCTCTTCTTCTTCTTCTCTTCCATGGATTTCACCACTTCAATATCGTAAACCAACCACCCCACTACCAGACCCACCACCTCAAACCTCTTCACCACTTCAACGAAGATCCAAATTCATAACTCATGCTTCTGCAATCACAATGATCAAACGTGAAAAAACCCCACAACGTGCTTTGGAAATCTTTAACATGGTAACAGAGCAACGTGGTTTCAATCACAATCATTCCACTTACTCAGTCATTCTTTATAAACTTGCTAAATGGAAGAAATTCAAAGCTGTTGAAGCAATTCTTAAGCAAATGAGCTTTGATACTTGCAAATTTGAAGAGGGTATTTTCTTAAACCTTATGATTCAATTTTCTAAATGTTCTTTACATGAAAAAACACTTGAAATTTTCTTTGCTATTCAACCAATTGTTCGTGAAAAGCCGTCTCTTAAAGCTATTAGTACTTGTCTTAATTTACTTATTGAATATGGGCAAGTTGATTTAGCTAGAAATTTTTTGGTGGAATTGAAAAGGAGACTTGATTTGAAGCCAAACACTTGTATTTTTAATATATTAGTTAAATACCATTGTAAGAAAGGTGATATGGATTCTGCATTCGAAGTCGTGGAAGGGATGAGGAAAGCGGAAGTTTCATACCCTAATTTGATCACTTATTCTACTTTAATGGGTGGTCTTTGTAACACTGGGAAATTGAAAGAAGCTATTGATTTGTTTGAAGAAATGATTTCCAAGGATATATTGCCTGATACACTAACTTACAATATTTTGATCAATGGATTTTGTCGAGGAGGGAAGGTCAATCGAGCTAAGAATATTTTAGACTTTATGAGAAAGAATGGATGTCAGCCAAATATTTTTAATTATACTGCTCTGATGAATGGTTTGTCCAAGGATGGTAGATTGGAGGAGGTTAAAGAGGTTTTTGATGAGATGAGGAACTCAGGTTTGGAAGCTGATGTCGTTGGTTACACTACATTGATCAGCTGTCTGTGTAGAGCTGGGAGAGTTGATGATGCTGTTGATTTGCTTAAGGAGATGAAGTTGAAAGAGTGCAAAGCAGATTGTGGGCCTTACAATGTAGTATTTGGAGGTCTCTGCCGAGAAGGGAGGTTTGAAGTGGCCATGGAAATGCTGGAGAGATTGCCGTATGAGGGTATCCATCTAGACAAGGCGAGTTATAGAATTGTGCTGAACTTTTTGTTGAAGGAGAAGGAGAAGGAGACAGAGAGAGCTGTTTATGTGCTCAGTCTCATGTTAGGAAGGGGGTTTGTGCCTCATTTTGGAACTTCAAACGAATTGTTGATTAGTTTTTGTGAGGCTGGCAAGGTGGTCGATGCAACTACAGCATTGTACAGATTGGTAGAAAAAGGGTTTAAGCCAGAGTATGAATCTTGGTTTCAGTTGGTTGATTCAGTATGCAGAGAAAGGAAATTTGTAAAGATATTTAGTTTGATTGATGAGCTAGTTACTGCATAAGACTGTAATTTGGCTTGGCATGTGAGGGTAATATTGCAGATAATTCTTCTTGAGTTGAGGTTCCCAAAAATGCGTTGTGCTAGTCATCTGGGTTGGAAGGCGACATTGAGTCTGTGGGGAAGTGGGACTTAAAAGAAATATGAGAACTTTTGATGACAAAAATTCTTCAAAGGAGCAGGTTATTAATTTTTTTCGAGACAACAGTGTGGATGGAGTTTCCCTGAACTGTATATGAAGGAAACCAGGTTTGATGATTCATGGAGTGATGGAAAGATATTTTAATACAAGTTCACGAATGTAAGTGTTGCATCCCCTGCCTGTGCTGTTGTGTGATCTTCACCATCAGGTTTGATATTCATGGGGGTGATGAGAAGATATTATGTTAAGTTTGGATAATTTAAGTGTTTCATCCCCTGTCTGGACTATTGTGTGATCTTCTCACTCACAGTTCTTACTGAAAGGTTGCATTCGCTCTGAGACCTCCTTTATAAAATTGTTGTTGTCAAACGTAAGTGAGGGTTGGACTATTGTTTCAAGCTCATGCTTCACAAGTCACTAGAAGAATGTATAACTAAGCAGAAGGGAAACTGTTGCAAAAGCAGAAGCTGAAGACCCATACAAGTGAGACCGAGAACTTCTCTTTGCTGGACTTTGCCTTGGTAGCTGTTGCTGGCGCAGTCTCCTTGTTTGCAGACTCGAAAGTAAATCCCCTTTCAATCTATTTGCAATTCCTCCTGAAGTTCTTCCTGATAAAATAGATAAGATTCCAATCTTTACTTCCATTCTATATTCTGTTATTTTTCCAAACTTACTTCAGAGTTTCTTGAGTAGAGCACACTGTCGCAAGAACTGTAGACATGGAATTACCAATCAGTATTTACTGTTGTTCTTTTGACTCCTTTTACATATGATGGCCTCAAGTTTGTAAACTTTCATACTGATTAGGAGGTAAGTTCACTGGTTATTACTCTCTGGTTGTCAAAATTTGAACATTTAAGATATCTTGTACAACAAACAAATTGACAGAGCTTAATTGTTGCATGAAAAGTACAGAGTTTCTAAACAGTGGGTAAGGTAGCAGCTTAAGTGTTTCTCAGGGATGCAGAAGGTTTACAGTGCTGGATGGGAGTTTTTACCTATTTTTTTTCTCTGTGTGTGTGTTCGTTTACAAGTTTAAGCATGTCTACAGTCGTGTTCTTTGTCCAGAGTCCAATCAGTGTTTTGTATAGTTCGGTTTCTGCTTATTATGGTCCTCACGGAACTGTGCCTTTAGTGTAATAGTGCACGCTAAATTTTAATTTTGATTAAAAAAAAAAAAATGTCTGACTGAACATGCAATTGCTGGTTCAATAAACTAATACTGAATTATGATAATAAATTCTAAATACAGTAACCATACCAAATCCTGTCCGAACATAACATAAGACCAAAGCACACCATTAAATAATAAAGTGAGCTTATTAGGGATAAATTTCATTCTGTCTTAGAACCTCCACACTCACAAAACTTAATAGCCACTAGATTCAATTTCCTTCAATATTTCAGTCTTATCTAGATTTTCTTCTCAGTGTAACATTGCAAAGTCTGTCACATCGGAGGCTGAAAGATTGGGGTCTTACGATACAGTCTACGGTTAGTTTTTTTTTTTTTTTTGGGTAACAAAATCTACGTTGGTGCAACCTATAAAATGAAAATCAAGTGCTTGAATCACATTCTTGGGGGCAAATTCGACTTACCCCACAGATTTATCTATATAATTAGATTTACTACACAGATTTTAATTTAATTAGATAAACCCACATATTTATAATAGATGTTAGTCAATTCTCAGTTGACCCAGTCAGACCTATATTTGACTTGTATATTGATACAAACTACCAAAAATACCCTTACATTAAGAGAGAACTCAATGACATATTTGACCTTATTGACCGTTTGAAAAATCCATAACTGTTAATAGCACAGATTCTTAGTGAAAGGCTCGTCGTTTAGAAGATTGAGAACTCCTGCATTTATAGTGGACCGGAGGAGGCTGACTTAACCGCTCCTCCGGTTTCGACTCCATAAACTCAGGCAGTTCAACTGTGAAGATGCTCTCGCAGAGATAGCGCACATGCTGCTTGGCGGTTATCCCTCGGTTTGAATCCCCTTTGATCAAGACGACTGCCATATGGCATTCTCTGATAGGCTCTGGTTCAACCTGAGTCTTCATTTATCTTGTCCAGTGGGCTAGAACAGTGGGTTCTGTTGGTCTGGAATCTTGCTGGACTTATCCAGTTAGTTTGGACTTGGATAGTTGGATTTGACCAAGTTTGAAAGCAAAGAATTGGGCTAGACTCCTCAGACCGGAGGCCCAATCTACATTGCATACATCATGGCCAGGTCTTTTGGGCTTCTATGACAAGCCTTTGGGTGAGCTTTCGTCCCTGATGGGCTTCAATGGGTCGGACCTGACTTACTTGATTGAGGCGGGCCTGGTTGATGTATGGGAGCCCACAGTTCAACTTCTTATACAGTAACCGGGGCTCCACCCATTGGCCGTGGACCGTCCGGTGGGTCAGGATCCACAGAGCGTATGTGGACTCTTTGATACCGGGTTGGGCCCTACCCGATAGTCCAGGTCTGGCTGGCTAACGCTCAGGTGCTCCCGGTTTGGCTTCTTATACAGCCACCGATTACACCTGTCGGGTTTTTTACCTAGGGTACACACATCGCCCCTTTTTGTCAAGTAGTAAAAAATCTGCTTAGGAAAGATCTTCGAAATATCTTCCCCGGCTGTTAGGATTCAGAGGATTCCTTTCTTGATACGACTCCTTGATGATGATTCCAAATCCCTTGGATCAAGGAATAAGGTTTGCTTCCTCCTCTTATAAATAACGAACCGGAGGCATAGAAGCATATTCACTTCCTTTCCTCCGGTCTTTAATACTGTTGTGATGCTGCTGCTTCTGCTGAAAAATGGCTGACGACCGGAGCACCATCAAGAAGTACACTGTAGATATGCGGGAGAAGACGACTCTGGAGGTCGAAGACCGGGGGTGCCGTATTGAGTTGATGACGAGCGCCTGTCTGGAGGACATCCGTCAAGCGCGCTTGAGCTTGTTTGCCTTGAACGAACAGCTTGCTGATAAGAGCCGGAGGCTTGAAGCTGCCACTCAGCGGACTCGGGTTCTTCAGAGTGAACTGGCCACCGCATATGTTCTGCTGGTAAAGCTGGGATATCATCCAGTCAAGGTAGAGAAGAATCCTTGACCTATGTGTCCCCCGGTTTTCTGCACTATGTAGAGGAGTAGTGCCCTCGAGTAAAACGAATTAGTGAATTTTTTTTCTTATTTCATTATCTCTTTCCTAATGTTGAGTTACCAACTTGTCAGCTTTTTGGGGCCAAGGGTGTCCTTGTGAGTGGACACACGTCCCTTGCAAAACATCTCCTGCTTAGAGTGGCTTGTGACTTCTTTCCTTATAAGCGAAGAAGTCCCCCCGAACTCCAATTTCCCTTCTTCATGCGGCTTTAGCAATGGCGGATTCCAGATTGCCCTCCAGTGCAGTGAGCGACAATCGGTTTGAGATCATTCGGATATTATCTCGTCAGGTGGTTGCCCTTAGGAGAAGGATTGTCGAGCTTCAAGAGGGGCAACTTTTTCATGAAGATATGTATGATACCCGGATGGCGGGTATGAAGGAGACCGTGAAATACTACCAGGATAAGCTGGAGAAGAAGGTGACCGAATTGGCAGAGGCCAAAGAGCGAGCAAATTTTGTTGCTGCTTCATCCTGGAAGGCAGGGTATGCGGCTGCCAAGATCAAGTATTATCTCCCTGATTCGCTGGAGGGGTCTAGCCAGGACCCCGCGTCTCCCCCACTGATGTAATCTTGCTCCTGTCGCACTATGTAGGGGATTTGGTGCACCCGTATCATGTTTTTTGTAATAAAATAATATTTCCTCTTTACACTGTCTTGACCTCCGGTAGATAACTCTGGTCACTTTCTTTTTTGCCGTAATAAGTGAGAAAACATGTGTTGGTCAACCAACCTTTGACCGTGGTGATGTGGACCGGTCCACATGTCGCTGACCTGGACCATATGGGCCTATCTGTACGTGATGAGTGGATTTTGGCTGACTGTATGATGTGGGTCCCAACTTTGTCTTCTCTGAATCCTTTTTTTATGGCGAAAAAATGTACAACTTACACTTCCAGTGAAAGTTTGTGACTCTTCATTGATCGAGTCATTAACTTTGATGATTCAATGCTCTTGAATTAATAGAGAATCCATTAATTAGACTTGGAAGACCATTAGCCGATGGACCTAGGTTTCTACTTATAAAAGAAAATTTTAGAGAAAGGGGGAATCACTTCCCTTCACTCTTTCTCTTTCTCTTTCTCTTTCAGCTTCATTTCTCTTTCAGTTGCACTGCCGGAACCTATTCTCTTTCAGCTTCATTTCTCTTTCAGTTGCACTGCCGGAACCCTAGGTTCTGAATCGCTTGAATTCCGGTGAAAACTTTTTAATCTTCCTCCAAAAAATGAGAAGGAACATTGTGTTGAGCTTTAGCAATGACGAGGAACCTCAGACTTCGGTTCCTCGTCCCGCCCCTGATGCAGGCGATCCAAGTGGAATTCCGGCTCCTGATCCAAATTCGTCTGCCGGCATGGAGGAGGTGGTCCCTCTGAGTGTTGTTGACCCCTCGACGGAGAGACCCGGGAGGAGGTGGCAGACCTCCTCCAATCTTCCTAGAAATCATGAACTCGAGCAGTTGAACGCGGCGGAGGTCCAGGAACAGCTTGGTCGGAGGGGAGTCAGGTTCGGCTCCCATCTATCCATTTCTGATGGTTGTTCCGGCAACTTAATCGCGGTGAGTCTCTACTAGCTCTTGTACGGTATGCAACTTCCGCTGCCTCCTACTATCTTGCGTTTACTGTCGTGGTGGGGAATCCCACTGGGTCAGATGCACGTGTCCTTTTGGATAATCGTGCACCGGATCGGGTTGATCGCCCACTATTTTCACTTACACCTCTGTTACCACCACTGGGAGGGGCACCACCCACACACCCCCACACAATTACTCTCATGATGAACCCCGATGGTAGCACACAGAAGCGGAGATTATTCAGGAGCCAAGATTTTTCATGCTTTACACGTTTACAGAAGACTAGAAAAATTAAAACATGCTAACAAAAACATCAAAAGTTATCACCGATTCATTAAGGTTAAGCTAGTGAAGATGCCGAAGGCTTAACATACAGTTCCCTATGCACGAAGATAAATACACCTACTGGCCTCGCTATTCCTCCCTTCTTAAATTTTCCTGATCAAAATCTTCAGGATTATCCAAATGTTTAAATCTGCCCATAGATACACAATGTGGATGTTTTTCTTTTGTACTGAGATCTGGAGTAACATAAGACAGATTCTGGGATTTCACCTCTTACACGATGACAGCAGTGAGGGTGCACACATACATTCTGTACATCTATTTAGTATCAGAGGAAGGTACCCAATACAGCCAACAGTTCATTCCTCATTTCATCCTACAAAGTACAAACCTACTACTCCTGTTGGTCTACAACTACTTTCCATGCCTCTCTGCTAATTTAACTTACCAAATTGAATGTTTGATGCCAAGCCCATTGCATGTCAAGATGAGGCCCTTGTGTCTGTCAAGGTACTCCTGCACATCAAACAGCCACCTTAAGTAAGCTGGAATGTGGTAGATTTATATGAAACCCACTTAAAGAGGTTAAATAAACTTGACTTACTGCGAGATTGCAATCATACATGTACAACATTCCCTTCCTGTCATATTCTCCCCTTTTTACAGGATCGCTTAGAACTGCTGACAGAAAAAAGCTCTAAGTTAGATTCAATCATTAATTGACAATTTTGCTCAAACTTTCTAAAAGGAACTCCACTTCTTAGATATTAAAAACTAAGAATTATTTATCAAAGAGGAGGTTGACTACAATATAAGTTGGCGAGGCCTCACAATATTGAAAACTACTCCACAATTTTTTTGCAAAGCTATAGACAGTTAGACACTTCAATATAAATTGGTCAGAGAGCTTTTTGGCTAAAATTCTAGGCAGGGCAAAGGGTATGTTGGGCAAAATGCCATCTACATTGTATACAAGGAATTGTATTGAGTTGGATCAGTACACAACCATATTTGTCCAAACTTCCTTTAAACCAGACACACTTCTAACAAGGGTAGACACAAAACCATATCGACAAACAACATAGGCTGGTGAGGCCTCACAATATTGAAAACTACTACACAAATTTTTTGCAAAGCTATAGGCACTTCAATATAAATTGGTCAGAGAGCGTTTTGGCTTAACTTCTAGGCACGGCGAAGGGTTTGTTGGGCAAATGCCATCTACATTATATATAAGGCATTGTATTGAGTTTGATCAGTACAAAACCATATTTGTCCAAATTCCTTTTGAACCAGACACAAATCTGACAAGGGTAGCCACACAAAACCATATCGACAAACATCACTAATACGAAACTTAAGCTAGAATACTGAAGAAGAGAGTTAACCTGTGTAAGCCTCATTTATCTCTTGGAATTTTGATGTTGCACCATCTGGATCCTTCCGCTTATCTGGATGCCATTTCTGAAAATAGATCAAAAACCATGAAGAGATTTCAGCTAAGAATATTTAAACGTGTTGTATACTTGTATATAACTTCCATATATTATACTCCTACACATCTTTGAGATGGAAGCTTGAAGCCACAAAGACGTTTTACCCAAATTAGACCTTTTCTAACGCACTAACAAATTGGAAGTTCCGTGTAATGAACATGTACCAATTGGGCAGACATAAATATTTTAAGAAGCAGCATAACACATAAATACAAGCTGCAAAATAAATAGACAAACCAATGCAAGACGGATGTAATTGGATCTTATTGTGTCCTCTGTCGCATTATAATCCACTTCCAATATCTTATAATAATCCTACAAAAATAATACAAAAGAATAATAATTAGCACCTAAAGAGTAACTTGTACTATGGAATATGAATTGAATTGCATCACCTTCAAAAATGAATATTGAAATCTTATAACACCTACCCAAAACAATTTTTATGCTTTTATGACAAAAAATCCCCCAAAGATGTAATTCCCATAGTTTTGAGTTTGGGATTTTTGCGAAAAAAATCCAGCTTATGAAAGGTTTTGAAGTTAATTGCATTTGAGAAACAAACAAACACAAAAAAATACAATTTGACACAAAAATGCTTCATTTTCAGAATAGAATTTTGCAATTTGCTCTAAGCTAAACAAACAGCTACACAACACAATATCTAAGAACCCCTATAGGAATTTCTCAAAAAAAAAAAAAAAAAAAAAAAAAGGCTTGAAAGAGCATTAGAAGAGTAAGAAAAGACTACCTTGGGTTTAGATAAGAGAGAAAAGAAGTCGAAATGAATGTTTTGCTCTTCTTCTTCTTCCTCCCCTTCTTCACTATAATCTTCTTCTTTGAATTCTTTAATCCACTCTTCCCACACCATTTTTCTTTACTTTTTCTCGGATAGAGAGAGTCAGAGAGATATACATACAAGTTTTCTTTGAATTCTCTTCTGCAGCTTCTCTTCTGTTCTCTTCTGTTCTCTTCTTCTTCTTCTTCTTTTTCTGCTGCTTTATATTGGGCTAAAAGATTGAGTTATTGTTTTGGGTCATGTAACAGGCTAATTATTTGGGCTGCATAATGGGCCATTTGAATCAAAACAGATCCATTGTTGGGAACCTTGGTGACTGGTCGGTTTGAATCTTGGAAAATACCATTTGTCAATTGTCATGATCAAGATGAAGAAATGCATTACATTATGCAAGCATCCTAAAATAAGCAGATTTAATTCTAAATGATGTTGTAAAACAAGTGACGCGTTATGGATGCATTCATACCATGCATTTCGTGTTAATATATACCGGCTAAAGAGCAGTAGTGAGTCGATGAATAATGTTGACAGAAGTTAATTTGTGTATCAGTTTTGAGGATGAAAATGACTCATTTTTCTAAAGATTTGTCAAATACTTAAATAAATATGGGATTTATTTTATTCAAAATCTGTCTAAATGCACACCTTATATAAATGCACAAAAAATATTAGTTCTATGTATAATAGGAACATACATATATATTTTGGCTTTATAAACACACACCTTCTGCAAATGCACATTATTTCTGTTGTGCGCAGCGGAAACTTATGCACCAATATCCAAGATTGGAATAGTGTATGAATTAAACAAAACAAAATAGAGAAGATGAAACTCCTACTACTATCAAACAAACCCACACAAAACACAAGATTTATATGGTTCGACTAATATTGCCTATGTCCACGGACAAACAAATAGAACTTTTACTATTGGAGAAGATAGTACAAAGCTCTCAACACAAATGGAGAAACCCTAGGTTTCCTCCCTTCTCAAATCCTCACCAAATCTCTCAAAAAGACAATCACAAATTGAGGATACAAACTCTCTCTCACATCCAAGATCCTCACAACTCTCACAAGGAGACAAACAACAAATATGGATTGAGGATACTAAACCAATCCCTAAGACCTTATATTTATAGCCTTTAGGGTGTACAAAACAAATTCCTAATAGGAATACCAAACTTAATCAAATTGGAAGTCATATTCCAATACCAAATTCTAAATCCTTAATATGGACTTAGAAATCCAAATATGAAACGGATTCCCTTATAGAACCGGTTTCCCAACAATTCTCCACCTCGGTGAAGATTTCCCAAATCTGAGCCGATCTTCAAAAAAACCGACGAACAACCAAACCAAAGCGGCCGGACCATCAAGTGGCTGCCTACGTACCCTCCATGGGATCAAGCCATCGTAGTTCTTCCAAACGGACATCTTTCGATGCCCACAATGCCCCGAAAGGCCAAATCCCCCTAAGGGGCCAAATCAAAACCAAATGCCCACCAATGCCCTATAGGGCTCACAAACAACTTCAACACAATGGGGTCCAAGCTACCAAATACCATTTCCACCTCAACAAAGTTCTCCATCGAAGATGATCCAATGCCCAGAAAAACTAACCACTCAAGAGTTTTTCCTATGAAGTTCAACCAAGTGGGGTACAAATTCAAATCACTATGCATAGATTTACCAAATACGTCTTCCTTACTAAGCGTCAAACAAACATCACATGAGAGATTACCAACAATAGGAAGTACGTACACAAAACCCCCAAACAAATGTTTCACGGCTTCATAAGGTTCTTGGGCGATAACCTTGCTACTAACAATGGTGGCTTCAACTTTCTTCTTTGCCGTGTCACCTAACAAACCAATCAAATGTGGAGCGACATCAATCTCCACCCGAACAAATGACGCTTCAACAAAATGCCTACCAACTATGCATGCCTTGCCACCCGCAAACAAATCTGCCTTCACTTGCATAGTACCATCAACGGTATGCCCCATATTACTATGCAATTCCTTGGTAGAATCGACAGACAAATCAACAACTGAACTATGCAAACCACATGTAATTGCACTTCCTTTCAAGTAGTACAACTTACCCTTTCTAATGCATTTCATAACAACTCGTGCACCTACAACAACTTTTAGAGCTCCACCAATACATGTAATTTTCATTCCATCGGACTCTAAAACACCCAATGAGATTTGATTCGTAGTCAACTCTGGTACATACCAAACATCTTCTAACTTTCGAGTGCATCCATCTTCCAACTTCAATCGAACTGTACCTATCCCAAAAGTTTTGCAAGTATGATCATTACCAAGCAAAACACAAGCATCTAGCTCATGAAAGCTATCAAATAACTCCCTATTGGGACAAATATGATAGGAACAACCTGAATCCAAAATCCACTCATTAGTAGAATGACTAACTGAAGATAAAGCCAACAACGAAACACCAATACATGAATCCTCATCTCTTCGATGTACACGAACAATCTTCTTCTGCAACTTTGGACAATTAATTTTCCAATGTCCCCAACAATGACAATAGGCACATTCATTCTTTGCAAGAGTTCTTCGACTTCTCAATTTACATTGAGAACCAACCAATCTACCAATACTATCATCAACCACATAGAGCCGGTCCTCTATATTTTTCAAAGCGTACTTGTCATCCAACTTGGAAAACATAACTATTACAATGGTTTCCAATTTGACAATGTACCACAAATCTTCTACCAAACAATACCGGACAAATTCACAAGCCTTTAAATTTAGAGTTAACCATTCATCATCATTCATATTTCTCGATTTATCATCAAGAACATCCACATAACCATTAATGGCTAACCAATCTTGTACCTCCGTCTTCCACATAGCAAAGTCGAGGTTACCATCAAATTTATGAATGTCAACATCTAACAACAAGGTTTGATCAAACAAACTATCAACCTCCTTTCCAAATTCACTCGAATCCAAAATATGATCCGACATGATACCAATCAATTTCATACACCAGAAAACCAAACAAACAAACTAAACCAAAGGAGTTCACCAAGTACCACAAGAAAAATCCAAGATTGGATTTTTACCGAAATTGAGAAAACAAAACCGTCAACTTCAAAGAATTACTGGGAACAGAATACTTTGAAACAGAAAACGTACCATATACCGTTGGAAAGCCTGAAGAGTCTTCTTTCCAACCCAAAAAACGGATCAACGTTTCGATATCCGAGAACAGAGTTATGACCGTTTTACTACAGAGTATCGAATCTGGACAGATTCCTCAAAACCCTTTAACCAATGTTCTGCAATCCCTCTTTAACCCAAGGAACTAACCTTCGGCTCTGATACCACTTGTTGTGCGCAGCGGAAACTTATGCACCAATACCCAAGATTGGAATAGTGTATGAATTAAACAAAACAAAATAGAGAAGATGAAACTCCTACTACTATCAAACAAACCCACACAAAACACAAGATTTATGTGGTTCGGCTAATATTGCCTACGTCCACGGATAAACAAATAGAACTTTTACTATTGGAGAAGATAGTACAAAGCTCTCAACACAAATGGAGAAACCCTAGGTTTCCTCCCTTCTCAAATCCTCACCAAATCTCTCAAAGAGACAATCACAAATTGAGGATACAAACTCTCTCTCACATCCAAGATCCTCACAACTCTCACAAGGAGACAAACAATAAATATGGATTGAGGATACTAAACCAATCCCTAAGACCTTATATTTATAGCCTTTAGGGTGTACAAAACAAATTCCTAATAGGAATACCAAACTTAATCAAATTGGAAGTCATATTCCAATACCAAATTCTAAATCCTTAATATGGACTTAGAAATCCAAATATGAAACGAATTCCCTTATAGAACCGGTTTCCCAACAATTTCTTAGCCTTAAAGATTGTGCATTTAGACAAGTTTCACTGTCCATGACATTATTGTTTGAAATATGGTACACAATACCTTGAATTATTGAATGATTAAACGTGTAAACGATCCCTCTACAATCTACATTGATCCCTCTACAATCTACATTAATCACCCTCAGGACCTTATCCTTCGTCCATAATCCATAAGCCATTAGGCCCAAATTTGTCTTAGGAATGGTTTGATGGTAAAAGCATATAGTACAATAGTACATACATTAGTGAATGGTAGAGCAAGGAGTGCGAATTTGTTCCACACTCTTTAAGGGTGCGTTTGATTACTTAAGTTTTCCCACTAAAGTGAGAAAACTTAAGCATTTTCCCACTGGACCAGGGGAAAATAAATACTGTTCACGTGTTTGATTGGCTATTTAAGTGGATGGAAAATAAAGTGGTATTTTCTCACAGTATAGCAATTTTCCACTATACAGTGAGAAAATATTTTCTTAGCCTCCCCCCCCCCCCCTAGTATATCAAAATAGTGGGAAAATGCGTCCTTTTTCTCACTAGGGTGAGAAAAGAGTGATAAAATTTTCCCACTCTCTTAACACCATTGGATACAGATTAGATGAGATCTGGCCGTTGGTTGTAGTTTGACCTAGTAATTACCTCATGTTGGTGAGAAGGAGACAAGTTACACTTCTGTTGTTGAGGAGGAGGCAGAGTGAAAGCGATTTATTTGGCGATTTCTGGTAAGTTCTACTCTCTTCTCTCTCGCTCAATTTCGACAACAATGAATTCAAAGTGAAGTTCTTCATTATTATCATCTCAACTCTCTCTCTCTCTCTCTCTCTCTCTCTCTCTCTCTCTCTCTCTCTCTCTCTTTAAAAAAACCCATTATATTTGTTTCAATTTCATTCATATTCTCAATTGGACTCAAGTTAATTTCAATTTTGTTTCACATTTTCAAGTTTTTTTTTTCTTTCTCACCTTTGTATCAAACTTTTTAGGTCACTGATTGAAAATGGTTTATATTGAAAATGGCAATGTGAGCTTTTGAACACTTCAACAATGTTAATACTTTGTAGGTCATTTATTCACAAGTATAAAGTTTACCAAAAAAAAAAAAAAAAAGTTCACCAGTATAATTAACATGTTAATTCATATATTAAACCTGAACTTGTTAACAATATAGTTAACACTGCTGCAAATTGTGCTTTACAGTACTGTATTATGACTATATTGGGAACTAATTTGATTTTTGTTTTTATGGTTTTTGTCTGTTGAAGTATTGGTTGATAGATATACTTTCTGTAAGGCGACTTTTTTCTGCAACTGCTAGGTACATATACTTAACCTGAACTTTTTACTCTTTCATATACATTATAATGATTTGGGGAAGTTACTTTGATGATTGCTAATTGATTGGTATTGATTCATATATGAATGTTTATATTTTGTCATATGGACACGCATAATTTCTATATTACAAGTAGGTTTATATCTCAGTTTATAATCATATATATGCGTCGTCAATCGCGTTTTTTATATAATGGTTGACTTTAGAATAAATATTTATATGTAGACAATGTGGACCGAAGAAGAGCGTAAGTTAGCTGCAGCCCAGTTTTTCATGATTGTAATCCAATGGGTCATGATGTACCGATGGACTAGAGTGAGGAGAGCATTAAAACTTTGTAGGGCTCCTTATCTTAATAATGATGATCTGCGAGCTGTAGTATTGCGCAAGATGTATGGTGATAATGATACATCCTGTCATGATCAACTTCGAATGAGAAGGGGCCCATTTGGGCGCCTATGTGATAGATTAAGCCTTCATGGTCTACATGACAGTAAATTTGTGACAGTTAAGGAACAGGTTGCGATGTTCTTGTTAACTGTTAGCCATGACTGGCGCAATCGTGCTATTTTGCACAAAGTCCATAGGTCGGGGCAGACAGTCAGCTACTACTTTCATCAGGTTTTAAATACATTGCTTAAGCTTTATGGAGAAGTTGTGCTTCCCCCTGATCAGAACAATGGTCCTCATGAGTCTCCGTACCCCAGGAATTATGAGCATTACTTTGAGGTTTTTATCCCTTAACTAAACCCTTACCATTGGTTCTTGAGTGGTTCATATATGACGATATATTTTGTTTTTCATTCTTAGGATGCCATTGGTGCAATTGATGGGACCCACTTTGAGACTAATGTTCCCCTCGAGGACCAAGGAAGATACCGTAATAGAAAAGGTTTAATTACCCAAAATGTCTTGGTAGCATGTACATTCGATATGAAGTTCACATATGTGTTAGCAGGATGGGAAGGGTCCGCTCATGATGGTAGGGTCTTAAGATGTGTTGTGAGCCGCTTAACCATACCCCATGGTACAATACTTAAGGCCCATTATATTATGAAAGTATGTTCTTTTTTTTATCAATATATATAGTGGGCCTAATTTATGAAATAAATGTATAGGTAGATATTATTTGGCTGACGCGGGATATGGACATGTCCCCGGTTTCATAACTCCATATCGAAGAACCCGCTACCATAGGCGTGAACAAGAGAACTATATTCCCCAAACCAAAAAAGAACTCTATAACTTTCGTCACTCATCACTACGCAATGTTGTCGAGCGTGTATTAAAAAAGCGATTTGCATTCCTTTGGCATGCACCATTTCATGATGTTAAAACTCACACAAAGATCATCTATGCATGTGTTGCCTTGCACAACTGGTTGCGTATTGATGACCCTGACGATGACTTGGAGGCTAACACTATGGATTTGGGATCTGATTCGGAAGATGAAGATGAAGTGGGGGATGGTAATGGTCCTAATATTCCTTTTCTTGTAATGGCCCCCACCAATGCGTGGACTGCCATGAAGGAAAACATGGCTGACCTGATGTGGAATGAGTATTAAATTAGTAACAGCATGTTTCTATTTGTATTATGTGTACTTTGGACCAACTATTTGTTTAATGGTTGTTTTAACTATTTAAGATACTAGTGTAATATCAACTTTTGTTTAATGGCCTGATAGGTTTCAATTACTTTGGTTTCATTTTTTGTTAGCATGATCTAGTGCTAGGAAATATCCCATGCAGTTTTGTAGTAGGCGCAAGTTTTGATAGTTGTTGACTGTTGTATCCATTCCAAACAATTTATTATGAAATCAATTATTCTTGTTGTTATGGCTGGTGTTTTGGGTATTTATGATTTGATTATTGTTGTTATTATAAGTACTGGAATTAATCCAAAAACCAAATCTTATTACTTGTTTGATGAATATGCTCATTTGTCATCTGGTCTTGCTTGTGTTTTTGTTGGTCTTTCTGCTGGTATGGTTATTGGAATTGTTGGTGATGTTGGTGTTAGGTATTTGTTTTTCCACTTTTATAGTTATTATTTGTGAATGTATATTGATTTTCTGATGAATGGTGATTTTGTTTAGATTTAAGTAATTGATTTTGAGAATTAACAACTACATATCTCAAGGGAATTCCTGGAGATAGGACTCTTCATCCATTGCCATGCATAGAGTTCTTACTGACAAGTGAAATTTGTAGGACAAAGTTAACTAAAATTAACATGACATGATTGTGGATTTTTTGTTTTTAATTGATGTTTTTAATTGATGTTTATAACATGACATGATTGTGGATTTTTTGTTTTTAATTGAAGTTCGATAGTTTCGTTGTGAATTTCCAAACTGTACGTACAAAACTGAAAATATGTGGAAAAAAAAAATGAGAAGCACAAGGATAATAGAAAAATGATTTTGTTGCACAATTTTTTTGTTTGCGTTTTGCGCAGTTTTTTTTCTACAGTTTGCATGTTTGAAAGTATTTTTGTGTTATTCTATAAATTTTATAGGAATGGCAAACACCCCGGCTCGAAAACAAATTAGGTGGACTGACGAGATGGATTCCATCTTGATAAGGGTACTTTTTGATGAAGCTGTGTCTGGTAATAGAAAGTCTGATAACGGTTGGAAGCCTGAGGCTCTTAAGCATGTTGTGGAAGCGGTTGTTCAGCTCTTTGGAGCTGGTTTGCAACCCAAGCATGTGCGGAACAGGTTGAAGAGCATGAAAAAAGAGTACCAAACTGTTAAGGAAGCTTTAGATAAGTCTGGTTTCACCTTCAACAATGAGACTCATCTCATTGGAGGTGATGATGTTGTTTGGGAGGATTATCTGAGGGTAAATATCTTGACAAACTAATTTATTAACACTTTGTATACAATGCAAAATGTTATTTTAATTTCATGTGGTATGTGGATATTAAGGCATATCCTAAAGCTGCGTTTCTACGCTACAAAATGTTGTTCTATTATGACGAGATGGTAGTAATTTTTGGCAAAGACATTGCCAATGGGTCAAACCACTTTGAACCAATGGACGAAATGGATGGGGGGATGGATGAGACCCAATCACCTACTCACACGAATGCCAGTCTGATTGGTTAGTTTTGTTTTTAGTTTTGTCGTTAATGTTTTTATCAATGCTCGTGTGTTTGGTAACTAATTGGCTTCCAAATCACAGATTAGATTGATTCGACATTTGAGGACGATGAACCTATTTTGAGTGCTATGGATGGGGACACCTTTGGCGGAACTGATGGAACCGATAGGCGTGCTCAGACTAAAGATTCTGGCAATACTTCAGCTAGTCAGAGGCGCAATAGAAGGGTCATAAGGATGAGTCCTTCGAGTAGGCGTACTAGGTCAAGGCTACCAAATATTGGGGAAGAAGCCGAGATAAGGGATTCTTTTAGGCTTCTAGCTGAAGCTGTCAGGGATATTGCGACTTCCTTTAAGTCACCTGACTATGTTAAGTTGGGTGAAGCTATGAGAGATATACCTGACCTGAGTGAGGAAGACATTTATGCTGCCATGGAGATGTTCTCTTGCTCAAAGGAAGCTGCTGGGGTGTTCTTTGGGCTATGGACAGGATTGGATGGCTGCGTAGAAAACTAGCTCTTTCACGCTATGACTGACACTTTTCTGCAACCAAAAGACAATGGGGTTGGCCTAAGTATGTAACCATGTCAAGTACAAACTGATGTACTTATAAAACCTATTTATATTTGACTTATTAACTTATGACACTTCTAAACTTATTATATATGATATATAGACTATATTTTTGTGTTCCAGTTTGTTTACTATGCTGAATGGTGAAATTGATAAGTCAGATATGTCTACACTATTGCTTTATGATGGAATTATGATGGAATATAATTCTGATGGCATATCTATTTTATTAGTGCTAGGTAATACAATATTTTATATTTATGGTTGGTGCATTGGAATACATAGTTTTATTTTATAGGTGTTAGGTATTACAGTATGTTATAATTATTTTTAGGTTGTATATATAATTTTTATGGACTGTGTTCAATGGATGAATTGTTCTGTGATCGATTTGTGTATATTTTTAGCTTGTATTACAATATGTTATAATTATTTTTAGCTTGAATAATATGTTTGAAGTTAGTGGTTTGTGGGGTCTGATCGATTTGTGTATATTTGGGTGAAATATTACAGAGATGTCAAGGTTTCCATGTTATGTTGTCATCAGAGGTCGTATCCCTGGGGTTTACACAAATTGGCACAAATGTGCGACCCAAGTACTAGGTTACAGTAACGCACTTTACCCAAGTTGTGAATCGATCAAGGAAGCTGAGCAAATTCTAAGGGATTCTATGCCTACAAATAATGCTGGTGCCTTGGTTATAGGAGGTGCCATGCCCCCCACTCCTCCAATCAATACCCATGTACCATTCAATGGGGAAAACCTTAGGAATGATCTTTGTTGCATTAAGTCATTGGTGGTGGTTCTTTTGGTGTTGTTGATTGCTTTGGTTATCAAAGCAATCATTGTATGGTGATTGTTGCTTTTTTTATTTGATAGCTTGCGATCTTGTGTAGGATTATTAACTAATCAGTTATGTAATATTTATTAATTTGAGAGCATGCTGCTAATGCTTACCTTATGACATTATCTTTATTGATGATATTTTATTTATTTGAATGCAAGCCACAGTATTATATTTGGCTATTTTTGTAATGGCGTGGACAACAAGGGAAAATGAGAATTTGTGTACTGCTTGGGTCATGGTCCATAATTGCGTAGCTAATTTGGGGGTTAATGAATTCTGGGAACGTGTTTCCGATCAATTTCATGCACTAGAAGGAAATACGATTGGAAGGGGTTTTACCCATTTGGAAAATCAATTACGTGAGATTTGGGAAGCAACAGAAATTCTGATAAGGATAGTAGAGTTTCTTCGTGAATATCAAAAGATAATCGACACTGAAGCAACACGTAATACTGAGGCGCTCAAGTTATATAAGATAAACCAAAAGAAAGAGTTTATATTCGCTTCTTGCTTGAATGTGATAGAGCCATATTTTTACTGTAACCGAGTTGGTTGTCGTGGCATGATGAAAATGCACGTTGGGGTTGGAATCACAAATGAGGAGTGGATCACATTTCAAAAATGTGTCTTTCAATCATGTTCAGGGATACAGTTTATGTATCCACTTCAACTACCACCTCCGTCAAATGACTCGGGAATGATTTGTGTCAAATGTCTCCAACATCCTTGTCATTCAGATTGTAGCAATGCTTGGATCCATTACTCAGAATTAATGAAAGATGATGAGACTTGTGATTATTGTTCGAACACCGCTTGTCCTTACAACTGTAAGGACTTTGCATCTTGTGAGAATAGTGATGAAACCAAGGATTAATTGTAATTTCTTTTTGTTTAAAAATAATAGTCTAATTATAACTTCTACTTGTGTATGTTTGAACATCTTTATATATTTCAATGTTACCTGGACTTTTTATTTATTTGTTTCATGTTTTTAATCAATAGGAATGGCACATCTCATCCCTGACCATGGAATGAGCCGTTGGAATCCTGAGCGTGACCAAGTCATGTGTGATGCCATATTAAGTTATAACAAATTTGAGCCCACAGTCGAACTCCGTTTCTTTAGGGCATTAGAGCATGCTGGCAATGTATTAACACATGGATATGATCTTGGTGTGGGACCCGGCAATGTCAATCTTCATCTGAATACTTTGAGGAGGTCGGTTGTACTTGTTAATCTACTAGACTACTACGCAACCGAGCAGGATTTCGTTGGGATAACACTAAAGATATGGTCATTGCAAGTAATGAGTCTTGGAAAGCTCTCTTTCTTGACGAGCCAGGCTGTTTTGAATATGTTAGAGGGATGCACCTTCCAACGTACATGTCAGTGATGTGTATAATCTACAAGTATCGTTTGTAGGTCAAACGAAAACATGAACCATATTTATTTTAAGCATAATCTGTAATAAGTGGAGGTGTGTGTTTTGAGACTGCAAATAATTTGGTGATATGTAATATTTAGCTTACATGGAACATAAGATTTCTGATAATATGAAATCAAAAGACATTGTAAACTTTTTATAAGTGTGGAGGATGTGGTAAGCTTTTTAATTTTATAAACTATTTGGGACTTAACATATTTTTTGAGTTTCATCATATTTTCCAATGATGGGGATTAGATTTCTCATTGCAATCAAACATGACAAGTGGGAATTTAATTTAAAAGGGTGAGAATTGATAAGATTTCTCACTGCAATCAAACAAAACAAGTGAGAAAATAGTGAGAAAATAATTAGAATTCCCACTGTCAATCACACCCTTATTTGATCAAATGAGAAAACTTATAAATATTTTCACACTTAAGTGAGAAAATATTTTAAGCCATTCTCACTCTAGTGAGAAAATAATTAGAATTCCCACTCAAGTAATTCCCACTCCCTTTTTTTCCCACTCTGCAATCAAACGCACCCTAAGAGTGCGGAATAATACTTTCTCCTAGATCTTGCTACCCTGGTTATATAAAAAAATAAAAATTTTGATTTTATTTTTTATTTTTGTTAATATTAAGTAAAATTAATTAAAAAACTAAAATACTAAAATAAATGCTGTTAACCCTAGTAGGATCAGCTAAATTAAAAAAAATAATTTAATAATACATGGTAAAATCTGGTGGAGAGTGTTATTCCACACTCACTAAGAGCATTCCCAATGCAGGGTGGATAAATCCACCTCCACGTAGGCGCCACGTAGGTCCACTTAGGTAAAATCCACCTCAAAGAGAGAGGTGTATTTGCACCTGGGTGGTAGTCTCCCAACGCAGAGTGGACTCTTTGGTATAGAAAGTGGATTTTTTTAAAAATCCGGACGGCATGTCACATGCCGTCCCATTTTTTTTTGCAAAAAAATAGGCAGACGGCATGTCACATGCCGTCCGAGAGTCCAAAAGCTTTAAAACACTACTTGAATCCACCTTCAAATCCATCTGTGGGCAGCCACTTTTCAAAATCCACCTCCCCTTGGGACATTGTTTTAGGTTTCAAGGTGGATTCTTCCACCCCAAAATCCACCTTGCATTGGGAATGCTCTAAAACATTAAAGAGGGTGGAACAAATTAAACTCGGGCCCACCATCCACCTGGTTACACCATCCAACTACATGTTATGGTGGGCCACATTGAATTACTTTAAAAGTCCAACGTTTTGGAGCAAAAATGGTAGTTGGTGGGACCAACAAGTCAACAAAACAAACAAACAAACAAACCCACGACATGTGACCTCGTCCCATACTCTCTTCCAAATCCCATCTGATATGGCGGAACACGAGTAGTGAATGTAGCAACTAGCAACTTCACATAAAAACGTTAAACACCACGAAACCGGTATTTCGCTTTGCCACGTCAGTTTCCCGTTACGTGCGAGCCCATGGTTTTTGGAATTCATTCTAATTTGATTTTAAAGGACTTTACTTAAGTGTTAAGTCCTTCTAATTTTAATTAATGGAATGTTTGAATTAATTAATGGAAAGAGAATCTACAAAGACAGTGAAAGCAGAATAAGAAGAACAGAGAAGAGAGAGAAAAAGAAGAAGAACAAAGAGATAGAATTTTCGGGAATCGAAGTGGTTTAAGATTAGATTCGATTAGATTAAGTTTGTTCTCATTAATTCAACAAATCTCTTTCGATTTTTTCATTAATCTTTGTTTTTCTTATTCTTATTTACTACTATTCAATTTGGGTATTGGTGAAAAATTAGAGAACAATGTTCACTGAAGGGCTTGATAGGAATGCTGTCAAGTGGGCTAGAGAGGTAATCTTTATTATGCTTTAATTTTTGATAATTTTTTTGTTTTTTTTTTAGAACAATTGAGTTGTTTAATTTCTTGTTGAAGTGGGTTTTGATGTTTAGTTATGGTTTTTGATTTTTTTTTTTGGATTTAGGGGTCTAGTGTTGTTAAGCAGAGAGAAATGCAGATTCCAATTATGAATCAAGGGATAGATCAGATTAGACTTAATCGAAATGGAAGTAGGGGTTTTGGTTTACCGCCTGCGTCAAAGTTTAGAAGTGGACATTTGCCATCTGGAGTGATTCCTGTGTCGAGGGCGGTACCAATTAATGGAGTTGATAGTGAATTTGGGTCAGATATGGATACTTCAGATACAGATGATGAAGTTTATGGTGGAAGGTATTCGCTTGAATCATCGCCTCAAGATCATTTAGATCATCGGACTCGAAATGGTTCTGCTCAAAGATACACGGTTTCTATGTCTAAGAAGCCACATTATATTGATGAGGGTGTATATTCGGATTTTAGTTCAACTAGGGAGACAATTGGGAAGCAACAAGAAAGTGTATCGGAAAGACCAGGGCGACCAGGCCATGATCGTACTGAGGACGATTATTCGTCAGATTCCGCTGTAAGTTCTGGATACGCCTCGACCCAAGTAGGAAGCAACAATGTCTATGTTCCTTACAGAGGAGCTTATACTTCAGATGGTTACTCTTCTGGTGTACCTTCACGACCGAATGTTGCAGTTGCTGATAGACAGGTTTATTTCTACTCTATTTGTAGCTTTTTAATGAAGAATTCTGGATTATAGTTTTGCATTTACTTGTTCATTAAACCCTGGCTGCCTAGGAATGTGTGTAATATTAGGTTATGTGATAGTCAGAGGAATGATATTTTGTTCAATGTTACTCACTTCTCTAAGCGGACATGTCGACTTGTGAAGTCTTATCAGTTAATTGCTGTGAATGCCTGTGATCAAGTTAATACAATTTCTTTAATTTTGGAAATAAAATATAAGAGGATTGCAGCGACAGATGGTAGAACAGACATTTTTGGCAATATGACATGTTTCATGTTTGTGACACTCTATTAATTTAATCTATATTAGTTTAATTTTTTTATCTGTCTTCCAATTCACTTCCTCGTCTAGTGAATTTGAGCTGAAAGGAGAATCATTGTTGGGGAATGCTTTTGTTGGTCATGTCAGGACTCAAGTACTAGCTACTTGTAATTGAAGGTTTGTCCCGAGTGCTATATGGAATGCTGCTGCCTTGTTTCTTACCATTTAGTCTTCCCCACTGATGGATAATTTTGTCCATTTGTTTTGCATTTTAATTATAAGTTTAGTTACTTGCTGTAAAAGAAAGACCAGGATCCATTCAATATGATCGGATGATATAGATATATCTATTAAATAATTTCAAAGAATTGGTGTTTTTTGGTCAAAGTGATTCATTTTTGGATAACCAAATGCTGTCATACGTTTTAATAGCTATACATGTAGCAGGCCCCCCTCAGTGTCTCGTCTGTGGGAAGGATTTGGAGTTGTGCACGGACATTGTTAGATGTTCTTTGTTAATCACCTTGTTCCTTATATTCATTGTTTTTGTATTATACTCTTGAGATGCTTATCAAGTGAGATGGTTTTCAGGACTTCCACGTTAGGAATTTGCAGCGTAAGAAGCTTTCTGATGATGAAATCCCCAGTGCACCTCCATTTTGTGGCTCCGGTCAGGAGCTGAACCAAGGGACAGAACAGTTTTCAACCATCGGAGCATGCGGTACCCCATTGACGGAAGATTTAAATGATTCACTTAGGAAAGAAAGCAACATGTCAAAATCCACTGTTTCTGGGGTTGACTCTCAGGACCATCCTGTAAGGTGTGCACTTATTCTCAGTTCGTCAGGATACAAATTGCATCTAAATTTGCGCGCGCGATTCACGATTGGGGAACTAACGTTCCTAATTGTGGATCATGTGCATTTGGAATGTAGTTTCTAGCACTTCGACTTGTTTAGGAAGGATTTATGCAGTCTTGCTGGGTCTTTATAATGAAAGGAAAATGAAATAGAGGTTTTTTTTATTGTTTGTTTGTTCTGTAGTACTTCTGATTTGAAAGCGAAAAGGTGCCTGTATAATTAAAATTGTTACATACTAGTGAAGCAAAGAGCAAAAGTTATCTTAGAAATTTGGGGTTGCAAGGGTTTCGATTGACAAACAGCATCATTACCTGGCACTACTTCATAAAATGTTTTGTTCAACTTGCTTTTTATGTTTTCGTTCCCTTCCACATACCATAGGCATTTGCACAGCTGCACTCCAGGTAACATTGCCTATAACTGACTTGGTCATGTTCACAGAACTGCTGCTGATGTGGAAGTTGGTGCATCTTCGGTATCATTGCCTGCTCGTGTTCCCACATTCCATGCAAGGTACGTTTGAATGAAACATGCTCGTCATAGTGCTGGTCTCATGAATTTGAAATTTAATCCGCACAAGTCTTTTGTTTTATTGTCCTAAATTTCTTATTCCTGGTAACTTGGTCAGCTTGCTTGGTTCATGGTATGGTGTGATATCATATGATGCATGTGTTCGTCTTTGTCTTCATTCGTGGGCTAAGGGCTGTATGGAAGCTCCGATCTTTTTGGAAAATGAATGTGCACTGTTGCGGAATGCATTTGGGTGAGTTTCTTCTTTGTTTTAAAGACGTACACTTGCATTTTATTGAGGAATAACACTGTGATGCACTAGCTCTGTAGTGTCATAATATTTTCCAGCTAGACTGCCTCTAGATGCTGTAATGTTGGGCTATACTATCTGTTCTACAATTATAATATTTGTAAGTTTTCAAGAAGAAGCTATAAAACACAATGAAATGGATTCAATCTTTTATCTGTATTTTGCTATTTTAATAGACTGGAATAGAGTAAACCAAAGACGTGTAATAGACAAAGTCGATCATACATTTTCTACTACCGATTTATTGTTTACGAACACATTTTCTTCCACTCTTTGCGTAAGTGTGCACCAATTCTAATTGATCTTACATATTGTGAGTATGATAAAGTTGCTTTTTATGTGTGTTGAAGACTTGAAGGCACTGTGTAAACCAATAACTAATTGTGTAATGCATCCACATGCTTGTCAAAGCTGTCATTATTGATGTTGGGGTATTTTGTATCTGAAGTATATGCAGTTTGGTGACCTGAACTTATTTGATCTTTGGATAGAATGACTGTGAAGATGAGAGTTAAAACTAGATGATCTCTTTGGAAGACCACTTTTCACAGTATAAAAATTGTATTCTAGTTGGGTAGAATGAAATGAAGTTGTTCTTAACTTATTATGTTATTGCATAAAATTCTGTCAAAGACTAAAAGTAGATTAATGCTGATATGAGTTATTACACCTTTCTTAGCTTGTTCATTACTCATTGGTTATAAATCATGATCATATATATGCCCCAATTTAATCAGTAACCATGTACATCTTGCTGTGCCTATTCTGTCTAATAATATTTTGTGCTTTACACTATTCTTATACTTATATTCCCCTTCTCTCTTTTCCTGTTTATATTTTAGTTTACGACAAGTATTATTACAATCAGAGGAAGAATTACTGGCAAATCGTTCTTCAGAACTTGTTTGTGAGGGAGCTGCAACAAAACCTAAGAAAATTATTGGTAAAATGAAAGTGCAAGGTTAGAAAACGGATTTACAACGGGTTTTCATTTATCTAGAGGCTGTTATTATACCTTCATTTTCCCTTATTTATATGTTCATTATGCAGTTCGTAGAGTGAAAATGGGCCTGGATCCACCTACAGGCTGTAGTTTTTCATCTCTGAAACCAACAAAGGATAAAATGGAATCAATGCGATATCGGCTTTCCAATTTACAGTCAACACTGTCCTCAGGATGGGAAGCACTTCGTAAAGTTCGTGTGGCAACTCGAATACCAGCCAACGGCTCTTTTTCACAGCATAGCCTGGCATACATGCATGCAAGTACTCAGTATATAAAGCAGGTGTCTGAACTTTTGAAAATTGGTGTGATAACCCTTCGCAACAGGTCGTCTTATGAAGTAGTGCCAGGTAATGATGCTGTTTGTCTATGTAATCTGTTGCAACTTGTCTTTAAAGGATGTGTGTCATACTGTCATTTAGTGTTTGTGCGACATTGAACAGTCTTAAGTGTCCAGTGCAATTAATATGATGATTAGCCATCTAAAGGATCACACATTCTTTTGTTTCTGGTATCTGATGTGGTATGCTTAAGTCATGTGTGACAGTCCCTAAGAAAATACTGGATAATGGTATCTTGCTCATTGAGCTGAGCCATCTCTTTCTGGCTTGATTAAAAAGTTTAGATAATGGGGTCGGGCCCATTGAGTTTATAATAGAAAATTAATATATGTGCTTGGCTTGAGGCCATAGTTCAAATGGTTAATCTGCTACCATGATGTTATGGATCCATAATCTGGAAAGGAATATTTGACATGTGCTTAGATATATAGTATGCTTGGCTTGAGTCCATAGTTCAAATGGTTAATCTGCTACCACGAGTTTATGGATCCAAATCTGGAAAGAAATATTTGACATGTGCTTAGATATATAGTATGCTCGTAGTTGTTTGTTAACAAGTAATACTTATTCAACTTAATGTCTGCTGAGTGCTGTCAGATCCCTACACATGTCTTTTGAGATTGAAAAGTTTGGCTGATGAAGACACAGTTCGAATGCAACCAGGATCTGGCGAAACTCATGTATTGTATGTATTCCTGTACTTGTGTACTAGTTTTGTTACATTGTACTTCTTGCCATTATAATGATACATTTTTGTCAACATTTCTTGCAATTGTTCTACAGCTTTCCGGATAGCCTTGGGGATGATTTAATTATTGAAGTCCAGGATACTAAGGGAAAATGTTTTGGTCGTGTTGTAGCCCAGGTGGCTACTATAGCTGAGGATCCGGTAAGATTGAATGATTTATCATTTTCGTTGCTAAGAAAGTACCTTTCTTTACTACAATCTTATATTTGATCAATGCCAGGGTGACAAGGTTCGTTGGTGGTCTATCTATCGTGAGCCCGAGCATGAGCTTGTTGGCAGAGTACAGCTGTACATAAACTATTCAACTAGTCAAAATGAAAATGGTCATCCTAAGGTACCAAACTCATCGCTGTAATAATTATTGTCTTAATAAGTGGGTTTGATATAATTTATTTCATGAAAACAATTCAAAAAAATTTCATATATATAAAGTAAGTTTGATCTTCTTGCGATTTTTATAATGTGTCTGTACAATCTACAATGTATAGTATGACTTATTAATTACCAGAGGAGAGAGTTATTATTATTGTTCAGAAAGGACTTGTTGATAAATTCTCATTTGTATGATGTGGGGTAACAATATATTGCTACTCTTTTGTTTGTGCAATACGTATCTATAAAACTTGGTGGTTGCATCATTGGGGTTAGAATGGAAGAGGGTTTCCAAGATTAACATGAATAACACCATTGACCATGCTTTCTAGGAAAGAGAGAAGAATGCTTGAGAATTTTAGGTCCTGAACGTTGCAAGTTGCACCTTTAAATCTTAAAGCTATAATTCTAGCTATCATCTATCAATTGACATGATATAGTGCACATCACCTAAATGCATATTTCACTTTATTACATTAGTTTATTTAATTTAACAGGATGTCCAGTGGGGGTTAGTGTCTAAGAAGTAATATAATGAGGGATTCATATATATTAGTTGATTAAAAAAACTAAGTTATTGTAGATTATGTGGGAAAGAATAGAATTGATGCTAGGACGTAGTTATCGTGGGCCAAAGACACTGACTTGCATGAGCCATCACCTTCATAGAATTTTTTGACGCGATATTCATTTCGCATGTGTTTTTACCCTTACTTCTGCTGCACTCTTTTTACTTAATTAATGTCTACACTCTACAGCATTGGTTGTTAGAAATTCTGTTGGAAGAATGGGATTTCTGTTAGGATGTAGGCATGATGGGACATGGACACTGACACATATAAATGGCTTGAGAGGTTGTAGTTGTGATTATGACATGCGTTGATAATGCTAGCTATCTCACACACATAAAACCCTGTTGCAGAGTTTCCAAAGTGCGGCATTAGACTAGTTATTGACTCATTTCCATAGTCTTAATTTACTCTTTTTTTTTTTGTTCCTAGTTTGGCTCTGTCGCAGAAACTGTAGCATATGACTTTGTTTTAGAAGTTGCAATGAAAGTTCAACATTTTCAGCAAAGAAACTTGCTGTTACATGGCCCATGGAAGTGGTTATTGACTGAATTTGCATCCTATTATGGGGTTTCAGATGCGTATACTAAATTAAGGCAGGTCCTTTTATCGTTAAATTTTTAAATATAATTCTTACTTCTTTGTTAGCTAGTTACTGTGTTCTGAACTTCCATTTTTGACAGATACCTCTCTTATGTCATGGATGTTGCTACACCTACAGCAGACTGTCTTGTATTGGTGCATGATTTGCTATTACCTGTAGTTATGAAGGGCAATGCTAAGACCATATTGAGTCATCAAGAGGTATATACTTTGTTGGAACAGTCTGCTAGATGTTAAATATTATGTATTAGATACTGGGTTAGCATGTAGTTAGAATCTGTACTTGGTTTGCAGTTAGTACTTTAGCCTGGGTCAGTCAGAAAAACGAACATTCCTTTAATGTACCTATAGAAATCTAGAGATGAATGACAACCATCTAACATACATTTTAACAGATCTTCTAATCTCCACTTTCATGTGTTTCTGTAGTCATTAGCACTTGTATTTTTTATATACAAGTTAGCATTAATAAAAATATATGACATTGTTCCTGCTAATTTCAATATTTCCATTAGTTGACAAATTTAATAGTTCCGTACCTTTAAAGTTTCCTCTGGAGTGGTTTATGATCAGGTGATCTGATGTTTGGGAGATGACTTGTCAGTATATTGATTCTTTTTTTGTGGTTGTAGTTTATATTTTGCTTTCCCTTCTATTTGTGATTAATGACAAGGCTGATGAATATTTCTCCCTACATGACCTTTTTGTTATCCTCCATTGTAATTAATATGATGGGTGCTGCTCCGTGTAGAACCGCATTTTAGGCGAAGTTGAGGATGAGATTGAGCAGATTCTTCGTATGGTTTTTGAAAACTACAAGGCATTGGATGAATCATCACCATCAGGAATGATGGATGTTTTTCGGCCAGCAACTGGATCTCCTGCTTTGGCTCCTGCTTTGGCTCCTGCTGTAAAGCTATACAAACTTCTTCATGATGTATTATCTCCAGAGGCACAGTCAAAACTATGCAGCTATATCCAAGTTAGTCCCTTTTTCTTTTCTTTTTTCTTTCTGTTTGAAGGTGCTCTTCTGCTGAGGTAGTGAGTTCATAGAATCATAGGTATGTGATAACCTTTTCCTGGGGGTGATCTCCCACCTTTTCCCGTAACAACAAAAACTCCCCAGTTAAAACATAATAATTAGAGTAAGAAATTACTTATTTGTATTTGCTTACTGGGACAGGCGGCAGCAAAGAAGAGATCAAGAAGACTCTTGGCTGAAACAGATGAGTTTGTTACGGGCAATGGTGAAGGGGCAGTGATGGATGTTTTGTCTCTTTCTACTGCTTATCAAAAAATGAAAGCTCTTTGCTTGAATATAAGAAAAGAAGTTTTCACAGATATAGAGATCCATAATCGTCACGTGCTTCCAAGGTAAGGCTGTTTTTAATTGTTATGTTTCACTTCTTCGTGATCATGATCACCACTAGATCAAATTTCCTATTATAACATGCGTTTTCTGACCGTTCTGAAACACATTATACGTAGCTCATTGACATTACTATAAGTTTTCCCATGGAAAGTAAAGTCGTATTTCTACTTAAGTTGCTTTAGTGAGGTTATGTTTCCATTTGGACCCAAAAACAGGCCAAAAATTTATAGTGGTTTTGAAGAAATTGATTTGGCAGATGCGTGTTTCTCTATATTATAGTGTATAGTACTGTATCTTTAGATTATTGTAAATCCCTTATGTTCCTATGTATTGCACGTTTTAGCTTGAAAACGTACGATAGTGTATACTTGTATTTTGTAATGTACACGATGAGATACTGATATATAGATATATATTCATTTCTATTATACTTGGTGCTGGTATATATTGAACATTCATAGGTTATTGTAGTTTGAATTTCCCCTCTTTTTTTTGTTTAATATATACCTGTAGCTTCAGAAATGGTATTAACGAACTTTCACCTTTCCTTGCAGTTTTATAGATTTACCAAATATCAGTTCTGCAATATACAGTGTAGAAGTCTGCACTAGATTGCGTGCATTTTTGGGTGCGTGCCCTCCTTCAGGGCCTTCACCTCCTGTAACAGAACTTGTAATTGCAACTGCAGATTTCCAGAGGGATCTTGCCAGCTGGAATATTAAGTGAGTTTATTTAATTGTAGAGTTTGGGGCCATATTATGAGTCTTTGTGCAGTCCATTGTATAATTTGAGTCTGACTCATATTTTATAAATCGTTTCCAGTCCTGTCAAAGGAGGAGTTGATGCAAAAGAGTTGTTCCACCTGTACATCAATGTTTGGATTCAAGATAAACGCCTTACTTTGCTCGAGTCATGCAAATTGGATAAGGTGTAGTTCCTATGGTTTATTTATGAATGTCCGTGTTATTTTGTAAGTTGCCTTGCAGTTTCTACATTTGACATTGTTCACGATTAAGACCATGGCCTCCACACCTCGCGCCATATCTATTATTTTATAATTCGATCCTTCAGGAAAGATTGGAGTGGGTATAATTTGTATTCTGTGACTGTGAAAACAATGTATTACATATGAACATAGGGATGCACCCTGGACACACGTACATAGATATCACACATACTATGTCCCGCTTGAATTTTACTATTCCAAACTTTCAATGATCATGTGCAGATTAAAAAGTCTAGTTCTGTTATTTGTAACTGTGCTAAAATGAAGTGAATTTTGTTCTATTCAGACTTATTATTATTATTATTATTATCCCAACATTTTGCATGCCTTGGTCCTTTCCTTTCGTAATTTAAAAGCAGTTGTACACTTCTACATAAGATGTCCTATCTTCTCTCTGTCATTTCTAAACTTTTGTACGCATTTGGGAACTCAGTTTAATGGATTGTTTTGCAGGTAAAGTGGTCAGGAGTCCGAACTCGGCATTCTACAACTCCATTTGTGGATGATATGTATGATCGTCTACAAGAGACATTGAATGAGTATGAGATTATCATATGCCGCTGGCCAGAATATACATTTGTCCTTGAAAATGTATGCAGTTTTCTTTGTTATCCACTCCCTTTATTGCTCCTATGTTGTTGTAAAAACATTTCTCGCATTTTGCCAAATGTTAAGGTATCTGGGGAAGATCATGAGTTGAGCGTGCCTTGATGGATGAATCAGCCTTAGAAATGTTATAGGTCAAGCATTTGTTTGGCACATATAAATTTGTTGGACAGATCAAATGGTTACCGTTTATTCTTTAGCTATTTCTTTATTAGAATATACAGCATATAGGCTGTAAGTTAGGAACTTGGAAATGGAGATTGTATCCATACATGGGTACGAAATATTGGATACTGCGATCCCTGGAACCTTGATATAGAAGCTCTATTTAGTTTTGGTTTGTGTTTGACTTGTAGATTCAAGTTTAATTTTCAAGACAAATAAAATCTAGAAAATGGAGTTCTTGTTACGTAGGTGGGGGTTGTAGTGATCGATTGTTCTGAGCTGAGAATCTTGACGGAAAAATGAAATGTTTGTTTTAAGTATTTATTTAACAGAAGTTAGGATATATGATGACCATGCTTTAGGAGTTGACAGTTCCTATGTTCAGTGTTCTTGATCAATCATTTTTGTGGTCAAATATGACCTATTAAACAGTTGCTTAATCCATCTTTTTTTCACAACTCAATATTAAGTTTGGTCTCTTTGTGTGGCCCAACTGCTGAAAGGCTATTGCAGATGTTGAGAAAGCTGTAGTCGAGGCTTTGGATAAGCAGTATGCGGATGTCTTATCACCATTGAAGGAGTTTTTAATGCCTAAGAAATTTGGCCTCAAATATGTCCAGAAGCTTGCCAAACGCTCTGTATGTAGTTACATGGTCCCTGAGGAGGTGAGCTGCTTCTTTATAAATTTTTAAGATTACTCACATTTTTGTTGTTCTGACAATTTGGTTTTACTTTCAGCTGGGAATTCTCATGAACTCCATGAAAAGGATGCTGGATGTTCTGCGGCCTAGGATTGAAACCCATTTGAAATCATGGGGTTCTTGCATCCCTGATGGAGGAAATGCTGTTCCTGGAGAGTGTTTAAGTGAAATCACAGTGATGTTGAGGTCCAAGTTCAGAAACTACCTGCAAGCAGTTGTGGAGAAACTCGCGGAAAATGTGGGTAAATCCGAATGGATCTTTCTTTCTTCGTTGTCTTTTTATTTATTTATTTAGCATTTTACAGCTCATGTCTGTCTTATTGGTGGTTTACAATGATAACAAGCACGGTTGTGTTCCTTGGAGCAGGAACTTGACAAATGATGACCTAATTAATTGGTTTGATTAGCATGAAACATTTCCCCCATAAACAATTTTTAAAGGACTCGACACAGTACTTATTATTCAACAGCTCTTTTAGATGGTAAAGCGTGATGTTAGGTGTTTGATTAGCCCATGAAATGAGGCGTTGGCATAAGCCCCAAGCGCATGAGAGTTCTTTTATATAAAACTGCTTTAATATAACGTATTTGAGGACTAGTTCCATATGTTAAAATCAATTCATAAAGCAAATTATCTGAAGCAAATATTCTATCGTCCATAAATCATAACACGTTGCTATCCAATTCAAAATACCCAACAAATATATTGAACTCACTAAAAAATAATTATTAGCATACAAATATAAAATGGTTCATATGTTGTTATACATGTTTTTCTTACCCTATACTTCAAAGCTTTTATACGAGGAATATAGTCAGTAGCTTCTAATTTGCTATCTACAAGGTAACACTAGGGTAAAAAAGATAACAAGAAATTGTTAGAGGAAAAAACAACAAAAATCATACAGCTCAGATGTGGAAAAAACGTGCGGCTAACTCAAAATGGTTCCTCTTTTTTCCTTATGGTGCACGCTTCTTGTGGGTCCAAGCCTCAACACATGCTTTTGGGTAGTTGGGGTACTCCTTGTAGTTGTCACGTGGTGGCAGGGGCTTGCTTCGATGCGCATGCCTAAGACACTTTTGAAAACACTTGCAAGAGCAACTTAACATCTTTTTTGTATTTATGGCTTGTGTACATGCGCTGCAGGCCTGCAGCTATAATGTCATTCAAGTTTCAGAGACTTACCAAATAATTTTTATGCATACCTAGAGTTGAAAAGTTGGCATTATTCACAATCTCAAGATCGTAGTGGTTTCTTAGAGACTGTCCTCCATGATTATTTGAATTTGTACCTAGTAAGAGAAAGATGTACTCGTAAGATCTAGATATTGGATAAACTGAGTATTTGGTATTTGAGTACTGCTTGGCAATTGCTGTTGGGCCATAAGAGGATCTTCTTGTCAGGCTTTTTTCATTTTTATATTATGCATTTTATTTGGTGGTTCTTCATTTGGTAATTGACCATTTTTTTTGCTGCCATTTTATCTTTAGACTAAAGTTCAGAGTGCGACAAAGTTGAAAAAGATTCTCCAGGAGTCAAAGGAGACAGTGGTAGAATCAGATGTTCGAAGTAGAATGCAGCCCTTGAAGGACCAGCTCAAGAGTACCATAAACCATCTCCATTCTGTCTTCGAATCTCATGTGTTCATAGCCATCTGTAGAGGATACTGGGATCGAATGGGCCATGTGAGTATCATCTGGTGTCTCTTGAATGTCATATAATCTTTTAGTTTATTTTTATTAATTAATATTTTTTTTGATTTGATGCAGGATGTGCGAGGTTTCTTGGACAGCAGGAAAGAGAACCGCTTATGGTACAAAGGTTCAAGGATTGCAGTGGCTGTAAGTAGCTGGCTACTTCCTAGTTTCCATCTGAACACTAAATTTTACTGTAGAACTATTGTCTTAAGAGGGTAAAACTGTAAGTGGAAAATAAAATTTACTACACCATTTTGGTAACTGGAACTATGTCTTCGTCTTCGAAGAGGATAAAGCTCAACTCTTGAGCCTTGCCATGGGATGGTGCTCACAAATATCACCTGGAGGCTTTATGGATAGGCCTTGAAGGCTTGCTATTCTGTATCTATTAAGATTCAAAACATTGAAAAGCTAAGTCTTATAAGAGATGTATGACGCCAGTTGGTGAATTTGTTTTAGAGTTTAGACACACATCAACTGAGTATTATGTGTGTAATATTCCTCTTAATTTCCTTTATCATTGAAGAAAATGCTATAAAGTTATAACAACTCGTGAACGAGTTGCACATCTAAAAGATACTTTTTTATGATTCTTAAAGAATGTACTTGAGGATTGGACTCCCAATGTAAAAAGTCTCTTTTCAGATAGGTGGTATGAATTTAACTCATATGTTAGTTTCTTGTTAGCATAATATCTTCTCATCATTGTTTTACAGTTTGTTACTAACAGAATTGTGTGTGTCTTAACATCTTTACAAATTGCATCATTGTACTTGGTTCAGTGATTCATGCTCTAGTCATATAACACTTCATCGATCAGTCCTCTTTTTGTTTTGTTTATGCTATCTTGAATTGTCATAATACCTTTGTGTCTTTTCTGAGATTACAAGTCTTCTATTTGCTTGTTTTGTAGGCATTTTATTGTATTATATGAACGTTTTTTTAAATTCTTAATGCATGCATAGGGCTTACACCTTGATTTTTGCGGTTGCTCCTTTGCATTTTGGGCATTGCTCATGGCCAACTATGAATCTAATTGTTTTTTTTTTTTCAATCTGTTCTTCTTCTTGGACCACTGCAGTTGTCCATCTGCCGTCTGATGAGTTTTTTTTCTTAGTTGTCAATTGTGTAAAGAGTTTTGTCATGGAAATTTCTTGTTGAGATCTACTCGCTGTACAGTCATGGCCATCTGGTTTTGACTCACAAACTTGAATTTTTTTGCCCAAATTGTTGTGAATAAACTACCACTGTTGTTTGAAATGATTGTATATAAATTTTTTTCTGTCTGTTTTGGGATTTGCAGGTATTGAATGATACCTTTGCTTCTCAAATGCAGCAGTTACTCGGAAATGCAGTACAAGATAAAGACCTGGATCCACCAGCGTCAATAAGGCAAGTGTGTTCAATGCTTTGTAAAGATGCTGTTAATCAGAAGGACTCCAACTACTATTATTAGGATCTATTTTGTATGTATATATATACAAGTGAGGGAACTACACGGCAGCTTGAAGAGCTCAGCAATATACATGTTGTATAGAATGATTTTGGAAAGACATGGGACAACAAAGAGAAAATGGATGGAAACAATGGAAAAGGCATTAGAAGCTAGCTACTTGATATCGGCGGGACATTGAACGAGAAATCTCTCATACGGATTGGGAGACATGGGGAAGGAAACAGATATGCAAATGCAACTGACAACACGCACGTTGATGTCAAATTCACATCAGGCTTTAAAACAAAACGGCCCAACCATTTTTGTATAGGAAGAGAGCAACTTAGCTTCCAGCTTCCGTAACTTGGGAACTTGAAATTTCAGTTCTTGAATCTAGTTACTAATCTAAATGTAGTATTACAGAGAAATAAATATAATGTCAATTACGTTTTTTGATGTGCAATGAGTATTCTGTTTCCAGTGTTAATGTACTATGGTGTTAAATTATGTATAAAGTTTATAATACCATTAACCATTCAAGTCAATTGCATCAGACATACCTTAGAGTTGACGAAAATAACCTATTAGTTAAATAAATATATTTTTCCAACTAGAAACTACAGAAGTAAACTTACAAGTTTTTTTCCTACTAATTAAGAACCTACAATTGACTACTGTTACCATCTTCAATTGCCTTCTCAGTTCTACTAGACATCTGCTTTGTAGTTGCCATCCTCGATCTTCTTGACGTCCTTCTCGAGTTTGTCAAACTGCTCTTTTACTTCCTCCACTGTTTTTCCTGCGCCACCAACCTCCTTAGCAACATATTTCCAGTAATCCACAGTGCCAAAGTCATGAAATTTCATAGCATCAGACAAGGCTACTTCAAAATTTTGATTTTGCTCATTGGTCCAAGTTGAAACAGGGGTGTTCTTGGATGCCATTTTGTCTGCTGAGATGGTGGAGCTCATTAAGTCTATAGGATCAATAAGAGAAGATAAACTTGAATTGATGTAGAAAGATATGAGACTTGAGAATGGAGATTCTAAAGCAGTAAAGCCAAATCAGGCTGTGCATGTTGTTTATAATTTTATATAGAGGTAGGGTGGTGTGTGTTACCTTGCATACCTCTCACATGATGTTTCCTTTAAAATAGTGTGAATTTTTTGCACCATTTTCATATGATTGCATTTTTTCATACCAAATGGATGGTATAATTGGGAGTCTTGAACAGTTGAGCCCTATAATCAAAATAAACATAACGATTCTAGATATGATATGTAATATTCACAACAATAATAGACTTGGACATAATATATTATCATCCTCTAAAACATCTTCTTCCATATAAGCAGGGGTTTTTGACTCTTTTTTGTCGAAACTCGTCGTTAAACCACCTTCTTTTGTAGACAAAAACACACATACAACTCATTATTCAACCATTACCAACACAGACTTAAGGAAAAGATAAATAGTTTAACATTGAATTGCTACCATACAGTCATACAGATCAAATTAATCCGATTTATATTATCAATAGTGATTTTCCCTTTATTTTCATCAATCAATAATATAAAAAGATATGAGGTGCAGAGGTGATCACGACACCATTGAAGTTTAATGAGGATTGGTGACTTGTGCATTGAAGTGATTCACTTGGGAAAATTGGCGATAACCCCCCAGGTTTTGGTCACTCTTGACAATAACCCCCTCATTTGTCCATTTTTGGCGTTAACACCCCATCCCCACTTCAACAATTTTTTTGTCCAATATACCCCTATCACATATTATTTGACTAAACCCCCCAAATTTAAGTAACAGAAGTTCACTAACAATCGTTAACCTCCGTTAACGGAACATATATTTGTGAAAACCCCCCGATAGTTAAAAATCTAAAAACAAAAAAATCAACTCTGACCTACCTGGTCCAGTTAAATTTTAAGGTTTTTTTTTTTTTTTTTTTTTTTTTTATTGATAAGCTCAACGAATTACACAAAAGTAGAGGACAAACGCGCTACAAACTGCGCGGCAAGTCCTTTCTGGATAGCAAACCCGATTCTCCTAAATTCATATTCGTTCGAACCTGCAGTCATCACGTTGCTATCCATTATCTTCTGCACTCTCCTGAGGAGCTCAACTGCTTCTGAGCCTAGCAATCCAAATGTGTCAAACGCAAAGGGGATGAAACTATGTTGGTTAGCCCTACAAGCTCCGTCATGTTTCTCCACTTTTGCCGCTGCTGCATTGCTAGCTGCTAGCCCCACCTCAAAAATCCCAGCACTCAGCCCCACCATCGGAGACGCCCCTGTAACATCAACACACGCATGTTTACCTTCAGACCAGTTGTAGACCAGAATATCAGCAGGACGTAATGTCGATCTTCCTTCCTTAGGATCAGTAAGAAAGTTAACATGAGCCTCCTTCTTAACCTGTACGCCAGCTCGCCAGAACACATCACACAAGATATCTCTAACGTGGTCATGCCTGTACTTGAAGCCGGGGTAATGCTTACAATGGGCCGCATGGTCCCCGAAAGCATCAAGTCTACTCTTCTTGCACACTGGACAAAGCTCACCATCTGAATATAGAGGGATCATCAATCGATAACGAAGAATGGCACGATATTCTACAGGCGTCATGCGTTGTCCAAGCCCTTCCATCGGGATAGCAAGGAGAAAATCTTTGGCATGTTCTGAGTGCACACATCCAATCACGGCTTTTTGTCTAGCTGACAACTCAAATTCCCTCTCAAGACCAGAACTAATCCTGTTGTAGTATGCTTCCGCCAAGACATGTTGGGGTCTGAAGGGGACGGTAGCAGTTGGGGCAAGATTACTGAGATCAAAATCAGGTATAGAAAGATGTAAACTAGCAATGGCAGTATCGAAAACATTACCCATAGGTGGAGTGTCACAACCTCGAAGAATGTGGTCTTGGAGATCCTTGGTTTGCGTACGTGAAGCTACGAAAGCAAACTTCATAACATCAGTAGCACAATAGATACCAAGTCCACCCATACGCAATGGGAGGGTTGTCATACGCCACTGTAGATCGCCAAAACCAGGTCCATCAGAAACCACAATATTTTGAAGGGCTGCACGAAGCTTGTGGTCAAACCATTCGGCTGTTTCCTGAACATAGTCAGGGGGGCAAGTACGGAGAGCAAAGGTGAGTTTAGATAATCCCATACAAGAACGTAAAAGTGCCAACTCACACTGCGGATCCTTTAGCTGTGGTAATAAATCCATAAGTTGAAGTGTCTTATCCACTCGTTGACGAACATTACCCACAATAAATGATGCATCAATACTGACAGCCCCTCCAAGCAACTTAACCCCTCGCTGAGGACATGATATACCAACCGGAAAGATATCTGGATAGGAGCAGTCAGGATCAACAGAAGGCCAGAACAACTCTGTCTTAGACACATTAAGCACGAGCCCAAGAGATGGTCCTCTTTCCTGAATGATACGAATAGCTCTAGCCACATGTTCTGTACTACCAATCAGAGTACCATCATCTAAGTACCATGCCTGCAACTCCAAGTGGCATTCTGACTGAATGCGGTGTATCAATGGATGCAAGACCAAAGCAAAGAGAAGAGGCCCCAAAGGGTCCCCCTGCTGTATCCCAGCTGCTGACTAAATATGAGTAGACCCTAGATACAATCGAGCAGGTTGACAATAGAGGTATTCGACCTATAGAGCAATAGATGGACAATGATTGCGTACCTCCTGTAGCATAGCAGACCGATCAACAAGGTTGAAGGCATTCTGAAAGTCCACAAGCAGCATAGAAAGCGATGTGTCATCCTTGTTGGCATAAACCAACCGATTAACAGCATGCAAAATTGCCTCTGCTCCACCAGGCACACCAACCCCAAACTGAAAATCCTCTAGGTACGGGACAATATCCTTAGAAACTCCTCTCATGGCAATCTTAGACACCAGGCGACGCCAAACCATACCCATAGCTATTGGGCGAATGCCGTTACCTGGCTTAAGAAGTGGGGTGAGCGGTGCACTAGCTATGAACTCTGCCAAGACCCGTGGGCATCGACCTTGTAGCCATAAGTTCATAACCGGTGTCAAGGCCTCCATAATATCTGTGGCTACAGCGGATGCAGCCCCACTCATAGCATCCAATAGGTGTTGGGCCCGGAGACCATCTCGCCCACAAGACGTCCCTTTGGGGAAGGACCTGATGCATGATAATATCACATCCCTCTCAACTGACAAAGGTGACTCAAGTAAAGGAATGTCGGGGACAGATGGTGGTGGATGCTTCGGGTGTTTATCCTCTAAAGCCCGCTGAGTCTCTGGAGTGTTCGGAGCAACCCCTGATGATGCCAACACCTTCACGGCTGCTGCAAAGTGCCCGTCTGCAACCTTTTGCAAACACCGTCGTACATTCTTGCTTTGGGACTGTCGAGATGGTCGTTCCAACGGAGGCTCTGTGTGTGTGACCCTCTCAATCAAACGAAATATACCCCTAGGCTCGTTCCAAATAGAGAGAGCCTGCAAAATCTGATTTTGCTGGAGATATTTCCGAGCACCAGAACGACGCTCTTGGCGATTCTGCGGCTGGAACACTTGCAATGTGCAATAGGGAAGCAGGAGCAATCTAACCCATGGCCCTGTCGACATGGGGTCTGCAGTAACCTCATACAAGACTGACTTCAATGCACATGAGAATGCTAATCGACAAGGACGTGGAATACTTTTCACTGTGCGAAAAGGTCTACAGAAAATACGATCAAGTGATATCTCATCTAAAGAAGGTGCAACAATAGAAAGGTGAGTATCGATACCAGTGTCCCCTCCTGCTGTAGGTGCGGGTGGATTATCAACATGCACAAGCTGTGGTGGTTGTATACCTACAATTGCACACTCTAACTCACCGGTTTCCTTTCGTGCAGGTGGTTTGATGACTGCACCATCCGGATGTTTACATTTTATGGTCGATGCATGGATACCGAAACAATCAGCACACATCCATTTGTTTATCCTCTTCAAAGTATTGTCAAGCGACGAAAATAAACCTATATCAATTTTGATCGCATCTCTCAGCCTGTCGATGTCATTAACCCTCTTCAAGTGATCTTTCTTGCCAAGAGTGACTAAAACCTGGGGGGTTATCGCCAATTTTCCCGATTCACTTCCTAGGTTGGTTGCCAGGTTGATATTATGAAGAATGTAGGCTTTAGTAATAACTAGTAATTATGACTATAGGTACATAGGTGTCGGAGTAGAATTATATGCAAGTTCATAGTAGGGTTTGATCTATTTCTCCATTCTTAACTTTAGAAACCTGTCTGCTGGTGAAGAAGATGGAACTCATGGAAGTTGGAGGAGAACTAGAAGGAGAAGAAAAGAAGATAAAGTTACCAATCTTGAAAGAAATAAGACGTTATTACTGCGATTATTGTTGCATTTGCAGATCCAAGAAATCCATCATCACTTCTCATATTCTGTCCAAGCATAAGGTTTCTGTATTTATGATTCAAAACTTCTTTTTTTTTTGTGTTTTGTTGAATCTATTTCACAAACCTAATCTTAGTATTGTTGTCGATTTAGGAAGAGATGGAAGGGGAAAAAGAAAAATGCAATAGCAAGGGAAAAGAAGTTACAAAGTCAAATACTTGTGAAGAGTGTGGTGTGAGTTTTCACAAACCTGCTCATTTGAAGCAACATTTGCAATGCCACTCCCTTGAGGTATATTTGTTCTTTTTTTTTGTCCTTATAACACATTTTGCGTGAACATATTGACGAACTATGTTCTGTTTTTAATCTACATTTTGTAATCTCAGAGACATTTTGCTTGTCCAGTTGATAACTGTCAATCAAGCTACAAAAGACAATATCACCTCAACCGTCACTTGCTTCAACACCAAGGGAAACTCTTTCCTTGTTCTGTTCAAGGTTGTGAAAGGCGATTTTCTTATCAAGACAACATGAAGAGACATGTGATAGAGCTTCATGGTAGAATAAAATCTGCCTTGTCTCAGAACCAACATGTTTGCCCCAATGTTGGTTGTGGAAAGGTGTTCAAGTTTGCGTCGAGGTTAAGAAAACATGAAAAGACTCATGGTAAAGTTTTTTCCTTGCCCATATCGATGCTTTGTATTTTCAATGTGTTCCTTTGTCTATCGCTGCATTGTGGTTATTTCTCTAGTTGAATAAATGCGATACATTGCAGTTAAAACAAATTTCTTGGAAGCAATCTGCTCTGAACCTGGCTGTTGGAAATCATTTTCAAATGTTGAAATCCTCAAGGTCCATCTTCAAACTTGTCATCAATACATTCATTGCAAAGTTTGTGGAACTAAGCAGCTGAAGAAAAACATCAAGCGACATATGCGCGTTCATGAGACTGGATGTTCTTCACAGAGAATCAAGTGCAGTTTTTGTTAGAAACTTAACACCAAGAACTCTCTTCTTATTGACTTGCCTTTCCTTGACACAATACAAGACTATATATAGGACTCTAGAACACCGTGACTCTCCACATTCTGTAACTTGTATGAAGTTACAACCTTTCATAAACCAACACTAATTAACATTCACACAAATATTATTACTCACAGACTCATTAACACTATAAATAACAAAACTATAACTCATGATTTGGTTTATCTTCCAACATCCCCTCTTAAACCAAATCATTCCTTGTAATTACTCCAAGCATAGCCTTCAACCGATCGAACACATCTGTCTTGAGGGGCTTCGTAAAAATATCAGCAACCTGGTCTTGAGTCTTGACTGAGATCAACTCCACTTCATTGTTCTTCACATGCTCCCGAATGAAATGAAAACGAGTGTCAATGTGCTTGCTCCTTGAGTGCAACACAGGATTCATTGCAAGTGCAATGGTAGACTTATTATGGACATAGATTCTAATAGGTTCTTCGTAAAGAAATTGAAGTTCTTTGAGAAGCTGTCATAACCAAATTGCATGACAGGTAGTTGTAGATGCAGCAACATACTCAGCTTCGCACGTAAAAAGAGTAACAATAGGTTGTTTATTTGACAGCCAAGTGAATGTTGTTCCTCTCATAAAGAAAACATAACCTGTAGTACTCTTTCGATCATCAACATCTCCGCCCCAATCACTATCTGAGTAACCTTCAAGCCATTATTGATTGTGCCTTTGAGGTATCGAAGAATTCTCTTCGCTGCTTGCATATGTGAAGATTTAGGTTCTTCCATATAACGACTTATTAATCCAACTCCATAAAGCAAGTCAGGCCTGGTACAAGTTAAGAAATGCAAACTCCCAACTAAGCTTTTGAATGTAGTTGGATCGGTCCTTTCTCCTTCATCAAACTTAGAAAGCTTGAGACCACATTCTACCGGTGTTGAAACAGGATTGCAATCTTCCAGCTGGTACATCTTGAGGATTTCTTTGGCATATCCTTCTTGTGAAATAAAAATTCCATCATTCCCTTGCTTTACTTCAATGCCCAGAAATATGACATAAGTCCTAAATCCGTCATTTCAAATTTTCGAGTCATGGATTCTTTAAACTCCTTGAACAATTTTGGATTGTTTCCTGTAAAAATTAAGTCGTCAACATACAGACAAACAATTAAGAGATCGCCACTTGAATTTGTCTTGAGATAAAGTACATGCTCATGTGGACATTTAACAAGCCCGGTCTTCTCAAAGAATGCATTGATTCTGTTGTTCCATGCACGGGGAGCTTGTTTCAGCCCATAGAGTGTTTTTTTCAGTTTTAACACCTTGTCTTCATGACCAATTCAAACAAATCCCGGAGGTTGATCGACATAAACCTCTTCTTCAAGATATCCATTCAAAAATGCCGATTTGACATCCATCTGAAAAATCTGCCATTTGTTTTGCGCGGCTAAAGCAATGAGCAACCTCACGGTCTCAAGACGAGCAACCGGAGCAAAAACTTCATCATAATCAATTCCTGCCCTTTGGCTATATCCTTTCGCGACAAGCCTGGCTTTATACCGTTCAATGTCACCACTAGTATTCTTCTTTGCTTTGTACATCCATTTAAATCCTATGGCCTTTTGTCCTTCTGGAAGAGCAGTAAGTTCCCATGTTTTATTCTTTTCAATGGACTTGATTTCTTCATGCATTGCTCCTTGCCAATTCACGTCCTGCAAAGCATCTTCATAATCGATTATTTCACAATCTGCAAGTAAACAAAATAGTGTAATTTCATCCCCTTCAATCACTTCGGTTTCATTATAAAGATCTTGTAAACTTTTTCTGCCCCTTGGCCCCACGCTTGAACTAGATTCCCCAGGAGAGAGTGGAGTATGTGGCTGAGATTGGGGAGTAATAGGAGTTGGTGGTGCTTGAAGTTCTTGAAACACTTGAGGTGCTTCATCTTCATCTTCAAAAAGAGGCAAGAAATCATAAGTCTTTTCTTTCGAAACATTCTAGTCCCATGAAGCTTCTTCATCAAATTTCACATCTCTGCTAATAACCATCTTCTTTGAGACTGGATCATAGAGCTTGTAGCCTTTAGTGCGTGAATCATAGCCAACAAAGACATATTTAACGCTCTTGTCGTCAAGTTTGGTCCTTTTCTGATCAGGTACGTATGCATAAGCTATGCACCCAAAAACGCGTAAATGTTGGCTGCTCGGCTTCCTTCCACTCCATGCTTCTTGTGGAGTTTGATTCCACACATTCTTGGTTGGAGAACGATTCAGCAAATATGTAGCACATTCTACCGCTTCTGCCCAGAATTCTCTAGGCATTTTCTTGCTCTTCAACATACTTCTAGCCATGTTCATTATGGTGCGATTTCTCCTTTCGACAACACCATTTTGCTGTGGTGTGTATGCTACTATCAAGGGACGCCGAATGCCATTGTCTGCACAAAATTCTTCAAATTCTTGTCAAGTGAATTCATCACCACGATCCGATCTCAAAGCAATCAATTCAACACCGCTTTCTTTCTCAACAAACAACTTGAACTGTTTAAATCTGAGAAAGATTTCTGATTTTTCTTTCAAGAAATAAGTCCACGTCTTACGAGTAAAATCATCAACAAAAACAAGAAAGTACTTGTTCTTACCAAGAGAAGCAGGTTTGAGTGGCCCGCAAACATCAGCATGCACCAATTCCAAGGGCTTTTGTGCTCTATATGTAGCTTCTTGTGGGAACTTATTTCTGGAATGTTTGCCAAGCAAACAACCTTCACATAGTTGATCCAAAGGATGTATAGAAGGCAGTCCTTTCACCATACTTTTACTTGATAACAACTTCAAGTCTCCAAAATTCAAATGCCCATACCTCAAATGCCATAGCCATGAGTCATCTTCCACACTAGCTTTAAGGCAACTCAAAGTTTCATTTTGAATATTCAAAAGAAACATTCGGTTACTGGTCATAGGAACTTGGCAAAGTAACTTTCCTCTTTGATCTCGTATAGAGAGGTTGCCATCTTTCAAACGTATATCATACCCCTTTTCTAAGAGTTTTCCCAAGCTTATAATGTCACTTTTCAAATCAGGAGCATAATAGACATCTGAAATAAATTGTTGGCTTCCATTTTTTAGGCGAATGGGAATTTTACCTTTGCCTTTAACCGGAATCCTCGACTCATTACCAAATTTGATAGAGCCATGCACCGACTCATCAAGCTCTATGAACAAGTGCTTCTTTCCAGTCATGTGATTGTTTGCTGTCGAGTCAAGATACCAATGACCTGATCCATGGCTGTTTTCTCCTTGATAACTAAGCAATACGGTAGACTCAACTCCTTGTGTATCATCAGCAAAATTGGCCTTCTCTTCATTGTTTCTGCACTCTGGAGCATAGTGGCCATATTTGTTGCAATTATAACACTGAATATGAGCCTTACACTTCTTAGCTTCATGGCCAACCTTGTTACAAGTGTAACATTTCTTCTGAAATCTGCCGCGAGTCCTTTGAAAATTGCCTCTGCCACGTCCTCTTGAGCTATTCTCATCAGAATGCTTGTCGTCATAACCAGAAGTGTTAAAACTTCTTCCTCGACCTTTGCCCCTGCCTTGGCCACGTCCGAGTTCACGTCCTCTGCCTCTATGGTTATTAGATTCATCCCGCTCTTTGGTTAACGAGAGCTTTGAATGCAGCACTTGCTCAAGAGAGGATTGACACTCCTTTTTCTTAAGAAGCCTTTCTTCATGAACTTGTATAGATCCCATTAGATAATCAACTGTCATGGTATCCAAATCCTTGGATTCTTCAATGGCCACAACAATATGCTCAAGCTTCGAATCGAGAGATCGAAGTATCTTTTCAATTACACGAACTTCTTCCAGTTTTTCACCATTCTGACGTAATTGATTCACCACAACTTGAACTCTTGAGATGTAATCAGAAATTGGTTCTGATTCTTTCATGTGCAAAAACTCAAACTCACTTCGAAGAGTTTGTAATCGCACTTTCTTCACCTTCTCTACTCCTATAAATGACTTGTGTAGGATGTCCCACACTTCCCTTGAAGTAGAAGCACTTGAGATCTTCTCAAATGCGGACTCATCCACAGAATAAATGAGGAAGAGTGCCTTCTTGTCTTTCTTCCTAGAATCTTTAAGAAGAGTGAGCTCATTGGGTTGTAGACTGGCTTCACTTTCTGGTTCGTCATAGCCTCTTTCAACTGTATCCCATACATCTTGAGATCCCAGCAACGCCTTCATCTGGATGTTCCAGTTCTCATAGTTCTCCTTTGTTAGACGAGGATATTGGGACTACATCATTCCATTAGCAAATTCTATAACCTAGCTCTTAATACCACTTTGTTAGAAACTTAACACCAAGAACTCTCTTCTTATTGACTTGCCTTTCCTTGACACAATACAAGACTATATATAGGACTCTAGCACACTGTGACTCTCCACATTCTGCAACTTGTATGAAGTTACAACCTTTCATAAACCAACACTAATTAACATTCACACAAATATTATTACTCACAGACTCATTAACACTCATAAATAACAAAACTATAACTCATGATTTGGTTTATCTTCGAATAGTTTTGAGGGTTGTGTTCACACATTTTCAAGGGTAAGGTCTTACTTCCTTTAAGCTTCTTTCTGTTCATTCCAGATGTCATAGATTGACATAATCAGGTTAGCCATGTTTTACATTCGCAGAAATCAAATCTCAATCAGCACATAAAGGCTGTGCACCTTGAGCTTCGCCCATTTGTTTGTCGATATGATGGTTGTGGTGATAGATTCTCGTACAAGCATGTAAGAAACAATCATGAGAAATCATGGTCACACATGTATAGTAAGGTACTTCCACATCTAAAAAAGTGTTGATAACCAAATTTTGGTGAAACCTGATAAGAGCTACATATACATACACATTTTCTGGGAATAATCCTCACGTATTGGGGTTTTTGTTTGATGTTCTTCAGGATGATTTTGAAGCATCTGATGAGCAATTTCGATTTCCGATCAAGGCTTAAAGACATGCAAAAGAGGAAGTATCCAACATGACAAATGCAGCTTATGGAGAGGGTAACGCCAAGCGGTCAAGCAGATTTTGCTCTGTGTCAGGGATCTGAGCACCTTGCTTTGTTACCCCCGCCATCAAATAGGGAGGACGAGCCATAAAGATTGTACTTAGTGCTCTACCTCAATACCTTTACTTATTTCTAATAGTGATGTAATCATGTAAATGAAAGAAGGATCTTAAGAGGTTGCATCTTGTCTCAACATTTAACAAAACCTATAAGGAAAGTCTATATATATTTGTAATGAACTAGTTATGCCAGTCCTTAAACTCAATTTTCTAGTTTGCGACACTGCTTTGTATGTGCGAATAATAGAAAGACGTCCTGCCAGTTCTATAAGGCTGAAGGTGTATGCATGATCGTTGTCATCTTGTGGTAGTGGTTTCCATGGGAATATTTAGCACCATAAGCAACATATTGTTGCTGAAAACCATATCGAGGAGGGTGCGTGTCCTGCTGGTGGTGGGAATAATATCCATCGTCATAATAACTACGACGTCGCCTGCGTGGGGGAAAAGAGGAACGAGAGGAAGAGGGAGGTTCATACCTTCTGGAAAGAGAAAAGCAGCGGCTAGGATCAAAGTTGGGAGCTTTATATTCAGAATCGGTATAGCGCTTCGATTCATGTAAACTCCAACGATCCGGCGGCGACGAAAATTCTCTTTGACCTCTTCTACGATAACCCATCTTCAAATCACCAACATGAACGCGGCTTTTGTAAAAAAATCAGGTTTTTATCTTCTAAACCCAGAAAAAACAAGCTCTTGATACCAATTTTGATGTAATACTATCGGCGGAAGCAAACAATAATAAGAACATCAATTAAATAAATGGTTTGAACACCCAAAAACTAGGGTTCTTCACAAAAACGAATTTAATGTCTCAAGACATAAACAAATCTTCAATCTAACCTACTTAATAGTTTGCAATCCCCTATTTATAATAACCTAAACCTAATCCTAACTACACTAGAAAGCTAAGTAAATAGAAACTACTACTAGGGATGTTCTAATCCATATAGGAATCTGCAGGAACTATGAGGCATGTGCCTTGCACATGCTATCTTTATGCATATGCATTAGAAGTCATAAAATTTCTCTAGCATCCGATGCAAGACACCTTTTTAAGATTACTTGAACTTTTTTATACTGTGGACAGTGTGACAGGGTGTTATTAGTTTCTCTCCACGACCTCGTTAAACTGTATATCACATATCCATGGCACTTGGGCAAATATCTCCAAGGTGACAAGGTCCATAAATAACTTCTGTACTCTATTGTCCTTGGTGCTGCAAATTGTAAGTTGCAGATTAACTCAACAGGCACTTAAGTTCTCATTTAGAATGCGTTCATGTGTTAATACAAAATAATTGAAGTCATAATGGGTTATAACAGAGATTTCGAAATTTCTACATATATTTTGCCCAATTTCTAAAATGAAAACACACACACAGAAAGAGAGAGACAGCAAAGATTATGGAGATCAGGACACAGTAATTTTTTCAAATTTCTTATATTTAATACATTTATATACCAACATAAGGTGTATTTGGACAAAATACAACCAGAGGCTTTAAGGGAGGCTGGAGATATATACAATGGAGGCAGTTCAAGATCTGTGGCAACGAGATTGCAATGGGTACACATTGAAGGTGATACAGAAATCCCATGGTGGCTTCAGTCTACTGTTCTGTAACCAATGCAGCATATTCTGAGTAGCAGTGAACCTGGAGTAGAAATGTGGTTCACAAAAGCTTTGATATAACGTGGCAAGAATTCCAGAAGGCCATTGAGGCTACTCTTAGTATTGCTGGATTTTGGTAAATCCTGTTGCAGCAATCACATACAAATTCATTCAGAGATCCTCATAAACGAAGCTTTGCACAGACAGTCCAGTCTATCCCAAGTAAATCACAATTTCTCAAGGGCAAATTCTTTTCTTGGAGGAGGTTTCCCAAAGTACTACTACATACTTTTGCTATTGTCATATATTAGCCCGGAGCACACCCTCCAAGAAAAGAAAAAATATTTGAAATGCTATTGCACTCACATGGTATCAATTGATGAGAACGTCGAGAAATAAAACAGGAAACAATAAAAAGAGATGCACAATAACTTCAGATCAAAAACATTGAGTCGAACTAATATGAAATAACCTACCCGATGGCAGTTGCTCCCCAGGATGCGACATTATATAAAACTTTACTTCCATCCCATGCTTTTTGAAGTTTCCCTTTCTTCTTCTTTAAAGAGAATGTTTTGCTCAGAGCTAAAATGAAAGAGAAATTGCATTAGTAAAGTGTTTTCCCTCTCCCTCAATCTTTTCAAGGTACTTAGCAACTGCAAAATTTGCAGAATTTACTGAAAAAGGAAAGACGAAAAAGAGAAACTCGTAATGTATTTCTCTACCTTCTTGGAGTTGATTGGGAGTCAATTCCTGCGATACAAAACATGGGGTCAGTTTAATCATGATATAAATGGTGAGCCAATAACATTCCTTACACACAGAAGCAAGTAAAAAGCGATCTAATTATCCTAGTGAAGCACATACCATTTTTCCAAGGTGGATATAACAGATCAAATAAATTGCAAAGAGAGACATTCAACATGAGGCGAGTGGTGAATGGTGACATCAGTAAGGTGACGCTAGCAATTTTAGTTTAAATTTAATCTTCTTATATCATGTTTCTCTTATGGATAAGTTTTGAATAGAGCTTCATCACAAGAAAGTTTTTGTAGAATACACCATAAAGTCATCTTTCTCTCCAGGATAATAACATATAAAGATAATTAGAGTTTGAGAGGTGAACTCGATAAAATGTTCATTTCGGTCATTGTACTTTACATTTTGCAGTTTGGTCATAAAAGTTATTTTCCTGTCAGTTTGGTCATAAAACTTACATTCCATTTTCAGTTCAGTCACAAGTTAAGTCGTCGTTAAGAGCAATTTTGTTGACCAAACTGACTGAACTGATAACGGAATGTAACTTTCATGACCAAACTGACAGAAAAAAAGTGTTGTGACCAAACTGCAAAAACGTGCAAAGTACAATGACCAAAATGAACATTTTATCAGGTGAACTCTGACTTCAGTACCAATAAAATAATAAAAATAGTATTCAATGGACTAAAATTATCACAGATATATGGTTAAATAGGGAAAGTTAAAAGGAGTATTGCATTAACAAAAAAAGATAGATGTTTAATATGACATTGAACAGTAAATGGGCACATCACTAAAGTGAAACAAACACTAACTTTTTAGAGAGAGAGAGAGGGGGGGGGGGGGGGGGGGGGGGGGTTTAGAGGTAAATTTTAGTTTTTATTTGATCTTCATATTCCAAGAAAGATTTTGTAGGATACACTACCAAAGATTATAAGATGGTTAGAGTTTAAGAGGTGAAGTCTACATCCACTACAAATAAACCAAGGAAAAATATATTCAATGGTAAAGTGATCACCACTCACCAGATCTAAATAAACATAGAAAGTTAAAAGGAGATTCTCATTAACAAGAAAGCTACATATTTACATACTTTAGTCTCCTTTAGCGACAACAGATACGCAGCCATGAAGCAAGCGATTCCCTCAACAATGTCTTCCTGCTTGACAAGTACATATCCATCTTCCTCTGACTCAAGAGCCCCATCAACATTTCCACCGTCCCACAAATCATTTTCACTAACCATGTCCCATGAACTACCTTCTTCTGCTAACACGACAAAAGTATTGTTAGCACGACCAGAAGTGTTGTTTCAGGAACAAGCTAAATCATAAACAAAACCATACAGACGTATAGTTATCATCCACAAGTGCAAGATATGAAAACAAAGAAAATCATTGATTAGATCCCATTCCTAGAAGAGGTCCTTATTAGTTAACATAATGCAGTACTAATGAGACCACAAGGTGCATTTTTTAAGATGGCATTATTTACTTCACGATGATCAAACATACAATGACACTTTTTCCTTATATTTAAAGGCAACACGAAGGATGAAAATACTAAAAAATACTTATAAAAGAAGGATTTCTCAAATTGTTAAACAAAATCTAAAAACAAAATTTGTGGTAAAATTGGCAACAAATTTGTTTTCTCTTCTTTTGTTAAAGGATGTTTCAAGTCAAAGTGGTACAGAACAATTCATCTTTGTGCTGTCCTAAAGGGCTAAGGCATCACCAAGGAAGAAATCAACTTAAACATTTCTATCCATGTATTATTGAGCTAGCAACTGTACCTTAGAAGTCCGAATCTATCAATGCAAGTTCAATGTCTACATAGTTAGGAATGCCAGACAAAAACGATTTTTGTGCAGTTTCCACGGTTACGTCAGAGAACTTGATGTGGTTAAGTTCTCCAACTTGCCTTGTCTGGATATTACCATCAATGTACGAAGCCATATTACACTTGGAACACAAAACCCATTTCAATCACTCATCAACATTAGCATGTATGCAATTATAGGGGTCTTGATTTATTTAAGAGAAACAAAAGAACAGAACAATAACTTCTAACAAAGGAAGTGATGCATTCTAGGGTTTAAAACCCCTAATTTGTGCTAAGATTGCTACTATATGTTTGAATTGTGTGTTTTGAGAAGAGTCTTCTCTTTGTGTGAGTTCTTGGTTAAGAACATTGGTTGTCGAATCCCGAAAATCGTCGTAGTTCTTTGAATTCGGTTCAAAGTACATATCTTTATGCACGACTGCATCAGGAAGTACCACAAACTTCAGGACCAAACAGATGACTTTTGCATTCAGCAACCTCCCCCAAATGGAATTCTCAAACTCATTAGTGATGGTGCAGTGGGTTTCTTAAGGTAAGATATCGTGTACGGTGTACCACATATATGGAGTTGGCTTACACTCGGAAGTCCATAAGTCAGTCTCAGATCAGTAACCTAGAGCCATTATGTAAGGGATGCAAGCATGTGTGCTGATACAGGAAATAAATGTTCATTTGTGCTCTAACTCTCGTTTGACTATGCAGATTCTGACCAGTTTAGTTCAACCTCACTGGTACTATAATTACTTAGTGCTGTTATATGCAAACAGAAAGAAGGATTCATTTAACGGGAGACCACCTAGATTCACTGAAAATGTACTTAAGAAGTTATATATACTAGTATGGATAAGATTGAGGTTCTGGCAGTGTACTAAGTGTTCAATTCTCTATACCTTGTACCAGCCTTAAATGTGAGATTGCTGCAAACTGTAAATGAGGGTATGTGGGGAGTGAATTCCAGTAGAATGCATCATTACATGTAGGGTCTGCCTAGACGAAACTTACACTGCCATAAAAGTCAGACCACAAGAACTGGACTACATAAACTCAAGAAAAAAAAATCAACCACCAGCAAAGTTGTGTTAGTAGAGTGTGATAAAGATAGTCACACAAATCGTAAATTAAAACTGCTACATCAATGTAGCGACTGGAGGAAAATGCTGACCACGAGATGCATCAATAAACCTCATGAAAACTAATCTTAATGTGTCTTGTATTGAGCCATTTGAGAGGACCACAAGAAGTAATAAACTAACAATAAACTTCAGAACACAAGACTTTTGAAGCCTGTGATGTTTGGGTATATCAAACAAGGGCTGAGTACATATAAAGTATAAACACACATACGGATGTGATATAGATAGCAGTTTGATAAAAATGCAACTTGTTCTAAATTTTTTTTGAACATATGTATTAGGTATGTAATTTAGCTGAACTATGAGTGATTCATACTACGGAGGTTAGTTTTGGCACGTACCTGATGTATTTTGTGGAAGTGATACATGAACACTCCCAAGCTTTTCAAGGAAGTTGGGAGATTCCACTCTAGACTTTAGAAGGTCACATAACTGATCATAAGTAAGAAAGATATTTCAGAATCCAAAATTCTTAAACTAAAGTAGGATTATACTAGCACATAATGTAAAAGACATGTATCAACCGCTAATATGACAAGGTAAAAAGACATAAGTCAGTACTGTACTTTTATTTATTATTTGGATACGTATAACACTCTTGCTTTTAAACAGTGTTTCGTTGCTTGAGGGCAGATCTTCTTCTGATCCATGGTGTCAAACTTTTATTATTAATTTAGTGTAGTTATGCAACACTGACTTTTCTTATATTGGCATCTTGTGTGGTTTGAAGTGGGTTAATGGTGCCGATCTAAGAGCAGCTTCAGATTCTTTTCTGAAAGAATTAAATTGACCATATTAACTGGCTTTCTTCTGTTCATCTCAGACAATGGAGCCATAGGACAGCAAACAGTGATCTATAGTTTCCAACATCTAACTGCAATGAGAACAGAGTTCAGGCAATCCAATCCATGCTGCCAGCATGTTACTTTAGCTCAAAAGAAACCATTTGTTAGGGGTAAGATAGGGCTTCGAAGAAAGGGAAAGGGTATGCCACAAGAGGAGGAAACAGTTACAAGAAGAAGATATTCTCAGGAATGGTGCTGTCTTTAAGTACAGGAAATTCCTATCTACAAGCAAGGTAGTTCCTGAATCTCAAGGATTTGCCTTTCTTAAGACAAGTCACTACTTGTTGATAAGGTCATTTTAAAGAATATCAACTTGCTTCTAAGTTCTAACCTATCCATTGCCATTTTGATCGAAGTCTACCAGCCACCTAGACTTCGTTTGCATGCGTAATTACACTGTGTGCTGCGTTATGCTGCTAGGTGCTATACCATCCAGTTCTTCAATCCTTCAAGACACTTTCAAACCCTTTACCACGCTAGTTGGGAATTCTTCCAATTCTTATGAGTTATGACCATTGTTTGATGATCAAGCTAGAGAATTCAATTTCTCTCAACTTTTTTTTAAGTCTAAATGAACGTACCAACAAAAGAAGCCTAATATGTTAATTATATCAATCAATACATAATTGCTCTCACTCTAATGATCTAAATAACCCCATATCTTTTCTCTCTTAATCTTTCGTCAGCTTCTCTGGATTTTCTATTTCATTTTCTCTTTTTAATTCACTTGTTTCGAATCAAAACAACACAACAAACTAAAATTACAACACACATATTATTACTCCTTTCGTAGTAGATCAGTTCAATTTCTAAAAACTAACTAGTTTTTCCCCAAAAAATGCACTTATTTTATATCAAAATTTAACTCAAAATTACCCAAAATCAAACAACACATAATAAATAATAATGTTAAATAAACTCAAACCATTAACCAACCTAAGTTTTTCTCATTTTCTTAACAAATTACTTCAATTTCTCTCTCCTCTTCTTCTTTCATTAAACAATTTAACAAAACTAAACCTCAAAAAAACAATATCTAACTAAAATACCATAAAATTATCATTATACCTCGTTTGTCTCAGAATCAACAGACTGCAAAGCCGAAGAAGAAGATGAAGAAGAAGAAGAAGAAGAAGAAGAAGAAGAAGAAGAAGATTCTTCATCAATATCTTTATCGTCATCATCATCAACATCATTGTTTTGAAGCAATTCAAGAGCTTTCTGACACTGATCGAGAACTGCTTGTAATGTTTTCTTCTTCACACGAAGTTGTTGATTATGATTATGATTAATTGTATGATGATTAGCCGGAGATTTCAAACCAGAAACCTCCGCTATTCCTACTTCCATTATGTGCTGTTCCACTGGATCAGAAGCAGAAGCTCTTCTTCTTCTTGTTAAACTTAAAACATGATAATAATAATTGAATATGATTCCAAGTTTTTAACACATGTTTATGTTTTTTGTTTTGCTTTGAGTTTGAGGTTTCGTGTTGTTTGTGGTAATTTTACTTTAAGGTCCATCATTGCACTTAGACGTAAACGTGGAAGAAAGTGAAACAAAATAGTTTTTGTTGTCGTTGATGTTTTGATGTTTTCTACTTATTTTGACTGTTTCAAGCCATTCATTGAATGACACGTGGAAGATTATTGATTGATATTCTTGGGCTTTAGAATTTGGGTTGAATTAGTTGTTTAGTTAACTAAGCCCAAAATAAACTAAAGCATTTGGAGTTTGAGTTTAACCAAACTACATGCAAGCATGCAGCTAAGGTACTGTTTGTTTTTATCTTTTATAAGAGGTTGAATTTACTAGAACCTCTATTAAGAGGTGGACCACTAAAATGAGGTATTTATTTTTCACCTCTTGTAAGAGGTTACTAGAGGTTTGCTCTTATAAGAGACTGATTTTTGTAGTGGCAATGACCTTGCTATTAGCCTCTTATAAAAGGTAGATATTTTCAAAATACCTATCCTATTCATGATCTTTATAACTTTTTTCTACCCCTAGTCCTTAAATATAAAATACCTTAAATCATTTTTTAATTTCTCTCTCTTTCACATATTTTCCTATCTCTCTAATATTTTTATAAAAAAAAAAAAAAAATTCTTAAGTTAAAAAATTAATTTTTGTTAAATTTCTTTATACATTTATCGAATTAAAAAAATATTTTTTTAGAAGAGGATATAATTGTAAAATTTACCTCTTATAAGAAGTTTTAAAAACAAATACCTTTTACATCTTATAAGCTCTTACAAGATACAAAAACAAATAATTTTCATGAAAACATACCTTTTAAAAGAGGCAACCTCTTACAAGAGGGACCCCCCCAAAAAAAACAACCCTTAAGTTTAAGGCAGATAATCACATATGTTGCCCATATGTTGCTATATTTGCTAAATTTTGAGTTTCTTTGGGATGGAGTGACATATTTCATCTGAAAATTAGATCATTCAACATGTTTTGGATAGTTGTAATAATTGTTCAAAAAAAATTTCATGTTGCTATGTACCCTGAAATTTTTCATCTTCTCTGTCACTAGTATAGTATGACTGTGTATTTATGTTTACGTGAAACACCTGAAGAGAATACCAACTGAAGAAGTTTGGAAAGTATGGGGAACAACATCCATGTTGGGGGAAGTATATAGCAGATGAAGAAGAAACCCCAACACCTGTAATGAACAATAATGTTGCTTGTTAGCGATAATATATGAGATTTCAATAGTTTTCGTTTTTCTTTTCTGATGGATGAGATTGCAAATTTGTTTGGTCAAAAACATATATTCCTTTGATGGTGTTATTCCTTTGCAACTTTTTCATAGACTATAATCATTATATATATTTTTTATTTTATAAATGCTAATCATTATATGAAATAAAATAACTTTTTTTATTAAATTTGTGGGGGGAAAATAATACAAAAATCAAAACTGATTAGTCAATTGATCAGGCACAATTTAGTCCACTAATCACTGCAAAGTCCACTAATTAATCCTATTTAGAAAGATCTTTCCGCGCAATTTGTAAAACATACAAATCTTATTTGCAGAATATTTTTGAGCTTTGCGAATGAGCCTGTGGCTCAATGGTAGCACCCCTCTCACAAAGTGGAGAGGTCGTGGGTTCGAAACACGTCAACAGCTGATTGTTGATATAAGTTTCCACACGTAATTTAATGGGGTAAGGGTCCCCACAACCCTGCTTACCAATCAAAAAAAAAAAATATTTTTGAGCTTAGAATTTGGGCTGAATTAGATGTTCTAGTGAAACAAAGCCCAAAACGAACTATAGCCTTCTAGGAGCTAGTTATTTCACTATTTGGCATGGAATGGAATCTTTAATCTGAAAACTGGACCATTTAATTTTTATTTTTTTATAAACAAACTTGACCATTTAATTTGTTTTGGATAGTTGTAATTGTTCAAAGTTTTTTTCCTGTGTTAATTTGAACCCTGAAAATTTTCTTTTACCATGTCACTGGTTTGACTGTGTTTATTTATGTTTGTGTGAAGGCAACATCCATGCCTGGGGAAGTATATAGTTAGCAGATGAAGAGATTTTGGTAATGCCGCTAACAAGAGACAATATATGAAATTTCAATAGTTTTCTTTTTCATGCATGAGATCTCAAAATTTATTTGATAAAAAACATACTGTATTCCTTTTAGTGTTGGTGGTGTTATTCTTACTTAACCAAATTCCAAACCTCAATTATTTCAGAACTCAGAGACAAAGCGTGCTAATCATTATATGAACGTATTAAATTTTAGTGGGGGCAAGGGGAATAATGAAAAACAAAATTGATTACAGTCCATTGATCAGCCACAGTTTAGACTTAGTCCCTAATCACTACAAACTGAATAACAAAGTGTCAAAACACCATTCAAGTACTGTGAAGATCATTGTGCCAGTTTACTATTCAGAAAGAGAAAGAAGTTGCAGCGCATAAAACAAAGAGATCTCTAAAACAAATCTTTTGTGCACCAACAAATCTTCTTTCACATTATGGATAAGGGACCTGTCTTAGACCTAACCTACCTTAGAAAATGAACCACACACATATCCAAATAGCACGTATGAAATGAACTGTAATAGATAGATATTACAAGGTCAAAACAATTAACAAAAACCTTACAAAAATACCCCAAAAGCTTTTTACAGCTAAAATATTGAAAGCATTTTACCTTAAGAATAGCTAATAATTTAGAGGCTATTATGAATCATGAAATCTCCATCTCACAAAGTTTACACGCAGTTTACACGAAAACCCAACACATTATTTACTGGTTTTAGTTATTATTCATTTCTACCTCTCATTAAATCCCTCTTCTCTTCTCCCATTTCCAATCCCCTCTCCAAAACACAATAAACAACAACAAAGAACAAACAATAAACCCCACCTTCTTCTTTGTTTTTTTCATTTTTCTTCTACTCATCTTCATTGTTAATACATTATTGATCACTGATAGAGTTTTTTTTTATTTTTATTTTTCTTTTTCTTGATTTAGTTGTAAATAAACATGTTACGCTAAATGAAATCAAGATAGAGAAAAATCTCAATATATCAGTATATGATCGAGGTTTTAACAATGGAGGTGCAGAGAATTAAACAATTGTTACTTCTTTGGTCAAGAATCCGAACTACTCGTGTGGCCCTCGTGGGTGGAAACCACACCGCTTCCAGATTTTGTACTCGCTAATCAATTATCCCACCCCAATTAATCCCCCTTGTGTTGTTCTTCCTCTATTTGTGTCAAAAAATTTCCAAACAACAATCTGTGCTCTGCTCTGCTTTTGCTCTGTTCTGTTCTGTTCTGCTCTGTTCTTGGCGGTTACAGATCTAAAGAAAAAAAAAGAATATAATGGATTTTCAATTTAGTAAGAAGCAGATGATGAAGATGAAGAATTGTTCTTATTTACCAAGATCGGTAATATATGAGAACCAATTGGTTATAACGATACCCCATTCAAGAATTCTCAAGGTTCTTGCTCGATCTGTGTTGTTGGCTTTGATAATTATTACATTTCCTTCAATTGAATCCTTTATTGCGGATTCTTCTATGAATCGATCTTTGGATAATGTTGTGATTAATAGTGTTAATCCCATTGATTCAATTTTGATGCCTTTGCTTTTTCAAGATTTGGTTAATGAAGGCTTATTCAAATTGGGTGGTAAATCCCTTTTTGTTACCAGTGGAGATTACAATGTGGAGAATTCTTATAAAGAAAATCGTCAAATTTTGATTGATAATGAGATTGATTTGGTATCTGAATTAGACCAAGAACGTCAAAGCTCAATTGCTGATAATAGCTTTGATTTCATTATCTCATCTGGTTTTCAAGCGTCTGAATTCATCGATCGCAGTGTTAAGATGGGTGGCATTGTTGTGTCTCAGCTGAATAATGATCCTGCTGCTAAAGCTTTTATGAAACCATCTAATTATAAGATTGTTTATATCAGGAAATTTGATACTACTGTTGTAGCAATGAGGAAAATTGCTGCCCTTCCTGATATATTGAATTCGCCTACAAAAAGACGTCTATTTGGATTTGAATCAGATGCTAAAAGAGCTGCATTGAATGGTCTTGAAGATGTGATTCTCGAGCCACCTCGAGGATCTTCAGCGTTTAAAACTTATTCAAGGAAAACCAAGTACCTTCCTGAACTAACAGGTGATACATTAGATGGGTACAAACGTCGAGTTTTTATTGACGTCTCATTGCCTGGTAAAGCTGGAGGTAGTATTGAATGGTTCAAGAAGAATTATCCAACAAGGAACCGAGTATTTGATATTTTCAATATTGAAATGGTTGCAGGAGAATCTGCTTTGCCACAGATTGGGGTATCAGATTGGTTAGAGAAAAACGTTAAGAAAGAAGAGTATGTTGTAATGAAAGCGGAAGCAGATGTTGTTGAAGAGATGATCAGTAGCAAAGCTATCAACTTAGTGGATGAGTTGTTCTTAGAATGTAAGCATCAATGGCAGAGAGGAAAGAAGAACAAAGGGAAAAGAGCTTATTGGGAGTGCTTAGCTCTATATGGAAGATTGAGAGATGAAGGAGTTGCAGTTCACCAATGGTGGGGATGATTGAGATTTTTAAATTCCTATATGTTTGTTTAAATTGGGAGAGTGGGATTATAGTTATTAGTAGTATAGTAGTACCATCTGTATATGTGTATGTAAGGGTTTTAAATCATTTTTATGACACAGATGGTTTATATGTATTGTTATGTTATGTAAGTGTGTTTTGCATAGAGGGTGTGTTCATGAGTTGTAATGTTGATCTTTATTTATATACCCTTTTTTTTTTTTTTTTTAATTAATCTTATTTATATACCCTTAATAAGAAGACGTAGTCTTTGTTAGTAGTAGCATCATATCAGTTGTGCCTTAATTTTTTTTTGGTAATTCTCATCTTTACTGTTAATTAAACCAACCAACAAAATCATGCAAATCACATCAACAATTATTTGCGTAAAGCATATGAGTTCCATGTGTTTTTGGTTGGGTGTTTCTATCGACGTACATATGTTTATCGGGTAAGAGATACAGATACTGTATTCGATGGAACAGATTAATTATTTGCGAAATAACATGTAGAAGGTCGACAAATAACACTGAACATGTAGAAGGTAACTGCATCTAGGCCTCATGAAGGATTACTATTTACAATACACTTAGTTAAAAGATAAGACTGACAGCAAGTCAGCAACAAAATTATAGTAGTAGTACATAAGTAACCTAAACCTCAAAACGTACACATGCGTGTCCTTTAAATACAGTACTCTTGAAGCTGAACTATGCGGGCGCGGAGATGCAACCAACAACTGAAGTCGATCTGCAGTTCATAGGAAGGAGAAAAAACATCAATAATGACAGTATATGTCCTCTTTGAGCAACACATAAACGACCTTCCATTTCGAGGATAAGCTATTAGAACTCAGAAGTGGTTTTGGTGATGGAGCATAGTGTAATGTGTCTTCTTGTTCAGCATTCAGCAATAATCCAAAGAACTGAAGCTGCTCTGGCGCTAGTATACAAGATCTAGGATGCTTCCCAGATACTGCCACGACAAACCCAAAGAACTGAAACACCTCTGGCTCTCAATTCATGCTTTCTCCAAACAAGGTTACAGACTAGTACATCAAAGGGAGCGATAAGGCTAAGAAGTAGTGATTGTACACGGTTTACTAGCTCAACTTCTGGATAGTAACTGGCATTTCAATCATCTTTCCATAACTTATAGTCGTGCTGGCAAATGATGGGAGGGAAGGTTTATTTTGGATTGGATGAACATCTGACTATAATTTTTGCAGGCCAAATTAAAAATAGAAACACTCACGAACAAAAAAAGGCGCAAATCATTCACTCTAAAGGTAATGCAAGACTATTGTTAACAGTATGTATGTGTATACCAAATCACACATTTGACTGCACTAGTTCAATACTCCTTCCCCTCGGTGGTTCATACTCGGGCAAGAAAACTTCCAAGTGGTTGGCAAGGCGAGATTTGTCGATAGTTTCACCATGATATGACTTGCACACAAAGTAGACAATTGTTTGGATGACGAGACCATGTAGAATGAGCACCAAGGTCAATACGAAGCATATAGTTCCACAACAAACTTTACTTGCTATTCCAAATGACTCTATATGCACTATAATGTTAAACACTATCTGTGATAAAGCCATAGGTAGGTAAATTAGAACAAAAAGGGCGACAACTACCACAAGCTTACCTTTAATCAAAGCTTTGCTATTTTCTATGGCGCCAAAACCATAAAAATCTTCCAACACTGATACCACATTGGCCAAATTCCAGATTACATTCATGTAAACAAATCCGATCGAGTATCCAAACGCGCAAATAATCAGAACATAAAGCTTATGTTCATCCATCCATTTAAGCACTGGAATAAAGACGTCAAGAGTAATTAAGTCATAGGCCAACATAATGACAAACACTGGAATTAAGACTAAGAGAGCCATGAAGTTATATGCCAACATAATGAGAAACTGATATGCAAAGGTAGTCATAAACCGTCTCCAAACCTTTGGGACAACACTGAGGACTTTCCTAAACGTGAATTGTTTGGTAGTGTAGATGCAAGCGATTGTATAAACAACTACAGAGGTTGATAGGAGGAGGAGGAAAAGGACGAGCATGAGGTATGCAATTGTGAATGAAACATAGATGATCCATTGTTTGGCTTCTTCATGTTTCACAATCTTTCTGGAAAGAATTTCGTCAAGTTGAGGGTAAGCTAGAAAGATTATGGTCAAGGGAAGGATAAAAGAAAGAGTGATTTTTGTGAACATTTTCCTCCATATGTATATAATTCTGCAAGCTTCCTTAATTATGCCGCCAAACCCAATGAACTGGAGCTCCTCTTGGTCTCTGTCCATACTTCTCTGCTACCAAGTTTGCTTGCAGTAAACTGATGGAAGGCTGGAGGGAAGATAAGGGTTATAGACAATACACAGGTGGTATTATATAAGGGTCCCATTCTGTACACAATACCCTCAAACATATTTAAGACAAGGTTAACTCATAACGCTTCACCGTGGGATTATAGTCGGCAATAAGTGAGATTGGTTAACGTGGCAAGCAAAAAGGTCGCCCACTTCGATCAAGTTTTATCGTATACTTCATCATTCTGTTGCTTTCAATTATATATGTTGTCAACATTCACCATAATCATAGTTATTCCCTGTCAAGCTTGTTTATTATGTTGTTACCACTAATCACATTATATTTGTGGTGAATATCTGAGTGCCTGAAACTATTATTGAGTGAGTTCCTTGGACGATTACTTCTCTTTGTACAGTCTTACGATGTCCTTTGCGCCTCGGAACTGCTTATTGGTTTTTTGGAGACGTGTAACCACACACCTTACAAACAAAACAAAAACAAGGACAGGGACCTAGGTCCCCAGTACTCTCCACAAGATGGGTTGGCACCACCCCTGTCTGCCATAACATTTTTATATCCCAACAATAGGTGTGAAAAAGAGTAGACCTTTCTGCGAATTACGCTGCCTTGGGTCCATATTCAGCCAAGAAACTAAGAAAAACAATCATGCATATTATCATGCTTTAACATTATTGGAGACTAATAATAAATGGAACTTTAATTGAAGTTTACACAAACCTAGCTAAGACAAAGCCTACTACCTTGTATCTTAATTATTCTGGTTCCTATATTTCTGCATGAAGCTAATCGCCCTGTTGTTTCAAGTCCAGGATTAATCCGTTCGAGGATAAGCTATTACAAGTGATATTATAAGTACTAGCTAGCTACCACAGTGGAGTGTACCTAATAGCGCCTTCTTGTTTACTAATCTTTTCAATTCCGAGAGAAATTTTCATAAAATATCATGTATATATATGTGAGTTGTGACTAAGTTCAGGGAAAATAGTCATTCTCCGAGGATCTTCCTGCAAGTATATAAAATCCAGCAAGCTTTCCAGATAAATCCACAAAACCTTGGTTCCTCTCTGGTTTTGTTCGTCATATGTTCTGCAACCAAGAGGATGATTCCGGGGAAATGTAAAGCTAAGTAGTACTGATCTTAATGGAACTTAATCAACCTTTGGTCAGCCACTGGATGTAGTTAATTAAGCTGTGGCATTTGTTCATCGCATGCTTATGTTTTTGTCCATGGATGGGTTTATTTCAGACTGGATGAACTTCTGACCATAGTTTATGAACACAATTGTCATATTCCACAAGCTATGTGAGCGATATCGTAGAGAAAAGTAACACTTATGAGCTAAAGAAACACAAGCTAAGTCACTCATGATGAACATTATGCAATTACGAGAACCAAATCAAACATTTAACTTCATCTTGAGTCAGAGATTTTTCTCAAACAGTGGAACATACGCAGGTGAAAAAGCCTTCAAGTGATTGGTTTGCTGATAGTCTCATGATGATATGACTTGCATACAACGTAGAAAGTTGTTTAGATGACCAGACCAAGTAGAATGAGCAACCTAGGTTAATGAGAAACATGTAGCTCCATAGCCAACTTTACATATATGCTTCCAAATGACTCCAAATTGGTAGGTAAATCAGAACAAAAAGAGAACTGGAACCAGCATCTTACATGTTTGCTCTTTTTTATGGCACCACACCCGGCACACCACCCTTTCGTCTTCTAAAACTGATAGCAAAAGATTGGCTAAACACAAGATTACGATATTACGTGCATTATATAATTGATGTAAACAAAGCCAATCACTGCTAAAATATATATTCAGAATAATATTTACCAGCGCTCGACCATTATTCATCCAATTCAGTTATGCACCAATGACTAAGAAAGTTATAGGAGCCATTAGGCCAACATAATGAGAAACTGAAATTTAAATGTAGTCATAAACATTTTCTGAACCTTTGCGAATACAATATTGAGACTGCATTGAAGGTAAATTGTTTCTCGACATAAATACAAACGATTGCATAGACAATATCTGATATTCTGATGTACGTTGATTGGACCAACATGAACTCTGCAACTGTGAGTACTGAGCAGACCATATCATTGATGGTCCATTGTTATCCATCTTGGCCTTTCTCAATACAATCATTAAGTTGAAGGAAAGCTAGTAACTAGTATGATTGTGGTTAATTTTTGTGAATATATTTCTCCATGTATATATGAATCTTGCAAATTTTCTTAAATATGCCTGCAAATTAACGCAATCAATGAATCAACCTGAGCTGCTCTTGCTCTCTGTCCATCAGTTCATGTTTGCTATGGGAAGATATGGGTTAGTCATGTAGTCCATGCTTTTTTTGTCCAACACTTGAGTCTTAAAGGGAAATAGTTCAATGTGCACATTGTGTGGTGGGAATTGGGATGTAAACATGGGATGAAATATAATTGGTAGAATGGTAGGAACGAAATCCAGTTTAACTGCTGCGATAAAATTAAAAAAAAAAAAAAAAAAAAAAATCCAGTTTAACTGTAGTACTGGACCACACATCAATTTTTTAACCCTACTTGTACCTTGCAGGGTTTGTCATTTCATTTATCTGGCTTGCCCATAGAATTTGTCACCTCACATCAAATTAGCAATCAACCTTGAACAAATTGACTGTCTAACAGACAGAATCCCCAAAAAATCAAAATAAGATCATAAATTTGATGGGGATAAGCATAGTTTAAAATATCGGGGAGATCCGTAGATAGGGTTTAAAATATCCATGGATATCCCACGAATGATGCCGGGATTTGAGAAATCAGATATATAAATATCCATGAATACTCAGATTCCAAATTCTTAGTGTCGAAATCTCGGCGTACACCGTTTTCCAAAATTCGAAATTTCGCTCAAAATCGGTGTTTTAAACTATGGGGATAAGTATGCCAGTTTTTCTCTATTAATCATAACAATATATTGATCACAATTTTGAAGAAACTAGATATAACAACTTGATACTGTTTATAATCCAATTCTGAAGCTGAGTAACTTAGTAGTTTCAATGACAGGGCCAAAATAATTAGTACTCTGTCCAGATATACGATTGCATAGATTCATCCATCCAGCACACGTTGAGCTTTAATCCTCTTTACTGCGAAAACCTATGACTACTGCCAACTACCAAGTCAAGCTGCAGGGACTGCAGCGGCCAACAGCCAACTGTGACTCTGTGAGGTTAATTTAGGCCAAAGCCCAGCAAGCATTTCCAGACAAACCCTCAGCTAATGGATCTCTTATGTGAAACCGGCTCTAAGTTGTTTGACATCAATTTTGTGACATTGGTCGTCCATGGTTATTTCGCCTTGAGTTCATTGTTAAGAAAACCTTGTTGTACGCGTGTCATCCAGTGTCTTTGTCTTCGCGTCTTGTGTCACAAGTATGGTTTTTGGTTCAGGACGTACGTACCTTGTTAGGATGTACTTACGTCAGGTTAGGCAGCAAAACTTTCATCGTGTTAAACGTACGTACCATGTTAGGGCGTACGTACGTATGGTTAGGCAGCGAGATAGTTTTTGGTCTGGACGTACGTACCTTGTTAGGACGTTCGTACGTCCAAGCAGTCAACAAACTTGTTTCGGATGGAGACGTACGAACGTCATATCGACGTACGTACGTCCAATGTGGATTTCTTCTATTTCGGCCCATTTCTTGTGTTCTCCAACCCTAAGTATAAATAGGGTTTCTCTTCCAAAGAACAAGTTAGTTCTTTGGCCGTCCAGTATTCCTCTTGTTCTGGAGTTTTGGTTTAGGTTTTGGTGTTGAAAGTGTTTTTGGTTATTGAACTCAATTCCCTTCCTTCCTCATTCTCTCAATTCATGAATCTGTTATCTTCCAAGTTTCATTGTGAATTCGGCTTCGAGTCTTCTTGTGTGTTCATCAAGAAGTCGAGTGTCTTGTGCGTACATCAAGGTGCTCTGGTGAAGTCAAGGTGTTAGAGATAACCAGGAGTGTCAACTCGCAGTGATTGCAGGTAGTTGATAGGTTTGTACATCTCTTTTCATCTAGTGGATTATTTGTTGTCGAGAGGACAACCGTGGACGTTTCCCATATTGGGTTTTACCACGTTAAAAATTTCTGTGTGTTATTTACTTTCTGCATATTGTTTGATTTGTTTGAATATTCAATTGTTATATTAGCACTATTTGTAGTTTCTCACTATGCATCAAGGCTATTTGGCAAGTAACCTAAGGGAAAGGTTTGGCTCCACATTAAGGCTAAGATAGTAAGATGCAGTGATTACAATGGAACATAATGAACTGATGGTCACATGGAACTGTACCACACCAGCTTCTTGACCCTGCTCATACTCTGGATCTTAAACTCTTCCTTGTCGTATTGTTGGATATCTTGCTTGCCCATAGAATTTGTCCTCATAGCAAATTCTGTGGTTCCCATACTATAGTACACAATCAAACTCTGGTTACTATGTTTCCACATGAAGCCGAGTAGTTGTGGTTTCAATGGCAGGGCCACGATTAGTACTACCCATTCGGAGATCAGATGGTGTAGATTCAACCCCCACGCGTCGACCTTTAGACCTCTTTATTGAAACCAACACACGTCGGTCAAGCACCCAGCAAGCCTCTTGTCCCTCAGTAATCAGTTTACACTTAACAGGTTCTTGTCATACCTATTTTTCTAACACAAACCTTCCCAGATAAACCCTCAAAACTCCAAAATCTAATAAAACTTCTCCGCCTCCAAGGCTACTGGCAAGTTACTTGAGGGGAAGGTTTGGCCAAGGCTAAGATGTAGTGATTATAATGGAACATAGGTAATCACATTTTGTTGATAAATGAAGTGAAGGGGAGGGTTTATTTCGGATTGGATGAACTACTGACCATAGTTTATGCACACCAATGTTTCATTTACCACAAGCTATGTAAATTACAATTAAAAGAAGTACAGTATATATCAAAACATTCATGAAGTAATAAACACAAATCAAACAAATTGTGAACATAAATAAGGCAATATATTGAATCATTTGCAATATATACATGAACCAAATCAAACATTGGACTGCTCTAATTGAACATTTCTCTCTACCAATGGAACATAACCAGGCATGAAAACCTCCAAGTGATTAGCAAGATAAGATTTATCAATAGTCTCATGATGATAAGCCTTGCATACAAAGTAGAGAATTGTTTGTATAACCAAACCAAGTAGAATGAGCACCAATGTTAATAAGAAACATAAAGCTCCAATACCAACTTTACTTCCAATTCCAAAACTCCCAAGATCCAGAACAACTTCAAATCCAATCTGAACTAAAGTCAAAGGTAGATAAATCAGAACAAAAAGTGCACTTGCAACAAACATCTTACCCTTCAACAAAGCCTTGCTCTTTTTCACAGCACCACACCCTTTCAAATCCTCTAAAACTGACACCACATTTGCTAAACTCCATATCACATTGATGTAAACAAAGCCAATTATGTAAAAAATTGCAAGAATAATGATCACAATACTTACTGCAGGACGACCACTCATCACAAGAAGTAGTGGAACAAAGATTACTAGAGCAATAATATTATAAGCCAACATAAGTAGAAACTGTACTACAAATGTAACCACAAGTCTTTTCCATACCTTTGGAACTACACTTAAAACTCTCTTGAAAGTGAATTGTTTTGAAGTATAGATACAAGCAATTGTATAAACAACTGCAGCAGTTGAAAGAAGAAAAAGGAGAATAAGAATCATAACATGTAGAAATGTAAGTAAAGCATAGATAGTCCATTGTCTACCATCTTGATTCTTATCAGCTTTTCTTGAAACATAATCATTAAGTTTAGGGTAACCTAAAAAGACTATAGTTAATGGAAGAATTAAAGAAAGAGTGATTTGTGTAAAAATCTTTTTCCATGCAAATATAATCTTAAATGTTTCCTTAAGTGTTCCCCAAAACCCAATCAACTTAACCTCTTCTGGCTCTCTATCCATTTTTTTTATTTTTTGATTTTCGATATTTTTGTTTTGCTATGAAGAAGAAGGTAAGAAGATAAGGTTGATGAGTATAGTATAGTTTATAACTTTATATAGTGATAATGATGAGATGATGTGGTTGTGCATTAAGTAATTAACAATGTTTTTCGACGAAGTTGCTCATGTGTCTTGTGAGAAATTGCACAACACAACACTAAAAAAAAATAACCAATGCAACTTGCATTGGTATCAAAATTTAAAATGAGAGTGGACCCACACGTTTTGTTTGTTCACTCTAGTCTATTATATTTGACCATACAAAACAAAATCTAGTCTACCATGTTTGACCATACAAAGACTTTGTTGGACACCATACTGGCAAATTCCCTTCTTGTTTGGCCCATAACTTGTGGATTGGCCTATTTTAGGCCTTAGCCCAAGAAAGTATCCAGACCCAAATTTGTGATGGCCCATGACTCTCTAGCGAGTAGCAACTAGCAAGCAAGTAATCTGTTGAAGAAAGTGACCTGTAAATTTCCTCTAACTAGCAACTAGCAGCAACTTGTAAATTTTCTCTAACTATATTGTAATTAAGTTACTTCAATCCTCCATGGGATGTAAAGCTTCAAGGATATGTTGATGATGACATCAGAATTAGATAAATATACAGGAGAGGACCTGTAAACCCTAGATTTCTTAAAGAAAAAAAAACACATCGATTAATTTGCAATTTTACATGAGCTTCGTACTTCACAACATAGGTGAAAAAATCGAATTTGTCGGGCGGATATTCACGAAATATTCCGGTTTTTAGGAATTCGGATTGGTACGGCATACGAAATATAAACCACCCCATGTCGTTCGAAATTTTATGAATATTCGCAAAATATTCTGTAAGAACCGAAATTTACGAAATTTTCGATTATGAAATTAACACATTTATTTTTAATTCCCACCGAACTAGAATTTTCGATGAGGTTATCAAAAAAGGGTCCAAAAGGCACTAGACTTTTGGAAACTTTCTATCAGGATGGGGTTCAATTGTGCATAGTAGTACATGATGAAATGATTGTTAGCTATTGGGATGGGGTTCAATTGCGCACCCCAGAAGCAATTCGTTTCATGGGGGAGTCTCAATTTCTTTTTGCCACCCAAGAAGACCATGCTGGATGGCAACAACCAAAAGACGGAAAATGACCTCGATAGAAAAGACCGTATCCTAAAACGGAAACAGAATCATCTAGGGTATCTTCCCAAGGTTCATGGAACATTCCTAACCAGTTTTTTTCCCAAGGTTCGTGGAACCTCCCTTATTCTCAAGGCAACATCCAACCTACCTAGGCCTGTACAATGGGCCGGGTAGGGCTAGCCCGGCCCTTGAACCCTCGAGCCCTCACACTTTAAGGGTCGGGCCAACCCTACCCTAAAAGATGATGAGGGTCGGGTTAGGGCGGGCCAACACAAAAATTGTGAAAACCTCACCCGTCCCTTAGCCCTTTATTTTAAAGGGTTGAGGGTCGGGCTAACGGGCCTGGTTGATAGGGTCGATACATAGAATCATGTTTTACTTGAAAAAAAATATGCGATCATGTTCTTATTAATATCATTTTAATATTTTTGAAAATACGTATAATATGTTTCAATTCTTAAATGTACAAATATTTTTTTTCACCATAAAATTTGTTATAGTATATGATATTATTTTATCCAAAAGCATTACAATTAATAAATACAAAGAACTCGTAGTTAGATGTTATCTTATTACTAAAATTTCAAACTTTAAAAATTTAGTCCTAAATTTATAAAATTCTAGCATAATAAGTATAAAATACATATTTAAAATAATAATCTAATTACCGTTTATTGCATGCTCAATAATGAAATAGATGGTTAATAAAAAAATATTCTATTAAGAATCAATTTCTTTTAGTTATATAATAGTTTTTTAACAACTAGCTCGGGAAATATTCGATAAACATTTGATAAATATAATATAACTTAAACAAAAGTGATATCTATGTCTAATTGAAAAAATCTTTACGATTAAAACTCTAAAAAAATGTTCAAATTTTGATATATATAGAAATATATTAAAAATTATACATATATTTATGAGGGCCGTAAGAGGGCTTTGAGAGGGTTAATTAGGGTCGGGTTAAAGGTAGGGTCTAAGATTTCCAAAGCTAAACCCTAACCCGACCCTTAAAAGGAGAGGGTCGGGCTGGCCCTACCCTAAAAATCATAAGGGTCAAGCTTTAAGGGCTTTTTTCATTGAATGGGTCGGGCGGGCCAGGCCGGGTTTAGGGTCAAAGGGCCATTTTTACAGGCCTAAACCTACCTATGTTTACCCTCATTTTTCTTATGGTAACATGGGAACCTCCCAAAGTGATGATTCCAGTGTACCATCCTACCAAACTCAATTAGATTCCAGCGGTTCTTGGTTTCCTAATATAGGGAGTTGGTTGGCCCCAATGACAAGTGGGTCGGACGTGCAGTCAGCCGATACATTAATGCCGGTTCAACAATACTCGAGATTTCCTATCTTTGAATCATTTGCTCCGTATTGTATGGATCAAGATGCATATGATATACATATTGACCAATTCAGGTTATACGAGCAAACAATGTCATGGGAATATTACTGTACTGAGTTCGGCCCCACACGTATGCGACTCGAAGCTCATCGGTTTGACATGGGGCGTCTATCATTCTGGGGTTAGCATGTCTTTTATTTTGATTATTAAAATAAAACTATGGGTTGAGTTGTTATGAGGTTGTTTGTGTTTAGTTCTTATATTAGAAACAAATAAAAGTTCTATGAATATCCGCCCTATATTTACGATTTTTTCACCTATGGGTAAAACTATCTTGTATAATAGTTCCTTCTTAGCTTCCTTGTATGATTTGTCGCGTGTTTAATTTGCAATGTATGTTTTTCTTTTAATTATAAGTTTATACATTGATTCCAGAAGAAAAACACGGAAATAGTAGAAAACCTCCAAATTTTTCGAATTTTTCACGAATATTCGCGAAATATTTCGTGAATTCTTTTTTGCCAAACCTCCCATATCCGACATGGGGGTCCGGATATTCGCGGAATATTCCGGTTTTTCCTATGTCGGATATTCGGAATTTATCAAAATTTTCACCTATGCTTCACAGTCACACTTAACACTCAGTGCATTGGCTAGCTGCTGAACCTGAACATTTGTTGTTTGATTAATTGATTTATTTCATGAAGATGGGCTTTTCTAGTGGATGGGCTGACTGTTTGGGCTTTTTAACATTGCCCCCTAGAATCGTTGTGCGTATCTAAGAGCATCTCTAATGGGTCTCCTAAAACCTATAATTTAGGAATTCCGAAAAAAACAGCACCCTAACGCGTCTTCTATATTTTTAGCAGCCGGCTATCCACGTAGGATGTGGTGGGCCGGTCTGCTAAAACTTCGTCCAAAATCGAACCAAAGATAGGATTATAGGAATGGGGAAAATAAAATGTTCCATGCTGGTTCAACCAGCGTGGAACTTTTTTTTTATTATTTTTTTAATTCCACGCTGGTCAAACCGGCGTGGAACCCTTTTTTTTTTTTTTTTTATTTATTCCACGCAGGTCAAACCAGCGTGGAACATTTTTTTTTTTTGAGTAGGAAGAAGTAGAAGTAGCAAAATCAAGATGAAAGAAGTTGAAAATGGCGGAAGAGGAAGAAGAATGGCGGCGGAAAGAGGGAGAAGACGGTGGTTGTTGTTTGCTGTTTGTTAAAAAAAACACTTCATTAAAGTTCCACGCTGGTTGAACCAACGTGGAACATATAACAGATCCTGTCCCTCCCAGCCCAGCCTGCCCCAAGCCCAGACACGCGAAGCCCAAGTATTCCATGCTGGTTGAACCAGCGTGGAACAGAGAAACATTTCCACGCTGGTCCAACCAACGTGGAAGATAAAAATTTGGCAAAAAAAATAGGTTTTGCGTTAGGGTTACCCTTGATATAGGTATGGAAGACCTGCTAAAAAAAGTGATGGGAAAGTAGGTGGCACCTACGTGGAGGCTAAATCGTCCTATGTGTTGGCTAAATATGGGAGACCCATTAGAGATGCTCTAAACTACTTTCTAAGGCGCCCCCATACCGAGGTCGTTCATGAGGCCTGACATGTCTCTCATGTACAGTTCCAATTACACCCCTATCTCTTATACACAGTTCCAATTATACCCCTATCTCTTATATATAGTTCCGATTATACCCCTACCTCTTATTAAAGTTCCGATTATACGCCTATCTCTTATAAACAATTTCGATTATACCCCTATCTCTTATAAAGTTTCGATTATACCCCTACCTCTTATTAAAGTTCCGATTATACCCCTATCTCTTATAAACAGTTCTGATTTTATCCCTAAATTTTGATTTTATTTCCATAATTCCAATTTTACCCCTAAGTTCCGATTTTATTTCCCCACTTTCGATTTTACCCCTAAGTTTTGATTTTATTTCCACATTTCCGATTTTGTCCTAATGTATTAAGAGTTGTATACTATAATGAAAAAGGTAAAAAAAATAATTTCAAAAAAAGTAGGACCTATTATAATTTATATAAGATAGCGTGTTTATTTTCACAGTTTCGATTTTACGTCTTATGTATTAAGGTTTATTTCAAAAAAAGTAGGACCTATTATAATTTATATAAGATAGCGTGTTTATTTTCACAGTTTCGATTTTACGTTTTATGTATTAAGGTTTGTATACTACAATGTAAAGGGCAAAAAAATAATTTCAAAAAAAGTGGAACCTACTATAATTTATATAAGATAATTTCAAAAAAAATGGAACCTACTATAATTTATAAATATAAAAAACCTATAGAGTTTTGTTAAAAAAAAAAAAAAAAAAACTTACAAAATATATATATATATATATATATATATATATATATATATATAAGAAAATGCCCGTGCCTTACGGCACGCTAATTTATTTACATTTTAAAGGTGTATTTATAGTAAATTATATTTGGTGACAAATTTATGAAAAAACATGCATTAACTAACATATTATTTCGATCTTAAATAGTATATACAGGTTTCATCCATGACTAAGCTTAAGTGATTCATGCATACTTATTTCCATGTTTATAAAACATGCCATGTTGCACCAAAAGAAGCATGTTATTAAGCTTGCTAGAACTGGCAGATCAAAGTCCAGCCACCATTCTGTCTCACCTCGCAGCAGTATTTTTTTCGGTGGAAATTGTGCTGGTGACATGGTTGCTATGTATTTTGGTATACCTAGGTGTAATGCAGCTATGGTCGTGAATTATTTTTGCTTGGTGTTTTTTCTAAGCTTATGTTATTAAGCTTGTTTTTTCTAAGATTATTTGAAACCAAGTTTTAGCATTTAATCCCTGGGTTATTTATATTCTTAGCAATTAAAGTAGACTGAACAGTAAATCACAAATAATAATAGTAATGATATCATATCAACAATCTTTCTGAACTTTTCTGTCTCAACGATATGAATGTGCACAGTTGGTCATTCTCTACCATCATTATCCGAATTCTCCTCACATGTCATTAGATGATAGCAGCTTAGGGAATTCAGTAGGACTGTATTACTAAGAGAAGAAATGTATTAAAATATATTCCTGAAATTAAAGAAGACTTTAAGACCACAGTGCAAGTATATTTGATTTCTCTGAGGTGACTGTTCTTTCTGTTTTCTTTTTCACCCCATTTTTCTAATCTTCCCATCACATAAAAAAATGTTTGAATTAGTTATAATAATTTTGTTTAATTAATTTATTTAGTTAAGTTTAAATGACTTACCTATGCAGAAATCAGTTTTTTCCCAAGTTTGTACTTTGTCGAGGCTTATGAGCACAAAACTTGTTTTGGGAAAATTTTCAATATTGTGTTCAACCAAAGATACATCAGTATTGGTATCAACCTTCAATTGATAATCATGACTTCCATATCGAAATTCTCTTTTTATTTTCGAAGCAGTAAACCCTTGAATTGTATAGAGCTTCGCTTCTTCTATTATATCCTCAAATGAAGGAATTGCATCTCCGGAAATTCTAGCATGCATTCTGTCTCCCTGCATTAGTAAATAATATTATCAGAAGTTTATATTTGATTTATATAACTTTGAATTTTTAAATTTAATGAAAAATTTTCTACTTACATTTCTATCGATCAGCAACATATCTAAGCCAATTAGATTATTTGCTTTCATGTTGATTGCCTTCCAAACCGAAAGCACTCTCACAGTTAAAATTCCATCTCCAGTCTTGTCATCATTTTCTTTATCATAATTTCATTTTTTTCTGTCATTATTCTGCATTTATAAAATTGTTTAGTCATTGAGCGTATGTACGTTTATAATAGAATCAAAAAAAAAAAAAAAAAAAAAATTGTTAGTAGAAGCAGTATGGTACTAAGAAAGTACCTTAGCAAAAATTTTGATTGTTTTGCTGAACTTGTTTGTGGTTGAAGTTTGGTATGGACTACCTATTGTGATTTGGTTTGTGTGTTGTTTTGATTTCTTTATATAGGCTAGTGTTTGGAAAAGTATGGATTACCTGTTGTGTTTTGGTTTGTGTGTTGTTTTGATTTCTTTATATAGGCTAGTGTTTGGAAAAATATAAATTTCTTTAGGTTATGGAGTGTTAATTGATGTTTTAAGTTTTTTAATATTTTTTGATTCTAATATTTCCAAGAAATTGGCATGTATTAGTGTTTTGTATTTTTAATTTTTTAAGATTTTCTTAGATTTTTTTGCACATGTGATTAAAGTATTTATTTGATATAGTAGATGATATTCGGTGTGTTTTTTTATGTTTATCTAATATAGTTGTTTTTTTAGTTTTGGATTCTAATATTTTTGCTAATTACTTCTAGGTTCATTCCTTTTTCTAAGAGAATCTCACAAAATCTAAACAAACCAAATCTAAAATCTAAACAAACCAAATCTAAACCTTTGATCACAAACTACAACACCATTCCCGAGAAAACCTAAGACCAAATCCAAGCCGTCAGTTGTCCACACAAACTTATACCGGTCCTCCCTTATAATATATATATATATATATATATATATATATATATATATATATATATTTATAAGGTAGTTATAAACCCAAATAAACATTTAAACAGGATTTTTTTTTTCTTATTTTATTTGGCAGTAGTTATAAACCCAAATAAACATTTAAACAGGATTTTTTTTTTCTTATTTTATTTGGCATAAATAAATTTATTATTTTTTGTTCGCACGCATTAGGCGTGCACATTCACATAGTATATATAGATGAGGAGATATTCTCTTTCGTTCCTGAATCGAAGACACACTAATTTGGTTATTTCTGGAGAATTCTGTTAAATCTCTATTTGCTTGTTTTATCAATCAATCGATCAACATGAAGTGGCTAGACTCTCTGTAACATCCATGAGTTGGGGTAATTAGTCCCCCATCGTCTAGAAAGTGGTTGTATTGGTAGTATATAGAGCTTAACCATACTCTAACTAATGTCAAGGCCTTTTGGGGTAAGCCATATGGGTGGCCCCTGATCCAAAACCCTCTACTGCTGGATATCCACAGTGACTAAAGGGGGACAATATTGACAGGCCAAAACCGGACAACAGAGTCATAATGATCACCATTTGTCTTCTATGGGCCGTAGGGTCACACTACTGTCACGTGACATCACACCTCTAGACTACAGAAGAACATAATAAAATAAACAACAAATACTAAACTAACAGCGAAAGACTAAACAAAATACAAACTATATAAATATAAATATACATCAGAGTCATGCCCGAAGGTTACAACTCATCAAACTCCAACTAGACATATGAGTAACTCAAGACAACCTCCACCAAGCTCTTATCGAACACTTCATCTCTAAAACACTTGTATCATGAAAAGGGAAAAGGGAAGACGTTAAACGCCAGCAAGTTACAGAACTTGAGGTTCGATCTTAATTCCCAGAAAAGGAATCCGCACATCCTAAAGATAAACAATTATAAACACTAATCAATTTATTCTAACATTTAACACAATGATAAATAAATCAATAAGATCATTCTCTGGTAATCCGCAATGTCAATCATGTTTCCAGTTCCAATAATCAAATAATCAAAATCTATTTCAATCAATCAATCAATCTGCAATATCAGATCAAGTCCTTATCCAATAATTCCAATCCATCATATTACGTCAATCCAAATCCATGTATCAAGTGTCAAGTTGTGCAGTAACACCGAGTCATACGCATCACAGCCATACACTCATCAAGTTATGTTATTTGACATAACTTAGAGACGTCTCCCAACGGGTCCTGTGTTACAAGAATTAACACGCCCAAAATCCACGGGTCTTGTGTTAGTATAACTAACACGCCCAAATCAATCTAATCAATCAAAGTCCATCAATTTCAATCTCAAACCAAATCATCAAGTCCATCCAAATCCATCAATTTCAATCCATGAAATTCATATACAAAGTTTTGCAGTAGCACCGAGTCGTACGCATCATAGTCATACACTCATCGAGCTATGTCATGTGCACTCCGGGACGTCTCCCCATCATACGAGTCTTGTGTTAATTTGTTTAACACGCCCAAATCTAATCCAACACATGGTTCAATCCAACCATTCTATTCCATTCATTGTCCATATAAATATATATGACGAACAACATAAACAAGTATGATGTCAAGTTCAGGAAATTCTAAAGTAAGAAAGTCCATCACCAATGGGTTCAATCAAACACTACAATACCAAGTCAAATCTTCAAGCCCAATAATAACATATTTTAAAATATAAATTTCAGCATTAATAAATTCAATATAATCATGCTTTATTCATCATACAAAGTACAAATTAAGCAATATAATCATCTATTATGTTTTGGGACATTGAATTAACATTAAGCATGTTTTAAATCACCAATTCCTACATTAATATGTTCTTAAAGTTAAATTTCAGCATTAATACATAGTTAAATATCAACAGGATTGTAACTTTATTGAGTTCTACTTACTAAATCATACTTTATCATGCAATTTAATTATAATAAACGAATTAAACATGCTAACAAGGGGTTACTTCAACCTAATCTAGAAAGTAAGAGAAAACATCAAGTAATATAACTTACCTTTGAAGATGAACACAACCAAGAAAGAAAATCCAATTCCAAGCCACCAATTAATCAAAACAATGTAAGCAAGCAATACCCAATCAAAACCCTAGGTTTTAGAAGGTTTTTCTTCTTCTTCTTAAGCTTCTTAATTGATTTTTAATAAGAAAATTCGTGCTGAAAATCAGATCTGGTTTTTATAACATGAAAACGGGTCAAAAACAAAAAACAGGTCAAAAAAACATGAAACGGGTCGGTTCGGCCTGTTTGGTTCAACCGACTGAACCTTCTTCTCCATCTGAATCTGCAGATTCTTGGGTATTACATCAATGCAGCTAACAGAACAAGTACCCCCATGGCAATGACGGACCCTCTTGGTCCCTCTACCAAATTCCAAACACACATATAATTCAAGAAAATGAGAGTGACAATCTGGTAGAATAACATGAGCCAGACACGGCGGATCATAAACCTTTTCAAGACCTTTGGTACTGCATTCAAAAGCTCCCTGAATGTCAATACTTAACCAGAAAAGATGCATACCATTGTGTACACAACAGCAGAAGCAGATAAAAGGTAGAGGATGAAAACCACGACAAGGTATGCAGCATTTGATATTGAGTAGATGGTCCATAGTAAAACTAAGCGATGAACAAATCCCTTATGCACAGCACTACCAGAAGCAGTGTAATATGAGCCGTCATAGTTGTCATCGATCCTTTTGAAGAGAAATTGCAATATGTGTAAGTGAAAAAATATTGTGAAGGACAAAGGGAAGATCATGGCAAGGGTGATTAGTGTGAAGATCGTCTTCATTGAGTAGAGCGTCTTGTAAGCTTCTCTGAATATGCCGAATAAGCCCACGGATTGAAACTTTTGTTGCTGCAGGCTATCCATATTTCCTTGGTGGTAAGGATGTTGGGGATAGTGAGTTGAAGTAAGAGGAACTACGAGGATGAAAATATTGTATATAAGATTTGCTTGGACCATAGAAATACACCTTAATTAAGCGGTTTCACCACTGCATTAATTCACAGTCACTCCCCACTACTACACCAAATGAAGCCACCTTTAGATGTAGAGTGCAACATCAAACAGAAAATTCTTGTAACATACCTCAAATCAAACAGATTGAAAACCAACTTCTTATAGAAGTTTCCTTGGCGTCATTGTGTTCTTATACAGTTATAACTTATATATACCTCAAAGTGGACAACTTCTTTAAACCAATCTTCAAAATGCGTGTGAAATTTTAATTCTGTATCACCTAAACCAACTTTATGCGTCAAAACAGAAGCACTCCTTGCAACTTAATTGTCTTTAAAGTAGTTTTAATATCTCCACAAATGTTAGCAAAAAAGACTATGAATGAAGAAGGCAAACATTGAGGCTTGTACAGTTTTGGTGCATTCTATTATTATTTACTTTGATCACCTTTGAATTGAATTTCTACACTTATAGCCATAGTGTAGGAGTGTATCAAGCATTAGTAATCTGCAGCCTGAACCTTCTAAAGTAATATTTGGAAATTGGTTCACCAGTGTTGGTAGGTCGAAGTTGACATTGGTGCTCCAGAATGGTCTTTCGGAGGGCGACATTGGTTGATTAAATGAGCAGAATTATAAATGAAAACCACCTTTAGATTGGTGCTCCAAAATCTAACTTTAGGTTAAATCAAAACAACCTTTAGATTGGTCCTCCACCAAATCAAAACCACACCTTTAGATTGCAACAAATTATAATAAATGAACAGAAGAAAAACCACTCAACTTATACTTTTTTTTTTGATAAAATGTAGAAGTATATTCATACTCAATCAACTTACACTCCTGAACAGCGTACACAAGGTACCTTCAGTTTGAAACTACCCATAGAGACAGACCTCTATTTACACAATTCCAAGTCCCAAATTCGAAACCTTACCCCTTACAGCAGTAAATAATAGTGCAGCACCAGAGAATAGTGCATAATGTACCTTGACTCGCGAGACGAAACCCCGAGCTTCTGTTGCGCAGACCCCCTTCAAGCAGGACCCTTCCTCATCTGCTGCCTGCATTGCATTGCAGTGTTATTATCATCTTATTGCTCAAAGTAGATCACTTTCTACTATCACAACTTTGAACTTAATTCCTACAACTTGTATGTATCCAAATATAGTATCTCCACATCAGCTACAAGGAAAAAAAGACTAGAAGAAGACATAGGTATGTATGTTTTGGTGCATTCTTTAATCTTTATATTATTTACTCTCTTCAAACAGAAATACTGTGGCCTGAATTCCTGAAAGTAAATAAAGCAGATATATATCAGCTGTCAGTATACTGTAATTAAACACTTACTTCATTGATCATCATGACCAACTTTGTCCATCTGCACCAATTTTCTCCATCTGCAATACCAACAGGTTTGGTTGTTCATCCATTTTACAATTTCTTACACTGATCAGGTTAACACCAGAAGTTCAAAACACATGATTTTGACCAAGATGCTCATATTCACTCCTCTATGCAAAGAAAGAGGATATTATTATTGCATTAATCCATCAGTGCTGCCAACATGAAAATCAACTGCATTTTCTGTCCCAAAGCCTACTCTGCTCCTTGAGACTGTAGCGGTCCAACAAAATTGGAGGCCCCTAATTGAGCCCAAGAAAATTAAAGGCCCAAAAACATGCATAACCTATGTGGTCTTAAGGTTAAGCCAGGCCTGCCTAGGTTGAGATATTCTCTAGTTCATGCTTCATAATCACATCAATGACATTATATCATTACCTAGGCAATGTGGGCTGTGACTTGTGACCTTTCTACCAAACAAAAAAGAAAATGTAATATATACATATGGAGTTCTAAAATATTAAATCCCTATCAACCTGTATGATATGAATTGCAATAAGGCAATAACCATGCCCCCAAGATGATAATAAGATATGATATTAATATGTAGGTACTCTTTTCATGCCAATCACATGTAAAGAAAATATCAAGTAGCATTGCACTACTCTTAAATGAAACTAGTAGTATCAAATTCAAATCAACTCTTTTGCATGGACTGACTTGATGATGGTCAGGTATAACAACCTACCGCTACAACATAATTTATAATTTATAAGGCAGGCCTTTTGTGATACAAACAAGCATCAACCCGTCCAGTATTGCATGGTCAGGGGTATAAAACCTGCATGCGCATGCAGCTCTTTATTTGTTTCAAACTACTCTTAATGGACCCCTTAACGAAATAATGTACATTTTTTTTTGCATTTTATATAGGATGTGCGTTATAAGTGATAGAATATATGCAAATCTTGATAGAATATATGCAAATCTTTTAGGTGTATATTTCATTTCCTTAATTATAGCATAGGATATCTCCAATGTACATGTATATATAACTGATGAATGAGAATGTGAAGGACACGGAGTTATCTTCCTTCATGGTATCAAAGACCAGGGCGACTTCTTCTTCTTCAAGTCACTCTCTTCCGCTGTCCCTTAGTGGTTCTACGCCCGGCTCTCCTCCGTTCACTCCCCCCTTACCTTCAGCCATTATGTCTACCCCCCCTCCCCCCCCCCCCCCCCCCCCCTCAATCTTCTTTTCACCCTGCTCTTGCTGTCTCCAACATCAAGAACCACATCTCAATTACTCTTGAGATGGAAAATGTCCAATATGCGACGTGGGCGGAACTCTTCAAAATTCATGCTCGTTCTCATAGGGTTCTCGATCATATCATTCCACCAGAAAAAGGCAAAGAAAAAGTGTTGGCTACTGATGGAGAGAAGGAATTATGGTCGACCCTAGATGCTACAGTTCTTCAGTGGATCTATGCAACAATTTCTACAGATCTACTGCACACCATTCTTGAACCCGACTCCACCGCAATGGAGGCTTGGAATCGATTGCGTGATATTTTCCAAGACAACCAGAATTCTCGTGCCGTCACACTTGAGCAAGAATTCTCCCATACAAGCATGGAGGATTTTCCCAATGTCTCGGCCTACTGTCAAAAGCTCAAGGTATTATCCGATCAACTCAAGAATGTAGGAGCGCCGGTCTCGAATAGCCGGCTTGTTCTTCAGATGGTGGCGGGGCTCACCGATGCTTATAGTAGTGTTGGCACACTTATTCGCCAAAGCAACCCTCTCCCCCCTTTCTACCAAGCCCGATCAATGCTCACTCTTGAAGAAGCGGGCTTTGCAAAGACAGCAGCCACTGGTTCTCGGGTTGCTATGATGGCTGCCACGGCCAGAGAATCAGAAGAACTTCCCTCTTACTCAGACAATGTCCCTCCACACCGCAATACGAGTGGAAAGAAGGGACATACTCCACCTTCACACTGCACTAATGGTGGCAAACATCGTGGTGGTGGCCGTGGCAGGGGTGGCAGCAGCAACAGCAGTGGTCGTGGCAGTGGCCACCAGCAGCAGTGGCAGCCATGGGCCACTGGACAGCAGCAGCAGTGGCCATGGCCTTTCATGCCATGGGCAGTTCCTCCATGCCCCTATCCCACTACTCCTTGGGTGCGTCCTAACACACAGCAGCGACAGGCCGGGGTTCTTGGACCACGCCCACAACAGGCCTATTCTACAGTAGCACAGCCCACTCCAACCGACATCGAGGCTGCGATGCACACTCTTGGGCTAAATCCTCCAGATACAAATTGGTACATGGATAGTGCCGCCACCTCTCATATGACATCTGAGCAAGGTACTCTCTCGTCTTATTTTAATTTGAGCAATAATCGTGGTATAACTGTTGGTAATGGTCATTCTATTCCAATTCTTGGTTATGGTCACACAAACTTGTCTTCCCCAAACCCACCATTATCCTTAAAAAATGTCCTTCATGCGCCTCAACTTATTAAAAACTTAGTATCTGTTAGGAAATTTACTACTGATAACTGGGTTTCTGTTGACTTTGATCCTTTTGGATTTTCTGTTAAGGATTTTCGGACGGGAATGCGTCTAATGAGATGCGATAGTCGGGGCGAGCTTTATCCCATCACCACCTCCATCACCACTAATCAACCTACCTCACCATCAAATTTTGCAGCTTTAGCATCGTCTTTATGGCATGAACGGTTGGGTCATCCGGGAGCACCTGTTTTTGACTCTCTTCGGCTAAATAAAATTATTGAGTGTAATAAAACTAGTCGTTTTCCTGTCTGTCATTCTTGCACTCTTGGAAAACATGTTAAATTGCCTTTTGTTGCTTCAAATTCATGCACTTTTATGCCTTTTGATATTATACATAGTGATCTGTGGACATCTCCTGTTTTGAGCTCTTCAGGTCATCGTTATTATATGTTGTTGTTGGATGATTACTCTAATTTTTTGTGGACATTTCCGCTATCCAAAAAATCTCAGGTTTACTCCACATTTCTTGCTTTTCGAGTCTTCATTCGTACCCAGTTTGAACGGGAAATTAAAAATGTCCAATGTGATAATGGTAGGGAATTTGACAATAAGCCGTTTTGGGAATTTTGTAGAGTGAATGGTTTGTCTTTTCGTCTTTCTTGCCCATATACTTCTTCACAGAATGGGAAAGCTGAACGAAAGATTAGAACTATTAACAACATGGTTCGTACCCTACTTGCCCATGCTTCCTTACCACCTTCGTTTTGGCATCATGCATTGCAAATGGCAACATATCTTTTAAACATTCTTCCAAGTAAACAATTATCCTATCAATCCCCTCTCCAAATTCTTTATAAGAAAAACCCGTCTTATTCCCATCTCCGAGTGTTCGGTTGTTTGTGCTACCCTCTCCTTCCCTCTACCACTATAAACAAGCTACAAGCCCGGTCCACTCCATGTGTTTTCTTGGGTTACCCATCAAGTCATCGTGGTTACAAATGTTATGATTTATCGTCTAATCGAATCATCCTGAGTCGCCATGTCATATTTGATGAAACCAATTTTCCTTTTGCTCGGCTGCATACTCCTAGGTCTCATATGTATGATTTCGTGGATGAGGGGTTGTCTCCTTACGTGGTCCATCATCTAACCTCCCCAACAGGCTCAACACAGGCCCAACCCATCTCGTCCTCTCCTCACCCAACCTCACCAGTCCATCCGGCCCAAACGCCTCTTCCGCCCGGTTCGCCACTACAACCGGCGTCACCAAGCCCAGTACCGACCCAACCAGCCTTTGTTTCTGCACCTCCGGTTGAGCCTACTCCCACTCCCGCCCACAGACCGGTTACTCGCAGTCAACATGGGATATTTAAGCCCAACATAAAATATGGCCTTCATACCCAAGTAAATCGATCTCCTCTACCTCGTAACCCTGTGTCAGCCCTTCATGACCCGAATTGGAAAATGGCTATGGATGATGAATATTCTGCTCTTATTAAAAATAAGACGTGGGAGTTGGTGCCCCGTCCACCTGATGTTAATGTTATTCGTTCTATGTGGATTTTTACTCATAAAGAAAAATCTGATGGTTCTTTTGAGAGGCATAAAGCCCGTCTTGTAGGTGATGGCAAAACTCAACAGGTTGGCGTGGATTGTGGTGAGACGTTTAGTCCGGTAGTCAAACCGGCCACTATTCGTACTGTGCTAAGTCTAGCTCTCTCTAAGGCATGGCCCATTCACCAGCTTGACGTGAAAAATGCTTTCTTACATGGAGAACTTGCAGAAACTGTATACATGCATCAGCCCATGGGTTTTCGAGACCCGACCTATCCAGATTATGTCTGTTTATTGAAGAAGTCTTTGTATGGGCTTAAGCAAGCTCCTCGGGCCTGGTACAAGCGGTTTGCAGATTATGTTTCTACTATTGGGTTCTCTCATAGCACATCTGATCATTCCCTCTTCATCTACCGGAAAGGTACTGATATGGCTTACATTCTTTTATATGTGGATGACATTATCTTAACTGCTTCCTCTGATGTTCTGCGCAAGTCTATCATGACCCTTCTTGGCTCAGAATTCGCTATGAAGGACTTGGGGCCATTGAGTTATTTCTTGGGTATAGCTGTAACTCGTCATGCAGGTGGTCTATTTTTATCACAGAAGAAGTATGCTGCTGAAATTGTAGAACGTGCTGGCATGTCATCTTGTCACCCATCTCCCACACCGGATACTAAACCGAAGCTAAGTGCTACTTCTAGCACACCATATGCTGATCCATCACATTACCGCAGCCTTGCAGGAGCCCTACAATATCTGACTTTCACAAGACCCGATATATCTTATGCTGTGCAACAGATCTGTTTATTCATGCATAACCCGATGGAGGAACACATGCATGCTCTCAAGCGCATTGTGCGCTACATTAAGGGCACTCTAGATCATGGCTTGCATCTATATCCCTCTTCGACAGCCACTCTCATGTCTTATACCGATGCAGATTGGGGTGGATGTCCGGATACCAGACGCTCTACATCTGGTTATTGTGTTTTTCTTGGTGATAATTTGATCTCTTGGTCCTCTAAACGACAAAGTACTGTGTCTCGTTCTAGTGCAGAAGCCGAGTACCGAGGGGTCGCCAATGTGGTCTCTGAGTCTTGTTGGTTACGAAACCTTTTTCTGGAGCTTCATTGTCCTATTCAAAAAGCGACCTTGGTCTATTGTGATAATGTGAGTGCAATATATCTATCTGGAAATCCAGTTCAACATCAGCGTACTAAGCATATCGAGATGGATATTCATTTTGTTCGCGAGAAGGTAGCTCGTGGGCAGGTTCGCGTCTTCCATGTCCCATCGCGCTTTCAGATTGCAGATATTTTTACAAAAGGTCTTCCTTTGGTTCTATTTGAGGATTTTCGGGACAGTCTCAGCGTAGGACGACCTCCCGCTTCGACTGCGGGGGTGTGATAGAATATATGCAAATCTTGATAGAATATATGCAAATCTTTTAGGTGTATATTTCATTTCCTTAATTATAGCATAGGATATCTCCAATGTACATGTATATATAACTGATGAATGAGAATGTGAAGGACACGGAGTTATCTTCCTTCAATAAGGGTATGCATTTAGATAAGTTTCAGTACTGTACATTAAAAAGTTAAATCATATACCATACTTGATTACTTGGCATGAAGTTGTATGTAAGTAATGTGGCGCACCAAATACCAGACTACATTACAAAGGGGCCTTCAATTCATTTGGCACTTATATATGTGCTGCACATTTTTGGGCTACATGTCTTTGATTAGAAAATGCATGTCAGCTGGATTGTCGATGATGGTTCTCGATCTACTCTTTAGGAGTTTAGGCTATCTACAAAAACAGGGTTTAGAGTGAGTAACATACCTCAACTGTTCAAAGTTAATCTGTGTATACAATGTAACAACAAATCAACAATTACCTTAGACCTAGACCATTTAACAGTTTAGATGGTGAAACGTAGTTACTTTCTAGTGAAGTTATCTTCCTTTGATTGAGTTGATTTGTATGTTGTTCGCAAATTTATCATAAAAGTCCTATGTGACAACTATGTGGCAACTTAAAATGTTGACTAGCCACCCAAAACATTATTGCAAAAGTGATTTATGTAGAATTTTGTGTAAAATTCCCAAACTATTTATGGCATTCGGGTTCCAAAGTCACTAGATGACTAGACCATTGGAAATTCTGCCATGGTTCCAACCAATAATAGATCAGTTTGGGCCCTACCTTCATAGTCCATATCCATCAGATCAGACGAGAGAGAAACATCATATTATGGGTCCACAGTTTTTCAGTGGTCCCATGGTCCCACCCTATCGTAGTCTGACTTGGAATATTAATGGTAGCGAAGAATTCACGCTTCTCAATACCTCAAAATTCCTTTCCTCATATCATATCAAAGGTTTAACTTTCTATATATCAAGCTTTCAACTAAATATTCTTCATTAAATTCAACATTTATTATTTTTATTATATAAAATCCACAAAACTTGATAGTATACTCCCATGACTACTTATCTTTCATTCTTTCAACAATTTTAATTTAACATTACTTTTAAATAAAAACTTTAAATTTCATATGATCAACATGCATCTGGACTTACACTCTCACAATAATCATCCAATCGTGTACCATCCAACCTATCTCTAACTCCGAACTTTTAATTACAAGTTTGTTTTTAACGAGATCAGTAATTCAAAGATGCACTTTATGGTATCAAGACCCAGACTTCTGGTAATCTAGTATCATTGCCCAAAGGTATTAGTGTATTACTAACTGAGCTCAGTTATCGCTTGGTTTCGGTACTTATTCTAGTATATACGATGATATATTTTTCTATTGCATACTTGCATTTTCACCGTCTAGTAAAAAAAAAAAGGTAAATATATAACAATAAAAGTAATTGGTGAAAAAGTCAAGGTAAGGAAATTGAGAACAGGTTTAGGTGATCAGAAATTCAGAATATTACCTAATTAATTACTCCAAGTTTCTAAATAAATACATTAAAAAGGAAATTTTCCCTTTTTAACAAAAAAAAAAAAAAAAAAAAGGAAAATTTGAAGCACGCTCGGATTTCCTTGTCACAAACCAGTCATCACTCCACGAATCCACGATTACCTCTTCTTCTTCTCCAAACGACACTTTTTCTCTTCTTCTTCTTCATCAATCCAACGGTTTAAATTGATTAGAAAACTTCAATTTCATAAAAAAAACAAAAACGAGATCAATTGATGTAGAATTTAAACATCAATTTCTTCATTTATGTGTTATTGGATGAAGATTAAATGCAAGTTGTTAGAGAATTAGGGTTTAAAAGTGTAGTTTCAATTGTGTTTTTTATATTTAGTTTAATTAGTTTTTTTGTAATTCGATGGAAATGGAACAAAGCTATTCAAAGAAAGAAAGAGATTATGAGACTTGTTGCTATGGCTTCGGAAGAAGCAGCAAGAGTTGAGCTTGAAGCTGCTAATGAATATTATAATTCTTCTTCTTCTTCTTCATCTTCTTTATCTTCTTTTGTTTCTGTTTCAATTCCATCATCATCGTCATCTTCTTCTTCTTCTTCTTCTACTTCTTCGGGTGTTCGTCAATCTGAATGTGCTGTTTGTTATTGCCCAACTACTACTCGTTGTTCCAGATGCAAAGCTGTTCGGTACTGGTAAATTTTCTCTCTCAATTTGAATTTAATTTAATTTGATTTGATTTTTATTAAAATTGAACTTTTTTTTCGAATTGGGGATAGTTTTAGGTTTTGATTTTTGATTGAAATTGTGATTAAATTTGTGTTGTAGATTTATTTTGAGTAGATATTGATGAGAAAATCACGCAATTAAGCGAACTCGTTTAGGAAGGTAGATTCAATTAGAAAGGAATATTGTGTAGCTGCAATTAGAGATTATAAGAACATAGGTTTAGGAAAACAGGAAGGAGAGGGGAATTATTGTGATTGGATCTTTTGATGTCGAAATATGGCTTAATACATGCGTTTTAGTAAAAGTGGACTAATGAAGCTGGAATTATACAAGGGGAATGGATGGAATTAACATTGAGTACAGTACACTGACATGTTTTCAGTTTATGGTTTTGTAATTCTTCTAGGAGTTCTGGTTTTGATAAGGAATTTATCTAAACACAAATTAACTGTGCCAATTTGAGTGATCGCTTTAGTATATATTTGAATATATATGATTTAAGATAGGTGATCTTTCAATGAAGATGTGGTGAAGTTCGCCTTATTTCTCACCTTGAAACTCCTTGGGCTTTTTAAGATAATTGTGATTCTCATGGTCCTTAAGCTGACGTGTTATAACCGATGAGTTAATCAGATCTAACAACATCCCTTTTGATCTGACTAATGTGATGAAGAGAGAGGTGTTATTTAAATTTGGGTTTACATAACTACATGATCTGAGCACTGTGAAGTTTATTACTCTTATTATGGCTATTCAGGTGTTAGTTAGAATGATAATGCTTATTAGGATTGGCTGCAATGTTTCTGTTGATTCTTTGAGATAGAAGGAAGTTCATTTTACATTGTTCGAAAGCTTTGTTAGATTGAAGGAATCTACGTCATACTTATGTGACTATCATGACATTGTTGTGTTGTTATGAAAAAGACCCTGCTGGAAAACAAGTTTGATGGTAACGAGGGACGTGCTAACTTGGAAAGAGAGTAAAAGAAGAGGACAACCATTTCTTTTAGTGGGAAATAAATTTCTATTCAAAACTGATAGAAGGGTAATAGTTTGAGGCAAGCTAAGCAAGAAAGCACAACAGTTAAACATGTTAAATTTCCATAATCATCCTCATCAAAATTCAATTACCGGAACCATATGAAACCTGAGCGAACTGTGGATGTGCTAGCAAAATCCGCTCCATATATGGTAGAGTAGTAGACCATGTAAACATAAATTACTGGAAGTATGTTCCATAACTCTTCCCACAGCTTAGACTTAAGATTCTCAAATCTGAGATCTCCTTCTGGAAACACTAGTGTTTATCCAAATTCTCAAGCCACATCACCCAAAGAACATCAAAAACAACCAAACCTCATAACTCATAAGTGATGACCTTTTGAAAATTACACCCTGAAGAATACCACATTTGTGTTGGTTAATAAAAAAAAAAAGGGTCATTGGGAAACAAAAATATACTTCCCATCCTAACTTAGTGGTCATTTTTGTTCATCTTTTACCCTGTTTGGCATATTGGTTGACATCAAAGAAAACGGACATACACTGTAGCAACTTCATCTATAGCAAGCACAACCATTTGTTTTTCACTGGGCTAACCCAAACATAGGACATTGACAAGGGTGATTGGCAGGGGAATGTTTTTGAGTTTCTTGTATCACATTGTTAGAGGATGTATTGGTTGTGTATGATTGGTACAACCTTTATATAATGTTAGTTATACTGTTATAGATTTATGGAAGGTATCGTGTAGTAAAATGATGTATCAGGTAGTATGACTTCTACTTGGAGTGATTCTTATACTGCTCATGTGAGTTTTGGAGTCTTGCACTCTTGCATACAAGATGTCCTTGTAGTTTCATTCCATAGGGGTGGGGGAAATTTATGGTATATGTCATATGGTGGCATTCAATTTTTATTTTATTTTTTTGATTGGCAAGCAGGGTTGAGGGGACCCTTACCCCTTTAAATTACGTGTGGAAACTTATATCAACAATTAGCTGTTGACGTGTTTCGAACCCACAACCTCTCCACTTTGTGAGAGGGGTGCTACCATTGAGCCACAGGCTCATTCGTAAAAAATGATTTGGTAAGCCTGCTTTTAATGAGATCAGTAACTCGGTAATGCTGGCGGGATTCGAACCCCAGACCTCTGGTATTATCATCCAAAGGTTTTACCAGTTGAGCCCAACTGGCACCTGTGGTGGCATTCAATTTAAATTAACTAGAAGTTTTATTTTTAAGTGTAACTTTCTTTTATATATATTATAAATCGACAATGTGTAAAAATGAATAGAACTAGTGAGCTCCAAGCTTGTAAAAGTAAGAGTTGATTCCGAATCGAACTTACTTTGGGCTCAAATGTGGTTGGGGGAGAATTACCAACTGTACAGCATTGCCTATTTCCAAGCATGGTGACATATTTAAGGATTTTCTTCTAATTTCTATTCTTCCTCCCACAACAGTCTTCTCATTTGGTCTTCTGGATTATCATGTTTGCAGCTCTGGCAAGTGTCAGATCATTCACTGGAGATTGGGTCACAAAGATGAATGTTTTCCTCCAACCAACACTCTCCAGTTCGATGGACTGAAAAGTGACACTGATCAGAAGGTAGTATCACAAGGAAATCAATATGAGCTTTATGAAGCTAAATCAGCTGAGGCATCTGAAAAAATTGAATCATTTAATACATCCAGTCATTCTCCGATTAAGGATGATAGTAATGTTGGGCATGCACCTGTCATATCCGATAGCACCAGCAATGAACCATTAGCGAATGCTTCTTTCAGGGAGGCATCCGTATCTGGGACTCCTAAAAAACTAGAGGAGCATCCAGTTAATAGTATTGCTCAGAATAGTCCTGATCCTAAAGTTGATTTTAGTTGCTCCAAGCCAACTGAGTCACCACCTTTAGAATGCGATAAATCAGATGTTTCTACGAGTAGTAGTTCAAATATTGAATCAACTAGTTTTTCAGACTCCAGCAGTGACGTTCCCAGCAAGCCTAAAGTTTCTAAGCAATCCATCTCCAGTTCTGATTTCTGGGAAGGAGCTTTAGATTCAAATGGACTGAAAACGTCGGTGCGCAAAGTTGTTCAGCAATTTAAGGTGTATAAAGTCTCCAAACACTACGCGAGTGGACGCGAGACTGCTGAGAAATACAATTATGAGGTATGTATTTTGGTCCTTTTTATTTTATATATACTTCGATATGACATATTTTGCAATTCTAATAGTGACCCCCTTTTCATTATTGTTAGATGCTTTTTCCATATGAGCTGTTTGTCAAACTTTATCATTCAAACAAGGTTGAACTGCTCCCATGTGGACTTACAAACTGCGGCAACAGGTAAAGTAGGATTCAATCATCTCACGAAAAGCAATTGTGGCATTTCATAAAACATATACCTCAATGCAGGCACACATATAACATCTATTTAGTTGGTGTGCATGTACACACTGTTGGGTGGTGATTGTTAATCTCTTAATATATACAAGATGGAAGTCGTTGGCCTGATATATTATTTTGTTTAATTTGGTTTCCATTGTGTATTAAATGTTTCTTGGTTGTGCTGACTATTAATTGCAATACATTTTTGAATTCACACAGTCCCTAACACTTTCTAAATATGCTTTCATGTGATGAGTATTGTATGGAAGCTTTTCACTCAATAAGTATGGTATGGACTAATAGTTTGGATGTTTCTGGGCTGATGTTGTTGACTAGTAATTGTAAGCACATATACATTTTGGAATTTGTACGAAGCCTTACGAGTTTGCAACACTATCTAAAAACTTCTTTTCATGCCATGATTATGGTACGGAAGCTGCTCACTTTGAAAAGCTCTAAGAAATCCTTACAGTTACGAACTAGATTTTCTTACCATTGATTTGTTCATGGGTTTGTATCATAGGTCCCAAAAGTTGTTACATTTATATCTGGGACTTCTAGCATCATGATCATTGGGTTAAAACTTTAACGGGTTTTCTGATTATTAAATTTCCATTCAAGGCCATATTATTATTTGTTGTTTTTTATGGAAAAACCAATTCAAGGAGAACAGTGAATGTGTGAGGGCCTGAGGGGAAGAATGCCAGATTTTCTTAGGAAGTATCCAGGAATATTAACAGTGAAGTTATTAAAGTCAGTGCTATGGTGCATTCATTTTTCATATATGTTGTGGTTTGTGCCTGAAGAGTTTATATAAACTCTCTTATTGTGTTATGGTGTTTGCATAACTCTTTTCGTATTTCTTGCAGCTGCTATGCTAATGCTGTGCTCCAGTGCCTGGCATTCACTCGACCTCTTACTGTTTATCTTCTTCAGGGTTTTCATTCTAAAACATGCACGTTTCTTCTCTTCTCTTGTGTGGATTTATGACCTGACTTGTTCTTCATAGATGACATGTCTAATAGTCATTCTTTATTATTGGCTCTGCCAGGTTCAAAGAAAGAGTGGTGTTTTATGTGTGAATTTCAGTATTTAATTCTGAAGGCAAAGGAAGGAAATTCTCCAATATCTCCAATGAGGATACTTTCCCAATTACAAAACAGTGGAAGTCCTCTTGGTCATGGGCGAGAAGAAGATGCTCATGAATTTCTAAGGTGAGGAGCAGATTCAATTTATTTGAGAGCTAATTTAGAGAAAGTTTCCCATCTTAAGTTTGTTGATCATATATTTTTTTCTTTTTCTGTTACCTTTCTATCTTGGCAGATATGCGATTGATGCAATGCAATCTGTCTGCCTAAAAGAAGCTAGGGAAATTGCAGTGGGCCATTTGGCTGAAGAAACAAGTCTTATTGGATTGATATTTGGGGGTTACCTTCAATCTAAGGTAATTTATTTATTATACTGTATGTTTGATACACATTCTTTGATAAGATCGGGATAATGGAATTTGAATTGACTGAGTTAAATTTGTAGATAAAGTGCATGAAGTGCCATTTAAAATCTGAGAGGCATGAACGAATGATGGATCTTACTATTGAGATACATGGCAATATTCGAACTCTTGAAGGGGCTCTCAGACAATTTACTGCCACTGAAATCTTGGATGGAGAGAATAAGTACGAGTGTCTCAGGTTTGTTCTTAAATCTTGTTTTAATGGATTTATCTACCTTTTTGTTTTTACATTTTCTGTTTCGTGAATTTCCATTCTACTGGAAAGCTAACCTTACTGTTCCTTAAAAGGGAAGCAAACGTATAATAACTACTTTCAGTAGTGAAGCAAACTTCAATATCACTGCATAGTTATTTATTGGTCATTGGTCTGTTTGGTCCAATAGGAAATGGGTCTTAACAGAGCCAATTGGAAACACAAAATATCATTAGTCGACCCCAGCATTTTTTTGGTTCAGTTCAAATGAGATTTTGGCTTTAACCCGGTCCATTGCTAGCCCGACCAAAGAGTGAGCCCACACATGCATTTCACGTGTCACCCAGGCGTGTGGACGACGTTTTTGACTCGGAAATGTTATAATAACTATTTTTATGAAATGATTTTTTTTCTGAGATTGTCTCCTGACTGGAACTATTTTATTATTCCCATTTTATGCTTTCAGTTAAAACACTGGAATTATTGTGGATCACTTTTGAGGTTTGATAAATGTTGACATCTTTCTCTTTTGTCTTTTCAATTTCAGATGCAAGTCCCATGTGAAAGCTAAGAAGAAGTTGACAATATTAGAGGCCCCTAATGTCCTTACAATTGCTTTAAAAAGATTCCAGGTGACCTTATATTTAATAAGAGAAGAGACATCCAGTAATATGTTAAAATTAGGGGCTATTATGGCTTTTTGTTTTTTTTCAATTCTTTTTAGGTTTTCTTTCTCACTAGTTTCTTGTGCATGATGTACAGAGTGGAAATTTTGAGAAGCTCAATAAATTAGTCCAGTTCCCAGAGATCCTGGATTTGGCGCCATATATGAGTGGAACAAGTGACAAATCTCCTATATACAGGCTCTATGCGGTGGTGGTTCACCTTGAGCTGAATGATGCATTTTCTGGACATTATGTTTGTTATGTTAGGATTATACAGGGAAAGTGGTTCATGATTGATGACAGCAAAGTAAGTTTCATACCTATCATGATTCTTTAGTATCTGATCATATTGTAAGTTGTATTTGACTCAATTGTGTTGTACGAATCAAAATTATCCATTTGAATCTTTATGGTTTTAAATTATTTTAAATGAAATAATGCCTAGGGTTGCAGAGCTTGAAAGCCTTCATATTTTATAGCACGACACCTGAGGCATGCTTATTGTGAAGGTTTTTGTTCTGAAAATTTGTCTTGCAAAATCATAATCATCCAATATGTTGCATTCCTCTGAACATAAGATTCTAATCGACAAGTTTACATGTCATTATCAGCTAGTTATAATACTCATTAGGGCTGAAAATTTCCGTTGGTAATCTGAAAGGTGAGGCCGTTAGTGGGCCTAAAGTGTTGGCTACTTTGTATTACAGTATTAAAGTCCATTTAACTATTGATTTTTTCTGATAAAATTACAAGTGAATATGAGAACGGCATTTTAAAGCCTCAACTGATGATGCTTTTGTTGGATGTGAAAGGTAAAGCCTGTGGAGCTGGAGAGGGTCTTATCTGAAGAAGCATATATGCTCTTTTATGCAAGGTAAGAGATTCAAGAACTTGATCTTCAATCTGTTTGTGACATACTTATCATGGCCAGTGATTTAGAGTTCAGAAATATGTACGTAAAATTTGATCTAGTCGTTGGTATTTACTTCAGTAAGTATTAACAAATGATACAAATGATCTGAAATCTCACAAAAGCTGAACTCGTAAATTGATTAGAGAGAGATGCTATTTCACCGCTATCCTTCACGCACTCAGTTCTCTGGCGGTTTTGATTTGTTGTCTGTGTGGTGCTGCCATTTTAACACTTACCATATTGAAAGTAGGTTAAAGTTTAAATATTTTCCTTTGTGAAATGAAGGAAGTATATGATCTATGGTAATAGTTTAAATAGTTGATTATTTGTAAATGGGCAAAATATTTTCTGCAACTTGTTTAATATGTTTGATTAGGTCATGATTTTCTAGATGTTTAATTTTGTTTTTGTTAAAGCAGCTTAAGAATTTAGGTTTGATTGCTAGCATTTTAACAGAAACCTTTAGTTTTGAATTTTATTGTTTTAATGAATTTACTTATTGTTTTCAGGTGCTCACCACGGGCTCCTAGTTTGATACGGAACACAGTCATTTCTAATAGTGGTAAAATCAACGGCAGAAGCAGATGCTTTGAAACCATTCCCTCGACCCGAAGTAAAAGTTCCAGGGAACAACCCAACTCTACAGTTCCTAATGATGGCCAGTATTCTGCACAAAGGAGTGCTGAAGACTACCCCTATTGGACAACTTTTGATGGTTCTAACAGCTTTGAATCTTTGGGTCCATTTGATGGGAGGTTTCCTTCGATGCAGAGGATTCCTAAAGTAGACTCATCGAGTGACAACTCATCCCTTCTAAGCTGCTCTGATGAAGGATCCTGCAGTACTGAGAGCACGCGGGATTCAGCTAGCACTGATGATTTGTCTGATTACATGTTTGTGGAAGCAGGCCGGCTTTGGAATAGCCCTTTGAGGGCCTTTGAGGATTCTGATAGAATTTCACCCCATGCAGTCTCAGCCAGTCGTGTGTCATGTTTTCCCGAAACAAGTGGATACTCATCTCATGGGGTCGATCGGGCTTTTGAGACTGATGGAGTTTGCTCGAGCCAATCTCAAGACAGTGGCAGGAGAAGAGATGGTTGGCAAGATAAGGAAAACCTGCCAATTTTGCAGTCTGACACAAGTAAACACTGTAAAAATTCAACTAACTGTAGTAATAGTAATATTAGTCCTAGTGGTAGTAGTAGTAGTAGTAGTACAGAGACTGACTTGGAGAAACTGGGTTGGTGTAACCCTTTGGATGTAAATTCTGGTTTGCCCCAGAGAAGATATACGCGAGAAAGAGAAAGAACGGTTCAAACATTTTATTAATGGGATGTACAATAAGAGTTAATGTTATTTTTACCAGATCAATGAAAATTCAGGTCTTTGATATAGAAAAGTTCACTCCTTGTGAACTACAACTTCAACGTTGGCTTGCTCTTCTTGATAGTTGTAGACTTGTGTACTTCACAAATTAGTGGTTGGTGCACAATCACCAGAGAAAAAAATGTTAAGCCAGAGCCCAGAGTCTGAAGTTATATGTCATTCTAACGACTGAATGTGTGAATTTACACAAGCCAAAATTACCTATTACATTACATATTAAATTTTTTTACAATATATATTCCATGAGTTCAATTGAAGAACCTCCTGGAATAGAAAATTTAGCAGACGATTGCTAATGATTTCCGTTGTTCTCTTGCTGTGTGTTTTCATTTCACTGCCATGAGTTTGGAGTCTGGACTCTGAAGTAAGATTGATACAGTCTTTTGTTTTGTATTATCCAGCAGAACAACTTCAAGAACAGTCTGTTTCTGGAATTTGGTTTGCATCTCAATTCAAAGTTCAAACCAAGGGCTTCCATTTAGCTGTCATTGGGAAGGTTGGCCTTTAAATTATGAAGAGTTAGAAGTCCAAACATTTATCTGTGAAGTTAAGATGGTGGTCCATAATCGAATCTATAAACATCTATTGGTTTATCAGGTTTACGAGTGCGACCTAATTTTCAATAGACCTTTGCAAGTCTTATAAAATGGCTGTTTACTATTATATTAACAATACAACGGCCGTTTTATACGACGAACAATGATCGCAACAGCGCGCCATTGTTAGGTTCCATACTTCCATATCTAGAAGAATGGAAACGTTTTCATTTGAAATGGTGGCCAAGATTTGACCTTCCCTACTTATTCGATCTGAATAAAATGCAATGAAGTTGTTCTCATTTCATTTAGTTGATTGGCTTGTGTACATCATTTCAAAATTCAAACTAGCCAATTAACTTTGATTTAGAGTTGAAAGAAGATAGAGAAAAGGAGTAGTGGTTGATACTTGATATGTCTCTTTGAATAAAGTTGGCAAATCTGAAGTAGTTGTTATGGTTTGTTGATCAGATTGTTTACATGCCGACAAAGGGATGCATGAAAGTCGTCAGGATCACCTGATACCAAAGACCATTGACTTTTAACCAAGATTGAATATAAGTTTACTTGTAGTTGTATTCAAATTCAAAACCACACGCTCATTCGTTTGCATGTGTTGTGTGATCACATTGTTCAAAATCTCGTGAGATCTCGCGAAAATGGGAGTGTTCGATATCTTCAAAATCTCGCGAGAAATCGTGAGATCTTGTGAGAAATAATATTTTTAGTGTTGAGATGCTCTTTTTTAAAAAAAATGATAAATTATTTGAATTTTTTTTGGAGTTAAATTAAAGGATTGCTATCAATTGTAAATATTAGTTTGGTCTAAATGAAAGTTTAAATTTGAAATTGAGAAATTCGTAGAATTCAACTTATAGTTCTTGTTAAAAAATTGACTTAATAAGTTAAAAATTTGTTGAATTTGAGTTATTACCCATAATTTTTTTAAGAGGTAATTAGCGATACCCCCGGAATTCAAGGCAACATAGCGATACCCCCCAACTCCAAAAAGATTTGTGTTACCCCCCAAAATTTTTTTCAGGTGAAAAATAGACTTGAACTGCCATAAATACCCTTATGCCACATCAGCAATAGTTTAGGTCAAATTAAAAGTCTGATGTGGCATAAGGGTATTTATGGCAGTTCAAGTCTATTTTTCACCAGAAAATAATTTTGAGGGGGTAACACAAATCTTTTTGGAGTTGGGGGGGTATCGCTATGTTGCCTTGAATTCCGGGGGGGTATCACTAATTAGCTCTTTTTTTAAATAAAAAAGAAATCTATTAGAAATTAAATTTAGAAAGGTTAGTTAGATATAAATGTGTGTCGAAATATGCTCAAAAAACTTGTTCATCTCAACAAAGACGAGATCTTGTTTGAGATCTCGAGGTTTAGACTTATCGAGATCTCGAGGAATTCAAGATTTTGAACAATGGTGTGATCAACCTTTGAGCCAGATTCGAATGCTTCATAGTTCATGGCCAATAAACTCTAATGGGCAAAGAAGATTACCATGGTCCTTGATGGGCAAAGAATGAAGCAAAAAAATTTATTGCAAATTTTCTGCATTATTAGTAGAAGACAGAAAAAGAGAACAGAAATTAAATGTTGATTGGATGCAATGATAGATGGATCAAGTTAGGGGAAGAAAGAAAGAAAGAGATGACCCTCTCCCCCACCAAAGAATTTAACCATATATGTATTAAGACTATTAACATCCAAGTCAGAACAAGGTGACCACATAAGTGTCACTTTAGCTAGCGTAACAAACTAAATAAGCTATATTTTGGTTGATTGCATTGAGTATGATATGCTTCTTTACACACTTGGAAAGCCAAGGTTCATGTATATAGAGCTAATAGTCTAATACTACCATTGAAGAAGAAGATCAAAGAAGAAAAGTCCGAAAACTTTTTCTCAAAACACTCCATTTGCATGGTGCATTATTTGATTACACCCTTCAAGTCCCATTGACAAGATTTTTGTCCCGCCACTAGATATATGGACTTACATACTTTTTATCTTGGATTATCTGATCCTCTACGTATACATTATCAAAAAGCAGATGGATTGTCTCTAAAATCTCATTATTTTCATTTTAGTTTTGTCTATATCCTTGAATTTTGGAAATTTTTTGAATCAGAATCCAAAAAAAAATTTCACTAAAAAACTAATCAGATAGGTGAAGATCGAGTTAAGTTAAATTTTAGAATTTCCCATTACCATTAGAGTCTGTAATTAATTTGAAATCTTCAGCATTCTCTTTTGCCCCATCACCATGGAGGCATGGATGGACTATACAATCATAGGGTCACATCTATATTTGCCTCAGGGCGCCGATAGCCCGATATGGTGGGCGTGTGGATGCTCCATCGGCCGCCCACGTGGAAGATGAATATGGACCAATAATAATGTTGAACAGGTTAAACAGGTGGTCTACACGTGGACATGTCTTCAATTAATCCATAATCTTCATGATTAATGAATTTAACCCTAATCTTCAATAATAATGAAGTTTAATTTTTTTGCAAGTTGAAAGAAATAAAGATGGAGAAGGAGACAAGACAAGATGCCAAAGATGGCACTAAATCTTCTTGTCAAAGTACGTGTTACCATGTATGGGGTCCTTTTTATATCCACTTGTACCTTGTTTTTGACATTTATTGAAAGCTTTGTTAGATGATAGAGAGATGGCATTTGCCATTTGGGTTTGAATTGAATTTAGAGAGCATCATCTCTATAGGTCATGGCCCAGCCAAATTGTAAGTACGTACTACTGGTTGGTTAATTGGCTATTTGGTTAGCTAGCCATTTTGAACCAAACTACTTCCATCAATAAACCAGACAAAATGCATAGACGACTCATAGACAATTCTAGTTGTATTAATTAACTTTTTCTGTAATCGATCTTTATGTATGTTCAATTCTTAATGCTGATGATGGAGATCGAATCCTAGACGTCTGGTATCATCGCTTTCTCACTAGGTGAAACCGTGAAAACAAGAGCAGGTTATAAAAACAACATATAACAGTGGAGAAGCTAGCTAGAGAATGAGAGTTTATTCCCATTCTTGATTTTTCTCCAAAAACTTTTTCTTTGTGTCTCTTCATAGTTCAAATCATCATCATCATCTTTAATTTTGTTATAGCGTAATTAGTGGTAATAACAAAACGATTAGTTATGTGAATCACATGGTGACATGTTGGTCATATGGAGATACCATACAAGTGACGATAGAACCTCTAAATAGTGAAACATTCTAAAGCATTTTTGAACTTTTGGTACCACATCAAACCTTCCTAAATAGGAAATTGACCAAGATACTCTACTGTAGGGAGGAAGATAAGCTGTATAAGTTGATGGAGTATGGAATAAAAAAAAAGTGGGTGTAAATATAAATACTAGTAATTAACACTGATTTGGGTCAGTGTCAAATGTCCAATCTACTCTCTCTCTGTCTATCTGTCTGAAATGCTGTTTAATGCGGTGGTGAAGTTGAACTAACCAAAGTATCTAAAAAGAAAATTAAGCACACCCATTTCTCTGATTCTCTTTCTATCTCTTATCTCTTTTTCGTATTAGTTGTTGTTGACCCCACAAACCCACACCCCACATACACCCACGTACTACTCTCCAACCATCTTCCCATCTTTACTTGCTTTCAAAGCTCATTCATCACTTTCCCTCTCTCTTATATACCCTCAAGAACTCATTTCTTTATAATTTTTTTCCCAAAGAAAAAAAAAAAAAAACTATTATTCACCAATCCTTTCATCAAAGATCTTTCTTCCACTTCAATTCAAAAAACTTAAAAAAAAAACCCCAAAATATGTTTGCAAAATTCCATCATCATCAACAACAACAATACCAACAACACCATCACCATCAACTTACTTTAGACCACCACCAACACCAACACCAACAGCACCACCACCACCAACAACAACAACATCACCAAATCTCTGAAGAAGAGGAAGAAAGCCGTAGCAGTAGTGAAGCGCTAGCTGGTGGTGGTGGTGGATCAAGATCAATATCAATATCTAATAAAAAACTCAAAACCGAACCCAAATCATCAGAACTACAACAAAGATCATTCAACGGAGAAGAAGGTCAAGGTGGTGGCGGTAGTATAGAAGTAGCTGGAAAAAGACCAAGAGGGCGACCACCAGGTTCAAAAAATAAACCAAAACCACCATTGATTATAACACGAGATACAACAACAGAGTGTGCAATGCGCCCACTTTTCTTAGAATTACCAAATGGAATCGATGTTATTGAAGCTATAGCTCGTTTTACTCATAAACGTAACATTGGTTTAACAGTTCTCACTGCTTCTGGTTCTGTTACTAACGTTTCACTCCGTCAATCTTCTGTTAACAACAGCAATACCACATCAACACCACCACCACCACCACCAAGCAATGGTTCTTCTTCAACGGTTATATTTAATGGTCGTTTTGAGATTCTTTCTATTTCAGCTACTTTTCTTCCACCATCTTTACCAATTCGATCATCAGAAACAGTAGTATCATCAACACCATTGATTCTGCCATCTTCATTTATGATATCATTAGTGGGTCCACAAGGTCAGATTATTGGTGGGTCAGTTGCTGGTTCTTTGGTTACAGCTGGAACTGTTTTTATTATAGCTGCTTCATTTGATAATCCTTCATATCATCGTTTACCTATTGAATTAGATGATGTATCACCATTACAACAACAAATATCATCAATACCATCTTCTGAAGATAATCATCATCATCAAGATTCATCTTCTAATCATCAAATGGTAGATAATTGTGGTGGTATGTCTATGTATCATGTTTCACCTTCTGATCTTATTTGGACTCCAACTCCAAGACTCCCACAACCACAACAACAACCTTTTTGATTCATGTTTATGTAATTTTGTTTACTTTAAAATGTATGTTGTTAATAATGCTTTTTTTTTTTTTTTTCTTTAGATAATACAAAGTTCAAATTATTTGTTGGTTTGATTGATATTCATTAGTGAAATTAAACATTTTTGCATTTTTTCTTTTGGTGGTAAAAAAGAAGAGGGGTTGTTTGCAATTTGCATTGAAATGTGAGCCTGATCTTATCTAAAGGGGGTCATCCAGATCCAGTAAGAGATAATGTAGGTGTGTTTTGGTACTTTGGATTGAATGCCATCAGTCATAGCTAGGTAGATAGGTCGGTAGTAGTGAGAGATGAAAGAAAGATGAGAAGTTTGATTTTGGGGTTTGAAGAGTTTTGTCAGGATTCAAAGGTGTGGTGGTTTGAACATTGAAAGGTAGAGTAGTCAACATTACAATGCCCACTTGGGGGAGGGTTGAATTGAATGGGAAATGTGCAGGTTTCGGCTTTTGAGTTTTCAAGTCTCACTGGCTTTCTCTTCTTTTTTGCTGTTTTTGGATAGAGAGAGATACATCGTACAGAGATTGGAATAGAGTCAACTGTAGACTTCTCAACCCTCCTGTTTGTACTCTCATTTTGGATAGTACTGTACTTTGGAAAGCCAGGTCATTGTCCTCTCTGTTAATGGCATTTGTATGTTATTGATTGTTTATCTGATTTTCTCAGTAAATTTCTAAGAATTGTCAAAAGCAAATTAAGCAGAGTAATCTCTTAAAAAAGTAGGTTTAAGAAGAAGTTTACCTTGTGAGCTAATGAACCAGCTCTAAATATGATTTTCGTTTTTTTCATTCTTAATACTTGATAGCATTACCGATGCAGGATGTAAATTTCCAGACCTCATAGGTTTATACCTTCCATTATATTTTATAGAGATTTTTGGACATACCTCCGTTTGGAAGTCGAAATATGAGATATCTCCCTTTAAAAAACAAAGAAATTGAGATACCCTCATTGATGTGGTGTTATCTTAGTTGTCCATTATAAAATTAACCTAAAGCTGTAAATCTCTACTGTCTTGAAATATGGGTATCTTATTTTTTTTTTTTTTTTCCAAATGAAGGGTATCTCAGATTTCGACTTTCAAATGGGAGGGTATGTCCAAAAATCTCTAATTTATATAAAAGCGAAATAAATACAAAATTGAAGAGTGCATGCATCGAAACCCAGAGTAAAATCTATGTGCCTCCTAGGTCATATCGGGCAAGCATATGTGGCTATTATAGGTGGCGGGATAACACTCCCATTTGCACTACTATTGATACATGTGTATCCTATTAAGAACTTAGTGATCCTTGAGAGACATTTGCCACCGTACGATTTGACGTTGCGGGTTTAGGGCACAGCGTCTGGTTGGGCTCGTGGGTTCCAAGAGCAGCGCCCTGGCTGGGGTTCGGGGCAGCGTCCCTAAAGATCTTAGGGATTCTGAAGAGTTCTAAAGACAGATTTTCTTATTCCAGGTGAATATGAAATAGGTTTTCTTGTATGATTCGAAGTTGTCCAAAGTCTATAAAAAAGTGTTTTAACCAAGGCCAAATCATAAGAGAGGCAGTTAGGGCTTAGCTCGTCTAGAGAGTATTGTGAGGCAGAGATTATTGCAATCTTCATAATATTCAATAAAGAAGATAGTTTCTTCGAGATCTTGTGTTTTGTTTATCTTATTTACTACTATTGTTTAATTCCACATTTAATTTAATAGTTTATTTGCCTAATAATTTATATAAACTATACACAGGATAGTGACGCCCCTACCGGGATAGCAGTTTGTTCATTGTCTTGTGTTAAGAGAATTTGTTACTGTTCTTTACAAATGCACTAATTAACAATATATGTGAATCTGCACGCCTATGCGTGCAGGTAGTAGTTGGGGTTATATAAGAAAAGTGGGTGGGTGCAGGTGATAGAATCTGAAGTAAGGGTGGGTCTACTATACACGTGGCAACAGAAGATATTAATGTATTTTAATTTGTTCGTAAGAAATAAATTTGAAAAACAGAATTCTGAATTTCCGGAGTCGAACCAAAAATACTTTATGTGTCCATATTTTATTAGATATTGATTGGGCTTTCATTGTTACTAATAGCAGGCTGCTTTATAAGTAGTAAAGATAAAATATTTTGATTTTATTTGTGTTTTAGATCACCTAGAGATATTGTATGTTGCAAAAGACCAAAAGTAACATACTGTAATACACTATTAATAAAACTAGATTGCAATTTGGTAAAGATTAAATAATTCACGATTTTTAGTATTGAAGTACTATCCTATGTAGTTCCTAAGAAACAAAGTAAAACATGGGAGTCATCTAGCACTTGCGCCGCAAAACCAATTAAAAGTTTGTATTTGTAAATTGTCCACAATGGAAGAAAATTAATAAGAATCTAGTGTTCTCCAAATCTTGGCATATACTGTAATGGATTGGGTGAAGAAGCTCAATCTCATAATACCCACACAATGTACCTTAGCTATACATTATGCATGTTGCCATGGTAGGTCATTTTGATTAAATATAGATTATGGTTAAACACAATAAATTAAACTGTTGTTACATCATAATCATTGAAGAGAGATAGACCAACAGATTGATGGTTTGGTGATGGAGTCGGCCTGTTATGAACTTATGAATTATGATGGAGTTGTTGACATGTTTGGTTAAAGAAGATCCATGTAAATCTTATCTATATTGTGTAAAACCGACAGTAATTATAAGGTGAAATCAACTTCTCAAGAAGAAAAAAAAACTGCCGCAAAGTACTTTATTTTCCCTTTGAAACTACCACCAAGTTCATGCACCTTTTCTTCTTATCTATCATGGCTAAAGGAAAGCAACATGATATGATGATTAGTTGTTTGCTGATTATAGCTAGTTTTTCTGTGTTTTTTCACACTATGGCCATAGGGTGGTGTCGGTTCTTTGCATAACATATAGACAATAACTGGTGCACCACAGCCACCCAGTCCCAGCCAGCCAGCCAGCCAGTTGGTTCATCAAGTTCTTCCCCCTTAGATTTGTGTCCCAATTTGTTGGGTCCTTAAGCCCTTCAATTCTTATAACGTGGTGACTGCTGTGAGTTGACTGTTGACAACAAATTAAAGGTAAATGCGTTTATGGGCGACCAAGCCGCCCTACCCACAGAAGTTCTGATAAAAGGGTGCGTGTGTGAAGGGTGGTTTTTGTTGATTGATCAACTTCAATTTTACTCGAGTCACCAGACAATATTATGCCACTTCAAACTTGAAAGGGTCCTACTATTTTTCTTTGTGAATTGAACATCAACTTTATATGGTTTTTTTTTTATTTTTTTTTTAATAACCAAATATATATATTAAAACTTAAGAGAGTTGCCTGTTACAAAGTACAGAATCAAGCTTTAGCTGTTCTAACAGCCAATTTGGAGGAATTGAAAAGGAAGTAGGAATCAAAGAGCTTTTATCCGCATGGTGCGCAATGATATGAGCCGAATAGTTCCCACTCCTGTCACAAAACGTAAAACAAATAGAATAAAAAAACATAGATAGAGATAGAGCTTCATCGAGGATGTTAGTCGCCACCTATGATAAGCTTGCAGGTATTCTGTGTAAATAGTTCGCAGCTGACAGGTTATCAGTTTCTATCACCATTTTGGTCAAGTGTTGTAGAATCCCTAATCTGCAGGCTGATAGGATACCTTTGCATTCTGCCTCAGCTGAAGAGCCTGCCGTGCCTGCTTGACTGCCTGCAAATAGGAAGTTCCCAAATGTGTCTCTGATTAGCATTCCAATCCCTATGTTTGTATCAGCAGTTGTGAAAGAGATATCCACATTAATTTTAACATTGTCATTTGTAGGTGGGATCCTGTAACACCCATGAGTTGGTGTTAGTCCCACATTGCCAAGGAAGTGGTTGTATTGGTAGTATATTGAGCTTAACCATACTCTAACTAATGTCAAAGCCTTTTGGGGTAAACCACATGGGTGGGCCCTGATCCAAAACCCTCTACTGCTGGATATCCGCAGTGACTAAAGGGGGACAATATTGACATTAGCGAGCGGTATGGTGCTCGACGCACCGGGATGAGCGAGGACGAAATCCCGGGGCGTTACAGTTGGTATCAGAGCCGACGACGGGTCGCCTGTTGCAGGTGGGAAGTACGCTGGAAAGGCCCAGAGAGCGCCAGGTACTTGTCTCACTTGGCAGGGAACGTCGGAGATTTTGGGACTGTACTGAGCGTACTGCAGAGCCGAGGACGGCTCTATTTCTAAGGTGGTGAGATTGTAACACCCATGAGTTGGTGTTAGTCCCACATTGCCAAGGAAGTGGTTGTATTGGTAGTATATAGAGCTTAACCATACTCTAACTAATGTCAAGGCCTTTTGGGGTAAACCACATGGGTGGGCCCTGATCCAAAACCCTCTACTGCTGGATATCCGCAGTGACTAAAGGGGGACAATATTGACAGTAGCGAGCGGTATGGTGCTAGACGCACCGGGATGAGCGAGGACGAAATCCCGGGGCGTTACAGTTAATGTAATACCCGGTATTTTGATAGGCTTGTGCTTAATAGAAATTGGATTTCAATTTGGACTTCTTTGACTATATAAATAGGTTTTATAAATGGGATTAGTATCATGCCTTTGGGCTTTATTTTAAACTCATCTTTAAGTCCACATAAATAAATATTAGTATATATAATATTTTTAGTTATTAAATCAAAAAGAAAAACCCTAGATCTCAAACTTGAAGAGAAATATATGGATTCCCGTTTTTTATAACACCCTGTTAGTATTTCGGAATGACATGAATCTTACGTCATTAGAACCCTATTGAAAATACGCATCTGAGCATATAAAGTAGAGTATGTGAATCTTCCGGACGTGACCTGTACAACTGATTCTTTGGAGGTCAGAAAATCTGTGACTGGATTGCAGTATGGTGGTTTTGAGTTGTGTTCTTCGTATATTTGGTGTTTGGTGGTCTTCTTATGAGGCAAGTTATATTACTTGATGTTTTCTCTTAATTTTCAGATTAGGTTGAAGTGTTAGTTTGGTTATTAAGTTTGGGATATTAGAATAATAATTGATTCTCATGAAAATACATGTTTTAATAATTAGAATTTGATAAATATGCAAACTTGTTAATATTTAGTTATTAATATTGCTGAAATTTATATTTTAAAATATGTTATTATTGGATTTGAATATTTGACTTGGTATTGAAATGTTTGATTGAACCCATTGGTTATGGACTTTCTTACTTTAGAAATTCCTGAACTTGACATCATACACGTTTATGTTGTTCGTCATATATATTTATATGGATAATGATTGGAATAGAATGGTTGGATTGAACCATGTGTTGGATTAGATTTGGGCGTGTTAAACAAATTAACACCGGACCCGTATGATGGGGAGACGTCCCGGAGTGTTGTCACATGACATAACTCAATGAGTATATGGCGTGATGCGTACGACTCGGTGCTACTGCACAACTTTATATATGAATTTCATGTGAGTGTATGGCGTGATGCGTACGACTCGGTGTTACTGCACAACTTTATATATGAATTTCATGTGAGTGTATGGCGTGATGCGTACGACTCGGTGTTACTGCACAACTTTATATATGAATTTCATGTGAGTGTATGGCGTGATGCGTACGACTCGGTGCTACTGCACAACTTGGCACTTGATGCATGGATTTGGATTGATGTAATATGATGGATTGGAATTACTGGATAATGACTTGATCCGATATTGCAGACTGATTAATTGATTGATTAATTGAAATAGATTTCGATTATTCGATTATTGAAACTGGACATTGCGGATTACCAGAGAATGATCTTGTTGATTTATTTATCATTGTGTTAAATGCTAAAATAAATAAATTATTATTTATAATTGTTTATCTTTAGGATGCGCGGATTCCTTTTCTGGGAATTAAGATCGAACCTCAAGTTCTGTAACTTGTTGGCGTTTAACGTCTTCCCTTTTCCCTTTTCAGGATACAAGTGTTTTAGAGATGAAGTATTCGATAAGAGCTTGGTGGAGGTTGTCTTGAGTTGCTCATATGTCTAGTTGGAGTTTGATGAGTTGTAATCTTCGGGCATGACTCTGATGTATATTTATATAGTTTGTATTTTGTTTAGTCTTCCGCTGTTAATTTAGTATTTGTTGTTTATTTTATTATGTTCTTCTGTGGTCTAGAGGTGTGATATCACGTGACAGTAGTGTGACCCTACGGTCCATGGAGGACATATGGAGATCATTATGACTCTGTTACCCGATTTTGGCCTGGCCAGCTAGGATCGGATTTCAGGGGCGTCACAGATCCATACTGTACATGGAGAGGGGCTGGTGGACAAAATACCACCAGTGTTTCTCATGATATTGTTAATCTTGCTCAGTTGAGCATCCACTCTATTAGCCAAAGTCAAAGGGTCTAAAAAGAATCCTGTAAAGACTTGATCACATCTGCTTTTCCAAATTGCCCAGGTAATGGTCACACAAAAAGAGCTCCAATCAATTTTATTTACTAACCAATTTTTAGGGGGTTCAAACCAGATTTTAATCCATTGTATTTCAGTAAGATTTTGAAAGTGGTTTAATCTGAAATTCCATTGAGATAGGAACCAAACAGCCTGGGTATAGGGACAGTCAAGGAGAATATGTTTTAATGTCTCCAACGAATGGCTACACATAGGACAATGTTTGGAGGTCAGAGGGATATGCCTACCAATTCTTTCTCTAGTGGGAATACCTTGCATAAGACATTTCCAAGCAAACAAGATCGCTCTAGGAGTAGCAATAGTTTTCCAAATACGAAGGTGAATTCTAGCAGCAAAGAGAGGATTTGATCCATTGCTAGCTAAACAGTTATAAAAGGATTTAACACTGAAAGTACCATTTTTAGTTCCCATCCATTTTAACTTATCAGTAGTGTGAGGACCTCTAATGGTTGTGTTACGAATGTGGTGGACAGTAAGTGGAGTGAAAAGATGATTTAGGAGATTAAAATCCCAGAGATTAGTGTGAGGGATCAGGAGATGCTCAACATTATGGATGTTAGTGACAAAGGAGGGGTCAATGTTTGGGAGAGGGACAGGTTTAAAGAAGGGGATGGAGGGAATCCAGTTGGTGTCCCAGATAGGAATAGAGGAGCCATTACCTATGTCCCAACATAGGTCTAGGGAGATTTTTTTAATCACACCCGAGATGGAGTTCCAAGTCCAAGAGGGAGAATGGTGGGTACAGTGATTGATAGGGGATGTATTTAAGGGTGCTAGAACATAAGTTCTCCGGGTGAGTGATGATCCTCCAAGCAATCCTACTAAGAAGTGCATCATTCTGGATGCTAAGGTTTTTAATTCCTAGACCTCCCAAACATTTAGGCTGGCACAGTTTGGTCCAACTAATAAGATGCATTTTCCTTTGGTTATTTTCTTTTTTTCCCCACCAGAAATCCCTTTGGAGTTGGTTAAGTTCTCAGAGATAGATTTAGGGATTTTGAAGCAAGTCATCTGGTAAGAGGGGATAGCAAAGACAACAGAGTTGATCAAGATAGTTCTGCCAGCTTGGGAAAGCACCTTGCTTTTCCAACCAGCAAGTCTTTTTTCAACCCTGGAGATGAGATTTTTGAAGAGGATGGATTTCTTTTGGCCAAGGAAAAGAGGAGTCCCAAGGTAGAGCTCCACTTTTTTCAGCTGAGACATGTGGAGAGTGCTTTTTAATTGGTGTTGAAGGTAGATGGGAGTGTTTTTACTGAATAAAATGCCAGATTTAGAGAAGTTTATTTCCTGGCCAGAGATAGAAGTGAATATGTGAAGAGTTTGTAGAAGTTTCATGGCTTCAACATTGTTTGCATTGCAGAAGATAAAGATATCATCTGAAAACAAAAGATGGGAGATAGGTTGGCTATTTCTAGAGACTTTGATACCCTTGATCTTTTTTTCATTACATTTTTGTTGGATTAATTTAAAGAGGAGTTCCATATAAGTTATGAAAAGGGAAGGGAATATGGGGTCCCCTTATTTGAGACCATTAGTAGGTTTGAAGAAACCATGGGGGGAACCATTAATAATGATAGAAGAGTGAATGGAGGAGATACATTTTTGGAGAAGATCTAAAATCTTTTGGTTGAGACCTAAACATCTAAGGATTTCCAAAATACATTCCCAATTAACCCTATCGAAGGGTTTAGACATGTCAATCTTAATGGCCATGACTCCACATTTTCCTTGCTTTTTCCTGAGGGTGTGGATAATTTCATGTGCCAGTAACACATTATCAAAGATTTGCTTGTTGGGGACAATGGCATACTGGAGAGGAGAAATGATTTTTGGGAGAAACTCCTTTAGTCTATCAGCCAACAATTTAGATATGACTTTGTAAGTAACATTGCATAGGCTAATGGTCTGAAATCAGAGGGGTGATTGGGGAAGTCACACTTGGGAATGAGGGCAATATTGGTATGATTGATGTGTTCAATGGTTAAACTATTATCCCAGAAGTCCTGACAAGCTTGTAGATATCAAGTTGGATAGTAATCCAGGACTTTTGATAGAACAGACTAGTGAAGCCATCAGGCCCAGGGGCTTTTAGAGGACCAATACTGAAAATATAATATTTTATATCTTCAATAGTGATATCTCTATTGATAGTTTCATTATCTTCCAAGGATAAACAAGTGGGGAAGAACTCCGAGATAGTCAATTTATGCTGAGGGGAGAGGGGGAGCACTTGAGGACATAAGAGGGAGGTGAAATGGTCGATAAAAATCCTTTGGATTGATCTTTTATTGAAAGTTTTGTTGTTGTTAGAGTAAAAAATGGATTCAATTTTGTTATGGTTCCTGAGAATGAGGGAGGATATGTGAAAAAATTTCGTGTTCTTGTCACCTTCAAGGATAGTTCTGTCATTCGACTTTTGTTGCCAAGCTAATTCTTCTCTGGTTTGGGCTTCATGTTAGATACTCAAAATACCTTTATAAAAAAACAGAAGGGGGTTGTCCTCTAATTTTGTATAATTTTTTAAATTTTTATTAATAAAATTTATTTTAAATTAAAAAATAATAATAAAATAAAACTCAAAATACTTGTAGGGCAAGAAATCGTTCGGGTTGGTAAGGACTAATACCAAAAAATAATAATAATAATAATAATAATCTGAATCTATATTTGTGAGTTAAAATCGTAACCCTTCTAAATTTGTATTTGTAATTGGGTATTAGGGTTTTAACTATTTTTATAATATATATATTTTTTTAAAAATAACATAAATATACTATTTTAAAACAAAAATTCGAGTTACTCAAATTATCGAGTTTTATCCATTTTATAATTTGGGTTTACATATTAAAAACCAAACCCTCCAAATTTGGAATCCCTGCCCTAAATACTTGTTCACATTGCAATTTTTTTTAGAGATTATACAAGGGTGGTAATATAATATCATGGTATATTGTGAAACAATAGAGTTGAACCAAGACTATCAAAGCAGAAAATGGTGCAGACAACATCCACTTCTGAAGAGTCCAATCCAATTATGGAATAACTTCTTGGGCCGGACTAACCTTTTTAGTGCCAGGCTTGAATTGAGAAATCAAAAGCCCAAATTCTTCGATGATGAGTTCACTCGATTACCAGCCACTTCAAATCTTCGATAAACGAAGCTCGATGAAGTTACTAACATCATCATCTCTTCGTATTATTCGTATTCCATCACCCATTTTTTTCTTCATCATCCCATCATCATCATCATCATTCAAGAAGAAGAAAAGAACCATGGTCACATCAACCTCATTATCTAATAATATCTCAGATTCTTCATCTTCTTCTTCTTGTTCTTCATATACTACTATCACAGAAACAATAACATTTGAACGAGAAATCAAAAAAAGCAAATTCATTGCTATTGCTGGATCTATTACTGATGACCAATCTGCTCATTCCTTTCTTACCCAGGTTTCAATCTTGCTTTTTAATTAAGGGTTTTATTAAAATTACAAATATTTGAATTTTTCTTATTTAGAATTTTTTTTGTTTTTTTTTTAGGTTAAAGATTCACGAGCTACTCATAATTGTTGGGCATATAAGGTAAAATTAATTATAACTACATATTTACAATATAATTAATTTTAATTATTTAATTGAAAATTACATTGGAGGGTTTTGAATTAATAATTTATAGGTAGGAGATCAATACAGGAGTAATGATGATGGCGAACCATCCGGTACAGCTGGTAAACCGATATACACTGCCATTGCTTCGTCGGGAATTGATAGAGTTATGGTTGTGGTCATCAGGTTGCTTAAATGTATAATTATGCTTTTGAAATTTTCTGAAGTTATTATTTTGAATGATAATTTTACAATAGCTTCTTTGATTGTTATGATCATTATTTTCGCCAATTTGATAAAATTTTCAGGTATTTTGGAGGAATAAAACTTGGGACTGGAGGATTAGTAAGAGCATATGGAGGGGTTGCGTCAGAATGTCTTAAAAATGCTACCACTCATCTTGTCAAATCTAAGGTAATGAAATTTGATTTCCTCAAGTTACTGATTCACATGTTATTTGTTTATTATTGAAATGGAATATGAATTTCTTTGCATCAGGTTTTTGTTTCTGACATATTACGTTGTCGCAGATATCAATTGCTTTGGAGGTTCCGTATGATCTACTAGGAGTTGTTTACCATCAGGTACGTACAATCTGTTTAACATATTGAAATGGAACATGTTAAAGCTTTCTGTTACATTCAATATGCTGCTAGAGTTTGGAAGAGAATATTAGAATGGTGCTTTTGTTCTGTAGTAATTAGTATAGTTTGCTGACTATGAATGATCTGATTGGAAGTCCTGTGTTTTGGGTTCATGCGCTTTTAAGTGAGTATGAGACTTAGAGTATCGATGTTGAAGAGGTTGACCAAAGAGAATATCGATTGTGTATATATTCCTTTTAAGTAACTCTAGAGGATATGCTTTGGGAAGAATCGACTGGGGACCATGGTATTAAACTATTAGTTAAGCCAAACCATTTGGCATAAGATGGTGTTATGCTGGTGTGTTTTCTTAAGCTGAACAATTTTCTTATTGATTATGAAAAAGAATTACAATAACTAAGAAGGGTTAGGTAAGAGAGGATCTCATCACACCATTACTGGAAAGTAAGGTAGAAAAAAGGCTTGAGTCCATATGTACACTAATGAGGACCAATAAGATTGCACTGGTCAAAGTGATGCACTCTTGTTACCTTTCAGAAAGCCAGTCCCAGAACAAAGCTTTAACATTGACACTCTATTCTCATTCTTTCTGAAGATAAGATCATTCCTTGCTCACCACTTTCCCTACAGCAAACTACTACATGCTTCAACAGATCCCCAATATTAAAAGATTAAAGAAAGGACTGGACCACCCCAGCTTTTTTCCAGACCTAGACCTCATACCTACTTGGATAAAGAACGTAGAAAATAATGAGACGTTGATTCATGTTCATAGTCACAACTCACAAAAAACACTTAACTCTGGTACAGCTACCCCGTTGCTCCTTAGCTTATCAAGAGCTTTAACCTCCCCACATCACTATCCCATAAATGTTTAACCAACTTTCAAATGGAATTTGTGAGTTCTCAAATTACTTACTAAAGGAATGTAAACTGGAGCTTGCTGATTAGGTTTTAATGCACTTAGGTCTCTGTAGTTAACTGAACAAATAAATAACTGCCTATCTCATGAAATCGCTGTGCAAACCAAAATTTGACTAATAAAGTGGCCAACAAAAAATAGTGTTCCGGCCCTGCACCACCAATCTTCCAAAAGTGCTTAAAAATCCACTAAGCAGGCATTGTTCAGTCCCATTCTAATCATCCAGTAGAGTCCCTCTGTTACTCAAATGAAGCTCATATGTTTATTTTCCGAACACGTTACTAGTATGTTTTTTTTTTTTTCTTATTATTCATAGCTTTTACTACCAAGTTTGCTTAATAGCTAATAGCATTATGTTAAGCAGATACAATCATTTCAAGTCGAGAACATCATGCAGGACTACGATACAGATAAAGAAGGCATCACTATTGTGAGTTTTAAAGTGGATTATGACAAGGCTGAAAGTCTGGAGGATGCAGTTAAAGCCAATTGCAGTAGACAACTTGTATTTGTTAGGCAGTGAAGCAGACTTGATCCTCTAATTCAGTAGCACTTGTTTTTAAATCTAGTGGGAAGTTTGTTTCTTTCTTCCCTATTGATCATTCAATAGTAGATGTGTACAGTTGATTATGGCCGGGTTTTCTAATTGTTGATAGCCATTGTTTGGCGAAAAAGAATAGGTAAAATTAGCAGATTAAATATACTTTTTTTTTTGATGAAGTTAAATATACTTTCTCTTAAACAAAGTAAATGCATTTATCGACTTTGTATTGCTTTCATGGTGAAAAAGACTACTGTACGTGGGAAGACGTTTTGGTATCAATTAGTATGTGTGCCGTGCCCAAAACCATTCATCCTGATGTTATTGCTAATTCAGATTAGATATATTATTGACGAAAGCAAAAATTGTAGAAAAAATTATCCTACTAAGTTTGCTTTCATGTTTTTTTTATTGTGAACTTGTCTGAACATGTATGTAAGTATGTTAGACCTTATATCCAAGATATAGCATGTATGTTAGACATAGCATTCAGCATGTATGGTTTGTAAGATCAAAGATAAGTAGAGCATGTATGGTTGAGCATGTATGGTTTGTAAGATCAAAGATAAGTAGGTGTTAGTATAATTTGATTTCCCCAAATATCTCGTCACCTACTAAGGTTCCACTATTCAATATAATTTCTTCATGTACTGTAGTTATATATCCCTGACGGTCACTCTCTATGCATTTTTCCTTAGAAACACGAGCAATGCATCCATCTTTTATCACATAAAAATGCACATACTGACCAGTCATAATCAGCATGTATATATTCTCTTTTTAAAGCATGCGTTCACACACAAAAAAGAGATGACCTGCAGAATCTCCCTTAACCAAAAGTTCCTAAAATCATTCATTATCAGAAGTCATAACATCAAGATACATGCTGTTTGTGCAGAGGATAAAATTTTAGTGTCAGTGCACCATTTAGAATAAAAGTTTGAAACTAAAGGAAAATATAATCCAAAATTAAACCATGAGCTGATTCAAACATATATATATATATATATATATATATATATATATATATATATATATATATATATATCACTTCAACAGAATTCCCTGACTACACGGATGACATCAAGTATATTCCAGATCTTCCATGGATACCAACGATTTTGACATTGGCCTCGGTGGAATTTGCTTCTTAGCTTATCAAGAGCTTTAACATCCACAAATCAATCTACCATAAAAGCTTCAAGCCTTCAACCAAAACTTCCAAATGGAATTTTTAGGTTTTCAAATTACTTAGCAAGGGAAGGTAACATTGGAGCTTGCTGATTAGGTTCTAATGCGGTTAGGTCTCTGTAGTGATCTGAACAAAGAAATAACTGCCTATCTCATGAAGTCCCTGTGCAAATTCGAGCTGTCAGCAAGGAAGGATTCCCATGCTGCACTGCATTACTCTAACCATGACCTGATTCATGGTATATATGATCATTAATTAGGAACCAAAGAAACAAAAGGATGTAACACCCTGTGTCGGCAAGTGGTTTGCCGAGGGGGTGGGTCCTACGACACGTAAGAGGGAATGTCCTGAGATTGGAATATAGGTATAGATCTGTCATATATAATCACGGAGGCCTTTTGGGCTCACTTGGCTCTCGAGTTCGAAAGAACTCCGGAGTTAAGCGTGCTCGGGTGGGAGTAGTCTCAGGATGGGTGACCTCCTTAGAAGCAGGCTGCTGCCCATAAAAAACCCCACACTGTCGGACGTCCGCAGTGACTAAGTGGGGACAATATCGGTGGTGATATAGGTCGGGTCGTTACAAATGGTATTAGAGCCGTCGACGGTTCACCTGTCGAGGGTGGGAGAGTGTGCTGGAAAGGCGCCTAGCCCAAGAAGGGGTGACGGTTGCGCCCGATACTCGTCTCGCGAGGGGCAGAGAACGTCGGAGATCTAGGGTTGAATATTCCAGAGCCGAGGACGGCTCTCTTCTAAGGTGGTGGGATTGTAACACCCCGTGTCTGCATGTGGTTTGCCGAGGGGGTGGGTCCTACGACACGTAAGAGGGGGATGTCCTGACATTGGAATATAGGTATAGATCCGTCATATATAATCACGGAGGCCTTTTGGGCTCACTTGGCTCTTGCTACTCATAAAACCCCACACTGTCGGACGTCCGCACTGGCTAAGTGGGGACAATATCGGTGGTGATATAGGTCGGCTCGTTACAAACTCACTTGACTCCTGAATTCGAAAGAACTCCGGAGTTAAGCGTGCTCGGGTGGGAGTAGTCTCAGGATGGATGACCTCCTGGGAAGCAAGTTGCTACCCATAAAACCCCACACTGTCGAATGTCCGCAGTGACTAAGTGGGGACAATATCGGTAGTGATATAGGTCGAGTCGTTACAAAGGACATCATGCAACTAAATATAAATAAGGCATCACTATTGTGTGTTTTAAAGTGGATTATGAGTTATGACAAGGCCAAAGTCCGGAGGATGCAAGTAAAGCCAACTTGTATTTGTTAGGCACTGAAGTAGACTTAAGTTTGTTTCTTTGGTTCCTATTGATCACTCAGTATTATATGTAGTTCATTATGGCTGGTTTCCTAATTGTTGATCGCCATTGTTTGAAAAAAAATAAATAAACAAATAAATAAATTAGCAGATTAAAAAGAATCTTTTAAAAAAGGTAAATGAATAAGAATGTCATTAGCTGGGTATGTAAGTAAATAATTGTTCTGCATTTTCAATGAATTTTGTATTGCTTTCGTATGGGAAAAAAAGGCTACGTGGGATTGGGAAGACATTTGGTATTAATCATTGATAGATAATTATTTAGTTGTTTAGAGAAACCACTAAGGTTAGTGTATTTAACAGAGATTCTTGTAATCTTCATAATATTCAGTAAAGAAGATAGTTTTCTCCGAGATCTTGTGTTTTGTTCATCTTATTTACTGCTATTGTTTAATTCCGCATTAAATAGTATATTTGCCTAGTAATTTGTATCAAGTTGGTATCAAGAGCAAAGTTCGATTCCCTGGTGGAGTTTTCTGTGGTTTATGGTTTTAACTTGTTCGCAGTACAGAAAGCTAGATAAAGTTCTTGGGTCTTTGGAAGATTCTAAGAAGACAAAAATAAAGAAGATGACAGAAACAGAAATCTGAAGTAGTGACATCTACTTTGCAACAGAAAGCCAACCCAAAACAGAAGCAGAAAAATTTGTTTTCTAATCAAGAAGATGATGATGGTGATCGAGAGGAGCCATTCACGGAAGATTTCATATTTGAGCGCAAGAAGACTACACGAAGTAGGAAACAAACAATGTTTCGTATTTGGCGTACATGTCAAGTTCCAAACAAAGTTGGATGGTTCAGCAAAGTCCAGGGAGCTCTTGAGTTCTATAATCTCAGTTTCTAGCTTAAACGGGAGTTTAAGTTCCTAAAGGGAGACGGGAGTTTAAGTTCCTAAAGGGAGGAGTCATGATACAGGTGTATCCTACTTGGGAATTTAGCCGTTCTTTTTCTTGTAGGACAAGGAAAAGAGAACCTTAAATAACGTTTCCTTGTTCCATAAGGGATAGAATTTCAGGAAAAATGAAATCCTTGGCTTATAAATATATGTTTTGGAATAAACCAAAAGATATATATAGAGAGAAACATGTAATCTTTACTTGTTTCAAGAGAAACCATTAAGGTTTAGTGGTTTAGTGATGTTTTGGCATAACCCAAAACATACCAAACATAGCTTATTTTAGCTTGTTTAGAGAAACAACTTATTTAGTTGTTTAGAGAAACCACTAAGGTTTAGTGTGTTTAGAAGAGAGGCAACTAAGGCTTAGCTTGTCTAGAGAAGTATTTGAGGCAAAGATTTTTGTAATCTTCATAATATTCAGTAAAGAAGATAGTTTTTTTCGAGATCTTGTGTTTTATTCATCTTATTTACTGCTATTGTTTAATTCCGCATTCAATGGTATATTTACCTAGTAATTTGTATCAGATAATCATCCTGATGTTATTGCTAATTCAGATTAGACGGTGAAAACAAATAATGTATACATGATTTTTTGAGAATAAATGCATCAACAAGAAAAAAAAATTAAGAAATTATATGAGCAGATTAAGGACTTTACCCATCCTACCCATTCTTTTTTTTTTCCTTTTCTTTTCTTATGAAGCCATCCTAGATACTTTGATTTCATGCTTTCTATTGCTAAATGCTAATTTATATGCTACAGTATCAACACAAATACTTTATATCTTTTTTTTTGCAGAAAGCAAGCTGGGGTTAAGGCAGACCCCTACCAGGTTTATTGAAATTCAATTTCTAATGTACATCATACCACTGGCATCTCTTTTCACAAGATGAGAGAGTTGCTCAGTAAGAGGATTACAAAAAATAGTGAGTACATCATTGCAAAGACTAAGAGCAGCTAAAGAGTCTGCCACAGAGTTCGTCTCTCTGTAAACATGTTCAACTTTGAAGCTTGTGAATTTGGGAATGAGTTCGCTGAAATATAAATACTTTATATCTTGTTGTTACAACCCAGCCTTAATTCATAATTTGTTACTTCACAGTTCATACATTGTTTTTAAGTGAAGTTGTCTAGAAATATAAAAGAACACAATTTCAGCTCGTACTTTGGTTTCCAAAAGATTTTGTGTTGGTTATTAAATAAACTTGCCTATACAGAAATCAAATCAACATACTTATAGCGTATGGAGGTTGACATAGTATTCAGTATTCCGATATCATTCGTCTGCATAGTCTATTTCCAAAACTCTAGCTGTTTTGAACACGGGATTCAAGCGATCAAAGATCATTAGGTAGCTAGGTACTAGATGTATAATTTGATTTCCCCAAATATCTCATTTTTATGGTTTTACTGAACAAAGAGTAACGAGTTTCAATACTTCAACTGAAGTGCCTATCATACATTCACACATTCACTATCTATTTTTTAAAATCATACACATTGAGCCAAATCAGACATTGAAAATTAGTGAAAGGTAAAATAAATTTATACTGGTGGGGTTCAGCAAAACAAAATAACTTCTTCATGTAGCTTTATTTATTCATGAAGCTCACTCCATATGCATTTCCCCTAGAACCATAAGAATTGCATGGCAATCACATACAATTGCGAACACCAATTATAATCAGCATTTTATAAAGCATGCACTTACACAAAATGAGACTGGCCAGAAGAAACTCATTGAACCAAAAGTTCATAAAAGGATGGACATCATAACATCAAGACACACAGTATATCTGTTTGTGCAAGGAATAAAGTTTTAGTGGCAGTACACTATTTAGAATGTAATAGTTTGAAAAAAGGAAAATGTAATCACAAATTAAACCATGAGCTCATTACCCAAAAATAAAAAATTAAAACCATTTTATATCACTTTAATAATAATCCCTGACTACGCCGATGGCATCCAAAAATATTCCAGATCTTCCATGGAGACCAACGATTTTGGCATTGACCTCACTGGAGGAGAAATATAAACCAGCTTCGTCGCCAAAGGGTCCATACCTGCCTTTGGTAGTGTGGAAGGACAAAGATTTTATGACTTCATTACCATTAAACAAGCCATAAAACCCAGAAATACATGTTAAGATCTCTTTAGGATAATCCAACTTAATCTGTGACATGAGAAAAACAAAACATCAGATAGTGCTACAATCATACAAATGAAAGATTCAAAAATTTGAACAGAGAAGGTCATCAGATAGGGTTATAATCTTACTCGGTTGATCATTATTTCTCCACCATCACCTCCATGTTTCTTAGTTACAGATTGCCTTGGTACACTAGTCTGATAGTTTTATATATATGCATGTCATGCAACGATTCATTATAGCGCACCATTGTTAGTGGAAATTGAAACTCCACAAATAGTGCTATTACCACAATCACAACTAATCAAACAAGCAAATCAATGAACAGAAAGTAAATGAACACGCGATATTTTTAATGTGGTAAAACCCAATATGGGAAACGTCCACGGTTGTCCTCGCGACAACAAATAAATTCACTAGATGAAAAGAGATGTACAAACCTATCAACTACCTGCAATCACTGCGAGTTGACACTACTGGTTATCTCTAACACCTTGACTTCACCAGAGTACCTTGATGTACGCACAAGACACTCGGCTTCTTAATGAACACACAAGAAGACTCGAAGCCGATCTCAGTAATCAATAAAGAAAAAGAAGATGAATGGAGAGGAAAGAATGAGTTCAATCACCAAAACACAACCCTAAACAAACTCAAGAAGAACACCTCAATTGGACGGCCAAAGAACTGGTTTGTTCTTTGGTTGAAAAACCATATATAGTTAGGGTTTTGGAAGAGAGAGAAAATGGACTGAAACATGAAAATTACACCACGACGTACGTATGCCCTAACTAGGTACGTACGTCCCTGAAGGAAAAAGTAGTCTGTCGAACAGACGTACGTACGTCCTAACTAGGTACGTACGTCCAAACCAAAACAAAAAGATCTGTTCAACCCTACGTACATACGTCCTAACTAGGTACGTACGTACTGTACCAAACAACAAACAGACAGACTCGATAAGAGAAAGGATATTCGGGACGACGCTCATACATCAAGGTATTCCTAATAATGAGATCAAGGCGAGATAACCTCGGACACACCTAGTCACAAAATAATGTCAAACAACCGAGTGCCGGTTTCAATCTCCCCCTTTGACATTTATTTTGTGACAAAACTATGACTCTAGAAGCACTTATAATACGTGCTTACAAACCCAAACCAACGACATTTATAATACATGCCTACAAGAACACTCATACTCAATACGTACCAAGTCACCATCACTTGGTATTCAGCTCGAGCAAGAAGACTTGATCATCAGAGACAAGACGGAAGCAAGAAAAATTCTGAACCAATTAGATAAATAATGGAAGCTTGTAGAACAACTCCCCCATACTTCATGAACTCTAAATTTTAATACTCTAGCTCCGCCATATCTGTACAGCCTCTAATCATCAACACGTTCACTCCCCCATACGTTCTCTTCTCTAACAGAGAAGAGAAGAATGTTAGTATTAGAGTCATAAAATCTCCCCTTTTTTGTCACAAAGAGTGAACAAAGGAACAAGGGAAAAAAAAAGAACCTACCAACAAGATTTAGTGAGAACCAAAACCGACAATAGAATATCAAACACAAAAACAAGATAGAGAGCTTCCCGAACAATTAAATATCCATTGAAGAATATCAACCACAAACAATAGAGCAGAGCAAGAAATAAGAGTCTTAGAAGAACACAAAACCCTAAAATTAAACGACGCGAAAAACGCGTTCCCAATGACCTGGAGGAAGCTTAGATAAGTAAGCATCGACACGAGCCGAGGGATTATCCCATCGAGCTATAATATGATCTTCATAATCTTCCAGCCATTCACCTGTACAAAATAGGTCTTCAATTCTGCTATCCAAACCGCAGTCGGTGAAAGGACCAGCTAAACCTGAAACTTTCGGAAAACCAACTAACTCCAAGATGTGACACTGGAGATGCCTAGGTAAGCGCTCCCAATGATTCACATGAACCATACAAGGATTAAAAAACAGACGATGAATAAAATCATAACCATGAGGCACATGACACAAACGACAAACCTTTGTAGGATTCTTGTATTCCATCACCATGAAAGATACATAACCAACAAGAGGAACAAAAACACCATGAAACTCATATTCCGCCATTGAAGAGTTCTGTAAAAGAAGAGGGATACTAGAAGAGGAGTGAAAAGTAGTAGAAGAAGAAAAACACAAAGTAGCAGTATATATAGGCAAGGAAAAACAAAATAGTACTTGGGCCCAACAGAAGCCCATAACCTAATAGTCACCTCCTTAACACAAATAGAATAAAGCATCAAAAGTACTTAGACAAACATAAGCCTAACAAGTTATAATCCCGAACAAGCAAAAAGGACAATAGGAAATAAATAAAAGGAAGAGCTACTCCTCTGAATCAGAATTATCATCACCATCTTCATCACCAGAACCCTCTTCACCATCCTCATCACTTGCATGTGGTGGCTCCTCTGTCGGAAATGTAATACGAGTGTAGTCAATCTGAAGATGCCTCATCCGTGCCACATTCATCCCATGTATGTCTCGAAGAATGGCATCATGCTGAGAGAGAATGGTGCCAATACGATCAATCCTTGTATCAGTGTGACTTTGATGACGTCGAAGAGAGGAGACACGAGCTTCAACTGCAGCCACAACCCGGTTACTACGAACCGAGGAAGTCGAAGGTCGCCCAGAAACCAAAGCACGATCAAAGTCATCGCGCCTATCAAGAGCTCTACCTCTCCAAACCAGATGGTGAGTCAGTGACGCACCCACACCTTCAAAGGCTGCCTTCCTAGATGGACATCCCTTCTTGATCGCATTTGCCCAATCATGAGCGACAAAACGAGGGGGAGACACCTCCGTATACTTGCCACGAAAACCCAAATGCAGAAGGATACACATGATGAAGCTAGGAAAAGGAAGTGTACCCTTAGCAACATCTACTTGTAGCATCCAATGAAAAATAACCTCAGAAAGATTGATGTGATAAACAGACATACACACGATTAGCTTGATCATCTGTGATAATGATCTTGTTTCCCCTCTTCGGATAGATATTGGAGTGAGCGATCATGTGCATGAGAATAACACTGAAGTGCTTAGCATGATATCTTTGTGTGACCCCATCAATGAACATCTCTTGAGCTTGAGTGACCAAGTTAACCCGAACCTCATCCGGAATAGGCCAAGGGATATGAGTCTGGCTTGTAGGTATCTCATGACCATCAATGCCCAGAGCCTCTCGGATTACTCTTGGAGAAATGGTGTATCTCCTACCCTCAATCAGCACGTGAGCCCGAGGATGAGCACCAAGAGACGGAGTAGGGGGTGATGAGCCATCGGGGGTAACACTTTTCCCTCTCTGAGCACACGAACTTCGTGCACCCGACGAAGATGCACCCTTAGAGACGGGCTTGTCACTAACCGGGGTAGTGCGAGCACGCTTGGGAGGCATGTCCTAAACACCAACAACACCATACAACAACACATGTGAGAAAAATTCATGTAAGAAAAAAAAAGTTAAAGAAAAGAAAGCAAACAATGTCACTTGAGCATTTCAACAAACAGTTTGTGTGCACAATCAAGAATCATGGTAAAACAACAAACCATACATCCAAATGCTTAATAAACATGTTAAACAATGAGGAATTTAGTAACAACTATGAACAATCAAAGAAGAAGTTCCAAATTCACAAGAAATTTGAATTACACCAACGAAATTGATAACCAACCAACTTCGAAAGAAAAACCACCACAACATCTAAACAAACAACAAAAACAATAGTAGAAGAGGAGGAAGAAGAAAATTAGAAAAAAAAAAAAAAACTTACTTGATCAACGACGACGGAGAAGGAAGAATCTCACTTGAAACAAACAATCACACCAAACACACGGATGAGACAGAGATAAGAGCACACACAAGAACAAGACGAAGAATGAAGAAGAATGTAAGGAAAAGAGTTTCTAAAACGGTTAAGGAATTCTTATTGACAGACCATGTAATGCTTGCAAGAGTAGAAAACACGATTCAAATATAACCAGTTGGCTTTGTGTTTGAAAATGGGCTTAAAAAAAAACAAATGGGCCAACTGTAACAACGACGTATGTACTACCAAACGACGTTCGTATGTCGAGACACCAAAAACAACAACCTGTTCAGGAGACGTACGTACCTCATAACAACGTACGTACGCTGTAAAGAAGAAAAAAAAGTTCTGTCTTCCTGTACGTACGTACTCCCTAACAACGTTCGTACTTCCTTTTTTTTTTTTTTTGATTAAATGAAATAAGAGAAAGAAGGACAGAGAATAGCTAATAAGACCAGAAAAGGGATAAACATCACTAGAAAAACTAAATATTGTATGAATTCCAATCCGAACAAAAACTAACGATAATTTGAATATGCATCAAAAGTGAGAAATGCAAGAAGGGTGAACAGAATCATAAACCAATCCTCGGTAGACAGGAAAAACGATGCAACCATGCACGGAGCAAGAGAACAATCCTATACAAAAACCATTTTGCACATAGAAAGAAAAACATCAACAAGATACCGACAATACTCAAGTAAAAACTTAAGAGCAAGAAGGAGATGATGCTCTTACAAACACAAGCATGATAAACCAATGCCTTAACCATAACATGACCACATAGTTTCGTGGTTTTTTTTTTTATTTTTCTCTTCTTTTTTTTGAATTTTTTTTGAATTTGTTTCTTTTCCCTCTAATTTTGTTGTTTGTAAAGAAAAACAAAAATGCCATTCCCGTGTGGGAGGAAAACCTCCATCTTCAACAAAAAATACGAGGGTAGGGTGTAGCCTACATCCTTTTCGGCAAAAGCACACTCAAGAAGTGCAATACCATGATAACGTGCAGCACAAGAACTAACATCTCTTGAGTGCAACCGTCAGAGCATGACCCTCACAGCCCCAACGGGTTCCTAGCCAACTGATTATGCTCACAAGACATTCAAATGGCTGGGGATTTCGTAAGTTATTGACCACTTACTAGAGGTGAACAAGAGAAACACAAGGAGAAAATTGGAAAGAACGAAGGGAGTAAAACCCGAGATGATCATCTTGTAGGAGCACAATAGTGTAAGTATAAGATACTCTAAGAACTCCAAAACATGCAAACACGTCATGCAAGAAACCACCAAGTGAGGAGAAGAGTATGATGCAATCCAACAAAATACTTGACAAAACACACTAGAGAGGCCTACCAAACCATAATTAGCTGAAAGATGGAATCCAAACAATATCCAGAGAAGTATGTTCTCAACACCTATAACAGAGACCGAAAAAAAAAATACAAAGAAGATAAAGAAGACACACCTAAAATAGAAAATCCTACACGCAAAGGAGAGCTAAGCATAGAAATGAGGAAGATGGGTAGTGATAATAAAACAATTATCATGAGAACGACTACTGGTTCATTAAAAGCAGGGCATGATTCGTATCAAAGACATCACATCTATCATCCTCAAAGACAACCTTAAACTTAGCATCACATAATTGACTAATGCTCAACAAATTCGAATTTAGGCCCTTAACAAATAAAAGCACATGACCTCTTAAAGAGCCATTCTCAGAGAAACTACCTTTACCTTCTACCGGGAGCATCTTACCATTCCCGAAGGTAACCTTACCTCCATATCCATGAATCAAATTAGTAACAAGAGTCTTGTCACCTGTTATGTGACGAGAACAGCCACTGTCTAGATACCATGATGTAGTGCCATTCTCAACCAGTCGTTCCATATGAGAAACCATTTTTCTAGAAGCATCAATACTCCTATCCCAGAAATGGGGTGGTGGAGTAGGCATTGGTGGTGCCTGCGGGCGAGGGTGGTTCCCATAAGGAGACGACCTAGGCAATCCACACGGAGCATAGCCATTCCACATGTACGGGGCCTGCATAGGGAAAGTGGTCGACTTGTTCCAATAAGTAGTACCTACAAAAGGAGAAGGATGAGATGCATACAAATGATTCCAAGAGAAAGAAGATGTATGACCCATACGACCACAAGTAAGACACTTAAAAATTTTATGTCTTAAGTTCTTTCTCCGAGAGGGTGGAAATCGAACAACTCTAGGTGGAGTGACACCACCAACTCCCTGTACAGGAGGAGGAGACATAGGTAGAACACTAGCAGGTCTAACAAAAGTAGTGTGAGTAGAGCTAGATGCAGGAAGAAGAACAGATGAATTATAGCCTAGATCGGACTTGTCTAAATGAGATTTACCACTTCCCAACAGAGAGTCAAGATTAGCATTAGCTTTACCAAAACCAACCAATTGTTTATTAGCAGCAAACAATTCCGCTTTAACCTTCTCATGTTCCAGCACTAAGGAACGATATTTGGACTCCAAGTCATGATTCAACTTCTCGAGAGAAGCAATACGTGCTTGAAAGTAGACCCTTTCTTTTTCAAATTCCTCCTTCAACATATTGGAGTCACCTGCAAGATTACAAATATCTTGTCCAAGAGAAACAACCTGATCTCACATTGTTAGATTTTTCAAGCAATTTAACCTGTTGCATAGAAAACTTATACATGTCACACAGTTCACTTGTATTAGTATGAACACCAGACTCAGGAATGGTAATATTATCAGTAGAGGATACAATACCTCCTGGATGTTCATCCAGGGATGCACTGAAGACCACATAGTTGGAAACAACGTTTGAATTGTTGCCATCTTCATCCTCATCGGAGTCATCCCATGTAACAATGAGATTAGCCTTGGAATTGTCTCCAGGCTTGCGATCCACCTTCTTGTCACATTCATTGGCAAAATGTCCATACTCACGGCACTTGTAGCATTGGACATCTTTGCGATCAACACGAGCTTTCCTACCATCAATAGTAAACCTTTTAAAACCACGACTCAGAGGAGCATTTGGAGAGCTAGAAAAACGTTTTCGAGGATCTAGGTTTTGTTGATACTTGAGAATCTTCTGAAAGCTACGAGAGAGAAATGCATATATAGTTATCATCCAAACTAAGCTCTTCATCATCAGAAGTTGCCGTAGACACCTCTTTCGAAGAGGTAGCCTTAAAAGCCACAGACTTATTTTTCGGAGGATCTTCCAAAGCTTGTTCCATCTCACAAGTACGTAGTTTTTCAGCAAGCGTCTCAATGGACATGTCCTTGATCACATTGCTCTCAGTAATCGCATATTTGCGAGAGCGAAAACGGGGTGGCAAGGCACACAGTATTTTGCGTACAATTTGTGTATCAGTATACACATGGCCAATAGCAGCACTACAATTCACAATGTCTTGCAAACGAATGAAGAACTCATCAAAGGTCTCAAAATTATCCATTCTTAAGTTCTCGAACTGAGAAGTCAACAATTCAAGCTTGCTTTCCTTGACAGATTCATCACCCTCATGTGTACGAAGAAGTCTGTTCCATGCATCCTTTGCTTCAACACAACCATGAACCCGACGAAATTCACTTGCATTTAATGCCATGAAAATGGCATTGAGTGCTTTGTTGTTAAAGGTCGCGGCTGATTTTTGTTCAGGTGTCCACTTTGCACGTGGTGTGGGTGATGTAACTGCAGTATCACCAGTCTCTGTCGTAGTCAAAGGTGCTTTCCATCCGTCTTCAACTGCGAGCCAAACATCTTCCCCCAAGGCTTGGAGATACACCATCATACGAACTTTCCAATGACCGAAATCTTTCCCATCAAATTGTGGAGGAAGATTCGAAGTACCAAACTTGTGAGGTTCCATTGCAGCACTATGGATCTTAGGCGTGAGCCTTTACGCTCCTTAACAAGCCCCCTACGACTGATACCAATTGAAACTCCACAAATAGTGCTATTACCACAATCACAACTAATCAAACAAGCAAATCAATGAACAGAAAGTAAATGAACACGCGATATTTTTAACGTGGTAAAACCCAATATGGGAAACGTCCACGGTTGTCTTCGCGACAACAAATAAATCCACTAGATGAAAAGAGATGTACAAACCTATCAACTACCTGCAATGACTGCGAGTTGACACTACTGGTTATCTCTAATACCTTGACTTCACCAGAATACCTTGATAACACACAAGACACTCGACTTCTTGATGAACACACAAGAAGACTCGAAGCCGATCTCAATAATCAATAAAGAAGAAGAAGATGAATGGAGAGGAAAGAATGAGTTCAATCATCAAAACACAACCCTAAACAAAGTCATGAAGAACACCTCAATTGGACAACCAAAGAACTGGTTTGTTCTTTGGTTGAAAAACCATATATAGTTAGGGTTTTGGAAGAGAGAGAAAATTGGCCGAAACATGAAAATTACACCACGACGTACGTACGCCCTAACTAGGTACGTACGTCCCTGAAGGAAAAAGTAGTCTGTCGAACAGGACGTACGTACGTCCTAACTAGGTACGTACGTCCAAACCAAAACAAAAAGATCTGTTCAACCCTACGTACGTACGTCCTAACTAGGTACGTACGTACTGTACCAAACAACAAACAGACAGACTCGATGAGAGAAAAGATACTCAGGATGACGCTCATACATCAAGGTATTCCTAATAATGAAATCAAGACGAGATAACCTCGGACACACCTAGTCACAAAATAATGTCAAACAACCGAGTGCCAGTTTCAGAAATATGAATTAAGATTAATTATTAACAGGTGTATGAATGTGTCGAATTTGAAACAAGTTTCTGGATTACCTCTCCTGCGGATGCTTTCTCAAGTTTAATGGAATTAAATATTGGTTTAAATATTGGAGTCCAAATGATCCCCACATTTCCCATGAAATCCTGTAATCATCCCTCCCTCCATCGGCAATGTAAAATAATCACCATCCTCAGGACCAACTGGTCCATATTTTGTTACATTCGTAACAAAAGTCAGTAACCTTATGGTAACAGGCTGATCTGGCTTGAGACGACCATAATATCCACTTATCGATGTAAGATATTCATGGGGATGATCAAGATCAATCTACAAAATATACAAGTAAAACATTTTTACATAGATATAAAAATAAGATTTGACTCCAAAAATCCATATAGATCATATACATGATATATTGAATATGAAGACGATTAGTCAATTACCTTGTAAGATTTAATACAATAATTGAATCCAAATTGTTCTGTATAATATAAGGTCTTACTCCCATCATCCTGTACAAATTTGAACATTATGGAGTCTATTCTCCCTTCGTAGTTTATAACAATTCCGGCCAATGTTCCTTCATCACCTTTTTTCTTCTGAGTAGTCCAGTTTGTGCCACCAGCACCTCCCCAGGGCCCTAGACATATGGGTTTCACCGGAATCATATAGTTGTTCTCCTGCATGAATAATTCATACACATTCAGTCACTACAGAAAAGATCATACATAGAATTAGGTTATAACACAGATAGATAAACTAAACTAAACATCCTTACCATTTCTTTCTTTCTATCAGTATCTGTTGAAGACTGAGCAGAGCACTTGAGCAACAACAACGCAAATCTGCTACTACTTCACCTTGTGTTTTATAATGATCTCCCTCAGTCTAATAAATTGGACTTTTGGCTTTCCATCTTCATTCCACTCCAAACCCATTAATGCGTCTTTAATTGTTAGACATGGTGATTAATTCAAAATTTCATTGAAAATACCAATGGTCTGGTTATGGTAATTAAGAAAAGTTAATTACTACAGCTAAGTGATTTCCCACGATCGGTTTGATTTGTTTGTGTCTCTTGAATCTTGATAGGCCCTGGCCCCTGGCTCACCTCTTTTTACCACACTAGTCTTGCTCTCTTGGACTCTTAGTTGCACATTGCTCTGACAATGTCTTGGCAAATTGAACCATGCCTCAATATACAGTACTAGTGAATTTCTTAGCAAATGTTCCAGGGAGTTGTTTTGATGATGCATGGTTTCCAAACAGAATGGATTGAGTAAATAATACTAGCAATACTTCATCTACTGCTTTTATAGAATTGTTACGTCTGGAACTACATGTCCAATTTGTAGAGGCATTATAAAGTTTCATGGCAATCATAGAAGGAAACACTAATCAGGCTGCTACAGTCAGACAGAAGAGACTGATTCAAAGCAAATAATCAGCATTCTGAACCAACATATGCATTGAGATTGGTCACGATTCAAGTAACATTGCACACTTGTGCAAATTTAACCAATAACCAAGTTAACTTCAACTTGCATGAAAGAAACAAATCCTCAGTTATTGAGAAAGCTTGTAGTCTTGTACACTCATTCTGTTCATCAAAGAAACAAATTCCCAACAATTATGCTGCATTTTTCCTAATAAATTAATCAAGGTGACAGGAGGAACTACTACAGAATAAACTTTTAGTTATACAATGCAAATAATTTAAGCGAGGTCTGATTACATTCAAGTCTTTTCTTGCTTAGAACAGGGTTCAAAATTCAAGTAGCGTATACATTAGCGTTCCACCTATTTCTGTAGTCCGGCTTGTGAAAACTATAAGCTTTTGAATTTAAGGCCGTGAATATCTTCTTCCTGGGACCCTGAGGTCACAAAATCCTCAAATTTTGTCCAGCATAAAATGCTCAACACTAAAAGAAAAGAAAAATCTGTAGAGCATTTACTATTCAACAATCAAAAGCTATTAGTATTACGTACCCTTAAAATGCCTATAACAAGGTCCTCCTCATTCATCAGTTTCAACGCAGTCACATCAATCTGCACAAGGAAGATGCGACAATAATGTTACAAGAATCCTTAAAAAGATGATAGGATAATGCAAATGAAAGTGTCCAAAACTTTGCATACTTCCTCAGCCAGGAAAGTATCGGAGTGTTTTTCTAGACCAATAGACTGCAACAAGCACTATTATGATAAATGATGAATCAAGAGTGTGTTGGTTGGAATTGATTCATTGATCCCTGCACTATCATTATAAATGTAGTTTTCCATATTTATATAAAACTTTAAAGGTAGTTTCACAACATATTGTACTTTTTGACGTAATATAGCTCAAAATCATGTACGGCCTTTAAAATCCATAACTTCTGATACAATCATACAAGTAAATTTTGAGAGAGGTGTGTTGTGTAGTCCAAAACCTATGATGATGAATGATGTTTCTTCAGTTTTGGTTTTTATACTCGGATCACATTCATGTAATGAATATCTTCTGCCATTAGCTTAACTTAAATAATCTTGAAGTTTTCTGCTACAAATTTAATTATGTAGACTAAAAGGTTGTGGTTCAAAATAACTATGATGTCAGATGGTAAGTTTCTCTCATTTTCTAAATAACCTCCAAGAGACACCAGGAAAATACCCATTGCATATCATCAATAGGTCGTTCTTTTATTTAGGGGGGGGGCGGGGGGAGATGCGAAATTATTGAAACTAACGTATTCATTTATTAGAAATCAGCCAAGTGCCATGGACAGACATGGGAGAGACTTTTCATACATCAATAGATTTCAAAAGGATGACAAGCACATCAATATCAAAAATAAAGTGTAGACAGCACACACCTTCAAATAGTCCTTTTGTCTTCAAGCACCCACAATAGTTGTGCTTTGAAGTCTGAATATCCAACCTGCAAAACCAACTGTTTCAAGAGTGAACGGAAGCATCTCATTTCAAAAAAGTCAACCAACATAACATGGTGAAATTACCCAAAACTAAATGGACTTACATGAGCCTATCTCTTTAACGAACTTCTGAACACTAATAGAGAAGGAACCCGAGATCTTTTAGACTTTCTATTGGTACCATGTACTCTGCTATCTTCTAGCAGTTAAAATATAAATCAATAATTTATGGGTATCAATTTCCTCAGCGTCATTGCAAAGAAAGTAAAAAATTTACCACTCTTGAATACTCAGTCAATATGACCCTCAAGGATCCCACCAAAGTAATGTTCTTCCCATCCAAGTTTTTCCTAATATGTTGCCTAGATGGCCACAATCCACAAAGAGAAGAATCGTTGAGAGGTAACATCCACAAATATTTCACCATCAATGTCAGTGCAGTCCAACTTGAGTGACAATACCGTAAGCTAGATGGAACAGACATGTTAAAGTCTCCATCTTTGCATGTATGCATTTAACAACAAAACACATGAATGGAAACAAGAAAACAGGCTCAAAACTAAATCCAACTGCAACCACGTAACTTTCGGATTCCTCTCTCTCTCATCCGATCCCTCACCTCTGAAACATCGTCCCATCTATCTGCAGCAGCAAAAATGTTTGATAACAACACATAATTACCAGCATGCTGCGGCTCAAGTTCAAAAAGCCGGCCTGCTACAATCTCGCCAAGCTCAATATTCCCATGTACTCTGCAGGCACTAAGCAGCGCACCCCATGCACCACCATGAGGTTCTACATGCACTGATTTAATGAGCTCATATGCTTCTTCCAGTTGTCCAGCCCGACCAAGAAGATCAACCATACAGGAGTAGTGGTCCGGAGAGGGAGTAATGGAATAATTATTTGTCATCAAAGAGAAATAACGACACCCCTCTTCTACAAGGCTTGCATGACTACAAGCTGTCAAGACAACTGTGAAGGCAACTTCGTCAGGTACTAATCCTTCTTCTAGCATACGAGCAAATAATTGAACAGCCTCTTCACCACGGCCATGGATCGACAGACCCTGCATCATGGAACAATACGAGATCAAATCTCTTTGGGGCATCTTCTCAAAAAAACTAGTAGCCCTATCCATGTTCCCACACTTGGCATGCATGTTAACAAGAGCACATACAACATGAGCTCGTTGAAGATCAATCGAACTCTGAGCTACATAGGAGTCGACCCATTCTGCAATTTGCAAACAACCAACTTGAGAACAAGCTGACATCAAGTTCACCATGATGAACTCGTCTGGTCTAACATTCTCGGCTTGCATCCAACTGAAGATCTTCAATGCTTCATTCGGGCATCCATTCTGCACATACCCAGATATCAATGCTGACCAAGCAACAACATCCCTCTGAGGAGCTTGCTCAAATAAACATTTTGCCGATGCCATATCACCAGCCTTTGCATACCCATCAATCAACAATGTAAAAGAAACAAGATTTCTTTCTGGCATTTTATCAAAAAGCTTTCTAGCATCCTTCAAATGACCAAATTTCACATACCCACCAATCATTGCATTCCATGTACCAGTAACCCTATCTGGCATTTCATCAAACAACTTCTGAGCTAATTCTAAATCACCAAAATTCAAATACCCAACAATCATAGCTGTCCAAGATACTTCATTTTTATCAAACATACAATCAAACACCTTTCTAGCACATTCAATTTCTCTACATTTTCCATACAAATCAACTAAACAAGTCCCCACATATAAATCCATCTCCATTCCACACCTAACAACTAACCCATGAAACATTTCCCCTTCTTTTAAAGCTAATTCATTTGAACAAACCTTAATCAAAGATGGGTATGTATACTTATCAGGAGCAATACTACTTTCAGAATGCTTCATTCGTTTAAATAATTCAATAGTTTTAAAAACAGAGGATTTCTCACAATACCCTTTAAGCATAGAATTCCAAAGATATAGATTAGGTTGTTGAACACGATTAAAAACACTTGTAGAGTAATGAAGATGATTAGAAAAAGAATTGCAAAGATTAATGAAAAGGGTTATGAGAAAATGATCTTGTTCTGAACCTTTTTTAATGATTTGAGTATGAATTTGTTCAAGATGTCTAAGGGTTTTGCATTGATTGTTAGAGAGAAGGCTTTTAATGCAAAGAGATGAAGAAAGATGAGAAAAACGACGAATAGCGAAACAGAGAACTGTAACATTGCGATTCATTCAAATGTTTGGGTTTTTTAGCAACTGTAAATACCTCATGCCTTCTTCTTCTTCTTCTTCAGCAGAAAATAGTGTTAGCTGTTTAGAAGCAAAGACAGGCCCAAATAAAAAGCCCAGATTCAGTAAACAAGATTTGGTGTGTTGTGTTTGTGCACTTGTGCCTGAAGAGAAAAAGTTTCCATGATCGTATTAATGAATAGAAAGAATTTGCTGAAGCTTTTCGAGTGCTTATACAAAGACCAGGGTTTGAATAGTGCTGACAATCTAGAAGATGTCAGAAATGTTTTGAATGCTTTTATTCATTCAGTATATAGTTCGATATGTATCAAATTCATCAATGAATAAGTTTATAAGTTTCCAGTAAAATTGTGGCTGATAGCAACAAAGCTTCCATACAGATTGGAGTTTCTAAATTGTAGTATTATAATTTTTTTTTTTTTTTTTTTTTTAATTTCAAAGTATTTTAAATTTGAAGCTTTCCCAAATATTGCATACAAATAAAGGAAACCTGATATATAAGAAGTCGACAAGGAAGTTGAATAATTGAGTGCTTTCAAATAGGTACTCTATGTTTCCACTCAAAATAAGAAAAATACATGAATACTGTGACATACATCTCTGAGCATTTTAGAAGGATAACTGAATTTTATCAGGAGTTATATTACATGTAACCGTCTAACTAGCTCAATTGTCAAATGAAACATCAGCAAAGAAAATACAAAGAAACGGGTACCACAAAATTTGAGTATCATAAACGAGCTACATAGGAATTTGCTTGTGTAACGTATCTGACCCATCGATATGGATTGTAGGTCTTCGATTTTTTTGCTATCTGCAAGTACCGCACCTGCATAAAATACATAGAAGAATTGTGCATATTCAGACAGCAGCAGATAAGAACAGTAAAAAATAATTTTTTAACATACGACACCTAAGATCCTGAACATGTAACATATATCAGAGTGTTTGTAAATTTTATATTTCGTCAATGTTTTTTCATAAAATTGTGACAGAAATATATCTCAAAGTTGTATTTACATAACACTCATGCAGGACCAAGTTAGCTGGGGGAGAATGACATAGTCACTCGTCTATCCTGACCACACTTTCAAACAAACCCATCCCACTAACAGCATGGTTTTTCACTTGCACAAATAACAATGAAGCAATTATATGTCCAGTCCTAAGGAGCGTTGCTACATGAACATAGAACCTAGATCTAGATGCAACAGAAATGAGACTTTGCATAGTTCTTAAAGCACTGGATAAAATTAATGCAGAATTAGCTCAGCTGTAGTTATCAAGCTGAAGTAATAAATAGTCTTACCACCCAAAAATATAAAAAGGTATGGAAAAAACCAAGGAAGTAAATTATTGAATCAAGTAAAATGAATACAGTATCTAGTTATTGCGAAGTAACTAAAATCTACAAAAACAGAAGAGAAAACATGAACCAAGGAACTCCACGAGACAACTATTACCACTTTTTGAACGCTGGACATATAGTCATAGGCATATACATCTTTATAAGATACAGTAGAACCTCTTTAAATTAATACTCGATTCGTTAATATCACTCTAAGTATGAAATTCTCTGGTCCCGATGTAAATGGTAAGTAGCTAAATCAACAGTCGGTAAGTTAATAATCTCTCCAAGTTAATAAATTTTGATAAAATTGCATAGGTCCCGTCACTATTAATTTGAAGAGGTTTTACTGTAATAAAAGAAAGAGAAATCAGACATCACCTGAAGCTTTGAAGCATTATACATAGGTATTGTGAAAGTCATGCTTACAGGTCCCGCTTCCTTCATGATATTTCCTGTTTTTTTTGGAAATGTGCACAAGAGACCAATAAACATTCAAACCAAAACCAGGTTTATTTCTAGAAGAAAAGGCGAATACATCCACAGCTCAGAGAGTAACAATTTTTACCATGTGATTCCTGTGAAAATGTGAGTTTTGCACGTAGAGTATGTTCACTTCCACCAACAATCTGCAACATAATGCATTCAATAAAGAACTAAGACATGGAAAATTTAATCACAAAACATAACTAAGCTTGTAATTTTTCAGCAATACCCTCAAACAAAAAGGAAGGATAATCTTCAATACTGATAGTCAACTGTACCTTCTTCAATCCCCATTCCAGTTTCTTATTTGCTTCCTTGAAATCCGTTGTGTGCCCAACTGCTCCAGATTCCAACTCGAAACTAACCCTGTTAAAAAGTTTGAGAAACAAATTAGTTTTTTGGCTAAATAAGAATTTTCTTTATGGATAAAATGTTTTACGACCAAAAGAAGGGGATACAGTGTCAGAGAGGGACTGACCCTGGTCCCAGAAAAGATAAGCAAATATTACATATGAAAGGACAAGCATCAAACCATAAGATTTCTCGCCATTGGCTGTTGACCACTCCATATTTTTCAGAAGAATAATTAGAAAGAGTGGAAATAAGTGGCTAACGAGGAAGGTGTGATTCAGTTCAGGTCATGGATACAAGTCATACAACTAACCCACAAACCAAGGGGTAGCTTCTAACTGATGCAATTAACTCTAAGTGTGGGAGTTGTCACCACAAACACAGCTTCGAAACCCAAAAATGAAGAAAAAACACAACTTTTGAAATTTTGGTCATATGCCATTTTTTCCAACCAAAATTACCAATGATATGCGATATTTCTCTTCATTTTGACTCATAACAGATCCAATCTGTTATAAATTGCAGTTAATTACGATTTCTTACAAAACTGATACAAGCACAAATTAACATTACTTTTTTAAGGATGTGATCAAAAAATATTACTCCCTAAATCGAAGGTGTAAATGTGTGATACACTTCAAGCAACAAAGTTTAAGAACTAAGAGTATAAATGATCATTCAGTTGCTACTACACACAAAATTTGGAATGCAAGTTCAAGTCTGGCTACAATTTACAAAGTACTCTATTTTATTATATCTCTAAGGCTGTGTTTGATTGCAAATTTGCTAAATAGAATGCCCACTATAGTGAGAAAATAGAGGCAGATTCCTAGGACCCAGTGGGAATTTGCACAGATAAGAGTGTTTGATTGCAGTTGAAAATTAATTTATCAAACTAAGAATTTGTGGTCAACTTTCCCATTAGGCTGGTCTTTTCTCACTATAGTGGGAATCCAAAAAGACGAGGGGGGGTTGAAATAGTTGGAAAACAGGCTTCTTTTCCCACTATAGTGGGAAAATTTGGAGCCCAAATTCCCACTACATTTGAAATCCGTTGGATGAAAGTTGATTGAATCTCTACCCTTGATCTACCAACAACTTAAAACAAACCTAGGTTTGGTTTCAAAGGGGGAGACAAGTCTTGTTTTTGTTCATCGAAAGAGAGACATCAGATCGACGTGGGCAATCGAAAAGGTAATTTTTTAAACCCATTTTTCTTCCTTCTTCTTCTTTCTTCTTTCTTCTTCCTCTTCATCTTCTTCAACTTCTTCTTTCTTTTTCTTCCTGTGCTCTTCTCCACTGTATCAAATTTTCGTTTTTTTTATTGTTCACATTTGGGGGTTTCTCTATGGGTTTGGTGAAATTGACTGTAAATACATGTTTTAGCATGAAATTTTAGTTGTATATCACTCGAATTTGTAGTTTGTAGTTTGAAATAAAATTTGAAATTTTTAGGTTAAATTTTAATTTAATTTGGGGGTTTCTCTATTTATCTATGGGTTTGGTGAAATTGACTGTGAATACATGTTTTAGCATGAAATTTTAGTTGTATATCACTCGAATTTGTAGTTTGTAGTTTGAAATAAAATTTAAAATTTTTAGGTTAAATTTCAATTTAATTTGGGGATTTCTCTATTTATCTATGGGCTTGGTAAAACTGAATGTGGATACATGTTTTTAGCATGAAATTTAGTTGTGTATCACTACAAATTTATAGTTTGAAATAAAATTTGAAATTTTTAGGTTAAATTTCAATTTCGAGGAAAATAAATTGAATTTGTAGATATTGGCAATGAAATTTTTAGGTTAAATTTCAATTTTGAGGAAAATACATTATTCTGAGTTGTCAAAACAACTGAAGTAGAAAACTAGTTTTATACATTAGTAGTTATTACCTAATAGTCTAATACTATTACGATGGAATATGTCACCGTGAAAAGATCTGTCAGAATCCACCAAAAACATATTGTTTGAAAATGACACCGAAAATAGTGATTTGCTACCAATGGCAGATCAGTAAATCTCATGGTTAGGAGTCTTATGAACTCAACTCATAGTGTTGACGACTGTCCATTAACTAAAAGAAATATCAACGAACAGAAACTCAAGAAAAAAACAATACATCAGTTGAGGCTTAGGACAACTGGTCCTATATTCGAAGATAAGCAGCACTCAACCTTTGTCAAGGCATCTATGACAGGATGGACAAGATAAGAAGCTAAATCCATAAGAGAAGAAAGAACACCTGGTGGTATGTTTTGGGAGTGGCATCTGTACTACAATTGTGTTTGCAGTGATGGTCGAGGGAAACTCAGCGCGCACTTTAAGTATCACTTCAGCCTAATCATATCACCAGAAATTGCAGATTATTAGAACTGACATAGACCCAAAGTCAATATTAACTAAAACATAGGAACTCAAAAGGGAACATGCTTAAAACCTTGAAGGCTCCTGCTTCTTCAATCAATGCATTAATACGAAAAGGAGGCTTGAACTCCTGTGTCATGCGGTAGTTCATCACAGGAAATTCTCCATCCGGGGGTACCTGAAAAACAACGGTGGATCGAAGAACTCATCAGTGTAAATACCAAACAAAGGGAATTGTGTTGAAATAACCTTCTTCAATCATATTGGACATCAATTCAACTCACCAAAGATAAAGTTCGATCCACATCAAAACTGTCAAGATGTACTGATTCATGGAAGTTACAATCATCTAATATCACTGAACCTGCTCCAGCAGAACTACCATAATCTGTAGCAAAAAACAACACACATAGATATTTTGGCAGGAACTAAATAAGTCAGAGATGTGTAAGGGATCCACACAGAATTTTCGAGGAGCTCAAAATGTAACACATTGATAAAACATATAATATACATTGCCAATTAGGATTTTGTTCTGTTTTGAATTTTCTAATTTTTAACTAAAGAAAAAGAACTATAGTTTGTTGTAGAAGGCTCAAAGAAAGCCCCACAATGAGGCTTTTGAGTTTCGACAATTGGTCTGCTCTAGATTTAATACAACACTTTTTTTGAGATACACTTCTGAATTTGCAACATCTTATGTCTATATGGGTAGGGGTGTCACATTTACCGATTGTAAGGGATATTACTTCGACAGTAACTTGGCAGGCATTTGTATTAATGTAATGGGCTTATGGGCCCTATGTCCTTGTATCAAATATTTTATTGTGAATATATCCTTAAAAATAAAACTCTTATTTTTACCAAGCAAAAAGCAAATAATCTGCAGGTAAACAAGAAAAGTACCATATACAGATCTCCCACCCCTCCCTATGTTCAGGTCCTCATTTAGAGCTAGACGAATTTCTGGGTTTCCAGTAAGATAGCTCTTCATTTGGATGGTGCCATCAATCTCAGACGTAAGTATGTAACCCTGTTTAACCAATATGGGATTGCATCAATCCTAATTAAATCACTGAATATATGACAAATCAAGGCAGATAAAATTATGAAAAATCCAGGTAAAAAAAGGGTTGATATTTACAGTAACTACAATAACACCACGTTGATTTGAATTAATAAACACAAGTACTTACACTAGAGCTGAAAGTAACACTTATTTTCTCTATAATGTCCACAAATATTTCCTCCCTTTTCCGACCACCAGGCTCATTGGCAACGACAGATTTTGTAACAGCTGTCCCTGGCATCCGTTTAGTGCCTTGCTGCAGAAAAGCAAGTATTAAATACCAAAATCTAATGTATCTTTCAACAATCAATATAAGAGGTCAACAGATATTTTTTGAAGATTCAAAAGAATGGAATATGAAGGTGTGCAATGAAGATACCATGAACATGGCAGCTGGACCAAGGGGTGGCAAACGTGCAGCATCCACTACAATTGGCTCATTGAAGACATAAGATTTCAACAATTCAGTAGATGTTGTCTGTGCATAACCAAAATCCTGAGCATATAGAAGTGTGTCAAACATTTGTAGAAGCCAAATCAACCTCATAGGACAACATCAAAACATCCACAAGAAAGTATAATCTTAGTGCTTGCCTTCTTCTTTTTTCCTTTATTGTGAGAGATAAACGAGCATAATATTTACATAAATGGATATATATCAAAAAAGTCCCTAGGCACAACAAAGCCACGCACATAACTACTCTAACAAGTACAAAGTAAACATCAGTGCTTAATGAAAAACTATGTTCTTTGATTACCAATTCAATCAAGTTGTTCTGTCAATAAGCTTAAAATCAGTTTTGAAAAGAAAACATAACAGTTATGTGGAAAAACAATTCTTAACCAGATGAAAACCTGGATTAAAAACTAATAATGTACAAATAGAGAAAGATCTGTTCGAATAACATGAGTTGTTTCTCATATCATTGAATTTTTTTTCTCTTAACAAAACATTTCACTTATAGAGAGATTAGTGAGGGTCTCCACGCATCCACATTGAAACTATGATGTCCCAACAAGGTTAGCAGTTCAGCACCCCCTAGCCCTCTCTGTTATTCATTTGTCATCCCACGTATAATGGAATGCCACTTCAGCAAGGTAGTTAGGGAAAAACACGGTAAGCTACATAACATTATAAATTACAAAGATCCCTAAACATCGTATTAGGGATCTTCCAATTACAAAGATCCCTAACATTATAACCACTGGCCATGATCATAATTTTCCAATTCCATCCAATTTAATACTATAGTGTTGTTTCATAATTAAAAAAACATTGCACAAAACTTATTAATATATTTATCTTTATCAAATTTCTAAAAACTAAACACTTGGTGTTATGTATTGATGGTAAAACAGATCCTAATCTCAAGCCCTATATCCCTCTTTCTGAAGTGCGTATGAGGATTGATGCAAGATTTTAGGTCTGAACCCTCAAGTCTTGAGTGTAGAGTCAATAGCCAAAAATAAGTACGTCTATAGGAACGATAGCTTCATAAATGTGAAAAGCATGCTACAAATATGAAGGTACGATATGATACTTACAATGACTTCATCAAGCAGTTCATATACAAGAACAAAATTCTTCCGAAATGAATCTTCATTGACAACTCCAAGGTAATCTTTAATTACACGTGCAATTCTGTGTAACAACTCCAAAACCAGAGAAGGTGACATGTTGACTCTTGTCGTTGCCACAAACAACAATCCAGCAACCTTCACATGGAAGTAGTTTACTCCATCCAAGTTCTAGAAATAAAGGAATAAAAAGCATATTAACAGACTTTATTAAGAAAAAGATAAAGTTACAACATGATTAACATAATTGTTTATATTCATCCGTCATAATATTGGAACTTCACAAGATATCCATCTCAACAACTTCATATTTGCTAATTATTTCAGTGAGAACGACTTTTCTCAAAATATAAGCCCTCTCCTACAAGACTTAACTCTTAGTCTTTCCAACTTGGTTCTCTTGACCCTGCTCTCCTTCACTGACCCAAAAAAATTTATCTATACATATAATCTGCATTTCATATCTTTATGCGATGATATTTTGTAAATTGCTAAAGCAATGAAGCATTAAAAAAAAAAAACAACACACAAAAATATATCTTCAGTTAACAAATACCTACAAAGACAGGAGGTGCTTCCTCTTCTTCATCTTCCTTCCAAAACTTCACTTTCCGGAAAAATATTTCTGCACTTCCTTTTGGCACATCACTACGATCTGCAAACAGTATACAACATTCTACTTAGTTACAACACATGTATCTCAGAATGTGTTTGAAATGTAAATTGCAAAAACTGAGCTTCAGCTTTTAAACCAAAGATTAATCAGTAATTAGATCTAGAAAAAAAAAAAAAAAAAAACAGTTTGATTAAACTTGTGTTAATTTCTACTTCAAACCTACTAAGAAATGTGAAGATTGAATTGATTGATAATTAGATTAATTGTGATATATTATAAGATTAGGTTTTCTCAAACATGCAGAAATGATCAACAAATGAGATCAATTGAATTGAAATTGTTAAAAACAGATCTCAAATCCACAGAGAGAGAAAGAAAGAGAGAATTACAATCACGGAAAACAATGTTGTCGCCTCTTTGAGAAAGAACGAAGAACTGCGAGATCATCGTCAGTGTTGTTATTTCTTCTTCTTCGATTGAAGTTTCTGAAAACGATCACCAAAGCTCAGATGTGAGTTTCTTTCTTCTTCTTATTGTCTGGTTTTCTTCTTTTTACACACTCAAAGTCTTGTTGGTAAGGTGGTTATGATAAGGTACGACTTCAGTTAGCATGCGTTCTGTACATACCAGTAGATTATGATCGTTGATCTGAGCTGATTTGATCGAAACGTACAGTACTTGGATAGTTGGATTGGCCCAACATAAAGTAGTTGGCCCATGAACAGAAACATTTGACAAAGCCCGTTTTCTATGTAGGCCTTTGGTTAAGGCCCTGTTAGAAAGTTGTTCTTGCATCATGCATTTGGATTAGTCACCTAAATAAGCTGAATTGATATATAATATCTATACTACTACTTTATCTATACTACTACTACTTTACTAAGGGCGCCTCATTCCCGAGGTTTGTTTGCGAAGCCTGATGTGTCGCATTTATATTAGAACACCGTGTTTACTTACACAATTCCAAATTTACCCCTAATAATACATAATCCCAAATTTACCCCTAATAATACATAATCCCAAATTTACCCATAATATTATGAGTTATATATTACAATAAAAAGGATAATAAGGTAATTTTAAAAAAGTAAGACCTACTACAATTTAATTTACCCCTAATAATACATTATTCCAAATTTACCCCTTATAATACACAATTCCAAATTTACCCATAATATTATGAGTTATATATTACAATAAAAAGGATAATAAGGTAATTTTAAAAAAGTAGGACATCAAATAAACATTAAAAAAATAAAAATAAAATAAATTAGTCCATTATTTTTTTAATTATTAACTATTTTTATTTTTTGTTGGCACGCATACGCGTGCACATTCACATAGTGTATATATATATATATATATCCCATCTACTACTATTCTCTCATGTGGATCGCAAGTAAGACTTTGTATGAGTAGAAGTTGAAAGTTGACATATTGGAGGCAATTGAAATGCAATTTGTGATAACTCTAAATTATTAGTATATATAGGAATGGAATGTTATTCGTTTTAAATTTAGGGAAGCAAGTGGAAAGGTAGATAGCAATATGATAATTTTTTATTTATTTACGTCACATAATAAAACTTTGATAGAATTTTCTTATTTATTTATGTCACATAACAAAACTTTGATAGAATTTTGTGGGTACACTATTATTATTTTATTTTATTTTTGGTAATGTTGTGTATTTTATTTAAAACTATGTAGCTGTACGCGCTTCGCGCATAATTTTATGTTTGCATAATTTTTAGTTAAATAAAAAAAAATTAGTATTTATTTCTTATATTTAGATGGATAAAAAAAATAAATGTTTTATGGGTTTTCGAAAAGGTATTATAGTAATTTAAATTAATAATAAAAATATATTTAAATAGAGGTATTTTAGGTATTATATATTTTTTTTTTTTTTTTTTTGTCATAGGCTTTTTTTTTGTCATGGGCCAGATATATTTTTGGGTTTTATATATTATTTAAAGGCTATGTGGGTTAAAGGTTTGGATAAATGGGTATGGGTAAAACCGACCCATATAGCAGGACACGTGTCGCAAAGTTTGTGTCTGGTTACGGGAGGACAGGCTGACGTCATTTTCCTGTTCACATGCCTGCTCTCTTTTATAGATAAGGTAGTAAAGATGATACTTAAGGGTATGTTTGATTCGAGCGGGAAAAACATTTACCGAGAAATAGATTTACCATGTGCAAATTTTTGGAAAATAAAATTTTGATAAAATGGTTATAGTGCTATATTGATCATGAAAAACATTGGAAAATCATTTAAATATGTTTGTAGCGAGAGCTCGACAAAATTGAGCTCCAATATATTCCAACATTTTAACTTATCATTTCGTTTTAAATATTTACCACTTATTTTCTATTTTATCAAACATGGGAAATTGAGATTTCCCGGGAAATCTATTTCCCGGACTGGAATCAAACAGACCCTAAATGGAAAAATATTGCAACAGACACTGTACTCATAAGCCATGACTCATGATGTTAATTGTTAAGTACTTCAAAAGAAGACCCTGTACAAAATGCAAAGCAGATATAAGTATTGCTTCCATTTCTACAAAATAGACTTAATATTCATTCACCATCAAATTATATAATCATGATCCAAGCATTGTACAACACTTCGGGATAATAAGCACACAACAAACACAACAACTTTTTACAAAATATCGGCAAAAACACCTCAACTTCTACAGGACCATACTTTATGAGATCGAAGTAATATGCTATGATTTTAAGCATGAAAATTGCTTCAGTCCTTCATGATATCGAACACTGGACTAGAACTTGATGTGAATCACAGATCAACTGTGAGTCGAGTGAATTTATCAGAAGAACTTCGTGTTGCAGAAACTTAAGACCAAAACTGTCTATCTATGATTGAGTGCTTGTCTCCTCCATTTCCACCACTACTTCCTTTGTAATCAAGTGTCCATTTCTCAAATGTGCAGTTAACGAAGTCGTAATAGCCACCATGAATAGATAGCATTCCTTTACTCACTTTTTCTTCTACCCATGGGTAAGTAAGCAAGTTCACTAATGAGTGATTGACAGATTCCTGCAACGGATGATTTTTAGAGCAATCTCTATAGAGAATCATAACTTCGACACTGCTTTCTATCACAGTGTGTGCTAATATTCATCAATTTCAAAGTCAAAATATTTTGTACAATAGAAATAGTGCAAAGAGAGCACCTTCTCACAGTGTGTGCACTGTTGTTCAAAGCTGAGATTCGCAGCAGCAGCTTTTGTACTCAAACTTGCTTTTTTACCAATTAAAACCCAGGGTTTGATAAAAGAACTGCAAAAGAGAAATGAAGTAAACTAAAAGAACTTGGCACAGTGACAATGGAGAACTTTGCCTATCTATTCCACTTGAAAGAAGAGATCTTATGAATCTAACCTAGGATGTTCTTCATCTTGCATGCTCATGAGAGCTCTTATACCACCACAGCAACTATGGCCAATCACTAGTATATTTTCGACCTGTGGAAGGAAAATGATACTTTTAAACCTTCAAGGAAAGTGCAAGAATAGAAATGAAAGAGCAAGTGAAAATGCATGAACTGTTCAAGGAGGATACTTCCACTTGTTTAACTTTGGGTTGACTAATCACAAGAAGACCAATACATATAAATGTTTCCTGACCACAACATACACTTACCTCAAGCGAATTTACGGCAAACTCAAGGCCGGCGTTGGTTTCCGAGGGTCCAGTCTGTAGAAGAATATAATTAGAGAGTGATAATTAGTAACATAAAAGCGAATTCAGCTGTATTTTCTGGTGTAATTAACAGCATCTTCAATCATGAGATAGACTAAGAAATGATAAAAATGCATCACAAGCAGTACCTCAAATGGAGGAACCAGATTTGCTACATTTCGAACGATAAAGGCGTCTCCTGGTTGAAAACCAAGGATGTTAGAGGGGCAAACTCTAGAATCTGCACAAGCAATCACCATAAACTGTGCTAAAGTTGTCAGCTAAGAGTAACATGTGATTGCATAGAAAATCATACAATATGGTAGTAGTTCTACATAATTCTTAATTGATATTCGACTAAACAGTCATGTAACTCCGATTTTCTCCATAAAACGTAGGATTGTTTAGAATAGTGATCCAGAAACAAGTCAAATATATCCTTATCACTTATCAGACCCTGGTGGGTTTTAAGTATATTATTCATCTTTTGAAATTAATATTATACATTTAAAGTTTGAGAACAAATATTGAAATTCCCACGTGATGGATAGGTTAGGAAAAAGAAAGTGAATAACCACTGTGATGCTTAATTAGTTTTCTTGATCCATCCTAGTCATGAATGTCTCAAATCAGTGTCGATCAAAATTTGGCGTGTGGGTACAGCAAAGATGATATTTATTTCTCTTAATTACTAAGGTAGAAATCAAAGTAGGTCTCATGTGAAGCCCTGTATTTATCACTAAGGTGATCTAATACAAAATTGACTATACGATCAGGCAGATTTCAAATGCAAATAAATCAGATAACCTATAAGATGATAAATTCCATCAAACAGGTAACAACAACAAACAATTCAAGCCTAATGTGGCAAAGAGAACACAAAAGACAGAATAGAAAAGCCGGTAGGTTTCCTCACCTTTGGAGATTGACCCTGGGCAAGATTTTGAAAATGATCCAAATTTTCCCTGTTGATTATTTAAGTTGGATTGGAAACCAAATTATTGATCATTCAGACTGGAAAATGAAAGGAGAAGTAATATGTGATGGTTTCTGCTACGTACAAGTACTTGAGTTTCTTGAAACTTAAAAATTTATTTCTCAACTCATCAAAGAGAGTCTCAGAATCGTTTCCCACTGCGCTCATCTCTTTAAGCTCCTCGGTCAATGAGAGGGTCTCCTTTGAAGCCTCAGATCTTAAAGATGCAATTCTCCTGCAAATTAAAATATCGAAAGATTGAGACAAAACATACATACAATTTAGTAAATCTAATTTGCACAGTAGAATAGCAGTCTTAGGTAACCAGGACACAATTACAATCTTATACAACTGGATCATTCTGAAAGCTGCATTGGAAATCCGTTATTCTTAAAAAGTATGAAATTTTCAATAAATAGATCATCATATAGCTCTGCAACTCTAACTGTGCAGAACTGCAGATGACGTTTTCAAACAATAAATTATGCGAAATTCCGATTATTAGGCTATCTCTTTAGTATAAAAACATAACCGAAATGTCTGAAGCTATACAAAAGGATCATTGAATTAGCCGAATCTACGATACCCATTATAAATAAAATAAATTTGTATATAAATCATCAAGAATTTCATGAATTCAGACCCCTTCGTTAAAATCAAGATGAATTTGCCAGAATTTGAATTATAAAATGAATTGCCTGAATTTTGGATGCCCATTCTCATAAACCCAGCTCAAATTCATCTGAAAATTTCAAAGAAAGAATTGAATGGATAATAAACAAAACTTACTTGACAGAACCAATAGATCTCAAATGGGTCTCATTATTTTTTGCTAACTTCACCTGAGAACCATAGATCTACAACAAAAAAATCAAATAAATATAAGAAACCAAAGCAATCCAATAAGAAAATAAAGAATTGCTAAAACAGAACTCACTCTAATGGAAATTGGTGAGGTTCCCAAGAAAGATGGTGTGCAGGATAAAGTGTTGTTATTAGAAAGTGAAGAGGAAGAAAAGAAGAATGGGAATTGAGTTGTTGTTGTTACTGACATTGTTGAAGATAGTAGTAGGAGTAGTACCATTCAGGTGAAAGACAGAGAGATTTGTGGATGAAATTAAAAGGGTAAAGAAAGTAGTAGTGTGTATGCCTAGGGGAATCAGTCATTGAGATAGAGAAGGTATTAATAAATGAAGAAAAGAAATGCAGGTGAGTGGAATTGACACTTGTACTGCTAACATTTAACAACTACCTGTTTCTCCAAGAAACAAGGACGGAGATACCGAAGTGGAAACAAAAGACAAATGAAATGAGAGACAGAGAGCTAGAAGAACTTTTTACAGTGTGAGAGAGAGAGAGAGTGAAGGATTCTATGCACCAGGGAGCTTAAAGTAATCCCAGCTCCCACTAGTTTGTTCTCAAAGTTCCATAAACAGCCGATAATACGTCAATTAACATAAATATCGAACATATGCCGATAGTTGTCACTAAAAATCGGATGAGTAGTCAGAAAACTGTTTGGTTATCATGCCAGCATGCTAGAAAGTAGAAGTGTAGAACATGATTTCGAATGACATGTGTTTTTTTAAGATAAATTGTAAGATTTTATTGATAATCTAAAAAAGTTCAAGAGCTTAACAACCTATCTGCAGTGATTGAGTGCTGAGTAGTATTCCTATCCATAATATGGGTATCTACAAATGGCTAAGAAGATGTCTAGAAGAAGGGGAAGCAACCATCAGGAATTTTATATGGTCTGGTGATCCTAATCAGAGAAGATCTATCACCCTTAAATGGAAAGTGTATGCAAGCCAAAGGAAGAAGGTGGCCTGGGATCAGAAAACTGAGAGAGCTTAATCTTTCTCTGCTTATGAAACTGGCATGGCAGTTATTGGACCAACAAACTGGGTGGAGCAAGTTCATGACTGCAAAGTTTAAAAATAAGAAAGGAAATTAAGTAAATTACCATAAGTCCTCTTCAGTTTGGGGTGGAGTCAAGTGGGCACTTCAGGAGATGAAACCACATACTGGATGGATTATTGGTAATGGCACAAATATTGACCTTTGGAGAGACACATGGAATGGACATGCCATCAGCGACAGAGTAGATTTTGACTGGACTGGTTTCAGGGCAAGGTTGTCTGACATTATAGTTGATGGGAAATGGTCCATTCCTGCCCCATTGGCCAATATTTTCATCAATCTTGGTGTTAATGTAGAGGAAACTCCACGTCCTTATGATGGGGAGGATACTAGAATTTGGAAGCCAAGTTCAAATGGAACTTTCTCAGTGAAAAATGCTTTTGAAACCATAAGGAAGAAGGCCCCCAAATGCTTCTGGCACAATTGGGTTTGGATAAAGCACATCCACCCAAGAGTTGGAGGCATGAGCTGGAAGATATTGCAGAAAACAGTGGCCACAGATGATCAAGTGAAGAGAAGGGGTATCTTATTAGCTTCAAGGTGCAGACTCTGTCAGAAAGATGAGGAAACTTACTACCATCTTTTCTGGGATTGTTCAATGTCCAAGGCCTTATGGAACTGACTTGTTTCAATTTTCAAAGTGACACCTGCAACCTATGAGTTTAGCAACATGATGAATGTTGCTAAGAGTAGAAGTACGCTGGTGAAAGAGCTTTGGAATGCAGCAGTCATGAACTTACTGGTGCAGATATGGAAATTCAGGAACAAGGCTCATTTCAATAATCTTGTGATTTCAGATTTGCAAATTAGAAAACAGGTTTTGAGAGGGATTGGCACTGCTGGGGTCCTGACAATAGGTGCTATGCATAATGATTGCCATGATCTGCAGCTGCTGAAAGCTCTTAATGTCAAGGGCAGACAAAAACCAACTCAAATTATCAAGGAAGTATCATGGATCCCACCTGATAGCAGTTGCATCAAGATTAATTCTGATGGATGCTCTAGAGGCAATCCAGGTAATGGGGGAGCTGGTTTTATATGTAGGGACTCATATCTCGCAGTTAGAGGAGTCTTTGCTAAAGGGCTTGGTGTGGTCACTTGCTATGAAGCTGAATGTCATGCTCTGGTGGCGGCAGCAGAGTTAGCTGCTGATCAAGGTTGGAACATTGTGTGGTTTGAAGTGGATTCAATGAGTCTAGTGCAATCATTCAATTCTGGAAGATTGTCATGGCACTTTATCTCACGCTGGAGGAAAACTACAGGGAGGATCTTACACTGGAAGTTGACACACACATTTAGGGAAGTAAACTTTGGAGCAGATTGTGCAGCAAAGCATGGAGCTTCACTGGACAATGGAGTTATCTTCTGGAGTCCTTGTAGACCTAGTTTTATCAGGACTCTAGAAAACCCACATCCGTCATACTTTAGATTCACAAAGTCCATTTGGGCACAGTTGTAAACTCATACCTTGTTATGCTGTAACATTCTTTTCTTACATCAATAAAACTTCCTACTTGTGTGCAAAAAAAAATCTGCAGTGATTGAGAGGTTCACGCAAATAGCTGGTTCACAGACCACCTAGCGTTCACTGAGTGCTACTACATGTCGACGCTGTCAACTGCATAGTCCACCTTAACCCTTCGTACCAAGGTGTGAGATTTAGCTATTATCGTTTCACTAAAGAGTACGAGAATCAAAGGATATATGATCAAATGCAGCCGACTCTGATTCTTTGATCAAATGCACTCCAAGGAACTTAAATGACCGACTACGTAGTTGGGTAACAATGACTATTCACATTAGTACAAACTGTAATGTTCTATGGTTCTTCATCTTGGGATTAAGTCTAAAAGTTCTGGGTGAGGCATTTCTTTCAGCGCTAAATATAATTAATATTACAAATTAAAGGATTAAAACATCTAATAGTGTTGTCTATTGATAATAGTTGGGTGAGACATACTATTCCTAATAGTACTACTGATTCATATTAATTTAGCTGAAACCTTGCATCGATATAATTGCTAATTGGTGCATAACATTGCCGCATTTGATTCATTTAACTTGTTCTGTAAAATCCCTGAGACTTTCTTAAAGCTACTGAGATTCCAACTCTGTTTTTCAAGCTACATTCTATTGATCTTCTATCTTGAAACAAGGACATAACATATCCAACATAAGGCATGGTAGTTAACTGTGATTTTTAATTATAAATATGTAGTTCGATACATAGATTTTGATCATTTTATAGTTGGCCTAACCATCTTAGTTATTGTGGACTGGAAGCCTTCTTATTATAAAACCCAAGCAATGAAGAGGATAACTTTTTGTTTGGCATGCAATTATCAAGTGCTTCAGTTCTATCAGTGCCCATGCAAGTGGCAATCCAACTAGATGTTTTTGAGATCATAGTTAAAGAAGGTCCAGATGCACAACTTTCGTCCAAGCATATTGCATCTCATTTACCAACTAGTATTAGTAATTAAAATGTCGCGGATATGCTTGTTCGTATCCTGCGTGTTCTTACTAGCTACTTTGTTCTTACTTCCTCTCTTGTCACTCACGACAATGGCCTAGTTGAAAGATTGTATGGCTTGGAACCTGTTTGCAAATACTTCATTCAAAATGTAGATGGAGTTTCACTTTCTCCACTCCTGCTATTATGTCAAGACAAGATCTGCACCGAAAACTGTTTAGTAAACATATATATTGTTTAAATTAATATTTCGAAGAGTCTGCTTATATTGGAAACATGCAATGGTTACAGGTGTGGAACATGTTGGAGGAAATATGTTTGACAATGTTCCAAATGGTGAAACCATTTTCATGAAGGTGAATAAAATGGATTAACACAAAATTATGAGTTTGCGAAGTCACTCTTATTTTGTTCAAGAAACTACACAAGATAATACTATAACCTTATTTTTTTATTACTAACTTTTACTGATCCATGTTCTCGACTCTTCTTGCAGTGGATCCTACATGACTGGAATGATAAAAGCTGCACAAAGTTACTGAAGAATTGCTACAAAGCACTTCCTGACAATGGAAAATTGATAGTTGTGGAAGCAATTCTTCCCGTCGAAGCAGAGACCAATACTGCTGCGAAAGCCCTTTGCCAGTTCGATATTTGTATGATGTCATATTGTCCAGAAGGAAAGGAGCGAACCAAAGAAGAATTTGCTACATTGGCAAAGGGAGCAGGCTATGCTAGTATGGAGCAAGTGTGTTCTGTTTACGATTGTTGGGCAATGAAGTTCTATAAACGCTGAAGAAGATTAACTTCCGACCAGAATATATGTATTAGCGACGCAAATAAAATGCTGCAGCTCAAGTCTGTTTGGTGAGCTAATTATAAACTGCGAAGAGCTTCTCATTGGGATCTTAGCAAGATAAGTTCCAAGGGTTTTTCCATAGTGCTTGTTGTTTTTTCTTTCTAACCTGACGGTACACTTCTAGTGTATGCTGATCAGGATTATCAATATTTTTTTTTTTTGATGAAATAAGAACTTTTGATGCTACCAGCCTGTATGGCGTGGGGTATTTTGTGGACGTGGGGAGATGCTTGTTTTATTATCATGCTGGAGAGAAGATCGAACATGATTTCCAACAACAAGTAAGTTGCTCCATTCAACCCGAATCACGGCCTTTTGATAATATCTTTGGTTATTATCATCTACCCAATAGAAACTCAAAGTGGAATCATGATCATTAACATAAAACAGCCTGATAGTGGATTCAGTAGTACATATTAAGAAAGAAAGGACAGATGTTATATTACATTGTTGGCGTTATCCCTGCCATTTGAAACTTATGAGGAGACCTCAAATAAGCTTAGAAGTTATCTAAGTGTTCTAAATGTCCTTCCAGATTATGCATTTGATATCAAAGACAATATTGGAGTCCTATGATTTCGCCTTGGTACCAAGGTTTGAGATGTAGCTAGTGGGAGGAACTTTTTGGTGAGTCTGCAGGTAACTCACCAGTTGGGTATACAGGATTATGTCTGTTGGCCTTTTTTTGCAGATATGATTATGTTTTGGTGAGTCTGCATGTAACTCACCAGTTGGGTATACAAGATTATGTCTGTAGGCGACTCACCAGTTGGCGACTCACCAGTGTTTTTTATCTAGCTAGGGCAATGGCCAACCACCCAACAATATTTGCGAAAAAATTGCTTGAAATGTACAAAGGATTTGAAGACTGTAAAAAGATTGTGGATTGTGGGTGGTGGTTTTGGAATCACATTAAGTCTAATTACCACAAAATATTAAGAGTATTAATTTTGATTTGCCGCACGTGATTGAACATGCACCATCTTACCCTGGTATGTTATTTACAGTCAGTGTAAATGTTAATTAATGTTCAGCAGTGAACTTAATGGATTGATCTTTAGCTTGTGGGTTAGATGATTATACAAATTTGAAGGGATTGGTTGCAGGTGTGGAACATGTAATACTGCTCCAAAAGCCCTTTGCGGGTTCGATATTTGTATGATGTCATACTATCCAGAAGGAAAAGAGCGAACCAAAGAGGAATTTGATACATTGGCACAGGGAGCATGCTTTGCTAGTATGGAGCAAATGTGTTCTGTTTACGATTGTTGGGTAATCGAGTTTATAAGTAATCGAGTTTTATAAACGATGCAAAATTGATTTACTTCCAGTGGGAATGTAATAGCCATATCAGTCCAAAATAATAGTTGCAGCTCCAGTCTTAAAGAACAAAAATAATTTACTTTATTAATTAAGATACAACCTATAGTCCAATAGATGCAAATGAACATGTGGCTCAATGGTAGCACCCCTACAAAGTGGAGAGGTTATGGGTTCGAAACACGTCAACAGAGGATTGTTGATATAAGTTTCTACACGTAATTTAAAAAGGGTAGGGGTCCCTTAACCTCGTTTGCCAATCAAAAAAAAAAAAAAATAGTCCTATACGCATCAATTCATACTGTATATGCTTTCTATTGTACCAAGGAATCATTGATATTGATATGATCATTAGAGATCACTCTTGATATTGATATTGATGTGATCATTAGAGATCACTCTTGATAATGATATTGATGTGACCATTTGTCGATCACTCTTGATATTGATAGTGGTGTGATCGTTAGAGATCACTCTTGATATTTATAGTGGTGTAGATGTGATCATTTGTCGATCACGTATATATATTGATATTGATGTAGATGTGAAGTTGTCGATCACATATTGATATTGATATTAAGGTAGATGTAGCTAGATATAGATGTGATCATTTGTCGATCACTCTTGATATTGATATTGGTGTGATCGTTAGAGATCACTCTTGATATTGATATTAATGTGATCAATTGTCAATCACTATTGAGATTGATATTGATGTAATCATTAAAGATCACTCTTGATATTGATAGTGATGTGACCATTAGAGATCACTCTTGATATTGATATTGATGTGATCATTAGAGATCACTCTTGATATTGATTTATATACCCCCATGTAGTGATACATTAGTATAAACTGTAATATCCTATAGTCTTGACAAGTCTAGCTACAACTTGTGGGTGAGGCATAACTTTTTCTAATCGCTACAGATAATTGATAGTAAAAATAATTAAGGTCTAATAGACTGCAAATAGAAATTAGGTGGTGTCTATTATTGCTACTACTTGGGTGAGTGTGAGACATACTATTCCTAATTACTGATTCAAAAAAACTCCATTAGACTTTCTTAAAGCTACTGAGGTTTAAGATTATGTTGCTACATTTCCTTGAAACGAAGACATAATAGTGTATCCAACATAAGCCATGGTAATTAACTGTGTCTGTTAATCATAAATATGTATAGTTGGCCTAACCATCTTAATTAGTTATTATGAACTGGAAGCATTCTTAATATAAAAACCATGCATTATTGATACAATAAGAAGATATCAGCAGCCTACCCTGAAACAATTTGAGTGAGTACCATGGCTAGGGGTGTAAATTTATGCTAATTTTTTATTTTTTCGATTTCCGAACCGTTTTTTTTTCTGAATTTGGAATGGATTATTTGCGGTTCCGATTTTCGAATTTTCAATTTTCGATTTTTTTTCGAAAAAAGATGGAATGGAATTGGAACTACTCATGTGAATCCGATCCAATTTTTCCGATTGTTAGTCCGATTTGATTTTCCGATAAATATTCTAAAATTTCTTATAATTTAAAGAGATTTAATTATTCTCATTTCTAAAAATATACGTACATATAGACATAAAAATGATATACCAAGTTTAAAATTACATCCGGACTCAATAACAAATTATAGTTAGTCTCAAATCTTAATGTAATCAAATATCAATGTATGATTCAACAAAAAAAATAATAATGTAATAGTAAATTATTGGTTAGTTTAGATTTTCGATTGAAATTCCATGTTTATTAGTCAGATTAATTCTTTTCTTGTTCATACAATCATATTATTATATAAATTTTACAGTATAATTGTGTTTATAAGGTGTTGTACTCAAAAACTTTGATCTATCATTAAAGTGGTATGTTACTATGTTAGATAAAAACACTTCAATACAGTGGTAGAGCCAGGAATTTAGCTTACCTGGGGCATATTTTAAATCAGCTCACTTATCTCAGCAACATTGTGTACATATGCGATATTCATAACTTTATTTAAATTTTCGACCTTCTTCTGTTTGTGTTTGTGTAGAATTTAGATAGAGACCAACACACATGATGCAGACCTGCACAAGATGTTTGTATCCACAGGGAAATACTATCATTTGCCAACTTTTATAGCACTAGTGGTCTCTGTGATCCAGAGTAGACAGTACATAGTAGGAAAGAATGTTAAGGTAGCATACTCTCAATCTTTAAAATGGTTTTAATTGATTTCGTCAAGTGAACTTCTATGGTTTTAAGGTAGCATACTCTCAATTAAGAATGTTAAGGTAGCATATTTTGAATCTGTCAGAGATTAAGGAACTTCTATGGTTTTGATTGGAGCGCTATTTTAGGACTTGTCAGTAATTCTGCTCAGTATAAGTAATGGCTAGACTTGAGTTTTGAGGTTAGGCTATATTGTTCTCTGTCTTTTGTTAAAGAATTACTCCTTGAGGTTATTGCGCAAGTTCTATCTAATTTAGAAAGTACTTAATTAATAGACTTCTGTGATTCGCAATATCCTAAAAGTCAATTGGCTTGTTTTGTTCACAGTACCCTAATACTTTTTGCTGAATTTACGAACAAACATATATGTACACACGTAATGTTTTTTTTTTTTTTTGTTTTTTTTTGGCATTATATTACTTTCGGGCAGATTCGTACATGCTTTGTTTCCAAGAATTGTCCATGATCAGATAATATAAGTCAATATAATGAACGTCAATTTAAGATCGTCTTGGTAGAGCTGAATTTAAGGTTTTTGTTTTTTTACTTCATCTCAAAGTGGGTCTAACTTATACCAAAATTGGTGCAGTTTTTTTTCTCGTGATCTTTGGCAATAATCACTTACAAGCTTACATATGATGAACTTAGGCGTTGTCTCCTCGATCCGTTATAAAAGGTGCGTGTCTCTATGGTTTTACATATTTTTTGTGCATTTTTTTTTTCTTACTTCATACGAAAATGGATTTGACATGAACCGATATTGCTTGCAGTTTGTTCAATATGCTCTCTGGCGGCAACCACTTATAAACTTGCATATTCTGCAATTAGGCTCCCTCAACCTCTGTTGCCACTTTATAAACAGGTGAGTGTCTCCTTGGACATACCTATTTTTGTGAATTTTTTTCCCCTTCATCCGGAAAAGAGTTTACCATATACCAATATTTCTTGCAGGCGGTAACCACTTATAAACTTACATATTCCGAAACTAAACTCCCTCGTCCTTGTTGAGACAGTATACACAGGTGGGTTTTGAATTGAGTGATGCAGCTGTATTTTTTGTTTTTATTTTTCTTCCTTCATCTCAAAGTGGGCCTAATATAAAAAAAAAAAAAATTGGTGCTCTTATAGAAGTTATTTTTTAATCAAATTTTGAGATAATTTTGTTTAGAACTTATAGAAGTTAATTTTCTGCACGTCAAGTTATAGAAGTTCATTTTCTAAAAGTCGGGCTCTTAGTGTTGCTATATTGCCCCCACTTTTCTTGTTGGAAAAACTGAAAAATAAAATAAAATTAAAAGGTAATTTGTACTAACAGATCATGTTTTGAGGTTGAAGAGAACATAAATTCTTTTTGGTAAAAATGAAATTATGTTAACATGGGAATCGTTGTTTTATTGGGTGCGGTGGCCCACATACAAATAATTTGAAGCAACTAATGTACCGATTATGTAATCTACTCGCCTTCAAGGAGTAAGTTTTCAGAACAAGATGGTAGTGGATGCTTCACCGAATCTGAAACTATTCATTCCATTTTTGATTGACACAAAAACTACCACCAAATGTGTCTCAAGAAAGGGCGATATGGATTGTTTGTCTGTGAAGGAATCTCAAACCTTGTTGATGATCATGCATCCTTTGTTTGTCTATGAAGGAATCACAACCTATTTTCCTTACATGTGTTTGACCTGTATTACCATTTAGTGGCATGCAATTTCCTGGCAATGGTACAAGTTGAAAGGGTTGTAGAGGAGCAGATCACACATGACTTTTACTGTCCTAATTGCAACAATAATTTTGTGAAAGAATATTATTTTTGACGAAGTCACTAATGAGTTGGAGCAACACGCTTATACTTAACAACGGGTTAGTCTTGGTTTCTATCTGCATTTTATTTTTAATCAGAAGCTTATCTATCTCATTATGGGCTCCACTTATATAACTTCTTTGTTAAATGTAGCAGTGTCCACTTTCAAATTATTCAAATGATAGAAAACTTTATAAGACTCTTTGGATGTGGATTCCAAAGATTCAATTTTGATTACATGTGTATTTCAACCCAATTCTTACCTTGTTAAAAATTATCCTTAAATTTTGTTTCTTACCAAGTTAGGATGACAATATGGTTGAGGTGTATGTAACAAATAAGATGATGTTGAATGTTGGGTAATAGTGCCTTGATAAAAATCAATTTGGAGAGGCCTTTCACAAGAGGGTGTGTTGAATGTAGGAGAATGGTTCTGAATGTTAAATCTAACATAAAATGTTCAGGTGAATTGTGTCGGCATACAGTGTGTGTCAAATGTGATCGATAGCAGCTTACATACAAGTCTTATTTCGTTGAGGAGTATTATAATTGTTGATTTTTTTTGGGAATTTAACAATGATATAGTTTTGAGAGCTCTTATCGTTGTAAGTTGTAAATAAGAACATTTTGTTTCCAATACATTTTAGATTCTATTGTGGTTTATTTCCTACCAGTCGTTGTTCGTCAAGTTGACATATATGAAGAGCGAAAATGAAAATATGTTTAAACAACCCTACTGCATATTAAACTGAGTAACATACAATTTGACAAGTTTTATTACTTTTCCTTCTAAATTAAATTGTCGCGTGTTATTTCAACTAACTCGCTGAGGTCACATCACAGTTCAGTACAACCTTGGCTTAAAAAGAAAAAAAAAAATTACTTGTGTTGCGTTCCCTGGCCTCCCCATCGATAAATCTAATTTTCCTTGGGTATTTAGTAGTCCAACCCAGAGTGTCCAATGCACACCATGTGAAAGGGGGTTTCAAGTAAAAATCTAATAAATAACAAAAAAATAAAAAAAATTAAAGAAAATCTTTTACCAGTCTAGTGTGATATCAAAAATTTACACTACCCAAGTTAACTGTTGAGGCTAATATACAGTACAAATATCGTTCGGGCTTTTTTTGAAGTTTTAAACTGGTTTCGACTCTACGGTCGGTCCCCACTGCGGCGCAGTATGTTATTTATATATCAATTAACATAAATATTGAACACATGCCGATAATTGTCACTAAAAATTGGACGAGTAGTTAGAAAACTGTTTGGTTGTCAAATTGAATGCTTATATGGTGAGGAGTGTTTTGTGGAAGTAGTGTTTTGTGGAAATGTTATCATGCCAGCATGCTAGAAAGTAGAAGTGTAGAACATGATTTTGAATGACGTTTTCTTTTAAGATAAATTGTAAGATTTTATTGATAATCTAAAAAAGTTCAAGAGGCAACCTATCTGCAGTGATTGAGAGGTTTACGCAAATAGCTGGTTCACAGACCTGGCCCCTGGGTGCTATTACATGTCGACGCTGTCAACTGCATAGTCCACCTACTCGAATGACATGTCAGTTACGTTGCATTAGTTATTCCATTCATGATTCAACCCGAACCACCCTATCGATAATATCTACATACGGATAGGGGGAACTTCAATTCAAGTGGAATCATGATCATTTGCTTGTTAACATCAAACAGCTCGATGGTGAATTCACTAGTAATGAAGAAATAACTAATGTTTATATTGGAATGTTAACTGATGTTTTGGAAGTAAAAAAAAGTTGCAAAGAAGAAAATGTATATCACATGGTTTTGCCGTTGAAACTGATGGGGAGACCTCTAATATCTTATTAGAAGTTTCCCATATGTTCTAAGTGTGCTTCCAGACTATGCATTTGATAGTAAGGACAATTCTGGAGTCCTATGAATTAGCCTTTGGTACCAAGGTTTGAGATTTAGCCATTATCGTTTCACTAAAGAGTACGAGAGTCAGAGGATATATGATTAAATGCAGCCGACTCTGGTTTTTTGATCAAATGCACTCCAAGGAACTTAAATGACAGACTACGTGTAGTTGGAACAATGACAATTCACATTAGTATAAACTGTAATGTTCTATGGTTCTTCATCTTGGGATTAAGCCTAAAACTTCTGGGTGAGGCAATTTTTCTCAGCGTTAAATATAATAAATACTACAAAGGATTAAAGATCTAATAGTGTTGTCTATTGCTAATAGTTGGGTGAGACATACTATTCCTAATAGTACCACTGATTCATATTAATTTAGCTGAAACCTTGCGTCCATATAATTGGGACATAACACTGCCGCATTTGATTCATTTAACTTGTTCCGTAAAATCCCTGAGACTTTCTTAAAGCCACTGAGATTCCAATTCTGTTTTTCAAGCTACATTCTATTGATCTTCTATCTTGAAACAAGAACATAACATATCCAACATAAGGCATGGTAGTTAACTGTGATTTTTAATCATAAATATGTACAGTAGTTGGATACTTAGATTTTGATATAATTTTATAGTTGGCCTAACCACCTTAGTTACTATGGACTGGAAGCCTTCTTATTATAAAAACCACGACTAATACAAATAGAAGATATCAGCCTATCCTGCAAAACCATTTGAATGAGTTTCATGGCAAACCAAAACATTGCAACTAATGAAGAGGACAGCTTTTTGTTTGCCCTGCAATTATCAAGTGCTTTAGTTCTACCAGTGGCCATGCAAGTGGCAATCGAGCTAGATGTGTTTGAGATCATAGCTAAAGAAGGTCCAACTGCACAGCTTACGTCCAAGCATATTGCATCTCATTTACCAACTACTACTACTAATGAAAATGCCGCGGATATGCTTGATCGTATCCTGCGTCTTCTTACTAGCTACTCTGTTCTAACTTCCTCTCTTGTCACTCACGATAATGGCCTAGTTGAAAGATTGTATGGGTTGGCACCTGTTTGCAAATATTTCGTTCAGAATGTAGATGGAGTTTCACTTTCTCCACTCTTGCTTTTAAATCAAGACAAGGTCTACACTGAAAGATGGTTAGTAAACATATATATACTGTTTGAATTAATTTCTCAAAGAGTCAGCTTCATAAATCCCACCACACTCGTTGAATTTTTTTTTCTTCTGGGAGAAAACCTAATTCGACTCGTGGGTTAACCTAGGTACCATTTGAAAGATGCAGTTCTTGAAGGAGGGAGTCCATTCATGAAGGCCCATGGAATGCATGCATTCGACTACCTAGAGAGGGATTCTAGAGCAAATCAAGTTTTCAACAGAGCAATGTTCAACCAAACCACAATATTCGCGACAAAATTGCTTGAAATATACAAAGGATTTGAAGATTGACAAAAGATTGTGGATGTGGGTGGTGGTTTTGGAATCACATTAAGCCAAATTACCACAAAATATCCAACAATTAAGGGTATTAATTTTGATTTGCCGCACGTGATTGAACATGCACCATTTTACCCTGGTATGTTATTTACAATCAGTACAACTGTTAATTAATAATCAACAATGAACTTAATAGATTGATATTTAACTTTTGGGTTAAATGATCAAACAAAATTAAACGAAATGGTTGCAGGTGTGGAACATGTTGGAGGAAACATGTTTGACAGTGTTCCAAATGGTGAAACCCTTTTCATGAAGGTGAATAAAATGTATTAACACAAAATTACTAGTTTGCGAAGTCACTCTTATTACATGGTTGGTGTTACCCCTGCCATTTGAAGCTTATGAGGAGATCTCAAATAAGCTTAGAAGTTATCTAAGTGTTCTAAATGTCCTTCCAGATTAAGCATTTGATATAAAAGACAATCTTGGAGTCCTATGAATTTCGCCTTGGTACCAAGGTTTGAGATCTAGCTAGTGGGAGGAACTTTTTGGTGAGTCTGCAGGCAACTCACCAGTTGGGTATACAGGATTATGTTTGTTGACCTTTTTTGCAGATATGATTATGTTTTGGTGAGTCTGCATGCGACTCACCAGTTGGGTATACAAGATTATGTCTGCAGACGACTCACCAGTTGGCGACTCACCAGTGTTTTTTATCTAGCTAGGGCAATGGCCAACCACCCAACAATATTTGCGAAAAAATTGCTTGAAATGTACAAAGGATTTGAAGACCGTAAAAAGATTGTGGATGTGGGTGGTGGTTTTGGAATCACATTAAGCCTAATTACCACAAAATATCCAACAATTAAGGGTATTAATTTTGATTTCCCGCACGTGATTGAACATGCACCATCTTACCCTGGTATGTTATTTACAGTCGGTGCAAATGTTAATTAATGGTCAGCAGTGAACTTAATGGATTGATCTTTAGCTTGTGGGTCAGATGTTTATACAAATTTGAATGGATTGGTTGCAGGTGTGGAACATGTAATACTGCTCCAAAAGCGCTTTGCGGGTTCGATATTAATTTGTATGATCATACTATCCAGAAGGAAAAGAGGGAACCAAAGAAGATCTTGATACATTGGCACAGGGAGCAGGCTTTGCTAGTATAGAGCAAATGTGTTCTGTTTACGATTGTTGGGTAATCGAGTTTTATAGACACTACAGAACTGATTTACTTCCAGCGGGAATGTAATAGCCACATAAGTCGTAAATAATAGTTGCAGCTCCAGTCTTAAACAACAAAAACAATTTACTTTATTAATTAAGATACATTCTATAGTCCTATATATACGCGCGAATGAGCCTGTGGCTCAATGGTAGGCTGGTAGCGCCCCTCTCACAAAGTGGAGAGATCGTGGGTTCGAAACACGTCAACAGCGGATTCAACAGCGGATTGTTGATATAAGTTTCTACACGTAATTTAAAAAGGGTAGGGTTCCCCTCAACCTCACTTGCCAATCAAAAAAAAAAAAAAAATAGTCCTATACGCATAAATTCATACTGTATATGTTTTCTATCGTACCAAGGAAAAGATATTACATGGTTTATCTTACCCTTGCGTTTGATGTTTGAAACTTATGAGGAGACCTCAAATAAGCCTAGAAGTTTTCCAATAGTAAATGTGCGTACCAAGGAAAAGATATTACATGGTTTATCTTACCCTTGCGTTTGATGTTTGAAACTTACGAGGAGACCTCAAATAAGCCTAGAAGTTTTCCAATAGTAAATGTGCTTCCAGATGGTGCATTTGATATTAAGGATAATAATCCTGGAGTGCTATGAATTTTGCCTTTCGTACCAAGGTTTGAAATTTGGTCATTATCTTTTCACTAAAGAGTACGAGTGTTAGTAATATGGAGGAGGAACTTCTTGGTGAATCTGCGGGAGACATTGATTCTTTGATCAAATGCATTCCAAGGAACTTGAATGACCGACTAATTAATGATATCTTCAGTTACCATTATTGGATCATTCATATAAAGCAACCACATGATGGATTCAGAAATGGTAAACAACAATTGGATTTTGTATTCAAATGTTAGCTGAAGTATTTGGAATTAGTAGAAACTAAAAAGATGCCAGAAAGTAAAATGTGGTTTGGTTTTGGTGCATAAATTGATCAGGAGATCTCGTATATAAGCTTAAAGCTCTGCCAGATGTTCTAGTTGTCATTCCAGACAATGTATTGTATACGTAAATCATCATGAAGTACTGTACGTACTAATATATTTTCCATCATCATGTTTTACTTCTTCTTGGAAGAAATACTTATGCAACAGATATTGTTCCTGAACACCCCTTTATGGTAAAATTTTTATCGGAATGTCTAAACCAGTGAAGTCTGTTATAATCATAATAATAGCTCACTAAGTAATCAGCTGTCTAAACTTTTTCTAGTCGCTACAGATAATTAATAGTACAAAAAAAAAATAAAGGTCTAATAGACTGCAAATAAAAATTAGGTGGTGTCTATTATTATATTGCTACTAGTTGGGTGAGTGTGAGACATACTATTCCTAATTACTGATTCATATTAATTTGGCTGAAACGTTGTGTCGATAATTAGTGCACGCAAGAACTTATAACTCTCACAATTGATTCGTTTAACTTGGCCTGTAAACTCTATGAGACTTTCTTCAAGCTACTGAGGTTTAAGATTCTGTTTGTAAGCTATATTTCCTTGAAACAAAGACATAGCACAGTGTATCCAACATAAGCCATGGTAGTTAACTGTGTCTATTAATCATAAATATGTATAGTTGGCCTAACCATCTTAATTAATCATTATGAACTGGAAAACTACGGACGATTTGGAAAATATTGGATAGCTGAGAAAATTGGGCATTGTATTGAAGATGTTGAAACTTGAAAGTGACTTTTCGGAAGATTCTGATGATCATACTAAAACGAAGGAATGACATGTCTAAATGACTATTTTGCAAACGTTTTGAAATATTTATGACCAAATTGAATAGTTTGAATTTCTAGGACTCAACTGAAAATTCGAGCAAAGTTGAAGGACCAAAATAACTAATGAAAAAGTAGGTGGTGCCTATTGCCACTAGCTAGTTGGGTGAGACATACTATTCCCGGCCAATAATACTAATTTATATTAATTTAGCTAAAACCTTATGTCAATGTAATTGATGCATAACTACCACAATTAGTAAAAACCATGAGCCTTTCTTAAAGGTACAGTATTTTCAATTCTTTTTTTAAGCTACAATCCAGGCCATTGATCTTCTATCTTGGAACGTAACAGCATACATAATATCCTGTGTACCCAACTATGTTATTGAATCATAAATATATAGTTAGATTTCCAAGTCATTGTGTATAGTTGGCCTAACAGTCCAAGTTATTATGGACTGGAAGCTTTCTTGTTTATAAAAACCATACATGATGACTGATATGATACAAAAAGAAAATATCAGCGTATCCTGAAAACAATTTGAATGAGTTCCATGACAAACCAAAACAATGCTACTAATGAAGAGGAGAACTTTTTGTTTGCCTTGCAATTATCAAGTGCTTCAGTTCTACCAGTGGCCATGCAAGTAGCAATCGAGCTTGATGTGTTTGAGATCATAGCTAAAGCAGGTCCAGATGCACAGCTTTCGTCTAAGCATATTGCATCTTATTTACCAACTACTAATGAAAATGTTGCGGATATGCTTGATCGTATCCTGCGTCTTCTTACTAGCTACTCTGTTCTTACTTCCTCTCTTGTCACTCACGATAATGGCCTAGTTGAAAGATTGTATGGGTTGGCACCTGTTTGCAAATATTTTATTCAGAATGTAGACGGAGTTTCACTTTCTCCACTCCTGCTATTATGTCAAGACAAGGTCTACACTGAAAGCTGGTTAGTAAACATATATATACTGTTTGAATTAATATTTCGAAGAGTCTGCTTATGTTGGCAACATGCAATATTTGATAAATCCACCACACTCATTGAATTTTATTTTATTTTCGAAGAAAACCTAATTGGACACATGGGTTCCTCTAGGTACCATTTGAAAGATGCAATTCTTGAAGGAGGAAATCCATACATGAAGGCCCATGGAATGCATGGATTCGACTACATGGCGACAGATCCTAGAGTAAATCAAATCTTCAACAATGCAATGTTCAACCACGCCACAATATTCGCGAAAAAATTGCTTGAAATATTCAATGGATTTGAAGAGTGCCAAAAGATTGTGGATGTGGGTGGTGGTTTTGGAATCACATTAAGCCAAATTACCACAAAATATCCAACAATTAAGGGTATCAACTTTGATTTGCCGCACGTGATTGAACATGCACCATCTTACCCTGGTATGATATTTACAGTCAGTACAACGGCTAATATGATCAACAAAGAATTTAATGGATTGATCTTTAGCTTGTGTATTAGATGATCAAACAAAATTGAATGGAATGGAATGGAATGGTTGCAGGTGTGGAACATGTTGGAGGAAACATGTTTGACAGTGTTCCAAATGGTGAAACCATTTTCATGAAGGTGAATAAAATGTATTAACACAAAATTACGAGTTTGCGAAGTCACTCTTATTTTTTTTTTTCAAGAAACTACACAAGATAATACTATAACCTTATTTCGATTACTAACTTTTACTGATCCATATTCTCGACTCTCTACTTGCAGTGGATCCTACATGACTGGAATGATGAAAGCTGCACAAATTTACTGAAGAATTGCTACAAAGCACTTCCTGACAATGGAAAATTGATAGTTGTGGAAGCAATTCTTCCTGTCGAAGCAGAGACCAATACTGCTGCGAAAGCCCTTTTCCAGTTCGATATTTGTATGATGTCATATTGTCTAGAAGGAAAGGAGCGAACCAAAGAAGAATTTGTTGCATTGGCAAAGAGAGCAGGTTTCGCTAGTATGGAGCAAGTGTGTTCTGTTTACGATTGTTGGGTAATGGAGTTCTATAAACGTTGAAGAATCGATTAACTTCCAACCAGAATATATGTATTAGCGACATAAATAAAATGCTGCAGCTCAAGTTTGTTTGGTGACCTAATTATAAACTGGGAAGAGCTTCTCACTGGGATCTTAGCAAGATAAGTTCCAAGGGTTTTGCCATAGTGCTTGTTGTTTTTTCTTTCTAACCTGACGGTACACTTCTAGTGTATGCTGATCAGGATTGTCAATTTTTTTTTACTTTTTTTTTGATGAAATAAGAACTTTTGATGCTACAAGCCTATATGGCGTGGAGTATTTTGTGGACGTGGGGAGACACTTGTTTTATTATCATGCTAGAGAGAAGATCGAACATGATTTCCAATGACAAGTAATTTGCTCCATTCAACTTGAATCATGACCTTTTAATAAAATCCTTGGTTATTATCATCTGCCCAATAGGAACTCAAAGTGGAATCATGATCATTAACATAAAACAACCTAATAGTGGATTCGGTACATACAAAGAAAGAAATGACATATGCTATATTACATGGTTGGTGTTACCCCTGCCATTTGAAGCTTATGAGGAGACCTCAAATAAGCTTAGAAGTTATCTAAGTGTTCTAAATGTCCTTCCAGATTATGCATTTGATATAAAAGACAATCTTGGAGTCCTATGAATTTCGCCTTGGTACCAAGGTTTGAGATCTAGCTAGTGGGAGGAACTTTTTGGTGAGTCTGCAGGCAACTCACCAGTTGGGTATACAGAATTATGTTTGTTGGCCTTTTTTCACAGATATGATTATGTTTTGGTGAGTCTGCATGCGACTCACCAGTTGGGTATACAAGATTATGTCTGCAGACGACTCACCAGTTGGCGACTCACCAGTGTTTTTTATCTAGCTAGGGCAATGGCCAACCACCCAACAATATTTGCGAAAAAATTGCTTGAAATGTACAAAGGATTTGAAGACCGTAAAAAGATTGTGGATGTGGGTGGTGGTTTTGGAATCACATTAAGCCTAATTACCACAAAATATCCAACAATTAAGGGTATTAATTTTGATTTCCCGCACGTGATTGAACATGCACCATCTTACCCTGGTATGTTATTTACAGTCGGTGCAAATGTTAATTAATGGTCAGCAGTGAACTTAATGGATTGATCTTTAGCTTGTGGGTCAGATGTTTATACAAATTTGAATGGATTGGTTGCAGGTGTGGAACATGTAATACTGCTCCAAAAGCGCTTTGCGGGTTCGATATTAATTTGTATGATCATACTATCCAGAAGGAAAAGAGGGAACCAAAGAAGATCTTGATACATTGGCACAGGGAGCAGGCTTTGCTAGTATAGAGCAAATGTGTTCTGTTTACGATTGTTGGGTAATCGAGTTTTATAGACACTACAGAACTGATTTACTTCCAGCGGGAATGTAATAGCCACATAAGTCGTAAATAATAGTTGCAGCTCCAGTCTTAAACAACAAAAACAATTTACTTTATTAATTAAGATACATTCTATAGTCCTATATATACGCGCGAATGAGCCTGTGGCTCAATGGTAGGCTGGTAGCGCCCCTCTCACAAAGTGGAGAGATCGTGGGTTCGAAACACGTCAACAGCGGATTCAACAGCGGATTGTTGATATAAGTTTCTACACGTAATTTAAAAAGGGTAGGGTTCCCCTCAACCTCACTTGCCAATCAAAAAAAAAAAAAAAAATAGTCCTATACGCATAAATTCATACTGTATATGTTTTCTATCGTACCAAGGAAAAGATATTACATGGTTTATCTTACCCTTGCGTTTGATGTTTGAAACTTATGAGGAGACCTCAAATAAGCCTAGAAGTTTTCCAATAGTAAATGTGCGTACCAAGGAAAAGATATTACATGGTTTATCTTACCCTTGCGTTTGATGTTTGAAACTTACGAGGAGACCTCAAATAAGCCTAGAAGTTTTCCAATAGTAAATGTGCTTCCAGATGGTGCATTTGATATTAAGGATAATAATCCTGGAGTGCTATGAATTTTGCCTTTCGTACCAAGGTTTGAAATTTGGTCATTATCTTTTCACTAAAGAGTACGAGTGTTAGTAATATGGAGGAGGAACTTCTTGGTGAATCTGCGGGAGACATTGATTCTTTGATCAAATGCATTCCAAGGAACTTGAATGACCAACTAATTAATGATATCTTCAGTTACCATTATTGGATCATTCATATAAAGCAACCACATGATGGATTCAGAAATGGTAAACAACAATTGGATTTTGTATTCAAATGTTAGCTGAAGTATTTGGAATTAGTAGAAACTAAAAAGATGCCAGAAAGTAAAATGTGGTTTGGTTTTGGTGCATAAATTGATCAGGAGATCTCGTATATAAGCTTAAAGCTCTGCCAGATGTTCTAGTTGTCATTCCAGACAATGTATTGTATACGTAAATCATCATGAAGTACTGTACGTACTAATATATTTTCCATCATCATGTTTTACTTCTTCTTGGAAGAAATACTTATGCAACAGATATTGTTCCTGAACACCCCTTTATGGTAAAATTTTTATCGGAATGTCTAAACCAGTGAAGTCTGTTATAATCATAATAATAGCTCACTAAGTAATCAGCTGTCTAAACTTTTTCTAGTCGCTACAGATAATTAATAGTACAAAAAAAAAATAAAGGTCTAATAGACTGCAAATAAAAATTAGGTGGTGTCTATTATTATATTGCTACTAGTTGGGTGAGTGTGAGACATACTATTCCTAATTACTGATTCATATTAATTTGGCTGAAACGTTGTGTCGATAATTAGTGCACGCAAGAACTTATAACTCTCACAATTGATTCGTTTAACTTGGCCTGTAAACTCTATGAGACTTTCTTCAAGCTACTGAGGTTTAAGATTCTGTTTGTAAGCTATATTTCCTTGAAACAAAGACATAGCACAGTGTATCCAACATAAGCCATGGTAGTTAACTGTGTCTATTAATCATAAATATGTATAGTTGGCCTAACCATCTTAATTAATCATTATGAACTGGAAAACTACGGACGATTTGGAAAATATTGGATAGCTGAGAAAATTGGGCATTGTATTGAAGATGTTGAAACTTGAAAGTGACTTTTCGGAAGATTCTGATGATCATACTAAAACGAAGGAATGACATGTCTAAATGACTATTTTGCAAACGTTTTGAAATATTTATGACCAAATTGAATAGTTTGAATTTCTAGGACTCAACTGAAAATTCGAGCAAAGTTGAAGGACCAAAATAACTAATGAAAAAGTAGGTGGTGCCTATTGCCACTAGCTAGTTGGGTGAGACATACTATTCCCGGCCAATAATACTAATTTATATTAATTTAGCTAAAACCTTATGTCAATGTAATTGATGCATAACTACCACAATTAGTAAAAACCATGAGCCTTTCTTAAAGGTACAGTATTTTCAATTCTTTTTTTAAGCTACAATCCAGGCCATTGATCTTCTATCTTGGAACGTAACAGCATACATAATATCCTGTGTACCCAACTATGTTATTGAATCATAAATATATAGTTAGATTTCCAAGTCATTGTGTATAGTTGGCCTAACAGTCCAAGTTATTATGGACTGGAAGCTTTCTTGTTTATAAAAACCATACATGATGACTGATATGATACAAAAAGAAAATATCAGCGTATCCTGAAAACAATTTGAATGAGTTCCATGACAAACCAAAACAATGCTACTAATGAAGAGGAGAACTTTTTGTTTGCCTTGCAATTATCAAGTGCTTCAGTTCTACCAGTGGCCATGCAAGTAGCAATCGAGCTTGATGTGTTTGAGATCATAGCTAAAGCAGGTCCAGATGCACAGCTTTCGTCTAAGCATATTGCATCTTATTTACCAACTACTAATGAAAATGTTGCGGATATGCTTGATCGTATCCTGCGTCTTCTTACTAGCTACTCTGTTCTTACTTCCTCTCTTGTCACTCACGATAATGGCCTAGTTGAAAGATTGTATGGGTTGGCACCTGTTTGCAAATATTTTATTCAGAATGTAGACGGAGTTTCACTTTCTCCACTCCTGCTATTATGTCAAGACAAGGTCTACACTGAAAGCTGGTTAGTAAACATATATATACTGTTTGAATTAATATTTCGAAGAGTCTGCTTATGTTGGCAACATGCAATATTTGATAAATCCACCACACTCATTGAATTTTATTTTATTTTCGAAGAAAACCTAATTGGACACATGGGTTCCTCTAGGTACCATTTGAAAGATGCAATTCTTGAAGGAGGAAATCCATACATGAAGGCCCATGGAATGCATGGATTCGACTACATGGCGACAGATCCTAGAGTAAATCAAATCTTCAACAATGCAATGTTCAACCACGCCACAATATTCGCGAAAAAATTGCTTGAAATATTCAATGGATTTGAAGAGTGCCAAAAGATTGTGGATGTGGGTGGTGGTTTTGGAATCACATTAAGCCAAATTACCACAAAATATCCAACAATTAAGGGTATCAACTTTGATTTGCCGCACGTGATTGAACATGCACCATCTTACCCTGGTATGATATTTACAGTCAGTACAACGACTAATATGATCAACAAAGAATTTAATGGATTGATCTTTCGCTTGTGTATTAGATGATCAAACAAAATTGAATGGAATGGTTGCAGGTGTGGAACATGTTGGAGGAAACATGTTTGACAGTGTTCCAAATGGTGAAACCATTTTCATGAAGCTGAATAAAATGTATTAACACAAAATTACGAGTTTGCGAAGTCACTCTTATTTATTTTTTTCAAGAAACTCCACAAGATAATACTATAACCTTATTTCGATTACTAACTTTTACTGATCCATATTCTCAACTCTACTTGCAGGGGATCCTACATGACTGGAATGATGAAAGCTGCACAAAGTTACTGAAGAATTGCTACAAAGCACTTCCTGACAATGGAAAATTGATAGTTGTGGAAGCAATTCTTCCTGTCGAAGCAGAGACCAATACTGCTGCGAAAGCCCTTTGCCAGTTCGATATTTGTATGATGTCATATTGTCCAGAAGGAAAGGAGCGAACCAAAGAAGAATTTGTTGCATTGGCAAAGAGAGCAGGCTTCGCTAGTATGGAGCAAGTGTGTTCTGTTTACGATTGTTGGGTAATGGAGTTCTATAAACGTTGAAGAATCGATTAACTTCCAATCAGAATATATGTATTAGCGACATAAATAAAATGCTGCAGCTCAAGTTTGTTTGGTGACCTAATTATAAACTGGGAAGAGCTTCTCACTGGGATCTTAGCAAGATAAGTTCCAAGGGTTTTGCCATAGTGCTTGTTGTTTTTTCTTTCTAACCTGACGGTACACTTCTAGTGTATGCTGATCAGGATTGTCAATTTTTTTTTACTTTTTTTTTGATGAAATAAGAACTTTTGATGCTACAAGCCTATATGGCGTGGAGTATTTTGTGGACGTGGGGAGACACTTGTTTTATTATCATGCTAGAGAGAAGATCGAACATGATTTCCAATGACAAGTAATTTGCTCCATTCAACTTGAATCACGACCTTTTAATAAAATCCTTGGTTATTATCATCTGCCCAATAGGAACTCAAAGTGGAATCATGATCATTAACATAAAACAACCTAATAGTGGATTCGGTACATACAAAGAAAGAAATGACATATGCTATATTACATGGTTGGTGTTACCCCTGCCATTTGAAGCTTATGAGGAGACCTCAAATAAGCTTAGAAGTTATCTAAGTGTTCTAAATGTCCTTCCAGATTATGCATTTGATATAAAAGACAATCTTGGAGTCCTATGAATTTCGCCTTGGTACCAAGGTTTGAGATCTAGCTAGTGGGAGGAACTTTTTGGTGAGTCTGCAGGCAACTCACCAGTTGGGTATACAGAATTATGTTTGTTGGCCTTTTTTCACAGATATGATTATGTTTTGGTGAGTCTGCATGCGACTCACCAGTTGGGTATACAAGATTATGTCTGCAGACGACTCACCAGTTGGCGACTCATCAGTGTTTTTTATCTAGCTAGGGCAATGGCCAACCACCCAACAATATTTGCGAAAAAATTGCTTGAAATGTACAAAGGATTTGAAGACCGTAAAAAGATTGTGGATGTGGGTGGTGGTTTTGGAATCACATTAAGCCTAATTACCACAAAATATCCAACAATTAAGGGTATTAATTTTGATTTCCCGCACGTGATTGAACATGCACCATCTTACCCTGGTATGTTATTTACAGTCGGTGCAAATGTTAATTAATGGTCAGCAGTGAACTTAATGGATTGATCTTTAGCTTGTGGGTCAGATGTTTATACAAATTTGAATGGATTGGTTGCAGGTGTGGAACATGTAATACTGCTCCAAAAGCGCTTTGCGGGTTCGATATTAATTTGTATGATCATACTATCCAGAAGGAAAAGAGGGAACCAAAGAAGATCTTGATACATTGGCACAGGGAGCAGGCTTTGCTAGTATAGAGCAAATGTGTTCTGTTTACGATTGTTGGGTAATCGAGTTTTATAGACACTACAGAACTGATTTACTTCCAGCGGGAATGTAATAGCCACATAAGTCGTAAATAATAGTTGCAGCTCCAGTCTTAAACAACAAAAACAATTTACTTTATTAATTAAGATACATTCTATAGTCCTATATATACGCGCGAATGAGCCTGTGGCTCAATGGTAGGCTGGTAGCGCCCCTCTCACAAAGTGGAGAGATCGTGGGTTCGAAACACGTCAACAGCGGATTCAACAGCGGATTGTTGATATAAGTTTCTACACGTAATTTAAAAAGGGTTGGGTTCCCCTCAACCTCACTTGCCAATCAAAAAAAAAAAAAAAATAGTCCTATACGCATAAATTCATACTGTGTATGTTTTCTATCGTACCAAGGAAAAGATATTACATGGTTTATCTTACCCTTGCGTTTGATGTTTGAAACTTATGGGGAGACCTCAAATAAGCCTAGAAGTTTTCCAATAGTAAATGTGCGTACCAAGGAAAAGATATTACATGGTTTATCTTACCCTTGCGTTTGATGTTTGAAACTTACGAGGAGACCTCAAATAAGCCTAGAAGTTTTCCAATAGTAAATGTGCTTCCAGATGGTGCATTTGATATTAAGGATAATAATCCTGGAGTGCTATGAATTTTGCCTTTCGTACCAAGGTTTGAAATTTGGTCATTATCTTTTCACTAAAGAGTACGAGTGTTAGTAATATGGAGGAGGAACTTCTTGGTGAATCTGCGGGAGACATTGATTCTTTGATCAAATGCATTCCAAGGAACTTGAATGACCGACTAATTAATGATATCTTCAGTTACCATTATTGGATCATTCATATAAAGCAACCACATGATGGATTCAGAAATGGTAAACAACAATTGGATTTTGTATTCAAATGTTAGCTGAAGTATTTGGAATTAGTAGAAACTAAAAAGATGCCAGAAAGTAAAATGTGGTTTGGTTTTGGTGCATAAATTGATCAGGAGATCTCGTATATAAGCTTAAAGCTCTGCCAGATGTTCTAGTTGTCATTCCAAACAATGTATTGTATACGTAAATCATCATGAAGTACTGTACGTACTAATATATTTTCCATCATCATGTTTTACTTCTTCTTGGAAGAAATACTTATGCAACAGATATTGTTCCTGAACACCCCTTTATGGTAAACTTTTTATCGGAATGTCTAAACCAGTGAAGTCTGTTATAATCATAATAATAGCTCACTAAGTAATCAGCTGTCTAAACTTTTTCTAGTCGCTACAGATAATTAATAGTACAAAAAAAAAATAAAGGTCTAATAGACTGCAAATAAAAATTAGGTGGTGTCTATTATTATATTGCTACTAGTTGGGTGAGTGTGAGACATACTATTCCTAATTACTGATTCATATTAATTTGGCTGAAACGTTGTGTCGATAATTAGTGCACGCAAGAACTTATAACTCTCACAATTGATTCGTTTAACTTGGCCTGTAAACTCTATGAGACTTTCTTCAAGCTACTGAGGTTTAAGATTCTGTTTGTAAGCTATATTTCCTTGAAACAAAGACATAGCACAGTGTATCCAACATAAGCCATGGTAGTTAACTGTGTCTATTAATCATAAATATGTATAGTTGGCCTAACCATCTTAATTAATCATTATGAACTGGAAAACTACGGACGATTTGGAAAATATTGGATAGCTGAGAAAATTGGGCATTGTATTGAAGATGTTGAAACTTGAAAGTGACTTTTCGGAAGATTCTGATGATCATACTAAAACGAAGGAATGACATGTCTAAATGACTATTTTGCAAACGTTTTGAAATATTTATGACCAAATTGAATAGTTTGAATTTCTAGGACTCAACTGAAAATTCGAGCAAAGTTGAAGGACCAAAATAACTAATGAAAAAGTAGGTGGTGCCTATTGCCACTAGCTAGTTGGGTGAGACATACTATTCCCGGCCAATAATACTAATTTATATTAATTTAGCTAAAACCTTATGTCAATGTAATTGATGCATAACTACCACAATTAGTAAAAACCATGAGCCTTTCTTAAAGGTACAGTATTTTCAATTCTTTTTTTAAGCTACAATCCAGGCCATTGATCTTCTATCTTGGAACGTAACAGCATACATAATATCCTGTGTACCCAACTATGTTATTGAATCATAAATATATAGTTAGATTTCCAAGTCATTGTGTATAGTTGGCCTAACAGTCCAAGTTATTATGGACTGGAAGCTTTCTTGTTTATAAAAACCATACATGATGACTGATATGATACAAAAAGAAAATATCAGCGTATCCTGAAAACAATTTGAATGAGTTCCATGACAAACCAAAACAATGCTACTAATGAAGAGGAGAACTTTTTGTTTGCCTTGCAATTATCAAGTGCTTCAGTTCTACCAGTGGCCATGCAAGTAGCAATCGAGCTTGATGTGTTTGAGATCATAGCTAAAGCAGGTCCAGATGCACAGCTTTCGTCTAAGCATATTGCATCTTATTTACCAACTACTAATGAAAATGTTGCGGATATGCTTGATCGTATCCTGCGTCTTCTTACTAGCTACTCTGTTCTTACTTCCTCTCTTGTCACTCACGATAATGGCCTAGTTGAAAGATTGTATGGGTTGGCACCTGTTTGCAAATATTTCATTCAGAATGTAGACGGAGTTTCACTTTCTCCACTCCTGCTATTATGTCAAGACAAGGACAGCACTGAAAGCTGGTTAGTAAACATATATACTGTTTGAATTAATATTTCGAAGAGTCTGCTTATGTTGGCAACATGCAATATTTGATAAATCCACCACACTCATTGAATTTTATTTTATTTTCGGAGAAAACCTAATTGGACACATGGGTTCCTCTAGGTACCATTTGAAAGATGCAATTCTTGAAGGAGGAAATCCATACATGAAGGCCCATGGAATGCATGGATTCGACTACATGGCGACAGATCCTAAAGTAAATCAAATCTTCAACAATGCAATGTTCAACCACGCCACAATATTCGCGAAAAAATTGCTTGAAATATTCAATGGATTTGAAGAGTGCCAAAAGATTGTGGATGTGGGTGGTGGTTTTGGAATCACATTAAGCCAAATTACCACAAAATATCCAACAATTAAGGGTATCAACTTTGATTTGCCGCACGTGATTGAACATGCACCATCTTACCCTGGTATGATATTTACAGTCAGTACAACGGCTAATATGATCAACAAAGAATTTAATGGATTGATCTTTAGCTTGTGTATTAGATGATCAAACAAAATTGAATGGAATGGAATGGAATGGTTGCAGGTGTGGAACATGTTGGAGGAAACATGTTTGACAGTGTTCCAAATGGTGAAACCATTTTTATGAAGGTGAATAAAATGTATTAACACAAAATTACGAGTTTGCGAAGTCACTCATATTTTTTAAAAGAAACTATACAAGAATCAAGATAATACTATAACCTTATTTTGATTACTAACTTTTACTGATCCATATTCTCGACTCTCTACTTGCAGTGGATCCTACATAACTGGAATGATGAAAGCTGCACAAAGTTACTGAAGAATTGCTACAAAGCACTTCCTGACAATGGAAAATTGATCGTTGTGGAAGCAATTCTTCCTGTCGAAGCAGAGACCAATACTGCTGCGAAAGCCCTTTGCCAGTTCGATATTTGTATGATGTCATATTGCCCAGAAGGAAAGGAGCGAACCAAAGAAGAATTTGTTACATTGGCAAAGGGAGCAGGCTTTGCTAGTATGGAACAAGTGTGTTCTGTTTATGATTGTTGGGTAATGGAATTCTATAAACGCTGAAGAATTGATTAACGTCCAACGGGAATGTATTAGCCACGTAAATAAAATGCTGCAGCTCAAGTCTTAATCAATAAAAACAATATACTTTATTTAAGATACAACCTATATGTGACATTCCAGATATGTGAAAGTATACCATGTAGTTGTTATGGTTCCAGCAACCACAAAGATATAGCAGACTGCAGATACACATCCGAGTTTACATACACCTATTCCTTGTCTAAGAAAGAATGAAGTAAATCAAAACAAAGAATACTTATTTGAGGTCAGCTACATAAATCTATTTCTTTCCAAGTGTTCATACAGTATTTGGAATTTTGGATCCAGTCTTCTGGTCAGCAACTAAAGAGGTGGAACCTGAAACGAAATTCAAGCTCACCTCATAACTCAATATAAATGTTAAACGCCAAAACAAAACAAATTTTTTGCAATTCTATCCCTACCATGATCTAACTAATTTGTGGAAGCCACAATTAGGATAGAGGATTGAAATAAAGATCTAGCCTTGTCATTGACGTTAAAAATTGGTTGTTTTGGGGATACGGGAGAGTCTACTTCCAGGACAGTAAAAACATAATGGAAGTCATGACTCATAAGGGTTTCAAACAAGAAAATATGACATGTCAGTGTACTTACTGGTTCTGGACTGTCTGGCTTTTGTTTCTTTACAGCAACATCTTCCCTTGGCGCTTCCTCTTCAAACCTTTCCTCCATAGATTCTTCTGAAATGAGAAAGTTAACAGTGTAGTCAATCTACTTGTGAAGGATGAGATATAATTCATATTGCTCAGCATTTACTAGTTGCATTTGAGGTCTACAAACAAAATTCCCACCCCAGACCATGCAATCGTATGTGATTGTAACATGCAACAATGAAAAAAAATAATATCTATATGATTGGAATGCAGAAGCCAACAATTTTCTATCACGTGTCACGTGTGCCAAATATCCAAAGATGTTACAGTGGAGGTGCAAATAAAGACTAATCTCATTGTGCTTTCATCTAGCAGATGAGTGCTCGGAGTTCACCAATAATGTCAAATATACGACATACTAAAACAATTGTTTGGTCTAACATTTAGAAGGTATCTCGAGTCCAGCACTCTACTAGTAGATTAATTAATGAAATTTGTATTTATATTTCTGGAGTTAGTAGTGCCTAAAAAATTTTGACACACCATAATCCTAATTATGCTAGATGAAGTGGTCAAGAGAATACATGCCCAGGGGAAATTATCCACCTGAGGACAACTTGTGTGTCTCAGTGAATTTGTGAGCCACAAAGTGTCTGACGCACTGAGAACTCATACACAAAGCCTAATCTGACATCACATGTGTTTGAGAAGCGTGAGCAACGTCAACGTTCTAAACTCTTCAAATCTGGACTATCCTGAGTGCATAATATACAGATATCACTTCATTATAAATTCCAAAGTACAATTTGTATGAATAAGTATGGGAATAAGCCAAAGCTTAGCTAACCTCTGGATTCGGAAGCTCTCTTCTTATGACTACCAGGTTCCATACGAGAAATATCCTACACGCACACCCATAACAGTAAAGTTTTATTTCTTAAATCTTAAAGAGACACAAATCACCCACAATAACATGCTTAAAGAAGCACAACAATTTACCTGACAATTCACCTGCTCCAGATATTTCAGAAATATCTCCCTGTAATTACCATTGTTTTGCTTGAGAATCTGACAGCATACAAAACCCACAGGTAAAATTTAATATAAGTCTACGCAAATAAAAAACTACTGAGTCCATGAATGAAAATATAATTAGATATAGATATAAACGTACAAAAGAGGATTAATACTTACTCTGTCAAACTCAGAGCGATATTTTGCAGGGTCCACGAACATACTACAAAGTACAAAACATTGACAGGAATAAGAAGTTTTATAAAAGCCATTAAAAATTGAACCAAACCACACATAAACAAAAAGGAGAAGATTACTATCTGTAGCTTCCGTAAAGTCGAACAAGAATTTCACTCTCTGATCTTTTCTTGGGCTTAGCATCATTGCTCACACATTTCTCATCCACCACCTACAGAAAATTAAAATTAACTTCAAAAGCTAAGCTATTTTCAAGTTCAAGGTAATGACTGAAACAATCCTCCACAAAACAAAAATATCACATCAAAACCATCTGCCCCCTGCTGTCAAGTGTGTGCCTCACTAGGGTATTGCTAGAGTGTGACTGCACATTTTCTATATTTCTTCATATATCTATAACTGTACAAGCTTCTGCAGTAACGTGATTGTTAAGAGTTAGGGTAAATCCTGAGAGGTTGTGGGTTGATGTTTCCAATAGTGTGATAGCGCTAAGGGGGGAGACCGGGTTGTAGCGAAGTGCATGTCTGGCGAGGCATTGCCAGGCATGTGCATGTCCATTGTAGACCACATATATCCCCAACACCTCATGGATTAGAATTGAAGTGCTAGTTTATTCCAAGCATTACCACCAATAAAAGGAAATAAAGAAGAAAAAGTTCAAACCTGAGCAGGCCACCAAAAGTGACTGCGGATCCGGACCCACAATAAATCTCCTAACACGTGTCGCTGTCTTGATTGTTTGACCATGGAGTCACCAACACACGTCTAGCGGGTTAGATGCAATGTCTAGAATTATACAGGCTTTTGCAATTTCTTCAAAAAAAAAAAAAAATGTTTCACAAACCTCTTTTTGTAAGAGAAATTTCAATACTTAACTAGGTAAGAAACAACATTTCTTGCTATAACTCCACTGATTGCTTGGGAAAACTGGAAAAGAAACAAATGATGGGCAAAGTATATAGCTCAATCCACTTTGTATACCTAAGATTAATCTGTAAATGCAAATATGATATTACTAATAATACTCAGCTTATTTGTATATATGTAGGTTCTGTTAAACATTAGTGAAGATCAATCAAGTGTATGTATAATAATATATAAATGAAAAAGAAATTACTTAATTCTGAAGTTTCTCAACTTGACATCAGAACTTCAATTGTGACTTAAGAGTTAGCAAACACATGTTAATTAGAAATGAAATTGATTTCAACCATTTTTCTCATTAATTCAAAAGTGAAAGAAACGCAACAACAACAACACATAACAATTACTGACATTACTAAAGAACGAAATTAGGGTTTAAAGAAAAAGAATAACAAATCGAATCACCTTATTATTTGTTTGTTTGTTGAAAGCTTGATTGAAGACGAAGATGTTGTTGTTGTTGTTGATGATGATGATTTAGAATAATGAATTTTATCTGTTGTGATTCTACGATGTGGGATTTGTGGGTCCAATAAAACACTGCCGTGCTGTTAATCTTAGTGAATGGGGCCATGGGGGTTGAATAAGTATTTTTGATAATTTTAATTTTCTTTTCTGCAATAAATTAGTATTTTTGGTAATCTTAGTAATGGTTCGGCTCACATCTTAGTATCTAAGGCAGATGTTGGCTCCCCTATTGCCTGCTCCTTTCTTAGTTCTCCTGAATGGCTGCTACACAACAGCTAAAACTGGACATGTTGCTTTGTAATATTGGGAACAGTTTATCTTCTTTCTAATATAAAGTCTTTGATTATTAAAAAAAACAAGTAAAGTATATGTAATTTCAAATGCCATCTTACCTGAAAATCAACTACTATTATAACAATAACAAAGAGTGTCAATACAGAATCCAATTACGTGGATAATAGAACCCATTAATAATAATATTAACAACCCCTGCTACATAGACTACATGCATAAATAAATAAAGGGCAACCAAACTACATAGCATACAAAGGCACAACTTTCTGACCAAAGGATATGCGTACTCATGACTTTACATCTTTCAGTACTCCTCCCTTTTCAAGCTCACTAACAAGATCCCTTAATGATGGAACCTTCATGGCCAAAGTTCTATACAATCTAGAATATCGAGCTCGTGTCCCATCAGCAGTCCTTGCAAGGGCAAGTAAGCTGAGAGCCTCTGGAAGTTGTGAAAATACTTGTTTCATCTCCTCCAGACTCATATTAGTCAGAACAGTTGGCCTTGGGACAACTCTAACAATCTCCCCACCTTTGGGGTCCTGCACTCGAGCATCCGCTTTGATGACCAACTCTGAATTTGAGTTTGATCCACACTTGATGATGAATGGGCTTGTTGATCCTGTGTTGAATTGCAATACATTCCACTGGGTTACATCAGTCTCTGCACCTGAACCCCAATCTGCTGATGGTTGGAGTGCTCGTCCTTCATCAGGCTGCTGGTCATCTTGTTCGGGAATCGACTGCAGACATCCAGGAGTATGAGAAATTGGTGCAATCATGAAATTGTGAGCTTATTACCCATATGCCAACCGATAATTCTAAACGTGCATAAATTGGTTACACAAACAAACAATAATGTAGGTATTTGTTAAAAAAATTGGCAATAGACTATTAAAAAAAACAAAGAATAAATTAGTTGAAGAAATGGTCCATCTTCCTATTGGGCACTGCTTAAACTAAATATCAGCCATTACACTTTCTTAGTACTCAATCATAAATGTACAGTTGGATAGAAAAGAAACCTAATCAACTCTCAGGGAAAACAACAACAGCAAGCATGTGCAGCACAATATTTTTCCATTACTTCAGAAAAACTTATTCTCGTGGCAATTTCATTAAGGATTGGTTTTTGGGAACTTTTGTATCCCCTCACAATAAAAAGACACTTCTAAAAACCGTACCTTCAACAGTTCAAGGACACTTCAAGTAATGCAACATACCTGTATTACGTTACGCGCATCTTCTATTTGCCTTTGAGCACATGGATGATCAATCTCAAGAAGAGAAGGCATTCGTTCTGTGAGTTCATCCAATGATGCAATCATAGCTCGCTTCTTGCTCTTTGTTAAAGAGTTTCCAGATGCCTGCCTCACTGTATCCTGTAAAGTAAAAAAGATTAACACACTCTTGAGTCTTGAATCCTTCCAAAAGTAGCTTTAATTATATCATAGCACATGCAAATAGAGTAAATGAGTAATAACCTTGACATGTTTTAATATGCTGTCGAGGGATATTAGAGATGCCAGCCTTGCATCTTCAGCTGCTGTTGAAGGATTTCGTATAGGTGATCCACCCTGCTCTATAGTTAGCAAAGCTGTATCATTTCGCATTTGGTGCAAAATCTGATGATAAGAATTCAAATAAAAGTTATGATACCAAACATATTGTCACACTAAATATCGTTGTAAAGTAGTATAAGCAAGCATAAATATCTAATCCAAGATGCAGTTTGTCTAGTGATAGTCACATATATTTACTTTAGGCTGTGGGTACTCTAAAGCATTTAGCAAATGCCACATGAAAGTGCTGATGGAAAGGTAATCTTGGTGACTTGCTTTAGGCTGTGGGTGCTCTAAAGCATTTGTCATAAGTTTTTTCCTTGTAATATGTAGCATTTCTACTGACAACAAAATAATCGAACAATCACACTTCTAAAAAGGATGCAATTGTAAAAGACACCAAGCAAGCAAAAACAAGCCTGGGTAGAAAGGACCTGCAGTCTACAGATTCTGAACACATTGTAAAGGAAACGCTACATCATAATGCGAATCTAGCACAAAGATACAAAGGAGATACAAACTAAAAAGCTTGAATTGGTTAAGCATTATCATTTAAGTTTGGGGAGCTTTACAAAACAACCCCCTCTCCCACACACACTCCTTTCTTCCATTTTATTTGAATACTCCCTCTGTCCCAAATTATAAGTACCTTATTCCATCTTTAGTTGTCCCAAAATATATGTCGCTTTTCATATTTGAATACATATTAATTAAGTAAAATTGTCTTTTACCTATACTACCCTTGCTTTGGAATTAGAGTAAATATTCTAATAAAGATAACTAGTGTCTTAGCCGGTGCTACGCACCGGTTAATTTTAATTTATCCATTTTCGATTACCATTCAAGTTTTAAGTTATTAATTTTATGAAATATTATAAATTACACTAATTTATTAAATCTTATGAAATAATTAATTTTTAAGTACATTTGGGTAGTTTTCGTAATATTTTATAGGAGTTCATTATATTCTTTTAATTTAGTTATTTTTTTAATTATTGGACCTTTCGCTTATAAATAAAAATCCAGCCCATAAATAAAAAAATGTTAAATTACGATAAAACCATTATTTAAAGGGTATTATGTATATTTACCAAAAAACCATGACTAAAAGGGCACAGAATTATGTGACAAAATTCTAAAGCTCAATTCATTAACCGGGACTTACCCCTGAATTTTATTCAGGTTTATAATAGTAGTATAGATTACTCCTATGTTTAATATAAGTGGAACCCATTAAATAGGGGTAAATTTGGAAGTATAGGTAATAGACAAACAATAAACGATGTTCCTATGTAGAATATTCCAAAAGGTACTTATAATTTGAGACGGAGGGAGTATATTTCTTTTCGTGAGTGTGTGAATAAAAAAGTAATATTGCTTACGGATTTATATCATTCTACCTTCCTTCTTTTGTGATCAACAGATTCCAGAGCAGAACGCAGTTTAGCAACTTGTGCTGGGTCTTCTGCTTCTTCCATTGCCAATGTACCCGCAATATCCTAATCACAGATCAAAGATGTAATCAGGTATGCAAATTTTTATATACATATTTATATAAAAATCAACTTACTAAAATAACCAAGAAAATTAGTTTCAATATATCAGGAAATACTTTTAAGTGCTGCATTTGAGAAGTATAGACCCGCTTTGAGTACTCAGCCAAAAGCTGTCCCAAAGCATCAGTATTGGGTGGCAATGCAGCTCCAAGACCAGCCATCCATCCGTCCATAATAGCGGTTGAAAGAAGCTCAAGCTGTCCTGTTGTTCCTACTATAGCATCCCCACCGGTAACAGAAAGAAACTCAAAGTGCTCTGCAAGCCAGGATCTGATTTGACGCTGCAGCTCACCAGCTGGAGTATGAACAAACAAAGCCGCGAGGGCCTTGTTTCCAACTGCAAAACTTTTTGCTTCCTCTGTAATTTCCCGAAGTTTCCCACCTGTAACATGCTGCCTCCAGGCTTCCTGAAAATTTTAATTCGAAGAGAAAACAGTAAATAAAGTTGCCCGAGTAAACAATCTAGAGGGAACAGCCCCTGGTAGCTCTGTGAGGTGATCAAGCGAATGACCATACACATGGAGTGACACGACCAGCAAATATACCTGATCAATTCCTCGAAGTTTTAACACTATTGATGAAAATTTGGACTTCTTTTCTTGCTTTAAATTCACTCTAAATCCATGTACGTGTTCCTCAGCAAGAGCCATTCGCATACTAGAATCATAGTGCACTGGAGACCTCCCAGGACTACTACCACGGCTCGAGCTTCTACTTCTCCCCGTACTAGATTTCTCTAGGAAGCGTTCAACAGGAGAGACCTATAACACATAAGGTTAACACTCAACTCCACTAAAACAGCTTAAGGTGCACGCTGTTGACAAAATTTAGGAAGAAATCAAGGCAACAATCGAGTAATGTACCTTGATGGATTGTAGCTCTGGTGATTTAGCCAGCAATGATCTAATATACAGAATTCTAACACGCGAAACAAGCATGGTATCCATTACTCTCCTAGGCTCCATTTTACGAATAAATGAAAAAACAGCATCTCTGATTTCCGCAAGAATTTCATGCTCCCTTGCAGCACCTGCTTTAATAACAGCAGCCAAAACCTACAACATTGAAATCACTAGGTTAGAATATTCAGATAAACTACTTCAATAAATCCCACTAAGTGTTTCCAACAACTTTTGTCATTACTGCCATTATTCTCACAATACATTGTCCTTTTCAACAATACAGACATAAGAAATCACTCTAAGAAAATATAAATAAACATAAATAAATAAAAGTAAAAAGCAGAGGATAAATGAAAGAATTTGACACACATACCAACATCAAAAGCTTATTTGCTCCATCCGCAATCGCAGCAAGGCTGTCATATTGCTCAGGATCAAAGTCCATTAGAGCAGCAGTCAGATATTCTCCTGCTGGGGTTGTCTTCAATTTATCAGAGCCAGATTTAACCAAAGCAACCGTACTATCAGTCTTAACTGGCACTGAGGGCAATGAAAGGACTTCTGCAGAATGTCCTTTGTTATCATCGCTCCTGGACACAGTTCTATCCAATAAAAATCTAATGATAAAAAGCAAGAAAACATTAATTAAATTAATATGACAAGCAAATCTTTTGAAGCTGTATACCTTCCCAAATCACGGGTTTGAAGACTAACCAATCTCTTAGTTGCTGGACTTGAAATCTGAATCAGATATTAATTCAAATTAGACAATCCTGAACAACTCTTATAAATAGATAAGAAAAATCAATTGGTGTTCATTCAATCACGGAAGTAACTTCTTTGAATTGTCAAAACTCATAGATTTGTCAGAAAAAAAAACTAACATATTGGAGAGGCACAAGGAAAAATTTAATATACGATCAACAGAAGATGAAACAACCAGCAATAGAACATAAATCGAGAATGATCTCGTAAGACTGTTTGAAAACCATTGAGTTCGCTTATGAAAAGTAAGCTGTTGTAAAGATATGACACATGAAAAGAAACTTTTGCGCTCATGGGCCTCTTTGGGTCACCAGTTCAGCTCATACACGACAAAAAAATGCAACTAGCCAACTACAGAGAAAAATCTGTAGCTCCTGAAAATACATACCATCTCAGACAAGGAACTAGTAGAGACACGATATTAATAAATTAAATTACATACAACAATTTTGAAGATATCAAAATTTCTTTATATGTTTCGATTTCGTGTATAACATGGATAAGAAAATTTTAATTTCCATTCATAAGGCATTTAAGTTGTGATAGTGAAAGAACCAATGAAGTGTTAAGAAAGTATTTAAACCTGAGGGGAGCCACCTAATGTAGCTTTCTCTGTCAATCTGTCAAATAACTTCTCATTCTCTTCATGCAATCTCTGCAGATACAAAATACTACTACATCAAAATTCAGACAGAACAATTGGCTAAGAGCAACAGCAGAAAAGTAAATACTTTCCGAATCAATTTTGAATAAGTATCAATTGAATTTTCTTTTTATATTGGCATAATTGGGCGATGGGACAAATAGGGTAATTTAAGGTACGGTTTGCAGTTTGTCAATTATTTTTAGGTACAAGTGGTGGTTTTTTGTAGAGGAAATACTCTTGATCTTAGTAAAGTGGTTTGTAATTTTGTATGTTGCTAAAAGCTTTTTGGTGAGTTGAAAAGGTGATTTAGGAAGCTATTGTGCTTCATCTTGTTCTTCGTGCCAACTCAATATATCTGATGGATTATGATGATACTTGTTTATGTGATGCCATGTAGAGGAGTGGTGGATAAAATCTCATGTAAACATACGCACCATCCCACCCCAACCCTCTTTCTAATTGATTAAGGAGATGCATATCCACTTTTAAAGTAAAACTTAGATGAAATTAAAATGAAACAAATGTCAGAAGGCGCAGCTGCACATGACAGGCTACCCATAAAATGAAACCCGGAGCAATATGTGGGCAATAGACTGTAGTGTATCAAAAAGTCATTCCAGAGGTACCTGAATTAAGAACCATTCCAATCGGTTCCTACCCATAATTTTTCCATGTCAAGTTCGGTTCCTGATTTGAAGGACCCATAACTTAATTTCACACTCCTTACCGCCTACCCATAAACAACCAAGCCAGGGGCTATATGTGGACAACAGATTATGTTGTGTCAATGAGTCGTTGCAGAAGTACCTGAATTCAGAACCGTTACAATTGGTTCCTACCAGAAACGTTTCCTATCATGTTCAGTTAGAAGGACCCATATCTTAATTTAAAATTAATTGAATTTGAAATTCAATATCAATTGTACAACTCAGCTCAGGTTCCTATGATGTCCACCATACTATATATTCTACCTAGAATCAGAGGCACTACAAACCGATTTCCATTCGTATTTAAAATATCTTATAACCATAAATCCCCAAATTATTATCAGTTCAGAATCTGATTGTGTTAAGATGGTGCCTAAAAGTCTAAAACTGCCTAAGAACCTACACAGATACAAGATCCTCTACCATTAATAAAGGAAAAATGCATACATAATATATATTCTGAGAATAGACAAGAAAACTAAAATTGAAGAATTTGGATGAGACCTCAATGAGTGCATCCCTCTTTGAAAGTTCTTCCTCGAGTTTCTTGGTAACTGAATTATCTATGCCATCTCCCGTTGAGGTTGCAAATGATTGGACTCCACAAGACCCTGATTCTGAACCAACAGTTGATCTAGCATCACCAGAATTAAGGGCTTCACTGAGTTGTGATTCAATGCCCTTGATTTTGGCCTACATTTAGAAGGAGCCAAAAATTCAATAAATCAATCAGGAAAGTGCAATCAAAACTAATATGTTCCATAAGCAAGGCCTCGATAAAAATTACGAATAGTTGATAAAATCAGTCTGACTAAATCCCCGCAGTCTACTCAAAGAAACATAAAGCATTTAAAAGGCATTTCCATGCATAAACATATATGAGGACTGAGAAGTCAAATCTCTGGAAATGTACATTTAATTATTTGAGTAGGACCCATCTATTTTACATAAATGCTCAGAAGAATGAAATTAAAAAGTAGAGCACACCGGGTGTTATCAGCAATGGGACTATAGGACCATACAAGACACTGAAATATTTTTTGCTTATCTATCACGACGAGACTTTCTTGTTCCATTATGGCAATGTTAATTTATTAAAAACAGTAATCTATTTCTGTTTTAAGCTTCGAGGGGTGCGCAAACTCTTGAGCATGAACATTATCAAGTAAAATCTCACATAGACTTTAATTGAACAATATGAGTGCCTCGTGCTGGTAAACATTCATTACAAAAGAAAGACCAAATATCCAAAATTTACATTGGTTAGACATTCAAATTGCAACGTGTGATTTAAGTACTACCTGCAAAGACTGAATTGTTGAGTCCCGCTGTTGTATCTGGATTTTCTGATTTTGCTCCAATTGCAAAAGATGAGCAACTTGATTTCTCAGCTGGGCATTCTGATCCTGCTCGATTTTATTTTTATCTATAAGCATTAAGTTCTCCGACTGCATAACATGAGAAGAAAGTCAATTTTCATGTTAGCAATGTCTATTTTGAGAACGGATGATATTCGTCTAATGCAATAATAAAGTAGAAAGATTACAGAATGCGTGATAATCTTTTGAGAACATTACGGACTACAGGGCTTCTGGTATCAAAGAAAGCTTAACTGGATGGATGCAATGACAATTAATATAATAAAAAAAAAAATCAAAAGATAACTTATACAGTAGGAAACTGTACTCTTTCTTTTAAAATAAGATTTATCAATTATGATTTTTTATTGCTCAGCAAATGTAAAAATACTAAATGTTGATGAGATTCCTTGATTTTTAACTAAATACATGATATCTTTTCAACTGGAAAAAAACCTTAGTTATCATTTCCAGCAACATGACATGGTGGCAAATGTAAAAATACCGAATGTTGATGTGATTCCTTGAATTAAAGAAATGCATGATATCTTTTCCACTGAAAAAAAAAAACCTTAGTTATCATTTCAGCTCAATCTGACATTTCTAGCAACATCACATGGTGTTGCCTATATTATGATCCATTATTAGTCCAAACAGACACATTTAAAATTTGAAAACCTCCAAACACTGATTGGAATCAACTGACTGAAAATTTTCAGGCCCTTCACTCAGCTATTCAATAGTGAGTACTCTAGAAGTATAGAGCTCTTATGTCCAGAACAAAAATAAAATCACATATGTATCATGTTTATATCATAGTAAAACTGTAAAATACATCATTGCACAAGCTCCTCTTCTGATATTATCTGGTTAGAAAAATATAGCAATTAAAGTTCACCTTCAAATCGGCCTGCAGTGTAAACGAAACCTTCCAGGCTTTCTGGACTTCATTGAATAGTAGGACACATTGATCATTTGCATCTTTTAATGCCTGCTTTACTCCCAGTAAGTCTTGCTTCAGATCATTGATTTCCTTCTCTTTTTCATAAAGCTCTTTTCGTGCGTCATTTGCCTAAATTTACAGAAATCAGCACAAGCAATAACAATAAGAACATGCTCCATCGACAAATATGGTAATTGATTTTAGCCAACAATCTAAACAATATAAGCACAAACGTTTTTGATAAATAAGCAAAAAATCCAAACAAATGAGAGAGCTCAGATACTATGCTTGTCCTCAACATCAGAGAGGATGGCAGCAACCCTTACCAACAACTGCAGGTCTCATCGCCGCTTAATATAAGCACAAACTAAAACTAAGAATATATTCTCACATCACTAAGAAATCAGATATCTGTACATCCACTCAAAATCTAGATTATAAGAAAGCGTGCAACAGAGAATTTACTCTGGTATGGGATCCACCAAAAGAAAAACAAATAAACGAGTACTTCTACCAGTTAGGGCTCTGGGTCAATCCCTCAAACCTATATCATATGAAAGCCATCACCAAAATATAAGGCCACGACAGAAACCAACAAGAAAATACTTTTAATGGTTAGGACATGCAAATCCTAAGGTCAATTTACCATACAGAAGTATCTAAAAGAGAAATCACCCTCACATTCTCTCTACCCCCAACAGAACAAAAACGAACAAAAGAACAAATGGGTGGAAGCTTACAACATCTCTCCACTTCTTTATCGTATCTCGATTTCCAAGACTTAGTTCAGAATTCCGCGCCCTTGCAGAGAAATTAAGGGCTGACAATGTCTCCGTCAGATTTGATGCATTTGGGCAGACATTCACAATTAACAATGTTTTGGAGTTTCCACCTATAAAGAATTAATATCATTAAAAATCACAACCATGACTTCTTTTTTTTTTTGGATAAATAAAAAAATCTCCTTCACTATCCAGAAACTAATTAGAGTCCTCAAACCCACATATCATGAATCTGAGATTTTTTATTAAAGTTTTGAGAGATGAAACAACAATAAAAGGGATGAAATATGAAGATGAGGAAGATTACCTAATGAATCTTCAAGAATTTTAGTAAGTCTTGAGTTTCCATATGGTATAAAATCTTTCTTCGAAGTCAAAGAAGATAAAACGTCTCCCAACCTACAAGTATACAACAAAAGCAGTACGAATGACATTGAAGAACAGGAGAAAGTTTCAGCTGTTTGGATTCACAAAAGAATTTAAATATAGATGCAACAAGGAGTACGTGTATAAAAAACAACTACACAAATGGACAAAAATAAATACAGCTAGCCCAAACCTGGTAAAATGTGTTTCTATTTCATAATAAAATGCTTAGGCAGTCAGGTTGCCACAAAATTACTCCCAATTGGCTATATCTCCCTTTTTATATATTTAAAGGTACCTACCTTTCAACGTATCAACAACGCTTTCAGAAGTGGTGAATAATATTAAAAAAGAATAAAAAAAAATGGGATCTAGACAGGGTTCTCTTAACCAAAGAAGGTATACACAGTCGTTTGAATATGTAATTGCTTCAGTATACAACCCCTTTTTTTCTACAACCAGATCCGCATGAAAATTGGCCAATAATAGGTTTTTATTTAAAAGTTGCAACTTTCTTTCACATTTACCTCGTCAGAGATGCCAGACAACTTAACTCTTGTGCAAAACCACCTTTCTGACTAATACTCTCAACATTTATCTTACAATATGGTCTATTGCATGACATCTGATGAAGTTCCAACAGTAAGAGACATGACATTCATCGTGCAAGGAAATCACCAAGCACGAGAAAAACTATGAAGGATGAAGCATCCAGACTACGACACCTCATTGACTTGACTCACTATGTACCAAACTATTTTAGGATGGAAGAAGTATCTGACACATTACTTACGCAGAAAGTGATTTCATCACATGGAGCAAATCTGTTACACGCTCTCCACTAGCATCTGCATGCAAACTTTCACTTCCAGCCAAGTCTACAAGAGAAAGCTTGCTGTACGAACTTTCTTTAGTGATCCGATTGCTGTAGTGGACATGAATTGTAATAATCCTGGAAACAACCACATTTAGGATTATTAATTTGAACTTTTATAATGGACTTTCTGCATAAAGAACATTTTCATACATACACAATTGAATCAAGAAAACACATCATCATTTGGAGGACCTTATCTTTTACCTCAGAATGGCTGAAAATCAAGTCATAAATGTTTCCAACTTTTTTCATGGAAAGTTCTAGTAGGCAACGCATCTTGTAAATTTCATTTTACTCATTTATAAAACGTTGTCTTAGGATAAAAAAAATGTACATGATAGATGGAGCCCAAGGGGAGGTGAACTGTCAACCTCTCCCTTGCTAATTACGTCAAAATTCAAAATAGAAAACAACATAAGGCTAGCTAGCAAGTTATCCTAGGAACAGTTGTGTTTTTCAAAAACAAACACTCGTAACTATATCAATACAAGAAACACGAAAAAAGAAAGGAAGTGAAGAACAAAATAGATTAGGATCAACATAAAATGGGTCAGAATATAGGGTTTGATCATACAAATGAGAGAAGTCAAACTTCGATATGTCAGTTCCCCGATTCTGCATTCCCGCCTTTAAAACTCTAGAGAAGTCTAACGGATTTCCAACTTTTTCCTGCACAAGTTCTGTGAAAGAATCTGGTGCTCCCATGCGGACCCTTGGTAGAGTATTCCCCATATCAGACAGCAAATCCCGCACCTACAACATGAGCAGGGTCCAGAAGCAACCATCAGGATAACTGCAATACCACCAGTAGAGTCGTATCTAAAATGGACAGAGGTAGTACTACAGAAATGACTTGTAATTGAAGAGAACCTGTTCATTGTGAAGCTCGAAGACTGTAGCATAAAAGTCAAATCGAGATGTAGATGTTATCTCCGAATTCGATAGATCGAATAGTTCTTCAAAGCATCGGACATACAAACCACGCTCTTGACTGGATCCTTCCTACAAAAAAAGGTATAATGCAGATAAGCATTGAGATTCACCATGAAAAGTTTTTACGGGAATGGGATATGAAAAAATTGAACCTTCTGATCACTTAGGAGATAAAAAAATTCTTCAACGGATGTGAATTTCCATATAATTCATATACATCTATTGATCTGGTCGTATACAGTCACGTGATAATAGCATAACATAAACAAAATTACAGAACCAAAAGCCATTGAGCTGGTACATAATATAATGCCTTCTCAACATAGAACTATAAAAAGAAATACGAAGACATTACAATCAACATATATCTATCATAATAATATGTTACATAATAATATTGTCACAATGACATGATAAAATAGTTACGAGCCTTTTATGTGAATTTATCTTTCTTAAACAACATAGAATAATGTATACTCTATATCAAATTTAATATATCACAAGTTATAAATAATCAACATATATTTAAAATAACAAATAAAAACATTTTTACACCACTAGAATAAGTAGAGTTAAAATCATTACAAGCAAATTGGCCTATTTTAAGAGTAAAGACTCGATGCTTATGATTTAGTATATGAAAAAAGAAATATAGAGAGAAAAGAGACCATTGTGTGTGTTTTTCCAGAATGGGTTTGCCCATAAGCAAATATGGAAACATTATATCCATCCAAAGCTGACTGGACAAATGGCTGCACATCATGAAAAAGCTCGCCTGCATACAAAGAGCATCAATGAAGAGGAATCCAAGTACTCTATGTGTCTGCATGTGTACTTGTGTTTAATAATAATGAAGCCATGAAGAAATTGAGTGCTTAATAGACCACATATGGAAACAAATAGTTGTGCTGATTATGTTTCCAAAGTCAAGAACATATCCATTACAAAACATTCATACGTCCATCGCTTGTTCGGCAAACACTGTGATGTTTGTTTTTCTTCTTTCATTTTTTTTTTTTTTTGGTGATTGACATATACTGGGAATCTTTTAATACAGCTATAAGTATTTCTGGTGTCATTGGTGCAGAGTATTCTGTCAAGAAGGATAGAAGAGCAGATCTCCTTGATTCTATTCCTTATTTCTTAAAGAGGTAAAAGATCAATTTATAAAGTAAGAAGAAAGAGAAAGAACAATAAATGAATAATGAGATATTCTCCCAACGAAACAAGAGAGCATAACAACTCAACTACTCAAGATGTGTCATTTTGTTTCCCTGGAGCCAATCAGAGTATTTCTGTACTCCCTCAGTCCCACCACCATCTGCACCAAAGCAGTCTCCTTGTGCAACAGCCTGTTGAGCCATTTCAAATGGCAATGTTGAAGATTTTAAGACATTGTTAATTGTTTCGAGGCTAGGGAGTCAAGCAGGGACAGATCTACAGATGGGTTAAACTAGGCTGTAGCCCGGGGTACACTCGACCAAAGTCCACTAATGTTTAGGATTCACATACACACCTACTAATTTTGAAACCAAATTCCATCTTAGAGAGCTGAGGATCGGACCCTGGCATTTTGAAAAACAAGCCTTGTAATCTACCACAAGTATAATTGTTACTCTGTGACTATATTTGCTTTGACATATATATGACCTTCTTCTAAAGATTCAACACAGGTATAAATATGCTGAAAATTTTCATCTTACATGATGACCTTTAAGTGTATCTTTTATAAATGCACGTCAAGTATATCACAATTTCCCAAGATATCGCAGTTTGAAGTATTATACTATTATTGGAGATTTCAACTGTGGTTTTCCTATATTATATTTCAAATTGTCTTCTGACGAAACAAATTGAGTATAAAATAGCCTCCAAAGATCATTTCTGTATAGCTTACTGATAATATTACTTATAATTATTTTAGCCCAGCCCTCTAAAAATATCTGGATCCACCACTGGATTAATGGATAAAGGTAACTTCTAATCCTTTTGCAGTTGAAAGGACTCAGTGTTCTTCAATACTTTTCAAAGGTTATTGAAAGAATGATTAGAGAATGGATAGCTTCTTTCTCTTGCACTAAGAAAAACCCTAGTGAATAGTCGCAATGTTTACATAACCCAGAAAAGTAGTTTTGTTGAACAACCAAGGAGTCTGTCCAGATGCTGATGTTTTGTATGTTAACAAGCAGGACTGTATAATTAAAGACAGTTCTTGACCCAGGCAATATTATCGCAACAGCAAGCAGCATATACCAAACACTATCAAGAATAGTTACAAAGCAATCCATTCTTCTCATACCTTGTCCAACATGAGGTCCATAAACCCGATCAAACTCAAAATCTTTCTTCTGGTTGGTGACAGAATCATCACCAGTGTTGATGCGAATGGTGAAATCGTCAGGGTACTCTACAATGGACGTACCCTCGTCTTCAAATAAAGGTCTCGTACGACAGTATACCTTCACATTTCCTGAAGTTATCATTCCATAACAAAAACTATTGTTCAACTCATAACTGAAAAAAGAATCAAACAATTGATGCACCAATATCTGAAATCTATTTGTTGGAAACAAAATTGTACAATCCTAGGTACTGAACTGTAAAGATAAATTCACAGCATATATACCTTTGGCTGTCAACAAGTCATTATACAGCCTTTTCTTCTCCACGATAAGAGGAGAAATTCTAGCCTCACTTTCAAGAGCAACTTGATCTGAAAACCAGATAATGTACTCAACACATATTGCAAATTAAGGCTACAACTCAGCAGGGTCGAAAAACACTATAATTATGAAATGTTATGCATGGACGGAAACCAATACTCTTTACTCTCAATCATAGTAGTAATGTAATGAAAATTAAATTTTTTGTGGCATGCCATAAGCTATCAATGGCCAAAGTATATCTCAATATCCCAACTTCAAAACTTCAGTTAATTCATCATAATAGCAAAAGGAAAAAAACACAAGACATACAGCAATTTCATAAAGAAATCATTTGTATCAATCTTTAGGCATGCCACATGCAACCACATAAGAACTGGCACAGGAGAAAAAAAAATTGCGATACAATACATATTGGCAATCCAAGTTTTACAGAAACCAGCCCCAAACAAACACGATTTAGAGAGCGTGTATGCAGTACTGCGTATATGCTTTTGATACAATACAATGATACATAAACTCTAACCAAATTTCAACAAACTACCCCCCCCCCCCCCCCACTACACACTTTTACAATTATAGTCTTGATATCTCAATCCTCTAAAGCTATATTTACCCCCCGCCGATTTAAACAAAACCTCTTTGACATCCAGAAGTCTTCTGTGTAGATACATATTTTCTTGATTGAATACCCATATAGTCACGCATATAGTATAACAACACATAGAAACCAAGAATGAGATGAGCTAAAATAGTCACGCATTTTTTGTTAGAATGCTCATTGTCTAAGGGCAACACAGGACTTCCATTCGCAAACCGCAAAGCACAATGTGACACCACATAAATATGGCGGTACCACACACCTAAACTTTATAGATAGTCCTTAATATTATAAACTTCAAAAGATGCCTTTACAACTCATTAATGCCCACTATGCACCACATTTTGTTCCTTACCAAGCTTACGAGCCCTATCTGCAAGAACACCCAGATAACGTGTAACTCGATCAAGTTTTGCATTTGAGTACTCCTGCAGGTCACTAGCTTCTTGTCTCAACTCCAGGTAATCTTCTTTTGCATGCTATCAAAAAGATGTAATGAGAAATTTTCAGCTGTGATCATTTTTATCAAATGCTTGCAAGATACTGGCAGTAAAAGTGATGAACCACAAGACACTCATGCCTAATTGATGCACATTGATTTCAGGACTTATATAGTATTAAAAACCAGAAAGTAAGTCTCAGACAGAAGATAGGGAACTCTATATGGATATCCTAGATACTGGGTCTCTATTATATTTCCTACTACCAAATGAATACTAAATTAAGTACTTCTTACTTTTTTACAAGACGTACACCAATATAAGACGAAAAGAGGAAGCCTCTCTCTGTCTTATATATTAATAAAAACAAAGTTTACAAAATTACAAAAACCCTAAATAATTTTGGCCACTATCACAAGAATATAAAAAGAACTCTAACATGTAAATAATGTTGATATAGTACACTTACATGGACCAATACTAGTCACATTTGATTACGATGGGTAAAACTAGGCTTATTGACAGTCCTAATGATAATACTATAAACCAGGTCATCAAGTAACACTAAAAGGTCTGTGTCATTTTATCAGTATAATAAGACCAATTCCTTAAGCATCAAAACTTCATTTTGTTTACTCTACACCCAACCCCATTACTTCACTTATATGTTTATAGGCATATCCAGATTCATCAGCAAAACGACTTTTATTGAACTTTAAATGCGATAGAATAAGATACATTAGAAAGACCTTAGACAGTAAAACCGCACTTTCTGACCCAAAAACAGATCCTCGTTATTAACTTCGACATTTGGACCTTTCCTGCACGGGTTACTTTGCAAAGCTCTTGCTTGACTGACACGACAATTCTATATGATCTTATGAACTCCAACCAACCAATATAAGTTTTGAAACTAGGAAGATGCACTTTGCTATTTATTGTGTAGAATAATATGGGCATGCTATCTTTGGAGCAGTTACTGACCCCGAATAGCACCAGTAAAATTCCATACCCAGCCCTGATGTAATTACACACCTTTTGGGCTTTAATGTCAGATTCTATCACACACAAAATTATTAATAAAAAATGCTGTTTTTACTTGGCAAAAGAAAAAAAAATCCATACTGAGGGTTTACTGAAGGGATATGATTCCATGTAAGACCTAACCGCTTCCATAATTTCCTGCTCCCCAAAACAGTCTTTCTATCTGATTATCTCAAAAGGCAATCAAATTGATCACCATCGACTGAAGTTAGTTGTTTCAGAGTACAGAACAAATTAGCGTAGGTATGCACCGCCCTTCTCTGCATATTGTGTTTATCCTATTTTCTCTGATAGGCATATATACCTTATCAGCTTATCTTGCACCAATGATCCACTACCTTTTTACTTAAACGAGTAACTTTGATTACCCCTTTTTTAGATAGGTACCCGAGCATAATATATTATAAGGACAGTCTAGTACACACAGAGCCAAGGGAAGAGATAATCCTAATCAAGAAAGCAAATACAAGTACAATAACAAAGTGAACTACATACACAAAGAAACTCTACAATCAATAATAAGAAAAATAAACTCTCCAAATTATCTAAGAAACGCCAAGATCTTTATATTACAAACTACAAATGAAGGACTTTCTACTATGACAGAAGCCCCAATGCAAGCAAGACTGTAAGACAAATGTGTACGCTATGGTCGAACAGACAATCACGCTATGCAGTCATCAGTGGTAAGTGCTAGGCGCACCTAAGTGCCATAGTTGAGTCTAAGCGCTTCTAGGCAATAGCCTAGATACATCCTAAACACATTTTCCTTCGGGCACAAAGGGTGAGTCTAGAGCCTAGGTGCATGTTAGAATGTCTGGCTACCACAAAGAGAAGAAGCTGGAAAAGACCAAAAAGGTGAATTTTATCTCTGAATAATGAAGTCCTGGTTCTCCTTACAAACTAAATATCATTAATAATTTTAGATATTAGGTGTGCGGTTGATGACTTAAGTTTAGGTGGCAGCAGTTGTCTAAGAAGCCACTCTCTAACTTTTCGTCTCATTTTGGTACACTACTGGCACCTCAGTAATTGACTGAATGGTGTTTTAGAGCATTGTGTATTAGATATTATGGATGATACATTCATAATTTCACTGAAGCAAAATTCAAGCATGTGTCATGACATGATGCTTAATTCTTAAAAGACTGAAGCTAATGAATCCACCATCAAACTCTTCCTGCCTATTTACTTAAGACTTTAAGAAAGGGAACAAAAGTACTCATATTATAGTCGAAATTCAGTACTCCACCAATTTCAAAGTAGATTCAACAGAGACTATAGAAGCCCATTAAAGCACAGAGCACAAAATATATTGAAGATAATGCTAAATGCTGACTCGGTGACACTATACAATGACAAAAAAAAAAAAAACATTCAAAAGTTTACACCTATGACCTATCCTCTTTGTATTATTATTTTTTTACTTAAAAGTAGAATGTCGCAGTGGTGTGATTCCTCTGCTCTGATTTCACTGTCTAACAACACCAATCAGTGTTAAGCAAGGTCTACTACAACTCTTAAAACATGACAAAATTATTCCAAGCTCATTAATGTTGAAAAAATTATGATTGCTCAATTGGTGAATTTGTTCATATAAGAGACCAACATTGTTGCCTTGCATTTGTTTTAAACTCACAAAAAGTGTGATTGAACATAATTCAATCATCAATCAACTAGACCAAATATTTCAACTTATTCTTCTAATTATGCAGTTGAATTTCCAATACAGCAAATGCATAATGCAACTAAAAATCAGAATTAAAAGCTTAGAAACAAGAATTGAAGTACATACCTTAACTTTATCATTCAATTTCTGTAATTTAGAAGCTAAAACTTGTTTATTTCCAAGTTCAGAATGTGGAACAAGTGAAGGAGGAGGAACAGCAGCAGAAGAAGAAGAAGAAGAAGAAGAAATTGAAAACCTTCTAACCAAACGAGATGTAGAAGAAGGACTATGATCTTCTTCAAATGGTTTTTTTCTTTGTTCAAATCCTGGAACTTCCCAAGTCCATCTATTCTTTTGTTCCGCCATTAACGTTTAAATCAAAACCCTAGATCTCAAATTGAAACATAGAGAAAATGAGAAAGAAGAAGAGAAAGAGAGATTGGGGTAGATAGGGTTTTTGTTTGTTGTTGCTCTATCTATCTCTCTTTCTTTTCTTTCTTTCTTTCTCTCTTGTTGGAGAAATGTTTCTAATTTTGTTATTTTCTGGTAATTTTGTTATTTTCTGGTAATTTTGTTTTTGTTGATGAAACTGAAAGTGATGAGACACACGAACTAGCTTTTCTACTCACACAACTTTTTTGCGCACCACATCGGTTCACGTCTCCGCACTCGGCAATCTCATTACCGTCACTTGCTTTCACTCATTAGAACAAGTGGTCTGGCACTCTGGCAGACATTTTTAGGCCCACAATTGGATGCAATGTTGCTTTGTTGGTTGTTGAATGGTTGCAAACTTGGAATGTTGTTTAACTGATCACAATTTTTTTAAGAAAAATTAGAAAGGGGATAGACAAACATTGATCTGCTACCCACTTTAGTATAATAATGGTTTTGTAAATTTTAATATTGCAAACCTTATTTAAAAGAAATTATAACCAACCAAACAATATGACTACAATGAATATTATTCTTATGTTATTAACTTATTATTGTGGTAAGATTGACATATTCTTCATTATATTCTTCATTCTATTTATGTTTGTATTTTTGTACACTCAACGTTCCTCACTTTTTCAAATTGTTTGCTAAGAGTGTGGTCTGAACGTTTGCTGAGGGTGTGGTCTGAAGGTGTATGATGGACTTGCTTTTTTGCCTGGTTCCGCCGTAAAATCTGTTATGATTGGCGCATACAGAAAATAGACATGTTTGAACTAATATTTTGTGGTCTCCTCCTCTATCTCATGTATAATATGTATAGTTGCATATCAACCCTCATAAATCATAATAACTTATTATTTCTACAAAATGAAGTTCAGTGCTACAAGTGATAATCCAACCCTTTGTCTGATATAATGAGCTCTTTAGTCGTTACCAAAATAATGATACAGTAGCAATAAGATGAGTATAAATATGAAAAACTAAAGCAAATTTCTATCAATGACATTTACGTGACAAAAGGAGAAAAGAATGTTATGAAATATACAATAATCACTCAAAAATTATGAATGCAACAGGGATATTTTTTTTTCTAAAAGTACCTAAAATTATTAAAAATAAAATAAAAAATACTTCCTCATTTCCTTTGGCTTTCTTGGGGATTTCGGAGGATTTAAGAAAAAGGTGATGATGGGGCTAGAAATGGTGGTGGCCAGCTGATGGTGCTAGTTCCGTGGTGCTAGTTCCGTGGCGGTGGTGCTAGTTCCGTGGCGATCGCCTGGCCAATGAAAGCACCAATCTCACCCCAGTCAACCCAGACCTAGTTGGCTAGTTCCAATGTTCTGGCCAACCTCACGAAAGGAAAGGTCTTCATTCCGTTTACTTTATAGAGAAATGATCACTAAATAAGCACATACAACAGTTGCAGACTTGCAGAAATTGTCTGTGTGATACTTGCTATCCAAAAGCATAAAGCATGTACGCCTTTAGTCCTTGGTCAATTTAGGAGCAACAATTACCAACAACTTGCTTAGACCATGGAAGATCAAGTGCCATCTGGGAGCACCTTTGATACATACAGACATATAAGGGTACAAATAGAACTGTATTTAATCAAAATTAACATTATTCCTAAACCCTCCAAAACATCTGGAACGCCAATGTCAAAAGAAGAAATCTATGGTGCTATGTTAAGTTTCTTTTGCGCAAAGTAAGATTGCGTTAGGCTGAATCCCACCTGTATTAATGCAAAATTTCCAACTTTTGTAGATAGTACCAGTTACATATCACACAACAAGTTTGTATAATTCATTGTCTAATGGTGGGACAATAAGAACACTACAATGATCAGTGCTGCAACCCAAAGATGCAACATAATCAGACGGCTGATTACTTTCCCTGGAGATATGCATGAACTGGATCCATTTAAACTGAGTACTAAGCTTTTCAATCTCCACTACCATATCGAAACAATGCCATGGCAGCCAGCTTGAATTTCTTTGTCAAAATGAGAACTGCCCACTTGCTATCAGAGGAATCATCAGTTTCTTTGCTAATTGTTGGACACAGAGCCTCATACCATAAGCCTTGATTTTCACGTAGATATGACTTACTTCATTAGTCCTGACCCTGCAAATGCCAAGGTGACATAACCATCTGAAGCCCTGAGGATCCCTCTATAGCCTGCTCCTCACTGTTTAAGGCTCCATCAGCATTCAATTTCAATGTTGCAAGAGGTGGAGGTGACCACCAGAGCACTGCTTGGCTATTTTTGTCTTGAGTGCTGCAATGAGACCCACCCTGCTTAATTCACAACTATGGGAACAGACCAAACAATTTGCAAAGATGACGTACCTCAGAGTTATCGTGTAGTCAAAACTATTAAAGCACCGCACCTTCTGTCATTAGCAAGTTACTCATTGTGATGGGAAAGACAACAACTTGCACACACATGCCTCATGCAAAACACATACTCAGCCTCAATAGGCATACCTTGCAAAAAAAAAAAAATCCAAGTGCTTCGATACAATCCTTTTAAGATAATTTCACATATTGGAGAGCTTAGACTTAGACACCATTTTTTCGTGGACACTGAACATACTTACAAAGAAATATTAGTAAGCCACAAAACAATTCCCACAGCCATTCACCATTCTGTTTCTTGCTCACAAACACATGTGCATTAAAAGCTCTTTATATTGATGCATATTGACACATATATAGTGAATAGAAACCAAATACTTCAGCACTTAACATTTAGGCATACGGACTTAATCCACACAAGGTGAATAAGACTCAAGTTCCCAACCTATAATTAAGAAAATGTTTTGTCAATACTGATCTTTTATACTCTTGAAATGTACAAACCTTGATTTTAAGACACAGTCCGTGACATTGTGACAAGCATGGACACAGTCCGTGACATTGTGACAAGCATACCAACATCAGACACTCTTGAAATGTACAAACCTTGACATTAGACCAGCACAAATCTTAATACGAACTACTAGCATGTTTGCATTAGTCTGACACCAAAAAGAAAAACGCCAAAATAGGCACAAATTCCAAAGGATGCTACAGCTAGATGCAAGCCTCTAGAAAATACACCCTTAGAATGTCAGGAACCTAGGTGTTGTAGGCTAACATTTGTGCTCCTTCATGTTGGGTTTAGTCATTCTTCGAGGCAGTCCCCTAAGAGCTTCGCTTTAGCTGGCCTAATGCTTGGTTTTAAGAAAATATAGAGAAAAATATTAACAAATCTTCTTATGGGTATTTGCCTTTGCAAGAGGAAAACTGTCGTCTAATATAACTTAGCTCGGACGCACCCAACACACACATGATTATACTTATTTAATGGAGTGTACTTATACCTTACTACATAGAGGACATATATGAAATATGAGAATACAGAAAAAGAGTGAAAAAAATGCAAGCTCATGCAATTCAGTAACAAGCCAACAATTGACATCAAACACATGCATGAGCAAAATTTATCCTACATAGCTACTTATCTAGTAGCCAAGAGAGCATAGTCGGGAGAGAGCGAATCACCCTATGTGTATAGCTCGCAATGCAGATAGGCCCGGTCGCCCGGACGATGTAACTATCATTGCATGAGCGTACTATGGGAAGTCCTTCTAAGGGTTTTCCTTTCATAGTTTTTGCTAATGCCATGACTTCTCTCCTCAGTGATTTCCAAGTTCCAACATAAGAAGACTGATGCAAGATGTCATAGTTAATATCTACATAGCTATCCCAGCCCTTGTGATTTTGGAAAAAAAAAATTCAAAAACATCCGTTCGGTAGTCTTGTTGTGTTTCCTTATACATTTTTCATGTTTATTGATAATAATTGTAAGACGCCTTCTGGTACACCATACTTTCTTGTTCAGTTGTTTTGTTCTTTTCAGTTAACTTGGGCATTTAAATCAACTATGATCCATAACAGAGAATTGAAAGATGATGAAAAAAAATGTACATTATGAGAAATTGAAAACATAGTTACCAAGTTTACTGCAACAAATTAACTCAATTACCACCACATACGTACCACCATGAAAGGCCACAGTGACCCATCGATCAAATCCTTAACTGTGGCAGATTAGTACTTCAACCAGTCATACAACATATTGTCAATTGTCATCTACATATACAAAATTACAAACAACCCAAGTCAATCCAACTAACTTTCTTATAACTTCAGAAGGTTGTTCTATTCAAAATGCATGCAAAGTGTTTGTCGAAATGTTTGAGCAAAAAGAAAATTTACAACAAAATGAATTACCCTCCTATTTCTTGGAACATCACAACAACTGTTGGATAATTGAATGAAGCTGTTGTGCTTTCATTCTGACGATACCAGCACGTGTTGTCCTCTTTATTCAAAGTGGTAACCTTCGCGGGCTTTCAATAGCACTTTCACTCTCTGCTGTTGTAGACTTGTAGTGTCAACTGTCAAACTGTCAATGTTGTTGTGTACTAGTGTACTGTTTGTGTTGGTGTGTTGGAGAGTTATCAGGAAAACTGAGATAGCTAGGTTGGACCATACTATGAACTTTTGGGTACTTTGCAAATGTACTGGGCTTAAGGCCGACTAAGAGATGTACAACAGAGGTCCAATCAATTTTTAACTTTGGTCCTTGCTTGTTTAGGCGGTACCCTTTCGCAGCACTGCACGGCGGAGTAAATTAAACTATGAACTCTGACAAGATACGTAGTGCGGGTAGTAGTAAGCGATGTGGAGGGGTGTATGTACTAGTTCCGGTATAATCCAAACTAGAGCATGTCCATGAATTTTTTTTAACGAAAAACCATTTACTGATAAACTCAAGGAATTACACACAAAAAAATAGAGGACAAATGTAATACAAACTACGCTGCAAGTCCTTTCTGAATAGTAAACCAAATTCTTTTGTTTTGATAAAATGTCTAATTATCTATATCGACTGACTTTAGGCGGTCCATTATAGGTCGGTTGAGAGTAAAATGATCTATTCTACGCTATTATTTGACTTTGCAATAGGGATGTATATGGTGCGGGTTTGGGTCGGATCAAGGTATGTCCATATTCAAAACCATATTTCTTTTCTTTAAACCAGATCCAGATCCGAACCCGAATTAAATCTTCATACATGAACCACATCCGAACCGTTTTACATTAATCGGATCCGAATCCAACCCGCCAGACCCGAATTTTAAAATGGAAATAAACAATTATAAAATCTCGCTAATTAGAAATTCCTACTTAATATTTTTTTTTTATTATGCTCTTCTAATAAAAGAAAATATTTTGTATCCATGAAATCAAAGATTAATATTTCTTTACTTAATAATAAAAATATATAAATCATTAATTTGAACACCATTAATCATAATACTAAAATTAAAAATATTATATATTTTACAAATATGGGAGGATCCAACCCAAATTCATGTAAACCTGTATCCAACCCATATCCGAGTCGGGTTAGTTTTTTGAACCTAGATCCGATCCATTTTATAATTCGGATCTGTTTAGAAGATCCAAACCCGGTAAAATGGATACGAATATAGGTCGGATTCGGGTCAAACCCACACCATTTACATCCCTACTTTGCAAAGAGTAAAAGTATAAAACTAATATCCGTTCATTCACTTTATATAATTTTTTATGGTCGTCGGTCCAACACCTTTCGTTCTTTCCCAAACACCTTAAGGGCCCGTTCAGCAAAGAAGGATAAGTTCCGAAGGAATTTTTCTTACAAGCAGCTATCAGAATCGAGAAAGGAGAAAGCTAGTTTTTAAAACTTACGAAGAATTTTTCTTTTCTAACTCATCGAAATTATTTTGTAATTATGATATTTGGGTTTGCCGAAAAGACTTCTAAGGGCATCCCTAATGGTTTTTTTCATTTGGTGGTCCACGTAGGCTATTTGGTACTTCCTTTGGTGCTAAAAGATTACATCTCTAATGGTTTTTAGAGCTGGGCGGGTAATAGACACCCGTTGAAATGTATTTTCCTTTGAGCGGACAACAGATGCCCGCTTATCTTTAAGCGGTTTTGGTAGACCCGCTCATATGGATAATATTATATATCTCTACTTCTATAACGTAGGAGGAGCGTTTTTTTCCTGATGCCGAAATTATACCCAAAAAGTCATTCTTCTCTTTAACAAAAATCAAATATCACTTTTTTAATTTGATTTATTTTTAGGGTTATCAAAGTAATTTTATTAGAAACTGATAAATTTTATAAATTAGTTGCCTACAAACCAGAAAACTAACTGGGTGGTTATCAAATTCAAGAAACAAAACCGAAGAGACTTATATCCCCTTTCTTCTGTTCTCTCTCATCTTCTCCTCCTCTCTCTCTTTCTACTTTAAATTTGAACTTTTGATAAAACTATTGTAATAATTGAAAGTAAAACTCACAAGTAATCGCGGTGTTTAACAATTTCTTGCTTAATCACTAAAGATTTACTTGAGGTTAGTTTCAACTTAAATTTATTTAACGGATTGTATTTCTATACTTTTTTTTTTTTAATGCTGAATTTTGGAGTGATGTTGTTTCCCTAAACTCTTATATTATGTTCAACAATTACAATTGTTACATAAGAATATTTATTCTTTACTTTACTGTAGTAGATTTTGTTATCTAAGTTTATGTTTTTTATTTTATTTATTTATTACAAGTAGCAGTGGATTAACCTACACAATACACAACTAAAATTTTCATTGTTGCAAACTCGATATATTTTTGCAACTTTTTTTGTCATTTACTGAATGTATAAAGGCTAAAAATAAAAATTGCCCAATTGATTCGTCCAACAGACGTGCATTTCACTTAGTTTAAGTAATTCTTAAGCAATGTCTTCTTGTAGCTAAGTTGGTCTAGTTGGCAACAATTTTTACCGGATTTACAGTATTCGAATCTCAGTGAGTGTTTTATACTTTAAAATTTTGCAAAATAATTTTTAGTAATTGAAACCCTTAAAAATTGATAAAAATTGAAATTGGTGAAACAGTGGGATTTGATCCTAGGTTGCTCCAATGAGCACTGAACACAACACCAGTGGAGCTAAGTGATTTTTATATTAGTTTTACGTTAATTTATATTTCACCAGTACTTCTATGCCCACCCAGATCTGAGCGGTTCTCTCTTGCCCGCCCAAGTGTAGCATCAAATTTGATGGAAACACCAAATTTTCACCAAATTTGGTTCAAATTTGATGAAACTTTGGTACCAACTCAAATTTGATGGTCAGTAGAGATGTATTTTTTCATTTTTTAACCAAATTTGAGTTTGATACTAAGTTTGATGGTCCATTAGGGATGCCCTAACTTCTTTTCTTCCAAAAGTTAAGAAATACATTTCTGGGCCTTTGCCAAACGGGCCCTAACTCTAGTAGAAATGTACAACATGTAGGTATGAATCATGATAACTCAATAAGTCAGTAGTACAAACTTTTATTTTTGTCATATTTTTGGTGTAGGTGATATAAGAAAAAAAATCCCCACATTATTTTCATCCCTTCTTTCACTCTAGGAATCATATCACCATCAACATGTACAAAATTTTGTCTTTATGTGCAAACTTGATGCAATCTGGATTCTGGAGTATGTCCTGCCTGTTATCTGATTACACACATTTTTTATGGTTGATAAATGATGAATTGATGATGTACATTGGAGTATTATTATTACTCAGTGAGTCCGAATGAGAAAAACGATTGGACAATTAAATGTGGATGTTTAAATTTTGATATTTTTGCCCTTTGATTCCATGAATTGATCGATGTCATTGTCATCTGCAAATTGCCAAGCATGCACTAAAAATTAAAAAAAAAATCAATTTGTGGCGATATTCAAATCTTCTTTTGCTTTGTTGTTTTATTCACCCAATATGGTTTTGGTCTGATCAAGATCACATACATCATCACAAGGTAATCTAGTGATGTAAATATACAGGACTAAGTAATAAAGTCAAGTGGGTATAAGTCTTTATTCCATTGGTTATATTGGTTACATGATGTATATGAAATTCTGTATAGAGAAATACAGATAGAAAGAGTCTTGTCTTGCTATATAAAGTAGTTTTCTTCATTTAATTCAACACTTTTGAACCACTTCTTACTCCATTCTCATTGGTGTGTTTTCAGAGCTTTTGATTCGTCAGCAACTATCACCCAATCAGTTTGGTAACAAAAGCAATAACATCCAATAGACAAATACCCATCTCTCTCTATTAGGGTTTGGTGTTGGTCACTAAATTTGGAAAAATGCCGCTCATTTTGGGGCTTTTTTGGTTGATTTATTGAACACACCAAAATATCTGTTGGGTTTAGAAAGATAAGTTTCTTAATTAGTGATATATTGGTTTGGTTTGGTTCTGGTTTTTGTTCTTTGTGCAAAGAGGGTTTTTATTGATTTTGGAAAGTGGAATTTTGATTTTGGACAAGATGGTGAGGGAAAAAATCCAGATCAAGAAGATTGACAATACTACTGCAAGACAAGTGACTTTTTCTAAGAGAAGAAGAGGGTTATTAAAGAAAGCTCATGAACTTTCTATTCTTTGTGATGCTGAAGTTGCTCTCATCATCTTCTCTGCTACTGGCAAGCTTTTTGAGTATTCTAGCTCAAGGTATTATATATATTACAGTACATTTCTTCTTCATTCTCATGTCTTCTTTCAGCTTATATATATATATATATATTAATTTCATGGTGTTTTATGTTGCTCTGGAATATGTGATGGAGAGAAATTCAAAAGCAACTCAGTCCCAAGATCCTGATCCTTTCTACAAATCTTCTCTATAGAGAACAAACTTCAACAACAAGAGAATACATGACAAGATCTAAACCTAATGAGATCTTTTCTTCAAACTATCAGAAGCACCATGAGAAGAAATAGAATGAGATCTAAACCTAGCTTATGTGTTTATCTGTGGACATGAGTGTGATTGTGTGAAAGAAAACCAAGTTTCATTGAAAGAGATCTTCTGTAGAAAGAGATCTCAGCAGTAGAACTGAACTGGTAGAACTAGGTTTGGAGATTTAGTTTGTTCTTAAAAATATTAAAATAAACTAATTATTGAAACAAAAACATAAGTACTATGCCTCCATGACTAGAAAGACAGAAAGTCTCATTTCATGTGGTATGTTCTCTTCAATCAATGAAGTGATGTCATTCCACTATCTAGGGTTCATTATCATTTTAGTACCCTTTGATGTGATTATCAAGGTATTACCTCCTGGAGGCACCCCATGAGCTTAATATTGATGTTCTCCATCAAATCATATTTGATTTCTTAGAATTGAATAATGTCTTTTTAATGTTTTTAGATTTGTTTTTTTAAATATTTGTTTTGTTTAATATTAGTGGTTTAACATAAATATCATTACCAAAAAAAAAAAAAAAAAAAAAACATAAATACATAATACACATTTATAGAAGAAACTTAATTATGATATGTGTTGAAGTTGGTTTCTTGTAGCCTTTTTGTTTGCCTTTCCATAAACTAGCTAGAATGGTGTAGAAAGGTGAACAATATAACTAGAATTTTCACCGCTCATTTATTTTTATGGTTAACAATTTAGCAAACCATTCACATCCATGGTTATTATTATAGAACTTTAACTGCTTACTTAATTCCCTTTCCCTGCCCCTTCTCTTTCTAGGGGGAAAATGCAAGTATTGATTGCAACTTTGTAAGGCCAGTATCAATCATCTGTACACTCTATCCATTCCAAACATTACCATACATAAGGCAGAATTTGAGCACACAACCATGCATGTAGTTATGACAGTGTATGTTCAACATTCATCTGAATCATTGAGGTGTCTTCTCGAGCACTAGACCATTGTATTTTCCTTCATGCTTTATTCATTAGTACAATACTACAGTTTGGTTACCTTTTGCAAACCACACACAATGTCATGCATCATACACTAGTGTATTTTGATAATTTTGCTTTGTATGTTATTATGGTTGGGAGAAAACTATAATTACCATCTTAGTCAGTTAAAGAGGGAATTACTTTCACAATGCACTAATTGTGAAGCCCATATGCACACTATAGGGATATTAATATATTCGTGTTTGTAGTAATTTGCTAAAACATTTGGTGTCTTACATTGATGGGTATCCCAAACTATTCACTTCATCTGTACAGTTATATCATCATTCTCACTCGGAAAACTAGCCTCCAGGATATTCTTTCTCCTCTTCCTAATGATTTCAGATCCTTATACACGAGATTCATTCCATGAAAACAATGTTGTTCCATTAGACAGTAGTCAACTCACTACTCTACCTTCTATTAATTGATATTAACACTGTATTTGAATTATTATTCACCAAGAGACACATTGGTGATTACCATATTGCACAATGCTAAATAAATAGTGTGTGATAAGTAAGATAAACTTAATCTTGTTGGTTCATCTGTCCAGTTGAAGAAGCATGTTTAATTTTAGGTATATTCATACAAACTAAGTTCTTTCCTCCACACGTACTGTCTGTCGTTTTTGTTTATCTATTTCTTTGTTAAAACATCTATACTAGCGTATGTTTTCTTTTCTTTGAGAAAGTTTGTGTGCGGTTTTAGGCAGACCCCAAACTGTATATTAACTATGAAATGTTACAAAAATATGCCACTGTCATCCTCCTCTATGATTTTGGACATTAGATGCTCAAAGGAGGTACACAGCAAAATACATTGTTACATTCATTAGATGCAGATTTAGCTAGTGTATCTGTCATTGGGTTAGTCTCATGGTTATGCTGTTAAATAAGCACAAGCACATATGCGAGCACAGTATCACTACGTAATAGAATGAACTTATGTTGAACGTGTTTCTTAAAGTAAACATGCCAGTATGACTATTGCGTTTTTGTAAGTTTAGTATTGTTAAGAAGTTATTTATTACAAGTCTGAAACAGCATCCTAAAATTGTCGAATTTGTATTTTGAAGTATGGGTGAGATTCTTGAAAGGCAAAGTTTGCACTCAAAGAACCTTCAAAAGCTTGACCAACCATCTCTTGAGTTGCAGGTAATTAAGCTGTTTAGGTTTCCTTTTTTCCAGTCTACCAATTGCATATTATCGTCTCATTTGTTCATACATATTCATCTGCCTATTTAAAAATGCATCAGTTAAGATGGTAGTTCCCTTACATGTAAAAGATGGCATATATATGAAGTTTCAAGGTCTTGTTTTGAGAAAAAACATCAAATTCAATTCTATGACATGAATGTAACAACTAACAGATGCAAACAAATTAAATCTTACTGGAATATAGCATTCTGTGGCATCATATATGTATTGTTTAGATAATAGGAATCCCCTCTGAGCCCAGGACATAAATAATAACATAAACCAATCTGGTATAATACTGTTTGCACTATCTGTTACTCCTGGAGCTGCAACCTGACAAGGGTTTAAAAATCTACGCACTGGTCATTTTCTTGTGTTTTTTTTTTGTTGCAAGGTAAACTGATATTAACTGTTTAATTAGCAAAAAGATCGAGTGTACATTTTCCCTAGACTATCATCATTTACTACATTGTAGCTTACAATCTAGAGGTGGAATAAAGTACACTAACTCATTTCTCTTGTTGATGTTAAGTTTGTTGCTTTTGTCTATTAGCCTCTACAATAGATTGATGTGGATCACTGTATCATTTAATTGCCATTTTAATTATAAAGTGAGTGGACGTAAATTTTTCTTTGGTTTCTTATCCATGGGATAAGAACTTACGTGGCTTATTGTACAAGGCTTTGCTTGTAATCGCAAATTGTTCTTTCATTAATTCAAATTGCTTAGTACAGTAGAACCTCTTTAAATTAATACTCGATTCATTAATATCTCTCTAAGTTATAGAATTCTTTGGTCCCCATGTACATTGTAAGTAGCTAAATCAACACTCGGTAAGTTAATAATCTTTCTAAGTTAATAAAATTACATAGGTCCTGAAGCTATTAATTTAAAGAGGTTCTACTGTATTTGCCCCCCCCCCCCCCCCACCCCACCCCACCCCACCCCCCCCCCCACACACACACAAATACAAGAAAAAAAAAATCTAACTACAATTTAATTGACAATCTTTGGTATTTTAGCTAGAGAATAACAACTATGCTAGATTGAGCAAGGAAATTGCCGAGAAGAGCCATCAATTAAGGTACAATTTCACCATATATATGAGCTGAATGGTGAGATACACACATCTATTGCTATGTTGTACTGATCTTGTCTAACCCAATATAGGCAAATGAGGGGAGAAGAGCTGCGAGAATTAAATATTGAAGAGCTGCAACAGTTAGAAAAATCACTTGAAACAGGCCTGAGTCGTGTGCTTGAAACTAAGGTTTGTTTCTATCTTTCTCTGGGAATATATACAATTTCTTTTCTTTTCGATCTTATTATATTTTGATTTTTTAATCTGTTGCAGAGTGATAAAATAATGAAAGAAATCAGTACTCTTCATACAAAGGTTTGAAAATAAACTTTGACATCCATGCATTTGAAAATATCATTATGACTTGTTGGAGAAACTCTGACGGCTCTCTTTTCTCTTTTACTTTATATCTCCTCGGAAATAAAATGAAGGGAATGCTACTGATGGAAGAGAATGAACGATTAAGAAAACAAGTGAGCTCCTCCATTGTCCTGTTTCATTCTTCCAAGTATTGTTGGTTTCTAATTCATGTATTGGAGATGTGGAGGTAACCTTGTCTGTTTTCAGGTGGTAGATATGTCCAGTGAACAATTAAATGTTCCTGGGGATTTGGAAAATAATGTGGTTTTCGAGGAAGGGCAGTCATCAGAGTCTGTCACCAATATCAGCAACCCTGGAGGTCCTCCTCCAGATAATGACAGCTCCGATACCTCTCTTAGGTTGGGGTAAGGCATTTGTATTGCATAAAGCAAATAAAGTTTTATTTTTAGTTCACAACACCAAGAATGGCAGTTCAAATTGAATTCTGATTTCAAGTTTTATATTATAGTTCGATGAAGTTGAAGATATTGAAGATTTTATGTTAATCCTTTGCGTGTTACCTCCTGACATGTGCAATCCAATCTGTTGCTTGCAGCAACCTTATATGACATCTGTTTATATTTTCTGCTTTTGGGGTATTTTTCGGAATGGCGTTGCAAGTAAATGGAGCTGTTATAGTTATTGCAGTATTCCTCATTGTGCCAACCTCCATAATGCAGTTGTTATGATTGTCAAGACGTTTTGTTTTTTTAGTAGAAGCACATATTTCAAAGATAAATGCATTCCTTATTTCCTTGAACACATTCTTTTTTGTTTGGTGAACCCCTGAAGGCCTGAAAATATATACTTTTGCCATTAGGCTGTCTTGTCAAGTACATGTTACATTCTTGTATAATTGTCTACTGATACAAATAAATCAGTCTCATTTGTTGTTATATGCAATTTTGTTGTGAGTGTACTGAGCTCTTCAATATCTTGCAGGTTATCACTATAAAGAACTGATGAAGGAAACCACCAAATGAAGAAAAGGTGGTGTTATCCATTTCGAAAATAATGTAGGATTGGTACAGCAGAATGTAAACTGACCTGCATTCCATGGCAGTGAGACAAATCATTGTATGCATTTCTCTATTCTGTGTAACATTTTTTTAGTGAAACAGAACCAGGGGGGACTAATCAAATTTATTGGCTATATTGTTGTTTGCTTGGTACTGTTTAATCAAACAGGTCATTGTAAGAGTAATTTTCAACACATTATAGCATGATTAATGATTCAGTATGTTGCCTGGTATAGTAGTATTGCTTATATTATACAAAAAGATACAGGACAATGAGACTAGAATTCAGATATGCAAATATTGCAATGATCATTAGGGTTTTATTAGACAGACAGAGTCATATCATGAGGAAGTTCATTGATATTCTTGTTTGCGTATCTGGACTTTGTCTCTTGCCCAAGTATAACCTAATGGCCCATGTTAAGCCAAAATGACGTACAGTACAACTTTTATAAATTAATAGCTTTGGGATCATCAAAATCTATTAATTTAGCGTGATATTAATTAATTAATAAATTAATAATTCATTAATTTAGTAAAATATATATATTTTTTAGTTTTATTCAACGTAAACTATTTGTTTTTCTTATTAAAAATAAGATATTTTGATTTATTTAAACGGAGGGTTCGGTTTACACAAGATTTTTACACAGATTTATACATAAGATCTGGAGCCTAGATATTATTTAATCCTACGGCTATAATTAAAGAAAATAGTTTGCACATATGTTTTGCCTAAACTTAAGGAATCAACCAAATCAGCCGACTAGCTTAAGCCGAGCCGATATTTGGGTTATAATCTCTCTCTCGTCTTCTCACTTTCATCTGAACTGAGATTCTAGTTCTATTTCTCTTTGTTGTGAAGCTATTGTTCTTATATTGAAGAATCTTCCCAGTTTGTTCTTTGAAATTTCTCCCAAATTTCAAGTGAAATGGATTGCTTAACGAAAATAATTTTACTTTTTCAAACTTCCTAAAATTTCGACAAAAAATTCAACAATTTATTTGGAGAGTATGCATTGCAGATTAGCAGTCATCACTTTAATTCAAGCATAAAGAGATTAGGAAAAAAAAAAACATCTTTTAGGTTGCTTTCAATATAGATAGCAAGCACGTGTGCAAGATTAGAACTTTTTCATCTATAATCTAAAATTTTAAATGTTACTTATATTCCAGTAATTATTTAATCTGTTGGTATTTTTTTTATCTTGGTTTAGTTTGTGATCAATGAGATAGAAGAGAATGGAAAAAAATCATAGATGGAGGAGTGAGAAAGAAGCAGTAGTGATGTATAGAAGATAGAGAAAAGAGCCGCCAATAAATTAATAACGGCTTGAGCCAAATATAAGCCATTTTAAGGATTCCTTAATTACAGGAAAAAAAATAGTTGGTGATATTTCAGTTTAAGTGATGGTCGTGGGATTTGATGAGGTGTAAGGTTGACATCTTGGCTGTGCTTGTTCCCCGAACAAAATCTGGAAAGTAAATACATATCAACTATTTTCTGTACTTTTGCTTTTTCGAGTGCTTGTTGATTTGAGTTATGTGTGGGCCCTCTGTAAAAGAATTTTAAAAATGTAAAACACCTCAGCATTTATTACTGTTTTAATCAACCCAGATTTCTATGTAAAACAGAAAATCTAGCATCTCATTCGTGGTCCCCATTGGTTCCAAAGTTTTATATCTTGCCACGTTTCTCATTTTCAATTTCATAGTCATGTTATACCAAGCAGCATAACCGGCAATTAATGGAAACTGTTGAAAAATTGTTACCTCTTTTAAAAAAGAAAATTTTCCATTTCCGTTTCCCCTAAACTTCCGAGGAATCAGACCCTAAGGACACCGACAAGGTTACGGAGACAGAGGCTGAAACATCAAGCTGTTCTAGAGTCCCTGAATCAGCAAATGCACAAGAAGATGAGGAAAATGCTACTGCTGAAACTAGACTTGAGGATGGAGTAGCTGATAAGCTCACAAGAACCAAACAAATGCATGGGAAAGAAGTTATGGTGACTAGTACTACACACAACAACAAACCTCAGCTCAAAGGAGGCAAACCAACACTGGAAAAAGGTACTAAGAACCATGATAAAAATCCCAGAAATGGTCATGGCGCCAAGGATGTCCCTAACCCACAAAAAGGGAAGGGAAAGGTTCACAAATAGTCACTCAACTCCATTTAGTTTCCATATGGCTACAAATAAAGTAGGAGTTTGGAATATAAGAGGATTGAATGATAAAAAGAAAAGGCCAGAGGTCAGGAATTTAGTGCAGGAACTTCAACTCAACTTTGTGGGGTTGATTGAAACAAAAGTAAGGATGCACAAATATGCACATGTTCACAATAGCATGCTACCCACTTGGCAAAGCTTAAATAATGGTGACAAAGACCCAAGAGGCAGAATCATGATATTATGAGATCCCACAGTACTCACTGTAGGTCTTTTAGATTCCTCTGACCAATTCATGCATTTGAGTTTATTTTCTGTTATTACTAATGAAATTTTTTTAGTTACTGTCATCTATGCAAGAAATAGTAGAACTGAAAGAACGAAACTGTGGGAAGACCTACAGAAGCTTGCACCCAACATTCACATCCCTTGGATCCTTATGGGTGATTTTAACACTTGTAAGGACCCAAAGGACAAGATAGGGGGAAATTTCTTACACCATAGAGATGTTAGGGATTATAATGATTTTCTGCAGGTCAGTGAACTTGAAGAATTGGCCAGAGTAGGAGGTCATTTTACTTGGTCAAACAAAGGGGGTGGAAAGGGGAGAATGCTTACAAGGATTGATATGTGTTTGGTTAATGTCTATTGGCTCCTAAAGTACAACAACTCCTATGTTAGATTTCACCACTAGGGCATTTCTGATCACTGCCCCATGGTACTGAATTGGAATGACCAAGTGGAACACAAGAAAGGTAGGTTTAAGTTCTTTAATCATTGGACAACCCACCCAACTTTCATGCAACAGGTATCGGAGAGTTAGAACCGTAATCCTGCTGGTAATCCCATGATGAAGCTTATGATCAAACTTAGATTGTTAAAGGCCAGACTAAAGCAATGGAGTAAACTTCACTTCTCCAATATAAATGCTAGAGTAAAGGTTGCGAAAGATCATTTGGACAAAATCCAAGAAGAGATACAAATGAATCCTTTGGACCTCACTCTGGCGGAGGCTGGAAATGATGCCATTCAGGAATACTTAGAGATCAGTGGAGCTGAAGAGGCCTCTCTCAAGCAAAAAACTCATGATGATAAAGTTAATCTTGGGGATGATAATAATGCCTACTTCCATAGGCTTGTTGAAACAAGGTATTCAAAAAACAGAATTCTGATGATGATTGACAACAATGGAAATGAAATCAATGACAAGGAGGAGATAAATAACATGATTCTCGACTACTACACAAACCTGCTGGGAGAGTAACACACTGAGCCATACCAAGAGGAACTTCTGAATGCTTTGCAGTTTGAAACTCTAGGCGATGAAGAAGCTAATTAAATGGAAAAGAATATTGAGTCTCATGAAATTATCGATGCTCTCTTCTCGATCAATGAAGGTAAGGCACCAGGGCCAGATGGCTATCCTCACATTTTTTCAGGAAATGTTGGAGCATTGTAGGTAATGACTTCCTTAAAGCTACAAAGAATTTTTTTGTTACTGGTAAAATGTTAAGGGGTGCCAATAGTACTAGTATAACCTTGGTTCCTAAAGTTGAATCCCCAGTTAGGGCCTCTGACTTTAGGCCCATTGCCTGTTGTTCTATTGTTTATAAATGCATTTCCAAAGTACTTGTAAACATGTTAAAGAAATGTATGCCTAAATTGGTGGAATCAAACCAAGCTGCTTTCATTGAGGGAAGAAGCATATCTGACAACATCTTGCTTTCCCGTGAACTCCTCTGCAAATACAACAGAAAAGGGATCAAGAAAAGAGGTACAATAAAAATAGACTTAACTAAAGCTTATGATTATGTAAGATGGGAGGCTATATTGCAGGTCCTGCGGCAAAAGGGAATTCCAAATAGAATGATAAAATGGATAACAGCTTGCATTTCAACAGTTCACTACTCAGTTGTGATAAATGGAAGCAATGAAGGTTATTTCAAAAGGTGTAGAGGTATAAGACAAGGGGACCGCATCTCCCCCCTTTTGTTTGTCTTTATAATGGATATTTTTGGAAAACTTTTGAATAAACAGGTGCACCAAGGAGTTTTCCAACTTCATCCCAAATGTCAGGACCCTAAGATCACCCACCTCTGTTATGCGGATGATCTTATGGTTTTTTGTGGAGAAGACACACAATCTGCTCTTGCTATCAAAGAAACCCTTGCTACTTTCAAAGCAATAACAGGACTGAGTGCAAACACATTAAAGAGCACAATATTGTATGGAGGAGGATCTACAGCACAGAAGCATGAATTTGCACAAGCTCTCAACATGCCTATAAGCAACCCACCAATTACCTACCTCGAGACCCTCTGTTGGCATCAAGGCTCACTAAAACAGACTGCATGCCTTTGATTGAAAAGATGCTGAAATCTGTCAATTCTTGGGCAACAAAAGCACTCTCATATGCAGGAAGAACTCAATTAATCAACTCTGTTTTGATGAGTAAACAAGTGTATTGGTCCTCTATTTTTCTTTTACCTAAAGACACTATTTATGAAATAAATAAACTGTTGAGATAGTTCGTATGGACAGGGTCAACTATCCAGAAAAATAAGCACAAAGTCAGCTGGGCAAAAGCTTATATGCCAAAGGCAGAGGGAGGTTTGGGAATCAAAGATGCTGCATCTTGGAACAAGCCAGCCATATGTAAAATAACTTTTAAACTTGTGGCAGGTGACAACACTATGGAGAAGTTGGGTATGGAAGCATCCCATTAAAGAGCAACACTTTTGGACCTTACCAGTTCCTGCAGATAGCTCATGGCCTTAGAGAGGAATCCTGAGTACAAGGCAAGATATGAGCAACTACATCCAATACTCAATCGCTGAAGACAACCTATCTTTTTGGCATGATCCATGGTCACACATGGGCATACTAAGAGACAACTTACCACCAAATGTCAGACATGCTAGTAGAGTTAGAGATGGCACGCTTCTAAGGACTTACATGCAAAATGGAAGCTGGATCACCCCTCAAAACTCAACTGAGGTAATGCAGCCTATTTGGGAGGAGCTACGAAACTCTAAGCTTTCAAGAGGAACCAGAGACAAATGCATTTGGACACCACATCTATCATGTAATTTTAGCATTAAAACTGCTTATGAGGTTCACAGACCAAACGACACATATAATATCTGGTGGAAGAACTTGTGGAAACCCCATCACCTACCTCGACATTCCTTCATCACTTGGTTGACTATGCATGGAGGTCTCACAACCCAAAACAAATTGGTGGACTGGAAAATTCTTCCCACCTCTCACTGCACACTCTGCAGCCCCCCAATCAGTCATCCAACCTCAGCTAACATCCTTCACTCTCCAACCCACCATAAGCCGAGAATCAACACAGAGAGACTCCCTGCCATCTGCAACCCTACTCTCTATGACTACAACCAGCAAGCCAACTCCACAACTCTCAAAAATTGGAGTAGTCTGAATACCAGCTCAAGCAATACACCAGTTTGTGAGCACGATCACCACCTATTTTTTTTTTTATTGCAAATGGAGTCATGAAGTGTGGTCACTAGTGCTCCTTGAATGTGGTATTGCAAGAACTATCTTACAAGCCAATTTAGAGTGGGAATGGATCATATCTCAATTCAGCAGAGAGGGTTTGCGATCAAAGATCATTCAGACTGCACTTACAACAACGACTTATGCCATCTGGCAAGAGAGGAACAACGGGATCTTCAGGGATTTGAAGACAAACAGGAACACAATGGTTAAAACAATTATGAAAGCCATAAGAACAAGACTCAAAGGAAAAATTTTAAAAGTCAAGGAATCATTCAGCAACAGATTGGCAATATGCAACCTGGGCATTGGCATCAAAATAGTCCCAAGATCACCTATCAAAATCAGATGGCTACCTCCTCCACAGGCCTGATAATGCTCAATGCAGATGGTTCTCTGACAAATAGTGGGAGTGGATATGGTGGTGTCTTACGGGATGACTAAGGAGAGGTAATGGTGGCCTATTGCTCAGAGTCACCAGTAAGGTCAGTTCTATACTTAGAACTTCAAGCTATAACAAAAGGAGTTGATATTGCACTCAGTACAGATATAAAGCTTGTATTAACCATATTTGTGAGGTTGGTCAATACATTAATGAATGATGATGTGTAAATGATATGAACAATAATAATAAAGTAGAGACATGAACACCATTGTTTACGTGGTTCGGCAATTGTGCCTACATCCACGGAGAGAGAGAAAGAAGTTTATTATAGTGGTGGTGGTGATACAAAATGAGAGCTCGATTATGAGGAGAGCTCGAGAGAGATGAGACCTGAGAGATTGGGGAGGTCGTTGATCATGAGACCTCACCATGAGGTCGTGTTGGGAGCATTAGGCCATCAGACCATCTGAGCAGAGATGAGAACATGCCTAGAATGAGTAGCTTGCCTTCATATTTATAGGCTACAATGTAACTCCATTCTTAGCATTTACTAGGGTAATAATGAGAGAATATCTTTGTAGTAATTGGCTTTAACTTTGTAACTTGTGTCATCAAGAGAGAGCCCATTAGATGTTGACACGTGGCACCATGATGAACGGTAGAGATGGTGCCACATGTATGTTGTATGTAGTACCCCTACAAAGCTCCTATGCATCAGATCAGATTCTCAACAGGCAATGAACATTTTGTTGGGGAAAGCTAAGCCTACATCGAGGGTAGACAATATGGTCTTGGACATTCAGAATAAATTGAAAGCTCTACATGGCTACGACATAATACATTCATACAGGCAGGCCAACTACGTGCAAACTTTTTAACTAATATGGGCTCCTCCATGAATGGAAATGTAATATTTTGTAATCCGTTACAGAAGGAACTCCTGCAACTAGTTTGCAACGATGCCATTGGCACTATGTACACTAGAATTTAATTTATTGACTCGTATGTACACTAGAATTTAATTTATTGACTCGTAGGGGTCTGCCAAAACCCAGCTTAATACTTGCAAAAAATAAATAAATAAACGATGTAGATAATTAACTTAACACAATTATCAACTTTACATATTCTACCCATTGTATGTACAATGAGTTAAACATATTTAACAAGAAACTTAATTAGATTTTACTTTGGGTTATTTTGTATTTGGTCCCTCTAAAAGATGAGTAATTAGTATTTGGTCTAATTTTTATTGTTTATTAGTAAATAATATTTTTTTCGTCACTTGACTGTCAGTCAATCCAGTTGACCACAGTCAAGGCATCCATATTTTTTAATGACCAAATTACTCTTTCATGTGACTAGCACGTGACTTAAAACTCGAAAACTAGTTTGTTTGTAAACATGCAAAATTAGTTTATGGTCCTCTTTTCTCATATTTCGTTTCAAAAATAGTCCCTGTAAACAGTAATGAAAATAATCATTAAAGTTATCTTACCGGATTGAACTTGAACATGTAACCACCACCCATAGAACCTCTAGAAGTTTATTTAAATCAATGCTCTTCACTTGATTGTCATCTTCACCTGTAAAAACAAGAGAATAAACTTCTAGAGGTTCCATGAGTGGTGGTTACATGTTCAAGTTCACTCCAACTAAGGTAAAATAACTTCTATGGTTATTTCCACTACTGTTTACATGGACTATATTTGAAACGAAATATGAGAAAAGAGAACCATAAACTAATTTTGCATGTCTACAAACAACTAATTTTTTATTTTTGAGTTTTAAGTTTTGTCACGTGCTAGTCACGTGAAAGGGTAGTCTAGTCATTGAAAAAATATGGATGCTTTGACTTTGGTCAACTGGGTTGACTGGTAGTCAAGTAACGAAAAAAATGACCATTTACTAATATATGATAAATATTGGACAAAATGCTAATTACCCATTTTCTAGAGGGACCAAATACAAAATACCCCTTTTACTTTCAATAAAAAAATTGAGTCATAGTGAAAGAAGACACCTTGAAAAATTAAAAATTATGCATTTTTTAATAGATTATAAAATTACATAATAGATGGGGCATATAGAAATGTATAAAGGTCTCATCAAAATCTATTAACTTCTAAATTTAGCGAATTTATTAATCTAATATATTAGCCCAAATTAAAACTGGCAAATTCTATTAATTAAACGAGATTATTAATTAATCACGTATCAAATTATCGAGGTTATACTGCAGATGATATTGGCCGAGGGCTAGATCATTTTAAGATGACTTATCAACATGGGTATGGACAACCTTGTGTATAAATCATGACTATACATAAAAATTGTGTGACTGTTAACATATAAATGTTTTGGTCTTGGCAAGATAAGATATACTAATGGATCACACAATACTATAATTGGGTACTATATCAATTGTTTTGGACATGAGATTTTGGAGGGTATATTGAATATATCAAATAGAACATGTTACACATGGAATGTACAGGGCTATGCACTCATAATTGAATTCAATACAGATTACGGTTTCTTTTATACTCCCTCCGTCCCGTTTTTATAGGCTGATTGGGGTTTTTCACACTTATTAAGAAAGTGGTGGAAAATTGTTTGTTTGCATTTAATGTAAATGTTATTTCTAAAAATACTCTTCTTCATTTTTTGTGTACATTTAATACTATAGACTATATTTAAAGAAATTTTCACAACTAATAAGGGGTAAATTTGTCACTTGCTTTATTAATTGTTTTGAATAGTGTGAAATAGACTATATAGTGGGACAGGAAAAATGGGCAAATCAGCCTATAAAAACGGGACGGAGGGAGTATATAATTATAATATAGATTACTGGATGATAAAATTTGTGTTATATGACCAATAGTATAGATTACTAGCTAAATGACTTTATTGTAATTGTGTAAAAAAATATATATATATATTCCTCATTGTGCCAACCTTCATAATGCAATTGTTAGGATTGTCAAGACCGTTTGTTCTTTTATTAGGCTGTGTTTGATAGGCAACATTTGCCATGACAAATAGTCATAGTGGATATATTTGCCCACTAAAACAGTATTTGTCAGTGTGATACGTTTTTTATGATATAACAAATATTTTCAACTTTTGCCCAGTATGAAAGATTTGTCACTATATACTGGATAAAAAGTTCCACCTATTAGGTGGATTTTGTTTGCCACCAAGTTTTGCCCAGTATTGTGGCAAAAACAATATAAGGGCTTTGGACTTTGTGTAGTTCAATTAAGAAGGATTTGGGCTTAGGTCTGTATTATTTTGTGTTATAAAAATAAGAAGGCATTGGGCTTAGACACCTGTTAGGGTTTAATAAGCAAGACTAAGGTTAATGAAGTATATATATCTAATTTAATGTGTAGTGATAGAAACCTTACTCTTCTTCATTTTGCTATGCTATTAGATGATTACTACTCATTACTAATGATGAAGTATTTTATCCAGTGCATGATTACGACAATGATTTCATTAAATGAGTTAATTTTTTAGCTATATGGATTAGAAGTTGGTTGGATTATTTTTGTTTGGTTTTATTTCTGTTAACTTTTGATTTTTTTAATTATTTAGTTTGGCTTAAGGTACTCATTATCTAATAAAAAATTATTTTGGTTGAATTGTTTAGTATATTGTATTGGGCAATAGTTTTGATCCACGACAAAAATTGATGTTTGCCATGGTAAATATTATGAATCAAGCAACAACAAATAGTAATAAAATGTGGCAAATAGTATTCGCCCACTATGTTATCAAACAACGGCAAATTTAAAACACCCACTATCAGTTTGTCATTATCCACTATAATTTGCCATGGCAAATTAAAATTTATTTTGTCATTGCCCACTATCCTATCAAACACAGCCTTAGAAGCACATATTTTCTAGATGAATGCATTCCTTATTTTTTTGAACACATAAGCTGTGTTTGGTTCCCGGAATTTAAATTTCGAAATAATATTGTGATTGAAGATATTTAGATCGGGAAAGAACAAAACTGGAGGAAGAAAGCAAGGGAGATTGTCGGAGAAGAAATGGGTATATAAGTACTTAACATATTTACCTATACTAATTTACAATCGGCCCAGGAATTTAGATTCCATATTTATAAAATGGAAACTGCTTTCCTTAATTCTATACTAGGACGGAATCTGCTTTCTAGATTTTTCTCCAAAAAGATAGGTGATGGTACATACTTTCCCAGAATTTGAAAACCTCCGAACCAAACATAGCATACTGTATTCGTTTTTGTTTGGTGAACCCCTGAAGACATAAACTTGTGCCATTAGACTGTCTTGTTACGTACATAGTTACGTTTTTGTATAATTTTCCATTGATAAAAACATATTCGCTCTCCATTATATGCAATTTTGTTGCAAGTGTATTGAGCTCTTCAATATCCTGCAAGTTATCAACGTATCACTATAAGGAACTAATGAAGGAAAACACCAAATGAAGAAAAGGCAGTGCTATCCATTGAAACCAAACAACTACTAGCTCAGTTGGTTTGGTACTCCTTTCAAACACTCCCACGAGTGAGAGGTCAATTCCCACCAAGAGCGTTTGGGGGAAATTTCTCATGTAATTCTTAGGTGGGTCAAAGCCTTCAGGCCTGGTTTGTGATTAGGAGACCCATGCTGATCTCCCATGATGAGATGATGTGACCGTCTGGTGTTCTTCAATGAAAGCAAGTCCTTGTGTAGCAGTATTGCTCGAGTAGCAAGGTGGCGATGTGGACGCTTAGGTGGCAGCAACAGTAGTATTTCTAGCCTTCAGATCTTGTCTTTGTAAGCCCCCGAGCCCTATCCTTGTAAGCCTTCGGGCCATGAATATTAACAATTTTTTTTTCACGAGGGAGTATGTGCAGCGACCCAATATTGTTTCATTCCTTTTGCTTTTGACACTTTTGGGTTTCTAGCACTAGAAGCACTTGAACTTCTCAGAAGGGTACAAAGAGTGATGAATAACAATGTGATGACGGTGGGTTTCAATGAATATGTATTTTGTAGGATTGGTTTTGCTATTAAAAAAAGGCTTGCAACGCAGTTTGTAACGCGTTTGTCCTCTAACTTTGTATAATTCTTCAAATTTTTATTAATAAAATTTGTTTTGGATTAATAAAATAAAAAAAAAATCCATTAAAAATAATATAGGATTGGTACAGCAGAACGTAAACTGTCCTGCAATATTCCATGGTGATGAGACAAATCAATGTATGCATTATCTATATATTCTGTGTAACATTTTTTTTAGCGAACACAGAACCAGGGGACTAATCAAATTTACTGGCTATATTGTTGTTTTGCTTGGTAATGTTTAGTCAAACAAGTCATTGTACTCTGGATGTAAGGGTAATTTTCTACACATTGTAGCATTATCAATGATTCAATATGTTGCCTGGTTGGCTGGTACTGCTTACACAAAGATACAGGATAAGTGGATAACATGACTACAGGAGACTAGAACTCAGATGTATTATGCATGTATTATTATTAGGGCACCATTATTATTACCTTATATTGCGACGAATGTTGGGACTTGGGATTTAATTAGACAGACAGCCTCATATCCCCACGAAGTTCACTGATATTCTTGTTCGAATATTGTCTCTTGCCCAAATAGAACATGAACATCCTAACTTAAATAAGCTATTGCCCTGAGCCTAGATCATTTTAAGATGATGACTTCTCAACATAGGTATGAACAGCTTGTGTATAAATCATGACTATACATGAAATTGTGTGACCATCAACGTATAAATGTTTTGGTCTTGGTAAGATATACAAATGAATCAAGCAATGCTATAAATTATTTATGTTGTTTTATGAGTATATCAATTGTTTTTGGCATGAGATTTTGGAGGCTATTGAATATCAAACCAAAGATGTTATGCATGGTATTATGTTGAGACTAGATATGACTTGAAAAAGCTATACGATTAAAGAATTGTGTAATCCAATTGTAATGATCCAAGAATTCCGAGCTTTCGTAATCTTGAGAACACCAAAATTATAGATTAGTAGATGGTTTTGTAATTTTCTGTTTTTAATAACGAGATGGTATTGTAATTGTACAGGGGTACTTATTGTGCAGAGTGGAGAATAGCTGAAGTTAGATTTAGTGATGGAGAGTTTTTTTTTTTTTTTAAATAAACTGCACTGCAAGCCCTTTCTAAATAACAAATCTCACCATTCAAAATACATATTCGTTACAACCACATAAATAGACGTGTTTGCATCAGTCACAATACATAAACATAAAATACAAAGAGTTGATTGCATACTCGCAACAACAACCACATAAATCATAAAATGTAAAGACTTGTTTGCATTATTCACAACACATATCTCTTTTAATAACTCAAGAGAAGAGTTTTTTTCCTGATGCGAAACTTTTACTAAAAAAGTCCATTTCTCTTTCACTAAAATCAAATATATCTTCTCTAATATAAAGGGTTATTAAGTAATTTTAATATAAATAATTAAACTTTATTAAGTAGTTACCTACAAACTAGGAAACTAATATTATTTTTACCAAAAAACAAGGAAACTAAATATGATACACAGCTAACAGACGTGCATTCACTTAGTAAACATACAATGCAAAGACTTGTTTGCATACTCGCAATAACAACCATATAAACCATAAAATGTAAAGACTTATTTGCATAAATCAAAAGGGTATTATCGATAGTAAAAGAGTTGTTTTTATAATTGGGTTGTGCTAGAGGCACACCCCATTTTACTTCGGGCACACTCCCAAACAAAAAAATAATGACATTTATGTCCAAAAATTAAATACACCCTAATTTTATTTTTAAAAAATTGTTAATTTTTCACCTTTTTTGTTCAACAGGTCAATCATTTAAAAAGGGGTCTGCCCATTGACAACCACCACTAAACTTTTAATTCCCTGTTAACATATATTTTATGATTGTAATTGTATTTTAAATTAAAACGAAGAAAAAAAAATATTTACGAAAAAATCCTCCATCATCATCAAAGGTAAACAGTAAACTTTAACTTTATGATTATAATTGTATTTTAAATTAAAATGAAGAAAAGACGATCCACCATGACGCTGGTTATTGTACTCAATGGTCAATATATGGGTGTTGACATGTTTAAGTGGGGTGTGCCCCTAAGACAAGACAACAGTATGGTGCTGCCCAATGTACTCAATGGTCAGCACTACGATGTTGATCAATGCACTTAATAGTCAGCATATGTGTGATGACGTGTTTAATTGGGGTGTGCCCCCCTCTAAGATAGTAGTACGTTGCTACCCGCTGTACTCAATGATCAGCACCATGATGCTGACCATTATACTTAATCGTTAGCATATGGGTGATGACATGTTAATTGGGGTGTGCACCCTTAAGACAACAGTACGGTGTCGCTCGTCGTAGTCAATGATTAGCACGATGATGCTGACTACTACACTTAATTGTCAGCACACATTTAATTGGGGTGTGCCCCCCCCCCCCCCCACCCACCCACCCACCCACCCTAAGCCAGCAGTACGGGGTTGCCTAATGTAGGGGTATGCCCTCTTTCCTTTTATGTTTTTTTTTTGTCATGTAAATATAAGGTTTGGGTAATTTATTTGTAATTGCAGGAGGAAGTTCCAAGTGATTTCAATTCAAATAGTTCAACATTTTTATTTTATTTTGTATTTGTATTTTTATTTTTGAAAGCGTAACACTATAGTGCCACCCAAATTAAATCTTTCCAACATTAGATCGCCGACCAATATCCACTATAGTCATCATGTTTTTGCCAAGTACATTAGACATGAAATAACTCAATTTTAGTTTAGAAAGCGTATCACTATACTGCCGCCCAAATCAAATCTTCCCAACGGTAGATCGCTGACTAATATCTATTATAGTCAGTAAGTTATTGCCGACTACCTTAAACATGAAATAACTTAATTTTTTGTTTTGTAATCGTAGTTATGGCCGCATTACAAGTACATTATTACAAAGATATTGATGATTAACAAATAAGTGTATAAATGATGAAACGGAGACGAACAATACAATAATTCAAGTAGAACATGAAATCATAGTTTACAACAAACTCAGGTTTGCAATGAACTACGAAAATGATAACAACAAGAATAAAATTAGTTACAATTGATAATATTTGATTTTTTTTAATAACTTGCTAAGTGCGATGATTATTTTATCACAACTAAATTTCTCGACAACATAAATTTTATAATTAAAAAATATAAACTTCTCATTAAAATAATATAAGTATATTTTTATATAAAAATATCAGTTGTAAAGAAAATCATGTTCTCTATTGATCAAAACAGTTTTAGTAAGTATAAATTTTATAAAAATCTAAGTATTATTGTTGTTGTTGATTTGTTTAACACAAAATGGTTGGATAGAATATCAATGAGGAATCGAGTGAATGTGTGATGATATCAAAATCCAAATATTAATTCTCCGCGACATTGTATATTATAGGTTACAGGACCTATTGTTTAATTGAGATGCACTGTTAAATGTAAATTAAACAGTTGTATTATCCTATTTATTTTGTTTTGGGTTATGGTATATCATTCCTTGTTTTACTGTATTGTAATCACATTTTAATTATCAATAAAATTATAATTATAAATAAAAAAATATATATATATTTTTTTGACGTACAACTATGTTGGAGAGTTTTTTTTTTTTTTTTCAATCGGAGATATTTTATGAGGTGAAAGGGGTTTGTGTTTCGGAGAATTTATTTTAGGAGGTGTAGAGTTTTTTATACAAATAATTTTTTCTTTTAAAAACAAAAGATAGGTGTGTGCCCAAAGTAAAACACAAAAACATATTTTGCAACCTGTTTAGTAGGTTTTATAGGTGTGAAACTTGTTTAGCAGGTTTAAAAGGTGTATTTAAGCTTTTATACTAGGAGTGTGTCAAAAGTAAAAAGGGGCAAATGCTTAATCAAAGCCAACTGAGCCTTAGTTGGGCCATTTATGTTTTGTGAACTCTTAATGAGGTCCGAGAACCATTTCCAATGGACCAATGTCTTACAAGAGTTTTTTGTCAAATAATATTATTTAGAGTTGCAGCTATGCAACACTCTTGTACGACGGTTTGCATCTCACATCTTCACCTAAACATCAATAAAAACCACAAGACTGGTACTCACACACCACAGTAGTGTTGTTTGCCTTTGGTTTGGTTTAGTTATAAATAGTAGCTTATTTTGAAACTTTTAGAACGCGGTAAAAGCACGCAACAAACAGAGAAACAAAAGATTAGGGTTTTGGTTTTGTGTGTTTTGAAGAGAGAGATTAGCGATGGCGGTGGTGAAGAATCCACGATGTTACATGGACATAAGCATTGGAGGAGAGTTAGAAGGAAGAATAGTTATAGAGCTTTATGCTGATGTGGTTCCGAAAACAGCTGAGAATTTCAGAGCACTTTGTACTGGAGAGAAAGGAATAGGTCCTAACACTGGTGTTCCTCTTCATCTCAAGGTCTTTATTTTCTTCTTATTTACTCATTTCAAGTACATTTTCCATTAATCTATGAAAAAAAAGATCAATTTTTTCTTCAATAGTTGCTATGTTTTCTTTTATATATGATGCAGATGTAGTGTTTGATGAAATGATTAATAGAATAAAATGCAATATTTTTTAATTTTTTTTTCGTGTTTAGTATTATTCAAAACTCTCACAAATTTGATTTGGATTTCATGAAATAGACGAGGATTTGTTACTGTTCTAGCTGATTGATATTGCTAGCGAGTTAGTTCTTATATGTTTAAAACATTTCTGATGCTAGTAAACATACCTGACTGATAATTTTGAAATGAGAACTTCGAAATCCAAATCTAGGTCTTACAGTTTCATCTTAAGTTGATCTACTTAATACAAGATATGTAATTTATAACTTACTGTCTTACCTTCAAGGGTGTTCATTCTTAAAATTTTATGTGGAGTTGGGATGAACTTGTAAGGGAATACTGGAATAGGGATTTTGCTTTTATTCGGGGTAGTTTCTTTTGTACTTGTAATTTTGTTTATCGGTCGCGAGTTTGTTTTTTTAGCGTCTTGCTAAGGTCACACCTCTCTTAACAGTGGGTTGTAATCTCTTTCATTATCAATAAAATCCCTTTACTGAACAAGAATAATTGTTCTTGTAAAGTAAACCAAGAGTATCTTCAAGTAGGCATTTTTAGGCTAATAGTAAATATTGATGAAGGAAATTAAAAATAAATTAGAAATCTTAAACCTAATAGTAAATAGAAATTCATGAAATAAGTAATCCTTTGAATATGTTCTCCTGCATCACGTAGACGGTAATGAATAGCAAGAAAAAATTCATGTCAAAGTGAGTCATTATTTTGTCTTAACTCTTAACTGTTAATATTGCAACAATATGGGCTTGTTGTTTTTATAATTACCAATGTCTTAGCTTGCTGTTGGGGATATTTGATTTTAATTTCAGCAAGTGCTGGACTTTTCTGCAGTTTTTTAGTTCCTTCTCTGTTTCTCTTTATTCATCCAAACAATGTATCCACATTTGTTTCAGGGCTCATGTTTCCATCGTGTGATTAAAGGGTTCATGATTCAAGCTGGAGACATATCTGCTCGAAATGGGACGGGTGGAGAGTCCATATATGGGCTGAAATTTGAAGATGAGAATTTTGAGCTTAAACATGAAAAGAAAGGAATGTTATCAATGGCCAATTCTGGTCCCAATACCAATGGATCACAGTTTTTTATAACCACAACTAGAACTCCTCATCTGGATGGAAAACATGTTGTGTTTGGAAAGGTGATTAAGGGCATGGGGGTCGTTCGTTCTGCTGAGCATGTCCACACCAATGAGGGTGATTGCCCCATTATTGATGTTGTAATTGCGGATTGTGGAGAAATTCCAGAAGGTGGAGATGATGGATATATTAACTTTTTTAATGATGGTGATACATTACCTGATTGGCCCGCTGACCTTGATGAGAAGCCAGATGATATCTCTTGGTGGATTAATGCTGTAGATGCTGCTAAAACATTTGGAAACAATCATTACAAGGTACTGCGGTCAATTGTTTTATTCTATCGTAAATTACTTCAACTCATATTTGTTAACTTAGTTAATTCTGTATGATCCATTTGATTCATCATCATCTTAAACAAGCCTTTTTAGCCTCTATTTAATCTATATCTCTAATCATGAAGTGGGTCAGCATTATCTTCTAAATTTTTTTTGTTGTTTACTTCTTGATCAAAGTTACTTTTCTTGTTTACAGAAGGAAGACTATAAAATGGCAATTAAGAAATATCGGAAGGCTTTACGGTACTTGGATATTTGCTGGGATAAAGAAGACATTGATGAAGGTCAAATATGTTTTTGAATATATTGTGTTGACTTTCCCTGCTAGGTGTTGCCATTCATTACTTGCAGGCTTAAATGTATGTTGTTGTGGTTGTGCAGAGCGGAGTGCGTCTTTGAGGAAGACAAAGTCACAGATATTCACAAATAGTTCTGTAAGCTTTCTAAAATCCCGTTGATCTTTGATGTTGTAAAACACAACCTACATAGTTGAGATTAACTTGTCATCTTACTTGGCCTCTGAAGTTTATTCGTATAAATAGAGATTATATGGGACTAAATCTCCAACATAACAATATGGATGCAATAATTTTGTACAGAGGATACAGCATATATTCGATTATTATCATCTACCTTTAACACCACTCACTTACTCATTTTTTTGCCTCTAGAAATTTATTATTTCTACCAGTGTTAGTCAGCGAAATCTTTTCCTCGTACAACTTTAGTCTGCCGAAGTGTATTTTATTACTCTCAGGTCCCAAGAGTGAACTCAACTCCATTCCCTTAGCACATAACATATCAATGTAGTTAAGGGCTCCTGTTTCTTAATTAAAAAAAGTGCTTGTGTTTTCAACGTTGTGATATTACATAATCTAAAGTTTGCTGTATATAAGAAATTTTCTACCAACTTTACTTGTAGGTGCATAACAAATTTACATTTTGTTTATATAGAAAAAACACCATTATTTTGGTTGGAATGTTTCTCAAATACATTCTGCATGGCTTTCTCAATAACCTTGTGTATAGATATCTAGGTTTATCTAGTTCCTATGCTCTCATTATTCTTTAAATTTCCCATTGCACCTTTTGTTTTGTAAGGCATGCAAGCTGAAAATAGGAGATCTGCAAGGAGCCTTGTTTGATGCTGACTTTGCATTGCGTGAAGAAGAATCTAATGTTAAAGCTCTGTTTCGCCAAGGACAGGTTTGTTGCATTCCTATTGGGTCCTTGGACTTGTTTATTTTCCCAAATTAGATGTAAACGTTGTTATCTTTCTGCTGTCTATCACTTTCTGCGTCTTCTGTATCTATTCGGTTTTTCATATTGGTAGTATCCTAGTCATTGAAGCTCAGGGAGCGATGAAAACATTGCATATCAATCTCAACATTACAAATCGGAAAACCTCCGAATGATGCTCGGATAATATAATAATGTCCTTGAAAGTGAACATAAAAAACCATAGTTTGAGTAAAGATTATTTACAGGTCAAAGCGTCACTAACGTAAGTTTAAAGAGTCTAGATACTTAATTATACCTACCTTGTCGCAAGCAGATGTTTTAATTTTCTTAAAAGAAAATCAGGCTGAGCTTGGTTGTTTCGCGCTGGAAATAGTTTAATATTTGTTAATTTCATTTAAAATTATATACTTAAAATTATATACTTATCGTATCAATCTTTTACATCAGTCTCCTTAAAGGAATATCAACCAATTTATATGTGAATATCTGATGTCAGTTCATAATGTTATTATGTTACTGTTTCAGATGTGTAGTGAGCACTATGCCACTATTTATGTTACATAAGAGTTAGTATTTACGGTTTTTAGTTGCTTTTGCGCTGGTGCATTTGGCGTACTCGCATTATAAATTTGTAATTCAAAGCTTCATTGCCTTAGTGGATTTATTCCTAACAGTTATTGTGGGTTATCAGGCACAAATGGCTCTTAAGGATATTGATTCTGCAGTTGAAAGCTTCAAGCAAGCATTACAGTTAGAGCCAAATGATGGTTGGTTTCTATTATCTTGAGCTTTTTATTGACATATCTACGACACAATGTGGAATTAATTGAATGCAGCTATTCACTATTTTCTGAAATTTAACTAAATGCAAGTTTGAACCATGATGAAAATTATAGTGAGGTACTGGCTTGTGTCATGTGGATTTGGTGGAGAAAAAATGGGCATAATACTTATTGGTTCCTGTTACATGCATATCGAATCCATACTTTTTAATTGTGTAGAAAAACAGGCATAATACTTGTGTCACATGGATTCGGCGTTTTGAGTTCATAGTTTTTAATAGTTTTCCTTCCTTTGCATACTGGTGGCCAATTAAAAAGCAGATATTCACACCGACTGCTATTCAATGCTATTCATACTGGTTGACTTCTATATTAAGTGACCTTCGTATTAGTATGGCTTTAATGTTCACAATTTAAGATGGATAAGGATGATGTAGGTGTTACAAGTTATAACACATCACTTAATAGTCCTCTTTTTCCTTGTCATCTTTAGGTGGAATTAAAAAGGAGCTTGCTGCTGCGAGGAAGAAGGTTAGCAGATTCAGCTATTCTGAAGAACATTAGAGCAATAAATTATTTTGAAATAAATATTGATGCCGTAGAAATATATTGCAGATTGCTGATAGACGTGATCAGGAGAAGAAGGCTTTTTCCAAAATGTTCCAATAGAATTATTTTGACATGGTAAGCTTTAGAGCTTTAATGAATTACTGGAGCTTTTTCTTTTCTCCCTCTTTTCTCCATTCCCCCATGGACCATTCGCAAGATTTTTTTGATTGCACTGACCATTCGCATCTTATTTGTGTCACCTGATAAATGCTTTACCTTTTGCAGGTATCAGATATGCTGTAGGAAGCGTTAGGCGTAAAAATTAAGTTTTGCTCATGCCTATAGGTTTTGCTCTGTAGTCTTTTGGAGCGGATCGTCTACTGATAGCAACATATTGGGATATTACACAATTGATCTGGTGTACTGACTAGTAATATTTTCATTCAATCTTTCAATGGTTACAAAACTTGGAGAGTTATATTCGTGGGGTATAAGGTTTCCATATGTGCCCTAAATGAAGGGATGTAAGGATCATATTTTTGGTACTGAATTTTTTTTTTGAAAGGAAATACTAGATACCTGAGATGATATTAGTATCATAGATATAAATCTGAGTTCAGTATTTTCAGTCTAAGTAGATTATATAAACATAGTGATATCTTTTATTAGCTGCATATTCGTTGTTATAACCCGAATTTATCTGGAGTGATGGGATAGAATCTCATTCAGCTTGAAATAAGGGCATTCTTATTTGTGTCCTTATTTCATGGCGTGTTAATTTGTTTAGCCTATTTGGCTCTCTTTTCTTTATCAGGTAAAAGGTGTTTCTATTCATTCATAACTTGTTATCACAGAGATACATTGTACATAAGTCTACCAAGAAATGAAACACATGCTCTGGCCCACAAGGCTAAGAGTCCCACTTTAAGCTAAAGTGGCATTTGCTGATTGTGTCTGAAGCTGTAACATCACAGTGCCACTTGAGCAATCAGTCCCACCAGTCACAGAACCTGTCTGCCATTGGGTCTGAAGCAGTAACAGTTTGTCTCCCTGCTTCCTTCAGACCTACCAGTAAACAGAACAGTATGCAATCACTGGCCCCTCCCTGCGTCAGCAGCATCAGATAACCAGCAGCAGTTGTTATCAATAGTCCACAATCAGCTCCTCCCATCCGTCCAGCAGTTCAGTATGTTGTGGTCCCTTTTCACATCCATTTTCTTCCTAACTATATCTAACAAGTAACAACGCCCATGTTGTACATTTGATTCTTTTTATCACCTCCTGAGTTTCAAAGCTTCCATCATAAAAAAATTATAGCATTTCTAGTGCGCCTCGAATAAGGTTGGATGCTCCAGGCTGCTTCACCATGACCTCTATTATTGAGCAGTGGCCACTGCAGCAAAAAATTCTTTACCCCCAAATTCGCCATAATGTCACCTAGTATACCCAGATGACCAACAACGGCATTCCATACATTCACGGAGGCAGGACAGTCGAAAAATAAATGGTTTCCTCACAGTTATCACTCACAGAGTCACAGTTCCTTTCTTAGAAGGACTCCATAGACAGACTTCACGAAGAACTTCTTTGATTTGGCCCACTACCATTCCCATGAAATTTCAACAACTTGCCACAAAAATTAAATCAAAATCTTTTTGGTAACGAAAGAAGAGATACTATATGACGGCATGACTGCACCAGGCTAACAATTAGTAACAAGACTGATGAAAATGATAAAACATGAAATTAAGATATATGGGCTCAGAAGTCAGAAGCTCAGTTTCGGTCCTCTGGAGTTGGGTTCCGCCCACACAAGTTGCACGTTTGTTTAGTCAGATCTCTGAAGTTAATACTCACGGCTGAAATGAAAGGTTCTGAAAATGCAATTGAGATCCTGAGCAACTGAAACTCATGCAACATTAACATCATTTGTATACAAATACAAAAAATTCAAATCTTTCACACAGAATCATATTGAAAAAAACTGAAATTGTTATTGCGAATTCTATCGAAACAAATTATACAAAAAACTATAAAAGGTTCACTAATATAGTATGTTGGCAGTCAATCAAGCTGTACTGCTACATGTTGTAGTTATCAAGTCCTAAATCCCTTAGTGCATCAGTGGCAGCGTCCCTGCAGCTTGCATGGTTCTCTTTTGCCTTCCGTATGATTGCCTCAATACCATTGCCAAGCAAAATTGTTCTGCATATTCATAACAAAGAAAGAAAAGATTGCCTCAATACCATTGCCAAGCAAAATTGTTCTGCATATTCATAACAAAGAAAGAAAATATTGACTCAGTAAGAGCAAAATAGTAGAATACAGGTTCCAGAACCTGCAAATTATAGAAAGCAAGTAAATTATTGCCTTCACAAAAGCCCCATCCTATCTATCCCGTTGTCGAAAGAATTAATTAGACAATACTGTTCCCCCTCATGACGATAATATGCAAGAAGATAAAATAACTGGGATTGCTTGCCTGTTTTCTGGGTTTCTGACCACAAGATTGCGGATCATGAGGCAGGATTGCTTTTGCATTTGATGGGCAGCAGGAAAATTTTGCATGGCTTGAATTGCGAAGTCCCCAGCTCCAGCTTCAACAGCAGATGCAGCGTTCCCCGGAGACCTCAAGGACAACGTGCAAATAATAGACATAATCTGTCACATGAAAGCCATTGTTACCAATCCGTGATAATTCAATAATTAACCAGAGACAATTTTCTGCAGTATGCACTACTGGCTTGATCAACTCTAGGGACGATGGTCATAGAGAAAAAATAATTAGGTCATTTCTATGATGTCTCTGAAGGAGTCCATCCAATGGTCAGGATTGCTGAAGTGTTCACTTTTTTTATCCAAGAGGTTGTCCCTTGTACAGGAGTACGGTATCTAACATGCTCTGAAAACAACTTCTAACTTTGTAAGTAGTGGACATGGATACAGATTCACTACTTTGTGTAAACAACGTGCCAAGTAAACTCAAGAATTCTTCCAAAATCTTCCATTGATGATACTAAAAGTAGCTGAAAGATGGTTACATGCAAAGCTACCCATATAGTTTTAGTATAACCAATTGAATTGAATATTGATTTACATATGTATGTTTAAATTTTAACATATACCTCTTGCAAAACAGATGGATCATCAGAAAATCTGCAAGATAGTTTGATCAGTCTATCCATTCCCCTTTTCTGAACAATAGCGCTTTTGTTAGCATCGCTACCAGCCAACTACAAATATATGACCAAATATTAGGTCTGCACATGCTCTAGCCTCTAGCATGTATTTATGCTCAATAATGGAATAGCAAAGCTGAAGGACTACTATGAGTCAGTTACTGATTCTTAGCTAGACATATATTTATGGGACTGATCACCTTAAAGTTTAACCTCAAACCTTACACAACAAAGTGCAGCAAGATTTAGCAACAATTTTGTTGTTTTGTTCACCGCTATCATCAATACAGAGAAGAACTGCATCAATGCCACCATGCTCAGCAATCGACATGCATATTTCATCCTGCAAAATGGTATAAGATAAAAAGACAATGTATGAGATTGAAACAAAGTACACTGACGACAATAGTATATCTCATGAAAATATCACAATTAACCAGAAGTCTAGAAGCCAACTCTACAATATGCACATCTAAAAATATGCTAACTGTTCTAAAATTCATTATCATAATTTAAATCTCCAATAAGGCAATAATCACCTACATATCTACCACACATTGCACATGAAGAAATGCTCTATTTTTTGGGTCTCTGTATATTCAAACTTGTGAATATCTTTTATCACAAAGTCAGCTCCCAATCAATATAAAAGATCTATATATGCATTTATTTAAGTTTCACAACTCCTTTTGATCATTTCCTCAATTTTCTTTGTATTAACTATCATGAGTCATGACATTAGCCAAGATTTAATAACAAACTGTTTTTGTCTCATGTGTGATTTGGGTTTTCTCTAGATCTCTTTCCCTTCTAATTTAATTCTTCAAGTAATTACTTGGGTTAAGTATATTCTGTTCAATTCTCAATGGCATCAACACTACATATATCAAAGTGATCCTAATCAAACAATTGATTCTTAAATGATTTTCTTATACACTCTTAAACGAACACAAAAAACGCATTTCAGGAGAGTCCCAGGTGATAAGCAAGATATTTATTTTTTGCTCTTAATTTTTTTATGTAAAGAGAAGCAAGTTTATATTTAGAAGCCACAAAAACTTTTCAGCAGCTGGAAAATTAAATCCGACCACCAGCCAATGAAAGGGTGATAAAAAGTCAATGTCTAAGCCTCCAGAATGATCAAAAACCTGTAAAGGTCAAGGCTTAGAAAGGGACATGAAACTCACATTAACGGCAACAGCCTTTAACGCAATGCTTGCTGATATTAGGTTAGGTGAATTGATTCCTTCATGAAGCGCACTCACGAGAGCTTCCACAATTCCAATCTTAGCAAATCTACGAGCATACCCATAAACCTGGAGTTCAAATAAACATATCAATTACTAAACTAATGTGCGACATAATTTAAATGGCATTGTAACTTAAAACAATACATATCTTTGGAATAACACCATCTTACGAAGTTGAAAAAAGTTCAGAACGACGAGCACCAACACATAAGATATTTATAACAAAGAGAATTAGATTGAAGCAGGGCTTGACTAAACATGACTTAGCAGAGAGTAGAGAATAATCCACGGCTCTTGTCAAATTCTACATAGTTACTTCATAATTGCTTATGAAAATGACTACTGATCAATTTTGGCTAGTAAGAGTACTTTATGTGAAAAAAAATACGTACTTGCGAAGCAAGAACACGACCATCATCAGCTGTCAATAGTACACGAATTGCATCATATGGATGTTGAATGCCCTCCTTATTCTTTCCTCTTAATATTTGGACAAGAAGCTCATCAACTTTTAAGTCCATGAATGATTCCTTCACTAGCTCATTACCAGTTGCAGCTGCTGCAACCACGGAGAAACCACTATTCAAGATGGCAATGTTCTCATGGCAACTATTTAAGATATCCACAACAATTTTAGTTCCATCATTCTTCCGAAATGCTTCTGTGCTTTGAAGATCTGCAAAGCACGAAGATATGCGTACACAGTTTCAGAGCATCCATAAGAAAAAATGTAATAATTCAGAAAGTCAAAATCCCATTACTTGTGATGTTGGTCTGCAATGGACAATGTAATAGTAAAATACTTATATCTAAGAAAATGCTACTAGACTACTCAACAATGGAGTGATTTTTTTTTTCTCAAGAAAATAAAACTACGGTTTCAATATCTAGTATGTTTACAAAGGGAAAAAGAAAAAAAAAATCAATTAAGCAACATAAGGTGACCCAGAGTCCGACTTGGCCAATTTGTTAAATTTATAAATTCGCTAAATTTATAAGTTAATACATTTTGGAGATTCTTATATATTTTGGAGTGGCACATGGGTAGTCTTGAACTAATTCAAACATTGCACAATCATTACATTAGGACAAATTCCATGAGGCGTAACTGAGTAGGCTTTTAGAATTTGGGTAACGAAATTTCTCACTCGATGCCTTATGTTTTGGAAATCGATTTCAAGATATCTCCTAAGATGCTTGTACTAAGCCTAATAGCTAGGTCCTATGATCTCTGGTTGTAATAAACTACTAACACACAATCTCACTACCAAATTCTCAATCATGGATAACCGCAATATGACTAAGACTCTAGAGTCAGTTCAAAACTAAGTCTACAACAACTTGATTAGAATTAGCAAGGGGACGTCAGAGTGAGTTTATTACCAGGTATTGAGCACACTTCAACACTTAAAAGTTAAACCCCCCCTTTTCTTATCAAAATGAACAATGTTTCCTCTGCCATTTTAGCTACCTACTAAACAGTCAAAATTTTCTCATATATATAAACCTTATTATATCCCCTGATACTTGGATAATGCAACAAACTGATTTACTAAACATATACAATACCGCAAGTGTTGCATTAAGCATTCAAATTAATACTGTATGGTAAAATAATGTATAAATATAACTCAATTCACAAAGTGTATAATAATCATTTACCATAAATCAAACAAGCCATAGCTTTCAATGCCGAAACAAGAGTATGTTCATGTTCATTATTCGTCACTTTAATCTTCGAACAAATTGAAATAACCAAATCTAATCCTCCATTTCTAATAGCAATAGATTGATTTCCAGATCCTTCTTCAGAACACAAATCACAAAACTTATCTAACAACTCAGTCATTTCCTTCATTGATGAATCATTCAAATCAATTTCTTTTAATCGATCTAAACATTGAATCACTGGATTATCATTAACACTACTAACACCAGGTATACAAGTAACAATACCTGTAAAATTAATAAAAAAATTAGTTTAAAATTAGGGTTTTATAGTTTTATAAATTGAAATATAGAGAAATAGAAGGAGAAAGAGATGAGAATGAAACCAGATAGATCAACGCCTTGTAAAGTTAGGGTTTCGATAGCATCTTGTAAAGCTTCAGTTGGATCTAAACCTAAATCTTCAATGTTTTCTTTCACAAATGCATCAAATGCTTCTTGTGAGATTGTTCGAACATTATTCTTCTTCGAAGATCCCATTTTCTTCTTCTTCTTCTTCTTCTTCTTCTTCTCGAGTGTTCGAGTGAAGAAATGTTTTGAAAAAGATTCTAAAGCCCGGCAACGGCGGCAAGGTGAAGAATGTTTTGTTAGTAGGTATCAGCTGGTCTAAGTTTCATCAAATAAAATAACAACTGAACATGGACCTATAGAATGGGCTTTGAAGTCAATTCCAAAGTATGGGCCAAGACCCATAATGATCCACTAATGGGACTGAAGTCTGAAGGTCAGCTTCTTCGATCAGCTGGTTGTGTATGTGTGATTTTAGAAGAGCAAAGCTGGTGCAAAATGTTACATAAGGTGGAGGTAATGGCTTCGTTGTGTTGAAGAAATGATATTAGCTACTTGACTAGAATTGAACATTTTGAAGATGAAATACTCATAGAGAAATACCAAGCGCATAGCTGAGCTGTGGTATATTTGAGGTTAGTTCGCTCGAGCTGAGCCCAAATTTTATACGAGCTTTCTTTTGGGTTCGGCCGTTTAAAAAATGAACAAGTTTGAATCGAGCTAAAAAATGAGCCGAGCTCAAGTTACTTTGCTAAACTACACATAATATAATATAGTAATACAGTAATACTAATATTGGACCCAAACCAACCAATGCAAGCTTAGTTGACAAACTACATATGATACAGTAGATGGTAGGTAAACAGTAAACTGGAGTTACTTGCCTACTTGAGGTGTGATTTTCATTTTTCTTCGATCAAACAAATTAAACTTTATATTAGTTAAATTTAACAGGAGGTGTCATATTACTACTACTACTAATCTTCCATCTTTGTCCATTTAGTGAGCATCACAATATTCTTCCTATGTGTAATAATTTAAGAAAAGTAAAGCTGGCTGGTGGCAAATGTTACATAAGGGATGATTATCGGGAAAGGCTTCAATTTCGCGTTGAAGAAATGGTGGCCTTACTACTTTGCTTGCAGTGAAAGTGTGCTGGTTTCCTTTGCAAGACTTGAATGATGAAGTTTGTGGTGTTCCCTTTGCCTCGTTGCCATGTCTAATAAACAGACTACTAGGGGGATACCGCCGTACCGGATACATATTAGCTAGTCTTGCTCTATTTATGATTTTGTTTTATGGCAGAGATTGTGAGCCAAATACTGTAGGATAATATGAATAAATTTTGAATAACCCCATTAATTTTGAATCACAGAATAGACTGCCTTGCAACTTTGTACTCTGCAAATCCATGACTTGGTTGATAGCATCATTCAATAATAAACCTTATTTAACTACGTAAACAGGAGTCTACTTGAATACAAATATTGAAGGACGAGATTTGAACAATGGCCGACTAGCAGTATTAGAACAATAAGCAACACGAGCTATCTTGCCGCATAGATCCTTTGAACGGGATACAACTTTCGCGGTCTATTTCGCATTGGCATCCTGAACCCTCTGCCGTTGAGCAACTAGCACCCTAGCAAACCAGTCAAGGGCTGCCATGTTAGTGACCTCTTTATCAACAACAATTTCTTCGGACTTGCCAGCTACCAAATTCATCCTTGACATTTTCTTGCCAAGCAGTTCCTTGCCGATCTCTTTCAGGGCCTTTAGATTTGATTGGTCTACGTTATCAAGGGTAGCATTATCGCCGCTCAATGAGTCTGTCTGTTCAACAAACACACATATTTATTAACAAAACACAGAGTACACCAAGAAAGGATAACCAAAGCAACCCGTCCAGCCCCCTAAGGGTCTGTTTCAATAAGAGAATGCTGCAATTATATATGACTATATATATTGATGTAACTTAAACCAGGTTAAACCATACCTGAATACGGATATAATTATATCGACAGTTTTCTAGTTTATCAGTGTTCTTAAAATCAACTTCCACATTCCAGTCGATCATATCTGCACTTGCTTCCATGAAAAAATCTATAAGTGGATTAGTTCCCCTCGTAAAATCCTTCAGCCAATTAAGTTTAGACCACTTGGTGGCCTCTTCCACAGTGTACTTCACTTTTTTGGCATCACCCGCACCAAGAGAAATGACCAGGAACCTGCTGTAGTCAATCGGCTTGATACGAGAAAAATACTCATCCTTGCTATAATGCTCCATCAAATAATTAGGATAGAATTCTGGATATCCTTCTGATAACATTTCTGTGACGTAGTTCATTGCACATTTAGTCTGAAACATTTAAAAAATGGTTGAAAGTGATGAGATGAGATGAGCAATTGAGCCTTTATCACACATCATAATATGTCTTCAATCTGCCCTAAATAAATTATGATTCTTAATTATACCTACTGTTTTTTTCCAAGTCTTTAGTTGGAGCAGCATGGTAATTCGATAAAGTATGAATCAGAGGTTACCTCTTTCATGATTTGCATGAGAGCTCACCCCTCTCTCATCTCATGCATGCAAATATTAATCCTTAATGCTTAAGAATCATGATACTCACTGGGTTATTTGCTGTGAGGCCACCATCTACAAGGTTGAATTCCCGCGTAACAGTTATGCTCTTTTGCGTTTTGAGGAAATAAGGTGGGAAATAGGTTGGAGCTGCCGCTGAGGCAACACAGGCATCAAATATTTTAGGGTTTCTCAACATATCTCGTTTTGCCTAGATTAATCACACAGAGAAGTAATGTTAGAGAGAACACATTTTTACTTTTGATTAAAGAGATTGATTACCAATAAATATATACCTCTACGGTAGTGAAGATGACAGGTTCATTACGTCCGATGTCAAAAGTTGGGATGACAACATTTGTTAGTGTCTTGGAAATCTTAGTGTCATGCACTAGTTCTTTTGCTAGCTCTCTCAGTCCATCGCCTTTGTACTGCGGTCCCTGCCAATTAACAAAAGGCCAATGCCACTGGAACCACCTGTTACGTTTTTGTGACATGAGTTTATGTAGCTTCAGTTGTTAGATAATTAGAAGATATGTAATGAGCAAGACCCTTGTAAAATTCATATAACTAACTACGGTTTATTGCTCTAATTTATCAGATTCATTCAAAGGACAGTTAAATGCCATTTACAAACACATTAAAGTATAATTTCATCTCCTATATTTTACCCATTCTTTGTAAAGATTTTTTCGAAGTTGTCTTTATTGTAGAACTCCATAATTTCTTCAGCAGATTTTATTGGACGATTATTCTCATTCGGAGTTGTAAGCATGGCTGTAATAAGCCCCCCTGTGCTTGTTCCAGCAATGACATCAAAGTAATCAGCAATCCTTGCGTCTTGGTTTCTTTCCAGTCCCTATTATCACAAAAAGAAAATGTTAATTAGTATCTCTTTTCACATACATGTAGATAAAAATGGATCACTATGTATGTATGCATACCTGAATCTGTCTTTCCAAATATTCAAGAATAGTTGCAGGGATTATGCCTCTCACACCACCTCCATCAATGGCTAAAATCTTGATCATATACTTATCATCACAAAAATCATCACTAAGGTAACGAACTGCCATTGAACCAAAAATAAGACTCTTTAATTTGTTGTGCTAGCTAGCTACAATGAGAAACACTCTGCTTGTTGGCAACAAGCCACTCAATCCTCTTATATATAGTGTTAGCTTACCGGCCACATTTACTTTGATACATTGAGTAATGAGTAACATCAGCTCTATCTAAAGCAACGGTTATCAACTGTTTCACACTAGGATCATGACACTTCTAATGTGTATGTTTGCACAAGGGGAATTCCTCGTGTTGAAAACCATGCTTTTCCTGTGAACTGTGATTCTCTGAAGTGTTCTAAACTAATTCCCATGCAAAAATAGCGTGCTAGACTGCTAGTGCAGGTACACCATGCAAAAGAAACTTGTGTAATAGGAGTTGGGGAAGAAAACACTGCTACACTTGATTCCAAGCCCAAGGTTCCCAATCCATGGGCTAAATGTTTTAGCCCAAGAGATTTTGTTGCTAGGTTTAAACTTTAAAGCCTCATAGTCTAATCTTTGAGCTTTGAAAACTTAGGCTTTGTGTGTGCGTGTGTGTGATGTCCATATATTGATATATATAATGTTTAATGTTTATGCATAATGCATGGCTTTCCTTTTGTTCATTGGGTGTGATGGTGTGAATGTGAAATGTCAACAAAAGGTTCCCAAATAGTAGAAAGTAGAAACAGAACAGAAGCCCCATTCATCTACTTTTTATTTTCTCTTAGACCATTTTTTCAGAGGAGAAAGTCTACTAGTTTGACTTGACAGTTGAATTGGTAAGAATTAAGATTCAAATCAACTCCAACAATTATATTTAATTATTACAAGTTCTGAAGAATTTAGCCTTTCTCAATTGTCCACTGAGTGGGCACTAACCCACTTTGAAATGTGCTTTTGCCGCTTTGGGTTTTTAATGGGTTGGGGAGAAACAATACTTGATCACACACTACATTAATTGAAAGTCTTTATTTGTCCAGTACATATCACATCTCTCTCCTATATATAAACTCCTGCATTCCTTTGGTTCTCTTCATTCTCATTCATTCTATATCTCTCCATTTGAAGAATTGAAGCCCATATTTCTGGTGTTGTGACTAACAATATGGCTTTCAAATGTGGACTAATTAGTTATGCTCGAGGACTAATCATCCTACTAACAACGTCTATGTTTGCAGTCGGTTTTGCCAAGACCATTGTCGTGGGAGGGACCGAAAACTGGCACTTTGGCTTTAACTATACCAATTGGGCATTTCAAAACAGCCCCATGTATCTGAATGATGCTCTAGGTCAGTGCACATTTTGCTTGATTTATGTGCATTAGTTTAAGTCGATGAATAATTAATGTTTTGTTCTGTTTTATGTTGCAGTATTCAAGTATGATCCACCAAACGGTACAACATTTCCTCATAACGTGTACTTGCTAAGGGACTTCCGGAGCTTCTTGGACTGCGATTTTAGAAAAGCAAAGATGGTGGCAAATGTTACACATGGAGGTGGAAAAGGTTTCAAGTTTGTGATGAAGAAATGGCGGCCTTACTACTTTGCTTGCGGAGAAGGTGCTGGTTTTCACTGCAAGACTGGAATGATGAAGTTTGCAGTGTTCCCTTTGCCTCGTTGCCATTTCTAGAAGACAAACTAGAGGGACATCAATAGAGTGCTATACTGCCTTAGTGCCTTTGCTCTATATTTTTTATCTTATCAAGTTATCGTATCAGTAGTTTCTATAATTTTATCTTATGAGATGGGGAGAGATCATGTGTTGATTGGAGGATCATTGAGCCACATTTTGAATAAAGGAATTCTCTTTAATTTTTATGGTATCCGTTAATACAAACACCTTTGTTTAACATAGAGCCTCAAATGTTAAGTTCCTTGAATCCAATTATAATTTATAAGTACAGAATGTTTCCATTGTAAGCTTACAAGCAAAAATCAACCTTTCATTGCTTTCTAGTACTGTATCTGAAATTTCAAGCTGGGGTATTTGATTAGATTTCAGTAGATTTCAAGGTTGCAGTTGAGATAATCAGTTTTTTTAAGGTGTCCATCAAAATATACAATCACAACAAACATATATTGGAACGCTTATAACAATATTTTGGCAAGCTCGAATCGAAACTTAGTAAGGAAAAAAAAAGATATCAAATATAAACGACAAAAGAAACTAAGACAATGTTATGCATTATAGTACTTTTTTTTACCAGTAAAGCATAGTTAAAATAGATGCGAAATCCCAACATCAACACAATCTGGCCATGAGTTAGCATGAAAATACTCGGACATGTCTCTCAATTTTACACTCAATCACTCCCATGCCCTGCTCGTGATGATTGTGTAGAGCTCACATCAACTCGCTCAGTTGCACATCCGCAAAAGTCAACACCATTAAGAAAAGAAAATGCATCTATGGTTACAGCAAACATAGCGCTTTTCATGTGTGTGAATGAATGGTGTTATGCAGGGTTAAAAAAAAAAAAAAAAAAAAAACTAAATACAAAATCACCTTATTTGCTCTGCTAAGTCCAGCCACGAGCGTCATCTCTGATTTTCATAAGGAGCCGTCTTAGGTAGTCCCTGAATATAACACAAATGTATTACCAAATACCAACTACCAATGTTTGTATGTATACGGAAAATGCATTCATAAAAGTTCAAACACTAAAGTCTCCGGAGAGGGATGAGAATAGCTCAAAGAGTATAAATGACTCACAACCACGGGTGTTCATTTGGTACACAATTCCAGATTAAACTTTGATAGTAAAGAATGCTTGTTGACAGTTTTGGCAAGGTAACTAGGGAAGAGAAAGAGTAAACGTGCATTTAACACCCACATTTTTAATCTTGGGAATCCCTCTGCTAGCTGATTGAATTTTCTGTGGCCTAGACTAACTACATCGCCCTTAAGACATAAAAACTTCAAAGTGTGGCATCCCCCTGTTTCTGCCGAAACAAGTTTCCCTTCTGATTCTGATCTTTTTACCAAAAGTCCCTTCCCGTATAAAACCAAGAGTTGGCTGGGGGTAAAGTATGAAAGCAAATATCAAATCTAAAGACATAGAAGATGGCAATAGCTCAGAGATATTTTCTATGGTAATTTTACAAACAAATAAGATCAGCCTCTCATTACATTTTTAAGAAGGGATATTGGATTAGTTTATACGTAGTAGGATCAAGGGTGTGTTTTTGGTTAGAAATCTGGATTGGAAAGATAATCACACAAAAACTACTCTTCTACTATCTAGTAGTTGCAGGAAGCTTGCCATCATTTTACATTGAGTCGTATGTTTAAAATAATTGGTATGATCAGGCCAAGAGACAAAAGTACTGATAACTAATTTGTTCACTGCACAGTAGGTGTTACTCTTGCCGAGCTCGTGGTTTACATGTTTATCATAATATATAGTACAGCTGATTGAGGCTTAGCAGGAGGAAGGTATAGATTATTAGTTTGCTAATGGTAGTGAAAACAGTTGATGTACTATGGCTTGTATTTGAGAAATATTTCTAATTAAAAACCGAAGGAGGTATCGTCAAAAATAAAATGACAGGTACATAATAAGTGAAATAAATGGTTTTGCATTTCTGGTAAATGGTAATGTAGCTGGAGAATATATATAGAACAGAGGAAACAAATAAAACAAATATAAGGATGGAGATGAAGGAACCAACCAGAAATATAATATGGCCATATCATCATCCAGGGTTAGTACCGACAGCTTTTTTGACAGTTCTTCAGCAGGAAATCGGTCTTCAAGTTTTTCATCTTTGCCGAGTGACTGTTCGATATGCACCCAATGGCCCAAAAAATTGTAAATCATATAAAGCTCAATCTAGAAAATAAGAAGTCTTAAAAATTTATAATTATTATTGAGTGATCAACCAATAAATAAAGATTAAAGAGACAGACCCCTTCTTTCCTCATTAGTTTTTCATTGATAGCCTTTCGCAGTTTCGCTCGATTTGCTGGACACAATCAAACCATATAAATAAAAATCATCTAACTACTGTACATCATTTAATCATTTGTAAGAAGAAAAAGAGGTGAAACCCTAGGAGAGAGAAAGTTGTTAATTACCATGTCAGAGTTGCTATGCCCTTTGTATGTCCAATCCTGCATTCCAAAATTCCCAATCGTGTACCAATAAGTTTATGAGAAAGATTCTAGAAAATCTAACAAATGAAAGCTAAAGATCAAGAAAACCATACCACAGGTTGATAGAGCTAGGTTCACATGAGATTGACACATAAGTAATTAAAACAGGGTAACTATGCCACAAAATCTATCGATGTCTGTGAATGCAGAAATAAGTTAAGTGAACAGAGTGCTAAACAAGATGATCAAAGATAGAAGGGAGAAGAGATTTGTGGATGAGAAGTGGTTGAGCTATCTTAGAAGATAGTTGCCTACATATCTGAGAATGACCAGGTCCCAGAATCAAGCTTACGTAGTTCATATTTATAGGTGATTAGGACAACGACTAGCTCATTAATTGTGCAACGGTGGGATCAATTAATGAGCGAGCGTTACGAATGGATTGAAAAGATATTGTAACTGAAGATAATACACGTGTGAAATAAGGGTGAGCTCAGAGTGAGGTCGAGCAAAAGAAGTCCCAGCTCGAGTGAGCTCGAGCGAAAAGGTGTTCACGTCGTTTGACGACGAATGAATAAAGAATCCAAGTCGGATCATGAAGGTTTTAGTGAGCTCGAGGTGAAGTCGAGTAAAAAGGTGTTCACCTCGTTTAACGTCGAAGGTGTATAAATTGTGTTCAAAGTGGTCACTCATGAACACTGGCCCTATAAACATATCCTAAATATCCGAAATGCCCTTCCGAACGACCAAGTCATAATGAGATCGAGTCCAATCTCTTTCTACCTCGGCCACCGCAGTTTGGTTTTGGTTAGTTAGAAGGAATGGGAAAGGTCAATCAGAGATCAGAAAGACTGAGGCAGAGGAATTAAAGATAGAATGAGAGCCGGGTTCACGGGGAGCTCGAATATATATGGGTATATACAGTGTCCATCCACTCCATACTCATTGATGGATTGATTGATGAAAGTGATTAACACAAACAACTTCTTGATGAAGATACTGTACGTAGTCCCATGCAAAAAGACCGAGTTGGGGAAGAAAATAGTACTTGTAACCATAGTACAAAATATCGCGATATTTATCGGTTTTCAAATAAAACGATACGATATATTCCCGAAATTTTCGCCTTAAAGTATCTGTAAAATATCGGCCGATATTTTTCGATATATTCCGATATATTCGATATTTTCCGATATTTACTGATATTTTCCGAAATTTTCTGGAAATATTATTTTTTTTCAAATTTTTTTTTTAGAAATAATTTGTTTATTCTATTTTTAGTAGATATGATGTTTTTTAGGTAAATACTATGAAAATATACTTCCAAATTTGATTTTATATATATTTTGTATAACAAATTGATATATTAGTCGATACATTCCATGTAAAATATCCACCGATAGATTCCAATATATCCCGATATATCTATTTTTTGGAGATCGATACATTAGTCGATAACGATATTTTGTACTATGCTTGTAACCTTGGTTAGGCCTTTTGTTAGTTTGAATGTGTGAAATGTGAAAATTAAAGTCTACTGGTTTGCAACTTTGCATAATGGTTTGACTTGAAAGTTGAATTGGTAAGAATTAAGATTCAAATCAACGTGAATAATTATATTTAACTATACAACTATACAAGTGTGAAGAACTTAGCCTTTCTCATTGTCCACTGAATAGGCTTTGGACTATTTAACTAATCCACTTTGAAAGTGTGCTTTGGACTCTCAATGGGTTGGGGAGAATTACTTGATCACACACCACATTGGAAGTCTTTATGTAGTCTACTAGCTGTAATCATATATTTCTCCCTATATAAAACTTCTTTCATTCCTTTGCTTCTCTGCACTCTCATTCCATATCTCTTATTCTCCCCATTGATCTTTCTGGTGTTGTGAGTTGTGACTAACAACATGGCTTTCAAATGCGGAGCAATTAGTTATGCAGAAGGAGCATTAATCATCCTACTAAGTGCGTCTATGTTTGCAGCCGGTTTTGCCAAAACCATTGTTGTTGGAGGGACTGAAAACTGGCACTATGGCTTTAACTATACCAATTGGGCATTTCAAAACAGCCCCATGTACCTGAATGATGCTCTAGGTAAGCATACACGCATTTTGGTTCATTTATCACCTGCAGAGGTTTAAGTCATTTAGAACTTATAGTTTTGGCTCTTTTTTTATTTTGCAGTATTCAAGTTTGAGCCACCAAACAATACAACGTTTCCTCATAGCGTGTATTTGCTAAGGGACTTTCGGAGCTTCTTGGCCTGCGATTTGAGAAGAGCAAAGATGGTGGCAAATGTTACACATGGGGGTAGAAAAGGCTTCAAGTTTGTGATGAAGAAATGGCAGCCCTACTACTTCGCTTGCGGTGAAGGTGGTGGTTTTCACTGCAAGACTGGAATGATGAAGTTTGCAGTGTTCCCCTTGCCTCGTTACCATTTCTAGTAGACACGCTCGAGGAAGATCAATAGAGTGCTATACTGCCTTCTTAATTATCAATAATTAATTAATATATGTAATTTTTCTCGAATGAAAAAGCGATCATGTCTTGATTGGAGGACCATAGATATCAATTTTGAATAAAGGGGAGCCTTTCTTTTTTGGTAAATTAAAAGAAGTTAACATAGAGCTAGCCTCAAATATAAACATAGAGTTAAATATAAGTACAGTGAAACCTTTGTTTAATATGGAGCTCACATATAATTAAACTTCTTTGAACTTAACCCAGATATAAGTACACCCTATATATAAATCCACAACCTGCTTAATCCCATAGTTGTTCGCAAAGCCGTTCACCCTTAACTAGGTTTCGATCACTACTGTACTATCAATTTTATGGATAGCTACTGTTCTTTGTTTTGTAAACACTCAAATGAACATTTACATTTTACAGTCCATTAAAGAAAAAGAAAAAGAAAAATACATCCCAAGCAAGTAGCAACTAAGAATTAAATTCATATTCTCTTAAGTATTAAGGAATGAAACCACACGTTTCATCAAGTCACCAGCATTCTCACTAGTAGGATTAATGAGATGGAACACATGTTTCTCTCCTTTTGCTTCCATAAACTCCACCACCCCATTCCACCCACTTTCTTTCAACTTCTCATAATAAAGCCATCCCCTATCTCTCAATTGATCTCTTTCTGCCACAAATACCAGTACCCTTTTGCATCCTAGCCGCGACAGATTTGGATCTTTAGTCGGGTTAATGAACGGGTCATCTGACCCAGTTGACGAAGGACAAACAACACTCCATAGCTTGCTTGCTCTTAAATGATTTAAGTTAGTCACTTCAGCACCAATTGGTTCAATCCCAGTGAACAATGGATGAACTAACACAAGCCCATTAATCTTCAATCCATTTAAATCTTCACAACCTGCTCGAATCGCAACATTATGTGCTATGTTAGCACCTGCACTATCCCCTGCTAAGAAAAGTTTATTAAAATCTATATAGTTCTTTAACCATTCCTCATCATTAGATTGAAAAGTAACCCATTGAAGTGAAGCCCATGAATCATCATAAGCAATAGGCAAAGAGTGTTCAGGTGCTTTTCTATACTCTACTGATACTGCAACAACATTAGCTTCTGCAACAAGTGAGTTAAGGTACTTGTGGTATGTAGGCGAAAACGCACTTTCGATGCAAAAGCCACCTCCATGAATGTAAATAAGAAGTGGGAATCTGTTTTGTGAATCTTTTTCTACTTTAGGTAGATATAGTCTTGCAGATAACCCTGTTTCTGGATTGATTACAACATCTTTAGATGAAACACCAGTTGATGGATCAAATGATGGTGGAATGAACTCAGTTTTATGGATTCTTTCTGTGTGACCATCTTTGTAAACTCGAACAAATGGTGGGAAATCGAAGATTACTTCAGTTTTCTTATTGTTTGAATCCATGTTGAGAAGAAAGAAGAGAAAAACAGAGGTTTGTTTCTTTGAAAGTTCAAAGATATGATGATCAGAAAGTTATAAAGCAGTTTTTTGATTGTTTGGTTTGATTTATGGTGATGGTGTTGTAGACGTGGAAGTATTCTAGCTATACCTACACCATGAACTGTACGTATAACTATGATCCAATGGCCATATAAATCTTCTGATTTAATGTGTTGGATTTGGACCATTAGATTAAATACTAAATACCTGAAAAGCTCCCATTTTTCATGGCTATCATGCATTTTAAGGTAGTGGTAGCTGAAAGAAAAACGTGATAACTATCCGGATTAATTGAGATTATTGGAACTGTGTTATAAAAATAACTATGTTATATATCCTTACCTAGTCACCTGCCCTTGCACTCTCTCCACATGCACCATGCACTGTCGTCTGTCGAAGACAACAACAGATGGGCTCGGTCTGAAGTCGAAGACAGCAACCCAAACCTCGGTGCAGGTTGTTGTTGTGGTCTTGTGAATGAAGTTGGTTATAATTGGGGTGTAGTGGCAGTAGTGCACTTCCTAATAAATCGATGTGATTTCGAAAACCAATGGGCATAAATAATTCAACCGTTTAAAAAATATGCTCCCTTAAATATATCCAACGAAGAAAGTTTTGTAAATTATCAGAAACAGACTCTGATTCACATTACATCAAAAAAATTTTCTCACTATTGACTAATGCAGTAATGCATTTACATATTTACATTCAACTAAATTAATTTTCCTCATATACACTCATGATCTAATATGTACAAGTGGCTGGAATGCCGACACTGCATGGTTTTATCAATTTCAAGTCTCATACGACAGAATAGAAAATATCCTTGGAACGGGGTGTTAGAGGGGCGCCAACTTCAATTTCAGACACAATTGAGAGCGGTAATTTCATAAGCGTGGTTGCAACTGCAGCACCATTGTTGCTGCTATCTAGGCTATGTGGTGGCTTGTAATACCCTTGAGCTGTTTGTGGACAATGAGCATGGAACCGAGACACTACTTTCACCCCTGTATCCAATATCTCAACGTACTTCCCCATCGTAATATCTCTTTTAAAACTCAATTCAAATTGTATTAATCTCTTTATTGATATAGAGAAACAAGGCAGAAAATTGATGGATAGAAATGGATTTGTAGAGGACTTATTATGAAAATGTCTGAAATAGGTTAGAATGAGATTGTCACCCAATTATGGTGGTGTGTTGAGTGGTTCATTTCATGCGTAATTAGAGGTAAATTCTTAATTTAACCAAGTAGCAAAATTTAGCATGTAACTATTAAATTATTGGTGTAGAAATAAACAATCTGGTTGATGTGTTCAGTTCTTCATGTGTGTTCCAATTGAAAGACAGACACTTGAGCACAATTCTGATTGGGCACAAAAAGGGAAATATCCAAATCCAAGTGGCAGTGTGGCACCATTCTAGTACATGGTATTTATTAATCAAAGTAATTAAATCACTATAATTGCATGTTATGAAATATGTGGATTTACTGAGAAGCACTCAAGCACCAATATTGGATAATCGGAGCTTTCGTTCAGCACTTAACAGCTTGGCAAACTGAGCAAGGGCATCTTCATTGGTACCTTCTCCCTGGCAAGCCTCATACCTTCCTGTCACCAGATTCACCCTTGACAATGGCATTTTAAGTAATTCATTCCCAACTTTCACCAGATTCTGCAGGTTCTCTGCAGTTGCTAGGTCCATTGAGGCAGTGTTTCCCGTCAATGTATCAGTCTATTATAAATCCCACAACACAATGATAAATCTATGTTATATGCAAGCCAATGCCAAGTAATTTTGTAATAGCTATGTACTAAATGTTACCTGAATGCGAAGATAGTTGGTTTTGGAATTGCTAGATTGGAACAGAACTGATGCATGAATGTCAACCATATCTGCCTGTCCGTTACTGTAAAAATCGATCAGAGGTGTAGACCCATTACTAACCAACCAGTCGTTCATACTCCAATTCGAGACCATATTTGCAGTATATCGTTCTTCCCATTTAGCTGTTCCTGTCCCTAGAGAAATTAACAAAAACCGGGTGCAGTCCATTGGTTTGATGTTGGAGAAGTCTGGATTGTGGTTTATAATCTCCTGGGAAACTAGGCTCATGGCTATGAGTGTCTGCAAAGTAACAATATTAACCATTTCTGTAAGATTTCCGAAGAGTTAATGTTAGAACTCTCACATTTCATTAGACATACCGGGTTACTTGCCGCAACCCCACCATCCACCAGATTGTACTCGCGAGTGTTACCACTCGAATCTACGGTTTCAAAATAATGTGCTGGGAGATATGTTGGAGCTGCAGAGGTACCAAGGCAGATATCCGATAACTTGGTGTTTCCTGATATGTCGAAACTTGTCTGTAGAGATTCCAGTGAAAAATGGACTAAATAAGCAGGCTAGTTTTGTGTAAGAGTTGATATTTGCAAAAAATAATGTGCTCACAGTTCAGTAATTCACCTTCAATCTGGCATATTAGGCATATTCGGTTTTGAGAAAATTTATATCAATAGGATACTATCCACTCAATAATAGAAAAATTTGTCACAATAATATATGCTGGTCTAATAACTTAGAGTAAATCCATGAATCAAACATAAACATATATAATAAAAAATAATTGTAGAGATGACTTTACGTGGTTAATGTAATCTAATTAGTCATCTCCATGATTAGTTACCGGTAAGGTTGTAAAAATGGTGGGCTGAATCAGCTTGACATCAAAGGCTGGAATGATAACGTTGGTCAAGTATTGCTCGATCGATAAGTCCCCAAGCATCTGCTCTAACAACAACCTCAAATATATTCCATCATACTTAGGCCCAGTGGTATTAATCCTGTTTAAAGTAACCATCAGTTCATATTCATTATACAAATTGAGCAAGAAATTAGAACAAAATATTCACAAAATTAAGGTGGGTTTGAGGCTTTAATAAATAGTCGTAATAGGTGGACACATTTGTAATGGATGATGTTAATCAACCAAACTTTGCTGATCACTGAGCAGGTAGAATTATTATGACGCCTTTGGACCGAGATTTTTAAGGTTAATTAAACTTTTTTTAGATTACAGTTGTAATAAATAATCGATTTTCAGCATTTGGCAATCTAAGACGACATGATTTCGTTTTGAGGCCACCTGTAAAATCACACACTTGAATGTATTCATTTGAAGGTTGCTTAAACATTGCTTATATTCATAGCATTAGCTATATGTTTACTTACTCATTTTGAGGAAAAATATTTGGAGATTGTTGTACATAAAAACCATTGATGTCCTTGGCTGCATAAAGAGGACGGTTGTCGCTATTAGGAGCTGTTAGCATGGTGGTCACCAGTCCCCCTGTGCTTGTACCAGCAACTATGTCAAAGTAGTCTGCAATTCTCACATCTGCTCCATCTAGTTCCTATACATAATAAACATACATGCATGTTTAGATCCCCCAGCTTCTATATTGACATGTAGTACATGTAAGTTAAAACAATATTCTGTTCTCGTTAACTGTTACAAGTGAAATACCTGAAGTTTAGATTCGAGAAAGGCGAGCATGGCTCCAGGAATTATACCTTTGATACCACCTCCATCAATACTCAATACAGTGACCATCCGACCTGCTGAAGGTGGAAGATTTCGACCTGTCTTGATATTTTCATTAGAGCTAACATGAGTTGCCATTGACAATTTCACTTGGAGAAATTTAGTTGAAGTTTATGTATACAGACTTGATTTAAATGGTTATTTATAGTAGTAATAGATTGAAGAGGTCAAGATGATCTAATGAAGATGTTGCTAGATAGCATAACCTGTTAAAAAACTCTCACTACTTGTATATATGCTGATAGTTTAGAACATGTATGTCCTGTACCTCTAATCTGATTTCTTTGGAATTAATTTTGAACTTAGACTTTAGGGTGAGATTAGGTAGAAAATTAAGTCCCACCCGTTCATACAAATATATTGTATAACGATGTGAAATGCAAGGATAAAAGAATATATATACAAACTTAAACATCATAATTAAATTGCTCCAATTATTAAGAATTTTACGCCATCTTAATGTTTATTATGTTTTATTCAAGTTTCTTAGGAGTTTGAATACTCTGTTGGACCTTTTTGGTATGGAGGTTATGTGGCTAGCTACTCCAATGGAAAACCATAAGATGTCTTCAGGTTTACAGGATCATAGAACGACATTGCCTTCCTGCGAAATAAAGATCGGCATGGTTGTCCTACTAATATGGGGGGACCATGATAACGTAGTCTTTATCAATGACAATGTCCTTCTAGAGTAGATTAAGGCTCTTAGTTTGAGTACCAAAAGAAAGTCAATATATGGAAATGCACCTCAGAGAACATGAACTATTCTGAACACCTCAACATTGACCATTTGTTCAAGTATGTAAAGGCGTCGACTAATTCTTAGAATGTGGTTCCTTTCAATTAGTCTTTTTTCATGGTGATACATAGCTTCATGCATGCTTCCAGCTGATTTATTATTCAACCACCTAGTTGTTTTATATTATGTTGGATTCTTGAAATTTTGAGTATGCCAATAGTTTAGGAGTTCCTACCGAGAGGGCAGAGGACACGGTTTTGCAGAGCTTCTGTTCAGGTGGAAAGAAATACTGCCAGAATAAATGAAGCAGCAACTGAGTGGAAATTCGGAAGGCGTGGGTGTGCTATAGTTTGGGGTGGTAGGACATGTAGGCTTGCAGGTTGTCAGGAAAGGTACTTGAGCTAGCCATGGAGTTTATGTACAACACATTGTATTATTTCGAATTTTAAGCAATCAAATCTATATTATAATCTACAAGAATTTCACACTAAGAAAACGTATAACTAATCCACAAAATGTTGATGAAATTGCAAAAATTGAACAACAATTATATCTACGCTAAAAATGCATAAACTAAAATTGAAATTGAAGGTGTGCCAAAATCTAAAACAGACACAGTTAGGTGCATTCCTAAGTTGGGGCACATATCAAAAAGCAAGGACAAGGACATTATTTCTTATTACACACTAGATAGATAGAATTTGAACTGAAGTCCTATTTTTCAAGTTGCAGGCACTTTGGACTTGTTTCTAAGCTGGCGTTCCTGAGACAGAAGCTTGGCAAAGCGAGTAAGGGCCTGTTCATTTGTACCCTCTTCTGGATACTCCTCATGCTGTCCTGTTGTCAAATTCACCCATGAAACCGGCTTCTTAAGCAGATTGTTCCCTACGTTCACTAGATTACGTAGGTTCTCATCGGTTGCAATATCCGTAGATGCCACAGCTCCAGTCAATGTATCATCCTATTCCCATAACAACCATCAGTACTCAGACTAATTTTTTCGCATTTTGTGTATATAATAGAAGTTTGATTAAGATGGACTTACTTCATGAAATTAGTCTAATTGATGTTAATCTAAGAAACAGTTTACCTGTATGCGAAGATAATTTGTTTTGGCATTGTAGGCTTGGAAAAGAACAGAGGTATGGATGTCAACCATATCAGCACTTGCATCGCCATAAATTTCAATTAAAGGTGTAGAACCTCTATTGAAAAGCCACTCCATTGTTGTCCATTGTGAGGCCATATCAGCAGTATATTTCCCCTCCTTTTTAGCTGCTCCTGTTCCAAGAGAGAGTACTAGAAAACGAGTACAATCCATTGGCTTGATAGGGGGGAAATCAGGGTTGTGCTTTATGATCTCTTCAGTCACTAGAGTCATGGCCAGAAATGTCTGCAAAATAACTTGTTAATGAGTCTAGACACTAGATCGAGGTTGAAATCAACATAAGACCATGACAAATATGCTCTCATACCGGGTTATTTGCTGCAACTCCACCATCAATGCAATGGTGAGCTTTAATATTTCCATTGGAGTCCTTACACTCAAAGTAATGTGCGGGCAAAAATGTTGGTGCTGCAGAGGTGGCGACACAAATGTCTGATAATTTCACATTTCTCGAGAGATCAAATTTAGCCTGGAAAGTTTTAATGAAAATGAAGTTCAAAAGAGGCTAGTGAGGGATTATATTGGCAAAATTAACGCAGGTTATCTTATCTTTACCCCTAGAGTTGTGAAGATGGTGGGCTGAATCAAATTGATATCAAATGCCGGGAAGACCACATTTGTCAGTGATTGAGTTATTGTTGTTTCTCCAACCAAATCCGTCACTAAAGACCGCAGATACTTTCCGTCGTACTTAGGCCCCAAAGGATTAATCCTAAATATAAACCATTAGTATAGAGCAATTTTTCCAATGAGAAAAAATTGGACTTACAAGGAAGATCATGGAAGTTTACTTACTGGTCTTGAGGGAAGATCTTGGGACAGTTTTCTAAATAGAAATCGTTGATATCCTTAGCTGCGTAAAGAGGACGATTGCTCTTATTGGGAGCTGTAAGCATGGTACCTATTAACCCTCCTGTACTCGTACCTGCAACAATGTCAAAGTAATCTGCAATCCTCACATCTTTGCCATCCAATTCCTACATATATAATTCAACATACATAATTTAGCTTTTTCTTCAAGCAGTATACACAGTAGTTTCGAAGTTTATAACCTTAACAAGTCTGTGTAATAATACCTGAAGTTTGGTTTCGAGGAAGGCAAGGGCGCATCCAGGAATTATACCTCTAATACCACCTCCATCAATACTCAAAATTGTGATCATTCTACTTGCTGCTGCAGAAGTTTCCCCTGTGTCTTTGCTTTCCTTACTTGGAGCTGATCCCATACTATGTTATTGTTGGTTTGGTTGTAAATTGTAATTGAGAGTTGTGTTTGTAGTAGTAGTTTGATCTGTAGGTGTTCTTTATAGTGCAGTGAGGATTAGTAGCTAGTATCACTCAAATTCCACTCAAGGGCCTACCTCAATAATAATGATAAATATCAATGATAATGAGATCTATATATATAATATGTCCCTCATCACAATTTGGATTAAAACCAATTTGCATGTTTAAAGTCACCCATGTGCTATGGTAGGTGTAGGGGTACTATATAATACATGTGGCACCATCTCTACCGTCCATCATGGTGCCACATGTCAACATCTAATGGGCTCTCTCTTGATGGCACAAGTTACAAAGTTAAGCCTTATTATTACAAAGATATTTCCCCATTATTACCCTATTAATTGCTAAGAATGGAGTTACATTGTAGCCTATAAATATAAAGGCAAACTACTCATCTTCGCATGATCTCATTGTGAATCATACACAAGACCTCAACACTCTCTCATGAGACCTCACCTTTCAGGTCTCATCTCTCTCTTGAGCTCTCTCCATTATCGAGCTCCCATTTTATATCACCACCACTACTATAATAAACTTCTTTCTCCCTCTCCGTGGATGTAGGCACAATTGCCGAACCACGTATACAATGGTGTTCACGTCTCTACTTTATTATTGTTCATATCATACACATCATCATCTTTCATTAATGTATTGACCAACCTCACAAAAATGGTCAATACATTTGGCGCCGACTACAGCGACTTGGGATTTTCTCAAGCGAATTCCACCCACCAACCCCACCGAACACCATTGTTCTAAGGTTCTCAGATGGTGATTTTCAAGAAAATCATTGAATTTGAAAAGATAGAATTGCAACTCACAGTTGGGGGCTTGGAGAAAATTGTTTACATAATTACTGGACTCGACAGAAGCAAGATTCAGGTCTCTCATCGTGACCTCTTATTCAGGTCTCTAAGCCAACGACCTCTTAGGTCTCGACGCGACCTCTTAATCAGGTCCCTAAGCCAACGACCTCTCAGGTCTCGACGCGACCTCTTATTCAGGTCTCTAAGCCAACGACCTCTCAGGTCTCGACGCGACCTCTTACTCAGGTTCTTAAGCCAACGACCTCTCAGGTCTCGACGCGACCTCTTACTCAGGTCCCTAACCCAACGACCTCACCAGGTCTATCAACGACCTCCTCAAATTACAGGTCTTTCAACGACCTCAAGAACATTTATGCCATACAAGGGGCTATTCTCACTTTATCTAATGAAATTAACTTATTATTAGCACAATTAGCTATTAATGATATTTTTTGTAGCTCTCTCTATGTGCAGGTCACATGAACACGACCTCACTCCCCATGAGTTATTTTTGCACAAATGTACCATATTGCTTTCACTGAACTCTTTACAAGTGAAATGCTTGATATACAATACGGCCACCCTCATTGACTAGTGAGTCACTCGTATGCGGGACGACCTCAAACACAATTCTCTAGCCACACGCCTGGTCGAACGCATTCACTCTCAACGCAATGCAGACCCACAAAGGCCACATGCCCGAGAATTGTCAAACAGGTCTCCACGCTGCGACCATTCACTAGATCGGGCACCAAAAGGTTCTAAGTAACTCTCAAAACACTTGGTCAACCAATGCTCTTTCTCAAATGAGCTACATATGCACTCTAAAGTGCCACATCTATCGGAATGTCCAATCACAAGGCGACAAAGATAGTACATACAAAACTCATAAGGAAGACATACAGTTCAGTGTAAGTCTCTTACTAAATTTTATAATATTTCACATGCTAACATTATCAACAAGTATCAGGTCTATGCAACTCGACCACAAAAAGACAACCACCCATGTATGCAAGAAGACCCACTTCAGTACGACCTGCTTGCAGCTGTCCATCTCGTCTACATGCCTTCTGAACGAGCTACCAGGTCTCCCTGGAACTAACTAGCTCGCTATACACAAATTCATGATCGAGTTGCCATTACCACAAGGGACCTTCATCGCGTCCTGCAAATCTCAATGATCAAGCTCATCAAAATTTGGGGCGGATCGACTTCGTTAAAGAACCCCATATTTCATTCATCTTGGGGGCTAGATCGGTTCGATTACTTCTTTTCAGCCCGAACTCCGTTCAACCTAAAAAGAGGGGGCTTATGTAGGGGTACTATATACAACATACATGTGGCACCATCTCTACCGTCCATAATGGTGCCACATGTCAACATCTAATGGGCTCTCTCTTGATGGCACAAGTTACAAAGTTAAGCCTTATTATTACAAAGATATTTTCCCCATTATTACCCTATTAATTGCTAAGAATGGAGTTACATTGTAGCCTATAAATATAAAGGCAAACTACTCATCTTCGCATGGTCTCATTGTGAATCATACACAAGACCTCAACACTCTCTCATGAGACCTCACCTCTCAGGTCTCATCTCTCTCTTGAGCTCTCTCCATTATCGAGCTCCCATTTTGTATCACCACCACTACTATAATAAACTTCTTTCTCCCTCTCCGTGGATGTAGGCACAATTGCCGAACCACGTATACAATGGTGTTCACGTCTCTACTTTATTATTGTTCATATCATACACATCATCATCTTTCATTAATGTATTGACCAACCTCACAAAAATGGTCAATACAGTAGGGTTTGAGACCTGCAAGCAATTTTAAGGACTAGTGGCCACAATTTAAAGGCTGAACGCTCGTGGACTTGTTATATATGTTGGCCTGTAGATGGCTGGATGCAATGGAGGATTTTTCAGCAAGACAATGTCGATGCTCCTGCCTGATCAGCATGCAAAAACTTATACTGTCAGGTTGTCAGCTACCAAAGAGGGATCAATCTCATGATGGGCAGGCTGAGCTTTCAATGACATGTACATTAATATATACAAAATAATAATCATATATATAGGTTAAAAAACAAAATTCTGATTCATGCATATATATTATATCTTCAATTATTGTAGTTGTGTCACTGTGACACATTTGTAATATGATAAATGTGGATCATGATATAGGTGAGAAATAATGGAATTCGTAAGAATGATTGCCATATGTATATAACTTTGGTGCTTATCCAAAAGGTGTATTTTCTCTTGTATTATAATGAGTGAGTGGAGTGGGCTCACTTACCTACTGCATCATTCTAACTTTATTTCAATAGCTTGTGCGTGCTACACTGCTACTGCTGCTACCTTGTGCTTATCACAAACTTTACTAAAAAGACCATGACCCAATAAGCACTGGGTCTGCATGCCCATGCTATTAGATATACTGTTATTATCTAGAAAGTTGTGTGTTAATTTCTTGGAAGAAGTTATCCCTATTTGATTAGTATTTTTAGAATGCTTTTGAGTTTTGATCATGAACATGGGACAAGTGACATGCTTTTTCAAAACATTTTAAACGTAAGAGCCATTCAAAATTTCAAGTTTGAGGTTTATTTGGTCTTGGTTGAGGCTACAGGCTACTTCGAACGAGTTCGAGCTTAATTCGAGCTTTGGTTTTAAACCAAACAAATTTGAAATTTTGATAATTTTTGTAGGGGTACTACATACTCCGACCAATCAAAAGCAGCCACGTGGCACAGTCATCTTTCCATCAGGTCGCCACGATCTCTACCTGTTAGCAGCTCGACCAAAGCGACCCGACTACGCAACGAGCAGCGATCTGCTATACACACGTGCTACTATTCAATGCACAGAATATTCTCATCAGTTACATAATTAATTCACAGGGATGATCCTCGCGCGTTACACATTTAATCCTCATTATGATGGCGGAGAATCTGCAAGATCCACGATCCACGCCCTTCTACCTTCTATATAAACAGAACTACGATGGCTTGATCTCTAGGTTCAATTCCCCCGAGCTAGAGTACGTAGGCAATCTCAATCTCAACGAGGTGCAGCCACCCCGATCTCATCAATCCCCATTTGGTCAAGTCTCCCAACGACCTGACCTAGTAGTGCATTAATCTGGAAACAGGTTAATACATTTGGCGTCGACTGCAAGGAATTCGATATAATCGAAAACCCAAACCCTCCCACCCACAAAATCAAAATCACTCATTCCAAATGACTAATCAGGAAGTCACTATCCAAGATCTGCAGGGACAGATTACACGTCTGCAGGAAGAAAATGAACGTCTAAAGGCCGCATAAACCAACCCCCAACAAGGGGAAAATAGCGGACTTGGAGTCATTCCTGCTGATGACTCCGACCAAAAGTACGAGCAACTCAGCCAGCAGCTGGCGGAGTTCAAAGCATCACAGGCTCTCCTTCACCGGTCCAAGAGCCACACTGCAGAGCAACTTGCTGTGCAGTCCCTTCAACAATTCCAGGAGTCTCCTTTCTCCAACGAGATCCTGGAACACGATCTGCCGAACAAGCTGAATGCCCCCAAATTCGACCAGTATGCAGGAGTCGGGGATCCAACCGACCACATCAAGGGATTCCGGAAGTCCCTCCCTCTGATCAAGGAGGATCATCTTTTGTGTTTGCTGTTCCAGTCCAGCCTCACCGGACCAGCTCTCGACTGGTTTCATCGATTGAAGCCAGGATCCATCAGCTCGTTTGCAGAGCTCGAGAAACAGTTTGTCATCTTCTACATCCATAACAAGAAACGCCCTGTCACCATCGATTCTATATTCAAAGTCAAGCAGCAAGATGGTGAGTCTCTGAGCACATTTTTTGCTCGTTTTAAATCTGAATTACATTCCATTCAGGACTTCGCAAAGGAGCATGAGACCTTTGCAACTATCGCTTTCTCTCACGGACTGATCCAAGGGTCCGACCTTCACAAGTCTCTGGCAATGAAGAGACCTTCATCACTAGACGAGCTCTACCTAAAGGTAGATCGTTATATAAAGCTTGAAGAAGCCCTCACTGGGAGGGAAAAGAACCACGTAGTCAGCAACATTGAGTCTGGCTCAAACAAACGACCTCGATCAGATGGAAAGAGGTTCAAAGCTAAGTCGCTGCCTACCGAGCAGCGAGAGTATCACCGGTTTACGCGACCAGCCGGTTATATCTATGAAAGAATCAAGCACAACCATTGGTGCAAAATTCCTGCCTTCACACAGTTGGAGGATACATCTGGTCGCCCGTACTGCAAAGTCCATAAAGTACGGTGTCATCAGACTGATGATTGTCGCGTCTTGAAGCGCGCACTTCAAACCTGGGCCGATGAGAAAAGGCTCAACAATTGGATCCTCGGAAGGAATGAGGAATCCACAGGCAAGCGGGTAAGGAAGGAGTCCAGAACGCCTCCCGTTCCCCAAAAAGAAATCACAGCAAGGCCAGAACGGCCTCAGCAAGTCCAGCACGCAGCAGAGGGCGTAGCCTCTCCCAACGCTTAGGTCCAACAGGCGACCTACGCGACCACATTAACAAGAAGGTCGCCAACAAAGTTGACAGCGACAGCGAGTCGGACAGTCATGTGGTCTACATGATTGACGAATCTCACCACACCCCTGTCTCACGGGACAAAAAGAGACGAGTAGAACATCTGCACCATGTTTACTCCATCACCGGCCGGACAGCTCGTTTCAACATTCCTGCCCGCCAAGAGTCCGATATAACTTTTACTGAGGACGATCTTAACAAGGTCGTTACTCCTCACAATGACGCCCTTGTCGTCGAGCTGCGGATTGCAGATTATACTATCAAGAGGGTATTTATTGACCCAGGGGCATCATGCAACATTCTCATGTACAGGACCTTCAAGGACATGAGGCTGCCCGACTCAGTGCTCATCCCAGATTTCACACCCATCCTTGGCTTCAATAGTTCAAGGGAAGACCCTAAGGGGGAAATTCTTTTGCCCGTTACTGTAGGCAGGAGGGAAGACAAGGTCGTTGTAACCAGCAAGTTCAGCGTCCTCAATATCGCAAGAAAATACAATGCGATTCTGGGTCGAAAGTGGATCCATGGTATGAGAGGTGTGCCGTCAACTTACCATCAGGTATTTCGCTATCCCAGCCCTTATGGGATAATGGAACTACGCGGCAATCAGAACACCGCACAGGAATGCCACGGTGTTATTAAAGCTGTCCCATCGTCAAAGCCATCCACCTATGGAGTCAAGGATGGTGATTTCAAAAGGAAGAGCCTAGTCACAACAGAGGCTCAGGAGGGGAACAACAAGTCAAAAAGCCCGTCCAAAGAAAAGGCTGAACCTGCTAAATAGCAATTACAGAAGGAGCAAGCGAGCTCCCCCAAGCTTAGTCTCGGAAGCACCGATCCAGGCGTGCGTGTGAACATTGGGTCAGATGAGGACCCAAGACATGTCTATGTAGGTTCAGAATTGGAAGAAGATAAGTTCGTCAACTTTGTAAATTTTCTTTCAAATAATAAAGATGTTTTTCCTTGGTCGTACATCGATATGCCTGGTATAGATCCATCAATTGCATGTCATAAACTACGGGTCAATCCCAATTATCGACCTGTAAAGCAAAAACCAAGGAGGCTTGCTCCAAAGTTTCACGAAGCTGTTAATGAAGAAATCAACAGACTTAAACAAGTCGACTTCATCAGAGAGGTCGATACTCCAGACTGGCTAGCCAACATCGTACCAGTCTTAAAAAAGAATGGGAAAACAAGAGTCTGTATCGACTTCACAAGTTTGAACAAAGCTTGTCCTAAAGATTCATTCCCACTGCCACGAATCGATAGGCTAGTCGATCAGACATGCGCGTTTGAGCTACTGTCATTCATGGACGCATACTCAGGGTATAACCAGATCCCAATGTACGAGCCTGATCAAGAAAAGACCTCTTTTACAATTGAGCAAGGTATTTTTTGTTACAAAGTCATGCCATTCGGGCTAAGGAATGCAGGAGCGACCTACCAAAGACTGGTCACCAGAATGTTCGACGACCTACTAGGTCGAACAATGGAGGTCTACATTGATGACATGCTAGTGAAGAGCGACAAAGAACGAGATCATTTGTACAATCTCGACCAGGCATTCCAAAGATTAAGGCAATACAGAATGCGTCTTAATCTAGAGAAGTGTCTGTTCGGGGTTGCATCAGGAAAATTCCTAGGCTACCTAGTCACCAGACGAGGCATTGAAGCAAATCCCGACCAGATCAGAGCCCTGATCGACATGCCAAACCCAAAAACAAAGAAACAAATCCAAAAACTCAACGGCATGGTGTCAGCTCTGAACAGGTTCATCTCAAGAGCATCAGATAAGTGCAGACCAATGCTTCATATCCTAAAGAAGGGGGCTACATATGAGTGGACAGAAGAATGCAAGAAGGCCTTCAATGATCTCAAGGCATATCTGTCTACTCCACCAGTTCTCACAAGGCCCAACGATGGAGATGTACTCGGCGTTTACCTCGCAACATCAGATTTCGCGATCAGCGCAGTACTCTTTAAAGAAGAGAACCAGGTCGAGCGACCTATCTATTTCACAAGCAAAGTCTTACAGCAGGCCGAAATAAGGTACACACCTCTAGAGAAGTTGGCATTAGCACTACTTTACGCTGCATGCAAATTCAAGCCTTATTTCCAAGCACACACTGTAAAAGTAATCACCGATCAGCCATTACGCCACATACTGGAAAAGAAAAACAAAACTGGTCGTATGGCTCGATGGGCAGCTGAGCTGGGTGATTACACTTTCGAGTTCGTTTCACGACAGGCCGTCAAGGGCCAGGTCGTCGCAGGCTTTTTGGTAGACTATCCAGCAGAGGATGTCAATTGGGAACCAGAACCTGAAACAAGGCAAGTCCAAGACAACCCCCCAGATACCTGGCAGCTGTATGTAGATGGTTCCCACAACTCCAATGGAAGTGGAATAGGTAGTGTGCTAATCTCTCCTGAAGGGTCACAGCTCGAAAGAGCAACTCGTCTGGACTTTTCGACCTCAAACAACGAGGCCGAATACGAAGCACTCATACAAGGCCTAAAAATGGCCATCGACTTACAAGCAGTTCGTCTCAAGGTGTACAACGATTCACAGCTGGTAGTCAATCAGATTACTAACAATTACCAGATCAATGGGGTCAACCTCATCAGGTATGCTAGCAAAGCAAAGGAGCTCATCAGCAGGCTCAGCTATTTCACAATTGAGCACATACCTAGAGACGACAACAGACATGCCGATTCATTGGCATTTCTAGCATCTAAGATCGAGTCAGACAGACCGCGGGCCCTAACTATAGCAATCAACTCACAGCCCGCATATCTCTTCAAGGAAGAGGATATTCATCAAATCTCCGATCTACTAGAAACAACTCCAGCAGACATCCAGGGGACTTGGATGGAGCCTTTCATGGTTTATCTGCAAACTGGTGTCCTACCATCCGACAAAAAGGAAGCCAGTCGATTGCTGCATAAAGTCACGATGTACAAAATCCATGAGGGCAAACTTTTCAGAAAATCTGCAACGGGATTGTTATTACGATGCCTGATTCCAAAGCAAGGCCAGATGATATTTCAAGAAATCCATGAAGGTGAATGTGGAAACCATTCCGGTGGGCGTACCTTAGCCCATAAAGCAATCTCTCAGGGATACTTCTGGCCAAGAATGAAGGAAGATGCAAAGAAATTTGTTTTGAAGTGCAAAGAATGCCAGCGATTTGCTGATAAGCAACACCAGCATCCAAATGATCTCATCAACATCACTGCACCATGGCCATTCCACATGTGGGGGCTTGATATCATGGGGCCCCTCATCAAGGAAAAGAAGTCTGAGAAGAGGTTCGTCCTAGTGGTCGTCGACTATTTCACTAAATGGGTGGAAGTTGTTGCATTAACCAACGTAACACAGGCAGATGTCCAAAGGTTTATGTGGGAAAATATCATCACAAGGTTTGGACTACCAAAACGAGTAGTCACAGATAATGGAACTCAGTTCGTTGGCAAGAATATAAAAAAATTCTACGACCTGTGGAAAATCGAGCATTCAAGGTCAACTCCTAGATATCCACAAGCCAATGGCCAGGTCGAAGCTGCAAATCGACAGATTCTAAACAACCTGAAGAAGAAGCTCGAAGATCAACATGATCAATGGCCACAACAGTTGGAGAACATCCTATGGGCTTATAGGACAACTCCTCGTACATCCACAGGGATGTCTCCATTCAGCCTTTGTTACGGAGTTGAGGCCGTTATTCCCACTGAATTAACATTTGGAACGACCAAGTCTCTTCTGGTCGACACAGAGCTTAACAATCAGATCTGGTCGTTCGGAATCGATCTCCTCGAGGAACGACGTAACCACGCCACTATAAAGCTCGAGCAATACCAACAGAGACTCAAGCGAGCTTACAACAAAGGCGTCCGACCAAGAACTTTCCAGCCAGGGGAACTAGTCCTAAGGAAAATGTTCCACAATAAAAGAAAGGACATGATTGGCAAACTGAACGCCAATTGGGAAGGTCCTTACATTATCACAAAGGTCCAGAGCAACGGTTCTTATCGTCTTCAAACACCAGAAGGGGAGATCGTTAAGAACCCATGGAATGCTTTTCACTTAAAGAAATTTTATCAATGAAATGTAAGCATCCATTCATTACATTTCAATGTATAAATTCAATTTTGCCTTCATCTCTGCTCAAACATGAATGGCTACTAAAGGTCCAATCCCTCGACCTA